>OX388032.1:4600717-7100717 GCA_947578705.1 Lacanobia wlatinum
GCTCTTTTACTCTCCAAGCACTTAATTTTACCACCACAATACCTACTAAGCCAAAATAATCGCGTTTGTTAAGCAAAGCGATGCGGTAAGCAAGTTGTTAATTTCTCAAAAGTGATTAATAAGTAAAGAGCAAGTAAATAAATGAACAGCATCGGATCAAATGTCCGCGGCGGCTTGCTAACGACTACAAAATGATAAATCAACTTAAGGGAAACAATACCAGCGACTCTGCTTAGGGTAAGGATTGTTTGATAGATGTAGATGGGCGATATTCTGGTTTCTGTACCCAAAAGGTAACCAACAGAACCCTGTTACTAAGCCTCCGTTGTGCGTCTATCTGTTCGTCCGGCCGTCCGTCTGTCAGCAGGCTGTATCTCAAGAACCGTAATAGGTAGACAGGTGAAATTTTCACAGATTGTGTATTTCTTAATTGCTGCTGTAAAAATAAATTATAAAACTAAGTACTATTGAACCCTCCGTGTGCTAGTCCGACTCGCATTTGGCCAGTTTTTTATACTATTTATAACCACCCATACGCACAAAAAGTTTTGGCAACACGTTCATTATGCGTACAGTCAAGGAGTGGAATTCCCTGCCAGAGTCTGTGTTTCCTGATAGCTACCACCTGGGAGGCTTTAAGTCAAGAGCAAATAGGTTACTTTTAATACTCAAGTAGTAGAAAATAGGGGAAGAATATGATATAGGCAAGCGTGCTCCATCTTCGACCACATCATCGCTTACCATCAGGTGACATAGTGGTCAAACGTACGTGCCTAAATAGTAAAAAAACATTAAGTGTTTTGTAAGGAACTCCTAATTCATTACGCTCCAACTATAGTTGTTTTGTTCTTTTGTTTCAACTATGTCACTGCTATATTATTTGATTCAATACAGCAAAATGTATACTTTAAAAGTAGATGAATGCATGCATAGTTTATATTTCTGCGTGTGTTGTGTTCCCTAAGTGTGGGATTTTCCACGATTGCGCAGATTTGGCAGAAGCAGAAGACTCATAGTTTTATGCCTTTATTCTGTGTGTACCATAGATATAATAACTGTTTTTTATATTGTGTGTGTGCGACGGAGGCTCGGTAAACACTGATTATACCATGCGTAAAACATCTAACACACTATAAAGATCAATCCGCTTCTATATCTTAGTGCAGCCACATCGCTTAGCTACCCCAACACAACAACCCCAAGTTTTCTGTAGCTTTGAAATTAATCAAATAGTCTGTAGAGTCTGTAGTTATGATGGCGCGGACATCTCTCTAGATTGATGGGCCCAGGGGGATAGTTGGGTAGCAGTTCGGACCCGGCTGAGCCATTGTGCCTCGTTTTAATGTTAATTGATTCACTGTTCATTTTATTCGCTATTGAGTATTGTAGCTGGCTTGTTTCTTGAGATAAGGTTCCGTAATGGCTTTAGAGGAGTCCTGAGGCGATTGGAGATTATGTTAAGTCAATTACAGGAACAAGAGTGTTCGTTGTAGTAATTAGAAGATCCTTGTAAGCGTTTAAATGATGATTGGTAAGACGATTATAAAGTCAGGGCCGTCTTGAACATACTTGGTGCCTTTTTTTTTTGCCTGACAGCTCTTTGAGGCGCGCGTGTAACACAAGGCGCTGTCGACCAGGGCCTGGTTCTGATCAGACGGCGAGCCACCCAATGCTCGCCGTCCGCAGGCCCCCGCCTACGGTGGCCGAGAATCGCCCTGCGACTTCCGACGCCCGGGGCGTCTTCTTCTGTTGCGGGGCGTGAGGTTTCCCTCTCTCTCACGTGTTCGGCCTCCTCCTTCGCTAGCATTACTGCTTCGCAGAAAGAGGTGACCGCATCCCATGCCTCCTCGCTCCGGACCATAGATTAAATCAGAGCCGGACGCGAGAGGTCGCCGCCGCCGATCGCCTCGACGAGGACACGGCGGTGCTCCGCCCAAGCAGGGCAGACCTCCACCGTATGCTCCACTGTGTCCTGTGGGACGATCCTCGCAGTGTTGACAACCGGGCGTATCCTCCCGCCTAATCCGAAACAGGTACCTCCCGAAACAACCGTGTCCGGTGAGTACCTGAACATATTTGGTGCCTGGGTGCCTTAGTTAGCCTTAAGACTCCTTCTGCTAAGTCCGATTTGACAGCTGAGTAGAGAGGGATAGATGATTGCTTTACCACTAAGTGTGAAAGAGATTTATTTTAATGTCTCTTTCATACTTACTAGTAAAGCAATGTTGTAACCTGCTGTCAAAACGGGCCTTTTTTTTTGATAACTATAAAACTCATCCATGTCCTTCCGAATGCGCTTTGTGTTCCAGGGCCGCGGTGACTCTTTCGAACATATTTCGCAACCCTGACAGGGCCTTGGCCTGCGCTTCCCCTCTTATAAATTTGTTGTCTTGTAGAATTGTGATTTGAGTGGCGTCTACTTCATCTCAAAATATAAGTAATAAATAATTTACGAAACTGTTTAGGTAATTGTTTCTTTCTTTGCTGATATTGCAACAAAATTTCCTCATGACCTTAAAAAAAACCAAAACATGCACCGCCTAACTTAAAAACCATTTAACAAAATCCCACAGATTTTACAACATCTAAAACCAAACTGCAACGTTCACAAAATGTTTCACTTACCCACCTTGAAGAGTAGCCACCTCATCATACCGCCACTAAATCTCCACAGCATCCTCCCGTGCATGTTAGAAGACGGTGAATGTTCAAGATGTTCGCCGCTGCACATTTGGCCGTGTTTGAGATCGTAATTGGCCTCTAAAGTAGTGGCTACACGGAGCTACATCACCTCGGGACACGCCCCTTCGCTGTTCTGTCCTCGGCTTATACCGTGCTAGGATGATGTTCTATATTACGGGTATCATCCTGGTACATAACGATATGTGAGTAGGTACTTATATAGGAAAATCCGTATGCTATACAATGAAAATGTTTCAAAATATAGCAAACTAAATATTACTACAAACCTAAGAGTCGTTTGGAGTCGAAACGTTTGGATCATGGGCCCGAGTGCGCGTCTCCTTTTCAAGGTTATATCTCGCCGACTAATCTACACTTATAGTCACCGGGCTGGCTCGTTCTTTGCCCAAAGAATAAGCATTGCCATTCTACGTGGCAATATTGCCGGTCTTCTGGGCACGTTTCCAGATGACAGCGATGTAGAGGAGAATTTGACGCATGTACTTTGTTTTTAACGGACTTCCGAAAAAGGAGGAGATTCTCAATTCGGTGGGTATTTTTTTTATTTATGTTGAGGAAAATGTAAATTATATACTTTTCATATAGCTGATATTTTCAATCAGTTTATCAAAGCATTTTCCGTGTTTATTTCTGGTTTGTACAATGTTTTCACGTGAATTTCATATCGCCCGTTTTCACGCAGGTTTACACTCAGATTTGTCAGTTATGCTATAACCAAATTCTGAGAAACGAAACGTAATAATTTTTGGAACTGAATGTTTGTCAAAGACAGAGCTATTTTTGTTGTTAATTTCTGCTCTTATATGCCTGTTATTTATGAGATTTCAAGAATTGTGTAATTATCGTTTTGGGTCAGCCAAAATTCGAATAACCAACCATTTGGCAGAAGTATATCAAGGGTTTTTTTTTCTGAATAGGTAAGAATGAAGAAGAACTTATAGTATAGGTAATGCTATGCTTATTAACTAATGACGACTCGTTGGAATCCCTGGGATTAAAAATTATTTTTTTAAATTACAAGAACAAAATTATCAATAACGATGAGCGTTGGTTTGCATCGCACCGTTTACGCGGCGACCATGCATCGTTCCCGCCACCCAGTGTACCGTGGCTGAAGAAACTAGTTACCTACTAAGGCTAACTACCAACTGTACCAGAAAACCTACTTGATTTTCTGGTACAGTTGGTAGTTAGCCTAACAACAAAATAGAGTATTTCCCTGAAAAACTCTAGTTGGGCTGTCAGTTAGATTTTATCAAAAAATATTGGACAAGTATTTTTTCCTTTCTCACGTAAACATAAAATGGAGTGCGCTGAAATATCGCGTGACATCACCAGCTCCCACTCCTGAACTTTGATTCGCTTTATCTTTTTTTATTGATTTGAAACCAATGTTTGAAACGTAAAAAAAATACCTGTTCTATATAAGAAGAAAAAATCTAACTGATGGATGGATTAAATTATATTTTTTCTATCCAGGAGTCATCTCTAATACATAAGTAAAAACGAGCACATCCGGTCTCCGCAACGCTCCGCTTCACACCGCACCGTTTACGCGGCGGCCACGCATCGATCACGCCACCCAGTGTACCGTGGCTGACTGATACCTCCATCTAATACACAAATTGTCTCCTCTATCATATGGGGTGGAGTCACGCCGCTAAGTGCAACTATTCGTCAAGTATCGTGGAATGTTAAGTCAGGCTTTTTTTTCGATTTGCTACGTCGTTTATTGAGAATCTGTTTGTAATGGGACACTTTCTCAACTTGTGTTTTCTTAGACTGATGCTGTTTTTGTGTTTCTTTAAAATGGTTAGACTTTAGGGCGAACGGGTGGCACCTTGAAATAAACCTTAGTTACATTGTTTGAATGCTTTAGACAGGCTTACAGAGACAGACAACAGAACAAACAAGAAATTTGATCGGTTTATGAAGCATGCACTTACAAGGATATTCTTTATTAATTTAGTAGGTACATGGGCTATTGGGCAGACTTAATGCAACAAGGCATTTTCTATCAGTCAACTTTTGTTTTTTTTTTTTTAAAAAAGCTTTTATTTAAACGCTCTAAAAAGAAGAAAATAAATTTTTCCTTAAAAATTTTAACTGTCAACTTATAACCTCATATTTGATTTGTAAATAAACTAGTTCACATCGTTTTGTTGCAATCGCGCGACAAGCTTTTATGATCATATAAATTGTATATAATGAGGTTATAAGTTGATAGTTAAAATTTTTAAGGAAAATTTATTTTCTTCTTTTTGAGCGATTAAATAAGAGCTTTTTTAAAAAAGGTTTTTTGCTTTTAAATTATTTTTTAGTAATTTCAGCTTGGAGCTCACTTTTCAATTTACTCTCAATGAGCCCTTTCATTTGATACCCATATTGCAGAAGTGCATTAAAAATAACTATTCCTCTATCTTGGATGATCCGCCATATTGGATTTAGAATGACGTCACATTATTTTTCGAGTTTCTCTCAACCATCCCTTTCATTTGATACCCATATTGTAGAAGTGCATTAAAAATAACTACTCCGCCATCTTGGATGGTCCGCCATATTGGATTTAGAGTGACGCCAAAATATTCTTCGAGTTGCTCTCAACAAGCCTTTTCATTTGATATCCATAATGTATAAATGCATTAAAAATAACTATTCCGCCATCTTGGATGGTCCGCCATATTGGATTTAGAATAATGTCACACACCATATCATGCATTGTCATCCAAACTAAACGTGTATACAAAATTTCAGCCCAATCGGTTGAAGTACTTCAAAATTGAGTTCAAAGATTCCACCCGAACAAACATACTTAAAAAAAAAAATACATTGCAAGTTAAATAAAAGCTTTTAAAATACTACTTGAATTATTTGTTTGAAAGTTGCAACCAAACCTAAATTCGACAGAAACTGCTTAAGTCATACTGCATTTTCATGAGAACAAATCCATAAGTGTAAAAGAACAGTCTAAATTTTTTAAAGCATGTGACCTACACTCAAAATATACCAGTCGTGACCCTACACGGTTAAATATGCCTACCCATAAAAGCACATTATGCCATAAAAATAGTTACGTAACATCGATAAAAATTTACAATAATATACCTAAACAAATTAGAGAGCTGCCATTAAAATATTTTAAATCCAAATTAAAGAAATGGTTAATTGATAATTGTTTTTATACCGTAAAAGAATTTTTTGATAAAAAAATAACAGACAAGTATGGCTACTAACTGCTATAAATTTTCCTATTGTTTTAATGTGGTATACTAATATTATATATATTGTTAAAATTAGAAGAAGGTATTATTTTCTAAGTAATGTAATAAAGCATAATAATATGTACCTAAAAGAGTTACTTAACAAATATATGATAGAGCTAATGTTATTTTAATATAATGTAAATTTATAAGAATTCAAATGTTTCTAATAATTTAAGTTATGTTAGTTAGGACTTATTTTTTCTTTTTAACATTTGTTAAAAAGAATTATGTCTATTATTCGAATATTTGTATGCCAATGAATGGCGAAACATGTCAGATCCCAGTTCTCTATTTAATAAGACCTTAAATGTACCATGTTTCTATACAAATAAAATATTCTTATTCTTATTCTTATTCACGTTAAGCTCCAGTGTCCGATAAAACAAAGCAGGTACTTCGGAACGTCATTTAGCGAACTAAAACCGAATAACACTAAAAGCTGTTTTGGCGAAGTCGTTGTCGGGCGCGGAGTATGTAAGTAATTCATAGTAAGCGAGTTAGGCGGCCCGAGAACTTCCTCGAGCTTGGACTAAAAACTACGGGCCGGTTGCACCGCACGGTAGCCGCGGTTAACTGACGGGACGTGGATCTTTCGGACTGCAATTGAATGGGATACTTTGGTAGTCTTAGTGACATTTATTAAAGGCTTAAACCAATAACCCTAACATCTATGTAAACATTATGGTACGCAATAAAGAATTGAGAATTGAATTGAATTGAGAATATCATTAAAATACGATTTGTAACGATTTTGAAAAATAGTTTAATTTTGACATTTCGGAAGAGGTGGCAGAAGTGGTGATAAATATTCGTTTGGCACACCTTGAGACTTTTATTTTGGGTATTTCACGGGCTCCTGCTCCGTATTAAGAGGCAAAATTTGCTTGTGAATTATAGGTTCTCAACTGCGTTATTTTTCGTAGATTTCAGGCGTGATGTTGTGTAATATTATCACAAGCTTATAGTTTACTTAGGATAAAACGTAACACTCCTTTTTTAGGCAGTCGTGTAAAAATAAATGGAGACCGGCATTTGCTGGCTAAGGTTATTTGTTTTCTATTTAAATTATGCTAGGCGAGTGTAGGTATGTACTCAGACACGCTCAAGCCAGTATATTAATCGACCTACTTACTCGTTCTTTGAAATAACTTGACAGCTAAACTCAAGATCGTAATCATGCCTCTTATCATTTAGTCTCGGGGGATTCTTAAAAGATTAAACCCTAAAGTAAAAAAGACTGAATAAAATTGTTTATGAGGGCCTTGTATAACAGTTCAAGTATTACGTTAGCTGAATTTTAGTTATTTTCGGTCACCCCTCATTGTGAGCGACAGGAAGCAAAGCTCTTACCCACCTACTATGCCTACGTAAGCATTGGTATAATTTGTATTCGCAGGGTAGCTACAATTCCTACTTTGTTATCTGTTTCTTAACTATTTTTTTTTTGTAAAAACATTAAAATCCTTTTTATCGATTTTTTTTTCTCAGTAGTAAACTACCTAGTAAACTTTCATAGTAATCAAAGTTAGGTACTTGCAACACATGTCTAGGTTTTGAGAGATACCTGACTGGCGCTAAGTCAGCTCAAAAAGCTTTGACAAAAATATTTAAGCCTCATTAGGGTTCCGTTGGTTCCCCTTCGGGTACGAAACCCTTACTAAGCCTCTGTTGTCCGTCCGTCCATCCGTCCGTCTGTCTGTCAGCCGGCTATATCTCAAGAACCCACCTACCTATCCTACCCTACCTATTGACAGGCAGTTAAAATTTTCACTGAGTGTGTATTTCTATTCCGCTATAACAACAAAATAAAAATTAAATAAAAATAAAAATAAAAGTGGCTCCCATACAAGAAACGTGTTTTTTCGGTTTATGGTACAGAACGCTTCATGTCAGAGTCCGACTCGCACTTGGCCGGTTTTTCTATACTTGTGACTTGTAGGTACATGTTCCCGAGCGTGCTGTGATACTTTCAGACATCCAACTCCTTTGGGAGACGGTTGTAAAGTAAGTAAATACACAGAGATCTTTTAAGTGTAGTCAAATATCTTGGAAATTCAAAGTGAACGAATTCAATAGGGAACGGCTGACATTTGCACGTCATATTTAAATCACTTATTTTTTTTCAGAAAAGCGGCGCTAAGCCATTTTATGTATTTGTTTGTGATTCTTTTGCTTCGCGAGATAACATTGTTTATGTATAACGGAATATCAAGGATGGCAGCGGAGCGGTCTTGATAATCGTCAACCATCATGGGCGTGGAATAATACTAAGGCGTATATCAGGATCGTTGAAATAATACCATGGCGTATATCAGGATCGTTGAAATAATACCATGTTTGTGATTAATAACATTCACTCGTTTTATTCGATTACACTTATATTCTCTCTGTCGGCTTTGTCAAAAGTTTTTGAAAGACTCGTCCATAATGAAATATATCCAATCTTGCACAGCTCTATCATCACTGAACAACATGGATTTGTTCAACAGCGGTCAACAATATCCAACCTTCTTATATTTTCTAATGATCTCTTTGAAAACATCGACAGACGCTTGCAAGTAGATGCTGTTTACACGGATTTCAAAAAGGCATTTGACAAAGTCGATCATGAAATTCTATTGAACAAAATAGCATACAATGGAATACGGGGAAATCTACTTCGCTGGATCTCTTCCTATATTACAAACAGGACGCAAAAGGTTGTCGTGAATGGCTATCAATCTAGTGTCGTGCCTATAACCTCAGGTGTTCCACAAGGTTCAATCCTGGGACCACTGTTATTTATATTATACATAAATGACATAAATAAGTGCTTTACAAATACAAAATTTCTCCTATACGCTGATGACCTAAAAGCATATAAAACGATACAGACTGTGGATGACTGCTTTAAGTTCCAAGAAGACCTAGATAGACTTGCGAGTTACTGTCTTGACAATAAACTACATCTTAGCCTTTCGAAATGCTATTTTATTAACTTCACTAAAAACCGATCAATCATTAATTTTAAATATAGATTACATAACACCACACTTACTAATGTTTCTATTGTAAAAGATCTCGGTGTGTTACTCGACAATAAACTATCATTAAATCAACACGTTGAAAAAATTGTTAATAGCTCATTCAAGATGTATGGATTTGTCATGAGATCAGCCGCTGAGTTCAAGCGAGATTCCACTTATCTGTATTTATACAAGACGCTTGTACGATCACAGCTTGAATATGCCACGCCAATCTGGAACCCGTTCTATAAGAAATATATAGATGAGATCGAGAAAGTCCAGCGTAAATTTCTACGTGCCGTGCATTATAGGTGTCACAGGACTTATCTACCGTATTCCGAACTATTAAGTAAATATAAGCTTGTTACCTTAGAGTCTAGACGTAAGTTCCTGGAGGCATCTGTGTTGCATGGCATTGTTCATAGCCATTTTGACTCCATTGACCTCACCAGCAGGTTATGTTACGCAGTCCCTCGCACTGTTAACAAGCGTAGTGTCCGTGCTGGTACCCTATTTGCCCTAAATACCTGTCGAACTAACTCTGGTTTGCGCTGCCCTATTCGCCGAATGGTAGACACATATAATACTTTTTTTATGAATATTGACATTTTTGTATGCTCTAAATCGAAATTTAAATGGAATATTATGAAACTGCTTTATAATAATAATGAATAAAATGTAATGAATGTATATTGAATTAATGCATGTATAATAATGATTATGAAATGAATGTACTTTTAATGAATTAATGAATGTATAATAATTAACGTATAATTAATGAAATCCTATTTGGTGCAATTTTAATGTTTTTTTTTATTTTGTTACTAAGTTATTTATTTATTAGTTAATTATCGTGAGTGATGTAATAATTTCGTTATGTACTGTTTTTTTTAATAATGCTTTCTAGTGGCACTCATTACCAAATATTTTAATTATTAATACGTGGATAATGTAGTGGGCTGCAATATTGTTTTACTGTACCCGATATATTTTTTTTGTTAAAATTTTATGTTGTAGCTGTTTGTTGTCCCTTAAACAAATAAAATAAAAATAAAATATTCAAAATATACGGTGAAGTACACGATGAAACTGGATTACGAGCCAATAGGTCAGCACGTGTGCACCTCGTGCGTTGTCTGCCAAACGAATGCCAGATTGCCAGCTGTCAAGGCGTAGTCGCATTACCCACTTGATACGCTACTCGGGGTCAACCGCTCATATTTTAATATTCGACCAATTTAAATAAATCACCATTTTAATTTAGAATTTAACAATTACTACTAATACTATTTGACAAAATTACACAATCAGTTTTAGATCAGAAATTTGTTAATTATTACGTAACTTAAATATTGGATTCTCCTTTAATTTAGCTGCGCGCCGACATGTTTGATTTTTAAAGAGTTCTTGGATGTCCAAATTCGAAAAATAATGAGGAATAACGAAAAACACTGAATGGAGTCTCGTGCTCGATTTTGATGATAACTAAACTGTATCATTGGATTTTTTGGTCGTCAAATAAATCATGTCAGAGGCCCTTGAGGCGGTTTGGAAGCTCTGACACTAGGGTGTGTGGGGTCGTTAGACCTTATTGCCCACACGATAAGAAGAAGAAAAAGAATTGTTTTTTTTTTTAGTTCTGTTGTCTAAAATCAGTCGGTTCGATTCGTGGCTATAATATCGATTATTCAAAAATCCAATGATGCAGTTTTACATAGTTCTCATCGAAATAGGGCTTGAGACTCTTTTCAGTGTTTTTCAATATACTTCTTAGTTTCGTATTTAACCATCCGCGTAAGTACATTTTAAAAAGTCATCCTGTAAATGTATTTACTGTTGTATTTCTTTTTCTTTTCTGGTCGTCATTCTTTTAAAGGTCGACTGGTAGAAAATGGCAAACGTATTAGGCAAAAGGTAGATATGTTTAGATTTGAATGTAAAACAAAAAAAATGTTAGACCAGACCACTCTGTGATAATAGACATGAATAATTATTTCTTACTTATTGAAATAAAATAAGCGCAACCAAAAATCATAAACATAAAACCAAGATAAACGTTCCTCAATGTAACGCCTAGTTAGCAAACGTCGCGCGGTGCCACCGAAACAATTGGTTAACGAATTTATCAAGAGTTAGCGAGGGGGCAGCTGTACAACTAGCGCACTTTGTGTTACTGCACACGCGTGCGGAGTTACGTGTACTACTAAGTTTACACGAGCTTTTTAAATGTGGAGCGAGTTTGTTTGAGTAAATTGTTTAAGATAAATCTAGGTTTTTTTTTAACTTTCGACACGGTTGGTGCAGTGGTTGAGCGATTGAAATATTTGTATGGCCTACAGATAGTTGTTCCGGGTCTGGCTGTTTATGTATGTGAATTTATATGTTTGTAAATGCACCCTCGATACTGGTGAAATTCTAGTGTGGGTAAACGTTTTTTTTTAAATAATTTAAACAAAGATAGGAGATGAAGATCTTTCAATGTAGGTTTCGATGTGAAACCGCCAGGTCTCGTTTTAAACCCTTCTTTTTCAATATGTGAGTAACTCCCGTAACCCATCATTTAGGTGTGTTTTAAACGATCAAGTTCCTGTAACCTACAAACACAAACTGTGTTCCATTCTAAACAAGTCCTTAGTTAAATGTTTATGGAAACAATGTTGTCTAACAAACGTGATAGGATGACTGGCTCAGTCGTTAAGTCAATTTAAGTGTGCTGTTAAAAATCATGTTAGCAAAATCCAGGGGATAAGTACACTTAAATATCATCAACCTGTAGCTTCAAATGATCGTGGTTTTCTTTAACCCTAGAATAATAATCAAACCTGGCAAAAGTTACAGAGTAATCACCCACAGATAATAACGACTCTAATTCTACTCTAAACATCAATTAATTAAACCAATCGTCAGCAACCCGCTTACACAAGTGCTGGCAATCTATCGGAATACATCCCGCGACGCCGAGGGATTGGAATAACTACGCATGCATGCATGTAGTTAATCAGCAGGGCGTGTAGCAGATAGCAGGGTCCCAGTGGTACATGACCGGCGATGTATACTGATGCGTGGTTGTGTGTCGTTTTGTTTTAACCGCTGGTTAACGTGAAGAACCGGCCACGTGCGAGTCGGACTCGCCCACCGAGGGTTCCGTACGAATTTGTAGGTACATTTTTTGCTTTAAATAAAGACAATTTTTTTTTGATTTAATAACAAATGTATAGTTTTCAGACTTTTCCCTATGCTTGTTGTATAAGACGGTATTAATTGCCAAATATCATAGTTCTAGGTCAACGGGAAATACCCTATACATTTTGATTCCAGACTTTGTGAGTGTCGACGTTTTTTGGCGGGATAAACAGCCGTATTTTTTTTTTACGTTAACTTAGAACTTTAATTTTTTTACAGCTACAAGGGACCGTAGACCTGAGTATATAATTTTAATTTCAACTCGATACCTCTACGCCTTCCCGAGATAAAGGATCTTGACGGACAGAGGGACGGACAACAAAGTGATCTAAAAGGGTTCCGTTTTTTCCTTTTGAGGAACGAAACCCTAACTAAAAATGGTGGAGTCGGCACTGATGGCATGTTGGACTGGTTTATCTTCGTTAAGTAAATGGCAAGAAGGTACGACACCGCTTAAGAGCGGGATGTCATAAACTCACCACGTATTAGGTGCTCTGAAGGTCTTTTTTTGCATGGAAAATCATCAAATGTCTTCTCCTGCTCTGAGCGGAGCAAGAGGGAGTGTCAGATTCTTATACTCTTATTGCCAAAAACCCACTCGTGTTCCTTCAAAATACTCTTTGCTTTCCGGGACCGCGGGACTTCTATGCCCCAAAATCTGCTGTCAAAGCGAACTACACGCTCCTACCAACGCGACGATGACGTAGAAGTAGTGAAGTTTCCAACAAAAAAACAGACCAAGTGGGCCGAGTTGGACTCTCACACGAAGCGTTCCGTAGCAATAAAACACGTTTCTTGTATGGGGATCCCCCTTTAATTTCTAATTTATTTTAATTTTTGTTGTTATAGCGGCAATAGATATAGGTACTTAGTCTGTGAACATATCAAATGTCTACCTATTACGATTCTTGAGATACAACCCGCTGACAGACAGACGGGCGGACGGACGGACAGTGGAGGCTTAGTAATAGGGTTTCGTTGGTTACCCTTTGGCTACGGAATTCTAAAAACAGTAGTTTTTGTTGACTACTAAGCTATGTTTTACTTTATTTCGTTGATGTGTCATCGACACGAAGAAGAAACATAGTGTGAAAGCCTAGCCTGGCGATGTAGTCTCGTCGTATTTCGCTGTAACCCTGTAATTATTCTTGAAAATAAATAATTATGAACATAATTTAAAGTTGCTGAAAAACAAGGCAGGCGGGCACTGAACCCATCATGACACAAAATCTTCCAGAGCACTTAAAATGTTTAATATTTTAGATTTAATTTGATACGTTCATTAAGACGGTACGTAGACTGAAACATTAGCTGTTCTACTATAAACATTATTCAAGTAATTCACAAGTGTTGTAATAAAATATTCAAACTAATGCCGAATGCTAATTGCATTGCTGTTTTAAATGCTAGCGTTTATAGTTCCACGATATTAAACTATTTTATTTTATATGGCGATGTTAGGGTTGTCCGAAAATAAAATCTTTAATTAAATAAATGACTGAAGTCAGGGCCAAACAAGCAGTCACCAAAAAAAAAATCATATAAATAACCAGATTTTTGTACTCAAGATTCAAAGCATTTATTTCAAATAAACCATTTACAGGCACTTTTGAAATGTCAAGGTCGGTCAGTCAAAAACATGAAGCTATTTGCACGTTCCAAAGCGTCGATCTCTATGGAGAGGAACGTGCAAGAATCTCCACGGACACTATTAAATCATGTTATGTTTTACAAAATTCTAAGTTACATATCCTTCTTGCTTCTGCATGTGAGGTCGATGCAAAGGAAAAAAAAACTTAATTACATGGTTATCAATCTGCCAAGCTATTTCCCAACTACTATGTAGAGATTGAACTTGGTTGCGGAATTTGTTCGAAAGAGTCACCGCGGCCCTGGAGGGAGGGAAGAGGGAAGGACATTAGCAGAAACTCGGATTTAGCCAGTAACAGTCTTACAATGCCTTCTGCTCAGCTTAGAGCGGGAGAAGTCATTTGATGTTTTCGCATCCTTAAAAAAAATGAGATTGACTTACTGTTGATGCAGCAGAACACCAGTGAGTGTGCTGAGTAGACAATTATTGTACAACACACTCGTAAGTGTGTCAAAAGCTTAAGAAATATAATGCACACAATGCATTCATTTACTAACAATTAGACCTTTCTAGTCAAAATGAATAAATAAATAATAAAAATAATTAGAAATAAACATTGGCAGTACTGTGGAAAAATTTATATTTTTGCCTGTATACCAAATAGCTTTATTGACTGTACGTACTGGATGGTCACCTATCCAGTAAGTATAGGTCGAATAAAACCTAATGACGTCTGTAAAGTTCGCTGTTTGCTATTTGCCACTGCCTGCGTAGCGACTCGTGTGTGGTTCCGAACCGCCATTAGCTTTGATTTTACCTGTCAACTCTTTTATACTGAAATTATTCTAGAGAACGAGGGCTCTCTTTTGAGTTACGAATTATTCGAAATTGTTACCATTGCCCTAGGCCACACAGAGCAATTTAAAGAACACGGGTCGGTTTTAGTCAGTTAGAGTCTGATACTCTCTCCCGATCAGGGGGGCTACTCTCTAACGAAATCCGTAGTTTCGGGCTCAGTTGCGGGCGCATTTTCTACTCCATATCACCTAACCACTGAGACACGACACGATACCGACACGACACGACACGACACGATTGACACACACGACACGATTTGACAGTTACTGTGAAATCGTGTTGTCATTCATTCTCAGTTCGGGTTCGGGAATAATCGTAAGTCTGTAGGTGATACGGAGTAGAATACCCCGCCCGCAACTAAGCCCGAAACTACGGAGAGAGTAGCCCCCCTGAGCAGGAGGAGTCATTTGATGATGATATCCCATCCTGAAAAAAACTGGCCAAGTGCGAGTCGGACTCGCGTGCAAAGGGTTCCGAACGAATTTAATTTTTTAACATGTTATTTTAACACTACAGACTTCTTATAGGTTTTCCTGTAATCTTTAGTTAAAGATCTATTTATTATCTCAACTTATTTCAAAATTTTAGGCTCAGTAGTTTCGGAGATAAGGGGGGTTGTTCATTTTTCGTCTAATTTCTTGAATAACTTCTAAACCATTTATTTTAAAATTATGAAAAAAATATATTTAATACTCTCACAGCAAGTCCTTTGATTTGATATATCACACGATATTGTTCAAAAAACTTTTTTTTTTAATTTTCTAGTTTGACCCCCAAAAGTGACCTCCATACTAAAAATTAATTATTTACAAAACGCGCCCGTGTTTGGGTCATAGAAGTCCATATGTGTACCAAATTTAAACACAATCGGTCCAGTAGATCCGGAGAAAACTGGCTGTGACAGACGTACATACAGACAGACAGACACCCGAGTGA
Source organism: Lacanobia wlatinum (assembly GCA_947578705.1). Lineage (NCBI taxonomy): Eukaryota > Metazoa > Arthropoda > Insecta > Lepidoptera > Noctuidae > Lacanobia > Lacanobia wlatinum. The sequence continues at coordinate 4,616,257 of OX388032.1, forward strand.
TCCTATAAGGGTTCCGTTTTTTTTTCGGAGCCCTAAAAAGGCCATGAAACCGTGGCAACCCTAGTTGTCTTCATTTGCTTGATAGTTCAGCGTTATTGGTAGATTTTAATAGTGTTTTTATTGAAGTCTAGTCGATGTTACTGTCTGGGTACCATTATAGAATGTGTGTTTAAATTCATGGCTTTTATGTGATTCTACGAGTATAGGAAAGTTTATAGTGCACTGGGTGCCTTGAGAAACAAGCAAAAACCTATTTAGAGTAATTGCTTCATTGGCATAAACGAATATGTTTAAACAACCAAGTAAATGGTGCAATTAGAACGCTGGTAGGTGGGAAATATATTTGAGACCCTCACAATAAGCCTTTTCATTTGATATGTCATACGGTACAGTTTAAAAAACTAAAAAAAAAATCTAGTAAAAGCTTCCAAAAGTGACCCTATACTTAAAATTGAGTAGGAAATTCATTTTCGTTAGGCATCCGTGTTTGGGTCTGAGAATTGCTTATTTGTACCAAATAACAACTGAATTAGTTAAATAGATTCAGAGCAAATTGGCAGAGAGAAAATATTCAAGATACAAAGCATTTATTTCAAATAAATCGTTTACACGCACTTTTGAATTGTCAAGATCGGTCAGTCAAACACATGAAGCTATTTGCACGTTCCAAAGCGTAGATCTCTGTGGAGAAGAACGTGCAGAAAACTCCACGGACACTCTTTTAAATCATGTTACGTATTTCAAAAATCTTGACACACTAGTGATCCTATAAGGGTTCCGTTTTTAGGGTTCCGTACCAAAATGGTAAAAAAGGAACCCTTATGGTGTTACTAAGTCTGTCCGTCTGTCACCGTATCTCAAGAACTACTAATGCTATCAACTTGAAATTTGAAATAGTTTTGGATGACGTTTGCTCAACTATTTTTCAAATGGTGGTGGTTACTGGAGAACTGCTTTTATACCTTATATGATTTTTTTAACTGTAAGACTTAATCTCTGTAAATTATGAGTTGATCTCTTGTATTTGTAAACTATTTTATTCTATTTTACTGTAACTAGTACTAAATTTTCGCATGCCTCCTATTGGTGAGATGTGTGAAACTCTGCCTACTTTCTTGTAACACCCATTGTACCATATCTCTGGCGAAATAAATGATTTATGATTTAAATAAGAATGTTTGTATATTTATTGCAACAAGGACTGAAATGGGCTCTTGGAAATTCCAAGTGGGGCTACTAGAACATGTGGGGTATCACATGAAAGAGCGCGATTTGCACATTCTCAAACATCTTTTTTTAGGCCATAGTTTACTACTATTGACGAAAAATGTTGACCATTCCCCCACTTATCTCCAAAGTATGCATAAAGAAAAACCTGAAATTATTCTTTGTGATAGAAATTTATTTAAAAAATACAGGAAAAATAATACGATGGCTCTGAATAGTACACTTTTTCAGAAATCAACAAAAATTACATTAGTTTCATTATCGGTCAAGAGATGACGCTGATCTAAAGCTGCAATATACACCGCAGTATTAAAATTCTCTGCCAAATATAGGCCTCGCCGATGAAAATTTAAACATTTCACGTTTTATATGATGGTACGGATCCCTCGGTGCGTGAGTTCGACTCGCTCTTGACCGGTTTTTTCATAAGAACGTTCGGAACCCTAAAAATAATTCGAAGAATGAAAACCTTCTTTCAACAATCGCATACTTCATAAAACAAGGTGTTAACAACAAAGAATTGTACAACCAAACATTATTGCATTAAACATTCTCGTCGACTGCAAACCCACAATACAACCCTTCCTCTCGCGTCGACTAGAAGTGTTGTAAATCTCATAAAACTCATGGGCCTTCGTAGTTAAATGATATTAAATCTAAAATGCAAATGTTACAGCTTCGATACTGAGTCGCTCCTTTGTAAGTAACTAGGAGATTGGACGAAGATGTCAGATTACTAGATGTGACTACGCTTGGGGCTTGTTTTACATGTCTAAATAGCTACTACTTGTGTATTTCTTTTACAAGCTTAGGACCTTGGGACCGGGACCCTAGGTCCCGGTCCTATGATAGGTGTGCAAGGGGCCGAAGCCAAATCGCAAAGGCCTCTTTAGACATTTCAAATGGAATGGGGCACCAACCGACCATTATCCCTGTATGCACTAGGATAATCCACGGATGGTGCAGTACTGTTGTTTGAATAAGGAAACAAGGGCTATGGGCCTGGTTCATTGGACTGATTACCGTAATCTATGGAAGAACTTTAGGCCCCTGCCTGACCACTGACAATATGCACGGCTTTAAAATGGCAGGGGGTGACTTGCACACTCAATGAATGGGCCCCTAAAACGGTCGCTAGCACAATTCCCCGGGTCGATGGCGCGTTGTGTTCCACGAGCGCCTCAAAGAGATGTCAGCATAGTAGACGGGGCCCGCTAGGATCAGTGCCTGTCAGGGTTGCGGAATTTGTTCGAAAGAGTTACCGCGGCCTTGGAACGCAAAAGGCATTAGGAGGAACACGGATAGGATAGTCAGTAAGAGTCTGACACTCCCTTCTGCTTCGCCCAGAGCGGGAGGAGCCATTTGATGATTTCCCATCCTTAAAAAAAGCCTCGATTTCTAAGGAAGACATCCAAGTCATACCTACATAATCCTTCATGGTCCCTTCTCACGAGTTTGGGCATCAATTTTGGGTTTTCCTCACCACCACTCGATGAGCCGTTTAAACGACTACTTTCTACAAAAATAAAAACCGGCCAAATGTGAGTCGGACACGAAGGATTCCGTACCGTAAACCGAAACAAACATATTTCTTGTATGGGAGCTCCCTTTAATTTAGTAAAATTTTATTAGCGACAATAGAAAAACACACTCTGTGAAAACTTCAATTGTCTACTTATCATGGTTCTTGATTGATAGCCCGTTGACAGACGGACGGACGTACGGACGGATGGATGGATGGACGGACGGACAGCAGAGGCTTAGTAAAAGGGTACCGTTGGTTATACCTTGAGTACGGAACCCTAAAAATGAAACAGAATTTCTATGAAATTGTTATCTGCCAAGTATGTCAACGGGAACTTAAGCGTGACTGACAAAATACTTCCTAAGAAAAATCTTTTTCCTTTCTGACCTTTTCAGTTCTGAGAAGCCATCATCATTTTTTTTTTTGCTTGCTTTTTTCTTTTTGCAATAACATGTTTCCAATTCGCCAAAGGTTTCTTTCTCCTCTTATTTTATTTTAAGAGCGGTTATTCCTCACGGTTTGTCACACAAACTCGCTAGTCCTTATTCTTGGAAATTACTGATCCGACTTAAATAAAACATGATAAGCATAGGTACTTAAACTAGATATCTTGCGTCTTTATCAATTTTTTTAGCCATTTTATGAGGAGAAGAAAACGCTCTTAGGGTAGTTTTAATCTGAGTTGTAATAAAAAACTGTCTCTTTATTCGGCTATCTTACATGAAGAAAGATTAGTACTCTAGACAAGCAAAGTACTTAAGGTCTTTGAAAATTAAAAAACAGTCGTGTAAAAAATCAGGGTTACCTTAAGTGCTTATTACACTACACGGTATTCAGGGCCCTAAGTCCAGATTTAGGGTGGTGTAATAAGAGTTAGGGAGTAAGGGACCCTAATTAGAGTAACCGGAGCGGCCCGGTCTAGTTAGCTCCCTAACTCCCTTACTACCGGGCAGTGTAATAGCGTTTAGGGCGTTAGGGAGCAGTGTTGCCAACGCCAATTTAACAAATTCCCCGAAAATGCAAATCAAACTCCCCAATTTGGGGACAAAAAGTCTACTGATACCCCGCAAATTCGATATTTAGAATAATATCAGAAGAATAAAATCGATTTTTAGAATCCCGGCATTTTCCCCACATCTTGCCAACCCCCAATAAATCCCCAATCAGCTTGAGATTCCCCGCAGTTTGGGGAATACCCCACACATTGGCAATGCTGGTCACTTCACAACTGAGTTAGGGCCGAATCGAACGGCTAGTGTAATAAGCGGCTCCCTAGTTATGGGCCATGCCCACCTATGCCACCGGGCCTTGAACACCGTGTACTGCAATGTAATGTAATAAATGTAGTGTAATGTAGCTTTACGGCTAAAAAGCTACAATTAAGAACACCACATTACTATGACAAAGTATAGTAAGTGCGCTTCAATCCAAATCCTAGCTAAGGCCGCTTCCATTGCACCTTACCTCCGAGGACTGCATTTATTCCTTGTGCACACGGTAGAACTAATCTGCTAATGCATCTATACTTACTGCGGATCGGACCTCCATCTGCAGGGTTTTGGGAACCATTTCATTGCGCCCGAGTTTGGTTGCACACGTGACAGATCTGTTTGATGACACGAGAGGCTAGACATTTTCTGGGATTAGTTTGAGTGCAGCAGATATTTTCTGGTTGCTTCCATTTCTTGATGAGTATGCGATAAGAATGAATGAATGAACGGTGAGTATCGGTGGAAACCATCTTTTCATTCAGCGGTTTCTGGTTTAGTCTACTTTGATCAACGGACTTTTGAGCAAGGCTATAAGATAAGGCTTCGAAGAATTGAACGAATATAATATCTAGTATTAGGGTGGTGTGTCTATTAGAGCGGAGCGAAGCAGCGGAGCGGAGAAACAAAGTAATATTAACCAACATGTTAGTCAAAATGTTAAAATTTCGCCGTTTCTCAGCTCCGCTGTAATGGACAGGCACCCTTAAGGTCCTCTTGAATTAACATAAAGGCATAAATAGAGCTGTACGTGGAAATCTGCTATCCTTTTACCCTTGACGTGCTCTTAAGTATTTACCTACTTTTCTTTTATATAATTCGAACTAGCTTCTATCAGTGGCTTCGCCCGCGTGAATTTAAAAAACAATCCCAAGGGAACATATTCCCGGAGCAAAATTACTATGTCCAATCACGACATGGTCTACCTTTGTACAAAGTTTCATCCGAATTCGTTAAGACGTGGACAGTTGTGAGGTGACCGATCATATCAGCGGTGCGATTCTGTAAACATATCGAAGTGAACACTTGGGCGAAGTGAACGACAGGTGAGCTGTCAAACCATACCAACAAGATGGCGTGACAACTCACTTGTCGTTCACTCCACTTATGTGGTCACGGTGAGATGTCGACAGAATCGACCGGCTGAGCCTGTCGATCGATTCTATTAACATGTCGAAGTGAAGGCTTGGGTGAAGTGATCACGAAGCGAGCTGTCATTCCATATTGATTTCATGGATTGACAGCTTACTTCGTGATCACTTCACCTAGGCCTTCACTTGGGCATGTTTACAGAATCGACCAGCTGTTCTTGTTCATACAGCATACTTATTTCGTGATGTGCTTCCGCGATGCTCAATGAGCATTTTCGGTCTTTGGGCGTGTAGCGGCATCAATGCCCCCACAAGAAAAATCAACGGAGCAAATCTACATCGCAACAAAAAGAACCGCGACGCCATCTATCCAACTAGCAGCGAACTACTAGGTTGAAATCCTGCATGGCGCAAGCAGAGTTTACCGTGCGATTTGAACTTATACATCAGCCCGAATATCAACTATCGGGCAGTAGCCCGCCAGGCACAAAACCGGTCTGGTCGGAGGATCCTCCCTTTACAACGCAGGTTTGTGGGACTTTACTCCGCAAACCTGCGCGTGGGTTTGTGTGTTCCGCATACCTCCACCGCGTACCATAAATATTGCAGTGTAGTTTAGATAAATAAAAACGCCTTTTAAAGCTAAAGGTGTAGTATATTTTGTAGTCTGACGGTATGTCAACATAATACGATAATTGTATGTGAGGGTGGGTGGAAATATATCAGTGTTTAACCAACTTGCGTGCGTTTCATTACATGGTGGCAGCGGTGCGCCTTTTTAACAGTTTTGCGAGTTAAAACGGTCTTGAACCTAAAAAATATTGTATCTTAGTACCTTGAAAATCGTATAAATAGTAATAATGAAGCACGCACGTCCTCAGCGGAATTATCGCTCGACGGCGGTCCGGCTGCGCGGTCCGATGCGTGGCAGAAATGGCGGAAGCTGTTCGAAGTTTTTCTTAAAACATCTGGAGTGAGCAAAGAGCCAAAAGAGGTCCAGGCTAGTTAGTTGGTTAACCTCATTGGATCAGCAGGTTACGCAACACATACAACGTTAAAAACGACAAAGGCGTCAAGGTTTTTCTTAGAACAAGCATGGCAGTTTAGTACCAAGGAAATAACAAGAAAATTAGCAGGGCACGGGTTTAATGGCACTTGTAACGATCTAACGGGAAACGGATGTCCGCTGTCGACGCCTCCAGACTGCGCGGGTTATGAAACTGGTCGTCCTACCTTGTGGGGAAGCGTATGGTGCAAAAATAGAAAGAAGAAAAAGTTATTTGAGGCAAGCATACTATAAAAACCGGCTAAGTGCGAGTCGGTCTCCCACACGAAGGTGTCCGTACCATAAACAAAAAAAAAAACACGTTTCTTGCATGGGGCTCCCATTAATTCATTGTATGTTATTAGTTAAAGATTTTCTGTACGTATTTTTAAATTTAGTGTAAAAAAAAATAAAAAAAAAAATAATTAAAAACAATTAAATAAATAATTCCGGTCCCTTTAATTTTAATTTAATTATATTTTAATATTTCTTGTTACATCCAACAGTAGAAATACACACTGAAAATTTCAACTGTTACGGTTCTTGAGATACAGCCCACTGACAGACAGACGGACGGACGGACGCACGCACGCACGGACGGATGGATGGACGGACGGACGGACAGCGGAGGCTTAGTAATGGGGTCCGTTAGTTACCCTTCAGGTACGGAACCCTGAAATTAATAACCTAGTTGGATAGATTGGTTGTTGGTCATTGGTTTTATTTCTAAGCAGGACGCGCGGCTGATTAGTTTTCCCGATGGAAAAATGTTGTATGTTTCACGGGATTCCCACTTGTGCAAAATTTTAATATCAAGCGGCTAAATTATTGTGTTGTCTGTTATATTAAAATTTAAAAAAAAACTCCCAGTTTGTAGCTATCAGGAAATACATGGGTTTAATCGCACAATGACTGAGATATTTTTGGATCTATCGGTATCTATAAGACTACTTGACACGCGGAACTTCGTCTGCTCCACTCCTATTGGTCTTAGCGTGATAATAGCCTATAGCCTTCCTCGATAAATGGGCTATCTAACACTGAAAGATTTCTAGATTTCTGAATAAATGGCCTCGAAAACCAAGAATGTAGGTTTTTATGGTATGTATTCGGTTTGGTTGAAAGTTTTTAATCTTTGATGCTGCATTGCGTAAATAACATATTAATATTACCCAGAGTTATTGCCAGTCTGAAACCAAAAAGTGAAAAGATCAAAATTAATATAAATTCAAGCGATATCACATATTTATCCAAAAATATATTGCACAAAATTAAACTTCAAGATTTCTATTCTTACTGACATTTTCCCAACACCCCATAAACTTAATAAGCTAGTCAATTCCCCAGCATCTGCCCTAAAAATCAGGACAGTGCTATTTATTGCGATCTAACGCATTTAATCTGTCTACGGTGACTGGTCACACTTATAAAGTTGGTTTTACTTAGGGCGATTGAGTCGTCTCCCGTTTATTACCTGCACCCACTAATGGCTATTTTATTGAACCCTGGGCCCCTGCTCACCCGCTTACCCTGATGATAGTGATCAATAATGGACGAATGTATCTTTGATTAACAGCTTTTAATGTATTGCCTCCTGTTTTATGGGTTTCACGCTATTTACTTTATTGGTTCCGCAAACTGGGTGTAAATGTCGTCAATTTTGCAGTTGAGTATTTGAAAGAAGACAGGGTGGTTCGGATTTTCACTAGATATTACAGCCTTCGAGGGAAAAAACGGTTTTAATAAGCATTTCAGTTCATGCAGAAGGTAACTTGATAGAAGATTATGCACCAAGGGGACAAAGCAGTGTCTTATGTCACGGGCGGCATATTGAATCGAAGCGAAGGAGTTTAGAGTTTAACTCATGAGCGAAGGGAGGGAGTTAATACAAGAATCCTGAATGCAGCGAGGAATTCAAGTTAGCCCAAGGCAAAGAGACATTTATCCCTAAGGAGCATACTCTAGTTTTCACACCTACTGCGAGAAAATTGTTCACAAGTCACGAAGAGAGGTGACTGGCTGCGAACGGTTCCCGTCGGCCTTCAGATTGAATTCCAAATTCAAAACATATTATTGACCTCCGGGCAATAATATTGTACTGAATGTCATTAAAACCCGCCGGGCAATAATGACTTAGTTTAGGTTTGCATGACATATAATCTACATTTTCGTGCAGGTGGGGTGAAAAATAGTTTAATCCACCTCTATGCACAAAATGTTTCATTGTGCGCTCAGCTAAGGAACGGAATTCCCTGACGGGGTCTCTGTTTGCTGATAGCTACAACCTGAGGTTATTTCAGTCAAGAGTGACTTGGTAACTTTTTGACAAGTGTGTTCCCTCGTCAACCACAACTTCGCTTACCATCAGGTGAGATAGTGGTCAAACGTATGCCTATCTACAGTAAAAAAAAAACAAATCAGGTTACGTCTGCTCAAAAACTGAAACGTAGAAAATAGAAGCCGCTTCAAATACCAACCTAACAGCTGTCCTCGTAAAACCTAAGAACGTATTCTGTCCCCTTAAAACTAATCCTGATCAAACAGAAAAAAAAATCTTACACAGCTTCTAAAAGCGTAACAACTAATCCTAAACACACGTCTTTCTTTTTATTTGCTGAACAATAAAAAGAGACAAAGCTCACACGAGCGACAAACGGGAGCGAAAGTACTAGGCTCGCAGCGACACACGGAGATGTTTAACAATTCAACTGGTCGCCTTTGTGTGCCATCACGGCTTGTTGTTTGTTTTCAATTAGACAGTGCAATTGCTCGGCATCCATGATTCCCTAGTACCTCTGTGAATTTTTGTTTCGATTAATTGGGGACACACAGTGCGATTAATCCAGGAAATGCATAGTTTTAGCGGAAATTAAACTAAAATAGGCACTATTTTATCAAAGAAAAGCTTTTAATATAAAACTAGATAGAATTTGGAGCTTTTAACTTGACTCAGTATTTAAGAGCTTGGACTGTGTTCCTTTTTTCTTGGTCCGTGTTCCTTTTTTGTCTTGTTCATGAATTTACGACAGCTTTCGGCTGAATCTTTTTTTTTGTGTTTTTAAAAATAGGGTATTTTACTGTAAAAATCTATTTAGCCCGTCAAATAGATTTCCAAAAAAATATTGAAACGCAATGGCGGCTTCTGCATAGACTTAACTTAAATTTTAGTACACATAGTTTACATCTAGATGGCGCTACTTGTACTGAAGATACATAGTAATATTGTGTAAACTTTATAATTCCATATTTTTAGGTATCCTCTGTGGTAGTTTAACTACTAATACATCTGTTCAACGTCCAGCCTCGGCTTGAATCAAGCATTGAAAGACGATTTTCTTGTTGATCGCTCCAAGATACGTATTCGTACGTTTGCTACCGGAGTCCGCTTTGTGCGCCATAGCCGCTAGATGTTAGCATTCAATTAAACGGCGGAATTGCGTTGCGTCCATGGTCTGCTATCGTACTCGTGAATTTCGGTTCTAATTGGAGCAAAGCGATCAATGATAAATCGAAAGATAAGGACAACACGATTTTCGTACTGATCTAAACTCTAATGACAGGTCGCAGTGGTAAACGCGGTAATAGTGATTTAGATTTTTATGATCGCGGAAAAGTTTTATACAAAAATTGTTTTTTGTGCTCATTTTATTGTGCAGAAGTCAGACTGCCCATTTCTGATGCACTGGTCCCGTAGGCATAGCTTCGGACCCGGCGCTGAGGAAAAATATTTAAATTAGTTAAAAAAAGAATTTGTTGAGGTACTAACATATTTTGTAAGTCCTAATACTAACGATAATTAATATGGATGATTTCCATTTTTTTTTTTTAATTATTATTATTATAATAAATTAATGATTGTTTAGGCGATAAGAATAGTTGGTCGCTGTGTGGAACGCAAGACAATGTCATATTTATCATGTTCTTTCTCTATAAGTAATTAGCTTATCGTCGGTGCGCTTGCCAAATCTGATATGTGTTTTTCATCAAGTTGACAAGGGAGACAATAATCTGTTTTATTTAATGATTAATTGATGATTTTTTAATGATTAATTGACTAATTCATAATTTCAAAATGCCGTATGAACTGGGATACACGTGAAAAAGATAAAATGTATTGTTAATATACTTGATTTTAAAGGATATTAAGTAACAAGAAAGTATCATAGAAATGCACATATCAGATTTGGCAAGCGCACTGACGTTATGACAGATTATATGTGTACATATAATATTGTTTTTTAGACTGTGGTAAATCCATTTCTTTACTTACCTAATCTACTCGTAAAAATATGCACACTCTATGATACTGTAAGACATTGTTACGAGTACGCAAATAAATATTACTACAATAATTATTTATTAGTATTAATTAATATTACTTTTAATAAATCATAAATATTTGTTTTTTTTTTGTGTCATGTATTAATTACTATCATCATCATATCAGCCGAAAGACGTCCACTGCTGGACATAGGCCTCCCCCAAAAGGAGGGGAAGGGGTTGCCATAATCGCCACGCTTGGCAGGCGGGTTGGCGATCGCAGTGTATGGTGCATACTACTGGTGGATACTTTGCATACTATTGTACAAATTCAAGTTCTTAAAACGTAACAGACAGATGTGTTGCTGGGGAGTTTGTTGTGCCACTTCTTCTCCCCAGCTTAAGGCCGTATCTCTGAAATAAATGATTGCTCGAAAGCACCGATTTCACCTCTCGGCACCGCGCAGTCCCCGCATGCTTCCTCGCGGAAAGTTCGAAATATCGAACCTAGCGCTACAACATCAAAGCGCCAACTGATTCAGTGTTGCTCGCTCGCAAACTTCCTAAACTCCTGTCAAAATAATAACACAAATCAGCACTCTTATAAACAGCGATTTTAGACGTAAATAAAATACAATAAAATATTGAACGCAGAAAAATAAATATTTGATTTAATATTTATTTTTTACAGTCGTTGGTAAATTATATCAAGTTTTGTATGGCTCCAAATTATTTTGAAAACTACTAATTTAGTTGACAATTTAAGAACATGGCCATGATTGTGCGATAGAGATAGCACTAGAAACTTTTGAGCATACGGAAGGTATGGAGTAGACCAGTTGTGTAAAAACATATTTTAATCATAATTTAAATATGTACCTATGTTATGAAAACGAATGAAATAATAAGTAGTCAATTTGTTTTTTTTTCGCGTGGCTTTACTCACGTAGCCTTTTTACAGAAACCGTGCATTTTCTGGCGGTGATTGGCGGCGGTGAACTCTTTAGTTCAATGCCTAGTTAACCAATATTAGAATCTAAATGTAATGCAATGACCCTTTCAGTATAAGTTCCATCAGAGGTATACATGAGCGCCGCGCCGCTGCTATTATATGCGGCATTCCAATTCCGGGGCTGTAGCATAACCCCGGTTCCATCCTCAGGCCCATCTTGCTAAGTAATAGTTTCATCCTAGTTGTTGTTTCATCCACGGAAGATCTTCAAAACTTATAGCAAATCATGGAAAAACACTTAGAATTTAGAAAATCTTTGTATTTGTCTTCGTAAACTAAACCTACCAAGGCTTTTGACATGTTTGACATATTACTTGTATCAAAAGTTGTTCCATATTTTAACTTGTAGGTATTTTTAACGTTAATACAAATAATGAGTGAATTTAATGTTGAAAATTAACCCATTTTTACACGTAGATATTTTAATTTTTGATATTCAAATATGTACCCATCGATATTTAGGACATTCGATACTCTGTATTTCGATATTGAGATATTTCGATGTAACTCTTCAAGATATTTAGATTTCAGATAAATTGGACGTAGATTATTTAACCATTCGACAGTATAAACTTTCGTTATTTTAATTTTCGGTTTTATGGTCATTTGATATTTCAATTTTCGATGTTTTGAACATTGACATTTTAACCGTACCTAGGTATTTTAATCTTCGATATTCAAATACGTACCCATTTTATTTTTATAAAAATATTTCTGTAGTACGAGATGGTAAGGCTGGAATGATGAGGGAGACTCACAACATATCCTAGGAGGCCAGAATTATGATAAAGTAAATTGGACTAACAACTATTACAACATAATACTGATTAAGATTTGTAAAATTAGTATAATTACATAATTATTTTTCCATTTATTTCTGTAACTTCTAAAACCCGCGCTTGTTGCCCCTATGCTTGTTGCCTTTGACATTTAACACATTCTTGACACATTGATGTCTGACGTATTTCAATCCTAAAATGAAAACATTTATTTTAGCGTGCGTCATGACTTGGAGACGTTATTTCTTCAAGCCGTTGCTATTCATTTCCTGGAAAACAAGTCCATTGTCGCCTTCAGGTAGGAACTCCCAACGACGTTGTACTTTATTTAGTTTTGCACTTTTATTTCATACCAATTTTATACATAATTCAAAAGTTAGCGTGGATAGAAAATATTGCGTTTTATATTGTTCAAGGTCATAAGAATACACATTCACATGGTGCAGACATGTTTTATCACTAAATTTGTCTATAATCGGCTAAACTATTAGCATTTACTGTTAAAAAAAAATATTTAAATTATGAAGATCTGACAGCTCCGATTTGCAAAAAAGTGACTTAGGTCCTGCCTGCAAGAGCTCCACGGAGCATCTGAAGAACTGAACAAATGAGAGAGATGCAAATACTTTTGCAAGGCAAAAGATGAGATGAGGATAATTAGAGTGTAGCTCGGAATAAAAAAACTTAAGTGCCAAACTAAATTTTCGTATTTGATAAGATAAAAGTATTATTAAATCGAAATCTGTTCAGTTGAAACCTCGATGAAAAATTACTTTAAAACATATAAAATAGCCTTTATTTTATATGTTTTAAAGTAATTTTCATAGGATCAATTTAAAGCGTTGCGTCATGTAGTTAAAAAAAGTAAAAATATATTTCGAACTTTGTGATTTTTTTCTGTCGAGTAAATTTCTTCGTATCGTGTATTCCTTCAGCTGGATACTAGATTATATAGTCAAAAAGCATATACCGTAATCTCACGTACCTGTTCCAGGTATCTAACAAGATACGCTAAAACGAAAAACGGCTCTAAACTAAATGTATTCCCTTAAACACTAGGAAGTGGTGACGGGTTCAAAAAGTGCTGGCTGTCAGCTTAATTTAAATAAATGACTTTTGAAATTTGATTTTTTATGAAAATTAGTCGTAAAACTGCTGATAATCACCTAATTTTCATTCTCCCCTTATTCCAGCATTACGGTAACATTCACACTGAATAAAAACTGTCCCTCGCGTCATATCCACCTCCAGAGGATATGGCACGACTCAGGAGTAACTTTTAATTGCGTCGGACGTAAGCAGACGTCAAAGCGAGCGAGCTCACCGTCCCTTGGGCACAGACGTGAGTGGCTTAAACGTCTATACACGAACTGATGTTTTTTCACACAAAGTTAGGTACATGCTGTAACGGTTTTATTGGTCAGTCAAGGGAATTGTCAGTAGTTATAGTCCTCAAGTACTCGTGAGCGGGGTTTGAACTTGTAATGTTGACATTGAACGCAAAGGGTATCCCAATACCCTTTGCGTTTCAGGGCCGGAACTCGGATGGATTTTAGAAGAGTCTGACACTCACTTACGAGTCATTGACATGATTTCCCATTCAATTTAGCAGGAAGAATGGCAATCGACACGAGTATTTAGTGTAGGCAGCGATTTTGCGTTTAGGGATTCTAAAGGATTTAAGAATTCGAATTTTTTTGTAACACCCTGGAGTTTGGATGTTGGTGGTGTGTCATCCTCATGCGTCGAAAAGCACGTTGAGCCGTTGGTCCTTTTTTTTTAAGGATGTGAAATCATCAAATGACTCCTCCCGCTCTGGGTGAAGCAGCAGGGAGTGTCAGACTCTTATTGACTAAAACCCATCCGTGTTCTTCCTGGTGTCATTTGTGTTCCAGGGCCACGGTGACTCTTTCAAACAAAGTCCGCAGCCCCAGCAGGCACACTGGCCCTAGCGGGCCCCGTCTTTTATACTGACAGCTCTTTCAGGCGCGCGTGGAACACAAGGCGCTGTCGACCCGGGCCTGGTTCTGATCAGACGGCGAGCCACCCAATGCTCGCCGTCCACAGGCCCGCGCCTACGGTGGCCGAGAATCGCCCTGCGACTCGCGACGCCCGGGGCGTCTTCTTCTGTTGCGGCAGCTGAGGCGTGAGGTTTCCCTCTCTCTCACGCTTTCGGCTTCCTCCTTCGCTAGCATTACTGCTTCGCAGAAGGAAGCCGTTGGTCCTGCGTGTTGTGTGTGTTTGTGTGTGCTATAAATATATCCCATGCTGATGGATAGTTTCCGTATAGACTAGTCGCCTTGGCCGAAATTAGTCAGGATTTTTTTTTAAATTAATTTTGTTTTGTTGCCGTTTTTATTAATTTTGTTTTGTCGCCGTATGGTGTCGGCCGGTGCCGTATGGTGTCGGCCGGTGCCGTATGGTGCCGTAAAATAATAATACCATCCCATCACTTACCGTGGGTAGTCATAAGAGGTGACTAAGGGAGATTTAGGGAGATTTCCTTGATAAACGAGCTATCTAACACTGAAAGAATTTTTGAAGTCGGACCAGTAGTTCCTGAGATTAGCGTCTTCAAGCAAACAAACAAACTCTTCAGCTTTATATATATTAAGTATAGAAGTATAGATAGATAATAGATGCAGTTGCCTGTACTTAAATGAGCCCTTGCTCTATACTTGCTGCGTCAGTTCAATTTGTGAGTTAGGCTTACGATCTGTGACGCAGGTACTCACCGGACATGGATGTTTCGGGAGATACCTGTTTCGGATTCGGCGGGAGGACACGCCTGGGTGTCAACATTGCGAGGATCGGCCGGAGGACACGGTGGAGCATACGGAGGAGCTCTGCCCTGCTTGAGTGGAGCACCGTCGTGTCCCCGTCGAGGCGATCGGCGGCGGCGACCTCTCGCGTCCGGCCCTGGTTCAATCCATGGTCCGGAGCGAGGAGGCATGGGAAGCGGTCACCCCCTTCTGCGAAGCAGTGATGCTAGCGAAGGAGGAGGCTGAACGCGTGCAAGAGAGGGAACGCCCCAGCCGCCGCAGCAACAGAAGAAGACGTCCCGGGCGTCGGGAATCGCAGAGTGATTCCCGGCCACCGTAGGCGCAGGTCTGCGGACGGCGAGCGTTGGGTGGCTCGTCATCCGATCAGGACCACGCCCAGGTCGACGGCGCGCTGTGTTCCACGCGCGCCTCAAAGAGATGTCAGCAAAGTAGACGGGGCCCGGTAGGGCCAGTGCCTGCCGGGGTTGCGGAATCTGTTCGAAAGAGTCGCCGCGGCCCTGGAACACAAAGGGCATTGGGAGGAGCACGGATGGGTTTTAGTCAGTAAGAGTCTGACACTCCCTTCTGCTTCACCCAGAGCGGGAGGGGTCATTTGATGACTTCCCATCCATAAAAAAAAAGGCTTACGATCTGTACCTAAATTTTATGTATCTATATATATAAAAATCAATTGCTGTTCGTTTGTCTCGCTAAAACTCGAGAACGGCTGGGCCGAAACGGTGAGAAAATATGAAAACAAATGCGAGGAAGATAGTAAAAACAACTATTTCATTTTCCCATATAAACTGTTCCTACCTACCTACCTAGGGTAAAACTAAGCTAGCTATGTAGGGTAGGAGTAGTGTAGGAGTAGTGTAGGAGTAGGGCAGGAGTAGGGCAGGAGTAGGGCAGGAGTAGGGCAGGAGTAGGGCAGGAGTAGGGCAGGAGTAGGGCAGGAGTAGGGCAGAAGTACGGCAGGAGTAGGGCAGGAGTAGGGCAGGAGTACGGAAGGAGTAGGGCAGGAGTACGGAAGGAGTAGGGCAGGAGTAGGGCAGGAGTAGGGCAGGAGTAGGGCAGGAGTAGGGCAGGAGTAGGGCAGGAGTAGGGCAGGAGTAGGGCAGGAGTAGGGCAGGAGTAGGGCAGGAGTAGGGCAGGAGTAGGGTAGGAGTAGGGCAGGAGTAGGGCAGGAGTAGGGTAGGAGTAGGGTAGGAGTAGGGTAGGAGTAAGGCAGGAGTAGGGCAGGAGTAGGGCAGAAGTAGGGCAGAAGTAGGGCAGGAGTAGGGCAGGAGTGGGGCAGGAGTAGGGCAGAAGTAGGGCAGGAGTAGGGTAGGAGTAGGGCAGGAGTAGGGTAGGAGTAGGGCAGGAGTAGGGAAGGAGTAGGGCAGGAGTAGTGTTGGAGTAGGGAAGGAGTAGGGCAGGAGTAGGGCAGGAGTAGGGCAGGAGTAGGGCAGGAGTAGGGCAGGAGTAGGGCAGGAGTAGGGCAGGAGTAGGGCAGGAGTAGGGCAGGAGTAGGACAGGAGTAGGGCAGGAGTAGGGCAGGAGTAGGGCAGGAGTAGGGCAGGAGTAGGGCAGGAGTAGGGCAGGAGTAGGGCAGGAGTAGGGCAGGAGTAGGGCAGGAGTAGGGCAGGAGTAGGGAAGGAGTAGGGAAGGAGTAGGGCAGGAGTAGGGCAGGAGTAGGGTAGGAGTAGTGTGGGTCAGCTAATGTAATGATAAATTTAGGTACACGTAAATGAGAAATCACAGCCGCTTCCAAACGGGAAAGAGCTACAAAAATTATCACGTGTTAGAAGTTTATTTTCGTCAGTTTTATTTTATTCTTATTCTTCCGTGGGCTGTTCTATTTCTGTAGAAACTACTAGTACTTTAAGCTAGAGACAAACTGGTTCCACGTACGCAACGTAGCAACGCATTACGATATCTGGACTCTTGATTTTATATGAAAAACAAGAATGCAGTAGAAACACACTTATCTTATGCAACGCAATATATGATACGATTCATAAACATTGCATACGTTGCGTACGTAGGACCAGTGTGTTTCTCAGTTTATTGCGTAACCCGCCTCCGTACTTTACTCAACAACAAAATAAGGTCGATTTAAATTTCCCCGAGCTATTTCGAAACTGTTGTCAAGTAATGAATAACGATCGAGTAAAAACAAGATGTTTACCAAAGTGGGACTGTAAGCATCTTCTAATTGTAGCCTCGGGCCGCACGTACCAGTATTAAGGCTGCGCTTACACCAAAGCGTAGCGAGGAATGAACGAATAGAATCGCTTGCGCTTAGCGAGGCTAGGTCAATGGAGCGATCCTAATGGTCCTTAACAAACACATACCACACCACGCATCCTCGTACATTTCTGGTGGAAACGCAACCTAAGGCTTGTTTTTCATTAAAGTTTGGAACGGAACGGAGCGGAGCATAGAATTGTTGTGCTAGGATATCATTCACATATAAGGTTCTTGAAAATTCTCCATTGGACATAGCTTTGCTTTTTATAATTGTAAGTTTTACTTATTTTACTTTTATGCGTCCTGTGCGAGTCCCAAATAAACATTTTTTTTCTTTCTTTCTTTTGATGCCGTAGTGTGGCCACTTTGAAAACTTGGTCCTCAAAGTCAAAGTCAAAGTCAAATGATTTATTTCCACTAGACCATTACAGGCACTTTTGAACGTCAAATGAAAATAAAACATTACAGTGACTCTATACGTCCATTCGCAAAAGGTAGAATCTTATGGAGAAGAACGGACAAGAAATTCCATAGTTACTCTTTTCAAATATAAGCTTTACAATATTTGCATACATTAATCAATTGATTATAATAATGTGAGGACGATGCTCCCAAAATAACACAAATACTACTAATAGGTACAATAAAGAAATGCCAGCAGAGGTAAAATTAATAAGTTCGCTAGTAAGGGGGCATAGTACTCTCATATTTACAAATTTTGCAACTTTTGATTTATACAATTAACAACAATGGATCAGTGTGTGAGTTAAATTAAATATGAAAATTAGTACCTCCTGACCGAGTCTCAAAATTCCAAATCAAAGGTTGGCAAAAGGGCCATGGAGCGTAGTTTTTAGGTATTAAGCTCAGCGAACAAATATGTAACACCTCGATCCGCTTAAAAACAGGAATCGTCGATATGAGCTACACCCTTGTTGCCCGGAGGTAGCAAAACGGAGAAACGGAGAAATATTAACCAATCATGTCAGTCAAAATGTGACTCACTTGGTACGGAGATTTTATGCAATTCCATCGGTTAAAATTTCTCCGTTTCTCCGCTCCGCTGTAACCCCTCACCGCTTAGGGTGCCAGTCAATGGCACCCTAAGCGGTCCGTTTTTTATGGATGTTCTGAACCCTAAAAATGCCAGTAAAGTTGTCTCCGGAACCCTTTACTGTGCGTGGATCAAGATCGCAGGATTTTAAATCTTATTTGCACGTATCGTGGTGTCAATATTGTTACGAGCTTAGGGTTCGTTACAATAAAAACTGCCGATTAAACAACCAAAACTGACACTATAATTTATAACTCTAATTAGCACTTTAAAACACACTAATTATAAAACACAATCGCACTACTGAACACTTCTCTTCACTATAATTCGCAGTTGAAGATCGCTCTCGAAGTTATAGTTTGTATCGCCAATTCAATACTGACTGCCGTCGCCGGATGTCCGCCCTTTATATACCGACAGTCATTTCCAGAACCCTCCTGTATGGAAACCTCTCGAAAGTTCGGGCACACACAGGTCCCGACCGACCAGGTGTCAAAGCATCGAGAATGTTCTAGCACGCAAGTGTCTGCTACTCGATACTAGATGGCAGCACATTAATGTTTGGTTGGTTTCCGTTATTTGATGCTAGATGGCGTTAGCAGCATGCAAATGTCGCCAAGTCCCCAACATTAATTCTGGCGCGTAACAATATTGAAAATCTCTGAATATTTCCAGAGATTGTGTCAAAAATTGACAGTCGCAGATGACTGTCGGGGGGTTTATTGTTTGAGATTGCATAGAGACCCTACCAAACGTGTGTAACGAAACCATAGCGCGATTCAGAAAAGGAACAACGCCATCTATCGAGCTAGGAGGTAAACTTTACTCTTTGATGCGGTCCAGTTTTTAACCGACTTACAAAAAGGAGTTTCTCAATTCGTTGGAATCTTTTTTTTTCATAAAGATGATTTTTTAAAAAATTGTATTTATAATTCCAAACATAGCTCGATGTACCTAGATCGACTTGTATTGGATGCCAAACCAAACCCAAAGTCATAAAACTATTAACAAAAAATACCTCGAATTCCAAATAAAACGGGCCAAGTGCGAGTCGGACTCACGTGCTAAGGGTTCGAAGCAATTTATTTTTTTTAACATGTTATTTTAACACTACAGGCTTCATAAAGATTTTCCTGTAATCTTTAGGTACCTACAGAACTATTATCTGCATTTTTTTTTTATTTTAGGCCCATTAGTTTCGGAGATAAAGGGGGGGTGGTAATTATGGCCTGTTTTCTTGAATAACTTCAAAACTATTTATTTTAAAATAATATGAAAAAAATGTAACTGAAACCCTCACAGTAAGCCTTTTCATTTGATATATCACACAATACAGATAACTTTTTTTAAGTAAAAAAGTACAGCGGAGGAGTAGGAAAAAAAATGTAGGATGGAGAAATTTCGCTGAACAAGTGTTTCGAATTAGCGGAGGTCGTCACGGACGACCTTTGAGTTTTTGTATTTTTTCGAAATATTTCTCCACCGCGATCTGGTGGGTCATCATTTGTTGACATTCTATATCTATGGTTGACATCATCATTGACGGAGAATACACTAAATAAACCTATTATAACGCGAATGAATTAAATCAAAAGAACTAAACAAATAAATAACGATCGACTAAGTTATTTCGCGGTACACAGAGAAAATAAATGCACTTACCGAAGGCTGGAGAAATTGACTAATTACCAATAAATTAATAAAAAGACACCTTTAAAAACTTACAAAACACGCACTTAATACACTAGGGCACAGCTAGGAACAATTCATAAGCCTTAAAATAAACACGCACCGCGAATTCCGAATATAAACACCTCATAGCGCACGAGTGGAGAGGGGAAGTGAAAGAAAGTGTAGCAAAAAAGGACACAGTCCATCTGATGGTATCTGGTCACGATCGTCTGCTATACCAGGGTACCACAGGTGTGTTGGGTACAAACACGAAGACAGTACGCGCAGGTGATCGACGTGACCGACCTACGTACCAGCGTCATCGACGAGCGAGCGGAGTTGCGGTGCGGGCGAGCCGGGCTCGCCGGCGACCACTCGCTTCCTCGGATCCCACCGCGACGGACGACGCTCTCGGTGTTTGTCCGGGATAGTTACATATTGTAAATTTAAATATTTGTGACTAAATGAAATAAAGAATACTAGCCGCCCGGATCGATCGTTAAGGTTAAGCAACGCTTGCCAAGGTTGGTCTGTGGATGGGTGACCATCTTAACACACCGAGTTTCCTCCGTGCCTCGGAAAGCACGCTAAGCCGTTGGTCCCGGCTGTCATTTGCAGATCTTTGGCAGTCGTTACGGAAAGTCAGAAGCCAGTCAAATCTAGAAAGAAGAAAAGAAAGAAAGAAACTAGTTTATTTAGCACACACAGACACACAATACAAATATAAAGGAAACTTAATAAATCTGACACCAGTCTTGCCAAAAACTGCCGTATTACCCAGTTAATGGGTTGTGCAGGTCTGGTAGGCAGCCGCTCTACGTAAAATACTGGTATTCAGCTGAATCCGGTTTGACTGGAAGCCGACCGCGATATAGTTGGGAAAAGACTAGGTAGATGATGATACCGGCCTATTTCAAAGATACAGTCCACTTTCATTAATGCGTTCAGGGTACTGTTGAGGCTGCCCCGCTCCGGCAGCGCATCGGGAATGTTCGCGGACGCACATGTGGATTGTTTCTTTGCAATAATGCGTAAGCGCTGTGCGTCCCTGGCGCGTGGAGTGTGGGGTAGCAATAATAATAATAATAATTTATTTTCTTACCACAAATTACAGGAAACGTTATCACATAGCCTTCAGACACAATTTCAAAATTAATTTGTGGAAGACTGGTGCCCAAACTAGGTTTTGTTAGAAAACCTGTATGTCAGGTCACCAGGCCCCCTTAACAACTTTTACATTATAATTTTTGTACTGGAGACGATAAGATTCGCATAAAGTATTCAAATAACAATCTCTTACATTATTTGTAATATTATTCATAATCGATTTACAAAAAAATAAAATTACAGTGAAATAAAATTATTTAATCTAATAACAATATCTATCTTGTCTCTGATTTCCAGCAAGCTGGAGTGTCCATACATGAATCGCCGTTGCGCCATTTCCCATGGAATGGTGCAGCCGCGGTGAAGTGTCGGTCAGTGCTGCTGCTGTATGTTGTGTTGTATATATTTGTTGTTATTGTTTGTGTTGTGTACTTTGTTGTGAATGGAATAATCTTAATTACTAACATAGGATAAGTTTGTTACTAATAAATGAGTCATAGTTACTTGATAAATAAATAAATAAATTGAATTAATCCACCACGAGCTAGTCGAACAGATGCGTAGGTAGGTTGTTCAATGAGGAATCTCTAATTTTTTACTCGAAACTTTGTTCACGTCGTAGTGTCGCGCAAAGACCTCAAAGGAGAGCTCAAAGCTTAAACGGAATGGGGATGTTTTTCACATTTACCTTGAGGAGCACAGTACCAGAATGCCTCCCATCTTCATTTCAACTAATTGCATCGTTACACAATTGCACAAACATTTTAAGATAAAATATAAAAAAAAAAATACATCACTCGGTTGCAACCAATTCCACTAACTGGTGACATTTTAGGGTTCCGTATCAGAAAAGTACCAAAGGAAGCTTATATATACTAATCCGCCATCGCCACTGTCCCTCCGTCCGTCTGTCCGTCTGTCTGTCAGTAGACTGTATCTCAAGAACCGTAATAGGTAAACACTTGAAATGTTCACAGAATGTGTATTTCTATTGGCGCTTTAACAATAAATAATAAAATGTCAGTGGTCAGCCAAGGGCCAATAGTTCCTCCATAGTAAACGATTATCAGTCCACTAAACCCATAGTGTTTAATCTTTTGATTCCATATTCTGCAATAGCATGCTGTGGTCTCCTATAAGTGAAGGAGTACACCTACGAGATACTTTTTATTACTTGTAAGTTAAGAGCCATGAGTTGTGTATATTCTTTGTTGGAGATCCTTAATAAATAAATAAATAGTCCTGCTCTAACCGGGGATTATCCTTGGGTATACTTTCACAGTGCATACAGGGATAATCGTCGGTTGGTGCCCCATTCCATTTGAAATGTCTAACGGGGCCTCTGCGAGTTGGCTTCGGCTCCTCGTACGCCCATCTCCAGGGACACGAGAAAGTGAATAACAACAAATAATATAAAATTTAAAAAAATAAGGGGCACCCCCTTATTTTTTTTATACATACAAGAAACGTGTTTTTATTTCGGTTTGTGGTACGGAGAGTGAGAGTCCGACTCGTACTTGGCCGGTTTTTAGAATTCTAAAATCCGGCTAAGTACATGTTTTCCTAGCTCCGCACCGATCCGCTCATTAACCGCCTTACTGCTAAGCTCAGTAGCAGCCTAAGAGATGACGTCACCGAAACAGATCGCTCAGCACTTGACGCATTAAGATGTTTGTAAATGAGTTAATTCTTGTTTACGTTTAGTTTACATTTGATTTTGAAGTGGAAATTTTGTATAGCTTGTAAAGTTTTTTATCTTTCTCTATTCTTGATTAATATTCTTTCGGTTTCAAAGAGTTGATTTTCTGTTGTATGGTATGCTCTCTTTCCAAGTTTAGCCGTTTTTATAAGGGTTTTCTTTTTCGTTAATAAGATTTATTATGTACTAGCTAATCTATGCACGCAAAAAATATCTATTATCTATACAGTTTATATATTAAATAGAATCAAAATTGCTCGAAAAACAAACGAGATATAATTATTTTAAACAAATATATCTTTCCCTCTCGCAAAAACGCTGTTTTCTATGGCAGCGGCGCCAAAAACTTTGACGTCACAATTCATGTCGGACTTCTCTTTCTAATTGTAAACTTCGAAGCTTTATAACTTCATCGCTGATGAAGGTATTTAAAAAATAATTTCATAATTGTTTAAAGCTAATAAGTATTTCGTTTTGCAAATAAAAAAATCGCATGTATATTCCCTTAATGCACTGCTCCTATTTGTTGTAGCTTATATAAAATCACGCCTATAGCCTTCCGCGATAAATGGGCTATCCAACACTAAAAAGATTTTTCAATTCGAACCAGTACCTAGTCCTGAAATTAGCGCGTTCAACCAAACAAAGAAACTCTCCGGCTTTATATTATTAGTATAGATTCAGTTTCAAAAATAAAATTCGAATCCACTTCGTACTTAGAAGAGAACATTAGCGTTTTAGTAAAAAAACTCCGTCGTACGTAGTGATTCTTTCAAAACACATTGTAATTTTATTCTGTTTTCAACGTGACAATAAAAGCCGCTAAAAATACAATTCCAACAAAGTATTTCTCTGTAAATTCAGACAAAAGAAGCCTGAAAACTTGATAATTACTCAGTAGGTGGTCCAACAATACGTTACGGTGAAACTTTTAGAACATTTTCCCATTGTCAATGTATTTCCCCTCAATTTATAATGTAAAGGAAGTTATATAAACAAAAAAGTCGTCAAGCGCGAGCGTCATTTGTTTCTTTTATTTTTCATACAGATGACGTAGAAATGTTACGAGTACATTATACAACAGAATAAACGTAATACCTTTTAAGGGGTCATTGTTGTAATGTTCTTAAAATAAATGAAACAATCTTTCGGGGAACGACAACTGTATAATATTCTAATCAGGGTGATGACCGGGTGTGCAATGACCGATGCAACGTGCCACCCACATAACCTCTAATATTCCTAAACTTAAGTTACTTAGTGCATTTAGAGTCTGTAGCTGTCATGCTACATTTACATCAGTCTGTACTCGTTTGCTTTCCAACACACGTATATATTACAATTGTACTCATCATTGTGCACAACTTTTACTATGGAACCAGGACCAACCCTGAAATCACGAAAAAAAAAATCAGCTGATCAGTACGTTTTGTCGAGTTATGCGCACATAAATGTATGCGGGAGTCGATTTCTTTTCGCGATTTCAGTGTTGTTCATAGTGAAAGTTGTTCATAGTGAAAGTTGTTCATAGTGAAAGTTGTTCATAGAGAAAGTTGTTCATAATGATGAGTTCAATGACCCCTTAAGAGGTATTGCGTTTATTCTGTTACAGGTTGTATAGAGAGTTACTATTGCAATATAACTTTAGATTTGCGTAAAATAATCAGCTACTGGAAATTACCTACTATAATGGCTTGAATCCAGGACTGAAAGCCGATACCAACATTATCTCTGAATAGTATAATACTACCAAGGTTACCGACATAGCAAGCAAACTAAAGTGGCAGTGGGCAGGGCACATTGCTCGCAGAACAGATGGTCGATGGGGCCGAAAAGTTCTGGAGTGGCGACCGCGTACCGGAAGACGTAACGTTGGAAGGCCTCCCACAAGGTGGACCGATGACCAGTTGAAGGTCGCGGGTAGCCGATGGATGCAAGACGCACAGGACCGGTCGTTGTGGCGACGCTTGGGGGAGGCCTATGTCCAGCAGTGGACATCTTTCGGCTGATATGATGAGTATAATACAATGACGCTGTCTGGTCTTTCTCTTTTTTCCGCTTTCTTTTTCTAAACCACGTTACTTATTTTGCAGACGGTTATCATTTATAAAAAAACTGGCCGAGTGCGAGTCGGTTGCAAAGGGTTCCGAACGAATTTAATGTTTTTACATGGTATTTTAACACTATAGACTTCTTATAGGTTTTCCTGTAATTTATAGATAAAGATCTATTATCTCCAATTTTTTTCAAAATTTTAGGCTCAGTAGTTTTGGAGATAAGGGGGGAATGGTCATTTTTCGTCAAATTTCTTGAATAACTTCAAAATCATTTATTTTAAAATTATGAAAAAAATATAATTAAAACTCTCACAGTAAGCCATTTTGTAGCCAGTTCATTTGATATGTCACACAATATTGTTCAAAAGACTTTTGTTTTGAAATTTTCTCGTTTGACCCCCAAAAGTGACCCCCATACTAAAAATTTAATAATTTACGAAACGTGTCCGTGTTTGGGTCATAGATGTCCATATGTACACCAAATTTCAACAGAATCGGTCCAATGGATCCGGAGAAAACTGGCTGTCACAGACGGACGGGCAGACAGACAGACACCCGAGTGATCCTATAAGGGTTGCGTTTTTTGTTCGAAACCCTAAAAATCAATAAACGAAGTCGTTGGCCATCACAACGGAGTTTAGCCAAGTAAGCAGGATATTATTATAGTGCACAAGTGCGTGCGCAAACACCGAAATACTTTATAATCCTTTACTCTTATCGTCCAATGACACAGCTAAATTCAAAATAACATAGGAAATAGTATTTAATCTTCTTGTCTTAAAATAGGAAGACCCAAACCAAGTAGGTTCGAAATATTTACTTTAGAATGTAGATATGAGCTACTGCTGATGCTGAGCTACGGTGTTACAAGGTTCGATTCCCGGCTGGGAGAGCCAAGAAACCATCAAATGATTCCTTTAGCTGTGGGCGAAGCGGAAGGGAGTGTCAGGCTTACTGACTAAAACCCATTCATGTTCCTTCAAATGTCCTCCGTCTGTCCGTTCCAGGACAGCGTAGACTCTTTCTAACACATTCTGCAACCCTGGCAGGATTGGGCAACCCTGACAGGATTGGGCAACCCTGGCAGGATTGGGCAACCCTGGCAGGATTGGGCAACCCTGGCAGGATTGCGCAACTCTGGCAGGATGCGCAACCCTGGCAAAAAATAAGTACTTATATATATATATATTTTTTTATTTACTAACTGTTTTATTACGTTCATGAATCTCCAAAACTGGATAAACTTAGAAAGATGGTAACAAAAACAGCGCTTTATCCTATTGTGAAAGGTGCCACAAAAACTTCCACAACTAAGTTTTTAATTGCGTTTTTAAGTAACGAGCCCCTTCAGCCGCTGTAGCGCTTTGTAATCCAATTTATATAAATTTTGTGGTTCGCTGTAATTTGGGTCGTAGTATTGTGTAGGTTATTGATTTTAATGATAATCGGAGTTGATAAATAAAGTAAAACGTTTCAGTTAGCAAAAACTGGCCAAGTGCGAGTTGGACTGGCACCATAAACATGTTTATTGTTTTCTTAAAATTTACAACTTTTTAGGGTTCCTAAAAAAAAGGAACCCTTATAGGATCACTCGGGTGTCTGTCTGTCTGTCTGTCTGTCTGTCCGTCTGTCACAGCTAGTTTTCTCCGGATCCACTGGACCGAATCTGTTGAAATTTGGTATACATGTGGACTTCTATGACCCAAATATGGACGCGTTACGTAAATCATTAAATTTTTAGTATGGGGGTCACTTTTGGGGGTCAAACTAGAAAATTAAAAAAAAAGTTTTTTGATCAATATCGTGTGACATATCAAATGAAAAGGCTTACTGTGAGGGTTTTAATTATATTTTTTTCATAATTTTAAAATAAATGGTTTTAAAGTTATTCAAGAAATTAAACGAAAAATGACCATTCCCCCCCTTATCTCCGAAAATACTGAGCCGAAAATTTTGAAAAAAAAATGGAGATAATAGATCTTTACCTAAAGATTACAGGAAAACCTATTAGAAGTCTGTAGTGTTAAAATAACATCTTATAAAAAAGTTCGTTCGGAACCCTTTGCACGCGAGTCCGACTCGCACTTGGCCAGATTTTTTTATTTTATTTTTGTTTTCTTTTAATTACTTTGTGAAAATGTCAACCGTTAACCTATTACATTTGATGAAGTACAACCCGCTGTCAGACAGTTCGAGACAGCGGAGGCTAAGTAATAGGACTCCGTTGGTTACACTTCGGATATGGAGCCTAAAAAGGGTGGTTTGTTTTTTGTTCAACAATAAGTGTTTGTTGGTCGAGCTGTCTAGAATTCTAGACAACAGAAGTAAGAAACTCTTCTTACTGCACAAAATGACTCATTATCCACCCACCCTATCCCAATTCATTTTTTTTTTATTTGTGATGGGTTTGCTCTTGACTCCAGTCTAGGTCAGAGATGACAGAGACAAAGTCTACGATGGAGCGAGCTTACCCAGAAGGAGCCTGTTCACTCTAACTTTGAAGAGACTAGGGTTGTAAGCGTTTGGAAACACAGACGCAGGCAGAGAGTTAGTTCTATTAGGGGTCGGCGCCATATGACTAAACTAAATTAATGTACGTAAAAAAAAACAAAACAATAGTTGAGTGTATAGATAGAGTGAGTACACAGTCATCATATCTGACAAAAATACATAATCGAAGCAAAGGTATATGGGCAAAGGAAAAGGCTACATCTACACAGCCGGATCACTACACAACCGTCTCACAAAATTAAATAATCCAAGCTCAAGGAAGACGTTAGACTACGGAGAGACCCTCGATATCGCCCTCATAACAATTTACTCGCGTACCCTCTGTGTGAGCGTACCCTATACGCACGTTACCTCCGAAACTGAAGGGAACGTGAACCCGCTTTTTTAAACAGGTAACGTTTTAGGCTGTGGGTAGATGAGCTGCTGGATCGCGCTGTTGCTAACTTGCTAGTGAATCAGAGCTAAAAGGAACACTTAAGGGGATACCTTTAGAAAAAGGCCGTTTTTCGTTTCAACGTAACTTGTTAGGTACCTCGAACAGGGATGTGAGATTACGGTACATGCTTTTTGACTTTATGATCTAGTATCCAACTGAAGGAATACACGATACGAAGAAATTTTCTCGATAGAAAAAAGTCACAAAGTTCGAAATATCTTTTTACTTTTTTTTTGCTACAAGACGCAACGCTTTAGATTGATCCTATGAAAATAACTTTAAACCATATAAAATAACCTTATCGAGGTTTCAACTGAACAGATTTTGATATAATAATACTTTTATGTTATCAAATCCGAAAATTTATTTTGGCACTTACGTTTTTTTATTCCGAGCTACACTCTTATTATCTTTATCTCAACTTTTGCCTTGCAAAAGTATTTGCATCTCTCTCATTTGTTCAGTTCTTCAGATGCTCCGTGGAGCTCTTGCAAGCAGGACCTGTATCACTTTTCTGCAAATCGGAGCTGTCAGATCTTCGTAATTTCAATATATTTTTTCACAGTAAATGTTAATAGTTTAGCCGTTTATAGATAAATTTAGTGTTAAAAAAAGTCTGCACCATGTGAATGTGTATTTTTATGACATCATATCATCACATGAACAATATAAAACGCAATATTTTTCTATCCACGCTAACTTTTGAATTATGTATAAAATTGGTATGAAATAAAAGAGCAAAACTAAATTAAGTACAACGTCGTTGGGAGTTCCTACCTGAAGGCGACAATGGACTCGTTTTCCAGGAAATGAATAGCAACGGCTTGAAGAAAATAACGTCTCCAAGTCATCACCTTTACTTGTACATACGTACTGTATCCTCCAATGTTCTCATCTCACAAAGCAATACTGGGTAAACATTATGTTTTCTATATTGGAGTGTCTGTTTGTACAGCGTTAATCTTACATTTTAACTCAAGACACACGCTAAAATAAATGTTTTTATTTTAGGATTGAAATACGTCAAATTGCATCAATGTGTCAAGAATGTGTTAAATGTCAAAGGCAACAAGCCTAGGGAAAATTATGGAGTCGCGTTTGAATTGTGAAAAATGTGTTAAGTAAATACTAGCTTTTTACCCCGACTTTTCTGCGTGGGTTTTAGACCAGAAATAAATGAAAAATATTTAATCCTACTAATGTTATAAATCTAAATCAATATGATGTTGTAATAGTTGTTAGGCCAATTTTAATTTATCATAATTCTGGGCTGCTGATATTTTGTGACTCTTTATCCCTCATCATTTCAGCTTTACTTCATCTCGTACAATAGACATATTTTTGTAAAAATAAAATATTAGCAAGTTCAATTTACTTTACAATGACGTCATTTCAAAGCCTTAAGTTAGTTATGACGCATTTTCAACATCTCATTAGATATATCGCCAATAAAACAGTATGTAAATCAAGTGTTGGAGGCTTTGTGACCTTTGGATTTTTAAGCGCAATAGATTTTAAAACATGTCTTATTAGAACGTGTGAACTTAACTGACTTGAAGTTTCAGCGTTACATAGTGTACAAATTACCGATTTATGTAAAAGTATTGAATTATACGACAACTTATCAATTAAATATAAATCACATAAAAACTGCACTTATTGTGAACCAGTGGGATTCATTAAGTCAAGGTTTTTATTACGGCACCACGACGTCCAGCGCTTCCAGGCTACCTCGTAGGTTTTTAGTGTCGATTTTCGCCAAGAATTTTTAAGCAGTGATAGTTGTTGAGCGTTCCATGTCTTTATCGCGTCAAACCACCCCCACACTTCCAAACTTCAAGGACAATGTTCTCGATCTGCAGTGGTGGGAGTCCCGTCGACATGTCTATTAGGTATCTCTGTAGGTTTCTCAAAGTTAATGGAGCCGCGAGCGCTCGGGCTTTGAGATCGGCACGCCAGAATACCCTCTACCATCGAGGTACTACTAATAAAAATATTCCTATCGACTGGTTTAAGTAAGACAGGACTTTGGGGACTAGGAATGGTGGTGGGAATATCCATGCGAGCTGGTAATTCCATAGGGCACTGAAGGCATCGTGGAACAGAGCTTGAGGATCTCTCAGATCTAGGGACACTTAATTGTACACTACGTGAGCAGTCGCCGAGGCAAATAGATCTACTGTTGGGGTTCCCCATTTTGCAAACACTGTTTCAACATATGTCGATAGTAAGTGCCATTCTGGACGTTGGCGAAGGCGCGATAAATGGTCCGCATGATTGTTGTATTTGCCCAGAATGAAGTGTATGTTGAAGTGTATCTGATGTTGGTCTAACAAATTCAGAATTCGATAGGTTATTTCCAACAGTGATAATGTCCTCGTAACTCCTTCCTTTCGTAAAAAGGTGTCCGCAGTTCTGTTGTCGCTTTGAATGAGGAGTGAACTTTGATGAAGCCAATGAACTTGGTTCTGAAGAGCATTCTTGGTATTGCTAGCAATTCTTTTTCATTGCTATGCAGTGTTTTCTCTTCTTGCGACCAAGTTCCTGACAGAGCTAAATTGTTGCTCTCCCCACGCTTGATCCGACGCATCTGTCGTCAGAAAATTTATTGGAGGAGGGTACTAAAGGGGTGTTGACCTTTGACAATTTTGGGCCCACCAGTTTAGTTCCTCTAAGACAACTTGTGGTACTGGGTAGGTCTTTGATGGCAGGACTGGCAGCGAATTTACGAACATATTATTATAAATACACATTATAAATAAACATTAGTAACTGTCGATGATTGAGCCGACCCCAAGGGACAACAAAACTGTAACCCGAGGGACAGCAAAATTTATAAGTCCCACTTTTTTCTGCAACTCCTACAAAGTTAACCGCTCATGTTCGAGAGCCTGATTTATCTTTGTTATGATGCCCTGAATCTTTTCTTTTGGTAGGATTTTTTGATTTTCCCATGGTTTCCATACTATCCCTAAATAAATTATACTCTTTTGAGGAGTAACAACAGATTTTTCGAAATTTCTTTTACACTTCATTTTTTGTAATATTTGTACAGATATTTTGACATTCTCGCGACTTTTTTACGAAAACTAAAAACTGAGCCGGAAGTATAGAGGGGATAAAAGTACGAAAACTGGTAAGAAATCGATGGGAAACAGAAATGCCATCTCATAAAGTTTCCAGTGACGGTCAAGTAATTTAATACAAGTATTTTTCCATGATTTGGTATAAGGTAGGCCAAGGAGAGGAAAAGTGATGTGTAGATAGAACAGTCATGTTCGAGACGCTCACCGTGAGGCCAGGCTTAAGTTCAAAGAATGGGTTAGACAAAAGAGACCAAATAGTGGAGTAGTTTTCGATGAGATGTGTGAGACCCGTAAAATCTTCAAGGGTCGCCTGAAATGATGCCAAAAAAACGAAGAGCAGGTCAAAATGGACAACATAGCAAAGCAAAGAGCCACGAAAAATTCTAGTAAATTTTGGAAGTCGACACGTAAATTGGATACTAGGCCTGGTCCACCGGCGAGCGTAGGAGGGGCCAATGACCCGGTGGGAATTGCAAATATGTTTATGAAACATTTTAAAGTGCAATCTCCACTAGGCCCGTCGGTTGAAGCGGCCGATACTGAGCCTGACAGTGGGGGAGTGGAGCCACTCACTCTTTTTTCGGCTAAACAAGTAAGATCCGTCATTCAAAGCATGAGCAGAGGTAAATCGCCCGGCCACGACGGACTCAGCATCGAGCACTTCAAATATGCGGGGGTTCACTTGCCGAGGGTCCTTTGAGTCTTTTGAGTGTTTTACACAATGTGCATCAGTCACTCTCATTTACCATCTGAGCTGATGCAAACTATTGTAGTACCTATAGTAAAAAACAGGACAGGAGATATCTCGGACAAGGGTAACTACCGTCCAATCTCCCTTGCTACCACAGCGGCTAAAATATTGGACAGTATACTTGATTCGTGCCTGAAAAAGTATTTGTGTTTGCACGATGCACAGTTTGGTTTTCAACCTAAACTTTCAACCGAGAGCGCTGTGCTGAGTTTGAAGAATACCGTCCAATATTACACAGATCGAAAAACGCCGGTGTATGCCTGCTTCCTGGATCTCTCCAGAGCCTTCGATCTGATGTCATATGATGTGCTCTGGAGAAAGCTGGGTGACAGGAATATACCGGCACCAGTGCTTTAGCTCATGCAGTATTGGTATGCGAACCAAACCCACTATGTAAAGTGGGCCGGAACGTTTTCTGAGTCATATGGGTTGGAATGCGGTGTGAGACAGGGGGGGTTGACGTCTCCACGACTCTTCAACCTTTATGTTAATGATCTCTTAGTCGAGTAGTAGTAGGCGTGTCGGCTGTCAGGTTGGTGGTATTAGTATAAACAGCATCAGCTACGCGGACGACATGGTGCTGCTGGGCCCGACTGAGGGATCTACCAGAGAAATGTTGAAGGTCTGCGAGAGATATGCTGCCTTGCACGGCCTTGTTTACAATGTCCGTAAATGTGAATACATGGTCTTTAAGGTCGCCGGTAAGTGCCGTAATCATGAACCTACCTTCTTTCTGAATGGTATAAGCATAAATAAAGTCTACCAATTTAAGTACTTAGGGCACATACTTACCGACGACCTTAAAGATGATGTAGATATTGAAAGGGAACGTAGGGCACTGGCGGTCCGAGGCAACATGTTGGCTCGTAGATTCTGAGTCTGTGAGTCAGCTACACCAAAAGGTCGTTAGATGTCTTACGCGTCCAGTGCAATAATGTTCTTAGGATGTTGTTGAAACTGCCCCGTTTCTGTAGCGCATCGGAGATGTTTGCTCAGAACCGAACTGATGGCTTTCAAGCATTAGTTCGAAAAAAAGTCGCATCACTGATGCGTAGAACGCGGGACAGTGACAATAGCATCCTGAAAACAGTTGTGGAGAGTCCTTACTCACCTTTTCTGTGGCACTATGTGGGTAGAATGGTCAGGTAGCTATTCCTCACTCTATCGTTCTCTGCACATCCTGCCTTAGACACCTACTTTGTGGTTTGTTTTTGTCCTTGTTTGTTTACTACTAACTCTAGTTATAAGATATATATATTTTACTAACAAAATGGGCTATATTGTTGTCCGAAATTGGCAAATAAATTATTATTATTATTATAAGTCTTGAAGATGTTTCGTGGATGAAACAACAATCAGGATGAAACTATTTACTACTTAGCAATACGGGCCTGAGGATGGAACCAGGGTTATCCTACAGCCCCGGATTCGGAATGCCGAATATAATAGCAACGGTGCTCATGTATACTTCCGATGGAACTTTACTGAAAGGGTCATTGCATCACATTTAGATTAGGTTAGGTTTAGGTAATATTGGTTAACTAGGTATTGAACTCAACTAATATGATAAAGAGTTAAAAATATATGTCTACAGGACGTTCGATTTATTTTTCATTGATACAAAACAATCGCCGGTAAATGCACGGTTTCTATGGAAAAGGCTACGTGAATAAATCCACGCGAAAAAAAAAACAAATTGTCTACTTATCTTTTCATTCGTTTTCATAACTTGTGTACATATTTCAACTATGATTAAAATATAACTTTTATACAACTGGTCTACTCCATACTTTCCGTATGCTTGAAAGTCTCTAGTGCTATCTCTATCGCACAATTATGGCCATGTTCTTAAACAGTCAACTGAATTAGTAGTTTTCACAATAATTTGGGGCCATACAAAACATGATATAATTTACTATACTTTTTTTTTTTATATTTTTTTGACATTATAACATAATAATACATTTAAATTATAAACTTTGTAAGTGCCTATTCTAGGTAAATTTTCGTTTTTTTTTTCTAATTGTTAATGCTTTCATGTTTTATAAAAATATTTGTACGCCGCTATTCAAGGCTAAACATGATTGGACTCACTCAAATGATGTAATATCTTGCATGCTCTTGTATGTATACCATGTTTAAACAAATAAAGAAATCTTATCTTATCTTATCTTATCTTATCTTACCAACGATTGTAAAAAAATAGTATTAAAACAAATCAATATTTTTCGTCGCTCGATATTTTATTAAATTGTATTTTATTTACGTCTAAAATCACTGTTTATAAGAGTGCTGATTTGTGTTAATATTTTTATGAAGAAGTTTATGAAGTTTGCGTGCGGGCAACACTGAATCAGTTGGCGGTTTGAATTAATTTGATGTTGTGGCGCTAGGTTCGATATTTCGAACTTTGCGCGTGGAAGCATGCGGGGACTGCGCGGTGCCAGGAGATGAAATTGGTGCTTTCGAGCAATCATTTATTTCAAAGATACGGCCTTAAAACAAAGTCATCTTATTTAGAATTAAAGTACTAAAGGCCGCCGTTAAACACATACGCAAAAGTCTGCAAGAAACTTGTACGCTTGATAGATACATGCATCAATCAAAAGAGTTACTTGCATACTTCTGCGCAAGTTACAGATATGTGTATCATGACCTTAAATGAATAAGCGGAGATTTTTTATTAAGTGGTTGGGAATCGCTTGAAATGGGTTGGAGTTTACACAAACAGTAAAATGTACATGTTGGATAAAGTGACAACTATTTGTATGCAAGTAAAGAACAGCCGGTCTCTTCTGTCAACATCTCACTGTGTATGTAAACTTAGGTGGAGCGAGCGTGAAGTGAAGTGTCACTCCATCTTGTTTATATGGATTGACAACTTACTTCACCTAAGCTTACACGGTGAGTGGTTTACAGAATCGCACTGCTGGGTTGGCGTCCATGTTGCTAGATGTGAACGAAACCTTAAGGCCCTATCCGCACTGCTATTTTTTTTTCCGCAATTCTGTAACACATTGAAGCCTATGCGAGTATCCGCACTGGCGGAAAAAAAATCGTGCGATCTGTGATTTGATGCAAATTCAGGTTCCGTCATCCCGATGACGGAATTTAATTCGCGCGAATAAAAATCGCAGTGTGGACAGGACCTAATAAGTAACGTTTTGCCAATTTACCTGCGCCCAAAACAGTAGTAAGTCACGGAATGCACTGTTGTTATTATGAACACGATGTATAAGATAAAAACTTGGCTAAAATGCAGCAGAGTTGTCAGCATTAGCTCACAGCTAATGCTAGCAACTCTTTTTAATAGAAGTTAAAACACATGTAACTACATTAAAAGCCATTGTTGCAAAATCAGGTAGTACCTGTATCGACGCACGCTCCCCTCCTGCCCTGGTGTACGATGAAATATAAATGGCGCTGGCATGATTCAACGAGCTCTGGCCATGCGTTATTCAGGACCCGCTTCCTATACTTTTGATTTTTTGATGGCATTCTCATGTACCGTACTTTCTTATTTGTTCGCACTTAGTTGCAAATGTCTTTTTGGAAAGCTTTTTGATAATTTTTTGGTTAAAGTTTCCGCGTTTCTGCATCTTACCATCCCTACCTTGTTACTATTCCACCAATTCGCACTAAGTGTTTCCAAACGTCTTTTATAATGCGCACAGCAAAGGAGTGGAACTCTCTGCCTGCGTCTGTGTTTCCAAACGCTTACAACCCTAATCTCTTCAAAGTTAGAGTGAACAGGCTCCTTATGGGTAAGCTTGCTCCATCGTAGACTTTGTCTCTGTCATCTGACCTAGACTAGAGTCGAGAGCAAACCCATAACAAATAAAAAAAAAAGTGAAGGGTTTTTAAGTTGACAATGTGAAACTGGGGTAGAGCTATTTTTTGAGTTATTCACTGTGTTCAGTTTTATGCTTGAATTGCAAAGGAATGACAAAGTCACAGAAGTCACCCAAATGACAATGGAGAGGGCAATGCTTGGATAATAATAATAATAATAATAAATGATTTATTTTGGACCAAATACTTCAACATTTCATGTACACCCACCAAACTGCGTGGCAGTTTGTCGGCAGGATTAGCGCTCGTCTTAATACATCTGGCTCAAATACATAACAAAAGTTACAAAAAAATGTGTATCATATGATGTAACAATTTATATTTAGAGGTACTAGAAAGGTTCAGGCAGCCGGACAAAGGCAAACAATCCTGACGCGTCTTTCTAATCTTTTTATTTAAAAACTCAGTTGAAAACAATAATATATTAAACTAAAAAACCACTGCAAATACAGCAATAGCGATTACTAAATCAATTGAGCTATTACTCTTAGCAGTAGTTTATGCCAAGACCCAACCACTCAAACCTCTCCATTACATTATAAACGGATTCTTTGGCTTTTTACAAATAGATAAGAGAAAAATGCGAAATGTGAGGCCGCTATTAAACTATAGGTACTAATACGTATTCTCAATTACCCAATAGGCCAGGGCTGTCCAAACATTTCAGTTTCCAAGAGTAAAAAAGCCAAAGTTGGCCATTTGATATAAAAGAAAATAGTTAAATCGTAATGGGCCTCCTAACTCTTAACAACAGTTATCCTAAACAACGACAGGTTAGTGGGTATTTTCACATCTTGCGGCAACCTCATTAAAGAAAAAAGTTTTTAATTTATTTTTTAGTGTTTGTTTACTTACTTTAGTACAATCTTTTCTCAACCTATCAAGATCATTGAAAAGTGTAGGGGTCAAGTACTTGTTAGTTCTTTTGCCATAGAAATTTTTTACTGGTGGTCGCACCAGTTTACGTTCTCTAACACTTCTAGTATTATACCTATTTTGCACCGGTACTTTGAATTGGTCGCTATAGTACTGTTCTAGAACCAACAAGTACTTGACCTTCTCATGCACGGGAAGCACCTTACACGCAACAAAAAGTTTCTCATAATTTTCTTTACAAGTAAGTTTCGTTTGTCGGTTAACAAGGTATTTCATAAAACGAATTTGCAGTAGTTTTATACTGTTAAGATATGTTTTAAATGTACGGCCATACGTATTTAATCCATAGCTTAGCAATGACTCAGCGAGAGCAAAATAAATGACACGGAGCGTTTTTCTACTCAACGGCGCCTTCAGGATATAAAACTTGCTCAGGACTGCCCTAAGCTTTGTACACACTGTGTCAACCTGTGTTTTCCAATTCATGTTCCGGTCTACCCACAAGCCTAGATACTTAAATTTACTAACATACTCGAGCCTTTGGCAAACACAATTTGCATTTCTAACGTGCATGCACTCATACGTGTGACCTATGATACCTATATCCACGCTACTATCATTTTTTGCCACTAAGTTATGCGGTGAGTGCAAATGCATCACTTTCGTCTTGTTCAGGTTAAGTATGATGCCATTATCGTGCGCCCACCGGGTAATATTATCGAAGTCAGCCTGCAGCACAGCCCTAACCTCTTGTACATTCTTAGAGGAGTACATAAGACACATGTCGTCCGCGTACATATACACCCGACAATTCTTCACCACATTACTGACGCTATTGACATGCATGACATAGCCAACCGGACCATAGACCGAACCAGTCGGAACACCAAGCTGTACCGCCGCTTCTTTACCAGTAACACCCGAAATGCAGGTCTGTAAGGTTCTGCCACTCAGGTAACTCCGGAACCACCTGTTTGTGGGGCCCCTGATTCCGCACTCATCCATAGCCTGCAATAGCACCTCGTGATCCAGGGTATCGAACGCTTTTTTATAATCAATGAACAGCGCCAGGACCTGGTGGCCCTGGTCGAGACTGCTGTTCATATCTTCGGCAAACTGTGATAGTGCTGTTACGGTGCTACGACCAGACCTAAAACCATGCTGTGCATCCGCTAGTATACTACTTTGTTCTAAGAATTCGCTTACCTGGCCGACTACTATCTTCTCCACAATTTTATTAATAACTGATAAGATAGCAATCGGCCTATAGTTAGCGTAAACTGAGTGCGGTCCCTGCTTATAAATGGGCCTAATTAACGCTTTTTTAAGTGAGCTAGGATATTCCCCTTTCGATAAACACAGGTTCACAAAATGTGACAAGACCGGTGAGATCTCATTCTTGATCAATTTTAAGTCTATTACTCGAATGCAGTCAGTGCCCGGCGCCTTATCACTGCTCAGCTGATCGATAATTTTACACACTGTGTTAGAGGTTGCTGGTTTAAAACGAAACGTTACATCACTCGGCCTAACATATTTACTTCTATCTAATAATTTAATACTACAATTATGCTTAATAGCAATAATTTCGTCAGTAAATGTATCTGCAAATTGACTACATATATTGTACATTGTGTCTTTATCTCCAAAGTATCTATTAACAATATCATCTATGTTTGCCTTTTTCCGACCTGTCCAGCCATTAATTTTGTCCCAAATTTTTTTTGGGTCTCCGTTACACTTTTTAATTTCCTCCTGCCGAAACCTATTTTTAGCTTTAAATATTAATTTGTTTACCTTATTTCTAAATCGTGTGTATTCTAGTCTTTTCGTGTTATTGCTTGGTGTTTCTTTCCAATCCCTAAATAACCTATCTCTACGCATCAACATTTTATTTAAGTCTCTGCCAATCCACGGTTGTGTAACCCGTGTTTTAATCTTTGGCATTTCAGTCTTACTACTGTTATAAATATCATTGAAAACTTTTTCCAACTTACAATACATAGCTAACGGACAATCAATAGATAACAGTTGAGACCAATCGTAATCAGTGATCTGCTTAGCTACTAGTTTATTATTAATTACATACCGAATGTCCGAGCTCACACTATCAGTGAAGGGTTGCGTCACCTGTAACGGTAGCGAGACTCCAACCACGTGATGATCCGACATGAAGCACTCAATAACAAACGAATGGCAGTCTCGCAGCTGTCTTACTCGCACCCAAACATGATCAATACACGACACTTCCCTTGCACCCGCGACGATAGCCTCTCGCGTCACCTCCGTATCTGGTATTACGCACTGTAGGCCTAGTCCACATAGGCAGTCCTTATATTTTGACACCAATTGACTTTCACTCACTCCTAAAAAGTTGATGTTGACGTCACCTAACATGATAACTTCCTCGCTCGCCGGGATCTTCTTGATTATCTGCTCGATTTCGTCAAGGAATAACAACCTATTCGTTTTTGGTGGTCTGTAGACTGCAATTACATTTAGAGTTGAGTGGTTAACAGTGAGTTTACCATGAAGTCCCTCTAGTGAACTCGTCAGGGTTTTGCAAGATTTGAAAGTAAAACATTCCTTAGCATAAATAAGCACACCTCCACCTCTTGTAGTCTCCCTCGTGTTTGCAAATAGATTGTACCCCTGTATGTGGTATAATGATAGCTCGTTCTCCTTAACATTAACCTCCGTCAGCACTAGTATTCCTATTTCTTCAGAGCAATATTTCACAAAAATTTGCAGTTCATTGAAGTTTTTTCTTAACGATCGAATGTTTAAGTGTACTATGTGTAATTTTTTTTTGTTGCTAGATATACTCCTAACCCAGATGTTAGCCGTTTTAAATCTGGTGAATTCACATTCCAATGTGGTAATTGCATCGAAACGATCAACTTTTATTTGTAGATGTTAGATTAGTTCGCAGTGTTTACTTCGCACTATGTGTGCGTGAAGCATGTAGGTACCAACAACAACAACATCTAGCTACTCGCTGTATTTACATTGCTTTCTAGGAATCGTTCAATATCACGTTCACTTCTAATTGTCATTATTTTCTTTTGTTCGTCACTCTTCCTTATGAGTATTTTCCCATCCTGTACCCAAATGTACTTGTAGGTTTTCTTAAGCTGGTTTTTAGTAACCCATAGAAGGTTCTTTTTATATCTAGTGAGATTCTCATTTATATAAATTCGGTTGTCATTTCTTGTACCATAAATCTCGCCATTTGTCAAACGTTTTTTGCGACTTCCAATCCACTTATCACGAGCCTCTTTTGTTCTTAGCGTAACAACTACTGGCAGTGGTTTGTCGACGTCTGGTTTTTCACGACCTACCCTCTCTGCGTGCTCAATCTGACTAACATCCATCTGGAGCTTGTTAGCCACCTGGATTATTACTGTCGCCACGTCTTCATTTTCTTTTTTCTCCAACCCAGCCAATTCCACCGTTTTCTCCTTATCTTTCTCTTCCAGCTCATTCACTCGTTCTTCCAGTGATTTGTTACACTTTTGCAAGTACGCATTCATATTTTCAAGAGATTTTATTTTCGTTTCGGTTGATTTCTGGTACTCCATCAGATTATCATATTTTTCCGATATGAAATCAACCAGATCGGCCAGCTCGCTAAGCTTTTTCTCCATTTTGTACACCACCTCCATTTTCCTGTTCATCGCAGCCAGGGTCACTGCAATATCCGGTTCTTCAACACTAGGCGAACTAGGGTGCGATCCGGGCAGTGAAACACAATCTTCACATTCCTCATTTTTGAGGGTAGCTCTCGAGTCGCACTTTTTATGGAAGACTGCTCCACAGGAGCCTTTACAATTGCTAGTCTCATCTTTCGTGATCGACACAACCTTATTACATTTCTTACACTTTACCATGATTAATGCTTATTCGAAATTAGCAAAACAATGTCTAGATATTTTTTATGCACAATTACGTACGGAGTTTCCATGTGTGATCGAATCAGGAATGTGGATATCCAGAAGAAGCCCGAAGGATCGCCAAACTGAAGTGGCAGTTGCCAAGGTACATTGCTCGCAGAACAGATGGTCGATGGGGCCGAAAAGTTCTGGAGTGGCGACCGCGTACCGGAAGACCCTTGACGATGCGGGACGATGAGGGACGCACAGGACCGGTTGTTTTGGCGACACTTAGGGGAGGCCTATGTCGAGCAGTGGATGTCTCTCGGCTTATATGATGATGGTGATGAACAGAGTCTCTCTTTGACTAGTTTTTCTGCCGGTACGACAGATGACTCATCATTTTTCAGCTAAGGATTTTAGGTCCGTATTCCAGTAAAGCCAAATGTAACTGAACCTTTTACCTAACATGATGACTCATTTTTTAAATATACAATTTTAAAAAACCGGCCAAGTGCGAGTCGGACTTGCCCACCGAGGTTGGCTCCGTACTTTGTGTAAATGTATAGTTTTCCCTATATCTGTAGTATAAGACGGTATTACTTGCCAAATTTCATAGTTCTAGGTCAACGGGAAATACCCTATACAATTTGATTCCCTCGAGAGTGTCGATGTATACCTTTTTTTGGGGCATAAACGA
This sequence comes from Lacanobia wlatinum, assembly GCA_947578705.1. NCBI lineage: Eukaryota > Metazoa > Arthropoda > Insecta > Lepidoptera > Noctuidae > Lacanobia > Lacanobia wlatinum. The sequence goes on from OX388032.1 coordinate 4,657,130, forward strand.
CCGTATGTTTTTTTTACGTTAACTTAGAAGTTAGATTTTTTTCACAGCTGCAAGGGGTGATAGACCTGAGTATACGGTTTAATTTCAACTCGATACTTTCACGCGTTTCCGTTTTTTCCTTTTGAGTTACGGAATCCTAAAAATGAAGCTCCATACAAAATAATGCTGATATTTGGTTTTGTGGAGTTCTAAATAGAAAAATATTTTGTTCTAAATTCTTTATCTAATTGCCTATAGGCGGATCAAGCTAACATACGTATTTAAAATGTTACTCTCGATATAAAGCCGAACGAAAAGATAAACATCATAGGTTTCTAGATCAAAAGGCTTGCATGGTTGTGTAATTACTGAAATTGGGCAATCAACTGATTTGCGAGGCTTTGAACCGAAGCGAGGTTGTACGAGTATCTACTTGTTGCCGAGTGTACATGTAGCTACCTAATTGTGTATGCTACGTTTTAGTCATCATCAACTTCAATTCATTTATTCAATAACGATTTTTACATCGTGTTTGAATTTTTATAGCTAAATACATTTATAATAATCATCATTCATGCAATCCATATTTAAATAATTACAAATCCAATTTAAATTGAAGTCAGAATAATAATAAGAATAATATAAAAATAATTAATAAAATATATACAGGGTTATTTGTAAAACAACAACAACCTCTTAGGCAGTGAAAGTACAAATGATTATAAACAAGTTTTACTTTGAGAACAATCCCGAAAATTCGAAAAAAAATATCAGCTGTTTCATACAAAATTCAATATTTAGACAGTAAAAATGTATGAAACAGCTGATATTTTTTTCGAGTTTTCAGGGTTGGTCTCAAAGTAAAACTTGTTTATAATCATTTGTACAGGGTTATTTGTGTTTTACAAATAACCCTGTATGTAAAAATTAATGTCAAGTCAATTCATATAATACGATAATATTTCCATATAAAGTCAATAAAATTTATAATTCATCAGAATAATTTGAAATGATGAGCTCCAGTGAAAACATTCACTTTTGTGTTTGATGGTTCAATCAACATATTTAATATTCTTCCGTTACTGAGTGATTGAGTGACTGGCAGATATGAGACAACGCACAGCCGAAACTACTGGTCGTAGAAAGCTGAAATTTGGCATGTAGCTTAGGGAAGTTACACGCCAAATTTCATTGTACGGAGTGTACGGACACTCCGTAGTCCCGAGCACTAAGAAACAATTTCGCGAAACTCCTACGGGAACGGGAAAAAACAGGATTAACGCGGCAAAGGCTAGTTGATTATAAAAAAGTCTTTATCCTATGTCCTAATTCAGGATGGTCTCTCCGTGAGCCAGGATTCATCTATCTACATCTACACTAATATTATAAAGAGGAAAGATTTGTTTGTTTGTTTGAAATGAATAGGCTCCGAAACTACTGGACCGATTTGAAAAATTCTTTCAGGCATGGATAGCTACATTATCAGAGAGTAACATAGGCTATATTTTATCCCCGTACTCCCACGGGAACGGGAACTACGCGGGTGAAACCGCGTGACGTCCACTAGTATATTACAAAGAAGAAAGATTTGTTTGTTTGTTTGTTTGAATTGAATAGGCTCCGAAACTACTGGACCGATTTGAAAAATTCTTTTAGCATTGGATAGCTACATTATCAGGGAGTAACATAGGCTATATATTATCCCCGTATTCCCACGGGAACGGGAACTACGCGGGTGAAACCGCGTCACGTCCAATAGTAAAAAATAACAGACAAACAGATAGACAGACTGCATAGTTACTATTCCAAAATTATATTAGCAGGTATAAACAAATAAGTAGTACGGATAGTGCGAATTAAATATTAATGAAATTTGGAGTTTTCTTCTACTTAATAGCGTGTTGATTGTAACTTATTTAAATGTAAATGCCTCGTAATCGCTCAGCGATTATTAAAAAGTCGTCCATTGTCCTTTAAAAGTCCCGTTAAACTCCGAAAAAAAATACAAAAGCGAATAAATTGCGAAATAAAAGTTGAATAAAAAATGGCAATCGCTCAAAAATATTTTAAAACTGAATCGTGATTTCGTTTCATAAAATTATAAGTTTTTCAATATTCTGGCTTCTTTTAACTCGTAAAAGTGAACGTCTAGTTATTAAATGCAAATATTGCAATAGTGAGGGTAATAAAAGATTGATTACCTACCTATTGCTCGAACCTGGAGCAATCCATTTTCCTTGGGTAATTTTAAAATAATACATAGAACCTTGGCATATTTGCATAAAAAATCCATGTGGGTAGGTACTCTTTAAGAATAGTGGTTTAGTCTATATTAATAGGTATTATAAAAAAAAACTGGCCAAGTGCGAGTCGGATTCGCGTGCAAAGGGTTCCAAACCAATTTCATTTTTTATAACATGTTATTTTAACACTACAGACTTCATATAGGTTTGATATGTCACACGATAAAGTTTGCAATACTTATTTTTTAAATTTTCTTCTTTGACCCCAAAAAGTGACCCACTAAAAAAAATACGTACGTAACGCGTTCGTGTTTGGTTCACTGAAATCCATATGTGTACCAAATTTCAACAGAATTGGTAGTAGTAAGTAGATACGGAGAAAACTGGCTGTGACAGACGGACAGACAGACAGATGGATAGACACACGAGTGATCCTAAAAGGATAAAGAAAAAATAAGAACCAAGAAAGAACTAAGGAGAAATATTAACCAACTAGCTGACCCGCGCGGCTTCGCTCCCGTCAACTGGCTATTCTACCTACCGACCCTAACCTACCTACCGTACCTACCTACTCTACCTACTTACCTATCCTACCTACCATAGCTACCCTACCTTACCTACCCTACCTTACCTACCCTACCTACCTACCCTACCTACCTACCTACCTACCTACTCTACCTACCCTACCTACCCTACCTACCTATCCTACCTACCTACCCTACCTACCTACTCTTTTTTTTGTATTTTAATTCTTATTATGCTGTTCCGGACGAAGACTAATCCAAAAACACAAAAACTATGAAAATCGGTCGAGCCGTTCTCGAGTTAGAAAAGTGTTCGAACAAACCCGACTTTGTTTTAAATATATTAAGAAGAGAATTTTGCTATATTGTGAAAGATTCGACCTTTTTCTAGAAGACATTTTTTATTTATTTAACAATTTATGTACACACATTACATAGGAAGATAAAAAGAAGGAAACAGAAAAATAGGTACAAAGGTAATGCTTATTCCAAAAGAAATCTCTTCCAGCATACCTGCGAAAGGAGAGTTGTATAAAAGATAAGTAGACACCGTGTGTAAAAGGTATAAGTACTTACAAACAAAACAATAATTAAATAATAGGTAATATTAATATATTAGCGAGACAAAAATAAAACGCATAAACTGAAGGAAGACGGACAGTGGTGGCTTATTAAAAAAAAGGGTTCCGTTAGCAAACTTGGTACGCAACCCTAAAAATCGACTGGGTTCGCACAAATCAAAATCGTACGCGAAGGCTTAAATAATAGGGTCCCATTAGCAACTTTGGCACGGAACCCTATAATTTGCCTTGGCTCGCAAATCGAACCGTTTGATACTTAGCACGAAATAAAAACTTAGTTGCGGGCAACCTGGGAGTCTTTAAGGGTTGCTTCTAGGCAAACGTGCTCCATCTTCGACCGCATCATCGCTTACCATCAGGTGAGATAGTGGTCAAACGTATGCCTATCTACTGTAAAAAAAAAAATATTCCACTCCGTATCACCTAACCAATGAGAACTAATGATAACACGATTTGACAGTTACTGTGAAATCGTGTTGTCATTCATTCTTAGTTCGGGTTCGGGACTAATCGTAAGTCTGTAGGTGATACGGAGTAGAATACGTCCGCAACTAAGCCCGAAACTACGGACTTCGGACTTAGAGAGTAGCCTCCCAAAATCGATCGCTCCCGTCACCGTGACCACCTTTGGTACGATACCTTATTATAAAAAACCAAACTACTAACCTAAACTAAACCTAAACCTAACTACTAACCAAAAAATGGTCTCTGTCTGAAATATAAGATTTTTATTTATTATTATTAGCCTTGTTTCGCAAATCGAACCGTTCGTTGCTTTGCTCTAAACGGAATCAATCGCGGCCTAGCAGTAGGGTCCCGTCAGCACAGCACCTTTGGTACGGAACCCTACAGGCCTGATCCGCAAGTCGAACCGTCCAGAACTTCGCAAAACTAAATCAGTTTAAGACTCTACGATAAATGCACTTTAAACGAAAGCAGCACAACTCAGAGATTTAACCAATTATGGTCCCTAACAGTTTAAGACCTTTCAGAGACCAAACCGAAATTCCTTCTAAACACGACTGTGTTTAGAAATTGTGTGAGGTCATTCTCCAGCGGAAAATCTTAACACCGCAATTCAGTAAAACGCGTCATTAGTGCAACGCCATCTATCGACCATGTAAACTGACAAAATATTTGGCAGCGGAAGACGGTAAATAAGAAGCCCGTATGTAACGGTAAATAACGATAAGGTATTAAAATGTTTACTTTTATTTTGCTACGTCTACGTATTAAAAGTTTCACAAATAACTCAATCAATGTGTTTTGGTGTAACATTAATGCTTTCATGCATTTTTTGGTTCCTCAATAGATGGCGCTCTGACTAATCAGAATATATAAGGAAGTTTCTTACTAAACTAAAAATTCAATATATTTTGATTTTGTGGGTCCATTTTGATGAAATAAACGCTAAATGTTACTCGAGTTATTCACTTAATATTTTTAAGTACTTAGATTTGCAATCTAATCTGTGGTTTTAGCGTGATGCTCCCACAAACGCACAGACAAACAGACAAAAACAAAAATTGTATTTTTGTGTTTTATACCTTTTTCCTGAGTTTTCTGTGTAATTTTCATGCAAAAATATTCAATTTGCAGACACGGTTAGTCTACGATTTTATTATATGTATAGAAGACTACGTCTACGTATCAAAAGTTTCACAAATAACTCAATCAATGTGTTTTGGTGTGACATTCATGCTTTCATGCATTTTTTGGTTCCTCAATAGATGGCGCTCTGACTAATCAGAATATATAAGGAAGTTTCTTACTAAACTAAAAATTCAATATATTTTGATTTTGTGGATCGATTGTATCGATCAATAACGAAAAGGTATAAAATGATCACTCTTATTTTGCAACGTATTAAAAGTTTCACAAATAACTCAACAATTTTGAATGTTTTCGTGCATTTTATTTTTCTCAATAGATGGCGCTCTGACTCATCAGAATACATTAGGAAGTTTCTTCCTAAACTTAAAAATTCAATATCTTTTGATTTTGTCGGTCGATTTTGATGAAATAAACGCTAAATGTTACTCGGGTTATCACTTAATATTTTTAAGTACTTAGATTTGCAATCTAATCTGTGGTTTAAGCGTGATGCTCCCACAAACGCACAGACAAACAGATAAACAGACAAACAGACAAAAATTTCAAAAATTGCATTTTTGTGTTTTATACCTTTTTCCTGAGTTTTCTGTGTAATTTTCATGCAAAAATATTCAATGTACAGACACGGTTAGTCTACGATTTTATTATATGTATAGATTTTATATGTGATACGATTCTTTGGGCCAAGCGTCTTCGCCTCGGGAGACCGCAATTTTTTGTATTTGTTAAGTACCTTAGCGGTCCCCCGACGCGATGACGCGTGGCCCAAAGAACCGTACCTATATTAAATCAAAAGGATCAATATGTATTATTTTTCACTTTTTAAAGTTATTTTTAGTCGGGGGGTTTTTAAATGTTTAATTTAATTTTTATTACGTGCTTTTTAAACTTAATTTACCTAATGGGTACTACTAGAAAACCTATGATCTCATCATCTTCCTGCCCTTATCCCATGCTACTTGGGGTCGGCGCAACACGTTTTTTAATTCCATTCTGTCCTATCAGCCGTCATCTATCACTCACCTTTGTCACACAATCCATCCATCTTCTTTTGGCTTTCCTCTCCCTCTCCAACCATCCACATATGATCTACACTCACCTAAACGGCACTACATACTACAAGCTTGGAAAGTAGCTTTGCATCTCTCACCAATGTGAATACTTATTCTCTTTTCTGCTTCATCATCAGCCTCTGATCACAATCTATTTATAACCTATTCATTGCGACCATTTAAATGATTACGAAAACGGAAGGTCTGCTGTAAGTAAGTGAGGAGTTGGGTATCTTGCAGATTTCAGGACATGCTTCAGCAACAGGTTAAGGTTACTGATCTAAATATAATCTGTCCATTGAAACCATTCCAGTAATTTCAAACACGAAACCTCTGCTGTAACTTAGTGAGGAGTTGGGTATTCTGCTGACCTCAGGTTATGCTACAGCATCAGGTCAATATTACTATGTTTTTGCAATGTCATTGAAGTAGCAGAATAACAAATTTTGCATCGATCTGACCCGTAAAAGCTGGTTAAATGCCTTCATCAACTAGAAAAGAGCGGATGATCTTCAAACGGCTCAACCGATTTTGATAATACTTAACGTCTAAGAACCATCGCTAGAAAACCTGCTTTCAAATAAAAAAAAACGCATCCAAATCGGTTCACCCGTTTAAGAGCTACGGTGCCACAGACATACACACAGTAAATCAGTAGATCCGGAGAAAACTGGCTGTGACAGACGGACAGACAGAGAGACACCCGAGTGATCCTATAGGGGTTCCGTTTTTTACGGATGTTCGGAACCCTAAAAAACTTTATTTAATCGGGATGTACAAAATCATCTATCTATAAGTTATAAAAGTGTGTTTGTCTCCAGCTGATTTAGAATTAAGAATACTAATCCTGGTTTATTATTACAAAAAATTGCAGTCTTTCTATTTAAGAAAAAGAAATAATAGTAAAAAAAACTTTAAAAATGGAATGTTCCTATGTCCAGCCCTTTTCCTTTTACCTTTCATTGTCAGACTACATTTGCAAAAAAAAACTTATGCTAAAGTATACTTATATACAAACTATCTACGTGTTAAACACACGGGCCATAAACAAACAAAACTATATCTTTTAGGAGGGTGAGCAGAACTAAAAGCGGTATTGACACAATCTGGTGCCACGTGCAGCAACTATGCGTTAACTTTAACACGACAGTTTAAGTTCGTGTTAACTTGTTCGGACAAGTTTGGTTGTGACAGGCTGTTGTCCCATGGCTGACCCATGGACAAATGTGTTGATTGTTATTTTATTTGAATTTAGAAAATGAAACTTTATGTGGAATTCTGCTATGTGCGAGTACGAACGAAGTATGTCTAAGATAAGGAACGCAGCACGTTTTGTTGTTATTGCCAAATGCTATGGGATTTTATAATTATGAAAGTTTGTCATTTTTGACTACGGGAAATCCCACGATACGGCTTGTATTAAGATAAAATTCAAAAGTACTTTTACAATATCTTATGTGATGGGTCTCGAAAGTAATAAACCCGCGCTACATTTACGTAACGAGTATTAAACTTATAAGTTATATTTATACTTGAATTCAAACAAAGAGAACCAAGGAGTTAGAAAATAGGTACGGTAGCTAGAATCAAATAATACGTATCTATTGATAGCCAAAGTTCCAAATAAATTCCTTGTTTCTGTGGCTCCGAAATGCATGTAGCTTAGAATGCATGTAGCTTTCCGTTCTACAAGTGGAATCTAGAACATTCTGTTACCAAACATTCCTGGCCATATGAATAAATTCCATTTTCGAAAAGAAGCGCATTGAGAACAAGGATGTACTTTAAAAAAAAATATCGGTTACAGAAATTGTTATGTGCCTTTTACTTTATTCATTTTATAGTCGAGAATATCGGTTGTATTTGGAGATGGGACCTCTCTGAATATAACTCTTTACTCTCTGTGTAAGTTATATCTTTCTTTTGTAGTCAGAACATTTGCATAGCGAATATTTTTATTGTTCGCTTTTCAGCGGATTGCTATCAGTATGTTGGGTGTCTTGTGTGAGGAGAGAAATGAAACGTACGAGGTTCGAATGCCAACTGAACTGTGTTTATTACTGCATTATATTTATAGGCGATACCTATGCACCCCACAGTATTCCCCCCTTTTTTAATAAATGTTACATAATTTTGAATATTACAAATGTTTTAATTCTATTTATAACTTTAGCTTACATTACTAGTACAATGTTTTATCTTACCATACTATGTTTATAATATCAACTCGCCAAGTATCGTATTACTAGTACATTAACAGTATGATGTTTTATTTTTATTTTTATTAGAACATTAGATAACTAAGTACATATAAGTTTAATTCCTTATATTATTATATCGAATATATCTGGATATTATGATTTATGGCGTACCCTTACATTGCTAAACACTTTTTGATAAATTTAGTACAGATATGAGTTAAGACACAATGTCTTTTTTAACATTTTTCGTTGTTATTACACACATCACTGAACACTATACAGCATGTTGTGCCATTGGTATATTCATGTTGCTATGCCAAACTGTCATCTCTTTCCGTAATATTTTTCTTTATTTCTCCTTGCTTACATTTTTTAAGCATCCTGTATATGATATAGATGCCAATAAGTATTGCGATGCCAATTATTATAAGGCCGTATTTCTCTATCTGCTCAAAATGTGAATTGGATGCATTATTCGCTCCGTTTTGAGCAATAATTACTTCTTCGGTTTTTTTCTCAACACTATAAGTTTTACCCATTTGTAAATGGTATTTTCAACAAAATATTGTATTTAATTTAGGTTCGCTGCGCACACTGAATTACGCGTTATACTAATGCTTTCACAAAATAAGGTGAATACTACGATTTCTACATTTTTCCGTTGGCTCAGCAAATGATGCTACCGATCACATTATTGTCTACGTACTAAGTCTAGTCAACATATTTCATATACTAGGTATATTACCAATGTTCACTTGTTATTTTATAATTATTTAGTAACTAAGGTTTGGCTAATTGTACGAAATTACTTTTACAAAAATCTTACAGGGGTCTTGCTAATTCTACCGCTACGCGTCACTTTCTTATCTTTATTCGTTTGTTCAGATTCGCTTTCTTTCAATAAATAAGCGGGCTTTAATCTGTCAATTGAAACTGTTAATATCCTATCTTCTAATTGTATCTTATACACTTTTTCAGATCTTTCTAATACTTTATATGGGCCTTCGTATGGACATGTTAGAGACTTTTTTACCTTATCTACTCTTAAAAATACGTGTGTGCAATCTTTGATATCAGGATGAACAAAAAATGATGTGGAACTATTGCATTTCGTATTTACTGGTTTATATAGTCTTATGTTATTTCTAATATTCTGAACAACGGTATGAGGATCTAAATTATTGCTTGTTTCGACAAAAAATTCACCTGGCAATCGTAAGGAGCGGCCGTAGACCAATTGTGCTGCACTGACTCCTGACTCTGATTTAATGGCTGCACGAAGTCCTAACATTACGCAAGGTAGTTCGTGTATCCAATTTTTATTATTATTTAATCGTGCCATTAATGAAGCTTTTACACATCGATGCCACCTCTCCAAGGCTCCGTTGCTCTGTGGATGATACGGTGTTGTTCTTATTTTCTGTACTCCTAAATATGACATTAATATTGTGAATACTCTGCTTTCAAATTGCCTGCCCTGGTCACTCGTGAGTTTTGCAGGGCAGCCAAACCTACATATCCATTCTGTATATAATTTATGCGCTACTGTTTCCGCTGACATCTCTTTAAGTGGGTAAGCTTCGGGCCAGCTAGTGCCTCTGTCTATTATCGTTAGACAGTATCTATAATCATCCGATGTGATTGGGAGGGGTCCAATTAAATCAATTTGTATGTGATCAAATCTGTCAGCTGGTGGATATTCTCCATAGTTAGAAATAATATGCCTGTTTACTTTGGATTTTTGACAGGCTATACATGTTTTTGTCCACCATCCTATATCACGATTCATATTTGGCCAAAAAAACTTATCTTTAATCATATGGCGCGACGTGCGCGTGCCAGGATGACTAAGATTATGTATCATTTGGAATACCTCTTTTCTAAAGTTTTCCGTTATGTATGGCCTTGAATTTTCGTTAGAAACTTCACAGAAAATTGATTGATTAGTACCAGGAATAACGAACTTTTTAAATTTATATTTAGGATCTGTTAATAAGGTTTTAAGTTCAACATCTTGACCTTGCTCTAATGCTAGTTTTTCGTAGTCGAATAAACTCGATGTATATTGTATACTGTCTACGCGTGATAACGCGTCTGCGACAACGTTATCTTGCCCACTCACATGGCGAATATCTGTTGTAAATTCGCTTATAAATAGTAATTGTCTAATTCGTCTTGGGCTTTCTTTGTTATTGTTTTTACATAATTTCGAGAATGCAAATGTCAAGGGTTTGTGGTCTGTGAAAATTATTAAGTCATGTCCTTCAAATAGACTTCTAAAGTGTTCTACGGCTAAAAATATGGCAAGCAATTCTCTGTCATAGGTACTATATTTCTTTTGTGTTTCGGTCAATTTTTTAGAAAAATAGCCTAACGGGTGCCATTCGCTGTCGACATATTGTTGTAACACGGCTCCTACGCAATTATTTGATGCATCGGCAAAAAGCGCATATGGCACGTTGATTACTGGGAATGTTAACGTGACTGCATTGGTGAGACTGTTTTTGCATTGCAAAAATGCTTGTTCAGCATCCGGTGTCCACTGTATTACTGTCTTATCGTTCTTTTTAGCCTTGTGGATATATTTATTTAATATGTCTAAGTATTCTATTGCTCTAGGTAAATGATTTCGATAAAAGTTGACCATGCCCATGAATTTACGCAGCTGACTGACGTTTTGTGGTTTAGGATAATCAATAATTGCCTGTACTTTCGATTCTAATGGCCTGATGCCAGATGTAGATACCTCGTAACCTAGGAATTCTATACTAGTGGCATTAAACATGCATTTCTCTAAGTTAATTGTAATGCCATACTCGCTTAACCGCTGAAATACTTGTTCTAGATGTTCAGCATGAAGCTTACCGTTTGTTGAACTCACTAAAATATCATCCGCGTAACAGTATAAAAAGTCTAAGCCCGATAAGACTGTATTTGTCATGAAACGTTGGAAGGTTTGGGCAGCGTTTCTCAACCCAAAGGTCATACGTTCAAATTCATATAAACCGAATGGTGTCGTAATTGCGGTTTTACAAATATCATCCGGATTAATCAAAATATTGTGGTAGGCTTTTTTTATATCTATTTTCGAGAACACCGTTTTTCCAGCTAAAAAATATGTAAAGTCTTGTACGCGCGGTATCGGGTACCTATCCGGCTTTGTAACTGAATTAAGTGCTCGGTAGTCTCCACATGGTCGGACCTGGCCATCTTTTTTTGGAACTAGGTGTAGGGGACTCGCCCAAGCCGATTTGGACGGTCTGCATATACCTGCCTCTAACATAGTTCTAAATTCTTCCTTAGCTATTCTATATCGCTCTGGGGCTAATGGTCTAGGCTTACAAAATATAGGTGGACCTTTCGTATCTATGTAATGATAAACAGAGTGTTTCGGCGTCTCTTTAAATGACATATTTTTGAGAATCTCTGGATACTTAGTTAATATGTCGTATATGGGATGATCACTTCGTAAGGTCGAAATTGCTGAAATATAATGGTTTACGATCGTTCCTCGGACTGCCAGATTGGTTACCTTATCTAATAAACAACGACCACTGATATCAACAATTAATTTATGATGGTTAAGAAAATCTACACCGAGTATAGGTTGTTTAACGTTGCACACTACAAATGTCCATGAAAAGGGTCTACGCAATTTTAAATCTAATGTCAATGTTTTAGTACCATATGTTTTTATGACTGACCCATTTGCGGCATATAGCTTAAAATTACAATTAAAATCTAATTCATTTTTGTTCTTAACCAAATGTTTAGGTATTACAGAAATGCATGCACCAGAATCTATAAGAAATCTTATATGAGATTTTTGGTCACTCACGATAAGGCGGTGGTCCTTGACTGCACAACTTCCCGCCACTGGTTGTAGTCTTCTTAGTTTTCCGAACTGGTTGATACCGTCTTCGTCTTCCAGTTGCAGGGCGCGACGCATTTCCTGGCTCTGCTCCTGAACTTGAAGTGATACGAACATAACCAGTCAGGACTTTCTGGCGTTCTTCGTGGCCTTGAAGAACGGGAACGTGACTGCGAAGAGTTCCTGTATCCACTCCTGCTCCTATATCTTCTTCTTCCTCTGTCCATCTCTGCTATCTTCAGGTTTATCTTCGCTATCTCTGCCATAATTGTAGCTACATCGAAAGCTGTTGATGTTCCCTGGTTGCTGCGGGTTACTTCGCTGACTTGCGCGGGTTGGTGGGTCTCCATTACTTTGTCAGCTATAACGGCCAGTTCTTCCAAATCCTTTGCTGACGTCACTGTGAGGACTGCTCTTACAGGTGCAGGTAGGTGTCCTTGCCACAATATTTTTAGGGTGTCAGTTTCTATTTTTCCCCTTGCTAGCTCTTTCATTCTTCGTAGCAGTTGACTGGGTTTTTGGTCTCCAAGTTCTATTTCAGAAATCAGTTTTTGAATTTGCCTCGTTTCAGATTCTTCATAAATTTGCATAAGCCGATCTCTGAGAGCTTCGAATTTGTTGTTTTCTGGGGGACTCGCAACTATGTCCGCTACTTGCTGGATTACGTCTTTGCCAAGTTTTGCAACGACCATGAAGTATTTGTTGGCGTCTGATGTTTTCTGAGGCGCTAATATGGCTTCAACTTGTAAAAACCATAATCGAGGGTTTTCTGGCCAAAATTCTGGAATCCTGCTCGCTACAGATAATGAAGAAATGATGGCGGTCGATTCCTCTGTCTTCGGTACAACAGGTGCTGGAGTTGGCTGCTGTGGTGTCTGTCCGAATTGTGTATTCATTTTTCTTGAACCTCGTGCAAAATTAAGAACGTTTTTATAGACACGGCGCTGCGTGCACACGCGATATCAGATGTCGCCCACGTTACTGCGAATCGGACGCGCGGGGTCACCAGTGTTGGGTGTCTTGTGTGAGGAGAGAAATGAAACGTACGAGGTTCGAATGCCAACTGAACTGTGTTTATTACTGCATTATATTTATAGGCGATACCTATGCACCCCACAAGTACATAATGCACCGTCTTAGGTCGTTCCTCGAAGCTATTGCGGTGTTGCCAGTCTTTTAGTTTCGTTTTATATCATAGACGTTATTTGTGGATAGTTCTAGTTTATTTATTTTTGTGCTCATTAACTAACAATTTTACTGAGTTTTTCATGACAGGTTGGGTATAAAAACATGATTTATAAATCAGTCAGACAGGTACAATTTTATCCGATCAGACCTAGCAAATAAAATTGCTCGGGAGGTCGTTGGTTCCACGAAAGCTTTATTGAGAGAGGTTTTTGTCATTTAGGCGACTAATAAGGTTCGGATATATCCTAAATATATCCCAATCCCTACGATTGGAGCTATCCTATTTGCGGATCTTCGATGACGTCCAAGTCTTTATCTGTATTCTTAATTTAGATGGCTATTTTTATTTATCTCTGCAGTCGGTTTATTTTCATTTGTATTGTTATGTCCAATTCAACATGAGTTTCTGATGATACCTTGCCATTTGATTGAAATTTGCACAGCCTACTGGCCAAGATTCAGATCCTTTTTCTTGTACTAAAAAAGGCTAAATCCACCGTTGAAAACCATCTAAATATTTAAAATTCCTATCACTCAAACAGACTCCCGTATGCCTCCTTCGTACCGAACACCTACCAGGACCTCATACATACTCAGATACCTTCATACATTCTGTCAGGTACCTCAGTACAAAGACGATTGTTGACATTCGATTACCGACCGCACAGCCTGCCGGCCACCGTGCATAATTCAGACCACAATCGTTGCCTCCCCGGTTTACTTACTCGTTTAAAGGCCGTACCTGTTTGAGGGCGATGGCTTTTTGAATAAAAGAAGCGGTCCTAATGTGGGATAGTTCGTTTATTGTGTATAGTGATAGTTAAATGTTAAATGTGGGATGGTGTTTTTAGAACGTGTTCTAAAACATTACAGAACCTTTTTTTGTTAAGGATGGGAAATCATCAAATGACATACAACTGTTTTGCCGTACGGTGTCGGCCGGTGCCGTATGGTGCCATCACTTTCCGTGGGTGTCGTAAGAGGCGACTAACGGACTCACCAGAGAACGGGCAGCAGCATTCTCTGTAAAACACAACAACATACACTGCGATTGCCAACCCGCCTGCCAAGCGAGGCGATTATGGCAAACCTTTTGGGGGAGGCCTATTTCCAGCAGTGGACGTCTTTCGGCTGATATGATGATGATGATGATACAACTGTTTTGTAGGGCCGCATTTTTTAGTAGAGTTTTGGGGGAAGTAGGTAGGTACTGTCACCATACCTATCTCTACTGATATGTATGTAGAAGATATTGCTCTGGTTTAAAGGACGTGTATATTGGGTTATTAAAGCACCCAATAATTGGGCGGCAGCGGTATATTAGGTTACTAGCTGACCCGCGAACTTCGTCTGCGTCACAATTTTCATTACTGCTCTGCTCCTATTGGTCTTAGCGAGATGATATATAGCCTATAGCCTTCCTCGATAAATGGGTTATCTAAGACTGAAAGAATTTTTCAAATAGGACTAGTAGTTCCTGAGATTAGCGCGTTGAAGCAAACAAACAAACTCTTCAGCTTTATAATTATTAGTATAGATTTAACCTATGAAATTACCGTATTGTTAAAAAGGCCACTATGGACCATGATACCTTCGGGTGGACCTGGAATAATAAATTAAACGAAACCTTACATTTTCGCCAAGTTCTATAGATAATGGTTTCATCCCAAATTCAACCATAATAATCCAGCAACACTACTTTTGAAATGTGGTGCCGAGCACTAATATAGAACATGGAGGTAAACGCAAGAGAATGACGATAGTCACCACTTTTTATGTCACCAATAAAACTCAAACTACCAGGCTCCCATAATCATTCAGCAGATCTTAAAAACTAAAAACATTTCTTACTTAGAACAGTCGAATGGCGTTCAGCCAAGTCTGTGTCGCGGTTAGGAGCAACCATTCCAAACGGAATTCGGTCCTCCATACATTATTACCATGTATCATGTCTTGCCGAATTTATGGGGGCCAGCAGATAGAACTGGCGTCTAAAGTCTAAGAGTTAGAGTTGTTGGTTGCCATGTGATGGTGTTTTAAGAAATGGCTCTTTTGCTCCGTTAATTTTTGTTGGCGATGATCGCTTAATTTGGTTGGTTAGATTTAAATTGCAACGGTTTATCTAGTTGTGTATATTTTGGTGATTTTGACTGTCACTTGTTTTGTTATGTACCTATGCCACTCCTATAAAGTTTTTGTTACGTTCGACGAAAAGCTTCTTTAAGTTTTTAATATTTTGGTGTACAATAAAGTGTATATAAATAAATGTATGATCTCTTGCTAGACCCTACATTACTTTTAGATGGGAGATGAATGGAATAAAAGAAGGTAAGTACTAGAACACTACTGTATTGTCCCAAAAGTACTTAAAGGTAAAATGAGTTAATGGACTGATGGTGTGGCACATGAAGTGAGTGACGCGGCCCTTGTTAGTTGTAACGAGAACGCCTGGCTGACTTGATAGCCCAACGTGAACTGAACTGTATTATGAGTTGATATGTATGTGCGGCGTAAACTGCTGAATTGCATAATGTGCGGTTGCACTGTACAATAAATAAAAGAATATTTTGGAACAAAATCTACCTATGACTAAAAATAATGTAAGGTATTGTTTGTAGTTGTCAGGTATTATTATTGTTACCATCGTGTCTTTAGAACATCAAGGTTTGTATTAGAGTTAATATTATTTTTATGGTTAAATTAATTATGTAAACTAATATGGAAACAAAAATGAATATGAAAACTTAAACCCAATGAGCGGTTGGTACCCCGTGCTACCCATCCCCGAGCGCGACAACTGTAAAGTTTCAACAAAAAGTATATTCATCCCGATTGGTAGCCGTTTAATCTGGCACGCCCCAACGAAATTTATCAAAAGATGATAGCTTTTCATCAAGTCATTATTTTGTATCTAAAGGTATCTAATAAATAAGATATGTTTTGTACCTCGACAGTTTTTGATTGAATGACGTCTACCACAGTAAATACAATATGATATTAAAACACTCGGACGCAATAGTAGTTTGCGAAAATAATAGATATTTCAGCAGCCAGTACCACACTACTGCTCTAACTAAAGGCTCAAGGTGAATACTTTAGACCAAACGAGGTTCAAATATTAACCCTAACTAAGATAAACCTGCTCCAAACACAACCTAATTTCAGAAATCTGCCTAGTAAATCTAGCCTGATGAATCATAAACATGGGTACTTACCACAATAAACAGCGGGGCAATTCCTGTATTTTTAAGCACCTTTTCCCAACTATATTGGGGTCGCCTTTCAGTCAAACCGGATTCTAGCTGAATACTAGTTTTTTACGTGGATTCCTTTGCCTATTTGAACTTTAACTAAATACAATAAAGGTATATCATTAATTTGCAAGAACTCCTCCGCAGGTGAAGGCCTCCTCCAAGGAACCCCAGTTTTCTTTAACTTGGGCTGTTTTCATCCAGCTGGAACCAGCCGTTCTTATAATCGCCCGCCCATCTTGTAAGCGGTCTTCCTCTGTATCGTTTCCCACTTGGGCCTCTCCATCGAGTCACCCTTATAGTCCATCGCTCATCTGACAGTCTTGCCACATGCTCTGATCATTTCCATTTCAGCTTTTTTGCATAGTTCAGAGCATCGGTGGCTTTGGTTACGCTTCTTAGTTTTTTTTTGTCATAATTTATTGTTTTTTTTTTTTTTTTTGAGCATGCTCCTTTCTAGGCCAGAAAAAGTTCAGTTTTAAATTGCTTTGTACTGAAATAGGATTAAGTTTAGTTTTCCTCACTTTGCTTTTTTTGTTTTGCAAGAAATTATTAGTATCATTTATTTATTTACGTTGACTACAAAAGTCCAATTGTTAGTAAAATAAAAAACACAAGAAAAAAACTTAATCTACGGGTTAGTAACTTAATCTAGAAACACACACACGAAACGGATACATTTGTGAGCGACAAGGTTGCCCTTGTCGCACCAATACATTTATAAAATGCCTGAGCATTAGGGCATCTTGCTGTCCAGCTAGGGCTTTCAGAATGCTGTTGGAACTGCCACGCACTTTTGTAAGCAAAGAAGCGTTCTTTTTTTAAATAAAAGGCTTTTTTATTTATTTTATGCCTATTTGACCTCTATAACCCAAGTAACGTGGTAACGTGGATACTCCTTGGCAGGACTAGTGTCAGAGTTTCTGACTTTTGACAACTCTGTCGAAGATGTCCAAATAGCACGGAGGAGTCTCGGTATGTAATGAAAGACCATGAATTCGACCTGTCAAGCGTTGCTTAACTTCGAAGGTGTTTATAAATACAAAATTCTTTATTTCAAATAGACCAGTAACAGGCACTTTTTCATCTGTTTGACTGATAGACCTTGACTAATCATAGTCAAGTCATCAGTCATATAGATGAAGCTAATTCTGCCGCACTAGCGGCAAGAGCAGCAAGTTGCTCTGCAGCAGAACACACACCGACCCTATTTCCAGCGCGGCAGTTGCACTCTTTTAAATCAATGTTTACAAAATCATTGTTACATTTATTTTGAAATCATTAATGCCTGAAATTTTACAACTCAAAAGAGATTGAGTCTATACAATGGAAAGATAATCTTACAATCTTCAGCAGGTCCAACAATGTTTTCACATCTTAATTAAAGTTTGGGTGCTTTAGTCGTTGTGGAGCGGACCAGCATTGAGCCAAGCATTTTTATCATCAATGTACTCCTAGTTTATAATATGCTTGTCTGCATAGTGTGCGTTTTATATATATTTTTTAAATTTCGTCTCATTTAGTTCTAATATATGTGGTGGTATTTTATAATAACACTACAATATGGTGCAGTAGATGTTTATCTTACATATCTAGCCGATAATAAGGAACATCGGGTTTATAAAAACCGTTGACCCGCGCAACTTCGTCTGTTCCGCTCCTATTAGTTTTAGCGTGATGATATATGGCCTATAGCATTCCTCTATAAATGGGCTATCTAACACTAAAAGAATTTTTCAAATCGGACCAGTAGTTCCTGAGATTAGCGCGTTCAAGCAAACAAACTCTTCAGCTTTATATATTAGTAATAATATAGATTTCGTCGGGCAGTGTCCTATCTAAAGTTCGGCGTGTCATATTTACGCCCATACACTATAGTTCCAAACATGTCCGGTTCAAGGCTTGTGCTCGAGTGTGTCCTAACGTTTGTATGAACCATGTGCAACTGCGCGCCTATTCTGACGCGACATTGTTCGATAATTGAAAATTCCGTTTACGAAGCTTTTAATCGAGTTGATTTGTATTTTAAAAAAATGACTGATTTCTTTTATTTTACTGCATGTGATTCTGTGTCTGATTGTGTGTGTGCTGTGTTTGTGATGTGTGTGTTCGAATTTTTCGAAGTATGATTACTTATGTATGTTTATAAAAATAGTCAGTCGAATGTGTTAGCGTGGTGTTGTTAAAGTAGGCTCTCTATCATAACCAATATAATATTAGGTATAGTCTGCGCATGATTGTACAAGACTCGGCTTTAGGTGTTTAAAGTATGACGCAGAAGAAGATTATCCTACATACCCAGCCGATAGTGAGGAATAACGGGTTTAAGAAAAAAGTTCGTTTGACAGTCTCCTATCTAAAGTTCGGCGTGTCATATTAACGCCCATACAGTGTAGTTCCGATCATGTCCGGTTCAAGGCTTGTGCTCGAGTGTGTCCTAACGTTTGTATGAACCATGTGCAACTGCGCGCCTATTCTGACGCGACATTGTTCGATAATTGAAAATTCCGGTTACGAAGCTTTTAATCGAGTTGATTAGTATTTAAAAAAAAAGACTGATTTCTCATTTTACTGCATGTGATTCTGTGTCTGATTGTGTGTGTGCTGTGTGTGTGATGTGTGTGTTCGATTTTTTCGAAGTATGATTACTTATGTATGTTTATAAAAATAGTCAGTCGAATGTGTTAGCGTGGTGTTGTTAAAGTAGGTTCTCTATCATAACCAATATAATATTAGGTATAGTCTGCTCATGATTGTACGAGAATCGGCTTCAGGTGTTTAAAGTATGACGCAGTAGAAGATTATCCTACATACCTAGCCGATAATGAGGAATAACGGGTTTAAGAAAAAAGTTCGATTGACAGTCTCCTATCTTAAAAAAGAAGAAGACAGAAAAAGCGTTACCCATACAGTGTAGTTCCGATCATGTCCGGTTCAAGGCTTGTGCTCGAGTGTTTCCTAACGTTTGTATGAACCATGTGCAACCGCGCACCTATTCTGACGCGAAATTGTTCGATAATTGCACAGAGTACTACTTATGATTATAAATTACTTTAACGAAGCTTTTAATCCAATTGGTTTATATTTTGAAAAATATAACAGATGTTTTTTTATGCAAGTTATGGCCGATTTTTGGCAAGTTTGGCCATATCGTAGAATATGTCCATTTTATGAAGTGGCTGAACATTTCATGAAATTGTCGACCACACTTCATGAAATTTAATGGTCATCTTAAACTTAACTTTTTCTGTTTGCAGGGTTTAAAGCAACCTAACATATCCGTGCGTTAAAGCTAACTTGGCCACATCATGAAATGTCTATATAAAAATTAATCCCTATTTCCCTTGGTTATCGCATCACGCGTAAACGACTGGACCGATTTGAATCGGTCTGATGCGACGATAGGTCGTGTTGGAGTAAAAATGAAAGTGATATGAGTGGACTGTATAAAATGTATAATATGTAACATGAATTAAAACAAGCAAACAAGTAAATATGTAAAATGAACGCTAAAGACGCGCAAGCGCAGCCGTGCGTGGAGGCGTGCTACAGCTGACTCGTTGGAGTGGGGGCCTGCGACCGGCCGTCGGCCGGCTGACTCCCCGCTGTCCCCGCACCCCTCGTTCACTGCCGCCGGCGCGCGGCGGTGTTGAGAGCAGCGGTCTCAACATACTCCCCCCGTTGAAGAGTCTTCAACCGTGGAAACCGGCAACGGGCAGATGGTATTGAAGGCGCGCCTGATGACACCCTTTCTTGTACGGATATCGGCGACCCTTGCGACGCCATCTCTGCCTGGGAGAATGTGTGTGATGCGTCCTAGAAGCCACATAAGAGGAGGTAAGTTTTTGTCCTTTATGACGACCAATGTTCCTTCCTTGAGTTCGCCAGATGACCGGCACCATTTTGTTCTCTCCTGAAGCCACAGAATATACTCGTGTGAAAAGCGAGCCCAAAAGTGTTGCTTTAAATATTCGATGCGACGGAATCGTTGTAGGCTGTTGACGTTGGCGTTCTGGATCTGTGGATGAGGCAGCATAATTAGAGAACGACCAATAAGGAAGTGTGCCGGGGTTAAAGGAGCGAGGTCGGAAGGGTCGTTGGACAGTGGAGTTAAGGGCCTTGAATTTAGAATAGCCTCGACTTGAATTAAACAAGTAGCCATTTCTTCAAAGCTTAGGTTTGTTAAACCTAAAATGCGCCGTAAATGATGCTTGGTAGATTTAACTGCAGACTCCCATAGGCCTCCGAAGTGTGAGGTGTATGCAGGTATGAACGAAAAGGTTATGCCAGGGTCGATGTTGTCGAAGTTTAAGTCTTGCGAAAGCAGCCTGGCCAACTCATTAAAAGCACCGACAAAGGTTGTGCCGTTGTCGGAAAAGACGTTACGGGGTTTTCCCCTTCGAGCAATAAAGCGGTTTATTGCAGCTAAGAAAGCTTCCTTTGTAAGATCCGACACAAGCTCGAGGTGGATGGCTCTCGTAGCTAAGCACACAAACACACAAATGAAGCATTTGATGAGTCTGCATCCCCTACCTTTCCGGTCAGCGATCATGATGGGACCGGCGTAGTCTACCCCTGTGTCAAAAAATGGAAACTCTAAATGTAGACGCTGCTCTGGAAGATTACCCATGATGGGCTGAATAGTGTTGGCCTTGACCCTGCAACATTTTACGCATTGATGTGTGATCTTTTTTGCCAGGTTCCTGCCTCCAATAGGATAGTAGTGATGACGAACTGTGGCCAACAAAAGCTGTGGCCCAGCATGCAAGAGACGTATGTGAAACATGTTGAACAAGAGAATGCAAATTGTATGAGAACTAGATAAAAGAATTGGATGCTTAACGTTATAATCATAAAATGAGTTAGTTAATCTGCCTCCAACACGAATTAGATTAGAAGATGTATCAAAGAAGGGAGACAAAGATAACAGTTTGTTCTTTGCTGGTAACTGTTTACCTGATTTAAGTAAGTGGTACTCTTCCGGGAAAGATTCCATTTGACTGAATTTTAATAGCAAATTTAAAGAATTATTGAGTTCAGTAGAAGTAAGTGAACCAGACTCAAGTGATTTTTTATTGCATTTGTAAACGAAGCGCATGACATATGCCGTTACACGCTGTAATGTGCTAAAGTTTGAAATTTTTGAAAATAACGCCGTAAAAGGATTTTCAATAGTTTGACTAAAAACAACATGATGAGAAGAGACTGTTTCCGGTAACACCGGGTTACTATGATGTGATTCAGGGAACTGAGGCCATGAAGACATGTCTTTGTTAAGAAATTGCGAACTCCCCGAACATTTTGCTTTCGCAAGACTTAAACTTCGACAACATCGACCCTGGCATAACCTTTTCGTTCATACCTGCATACACCCCACACTTCGGAGGCCTATGGGAGTCTGCAGTTAAATCTACCAAGCATCATTTACGGCGCATTTTAGGTTTAACAAACCTAAGCTTTGAAGAAATGGCTACTTGTTTAATTCAAGTCGAGGCTATTCTAAATTCAAGGCCCTTAACTCCACTGTCCAACGACCCTTCCGACCTCGCTCCTTTAACCCCGGCACACTTCCTTATTGGTCGTTCTCTAATTATGCTGCCTCATCCACAGATCCAGAACGCCAACGTCAACAGCCTACAACGATTCCGTCGCATCGAATATTTAAAGCAACACTTTTGGGCTCGCTTTTCACACGAGTATATTCTGTGGCTTCAGGAGAGAACAAAATGGTGCCGGTCATCTGGCGAACTCAAGGAAGGAACATTGGTCGTCATAAAGGACAAAAACTTACCTCCTCTTATGTGGCTTCTAGGACGCATCACACACATTCTCCCAGGCAGAGATGGCGTCGCAAGGGTCGCCGATATCCGTACAAGAAAGGGTGTCATCAGGCGCGCCTTCAACACCATCTGCCCGTTGCCGGTTTCCACGGTTGAAGACTCTTCAACGGGGGGAGTATGTTGAGACCGCTGCTCTCAACACCGCCGCGCGCCGGCGGCAGTGAACGAGGGGTGCGGGGACAGCGGGGAGTCAGCCGGCCGACGGCCGGTCGCAGGCCCCCACTCCAACGAGTCAGCTGTAGCACGCCTCCACGCACGGCTGCGCTTGCGCGTCTTTAGCGTTCATTTTACATATTTACTTGTTTGCTTGTTTTAATTCATGTTACATATTATACATTTTATACAGTCCACTCATATCACTTTCATTTTTACTCCAACACGACCTATCGTCGCATCATATGATCCGGCCGTCGGCCGGCTGACTCCCCGCTGTCCCCGCACCCCTCGTTCACTGCCGCCGGCGCGCGGCGGTGTTGAGAGCAGCGGTCTCAACAGGTCCAATATTGGAGGAGGAAACAGTCGAGAGCCAAACCTCGAATTATGACTTTTTACATACAGTCTATGCGTCCGCATTTTCTCTTAAAAATTAGTAAAAATGGCCCTCTGATCTGTGAATGGTCTACAGAAATTACATAAACTTTTCCTAGACCCGTCTTATTTTCTATTTTCAGATTATAATAAAATTATCTTTGATCTTTATCCCTACAAGGAAGAGCATGTTGATATACACATACAAACAATACTTCCTACGAATAAACACTAAGCTCTAAACAATCGTAGGAGATTCCGACACACAATAAAAACACCGAAGCATTAACTAATGAAAACAATTACTCAACGAGCAATAAATAACTCTATTCACTTTGTAGTTTCCAGAATACGGCCCCGCTCCGCGCACTGCAATACGTCAGCGCTATGCATTTAATAAATCATGAAAATCGTCCGTCTGTCTGTCATCGCGCACGGATGACAAATTGCGAAACTACCCGATGCCTCCCGAACCCCCCCGAACGCCACCGAGCCCCCGACATGCCACCCGATTGATGACCAACTCGTAATTGCATTGTTTAAATTTTTCATCTACTATGTTGTTGAATAGTTACCGTTAGAATTTCGTTGTTTAATGTACGGGAAATTGTGAGGGGCAAAGCTTTTTTACAAAATCAGTCATTAATTAGGCCTCAACGGTGATCTCTAATATGCCATGGGAGAAAATGATGAAAATGCTTTGTTAATAGATTAAATTAATCAAAACAGAAGCCTCCTCACAATTTCCCGGACATAAAACAACGAAATTCTAACAGTAACTATTCAATAAAATAGTAGATGAAAAATTTAATCAATGCTGGTGAAGGTAAATCATGCTATCCTTATATCATACGAAGTTAATTTTGCTTGTAAATGTTGCGTTTTTATGCCCAAATCGCCGAAGCGATTTTGATGTTTTTTGGTACAGAGATAGATGGAATCCCGGAGACAGTTATTAGTTTTACCCTTTTTCCCTAAAATCTACATAAACACGAGAGAAGTCGAGGGAAAAAGCTAGTAGTAAATACATTAAGTAATTGTATTTGATTTGCCTTTCGAAGTTGAATTATGATTGTGTTTAAATATTATGTGTTGTTAATATTCGATGAATTTGCTGTCAAATACCACACAAAAAGTTTAATGTTTATAAAACAGCAAAATGTAGTAGATTATAAATATTAAAACATTTTCATAAATCATGCGATACTATAAACAAATCATATTACTATGTAACAATTTTACCGACGTCACCCTAATATGAATGATTACAAAAACAGATTAATGCCATCAAGTTACGAAGTTGTTCGAATAATATCGTGATTATTTATATTACACTAGCTTTTGCCCGCGACTTCCTACGCGCAAATTCCGCTTTTTTCCCGTAAAAAAATTCGGGGAATCCTCTCTTAGTGCTCCCCTACACTCCCCAAGGAACCTACATGCCAAATTCCAGCTTTCTACGTCCAGGAGTTTCGGCTGTGCGTTGTCTGTCAGTAACTCAGTAACGGAAAAAAATGATGTATATTGATTACTAGTGGACGTCACGCGGTTTCACCCGCGTAGTTCTCGTTCCCGTGGGAGTACGGAGATAAAAAATAGCCTATGGTACTCCCTGATAATGTAGCTATCCATTGCTTATAGAATTTTTCAAATCGGTCCAGTAGTTTCGGAGCCTATTCATTTCAAACAAACATACAAACAAATTTTTCCTCTTTATAATATTAGTGTAGATTAATTACTAGCTTTCGTCTGCGACTTTCTATGCGCTTATCCCGTTGTTTCCCGTTCCCGTAGGAATTTCGGAATATCCTCTCTTAGTGTTCCTCTACACTCCCCAAGGAACCTACATGTCAAATTCCAGCTTTCTACAACCAGTAGTTTCGGCTGTGCGTGGTCAGTCAGTCACTCAATCAGTCAGTAACGGAAGAGTTATAGCGTATACATATAATATATATATTGATTAGTTCTCAAAAATAATGCAATTTACTTAATATGAGAAATAAAAGTTATTCTTTAAATAACAAACTATTTACACTTACAATACAGAATAAAACTCCTTACTATAATATGGCGTCAAAAAATTCGTCCGCATCGCTGTCGACTGGAAGTGAGCCCAAAAGACTGGCGGCATTGCCACGTTGTATGGCAATGCTTATCCTCTGTCCGAGATAAAAGCCAGTATTAGTATTATGTACTCACAAATAACTTACTAGCTGTTTCCATGACCCCCGCATTTTTTGGGGTCTTCTCCTTGTCTTTTCGAGTCTATGGTTAACTGTTTAGAATGATTGGGCCCAGTAGGTGGTTACGTTAATTGTAGCATCGGAGATAAAAAGTTCGTTACGCCCAGGACACTGAACGATACTGTTTTATTATTTATTTAACAATTTTTGTACACTCATTCAATAAGAAGACAAGAAGAAGGAATCAGAAAAATAGGTACAAAGGTAATGCTTTAAACATCAGTGAAGCAATGCCAATTCACTATGTCGTAATTCCAGAGATTAATTCCTTCAAACAAACGAAAAAAAAACTTACCACTTTATAATATTAGTTCAGATTATAGAATCAGATATAGTGCTCAATAAATTATTTATTTATAAATCGATGTAATACATTGAAGAATTCATGGTGATTGATGTGTCCTAGACTACTTGAGTCATTGCTTGTATTACACTAGACAGCTTAGTATTTGTCAAAGATTATTGCCGAAAAACTGTGACACAGTGTGACAAATGTAGATGGTTAAAATGTTTTTCTTCAAAATCTTATTACTATTTATAATTTTTCAGCATTATATTAGCCAACAGAGGATAGACAATCACATGCGTGATAATACAAAAAGGGACAAAAAATAAAATGCACGCTTATGTTTTTACTAGTTGACTCGCGCAACTTCGTCTGCTCCGCTCCTATTGGTTTTAGCGTTATGATATATCCTATTGGTTATAGCCTATAGCTTTCCTCGATAAATGGGCTATCTAACACTGAAAGATTTTTTTTAATCGACCCAGTAGTTCCTGAGATTAGCGCGTTCAAACAAACAAATAAACAAACTCTTCAGCTTTATATATTAGTAATAATATAGATATCGATTATCTCTACAGAAAAGAAGAAACGGAAGAATTGGCCCTTCAGTGAGAAAGAGCAGGCTGAAAATAAATAGATACCTGCAATGGAATAATTATGTACAAAATTCAATACTATTCACAAAATTTACTAACTCGTTTCATACAATCTGTACATACCAAGTCAGATCTCTCTAGTCAAGCTAAAATTTATCTCATTAAGGAATAGAATCGCCAATCATAATTAATCAGTAATTTCTGTTACAGAAACAGACTCAGTTATAAACAGTCATTACGAAAATAGATAGTAACCGAAGCATTTGTGTGAAACTCGGGTCATCCCTAGAAGTAAGATTTTACCTTGGCCTATAATTACTTAAACTCATATACACCGTGTTCTTCACGTTATCCATAAGCTTTAGCAAACGCTTCTATAGCTTAAACAAATCAAATCCAACACAGGAAGTAGTACTTAAAAAGGCTTCGTTACAAACATATTTGTAATTTCATTTAATTGAGCTATGCAGTATGAAAGGGTCTTAATGTCCACTTAGTGCAAAAAAAATGAAAATTTTACCAAATTCTATTTGAATTTCATTTGTTTTTCGTGGTCAGTTCGGATAAAGAGGCATGCATCGGGTGATTTACGTCAAGCTATTTAGTTTGTATGAAAATTAATAAAAAAAACTGGCCAAGTGCGAGTCGGACTCGCGTACGAATTTTTTTTTTTAACATGTTATTTTAACACTATAGACTTCTTATAGGTTTTCCTGTAATCTTTAGGTAAAGATCTATTGTCTCCATTTTTTTCAAAATTTTAGGCTTGTAGTTTCGGAGATAAGGGGGGAATGGTCATTATTCGTCTAATTTCTTGAATAGCCTCAAAACTGTTTATTTTAAAATTATGAAAAAAGTATAATTAAAACTGTAGTGTATGTATATACTTATGATTGCTTTCGAGCGCGTACGTCACAACGTACAGTCAGTCAACGGACAGTCAGTGTTCAACCGTCAGTCAGGCAGCACGTGGTGGTGCGTAGGCGAGCCAAATACCTACTATTAGTGATACGATGCGTGGACACTACATATGGCGACGAGGACAAAAAAAAATAATTAAAACTGTAAGTAAAGTGACTTTATAAAAAAAAAAAGAGAAAATGTGACTGGCGAAGTGGCAAGATAATTTACTTATGCTACTTAGGTACATGAATGTTACTTATTCAAACTAAGAAAACATGCGACATTTTCATTTACATTTCTCAGCTATTATAATTACCTTTACCCAAAATATGGTTTAAACCATTAGTTTACTTTAATTAACAAATAGATACCCATTATGATTCAAAATTATAAAACTTTACACCTACTTAACAGTGGTGACTATTGCTTAACTTACGAAAAAGTCATTACATTGGAATGTTCAGCTACACTGATAACATTTTAAGGAATGTTCTTCGTTGTTTAGTAACTCGCACTAAAGTAATAATGGACTATAGAATAATCATAATGGTATTGAAGAACAAATTTTAATGTTAAACTGTGTTTGTTTATTTACACCTACGTAAGTCATAAATTACGACAAACATTAATATAATGTCGGTTTTACCCTACCCAGTGATCTTGTAATTATTATATTATTCATAGGTATTGCTAAATTGTTGAAGTACCTACATGTGCCATAATGAACAAAGTGATTAGTGGATATTTCAATAATTCTGAAAAATAAACACCACCACATCTTAAAAACGTGGTCAGAGACGTGGAGTATTTTTAATGATTTTCTTATTTTGAACCCTAATATTATGCTTGGCCTTATCGGAAGGATAGGTTGCAGTATTATTTAAGTACTGTGGTATTTATTGGTGGTTATTTAGGACAAGTTCAAAAACAATTATTGACCGTCTGGACGTTACCTAGTTAAATGGATATACCCCAATAACTTACTTATATTCCATGTAAACTGGCGTAGTACCTGGTCATTTAATCGACAAATAAATAATAAAGTTATTTTCAAGTTTTATAACAGTATAATGATATAATAATACTGATTTTTTATGACGTTGGAGCAGCATTGCTGGTCATTAAATTGACACCGTTTGACTATGTTCAGAGGATCCTCAACAGCATTATTGGTCATCAAATTGACGCATTATAAAAAGGAAGCAGAATTTTGTGATAAAAAATTGATATTGAAAAAACAACAAACTAGTTGGTTCACGATATAACACTAACATGTCCCAACTCACATTGGAGAAGTTCGACTGCGAAGGAGAACGTTCTTCGGTTGGAGTCAGATGGGAGCGTGGGAAACGAACACTATCTATTTCGATGCTTCTGGTATTGACAAGATCGAAAAGAAAAAGGCAACGACCTGGGAGTCTAACCAGGGACCTCATGCTTAGATATTTGATTTGTACTACATGATTAGTTCTAAAATAATAAATCAAAGAGCGCATAAATTTAATTACAGTAGAACATACCTACTGGTCATTAAATTGACAAATCATCATCGAATGACAGTAATTGCAGTAGAACATACCTACTGGTCATTAAATTGACAAGTCATAATTGAATGACAGTAATTGCAGTAGAACATACCTACTGGTCATTAAATTGACAAGTCATCATCGAATGACAGTGTAGTATAGTTAGGTGCGATAACTATACTAACACTACACGGGAATTTAACCCGTATAGTAAGGCTATTAAGCGCTATAATAGCAAGCAAGTGAAGCCCAGCAGGATAGAGGAAAGTGAATGAAGAACGATAGAAAAGTAACAAATTAATATATTGAATTTAAATTAAAACTAATAACAAAATAAAAAGCAAATTAAAACCAAAAGCAAGTTAAGCGCGGCGCGAGTGGACGGGCTGGTAGCCAACAGTGGTCTGACGCTCGCATCTCGGCTCCCTCACAGGTTGCCTGCGCGCACGCCGTCGCCCGGCCGCTCAAGGTCCTTGCTGCCTTCGCCGGTACAAATATCACGCGCGCCGTGGCTGCGCGCGGCTCGTGTAAGCGCTCGGTCATTCACCTCAGCGCGAACAAAAGATCGTATGATTCGTAGGGGGCTGGCCCAAGGTGCATGAGCGGAGCGATTTCGCTCCGAAATCAAGGATGGCGGTCCATATGAAATTAATCACACCACAATTCCCCCCTGCCAGACCGTAACTACGGTCGATAAAAATCTGGGAACCTCACGCACCGCCCGCTTCTGGTCCTTTTTTCTTCGCCTGCCGTTTCTGAGGTGGTAACGGCAATGGGTGATGTTGCTTCCTCTGGTGTCTTCTCTTCTTCTCTCATAATAAAGGCTGGTTTGAGTCTGTCAACAGAAACGTTAGTTTTCTTCCCTTTTACCTCTATTGTGAAGTACTTGGGTTTTCTTTCTAGGACCTTGTATGGTCCAGAATAAGGTGGCTCAAGTGACCCTCGGACGTGGTCACGGCGGAGGAAGACGTGTGAAGTAGTATGAAGGTCTCGAGGAATGTAGAAAGGAGAAGTCGTGTGCCACGATGTTGGCCTCGGGGTGAGTTTAGCCATGTGGACACGGAGACGCGTGGCATACTGTGTGACATCGGCTGCGGTGAACTGCTCTGTGGGAGATAAGAATTGACCAGGTAGTCGTAAAGATTCGCCGTATACCAGATCCGCAGGCGTAGCTTGGATGTCTTCTTTCCAAGAACTCCGCATGCCGAGTAGCACCAGTGGTAGGGCCTCTGTCCACTGTGACGAAGAATGGCACATAATGGCTGCCTTAAGCTGACGATGCAGTCGCTCAACGATGCCATTTGCAGCCGGGTGGTAGGCAGTGGTGCGAAGGTGGCGCGCACCAACCAGGGTGGTGAGGGCCTTGAACAGGTGGCTCTCGAACTGGCGACCCTGGTCCGTAGTCACCCGTGCGGGACAGCCGAATCTAGCTATCCAGCCAGACACCAAGGCAGCAGCACAGGCCTCAGCGGTGATCTCCTTTAGCGGATACGCCTCAGGCCACCGAGTAAATCGGTCGATGACGGTGAGGCAGTATCTGTAATCATAAGAGGGGGTTAGGGGCCCTATTAGGTCAAGGTGTATGTGGGAGAATCTGGAGGATGTAGTTGGGAATGTGGATAAAGGTGAGGTGGTATGGCGGGTGATTTTACTTGTTTGGCATTTCAAACATTGTCTAGCCCACTCTCTACAGTCTTTGCGAATCCCAGGCCATACAAAATTTTGTGTTACCAGTCGCACTGTAGCAGAACATCCTGGGTGGTGTAAGTTGTGCAGTGAGTTGAAGGCTTGCTTTCTTAGCTGTGGTGTCACGTACGGGCGAGGGTTTGACGTGGAAGTGTCACAAATTATGTGCTTGTTACCGTTGAGTGTGGCAGTCTTCTTTAGCTTGAGGGATGAACCGTTTTGGATTAGGCCTTGTAGTTCTGAATCTTTGCTCTGAAATCTTGCAAGGTCTTCGTAGTTGATTACTGCTGACACTTCTTCCACCCGTGACAAGGCATCAGCGACCACATTTTCTCTGCCTGGCAAGTACCTGATGTCGGTCGTAAATTGTCCAATATAATCGAGGTACCTGAATTGTCTTGGCGGTAAGTTTTCTCGGTTTGCCTTAAATGCGTACACCAATGGTTTGTGGTCTGTAAATATGGCAAAGACTCTGGCTTCTACCATATGGCGAAAGTATTTTACAGCCTCATAAGCCGCTAATAATTCGCGTTCGTACGGGCTGTATTTCTTCTGTGCAGGGCTAAGCTTGTGAGAATAAAAAGCTAAGGGTTGGTAGTCGTTACCGTTTCTCTGTTGCAGCGCGGCGCCTATGGCGGTTTCAGACGCATCGGTCACAATTGCCAACTCAGCTGATGGGTCTGGATGAGCCAGTAGAGCTGTGTTGCAAAGTGAAGTTTTGGTATCTTCAAAAGACTTAAGTAGCTCTGGAGTCATAACCACAGGATGGCTTCCTTTTATTTTGGGGCCAGCGAGGACGGCATTCAACGGCACTTGAATCTTAGCTGCTTGAGGAATAAATCGGTGATAAAAGTTTACCATTCCTAAAAATCGTCGTAGCTCCTTGACTGTCTTAGGTACTGGGTAATCCTGGATGGCCTGTATTTTTGTTTGTAGAGGCTTCGTTCCTGCTGCTGAAACACAGTACCCCAGAAAAGTTACCTCTGTTCGTCCTATATTGCACTTTGTTGTGTTCACTACTACACCGTAGTCTCTCAGGCGCTCGAACAGTTGTCGTAGATGTTGTTTGTGCTGTTCGGGAGTTCTCGAATAAACCAATATGTCGTCGATATACCCATAGCAAAAATCTAGCCCAAGCAACACTTCGTCAATAAATCGCTGGAAAGTCTGTGCAGCGTTTCGCAATCCAAAGGTCATGTACCTGAATTCATAGAGGCCGAACGGTGTTGTTATGGCGGTCTTTGGAATGTCTTCTGGATTGATAGCGATTTGATTATATGCCTTTACTAAATCTATCGTAGAGAAGACTGTGCAACCTGCCAGCTGGTGCGAAAAATCATGAATGTGGCGGATGGGGTACCTGTCAGGTATAGTTCTGGCGTTTAGTGCCCTGTAGTCACCGCATGGTCTCCATCCGTCGTCCTTTTTCCTTACTAGGTGAAGAGGGGCTGACCAAGCACTCTCTGACCGTCTGGCTACCCCACTCGCTAACATGTCTTCAAACTCCTTCTTAGCCACCAAAGTACGAGTGGGATCCAGACGTCCGGGTTTGCATGATACCGGTGGACCAGGCGTCGTCCTAATATGATGCATAGTGTTATGCTTACCCGGTAGGTGAGTTCCTGGCGGCCGTGTAATCTCGGGGTACTCGCGCAGAATTTTGTGGTAGTCGGTGTCTCCTACTACAGCCTTTACTGATGCTATGTCGTCAGATGACCTGCAATGTACTCCAGACACTGATAGTGACGTTACATTGTCTATCAAGCGCTGGTTTCGGCAATCAACGAGTAGGTTGTAGAAACTGAGGAAGTCTACCCCTATTATCGCTCGCGACACATCGGCTATCGTGAATCTCCAGGTGTAGTCCCTTCGCAGACCTAAGTTAAGCCGCAGCTGTATGGGGCCAAAAGTATGAATGACAGTGTTGTTGGCAGCCACTAAGTCATACTTTGATTTTACTACTGGCGTCTTGACTGCCGACCGAGGAAAAACACACAAGTCAGAACCAGTGTCCACCAGGAACTGGTACTTTGTTGTCCGGTCGGTTATGAAGAGACGGCCTGTTGAAGAAGGGCAGTCGTTAGCCGCTACTTGCGACCGCCCTTGGGGTTTTCCGTCGTAAACGTGCAGGGCTGCTTGCATTTATTCGCCTTATCACCGTACTTGTAATGGTAGAAGCAGTGCGGATGATTTGGAGGTGGTTGTTGTGATCTAGAGCTATTAGAGCGGTCATACCTTCTGTATCGAGCCTGTGAGCGTGAGCGTGAACGTGAGTATCGTCTCCCTTGGTTCATCTTCGAGGTAAGCATAGCCACTTGCTTCGTCAGCTCGCTTACTTGCTTGACCAAATCAGAAGTAGCAGCGCTGGTAGACGCTACTTGTGGTATTGATGGGGCTATCTCATGCACCCTATCTGCAATCTCGGCTAGTTTTTCCACCTGTAATTCGGCAATCTGTGAAGCAATGACAGTTTGGATATTTTGCGGTAAGCGACTAGTCCATACACTCTTCACAAAATCTGATGCTCCGGAGGGACCTGCTAAGTTTTGTAAATGGCGAAGAAACTGCGATGGTCTCCTGTCACCGAGCTCCTCATGGACTAGCAGCTGCTGTATTCGCTTTTCCTGCGATGCAGACAGGCGATTGATTAACTCAGTTTTGAGTTTAATGTACTTATTTGACTCGGGTGGGTTCGTTATAATATCCTTAACCTGCACTGCATATTTAATTTCCAGCTGTGTAGTGACGTAATAAAATTTTGTTGTGTCGCTGGATATCTTTGAGAGGACGAATTGGCCTTCCAACTGCGAGAACCATAATGATGGTTCTTCTGGGCAAAATGGTGGACAGCGTACTCCCACTCTCGCTACCTCTCCTGATGGTAACGCTACTGCGTCCTTAGCATCAGCGTCAGAGAATTCTTCCGCATCAGACATCGTCACTTATTAAAAAAAACAAATCGCTCACCGCTTATGTCCTTGGACCACAACCAACCTCCGATGTAAACAAAATTGGCTTCTGTTGATTCACTGCTCTTCTTGTTTCACCGGCAATGCTTGTAACACCTGCAGCTGAGTCCTCCGTGTGTGTTAGTCGGGGTCACCAATGTAGTATTGTTAGGTGCGATAACTATACTAACACTACACGGGAATTTAACCCGTATAGTAAGGCTATTAAGCGCTATAATAGCAAGCAAGTGAAGCCCAGTAGGATAGAGGAAAGTGAATGAAGAACGATAGAAAAGTAACAAATTAATATATTGAATTTAAATTAAAACTAATAACAAAATAAAAAGCAAATTAAAACCAAAAGCAAGTTAAGCGCGGCGCGAGTGGACGGGCTGGTAGCCAACAGTGGTCTGACGCTCGCATCTCGGCTCCCTCACAGGTTGCCTGCGCGCACGCCGTCGCCCGGCCGCTCAAGGTCCTTGCTGCCTTCGCCGGTACAAATATCACGCGCGCCGTGGCTGCGCGCGGCTCGTGTAAGCGCTCGGTCATTCACCTCAGCGCGAACAAAAGACCGTATGATTCGTAGGGGGCTGGCCCAAGGTGCATGAGCGGAGCGATTTCGCTCCGAAATCAAGGATGGCGGTCCATATGAAATTAATCACACCACAACAGTAATAACAGTAGAATACACCTACTGGTCATTAAATTGACAAGTCATCATTGAATGACAGTAATTGCAGTAGAACATACCTACTGGTCATTAAATTGACAAGTCATCATTGAATGACAGTAATTACAGTAGAACATACCTACTGGTCATTAAATTGACAAGTCATCATCGAATGACAGTAATTGCAGTAGAACATACCTACTGGTCATTAAATTGACAAGTCATAATTGAATGACAGTAATTGCAGTAGAATATACCTACTGGTCATTAAATTGACAAGTCATCATTGAATGACAGTAATAACAGTAGAATACACCTACTGGTCATTAAATTGACAAGTCATCATTGAATGACAGTAATTGCAGTAGAACATACCTACTGGTCATTAAATTGACAAGTCATCATCGAATGACAGTGTAGTATAGTTAGGTGCGATAACTATACTAACACTACACGGGAATTTAACCCGTATAGTAAGGCTATTAAGCGCTATAATAGCAAGCAAGTGAAGCCCAGCAGGATAGAGGAAAGTGAATGAAGAACGATAGAAAAGTAACAAATTAATATATTGAATTTAAATTAAAACTAATAACAAAATAAAAAGCAAATTAAAACCAAAAGCAAGTTAAGCGCGGCGCGAGTGGACGGGCTGGTAGCCAACAGTGGTCTGACGCTCGCATCTCGGCTCCCTCACAGGTTGCCTGCGCGCACGCCGTCGCCCGGCCGCTCAAGGTCCTTGCTGCCTTCGCCGGTACAAATATCACGCGCGCCGTGGCTGCGCGCGGCTCGTGTAAGCGCTCGGTCATTCACCTCAGCGCGAACAAAAGATCGTATGATTCGTAGGGGGCTGGCCCAAGGTGCATGAGCGGAGCGATTTCGCTCCGAAATCAAGGATGGCGGTCCATATGAAATTAATCACACCACAATTCCCCCCTGCCAGACCGTAACTACGGTCGATAAAAATCTGGGAACCTCACGCACCGCCCGCTTCTGGTCCTTTTTTCTTCGCCTGCCGTTTCTGAGGTGGTAACGGCAATGGGTGATGTTGCTTCCTCTGGTGTCTTCTCTTCTTCTCTCATAATAAAGGCTGGTTTGAGTCTGTCAACAGAAACGTTAGTTTTCTTCCCTTTTACCTCTATTGTGAAGTACTTGGGTTTTCTTTCTAGGACCTTGTATGGTCCAGAATAAGGTGGCTCAAGTGACCCTCGGACGTGGTCACGGCGGAGGAAGACGTGTGAAGTAGTATGAAGGTCTCGAGGAATGTAGAAAGGAGAAGTCGTGTGCCACGATGTTGGCCTCGGGGTGAGTTTAGCCATGTGGACACGGAGACGCGTGGCATACTGTGTGACATCGGCTGCGGTGAACTGCTCTGTGGGAGATAAGAATTGACCAGGTAGTCGTAAAGATTCGCCGTATACCAGATCCGCAGGCGTAGCTTGGATGTCTTCTTTCCAAGAACTCCGCATGCCGAGTAGCACCAGTGGTAGGGCCTCTGTCCACTGTGACGAAGAATGGCACATAATGGCTGCCTTAAGCTGACGATGCAGTCGCTCAACGATGCCATTTGCAGCCGGGTGGTAGGCAGTGGTGCGAAGGTGGCGCGCACCAACCAGGGTGGTGAGGGCCTTGAACAGGTGGCTCTCGAACTGGCGACCCTGGTCCGTAGTCACCCGTGCGGGACAGCCGAATCTAGCTATCCAGCCAGACACCAAGGCAGCAGCACAGGCCTCAGCGGTGATCTCCTTTAGCGGATACGCCTCAGGCCACCGAGTAAATCGGTCGATGACGGTGAGGCAGTATCTGTAATCATAAGAGGGGGTTAGGGGCCCTATTAGGTCAAGGTGTATGTGGGAGAATCTGGAGGATGTAGTTGGGAATGTGGATAAAGGTGAGGTGGTATGGCGGGTGATTTTACTTGTTTGGCATTTCAAACATTGTCTAGCCCACTCTCTACAGTCTTTGCGAATCCCAGGCCATACAAAATTTTGTGTTACCAGTCGCACTGTAGCAGAACATCCTGGGTGGTGTAAGTTGTGCAGTGAGTTGAAGGCTTGCTTTCTTAGCTGTGGTGTCACGTACGGGCGAGGGTTTGACGTGGAAGTGTCACAAATTATGTGCTTGTTACCGTTGAGTGTGGCAGTCTTCTTTAGCTTGAGGGATGAACCGTTTTGGATTAGGCCTTGTAGTTCTGAATCTTTGCTCTGAAATCTTGCAAGGTCTTCGTAGTTGATTACTGCTGACACTTCTTCCACCCGTGACAAGGCATCAGCGACCACATTTTCTCTGCCTGGCAAGTACCTGATGTCGGTCGTAAATTGTCCAATATAATCGAGGTACCTGAATTGTCTTGGCGGTAAGTTTTCTCGGTTTGCCTTAAATGCGTACACCAATGGTTTGTGGTCTGTAAATATGGCAAAGACTCTGGCTTCTACCATATGGCGAAAGTATTTTACAGCCTCATAAGCCGCTAATAATTCGCGTTCGTACGGGCTGTATTTCTTCTGTGCAGGGCTAAGCTTGTGAGAATAAAAAGCTAAGGGTTGGTAGTCGTTACCGTTTCTCTGTTGCAGCGCGGCGCCTATGGCGGTTTCAGACGCATCGGTCACAATTGCCAACTCAGCTGATGGGTCTGGATGAGCCAGTAGAGCTGTGTTGCAAAGTGAAGTTTTGGTATCTTCAAAAGACTTAAGTAGCTCTGGAGTCATAACCACAGGATGGCTTCCTTTTATTTTGGGGCCAGCGAGGACGGCATTCAACGGCACTTGAATCTTAGCTGCTTGAGGAATAAATCGGTGATAAAAGTTTACCATTCCTAAAAATCGTCGTAGCTCCTTGACTGTCTTAGGTACTGGGTAATCCTGGATGGCCTGTATTTTTGTTTGTAGAGGCTTCGTTCCTGCTGCTGAAACACAGTACCCCAGAAAAGTTACCTCTGTTCGTCCTATATTGCACTTTGTTGTGTTCACTACTACACCGTAGTCTCTCAGGCGCTCGAACAGTTGTCGTAGATGTTGTTTGTGCTGTTCGGGAGTTCTCGAATAAACCAATATGTCGTCGATATACCCATAGCAAAAATCTAGCCCAAGCAACACTTCGTCAATAAATCGCTGGAAAGTCTGTGCAGCGTTTCGCAATCCAAAGGTCATGTACCTGAATTCATAGAGGCCGAACGGTGTTGTTATGGCGGTCTTTGGAATGTCTTCTGGATTGATAGCGATTTGATTATATGCCTTTACTAAATCTATCGTAGAGAAGACTGTGCAACCTGCCAGCTGGTGCGAAAAATCATGAATGTGGCGGATGGGGTACCTGTCAGGTATAGTTCTGGCGTTTAGTGCCCTGTAGTCACCGCATGGTCTCCATCCGTCGTCCTTTTTCCTTACTAGGTGAAGAGGGGCTGACCAAGCACTCTCTGACCGTCTGGCTACCCCACTCGCTAACATGTCTTCAAACTCCTTCTTAGCCACCAAAGTACGAGTGGGATCCAGACGTCCGGGTTTGCATGATACCGGTGGACCAGGCGTCGTCCTAATATGATGCATAGTGTTATGCTTACCCGGTAGGTGAGTTCCTGGCGGCCGTGTAATCTCGGGGTACTCGCGCAGAATTTTGTGGTAGTCGGTGTCTCCTACTACAGCCTTTACTGATGCTATGTCGTCAGATGACCTGCAATGTACTCCAGACACTGATAGTGACGTTACATTGTCTATCAAGCGCTGGTTTCGGCAATCAACGAGTAGGTTGTAGAAACTGAGGAAGTCTACCCCTATTATCGCTCGCGACACATCGGCTATCGTGAATCTCCAGGTGTAGTCCCTTCGCAGACCTAAGTTAAGCCGCAGCTGTATGGGGCCAAAAGTATGAATGACAGTGTTGTTGGCAGCCACTAAGTCATACTTTGATTTTACTACTGGCGTCTTGACTGCCGACCGAGGAAAAACACACAAGTCAGAACCAGTGTCCACCAGGAACTGGTACTTTGTTGTCCGGTCGGTTATGAAGAGACGGCCTGTTGAAGAAGGGCAGTCGTTAGCCGCTACTTGCGACCGCCCTTGGGGTTTTCCGTCGTAAACGTGCAGGGCTGCTTGCATTTATTCGCCTTATCACCGTACTTGTAATGGTAGAAGCAGTGCGGATGATTTGGAGGTGGTTGTTGTGATCTAGAGCTATTAGAGCGGTCATACCTTCTGTATCGAGCCTGTGAGCGTGAGCGTGAACGTGAGTATCGTCTCCCTTGGTTCATCTTCGAGGTAAGCATAGCCACTTGCTTCGTCAGCTCGCTTACTTGCTTGACCAAATCAGAAGTAGCAGCGCTGGTAGACGCTACTTGTGGTATTGATGGGGCTATCTCATGCACCCTATCTGCAATCTCGGCTAGTTTTTCCACCTGTAATTCGGCAATCTGTGAAGCAATGACAGTTTGGATATTTTGCGGTAAGCGACTAGTCCATACACTCTTCACAAAATCTGATGCTCCGGAGGGACCTGCTAAGTTTTGTAAATGGCGAAGAAACTGCGATGGTCTCCTGTCACCGAGCTCCTCATGGACTAGCAGCTGCTGTATTCGCTTTTCCTGCGATGCAGACAGGCGATTGATTAACTCAGTTTTGAGTTTAATGTACTTATTTGACTCGGGTGGGTTCGTTATAATATCCTTAACCTGCACTGCATATTTAATTTCCAGCTGTGTAGTGACGTAATAAAATTTTGTTGTGTCGCTGGATATCTTTGAGAGGACGAATTGGCCTTCCAACTGCGAGAACCATAATGATGGTTCTTCTGGGCAAAATGGTGGACAGCGTACTCCCACTCTCGCTACCTCTCCTGATGGTAACGCTACTGCGTCCTTAGCATCAGCGTCAGAGAATTCTTCCGCATCAGACATCGTCACTTATTAAAAAAAACAAATCGCTCACCGCTTATGTCCTTGGACCACAACCAACCTCCGATGTAAACAAAATTGGCTTCTGTTGATTCACTGCTCTTCTTGTTTCACCGGCAATGCTTGTAACACCTGCAGCTGAGTCCTCCGTGTGTGTTAGTCGGGGTCACCAATGTAGTATTGTTAGGTGCGATAACTATACTAACACTACACGGGAATTTAACCCGTATAGTAAGGCTATTAAGCGCTATAATAGCAAGCAAGTGAAGCCCAGTAGGATAGAGGAAAGTGAATGAAGAACGATAGAAAAGTAACAAATTAATATATTGAATTTAAATTAAAACTAATAACAAAATAAAAAGCAAATTAAAACCAAAAGCAAGTTAAGCGCGGCGCGAGTGGACGGGCTGGTAGCCAACAGTGGTCTGACGCTCGCATCTCGGCTCCCTCACAGGTTGCCTGCGCGCACGCCGTCGCCCGGCCGCTCAAGGTCCTTGCTGCCTTCGCCGGTACAAATATCACGCGCGCCGTGGCTGCGCGCGGCTCGTGTAAGCGCTCGGTCATTCACCTCAGCGCGAACAAAAGACCGTATGATTCGTAGGGGGCTGGCCCAAGGTGCATGAGCGGAGCGATTTCGCTCCGAAATCAAGGATGGCGGTCCATATGAAATTAATCACACCACAACAGTAATAACAGTAGAATACACCTACTGGTCATTAAATTGACAAGTCATCATTGAATGACAGTAATTGCAGTAGAACATACCTACTGGTCAT
The DNA here is from genome assembly GCA_947578705.1 of Lacanobia wlatinum. Classification (NCBI taxonomy): domain Eukaryota; kingdom Metazoa; phylum Arthropoda; class Insecta; order Lepidoptera; family Noctuidae; genus Lacanobia; species Lacanobia wlatinum. The sequence continues at coordinate 4,696,518 of OX388032.1, forward strand.
TAAATTGACAAGTCATCATTGAATGACAGTAATTACAGTAGAACATACCTACTGGTCATTAAATTGACAAGTCATCATCGAATGACAGTAATTGCAGTAGAACATACCTACTGGTCATTAAATTGACAAGTCATAATTGAATGACAGTAATTGCAGTAGAATATACCTACTGGTCATTAAATTGACAAGTCATCATTGAATGACAGTAATAACAGTAGAATACACCTACTGGTCATTAAATTGACAAGTCATCATTGAATGACAGTAATTGCAGTAGAACATACCTACTGGTCATTAAATTGACAAGTCATCATTGAATGACAGTAATAACAGAAGAATACACCTACTGGTCATTAAATTGACAAGTCATCATTGAATGACAGTAATTACAGTAGAACATACCTACTGGTCATTAAATTGACAAGTCATCATTGAATGACAGTAATAGCAGTAGAACATACCTACTGGTCATTAAATTGACAAGTCATCATTGAATGACAGTAATAACAGTAGAATACACCTACTGGTCATTAAATTGACAAGTCATCATTGAATGACAGTAATTACAGCAGAATATACCTTCTGGTCATTAAATTGACAGTTAGTTATCAAATACAAAATAGGTCAGCAGTGCCTAGTGGTACTTTTTATGTACATACTGGTCATTAAATTGACAAATTTGATTGTGAGGGGGAACCTTCATCAGTAGGAACGAGATAAAAACGCTGGACGTAGGAACTCTTGATCTACCTGGAAGCTGTTGGCATCAAGGGTAGTGACAAGTAACGGGCTTTGCTGCTACATTTTGTGGACTAGAATTGCTAAAAATGTCTATACTAATATTGTAGAGCTGAGGAGTTTGTTTGTTTGGTTGAACGCGTTAATCTCGGGAACTGCTGGTTCGAGTTGAAGGACTATTTTAGTGTTGGACGGCCTATTTATCGGGGAAGACTATAGGATCTAACATCATGCTACGACCAATAGTAGCAAAGCATTAATGGATAATGTGACGAAGACGAGGTTGCTCGGATCAGCTAGTTTAATAATATACCAGATACAAATATCACCTGCTGATGGAGTGGATGTCTTTGAAGTGGCTATCACCAAACTCCACGCATACTTTACACCTAAACAAATTGAGAATTAAGAACGTCACTCTTTTTGATTGATCAAACAAGGGGCAAATGAAAAGTTTCAAAAATTTCTTAGTACGGCTTAGACAATAAGCAGACAGATTTCAGTTCTAACAGAGTCGAAAGACATACAATATGTGTTCAAAATCGACGATGACAGTTTACTAGATTGTCGTATAGGTGGAATGAAGGTTAAAAAAAAAAAAAAATGTTAGTAGACTCTGCGTGTAGGTAAATCCAACTTTAATCACACACAAAACTTGGGAAAATATGAAACAAAACAAGTTTTTGTTTGTTCTTAAAGTAAGAAAACCCAAGGGGTTCTTCCTAATGGTCTTGTTAGGTCAAGACCTAACAGGACCATTTGACGCAAATATAAAAGTAGCAGATAGATCTGAAAATGCAACTTTTTACTTTTTTGCATCTCTGATGGAACTAGAGATCTACTTGGGAAAGAAATTGCCATGGCTATAGTTATAATAATAATAATAATTCTTTATTTTCGGACAACAATGATCCAGCGAGTTAGTAAACAATATTATAATTTATTACTAGTGTTAGTAGCTAAAATACAACAGAGAAGAAGACAGAACAGAATAAATATTATTGTGAAAAGGACAACCCCAATCTAATGGTTAGTGATAGTCCTTCTCACAAAACTTTTAATTATCGAAGAGTCGATACTCTCCGCCACAGTTTTTAGTATACTGTTGCCACTCGCCCGCAACCTTGACAACAGCGACGCGGTTTTTTTGCGAATGACGGCGTGGAAGCCATCGGTTCGGTTTTGCGCAAACATACAAGAAGCGCTGCACCATCGTGGCAGTCCCAACAGCATCCTAAAAAATGTTATTATACTGGACGCGTAGGTCATCCAGCGATCTTTTGGTATAGTTGACCCAAAGATTCCCCGTGTAGAAACCCTGGCAATATGCTTTAAAAAGTGTTACTTTTACTTGATAAAAGTAACACTTTGATAATGGGTGTACTTAAAATCGGATTAAAAATTGACCAAATGGAAACTAAGACAGTTTCCGAAATCCAATGATGTTTTAGTGGAAGTGCCAATCGATGAGAAAGTACAACCAGCTTCTCAATCATTAAGAAGGATAATAGGAAGAAAAGTTGAAAAAAAATATGAAAGAACGGTTACCAGTAACTAATCTTAAGACTATAATGTACCTACCATATTCTGACAAATACATGATTATGGTTGGAGAAATATTCAAGGAGCGTAATTCCCTGCCAGAGTCTGTGTTTCCTGATAGTTGCAAACTGGGAATCTTTAAGTCGGGAGTGATTGGGTTGCTTCTGGGCAAGCGTGCTCCATCTTCAACCACGTCATCGCTTGCCACCAGGTGAGATATAGGTGCCTATAAATATAAAAAAGCGAGTACTTAAAGAGATTCCCGTAGGTGGTAATAGTTTCAACATTTTATTCAGTACGAACTTAAAGAATGAGATATTGCATGGCAAGGTTGCCATAAGGTCATGTTCCAACTTAGACGTGTTTAGTGAAAAAATGGATTTAAGCTTTTATATTAACGTGTCGGTGAAAGTTTTCTTACAAAACAAGTTATTAAATTCAGTTCGTAAATTCGATAGTAAACGATTATAAACCGTAACTTGATATTAATGACATTGATTAAAGCTGTAGGGATACAGAGAATTCTGAGCTATTACAATTTCTGAATAGATTTTTCACTACCGGGTTGCTTACTGTAGATGTAAGTTAATATAAGTAAGATTTAAAATAATATTGATTGATTCAAACTGTTCGGTGCAGTTATGACCATGATGCTCGTAGATTGACGTAGAGTAATTCATGAACGTAGCCCCTTCACATGAACGTAGGCACAAACATTGACAGGCCTAGGTTCTCTTCTCTTCGTAAACTCTGATGTGCATAACTTACCGGTTACCGGTGCCCAAGGCCAAGTATATGAATAATTGACGTTGTGAAGTTATGAAATAGATGACGAGTAAGCATAAAATTATTTTGTGTGAACAGGTTCTTAGTTCTGTGGGTCGGCGGGCTACCAGGATATCGTAGCAGTATCACAGAGTGATATAGACGAGGAAGTCTGTATCAGGGTGTCGTTGCTATTGGTGGTACAAATTAGAGTTTACTCGGTATTCTTCCCATGGGGAAGTGCGAGTATACGAATTGTGTTTTGCTGAGCTATGAGATAGATGTTGACTGTGAATAAGATACGTAGTCTTTGACATTCTTTGTTAAAATCAATGTGAGTTTTATGACTTCATTGGTGCTTGGACTTATTAATCACGAATACTAGTGAATCACGAATCAAACCTAAAGGATTGATTACAGCCAGTTTAGAACTGTCGAATGGCTAAAACACTGAACGAAAAGTCAGTTAACTGAAGATTTGGAATAGCTCTGTGTGTAAAAAAATAAAATTTTAGAAAATTGCCGTAGAGATTAACGATAGCAAATTTCTTGGGGGATATTGAAGTATATAATGATGAAACAGGACAAATGATGAAAAAGAAATGTCGTACATTTATAGAAATTGAAGGTCAGTGGAAAGTTTTTAATGAAAAAAAAAACCAAGGAATTGAATCAAAAAGATACATCTGCTTCATAATAAGATTGATTAATTATGACTAAATTAAAAAGAGAAAAGGGAAGAAAGATAGAGATAATAATAATATCAAGGCATATAACATTGAATACAATAAAGAAAATCAAAACAATTATCTCACATGTGATCATTGAAAAAAAATATAATTGGTATATAATTACAATATAGTATAATCGGGTCGTTAACCGAAAAAAAATAATAATAAAGGAGTAAAATACCTCTAGTGTCATGTACAGTGTTTGGAAGGAAAGAAATACTTAGTAATAAATACATACATATATTTTTTATAAGTACCTAGATCCATAAAAAACTTACTACAGGAAGTTTTATACACAAATAAAAAAAAAGGAAGGGATGTAGTGTATGTATATACTTATGATTGCTTTCGAGCGCGTACGTCACAACGTACAGTCAGTCAACGGACAGTCAGTGTTCAACCGTCAGTCAGGCAGCACGTGGTGGTGCGTAGGCGAGCCAAATCTATACATATAATAAATCTATACATATAATAAAATCGTAGACTAACCGTGTCTGTACATTGAATATTTTTGCATGAAAATTACACAGAAAACTCAGGAAAAAGGTATAAAACACAAAAATGCAATTTTTGAAATTTTTGTCTGTTTGTCTGTTTATCTGTTTGTCTGTGCGTTTGTGGGAGCATCACGCTTAAACCACAGATTAGATTGCAAATCTAAATACTTAAAAAGATTAAGTGATAACCCGAGTAACATTTAGCGCTTATTTAATCAAAATCGACCCACAAAATTAAAAGATATTGAATTTTTAAGTTTAGGAAGAAACTTCCTAATGTATTCTGATGAGTCAGAGCGCCATCTATTGAGAAAAATAAAATGCACGAAAGCATTCAAAATTGTTGAGTTATTTGTGAAACTTTTAATACGTGGCAAAATAAGAGTGATCATTTTATACCTTTTCGTTATTGATCGATACAATCGATCCACAAAATCAAAATATATTAAATTTTTAGTTTAGTAAGAAACTTCCTTATATATTCTGATTTCTGACTAATCAGAATATATAAGGAAGTTTCTTACTAAACTAAAAATTTAATATATTTTGATTTTGCGCCATCTATTGAGGAACCAAAAAATGCATGAAAGCATGAATGTTCCACCAAAACACATTGATTTAGTTATTTGTGAAACTTTTAATACGTAGACGTAGTCTTCTATACATAAAAAAAAATCGTAGACTAACCGTGTCTGTACATTGAATATTTTTGCATGAAAATTACACAGAAAACTCAGGAAAAAGGTATAAAACACAAAAATGCAATTTTTGTTTTTGTCTGTTTGTCTGTGCGTTTGTGGGAGCATCACGCTTAAACCACTGATTAGATTGCAAATCTAAGTACTTAAAAATATTAAGTGATAATTCGAGTAACATTAAGCGTTTATTTCATCAAAATCGACTCACAAACTCGAAAGATATTGAATTTTTAAGTTTAAGAAGAAACTTCCTAATGTATTCTGATGAGTCAGAGCGCCATCTATTGAGAAAAAATAAAATGCACGAAAGCATTCCAAATTGTTGAGTTATTTGTGAAACTTTTAATACGTGGCAAAATAAAAGTGATCATTTTTATACCTTTTCGTTATTTATCGTTACAATCGATCCTCAAAATCAAAATATATTGAATTTTTAGTTTAGTAAGAAACTTCCTACTATATGCTGATCAGTCAGAGCGCCATCTATTGAGGAACCAAAAATGCATGAAAGCATGAATGTTACACAAAAACAAGTTGAGTTATTTGTGACACTTTTAATACGTAGACGTAGCAAAATAAAAGTAAACATTTTAATACCTTATCGTTATTTATCGTTACATACGGGCTTCTTATTTAACTTCTTCTGCTGCCAAATATTTTGTCAGTTAACATGGTCGATAGATGGCGTTGCACTGATGACGCGTTTTTCTGAATTGCGGTGTTAAGATTTTCCGCTGGAGAATGACCTCACACGATTATAAACAAAGTCATGGTTCGTAGGAATTTCGGTTTGATCCCTACTGCTAAGCCTCCGCGATTGATTCCGTTTAGAACGCATAATCTATACACATAATAAAATCGTAGACTAACCGTGTGTGTACATTGAATATTTTTGCATGAAAATTACACAAAAAACTCAGGAAAAAGGTATAAAACACATAAATGCAGTTTTTGAAATTTTTGTCTGTTTGTCTGTTTATCTGTTTGTCAGTTTGTCTGTGCGTTTGTGGGAGCATAAACCATAAACCACAGATTGGATTGCAAATCTAAGTACTTAAAAATATTAAGCGATACCCCGAGGAAAACTTAGCGTTTATTTCATCAAAATCGACCCACAAAATCAAAAGATATTGAATTTTTAAGTTTAGGAAGAAACTTCCTAATATATTCTGATGAGTCAGAGCGCCATCTATTGAGAAAAAATAAAATGCATGAAAGAATTCAAAATTGTTGAGTTATTTGTGAAACTTTTAATTCGTGGCAAAATAAAAGTGGTGATTTTTATACCTTTTCGTTATTTATCGTTACAATTGATCCCGGAAATCAAAATATATTGAATTTTTAGTTTAGTAAGAAACGATGGCGCTTTGACTGATCAGAAAACATTAGGAAAATGTATTCTGATCAGTCAGAGCGCCATCTATTGAGGAACCAAAACATGCATGAAAGCATGAATGTTACACCAAAACACATTGATTGAGTTATTTGTGAAACTTTTAATACGTAGACGTAGCAAAATAAAAGTAAACATTTTAATACCTTATCGTTATTTATCGTTACATACGGGCTTCTTATTTAACGTCTTCCGCTGCCCAATATTTTGTTAGTTTACATGGTCGATAGATGGCGTTGCACTGATGACGCGTTTTTCTGAACTGCGATGTTAAGATTTTCCGCTGGAGAATGACCTCACACGATTTTTAAACACCGTCGTGTTCGTAGGAATTTCGGTTTGGTCCCTAAAAGGTCATAAACTGTTAGGGACCAAAATTTCTTAAATCTCCGAGTTGTGCTGGTTTCGTTTAAAGTGCATTTATCGTATTTTTGTGAAGTACTGGACAGTTCGACTTGCGGATCAGGCCTATAGGGTTCCGTACCAAAGGTGCTGTGCTGACGGGACCCTACTGCTAAGCCTCCGCGATTGATTCCGTTTAGAGCGAAGCAACGAACGGTTCGATTTGCGAAAGAAGTATAATAATAATAAGGTACCGTACCAAAGGTGGTCACGGTGACGGGAACGATCGATTTTGGGGGCTACTCTCTAAGTCCGAAGTCCATAGTTTCGGGCTTAGTTGCGGGCGGTCGTATTCTACTCCGTTACACTACACGATTAGTCCCGAACCCGAACTAAGAATGAATGACAACACGATTTCACAGTAACTGTCAATTCGTATTATCATTAGTTCTTAGTGGTTAGGTGATACGGAGTAGTATATTTTTTTTTCTTCTTAATATATAAGTAAAACAAAGACGGGTTTGTTCGAACACTTTTCTAACTAACTCATGACAACTGATTTTCAAAGTTTTTGTGTTTTTGGATAAGTCTTTGTCCAGAATAGCATAATAAGATTAAAAAAACCAAAAAAAATTAGTATGTCGGTAGGAAGGGTAGGTAGCGTAGGTAGGTAGGGTAGCTTTGGTAGGTAGGTAGGGTAGGTAAGTAGGTTGGTAGGTTAGAGTCGGTAGGTAGAGTAGCCAGTTGACGGGAGCGAAGCCGCGCGGGTCAGCTAGTACCTACTATTAGTGATACGATGCGTGGACACTACAAAAACCCTCACAGTAAGCCCTTTCATTTGACATGTGACACGATGCTGTTTCTTTTTTATTTTTTAAAAATACTTTTTTTTTAATTTTCTAGTTTGGACATCCGGTCGAAGTGTACGTATATCGTCCGGAACACGGTGTATACCGCTGCTTTAAATACTGAAATAACTTATTACTTATGTTGTATTCAATATCTACAAATCGTTCGTTTAAATTTTTTCAATTGCAATTTATAAGGCCTTTAATGCACAACTATGTAATTAAATAACATGTACAGTGGAACAAAAACATTGGTTTGTAGGAAGCTAACTGGCAACTACTTCAAACAGTATTGATATTGTAGCGGCATCAATGCCGCCACAAGAATAACCAACGGAGAAAATTTACATCGCAACAAAAAGAACCGTGACGCCATCTATCTAACTAGCAGCGAACTCCTAGGTTGAAATCCTGCATCGCGCAAGCAGAGTTTACCGTGCGATTTGAACATATACATCAGCCCGAATATTAACTATCGGGCAGTTGCCCACACCGGTTACAACAACCGTCCGGTCGGAAGATCTTCCCTTTTCAACGGAGGTTTGCGGAACTTTACTCTCTGTACCACTTACCTCCAAAATATCAAGATTGATTGCTTGAGATAAGCAGTCAAACTAAAACTTCACTCATAAAAAGTCACGCCGACAAGAAAATTAAAATGAGCGTTTTACACGTGTGATCATAGAGGACGGAGACATCTCGAAAGGTGTCAATGTCAATTCATTTCGATACAAATAAAGCATGCGATCGTTTTATTCTATTACGAGTGTATAACACACGTAACGAATAGAACCTGACAGCTTTGAATGGCGCCCGTGACAGAATTTGTGCGCTCTTTGGAACCACACTAATACTACTAACTACTGACGTTTGTTTGTAGTCGTTGCGGCGCGTCGATTCCATGCCTTGTACAACGGATACATAATTTCGCGTGGGTACCAAACTCTTTGTTTAACTGTATATACGCTTTTAATGTAATTTATTATTATTGTCGACCAAAGAACAGTTGGTGTTGACAGATCGAATTTAAAGAGTAATCGTATGAATGCAGTTACACTGTTCGTTTGCTATGGAATCAGTTGATGAAGATAATTTAAATTACATCGGACTTTCCATCGCGGTTGACGATATAATTATGGTTGTTAAATACTTTTATTAATTGTTTAACAGCATATGGCGTTTCGCTGGCAGTTATAACGATATTAATGAAGGCTATAATTATTCGCAAATTCTCGCTATAGTGAAACTCAATAAATCTACGAATGCTGTATAGTAGGGTCTATGACCAACATTATCGAACCCACTTGATTCATCATCTCAGCCTAAAGGAGTCCACTGCTGGACATAGACCGCCCTCAAAAGGGGGGGGGGGTTGCCATAATCGCCACGCTTGGCAGGCGGGTTGGCGATCGCAGTGTATGGTGTTGCGTTTTACAGAGAACGCTGCTGCCTATTCTCTGGCGAGTCCCTTAGTCACCTCTTACGACACCCACAGGAAGTGATGGGATGGTATTATTCTTTTCCGGCACCATACGGAACCAGCCGACACCATACGCCATATTCCGTATTTCCTACCCACTTGATTATTAGCGAATAATAGTTAAGTGGGTTAGAGATTGTTGGTCACAGACTGTGCTAGACTAGCTTATGCAGTCTGCTTCGCCCGCGTTAAATCAGAAAGTATCCCAAGGGAACATTCACTCTCGGGATACAAAATGTCCTAGGTGATGGTGTACCCGTGCCGAGTTTCATATAAAACCGTTGAGCCGTAATGTAATAAGCAGACAGACGGACGGAGTTTATTTTAATGAGACATTATTCTAAAATAGAGGGAGAATATAAGAATAAGAATGAGAATAAGGATAAATTTTATTAGTTTAGAGTAACATAAAAAATAACCTTACCACTATTTCATAATTTAAATATCTGTAAATAAGTATTTTGTACCATATATATTGTGTAAGTATTTTGTATCACTGTACAATATGCGGACTACAAGCTTTGCTAAGAAAATACATACATAAGATATGTGCTATAGGTAGGTACCGTAGTTACAAAGCCTCCACATTAGCGATTGAAATCATGAATCGTACAGTTTCCGGAAACAATTCCTGTAATTTCACAGCACATAACCCTTTAAACCGGAATACAGCTGAGTTCCTTTATGGCATAATAGGTTATAATCCATAACGAATGCTTTGAAGCATCATCTATGTATATGTAAAACTAGTTTCTGCCAGCGACTTCGCCCGCGTGATCGTGACTATCTGTGTACCAAATTTCATTTAAATCGGTTCATTAGTTTTGGCGTGAAAACGCGATAGACAGACAGAATTACTTTCGTATTTATAATGTACTAGTGGACGTCACGCGGTTTCACCCGCGTAGTTCCCGTTCCCGTGGGAGTACGGGGATAGTATATAGCCTATGTTACTCCCTGATAATGTAGCTATCCAATGCTAAATAATTTTTCAAATCAGTACAGTAGTTTCGGAGCCTATTCAATTCGAACAAACAAACAAACAAATCTTTCTTCTTTATAATATTAGTATAGATTAAGTAAGGAAGTATGGATTATTAAATTATTAATTAATTATTAAAATTTTAATATTATTAATTATTATTATTATAGTATTACAGTATAAGGATTCCTCCGTTACTGGTGACAGACTGACTGAGTGACTGACAGACAATGCACAATCGAAACTATTGGTCGTAGAAATTTTGGCATGTAGGTTCCTTGGGGTGTGTGGGGTAGCACTAAGAGATGATTTCCCGAAATCTCTACGGGAAAGGAAAAAACAGAAACTTAACGTAAAACTGGGTGCCATTAAAAATAATGCGAAAAAATACCTGGCGTAATCTGAGCGTGTATTAAATACACTTCTGTCTTTCCCTTCGGGGAAAACACCCTTGTAGTATCTGTTTACTCCGAGGTTGCGGAATTTGTTGAAAAGAGTCACCGCGGCCCTGGAACGCAAAAAGGCATTAGGAGGAACACGAATGGGTTTTAGTCAGTACCTAAGAGTCTGACACTCACTTCTGCTTCACCTAGAGCGGGAGGAGTCATTTGATGATGTTCCATCCAAAAAAAACTGGCCAAGTGCGAGTCGGACTCGCGTGCAACGGGGTCCGAACGAATTATTTTTTTAACATGTTGTTTTAACACTATAGACTTCTTATAGGTTTTCCTGTAATCTATAGGTAAAGATCTATCGTCTCCATTTTTTTTCCAAATTTTAGGCTCAGTAGTTTTGGAGATAAGGGGGGAATGGTCATTTTTCGTCTAATTTCAAATATAACTTCAAAACCATTTATTTTAAAATGATGAAAAAAATATAATTGAAACACTCACAGTAATCCCTTTTATTTGATATGTCACGCAATACAGTTGAAAAAACCTTTTTTTTTTAATTTACTAGTCTGACCCCTAAAAGTGACCTCCATACTAAAAATTTAATAATTTACGTAACGCGTCCGTATTTGGGTCACAGAAGTCCATATGTGTACCAAAGGAGATCGGCGAGCCATGGCCTCGATAGACAAAGTATTAGACCATTCGAAAAAATATTTAAATAATTATAAGCCCTACTTTATTCTATCATTTCTCGAAAAACCCTAGGAATAAGGAATTAATAAAAAAGAAAAGTCAGTTGATGTATTCCTCGTGCTGCAGTTGTTAATAACAACCGATGTTACCATATTAAGCCATTTTTAAATAAAAATATTTTTTGCAGTAAAAGATTTGTACTATAATGTTCGATTAATATTTCTTTTCACTCCAAAAAGTATTTTTATAAGTTTATTGCGAAACAATTATTAGAGATAAAGTATTTTTTTGTTGTTGTTAACTTATTTTACTGATTTTTAGAAAAATCGATTTGCATTTTTGCGAACTACAACACTCGATACGGCTGTCAATTGTCAAACAATCGGTTGTCAACAACAGATTGCCGGATAGCGTCATAACGTTTCTCGCTCGTGTTGTGGACTTACGTTATATCTTTACTTTGTGTGCTACTTTTAATTACCGACCCTTGCTGTGTTGTTGGACGATTGTGACTGCCTTTGTGACCGACCCTATTTCGTTCTTGGACTCCGTTCTTCCAGAACTACCGATTGAACTTTGCACGCATTTTGGACTCCGTATTTGCCTTTTGACATTGTTACCTGTTGTTTACGATGGATAATCTCCGCTGCATCAATTGTGGCATATCCACTGCTCGCATGAGAAGGAACTCGCTAAACTCAATCGACATACTATCGGTGATTAGAGAATGGATATCTCCACGTCAAGTAAGTGTTATTTTATTGTTATTTTAATTACTTATTAGACTTAAACACTCATTGCAAGGTTGGATAAAATGATATACTGGTTTGTTTAATTTTATATAAAGCTTGCATTATTAACGAACGCAAGTAAAAAACACCACCTATACTTACATTTTGTGTGTTGCTTGTTGTTTTTGGCTTACTATACGCTTTGGTGAAGACTGTTAGTATAGTAAGCAATTGTTACGAAATAAATAAATAAATAAACGGGAAACAACAAATAATGCACCACCATCTATGCACCTGCATACGCAGGTGCTTATCACTTTGGTAACAAAGATATGTAGCAATGAAGCGTTTGTATATTTATAGTTAATCTATATTTCAGGTCACTGCATCGGACCATGTGTGCGACTCATGCTGGATGGTAGCTACATAGTCATTGCCAGGAACCAGTGCTGATTCGAATATTGGATCTAACTTGAATGTTGGCCATCGTCATGTTTGCATTAGTTGTGGAAGATCTTTATTGCGCATGAGATCCCATACACTGACACAAGATTCAACACAGCGTGAACGCCATATTTTTGATGTTATAACAGAATGGATTCACCCTCGACAAGTAAGTACTTAATAATCTGACAGCACATGTAGCTATTTAAAGAGTAACAAACAAGTTTCTAGTCCTGGCTTGTTTATACAGTGTTGTTAATCCCCACATAAATGAATTACATTCAATGTTTTTTTTCCATAGTAATATGTATTGATTTTCAAAATAGTCATTTTGTTTGCATAGTGTTATTTTTCCCACATAAACAAGTTCATTTTTTTTTCTACTGCAGTCGTTGATTCTACTATTTTTCTGAGTTGGTGTTAGGATTTTTGATACAATATAAATAAAACATGTTTTTTTTTATAGGTAACTTCTACAAGCTCTATTTGTCATCCATGCTGGCAGCGTGCTGACAGAGCTCCACATGTAGTCAGAACATCAAGAGAATCCAGTGACAATCCTATTCCTGAGCCTACTATTGAGGTACCACCAAATGTTCGAGATCACATAATGATGCCTTTATATGCAAGAGCTGCAGAGTCACAAAATCGTTGCTTTGTCTCGGGCTGCCATCGCACTGAACGTCTTACCATACCATTCTCTCTAAGACAATTACTTCTAAAAAACTACAATTTTTATGTTCCTATGAATAACCGTGTATGTTCCAGACATGTAAGTCATGGTTCATGGGATTTTTTGAATAATCCCCCTCACAATAGCAACCACATGTTTACTGCTTTACAAATACAGGACTTGATGACATTAAATGCAAGTCCTCTAAGTATAGATTTTAATAATATTGAGAATATGCCAGACCATTTAGTCCACTATTGGTTTGGTCGAACTAAACAGCAATTTGCTGAAATACTTAATGAAGTACCTCGGCTCTCACAAATGCGTAATGGATCGCTTGCCCTAGCAGCATATTTAATCAAATTAAGAACAGGAGACTCATTTGAAAGAATCTCTTCTTTAATTCAAGTACCAACAAGGACAACATCCTCTTTAATATCACGTGCTAGAGATTTCCTAGTACAAGACTATGTCCCTCTGCACTTAGGTGTAAATCACATAACCAGAGAACAAATTACCCAGAGAAATCTTATGATTCCCAATGGGATTTATGGAGACAACAATAGAACCAGTGCAATTGTGATAGCTGATGGTACTTATGTTTATGTACAAAAGAGTTCCAATTATTTATATCAAAAAAATACTTATTCTTTACACAAGTATCGAAACCTTGTAAAAATGTTTATAATTGTCAGCACAGACGGATATATTATCGAAGTGCTTGGCCCCTATCCAGCAACAACATCAGATGCTGAAATAACGTTAAAAGAATTCCGTGATGAAAATCAACCATTAAGAAGATTTTTTGCTCCAAATGATGTTTTTATACTGGATAGGGGCTTTAGAGACTCTCTGTCATTACTAAACAATTGTGGGTACCGTGTTTATACAACAGCCACAGTTCAAGAGGGTGAAACACAATTATCTACACTAGAGGCTAATCGTTCCAGGGCAGTGACAATATGTCGTTGGGTCATAGAGGTGATTAATGGTAGGTTTAAACGTGACTTTAAGCTTTTTCGCCAAGAGTATTTTAATGCCGCATCTCGCAATTTGATGAAAGATTTTACTGTAGCTGCTGCCCTGATTAATGCCTTTCACCCTCTTATCGAAGACAGGAATGATGCTGGGGAAATTCTTAATATAGTTAATCAGAAAATGTACTCAGAAAATAGTTTAAGTACTGTAGTTATTAATAATAACTTAAATAGAAGACGAACGAATTTTCAAAGAATAAATGTGGATGACAATAATGTCAGTGATTTTCCCCGGCTCACCTACAATGAACTGATATTGGTGTGTTTAGGAACGTACCAAATAAAACAGGCACGTTCCTATTACGGCGAGCACATAAGAGCCAATGGATCTTTCACAATTGAGGTATGCAGAGAGGTTGACAGCAGTCTACTGAGAGAGCTGTCGACTGAAGTAGGCCGTAAAATATACTTTGTTTATATTTTGGTCGACGGCTCTCTTAACGGTAGGGACGCAATACTACAACACTATTGCAATTGTAATGTAGGCAAGAGAACAGTAGGCTGCTGTGCACATATTTTATGTATAATATGGTACTTAGGGTGGGCTAGGTACCAAGACAATGTGGTACCTCCCGCCCAGCATCTCGATAGTATATTAATAACCGATGATGTGGAAAACAATTAATAAAATATTTTCAATTAACTTGAATTGGTTTTTTTTTTCTTTAAAATCCCTGACCATGTGCAGCTAAGGAATTTAAATTCAACATTCTGTAAGTTTCACCTCATATTAAAATCACTAAAACTCATCTATACATATAATAAAATCGTAGACTAACCGTGTCTGTACATTGAATATTTTTGCATGAAAATTACACAGAAAACTCAGGAAAAAGGTATAAAACACAAAAATGCAATTTTTGAAATTTTTGTCTGTTTGTCTGTTTATCTGTTTGTCTGTGCGTTTGTGGGAGCATCACGCTTAAACCACAGATTAGATTGCAAATCTAAATACTTAAAAAGATTAAGTGATAACCCGAGTAACATTTAGCGTTTATTTAATCAAAATCGACCCACAAAATTAAAAGATATTGAATTTTTAAGTTTAGGAAGAAACTTCCTAATGTATTCTGATGAGTCAGAGCGCCATCTATTGAGAAAAATAAAATGCACGAAAGCATTCAAAATTGTTGAGTTATTTGTGAAACTTTTAATACGTGGCAAAATAAGAGTGATCATTTTATACCTTTTCGTTATTGATCGATACAATCGATCCACAAAATCAAAATATATTAAATTTTTAGTTTAGTAAGAAACTTCCTTATATATTCTGATTTCTGACTAATCAGAATATATAAGGAAGTTTCTTACTAAACTAAAAATTTAATATATTTTGATTTTGCGCCATCTATTGAGGAACCAAAAAATGCATGAAAGCATGAATGTTCCACCAAAACACATTGATTTAGTTATTTGTGAAACTTTTAATACGTAGACGTAGTCTTCTATACATAAAAAAAAATCGTAGACTAACCGTGTCTGTACATTGAATATTTTTGCATGAAAATTACACAGAAAACTCAGGAAAAAGGTATAAAACACAAAAATGCAATTTTTGTTTTTGTCTGTTTGTCTGTGCGTTTGTGGGAGCATCACGCTTAAAAATATTAAGTGATAATTCGAGTAACATTAAGCGTTTATTTCATCAAAATCGACTCACAAACTCGAAAGATATTGAATTTTTAAGTTTAAGAAGAAACTTCCTAATGTATTCTGATGAGTCAGAGCGCCATCTATTGAGAAAAAATAAAATGCACGAAAGCATTCCAAATTGTTGAGTTATTTGTGAAACTTTTAATACGTGGCAAAATAAAAGTGATCATTTTTATACCTTTTCGTTATTTATCGTTACAATCGATCCTCAAAATCAAAATATATTGAATTTTTAGTTTAGTAAGAAACTTCCTACTATATGCTGATCAGTCAGAGCGCCATCTATTGAGGAACCAAAAATGCATGAAAGCATGAATGTTACACAAAAACAAGTTGAGTTATTTGTGACACTTTTAATACGTAGACGTAGCAAAATAAAAGTAAACATTTTAATACCTTATCGTTATTTATCGTTACATACGGGCTTCTTATTTAACTTCTTCTGCTGCCAAATATTTTGTCAGTTAACATGGTCGATAGATGGCGTTGCACTGATGACGCGTTTTTCTGAATTGCGGTGTTAAGATTTTCCGCTGGAGAATGACCTCACACGATTATAAACAAAGTCATGGTTCGTAGGAATTTCGGTTTGATCCCTACTGCTAAGCCTCCGCGATTGATTCCGTTTAGAACGCATAATCTATACACATAATAAAATCGTAGACTAACCGTGTGTGTACATTGAATATTTTTGCATGAAAATTACACAAAAAACTCAGGAAAAAGGTATAAAACACATAAATGCAGTTTTTGAAATTTTTGTCTGTTTGTCTGTTTATCTGTTTGTCAGTTTGTCTGTGCGTTTGTGGGAGCATAAACCATAAACCACAGATTGGATTGCAAATCTAAGTACTTAAAAATATTAAGCGATACCCCGAGGAAAACTTAGCGTTTATTTCATCAAAATCGACCCACAAAATCAAAAGATATTGAATTTTTAAGTTTAGGAAGAAACTTCCTAATATATTCTGATGAGTCAGAGCGCCATCTATTGAGAAAAAATAAAATGCATGAAAGAATTCAAAATTGTTGAGTTATTTGTGAAACTTTTAATTCGTGGCAAAATAAAAGTGGTGATTTTTATACCTTTTCGTTATTTATCGTTACAATTGATCCCGGAAATCAAAATATATTGAATTTTTAGTTTAGTAAGAAACGATGGCGCTTTGACTGATCAGAAAACATTAGGAAAATGTATTCTGATCAGTCAGAGCGCCATCTATTGAGGAACCAAAACATGCATGAAAGCATGAATGTTACACCAAAACACATTGATTGAGTTATTTGTGAAACTTTTAATACGTAGACGTAGCAAAATAAAAGTAAACATTTTAATACCTTATCGTTATTTATCGTTACATACGGGCTTCTTATTTAACGTCTTCCGCTGCCCAATATTTTGTTAGTTTACATGGTCGATAGATGGCGTTGCACTGATGACGCGTTTTTCTGAACTGCGATGTTAAGATTTTCCGCTGGAGAATGACCTCACACGATTTTTAAACACCGTCGTGTTCGTAGGAATTTCGGTTTGGTCCCTAAAAGGTCATAAACTGTTAGGGACCAAAATTTCTTAAATCTCCGAGTTGTGCTGGTTTCGTTTAAAGTGCATTTATCGTATTTTTGTGAAGTACTGGACGGTTCGACTTGCGGATCAGGCCTATAGGGTTCCGTACCAAAGGTGCTGTGCTGACGGGACCCTACTGCTAAGCCTCCGCGATTGATTCCGTTTAGAGCGAAGCAACGAACGGTTCGATTTGCGAAAGAAGTATAATAATAATAAGGTACCGTACCAAAGGTGGTCACGGTGACGGGAACGATCGATTTTGGGGGCTACTCTCTAAGTCCGAAGTCCGTAGTTTCGGGCTTAGTTGCGGGCGGTCGTATTCTACTCCGTTACACTACACGATTAGTCCCGAACCCGAACTAAGAATGAATGACAACACGATTTCACAGTAACTGTCAATTCGTATTATCATTAGTTCTTAGTGGTTAGGTGATACGGAGTAGTATATTTTTTTTTCTTCTTAATATATAAGTAAAACAAAGACGGGTTTGTTCGAACACTTTTCTAACTAACTCATGACAACTGATTTTCAAAGTTTTTGTGTTTTTGGATAAGTCTTTGTCCAGAATAGCATAATAAGATTAAAAAAACCAAAAAAAATTAGTATGTCGGTAGGAAGGGTAGGTAGCGTAGGTAGGTAGGGTAGCTTTGGTAGGTAGGTAGGGTAGGTAAGTAGGTTGGTAGGTGAGAGTCGGTAGGTAGAGTAGCCAGTTGACGGGAGCGAAGCCGCGCGGGTCAGCTAGTTACCTAATAAAAGAGCGGAAACAAATATGTTAATGGGATTTATTGACTACTGTCTGAAATAAAGTTTTTATTTTTTAATTTTCGTATCCCATGTCATATAAAAAAACTAATTACACAGGATTAAAGACTAATATTACTCCTTGAAAACCCAAATTATTTCATTTTTGTTTATTGAGGCCTAATTTATTAGGACTGTTTGCGGATCTCTTTTGTGAGTTTGGGGGGTAATCTCTGGATCTACTGAACCGATTTTGAATATTCTTTTACAATAGAAAGCCGCGTTATTTGTGAGTGTTATCAATATATATATAATTCTTCCGTTACTGAGTGACTGACAGACAACGCACAGCTGAAACTACAGGTGTAAGAAGCTGATATTTGGCATGTAGCTTCCTTGGGGAGTGTAGGGAAGCACTAAGAGAGGAATTCCCAAAACTCCCAAGGGAACGGCTAAAAACGAGATATGCGCGTTTGAAGTCGCGGGCAATAGCTACTAGGCTTTATATGAACTCGATAAATACCGCCCAATGAAGTGGGGACGGGTCAGCTACTTTATTATAAGCCCGTAGTGTCCCACTGCACGGCAAAGGCTCCTCTTCCTTCTTTCCACCTCAATCTGTCTTGAGCAATCTGAGTCCAATCATTTAGGTAAGAGTCCAGCTCGACTCGTCATTTCCTTTTGGGTCTACCGTGTCGCCGGTTCCTGATGTTCGGAAACCAATCCGTGGTTACTTTTGCCCAGTTCTCATGTGGCATGCGGTAGATATGGCCTGCCCACCTCCCTCTGGGAGTGTACTACGTGAGCTCGAGAAATGGATGTGCGATTAACGCTTATGCGACAAAACTGTACTGCGACTCACCTTAGTTCGAATGCACGCTTGTGCGACACACTGAAGATCGACAACACCCCGACTCAGAGTACCCCGACTCGGATAGGTTAGGTTAGAAAGCTAAGGCGGGAGCGAAGCGGAGCGGGGCTCCCACCTTAGCCTTCGTGGTTATTTTTTTTAAACCACCCAGAAATAGGAGCCCCGCGGGGCTCCCGATCTTCAGTGTGTCACTATGGTGAGTCGCAGTATAGTTTTGTCGCATAAGCGTTGATCGCACATCCATTTGTCTAGCTCACGTAGTGTTGAAAAAGCAAAAAATAAAACTACTGAAAACTATTCAATTCGGGGCCACCTTTTAGAGTACCCGAATATAATCAAAGACTAGACATAATCAAAATAATAAAATTCACGTACGAAAAGTAAAATGCGTAGTTTCGCACCGCGCCGCAGATATTGGATGTCGTTTGTATAGATTTTATACAAGAAACCTTTAAACAAGGTCAGACTGAAATGGTCCGTCGGTGCTGTTCCAAATAAAAGATAGAGACTGCCTACGTTAAATAAAATTGAAGTCCTTGAAAAAGTGATTCAATTTTAACCTTATTTGAATTCTATGAATTGGACTAAATTTTTAGAAAAATGTCCGGGATTCACCCGGACATTTTCGCATAATCTCGCATAATCTCGGCCTGAAAATGACCACTGTTGAAAGAGCACAGACTTATTTTATTTATCTTAGGGCCTTTGCACACACCGTTGTTTTAAACGCGCCGACGACGTGCAGAGATGACGCGCGCTAATGGCCTGGCTACACGCTCCTTCTTGCCTGCGTATCCGAGCCTGTGCAGTCATGACTGTACAAAAAGACGGAACATCCGGGACTGCGATAGCTACCGTCTTGCCGTCCACACGCACGCGTTTATCTGCGCATACTGGCATGCTCGCAGGCAAGATGGAGCGTGTAGCCGAGCCTAATGCGCTTTAAACGAAATTCAGACGCAGACAGTACGTCTACCATGAGTTTTATCACACTGTTTAGTTTGATAAAACTCATGATTGATGATGATGATGGTCGCTAGCGACTATAGTTAAAAAATGTATGAAAACTTTAAAAAAACAAGTTTCTAATTTTTTTTTGTTGTTAACTAAAGTTTTACTTGCAACTTGTTTCATTGTTAGTTAACAACTTAAACAAATAAATTATAAAACTTGTTTTTTCAAAGTTTTCATACAGTTTTATAACTAGAGTTGAATTGTAAAACTCATGGTAGACGTACAGTACTGCTTGTTGGTCATCAGCACCGTGAGCGCGCGTTCGTAAAACGTGCGTCGTCGGCGCGTTAAAAATACGCCGTATGCATAGGATCTTACTGCTATTATAAATGTGAAAGTTTCGACGGATGTTTGTTACTCAATCACGCCAGAACAGCTGAATGGAACTGGATGGAATTTGACACAGATATATATTATAGTTTTTGTCCCGGGAGTATGTTTTCTTAGGATAATTTTCGACAGTCACGCGGGCAAAGCCGCTGGCAGAAACTATGGAAGGATGGATGTTTATTACTGTTTCACGTCAGAACGCTTGAAAGGATCTTCATGAAATTTAGCACAGAGATAGATTATAGTCTGAAATAATACATATCTACACTAATATTATAAAGAGGAAAGATTTGTTTGTTTGAAATGAATAGGCTCCGAAACTACTGGACCGATTTGGAAAATTCTTTCAGCAATGGATAGCTACATTATCAGGGAGCAACAGGCTATATTTTATCCCCGTACTCCCACGGGAACGGGAATTCGTGACGTCCACTAGTGCTATATATATCCGAGGAGTGTGTCCCCTAGGGGTTACGCAGACGAAGCCGCTGGCAGTATCTAAATACTATTTAGAACCCTATTGTAATTCAGTGGACTTAATTGTTCTTCTTCTTCTTCTTATCGTGTGGGAAAGCAGTTATAAGGTCTAACGACCCCACACACCCTAGTGTCAGAGTTTCTAAACCGCCTCAAGGGTCTCTGACATGGTCCCGGCCGTCAAATGACTAAATGGTTACAATAAAGTTTTAGTAATTTGCTTAGCTGCCAAAAAACAACTACAGGTATTTAGTAATAAAATCTAGATAGTCCGACAAAATGACTAACTAAATTCCCCCGTCTCCCGATTTTAATCTAAAAAAAGAAGTTCTCAGATTAATGACCATCCAATACTCGCCAAGACCCGACGACCACAGACCTAAATTACTATCATACTCGTTAGTCATCCCACAAAAATAATTTCCTACCGATTTTTTCAATCCAATGACTTCGTCAGCGTAAATGTCCGCTTCAAAGAACAGTTCTTACGCTTAAAATTATGATGAAAAATTCGTTTTTACTATGTAAATTTTAATTATCGAATAATCGTAACGATTTCGTTATAAAACGTGTACGTAAACGAATACGTTATAAAATAAAATCTATTCTAGGAGCCAGGTCTTACGTTTAAAATTATGATGAAAAAGTTGTTGTTACAATGTAAATTTTAATTATCGTTTAATCGTTACGCAGTGGGTGCCCGAAAACGGGCGTCGTAGCCGAGCCAGGCCGAAGAGACTCTGGCGTGACGACTTTAATTCGTTCCTCATCAATTGGCGGGAGATGGCAAAACACAAAGAGCGTTGGAAAGCAATGGAGAAGACCTTTGCCCAGCAGTGGAACAATATGCTCCTGTTGCTTGTATATTAAGTACATATGTATGTATTTGTGTATATATTAATTATAACCCTTGATAAATTAGTTAACTAAAGATTAAAAGCGAGCTTTTAGTAGTTTAGGCTGTACGTTCAGAGTCCGTCAGTCAGGACAAACGATTGTATAAGTATTGATTAGACGACCGATGTCCTAGGTAGTTGGATGTGCCCAATTACGGTAATGTGTCACATATCGAGAGGATCGAGGGGCGATGTATCAAGTCGCCCGGGGCGGTAAATCAGCCGGTGAATATCGCCCGGCGAGTAATACGTTGCCAAGTGTTGTGTTGCTGAGTTATCTGTGGCGGCGAGATGCGATAATGTTAGTAAATAAGTTTATGTAGTTGTGTGGACGTGTTAGTGAATGAGATAAGGTATTTAAATGTTTCGATTATCTGGGTTTTTATACAGAAAGGAAATTGGTTTATAATCCCCCAGGTTGCCTGGAAGAGATCGCGGAATGCGATAAGGCCGCCCATTGTATGTGTTTTAGTTTTAAGTTTCCTTTTGTATTTAATTTTTGGTGTACAATAAAGTATATAATAAATAAATAAAAAAGGGTAATTTTTCAAAAGTCAGGTTATTTTAACTGTGTAATAACTATGGTTGTTCGACAGATTATTATCATACAAAAGCTGATAAACTGCCATATTTATTCCTATTGTAAAAGATTTCTGACTGTTGATAAATCGGCCCTTAGAAACTATCCGATCACCTACTGCAAAAATATAATTGCAAAACTAAAATATATATCACTACGTCGTGGCCAAGGTCGTGGTTTTTCTTTAAATCATTTTGGACCTATTTATTTGAACAACATTACATATTATCATCACCGTCCAACTGCTGACTAGCAACTACAACGAAAGTTCTGCAAAAGGAGCAACGAACACCGAACTGCAGCCAACACGATCTCTACGAGAGAAACTCGTGACAATGCATGCATACACACATTGAGCACACACTTAATTTAAATGTAACTGCTCCCGCAACTTTATTTTATTTTTATTGGCAACTCTACGCTATTTTCGCACTAGCAACTCCAATAAATCCTCGCTTTAATTGTCCAAGCCTGAGACAACTGTAAAATGTCACCATAATTCTTCAAAACTGTTGTGTTGTTAAGATAGACCATGACTTTTGGTAAAAGTGCAGACAATGGACAATGGTATACAAACTTTATGACTTAATTGAGTTTTCAAACCACGTTAATGGCAACGAAATCTATCTTTTTAGGGTTCCGTGCCACAATGGCAAAAAGGAACCCTTATGGTGAGACTTTGGAGGTATGCGAAACAGAGAGTAAAGTCCCGCACAACTCCATTGAAAAGGAGGATCCTTAGGCTAGACGGGTGTTGTGCCTGGCGGGCTACTGCCCGATAGTTAGTATTCGGGCTGATGTATGTGTTCAAATCGCACGGTAAACTTCGCTTGCGCGATGCAGGATTTTAGTTCGCTGCTAGTTGGATAGATGGCGTCGCGGTTCTTTTTGCTCCAATGTAGATTTGATTCATTGGTTTTTCTTGTGGCGGTATTGATGCCGCTACATGACAAAGTGTGTCCGTCGGTCACAGCTAGATATCTCAAGAACTACTAACGCTATTAACTTGAAAATTGGAATAGTTTAAGATGACGTTTGCTCGACTATTTTAAAAATAGGCAACGGCGACTGAATGTGGTTCTTAAAAATTCGAAGTGGGTCTACTAGGGCATGTGGGATAATAGCGCTCTTCACACATTCTCGGATTTTTTCTTTTTTTTTTAGTTTACAACTTTTTACGAAAAATATTAGAAATGACCATTCCCTTTTTCCATTTTCTACGAAGTTTGCATAAAGAAAAAAATCTGAAATTATTCTATGTGATAGAAGTTTATGTAAAGATTACAGGAAAAATAAAACGATGTCTCTAAATAGCACACTTTTTCAGAAATCATCAACAAAAATTACATTAGTTCCATTAGCAGTAGCATTAGTTTAATGGCGCTGATTTAAAATTGCAATATACACCGCAGTGTTAAAATTCTATGACAAATATAGTCCTCGCCGATGAAAATTTGAAAACATTTCACGTTTTATATGATGGTACGGAACCCACGGTGCGCGAGTCCGACTCGCTCCTGATCGGTTTTTACCCGACTGCGTCAGAAAGAGGGATATGTTTTCGAGAGTATATAATCATTGATAGGCTGCGTTTGACCACAATTTCACTTGAGGGAAAACGATGTGGTCGACGATGAAGCGATGAATCACGCTTGCCTTTTTGGAAAACCCATCAGTATTCCTTCAAAATGCCCTTTGCGTTCCAGGGCCGTTAACTCCTTCGAACAATTTCGCGACCCTGCCGGGTACTGGCTCCAGCGGGAAGAAGAAAAACTGGCTAAGTGCGAGTCGCAGTCGCGTGCAAAGGGTTCCGAACGAATTTAATTTTTTAACATGTTTTTTTAACACTACAGTCTTCTAATAAGTTTTCCTGTAATTTTTAGGTAAAGATCTATATATTCCATTTTTTTTCAAATTTTTAGGTCTAGTAGTTTTTTTTTTTAAAGTCTCCTAATCAGGACATGGTCTGTTTATGTGCCAAGTTTAATTAAAATTCGTTAAGCCGTTAAGATGTGACGAGGACCCTCTACCTCTGCAAAGTGAGAGTGAATAGGCTCCTGGGTAAGCTCACTCCATCGTAGACTTTGTCTCTGTCAACCCTGACCTAGACAAGAGTCAAGAGCAAATATATAAAACAAGAGCGAGTCGGACTCGCGTGCAAAGGGGATCCGACCGATTTTTTTTAACATGTTATTTAACACTACAGACTTCTAATAGGTTTTCCTGTAACCCATTATCTCCATTTTTTTCAAAATTTTAGGCTCAGTAGTTTCGGAGATAAGGGCCCCGAATGGTCATTTTTCGTCTAATTTCTTGAATAACTTCAAAACCATTTATTTTAAAATTATGAAAAAATATAATTAAAACCCTTATAGTTCTTTCATTTGATGTGTCACACAATATTGTTCAAAAAACATTTTTTTTTATTAGGGTTCCGAAAAAAAAGGAACCCTTATAGGATCACTCGGGTGTCTGTCTGTCTGTCTGTCTGTCTGTCCGTCTGTCACAGCCAGTTTTCTCCGGATCCACTGGACCGATTCTGTTGAAATTTGGTACACATATGGACTTCTATGACCCAAACACGAACGCATTACATAATTTATTAAATTTTTAGTATGGGGGTCACTTTTGGGGGTCAAACTAGAAAATTAAAAAAAAAAGTTTTTTTAACAATATCGTGTGACATACCAAATCAAAGGGCTTACTGTAAGGGTTTTAATTATATTTTTTTCATAATTTTAAAATAAATGGTTTTGAAGTTATTCAAGAAATTAGACGAAAAATGACCATTCCCCCCCCTTATCTCCGAAACTACTGAGCCAAAAATTTTGAAAAAAATGGAGATAATAGATCTTTACCTAAAGATTACAGGAAAACCTATTAGAAGTCTGTAGTGTTAAAATAACATGTTAAAAAAATTAAATTCGTTCGGAACCCTTTGCACGCGAGTCCGACTCGCACTTGGCCAGTTTTTTTATATATCAATGCTTACATAATCTGATGGAACGGCGATTTGACATGATCGGAGACAGATCTGGCGCAAGACTAACGGCTTGACTTGCGTTCCGAAGCTCGAGGGCACACCACCAACTTCCAAACTCCAAGCTATCACAGAGGCATTCCTTGTTTTTTTATAGGATTCCGAACAAAAAACGGAACCGTTATAGGATCACTCGGGTGTCTGTTTGTCTGTCCGTCTATCATAGCCAGTTTTCTCCGGATCCACTGGACCGATTCAGTTGAAATTTGGTACACATATGGACTGCTATAACTCAAATACTGGCGCTTTACGTAATTTATTAATTTTTTAGTATGAGGGTCACTTTTGGGGGTCACAATAGAAAAAAAAAAGTTTTTTGAAAAATATCGTATGACATATCAAATGAAAGGGCTTACTGTGAGGGTTTTAATTATACTTTTTTCATAATTTTAAAATTAATGGTTTTGGGGTTATTTAAGAAATTAGACGAAAAATGACCATTCCCCCCCTTATCTCCGAAACTACTGAGCCTACAATTTTGACAAAAATGGAGATTATAAGTCTTTACCTATACAGGAAACCTATAAGAAGTCTATAGTGTTAAAATGACATGTTAAAAAAAAATTTAATTCTTTCGGAACCCTTTGCACGCGAGTCCCACCCGCACTAGACCAGGTTTTTTTTTTTTAGTTTGACCCACAAAAGTGATCCTTACCCGTACTTAAAATTTATTGGTTTACATAATGCGTTTGTGTTTGGGTCACAGAAGTCTATATGTGTATCAAATTTCAACAGAATCGGTCCAGTGGATCCGGAGAAAACTGGCTGTGACAGACGGACAGACAGACAGACAGACAGACAGACAGACTGACAGACAGACAGACAAATAGACAGACAGACAGACGGACAGACACCCGAATGATTATAATGAATATTATAATTATAAGGGTTCCGTTTTTGTTCGGAACCCTAAAAAAGGTAACAAACAGGCATACAGAGTTACATTCGCTTAAATAATATTAGTATGGATTTAACCTAAACTCCTGACAACAACTCTCAATGCATTTGAAGCAGGCACCTCTAAACATTGCCATATTTACAGTTTCACCTCAGCAGCTCTGGAGCGGCGCGGCGCCGCGGCGTCGGTAGTCAAACGCTAGACGTTCAGTCTACATCAGCGCCAAGTGTTGCTGCTCCATCCATCACACGAGGGCCTGAATAACAGCTGGGAGTACACCTGCCTGAGGAAACATAGACAATATGGATTGTACAGTACCACGTAAATCTAGTTCTAGAAAAGTGTATAGGTAGGGTTTAATTTATTTTTTTAATTATAACGGTTTAAAACCAATTACAGTAATTACAGAACATTTAAATAAAATACAAAAATATAACACAAAACTACTAAAAATATACAAAAAAAAGGAAGACAAAGAAAACACATCAATAGCCCTTACCAAAAAATCCAAACTTTAGTAAAATGTTGTCCAGTTTATGGGAACGCAAATTAAAATTAAATTAAACCACGCTTTTGACAATTTGTCAATCACTGTGACTGGTGGAATAAAAGTAAAGAAAGAAAATGTACGCCTTGTCATAGAAATTACATAATTATCTCACCGGAAAGTTGCAACTTTACAATTTATCATTCATTTTATGTCATCAAATTAAATTACATTACAATTTGTCGATATATTATTAAACAATCATTTTTTAATACAACAAATCTTATCCAAATTCAAAGGTTACATTCGTGTCTTTTGGAGAAAAATAAGTTTACAATTTTACGCGATATTTTATTTTATTTTGCAATTATCCGGCGACACATACAAATTATAACCTTAAACAAAGTAACTTTAAAGATGATTTTCAATAACCAATCGTATTCCTAGACCTGCGCTTAGATTGTAACGCTTTGTTTCATAGGCCGGGGGCTAATTACCTATATAAATGAACACATACTGAATACACTATTCTTCCACTTTCAGCGCTTCAAGCGCCCGCTACTCAGCACAACATCCCCGCATTTCTTCCCGTGAAGGATAGAAGACGTTACTGGAATGAGTTTCTCTAATTTCTCAACAACAAACCTCGTGTGTATCCTTTGCTGATCTCAGCGCTATATTTCAGCGCGCACACCTAACATTTGTTACTGCGGCCGCCGGCTGACGCTAGCTCTGTTACCGGTGTTGTGTTACCCTCCTGTGCTTATGTGAGCCTGGTACTTTGAAGCTGCGTTTGTATGGGAAATTTTTGTTTTTAATTTGCGGTTGTTAGTTAAAACGAACGCTTCACCCATATTTAAAACTAACTACTTAAATTTAACAATTTTGATTGTTATAGTCTAAAAAAAAATATAAAAGCATTTATTTCAATTAAACATGTCAAGTTCTCACAAGAGATGAAGCTATTTGGCCAAAAAGCGTATTTCTATGTGGAGAAGAACAAAGACTGGTAAAATCATGACACTCCCTTTTGAATTTTGAAAAAGGGGTTGTTTTACTCAACAATATTATGAAAAAACAACCTTGAATATAAGATCAACCCTGAATTCGCGAGAAACATTATTGAGTACCTACCCGGATTTTGAGTCGTGATTAAAGGTTTGATCCACTGGTAAGTTTAAATGATGAGTTGAGTTACGCCTTTTCAGTTTTAGGGTAAACAAAAACCGGCCAAGTGTGAGTCGGACTCTCACACGAAAAGTTCCGTACCATAACCCAAAAAAACGTTTCTTGTTTGGTAGCCCCTTTAATTTTTAAAATTTAATATCTATATATATACTAATACATAAAGCTTAAGAGTTTGTTTGTTCGCGCTAATCTGAGGAACTACTGGTCCGATTTGAAAAATTCTTACAGTGTTACATAGCGCATTTATCGAGGAAGGCTATAGGCTATATATCATCACGCTAGGACCAATAGGAGCGGAGCAGTAATGAAAATTAGGACGCAGACGATGTTGCGCGGGTCAGCTAGTTTTTGATAAAACGGCAATCGAAATACCAATTCTGTGAAAATTTCAACTGTCTTCTTATTACAGTTCGTATATGCAGATACAGCCCGCTGACAAACATACACATGGATGGACTGATGGACAGTGAAGGCACAGAAATAAGGTTCTGTTGGTTATCCATTGGATACAGAACCCTAAAAAGTAAGGTTCTATTCGGACTTCGTAACGCTAAGATGTGTTTCTTACCTAACTAGTAACTCGCCTCAGATAAAGATGCCAATACAAACTCAAATGACAAGGCTTAAAGACCATATAATTTCGTATAACAGGTACTCTAGTCGATAACTGTTGGGCCTTTCTCCATAAAAACTCATTTCGCTGTTTTCTTCGTTAATAATGCTGCTAGAGCAATGTTTTTTTTTTCAAAAAAATCTAGATCGAATTAATACGTGCCTCTGTCATTTTCATTTTTCTGAAAATAATTACTTAAAGAATTATGACAATCCAAAAACCAGAAAAAGCAGCCCGTTTTTATCGCCATGTTCAGATAACTATCAGACAAATTTGATAAGTTTTTAACATAATAGAAAATAATAGAAGCATAGAAATAGTCTTCCTCTAAATTTTGATATATATGTGTAATTTTTATATATCAGTCCAGTTTTGAAGAAGAAAACAGCGGAATACAAAACGTCTTTTGGTCAAGGTTATTATAGGTAAAATCAGCCTCTGCTGCAGTTGTCGCTTTCGCACTTTACTTGATAGGGCGCAACGCGACGGCATTGGCAATAGTTTCTGCAAATACATATTTTTCAAATTCCTCGGGACTAGAGTCCTCTCTTAAGAGGAAATGCTGGCGGACAGACTTTGTATGTAAAAAGTCATAATTCGAGGTTTGGCTCAAGACTGTTTTCTCCTCCAATATTAAACCTTAGGTTTTCCTTTTATGATTAATAGTTGCCAAATTTGTACACTAGGGCTCTGTTGACAGCGATTTATCGGAAAATTTTGAGCATTTTGTGAGGGTTCAAGTGCCTATACGGTTAATAAATCATCAAAATTATGACTTTTTACATACAAAGTCTCTCCGCCAGCATTTCCTCTTAAGTATCGTAAGTAAAGTCCTGAAACAGACATGAAACGAGTGGGTTTTTCAGTTACGTAGCAAAGTATCTGTCTTCTTGTAAATAAAATTGAATTATTGTGTATCTTCGTCCCACGTACTGCATTAGTAGTTAAGTGAATAATATTATTTATATTGCTTTTCTATCTACCACATATTGATTAAAAACGTGACTGGGTATCACTAAAATATGACTATTTTAGTATGTAGAAAAAGCAGTTGAGTTTAAGGGTTCCGTGCCTGAAGGATAACCAACTGAACCTTATTACTAAGCCTCTGCTGTCCGTTCGTCCGTCCGTCTGTCTATCAGCGGGCTGTATCTCAAGAACCGTAAAGCCTCATATTCATGGTAAACATTTTTTGCATAAACATGTTGCCTAGTTGCTGTCAACATATTCCGGGCAACACTTGTGTTGCGGAGTTGATCACGCCATGTTACAGAGTTGACGCCCGGCGAGCGAAAACATCAGTTAATCAACAAATGTTGACGTGTGTGGACGTATTTGCAACTGTTTATAAACATGGAAGTAGTGTGGAGCAATGATAAAATAATGTTATTAATAGAACTACTTCCTTGGGCAACATTTTAACGCAGACTGGCGTGTGGACAACCCATATTGATTTAAACAAAGTTTCCAGCAGAATTCTCGCCGTTCATCAGCAACGTTGATCAACTGTTGCTAAACAAATGTTTACCATGAATACGAGGCTTAATAGGTGGACAGTTGATTTTTTTTACAGACTGTGTATTTATGTTGCCGCTATAGCATCATTTTTTGTTTTTTTTTTTTTTTTTACCTAGCCTTCATTAAAAGGATGAACACTATTTTTATTACAATCTAGCCTTTTATATAGACTAATAAGTAATTTAATTAAAACCTAAACTGTTAAATTGTCTTTACTAAGAATGTGTCCAATAGCACTTTTCTTATTGTCTCTATTAAGGCGAATACACTTCTTGTGTTTGTTTGGTAACACTTGTTTCACATTACACTATTCACTAACATATAGCAACAAATAATAAAAATTAAAGGGGGCTCCTATACCTACAAGAAACGTGCTTTCGGTTAATGGTACGGAACCATTCGTGTGAGAGTCTGACTCAAACTTTTCCGGTTTGGGTTTTATACTTTATGTTCCAAGTATTCCCGCGGGTGGACACAAGAAAATGATCCGCGTGTATCATCCTGCACGAGTAACTTTTGTTGAGAATCATGGTCTCACTCTTGATAGGAAGTCTGAGGCACGGAAAATATGCGTTGCAAAAAATTTGGTCACGACGTCTGTGTTCTGTGGTCTAAGAGCTGTTCGCCACCTCGAGTGAGGTCCTATTCACAAGGCTCATAATCATAATTTATTTGTCAGAACATGGTTGGTATGTACATTACATGGTCTTAAGTTTAAAAGTTTTGTTTCATCTACCACATGGGCGTACAAATGATACAAAGGTGATTTACATTATATTATAAACTAGCTTCTGCCAGCGGCTTCGCCCGCGTGATCGTGACTATCTGTGTACCAAATATCATTTTAATCGGTTCAGTAGTTTTCGCGTGAAAACGCGATAGACAGACAAAGTTACTTTCGTATTTATAATATTAAGTAAGGAAGTAAGGATTATTAAATTATTACTAAATAACAATATTTTCAATAATTATAGTTAAAAGTCAAAAGTGAATGTCACAAAATGACAAAATATAAATAATAATTGAATTAAATTAATATGTCAGTGTCATTTAGGTAGTCATTTAAATTAATTAATTAATAGGAGTAATTAATAGGATTAATGATTTCCATTCTTCTTTCATGGCGACGTTACACTTTAGGGCACCATGTTGCTGACATTTTTTGTTAGTTTAAGTGTTCTCTACCCATATATGCATATTAGATCGTTCTCCGCAACTAGTTGCGTCTACATCTACTAAGTCTGCGCAATCGGAGGGTTCAGGCTCTAGAGTGGGTGATAGACGTACGCACTTATAGTACGCGGTTTTTAAGATCGCGAGCTTACTCGGCTCGACGTCGGTGAAAGCTTGCTCATTGCTCTGGTACCAGAGGGACCGCGATGTCGTTAATGGAGGAAAATTTTTCTTATTCAGGAATAATCTATACTAATATTATAAAGAGGAAAGATTTGTTTGTTTGTTTGTTTGAAATGAATAGGCTCCGAAACTACAGGACCGATTTGAAAAATTCTTTCAGCAATGGCTAGCTACATTATCAGGGAGTAACATAGGCTATATTTTATCCCCGTACTCCCACGGGAACGGGAACTACGCGGGTGAAACCGCGTGACGTCCACTAGTATTTTATTAAAGCCAGTCAGGATACTTGTATGAGAGAAGCAAAGAAAAGAATTCTGTTAATTATTCGTGTGAATAGCTTCGAAAACCAGTAATTTTTGCAACACAATAGCACTCGACGTGTCACAAAACAAAGAAATGGCTCGCAGATTGGGGCTCGCGGCGCTAACAAACGTGCGAGCCGAGGCGAGCTACGAGCAAAATTTCAAACCTGTTGGATCGCCAACAAACTTACTCGGTGGTTTTTATGTACGCGTGCTTACAGTGACACACGAGCGAAAAAGCTCGTCGATCCACAAGTACGCGTACTTGCTCGCACGTCTGTCACCCACTTAAAGTCTGCCAGGATGGAATACCACCTTGACTTTAGTAACACGTTATACAATATGCAACAGAAAAAATGCAATACCTAAAAATATTTATAATTATTGTACTTATCATTATGAACAACTTTTACTATGGGAGCAACACTGAAATCGCGAGAAAAAATCGACTGCCCCAAATGTATCGACAAAATGTACTGAACAGCAGATTTTTTTTTGTTTACGGAATGAGCTCGCTAAGGAATCTTAGGGTGTGTTATTAGAGTTCCTGCTGTATGATTGATGGGTATTATGTAAGTACTTTCAATTGTATTTTAATGGATTCACCTTGATTCTAACACGTGTTGCTCACGTACTGCTCTCATCTATGGGACGAATCTGCCAAATACCAGCTT
Source organism: Lacanobia wlatinum (assembly GCA_947578705.1). NCBI lineage: Eukaryota > Metazoa > Arthropoda > Insecta > Lepidoptera > Noctuidae > Lacanobia > Lacanobia wlatinum. Next base: position 4,728,716 of record OX388032.1, read on the forward strand.
GATGCCCTTGAGTCAATTGAGAAACGAGTCAAGAGGATCATCGGTAATGACAGGCTCGTCGAGTCGAAGCTCCAAAGCCTTGAGCATCGACGCCGAGTTGCTGGCCTGTCGGTTTTCTATCGCTTGCATTTTGGGGAGTGTGCGACGGAATTGCATGATTTAATTCCGCCAAGCCCGTTCCATCATCGGATCACAAGACGAACGGCGATGCGCCACCAGTACATGGTGGAAATCCCACCCACACGCACAAAACGTTTTGGGAACACATTCATAGTGCGTACAGCTAAGGAGTGGAATTCCCTGCTAGAGTCTGTGTTTCCAGATAGCTACAACCTGGGAGTCTTTAATACAAGAGTGAATAGGTTGCTTTTAGGCAAACGTGCTCCATCTTCGACCGCATCATCGCTTACCATCAGGTGAGATAGTGGTCAAACGTATGCCTATCTACAGTAAAAAAACGTGTCATAATAAAATCAATAACTAGTATGTTGACATACCATGATTGTTCTTTGTCGTGAGCCCTAAAATAGCTTACTTATTTATTATAGAGTAGGGGTTGATATATATCGACATACTTTAAAGTTTTAAGATGAGCATCTACTATCGAAATAGACCATTATTTATAGAAAAAAATGTTTCCTGATAAGTTAACCAGAACATACCTAATTCACTAGCAGTTTTTGGCGGCTTCGCTACCATGGCTATCCTACAGGTCTCAGGAGCCGTAATGTTTCCAGAATAAAAAACCGGCCAAGTGCCAGTCGGACTCTTATACGAAGGGTTCCGTACCGTAAACCGAAAAAACAGGTTTCTTGTATGGGAGAACCCTTTAATTTTCTTATTATTTGTTGTTATAGTGCCAATAGAAATACACAATCTGTGAAAATTCTTGTGTCTATCTATTATGATTCTTGAGATACAGCCCACTGACAGACGAACGGACGGAAAAAATACATTTATTCACTTACCTATTCTCTAATTTACTTAGTTTTCCGTTCTACCATGTCCATTTTGGTTACCCAGGCACCCAAATCTCACCACTCCAATTTAGTTCTCTAAAATGTTGCCAAGATACCACTAACGCTAAGATCCACCAAGATGCCGCCGTTTAGCCTTGAGCCCAGCAGAGGTCAATGTGTACGGTAAATAATATATATATTAGGTTATATATTAGGCAACAATAAACAGAGTATATCCAGGGCCGAGACGTGACCCGCGGAGTCCTGCAGGCCCAAGGGATCGCGCACGTACTGACTGGCTGGGCCGCTAAAATGACGCTAGGACACGAATAGCTCCTAACCGACTACGTAGATAATGTTTGGAAGAGTCCTAAGGAGTTGAATGTTTTGGTCTGTTGTTTTTGCGAGTAGTGTAAAATCCTTTGTGTGTTGAATATTTAAAGCAAATGGGTCTGCAACACAAAAAATGTGTGTGCCAATATAGAAAGTTGCTGGAAGACCTTAAAATCTTTTAAATTATTCACGTGTCGAAAGCTCGTTCCTGCTCGGTCATTTCCTTTCATTTATTCACATTCATTTCATTTATTCACGGCTTATGCAGAACTACGTACCTATTTTCTGAACCAATCATATATGTATAAAATCATCCGTCTTATAATTATTGTAAAAATTATAGATTTATGTGACTGGTAGGTACCATTCCCACTTCATTAGTTTTGTAATGTTTGGCTAATAGGAAGTTTTGCGAATAGAAAGAACGTATTTAAGTGAGAACATTCCCCATAAATCTTAATCAATGCCTTTCAATTGCTTCTCATTCCCATACGTAAGACCTTGCAACATTTTAGTCAAGACGAAACTCCAGTAAATTCGCTTATAGCGTCACTAACAGCAAAACAACTCCAGGGACTTACGTGACATGAACAAATAAAAACTACTAGTTCAACTTTGATAGCAGGAAATTGTTTTAAGCAACGTTCAAGAGGAGATTTCGTAGGTGGACTGTCCCCGAACTCCCTGATGTAGGTAACTTTGAACCCCTGTTCTCTTGAACGGAAAATAAAATAAAGAGTTTGATGTTGACTCTGTGTTTGTTGTTTGTTTAAGTTGCTCTTTGGCGGGTTCGTTAAGTCTCGGCTCAATGGGTAGATGTTGAGTTATGTGTGTTTGTGTCGCTCCTTCGCTGGAATCACGAGCTTTTCTTTTAAAGTTTAGGAGCAACTATAAATTAAGTTATTAACAAGATGTAATTTTGGAAGATACCTTTGGTGGATCGAATTACTGAAGGTTATTAAGCCTGCCGAGTAGCTGCAGTGCAGTAACTCGCATGCACTTATCTTACGAGTTACTGCCACGTGTGAGTTGGATAGTGACTCGCATCCGAGTTACTTCAACATTTTTAGAGTTCCGAACAAAAAACGGAACCCTTATTGGATCACTCGGGTGTCTGTCTGTCTGTCTGTCCGTCTGTCACAGCCAGTTTTCTTAGGATCCACTGGACCGATTCTGTTGAAATTTGGTGCGCATATGGACTTCTGTAACCCGAAAACGGACGCGTTATGTAAATCATTGAATTTTTAGTATGGGGGTCACTTTTGGGGGTCAAACTAGAAAATTAAAAAAAAAGTTTTTTGAACAACATCGTGTGATATATCAAATGAAAGCGCTTACTGTAAGGGTTTTAAATATATATTGTTTCATAATTTTAAAATAAATGGTTTTGAAGTTATTCAACAAATTAGACGAATAATGAGCATTCCTCCGCCTTATCTCCGAAGCTACTGAGCCTAAAATTTTGAAAAAAATGGAGGTAATAGATCTTTACCTATGAATTATAGGAAAACTTATAAGAAGTCTATAATGATAAAATAACACGTTAAAAAATTAAATTCATTCGGAACCCTTTGCACGCGAGTCAGACTCGCACTTGGCCAGTTTTTTTTTGTTAATCACTCGCATCGTTTGGATGCGTTCGGCAGTAGCTCGCCAGTGTCAGTCAGGCAGTTGCGAGTGAAACCTGTATTTTTTGGATGCTGCACCTTGCAGGATAGTGGGCAGCTATTATCACCGTGTAATAGTAAAAGTTTGTTTGGAAGTTGGGTACTTCAAACAAACTTTTATCCCTTATTTAATTGCTATACTAGGATGTTTTAAAAAGTTGAAGTTGTGCATTATAGGTCAGTTAAAGAAGCAATTAATTAAATATTTCAATCTTCTTCTTATCGTGTGGGCAGTAAGGTCTAACGACCCCACACACCCTAGTGTCAGAGTTTCTAAACCGTCTTAAGGGCCTCTGACATGATTTATTTCACGACAGCCTTTTGGCGGCCGGGACCACCGGCTTATACGTGCCTTCCGAAGCACGGAATCATCTTTTTATCAGACAATCAGGTGATTCAAGCCTGCAATATCCTAGCCAAACTGGAAACAACTTTACAAAGTATGCTTCCCGTGGCAATCGAACCCACTACCACCGGGTCACAATAAAACTACTCGACCACGAGCACATGATAATATAGCAACCCTAATTTGTCACTAAAGTTTATATTAGTTATCAAAATGTTACAACTTATTTTAATATCTAGGTATGGTGATAGGTAGATGCAGCTCAGTGATGGTGATTACTGCTAATGTTTATTGAAATAAATTAATACTGAAAACACAGTAAAATTCTGCTTCTTCTATTATCCCAGCACCGAGCTGTTTACCAACTCAAACGTATGTGTACAATAGCACCATGTTCCATGTTCCATGTTCTCATGCATACGAACCTCATTGGAGAATCCAATTTCCTCGGAACGTGAACATTTTCCCTCGCAATGAAGCATCGATATTGTAAAGACGTGTTGGATATCATTTCTAACGGTGTTATATTTATCAGTTCATCAATATGTTTGTGTTGGAACGAAAATGAATGTTGTATTGAATCTGAATGGTGTTAAAAGAAAATGTTAAGGGAAAGGAAATTAATTTATTGGATGTTCTAGGCAGGTTCCGATTTGCTGCTATTTTAAGAGGAAACGCTGGCGAATAAATAGGATTTGTATGGAAAAAGTCATAATTCGAGGTTTGGCTCTCGCCTGCTTCCTCCTCCAATATTGGACCGATTTAAAAGATATTTCACAAACTGAAAAAGAAGGATGGATACTGTGTCCCTACGTTTTTCTATTTTCATTAAAAGTTGCCAAATTTGTACACTAGAGCTCTGTTGACCGAGCCTGCGGAGCATTGGGTGGCTCCCTGTCCGATCAGAACCAGAGGGCTTAGTGTAAGTTTTTTAACGCACTCGATCGCGTTAACGTAAACGTTCGCTTATGTCAAAATGTATAGAAAAAAAAAGGTTTTCCGTTATTGTCACCAGACGGCGCTTATTCAGTTTCAATACAAATTGATGTATACGCTGACGTGATCGAGAACGTAAAAAAACTCGCACAAAGGCCACAGGCCCGGGTCGACGGCGCGTTGTGTTCTACGCGCGCCTCAAAGAGATGTCAGCATAGAAGAAGGGGTCCGCTAGGGCCAGTGCCTGCCAGGGTTGCGGAATTTGTTTAAAAGAGTCACCGAGGCACTGGAACGCAAAGGACACTAGGAAGAACACGGATGGGTTTTAGTCAGTAAGAGTCTGACACTCTCTTCCCAGAGCGGGAGGAGTCTTTTGATGATTTCCCATCGACAGAAAAAGGGCTCTGTTGACAGCGGTTTATCGGACAATTTTGAGTATTTTTGGAGAGTTCTAGTGTTTATACAGTTAATATGTCTTCAAAAAAGAAAACATAGGGACACAGTATAAATCTTTCTTATTCAGTTTATGAAATATCTTTTAAATCGGTCCAATATTGGTTGAGGAAACAGGCGAGAGACAAACCTCGAATTATGACTTTTTACATACAAAGTCTCGCCGCCCGCGTTTCATCTTAATGTGAAGTTTTCCAAGTGAATTACGTAAAGTTAATACAAAATTTAGACAATGTGTGTTCTATTTCTTTGTCACGGTTTTAGGCTACCGTTTCCACTAGAGATGTGCGAGGATGCCGTATGGTGTCGGCCGATGCCGTATGGTGCCGTAAAAGAATATTACCATCCCATCACTTCCCGTGGGTGTCGTAAGAGGTGACTAAGGGACTCACCAGAGACAGGTCAGCTGCGTTTTCTGTAAAACGCAACACCCATACACTGCGATCGCCAACCCGCTTGCTAAGCGTGGCGATTATGGCCAACCCCCCCTTTGGGGGAGGCCTATGTCCAGCAGTGGACGTCTTTCGGCTGATATGATGATGATGATGATGTGCGAGGATGCGTAGAGAGGGAAGTGTTTGTTAATAGGGGACTCTAGTCCCGAGGGATTTGAAAAATAGATATTTGAAGAAACTATTGCCGATGCCGTCGCGCTGCGCCTCATCAAGTAAAGTGCGAAAGCGACAACTGCAGCAGAGGCTGATTTTACCTATAAAAACTTTGACCAAAAGACGTTTTGTATTCCGCTGTTTTCTCCTTCAAAACTGGACTGATCTATAAAAAATTTATATATCAAAATTTAGAGAAAGACTATATCTATGCATTTTTCAGTTTCTATTTTGTTTAAAACTTATCAAATTTGTCTCATAGTCGTCTGAAAATGGCGGTAAAAACGGGCTGCTTTTTTTGGGTTTTTGGATTGTCATAATTCATTAAGTTTTGGAAAAAAGAAAATAATAGAGGCACGTGTTATTTCGATTTAGATTTTTGGAAAAAAGTAATTGCTCTGGCAGCATTATCCACGAAGAAAACAGCGGAATGCTTTTGTATGGAGAAGAGGCCCAAGAGTTACCGACTAGAGTCCCCTCTTAAGAACCAATAGCATCGCTTCATTCACTTAGCCTCGCTCAGCTTAAATTCTATTGGTCAAAATACACATCCCCCGCTCTATGGAAGTTTCAACTGTCTACCTATTATGGTTCTTGAGATACAGCCCGCTGACAGACAGACGGACCGATCGACGGACAGCGGAGGCTTGAAAATCTTGATTAGCTTTATTATTTCGAGGTAGTTAGTAAAGACATTTATTTCAAGTCGTAAGCAAAAGACAACGAGGCAGGTAAGAGGACAGGACCAATTTTAATGAATTAATTAAAAACATCGTAATTAAGAATAATGCTGATGTTTAAAATAAGCCCTACCTTTATTTTAATTGTATTCAAATTTGTGATTAGGGTCATTTTAGAACCCTTTTTGGGGCTGCTGTAATTTTCATTATACTTGCTTTCCGAGAAACAATGTAAAAGTTATGTTTACGAGACTAAATAATTATTTTAAAACAGTTTGGTTTGCTGTTTTTAAATGACCAATATATTATTCCAAACAGGCCGTTTATTTCATTAGTGGCTGACCCGCGCAACTTCGCCTGCGTCACAATTTTCATTACGGCTCCGTTCCTATTGGTCGTGATGATATATAGCATATAGCCTTCCTCGATAAATGGGCTATCCGACACTGAAGGAATTTTTTAAATCGGACCAGAAGTTCCTGATATTAGCGCGTTCAAGCAAACAAACGAACAAACAAACTCTTCAGCTTTATATATTAGTATAGATAAGCCTTCCTTGATAAATGGGCTTTCCATCACAAAAATAATTTTTTAATTCGAACCAGCAGTTCCTGAGATAAGCGCGATCAACCAACCAAAATAACAAACGAAATCTTCAGATGGGCTATCCGATACTAAAATACCCTTATAGGGTCACTCCGGTGTCTGTCTGTCAGTCTATCACAGCCAGTTTTCTCCGGATCCACTGGACGGATTCTGTTGAAATTTGGTACACATATGGACTTCTGTGACCCAAACACAGACGCGTTATGTAATCATCACTTTTGAGGGTCAAACTAGAAAATTAAAACAAAAAGTTTTTTGAACATATCAAATAAAGGGCTTTTTATGACGTTTTTAATTATATTTTTTTTCATAGTTTTAAAATAAATGGTTTTGAAGTTATTCAAGAAATTAGACGAAAAATGACCATATCTCCGAAACTAATGAGAAAAAAAAACTGTAAAAAAAGTATGAAAAATAATAGTTCTTTACCTATATATTACAGGAAAACCTATATGAAGTCCATAGTGTTAAAATAAAATGTAAAAAAAATGAAATTCGTTCGGAACCCTTAGCACGCTAGTCCGACTCGCACTTGGCCAGTTCTTTTTTCAGTTCGAACTAGTAGTTCCTGAGATTAGCGCGCTCTATCAACCAAACAAACAAACGAAATCTTCAGGTTAGTATAGATTTAAGGAAAAGCTGGGTTATGCTGTCTCTCCCTATACAATATTGATATTCACTTGCATCGGGTGATACTGAAAGATTGACATTGTGGAAGACCGACGATAAAGAAAACTAAGACTCCAAATCACTATCTGTGTGGATCATTTAGTAAAATTTTAATGTAAAAAAAATGTTATAATTTAAAAAAAAATATGTTAAAAATAGATATACCTAAACAGTTGAATACTTGTTTGTTTCAGTCCCATACTAACCCAACTAGTATTCAACTGTACCGATCAATCGAAGAATCTGGCCTACAGTTAAACGTTCTTGTTTTTTTACTAATATTATACCGACTTGCTTTTCCAATCCACTTTAGACATTGGCAGAATAGTCGACATTGGCTTTGTTTGCCATATCAAAATATAGAATAGAACATATCATCATACCAGCCGAAAGTCGTCCACTGCTGGACATAGGCCTCCTCAAAGTGATGTCACAAATCCATCGGCTACCCGCGACCGGACAGGTCATCGGTCCACATTTTGGGAGGCCTTCCAACGCTGCGTCTTCCGGTACGCGGTCGCCACTCCAGAAGTTTTCGGCCACATCGACCATCTATTTTGCGAGCAATGAACCCTGCCCACTATGACTTCAGTTTGACGATCCTTCCAAAACAAATACCTACATTTTATCACGAGAATAATAAAATAACCGAACTAAAGACATTGACAACATAACATGTATCAAGTAAAGCCAGAAAAAGAAAGATAAGTGAACAAAAAGATAAGATACAGCTCATGTCTTGTAAATAGGTACAACATATACATGAGCCATCCAGGCGGAATGTTCGATGAATATATCTTGGCTTTTTATTTCTTTTGTCATATTTCTATTGTGCTCAAAGCGTGCCGTCAGTTATTATTTTTGTTTTAGTTGTCATGCTTACAATAGGGTACAGACAGCAACAAAAGTCGATTAACACTTCGATTTTCTAAATCTTACTATTAAGCAAATATTATTGAAAATCAGAACAAAAGTAAAATTAATTAACTCTAGTGAATAATTAATCTATGGAGTTTCTTGTTCGTTCTTCTCCATAAGAATCTATCTTTTGCGAATGGAAACTGGAGTCAATTTATTTTTATCTGTATTCTTTTATCTTTCATTTTCGACGTTCAAAGTGCCATTTCATGGTCTGATTATAAGAAACGTTTTGACTTGAACTTGAACTTTTGAAATGGTGAAAATAAAATTATCAAATCATATTATGTAAAACTCGATGATGTAAAAAAGTAGCACCGGGAATAGATTTTTGTCGGTGGCTGTACCAGTGACTTAGTGCGAAATGAGTAATTATAACATTTCATGAAGACGATAAGCCTACGATTCGAATGTGTGTCGCTTTCGTGATACTTTATTATTCAACGTGTTAAAGTTTATTCAAATTTAAAAAAAAGAATCAAACCCAGAGGAACATATAGAGTTAGTATTAACTTAGTCCATCATATCAGCTCAAAGACGTCCACTGCTGGACATAAGCTTCCCCCAAGCGTCGCCACAACGACCGGTCCTGTGCGTCTCGCATCCATCCGCTACCCGCGACCTTCACCGGGTCATCGGTCCACCTTGTGGGAGGCCTTCCAACGTTGTGTCTTCCGGTACGCCGTCGCCAATCTAGAACTTTCAGTGCGTGTTGCCAGTGATGACATACGGAACTGAAACGTGGTCGCTTACAATGAGCCTCATCTGAACTTAGTCCATGGTAGTAAAAACAAAAAACACATTAATTGGCTACATGTACATCTGCACACACATGCCTGCCAGCTCAGAGCTTGATAAAAGGTCCACCAATAAAAATAAAAAAAGGATTTTCTCTTCCTCTCTTCTAATTATTTAAAATGTTGCTGTGCCCGACAGGGTCCATAATTTTTTCTATTTATTATATACCCCCTGTATGTGTACATTATAAAAATCATCATCATCTTCCTGCCCTCATCCCATGTTACTTGGGGTCGGCGCAACACGTTTTTTTCTAAAAATAAAATAAAAATAATTTATTTTAGACAAAAAAGTCCATATATAGGCAAGGTGGTTAGTAACAGAATTTTGCTTATAACTAATGTTAGAAATAAAAATTAAAAAGAAGAAACTAGACACCATCTACCCCTGCACAGTAGGCTCACCGGTCCCGCAACACTTGGAGTTCAGTGAACCTACGGAGCAGAACAGTATCGGTTCTCTCGCCAATCATCCTTAGGACACTGTTTGGGCTCCCCCGTACCCGTCGCACCACAGGCGTAACCTTTTTACGCATAATTGCGTAGAAGTCATTAAGCTAGCGTCTGCAAACATTCCGGATTTTCGGATGCACTGCAATATACTGCTACTACTACTTTATACTTTTTCCCATTATACTGGACGCGCAAGGCATTGCAGGCTTTTTGTATAAAGTTTGCCCACAGGCTGCTCGTGTAGAACGTCTGGCTGAATGCCTTGAACATTGTTAATTATGGATTGCATTAAACGATTTGAGAGATTTTGAAGAAACTTCTTACTGCCTACAGTGATGTTAAACAATGATGTTTTACTACATGTTTGAAATTCGTCTTGTCCACAGTGAATGTTAATACCTCAATTAATATTGTTGAATCGTCCAATTGATGGCGTGTACGGTGTATCTAGCGTTGCCAGGCGTCCTGATAAAGCCGGACACAGTCAGGCTTTTTGGTTTTATGTCCGGCCAAATTAGACGGTGTCCGGCCTGTCCGGGATTTCTTAGACTTTATTAATTTGATAGTAAGAAGACTGATTCATTAGAATTTAAAGTGAATTGTATGGTAAATGATAAAAAAGGACTTGTTTTGCTTTAAAAAATATATATCTAAGACTAAAAAAATAAGGGTTTTTCCCCAAATATCCGGCTAAACTGGCTGGGGTGTCCGGCTTTTCAGTTCGAAGTCCTGGCAACCCTAGGTGTACCCCATTGTTCATCTTGAATTCTCGGCTGTTCAATTTGTTTCTATTTTTATGAAAACTAACTTGTTATGTTAACAATAAAAACCAGGCACGTGCCAGTCGGAAATTGGCTGTAACTGACAGACAGACATACACACAAGCTATCTCAAGGGTTTCGTTTTTTCATTAGATGATCGAAACCCTGAAGTTGTAAAGAGTCCCCAATTTTTTCGCAAGCAGCTTCCCCATAGCGCTATCGCAATTAATTTTCAATCAATCAATTAAATTTGTCTATTAAACTCACAAAATGAACTTTGAGCTTTGATGAACTCATTGCAGTCTCCCATTGTAAGAATGTGCAATGAATATAATAATGCAGTCTTGAACATGCCTGAGTTAGACATATTCAGTGACAAGCTACCGCGGTTTCGGAATAAGATCACACTATCCTTGCCAAGCTGTTCTCAGTAATTTGTTGATAGTATTTTGTTGATTTGATGTGATTTTAATTTTAATTTAATTTATTTTATTATTTTGTTTTTATTGACATTTATTTCTACTCAATGCTTCGATTATAATTTAATGATTTAATTTAATTTATTTTATATGATAATGATTTTAATTCTATTTTAATTGTTTGACATGTAATCATTCTGTTTTAATTTTTATTTTAATTTTCATTCTGTTGACATGTTATGAATTCAATTTTAATTTTTATATTTAATATTTTGACATTTTTAATTTTGATACTTTTGATCAATTGAGATATTTTTAACTTTTAATAATATTTTTTTCATTTGTATAATTTACTCTTTTTTTTTGCAATAATTCTTATAACAAATTGTATTTTACTTTTAGTTATAATAGAAAGCTTTGTTAAAATATTGTTATAAATCTTATTATTTCAAGGCAGCAAGCACTATAGTTCTGGTGAGCGCTATGTACGCCTTAATTGTCATGTGCATTAGAAATATTGTTATGGAGCTTTTTTTTTTAATTACTGTACAATGTATGTGATGTAGCCGTACTTAATTTAAATAAATAAATAAATCATTCATCAAAGAAATCAAATAAATCGTTAATCTTGAACCACGGTATGAAAAAATTAAAAGAAAATTAAGCACCTAAAAGTCTGCTGGTCATTTTGAAAAGCTATCAATTGATTAATCGTAGAGACATAAAATGTAAATCATCGCAATATTTAATTATCTTAAGGCCAACAATCTTATCAGTGTGTTTTCACCCTCTCGACTCACGGACATCGCATGCGCCACAGTGAGTTTGACAACAGTAGGTCAACGAGGCATGCAATGAGCAACTGCTACTCTGAGAATCAATCAATTATCAGTGGGCAGTGGGTCACAAAATCACCGATAAATCAATTGATGACTTTTCAAAATGACCAGCAGTTTTTATTTTCTTTAAGGTGCTATATTTGCTTTTAATTAAAAAAAATATCAAAGCTAAGGGCTTATTTTGTGAGTTTAATAGCCAGATTTAATTGATTGATTTAATTATGCACGGAGATATCATGCAAACAGGTATAGCGTGACTGTGATTCGCCATGGCCAATCCCTCCTACATTTTCATTCAGAATGGCGAACGTAAGTATACGAAGTTTAGTCATGGGCTGTTGAAGAGCAGCACTTTTACATATTAGCAGCAATGATTACCATATAAAAAACAAAAGAAAAAAAACTGATACAAATTATTTACACACTAGCGGATGTCACGCGGTTTTACCCGCGTAGTTCCTATGTTACTCTAGATAAAACATTAGCCTATGTTACTCGCTGATAATATAGCTATCTATTGCTGAATGAATTTTTCAAATCTGTCGTTTCTGAGTTTATTTGTTACATACAAAAATACAAATCTTTCCTCTTTATGATATAAGTATAGAAAATATAGATAAAACTAATCACTCACGTGAAGATGTGCAGTGGACAGCCCAACAAAGGTGAAATTTTAAAACCAACTAGAGGTAGAAAAAATACTACATAACTTTCGGCTTTAGTTTTGTGGGTAAAGAAAGAAAAAGAAAGAAAGAAAGAAAAATGTTTATTTGGGACTCGCACAAGACATATATATCAATCAATACATATAAGCGGCATCTTAAAATTAATTTGTGTGTGTTTGATATAGTTCGTATTTTAAACGCACCAAACTTATTCTTGCTCATTTTTAAGACAACAAGTAGATCAAACTTATCCTACTGTAATCAGCCCCACACACTGACTCCCGTAGTGACGGAGCACAGTAAGCGTAGATAAGTTAAATTGAAAAAGCGATCATCTTCGCTCGCTAGCTCCCTGGTTGTCGGGAATATTATAAATTGTGAACAATGAAAATATAGCAGCCGAGGAAAAAATGGACAACTATCTCCCTGGCTGGGAGCTGAATGAAGGCTTAATTTATTTTATGTCAGAAGGATATACATTGTAAAGAGTTATGTTGGTATAATCTTCTTGCTTGATATTTACTTTTTGGCTATTATTGTAATTGCAGTATGAATTTGGAAAACAGAGGGGAAATATTGCACTGGAAATTGGTTTTCTAGATTAGTATACTATATAATTAATGTCATAAAACGCCAGTAAAATTGTGTATTGTGTGTATTAATTTAAGATAGTTAACTGTGCAGTTACTTTGATTTTAGAATATCTACTGTTAATTTATTTTTGTAAAACATAAATTAGATACTTTCGTACACACATCATTCACGCGTCAACTCAACCAAACTTCTAAATTAAACTCATCCGAAAACTCCATAAAATATAACACGAAACAAATATACCTCCGAACACATTAATCTTCTACGTGCTAAATAGTCATTCATAAAACGAGCATTACGTCACGGTAAGGGCAAGTTCACACCTAGTCGGGTCACGTCGCGTTATCGAAGTAATTTACAGGCGCACGGCAACTCCATCAAAGTTGTGGAAAGTTGGTTGATTAGGCGCGTGAGACAGCCCGCCGCCGGCGCCGTGGTGCGCTAATTATTTCCTTACGGGAGCTGCCGATAGATGCTTGAGGTGGCGGTCGTGTGTGATTCGTCCTTTATTTATTTCTTTTTTTATGGGAAAGTCGTTTTCACTAAAGGGGAATAAAAACCCCTTTATTTATTTATTTATTAAAACTTTATGCACTAGTAAAAACACTGTACAAAGGTGGACTTAATGCCGTAGGCATTTTCTACCAGTCGACCTTGGTGTAACATAAGGAAAAGACAAACAGAGAGAAAAAATAATACAATCTATAATAAATACATACATTCTTATAAACAAAATTAAAAACTTAATAAAGAAAACACGACTCCAATAAATTAACGCTGTAATGATTCTTCCAACTTCTGGCGAATATGCTCACGAGCCTTCACCTTAAAGGACAACCGACTTGTTGCCGTCCTGATTTTCAGAGGGAGCGCATTCCAAAAGAAGATCGCCTGGACAAAAAAAGGGGAGTGGATAAATCCAGAGTGGTGTGAGGGACATCGTAGAAGAAGATTATTGGTAGAGCGAAGATTTCTATTGTCGGCAGACCAAAGGAATTGAATTTGTGAAGCACAGTGTATTTGTGTGCTTTAGTGAAAGACAGATTTTATGAAGCAAAATAAAATACGTATTAGAATAAATTATTGCTTATGGTTAACTACCTTCTTCGGGGCTTTGCACGCGTGTAAATAGTTTAACTGTAAAACTGTATTTTTTTACAGTTTTACAGTTAAACTATTTCTAATTACCTTTATTTTTACCCGACTACGGCAAAGCCAAAAGGAAGGGTTATGATTTTAGCAGTCTATGTATGTATGTATGTATGTATGTATGTATGTTTCTATGTTCCACTCTGGTGCCTAACCCACTGAACCGATTTTTATGATTGAGGTATCAATAGATTTCTAAAAACGTTCCGGGTGACATAGGCTATATAAATTATTCCTAAATGTATTATGGTGGCCTTAACACGTAAATTTCTGACGACGGAAAAAATAAATTTCAGATAATTGTGACATGTTTGGTATCAAAAGAAAGGTCTTGACGAGCACATTACAAATATGTATGTATATCATATTGTAGTATTAAACGTATAATTTAAATTGCTAATAAACAAGTAAAAGAAAGCCTGTACCTTGTACGGCGTGGCTGTACAATTAATAGTGAAAAATATGATCAAAATGATACCAACGCGAAGGTAATCAAAATTTTAAAATCAATACAATTTTTTATGCCACTCATTAGAAGAAAAATACATAAAACGAAATATTCATATTTCGGATTTTTTCGAAGCCCGATAGATGGTGTTGGCGTCGAAACAAATCACGCCACGATTTCGTCTGCGATGTCGTTGCGTCCCCGTAATGGAACGTGGCGAGCGGTCACGACCCTGCCCTTGGCAACCTCTCGGCTTGTTAAAACAGGCCACTCACTGTGTACCATAGCTAAAAATGCTAAAATTCGTCGAGCGTGCGCCTGCCCAAAAAGTGATAGTAACTAAATGCATGTTGTGTACCGCAAGGCGCGCCGCAGTGCCTTTATCTCAGTGTAGCATCTTCACAAAACCTCGGCAGTCACCTGGTTTCGTTAGTTTTTTTTATTAGTTCAAACTTTTCCAACTACGTGCGTTGGGGTTGGCTTGCAGTCTAATCTAATACAGCTAAATACCAGTATTTCACATGAGGTGACTGCCCATTTGACCTCCATAACCCGATTTATTAGCTTTTGACTACCCGTAACGACATAAACACATATACTCATGCTGATTGGAAATAATTTTTGGTGTAAAATAAAAATCCCATCAAAAACATAAATGTGAAAAAGGGAGCCAAAGTTCAATGTTAATAATATCTGTGATTGTCAAAATTAAATAAATTAGCCAGGATTACGAACAGAACCCATTTCCAGCATTGAATTTTCTACCGTTTGTCTGTTGAGTTGTACAAAACACGTGGAAAGCTAGGTCAAAATAAATGTAGATAACTTTTATTTATTATAATTTTGTAACTCAAAGTACAATTAAAGTATTGTTTCATCCCAATCGGTTCACTCTATCAAAAGATATGTGAATTTAAAGTGTTGAAGGAGAAATTAATTTACATTACGTAAAGCAAATACACGTAACTCCCTCTATTGAACAAAAATAGTACTACCAATTCAAGGAAATAACACCAGGTTACATACTGTGGAGTTATTTGTGAAACTTTTGATAAGTAGCAAAGGAAAAGTGAACATTGTATTATTTTATTGTTAGGGATTTATCGTTATATGGTAACCTTATTGAAATGTTGCCAGATCCACTTCAAGGTCGATAGATAGCAATCTTAATTTGATCACAATTTCTAAATAGCGGTGTTTTTCGCGGAAAAAGGACCTTCCCCCATGTCTGCTAATACATATTACCTTAACTTATAATAAACTAAAGCTGTTAAAAGATGGACCCCCGGTTTTATGCGGAAACCTGGCAACATTGGGTCACTTGCAGGCTTACTACCCGTGGTGAGGGGCAAAGCCCCGTGATTGGTTCGTCGCGACTATTAAGATAAGACATAAAGTGTTGAGTTTTGAGACAAGACATAAAGTGTTGTATCTACGCTCTAAATCTTGGTCATCTGCCCAATCTTTTCCCAAAAATATTGAAGTCAGAGTCCAGACAAACCGGATTCAGTCGAATACCAATATTTTACGCGGAGTGCCAGATCTCCACATCCCAATAACTGGGTGACCTGGTACTTTTTGGCCAGACTGGTGTCAGATTTTCTGGTTTCTGATAATCCGTAACGACTGTCAAAGATCTGCAAATAACAGACTAACGAATTTAAGTAAAGAAAGAAATAAAACTTGTTTATTTGGCACACCTAGGTAAACACATTGTCGGTATAAACGTTGTGAAACTTCATTTAAATAAAACATTGTGTGTCTCACGGCTGCGCCAAAAAGGTCCAGTTTAGCAAAATGCCAGACAACTAGGAGTTACCTAACGCTGGTTTTCTACTGAGCCTTACGTTGACGTACTTTTCGAGGGGCGCAGGAGTTTCGGTATGATAAATTATGACGATCAACCATCCACAGACCGACTTCAGTAACAGTGGCGTAGCTAGCATGGGTGGCACCTGGGGCACTCCAAAATAATTATGGGTTGCCCGTTATACTGCTGACGGCAGTCGCAAGCCATTTCTCGGGAGGGGGGGGGGGAATCTACAGCACATAATGATGATAATCATTCATACTTAAATAGAAGTAAATTCATGAACTGATGCAAGAAAGCTCATTAACTGAAAAAGGCCCGAACGCAAGAACGAACGAAGTGAGCTCGAAAATACATGCAACTCGGAAAGATTTAATTTTCTTTTGATCATTCACACGTAAAAATATAAGTTTTGTTGAATTATACAGATAAGCTCGAGGACAAACAGAGTGCAGAATGTAGGAGCGAGCGAAGCTTGAAATTTTTACACCTTTTCAGAAGAGTTTTACAGTGTTTTGATTACTAATACATAAATATTATAGAAGTCTTTTGTTGATACATAGTGCAGAATGCAAAATCGAACGAACTGAGCTCAAAAATTTTTGCGTCCCTCTTCCAACAGGTTTCATTGCGTCAAACGTTTAGGGATGAGACCCGACAGTGACAATAAACATTCGTATACAAAATAATGTCTTGGGTGTTTTTTTATTCATTCTTTTGTATAATTGGTTTATATTTAGTAGTAGATAAGAAATTAAGAATCATCATGATTCGAGGTACTAGGAGATACCAGGGCTGGTCGCCACTTTAAACGGAAGTGGTGATATAGTAAGCACCCTGCATAGCCTTGTTTTTATTATTTATTTATTTTTAATTCGAGAGGGGTCAGGTTATTGAAATCTTATGTATGCCATAGTATCACATTTTTTCACCATCATGCACTCGAACGAAATCGCGAGCGTAGCTAGTTGTACAATAAAAAGCATGGATAAAATGATGGCGACGTGCAGTTACTCAAATCTAAATAAATAGTAACGATTTGTTAAACGGAAAAGTATAAAATAAAAATTGAGTTTAAAAAACTGTAACCCGACTACAGAAAAATAAAAGTGATCTGAAAAGTAAGAAACAAGAAAATATTTCAGAAAAAAATCAAGACAGGTACAAAAATGGTCAAAATAAAGCCGTGGTCGCATGCCTTTATAGTTTTACAGGTGTGCCAGGCACCCACATGATATACAGGCATGCGACCACGGCTTTACTTTGACCATTTTTGTACCTGTCTTGATTTTTTTCTGAAATATTTTCTTGTTTCTTACTTTTCAGATCACTTTTATTTTTCTGTAGTCGGGTTACAGTTTTTTAAACTCAATTTTTATTAAAACTACCTTTAATTGTCACCAGGGTCCCATCTATCTGTACCAATTTTATCAAAATCGGTTCAACAATTTAGGCGGAACGCGTAATAACCGTTTGTTTGTACACACGGTTGGAAAAAGATGTGTTTAAAGTATCAGTAATTAATAGCTTACAGTTTACTTTCTTTTTTATGGATAAAGTGAAGCAACGAGATACTGAAAAGGCCTATATAAAATACTAGTGGACGTTACGCGTTTTCACCCGCGTAGTTCCCGTTCCCGTGGGATTACGGGGATAATATATAGCCTATGTTACTCCCTGATAATGTAGCTATCCAATGCTAAAAGAATTTTTCAAATTGGTCCAGTAGTTTCGGAGCCTATTCAATTTAAACAAACAAACAAATAAATCTTTCTTCTTTATAATATTATTCCTTAGATAAGTAATAGTTTGAAATGTAACTGTAATTTTCATTCCATTTATTTCTTCCGAAGTTCCCACCACACTCTCAAATCACGTTGAAATACCATATCAAAATCAAATAACCGGAATCGAATCACATCTCGATAACGTTCATACATCTATAAAAATACTCATTTAATTCCTGGCTGCAAACCAAATCCCCAGACACAATTTATTAGTAGGAAACGCAGTTTTCGGCACAATAGACCAATGTGCATAGACAACTATATCATTGTTTTGTTTTAACTCAGCGGCAGTACCTACTGCATGCATCCGTATTTGGCGAAGAAGTTAGCAATTTTTTACTTTGTAGGGTTCCGTAGCCAAATGGACAAAAAACCTTATAATTTCCTCGTGCCGGAATGGATGTTTCGCGGCTGTTGTAATTTATTGGATTTATATAATCAATGGATAATAATAATATGTGTAAAAATTCAATTTAATGTGATAAAATTTAATTTAATTTTTAATTTCATGTCATGTTTTGTAAATTTAGAAAGGATAAAATGTTGTAGGTATTGATTGATTTCTATAGCTTGATTAGAGCCTGAAATAAACTTTTTTTTTAATTTTAATTATAACAATATTTTTTCATTATTTCAGTTAATATGTCTGAGACATTCATATTTTTAGTGTGGGTGAGTGTTTCATGTACTATTAATTCTTTATCATATTTATTTGCAAAATCCTCATCACGATTACGGAACCCGACACTCTGTTGGTTTTTAATGGTTCCGTACCCGATAGGTAACCAACGGAACCCTATTACTAAGCCTCTGCTGGCCTTCCGTCCATCTGTTGTCTATTCGTGTGTCTGTCAGAGGGCTGTATCTCAAGAACCGTAATAGGTAGACAGTTCAAATTTTCACGGAGTATAAATCTATTGCCGCTATAACTACAAATAATAAAAATAAAAAATTGAAGGAGGCTCTCATACAAGAAACGTGATTTTTTTTCAGGTATAGTACGGAACCTTTCGTGTGGGAGTTTGACTCGCACTTGTCCAGTTTTTCTGTTAGAATAGTTAGTTGCATCCTTTGGTAAGTGTAGTTTCGTTATTGATTAAAAAAAAAGACTGTGTTTCTGAAAGAACTACAAGAATGTTTGAAACATGGGTTTTGGCAGAGGCAGGGAATAATCGCGGTTGGTTGGTGAAGAATAAGAAATAAACCATGGAATACTGCTGTATATCATAATCAAATGTCCTGTTCTGCGGCATAAAACAAATAAAAATGAGTGTGTTATATTACGAAGCATGGTTTGTAGGATATAAATGTCATCGGAAAATTGTAAACTCCGTAAGATTGGAATGTATACTAATATTATAAAGAGGTAAATTTGTGAGTTTGTGGGTCTGTGAGTTTGTAGGGGGTAATCTCTGGATCTACTGAACCGATTTTGAAAATTCTTTTACCAATGGAAACCCACGTTATTTGTGAGTTTCATAGGCTATACATTAGCCCGAAAAATACCGCCTAATGAAGTGGGCACAGGCCAGCTAGTTTATAATATTATAGTAGGACTAGCTGTTCCGCGCAACTTCGTCTGCGTCACTGTCTTCATTAATACCCGGCTCCTATTGTTCGTAGCGTGATTTTATATAGCCTTCCTCGATAAATGGGCTATCCAACACTATTTTTACCCGACTACGGCAAAGCCAAAAGGAAGGGTTATGATTTTAGCAGTCTATGTATGTATGTATGTATGTATGTATGTATGTTTCTATGTTCCACTCTGGTGCCTAACCCACTGAACCGATTTTTATGATTGAGGTATCAATAGATTTCTAAAAACGTTCCGGGTGACATAGGCTATATAAATTATTCCTAAATGTATTATGGTGGCCTTAACACGTAAATTTCTGACGACGGAAAAAATAAATTTCAGATAATTGTGACATGTTTGGTATCAAAAGAAAGGTCTTGACGAGCACATTACAAATATGTATGTATATCATATTGTAGTATTAAACGTATAATTTAAATTGCTAATAAACAAGTAAAAGAAAGCCTGTACCTTGTACGGCGTGGCTGTACAATTAATAGTGAAAAATATGATCAAAATGATACCAACGCGAAGGTAATCAAAATTTTAAAATCAATACAATTTTTTATGCCACTCATTAGAAGAAAAATACATAAAACGAAATATTCATATTTCGGATTTTTTCGAAGCCCGATAGATGGTGTTGGCGTCGAAACAAATCACGCCACGATTTCGTCTGCGATGTCGTTGCGTCCCCGTAATGGAACGTGGCGAGCGGTCACGACCCTGCCCTTGGCAACCTCTCGGCTTGTTAAAACAGGCCACTCACTGTGTACCATAGCTAAAAATGCTAAAATTCGTCGAGCGTGCGCCTGCCCAAAAAGTGATAGTAACTAAATGCATGTTGTGTACCGCAAGGCGCGCCGCAGTGCCTTTATCTCAGTGTAGCATCTTCACAAAACCTCGGCAGTCACCTGGTTTCGTTAGTTTTTTTTATTAGTTCAAACTTTTCCAACTACGTGCGTTGGGGTTGGCTTGCAGTCTAATCTAATACAGCTAAATACCAGTATTTCACATGAGGTGACTGCCCATTTGACCTCCATAACCCGATTTATTAGCTTTTGACTACCCGTAACGACATAAACACATATACTCATGCTGATTGGAAATAATTTTTGGTGTAAAATAAAAATCCCATCAAAAACATAAATGTGAAAAAGGGAGCCAAAGTTCAATGTTAATAATATCTGTGATTGTCAAAATTAAATAAATTAGCCAGGATTACGAACAGAACCCATTTCCAGCATTGAATTTTCTACCGTTTGTCTGTTGAGTTGTACAAAACACGTGGAAAGCTAGGTCAAAATAAATGTAGATAACTTTTATTTATTATAATTTTGTAACTCAAAGTACAATTAAAGTATTGTTTCATCCCAATCGGTTCACTCTATCAAAAGATATGTGAATTTAAAGTGTTGAAGGAGAAATTAATTTACATTACGTAAAGCAAATACACGTAACTCCCTCTATTGAACAAAAATAGTACTACCAATTCAAGGAAATAACACCAGGTTACATACTGTGGAGTTATTTGTGAAACTTTTGATAAGTAGCAAAGGAAAAGTGAACATTGTATTATTTTATTGTTAGGGATTTATCGTTATATGGTAACCTTATTGAAATGTTGCCAGATCCACTTCAAGGTCGATAGATAGCAATCTTAATTTGATCACAATTTCTAAATAGCGGTGTTTTTCGCGGAAAAAGGACCTTCCCCCATGTCTGCTAATACATATTACCTTAACTTATAATAAACTAAAGCTGTTAAAAGATGGACCCCCGGTTTTATGCGGAAACCTGGCAACATTGGGTCACTTGCAGGCTTACTACCCGTGGTGAGGGGCAAAGCCCCGTGATTGGTTCGTCGCGACTATTAAGATAAGACATAAAGTGTTGAGTTTTGAGACAAGACATAAAGTGTTGTATCTACGCTCTAAATCTTGGTCATCTGCCCAATCTTTTCCCAAAAATATTGAAGTCAGAGTCCAGACAAACCGGATTCAGTCGAATACCAATATTTTACGCGGAGTGCCAGATCTCCACATCCCAATAACTGGGTGACCTGGTACTTTTTGGCCAGACTGGTGTCAGATTTTCTGGTTTCTGATAATCCGTAACGACTGTCAAAGATCTGCAAATAACAGACTAACGAATTTAAGTAAAGAAAGAAATAAAACTTGTTTATTTGGCACACCTAGGTAAACACATTGTCGGTATAAACGTTGTGAAACTTCATTTAAATAAAACATTGTGTGTCTCACGGCTGCGCCAAAAAGGTCCAGTTTAGCAAAATGCCAGACAACTAGGAGTTACCTAACGCTGGTTTTCTACTGAGCCTTACGTTGACGTACTTTTCGAGGGGCGCAGGAGTTTCGGTATGATAAATTATGACGATCAACCATCCACAGACCGACTTCAGTAACAGTGGCGTAGCTAGCATGGGTGGCACCTGGGGCACTCCAAAATAATTATGGGTTGCCCGTTATACTGCTGACGGCAGTCGCAAGCCATTTCTCGGGAGGGGGGGGGGGAATCTACAGCACATAATGATGATAATCATTCATACTTAAATAGAAGTAAATTCATGAACTGATGCAAGAAAGCTCATTAACTGAAAAAGGCCCGAACGCAAGAACGAACGAAGTGAGCTCGAAAATACATGCAACTCGGAAAGATTTAATTTTCTTTTGATCATTCACACGTAAAAATATAAGTTTTGTTGAATTATACAGATAAGCTCGAGGACAAACAGAGTGCAGAATGTAGGAGCGAGCGAAGCTTGAAATTTTTACACCTTTTCAGAAGAGTTTTACAGTGTTTTGATTACTAATACATAAATATTATAGAAGTCTTTTGTTGATACATAGTGCAGAATGCAAAATCGAACGAACTGAGCTCAAAAATTTTTGCGTCCCTCTTCCAACAGGTTTCATTGCGTCAAACGTTTAGGGATGAGACCCGACAGTGACAATAAACATTCGTATACAAAATAATGTCTTGGGTGTTTTTTTATTCATTCTTTTGTATAATTGGTTTATATTTAGTAGTAGATAAGAAATTAAGAATCATCATGATTCGAGGTACTAGGAGATACCAGGGCTGGTCGCCACTTTAAACGGAAGTGGTGATATAGTAAGCACCCTGCATAGCCTTGTTTTTATTATTTATTTATTTTTAATTCGAGAGGGGTCAGGTTATTGAAATCTTATGTATGCCATAGTATCACATTTTTTCACCATCATGCACTCGAACGAAATCGCGAGCGTAGCTAGTTGTACAATAAAAAGCATGGATAAAATGATGGCGACGTGCAGTTACTCAAATCTAAATAAATAGTAACGATTTGTTAAACGGAAAAGTATAAAATAAAAATTGAGTTTAAAAAACTGTAACCCGACTACAGAAAAATAAAAGTGATCTGAAAAGTAAGAAACAAGAAAATATTTCAGAAAAAAATCAAGACAGGTACAAAAATGGTCAAAATAAAGCCGTGGTCGCATGCCTTTATAGTTTTACAGGTGTGCCAGGCACCCACATGATATACAGGCATGCGACCACGGCTTTACTTTGACCATTTTTGTACCTGTCTTGATTTTTTTCTGAAATATTTTCTTGTTTCTTACTTTTCAGATCACTTTTATTTTTCTGTAGTCGGGTTACAGTTTTTTAAACTCAATTTTTATTTTAAATAGGATCAGTAGTTCCTTAGATAAGCGCGTTCAAACAAACAAACTCTTCAGTTTTATAATATTTGTATAGATTAGTGTAGACTAAAGGTTAAATTTGGTTGGAATTTGGTTTGCCGTATGGTATCGGCCGGTGGCGTATGGTGCTGTAAAAGAATAATATCATCCCATCACTTGCCGAGGGTGTCGTAAGAGGCGACTAAGGGACTCACCAGAGAATGGGCAACAGCGTTCTCTGTAAAACGCAACACCATACACTGCGATCGCCAACCCGCCTGCCAATGGGGCTACTTACTTGGGTTGTATGTGCTACGGGGCACCTGTCTGGGCTGACAGGGCCACCATAGGGGCGGTACGCCGTAAATTGCTGCAAAGCCAGCGTTTGGCTTTGATATTCTTATGCAAGGCGTATAGGACGGTTAGTACTGAAGCCTTACCGGTGCTGGCGGGTGTTCTCCCAGTCGATCTAGAGGTGCAGCGGCGTGCTGCAATGTACTACTACGCTAGAAAGATCACGGACCCAGAGTTTTTACCGCAACGCGACCGTGCTAAGATCTGTAGATTACTAAACCCCCAGACTGACGTCTGGGAGGAACTTTTATCCGAATGGCAATGTAGGTGGGGAATTCCATTAAAGGCCGACACCTCCACCAGTTTTTTCCATCCGTTCGTGAGCGGCTGGATAGGACATGGCTGGAGGTGGATCATTGTGTTGCCCAATTTCTCACAGGTCATGGCAACTTTAAGAGTAAATTATTTTCCTTTAGGCTTGTGGCCTCGCCTTTATGTCAATGTTCTACAGCCGACTATGAATACGAACAATCCGCACACCACATCTTATGGGAGTGTATTCTTTGGCAAACTGAACGCAATATTATGTTAGATAGTATTCAGGTTACATCTGGAGTAGTTTACTACACGGACCTTGTAGAAACCAGAACAAATTTCCGTGCTTTCAGGCGATTTTGCCATACCTATTACTGGAATCAAAAGTAGCTCACAATTTAGGACCCATTAGTTTTTAATTAATATATAATCTGTGGTGCTTGACAACTGGGCTTAACCCAGTTGTATATGTCCCTTGGTGCCTATTGGCCTAGCTCTATTCTGTCTCCTGCTTGAAAAGGAGGGAAGTGGAAATTATACATATATTTATTTTCCTACTCCTCCGCTGTACTTTTCTGATTAAATTCGTTGCAGGATCCAAGACAGTTAAATCGTTTCTCCGGGACTCGTCGGGCTTCATTGGCTCGGCGTTTTTCTGGTGGTCGCCACTGTTGATTCTGGCTTTCAGGAGTTGCAGTGGTTGGGAATGTGTGGCGGGCTTGTCCCAATAAAAAAAAAAA
Source organism: Lacanobia wlatinum (assembly GCA_947578705.1). Taxonomy (NCBI): domain Eukaryota; kingdom Metazoa; phylum Arthropoda; class Insecta; order Lepidoptera; family Noctuidae; genus Lacanobia; species Lacanobia wlatinum. Next base: position 4,753,224 of record OX388032.1, read on the forward strand.
ACCCGCCTGCCAAGCGTGGCGATTATGGTAAACCCCCCTTTGGGGAGGCATATGTTCAGCAGTGGACGTCTTTCGGCTGATATGATGATGATTATGAAAGGTTAAATACAATAAGCAAAGCAAAAGTATTGAACAAACAAATCATACATGTTTTGAGTTGGACTTAGGTACTCTATTTAGAGTGAAAAAAGAAAAGCAGCTTTTATCAAGACTATTGTTTTCCCTGACTAAATAATAAACAACTAGCAAAGATGCATTATATTCCCATTCCATTTTCTCGGAAGTGCAAGATAATTATTCGCGTTATTAGAACTATAAGCCAGCTGAAGGAAAAATGATTCGAAACTTTTACTACGAACAGGTACCAAGTTTGTTAGAATAATTTTAAAAATTAAACTTGTTCAAAAAGCGTTGTAACGTAAGAAATGTAAATTAAAGTAAGTTCCGGAGAAAAACAACATCGTTCTGCAGTAATGGAACTGTTCTGGGCTTAGGTCGGGACTCCACTGAAAAGGTTAGGCTATAAGATATTTAAGCTATGCTTTAGGTAACGTCTTGAATGCGAGGGTAGTCATGAATGCTTGAAAAGAATGGGATGGCCCAATTTTTGTGTAAATGTGGCAAAACACATTCCGACACTTCAACATTCTATTGCGCAATTTAGAAAGCACAGGATAATTTCATGATATGGTATTTTTTCGCTGTGATTTTTCATTGGCACACTTCTTTGCCATTGGGCGTCAAATGAAATTTACGCATAATGGCATCCCACATGCCAAATCACGGGGTTTAAATTTCTTTTTTTTTTAAACGCAGTGTTTAATAACTTATGGCCCCCGATCGACCAAAAAACATGGCGGCCGCCGATTTTTTCACAATAAATTATTCAATTGTTGTTGCGTCGCGACTCAACTCACTCAAACGCACTGCGCAGGTATGTGAAAAAGGTTTAGTTTATCTAAAGGCTATTTGTGTTCTGAGGACCAATTCTATAACATTTAAGCATTATTCGCATTCGCATGTCAATAGCAATATGTCAAAAATGTATGGAAATTAATCTGCCAATCTTTGGTGTCTGGTTGCTACTTTACTGATTGGGTGTAACGTTTATTAATTATGAGGTGTATGTAAGTGTTAATTAAATATAGAGTACGCGGAACAGGGAGTTAAGTTTCGCAAATCTCCATTGAAAAGAGAGGATCCTCCGACCGGACGAGTATCTTGTATCTGGTGGGCAACATATTTACTGGTACTACGGCTTTGTTGAAGCAGCCCTATTTTCATTCCGTAGCTTGTACTACGCCCCAGACCCAAGCTGTACACATAAGGAACGTCGCAAGTTCAGACATTAAGATAAGACAAATTGTTCGCCTGTTATTACAAATGGCTTCTTAATGCGCAAGATACGGCGGCGATCACTAACTTATGGCGGTGCAGTTATTGTATTTTTTTTACATTTTTGTAATTTTCCGTGAACCACTTCAGAGATTTATGAATTAGTAAATCTTACCTAATTTTGCTACAAAATAGTCTACTTCTTCAATTTATCTACTTGAATTTAATCGCCATGATAAATTGTATATCGGAACAGCATTTTCGACGTTTATCTTGTTTTCTGTAAACGTGCAACGTGAAACTCAATTAATATAGCAGCCTGCGCGTGGTGTTACCCAATACATATTTATTTTTTGGTCTTGAGATTAAATATTAAATATCAATATCGAGGAGCTCGTGGCTAGATAACAACAGTCGCATAGGTCGATCTTCAAGGTTAAGAAACGCTTGCCAAGGTTAGTCTGTGGATGGGTGACCATCTTAACATACCGAGTTTCCTCCGTGCCGCGGAAAGCACGTTAAGCTGTTGGTCCCGGCTGTCATTTGCAGATCTTTGTCAGTCGTTACGGATAGTCAGAAGCCAATAAATCTGACTCCAGTCTTGCCATGAAGTACCGTGTTACCCAGTTAATGGGTTGTGGAGGTCTGGTAGGCAGCCGCTTCACGTAAAATACTGGTATTCAGCTAAAATATTCCATTGTTTGACTGGAAGCCGACCCCAATATAATTGGGAAAAGGCTAGGCAGATGATGATTATTGATATTAAATATTATAAATAAACAAACATTATTAGTGAAATAATCTAAACTAATATTATAAAGAAGAAAGATTTGTTTGTTTGAATTGAATAGGCTCCGAAACTATTGGACCGATTTGAAAAATTCTTTTAGCATTGGATAGCTACATTATCAGGGAGTAACATAGGCTATATATTATCTCCGTACTTCCACGGAAACGGGAACTACGCGGGTGAAACCGCGTGACGTCCACTAGTTTACTATAATTTCATATTTTGAGCTGCATATTTGAAACGTGCGCTGTATTGGTAGCAAGAGTACGCCCATGATTTTCGTTCAACGTATTATAAATAAACACACCAATCAACTTTTAGTTGTTTTTTAACCGACTTCAAAAAAAGAAAAAGGTTCTCAATTCGGTTGTTTTTTTATGTTTGTTACCTCATAACTCCGTCATTTATGAACCGATTTATAAAATCTTGTTTTCTCTGAAAAGATATATGTTATTGTACTTCCTGATTGGTAACATTTTCATCAAGTCAGAATCTGATGATGGGATCCCATGAAAATCGAGGGAAACCCTCCAATTTTATAGGCACATACAATGTTTTTCATAAACTTTCTAGCGCAATTCTGATATTTGTGCCTGTTAATCATCATCTCATGTTGCTGAGCTTATGATGAATAAATTAGGATCTGATTATAAGATCCCAAGAAAAATGTTTCTTCAGCGATATTTTCGCCAGTTGTCAGCCGCTTTGGATGATTCTTTTTTTTTGGAAGAGTATTTTTCTGGACTGGTTCTGTTTCAATTTGGTAAAGATCTGATGAAGAACTTCGGAGGTAGGCAACGGAACTCTTTAATAAATGATAGCAAATGGATCGGGATTGCTGAAATCGCATGTCTTTTTATTGTTTACACCAGTTATTTACATAACATCACGCCGGTACGCTGTTAATGGGTACGCAGGTAGGTACCACTTAAAAGTGAAAAATAAAACTCTTTACAAAAAATACAACCGATTTCCAAAAACAAAACACTACAAAGTATAAAATAACTTTAATTTTGGAAGTCGGTGTCAAAAAACGAAAAAAATAACCAAAAACATCGACTTCCAAAATTAAAGTTATTTTATTATTTGTGGTGTTTTGTTTTTTACCTTCTAGTGTCAACTTTTATGTGTACATCCATTTTCGCATGCTAAAGCAAATAGGCACCTATTCAATAAACCTAACCTAACACCCCATACCAAGATCAGCTGAAGCCATATCAATAAATCTACCATGAGACATACAATAATATTAAAAGGTGAAGCTGAAGCAAGAATTATGTGTAACGGAAGCAATGGGCAATGTTCCAAACTGGGGAATTTACTCGCTGAGGATACCCCGGGCTGTGTGACTGTACTGCTACAAATGAGAATTAACTGGTGAAGTTTAATTAACGTGTCGTGATCACAGTGTAAGAGGTTTACTTATATTGTTTACAATTATGTTTTCTGTACATTAAAAGGGCTATTTTGTTAGTCATTGATACCAGCCATTTTTTTTAAGCATCAGAAAATTGACACGATTTATGCAGAAACCAAAAAATTTAAAAAACCGCCCAAGTGCGAGTCGGTACCATCTTACTTTTATTATTTGTTGTTACAGCGGCAATAGAAATACACACTCTGTGAAAGTTTGAACTTTCTACCTATTACGGTTCATGAGATATATAGCCCGCTGACAGACGGATAGACGGACGGACGGACTGATGGACGGATGGACGGACGGACGGACAGCGGAGGCTTAGTAATATAGTTCCGTTGGTTCGGAAACCTAAAAATCAGCTGTTCCTTAATTTTTAGGGTTCCGTTGTTTACCCAAAAGGGTAAACAACGGAACCCTAAAAATTACCAAGCCTCCGCTGTCCGTCCGTCCGTCCGTCTGTCTGTCAGCGGGCTGTATCTCAAGAACCGTTATAGGTAGACGGTTGAAATTTTCACAGATTGTGTATTTCTATTGCCGACTCGCAATTTAATTTAATAGGATTTTGCTTATTGCTAAAATTATATCATTACCTATCGTTACCTATTGAGTCAAGTACTCAATCTCGACTCGACCTGTGTCAATGAATCTACTAGCTTGTTAGCGTCCTCGACTATACATTGTTTCCGTTTACATAGTGAGTGAGTCGAGTAGAGCGATGGAAGAATCCTCTGACTTAGAATATAGGTGCTGGTTCCCTATGCACAACTTCAAAATGAAACTTACCTAAATTAAATCCTTTTTTGTACCTGCCTTGATATTTAAAGATACAAGAAAATTTAATCTCCAATACTTGGCCAAATGTGGTCTTAGACTCATGACATTGCTTGGACATGTCGCAACCAGTCACGTCTGTATCGCCCTTTATTGAAGTCGTCTAGTCATTGTCAGTGTCCAATCCATATCAAATTAATAATAACTATAGTGGACAATTTCTAAACTTAATTGCACAAACTAGTGCACAAAGACGCACAAACGAACCTGTTGTCAGATGGATGAAAAATAAATAAAAGTCTCGCAGAGATGTTGCGCCCCTAACTAGATAAAAATATTCTAAAAATGTTTTACTATGTCTTATTTACTGAATGAAGACGATTTATCTAAACTTGTGTTATAAAAAGACAAATAGAGAATTATCTCTAAAAATAGAAAGAAAACTCCATGAAACTAGCTTTTGCCCACGACTTCGTACACGCGTAGGTATCTCATTTTTCCCGTTACCGTATAGCCTTCATGAATATGGCTATCATATAGAAAACCCGGCCTAGTGCGAGTCGGACTCTCAAACGAAGGGTTCCGTACCGTAAACAGAAAAAAAAACACGTTTCTTATGTAGGAAACGTTTCTTTTTTCCTTTTATTTTTAATTTAATTTAATTTTTATTATTTGTTATTATAGCGGCAATAGAAATACACACTGTGTAAAATTTTCAACTGATGACATTGTGTTCTTGAGATATAGCCCGCTAACAGACGGACGGACAGACGAATGGATAAATGGACGGATGGACGGACAGCGGAGGCTTAGTATTGGGGTTCTGGTGGTTTTCTTTTGGGTCCGGAACCTTAAAAATATTTTTTCATATCCGACTGGTAGTTAGAATAGCGCGAGATTAGCGCATTCAAACAAACAAACAATCAAACTCTTCAGCTTTATTGTATTAGTAAAAATACTGTAATTTTTCATTAAGGAATACACATTATTGCGAAGCGCCTTTGGTAGGCTACTTTTTATCCAGAAAAATCCTTTTTCCCCCTAGCGATTGTAGAGGGCGCCTACAGTAGTCCTCCATCGCGAGCGGGCTTCACGCTTCACCTCGCTCCACGTCATTCCGATACTCGTCGATTCAGCCAACACAGCCGCCAGGTTTGACGGGGACGGCCATGCTACCTTTACCCTTCAAGATTCAGTCCGGAGCCTATTTTGGAATGTGATCCGTATTCTTCCGAAGCGTGTGACTAATCCTTGTCCACTTACGAAGCTTGGTCTAGGAGTCGATCGGGCTTTCGTGTTATTTCTCTAACAGCTCTACGTAAGGGATGGTCTAACATTGTTTATTGTATGTATCTATCTAAAAATGTATTTGTTGTATTATTTTTGTCTTTCTTTTAAGTCGCATCTGCCATATTCTGCTTCTGCACCACGCCCCCGCTGCCCTAGCAGGGTTCATATACGAAACTTATACCTATTTGTAACAAGACCTTGTAAACGACATGAATGCAATAAATAAATAAAGGTGGACTGGTAGAAAATATCACAAAATATCTAAATATCTACACTATTTACACATCTACACTATAATGTGATAAAGAAGAAAGACGTATGTTTGTAACAAATAAACTCAAAAACTTCTGGACGCATTTAAAAAATTCTTTCGCCATTAGAATGCTACATTATCCCAGAGTAACATAGGCTATATTTATTACTAGAAAAAATTGTAATACTAAACCCGCGCGAACGAAGACGCAGGTGAAATGCTAGTAAAAAATATAGAAATGGTTTTGAGCCAGTTACTTAGAAAAAATCATAGTTCCTTCGGTACGGTGGCAGGACCACGAGAGCAAAGCCATAGGATAAAGCTTGTAAAAATGTTGTACCGTACCAGTGTTATATCCCATTTTTCCTGAATAAAGAAGATTTATTATTTATCAAACAATATTTTCCCTATATGTCTGTTTTGATAAATAAAATATGTATCTGTGAATTATGCCTACTAAACTATTCTCTCTGATAATAACGGAATAGGAAGATAATGACCAATTTGTATCGTCGATAACTGAGAGGGGAGATAGTGGCACTTTGCAGTACAGTCACGTGCTATAGGCGGTGCACCTCCCTCGTCGAATCACTGATTTTTGATACCGACTGTACTCACACTAAGCCAAGTATTTGCTGATGGTGTATTTCTGTTGAGGCACAGTATTGCTTAGGGGCAGAATTTTGTCTGGATGTGGTCAGGGTCGTTACTTGATTTTTAATTCAGCCAGCATTCCTTCCCTAGCAGCCTTAGGCGTTGGACAATCGAATTTTGCAATAGTTAAAAAGTTGATAACTTTTTAATTGATCATTCTAATCTAGTCAACCATGTCACAATTACATTGCACCATACACACTGTGTAATATCTTAATAATATGTATGTTTTTTATTTGTATTAATCCATCATGCTTTACGGAACGGGTAAACAGATTTAGATAAAACTTGAAGAATAGACAACCTGGATTAGGACATGGAGCACATTATTTTATCCGATATGTCCTTTTGTCATAACTTTCAACTATTACGCGCGTGACGCCACTGAAAGAAGCTAGTACAAACTAAGCGTAAAATTATCATATTCACTTTGCTGTAACTAAACAACAGACATACACATTTGAACTCCCACAGAACGCAACATTAATCTTCTTCATACGTTTAAAATTTCCCAATCCAATATTTCTCAACCCCTTACCAGTTCCACTTACAACTCCCGTACAGTGTCGTATAAATATTTAGAAAAACCGAAACGAGTTCGCGCTCTACTACAGTCCTCCACTCGAACGCAGAAGCCCCGAAGCTTCGAAAGTGATTAGGATTACTGCCAACAGTGTATCCCGCCAACTAACTGATATATGGAATGGAGCTAACTTCAAAAACTATTGCGATCCTTGCACTGAAATACGGGATAATTCCTGTTGCAATTAGGAACTTTGCCGATGTTAATTTTGCGATTTCGTTTGCTACGGTGCTACGGGGCTACGGTTCGTAGCGCGTGAGCTACGACTTTTTAATCGGCTACGCGATTGCTACGCAGTTGCAGATGCACATTGTTTATTTTAGTTATTTATGAGTGGCCTAAGGGCCAATTGTACTAACTCTTATGCAATGTTTGCATTCGCCATCTTCGAAAAAGCCTCAATTTCCATACATTTTTCTCAGATTGCGACTGACATGAGAATACGAAAAATAATTGAAAATTAGTAGAATTGAAACTCCTGTCTGTTAGATGCAAGACGCACAGGACCAGTGAATGTGGCGATACTTAGGGAAAGCCTATGTCCGGCAGTGGACGTCTTTCAGTTGTAATGATGATGATGAGTGGCCTCATTGCTTAACTTATCTTAACAACAATATTAGTGTTTCAATATACCCCCACTTGCTAAGTTTGCATACAAAGCTCAACCAAGAACAATATAAAATTTGTTCTCTCAAGGAAGACGGTGTATCAAAATACCCAAACTTTTTATAGCATCTATGGGTATGGCAGAATGTGCGACAATTGTACGCGAAAGTCATGAATTTCTCCATAAATATTGTAAAGCCATAATTACTCAGTAGGTACTAGAAAACACTTTGACTGCAACCCAAAAACACATCCAAACAATCCTTCCCCCAATCAATCGTGTGTTCAAACCTGTCCCAACACACCCGTGTTTCAACCCACCCCCTAGGAGTAAGTTTCGCGATCCATTAGTAACGTGTTTGTAAGAGCATTCCGACTAAAAGCATTAAAGAAAACGTCTGTAACCGGCCGTTGAAAACACTATTGTTTATTCAAAGTGTTCGTTTTTCTTAAACTTTATTTGACTTGAATCTTGATGATATTAATGTGTGTAATTGTTGCAGTTCTTTGGCTCTTTGGCAGTCGTTACGCGTAGTCACAAGTTGATGCCTTGTGGCAAGACTGGTTTCAGATTTTTTATCTGCCAGTAGTCTTAGTCTCAGTTACTGGGTTGTATTGATCAGATAGAGGCAGTCGCTTCATGTAAAATACTGGTACACTGGTACTGGTTGCGCAGGTCAAAAAATTCACTGTATAATAATATCAAGACGCATTCCTTCGTTTGTCAGCCATATTGTGGGCGTGCGCATTGCATGGATTTTAGTTTTTGCTGTCTTTGGTGCGCACAGATAATATAGCTATTTTGTAGAGTTGTGCGCGCCACTATTAGTCGGCCACATTCCACCCTCTACACAACAGTCTGTTGCCATCTCCTCACTGTCTTATTTTTATGATATTTTACCCTTATGTATTTATTTTTCTGTTTATTTGTCTCGTTTTAATTACTTTGTATGCTGATCCGATCGACGTCATACTCAACGCCGGCTGTCGCAGAAAATCAGCGCTGTGGTTCTGTCTCGCACACGAGTCCTAGCACTATGTTGAGCGATGGCCGTTTTGCGCAAATGTGACGCATATCTTCCCAACTTTTATAAAATTTTGTATATTTTTTTTTTTGGCATTTATCATGCTTGGCGCAAATAAACGCTTTTTCTTTCTTTCTTTACTCAGGTAAATCTAAACCCATCACAAGCCGATACCCTTTGGCAAGACTGGTTTCAGACTTCTTATCTGCCAGCAGTCTTAATCTCAGTTACTGGGTTGTAGTGATCAGGTAGGCAGTCGCTTCATTTAAAATACTGGTACTCAACTGAATCTAAACCGGCCGCTGAAAACACTGCTGTATATTCAAAGTGCTCGTACTCTTGGACGATGGGGTTCGAGTGCTCACATGACTAGCTAAACGCTTAGTTGACACTTCGCGTGACCCAAGGGCTGGCTTTTACCTCGGACAGGGGGGGGGATAAGCATTGCCATATAACGTGGCAGTGTTGCCAGCCTTTTGGGCTCACTTCCAGTGGACAGCGTAGCGGACGAATTTTTTGACGCCATTTTATAGCTAGGAGTTTTATTTTCTATTTTAAGTGTTTAAAGTTTGTTATTTAAATAAACATCAATTAAGTGTTCGTTCTTTTTAAACTTTATTTGCCTCGAATCTTGATGATATTACAGTGTGAAATTGAGATTTTTTGGCAGTTGTTACGGGAAGTTAGAAGCTAAGAAATCAGTCATGGAACTTATACCAGTGGGAATCGTGTTACCCCGTTGCTCCTTTGTAGAGTTCACATAGGCATGAAAATACTGGAAATGGAAGCCGGCCCCAGTATAGTTGGGAAAAGGTTAAGCAGATTGAATTGTTGTGTTTTTTGAGTGAGTTAAGTTACATTACACCGTTAATTATTGAGTTGATTCTAGAATACAAGAATGATATATCCTTCACGAGTCACCGCCAGTTTAGAGGGTTACCAGTTTGGAGAGATGCGGTACAGAGAGTAAAGTCCTGCAAATCCCCATTGAAAAGGGAGGATCCTCCGACCAGGCTGTTGTTGTGCCTGGCGGGCGACTGCCCGATAGTTAATATTCGGGCTGATGTATATGTTTAAATTGCACGGTAAAATCTGCTTGTGCGATGCAGGATTTCGACATAGTAGTTCGCTGCTACTTGGATAGATGGCGTAGCGGTTCGTTTTGTTGCGATGCGTATTTGCTCCGTTGGTTTATTCTTGTGGCGGCATTGATGCCGCTACAGATATTTATAATGCTTTCACATAGTTATAATAATACAAGAATGATAATGGATATTTGTAAAGCTTTCATAAAGTTACATATCAGGCTTATCCAAAAGTAATCATAATCGGTTCACATTTTCTAAACTAACTAGTGGACATCACGCGGTTTCACCCGCGTAGTTCCCGTTCCCGTGGGAGCACGGGGATAATAAGCCTATGTTACTCCTTGATAATGTAGCTAGCCAATGCTAAAATAATTTTTCAAATCGGTCCGGTAGTTTAGGAGCCTATTCAATTCAAACAAACAAACAAATCTTTCCTCTTTATAATATTAGTGTAGATGTAGATAATAAAGCTAAATAGTTTTTTTTTGTATGTTTGAATGTGATAAAAAAAAAACCGAAACCGAATCCAATAGTGAAATTGCTAAATAGTGTATGCCCCCTAATGGGTAGTTTTTTGAGTTACCATAACCTAATTATAAGACCTATTGTATCACCAAAAAACACACTAATAAATACTTTGACTTGACTTGACTTGTGATAATCTCTGGAAGTACCAGTCGGATTTAAAAAATTCCGACTGGTAATTTCAACAAATTTGGAAATTTTTAACTGGAAATTTTTGCATGTGATAGCCCAATTTTTGAGGAAAGCTACAAGCTATTTAACATCACGCCAGTGGTTGTCTATTGTTTACCCGAAGATTATATACCATAATCATCATATTCCCGAATTTCATTTAACCGAATTTCATTTGCCCGAATGTTTTGTTTGCCCTAAAAGACATATGACATACTGTTAATTGCCCGAAACTTAGATACCATAAGATACGAGTGCCACACGTATTGTTTTTCATATTTTTAAGTGCCATAATAATTATCAAACATAATATTTAAACGCCATAATGATTATTAGACATAACATAAAATATTCTATGCATGGTTGATGGTGGGCTTGGCCTACTTCTGTGTGGTTTATAAAAAAATAACCACGAAGGGGATGGCGGGGTCTATTCGCTCGCTTCGCTCGCTCACACGACCCCGCCATCCCCTTCTAACCTAACCTATCCGAGTCGGAGTGCCCTAAAGTCCCAATTGCATCCAGTTTCTCCTGATATAACAACAGTTACATACCCAATGTCGATGACAAATAATGTTATGGCATATGATAATTATGGCATGTGATAATTAGGGCATGTGATAATTAGGACATGTGATAATTCGGGCATGTGATAATTAGGGCTTACAATGATTATGACACTACAAATGATGTTATGGTAAGTGACTTTATGGGAAACAAAGCTTCTAGCACGTGACTAATATAGCAAATAAGAGTAGGGCAAATGAATATTACGTCGTATAATATTATGGCTGTTGACTATTATGGCAAATGATATTAGAGTAAATAAAATTCGGGCAAACGGCGGTACACCCACGCCAGTGCCGCCGGGCAAAATTACCGATTATAATTACTTTTTGATCAGCCTAGTATAATTGTATGTGCATGTTCCTATGATTTAAACTCATGCCCACTTACTTTAGGACACATATTTCATTGCAGGGCAAAGATTTTATTGTTTTTAATATATAAAAAAGAACACTGAAATAAAACCTTGTAATACCAAGATTTATGGCCCGGAAAGTAAATTAAGTAATGGCCGATCGATGAAATTGAATCTCTAGTGTTTAATGTTATGGCGAGCGATACCGTTCACTGCTGTACACTCAACTGCATTGCCTGCTTGCACTCTACTTAATTACAATGTACTCAACTTCGTCATTTTATTGCTCCTACGTTCTGTTGTAGTGGAAATAGCTCATGGCTGAGGTCTGCTTAAATTATTCTAGCTTCTATGTAGGGCAGTAATGTATGTGTGCTCCTTTGCAGATTCTCTTGGGTTAATCTCAATAGGCAGGTATGTACCACACACCGCGCGGCTAGCGTGTCATGGCTCAACGCAAAGAAACTGACCAAAGTTTTCTATTCTGTCTGCATCTGGTTGAATGCAGATGATACCAGTAGTTTACCTGGAGCGGCTGCCTCGTCAAGACTAGTATCAGATTTTTTGGCTTCTAAGTACTCGTACCGACTTTTTTTATTTGGGACAAGCCCGCCACACATTCCCAACTCGTACCGACTGACAAAGATGTGTTTTCCGATCTGCGGACGGATCTTAAAGTTCGACCCGTGCAGTTTATATTATTTGGCAACCATTTGTAGTCAACCCAATTAATTACGGCGGATATATCTGCACATTTCACGAAAACACGAGGCAACAAGATAAGACAAAATTAATTTAGCCATCATAACAACCAAAACGGTCCCCCACTCAAAAGACAAGACGTTTAAAATCATCTAAGACAGAGGTAATGCTAATCTCTCTATTACTTAATTCGTCCTTCAAGGAAATACTGTTAACTCTTCCACTTTAGGACGTGGAACGGGCTCGTTCCACATGCCACGTGTGTTCATTCGTTCAAAATGCTAATTTCTATGGCAACATTTGTAACATTAATGACGTTTTCGTTTAATTCGGCTCGCTTTGAGAAGCAAATGAGTGTGGGTGCCATGTGGTGAGGAGAGGACGAGCGTTTAGCCGAACTAGGAATTATGTTTGTGATTGCCTGTGCTTGGATGGTTTCATTAAGGGATTAGCATCATTGTAACACTCATCATTATCATCAATCATTGTATAATTATTAGTATTATTAATTTTTATTGTTTGTAAAATCTCATGTATTTACTAATATTCCAGCAAATAAATTATTTGTATTTATAATAATTACGTTTATTGGACAAAATCAGAACTTAGCCTACTACAGTTTCAATACTAAAAACCATATAAAAGGCATCTAACCGAAATGAACTCCTGATTGCCAAACTAGGTAAATACCTGTATCTTGGAAATCAGTGCTGTTCCAATGAACATAACAAGAACTCTTACTTAGACAAGGAATAACTAGGATACATCAGTACTGAAAAGTTAGACCACAATTAAGTCATGTGAAAAAAGAGAAAAATAAAAATAGAAATACAATAACAAATGACAAATTATTGCGTTAGTTAGGGTTTATTTTACAACTTGACGACTTAAAGAGATATAATAAGTGTTGTGTAAGATGTAGTAGTGTTGTGAAGTGAAGTGAAGTGAAGTGAAGTGAAGTAAAGCGTAGTGTAGTGTAGTCTAGTCTAGTGCAGTGTAGTGTAGTGTAGTGTAGTCTAGTGCAGTGTAGTGTAGTGTAGTTTAGTGTATTAAAGAATTTATTAAGAACAAGTTTACAGACATAGTAAGCACAATATAAGTCTAGAAGCACCAATATAATTGAAAAAAAAAAACTTTGAGTGCAATTGAGTAACCCTAGAACCCACACAAGGATATCCTGTGTCGTGGGATCTAGTATCCTCGTGGTTGATGATACATATAAGTGCACATAGTAGATTACAGTTGGGTTCAAATAAGTTAACATTAAGCAAAGGTAAAGAAATTTAATACAAATTCAAACTTAACTTACAAGATTACGTTCCTGAAAGTTGTATGTGTGGTGTGATAGTATAGTGTATGTGTGTGTGTGTGTGTGTGTGTGTGTGTGTGTGAGTAAATGTTCGAAAAGGGTATGAGTTGTAAAGAGAATGTAAAGTGATGTGTATTGTGTCTAAGGGTGTGCTTGTGTACGTTTATGTGTAGGACATGTGTGTGGATGAGTTAGCGCAGATGATTTACATCAGGGGAATCAGGAGAGCTTCAGTTTTTACATAGTCCTGAGCTGATAGCCACTTCGTAATTTTAGTCTTACAATTGTGCTTGGAGCAACCAACTAAGTTCAGGATTTTGTTCAGTTTATGATAGATATATGGACCGAAATATCTAGGGGATCTTTGGGCGAACTTTGTACGAGTTGCAGGTATGACCCATTTAAGTATATTGGGTAACGTGACGATTTAGTTATATAAACCTATTAACCGGATTAGAGAGAGATGTGAGGAGGCTTATCAAATCGACAATTGCAAAAGGGTATATTCCTACAGGAAAAAAAACAATTCATCTTTCGTAGTCCGTTTATTACATTTAAAAAATGTTGGACTTTATTTTTTGCTTTTTCAAATGGATTAGAATTGACAACGATAAGGTGCATTAAAGTTGAGGAGTTTTAGGTTAGTGACGTCACTCGCTCGTAAAAAGTGTACTATCACGTGACGTCACGTGACTTTTCCGCTCATTGTATCATCTTCATTTGTTATTTGTCGTGGAAAAAAAAACCAAAATACGTGTCAAATAATTTTTGGGAATCTAACTAACGTCGATATTAGATTTTTGGAAATACCCCATTGTTGCACATGGTCGTAGCAGTAATAAATGTTTCGTTTGTTGCTATAATAATTATCACGCATGGCAAACAAATTGGCGAACTCTAATTCATTGTTACGTGCAAAGAAGCAAGTTGCGAACCTTTCAACTATACTTATCAAGGTGCTATTCTGTAAACCTCGAACCATGTAAACTTAGGTGAGCTGACCATGAAGTGAGCTGTCATGAATCCATAATAACAAGATGGAATGAAATTGCACTGCATGCTCACTCCACCTAACATGGACGCGGAGACACATGAACCTGCATCATTCGTAGAGTATGACGGAAAAGGAAGAGCTCGTGGCTAAATAATAACTGCCACATGGATCGGTCGTCAAGGTAAAGCAACGCTTGCCGCGGTTGGTCTGAGGATGGGTAACCATTTTCACATACTTGCCGAGACTCCTCCGTGCCTTGGAAAAGCACGTTAAGCCGTTGACCCCAGTTGACTTTTAGATAGATTTAGTAGATCTTTGGCAGTCGTGGCGGAATGTCAGAAGCCAGGAAAATACCTCTGTTTTCCTGGGCTTAGAGAGTAGCCGCGGGGCAACTCAAAGTCTGTAGTTTCAGGCTTATTTGCGGGCGTATTCTACGCCGTATCACCTAAACATTAAGAATTAATGACAACACGAATTGACAGTTACTAGCGTTCGGGACTAATCGTAAGTTTGTAGGTGATACGCATTGATTTATAAAAAACCCAAGATGCACAGTCTTGAACAAATGCAACACTCGAAACTGTCAAAAACTAACATGTATCAAGTGTCATGTGTAAGTTGTGTGTAGTTTTACTGTAAACAATTTTTTTTTGGAAATTCAACCTTACACGGATCGCTTAAAGTTGTTTTTACAAAGTAGTGCAGTATGGCGAGCGATGCGAGACTGTTTGAAACTTGCGCACAATTATACATTATGCGCTTGTTTTTTGCGGACGTTTTGAGATGCTGAGTGTGTATCTTAGGTTTTTATATTTCAATGGTGATACGAAGTAGAATACGCCCGCAACTAAGGACTTCGGGCTTAGAGAGTAGCCCCCCTGACACCAGCCAGTACTGAGTTGTGGAGGCCAGACATGCATTAACTCCACGTAAAACACTGGTATTCAGCTGAGTCAGTTTTGAATGGAAGCCAACCCCAATGTATTTGGAAAAAGGCTAGGCATATGAGCATATGACAGAAACAAACATGCAAGAATTGTTTGGAATTAAATGCGTGTAAAACTTTGAAAACTAGATGTTTTAATTTTTAAGTGACAGAACACAGCCGCATCCAATCCAATCTCTTAAAAATTTTAGTCCAGGGTTGCAAGCTTATACATAATTTATAAATTCAATAATCTTTATGTTTAGATTGTTCTAAACAAGAATCATATCAATTATGAAGCTTCTAATCTGTAAACAACGCCATCCCACTAAAACATCCCACGCTATATATTCCACCCCAACAAGCTACTCCATTAATGCAATATACTATAATTGAAATCCAACAATTAGTTTTCAACAAATTCACTAACAAACTTATTTACTGAAATTCCCTTTAAATCAGTGGTTTCCAATCGTTATTTGACCCGGGACCACTTGAATTTATTTTTTGCTAGCAGTGACCAAAAATCAAGAAGAAAAACACTTTGTTTATCTTAAATACTTGTATCAAATAGATATTCAAAACTTGTAGCATAACTATCGTTTGTAATCAAAAGTAACGGAAATTGTTATAGAAAAACACAACATTTCTGATATAAACTTATGCGGGCCTACACGTCCAAATAATTTTATCAAACAGGCTGGTTCAAACAGTTTAATCAAATTGGCATGAATGTCTGTGGAAAATTTAAGCAAAAATGAGTCGTCAAATGGACGATGAAATGGAATGGATAGAATGGCCTTGAGGCAGTTTAGAAATTCTGACACTAGGATATGTGGGGTCGTTAGACCTTACTTCCCACACGATAAGAAGAAGAAGACGAAGAAATACTTAATTTCGTATTTCTTTGTGATCAACTTGAACGTCTATGGTCCGCATTATACTCAGTTTGCATCAACGACATTTTTGAGTTGAAAATCTGGAAATTTTAAACCTTTTGCGGCAAATTTTGGCCCGTGCAGACCACCAGTGGTCCGTGAACTACAGCTTGGGAACCACTGCTTTATATAAAGCTTCAATCACGTAATTTGAATGTAGTACTAATCAATCACTTTTCTCATAATTATTATATTGAATTAAGTTATTAACTGGAACTTGTTTCCAATGTAATTTGATGGCTCGATAATATTGTGGAGTGAATTGGATGGATTACGTTGTTTTAGTTTTGTTTGCGTGGGTCTGAAATGTTATTTTAATATCGGCCTTGTGACAGGAGATTTGGGTAATATTTAGGTAACAGTAAAACTTGGAAAATTAGACACATTCACATTTTCTCTAATGATACTCTTGTTTTTGGAATATCAGCCACTGCTAGAATTTCACAGACAAATAAATATATGCAAAACTCTTCCGTTACTGACTGATTGAGTGACTGAGTGATTTCCAGACAAAGCACAGGGTCGTAGAAAGTTGAAATTTGGCATGAAGTTTTCCTACACTCCGTAGGGCAGCACTGAGAGATGATGATGATGAACGGGGAAAAACGGGATATACGCGTAAGAAGTCGCGGGAAAAAACTAGTGAGTTATAAAGGGGCTAAGAGGGGGTAAGCACGAATTTTCAGCAACCACATTCGAGGCGAAAAGTTGATCGCTGATCAGATGCGGTATGCTGAGAGGACCCTGAGATTGTACCTATGTGAAAAGTTTCAGATAGGAGCCTTGTGGTCGGTGGTCCACAGGTTTCAGTGAGGTCAGATTTCTGAAACATAGTCGGCCTTCTATAATGTTCCCACTGTTGGGACTCAGGCCTCCTCTCTAGGAGAGGGAATGGGCCGTAATCCACCACGCGGGCCCAATGCGGGTTGGTGAATGTCACATGTCTTAATTTTTGGTTCTAATTAATTTTTGGTTCTAGGACATGCCGGTTGCCTCACGATGTTTTCCTTCACCGTTTTGAGAGCAGTGGTGATGAAATAAATTACACAAAGTAATGTGCCTGGCTGGGTTTGAACCCGCGACCTACAACTCGTAAGTCGGAGCCGTTACCACTCGGCCACCACTGTTCTCACTGTTCAGATTTCTGAAAAGGAAACGGAAAAAGGCCTTTGCCTACTTATTAGTTTTTCTGGTTTCGAACTATCCATGGCTGTCATTGATCTTCAAATGACAGTCGGGATCAACAGTACGTACATGTATACACGCGTGCACATACGTAGTACGGCTTAAAGTGCTTTCCGAAGAACGTAGAATTCTCATCATGAATGTCGTTCAACTATCCAGGGACCGTCCTCGGCAAGCTTCGCTTAACCTTGAGCATCAAACCGTGTAGCTATTAACAATTAGATAACATGGATAGATATATATCCTTACTAATATCATAAATGCGAAAGTAACTCTGTCTGTCTACTGAACCGATTCAGATAGTCTAGAGCCTGAGAAAGGATATAGGCTGCCTTTTATCCCGGGAGTATGCTCCCCAGGGACCACGCGGGCGAAGCTGCTGGCTTAAGCAAGTATGACATAATTTTGTAATTAATTAAGTTTGTCTTATTTACGCAAAAAATCAGACTCAAATTATTATTTTTTTACACTACTAAAAACATTATCCGGACAACATAACTGTCTCAAATAGCCACAAAAATCACAACTACCATCTTCCTTTACTTCTACAAGACGCAGTTTATTCCCCCAGCAGCTCGCCGGTAAACATGACGCCTCATTGTCAAGTCGGCACGGCGCCGAGGTACCTTTCAGGCTAATTTTAAGTTCAAACTAACCTATTTAGCCTGTCGGCGGCCCGGGGCGGCCGAAGTTAGAGCACTGTCATAAGGAGGCGTTTAAACTGGGCGAGGAAAATCCTTTTCTGTAGTTAGCGATGGCTTTGGCTCTAGGTATAGGGACTATGACTGGATTTTAATTACAATTCCTATCTTACATACATTAGAACATCCTACGTTGCGTCGGTGAGTACCCTGATCAGGTTTATCCTTTTCCTGCAAATTAACTGGTCCATTATTTGCTCTTACCCGGACGGATACTTGGCGCGCACTTATAAAATGTGAAAGTTTGTTCACAAATCACCAAACCTCAAAAGCTGAACAGATTTTCACGAAACTTAGCATACGGGTAGCTCATGTAAGTAATGGAAATAGACTACTCTTTATACCCGCGAAGCGTAAAATAAGTGAAGAAGGTGATATAGAGGTATATTGTATGAAGCTTTGTAGATACAAAAATAGTTTTCAATTACAATTCAAAATGTTTGTTAACTCGTCAGTCATAGAAGCGAGTGTGGCACAAACTGTGGAGGATGAATGCAGCTGTGCGAGCGTGATAGCTGACTTGATTGATTGATTGATGACTCGCCAACACTTGCCACCGAGTTTATTAAAGTGCGAACTTTTGAGTTTTCTAGTGCGAATTGGTTTAGGCTTCAGAACGATCTAATCTGATTTGAACTGAACTGATGGTTCTGCCAAAGTGGCGGAATTTGTCCGAAAGACCACCGCGGCCCTGGAACGCAAAGGGCATTAGAAGGAACACAGACGGGTTTTAGTCAGTAAGAGCCTGACACTCCCTTCCACTCCGCCCAGAGTAGAAGGAGTCATTTGATGAATTCCCATCCTTAAAAAAAACCTGTCAGTGGTTATAGGTTACAACTTCAAACGCCGTTTGATTATCTATACAAAGTCCAAGGAGCCTTTTCTTAATATCCGTTTATCTTTAATTCAAATAACTTTGAAACTAAGAGCTACAAAGAGAGACAACATTGTTACCATTGTGGATAGCACTGTGGTGAGGAGACACAGGAAAGTGGAGATTGAGCATAAGCAAAGAAAAGCCTACGACTTACAGTAAATGAAGTCAGATTGTGGATGATTGTATTGTACCTCCTCACCGATTTTGGTATCGGCGGCCAATTCCAATGATGACTAGCCATCGGAGGGGCACTTATTTAATTGCACAAGTGTGTGCGCAATCACAGCTGCACTCTCTCTTCTTTCGCTCTCAAAATCCGATGGGTCAGCAATCCGACATCCCCGGTGAGAGATCTGGCACGAAATAAACGGCTTAACGTGATTTTCGAGGCACGGGGGTATTACACCACCAACTTCCAAACCTATTTAAAATTCCTATTGAAAAAACCCAATAACACTTTTTCGGCCTGGGAATGGAACCTAAGACCGCACACTCAGCAGTCGTGGTTATGACCGCCAGGCCAATAGTGCAATTGGTTGGGTAAGTGATGATAAAATAGCAATGAATCAAGCGATGCAATATACTAGAGTCTGGCCATAAATACTGTTATTATTAAAAATAAGAAAGAAATTACGTTTGAATTTGGAATCTGTCATTTCTATACGATTGTTTATTGAGTTTTCTAATTTTGGCGCCAATAAATTGTACAAAATTTTGCGATATTAAAATGGAGTGGGGTGATAAAGAGAACCGAATCGCTGTGATGGCATTAGACAAAGTTGGTATGGAGACTAATGCAATTTTTAAAACTCTCCATACGCTTGATATTAGTCAAATGTTTGTGTACCGGGCTATTAATAGGTACAATGAGACCTCCTCTGTTTGTGACAGAAAAAGAACTGGCCGTCCACGTAGTGTTCGTACGAAAAAGGTGGTCAAAGCAGTAAGGGAAAGAATTCGAAGAAATCCTGTCCGAAAGCAAAAGATTTTATCTCGGGAGATGAAGATAGCACCCAGAACCATGTCGCGTATTTTAAAAGATGAGTTAGGACTTGCAGCCTATAAGAGACGCACTGGTCATTTTTTAACTGATAGTTTAAAAAAGAAAAGGGAGGTAAAATCGAAGCAACTACTGAAGCGGTACGCAAAGGGAGGTCACAGAAAAATTTTGTTTACGAATGAGAAAATCTTTACAATTGAGCAACATTTTAACAAACAAAATGACCGTATTTATGCTCAAAGCTCTAAGGAAGCTTCCCAATTAGTCGACAGAGTGCAACGTGGTCATTATCCAACTTCAGTGATGGTTTAGTGGGGTGTTAGCTATGAAGGAGTGACTAAGCCATATTTTTGTGAAAAAGGTATAAAAACATCGGCAAAAGTGTATCAAGATACCATTCTTGAGAAGGTAGTTAAGCCCCTTAACAACACCATATTCAATAACCAAGTATGGTCCTTCCAACAAGACTCGGCGCCGGGTCATAAAGCTCGGTCCACGCAGTCTTGGTTGGAAGCGAACGTTTCGGACTTCATTAGAGCTGAAGACTGGCCGTCGTCTAGTCCCGATCTTAATCCGCTGGATTATGATTTATGGTCAGTTTTAGAGAGTACGGCTTGCTCTAAACGCCATGATAATTTGGAATCCCTAAAACAATCCATACGATTGGCAGTGAAGAATTTTCCCATGGAAAGAGTGCGTGCTTCTATTGATAACTGGCCTCAACATTTAAAGGACTGTATAGCAGCTAATGGAGACCACTTCGATAAAGCTTTTTATATTTTAAATTGTTTTATATTTATGTATTAAACAAACAAACTGTAAAAGTAATAAATATAATTAGAAATAAATAAAAAAAAAATTTCTTTGTGACAATATTTATGGCAAGAGTAGGTAGAAACAGTTGCACCTCATCAACGCCCTTCCCTTTTCTCAATCACCATTTGTTTCTTATTAAACCTTCCCATCGACATACAAATCGTAGCCAATTGCTTTACATATTAACGCTACACCCAATAACAGGTCAGCAGGAACGGGGGTGCGCCAGCGTTTTCGTGATTAGGTTTGCTTCCCGCTTACTCTCCTGGGAGGACCGCGAGTCATGAATACAAATAAAAGAGTACATTTTGCTCTTGTTTATAAGCTGTATACTCACTGAGTGACAGTCCTATTCCGTGATGTTTACTAGGAATTAGTACAATTCACTACCATAAACATAATTTTCAAATTGACTTTTGAAAACAAAGTTGCCTTCGCCCCCTGTACGCTTATATCTTTTAAACTACGCAACGGGAAAGCATACTTTGTAAAGTTGTTTCCAGTTTGGCTAGCACATTGCAGTCTTGAATCACCTGATTGTCTGGTAAAAAGACGATTCCGTTCTTCGGAAGGCACGTATAAGCCGGTGGTCCTGGCCGCCAAATGGTGATCGTAAACCATGTCAGTGGCCCTTGAGGCGGTTTAGAAACTCTGACATTGGTAGATAGACCTTACTGCCCACACGATAAGAAGAAGAAGACCTACGCAATGGATTTTAATGTTTTCATCAATAGACAAAGTGATTCAAGAGAAAGGTTTATGCCATAAAACTTTAATTTTTATTATTTGTTGTTATAGCGGCAATAGAAATACACAATTTGTGAAAATTTCAATTGCCTACCTATTACGGTTCTTGAGATACAGCCCTCTGACAGACAGACAGACGTTCGGACGGATAGCAGAGGCTTAGTTATAGAGTTCCGTTGGTTGGTTTTCCCTTTGGGTACGGAATCCCGGAATCCTAAAAATGGGATATGCGCGTACAGTCGCGTAAAAAAGGTAGAACTTCCATAAACTACCATAGAATTTGGTTTGTGCTACAAAGCAACGCAGAAAAATATCGGTGTGATATTTTTTTAAATTCAGAGTTCATGGTCTGTAGTGACAAATGTCTGTATAGTGTGATCCCACTATCATCATCATCATCATAACAGCCGAAAGACGTCCACTGCTCGACATAGGCCTCTCCCAAAGGGGCCCCGGGTTTGCCATAATCGCCACACTTGGCAGGCGGGTTGGCGACCACAGTGTATGGTGTTGCGTTTTACAGAGAACGCTGCTGCCCATTCTCTGGCGAGTCCCTTAGTCGCCTCTTACGACACCCATGGGAAGTGATGGGATGGTATTATTCCATTTTTCTAAAGTGGTGTAACTTCCAGTCTAATCTGATGCTGCTCAGTATGCTATTTGCCTCCACAATCAATTAACTGGGTAGCATACCGTGATCGATACTTCAATCTTGCCAAAGGGCAATACACCCTTTGGCAAGATTGCAGTGTCAGATTTCGTGACTTCTGACTATCCGTAACGATATCGAAGATCTACAAATAACAGAGGGCGGACGTGCTATCCCAGGCACGCAGAACTCTGGGTCTGTTAAGATGGTCACCCACCTAAGAATCGACCGCCGCAACCGTTACTTAACTTTGCTAACTTTTTTTTATTATTGATAGGTACGCGTTTGACCACTATCTCATCTGATGGTAAGCGATGATGTGGTCGAAGATGGAGCTCGCTTGCCTAGAAATAACCCCTTCTTGACTTAAAGACTCCCAGGTTGTAGCTATCAGAAAACACAGACTCATGCAGAGAATTCCACTCCTGTCACTTTTGATAACTAGCTAGGATTTATGAATATTTATATTCGTTTCGTGATTGAGGAACCCAATCAACCAACCAACCCAGCCAACCTAAATTCAGGAAGATCAGTACATATGGATGCTTTTCCCGTCACCCAGTGAATACATAACTTAAGTTTACGACACTAATTCCGTCCTCATGAGGTATCTAGTATTCTTATAGCTATGCTGAACTCTTTTATAGGTTGAGGGTCTATAAAGCTTAACTGCATTGAGAAGCTGTACGATAAACAGCACTTTTATTTGCTTACTTTGTCATCACGAACTAGTAAATGGCTTCCTTATGTCTACTGAGATGGTTCCTCTTGGCTTTAGTTTCTTTTTGAAGGACCTCTCCAGCTGACCTTTTGAAAAATAATCTGAAGGAAATTTTGCTTGAGAATGGTTTTGTAAATAATAAACGCTATAAAATCATACTAACGGACTAAAGGACTCGCCAGAGAATGGGCAGCAGCGTTCTCTGTAAAACTCAACAGCATACACTGTGATCGGAAACCTGCCTGCCAAGCGTGGCGATTATGGCATACCCCCACAAATCTTGGGGGAGGCCTATGTCCAGCAGTGGACGTCTTTCGGCTGATATGATGGTGATGATAAAATCCTACTTACTATGTGTTTATATAAGTGTGAAAGTTTGGAAGGATGGACGAAGAGTGTTTGTTACTTTTACCCCAGAAAATACTGAACGGTTTTAGATGTTCGGCACACATATCTACACTAATATTATAAAGAGGAAAGATTTGTTTGTTTGAAATGAATAGGCTCCGAAACTACTGGACCGATTTAAAAAATTCTTTCAGCAATGGATAGCTACATTATCAGGGAGTAACAAAGGCTATATTTTATCCCCGTACTCCCACGGGAACGGGAACTACGCGGGTGAAACCGCGTGACGTCCACTAGAATTTTATAACCAGGTAGATTAACGCATACAATAGTTTTATCCCGACCTGAAGGCTAAACCGACGCAGGCGGTTAGAAGCTGGAAGTTAAATAAGTAGGTTACCTAAAGGAAAAACTTGACTCAAATAGTAGCATATACCAAACTTGTGTATACGTAAAAAGTAATTATGAATATTTTGTACAAATACAAAAATTAAAATCCAACTTATTAACAAAGACGGTTTTTAATAACCTGTGTATATCAACCTTAAATTCACAAAAACTTAAGTTGTTTCAAAGCAAGAAACGTCTCAAGTATGGCCGCGTCCTTCGCAGCAAAGTTTTAAAATAGGTAATCAAATGACAGAGGCAACTCTTAGCGGGACAGAGTGCTGTCTTCACGTGCAACTGTGAATTAACTTTAGATTTTTGCATAAATTGTTACGTTGCGCTAGCAGGCTTCAAAGATTGTTTTGTTGATGTGTTTTCTTATTTAAGTAATAGTAATAATCTAAAATAGAATGCTAGGTAAATGAATAAAGAGAGTAATAATGATAATGTTTCATTGTAGTTAGACTGTAGCGCAAATAGTTCAGACAAATTAGGGGCTTAACCTCGGAATGAGAGATAATGCGTTATCTATACTATATCCTTCCTATATGCGAAAGTAACTCTGTCTGTCTGTCGCACTTTCACGCCAAAACTACTAAACCGATTTACATGAAATTTGGTACACAGATATTCTAGAGCCTGAGAAAGGACATTTGCTACTTTTTACCCCGGAAATATGTTTCCTAGGGATCACGCGGGTGAAGCCCCTGGCAGAAGCTAGTACTATTATAAAGCTGAAGAGTTTTTTGTTTGGTTGAACACGCTAATCATAGGAACTAATAGATTGAATTGGAAAATTCTTTTAGTGTTGGATAGCCCATTTATCGAGGAAGCCTATATACAGTCAGGCTATATATAATCACGCTACAACCTATATGAAAAATGACACAGATGAAGTTGCGCGAGTCAGCTAGTAAACTTATACGCGGTGGAATTCTGTAATGCCACCTGAAGGAAAAGTACTCTTAATACTGTAGATAGAAAATTTTACTCAAAGAAAACATTCCTTTATTTTTGAAATGAAAGAAAACTGCATTCAATGATTTTCGAAAATTCGCTTGCCACACCCGGGAATCGAAACAACTTAAAATCTTTAAAATTACACTCTGTAGGTACTTTTATTGCATCGATCGTTAGGGTCATTTATAAGGAAAAAATCTGTCTAACAAACTTGATAAATTAAATGAAAGGAAATCCATGAAATCTGCACTTATAATTTCAATGGGTCAAGTTATAGCACTTTTACTCAAAGATCCATCTGTATCGTAATAACGTTAGGAAACAGTACTTCTACCATGATTTTTATCAATCTATACTCGCTAGCGACTGTAGTTAATTTTTTTTATGAAAACTATAAAAAAAAACAAGTTTCTAATTTATTTGTTTAAGTTGTTAACTAACAAGCAAGCAAGTTGCAAGTAAAACTTTAGTTAAAAACTAAAAAAATAAATTAGAAACTCGTTTTTTTTTTTAAAGTTTTCATACATTTTTATAACTACAGTCGCTAGCGAGTATAGATTGATAAAAATCATGGTAGACGTACAGATACGAGATGTGTTCCCCCTGTTAAAGAACCCACCACAGCAGACTTAAATTGACCGGTCCATGCACATAAGCAGACACATATAGACCGAAATAGTTTTACTTTAGAAAAGTGACAGACTTATTGATTTTTCCAAAAAAAGTTATAACTCATAACTCTAATAAACCTAACTTCATTATAATTGATGTTCTAAAAATCGGTATCCAAAGCGGTTATAAAAAACTATTAATATTTGAAAGGCACGAATAGCCATTTAATCGCTCAAAGCCTAATGAAAGGGCTTTCTATGAAATCATGCTTTGAAATTTTAATAACGCCCGCGAGGGATCCGCTTTTTATCGAGTAGCTGTATAAAACGGAAAAAAACGGGTAGGTGCTGTTGCCAATTTCCTGAAAGCACACCTTATTTTATTTGTTACAAGAAAGACGAATGAATGGTGGACCGATGACCTGGCGAAGGTCGCGGGTAGCCGATGGATGCGAGCCACACAGGACCGGTCATTGTGGCGACGCTTGGGGGAGGTTATGTCCAGCAGTGGACGTCTTTCGGCTGATATGATGATGATAATGATGAAGAAAGACGTTAGTTCACGTATGTTCCAGTAGGAATGCTTGAGCATAAACAGCAATTTTTTAAAGGATGGGTAATCATCATAATGACTCCTCACGCTCCTGGGGGTGTCAGACTCTTACTGACTAAAACCCATTCGTGTTCCTCCCAACGTCCTTTGTGTTACAAGGCCGCGGTGACTCTTTCGAACCCCGTCTACCTATGCTGCTGACACCTCTTTGAGCTGTCAACCCAGTTTTGGTTCTGATCGGACAGCGAGACATTGAACACTCGCCTTGGCCAGGAATCACCCTGCGGCTCCTGACGCCCGGGGCGTTTTCTTTTGTTGCGGCGGCTGGGGCGTGAGGTTTCCTTCTCTCTCACGTGGTTATAAAATATGGGCAGCCGAATCCCATATTTGGAACATAGGCCTCCACTTACTGGCTGTGGTCTGACCTGTAATATACTCGTACCAAGCAGGTACAGCGCGGATAGGTAGATGACAGACGTCGTCCAACTTTCGACTCGAGGACAAATAGATATTTGGGTGCGCCAAAGTTCACCTAAATTTTCAACTCCGATAATTGGAAATCCGAAAATGTTCTTCCTAACATTTTTCATCCTAACAATCACAATTCCTAACTACTCTGTCTCTAATGTTCATAATTCCGAAGCATTCAACTTCATAATGTCAGTAGCAATAAACATCTATTATACTTTTATTTGTTTTCCTATATTTTCTCAACATATCTTTTATACTATAATTCAAAGTCATATCTTTTTTGTATAGATTTCTTTTTATTCTAAGGCTAAAAGTGTCTTGGTGTTTTTTGTCTCCGACTAACCGTTTGTCGTAAAAACGATGTGGAAGGGTGTCCATAAGTTAAGTTAGGTTAGAACTGTGACCTCGATATTGGTCGCGAAATTTAAATTAAAAGTATTTTTTTCATAGTGCCCCCAAGACGACACTCTGACCAGTGGGCAGGGCACATTGCTCGCAGAACAGATGGTCGATGGGGCCGAGAAGTTCTGGAGTGGCGACCGCGTACCGGAAGACGTAACGTTGGAAGGCCTCCCACAAGGTGGACCGATGACCTGGTGAAGGTCGCGGGTAGCCGATGGATGCGAGACGCACAGGACCGGTCGTTGTGGCGACGCTTGGGGGAGGCCTATGTCCAGCAGTGGACGTCTTTCGGCTGATATGATGATGATGAGGAAGAACAATTTCGGGTAAAGAACTTTAGGTGAGCCAATATGGACCCAGATATTGTTATGATTTTTTTTCTTACCCGTTTCGAGATTAAATTGTAACTAATGTTATAAATGCGAAAGTGAGTGTGTTACGCTTTCAGGCCTAAATCAGTAAACCAAATTAGATTAATTTTGGTATAAAGATAGATGGGCCCGGAAGACGTTTATAGGCAATTTATTATTTTTTACAATTAATTACTTTCTTATTAATCTGATTTTAATTTTTTGGACTGACATCTAAGGTATAATTTTCACATTTTTTTTATATAATTCCATAATTATGCATGGGAACTATTAATGCTTTTTGTGTTTTTTTTTTGGTATTCTTTAATTGAAATAATAACATTGTGTGGGATATATTTAAATACTTGCACACTATATATAATGGTAGAATGTAAAGGGAACATTATAGTTTTAATATCATTATACTTTGTAAACCTACATTCTGGCAAATAAATACACTTGAATTTGTGCTTTAAAAATAAAATTTAAAACGAGCGAAGCAGCGAGCAAAAGCGCTTGTCTGTGTCTGGGCTCTGGGATCAAACGTACAACAATTCGCTGAGTCACGGCCATAATCAGTGTAACACCACTACTCAATGCTTGCGTACTTTTGCGTATTCATGGAGGCCGATAGAACGAATCAACAAACGTCAGGTAGGGCAGCGACGGTCTGCGCAGGGTGGCTGATAGCAGCTGGATGAGAGTCGGAAATCGAGTTGACTGGCGTGCACTAGAAGAGGCCTTTGTCCACAGTGGACTGTAATAGGCTGATGATGATGACGATGACGAGGAGAGGCTGATAGGATTTATTGTGTGTCGTACAACATACGATGAAATACACATAAACTCGTGCTTATTCGTTCCAAACAAAATAAAACGGTTACCAGCTTAACCCAGAAACAGTATTTAATTTTTATTACATTACACAAACCACAAAAAACAGTAAAAAAATTAACAGCTAATGAAACTTCACAGTTACAATTTAGCATTATTACTTAAAAACGTGTTCGCATAAAATGTGTTGATTACAGATGTTTTAATGTAAAAACAAGCTTGAATTATACTACTGGTTCGCACTTGACCTTTTTTCCGTTTCAACCCATAAAATAAAATGAACTTTGAAATATTAATAGTAGGTCGTACCCGTGGGACGGATGAGGCCTATTTACACCTCACGATTGTAAGTTTTTTTTATGATCATCGGCAATTTTTTCTCTTGAGGTTTTATTCATATTTCTTGTTACGCGTAAATTGCTGGTTGTTACATTTCCAAAGAATGTCTGGATACTACAACCACAGTTGTTTAGGACGCCGGTCATAAAACTGATAAAGCATGCCTTTCCATCATTGATATATAAAAAATATCAATGCTTTCCATCATCATTATTTTAATAAACCCGTTTGTTATGTAGAATATTCTAATCCTAATCCAGGAGTAACATAAGCCTTAGGTACGTTATCATTACACTATGTAGATGTATCTTGCAGATATTAAATTCTATACTCCACTTCTGTTTCTTAAATATCCACATTTACTTAAGTATTCATATATTTATTTTTGCTAACGACCCAAGACACCCTAGTGTCAGAGTTTCTAAACCGCCTCAATGGCCTCTGACATGAGGTGGTTTATTTGACGACCGCCATTTGGCTTGTTCTACTAAAGCTTATGTAATTTTGATGCTTCATTAAAACTTCCTTGGACAGTATTTGATATCTCCAAATCCCCAATATTTACATACCTCCTCTTAATTCCAGCACCCCGTAACATATAAAAGCCCCTTTCGACTGCTGCGTCTGGGATCCGGAGGCCAATTCGTATGAATTGTACGCTCCCGGCTAACGATTGCTGTGAACACAACCGGTCCGGTTGTACTGTACGGGTTAACTGATAAGACACGTTCCCGGTTAATTTGTCCGTGCGCACTGACGGGTTAGCGAACACTTTTAATGTTAAAGTACGGTTGGGAGTTGGGACAGTTTGCGTGCTTTCAATTGTTTTAAGTGTTTGTTTGTAGGAGGAGGATATTTTTTTTTAGTATGACTATGGTTCGGAAGGTTTATATAGGTATTCTTTATTTATTATATACTTTATTGTACACCTCATAACAAGCACAGGAAAATCGCTTATAAAAACTAGTGTACAATGCGGTCTTATCGCACAGGGCAATCTCTTACAGACAACCTTTGGATGGACTGAACTAAAGAAGTTAGATTTAGGGCGGTCAGTGTACAAACATCATAAATAATATTAATAGAGAGACATACATACTTTAGTACATAATATAGTTTTGTATATGCTTTTATTTTACTTGCCTTGTTAGTCACATAGTTAGTGATGTGATGTGATCCGACCGATTTTGGTCAAGCTCGCACATTGGGGGTCGCCCGTCACCACTTCCTATTGTTTTGGCTGGGAAGAAGTGGCGCCACAAACATCTCGGCAACAAATCTGTTAGATAATTTGGTCTAATGGAGCTGAAATTTCGCATACACGTTTGGTTTGGATGACAATGCATGATTTAGCTAAATACACGATGGCGGACCCCAAAATATTGAAAATCAATTAGTTTTTATGCACCCCCATGTACCCAACCCAAAGTAATACGGAGAGCTTTCATTTAAATAAATAATTATGGATCGGAACCCTTATAGGATCACTCGGGTGTCTGTCTGTCTGTACGTCTGTCACATCCAGTTTTCTCCGGATCTACTGACGGACTGATTCTGCTGAAATTTGGCACACATATGGACTTTTGTGACCCAAATACGGACACGTGTAAATTATTTAATTTTGAGTATGGGGGTCACTTTTGGGGGCTAAACTAGAAAATTTGAAAAAAGTTTTACAATCTGTATCTTGTGACATATCAAATGGTTGTTGTCCTCACAGTAAACCCTTTCATTTGATATAACATTTGATATGTGTGTTTTATGAAAAAATATGATTAAAACCCTCGTTTTAATCATATTTTTTTCATGATTTTAAAATAAATAGTTTTGAAGTTATCTCCGAAACTACTGAGCCTAAAATTTTGAAAATTTCTATACCTAAACCTAAAGATTACTACTGGAAAACCTACATGAAGTCTGTAGTGTTAAAATAACATTTTAAAACAATGAAATTTTATTTGGCCAGTTAGATTTGGAATTCGTGCTATTTTTTTTGTTAATAGTTTTATGACTTTATCAATCTTTGGTTTGGCATCCAATACAAGTTGATTTAAACACATTGAGCTATGTTTGGAATTTTAAATACAATTAAAAATATAATCATTATGGAAAAAAAAGTATACGGGAAGAAAAAAAGAAGTCGGTTAAAAACTGGACCGCATCAATGAGTAAAGTTTACCTCCTAGCTCGATAGATGGCGTTGTTCCTTTTCTGAATCGCGCTATGGTTTCGTTACACACATTTGGTGGGGTCTCTATGCGATCTCAAACAATAAAACTACCCGGCAGTCATCTGCGACTGTCAATTTTTGACACAATCTCTGGAAATATTCAGAGATTTTTAACATTGACATCACGTCACGTGCAAATAAGGTTTAAAATCCTGCGGTCTTGATCCACGCACAGTGATGGGTTCTGGAAAAAATTTACTGTCGTTTTTAGGGTTTCGAAAATCCGTAAAAAACGGAACCCTTAAGGTGCTTGTCCATTACAGCGGAGCGAGGCAGCGCATCGGAGAAACGGAGAAATTTTAACCGATGGAATTGCATAAAATCTCTGTATTACGTGAGTCACTAACATTAGGACTGACATGATTGGTTAATATTTCTCAGTTTCTATGGACAGGCACCGTTATAGGATCACTTGTCTGTCCGTCTGTCACAGCCAGTTTTTTCCGGATCTACTGGACCGATTCTGTTGAAATTTGCTAAACATATACATTTGTTATATATAATATAGACTTCCAAACACGGACGCGTTACGTAAATAAATAAGAAGTCTGTAGTGTTAAAATAACATGTTAAAAAAATGAAGTTGGTTCGGAACCCTTTGTACGCGAGTCCGACTCGCACTTGGCCAGTATTTTTTTTTTGTAGTGTTTAATAGGTTGACCGAGATTTTGCACGATTTTTTCTTTCGCAAAAGAAGAGAATGCTGAATAGCAATTTAAAATCGCTCTACGAAATTGTAGACTCTTTGACAACATAAAAGTACTCTTTAAATGGACTAATAAAATTGAGATAAATGCGTAGACTTTGACTAGGATTTAATAAAAGTATTTTTTTATCTATTTATTTGAGATGGGTTTGCTCTTGACTCTAGTCTAGGTCAGAGGTGACAGAGACAAAGTCGACGAAGGAGTGAGCTTACCTAGAAGAAGCCTGAACTTTGAAGAAGAGATTAGGGTTGAAAGCGTTTGGAAACAGACGCAAGTAGAGAGTGGAATAAAAAATATTTCACTTGGTTAAGGTCAGTGAAACAATGAAATATTCTAGCAGAACATCAGAAAGCTTGTACCTAAATAATATAGACACAAATCTTTGAGGTTAAGCAGCGCTTGCGGAGGTTGGTACTAGGATGGCTGTTTATCCATTACTAGTGGACGTCACGCGGTTTCACCCGCGCAGTTTCCGTTCCCGTAGGAGTACGGGGATAAAATATAGCCTATGTTACTCCCTGATAATGTAGCTATCCATTGCTGAAAGATTTTTCAAATCGGTCTAGAAGTTTCAGAGCCTATTCATTTCAAACAAACAAACAAACAAATCTTTCCTCTTTATGATATTAGTGTAGATGTAGATATATAGAGATTCCTCTGTGGCTCAGAAAGCATGTTAAGCCATTGCCACTCTGTGATGGCCTGAAATACAGGTTTAAGTTAACCTAGATCGGGCTGGTCGCTAACTAACATTGCACTTCCGAACAACCATTACTTGCACCTATAATAATATCTTAGTTTTAGTTTCTTTTAGGCATTACAATTGTATGGATAACTGTCACTGTTGGCTACATGTACGCTTTTTGTAAACGTTTTTTATTTGAATAAGTTATTATTGTTACAAGCTTGGGTTTCGTGAAAATAAAAGCTGCCAATTAATTAACCAAAATAGACACTTTAATTTAAAACACTAATTAGCACTTTAAAACACACTAATTATAACACACAATCGCTCTACTGAACACTTTACTTATAATTCGTAGTTGAAGATTGCTCTCGAAGTTATCGCTTGTATCGCCAATTCAATACTGACTCCAGTCGCCGGATGTCCGCACTTTTATAACGACTGTTATTTCTAGAACCTTCTAGTATGGAAATACCTGGAAGATTCGGATACATACCCGACTGACCAGGTGTCGAAACATCGAGAATGTTCTAGCATAGAAAAGTCTAGAAACATCTAGACCACTAATTCTTCTATTCGATACTAGATGGCGCTAGTTGTACGTAAATGTCGTTATGTACTCAGCATTAATTCTGGCGCGTAACGTTGTTATTCGTGTCACTGTCCTGAAACACACACAGAAACATTCTTACACCAGTCTTGCCAAGGGGTGCCGTATTACCCAGTTACTGGGTTGTGGAGGTCAGGTAGACAGTCGCTCCATGGAAACTATTGGTGTTCAGCTGCATCTTTACACTAGAAGCCGACTCCAACATAGTTGGTAAGAGGCTCCTAAGTCTTGAGCATCGACGACGAGTTGCTAGCCTGTCGGTTTTCTACCGGTTGCATTTTAGGGAGTGTGCGATAGAATTGCATAATTAAATTCCGCTAAGCCCGTTCCATTATCGGACCACAATACGAATGGCGATGCGCCACCGGTACATGGTGGACATCCCACCCACACGCACAAAACGTTTTGGGAACACGTTCATAGTGCGTACAGCTAAGGAGTGGAATTCCCTGCCGGAGTCTGTGTTTCCTGATAGCTACAACCTGGGAGTCTTAAAGTCAAGAGTGAATAGGTTACTTCTAGGCAAGTGTCCTCCATCTTCGCTTACCATCAGGTGAGATAGTGGTCAAACGCGTGCCTATCAAAAGTAAAAAAGGCTAGGCAGATTGATTTAATATATTTATGTTGGAGATGGTAGGTACTCTATGTTACATCAGCCAGGATATTCGAACTACAGTAGGCATACTATGGGAAGTGTTGGTTATCACGCAATAGAAAAATCGTTTACTTTTAAATAAAATAATTATTATTCACGCTCAGTCGGAAAGTCACAATAACAATATTCTCACACAAGAGGTACATTGAACAAGTATTCGGAACACGCGGCGGTTTCTAGACGTGTTCATTGCTCAAATGCAGTCCAGGTCATAACTTGGATAACGTTTGATTTGGAATCTTGAAATACGAGTCAAAAGATAAGAAGAATAATTTAAACAGAATAAATTTTACCTACCACGTGTTAGCACTTGCGTGATTAAAACATAGCATTACGCATGCGTTGGCACACGCAGTAAATGTATTAAAATTATCAACGTGGGCTTTTAACATTTAATATCAATCTGCTAGATGACATCTGTGGGATGCTGTGCGTAGTGACTGTGGTCGAATGCAATATTACGACTGCAATATAATTAATTGCACAACGGATGTACTTACACAAATGCATTTATTTATATACTCGAATTGTATCTCCCTATTAGTTAGTTAGCTAGCCGTATGGTGTCGGCCGGTGCCGTATGGTGCCTTAAAGGAATAATACCATCCCATCACTTCCCGTCGGTGTCATAAGAGGCAACTAAGGGATTCGCCAGAGAATGGGCAGCAGCGTTCTCTGTAAAATTCAACACCATACACTGCGATCGCCAACCCGCCTGTCAAGCGTGGCGATTATGGCAAACCCCCCAAATAATGACAAGTACAACCAAAAAATGGCCCCTAGTGCCCGGCAGCTCGTTTACCCTTGACTCCGAGCGATAGCATCGTGAAGGTTGCGGGTTGCCGATGAATGCGAGACGCGCAGGACCGGTCGTTTTGGCTACGTTTTGGGGAGGCCTATGTTGATGATGATGTTGATTGTATCTCCCTATTGTATATAGATTGAATTATTTAGGTGTTAGGTGTCAACAAAATCGGGCTCTAAACTCTTTTGAGTATTTCGCTATTCCTCATAGTTTTGGAACCGGCCACCCACGCCCACTTAAAAAATTCACTCAGCATAATTAAGTAAAGCGTGATGTATTCGAAACTTTTAAACAAATTTGTTTTGTGATCTAATTAAATCGTTTTAAACAAGAGATAACGATTGTAAATTAATTGTTTATATTTTTCAACACGATATTATTTCAGCTGTAGGATTTGTAAATCCAATCTCTGTTGGAGTATACTATTTAATATGAATGTAAACACATTTAACAAACAAACAGACAAAAAGGGACATAAAGTAGGAAAAAGACGACGCTTATTTTTAAAGAAATCTGTTCCAGCATACCAGCGAAAGCAGTGTAATTTTCCCACATTGAAAAAGCGTCTAAAACTAAATGATAATATCTTTTGCAAAAGAATGTAATGCAATTCTACACCTGATTATAAAGTGATAGCCCAATCGCCCTCCATAATCATTAATCGTCAATATTCTAGAGAAGACCCAACAAAATCGCTAACCCAATATAATCGCGGACTCACCTCCCAACCTTGAAAAGGAAATATAGAACCTATCTTAAACTGCGTAACAGCATTAATGCCTTGCTTATATTACCTACTGATATAAACAAATAAAATCAGTAATCAAGGGTCGTTGTATTATCTCGGCGGTGCAGACGATAATAATTTCGTTTAATAGCACTTGTAATGTGCTAAACGATCACATTGGCTTGGCGGGCTGTAATTTGGGGGCTGGTGGACAAAAGCGCTTGCTCAGAGTGTGTCTAATGCATATGATTATGAGGTGATGTTGTGGGGGCTACTAAGGTTCTGTTTTTGACGTTAGTTGTGTGATTTAAGAGGAGTTGATGTATTCTTATGAAGATTACTAAACCGAGTTATCAATTTGAGATAAGTTATTGTAAAGTGCCATGAGAAAAGATACCGTAGGGAAATAACAGTCCAATTCAGCTTCCCTGAGTTTCCACTGGTTTATCTTAGACTATCAAAATCACAGATCGAAATCAATATCAACATTTACTAATTTCTTGACCATACCGGTAATAGTGTAAGAAAATCTTTGTAGTGATGCTGATAAGGCTTATGACATTAAAACAGGTACCTTTGCAGGTACAGTTAAACAAAGAAGAATTTAATGAACTATTTTGTTGCAATAATAATAGCTAAGATTAACAAATACACCAAACTAATAACATACTAAAATATAGCGCCGCTGCGGCTGCAGAAAACCTCAAGCGGCGTAAATATAGTAACTTTATATTCGTAACTATATTTTCGAGCCGTTAGGGGTTGAAACAACCTCATCCCACCGGCCCCCTTCTACCATAGGACATCCAGACGCACTGCATCTTACCATCCCTACCTTGTTGCTATTCCACCAATTCGCACTAAGCGCTTCCAAACGTCTTTTATAATGCGCACAGCAACGGAGTGGATCTCTCTGCCTGCGTCTGTGTTTCCAAACGCTTACAACCCTAATCTCTTCAAAGTTAGAGTGAACAGGCTCCTTCTGGGTAAGCTCGCTCCATCGTAGACTTTGTCTCTGTCATCTCTGACCTAGACTAGAGTCAAGAGCAAACCCATCACAAATAAAAAAACCCTCGGGCCGTGGGGCCCTTGTGCTCACAGCCTTTTCAAAGAAATTTCGAAACGGCTGGTTGACACTTCCCGTGACCCAAGAGCTGGCTTTTACTTTGAGCAGAGATTAACTATTGCCGTTTAACATGGCAATCCCGCCAGTCTCTTGGGCACATTACCAGCTGACAACGTTGAGGACAAATTTTTTGTTGCTATATTTTAGAAGAGATAATTAAACTCCCAACATTTTGTAGTCGTTATTGTTAGATTCAAGTTATAATTTACTCGCACCCGTGACTAACATCTGAGAACTATTGGACAGTTTCCTGAGAGAAGTCCTGTACTGTAAACATTATTGTGTCCAGCTAAGCACAGATCATGTTCGTGGGTGCACAAACACTGCTGTGATATAAAATAATTGCATCTTTTTTTACACAAGCTGAAATAGAGTTAGCTATGTAGGTTGCTATGAGCAAGTCTGTTTTGTCAGTTATTTATTTATTTAAGCGGGTATCGTAAGGAAATTTCATGAGGCAGTTATCTTAGTTATCAGTGAGCTATTCTCGGACTATGGCCGGCTTATTAATAAAAAAAAAAATCTTGAGGTTACAAATACCCATAGATAAATACCTTAACCTAAGTATAGTGTAAAGTGTGGCAGAGTAGTAATAATAATTGTGTTTAATACTCTTAATTCGGTGGGTTTTTTGTATATTATTTTACCGATTACTCCGAGGTTTCTGATCCGATTTCTGTGATTCTTTTTTAGTTCGATGCAGTATACTTGTAATTTGGTCCAGTTAAAATTTGATCAGTTTGGTTCTGTAGTTTTTAATTTATGAGCATTTTTGCTTATTTCAATTTCTGCGTAGACGAAGACGTCGTCCAAGTTTCGCCACTTGTTTTTGATTTTGTTTATTTGTTATTAACACCGACTTCCGAAATTAAGGTTCTTTTATACTTTGTAGCGTTTTGATTGGAAGTCGGTTATATTTTTTTGTAAAAAGTTTTTATTTTTGTATCGTTTAATAAAGTGTTCGGAGTAATTAGGATGTGTAATGTATAAAAACCGCACTTTTATATATTTTTTTTACTTTTACATGTTTCGGGTTTTCTGGCTAATGCATAGTTTGAACAATGCTCAACATCAATTTCTTAAATCAGAAACTCAAATAATTCAATTCAAATTCTCATATATAAAATTCTTCCGTTACTGACTGATTGAGTGACCGAGTGACAACGCACAGCCGAAACTGCTGGTCATAGGAAGCTGAAATTTGGTATGTAGGTTCCTTGGGGAGTGTAAGGGAGCACTAAGAGAGAATTTTCCGAAACTCCTATGGGCACGGGTAAAAACGGGATATGCGTGTATGAAGTCGCGGGCTAAAACTAGTTCATGTATAAATGTCCAAAACTTATTAAAATCTAAGGAAATTGACTGAGTTGCGCATGCTCCTACCACCTATTAAATTTTGACATTTATTTACCTATTACTTTTTGACATTTATTTACCTATTACTTTTTGACATTTATTAACCTATTTAATTTTGAAATTTTTTGACCTATTATTCTTTTTTTTTTTTTTTTTACAATCAATTCACAGTCTTCGAACTCATATATACATAATGATACATACAATTTGACATTTATTTACCGATTACGTTTAGACATTTTTTTTCCTATAATACAAACTCGGACCTAATAAATATATCCATATTTATACATAAAATTCTACATTTAAAATAATTTTTGAAAATATTGAATACCTTGAAATGCTACTTAGCCGTCTTCCTCTCTCCTAATTTTTGCTGTGCCCGACAGGGTCCATATTGTTCTCTAAACTTGTATATACCATCTATGTTATACATATGGAACGCAATAAAGAATTGAGTATTGTATTGAGTATTGCTCCCAAACGACACGAATTTGGAGATGGGGAGAAAATGTATGGGCTCTGGTCCAAGAAGCTATTGAGATTCTAATATACTCAAATGTACTGCCGTGTATGGTGCTTTTGAAATACCAACGCTCATGGAAATGGCTAAATAAAAAAAGGTTAAAATATTGCTTTTTGTTCCGCTTACTTCTAAGCAAAACAATAAAGGCTGCGTAAAGATTATGCAAAAGATATTCACTAGGTACTCTACGAGTACTATAACTGCTATACTTATAACCTTCGCGACTATAAACCTTAAAAGGGTAAGTAGAAATGTGCTGATGTATTCCAAAGTTCATATTGGTTGCATTAGTCCTTATGAGATGACAGCGAAGGGTTCACCAAGTTCTTGTCACCCGGAACCATCACGACTGTAAAGCTTAAAGGGGTATGCAGACTTGTGATGTTGTAGGATAATGTTCACAGTTGGTTGTAATAGTCCTTATGAGATGAAAACAAAGTCTTCGCCAAGTTCTTGTCACACTGAACCTTTACGACTATAATCCTTAAAGGGATATACAAACATGTACGCCACAGTTTCATTCGTTTTTAGGGTTGCGTAGTCAACAAGGAACCTGTCTGTCTGAGCAGCAACCTTTAGTTCGTTGACTGATTTACACACGCAATAATAATGTATATGGCAACTCGAGCAAGTGCTTTGCGATTTATTTCTGTATACGATTCGTAAGCTTTTTGAAGGAAGTTGAAGAGATTGAATCTGGAACCAAATATTATATCATACCACGCAAACACATTTATGACGTTTAACTTTTTTGACGTAGGCCGATTTTTGAGTGTTCATCGTGAAAAATAATATAATTCTAACGAGCTTAGGAGCTGTAAAATGATGTATGTCTCATTCACCGACGTTCCTTGTAACTTTCGCATTCGACGATTTTTTCCCGCAGACACGTTTATCTTTTCTAACTTTTTTCTCCATAGGCCGATTTTTTTGTGTTCATCGTGAAAAATAATGTAATTCTTTATGTAAGTGTCATTCACTGACGCTCCTTGTAACTCTTGCATTCGACTTTATTTCTGCCAAAACACATTTATGGCTTCTTACTTTTTTCTCCATAGGCCGATTTTTTGTATCCATAATAAAAAATAACACTCTTTTAACGAGCTGTAAAATGATGTATGTCTCATTCACCGACGCTCTACGTAACTCTTGCATTCGACGTTTTCATTTTTCGCAAAACACCTTTATGCATTCTAACTTTTTTCTTCATAGGCCGATTTTTTTGTGTCCATAATAAAAAATAACACACTTTTTACGAGCTGTAAAATGATGTATGTGTCATTCACGGACGCGCCTTGTAACTCTTGCATTCGGCGATTTATTTTCTCAGAAAACATGTTTATGGCTTCTAACTTTTTTCTCCATAGGCCGATTTTTTTGTGTCCATAATAAAATATAACACACTTTTTACAAGCAGTAAAATTATGTATGTCTCATTCACCGATACTACTTGTAACTCTTGCATTCGACGATTTCTTTTCCCGCAAAATTCATTTATGGCTTCTTACTTTTTTCTTCATGAACCGATTTTTTGTGTTGATAATGAAAAACAACGCACTTACAACAAGCTTTTAAATGAGATCTGTTTTATTATCCGACGCTTCCTATTATGTCTCCAATCATTGTTTACATTTTATTTTTTTAATGATCGATAACTTCTTTTTCCATGGAGGAATTTTTTGGTTCCATAACAAAAATTGATGCCCTTTCAATAAGCTTTCAGAAAATATAGGTCTCATTTGCCGACGCCACTTGGACCGGTTCCTCCCCATCTCCTTTCCCCTCTGATCAAATCCACGACCATTAATAAATATTGCACAACTTTTACATTACGACTTTTATGTATCGTCACTTGAACGTCATCGCCGTTTATAAAATAAGCACCGAATACATCGCACAGCGTATAGTTCAGCAGTGTGATATCATTGTCATTTGTCACCGCGTCCATATATCACGCGGATGATACGAAAATATTGACTGTCACGCCGCGTCACTCCACTCTTAAATAAGGTTTTTTGAAGCGGATGACACTGCGTGGGTGGGTCGGGAAATTAATGTGTGCATCATACGTTGGAAGTATGGTCGATTATGGTAGGTCAGGAGACCAAGAAAAGGGAATGTGGCGTTTCAAAAGGATTGTGTAATTAAAAGCATTTTGTAATCAACTTCTTGTTACGTTAAGAGCTAATAACAAGCTCCTTACCAACGAAACTAAGTCACAAGAAAGGATTAAGGAAAAATAATAATCCCCAAAAGTGGTAACATAGGGAACAAAAGTTCGTCATTTTGACCGATGCTGGATAACCATATCGGCTGAACTGACGAACTTTCATCAGTTCTTCAGTCACAGCTTGAATATTACTAAGTCGCATATTAAAATCATTCTGATTGCATGTGAACAACACAATACGAGTGAGCGCTCTTCGCAGGATATTCGGTGGTCGGCCCGTGGTCGCAGCGTGGCTGTGGCGTGGTCGCATCGATTTTAATAAACAGACCACTAAACTTCGGTCGCTGGCGTTGCTAATGAATTTCTCTGCGGTTGTCGTACTGTGTGTAATTAGTTGTTAGTGTGTGTCAATATGTATCTGTGTACTTGAGTGCTG
Source organism: Lacanobia wlatinum (assembly GCA_947578705.1). Lineage (NCBI taxonomy): Eukaryota > Metazoa > Arthropoda > Insecta > Lepidoptera > Noctuidae > Lacanobia > Lacanobia wlatinum. The sequence continues at coordinate 4,793,509 of OX388032.1, forward strand.
GCATGTTTTATGACTTGCTAGGTGATGCCTGCAGATTCACTCGTAGGTCCAGTGTCCTTTTCTAGGTCATACTTAAAGTGATTCATTTAAATAGACTCAGGAATAAAGTAAATACCTACTCGGTATGTTAAGATGGTCACCCATCCACACACCAACCTTGGCAAGCGTTGCTTTATCTTTTTGGAGGAATGCGGAACAAAGAGCAAAGTCCCGCACACCTCAATTGAAAAGGGAGGATCCTCCTACTAGACTGTTGTTGTGTCTGGCGGGCAACTGCCCGATAGTTGATATTCGGGCTGATGTATATGTTAATTCGCACGGTAAACTCTGCTTGCGCGATGCAGGATTTTGACTTAGTAGTTTGCTGCTAGTTGGACAGATGGCGTCGCGGTTCTTTTTGTTGCGATGTTGATTTGCCTCGTTGGTTTTTCTTATGGCGGCATTGATGCCGCTAAACCTTGAAGATTGACCCGTGCTGCTGTTATTATTTAGCCACGAGCTCCTCATAGTTAAATTGTATATGAAATGTATGTGTGTTGCCTGCTTGTCGGTCTTCTACAGATTGTATTATGGTGAGTGTGCCCAAGAACTCCACGACCTCATCCCACCGGCCCCCTTCTACCATCGGACATCCAGACGCACTGCATCTTACCATCCCTACCCTGTTACTATTCCACCAATTCGCACTAAGCGTTTCCAAACGTCTTTTATAATGCGCACAGCAAAGGAGTGGAACTCTCTACCTGCGTCTGTGTTTCCAAACGCTTACAACCCTAATCTCTTCAAAGTTTGAGTGAACAGGCTCCTTCTGGGTAAGCTCGCTCTATCGGAGACTTTATCTCTGTCATCTCTGACCTAGACTAGAGTCAAGAGCAAACCCATCACAAATAAAAAAAAAATGTGATTTAATGGCTTTGGCATTAAATCATATTTCATATACAATGAGCCCGTTTTGACAACTGACTCGGAGTCAAAAATATAGCTCTGGTTTGGCAAGCGGGCCTGAGGGTGCCTTTCCATTATAGTGGAGCGACGCAGCTGAACGGAGAAACGGAGATATTTTAACCAATGGAATTGCATAAAATCTCCGCAACACGTGACTCACTGGCATTTTGACTGGCATGATCTACACTAATATTATAAAGAGGAAAGATTTGTTTGTTTGTTTGAATTGAATAGGCTCCGAAACTACTGGACCGATTTGAAAAATTCTTTTAGCATTGGATAGCTACATTATCAGGGAGTAACATAGGCTATATATTATCCCCGTACTCCCACGGGAACGGGAACTACGCGGGTGAAACCGCGTGACGTCCACTAGTTGGTTAATATTTCACCGTTTCTCCGCTTCGTTGCACCCTAAACGTTTTAAACTTAATTTCAAATCAATTTCGTCTTTCCCGGATCAATTTCTCTGTAACGTCTGATTGATGTCTAAGTGGTAGTTAAGGAACATAATTCCCGGTATTGATCACTGGCCGCTTTGCGCGAATTGATGAAATCTTCGCATGATAGATTTGAGCTTACAGCGAGCTACGAAATTTATACTACTGATGAATTTAATTTACAAAGAAGCGATTGTTTTAGTTTTGTCTTTATAAAAATTTAAGATTAGTTAATAAAGTTTTGCGAATACTTTCATTGTACCCGTACGTACAGCTATAAATTCCCTGCCAACTGTGTTTCCTTATAGCTACAACTTGGGGGTTTGTATATCAAGAATGAATAAGTTACTTTTAGACATGCGTGCTCCGACACTCCATTCTGCTCCGCTCAGAGCGGGAGGAGTCATTTGATGAGTTCTCAAACTTAAAAAAAGCGTGCGTGCTCCATCGTCAATTACATCATAACTTACAATTCTAAATTCAAATTCTACAATTTTTTAAAACAGCCTTCGCATATGCAAGTTAGTCGCAATGTGTCAAAAATGTATGGAAATTCAGGCTTGTCTGACAAAATACTACTGACATGCGAACATTACTAAAAATTTGAACTTTTTATATAACAATGTCCAATTGGCACTCATGTGAAAGCGTAGGCGAATCTAAAAAATCTTAATATGAGTTAGTTTTTTGCCCTTCAAAACTAGGAGCTTTTCCATGTTGTATTCTTACAATTGCAGTATACTTTTGTGCACTCAAAAACCAAAAAACGGTTTTAAACACTATTCCTTAAATTCAATTGCCTCTGTTGATAGGTCGACAAACATTTTTTGTTACGTCATGACTTGGCACATTAGGCGCTTACCAGTGCGCTAGATATTCTAAGGCCCCAAAAGACATATATGTTATCATTTAAATCAAATCTTTTGAAATGTCACAACATAACTGCAACTCTGCTTCGTAGCTCGCCGTCACAGAGCGTTGAGCGAACAATGATTTGGTTTTATTAAGGCGACATCTGTTGCCTCGGGCGCTAAGCCGTGGCGGAATTAATACGTACCGATTTTATCGTCCGCATTCAACTGTTTACAATGTTACTGTCGCGAGATTGTTCGCTTTATAGCAGACAGACGTGGAAACAAATGACTATAGTTGGCCTTTTGACTGTATTTTGTTTTTGCTTTCATGGGCAAGATTTCCTTGATTTTTTTTCTATTTTTAGGGTTCCGAACAAAATACGGAACCCTTATAGGATCACTCGGGTATCTGTCTGTCCGTCCGTCTGTCACAGCCTGTTTTCTCCGGATCCACTGGACCGATTGTGTTGAAATTTGGTACACATATGGGTTTTTCTGACCCAAAGACAACAAAAAAATTTTTTTTGAACAATATCGTGTGACATATCTAATAAAGGCTTACTGTGAGGGTTTTAATTATATTTTTTTTCATAATTATGATTTTAAAGTTATTCAAGAAATTAGACGAAAAATGACCGGGGCCCTTATCTCCAAAACTACAGAGCCTAAAATTTTGAAAAAAAATGGAGATAATAAATCTTAACCTATAGACTAAAGGAAAACCTATAAGAAGTCTATAGTGTTAAAAAACATGCTAAAAAATGATACGAGAGTTCGACTCGCACTGGGACAGTTTTTTTGCACACGTTAGCTGTTGAGAATGGGAAAGCAACCATATGGGGCGTTATGACCCTTAGATGGCCTTCGACTCATCATGTGCTGGTCTTTTCTCAAAGTCAAAGAATCGGCATTGCCCTTCAGCGTGCAATGTTGCTTCTGTTCTGGGCACTTTTTCAATTTACAACGATGAACGATGTGGACAAATCTTTTGATGCTCAATGAATTTTTTCGGTATAAGCTTGTACATAATTTATTATTTTTATCAATTGGTCACTTTATTAGTCCCTTTTCCAAAGCAGAGAGAAGATTTATTTCAACATACTTACAATTTATTTTATAAATAAATTGTAAGTATGTATAACTCTTGAGATACATACAACTTTGAATAAAGATGACAAGCTGCACTGACCCTCGATGCGAGTATTTCTATGTAAGTACCTATTTGGATAAAAGTTACAGGAGAGAAATTTTATAGTCTATTGCTTGCTTTTTTTTTGTATAGATTATACCCTAAACAATAGTATATTATTATGTAGATGTTTGGTAAAGCCGTGATAATGACTTCTTTGTCTGAAGACCCAATCTCAAACCAAAACTTTTTCAAAAGCAACGAGTCAAGAGGATCAGAGGTAATGACAGGCTCTTCGAGTCGAAGCTCCAAAGTCTTGAGCATCGACGCCGAGTTGCTGGCCTGTCGGTTTTCTATCGGTTGCATTTTGGGGAGTGTGCGACGGAATTGCATGATTTAATTCCGCCAAGCCCGTTCCATCATCGGACCACAAGACGAACGGCGATGCGCCACCGGTACATGGTGGACATCCCACCCACACACACAAAACGTTTTGGGAATACATTCATAGTGCGTACTGCTAAGGCGTGGAATTCCCTGCCAGAGTTTGTGTTTCAGATAGCTACAACCTGGGAATCTTTAAGACAAGAGTGAATAGGTTGCTTCTAGGCAAACGTGCTCCATCTTCGACCGCATCATCGCTTACCATCAGGTGAGACAGTGGTCAAACGTATGGCTATCTATCTATACTAATATTATAAAGAAGAAAGATTTGTTTGTTTGTTTGAATTGAATAGGCTCCGAAACTACTCGACCGATTTGAAAAATTCTTTTATTTATTTATTTATTTTATTCAGGTTAACCAACAATTGTTTACACCAGTACATTAGCAGCTTATTATTTATTATAGAATACAATTGCGGGTGCAACAATTAATTATAGGTTAACACCGCTAGCACAAAAAACAGTGGTAAAACCATTAATTATTAAATAATGACAAATTCATAAAAACAAGTAAATAAAACGTGAAAATTAACTTAATAAATTAAATCATAAACGAGTAAACAAGATAAAAGTTAAATAATAATTGATATGACAATTAGATTATAAATTAGACTTACATGCAATAAAATAAATTACATTGACGATTTTAATAGAAGTTAAAACAACAACAAATGAAAATACCGACTGTGGCAAGAAAAAAAAATACAATATTCAATTCCATAACAACACAAGACATAATAGTTATTTAAAAAACAAACAACAACAACAAAAAACAACAACGAACAAACAAACAAACAACAACAACAAACACAAAAAAAACAACAACAAAAAACAAACAAACAAAAAAAAATACAACAAACAAAAAAAAACAAACAAACACAAAAAAACAAACAAAGCTTTTAACATTGGATAGCTACATTCTCAGGGAGTAACATAGGCTATATATTATCCCCGTACTCCCACGGGAACGGGAACTACGCGGGTGAAACCGCATGACGTTCACTAGTAGTAAAATAAAACAAAACTTTACCAAAAACAACACTCAATTACCTTTAAACCTCACAAAAAAAGTGTTAACTCCACTAGCCCATAAATTAAGGCTAAGTTCAGTCATAGACACGTCTCTCCCCGAGTTTATTCCGCCAACAAATAGGACAATGCGTTTTACCGTCTATCGGGTTTCCAGCCCATAAACGCCCAGTGGGACACATTGATTGCCGTCTCAGATTTTGTTCAATTTGCATTTTATAATTAAAGAATTAGATGTCGGTTGGTGAGGTGTAGTTATAGTGGTTAATGAACTGGGTCGGTTTGTTTTTTACTTGAGATCGGTTTGCTCTGGACTCTAGTCTAGATCAGAGGTGACAGAGACAAACTTGACGATGGAGTGAGCTTACCCAGAACATGCCTGTTCCTTAAAAAAAGATTGCTAACTTAGTTGTCAACCTTTCTTGCATAAAGTCAAGCCTTTGTGTGGTAATGTCTGTGATTTTGTTGAAAATCGCATAAGTAAAAATATCACAAGACATTACTATGTCTTATTAGTTATGTGATTACTTATAACGAGTGTGAAAGGAAATAGAGCTATCAGGTTCTCGTAAATAGGTACCTATGCGGTGTGGTTCTGTGGTAATTTTATTTGAAAGCCTTTCTTTATTTATTTTTACTTCATCGCTTTCCATCAGGTGAAATTGTGGTTCAACTCGAGCCTATGCTACTGCTACGTTACTAATATTATAAATCTGAAGAGTTTGTTTGATTGAACGCGCTTATCTCAGGAACTTTTGGCCGAAAGCAGCGGAGAATTTAACGAAAAGTGTGACTCAGACGAAGTTGCGCGGGTCAGCTAGTAAATCTATTTTTTTATTGCAATGTAGTTAAAAAAAATGACTCCGAAATTTTTTTTGTTTGCCATGTTGTGTCTCAGATAACACATTTTACACTAACTTAACCTCGCTCATCTCGTCTTGAAGCCTGTCCCAATGTCGTGGGCCGAAGAAAGTTTATTTGTACTGGCGCGTCGACTTTTACATTTTAATGGCGCGTTTTCGACGACGCCTTACTTTAGTACCGGGCGATGATTTGGGGGTTAAGATGTAGCACTGTACCGTAAGCATTTTTGGGAAAAACTGTAATGTCCTTACTCCAAGTTTGTTTCTGTTCGAGTTTCAATAAAATAATAATTTAACTTTCGTATGTTGTCGGTGGTCTTGACTAAGAGGTTAAGCAACACTAGCCGAGGTAGATCCTTGGATGGGTGATCAACCATTCCTTATCGGGACTTCTCCGTGCCTGGGAAAGTACATTAAGCCGTTGGTTTCGGCTGTTATTTAAAGAAAGGTCAGCCGGAACCAACTGGCTGTTGTCACGGATAGGCAGAAATCAATAAATCTGACACCAGTCTTAGTAAGGGGTATCTGACCTCCACGGTCAGATCAGCAGACACTCTATATGAAATACTAGCCCGCGACTTTGTACGCATATATCCCGTTTTTTTCCGTTCCCGTGAGAATTTCGGGAAATCCTCTCTTAGTGCTCCTCTACACTCCCCAAGGAACCTACATGCCAAATTTAAGCTTTCTACGACCAGTAGTTTCGGCTGTCCGTTATCTGACAGTCACTCAGTCAGTCAGTAACGTAAGAATTTTATGTATTAGGATGCTCCGCTGCCTTCGGTTTAACTGGAAGCGGACCCACCGCCTGCCGAGTTCAGTCAGTGTAACATATTGAGATCTCTTCGTGCTTCAGAGTCAAGTGGAGTAGAAGGAAGTTGCCTTTAAAGAACTTAGAACACAGGCCAGGTTCACAATCATTTTACAAATGGCACTCATATAATGTGGGATGTTTAATTCAGAACGCATCAAAATGTTAAACGAGTGATTGATGTATGAACGCAGCGATGTGTGAACGAGAGAGTATGTGAGTGAAAGGGAAAGGGGATATACTATACGACGGAAGAAGGACATTGTAAAGAATTACGAAGTTAAAAGGTTTAAAAAATAAAATAATGTTTCAAGAAGTGAAGTGACTTTAGGTTTAAAGAACTTTATTTCTCATAAGAACATAGTTCACTTAAAATGAGATTTACAAATTAACTTAAATACACTTATTTTTGCTCTAGTTTAGTTTAAAATTACTAGACAATATAACTATAAACTATCGCAGGTACAATACGTACTAACAATATGTGATTTTAATTTGTTTTTAAATATGCTTAATTTACTACATTCTTTTATGTCGTTTGGCAGGTTGTTATATAATTGTGCTCCCTCATAAAAAATGCTTTTTATACCGTACGTGAGTGTGCGTGGCTGAGTCAGTTGCAACGTCTTTAATATCTACATACATATAATATGGCCATACAATCCAATTCATACGGAATGTATTATTTAAAACAAAACGCATATGAATAGTGTGGGCCCCGGGCCGCGGGCCCCGCGGGGCGCGTTCCCTTCGCCTAATGTTAAGATATAGCGATACTCTCTTCATATTTTATGTTCCGTTTCATACGCGATGTCGCGATAAATTCCCTTAACTTGCATTATGTAATAGGAGTAGATTTATTATGTGTGGCTTAGCTTATGACGTGTTAGGTTTATTCTTATTCTGTCTTAATGTCACAACACAAACTTGTCATGAGACTGTATTTAGCAACAAATTCTAAATTCTTAGGTTATTTAAGATGGTCTGAAAAAAAATCTTCGTAGGGCCGACTTCAGCATTAATTTAATGACGGTGTACTATGTCATGTTTGGTGTAAAATAAAGAACTCAAGGTTAAAAATGTAGAAAATTTTATAAGCTTTCATTACATATGGATTTCTTTGCTTTCATTTTCCATACGGATAATTTATTTTTATTTCTGAAATAAATCTTTATGATTATTACGTGGAAGACTTTTTTTTCTCTACGCATCGTTTTAAAGATATTAGCGAAAAACTCAAAAATAGGAACTTTTATCCCTCCCCCACTTCGGCTCAACTAGACGCGGGAACTTGTAGTATGTTTATAAAAATAAAATAATAAAAAATTAAAAATTAAAATTGTATATGATCCATAGTGTTAGTAACAAAAATACTTAAAAGCTATGTTAGTAGGTTGATCAGATATTAAATGTGTTGCCATTATTGACACATGAAGCTGCACCTCTCACATGCAGCTTGATGAACCGGTTGAACACCGGCGTCTAACCTACCCGCTATCATTTTCAGGATCCCGTTGCTACTCCCCCGCACAGCTTTCATGATCGACGCCGTTTTCTTTCGCATAATTGCATAGAAATCGTCTACATGCGCGTCAGCAAACATGCCTGAAGCACTGCAAAAACGAGGGAGGCGCAACAGTGCCCTGAAAATGTTATTGTACTGAACTCTGAGAGCACTGTCGGCACTTGGCGTGTACTTGACCCACAGACCGCTCGTGTAGAAACTTTGACAGTAGGCTTTAAAAAGCGTCAATTTGACGTCAACCGTACAACGAGCGAATCTATGCGCCAGCATGTTTCCCTAAACATCATTTATTCCTTAAGCATCTTGAACAACTTTCTGAAGAAGTCGCTTAGGTCCTAGCTCACGCACTCTACAATTCCTGTGTTAAGTGGACTAAATTGCGGTTACAGCGTTTGTAATGTGTCAAACAGCCATAATTATTTTTCATCTAAATATCAGACTATTGTATATTATGTATTATTGTATATATATTGTATTTTCCCACATTAATTGTATTTGAACTGAATTGATTTTAATTGCATTGAACTGTTAATTTTTTAACTTATAATAGTGATCAGTGTTCCATCCATTTAAATTTTGCATGTAAATCTTGGGCAGAATGTATGGCTCAACTTTTATACTTCACGACCTCATTTGTATACCTGCATTCTAGCAAATAAATAATTTGGTTTGATTTGATTTATTGGAATATCTATTCAATTTAATATAATTTTAGACTCCAGAAATATAAATCTCCTTCTATTACAAATAATTCCTACAAAATTTTAATCAACTCTCTATTAAAAAAAAAACTAAAAACATAAAAAAATATTTTCTTCCAGGGTCAGTAACAGCTTCTAACACCAGCCAGCATCCACTAAATTATAGTTTCATATAAAACAACGGAAATTGCATCAATAAAGAAAAAATAACAGCACAGGATGTGATCGGGCTTCCGTTCCAAACCGAGGACCACGAAGAAGAACGTAAATGGAGTGCCAATGTCCAAATATCGAAATATCTCGATTCAAACACCCATCATTATCATCATATCAGCCGAAAGACGTCCACTGCTGGACATAGGCCTCCCCCAAGTGTCGCCACAACGACCGGTCCTGTGCGTCTCGCATCCATCTGCTACCCGCGACCTTCACCTGATCATCGGTCCACCTTCAAACGTGTCGAGGGGATTTCGGGACCGGAATTGCGGTCCTGGACTCCACCTATATTATTTTTTAGTAGTACTTTGGAACCACAAATAAAATAAACAAAGTTATGTCTTGGGAAAATAGGGTCAGCCAACAATTTTGAAGTTACACTTATTATAAAACGATGAAATATTTCTTTTATTTCAGAAATGGCAGCCCTCTAGAAACGAAAACCGAACTACGGAATTAACCTTAAAAAAACTGGCCAAGTGCGAGTCGGACTCGCGTACAAAGAGTTCCGAACCAATTTCATTTTTTTAACATGTTATTTTAACACTACAGACTTCTTATTTATTTACGTAACGCGTCCGTGTTTGGGTCACAGAAGTCCATATGTATTTGATACTAGCTTCTGGCAGCAGCTTCGCCCGCGTGGTCCCTAGGGAACATATTCCCGGGATAAAAAGTAGCCTACGTCCTTTCTCAGGCTCTAGACTATCTGTGTACCAAATTTCATTTCAATCGGTCCAGTAGTTTTGGCATGAAAGCGAGACAGACAGGCAGACAGAGTTACTTTCGCGTTTATAATATTAATATATAACAAATTTCAACAGAATCGGTCCAGTAGATCCGGAAAAAACTGGCTGTGACAGACTGTCCTATAAGGGTGCCTGTCCATTGCAGCGGACCGAGGCAGCGGAGCGGAGAAACGGAGAAATATTAACTAATCACGTCAGTCCTAATGTTAGTGACTCACATAATACGGAGGTTTTATGCAATTCCATCGGTTAAAATTTCTCCGTTTCTCCGCTGTGCTGCCTTGCTCCGCTGTAATGGACAAGCACCATAAGGTTTCCGTTTTTTACGGATGTTCGGAACCCTAAAAATGACAGTAAATTTTTCTCCGGAACCCTTCACTGTGCGTGGTTCAAGACCGCAGGATTTTAAACCTTATTTGCACGTGACGAGATGTCAATGTTAAAAATCTCTGAATATTTCCAGAGATTGTGTCAAAAATTGACAGTCGCAGATGACTGTCGGGAAGGTTTATTGTTTGAGATTGCATAGAGACCCTACCAAATGTGTGTAACGAAACCATAGCGCGATTCAGAAAAGGAACAACGCCATCATCGAGCTAGGAGGTAAACTTTACTCTTTGATGCGGTCCAGTTTTTAACAGTCTTCTTTTTTTCTTACCGGATACTTTTTTTTTCCATAATCATTATATTTTTAATTGTATTTAAAATTCCAAACATAGCTCGATGTATTTAAAGCAACTTGTATTTGTTGCCAAACCAAAGATTGATAAAGTCATAAAACTATTAACAAAAAAAAATAGCACGAATTCCAAATCAAACTGGCCAAATAAAATTTCATTGTTTTAAAATGTAGTTTTAACACTACAGACTTTATTTAGGTTTTCCAGTAGTCTTTAGGTATAGAAATTTTCAAAATTTTAGGTTCAGTAGTTTCGGAGATAAGGGGGAATGGTCATTTTTCCTCTAATTTCTTGAATAACTTCAAAAGCATTTATTTTAAAATTGTGAAAAAAAATATAATTAAAACACTCAAAGTAAGCCCTTTTATTTGATACTAGCGACCCGCCCCGGCTTCGCACGGGTATAAAATATATAGCCTATATACATATAAACCTTCCTCTTCAATCACTCTATCTATTAAAAAAACCCGCATCAAAATCCGTTGCGTAGTTTTAAAGATTTAAGCATACATAGGGATATAGGGACAGAGAAAGCGACTTTGTTTTATACTATGTAGTGATGATGTCACAGGATATTGTTCAAAAAACTTTTTTTTTAATTTTCCAGTTTGACCCCCAAAAGTGACCCCCATACTAAAATTTAATAATTTACGTAACATGTCCGAGTTTGGGTCATAAAAGTCCATATGTGTACCAAATTTCAGGAGAAAACTGGCGGTGACAGACGGACGGACAGACAGACAGACAGACAGACAGACGGACAGATAGACAGACAGACAGATACCCGAGTGATCCTATAAGGGTTCGGTTTTCTGTTCGGAATCCTAATAACAAATATTCATTACGAAAACTAGTTAGTCTTGAGCTTAAAAAAATTAAATTACAATAGTTTATTTCAAAACATTTCTGCTTATTATCCCTTAAATCATCATTTTTGTTAACTGTACTTTACTTAATTTTTCTTGTGGTCTTGTGGACCACTGGAAAATAATATAGGTGGAGTCCGGGACCACGGTGCCGGTCCCGAAATCCCCTCGACCCCTTCAAACACCCATCAGGATAGAATAAAACAAATTTCTTGCCAACCAACCTAACGATGTTTAGCTGAGTATTGGTATTATATCAGGAGTAACTGCTTATTCCCCGTATGGTGTCGGCCGGTGCCGTATGGTGCCGTAAAAGAATAATACCATCCCATCACTTCTCGTGGGTGTCGTACGAGGCGACTAAGGGACTCACCAGAGAATGGGCAGCAGCGTTCTCTGTAAAACGCAACGCCAAACACTGCGATCGCCAACCCACCTGCCCCTCGCCCTTTCGGGGGAGGTCTATGTCCAGCAGTGGACGTCTTTTGGCGGATATGATGAACTACTTATCTGACCTTCAACCAATATCTGGGTTACAGGATATCCATTGGCCGTTCCATTTACCGTGAAAATTCTCAAATATATCTAAATGACAGCCTACATACAACTGCAACTAGCTTGATTCGAGAGAACAATCAGTTGCCTTTGAAACCGCTTGAAGTTACACGAGTTTAAAGCATTTATTTCAATTACTTATCCATTTACAGGTACTTTTTTAAAGTCGTGGAGTCGGTCAGACAAACATTTTGAGAAAAAGAACATGTCAGAGACTTCATGAACACTTATTGTCATAATCTGCCTAGCCTATTCCCAACTAAATTGGGGTCGGCTTCCAGTCAAACCGGATTCAGCTGAATACCAGTGTTTTACGTGGAGCGGCTGGCTACCAGACCTCCATAACTAATGACTGGGTAACACGGTACTTCTTGGTAAGACTGGAGTCAGATTTGTGACAATCCGTAACGACTGCCAAAATCTACAAATTACGGCCGAGACCAACGGCGTAACGTGATTTCCGAGACGCGGAGGAAACTCAGTATGTTAAGACGGTCACCCATCCACAGGACAACCTTGGCAAGCGTTGCTGAACCTTGAAGATCGATCCGTGCGGCTAGTATTCTTTAGCCACGAGCTCCTCCTACACCAAACATAACACCGTTATTAAATTAATGCTAAAGTCGGCCCTTCGAAGATTTTTTTTCAGACAACAGTTAGTCCAAAATAACTTAAAAAAAAATGTTTTTTGAAGATCGACCCGTGCGGCTGTTATTATTTAGCCACGATCTTCTCTTTCACACTTATGTAAATCCAGTCACACAAAATCCTGAACATTTTAAGAATTAGCTTATATCATGCATTGTATTGTGTATAAATGTTATACACAACACAATGCATTATAAAAACTCTGATAAAATCAATCCAGAAATACACAAAATGTTTTCAACTTTTACGTTGCGTTTCCATTTCCTAGCTTCTCCAATATCGTCTATTTTCCTCTCGACTATACAAAACCGAACGTACAGACACGCAGACAAAACATTCGTATTGTTTTTCACTTTTTTCTCATCTACCCTCATTCTTGCGTTATTTCCCCAAAGACTTACTGAAACAAGTAATGACCTATTCTGTAAATAGAGGAAAAAGTGGCTTCGGAATGGCAAATTATTGGAGGATTGTACCTGTCTCTTGCAGACAATAGATATATTACTTTTGTATAGCATTTGAGTATTTCTGATAACGAAAAATAATGAAATTGTTCTATTGTGTTCGTTACTAGAGAATTTAATTTAGACTTTTGTTGCTAGATGTTACCTATAACATTGTTTTTCTAACGATTTCTTTTGTTGTATCGAGCTTGTGGTGAAAGTAGCTTTAACTCGATTTAGAAAAGAGTTTACATTATTTCGGAACAATAGTTGGTATATATGTTTGTATCGTTTAACGTTTAACAATTGTCTCATTTATACAAGAAGAGTACTGAAGGCATATGATATGCGAATGGGGGTGTTCTCTCCCTCAAGCTTAAAGATATTCATAATTCAAAAAACAATTCATATTTAATTCAATACACAAAAATTCATTCCGCGACCCTTCAAGCTCAGCTAATGAGGTGGCAAGCAGTAAGGGAGGTTCGCACTACAACCCCATAGATCATGACTTGCATTAGGGGTGTGATATAGGGGTGCGAAATCTATAGTACTTAACCCCTGTGACATTCCGCGATTTTGAATATAGGGGTCTTTTTTGAACCCCTAGAGCGTTAAATTTGACAGAGTGTACCAGGGCATCGTGTTTATAAAAGCAGTTAAGTGTATTATCATCTTTTGTGAGGGGTGCTAGTAGAATGCGTAATGTAATTAAATATTTGAAAGATCTATGGCGATTTTAGTATTCACTGTGTTGCACGTGGTGTGGTTGATTTCATTAATTATGACTAGTGGTAGGTCATTTGATCTACAAAATAAAAAAGAAACCTCTTATATTATTCGCTACGAATTAAAAAAAGTCCTTTAACTAAATATTTAAGAGAAATATAACAGTTAACTTCTTAATGTCAAAAGCTCTCTATTATATTCATCGTCTGAGCGAAAAAACCGTGTAATCAAAATGTCAAAAGCAAATCCCTTAACTTGAAAGAATAATCTCACTAAATCCACTTAACAAGGCAGTATTAGCTCAAACATTCGGGAACCAACTCTTCAAAGGCAACGGATCGTCCCGTAACTCAAAAACTTTTCACAAAATACAAACTCAAACACGGCCCGTAAGACATCATCCTCTCCGCACAGATTTCATTCATTAAAACGTACAACAACTTCACTCCGAGCGAGTTCGTTTGGACCGACATGTGGTTCTAAACTTTCTTTAAACGTTTCACGCCGTTTGCATACTTGCATACTTTACTCACGCATCTTCACACACCTCTAACACAATCCAACAAGGCTGAAAACTGCCTGAATTACACGTAAAAGCGTTTGGTGAACAGTAAGATGCTTTGAGAGAAGAGTTAGTTGCACCACGCATGCGCAGTCCTCACTGCAGCTCGGTGTTCCACGTTGTGTTGACCAGTAGTGACAGTCGATAGCTGGCTGCCGACGGGAACGGCCGCGCGCGAGCTTCCCGGGAAATACGTCTTACGTATCGTATCGTGTTTAATTTTTAAAGTGTTCGTAATTTTACTTTAAGTGTAAATAATTAGATTAAAATAAATGTGTTACAACGTGCCGTGTTTAGCAATTAAAGGATTTGAATAGGTAAGTGAGATTTTAATAATAAAGTAGAGATGAAAGAAAAGCTGTGTGAATGAGGAAAATTTTTGTAATTAGTTAAAGGGCCTTTCCAGATTTCGTTCTTTATAAACGGAAAATTTTCTTTGGGACCTCGCTTGTTTTGTTATCTTTGCTGTGATTTGGTTTCGATTAAAAGATTTCGATTTATCTTTTCAATGTTTAGCGTAAACAGATTGGAAATTCGGATTTTACGGTTGAAGGACTTCCTGTAAAAGAATAAGATTCATGTTTCAAACGAATGGAACCCTCGACACGAACTGTTGAAATTCTGGGAAACGCTGTTTCAATGAAAAACAATACTTCATAGAGCAGTTTTCATCATTCTGTTTAATTGATACTGTTGACAAAACAAGGAAAATGTTCGAGAACTATTGGGTTTTCGGAAACTGTGATCGGAAAATATGAATTGAGTTTTTTTGATGTGGACTGAATTGAAAAGGCTTGTGTTTGGAACATTTATGGTTTTTGTTACTACGTTGTTTATTTTTTTATGTAGGCAGTAACTGTGAATTCTAGTAAAGGTTTTTAAGCAACGTTGACAGCGATTGCGTCAGCTGATTTTCTTTTGGTTCAAGAGCTAGCTTAATATTTTCTTGACTTTTTGTACTTATAGTAGAAAAATCCGTTTCTATTATCTCCTTAGATTACGAATTTACATAAACGGATTTTGAAATGTCTATTTTAAAGGGTTATAACAATGTAATTTGTCTTTATTTTCGAATCAAATTAATGTTTACTAACGTTTAAATATCCTTAATGTAGACTTCAAAAGTGGCGGGATGAGACCAGTTAAAGTCACTTGAAATAATCATATTATACAAAAAATAGAATTTAATTCCTCTATTTTCACATTTGCATTTTGCCTCATATTTTTGGAATTTGTTTTATGTTATTAATTTCACAAGGACCGGTAAAAAAAATACTTGAAAAAATTACATAATTGTAGCTACATAATAATAAACGTATATTTTCACATTTGCACAATGCCTCATATTTTAGAAGTTTACCAAAAAAAAAAGTTTAGAGTCAAAGTTGTTAAGTTTTAATAGTTTTCTTGCGTTCAAGTTAAAAATATAGCGTGTGCAGAACGTGTCAGCTGCTTGTTACGACTTAAGTAAGACTTAAGTAAGAGTTAAGCTAAAGTAATTATGTGAAGTTTAAGCCTTCGTTTATTGCTAAACGTGACTTGAACTTATTTTACGATTGTCGGTGTTAAGTTTTGGTGTTAGGATACCTATATTATTTCTTACCTTGATTTATTTATTTAAGGCAAACGCTATTTTATTTAAAACAAAAATAAATATAGTTTAAAAAAAGATTTAATCACAAAAATCAAAAAATATTTGTATATTTTTACTAAATGAAAATTTCAAATTAAGTTTATTGAAAATTAATAAAAATCATTGTAATTTGAAAAGAAAACTACATTTTTATGTCTCCTTCTTTCAAAAGATACGTAAATAAATATTATACGTTGATATTTAGTTCGGTTTTAATTATCTTTAATTGAATCTTTGGAGAACTTATTTTAATTTTAATGTTGTTTGTTATAACCCTACCACTAAATAGTATTTCTAAAGCCAAATGTAGGGTAGAAATTGTCTTTTTGCATTGAGTCAACCTATGTCGTTGCTTGGGGGAGGCCTATGTCCAGCAGTGGACGTCTTTCGGCTGATATGATGATTATGATGTCGTTGCTGTAGCAATATTTGGGGGAGGCCTATTTCCAGCAGTGGACGTCTTTCGGCTGATATGATGATGATGACGTCGTTGTTATAGCGATATTTGGAGGAGGCCTACGTCAAGCAGTGGACGTCTTTCGTGTGATAGGATGAAGTTGTGGATACCACCACTGTACATAAAGTTTAAATAAATAAATAACAATTTCACTAGTGTACCAGATGGACTGTCGTAATTGTTTTTTATTAACAATACTGATGAGTACAATTCACATGCAAAAAAAACCGGTCAAGTGCGAGTCAGACTCGCACACGAACGGTTCCGTATCATAAGCTTTAAATTTTATTATTTGTAGTTATAGCGGCAATAGAAATACATAATCTGTGAAAACTTAAAATGTCTACCTGTTACGGTTCTTGAGATACAGCCCTCTGACAGACAGACGGATGGACAGCGGAGCCTTAGTAATAGGGTTCCGTTGGCTACCCATTGGGTACGGAACCCTAAAAATAAATCACAAAATAAGATAAATATGATTAACGCCTACTAGATGTGAATCCCACATACACATTTAAAGTAAATCATTTATTATTTAAAACTGCCCATTGATAAAGTTTCGAGAAGAAAAACAAGTAATTTCAAAATATGTAGATAAAACTATGTGAATGGTAGTAGGAACAAATATTAATATCGCTCAACAGGACCTTATTACCAATTACACATAGTAAGTGATTTGTATACCACGAGTTACTATGTATCTTAATTATTAATAGTACGAGTCTATGTGTGAGCACGAGTATCTTTAATTGTAAAACACAAATATATAAAATTTGTGTCGAATCAGTGAGTTTTATATACAAACACAAGTGTGAATAGTACAATGTATGTCTGACACTGTGTCGCAATTTCTGACGTAGTCTATATTTTCATTCTCTTCACTCGACATAACTTATTGACATTAACCAACGGTTTTCCACTGTCGTAGCGACTGTATCAAGTAAAGTGGAGGTATTTCCCTTCAAAGGACTTCAAATATAGGTTATTACCTAGCTTGGAGCACCTTTATCAATAATATTAATAACTAGCTGACCCGCGCAACTTCGTCTACGACACAATTTTCATTAATGCTCCGTTACTATTGGTCGTAGCGCGATGTTATAGCCTATAGCCTTCTTCGGTAAATGGGCTATCTAACACTGAAATAATTTTTCAAATTGAACCAGTTCCCGAGATTAGCGCGTTCAAGCAAACAAACAAACTCTTCAGCTTTTTGTATTAGTATAGATATTAAAACTAGCTGACCCGTGCAACTTCGTCTGCGTTACAATTTTCATTAATGCTCTGGTCTTTTTGGGCGTAGCGCGATATGATATAGCCTATAGCCTTCTTCGGTAAATGAGCTATTCAACACTAAAAGAATTTATCAATTCGAACCAGTAATTCCTGAGATTAGCGTGTTCAACAAAACAAATAAACAAACTCTTCAGCTATATAATATGACTAGTTGACCCGCGCAACTTCGTCTGCTCCGCTACTATTGTCTTAGCGTGATGATATATAGCCTATAGCCTTCCTTGATAAATGGGCTATCTAACACCGAAAGAATTTTTCAAATTGGACCAGTAGTTCCTGAGACTAGCGTGTTCAAGCAAACAAACAAACAAACTCTTCAGCTTTATATATTAAGTATAGGTATACAGGGAAGTTGAAAAAAAATACCCTGACTTCGTATCATGACCCTGAACAACATTTGTTCTACGACATTGACGTCAACTAAACCATGTTTCTGGTATTTTTTCAATTTTCCTGTATAGTACCTATAGATTAATTTTCAATCATTCACAAGTACAATTCCCTTCATATTCTCTCTAAAGGACCACTCAAAAGTATCCGAAAACTTTCTCAGCAAACACGATAAGTTTTTGGTCCTCAGAACCCATATCAAACTTGCCTATCTAAATATCTAGCCATTAGCGCATATAGGGATGGTTAAAGATGATTTACGCAAGGCCCGACTGAAACCAATCTGTGCTATCTAGGTAACGATCTTAAGTACTTGTAGGTCTTAGGTCTACATCTGATACCACACGCTGGCTTTGATAACTTTAGTTAGTTTCGAGTTTAGTTTCGGTTCTAAAATTGGTTGTGTTTATTTTGGGAATAGGTGTGTTTGAATCTTTGATATTTAACGTCTAGTTTGTGTATTGTTTTAGAAGTTATGATAATTGGTCCTAATACTCGTGGGCAATTGGGCGCCAACTGAAATTGACGCATAATGGTATTTCACATGCCATACCAAATCACATGGTTTCAACTTCTTTTTTTTTTTAAAACGCGGTGTTTAATATCAATGGCCCCCGATCGACCAAAAAACATGGCAGCCGCCGATTTTTTTAAAATAAAACTATTCAATTGTTATTGCGTCGCGACGGCTATTGCGCCCGGGTGATGCAGGTTAAGTTTAGTATTAAAAATTTATTGTAACTTTTAGGAGGAAATCGTGTAAAGAATTTTTCTAGTAGATTTTTTTTCAGAGGTGAGGAATAAATGGTCCTTAACGGTTTCAAGTTTGATTTATCGATAACATTAATTGTTTTTATTTTACAAATATTTGTGACTATATCTTTGATGGCTAGTGTCTGGTTTATTTATATTTTACAGGCGAGATAAAAATGGTACCTAAAGTCACCAAAATGTAAGAAGTCCGATTTGACAGGTAAGTAGAGAGGGATAGAAGATTGCTTTACCACTAAGTGCGAAAGAGATTTATTTTAATGTCTCTTTCATACTTACTAGTAAAGCAATGTTGTATCCTGCTGTTTAAACGGGCCTTTTATTTTTTGACAACTATTATATACTAGTAATTATGTAACGGTTTTTAATTTAGTTTTGTCAATAGGTATATTAATTGTGTTCATTTTAAGGATATTTAGAACTTAATCTTTCATGACAAGAGTCTTCATTAGTTTGTTTTACGAATTTGGGTCTTTGTTACTTAAGAACCGTTCTACTTTGTTACCTTAGATATTTTCTGAAGTGAAAAGAATCTCAACCAACGAAAATATATTTCAGTGTAAAAACAACATTCTCTTAGTTACTTAGATATAAAATATTCCGCTCTTACTTATTAAAGATAAGTAGCCAGAAATTAAGGAAAAATGCTGAAAGATTGGCGAGTGTAAAAGATTGCATAATAAGTTCATTATTATTATGCTTCTCACCGCTATTTAAAAATTAATGTATTTGTACTTAAATCTTTATAGACTTGTGCGTAAAAATGAAATCCTTTCGAGAAAAACGACGAAACTTTGTAAAAATAAGATATACGAATTCCTGAACTTTGAAAACATGTAGATACTTTATTGTTATTATTTTTATTATAACTACAACGGTTCAATTATTAGCAAAATAAAAACACAAGGAAAAAACTTAATTTACGGGTTAGTAACTTAATCTAAAAATATACAAAACACATACACAAGTCGGATACATTTATGAGCGCCAAGGTTGACCTTGTCACACCAATTTATACTTCTATACTAATGTCATAAAGAAGAAAGATTTGTTTGTTTGTTTGAATTGAATAGGCTCCGAAACTACTGGACCGATTTGAAAAATTCTTTTAGCATTGGATAGCTACATTATCAGGGAGTAACATAGGCTATATTTTATGCTCGTACTCCCACTGGAACGGGAACTACGCGGGTGAAACCGCGTGACATCCACTAGTACATTTATAAAATGCCTCAGCATTGGGGCATTTTGCTGTCCAGTTAGGTTCAGTCTGAAAAATAGTTGTTAAAAATTTCAGATGCTGTGTACATGACAGTATTTACACTTATTCTGAGAATATTCCTTTGACTTCAGTATTTAATAAAAATATTAAAATGTTGCTTTTAGTTTTTGCTTTTGCAATGCATAAAATGTATTTTTTATTTTACAAAAGAGTTACGAACGAATTTTTGTAATTATATTATGAAACCTTTTGTCGAGTGGCCAACGTTTATAACTGAAAATATTTTGTACTAGCTGTTGCCCGCGACTTCGTTCTTGTATATGTTGGAAATTAAAATGATATCGCTAGATGAGACGAACAGTCAATATCCAGCATTGTCTAACCCCTCTTAGAATTAGGAACTTGAAAGTGTTATGCAAGGCACTGGCTGTGTTACCTCTTCTGTTTAAAATGCAGATCAGCCCGAGTAATTTTTAGGGGTCCGTACCTCAAAAGGAAAAAACGGAACTCTTATGAAATTAAACCATATACTCAGGTCTATGGCCCGTGCACCTGTGAAAAAATCAAACTTCTAAGTTAACGTAAAAAAGTTGCGGTCGTTTATGCCGCAAAAAACTATATATTTCGAAACTGTCAAGGGAATCAAAATGTGTAGGGTCTTTGCCGTTGACCTAGAACGATGAAATTTGGCAAACAATACCATCTTATGTTACAAGTATAGAGAAAACTATACATTTCTAACTAAAGCATAAAAAATATAGTTTTTATTTAAAGTAATTTGTAGCTACTGTACCCTTGGTGGGCGAAACCGACTCGCACTTTGCCGGTTTTTTTCGTAATGAGAAACATTTTAGTGATTATGCTTTTTTGCGGAATTACGGAGAGTACACAAAAAAGTTGGTATGGCTGTTACCACTCGATAGAGCCACATAAAGTTGGCCATGGGAAAATAACCGAAAATATTTTGTATGCGTTTGTAGTCGGCATTGTTGCAATGGTTTGGTGGTTACAATATTTTCCGAAGGGTTTTTCAGAGATGTACCTACATTTTTCTAGTTATGCTTAAGTCCCATGTTGCCCACACTCCGGGTTACTACTGGGAAACTCAGAAGGAAAGTACGATTCTCATACGTGTGTTCTTGAGTTCGATACTTATGTAAGGATAGTTCAGGTGCAACACAGATGAGTCCTCTTGTGAGAGTTAAAAAACAAGCCACGTGTGAGTCGGACTCGCCCACCGAGGGTTCCGTACAAATTTGTTGGTGCATATTACTTTGATAAAGACACTATTTTTTTCATGGTTTTATTACAAGTGTATATGTTTTCAGACTTTCCCCTATATTTGTAGTATAAAACGGTGTTACTTGTCAAATTTCATAGTTCTAGGTCAACGGGAAATACCCTATATATTTTGATTTCCTTGAGAGTGTCGAAATATACGTTTTTTTTTTCGGCATAAACGGCCGTATCTTTTATTACGTTAAGTTAGAATTTTGATTTTTTCACAGCGTCAAGGGACTGTAGACTGTCAGGTATATGGTTTTAATTTCAACTGGATACATCGTTAAAATATAATATGTTCCGTGTTGTAATAAATAAAGTGAAATTAAATTTTTAACCCGACTGCCCCAGAAGGACAGTAATGTTTTTTCCTTTACACAGGCCGAAATTTCTAAGAAAATAATCACATTCTTAGGTCCGAAATTAGTTGTCCTAAAACGACACAATCTATGTTGTTTATGTGTAAGGTTTAGGTCCAACAAATGTTAGCCACAATGTTAGTGCGGAGGAATTTCATCACGCAGCTGTTGGAGACAAATGCCCACAGACTATGTTAGCTATTTACAAGATTTAGTGGGACGTATCACTATTATATGTTAGTAGACAGCTAAATGGTGAATAGTCTTATCTCACAAAATGTAAGGCTTGTATCGTGTTGATGAAATCCTAATATATAAAAATTTATCCGTTACCGAGTGAGTGACTGACAGACAACGCAATGCCGAAACTAAAAACGTCGTGAAAAGCTCAAATTTGGCAAGTAGATTCCTTGGGGAGTGTAGGGGAGCACCAAGAGATGATTTCCCAAAATTCCTACGGGAACCGGAAAAAACGGGATATGTATGTCACGGGATAAAGATAGTTTAGTTACATGATATACGGATAGATGTGCCCTGTGATTAGATACCGCGTTGATCGAGATGTCGCAAGGTTCAATTCCCGGCTGAGCTAAAATTCTTTGTTTTTCCTTTTAGGTTCTTCTGGATTTTTACTTAGTTGGTTGAGAATATTGTGGCTCAAGTGCAATTAAGCGAAGTAAGTTGTAGCTGTGTTTTGTGTAGTTTCGAAGTGAAGCGAGGCCTGGTTGAGGTCTGGTCGAAGATGGGAGTAAGCGTTACCAACTGATATTCCTGCGTGACTTGGAAAGCATGTTTAAGCATTGACATTGGCTCTCATTTGAACATCTATGACAGTCGTAATGGATGGTCAGGAACCAGAAAATGTGACATCAGTCTTGCGTGGCGTTCGGAAACAAAACTCTTCAAAGTTAGAGTGAACAGGCTTTTTCTGGGTAAGCTCGCTCCATCGTCGACTTTGTCTCTGTCATCTCTGACCTAGATTTAAGTCAAGAACCAATCCCATCTTCTTATTTATAAAAAACTTAAAAAAAAAAATATAACCGACTTCCAAACAAAACACTACAAAGAGTAATATAACCTTAATTTCGGAAGTCGGTGTTTTTGGTTTTGTTTTTTAACATTGACTTCCGAAATTAAGGTTATTTTATCAATCAATCAATCATTTATTTATTTGCAAGTATGGGTATTGGTACATAGATGTTCTTTGTTGTTTTTTTTTTTGTTTTGTTTTTGGATGCGAAGTCGGTTATATTTCTTTTTTAGAAAGTTTTTTTATCACTTTTAAGTGGTGATACTTGGACGACGTCTTCGTCAGAAATTGAAATAAGCAAAAATGATCATAAAATAAAAACTACTGAACCAAACTGAATCAAATTTTTACGGTATACTGCATCGAACTAAAAAAGAATCACAGAAATGGGATTAGTAACCTCGGAGTAATCGGTGTACATACATAAAAAAAAAATTATAAAAGTACCCACCGAATTGAGAACCTCCTCCTTTTTGGAAGTCGATTAAAAATGAATCCCTATTTCGCTTGGTTACGGCATCACGCGTGAACGGCTGGACCGATTTTGCTAATTATTTTTTAATGTGTTTATTATTTTGAGGAGGAATAAGAAAGTTGCAGGGTACCTAGGTAGGGTAGCCAGTTAACGGGAGCGAAGCCGCGGGAGACAGCTAGCCTCAAATAAAAAAAGCTATGTAACCTAGTAAGTGGTCTGTGGAGGTCAAATAGATCTAGTCTGTTATTAGAATACTTCATTATTATTTATTTTCCTTTAGTCTTAAGAATACTTAAATTGGAATTATCTACTAGTAATTCCAATTTAAGTACCTATTCTCCTTGAAGATATGAAGAAAAATGTTAATAACGACTAATAGAAGTCAAGGCCGTCCACATCAATCATTTGAAGATATCAACCACCGAATCTAATGACACATCGCGACGAAATCGATTCACTAGTTGAACCAAATAATGGAAAATAGGCTCATGGTCGTTCCATGGATTGTTATTATTTAACTATAGTAGTTTTAACTATCTAGTGAAGAGGTTTAAGGAAACATTCCTCGTTTTTCAGAAAAATAGGTTTCTTACATACAATTGCACAAAATATCCGCACCACGTGAGTCACTGACATTTTGTGCATTCGCCTCGCTCCGCTTAACTGGACGCCTGCCCATTTGCAGATTTGGAGCCTTGTTATTTTTTTTGTAAGGATGGGGCATTTATATATAAAAAACACAAGATGCACAGTCTCGAACAAATGCAACACTCGAAACTGTCGTCAAAAACTGACATGTATCAAGTGTCATGTGTGAGTTGTATGTAGTTATACTATAAAGAATTTTTTTTTTGCAAATTCAACCTGACACGGATCGCTTAAAGTTGTTTTTACAATGCAGTGCCGTATGGCGAGTGATGCGCATTTTTTTTGTAAATTCAACCTAACACGGATCGCATAAAGTTGTTTTTACAAAGAAGTGCAGTATGGCGAGTGATGCGCATTTTTTTGCCAATTCAACCTTACACGCATCGCTTAAAGTTGTTTTTACAAAGCAGTGCAGTATGACGAGCGATGCGAGACTGTTTGAAACTAGCGCACAATTATACATATTGCGCTTGTTTTTTTGCGGACGTTTTTGAGATGCTGAGTGTGTATCTTGGGTTTTTTGAATATCGATGGGATGGGGAAACAAAAACAAAACAAAACAAACAAAACTCTTTCGCTCTGGGTGGAGCAGAAGGGAGTGTCAGACTCTTACTGACTTAAACCCAGCCGTATTCCTTCTAATGCCCTTTGCGTTTCAGGGCCGTGGTCACTCTTTCGAACTAATTCCGCAACCCTGGTCGACAGTTTTCTGACCTGGTTTTTCGATTCATAAAGTAGCTTTTTCATTGTCTTCGTGGATCGTGGCTAACCAATTATAGCAGCACGGGTCGATCTTCAAGAATGAGCAACGATTTCCCAGGTTGGTCTGTAGCTGGGTGGTAACTCCTTACATACTAAGACTCTTAGAATAGAATAGAATACTCTTTATTATGTACACCATATAAGTCACTGCACAGTGGAGGTTAGATACGGAGTCGTTTTATGTTGAATATTGTTATTCAGTTGCAACCGCCGAGCCAGTGAACAGACCCACCGTGAAGGCTTAGCAGGGAGATTTTATTAGTGTACACTGAGATAATATAAATATCATAGAGGTACAATCACAGTAAACTTAAATTTTGTTCACATGAACTTAAAAGTTGTGCAAAAAGGTATCCGAAATTGATGTGGTTATAGCTTTACCTTTGGATAATGCTGCATATTGAATAGTTTCAGATTGTGAAATATATTCAATTAAAAATAGTATCACATTAGAGAAACCTAAAGTGGTATTTAGGTTCAAAATTGGAACTATTAAATATTCATAGAATTCAACATCAAACGTAAGACATTTTCACAAACAAATGACCCAAAACTTTTAGGCTCGTTTAGTGGATAGCAGTAACATTATTTGTAATTGCTCGTCTTTATCTACGCCTAGCTTTTAGTCGGGAATGTTCAGCACTAGGCGTAAGCATTTAGCTCGGTACGATTTATAGTTACCGTCTACGACATAGAATTTGCTCAGACAATTGTTTCCTTTGCGGGACTTTTTGGTGATTCTAAAACTGCTTTTTTTTCTTCCTTCCTTATAGGTACTAAATCTTTTTTTTATTTGTGATGAGTTTGCTCTTGACTCTAGTCTAGGTCAGAGATGACAGAGACAAAGTCTATGATGGAGCGAGCTTACCCAGAAGGAGCCTGTTCACTCTAACTTTGAAGAGATTAGGGTTGTAAGCGTTCGGAAACACAGACGCAGGCAGAGAGTTCCACTCCTTTGCTGTGCGCATTATAAAAGACGTTTGGAAACGCTTAGTGCGAATTGGTGGAATAGTAACAAGGTAGGGATGGTAAGATGCAGTGCGTCTGGATGTCCGATGGTAGAAGGGGGCCGGTGGGATGAGGTCGTGGAGTTCTTGGGCACACTCACCGAAGTACAATCTGTAGAAGACCAAAACGCAGGCAACCTTACGGCGATGAGCCAAGCTATGTACCAGCTGTGCATCCACCAGTTTTTCGTCACCGATGAGCCTCTTAGCTCTGCGTTCCACCGAGTCAAGCGCGGCAAGCTGATACTTAGCTGAACCATCCCAAAGGTGGCTACAATACTCCATGCAGGATCGGACTTGCGCTTTATATAGGGTTAAAAGCTGTCCAGGCCTGAAGTATCGCTTCACCCTATTTAGGATGCACAGCTTTTTGGCTGCGGTTTGAGCTTTGTACTCGATGGTGGCGCCGAAGTTGAGACTGGATGTCAACTCCATGCCTAGGAGCTCGAGCCGATCAATCACAAGAACAGATGCACCCCGAAAAGTAGGAGTTTGGTCAAAACGACTCCTTTTTGCGGTAAAAACACACGCCTGTGTTTTGGTGGCGTTAAAAGTGACCACATTGTCATCACCCCACTGGGAGACAAGGCTTAAGGTCAAATTTGTCTGTCCGCGAAAGCTAGACATGAAATAGGAGTTTTAACAATGTTTTTATGCCAAGGACTTGAACTATATTTTTTCGAGGCTTCACTCCAGGATACATCAGGCACACCTAGTTTTGAGCACTAGTCCTGGGTAGGAAAAGAAAGAAAGAAAATTGACGACAGTCCACCGACAAGTACAAATACAAAGTTAATAGAATGGCCAATGATACTCAGAGAGTAATAAGGGAAAGAATTTTCATAATCTGATAAGTACTCTTAGAGATTACCTCCGTACGAACGAGTATGGCGTTGATTATGCCATCTAGTGTAGCATATTCGAAACTTTAACGTAAATAATGCTTGAAATTGACACTTCTGTACTACCACTTATAGTTCCTGCGCCTCGGTTTAGGGCAACGTGCACGAAGTAGCCGATGAGTGGATTTCACCAATGAAACTGAACGCGATCAGCCGGTCGATTCTGTAAACATATCAAAGTGAAGGCTTGGGTGAAGTGATTTATTTATTTATTTATTAAGGTTCACCTACAGCACATACATATAAAACATACAAATGGTAGATCGTACGGTAATGTTCTAATATATATGCCAATTACAGGTAAACACAACATTGACAATAAAGACGCCAGATTACCGCTTAGTTGCTAATTTAGGTTTAGGTGTAAAGTCTATTGACAAAATAAAGGAAAGTTAGGTACTTAAACGATACAACAATAATAATAAAAAGCAAAAAAAAAAGAAACAGAGTGGATTTGCACTATTTCTTAATAATTGTTTACGTACAATGATTCTTCATCTACAATTCTAATGAAGAATCACTTTACGTAAACGGGATAAGAAACGTAGTCATGCTTCATTGGTAAGTAGGGAGGCCAAGACTCTTGATTTAAATTTCACCTTAGGGTCATTGAATATGTCCGCTTCGGGTACAGACTTATCAAATGAGTTAAGGTTGTCACACATCTAAATGAGTGGTGAGTTGAGACCTATGTTTGTAGAGGTAGTAGGGCGCTGTAATGTTGTAGAGATCACGAAGTGAACTGTTATTCCATCTAGATAACATAGATTGACAGCTCACTTCGTGATCACTTCACCCACGTCTTCACTTCGACATGTTCACGGAATCGCACTGCAGTACATCTAAACTGCGTTCAAGAGCTGTCAGTGTTAATATTCCACAGATAATAATGAAACTGACAGCTCGTAAATGTGGTTTATTATGTTGATCGCTTTCAGTTTCATTAATAAAATCTTTAAGCCACCTAGAGTTGCAATTTCGAAACTTATAAGTAAAATATACAATAGAAAAATATACCATAGTTCTTGCACGTTCCCTATAACAATCAACATAACGTCTTTATAAGATATAAGTAAAATATTAAACTAGACACATGACAGCAACTTTAGCTAATTTTTAAAAGTTTTTGAATTGGTTATAGGAATAATTATTATGCCGTATGGTGTCGGCCGGTGCCGTGTGGTGCCGTAGAAGAATAATACCATCCCATCACTTCCCGTGGGTGTTGTAAAAGGCGACTAAGGGACACGCCAGAGAATGGGCAGCAGCGTTCTCTGTAAAAAACAACACCATACACTGCGATCGCCAACCCGCCTGCCAAGCGTGGCGATTATGGCAAACCCCCCCTTTTGGGGGAGACCTATGTCCAGCAGTGGACGTCTTTCTGCTGTTATGATGATGAAAGATTCACAAGTACCAGGAGACTAGAAACATGTCAAAGTATTTCCTGGGCTGAAATTGTGAACGGTTAAGACCTCAAGTAATAGGAGACCAGAAAACATGTCGAAATTATTATGGTGCTACTAATTAAATCGATATTAGTCATTACACAGTTGTCTTGTAATTACCTAGAGGTATATGAAAGCTTTAATTATCATTTCTGACTTTATATATTCATTAGGCCTATTTGTTTGAAAATATATTTGATGATACTTTAGAACTTGCTTAAGGCCCGGACTCCACCAAAGCGGAGACGTACGGAGATGTCCGAAAGACGAGAGGAGATGTTTTTCAGCTAGGGTGTCTCCACCGAAAATGTGCGGAGATGCGTACTGCCTAGACTGTAGCGGAGATGTGTGCTGGCTAGGGTGGAGATATGCGCTGACTACATTGCACGCCGCACTCATGTCTCCACTGCGCGTCATCGTCAGCGTACGAGGCAAAGCTTGCATCTCCGCCTTCTACCGCGGCCCAGCTAGGAACAGCTCATATCTCTGCTTCCATCGCACCATACAAATAAGATACAACTCCGCTTAGTAGTATCCACTAAAGCTGAGTGGAGACGAGATGTGTGAATAACAAAATTCTATTGGTACTTTAAAATACTTCTCCATTCTGTTCATCTCGTTTACGCTTTGGTGGAGTCCGGGCCTAAAGGGAGAACCTTATTAATGATTGATGTGTTGTTGTTATCAAGGACATTCTGCCCTTGTTATTAGAATTCTTATGAATGGTATTCTATTCAAGATATTTCACCGTCTTTCAAGAACTCGAGGTCATTAATTTGAAGTTTAACTATTTTTCTTGATAACGTTTAGGGTGATATGTTTCAACAATTTATTGGAAAAGTTAATTTTGTAAGTTATACATGTGTGCTACGTCTATGGAATAAAATATGTTCTCCCCAAATGGCAGTTGTGTATTTATGGTAAAATCTCCAAGGGAGTGAGCCCGTTGCCATTGCTAGATTTCTGGCTGCTGCTGTAAAAACCAAAAACTGGCCAAGTGCGAGTCGGACTCACACACGAAGGGTTCTGTACCATAAACGGAAAAAATACACATTTTTGCATGGGAGCCCCCTTTAGTTTTATTTAATTTTTATTATTAGGTGTTATAGCGGCATTAGGAAAACTCACTCTGTGAAAAATTTCAACTGTCTACCTATAACCGTTCATGAGAGCCCGTTCGCTGACAGACAGACGGACGGACAGCGGAGGCTAAATAATAGGGTTCCAACTATACTAATATATAAAGCTGAAGAGTTTGTTTGTTTGCTTGCTTGCTTGCTTGAACGCGCTAATCCCAGGAACTACTGGTCCGATTTGTAAAATTCTTTCAGTGTTAGATAGCCCATTTATCGAGGAAGGTTATAGGCTATATATCATCACGCTAAGATCAATATGAGCGGAGCAGACGAAGTTGCGCGGGTCAATTAGTTAATAATAATAATATAATTCTTTATTGTCGCCAGTTAATAATACATTGGTTACTCTTCGTGTACGGAACCCGAAAAACCCAAGAAATCATGTGTAGCGCTTGCTGCCACTAGATCAATTCCGAACATAAAACTTAGAACAACATTAATTTCTGTAGGATGCTGTTACAATCCCTATATACTGAGTGACTGACAGACAACGCACAGTCGAAACTACTGGTCGTAGAAAGCTGAAATTTGGCATGTAGGTTCCTTGAGTGCAGGGAGCACTAAGAGAGGATTTCCAAAAATTCCTACGGAAACGGGAAAAACGGGATGTGCGCGTACGAAATCGCGAGCAAAAGCTAGTCATCAATATATATAAAATTCTTCCGTTACTGAGTGACTGACAGACAACGCACAGTCGAAACTACTGGTCGTAGAAAGCTGAAATTTGGCATGTAGGTTCCTTGAGTGCAGGGAGCACTAAGAGAGGATTTCCAAAAATTCCTACGGAAACGGGAAAAACGGGATGTGCGCGTACGAAATCGCGAGCAAAAGCTAGTCATCAATATATATAAAATTCTTCCGTTACTGAGTGACTGACAGACAACGCACAGTCGAAACTACTGGTCGTAGAAAGCTGAAATTTGGCATGTAGGTTCCTTGAGTGCAGGGAGCACTAAGAGAGGATTTCCAAAAATTCCTACGGAAACGGGAAAAACGGGATGTGCGCGTACGAAATCGCGAGCAAAAGCTAGTCATCAATATATATAAAATTCTTCCGTTACTGAGTGACTGACAGACAACGCACAGTCGAAACTACTGGTCGTAGAAAGCTGAAATTTGGCATGTAGGTTCCTTGAGTGCAGGGAGCACTAAGAGAGGATTTCCAAAAATTCCTACGGAAACGGGAAAAACGGGATGTGCGCGTACGAAATCGCGAGCAAAAGCTAGTCATCAATATATATAAAATTCTTCCGTTACTGAGTGACTGACAGACAACGCACAGTCGAAACTACTGGTCGTAGAAAGCTGAAATTTGGCATGTAGGTTCCTTGAGTGCAGGGAGCACTAAGAGAGGATTTCCAAAAATTCCTACGGAAACGGGAAAAACGGGATGTGCGCGTACGAAATCGCGAGCAAAAGCTAGTCATCAATATATATAAAATTCTTCCGTTACTAAGTGACTGACAGACAACGCACAGTCGAAACTACTGGTCGTAGAAAGCTGAAATTTGGCATGTAGGTTCCTTGGGGAGTGTAGGGGAGCACTAAGAGAGGATTTCCCGAAATTCTTACGGAAACGGGAAAAAACGGGACATGCGCGTACGAAATCGCGGGCAAAAGCTAGTCTACACTTCTACACTAATATTATAAAGAGGAGGGATTTGTTTGTTTGTTTGAAATGAATAGGCTCCGAAACTACTGGACCGATTTGAAAAATTCTTTCAGCAGTGGATAGCTACATTATCAGGGAGTAACATAAGCTATACTTTATCCCCGTACTCCCACGGGAACGGGAACTGCGCGGGTGAAACCACGTGACGTCCACTAGTCATCAATATATATAAAATTCTTCCGTTACTGAGTGACAGACAGACAACGCACAGTCGAAACTACTGGCCGTAGAAAGCTGAAATTTGGCAAGTAGGTTCCTTGAATGCAGGGAGAACTAAGAGAGGATTTCCAAAAATTCCTACGGAAACGGGAAAAACGGGATGTGTGCGTACGAAATCGCGGGAAAAAGCTAGTCATCAATATATATAAAATTCTTTCGTTACTGAGTGACTGACAGACAACGCACAGCCGAAACTACTGGTTGTGGAAAGCTAAAATACGGAAACGGGATATACGCGTATGAAGTCGGGAGCAAAAGCTAGTTACATATATATCACTTTAAACACTCTACATAAATAAAAAAAGTAAACGTTCAAACCACCAATCCAAGATAGTCTTAAAAAAAAACTTTTTAAGGAAGAATAGCGATTACAGTAAGCAGAGTAAGGAGCTCTACGTAATCCCGTGCGCGGATGTAGAGCCACGCTCTATTTGATTAACTATTTGCTCTAACTAGAGCTGCTAAAAGGGTGCCGATGTCGTAAATAGAGTTTGGAGTTTAAAGGACTCGGTGGTTTTAGTTAGAGGATAAGGAGAAATTATCTGATAATTATCTAAATTAATAATGTTTGATGATGTATTTTTTATGGTGCACACAGGGACAATCGTCGGCTGGTTATTATTATTGGTATTTCATTAAAATCTTATGAGATCTCTGCGTTGGCTTCACCCTCTTATACGTCTTCCAAAAGACTTAAGAACCAGAGTAATGTCTAAGAAGAAGTATTTTAACTAATAATAATGTATAAAGAAAAACAGGTTTGTTTGTTGGTTCTACACTTCTAATAGGTTTCCTGTAATCTGTAGGTAAAGAACTATTATCTGCACTTTTTTCAAGATTGTAGGCTCAGTATTTCTAGAAATTTTCAAATTTGAAGCCCCAAAAGTGACCTCCATACTCAAAATTTAGGGTCACAGAAGTCCATATGTGTACTAAATTTCAACAGAATTTGTCTAGTAGATCCGGAGAAAACTGGCTGTGACAGACGGACAGACAGACAGACACCCGAGTGATCCTATAAGGATTCCGTTTCTTATGGATGTTCGGAACCCAAAAAAGCTAGGTATCTCGCGTATGTGTATCAATTTTAATTGAAATCGTATCGTTCAATTCCAAAAATAACTTACGAGTTTGCATGACATGCTATATGGACTAATTATGCTCTTAAAAAGTAATGAACTAGATTTCCAAAAAACTAGCGATTTCTTTTTTTAGGGTTCCGTTTTCTCCGGATCCACTGGACCGTTTCTGTTGAAATTTGGTGCATATATGGACTTCTATGACCCAAACACAGACGTGTTACGTAAATCTTTAAATTTTTAGGGTGGGGTCACTTTTGGGGGGCAAACTAGAAAACTTAAAAAAAAAGTTTTTTGAACAATATCGTGTGACATATCAAATAAAAGGGCTTACTGTAAGAGTTTTAAATTTTTTTTTTTCAAAATTTTAAAATAAATGGTTTTGAAGTTCCCGCCCCTTATGTCCGAAACTACTGAGCCTAAAATTTTGAAAAAAAAATGGAGATAATAGATCTTTACCTACAGATTACAGGAAAACTTATAAGAAGTCTAGAGTGTTAAAATTACATGTTATAAAAATGAAATTCGTTCGGAACCCTTTGCACGCGAGTCCGACTCGCACTTGGCTAGTTTTTTAAAAATATTCCCCACACTAGGAATTTGTCCTGTATCGTGGGTGCGTTCACAAACTTACAACCTCACAACACAAACAGCCAGACCCGGAACAACTATCTGTAAACCATACAAATATTTGACGCGACACGCATCGCAGTAGCCAATCGTTCAACCACTGCGCCTACCATTTCGTACTTGTGTTACAGTTCATAACTATTTTTCATCTTAACATTTTTTGGTGCCAACTATAATGGAACTTGTCTTACCTTATAAGAGTGCAAAATATACGTCATTCCATTGTAAGATTCTCTTCAGAATCTGTTTGTTCTGGATGTCAATAGGCTATTAGGTGTCTGTGGGTGTTGTGAGAGATCGCTAAGGGATAATGTCAAGAGGATAGGAAGAAGGACCATATTTCAGCTAAAAATACGCCGACATAATAGATAACAACAAATTAATTTACCAGAACGCTGTCATCTTGAGTGAATTATTATTTTTGGAGGGATTCAAACATATACTGCCTCGTTGAGGTAGTAATCACAAGTGTTACTGCCGAGGATAACATTTTGGATTCAATTTCCGAGTCGGGCAAAATACAAATGACTAGTCCCGCGCCACTTCGTCTGCGTCACAATTTTCATTACTGCTCTGCTCCTATTGGTCTTAGCATGATGATATATAGCCTATAGCCTTTTTCGATAAATGGGCTATCTAACATTGAAAGAATTTTTCAAATCGGACCAGTAGTTCCTGAGATTAGCGCGTTCAAGCAAACAAACAAACTCTTCAGCTTTATATATTAGTATAGATAGGTATCAATAGGTTGGCCCCTTATTACATGACCTGAATCCTTACTTCCTTACTTATTACTAATATTATAAATGCGAAAGTATCTCTGTCTGTCTGTCTCACTTTCACGCCAAAACCGATTTAAATGAAATTTGGTACGGAGATAGTCTAGAGCCTGAGAAAGGACATCTAATACATCTAAATACAAGGCTACTTTTTATCCCGGGAGTATATTCCCTAAGGACCACGCGGGCGAAGCCGCTGGCAGAAGCTAGTAAATAAATAAAACAAACTTTGTAAGCAGTCTGATGTAATTGGTGGCATCAAATTAATCTGTTATTGAAAAAAATAAATACCACCAACTACATCAGGATGTGCGAAACGTGTTGTTTTTTACTTGAGCTTTGCTATTGGTTTTTAGGGTTCCGTACCGGAAGAGTAACCAACGGAACCCTATTACTAAGCCTCCGTTGTCCGACCGTCCGTCCGTCCGTCCGTCTGTCAGTCAGTGAGCTGTATCTCAGAACCGTAATAGATAGACAGTTAATATTTCCACAGAGTATGTATTTCTATTACCGCTATAACAACAAATACTAAAAATTACGTAAGGAACCCTTTGTGTGCGAGTCCGACTCGCACTTTGCCGGTATTTTTTAACATGTAGCGGCATCAATGTTTCTACAAGAAAAACTAACAACAAAAAGAACCACAACGCCATCTATCCCACCAGCAGCGAACTACTAATGAAATCCTGCATCACGGTATCAGAGTTTTCCGTGCAATTTGAACATATACAACAGTCCGAATATCAACTACCGGGCAGTTGCCCACCTGACACAGCATTCGTCCGTTCGGAGAATCCTCCCCTTTCAATGGAGGTTTGCGGAACTATAACTACATCATTTACATCCACCCTCACACATCCCACTGTTCAATTTCTCACAGGTACCCACACTCGGGAAATACTCTTAACATATTTTTTGTATTTTTTTTTTTAATTTTTAGACACATACTTGTAATTTTAGTTTTAGTAGTTATTGCTGTATTATGGGAAGAGCGGAGTCTCCTAACACAGGCATTATTTGCTTAAAAGGAGGCACCAAACACTAAACCACTGTGTAAACTGAAGCATTAATACATTATTTGTATTTGTATACTCTCTGTATCGCATACCCTCTATGAATATAAGTCAAGTTTTCTTTTTTTTTTTGCAATTATTGTTTCTTTACTGTATTTCAGATACTGAACCTGCACTTCTAAAATATAGGTAGGGGTGCTATAGGTATCTCTGCTTAACCCTTCGGGTAATACAAGTACGATGTTACATTATGTTCTGCTCACTCCCAAAGAACCTTTATAAAAGCGAATCATAATGAATCGTAACGCCATTCTCTCATAAACGGCGGACGAATAACATACGTGTGTGTTGTTACAGCGCACTCATTTGGTACAATTGTTGTTAGGGCCTGTTTACATTGCTTCGTTAATGTACGAGTTTTTGTTGTTCTAGCTAAAACCATTTTTAAATACATTGAGTAAAATGGGAAAGGGAAATAAATGGGCGGAGGACACTTGAACAAACAAAAATGTTTAAACTTTATTTATTTATTTAAACTTTATGAACAGTAGTGGTACATGGGCGGACTTAATGCAACAAGGCATTCTTTACCAGTCAACCTTTGGGTTAAAAAGACTACACTTTTGGGGAACATTATACAAATAATATATTTAATACTAATAAAATACATATATAAGCTAAAATAATAAACTAATAAATATGATGTTTTATAATAATCCTTCTGATCAAGAGAACTCACAATAATCATGACGAAGACCAAACTAAGAAAGACAGGATGTTCAGGATTAGTGCCCTACTAAGTACCCACCACGTTTCCGAGGTATTTGGAGTTCAAGGTTCCATGTGGTTCACGTCGTTGTCAGCTATATGCATTGCACAGTGACTTACAATATTCTTCTAAAGGTGGGTTGCTGAGGATAAATCCAGACTAATACTATAAATGCAAAAGTAACTCTGTCTATTTGTCTGTTTGTTAACAGATAGGTATGGAAAAATCTTTTTTGCAAAAAATATAACCGACTTCCAAACAAAACACAACAAAGTTTAAAATAACTTTAATTTCGGAAGTCGGTGTTTTTGGTTTTGATTCTTTGTTTTTTCACTTTTAAGTGGTGATACTTGGACGTTGTCATCGTCGACCCAGAAATCGAAATAAGTAAAAAATGCTCATAAAAACTACTGAGCTAAACTGAATTATTTTTTTACGGGACAAAGAATCACAGACATCGGATCAGAAACCTCGGAGTAATCGGTGTAAAAACAAAAAAGAAATACCCACCGAATTGAGAACCTCATCATTTTTTGGAAGTCGGTTAAAAATTTAACACCTGGGTAGACCGTATTCCGTAATAGGACATATGTCACAGTGTCACTTTTAATTCCAGAAGTATACTTACCGTTGTCGTAATTTTCGACTTTCACGTGGAAGCTAGGATAGATATATTCTTTAACATATAACAAACCCTTACCAAACATAACCCGGGACATGAACAATTCACCCAAAAACAACAGGAACGGTCGACAACAATGTTTTCGCGTATTTCATCTTCGTTCACCCCAAATATTTTCAGTGCGCAACGAATTTGTGTCAATACTCTTTTATTGTATTTTTTGTGTTTTATGTAGCTGCGTTTTTACGTGGTTTCCAGCGATTTTTTTCCAGTATGAATGTTGGTATTTGTATAGTGTTGTAGAAAAACATTGATTTTTGTTGAGGGCTGTGTTCGGCTTTGTATTTGGTCAGAGTTTTACAACCCGGCCGTGGTTGGTGGTGGGAGCCGATAGGCATGGCCAGGCATGACTGATACCAGTCAGGAGTGCACGAGATTGTGCTTGTATCTCCCGAGCACCGGACTCATAATAGCGGTAAAAATGATGATTTTTTAGTCAGTGGAAGTTCAGCGGGTCTAAAAAGGCTAATTTAGCAGAATCAGAAAGCACATCACGCTACCCGTCACTGTCAAATTTTCCCAATCAACCTTAAACCTAATGCGTTAGCAATAGAGACTAAAATTAAATTTGACAGATTTTTATGTGATTAATACATTGATATATAAAAAACCCAAGATGCACAGTCTCGAACAAATGCAACACTCGAAAATGTCGTCAAAAACTGACATGTATCAAGTGTCTTGTGTGAGTTGTGTGTAGTTATACTATAAACAATTTTTTTGCAAATACAACCTTACATGGATCGCTTAAAGTTGTTTTTACAAAGCAGTGCAGTATGGCGAGCGATGCGAGACTGTTTGAAACTTGCGCACAATTATACATTATGCGCTTGTTTTTTGCGGACGGTTTTGAAAAATGCTGAGTGTGTATCTTTGGTTTTTTATAGATTGATGGATTAATATTATGATTCCCCTAAAGTGGCCTTTTAACCCCCCAGTTTATCAATCAATTCTTCTAAGACGAAGCGTATCCAAACGAAATACCCCTAAATATTCCTAGTATTTTTCCTTAAGACCAGAAACAATGTCAATTCCCAAGTTAACAAATGTTTATCGCCTAATCAATCAACCAATGTTAATAATAAAAAAATCAATCTACCTGATAAATCACTTTAACTAATTAGAACAGAAAAAATCTACCGAAAACTAAATAAACAATTCAATCGAATAAAACCCCTAAAAGTGATGGCTTATCTAACATCGCTTACTAACTAATGAGCAACACAATATCGGAAACTTTGTGTGATAACTATTATTGTTACATCAGGTCAATGTACTGGAGCAATCCATCATGCTGTCCCGAAAAATCCATTAATGGGCGTACTAATCTGAAGGAACTTCCTATTATATCTAACTAGCACTTCGCGCGCGACTACGTCAGCGCTGCAGTTTTCTTAAAGA
This sequence comes from Lacanobia wlatinum, assembly GCA_947578705.1. Taxonomy (NCBI): domain Eukaryota; kingdom Metazoa; phylum Arthropoda; class Insecta; order Lepidoptera; family Noctuidae; genus Lacanobia; species Lacanobia wlatinum. The sequence continues at coordinate 4,830,759 of OX388032.1, forward strand.
TCCCAATTTTTTTTCTAGACAACTTATACACTAAAACCTTTCTCGAGAACCACTCTATCCATTGGTGAAAACAGTATGAAAATCGGTGCAGTAGTTTTTGAGTTTATCGCGAACAAACAGACAGACGCAGCGGAGGACTTTGTTTTATAATATTTAGTGATAGTGATAATATGAAGGTCCTTTGCACAAACTACAGTAAACTTTTTTAAATATTGCAAAAATTAAGCAAAATTATTTTTCTCAATTTTTTGCCGATGAACGTAATTTGTTTTTTTTTATTACCATAATATTATTAAGGTATCCCAATACAAACGTCGTGGTAGCAATCAGCAGCTCGCACGGTGTAAAATAGCCATTAGTCGTTACGAAGGCAGGCAAAATCAAGAAGAAAGAGTCTGAGAGCGTTGGTTTTCAAAGGATAGAGTCTTAATGTATGAACATAGTCATAATCCTATTATATAAAGTTCTTCCGTTACTGACTGGTTGAGATAAAGATAATTTTATTTGTCAAAACATGACAAAGTAACTGACAGACAACGCACAGCCGAAACCGCTGGTCGTAGAAAGCTGAAATTTGGCATGTAGCATCCTTACACTCCGTATACCAAGATAGGATTTCCCGAAATTCCTACGGGAACAGGAAAATACGGGATATGCGCGTACGAAGTCGCGGGCAAAAGATAGTCAGAATATAAGTTTTCATCCCACTGCTGAGAGAAAGACGGTGTCTCTTCCTCTCAGTGTCCTCTAACAGAGTTAACTATGTCTACCACCAATAAACAGATTAAAGTTTTATAAATCTAACTAAAACCCATATAGGTAACACTCAGAGAACAGGCACTACTTCGAAAACAGATAACGCTACTAACACTTTAAACCCATAAATCGATAATACCATCACAAACTCACTTACATAAATTAAAAGGGCCCCAGAACAAACACAAGAGCACACCGCTACAATGACGCCACACTTCAGGCGTTTATCAAAGCCGGGCCGCAACGAATTTCAATTGTAATCAAATATGGCGCCCGCTCTGGGTAAACAAGATAAAGCGGTGTAAACGTGTGCTTTGACAAGCTTGCGGCTTCCTTGCGTGTTGGTGAGGGTATTCATACTCAGGATTTAGAGGGAAGGCAGAGTTTAAATTGGAACTTTCATGGGTATGTGAAGTTTACTTTGGCTGCCTGTTATGGGGCGGTGCTGGACATAAAAATATTTGTTTAAAGGTTGATACTGCTTTTATAAGCTTTCAATTTGCTGCGAGAGTGTTGCGTCACGTCGGTGGTTTAGCGGACTTTTTATTTTTTAGAATTCCATAACCAATGGGTAACCAACGGAACCCCATTTCTTAGCCTCCGCTGTTCGTCCGTCCGTTCGCCCATCCGTCTGTCTGTCAGCGGGCTGTATCACAACAACCGTAATAGATAGACAGTTGAAATTTTCTCAAATTGTGTATTTCTATTGCCGCTATAATAACAAATAATAAACATTAAAGTTTATGGTACGGAACTCTTCGTGTGCGAGTCTGACTCGCAATTGGCCGGGCTTTTTACGTTTAATAAGTGCAGATTTTTAACCTAATTTGAATAAATTACTTTTTTGTTGATTTTGATTACGTTTAGGCTGTGAGATGTGCGAGGATGCGTAGCGAGCGAGGCATGTGTATGAAGAAAAGAATTACTTCACTTACCTAACGCAGCCTTACACCGATCTTGGCAAAAATGACAGACATTGTAGACTGTGTTTTAGTAAATTAGTTCAAAAATATTGACTGTTAATTTCCCAATTTGATTGTATTAATATAAATGAAAATAACTAAGGAACAATAATGTTTAATGCATGCTAATTTTTCACGTATTGCAACGCTTGTAAAAGGTTGCTAAGTCATAAGTACCTACTAACAAATCATAACACCTTTATACACTTGGTTCGCAATTATGTTTTGACTTTTGACTTTGACTTTCTCCTGAGTCCTTAAAATCCTCGAGAATTTATTCAAACTAAGCATCAAAATCTTTTCGCCAAAAACACAAAACACATTTAAAGAGTAACTAAAATCGGGAAAAGATAATCTCGAACAGTACATCAACATACAACATATTTTTTTCAATAACTAACAAAAGCACAGACCAAAAGTAACCCACAATACCGTACACAAATCACAACAGAAAGCATATTGTTGTATTATTTGTAGAAAAAGCCTACTTCGTGGAACGAGCCATTGTTAGTCTAATGCATCTTATTATGGACGAACAGTCTATAGGTTTTCCATTAGCGGGTTACAAACACGCATTATAGCCCTAAAAGGGAAAGAATTTTAACTAAAGGCTAGTTATTTTTCTTTGAAAGGCTTTAGTTTTGTTGTTAGTGGAAGCAGATAGTGGAAAATAACATCTATTGTGGCCTAAATGGCTTCAATATCTAAACGTTGATAAAAAAGCCGGCCAATTGCGAGTCGGACTCGCCCACCGAGGGTTCCGTACAAATTTGTAGGTACATTTATTACTTTAAATGATAAATGAAGACTAATATTTTTTCATGATTTAATTACAAATGTATAGTTTTCAGACTTTTTCCTGAACAAGTAGTGTAAGACGGTATTCATTGCCAAATTTCATAGTTCTAGGTCAACGACAAATACCCTATACATTTTGATTGCCTTGAGAGTGTCGAAATATACGTTTTTTGCGGCATAAACGGCCGTACCTTTTTTTTTACGTTAACTTAGAACTGATTTTTTCACATCTTTAAGGGACCGTAGACCTGAGTATATGGTTTTAATTTTAGCTCGATACCTTCACGCGTTCCCGAGTTAAAGGGTATTGACAGACAGACGGACGGACAGCAAATTGATCTTATAAGGGTACCGTTTTTTTTCTTTTGAGGTACGGAGCCCCAAAAACTCATTGAGTTTGGAGTTTAAGGCATGAAAGGAGCCTCCCCGAGCGTCGTTAAAAATATCGTTTTGCAATACCAAATGCCCGGAGCACCCTGGACAGCTAAACCAGCCAGTTGTACCAACTAGTTTACGTTAGTTTAAGATTGGAGCCTCCTATTAAGCATGACGACGCCTGTGTCAGAAGACGCCGCTATTCCATAGCTTTGGTTGTCTTTACAACTTGCGATAATTATTTTTTGGTTTTTTCTTGTGTTACAATTTTTAGTTATATTATTCTCTAGCGTGTGCAATAATGAAGACGACTGTGTTTTAATAAAAACAATAATGGTAATAACAACATATAATGGTAATTTAAACATCTAACAAGCATGGTCACGATAATTGTAGCCTTGAAAACCATTGAATACGTCAGGAAGGGGGTATACAAAATTAGTTGCAAATAGCTGAAAGTCATAAAGGACGGCTTTTGCCCAACAATGGCATTACTGGTTTCTATCAGCTTGTTTGACAATACAGAAAAGTACGTGAATGGAAACAACACAAAACTAGAACAAAAGCTTCAACATACCTCAAAGTCAAACATTTATTTCAATTAAGCCATTAACAGGCACTTTCAAGGTCGGTCGGTAAAAAATACGAAGGTATTTGCACGTTCGAAAGCGTAGATCTCTATGAAGAAGAACGTGCAAGAAACTTCACGACCATTCTTTTAATAATAATAAATTGTTACAAAGTTATGGTAACATCATTCATGTTGAAGTTACACAAATATGTATGTGAGAATTATGTAAACTCCTAGTTCTTCTTCTTCTTATCGTGTGGGCAGTAAGGCCTAAACGACCCCGCACACCCTAGTGTCAGAGTTTCTAAACCGCCTCAAGGGCCTCTGACGTGGTTTATTTGACGACCGCCATTTGGCGGCCGGGACCACCGGCTTATACGTGCCTTCCGCAGCACGGAATTATCTTTTATCAGACAATCAGGTGATTCAAGCCTGCAATGTCCTAGCCAAACTGGAAACAACTTTACAAAGTATGCTTCCCGTGGGAATTGAACCCACGACTACCGGGTCACAAGGCAAAACGCCTAAACTACTCGATCACGGAGGCAGTTAAACCCTAGTACCTTCGTACCTTAAATTCAAGCATAAACTTATTTACAACATCTTTATAAACAGCTAACCAACTTAACATAATTAAGTGATTCTTCTTCAAAAACAATGCCACCGCTTTACATACTAAACGTTGTTTTCGCATATTTTTAAGAGTACCTTTCCGTCGTCTTCACTGGACCCTCAAAACGCATTATCTTTTTAGAGCCGTCTCCACATTTATTCATGGGGCAGTGTTGTGGGTAACGGCTAAATTATGACTTGATCTTACCTTTTGGATTTAGGGTGAGGTTGGAGTGTAAGCGAGAGCTATCTTTTGTTGTTTACATAAAACCTTGAAAGCGTAGATCAAAATATTATTAATAAACATCTCGTCAACGATTAAATTGAGATTTCTCTCACCCCAACCCGTCTAGAGGTCAAACAACAGTTACTTATAATTTCTAGTTCAAAAACTTAACGATTCATAGTATAATCGTTGTAATATCTTTTTGATTGAAGTGTAATTTAGTAGACAAGCTAAAGATTATATATTAGATGTAATTTAGTAGTAATTTACTAAACTAATTATTGTTAAGTTATTTGGTTAAAACTTTGCTTCTAATGAAAATGATGACAGACTCATTTAGTATTATGAAGACGTAGCTTCTGCCAATGGAAATCATCAAATAACTCTTTTCACGAAGGGAGAGCCAGACTCTTACTGGCTAAACCCAACCATGTTCCTCTTAATGCCCTTTGCGTTCCAGGGCCGCTTTTGAGCTAATTCCTCAACCCTGGGAGAGCGGCTACACCCCTGAACATAAAATATATATGTAACTTGGAACTACCAGAACAAAAAAGTCTCCTATGTGTTAATCCACGAAGTGGTTGACCTGTTTTCCAAATCGAAATCCGTTCGGCAGTCGAGGTGTGGCTGGTTAAAGAACATTCAAACGTAGACTCTCACGTAAAAAAATATTAGTTCAATATATTGCCTTTTGGTAACTTTATTAATACAAGTATTTAGCCCAACTCCTGCGACATTCTTACACAATTAATGTTAATTATTTGAAAGGGAAGTATGTATTTGACCTCTTTATGAATACAAAATGAGCTATCGACGAAATAATTTTCAGGTAAACGGCCATGTTGCTGACGATGTCACACTGCAGGATATGCTGAGATATATCAGATATGTAAGAGCTTACAAACGAGACAAGCGCTCACACACTTGATTCACCTCAAAAATAATCATACTGGGTCATTTTAAATGAATTTAGTACTTCAGCTTATGATATTAAACCAAAATCTAAACTCATTATTTTGGTATGCAAACATAAATAAATGAACAGGAACACCTTTATATTTCTAAAGAAATACTGTAGTACCTAGTAATCCTATTTGTAGAAAACTTTAGTAGTAGCTAGTTCTAAGTTTCAACTACTCAATTCAATATTTAATATTAAAATATTTACGAGATAATTTATAATTATTTGCCGAAAAGAGCAACTTATGAATTAGCATTGCCATTCAACAGAGCAATGCTGTCAATCTTCTGGGCAGGTTTCAAGGCAAGGCAAACACTGAAGTGTATCTTGTTTTTTAACTTACTTGTGACTTCACAAAAACGTCCGCAAAAAACAAGCGCATAATGTATAATTGTGCGCAAGTTTCAAACAGTCTCGCATCGCTCGCCATATTGAAAAAATTGTTTATAGTATAACTACACACAACTCACACATGACACTTGATACATGTCAGTTTTTGACGACAGTTTCGAGTGTTGCGTTTGTTCGAGACTGTGCATCTTGGGTTTTTTATATATCAATGATCTAAGTATAAGACTCGCCCCCAACTTGCAAATAACAGTATCTTAAACTATCACGACATCACTTATACCTTTTATAAGACATACAATACAAGATAAGGGTGCATGAATAGATACATTTGGCATTTAGTTTGTTTGCTCGGCCGGGCCCAGATTTTATCGAGTCACCCCCAACCTCCATACTTATGAATGATTGATTCACGTCTTACTTATGGGTGTGTATAGATTGCGTAGGACTGGGTGGTGGATTTTGACTTTTTCAGGACTTCAAGTATTTACAGGCTTATTTGTAAATTTTAATTAATAATCTCTTAGGGACTGATCATCATCGCCATCATCATATCAGCCGAAAGACATCCACTGCTGGATATAGCCCTCCCCCAAGCAAGGGGTGGTTTGCCATAATCGCCATGCTTGGCAGGCGGGTTGTCTATCGCAGTTATGGTGTTGAGTTTTACAGAGAACGCTGCTGCCCATTCTCTGGTGAGTCCCTTTGTCGCCTCTTACGACACCCACGGGAAGTGATGGGATGGTATTATTCTTTTACGGCACCATACGGCACCGGCCGAAACCATACGGAATATATTTATATATATAGGGACTGATAGTATACATGATTATAAACACTTTTACTTTGAGACCAACCCTGAAAACTTTCCAAGTGGGTTTATCCAGCAAATAAAAACGAAAAAGTGTAAGATTTTTTGTAATCGGATTAGTACTTTCAAAGATAAAAAAAACTACAGAAATGTTTTACTTCAACGTCAGTTTAATATTTTTCTCCTCGGATTAGTATTTCCAGCAGATATTACTTCAACAAAATATAAAAACCATTTTACTTCTTAGTAATATTAGTTTAGATGATTCATATTTTCAGTCCAATATTCCTCACAGGGCAACATAATGTATTGTTACTAATGTCATGCGCCATACATACAAACACATGGCAAGCTTCCTTTATAACATAAATCCCATTAACTTATGGCAACGCATCGCGACTAGGGCTGCCAGGTCTTCAAACCGAAAAGCCGGACAGACCAGCCAGTTTAGCCGGACATTTGGGTAAGAAGGCCACACCCTTAATCTTTTAGCTATAATACACGTGTTTTTTTAAGTAAAATAAGTGCCATAAAACTTACCACAAATTCAAATGAACCAACAATAAAAATCAATGAATCAGTCATCTTTACTATTAATGATTATTTATTTATATATGCTATTTGTTTAATTCAATATTCATTACTATTCTTAATTTCTATAATTACAATTGTAGCAGTACCTAACTAGCGATATAAGGTGAGGTAGGCGGAGCGGAAATCAACACATGACAAATATTTAAAAAATGCTCAAATTCAAAAAGCCTAACAAAAGTCGGACAGGCGGGTCACCGTCTAATTTGGCCGGACACACAACCAAAAAGCCTGACTTTGTCCGGCTTTATCCGGACGCCTGGCAACGCTAATCGCGACTGCGGCCGTGTGAAATCATTTCGTTATCATTTTGTGTCGTACAGTGGCGTAGCTAGTCTCATATGGGTCCTGTACAAAAATTTTTGGGGGGCCCGTTTTTAGGGTTTTGTTTTTAGGGTTCCGAAAAAAAAAAACGGAACCCTTATAAGATCACTCGGGTGCCTGTCTGTCTGTCTGTCCGTCTGTCACAGCCAGTTTTCTCCGGATCCACTGGACCGATTCTGTTTAAATTTGGTACACATTTGGACTTCTGAGACCCAAAAACGAACGTGTTACGTAAATCATTAAATTTATAGTATGGGGGTCATTTATGGGGGTCAAACTAGAACATTTCAAAAAAAGTTTTTTGGACAATATTGTCTGACATATCAAATGAAAGGGCTTACTGTAAGGGTTTTAAGTGTATTTATTTCATAATTTTAAAACAAATGGTTTTGATGTTATTCAAGAAATTAGACGAAAAATGACCATTCCCTCCCTTATCTCCGAAACTACTGAGCCTAAAATTTTGAAAAAAATGTTTACCTATAGATTACAGATAAACTATAAGAAGTCTATAGTGTTAAAATAACATGTTAAAAAAAAACATTCGGAACCCTTTGCACGCGAGTCCGACTCGCATTTGACTAGTTTTTCAAACAAAATAAGCTCTACTAACTACTAAGGTCTTGGCAGGCCACGAAGGACATGACGGGACTAAATATATAGTTTTGCATCCACATGTTGGGGCCCTCCTAGTCCGGGGGCCCCGTATCTATATTATTAATCTATACTAATATATAAAGCTGAAGAGTTTGTTTTGTTTGTTTGTTTGTTTGCTTGAACGCGCTAATCTCAGGAACTACTGGTCCGATTTGAAAAATTCTTTCAGTGTTGGGTAGCCCATTTATCGAGGAACGCTAAAGGCTATATATCATCACGCTAAGACTAATAGGAGCGGAGCAGTAATAAAATTGTGACGCAGACAAATTTGGGCGGGTCAGCTAGTTATTAATATATAAAGCTGAAGAGTTTGTTTGTTTGCTTGAACGCGCTAATCTCGGGAACTACTAGTCCGATTTGAAAAATTCTTTCAGTGTTAGATAGCCTATTTATTGAGGAAGGCTATATATATATATATCATCACGATAAGACCAATAGGAGCGGAGCAGTAATGACAATTGTGACGCAGACGAAGTTGCGCGGGTCAGCTAGTCTTTGATGCGGCGGTAACTACGCCCCTGGTGTCTTAGTGTCAGCGCTATTTCTGTGTCTTGGAATTTATTCGAAAGAGTCACCGCGGCCCTGGAACGCAAAGGGCACTAGGAGGAACATGGAAGGGTTTTAGTCAGTAAGAGTCTGACACTCCCTTCCACTCCCCTCAGAGCGGGAGGAGTCATTTGATGATTTCCCAACCTTAACAAAAAAAACGACTGGCCAAGTACGAGTCGGACTCGCGTGCAAAGGGTTCCGAACGAATTTAATTTTTTTAACATGTTATTTTAGCACTACAGACTTCTAACAGATTTCCTGTAATCTTTAGGTAAAGATCTATTATCTCCATTTTTTCAAAATTTCAGGCTCAGTAGTTTCGGAGATAAGGGGGGGAAAGGTAAGTTTTCGTCTAATTTCTTGACTTCAAAACCATTTTATTTTAAATTATTAAAAAAATATAATTAAAACCCGCATAGTAAGCCTTTTTATTTGATATGTCACACGATATTGTTCAAAAGTCTTTTTTTTACTAGTTTGACCCCTAAAAGTGACCCCCATACTAAAAATTTATTTGGGTCACAGAAGTCCGTGTACCAAATTTCAACAGAATCGGTCCAGTGGATACGGCGAAAACTGGCTGTGACAAACTGACAGACAGACAGACACCCGAGTGAACCTATAAGGGTTCCGTTTTTTGTTCGGAACCCTAAAAAGGTGTCCACTTGATTGAAGAGCTGCATTGCGACTCTGTAAACAATGTCGAAGTGAAAACCCTCCCCTTCTTTGTACAGTGTTTTTTTCACTTGTACATAAAGTTTTAATAAATAAATAATTGTAAGAAATAAATAATAATTGTAAAAAAGTATAATGCAATTTGTAAAAATACAACATGGAAAACCTCCTAGTTTTGTAGGCCAAAAAACTAACTCATATAAAGATTTTGTAGATTCGCGTTTGATCACGCTTTTACCTGAGTGCCAATTGGACATTGATATATTAAAAGTACAATTTTTTTAGTAACGTTCGCAATTCAGTAGTATTTTGTCAGAAAAGCCTGAATTTCCATACATTTTTGTCACATTGCGACTAACTTGCAAATGCGAAGGTTGCTTTAAAAAATGTAGAATTTGAATTTAGAATTGTAAGTGATGATGTGATTGACGATGGAGCACGCACAACTTTTTTTTTAAGTTTAGGAAATCATCAAATGACTCCTCCCGCTCTGGGCGGAGCAGAATGGAGTGTCAGACAGCATGCATGCCTAAAGTTATCTTATTCATTCTTGACTTAAAAACCCCCAAGTTGTAGCTATCAGGAAACACAGCTAGCAGGGAATTCCATTTCATAGCTTCAAGTACGGGGACAATGAAACTATTCCTGAAACCTTATTAACTAATCTTAATTTTTTATACAGACAAAAGTCAAAAAATCACTTCTTTGAAAATCAACTTCATCAATGCGAAGATTTCATCAATTGGCGCAAAGCGGCCAGTGATCAATACCGGGAATTATGTTCCTTAACTATCACTTAGACATCAATCAGTCTTTACAGTGAAATTGATCCGGGAATGACGAAATTGATTTGAAATTAAGTTTAGAACGTTTAAGGTGCCTGTCTGTTTGCGCGGAGCGAGGCAATGGGGCGGAGAAACGGAGAAATATTAACCAATCATGTCAGTCAAAATGTCAAAGAGTCGTGGTGCGGAGATTTTATGCAATTCCATTAGTTAAAATTTCTCCGCTTCTCCGCTCCGCTGCCTCGCCAAAACAGAACTATATTTTAACTCCGAGTTAGTTGTTAAAACGGGCTCATTGTACATGAAATATGGTTTAGTGGCTTTGGCATTAAATCATATTTCATAAACAATTTGGCTATGAAGAGTGGCTAAAGAATAACAGCCGCACGGACGATCTTCAAGGTAAAGCAACGCTTGCCAAGGTTGGTCTGTGGATGGGTGACCATCTTAACATACCGAGTAGGTATTTACTTTATTCCTGAGTCTATTTAAATGAATCAATTTAAGTATGACCTAGAAAAGGACACTGGATACCTACGAGTGAATCTGCAGACATCACCTAGCAAGTCATAAAACATGCCAGCACTCAAGTACACAGATACATATTGACACACACTAACAACTAATTACACACAGTACGACAACCGCAGAGAAATTCATTAGCAACGCCAGCGACCGAAGTTTAGTGGTCTGTTTATTAAAATCGATGCGACCACGCCACAGCCACGCTGCGACCACGCGCCGACCACCAAGTATCCTGCGAAGAGCGCTCACTCGTATTGTGTTGTTCACATGCAATCAGACTGATTTTAATATGAGACTTATTAATATTCAAGCCGTGGCTGATGAACTGATGAAAGTTTGTCAGTTCAGCCGAGATGGTTATCCAGCATCGGTCAAAATGACGAAAATTTTTTCCCTATCCACTTTTGGGGATTATTATTTTTCCTTAATCCTTTCTTGTGACTTAATTTCGTTGGTAAGGAGCTTGTTATTATGTGAATCAAAATGTAGATATTTAATGGGTTATGGGCCCAGTACGCTTCCACTGCATAGTGCTTGTGGAAAACTGCATGATACTAGGCATTGGTTTTGGATTTGGGGTATCTGTCAATGATCGAATTTCGTCAAATATCGGAACTGCCTTGCTAGTGATCGCGAGAGCAAGTCTCCAGTATTCGTGAGGTCTTTATTGGATTTTCCAGTTAAGGCAAGGAAGTTTTTAGCTCTTAACATAACAAGAAGTTGATCACAAATGCTTTTGATTACACAATCCATTTAAAATACCACATTCCCTTTTCCTGGTCTCCTGACCTACCATAATCGACCATACTTCCAACGTATGATGCACACATTAATTTCCCGACCCACCCACGCAGTGTCATCCGCTTCAAAAAACCTTATTTAAGAGTGGAGTGACGCGGCGTGACAGTCGATATTTTCGTATCATCCGCGTGATATATGGACACGGTGACAAATGACAATGATATCACACTGCTGAACTATACGCTGTGCGATGTATTCGGTGCTTATTTTATGAACGGCGATAACGTTCAGGTGACGATAAATAAAAGTCGTATTGTGAAAGTTGTGCAATATTTATTAATGCTCGTGAATTTGATCAGAGGGGCAATTTTCGTGTCTTTTGGGAGCATGCGCAACTCAGTCAATTTCCTTAGATTTTGACAGTTTTTGACATTTATATATGAACTAGTTTTAGCCCGCGACTTCGTACACGCATACCCGTTCCCGTGGGAGTTTCGGAAAATTCTCTCTTACACTCCCCAAGGAACCTACATACCAAATTTCAGGTTCCTACAACCAGCAGTTTCGGCTGTGCGTTGTCACTCAGTCACTCAATCAGGCAGTAACGGAAGAATTTTATACAATCGAATTTGAATTAAATTATTTGAGTTTCTGATTTAAGAAATTGAAGTTGAGCATTATTTAAACTATACATTAGCCTGAAAACCTAAACCTCGGAATAAAAGTGAGGTTTTTAAATATAACACTTCCTAATTACTTCGAACACTTTCGTTAAACTGAAAGTGTAGTAATTATGTGCAGTATTAAACACAATTATTATTACTACTCTACCGCACTTAACACTATACTTAGGTCAAGGTATTTATCTATGGGTATTTGTAACCTGAAGATTTTTTTTAAATTAATAAACCGGCCATAGTCCGAGAATAGCTCACTGATAACTAAGATAAATGCCTCATGAACTTTCCTTACGATACCCGCTTAAATAAATAAATAACTGACAAAACAGACTTGCTCATATCAACTTGCATAGCTAACTCTATTTTTTAGCTAGTGTAAAAAAGTGTCGCTTACAATGGGCCCCATCAGAAGGCTCAAAGTCACTCCAAGGGCAATGGACAGGGCAATGCTTGGAGTTTCTTTGCGTGATCGAATCAGAAATGATGATATCCGCAAGAGAACCAAGGTTACCGACATAGCCCGAAGGTTCGCCAAATTAAGTGGCAGTGGGCAGGGCACATTGCTCTGGACCGAAAAGTTTTGCAGTGACGACCGCGTACCGGAAGACGTAGCGTTGGAAGGCTTCCCACAAGGTGGCCGATGACCTGGTGAAGGTCGCAGGTAGCTGATGGATGCGAGACGCACAGGACCGGTCGTTGTGGTTGGGGGAGGCCTATGTTCAGCAGTGGACGTCTTTCGGCTTATGTGATGATGATGATGATGATATGATGTAAAAAAGATGCAATTATATCACAGCAGTGTGTGTGTCACAAACATGACCTATGTTTACGCTACAGGACTTCTCTCAGGAAACAGTCCAATGGTTCTCAGATGTTAGTCACGGGTGCGAGTAAAATATAACTTGAATCTAACAATAACGACTACAAAATGTTGGAAGTTTAATAATTTCTTCTTTGTTTAATATTGTACCTGTAAAGGTATTTGTTTTAATAATGTAATACGCCTTATCAGAATGCTCAAGTAAATGTTGATATTGATTTGATCTGTGATTTTGATAGTCAAAGATAAACCAGTTAAAACTCAGAGAAGCTGAATTTGACTGTTATTTTCCTACGGTCTCATTTCTCATGAATTTAGAAAGAAACGCGCAATAATCGTGGCGTTTCTCATGGCACTTCACAATGACTTGTCTCAAATAGATAACTCGGTTTAGTAATCTTCATAAGAATACATCAACTCCTCTAAAATCACACAACTAACGTCAAAAACAGAACCTTAGTAGCCCCCACAACATCACCTCATAATCATATGCATTAGACACACTCTGAGCAAGCGCTTTTGTCCACCAGCCCCCAAATTACAGCCCGCCAAGCCAATGTGATCGTTTAGCACATTACAAGTGCTATTAAACGAAATTATTATCGTCTGCACCGCCGAGATAATACAACGACCCTTGATTACTGATTTTGTTTGTTTATATCAGTAATATAAGCAAGGCATTAATGCTGTTACGCAGTTTAAGATAGGTTCTATATTTCCTTTTCAAGGTTGGGAGGTGAGTCAGCGATTATATTGGGTTAGCGATTTTGTATGGTCTTCTCTAGAACATTGTCGATTAACGATTATGGAGGGCGATTGGGCTAACACTTTATAATCAGGTGGAGAATTGCATTACATTCTTTTGCAAAAGTTATTATCATTTACTTTTAGACGCTTTTTCAATGTGGGAAAATTAATCTGCTTTCGCTGGTATGCTGGAATAGATTTCTTTAAAAATAATCGTCGTCTTTTTCCTACTTTATGTTCCTTTTTGTCTGTTTGTTTGTTAAATGTGTTTTCATTCATATTAAGTGATAACCTCCAACAGAGATTGGATATACAAATCCTACAGCTGAAATAATATCGTGTTAAAAAATAAAAACAATTAATTTACAACCGTTATCTCTTGAACGATTTAATTGGTACACAAAATAAATTTCTTTAAAAGTTTCGAATACATCACGCTTTACTTAATTATGCTGAGTGAATTTTTTAAGTGAGCGTGAGTGGTCGGATCCAAAACTATGAGGAATAACGAAATACTCAAAAGAGTTTAGAGCCACAATCAACATCATCATCATATCAGCCAAAAGATGTCCACTGCTGGACATAGGCTTCCCCCGAGCGTCGCCACAATGACGAAGGGAGATACAAAACGAGTATATTAATAAATGCATTTGTGTAAGTACATCAGTTGTGCAATTAATTATATTGCAGTCGTAATATTGCATTCGACCACAGTCACTACGCACAGCATCCCACAGATGTCATCTAGCAGATTGGTATTAAGTGTTAAAAGCCCACGTTGATAATTTTAATAAATTTACTGCGTGTGACGACGCATGCATAATGCTATGTTTTAATCACGCAAGTGCTAACGCGTGGTAGCAAACATTTATGCTGTTTAAATTATTAAGTGTGGCAACTTTTATAATTTATATTATAGGTAGTCCTTTGTTAAATTTAAGTTTTGATACTAGTTATTTCAAGATTCCTAATCAAACGTGATCCAGGTGACCTGGGGGGCTAAAAAGGCCACTATTGGAGAATCTTATTAGAATCATAATATTAATCACACAACAATCTGTCAGATTTAATTTTCATCTTTATCGCTAACGCGTTAGGTTCAAGGTTGCTTGGAAAAGTTTGACAGTGACGGGTAGCGTGATTTACCTTCTGATTCTGCTAAAGTGGCCTTTTTAGAACCGCTGGACTTCGTTTGAAGCAAATTAATTTTAAAAAATCTGTTACGTCGGAAATACGTCAGTCAATAGAACAATCGGGATACCAACACCATTTAGTGGCGTTCGGCGGAGTCTAGAACGTTGGCTCCGTCTACTGGCGGCGATCTAGCAGTGAACACGTCTAGAAACCGCCGCGTGTTCCGAATACTTATTCGGTTATTGTGACTTTGAGTGTGACTTATAATTTTTTTTAAAGTAAACGATTTTTCTATTGCGCGATAACCAACGTTTCCCATTGTATGCCCACTGAAGTTCCAATATCCTGGCTGATGTAACATAGAGCACCTACTATCTCTGACATAAATATATTTAATCAATCTGCCTGGCCTCATCAGAAGGCTTAAAGTCACTCAAAGGGCAATGGAGAGGGCAATGGTTGGAGTTTCCTTACGTGATCGAATCAGGAATGATGATATCCGGAAGAGAACCAAGGCTACGGACATAGCTCGAAGGATCGCCAAACTAAAGGGCAGTGGGCAGGGCAAATTGCTAGCAAAACAGATGGTCAATGAGGCCGAAAAGTTCTGGAGTGGCGACCGCGTACCGGAAGACGCAACGTTGAAAGGCCTCCCATAAGGTAGACTGATGACCTGGTGAAGGTCGCGGGTAGCCGATGGATGTGGGACGCGCATTACCGGTCGCTGTGGCGACGCTTGGGGGAGGCCTATGTCCAGCAGTGGACGTCTTTCGGCTGATATGATGATGATGAATCTGCCTAGCCTTTTATCAACTACGTGTTGCAATTATTGAGTAGTTGTATCAAAACATGTCTACTAGCGACATCTAGGCTATAGTATGTGTAAGCTAAAAGTTTGTAATGAATGACAAAGTCTAAAAGTAATAAAGTTAGTCTGCACCGAATACCCACCGTGTTTGTTTTAGTAGGTTATGGGCCCAGCACGCTTCCACTGCGCCGGCTGTGTCGGCTTCCAGTCTGACCTAATGTAGCTGAATACCAGTATTTTACACAGAGCGACTTCCAACCTGACCTCCATAACCCAGTAACTGGGTAATACGGTACCCCTTGGCAAGAATTTTCTGTGTGTGCTTCAGGACAGTGACACGAATAATAATGTTACGCGCCAGAATTAATGCTGGGGATGGCATCTAGTATCGAAAAGAAGAATTACTGGGGGTTAAGATGTTTCTAGACTTTTCTATGCCAGAACATTCTCGATGTTTCGACACCTGGGCCCCAAGTCTGCTATTACAATAGTGTCAGAATGGTCTATCATTGATTTCATAATGGTTGGAAAGTCATAATGACGCTTTTATATCCAGTGGTCAACCACTGACACTCCATTGAAAGAAATGGCATAGAATCTTGTCAAAGTCATTTTTGATTAATTAATCAGCTGTTTTTATTGTCATGAACCCTAAGCCCGTAACAATAATAATTTATTCAAATAAAAAACGATTAACAAAAGTGTACATATAGCCAACAGTGATAAGTTATCCATACAATTATAGTGCCTAAAATAAACTTAAACTAAAGTATTATTATAGGTGCAAGTTATGGTTATTCAGAATTTATTTATTTAAACTTTATGCACAGTTGTGGTACATGGGCGGACTTAATGCAACAAGGCATTCTCTACCAGTCAACCTTTGGGTTAAAAAGATTACGCTGTGGTAGGTGTACAACTAATAAATAAAATTTAAAGTAGAATTTCAATGTTAGTTAGCGACCAGCCCGATCTAGGTTAATTTAAACCTGTGTTTCAGTCCATCACAGAATGACAATGGCTGAATGTGCTTTCCGACCCACAGAGGAATCTCTATATATAATGAACTAGTTGACCCGCGCAACTTCGTCTACTCCGCTTCTGTTGGTCTTAGCGTGATGATATATAGCCTATAACCTTCCTTGATAAATGGGCTGTCTAACACTGAAATAATTTTTCAAATCGGACCAGGAGTTCTTGAGATTAGCGCGTTCAAGCAAACAAACAAACTCTTCGCTTTATATATTAGTACAGATAAACAGCCATCCTAGGACCGACCTCCGCAAGCGCTGCTTAACCTCAAAGATTGGTGTCTATATTATTTAGGTACAAGCTTCCTGATGTTCTGCTAGAATATTTCATTGTTTCACTGACCTAAACCAAGTGAAATATTTTTTATTCCCTCTCTACCTGCGTCTGTTTCCAAACACATTCAACCTCTTCTTCAAAGTTCAGGCTTCTTCTAGGTAAGCTCACTCCTTCGTCGACTTTGTCTCTGTCACCTCTGACCTAGACTAGAGTCAAGAGCAAACCCATCTCAAATAAATAAATTAACAAAAAAAAAACTTTTATTAAATCCTAGTCAAAGTCTACGCATTTATGTCAGTTAGTCCATTTAAAGAGTACTTTTATATTGTCAAGGAGTCTGTAATTTCGGAGAGCGATTTTAAATTTCTATTCAGCATTCCCTTCTTTTGCGAAAGAAAAAATCGTGTAAAAGCTCGGTCAACTTATTAAACACTAGAAAAAAAACTGGCCAAGTGCGAGTCGGACTCGCGTACAAAGGGTTACGAACCAATTTAATTTTTTTAACATATTATTTTAACACTACAGACTTATTTATTTACGTAACGCGTCCGTGTTTAGGTCACAGAAATCCATATGTATAACTTTCAACAGAATCGGCCCAGTAGCTCCGGAAAAAACTGGCTGTGACAGACGGACAGACAGACACACGAGTGATCCTATAAGGATAGCTGTCCATTACAGCGGAGCGAGGCAGCGGAGCGGAGAAACGGAGAAATATTAACCAAAATCATGTCAGTCCTAATGTTACTGACTCACGTGATACGGAGATGTTATGCAATTCCATTGGTTAAAATTTCTCCGTTTCTCCGCTGCGCTGCCTCGCTCCGCTGTAATGGACAAGCACCCTAAGGGTTCCGTTTTTTACGGATATTCGGAACCCTAAAAATGATACCAAATTTTTCTCCCGAACCCTTCACTGTGCGTGGATCAAGACCGCAGGATTTTACACCTTATTTGCACGTGACGTGATGTCAATGTTAAAAATCTCTGAATATTTCCAGAGATTGTATCAAAAATTGACAGTCGCAGATGACTGTCGGCAAGTTTTATTGTTTGAGATTGCATAGAGACCCCACCAAATGTGTGTAACGAAACCAAAGCGCGATTCAGAAAAGGAACAACGCCATCTATAGAGCTAGGAGGTAAACTTTACTCTTTGATGCTGTCCAGTTTTACAACTGAAAGAGGAGGAGATTCACAATTTGTCGGAATATTTTTTTTTCCATAATGATTATATTATTAATTGTATTTAAAATTCCAAACATCGCTCGATGTGTTGTAATCGACTTGTATTGGATGCCAAACCAAAGATTGATAAAGTCATAAACTTATTAACAAATTTTGTAGCCAAAAGCAAAGAAAACTGTTATGGAAATATCCCAACAGAAGATGTTTTCTTTGCAATTCTTTAATTAAGGCACTTAAATTAAGAACCTGAAACAAAAGAAACGAATTTATTAGAAAAAAAAAACAATTTTAAAGTATATTCCCAAAGATTTAAAAAAATTGTAAAACGTGAGTTTTCAATTTTTTTTAAATCTTTACAAAAACCACAGAATTTATATAAAACATTAAATAAAAATCACCGAATAAGTCTAAAGCCTCTTGGCAAATAATAAACGGTAGTAACCAGACTAATGATCCTATCATGTAAATCAAGATGGGCAACTCGATTATTAGGGATGCTAAGGAAATTGCATATTCATTCAATAACTTCTTTGTCGATCAAGTCCAAATCCCTGAAAATAATAATAAGAACGAGGTTATTAGGATACAAAACAATGCAAACTCAATATTTACGAGAATGTCTCCGGTAATACCGGCTAATATAATAAGACGTAAAAGTCAAATTTACTGGATAAACAATTGTCAGGTAACCAGTTTATAATGTCACAATTTATTCTTAAGTCACATTTACCGTAAAATCGGATTTATATCAGTTCAGTTTTAGGGTTCCGTACCTCAAAAGGAAAAAAACGAACCCTGAAGGATCACTTTGTTGTCCGTCCGTCTGTCTGTCAAGACCCTTTATCTCGGGAACGCGTGGAGGTATCGGGTTGAAATTTAAACTATATACTTAGATCTACAGTCCCTTGTAGCTGTCAAAAAATCAAACTTCTAAGTTAACGTAAAAAAGATATGGCCGTTTATGCCGCAAATAACGTATATTTCGACACTCAAAGGAATCAAAATTCATAGGGTATTTCCCGTTGACCTAGAGCTATGAAATTTGGCAAGTAATATCATTTTATACTACAAGTACAGCGAAAAGTCTGAAAACTACACATTTGTTATTAAATCATCAAAAAATATAATCTTTATTTTTAATCAATCTGTACGGAACCCTCACTGGGCGAGTCCGACTCGCACTTGTCTGGTTTTTTTAAGGTTCCTTGATGACATGAGCTTCTACTCTTTTTGATTAAAAACTCCCTGGTCCCCCAGCTAGGTGGCTCGATGAATTGACAGGTAACTTAGCTGGACTTGAGCTGGGACAGACTTAGTCATAGTACGTGTTGTAACTGGTGTTGTGGCATAGCTTGGAAGATGCTTATATCCAGCATAGGACTGCTTCTTAAAGTGTCAATGGCAAAACATGAAATTTTATGTTTGGCCCAGTATTCCACAACGGTAACACCATTCGCTGACGCAACGATGAGGTCCTCAGAAATATACAGGTGATAGGACATGCGGCGCTGGACAAAAAATGGATCATGGACAGCGGAGAGACAAGGACTATGATGTACAAAATTGATTGAAGGCTAGCGAAGCACCGAATTGCAAAAAATCCTTCTAGATCACTGTCGTACATCCTTACTTCCTTACTAATATTATAAATGCGAAAGTAGCTCTAGTCTGTCTGTCGGTTTGTCTGTCTGTCGCGCTTTCACGCCAAAACTACTGAACCGATTTAAATGAAATTTGGTACACAGATAGTCTAGAGCTTGTGAAAGGACATAGGCTACTTTTATCCCGGGATTATGTTCCCCAGGGACCAAGCGGGCGAAGCCGCTGGCAGAAGCTAGTTTTATATAAACCATCGCACACACTATGTTGCACCACACAAAGCTTATTTGTACTCAAATGGGCCAATTGGGTTTGTACAGTGCGCTTAGCTTAACACTGTAAGACCTTCTTTATTTTATTTTTATATTTATTTAAAAGGAACCACAAACAGCTACAATATAAAACATAGAGAACAAAGTTACACAAAACATATCACAATATTGTAGCCCACAACGCTGTTCACAGATAAGCGGTAAGATACATAAGAAAAAAACGCTAGGATGACAGATACGTGAAACTTAAAGCTCAATCAAAATTACTCAACTATTGTGCTTAACTGATAGTTACAATATAAAATAGACAAATATACCGACTAGATAGAGATGGAGAAAAAAAGAAAAATTTATGAAAGCTTCTTAAGTATAAGACCTTTAAACTCATTGACAGGACATGTAAAAATGTCTATATGTTCAAAAGTCTTATTATAGGACTCAACCATTCTGCGGACAGGCGAACGCAAACCAGAGAAAACTTGTATTATTTTTGAATATACAATATTCTAAAGAAAAGTACAGCTAAATTACTAGTCAGAAAAACGTTTCAGTTTAGTTTCTACCGAGTGGTTGTTTCCCACGGCCCAAAGACCGCTGAATGATAGATTACTTCATTTTAAAATATTTTATGAATAGTAAGTTTTCCCACTGGGTTGCATTATCTCTTTACTAATAGGTGTCTAAACATGAATATGCTCCTACGTGTCATTATTACCAAAAACTGGCCAGGTGCGAGTCGGACTCGCGTGCAAAGGGTTCCGAACGAAGTTCATTGTTTTAACTTGTTATTTTAACACTATAGACTTCATATAGGGTTTCCTAAATCTATAAGTGAAAATCTATTATCTTAATTTTTTTCAAAATTTTAGGCTCAGTAGTTTCGGAGATAAGCGGGGGAATGGTAATTTTGCGTCTAATTTCTTGAATAACTTCAAAACCATTTATTTAAAAATTATGAAAAAAAAATTAAATCATTTACAATAAGCTCTTTCATTTGATATGTCACACGATATTGTTCAAAAAGCTTTTTTTAATTTTCTGGTTTTACCCCCAAAAGTGACCCCCCCCTACTAAAAATTTAATAATTTACGTAACGCGTCCGTGTTTGGATCACAAAAAGTCCATATGTGTACCAAATTTCAACAGAATCGGTCAAGTGGCTCCGGAGAAAACGGGCTGTGACAGACGGACAGACAGACAGACATCCAGACACCCGAGTTTGTTCGGGACCCTAAAAATATGTTTTGAGCTCCGATATGTAAAAATTTTAATGATCATTTTGACCATAATGCTTACTAAACACATGGAGGATTTAAAATGTAATCAGGCATATCCATGCTTTTAAAAGGTTTTCCTTGTTCGAATCAAAACTTTTCCATTTCCTTACCTCACTAACAGTAACACAAACACTATTTATTCAGAATCAACGACGTATCACATGAACAACGACTTTCAAAGTACACATTGTTAATTCATCAAAACTGACCAATCCAAAACCTACCTTAATTCCTTGACTTAAAGTTCCAAGTCATTTGTCAAATATCGCCTATTAGGTCCAAAAAGGAAAAGAAAGCGCGAATAACAACATTGTTATCGCTAATAAGTCATCGTTAGCCGTAAACGGTGTTCTTTTGACCCGACATTAATGGGTAGGAAGTGGAAAATAGACCTTTTACCGCTATAATAGAGTCTATTGTTGTTTGACCTAATTTCTATAGAGTGTACAAAATACGTTGTCTGTGGTACAAGGAAGCATGTTTGATAATTCTGGTTAATTCTATTATGGCTGTTTGTTTATTAAGATGCATATCGCTCTTATGTTTTTGAATTTTCATATTTTTTTCGTCCACTTTTTTCTTGTTCTTGATAGGCCTTTATTACTGGGAAATTAGACCATTAGTGGGAAAACTGAATACCAAATTTTACGGGAAATCTCATAGAGTAGTACTTTCAACAATGAAGGAGCGTGGTCCAGCCACTTAATGTTCAGACAGGACACATAAGTATAAACTGTTCCCGGAATAGGTTTTTTTTGGCAAGCCCACCACACATTCCCAACTGCTGCAACTCCTGAAAGCCAGAATCAAAACAGTGGCGACCATCAGAACATAAAAAAAACGCCAGTCGATGAAGCTCGACGAGTCCCGGAGAAACGATTCAACTGTCTTAGACCATCATCTTCATCATCATATCAGCTGAAAGACGTTCATTGCTGGACATAGGCCCTACCCAAAGTCTCGCAACAACAACCGGTCCAGTGCGACTTGGATCCCGCGACGAAATTATTCAGAAAATAACAGCGGAGGAGTACGAAAAAAAAAAAAATTTCCACTTGCCCGGAATAGGATATACATAGGATACTTTTCATCCCAGGAGTATCACAGTTCTCTTGGGATATTTTCGACTACCACGCGGGCGATGCCACTGGCACAAGCTATAGTAGACACGAAATAAATGTACAATAACGATCATTAATCCACATATTGACTTTCATAAAATCAAAAATAGAAATAAAGACATAAAGCTGTCTTGAATTGACTTCCATCGTGGTCCTTGACGTTCTCTAGTAATGAAAAACGGTTCGTAGTTTCTTGTTTGGGTATCTATAAAGGGATATTGAAGTCACCAAAATATAAGAAGTCTGATTTGACAGTTGAGTAGAGAGGGATAGAAGATTGCTTTACCATTAAGTGCGAAAGAGATTTATTTTTATGTCTCTTTCATACTTACAAGTAAAGCAATGTTGTATCCTGCTGTCAAAACGGGCCTTTTATTTTTTGACAACGATAGGGAAAGGTCAATGTACTTTATTGCAAGTTTATCTGGCGCCTACCATAGTAATTAAATAAAAAAATGACTCATAAACAATAACCTTCCAATCCGATGAACTGAGGCAAGAGACAACAATGTTCAAAGTAAACGAAGATAGAACTAACCGGTTCAAGTCTAATTTTGCAGAAAGCCCTTAGTTCAAGAGTTCCTCACCTTGCCTCACTCCGATGTAACTTGACCCATTTTCTAGCTGTAATCCTTTTAAATAACGCCATCTCAGATTCCAATTTACTAGACTAGGTTTAGAAATATTTATTTACTAGGTTCCTATACTACAGGGTCGGTTTTAATTCTTTTGCAGCCGTCTTTCATGAGGTGAAAGTATACCAATAGAGGGATAACTCTGAAAAAAAAAAGTATTAAGAAACTGGCCAAGTGCGAGTCGGACGCGCGTGCTAAGGGTTCCGAAACAATTGATTTTTTTTTACCACGTTAATTTAACCTTACAGACTTCTAGGTTTTCCTGTAATCTTTAGGTATAGAACTATTATCTGCATTTTTTTCATAATTTTAGGCTCAGTAGTTTGGGAGATAATGCCCCCTCCCATTATCTCCGAAACTACTGAGTCCTTTTTGGTACTGGTAATTTTTGGTCTAATTTCTTGAATAACTACAAAACTATTTATTTTAAAATTATTAAAAAAATATAATTAAAACCCTTATAGTAAACCCTTTTATTTGATGTCACTCAATACAGTTTAAAAAACTTTTTTAAATTTTCTATTTTGACCCCTGAAGTGAATTATTTATTTACGTAAAATATATATGTAAACCAAATTTCAACAGAATCGGTCCAGTAGATCCGGAGAAAATTTGCTGTGACAGACGGACAGACAGATAAACGGACAGACACCCGAGTGATCCTATAAGGGTTCTGTTTGTTACGGATGTTCGGAATCCTAGCAAATGAGTTATTTAGTTATTCATGCAGATTAGTTTTTACATAACATCTTAATAATTGATCCCATAGTCGACTACAAGACTAATACTTTTGACTACCTAAGATCTCCTATTAATTAGATCACCGTGTAACTAAGTAACAATTAACATTGGTAGAATAGAGTTAAAAATAACCTAGACTATGTCATACATCAAAAACTTTTTAGTAAGAAAACGTAAAGGTAACTCAGACAACGACAGTTCACAATCACAAGTCACGCAACCCTAGAACGTAATTTGAAATATAAATCTTTAATGTGACGAGTTCAGTCTCATACTTTTTATCAAAATGATTGATCGTTCGAAACCGTTGAATCATCTTTCTAATAACTGTCATAATACTATTAAATGCTAACGTTAAAAAGAAATGAAATCGTTTAAAAAGACTGCATCTATTTTGTGCTGTTTCAGCAAAATATGATAAATGGAAGAAGGCATCATTTGTCAAGAGCGTTGGTTTCCACAAACTTTGAAGTAAATATATCATTTCAGGGCAGATTTCGTGGAACGTATTTGCCGCCGAACGGTATAAATACGTCGAATTTATGAATGTTTCTAAACCTTTTTCGATTGCTTTTAAAATACGTATTTGAAAGAGTTTTCATATGTCTTATAATTGGTCCCGTACAAAATGGTATGTAATTTTATAGGTACAGTCAACAACGCTGTTTGGTATGCAGGCAGCTAACTTGCAAATGCTTATAAATAATGTTGTGAGTGTGCCGAGTAGACAATTGTTGTACATCAAACTCTTTAGTCTATCATAAGCTTAAAAAGTTATAATGCACACATTAGAAATAAATATTGGCAGCGCAGTGGAAAAATTAATATTTTTGCCTAAACCACGTCCATGACCTGGGATATGACACCCCGAGGACACATGTATTTTTTTTTAGTATTCTTCGTTACGATAATTTTCGATATTTATGCACAAGCTGGACAGCCCTCCTCTTGGGCACTGGGTTCAAGCACAAGTGCGTGTGCCCGAGGCCCAGACGGCGGAAAATGCTTATATTAATTTTTAAATGACACACACAACATAAAAAATAACATAACATAGTTTTTAAGTCTTAATACTAACAATATTATGGACCAAGAATGTATGAAGTAAAAAGATTTAATTTCTTTTTTATGCGAGAAAAATTGCTGGTAGAAGTTAGCTTAAATATTGACAGTTAATTTTATTATTACGTCCTTTATTCAAATCCGAAACTTCTCTTTGAATTCACAGTGCCTTCTGGAAACGAAAACTTCTACTAGATACATACAGCAGGTTAGCGTGATAATCAAAACTCAATATTAGTTAAATACTTATAGTGTACTGTAGGTATGACAAGGGATGGTGGAAATCATTCCTCCAAATGCCCTTTGCGTACCAAGGCTGCGGTGACTCTTTCAAACCAATTCCGCAACCCTGGCGGGAAGAGATGGTGTGATAAAACTAGGAGACCATATCAGTATTTCCCAACTTGTACATATACGACACTAAATTAGTAGGTATTTAGTTTATTTATGTAAAGCAAGAGATCATTAATCGGGTGCCATGCGGCGGAGGTGAGTGTATTCCGAGAATGTAGGTCGCCGCCAGTTACACGATATGTCATATGATGTACGGTAGAAGTTTACCTTGTTTTTCACGTTTGTAAGTCGTGTTTTGGATTTGGAGAACACATGTCATAAGTAGCCTTGTGGGTTAGCTTTTATTACTATTTGTAACTATGGAGTTTCTTGTCTGTTCTTCTCCATAAAAGTCTACCATTCCGAATGGACAGTAGAGTCACTTAATTATTTGAATTAAATGTAAATGATGACGTTCAATAGTGCCGTTTAATGGCCTGATTGAAATAAATGTTTTGTCTTTGTAAATATTGTTATTTTTACCAGCATTTGCCCGTGTTTTTCGTAAAGAAGTGCACTAAAACCGACTCCCGAGTCCCATCTATTCAAACCAAAATTCGTCATGATTTTATGATTTTTTGAGAGACTTATAAAAATAATCCTTTAGTTCTCCAAGTACCAAATTAAAAAAAAGACAAAAGTCTTTTTAAAATCTATACAAAAACGACTCCCTACAATCAAATTCCACTGAAAAAAAAAAACATTAATCCCTATCAAATTCCAACACCTCAAGGTTACAACCATTAGTTCCACAATTTTCCTCCTTTAAAAATGAAAAATCACGACTAAAGACCTATTCACTTAGCAAAACAAGCTAACAGACGATCGACTTATTGAGCTCCACAGTAGATCCGAGTTGAGCTAGACGACTGTTGACAAATGCTTGTACTGACTGGACAGGTCCACTCAAATGTGTGTTGTTTTTTCCTTAAAAGACCATGGACCATGTTAATTATGGTTCTCATATGATTTGACAATTACACGTATACGTTGTCATCATGTGCCAAGCCTTTTCCCAATTACATACGTAAATTGGAACACGGATGGGTTTTAGCCAGTAAAGCATGTTCTAGACGGACGTAATCCAGCGTCCCAACAGAGGTGACCTTGCTTGTTGCATCCATCTAGACGGCAGATGCAATCCAAATTTTTATTTGACCTTCGACATCCTTGGAGGACGGAATTTCAACAAATTATTAGCTATTTCTACAACTTAATTCTACGCGCACAGTGAAGCTCGACCGTGTTGGTGCTTGGTTGTAATCCGTGTAGCCGAAACAGAATTCGTGGATGGAAACCAAGCCTCCAGAAAAACTGGATTTAGCTACCAGTGTCACGGGGAGGGACTACCTGTTTGACCTCCATAACCCAGTAACTGGGTGACACAATACTTCTTGGCAAGGCTGGTGTCAGATTTTCCGGTTACTGACATTCCGTAGCGATTGCCAAAGATCCACAAATGACCGTCGTGACCAACGGTTTAACGTATTTTCCGAGACACGGAGGAGTTTTGGTATGTTATAATGGTCACCCATCAGCAGACCGTCCTTGGAAAGCGTTGCTTATCCTTGAAGATTAATCCGTGCTGCTGAGTTTTTGACCTCTTAGTTTGTTACGGTGTTTTTTCTCAGAGTAATAAGCTAGGAGACACAGGCCACATCTGACGAAAAATATGACGTGTACAAGTGTTATTTAAAACCGATTTGTAAAAGAAAAATCATTTATCAGATCATTAATAACTTGAACAGTTGTCAAACTTATATAACAACATGTATTTTTCAATTCAGCGAGTTCCTAATGCGAAACTCATAAGAGTGGCACAAATGCCGCTGACGCGACGAAAAAATGTATTTTACATTGCGTTGCCGACTGTAATTCGTATCGGAGCGATCGTGTTAGCTTGACATATTAAATATGCTTGCGTTTGTATTTTTGTGTTTGAATAAATTTTAATGTAAATGTGAGGATGTTCATTTTAGTTGGGTGTATTTTTGTGGAAAAATATAAAGTACTAGCTCCTGCTAGCGTCTTCGCCCGCGTGATCACTAGGGAACATACTCCCGCGATAAAAAGTAGCCTATGTCCTTTCTCAGGCTCTAGACTATCTGTGTACCTAATTTCATTTTAATCGAATCAGTAGTGTTGGTTTGAAAGCGCGACAGACAGACAGACAGGCAGAGTTACCTTCGCATTTATAATATTAGTAAGGATAAACTTTGTTTCCATCTATCTGCCTAGCCTATTCCCAGGTTTGCTGTGGTTGGCTTGTATTGTCACTGGATACAGCTAACTGCTGGTACTTAAAATGGATAAAGAGCTATACTCCAGATGTACTGCACTGAATTAGAATATATTTCTCTGAAAGAAAGCTACACCATTGCCAATGGTCAAAGGCTACCTTTTATCCCGGATAATTGCACAGTTCCTCGTTCATGGCTAAATAATAACATCCGCACGATTTTCAAGGTTGAGTGACGCTTTCCGAAGTTGGTCTGTACATGGGTGACCATCTTAACATACCGAGACTTCTCCGTGACTTGGAAAGCACGTTAAGCCGTTGGTCCCGGCTGTCATTTGTACATCTTTGGGAGTCATTACGGACTGCCAGAAAATCTGGCACCTTATACAACCACCACCTAGTATCTGAGTTACACGATACTTCATGGCAAGCCTGGTGCCAGATTTTCTGGCTTCTGACTGTCTATAAAGACTCAAAGATCTGCAAAGGAAGAACATGCTTTCCGAGGCTCTGGTTATCTACATTTACACTAATATTATTGTTGATGATTCTCAGAGGTGGTAGAAATAAAATAGCGGACTGTAAATATAGGTAGGTTCGTATATTCGATTGTAAGAACGCGCGCCTATGGTCCGTGTCGTATGAGTAATGGCGGAGCTTCTTCGCAGCGGTGCGGACGGCGGCGGCGGCGCTCTGCCCCTCGTCCCCCGCTCCCCGCAAGCCGCTGTCGTCCCGGTCGTTGCAGTGGCACACGGTGCTACGTTTTGTCGCCAACATTATAAAGACGAAAAATTTGTTTGTTTGTTTGTTTGAATTGAATAGGCTCCGAAACTGCTGGACCGATTTGAAAAATTCGTTTAGCATTGGATAGCTAAATTATCAGGGAGTAACATAGGCTATATTATATTATCCAAGTACTCCCACGGGAACGGGAACTACGCGGGTGAAACCGCGTGACGTCCACTAGTTCTTAGTATATAATGGATGGTCTTGGTCACCCATCCCCGGACCAACCTCGGCAAGCTTTGATTAACCTCGAAGATCGAGCCGTGCAGTTTGTTTCTTAGCTGCAAGGTCCTCAGTTAAAAAGATTATTTACTGAAGAAAAAAGTTACCCATTTAATATTTTAAAGTCGTGCTTCGAAAACAAAGTAGCCATGAATACTTAGATGAATATTTTCTGTGTAAAATCTCGAACAGCCTCGATCAATATAACTTATTACGCTACGCAGTCGACAAGATAATAATACCTTACAATATTCAAGAAAGACAGCAAGGTCAAACGAGAACTTATAAAACTGATATCAGCACCTAACTTATTACATTAACAAGGCCCCAGTAATAATTTATAAAGCACCAAACACGTCCTCACAAGGACATTACAGTAATTTCCAAACCGTGTTGTAACAAGAACTCAAGTTTCAGAGTAATTCCAAAGTCTGGACCCATTTCTTACATCGCAGAATCCGTAACTCTAATTAAATGAAGGCTTGTTTTTCTCAAGAAGTTTTGTCAAGCGGGTTTGATAGTCTGTAACCCGCCTAAGAGGACCGAGAGTTGTAGAACTTCGCGAAACAAAGGCCCGCGATCATTTGTCATGTTTTTGTTCAGCCGACTTAAATTAGATGCTTCGTAATGAAAAGGGTATTTTTGTGTAATAGCACTAAATAATTTGGGGTTAATGTAGTCACCGCTTTTTACACTGAAGAACTTCGTAATTAATTATTTAGGAGGTTTATTAAAAGTTGGCTGTAAATTCGCAGACTCATTGGCTAGCCACTGGCTATCAAGCCGGTTCGTGGTTTGTAATTAAGAGGAGAGATTAATTGATTTTTTATACGTTGTTTCATTATGGAGACTAAAACAATTAAACTTTTAATTTAGTACAGCGTTGAGTATCTGACATTACTTTTGTTTGGTAAACAAAGTTGTACATTTTAGTTTGGAGTCTCGTAGCGTTTTCGTAGCGGTGCTACGCGCTACGCTTTTATCGTAGACGTCTCGTAGCTTCATTGCAAGCTAAGTATTTCAAATGATAGAACGCTGCAGTACTATTTAGAGCAGTGTTGGAGATATCAGTGTCGCATACAGACTACTTACTTGCATCCAAACTACCGACAATATCAATCAGTCTCTGTTCCTGATATCTACAACCTGGGAGTCTTCAAGTAAAGAGTCCTTCCAGACTTCCAGGCAAGCGTGCTCCATCATCGACCATATCATTGTATTCCATCATTTGAGATTATGATCAAAAGCAAACTTATCAATCCATCATCAGCCTAGCCTTTTCCAAACTATATTAGGGTCTGGTTCCAGTCAAAACAGATTCAGCTGAATACCAGTATATTAACGTGGAGCGGCTGCCTACCGGACCTCCAAAACCCAATTTTTCTTTTTTTTACTATTGACAGGCACGCATTTGACCACTATCTCACTTGATGGTAAGCGATGATGTGGTCGAAGATGGAGCACGCTTGCCTAGAAGTAACCTATTCACTCTTGACTTAAAGACTCCCAGGTTGTAGCTATCAGGAAACACAGACTCCGGCAGGAAATTCCACTCCTTAGCTGTACGCACTATGGATGTGTTCCCAAAACGTTTTGTGCGCGTGGGTGGGATGTCCACTATGTACCGGTGGCGCATCGCCGTTCGTCTTGTGGTCCGGTGAACTGGGTAACACGGTACTCCTTGGCAAGACTGGTGTCAGATTTTCTGGTTTCTGACTATCCGTAACGACTGCCAATGACAGCCTAGACCAACGGTTTAACGTGCTTTCCGAGGCGCGGAAGAGTTTTGGTATGTTAAGATGGTCACCCATCCACAGACCTACCTTGGCAAGCGTTGCTTAACCTTGAAGATCGACCCGTGCGGCTGTTATTATTTAGCCACGAGCTCCTCTAAACGCGAGCTTATCAATTATAAAAAAATATAGTAAACTGAAGGCTTAATACTCTTAAACTTTTCTCAATATTTCCCATTGAAGCCGTTCAAAATTATTAATTTATTTCCCCATTCATAAGAGCCAGATTCATGACGTTTAGTTACAAGAAAAATCGCTGGTACAGCGAAAAGGCTCGTCGAATGGCTCAATCAACTTTGTACTATGATGTAAATGTTCCTCTTTGATGTTTTCCTTTGAATTAATGAGCCTTCGTACGATATATATTATGATCGTTTATGTATGAGAATATAGGGTGTTACGCTGCTCACAGGATGTTTCTGAGGGTTGTTTAATTACTTTTTAAGAGTAGGTTACAAAATGTTTAGTTGAATTTTTTAACCTATTTTTTAAACGTTGGGTTTAGGGTTCCAACCATCCGTTTGGAAAAAACGGAAGCTTTATATGATCCCTCGTGCGTCTGTCTCTCTGTTTGCCTGGACCCGCAACAATTTGGGTACCAGCAATCCTTAGGAACCACCGATGCTATTGAGGCTTTAATCGACGAGGTAGTCTGCAATTTAAATAAAAAACGTAAAGTGGTCGGTATCTTTCTCGATCTTAGCTCTGCCTTTGACACGGTGGACCATGAAATTCTGCTGGCCAAATTGGAACATTATGGTATATGGGAGAACGCCCTGAGGTTATTCATATCCTATTTGCATAACAGGCGACAGTATGTAGAGATTAAATCGGTAGAAGACGGAGAACAAAAAATTTACAAATCCAAGCTAGTTACTATGTGTCGTGGTGTTCCTCAGGGATCTGTTCTGGGCCCTATTTTCTTTATCCTATTTCTAAATTATTTGATTGAGTTCCTTAAAAAACGTTTTACAGATACAAGTCTAATTATTTTTGCTGATGACACCAATGCAATTGTTTCTGCAGATAACTTAAATAATTTAGAATCTAAAATTTATAGTGTGCTAAAAGCTTTTGAAAACTGGTTTGTAACAAATAACATGCAACTTAATGCAAATAAAACAAAGTGTATATTATTTAAATCGACGGTCCGGAAGAACGCTGGTATTGAGGCAAAAAAGTGGAAGTAGTTGACTATGTCAAATTCCTCGGTGTTCACGTTGACGCGTTGTTGAACTGGAAGGTAGAGATTTTGTCTTTGACAAAGTCTGTTAGCTCGGCATGCTATGAGAGAATCAGAACTCTGAGGGAAGAACTAACTTTGCCTCAACTCAGAATGGTATACTTTGCTCTAGTGGAATCTAAGATGAGATATAGTATTGAGTTCTGGGGCAACAGTTATAAGTACAATGTCCACTCGGCATTTATAATTCAGAAAAGAGCTTTAAGGACTATGCTCCGCTTAAAACAGATAGAATCGTGCAGGGACCATTTCATCAGACTTCGAATTTTAACTGTACCATGCCTCTATATTCTGGTATTGCTAACCAAACTTGTTAAGAATTTGCACAATATTGAAACAAATGAGCAAAAACAAGCTAGAGATAAGACTCGTGTGAAAGACTTACCGAACTAAATCCAACCAAAACTGAACGTGGTTCATCATAGTACCCGGTATCAATCTGTCTTTCTCTAAAATAAGTTACCTTTAGAATTTAAAAGCATAACTAGCTCAAACCTAATTTAAATTATCCAAATTATAGTATCCACGAATTTATAGATGACATGCGATAATATAATTAGTTGATTTTGAATTTATTATAATGAATGTGGATTATTATTCTTATTATTATTTTTTTCTCTTTGGTTAATTTTTATTATGACAATTCGTTTTTAATTTTAAGTTGGTATAATTTTGATATTCCATTTTTATTGTATTTTTTTTTCATTTTGGTTTATTTTTATTGTGACATTTCTTTTTTCATTTTTTATTTAAGTAGGTATAATCTTGACATTCCATTTTTATTTATATTATTTGGTATTAATTAACTGTATTTTAGTGTTTGTATTGTTTATTTGTTTGTTTGTATTATTTGCTAGCGATGTTTTTATTTTATTTTCTACACAATGCATGTTGTTTTGAAATAAATGACTTATGGTTGGCTGTTTGTCTGTCCGACTGTCACAGCCAATTTTCTACGAATCTGTTGGACCGATTCAGTTGTTTGGTTCAAATATATATTTCTGTGACTCAAACACAGCCCCTATACGATTCGCTCTTTATAAAGTTACGCCCTATGTGTGCCTAAGTAACGAGTTACAATTAAGTTCGAAAGTAAATGTTCTTCGTTTGATATCACGAGATGAACGCTTTGTTCTCTTTAAAGATACATGTTTATATTATTTGCGTTTACTGTCTATTATAACTTGTTTTATTTGAAGTTGTTATCTTGAGACTAAGCTGCAGAAGCAGATTAACTAAAATGTATAATTATAAAATGACTCATTTTAGCAGTGGTGAAATCATTGATATATAAAAACCCCAAAATGCACAGTCTCGAACAAATGCAACACTCAAAACTGTCGTCAAAAACTGACATGTATCAAGTGTCATGTGTGAGTTGTGTGTAGTTATACCATAAACATTTTTTTTTGCAAATTCAACCTTACACGGATCGCTTAAAGTTGTTTTTACAAAGCAGTGCAGTATGGCGAGCGATGCGAGACTGTTTGAAACTTGCGCACAATTATACATTATGCGCTTGTTTTTTGCGGACTTTTTTGAGATGCTGAGTGTGTATCTTGGGTTTTTTATATTTCAATGGGTAAAATATATATCGAGATCGCAGAATATATATATATAGAGATCGCGGAATGCGATAAGGCCGCCCATTGTATGTGTTTTAGTTTTAAGTTTCCTTTTGTATTTAATTTTTGGTGTACAATAAAGTATATTATAAATAAATAAATATATATTATTTTGTGTTCAATTTCGCACAGCATCCGTCATTTTCGTCATAAGTATTTGAAAGTAAAAGTCACATATTCTTCATCTGTGGAAGCGAGCTACAGAACGGCTGTTGCATCTCCCTTACAAATTAGAGAAAAATAAATCTTCAAAATTTTTTGTTTTTCTGAAAATATTATCGCCTTGAATTAAGAAATTTCGGCTAAGTAACAAGTCGCATGCATGTTCAATTACTTGCGGGGCAAGACTGAGCGATTGATCACATTATACCTAGATAAAAAGAAATGTAATGTAACTTGCATGCGAGTTGATTGCAGGTGGAAACGTGGCCGAAGTCTTTGAAAGCCTGACTGCCTCTTAACTCATAATACGGCAATACTAGGCCACTGCGTCTCTACAGTTCATCATTATGCTGATTATTTATACCCACCGCGACAATGACATACTCAACCTATCATTTGTCTGACATTTCTGACGTTCTGACGTGTCAGACTAACGAGTTAGAACATGCTCGCTTGCATGTTGGTTGTCACATAACGGAATGCTGGTCATTATCGGACATTCATTATGTTTTTATGCAGTGTCAGAGCGGCAGTATTTAGTGTTAGAACAAATGTTGTACATATTAATTTATGTTGGAAATATTATGTGGGGAAATTGTGGTGTACGTGTTGAGTTACAGCGATTTGGAAATTCCATATAGATTACGCGAAAATAATTAAAGCGATTTAAGTATGTAAGCAACAGTCTACGTAGTGGTGTATGAAAATGCTTTAGTTGAGGCATGAATAGGCTTTAATTCTACAACTTAGTCTGTTGCATTAAAGGTATTTAATATTCATGTATTAGATATAATATTTCAATTGTTAAATATAATGTTTTTATTTTTTCAGGTATGTATTTGCAGCAGCATCAACGCATCTGATTGTTGTGAGTTTCATTTTAGATACTTAAGCAGTAACCTAGTCAGGTTATAAAGTCTCATATTATGTCATCAAAGAGCCATGACATTAACCGGGCTTGCAAAAAAAATTGTGACAAAACAATTTAGTCACTAACATCTTAACCCTTAACCCCTCTAAAATAACACTGTCACATAATAATAATTAGCAGCGCATTGCAGTTATTTCAGCGGTAACAGCTGGTATTTCTAAATAAATACCAGGTATAAAATACCAGGTATCGGTACGTCATTACTGATAATGTAATATCTGTGTTGACACACCCACAGTTCCATGAATTAGATTTCACCGATTCCGTTAAATGATAATAAAATCATTTTGCCGCTTTGAAATACAGCTTGACCGAGTTTTACGTAATACTGATGGGTAATATGTGACTGTGGAAGGTGAATGCGGGACGTGACGTGATAACACTGAATGTCGTTTGTTTTGTGTCTTGATAAATACTCGCAGTGTTCTACGTTACTGGTTTTCATATAGCATCATACCTACATTATATTTTAAGTACTCTTTAGAATTTTATTTTACTGTCTCTTGTAGCTGTTTTTCTATAAGTACGCACAAGATTTGGTTTCCGTACGTCAAATTTTAGGTGACAACTGAAAATCAGCGCCGTGCTGTGGGTTCGCCAGTGACATAGCATTACGCTAGTTGGGAGGAACTAGTACTAAGCAGAAAACCGTAATAGCAGTGCCGTATTTGAAACATGAACCAGACTTAGTTTCACTTTGAAATATTGTTAACTAAGTATGGAATAAATAAATAACGAGAACTTTTTTCTCTATAAAATACGTATAACTTTTCAGTTAATTAATTGTCTCCGTTAACAAACTCCCTTTGTACCTAAATTCAATAAAATTTAGTTCATGTACTCGTAACGTATTGAGTTCGAATTGTTTACAGTAAATATCTCAAATTCTAAAACTTTGACATGACATTCAAACGATTTTATTGTTTTGATGAAAATTTCTACCAGAATTTCCCTCATAAGTCAGTAGAATTCAATAATTAGTTTAATAATACCAGAGTTAGATTTCTAACGAAATGTGATTAAAGTTTGAGTACCTAATTGTTCAAGAAAATTCTTATCATTTTCACTTGTCTACACTATATATATAATATTATAAAGAGGAAAGATTTGTTTGTTTGTTTGAAATGAGTAGGCTGCGAAACTACTGGACCGATTTGAAAAAATCTTTCAGAAATGGATAGCTACATTATCAGGGAGTAACATAGGCTATATTTTATCCCCGTACTCCCACGGGAACGGGAACTACGCGGGTGAAACCGCGTGACGTCCACTAGTTTTGTAATATTATAAACTAGTTGACCCGCGTAACTTCGTCTGCTCCGCTCCTATTGGTCTTAGCGTGATGATATATAGCTTATAGCCTTCCTCGATTAATGGGTTATCTAACACTGAAATTATGTTTTCAAATCGGAATAGTAGTTCCTGAGATTAGCGCGTTCAAGCAAACAAACAAACTCTTCAGCTTTATATATTAGTATTGTTTTATTCATATCCCTGTTAAATAAAGCCATCATCAATATCTATACATATAATAAAATCGTAGACTAACCGTGTCTGTACATTGAATATTTTTGCATGAAAATTACACAGAAAACTCAGGAAAAAGGTATAAAACACAAAAATGCAATTTTTGAAATTTTTGTCTGTTTGTCTGTTTGTCTGTTTGTCTGTGCGTTTGTGGGAGCATCACGCATAAACCACAGATTAGATTGCAAATCTAAGTACTTAAAAATATAAAGGGATAACTCGAGTAACATTTAGCGTTTATTTCATCAAAATCGACCCACAAAATCAAAAGATATTGAATTTTTAAATTTAGCAAGAAACTTCCTAATGTATTCTGATGAGTCAGAGCGCCATCTATTGAGAAAAATAAAATACACGAAAAAATTGTTGAGTTATTTGTGAAACTTTTAATACGTGGCAAAATAAGAGTGATCATTTTATACCTTTTCGTTATTGATCGATACAATCGATCCACAAAATCAAAATATTTTGAATTTTTAGTTTAGTAAGAAACTTCCTTATGTATTCTGATTAGTCAGAGCGCCATCTATTGAGGAACCAAAAAATGCATGAAAGCATGAATGTTACACCAAAACACATTGATTGAGTTATTTGTGAAACTTTTAATACGTAGACGTAGCAAAATAAAAGTAAACATTTTAATACCTTATCGTTATTTACCGTTACATACGGGCTTCTTATTTAACGTCTTCCGCTGCCAAATATTTTAGATAGATAGATAGATAAGATAGATAAAACATTTATTTGGAACAAAGAAAGAAACACAACACACAAGCACAGTTACATAACACTAGAAAATAGAAATAATTAAATAAAAACAAATAAAAAGAAAGAAAAGGCAGAATGTATGGTGGCAATTACTATTCATAAACTAAAGAATTTGCCAGATTACCTACCTACTTAAAAAAAATAAAAAAAATAGATACATATGACTTATACACTCAAATGTGCGGTGTGTGTGTCTCCAAGCTGCACCAAATGGGAGTCCAACTCAGCATGTGCCAGGTAAATATACCTGGCGCTGGTATTCTGCTGGATCCCAATAGCGACATACGGATGTCAAGCAGATACCAAACAGTGATAATAAAAGTAAATAGTGTTTTGTCAGTTTACAAGGTCGATAGATGGCGTTGCACTGATGACGCGTTTTTCTGAATTGCGGTGTTAAGATTTTCCGCTGGAGAATGATCTCACACAATTTCTAAACACAGTCGTGTTTCGAAGGAATTTCGGTTTGGTCTCTGAAAGGTCTTAAACTGTTAGGGACCATAATTGGTTAAATCTCTGAGTTATGCTGGTTTCGTTTAAAGTGCATTTATCGTAGAGTCTTAAACTGATTTAGTTTTGCGAAGTTCTGGACGGTTCGACTTGCGGATCAGGGGGGCTACTCTCTAACGAAATCCGTAGTTTCGGGCTTAGTTGCGGGCGGCGCGACTTGCGGATCAGGCCTGTAGGGTTCCGTAGCAAAGGTGCTGTGCTGACGGGACCCTACTGCTAAGCCTCCGCGATTGATTCCGTTTAGAGCGAAGCAACGAACGGTTCGATTTGCGAAACAAGGCTAATAATAATAAATAAAAATCTTATATTTCAGACAGAGTCCATTTTTAGGGTTCCGAAAAAAAAGGAACCCTTATAGGATCACTCGGGTGTCTGTCTGTCTGTCCGTCTGTCACAGCCAGTTTTATCCGGATCCACTGGACCGATTCTGTTGAAATTTGGTACACATATGGACTTCTATGACCCAAATACGGACGCGTTACGTAAATCATTAAATTTTTAGTATGGGTGTCACTTTTGGGGGTCAAACGAGAAAATTAAAAAATATACAACATAATTTTAAAATAAATGGTTTTGAAGTTATTCAAGAAATTAGACGAAAAATGACCATTCCCCCCATTATCTCCGAAACTACTGAGCCTAAAATTAAAAAAAAAGGAGATAATAGATCTTTACCTAAATATTACAGGAAAACCTATTAGAA
This sequence comes from Lacanobia wlatinum, assembly GCA_947578705.1. Lineage (NCBI taxonomy): Eukaryota > Metazoa > Arthropoda > Insecta > Lepidoptera > Noctuidae > Lacanobia > Lacanobia wlatinum. Next base: position 4,868,260 of record OX388032.1, read on the forward strand.
GTCTGTAGTGTTAAAATAACATGTTAAAAAATTAAATTCGTTCGGAACCCTTTGCACGCGAGTCCGACTCGCACTTGGCCAGTTTTTTGGTTAGTAGTTAGGTTTAGGTTTAGTTTAGGTTAGTAGTTTGGTTTTTTATAATAAGGTACCGTACCAAAGGTGGTCACGGTGACGGGAGCGATCGATTTTGGGAGGCTACTCTCTAAGTCCGAAGTCCGTAGTTTCGGGCTTAGTTGCGGACGTATTCTACTCCGTATCACCTACAGACTTACAATTAGTCCCGATCCCGAACTGAGAATGAATGACAACACGATTTCACAGTAACTGTCAAATCGTGTTATCATTAGTTCTCATTGGTTAGGTGATACGGAGTGGAATATTTTTTTTTACAATAGATAGGCATACGTTTGACCACTATCTCACCTGATGGTAAGCGATGATGCGGTCAAAGATGGAGCACGTTTGCCTAGAAGCAACCTATTCACTTTTGTCTTAAAGACTACCAGGTTGCCCGCAACTAAGTTTTTAATTCGTGCTAAGTATCAAACGGTTCGATTTGCGATCCAAGGCAAATTATAGGGTTCCATGCCAAAGTTGCTAATGGGACCCTATTATTTAAGCCTTCGCGTACGATTTTGATTTGTGCGAACCCAGTCGATTTTTAGGGTTCCGTACCAAGTTTGCTAACGAAACCCTTTTTATTAATAAGCCACCGCTGTCCGTCTTCCTTCAGTTTATGCGTTTTATTTCTGTCTCGCTAATATAAAAAATGTCTTCTAGAAAAAGGTCGAATCTTTCACAATATAGCAAAATTCTTAATCTTCTTAATATATTTAAAACAAAGTCGGGTTTGTTCGAACACTTTTCTAACTCGAGAACGGCTCGAACGATTTTCATAGGTTTGTGTTTTTGGATTAGTCTTCGTCCGGAATAGCACAATAAGGTAAGCATAAAAAGAGTAGGTAGGTAGGGTAGGTAGGTAGGATAGGTAGGTAGGTAGGGTAAGTAGGGTAGGTAGGGTAGGTAGGTAGGTAGGTAGGTAGGGTAGGTAAGGTAGGGTAGCTATGGTAGGTAGGATAGGTAAGTAGGTAGAGTAGGTAGGTAGGGTAGGTAGGTTAGGGTCGGTAGGTAGAATAGCCAGTTGACGGGAGCGAAGCCGCGCGGGTCAGCTAGTATATAATAATAATAATAAAGATTTATTTCTCACCACAATATAAAGTAGGTACATTTAACATCGTATCAAGAACAATACATAACAGCTACAGTTTAAAATGTTTCCGTTACTTACTGGAGGATTTCTCTAAATTCCTACGGGAATGGGAGAAAACGGGAAATGCGCGTACGATGTCGCTGGCAAAAGTACATGTTATAGTAATACTTCAGAGTTCGGAGAAACCTATAAGGCGCTGCTTGACATAGTGTTGCTAGCACTTTTCATACGAACGAAGCATGTCAGTGAGTTTACACAAACTTTTATATTCATTACTTTATTTGCTCATGCCTTATTTAAAGATCTTTCTAAACGCTTAGTTGACACTTCGCGTGACCCAAGGGCTGGCTTTTACCTCGGACAGAGGATAAGCATTGCCATACAACGTGGCGATGCCGCCAGTCTTTTGGGCTCACTTCCGGTGGACAGCGATGCGGACGAATTTATTGACGCCTTATCTTAGTTACGATATTTTATTTTAAGTGTATATATATACACTTAAAATAAAATATCGTAACTAAGATTAGTACTTTAATGCTGTACCTAGTTAATATAAGAAACAATAAAATTTATTTAATAAAATTCGTCTTCTTCAGTGTCAATTTACTTTATTTGTATCTTAGTGTTGTGTTCCGTATGTGTATCCGTGTCATCACTTCAGGCACTGTCATAACACCAGCGCTGTGATATTTTTTTTTTTTAAATATCGCAGCATATGCTGAGACAGGGACCTTTTTGGCGTAAACGTATTTTTATAACTGTTAGTTTTACGTATTTTACTACTGTGTCTTGTGCGAGTCCCAAATAAACATTTTTCTTTCTTTCTTTCTTTTCTCACTAATCACCAATTATGGTGGACATCCCACTCACACGCACAAAACGTTTTGGGAACATTTTCATAGTGCGTACAGCTAAGGAGTGGAATTTCCTGCCAGAGTCTGTGTTTTCTGATAGATATAACCTGGAAGTCTTTAATTCCGCATTATCGCTTACCATCAGGTGAGATAGTGGTCAAACGTGTGCCTATTAATAGTAAAAAAAACAACCATAGAAACTGACGGTTCGTGACAATTCTAACTAAGCCTGTGATAGCTTTAACTATAGTTCTACCGGGACCGCTGTACCGCGCCTTAGGTATTTGCGCGCGGTGAGACGGGGGGGCAGTGCAGGCCGATTGCTCGGTCAGTTCGCCGTCAACGCGAGCGGCAGCAGGTAGTGTTTTGTTCCCCGCCTCACCGCATCTTCCTAAGGCGCGGTACTGCGATCCTGGTTGGACTATAGGCACTAGTATTTTTCGTAATGACTGACAGAAAAGTGACAAGTAATGGCCGAAGAGACTTTTTTTTCCTTTCCACGAAGTAGTAAATTATGTGAAAATATGACTCTGTGTGAGTTAGCAAGCGTAAATGAGGCAGACCACACACGCTGCCTGGGATCACGTTGGATGACTGCAGCTAAATGTGTTCAGTTCTTGTTCCACCTTTTGTCTTGCGTCGCATGCTCTTTCACCTCTACTTGTGAGGACCTTATGGCTGCGTCAGCGAATGGTATTAACGTTGCTGAGTACTGGGCCAAACATAAAATTTAATTACTCTTTTCGACACGCTAAGAAGAAGAAGAACGCAGCTAAAGATTAAGAAAGCTGTCATTCTCTGGAAAAGATCTTCACCTTAGAGATTCTCATTTTTTATTTACTTTTTTTTAACTTTATTATTTACTAGTGGACGTCACGCGGTTTCACCCGCGTAGTTCCCGTTCCCGTGGGAGTACGGGGATAATATATAGCCTATGTTACTCCCTGATAATGTAGCTATCCAATGCTAAAAGAATTTTACAAATCGGTCCAGTAGTTTCGGAGTTTCTTTCCTCTTTATAATAGTAGTGTAGACTAGCTTTTTCATTTTCAGCGGCTTTGTATGATTTAATTTTTATAATCGCAAAAATGTAGCCTATCGTCAACAGGCTACATTTTTAACGTTTAAGCGTTACCAACAACAATACTGATTTGAGCATTTATAATATTGATAGTGTCACACATTTACCATGGAAAATGGTGCCTCCAATCACTTCTGGCGCAATTTGTACTCTATGTATTAGTTGACACTTCGCGTGAAACATGGGCTGGCTTTTATTTCGGACAGAGGATAAGACTTGCCATACAACATGGCAATGCCGCCAGTCTTTTGGGTTCACTTCCAGTCGACAGTAACGCGGACGAATTTTTTAACGGCATTTTGTAGTTGGGAGTTTGTAATTTAATTTTAAGTGTATAGTTGGAATAGTATTAAAAATATATTATGTTTCTAGTCAAATAAATAAATAGTGTTGTGACATGTACATAGGTGATTATGTTCTTGAATTTTCTCTGAAGAGGCGAGAGGTCTTTATTCAAAGGGTTGTAATTAAAGGTTGTTTGTAATTTGAAGTAGACGCTGTATTTGTTTGTACTTATGCTCTTAAAGTCAAAAGTAATCAGATTAAGTTCGTTTGTTAATGTATGTGTTTGTTAAATTACTGCATATGACATTTCAATTTAAGCCTAACTCAATACAAAAAAATAAACTCGTTTTTGCCTACGTCTTCGCCAGGGTAAACAGGACAAATAACAAGCTTGTAACTGTCTCTAGAGATCTATCTATCTCTGTGCTATATTTAAAAAAAAAATTGGTAATTTGAATTGAGGTTTTGTTATTCTAAATTACTCTATAATGACACAGGAAAACCCAAGCCACGTCTTCAATTAAAGAAGAAAGAACCTAATATTTAAAAGCGATGACAGCCGGTAATTTCGAATAGTACAGGCGAAAAAAAACTAAATTGCTTTTCATCGACAATTTCTCGACAGCCGTAACCACAGGGTAGCCAACCTACAAATAAAATTGAGCTCTTATTGGTCAGTCAATAACTCCAATCAATATTAAAACCACTTTAAAGCCATTATAAGGACTGATTCAGGATTGCGTGTAGATATCGCTTTTGTATGAATAAATAAGCGATTCGCGGTAAGGCTGGTTGCACACGTGCGGGTAGGACATAAAGCTCGGACGTGCTCGGTAATTGTAGCAAATGATCGCGTGTGGCCTGCCGAGTCCGCCATGTTTGAGTACGATTGGCTTATAATAAGATTATGCCTGATGTTATAATAAAGGTTTATGTTAGATGATAATTATTATTGTTGCTGTTTTGTTTTTCCTGTATGCGTGTTAATTGTATGTAATTAACTGTGGTTTTTGTGGTGTAGTTTTTTATTTCTACTATTGAAGAAGCTTATAATGATTTTGTTATTTTAATTCAGCCAGCTTCGTTTGTCACTTTGCTTGCAGGCCATTTGCTGTAGACCGCAAGTCAGTGGTATCAAGCCCTGTAATACCAGTGATACCACAGTCAATTTGCTACTACACTGTACTTGCAATTTGGTGATATACTGGACTGATTCTGCTGAAATTTAATTCACATTGAACAAATACATTTTGTGTGTGGAGTCACTTGTGGGGGGACCAATAAGTAAAGAAATAGGTTTTCAAAATGTACTTTATGACATACGAAATAATTTATTTTTCATTATTTTAAAATAAATAATTCATTAAACATTTAAGACAATCCGGAACTATTATTATAAAAGTACTATGAAACACAAAAAAAAGCGTTGAAAATAAGATATTTAGTAGATCAAAATCTATTTTCCGAAGTGTTCTTTTGAATACAGTTTGATTTTCGATGAGAAGCAAATACTCTTTGTATTTTGCCATCATTTCCGCCCTTTGTGACAGTTAACACCTCGCTCGAAGCCCACGTTCCATTTTATTACTCCACGTGTAAAATAACGGTATTTATTAATAGCTTTAGGGTTTCGTCTGTTTTGAAAACAGAAAAAATAAAACAATTTTTTCAATCGTTAAGTTCGTAGCACTTTGCTACGAAATCGTAGACGGTGTGCTACGCCGTAGCAAGTATCTTGATAAATTCTTAACTAGTTATTGAATCAGGATCTAACGTAATAACTGCATTATCTTTTTACTGTGCCAAAACCACAATATAAAAAATCAAAATATTCAAGTTAATGGTTATTTTAGAGCCTAGGATTCTATGTTCTGGGCACCTAAATTCTCGTATACATACTTTTTACACCACAAAAGCGAGTGAGTATATTATCGACACAGTTTTTGTTTAAAACTCCACACCTCAAGGCTGCCGCCACCTAGCAAACTTCACGAAACTATTTTAATTAAATTACCCTAAACTTCATCGAATTTGGGGTCAATTTACCCAGAGGTGGTTACCCTGCCATCCGAGCGGCATGCGTTAAACTTTCCCCTCATTTGACAGTCACGTCGTATGAAATAACTCCAAGTAGAAATATTTCCGAAGCAGTAACATTATTGGGACATATTTGGGATTCTTGAACGGAACATATTTTTGACTTAAATATTTGATGGCTAAATTAAGGGGTATTTTTTCGGTAGCTTCGTGAAGAAGTCATTAAATAGTTTGTGGATTGCTCAGAATAGAAAACTCAATCAATATTTCTTTTCTTCATTGTGTGTTTAAGTTGAATACGAAATTGTATCTAGTGGGAGAGATGTAGGAAGATAAGTTATTTTAACATTGATAAAATCTACCCATATCTGTAACAGAAACCAGATAAGTAATGTTTTTTATGACAAAAGGTCATGGTTATCCCACGCCTATGTTTGGTTTGAACACTACGTATACTCGTAATAAAAAAAAAACTGGTACTTTTTTATCTATTTATTGGCTCGCATTTGATCATTTTATCACCTGATGGTAAGCTATAATCTCATCGGTCGACGACGGACCGCGCTTGCCAAGATATATCCCATCCAGGGCTTTCAGTCCCCAGGAAATACAGACTCCGACAGGAAATTCCTGCCGGAGTTTTGGGAATGCTTTAGGGCTAAATACAATCACAAAATAATTAAGACACATTCACAACAAAAAACCCACAAATTGAACACATTCAAGAAAATCGGTTTAGGCCGCAAGAAATAGTCCGCCATTCCATAATCCACTCTTTAATACTTTCATAGCGGACAAATGGCGTGTTTACCGAGCATTTGGTCATGTCTGAGTCGCGCCGCATTCCGTGCCCGGGATTACTCAATTAAGGACCACTCTATTGTTTACGAATGAACGAAACTTGTATTGAGGTTCATGGACGTAGTTTCAAGTTGGCGGCAATGTGGTGTTGTTGGGAGGCTGTTGTAAAAATAGATGGAAATTGACCAGTCCCCGATTCCCCACCTTTCATTATGTCCAAAACTGCTGAGCCTAAAAATGGATGTCTGCTTAAAATCTATAAGAAGTATGTGATTCTAATACAAAAATATTATTCGATTGGACGCCTTTACGAACGGAGTCGCTCGCACATGTCCTCTTTCTTGAAGAAGAAACGTGACAACACCGTGTTGCGATATCGTGTTGCGTTTGATAGATTAGTTTGATGTCGTTTCAATTTGACGACACGGTTGACGCAGTGGTTGAGCCTGCTGCGCTGTGCGTCACGGGTTCGATTCCCGCACGGAACAAGTAGCCTACAATAGTTGTTCGGGGTCTGGCTGTTTGTGTATGTGAGTTTGTATGTCTGTAAAACACACCCACGATAAAGGAGAAATTCCTAGTACGGGGCAACGTTATTTTTTTTTAATCTATATCTATGCTAATATATAAAGCTGAAGAGTTTGTCTGTTTGTTTGTTTTGCTTGAACGCGCTAATCTCAGGAACTACTGCTCCGATTTCAAAAATTCTTTCAATGTTAGATAGATTAATTATCTTCACGCTCAGATCAATAGGAGCGGAGCAGACGTAATTGCGCGGGTCAACTAGTTAAAGAATGAAAACAAGAGCGTTGTAACCACGCCTTAACAGCCTACCAAAACAACAAGGTTCTGAGAGGCAAAAGGTCTTGAGTGAGGTGCTGTAAATCGAGCAATTTTCAAACTGAACGAATATTGAAATGAAAGTTCCCAGAGGCTGAAATATTTTTCATGACTACAACGATGAAATACTTAAATCGGCTTCAAATAATTATGTTGATTGGTATGCCAAAAACTTTAATAAAATTTATCAATTAGTATGTATTTATACTCAGTATCGTCATGTGCGAACGGAGATTCGAGGAATCAATGATTAACAAAATTAACAAGTTTCGGATTCCAGGTTTTGTAATCCGAGCCCCGCTAATACGATTATGAAAAGGGTTGATTATCTAATCTGTTTAGAAACCATGTTGTTTCAGTGTCGAGGGTTCGTACTATGAAATTAAGATAGGCAGGTAGTTCGGTGTTTCCGGATTGCTTGTGTTATAACCAGACTAGCAAAAGGTATTTACAGGATGGACGTGAGTGCAAATGTCGGGAGGGACGTCCCATAGATCGTAATAAATAAAGCTAATATTGGTGATGTTTTTTAAAAACGTAAGGTGCGTAGTTTGCCAGGTTTGCGGAATTCATTCGAAAAAGTCACTGCGGCCCTGGAAAGCAAAGGGCATTAGAAGGACACAGATGGGTTTTAGTCAGTAAGAGTCTGACACTCCCTTCCACCCAGAGTGGGAGGAGTCATTTGATGATTACCCATCCTTAAAAAAAGATGGGTTCTTGGGTCGGCGTATGAACGTTAACAAACAAGCAAACAAATCAAAAAGAGTGTGCCAATGTAAGGATCGTTTTTATAATGTCATCAATAGCAGCTTTGTTCTATTAATTGCTATGTAAAGGCTTCCTGTCTAGTCATGCTTCCCTGGTCTGTGCGACTTTCAACCAGGTTTTCTTACTCATCTTCTTCTTATATACAGCAAAATTCTACCATACTTTCATCATCATACTAGCCTTTATCCCAACTATATTGGGGTCGGCTTCCAGTCCAACCCGATTCAGGTGAATACCAGTATTTTACGTGAAGCAGCTGTCTACCAGAACTCCACAACCCATAGTTTAAAACCATTTGAAAGCATACTAGTGAGCAGTCCCATAGCGCCAACAATCACGTGGTCATCTCAATCTTTTGTCGATCGACAAATGTTTGTGCCACGATTACCTGCCGCGCCCTGCGACGACACACATTCAATTTTTTATGTTGTACTTCTTACTAATGTAAGTAGCTTTGCTGACGAATATTATTTGGAATTGAAAGGATTGATTTCAAAATTCGTGATAGTCAAAGGTTAGAGAGGAGTATTTTAGCAGAAATGGTGTTTATTTGGGCTCGTATACTGAGGTTGTTTTTGTAAATCATTTTCAGTGACTTAAGATTAATTTGAGCATGGATCATGCTCAAATTAATCTTGGAATGAATCTTGAAAAGAATGTATTGGCTGCTTGGAAGAAACTCCGCGCTGTCCGTTGTTGATATACAGACAAGTCCTGATGCCAGTTTGGACTTATGGTATTCAGCTGTGGAACTGCACCAAATAGACCAATGTATTAATCATCCAACGATTCCAGAACAAAGTACTACGGGAAATTGTAAATGCACCCTGGTACATACGAAATGATGACCTCCATCGGGACCTAAACGTAGAGTTCATCAAAGAAGTGATACAAAAATCTGCAGAAGCTCACGAACAGAGACTTCATCAGCATGTGAACGTCGAAGCGATCCGGCTTCTCGACCACACGGACATAGTGAGAAGACTAAAAAGAACAAAACCGTTTGAGTTAGTGTTCAGTGTTAGTGAATAGTGTAATGTAAAACAAGTGTTACCAAATAAACACAAGAACGAAGTGTATTCACCTTAATAGAGACAATAAGAAAAGTGCTATTGGACACATTCTTAGTAAAGACAATTTTACAGTTTAGGTTTTAATTAAATTACTTATTAATCTATATAAAAGGCTAGATTGTAGTTAAAATAGGGTTCATTCTTTTAATAAACGCTAGGATAAGTAAAAAAAAAAATCTTATAGTCTGTTATAGGCCTCGTTATCATGCTTTCCTGGTCTATGCGAGTCTCAACCAGGTTTTTTTCTTTATCCTCATAAACACAGCAAAATTCTACCATACTTTAAAACCATTTAAAAGCACACAAGTGAGCAGTCTCCCTAGCGCCAACAATCACGTGCTCGTCGCGATCTATTGCCGATCGACAAATGTTTGCGCCACGATTACCTGCCCCGCCCTGCGACGACACACATTCAATAATGTTCAATATGTTTTGTCGTACCTCTGCCTAATGGAAGTAGCTTTGCTGACGATTTCGTTGGAATTTGAAGGGTTGATGTCCGATTTCGTGGTAGTCGAAAGTTTAAATAGGAGTGTTTTAGCAAAATGAGGGCTATCGCTTTTGAATTCGTCGCTAGAGGCGCTAGTGTAGCGTGAGGTTTTAAATTTCAAATTTGACATTTAAAAATTCAAAATTGACGCGAGTTTATTTACTTTTTTGTTTTGATTTTTATTTTTTTACTAGCTGGCCCGCCCAACTTCACCTGCGTCACAATTTTTATTACTGCTTCGCTCCTACAAATAAACAAACAAACAAACTCTTCAGCTTTATATATTAGTATAGATATAAAGCTGAAGAGTTTGTTTGTTTGATTGCTTGAACGCACTAAGCTCAAGAACTACTGGACCGATTTGAAAAATTCTTTCAGAGTTGGATAGCTCATTTATCGAGGAAGGCTATATATCATCACGCTATGACCAATAGGAGCGGAGTAGTAATGAACATTGTGACGCAGATGAAGTTGCGCGGGTCAGCTAGTATTAGTATATAGATTTACCTTCTAACTTTGTTCACATGCGCGTAATAACAACTTTAATGCTATGATTAAGAATCTTACTCGATAGTGGCGCCAGCTGGTGAGTACAAAAACGGTAGCACTCATTGGTTTTCATTTGGGCAAGGGGTATCGTGTTTTCCAGCTAATGGGATGTGGAGGTTTGATAGGCAGTTTCTCTATGTACAATACTCGTACTCCGCGGAGGGTCGGCTTCCAGTCTCACTGATTGCAGCACACTCAGTGAGACTGGAAGCCGATAGTTACGATAAAGGCAGACAGATTCGTTTACGTAAAGCCAAAAATAAAACAAAATACTCTTTCAAAACACTTCATAATCAACACTCCAATCTCGAAACATTTTTTTCCCAAATCTTTATTAATTAAAACCTAAAACCGTACCGGGTGCGCTAAGTAATTTCGTAAGCCCCGTAAAAGGCGTCACGGCCCAGTGAGGGCTCGATACGCAAACAATCTCTGAATATAATCGCCACTTAATTCAACGAGAAGTAATTTAAAGAAAAATAACATTAGCAATTCAGATGACTCTCTATCGGGTGTCGTTATTAACTGTCAAACTGGGAAAAGTGAGGGCCAAAACAAATTGACTCTCTGAAGGTCGCTTCTGATTCGAAACTCGATTCATCTGATCAACTTGGTGTCATGTTTCTTGGAGTTTAGGGTGTGGAGTAAGGATAAGAATGAATTTATTATTCTGGGTACCGGTGGAAGGTAAGAAAAATAAATTCAACGGGGGACTTTGCTTCGTACCCATCATATCATATCAGCCGAAAGACGTCCACTGCTGGACAAAGGCCTCCCCCAAAAGGGGGGTTTGCCATAATCGCCACGCTTGGCAAGCGAGTTGGCGATCGCAGTGTATGGTGTTGATTTTTACAGAGAACGCTGCTGCCCGTTCTCTGGCGAATCCGTTAGTCGCCTCTTACGACACCCACGGGAAGTGATGGGATGGTATTATTCTTTTACGGCACCATACGGCACCGGCCGACACCATACGGCCAATACACCTACCTTTATTATATGAAGAAAAAAGACAGACAATACTTCCCCTTTCCAATATCAACATTCCATCGCAATACTTCTCAAAGGGGAGCCATATTATGTCCTCGTCAGAGTACACCTTTCATCTTCCTAGTAATTGTTTTGATACCATAATAAATAAGTTACAGCTATATAAAAACCAATAAAATACCTAGTATACAAATAAATGAAAATAATTGTGTGCAATCGGCAATCGGGATAAAAAAGTGTGGAGAAGAATAATCATTGGGCATCAAAATATTCATCCACATCGTTTTCAATGGCAAAATGTGCTTAGAACATTGGCAGCACTGCCGTTGTGAATGAAAATAGTGATTCTTTGCCCGTTACAGTTGACTCAATTGATTCAATTTTTAAACATTACGTATTATTATTTTATACTTTATTATACATAAATAGTAAAACAAAAAAGGAGACTTAAAACTAAAACACACACTGAATGGGAACCCTTCTCGCATTCAGCGATCTTTTCAAGACAACCTGGTATTTTTAACTTGATTTAGCTAGTGCTGCCTATCCCGCAGAAAACTTTTCACGAGTTTGTTTCAGAATAGTTTTTGACAAAAAATGACCAAAAAATATCAGTTTTTATATAAATAAAGAGTGAGATTGGCTTTGACCAAACCGAAATAGGATTCGTTTTGCGATTCAGTTTTTCCAGTTTTTCTTTTTTTGTTCATCCACCATACACCGGTTTTTAAGGTTCAGTTACGCATGTATACCATTCAGAAAGGCCCTCTTTGTCACACATTTTTTTAATAATCGGTTATATCTTTGGTTTTTATGAATAAACATAACATACAGTAACTGCGAGATCGTATCAATATTAAAATTTGCAATATGAAAGAAAATTGATTTCTGAGAATAAACCGACCGTGTGAGTGTCGAATAGGACTCGCACACGAAGCGTTCCGTCCTATAAACCAAAAATAAAACACGTTACTTGTATGTAAAAATTAAGTTAAAAAATAAAGGGGGAAAATAATTAACTTAACTATATTTTTTATTACTTGTTTTTATAGTGGCAATAGAAATACACACTCTGTGACAATTTCAACTGTCTACCTATTACGGTACAACCCACTGACAGACAGACGGACGGTAGGACGGATTGACGGACGGACGGACAGCGGAGGCTTAGTATTAGGGTTCCGTTAATAACCCTTTGGGTACGGAACCCTAAAAATCACGTTTCTTGTTCATTATAATTTGATTTAATTTTTATACCGGTTCTATAAACTGTGGGAAAATTTCAACTGTTTTCTTATTACTTGAGATACACCCCGCTGACAGACAGATGGACGAACTCTAACTTGAACTCAAATATTTTACTACTAACATTTTTTGTCACCCATGTTCTATAAAAGTACCTACACACTACACCGCCAAGTGCAAAGCAATCAACCCCCCTTACGAAGCGATAAAAGCGGCCATCAAACTCCAGCAGACAGTTTTATTAAGATTATTCCGCCACATAATATTTGAAGTTTTTACGTTCTTAGCCCAGAAAGTGTTAATAAACGACTATCACAGCTAATTGGAAGTCTTCGCGTAATGGTTGCTTGGAGATTGCGGATGGTATGTGCTCGTAAATTAGAGGGGTGTACGCGTAAAGGGCGTAGGGTGTAGGGGGTGTACATGTGAACATTAAGCCCCGCTGTTAAGGATAATCGGCAATTTCGGGTTGGACTTTTTACTGGCTTAGCAGCGAGATAAATGTGTCGTGTTGATTAGTGGAGCGATTGATTGCTTGTGTTTTTGTGGGACAATGGTAAGCTGTTTATAATTACAGTGTTATTGTCTGGCTTTCTTATTGGGATAAATCATAGCTTCAAGGTTCCAGCAGACAAGTGCAACGAGACAATACGAAAGCGATGTTTTAACAACATAAATAAAATGTATAAACGTTGCAATGTCGTTGGTGCATTGGCAAATTTCTCTGTCTGCAAGAAACTTTATAAATTAGAAATATAAATACCACTCCTAGTGATTTCTAGACTTCTCTTCTTTTAACACTAGATAATTCTTCGAAAAATAAGTATCAGTAATCTATAAATCCGATGAAACTGAAAATAATGATCAGTTTCAGGAGAGGATTTTTTTTTGTATTTTTTCTTTACAAATTCAGAGGAACCTGAGAGTCCATTCGATTTGATTGTTTGAAATGAAACACTTCGCTTAATCAATTGAAATCTATACCATTTTTGTTTACCAATTCTTTTACGTTTGTCTTTCTTTTTTTTCTGGAATTCTGCTAATTTTTTAACAAACTATATCGTTTTTTTGGTTTGGATTAAAATATTTTTGTTCCATTTTGATTTAAAATAACATAAAAAAAAGTTTTTTACAAAAAATACAACCACCTTCCAAATACAAGCCTTTATAGTAAAAAAAAATAATTTAAATTTCGGAAGTCGGTGTTTTAAGTGATCTCTTCGTTTTTTTGAACGACTGACAAAATTAAAGTTATTTTTTACTTTGTCGTGTTTTATTACGATCAATTTATCATCATCATGGCTTAAGATATGATGGTTCACTCAGTGCATGTGTAAAAAGCTCTTTTTCATTCATAACTTAAATAATGCTGAACACACTACTATAATAAACGTACCCAAACTAATAAATAAGATTTACGGCACGCAATAAAAATAACTGAGCAATAGGAATAACAGAGGAAGTCATTAATATTCCTCCACTTTCGTCGAGTAGTATGTAAATATCAGTATGTGAAAAACTAATCGATACAGTTAAATTGGGAATTAGTTTACTATACCATCGTCAACAATATTGTCACTTTACCTTTTTTTTTAATCGGCAATCAAATAAGCCCAGGGTGGAGGAACTGTTCGAAAGAATTACCGCAGCCGTGGAACGCATTAGGCATTTGAAAGAACACGGGTGGGTTTCAAGCGCTTATTACACTACACGGTATTCAGGGCCCTAAGTCACGATTTGGGGTGGTGTAATAAGATTTAGGGAGTTAGGGAACCTAATAGGTCTAGTTAGCTCCCTAACTCCCTTACTATCGGTCTGTGTAATAGCATTTAGGGGGTTAGGAAACAGTCTTGCCAACACCAATTTAACAAATTCCCTGAAAATGCAAGTCAAATTTCCCAATTTGGGGGCAAAAATCTACTGATTCTCCACAAATACAACATTTAGAATAATATCAGAAGAATAAAATTGATATTTAAAATCCCCGCATTTTCCTCATATCTTGCCAACTCCCAATAAATCCCCAATCAACTTGAGATTTCCCGCAGTTTGGGGAATTCCCCACACGTTGGCAATGCTGGCTACTTCACAACTGAGTTAAGGCCGAATCGACCGGCTAGTGTAATAAGCGGCTCCCTAGTTAGGGGCCACGCCCACCCTTGCCACTGGGTTCTGAATACCGTGTATGTAATAAGCGCTTTAGTGCTTAAGGACTAAAGCAGCGGCGGAGCGCTAGGGAGTGTCAGACTTAAAGCGAAAGAAGTCATTTAATAATACATCATCTATAAAAAAAATATTGTGTGATGTGTCTGTAGATGTGTATTTAGATGCTATATACATCATTCTATATTATAGAAGACATCGAAAGTACGATTGGTTAGCTATGATATAGCTTCGTAAAACACTGACAACAAGTATAGGTACATTATCAAGGAAAATTTTAGCATACAAAATTGCTACTTCAAAATATATTCCTGGAATCGAAATTAATTTACAAAAGTTGTTCACGAAAATTGGTAATATTTTGTACAGACAAGGTGATTCTCCAGCCGAATCGATGTTATTACAAAGTCCACGTAATATAATTCAAAATAATTACTTGTCGCGATAAATTATACTTTCTTTTTAAAGCCAATAAAAACTTTTCTAATTAATATCTAATTAAACAAAGTTATTTATTCTCGACGGTAAATGCCGAAGATTATTGATAAGTTAGTAATTACTTGGTCGGGAGTTTATTAATGAGATTTTTAAAAGAAAACAAAATGCATACCTAGCTGTTTATATTTTTAAAGAAAGTTGAAAGCTTCTTCGATGATATTATCATAATGACTAGCAAGTAAAAGAAGTTCGTAACACAGAAAAAGTCTAAAAAGGTGTGATCTGTCAGCTATCGAATAAAACCACCGTTGAAAATTTTATGCAAAATTATTACTGACTTAGTCATTCTTGACATTACACAACATGCTATCAGATAGCAGTGCTCCGATACTTATGCATACACATTATGGTAAAATGGCCATACTTACACCTTGAGTGAGCCAGAACACCTGGTAAGACATTGTTGACCTTACGATGGCCAAGGTTAGACTATAGAGATCAAGGTCGTAATCAAAGTCAGAGGCAACGCAGAAGTACAAGTCGATGAGATAACAGAGGATCAGGAATAATGGCATCATAAACACAGCAGTCGGTGGTTGATTACGGTCTGAAATTAAGGCTGCTACAGACAGGCAACAAACGAGCAGGCAGAGCCACTAATCAGAATTGACCGAAACAACTTTAGGTTGTCGTTTTAGACATTAAAACTATATAAAAACAAACAATATCTGAAGGTTTTTGGCACTTAAACCGATTACTTTCATACCTTCCTACACTTACAGGATTGACAATACCTTATAAGTGTATCATCAATAATCCCACTTGTATACCACCTTATACAGGGTGTTTCAGGAGTGCGTGGTTATATTTCAGGGACGTATTCTGTATTTATATAAATAAAAAATAAACATTTTATTTTTATTTTTTATTTATACTTTCTTGCACACCACATAAAAATATACATAAAGGAAACCTTAAACTAGAAAACAACAATAAATTATATCGATATTAATTTCCAAACCAAATCGAAAAAAATAAATAATACTTAAATGTTTCAATCAAATCACTTTTCAAACAGCTTATACAGTTGGTGGGATCTATTTCAGTGAATCATATTTTGTGAAACTGACAACTTTTTCTTTTTTTATTTCAAGTCAAATCAAATTCATTTATATTTTTTCACAGGTGGAAAACCAGTTCTTATTAAAATATTATGTAGATCACTGTAATATTCCCATAGGGCGTACCATTTGAGATGGGTTTGCCCTTGACTCTAGTCTAGGTCAGAGATGACGGAGACAAAGTCGATGATGCAGCGAGTTCACCCAGAAGAAGCCTGTTCACTCTTACTTTGAAAAGATTAAGGTTGTGTTTTTGCTAATGTTTCCTTACTGTTTATCAGATACAGAATATGACTCTTAAAACAACGGAAAAATTAAGAAGTAGGTTAAAAAGCCTCCTTTTAGAAAAAGCCTATTAATTTATCTAATTTCTGTATTTTTAATTACTTTGACATTTAAATGACTTGAGTTTTGTTATCTATGATGAGTTAATAATGCTGTTCTGTTGTATTTGCATTGTTTAATGTTTTTTTTTTAGATAATTTTATTTAGGGGCTTTTCAAAAATCAAAGATACGTCAGCCTCATCGTACTCTTTTACATTAATTGGCTTACTTCACATTTTTTTCATTTTACAATAAGTTTAATGTTTGTAATAGTGGATAAATTTGTAATTATTTGATGTTTGTGTAATAAGTATAACCTACCTATTTATGTTTGTACGCCGTTAAGGCAAAACATGACTGATGTATTATGTAATTTACTTGTAACATCTTGCATGCCATGTGTGTATATTCATGTTTTGGACAAATAAATTATCTTATCTTATCTAAATATTACCATGTACTTCTCAAACACCCTGTAGATATTACCGTACACAATCCATATGTCAGAAATCATCCATCGATATTTCAGACATCGATACCACGATTCAATTTTGTTAATTGAAAACGTAACATAAGTACTTTGTGGAACCAACTATTAATTAATGAAAACCTGTAATCTAATATACGTGTTGTACGAAACTACCTGTAAAATATTATCTATGTAGCTTTAAACCTAGTTTCAATGTGGTTATTAATAAGAATGATTTTAGTAATTTCTGATCAAAATATAGGAGCGAAACGTGGAAAATTATTGCGGTGGTTGGTTATGTACCCAAATCATATAGTATGAACAGATGGTATATTTTAGCTATCTTGGTATAAGCATCTAACCCCCTAATTTGACTCGCCAATGCTGTCATGATTCTGTTGTGAAAGAGGTATACTGTTGTGCCTCTCGTATAGCTCCGTCTCACTCCGTCGTCAGAAAGGGGATTTGGTTAAGTACTTTGCATGCCCAAGGCAAGCAAGCACAAGGGTCTAAGACCTTAAGAAAGTAATAAACAAACAAAATAAGTTACCCGAATAAACACAAAACTACACTTTATCCATCTACCCTCAGTTACAACAGAATAAAAAGCCAGCAATACACATGTCGCACATGCAGAAGTTTTACTAAGATATCCAGTCCGACGATAAATCATGCTTGGACAAAATGCAATTGTGGCCGCCGACTGTTTTTGTCGACCCTACCCGGTCCGAGGACCGACCGTCATGTTGTACGGTTTGCACAAGACATTGGCGACAATTTTATTTTATTATGTTATGTGTATGTGTGTTGGTGCATTGAAAGTTTAATTTAGTTGTGTTTGATGTTTTCGTATAAAATTACTATTAATATGGAACGAAAAATCAAAATCTGGGCGACTAAGATCATCAAGAACGGTAGAAATATAAATAAATAATAATCTATCTATACAGTAAATTGAAAAAAATACCCAAAACCTCTTAATTCTGACTTCGTATCATGACCCTGAACAACATTTGTTCTACGACTTTGACCTCAACTAAACAATGTACAATTTGTTTTCATTTATTTGAAGTCTGTAAATTTGAAGTGAACTGTCATTCCCTCTTGTTTGTATGGATTTAGAGCTCACTTCATGTTTGCTTCACCTAAGCTTACACGGTCAGATGTTTACAGAATCGCATTGAGTTCGTGACGACTTTTACCTTTCAATTCATAAGCGTAACTTTGCACGATGGCTCGTACAAGTTGCTGGATTGGAGGGTTGAAAGGCGACAAGACACTGTCACCGTGAAGAAGGTGTTACCACGTTGGAAGTACTTAAATTAAAATACTTTGTTAACTATAGATGGTAGCGAGTACGGTCCCTGCTGAGCCAAGCCCTCTGTCTCGTAGCAGATAGAAAGGACTCTATGAAAGCACTGAAGGAACTGCCTATGAAGAGGAACTGATTTGTTTTATATGGTCTTTGGTGTTAGTTTCACCCCGGCTAGTGGGAGTAGAACGGTACTCGCTACGGTTGCTTATTCATAAAATTCGAAACTATTTTCGGCACGGATTACAAAGGGTTATTACCGGACGTTAATAATATTGGAGACAAATACATCATTTGTTAATAGATACGGACATAAAATTATCACAAAAACAAGGGATCTTTAACTATAGGGGTCGGTCATAACTTAAAAAAAAACAATGATGACAATGTGACAGAAACGTTTTAACACGTCGAATAGTCCCTAACATTTGTCTACTTTCTAAAAATGTGTTGCTAACTAACAGTATTTTAATTACTTAAAAATAGCACGTATCTAACTATTAACTATACATCTAAGATTTTGTATGCGGCTATCCTGCACAGTAACCAACCCAAGTATAAATTTGTTTACCTCTGTTACTTCTGAGGGCAAGGATTAACAGTGGCGACCACAAGAAAAACGCAGAGGCTTGACAAGTTCCAGAGAAACGATTCAACTGTCTTAGATGCCGCAACAAAATGAATCAGAAAAGAGCAGCGAAGGAGTAAGAAAATTAAGCTTGATGGGCTAAAAGATAAGTCGCGTGCACTAGCAAACTTACCCAATTAATTCCATATCAACTGAAAAATGACCAGCAACCCGAAGAACGAAAATATCGATAAGGTAACATATGTGCGGACTGATATTAAGATATCCAGTGCCCTCGATAAATCATCGAACAGACGCATTTGCGGCGACAATGTTTTTGTCGACCCTACCAGGGTACGGACAGGTTATTACTATCTTTACGTAGGTACATGGCTATCTGATCTATAGGTTTGTCATAGGTGATATAGGGTGGGTACGGTGACGTTAGTTCTGAAGAAGCAACCATCATTGTGAGCAACCATTACTGGTCGCTCACAATGGGCCTCATCATAAGGCACAAAGTCACTCAAAGGACAATGGAGAGGGCAATGCTTGGAGTTTCTTTGCGTGATCGAATCAGGAATGATGATATCCGCAAGAAAACCAAGGTTACCGACATAGCCCGAAGGATCGCCAAACTAAAGTGGCAGTGGGCAGGGCACATTGCTTGCAGAACAGATGGTCGATGGGGCCGAAAAGTTCTGGAGTGGCGACCGCGTACCGGAAGACGCAACGTTGGAAGGCTTCTCACAAGGTGGACCGATGACCTGGTGAAGGTCGCGGGTAGCCGATGGATGCGGGACGCGCAGGACCGGTCGTTGTGGCGACGCTTGGGGGAGGCCTGTGTCCAGCAGTGGACGTCTTTCGGCTGATATGATGATGATGATGATGAACCATCATTAATTAGAATGCTTGAAGCTTTTCAGGTCGGCGGGTCTAAACAGCAACTTTAGCAGAATCAGAAAGCACATCACGCCACCCGTCACTGTAAAATTTTCCCAATCAACCTTGAACCTAAAGTTCAAGCGATACAGATGAAAATGAAATTTGACTGATTGTTGTATGATTAAAGCCCAAACACGAAGCGTTTGCTGTACGTACGTGAGGAGTAGGGCAATCTGCAGATTCTAGGTCTTGCTGCAACATCAGGTCAAATATACTTGTCGGAAATAAGTCAGTCAATTGAACAATCGGGACGCTAACGCCACCTAGTGGCGTTCGACGGAGTCTAGGACGGTGTGCTCGACAGAGACTGAGCTCAGTCTACTGGTGGCGGTCGAGCAGTGCAGACGTGCACACGTCTAGAAACCGCCGCGTGTTCCGAATACTTGTTCAGTGTACCTATTATGTAAGAATGTTGTGAGACTTTCGAGTGAATAATAATTTGATTTAAAAGCAACCGGTGTTTCTATTGCGCAATAACCAACACTTCCCATAGTACGCCCACTGTAGTTCCAATATCCTGTCTAATGTAACCTGGAGAGTGTACCATCGCCGACATACTAATCTTTCTATAATCTGTTAATTGTAAACATTCCAGTGAGCCCAAACAAGATAGCTCTGCTGTAACTAAGCGAGGAGTTGGGTATTCTACAGACCTCATATTTTGATTCTGTTATGATTCTACTAAAATAGCCTTTTTAGAGCCCCAGATCAAACACACAGTTGCCGAGGAATTCCTTAGCTGTACCGTGTGTACAATGAAAATATTCCCAAAATATTTTATGCATATGGCTGGGATATCTACCATGTATCGGTGACGCATCACCGTACATTGTGTAGTCCCATGATGGAACGGACTTGGCTCTCCGAAATGTACCTATACAAAACTGAAATTCTTCAATTCGGAGTCGGTGTTTAAGGCAACTAGACAAATTCATCGTTATCAAAGTTCAAAACATCACTCTTTAAAATGTTCTGCAAACGTATTACAATGTGTATTCTGTTTTCAAATGGCAGAGTGGTATGCAATCATAACATGCGGCAACTTCCAATTTACACAATGATAGGTCACGGAGTCACGGTATCGTGTAGATTTCTCAGTGTTTTGAAGTAAGCAGCGGTTCTGCTTCATTTTGTCTGTTCAAGCTGATTTCACATCAGACGATTTTAGGTTAATTTTAAAACATAAACTAAATACAGAAATTAAGAACCTGTGGAAAAGGCATGAGATTAGATTAATTATGTAATTCATCATCATCATATCAGCTGAAAGACGTCCACTGCTAGACATAGGCCTTCCCCAAGCGTCGCCACAACGACCGGTCCTGTGCGTCTCGCATCCATCTGCTACCCGCGACCTTCACCAGGTCATCGATCAACCTTGTGGGATGCCTTCCAACATTATGTCTTCCGGTACGCGGTTGCCATTCCAGAACTTTTCGGCCCTATCGACCATCTGTTCTCCGAGCAATGTGCCCTGCCCACTGCCATTTTAGTTTGGCGATCCATCGGGCTATGTCGGTAACCTTGGTTCTCTTGGTTGATATTCCTGATTCGATCACGCAAAGAAACTCCAAGCATTGCCCTCTTCATTGCCCTTTGAGTGACTTTGAGCCTTCTGATGAGGCCCATTGTAAGCGACCACGTTTCAGTTCCGTATGTAATTAAGTAATTAGAAAAGAGAATTAAATAAAACATTTTAAATCTTATATCTAAGTAGATTAAAAAAAAAAACAAATTTAAGCACCTGCAAAAAGTATGCGGTCAGATTTAAAACTATTTGAAACCATTCGGTCGCCATTCTCGTTCAGAACGAATGAACGATACTTTATGTGACTGCCTGAATGTGGCGTTCATTCGGTCACACTTGACTGGAACGTTCAGTTCATAATTTTGTGGAAACTTCCTGAAACTATCGTAATATTGAAATGTGGCGACTTTGTTCCGATTGAGTTTTAATATTTTAAAATTTAGTGTTGGACTCAATTGGCTACCTCAGTTGTGAGATTGTTATAGGTGGGTAATAGTAGGTCGCATGTGAATTTTCATTTTTAATGTATGTATGGCTTAGGTGTTTATAAAGCATGAATAGCTTTGAAATACGCGGTCGATGATGGTGCATTGTTTTTTACCTTTTTTCGAGGATGTTCAGGTTTATGTAATCTTAAACAAGACCGCAGGAAAGATATTTCGTTCCGAGTTTTTCGTAGAAAGGCTGCCAGAGACTGAAGCGGAACGACAATGAGACAATAGTATGAACTAAAATTAAATGTTTTCAACGAATAACAATCAACAGCAAGTCTAAAAAGAGTCCGCAGAATATTCTTTTTTTTTTTTCGGTGGTCGCATTGTCGCGTTCCATCTGCCTGCGGAAACCTTATCAATGTCTTTTCTGAAGACATTGATAAGATTTCCGCAGGCTGAAGCAACAAAACCTCATTGTAATTCAGACACAATACTACACACACCTACACACCCCTATACACACTTACACTCACCTTATTTTTTAACATTTTAACCCACTCAAAAACCCTCTCTCACATTATTTAATCCGATCCCCAGCTATAAAGTCCTTGGTAACGGTCCGCGGAAGGGCCAACTATCATCGGTTTACGGGTCTCGATAAACGCGAGTGGCGAGGTTAACTGGCCCTTTCGGATGGACGGACCGCTTCACTTCCTGAGGGGACCGTGGTTAATGCGCCATGTTGCTTTTTTGATATTCTTTTTTTGAAATTTTTTGGCTGCAAAAATTTTTTTTTAGATTACTGTCCAATATACACTTACTAGTTGGCGATTGGTTTTTGTGTTCTTTTTTTAATCATTGGTCGTAGTTGGCGGTTGGTTTTTGTTTTCTTTTTTTAATCATTGATAATATTAGTGCAGTGGCTGTGTTTGTTCCTAACCTAAATCGAACGTGTGTATCTTCATTTTGGATCGTATCTGTAATAACGTGTTCGTTGCTCGCTTTTGGAAAATATCTCGAAATACTTGGTCATCACTTAAACTTAACATAGTCATGCAAAGTCGATTTGTCAATGAACACAGGCACAAATATTCCCACTTACCAATTTGTATGTACATTTAACTTGATGTCTCTCACCATTTAAACCTAAAATGCCACTTAAATCGGATTACAGTGCAAAACGATGACGTCACCATACGTAAAACACACGCACACGAAACGTGTTCTCGAGTGTTAAGTGTTTTACTCACTGGCGAGGAAAATATCATGACCTTATGTAAAAGCTGAAGAGTTCTTGTTTTACCTTGTCATTGAAATTTTCTTTTACCTTGTATTTACTTTCAAAAGTAAAGGGGCTTTCACCGGCTTGAGTTATATTCAAAAAAATATTTAAGAGTTAGTTGCCAACTCAAAAATATTTCACACATATCAGCGGGGCTATTTTCTAAGTCCAAAGTCCGTAACCACCACTAACGTAACCACACGATTTGACAGTTACTGCCAAATCGTGTTGTCATTCATTCTTAGTTTGGGTTCGGGTCTAATCGTAAGTCCGTAGAAATATAGAGTAGAAAACGCCCGCAACTATGGTCGAAACTACGGACTTGCAGAGTAGCCCCCCTTTTTTTGTGCTGGGAAAAAATGCATTACGCATACCCTCCCATCGGGGGATGGGGGCTATGTGGGACTCCCCGGGCTAGCCCGGTGTACCCACTAAAATAACCCAGCCGCATTCCCGCATCGTCTGAGTGGAGAGGGACTGGGAGATCGGCACAGCCTTTACGTCCAGTCCCCCAGAGTAGCCCCCCTGATATGTATGAAATATTTTAGAGTTGGCAACTAACTTTGAAATAAGTGTTTAGCGTCATAGGGCCTTAAAGTTCACATCACTACCTCAGGTTTAGATACGCACCAGTCAGCCAACCAGTGGTCTCGCACGCATGCTGGACTGGATCTTTTGTTTATTTCACTGTGTGAGCCTTGTCTATACTAAATAATGTATTTTTTTAATTCTTTCATCGTTTTATAGATGAGTTGAGTAGAAATCAAGGTTAAAGATTATATTTTTATCGAAAAAAAATCTGATTCATGAAATCGGTCCTCTAATGTCGAGTGTCTTCTGATTTATATAAAACTAGCTTCTGCCAGCGGCTATGCCCGCGTGGTCTCTAGGAAACATACTCCCTGGATGTTATATAGCGTATGTGTTATACCAGACTATAATCTACCTCTGTACCAAATTTCATGAAGATCCTTTCAGGCGTTCTGACGTGAAAGAGTAACAAACAAACATTTATCTTTACAAACTTGCGCATTTATAATATTAAACAACGTGTGACAGAATAAACGCAATAATACCTCTTTAGGGGTCATTGTACTCATCATTATGAACAACTTTTATTATGGGATGAATCCCGAAATACTAAGCCGTATGGTGTCGGCCGGTGCCGCTTGGTGCCGTAAAAGAATAATACCATCCCATCACTTCCCGTGGGTGTCGTAAGAGGCGACTAAGGGACTCACCAGAGAATGGGCAGCAGCGTTCTCTGTAAAACTCAACACCATAAATTGCGATCGCCAACTCGCCTGCCAAGCGTGGCGATTATGGCAACCCCCCCCCCCCTTGGGGGACGTCCACTGCTGGACATAGTAGCAATGGACGTCTTTCGGTTGATATGAATCCCGAAATTGCGAAAAAAAACCAGCAACAATTTGTCGAGTTACGTGCACATAAATGTATGGGGAATCGATTTTTTTTTTCACTTTTTTGTAGGAATAGGGTATAACCAGTCTTCCTGACTTCTTTCATTTTTTTTTCTCATTAACATAACAGTATTTATAATAGACAATACGTGCTTCACCTTTAAAATTTACGGATTTCACACTACAAAACTTAGACACCCCACAACTCTTCTCCAACTCTCTCAAATCGTCTCGTCATCCCCCAAGTTTCCGACATACATAACAAGTAGTACATTAGTAAGTCTAACCACCATTAGGGGTGAACACACGTATATTAGGGGCTTTTAAAGCCGTTCGCGGCTCGCTGTAATTTGCGACTAAACGTCGATGGTAGATTACTGGCGCTAGTCACTAGAATCGCCCGGTTTATGGAGTGCGTGTGAACGTAGCACCTTTTCTGTTGTATGTATGGCTTTATACATTTGCTTGTTTTCTAATATTTGTTAGGATCTGCAGGTCGATTCTGTAAACATTTCGAAGTGAAGGCTTGAGTGAAGTGATCACGAAATGAGCTGTCATTCCATCTTGATTACATGGATTGACAGCTCACTTCGTGATCACTTCACTTCACTTCTTCGACATGTTTATAGAATCGACCGGCTGAATCAATGGTTGTGAGGTTGGGTATGCTTCAATCTCGGAACTTTTTATAGTGATTTTAAATAAGATAGCAGATACTTACTTTTTTAATTGCTTATATTGTACACCAAACATGACATAGTACCTTCACATTTAGTAGATAATTCTGTACAAGGTTGAGCTTAACTCAAAGTTGAATTTTCTCCCAGCAAATCTGTCATAGAGTGATAGAGAAAGGTTCACGATAGAAAGTAGGATCAAGTGTACAATAATTTTAATTGTTTTATTTTTATTTAAGCTGTTAACTATATACGATACTGGATACTTTCCCTTGTATCGTGGGTGCGTTCACAAACTCATATACACAAACAGCCAGACCCGGAAAAACTATCTGTCTGTATAGGTAAAAAAAAAAAATTGCCCGTGCGGGAATCGAACCCGCGACACGCAGCGCAGCAACCAATCGCTCAACCACTGCGCCAACCGTGTTGTCTTTTTTAGGGTTCCGTACCCAACGGGTAACCAACAGAACCCTATTACTAAGCCTCCGCTGTCCGTCCGTCCGTCCGTCTGTCTGTCAGCGGGCTATATCTCAAGAAACGTAATAGGCAGACGGTTGAAATTTTCACAGATTGTGTGTTTCTATTGCCGCTATAACAACAAATAATAAAAAATATGGGTTATGATACGGGACAATTCGTGTGCGAGTCCGACTCGTACTTGGCTGGTTATTTGAAAAACTCAACTATACTCTATACTAATATATAAAGCTGAAGAGTTTGTTTGTTTCTTTGCTTGAACGCGCTAATCTCAGGAACTACTGGTTCGATTTTAAAAAATCTTTCAGTGTTAAATAGCCCATTTATCGAAGAAGGCTATAGGTTATATATATTCCCGCTACGACCAATAGGAGCGGAGCAGTAATGAAAAATGTGACGCAGACGAAGCTGCGCAGGTCAGCTAGTTTAATAAATATTTCCAGTACAAACAAAAATTAGCAAAACACACACATCCACCCACTTTTTTATCTGCTTATCTGCATAAACCAATAAAAACCGATGACAGCACACAAAAGGCTCTCATTATTATTCTAAAGCGTCGCAGGAAGTAATCAGACGAAAATGTAATTGTCATCGCGAATAACATCTGCTGAATCTAATTTATTCACTGGAAGCTGCGCGGAGATGCTACTGTGTATCCTCGAAATGACGACTTGATTTATATCGTTTGAGTGAATTATGAATGAGTTTTTTTAACCGAATTCCAAAAAAGGAGGAGGTTCTCAATTCGGTGGGTATATTTTTATGTATATACACTTATACTCTGAGGTTTCTGATCCGATTTCTGTGATTTTTAGGGTTCCGAAAAAAAAGGAACCCTTATAGGATCACTCGGGTGTCTGTCTGTCTGTCCGTCTGTCAAAGCCAGTTTTCTCCGGATCCACTGGACCGATTCTATTGAAATTTGGTACACATATGGACTTTATAACCCAAACATGGACGCGTTACGTAAATCATTAAATTTTTAGTATGGGGGTCAAACTAGAAAAAAATAAAAAAAGTTTTTTTAAACAATATCGTGTGACATATCAAATAAAAGGTAAGGGTTTTAATTATATTTTTTTCATAGTTTTAAAATAAATTGTTTTGAAGTTATTCAAGAAATTAGACGAAGAATGACCATTCCCCCCCTTATCTCCGAAACTACTGAGCCTAAAATTTTGAAAAAAATGGAGGTAATAGATCTTTACCTAAAAATTACAGAAAAACCAATTAAAAGTCTGTAGTGTTAAAATAACAAGTTAAAAAAAAATTCGTTCGGAACCCTTTGCACGCGAGTCCGACTCGCACTTGGCCAGTTTATTTTTTTAGTTCGATGCGGTATACTTGCCATTTGGTCTCGTAAAAATTTGATTCAGTTTAGTTCAGTAGTTTTTATTTTATGTGCATTTTTTATTATTTCAATTTCTGCGTAGACGGAAACGTTGTCCAAGTATCGCCACTTAAAAGTGAAAAATATGTTTTGTTTTTTATAGAATAGGGTCGTTTTTTTCGGCATTATGCTTGCAGTCTGTCATTTCAAGGTCGTGTTTGTAGTTGTATGAATGCTGCTGCCTCGGCTTTCAAAATAAAACTTCAAGAAGTAATTTTGTATCCGTCATTTAATTCTTGTTGAAACTAACTAAATATTGAAACTTCATCTGCGTCAGATTGTTAACGAATGCTCCGTTCCTGTTGGTCATAGCGTCATGCTATACATATAGCCTATATATAGCCTTTCTCGAAAAGTGGACATCTAACATTAATAGAAAATCAGGCAGATTATATAACACGACCCGCGCAACTTCGTCTGCTCCGCTCCTATTGGTCTTAGCGTGATGATATAACCTTTAGCCTTCCTCGATAAATGGGCTATCTAACACTGAAAGAATTTTTCAAATCGGACTAGTAGTGCCTGAGATTAGCGCGTTCAAACAAACAAACAAACTCTTCAGCTTTAAATATTAGTATACTAGCTAACCTGCGCAACTTCGCCTGCGTCACAATTTTCATACCTGCTCCGCTCCTATTGGTCTTAGCGTGATGATATATAGCCTATAGCCTTCCTCGATAAATGGGCTATCTAACACTGAAATATTTTTTCAAATCGGACCAGAAGTTCCTGAGATTAGCGCGTTCAAACAAACAAACAAACTCTTCAGCTTTATATATTAGTATGGATATAGATATTCTTAAAACAAAATACTCTAGAATAAAAATATACATACAAATGCTAGCGTAAATTGTTTTGTTTTTTCACCTTAATGTACGTTGTAGGTAAGTAATGAAAATGCGTCTAGAAAACAATACAGACCCATAGTAGTATTTAGTACGGTAGCGAGACAAATTGTAGCCGTAATGAATAATTGGATTAGAGCGGAAACTCAATAGACGACGGTTTTATTTGCGTTATGTATTTATTATGCATACATTTTGTTTAGCATTGTTTTGTTCTCGACAAACGACGTGAGCAGACTTGTCCCTGTACTGTAACGTGTCACTGGCATTTAAATTCCGTTGTGAAAAAGGGATAATGCTATTCGTTGTATAGCTCCGTCTGTTTCTCACAACGGAATGTTTGTCACTCGTCATAGTATGTATATTGATAATAAAAAAAGTTGTTCATAGTAAACAACTTTTAAAATAGAACCAACTTTAAAATCGCAAAAAACTTGTACAGATTCATAGTTGCATGTACTGAACAGTCACTAGGCAGCCATGTTAGACCCATAGTTAAAGTGTTAATGAAGAGCAACTTCCTGCTCTTATCCCGTGTCACTTGGAGTCGGCGCAACACGTTGTTTTCATCTTCTATTCTGTCTTTTTAATCGTCACACTATCACTAACTCCCTTATCTTTCACATCAATCCTCACACAATCTATGCATCTTGTCTTTGGCTTTCCTCCTCATCGATCCACATTTATATTCATTGTTCTTTTAGTTCAAAATAAAACAAACTGTACAACATGAACAAAGACAAGCTTTACTCAGAATTGAATTATCTTAGTATCTACCTTTGAGCGATACCGCGAATACAATATATGAAGGCAAAATCAAGTTTACTACGGAAATGAGGTAAATTCTACTCGTATAGAGATATACTGATGAAAAGTTAAAAGCTTATTTTTAATTATTAAACCGAAACCAGGAGCCTACGCTCGGAATTCAAACCATTTATAAAGAAAAAGAATCGTATAATAATAAAATAAAAATAAATACATATAAAACGTAAATTTATTTGTATTTAATTTAATAAATGGAATAATAATAAATGATTTATTTCTCACCACAATATAGGTACATTAGAGAGGTATCAGTACAAAAATACGTTACAGCAACAATATACTATGGGAGACTGGTGCCTAAAGTAGACTTGAGGTCTGTATTTCAGGACACCAGGTCTCCACCCCTTGGGTAATTTTTATGTATTGTACAGTACAAAAACAAGTGCAGTAAGAATTTACAAAAAAAATAGGCTTATATGATTAATAATAAAAGGGAAAAAAAGGAAACTAGAATTTATTGGTGTTAGTAGGTTTAGTAGGTAAGATTGTGTATCTGTGAGTGAGTAGGGTGTGTGTGTGGGTGTTTGTGTCGGAGTAGTGTGTGTTGGTGTGTTTGTAATAGAATGTCCTTAATTGGCTATTTTGCAAATAAATGGATTGATTGATTGATTTGGGACATCAAGTAGTTTCTCTGTTTTTTCGTAATTTAATTCCTGGAGCCAGCTGCCTAGTTTGGTTTTGCATTTGAGGTGGGTGTGAGGTGGCGTTCTGTGGTTTCTGCCTATCTCGACGAGAAAAAGAGTCCGTTAATGTATGTATGCCAAGTATTAAACGATTCCTCAAATAATATACCCAACACCCCACTTGTTACATACCTACCCGCAAAACCACTAAATCCGATTGCAATACAGTACACACCCCCCTACCACAGAAACGTATAAAATCCCTCTTTATCGCTAAATACATTCATTTAATCACATCGAGCGACCGCCGCCGTCGTAAAACGAAGCCCTGGTCATAGCAGGGTGAGGGTCGCGACCATTTATGTTCTATTCGGTTAATAATGAACGTCCCACCAAGTTGACTCGATTTCTTTATGATAGAGATGTTGAAGGCGTTTAGAGTAAGACTTTTTTGAACTCTCGGACTTGTGGGAGTTTTTAGGAGATAGGTAAGATAAAAGAAGTAATATCATGTATCAATTTATTTAAAATTATTATTTTACGAGTATGTATATTTTTTATTAAGTATATGGGCACTAGATGCCTGAAATAAAGGATAAAATAAGGTAGAAATGTTGTTAAGCAACTTAACAAACTTATAATGGGACCAGCTGACCCGCTCAACTTCGCCTGCGTTTTATTTTTCAAGAATGCTCCACTCCTATTGGTCGTAGCGTGATTTTATATAGCCTTCCTCGATAAACGGGCTACCCAACACTAAAATAATTTTTCAGGTCGAAACAGTAGTTGCTGAGATTAGCGCATTCCATTAAAAACAAACAAACTCTTCAGTTTTATGATATTAGTATAGATAAAGAAAGGAAGAAGAAGCAGAAGCAAATTATAAATGAAATTAAATGAAAAAAAAAAACTTAGTTTATCTTATTTTCAAATATAGTCCTTCGAGCCGGATAGGCTTCCTTCTGTTAGAGGCATTTTCAAAACACTTTACTCAGATCTAAAGACGCTACGCCACTTTTAGTGGATTTTACTTTAGATATTTTATCAAGCTGTTCATTACTGTGGTCTACTTGCGATCCAATTGAGAGAAGAGAAATTGGCATTTCGTAGAATTAAATAAATTGAAGTTTGACAACAGGAATCATTTCGGAGAATTGCTGTTTTCATAAAATCCAATTATCTGTAGATTCGAATTTCTTGTGGTTACACCTCTCGAAAGTAAACTGATATTTTAACTTATAATTTTCTAGGATAATTTATTATGGAACAAAAAAAACAACTGATTTCTAATCAATATGTTTTATTAGCTAGCCTCAAAACCATATTTATCAAACACATCCTGAATTAAACGTTCCGTCCAAATATGGTTTTATGTCCAAAACAAACACAAAACAAATACATGCTATTTCATTTGACTTTCCTAAACAATCGGATGGAACTGCGGGAAAATTCCACATATCCAATTTGGGCAAATGTTCTGATATAACTGACATACCTGTTGGCTTATATACCTGCCTATGTGTACACTCGATTATAGCAAGCTACATTTTTAGGGTTCCGAACATCTGTAAAAAACGGAACCCTTATAGGATCACTCGGGTGTCTGTCTGTCCGTCTGTCACAGCCAGTTCTCCGGATCTACTGGACCGATTCTGTTGAAATTTGGTATACATATGGACTTCTGTGACCCAAAACGGACGCGTTACGTAAATAAATAAATTTTTAGTATGGAGGTCACTTTTGGGGGTCAAACTATAAAACTAAACAAAAGTAGTTCAAACTGTATCGTGTGACATATCAAATGAAACCGCTTACTGTCAGAGTTTCAATTATATTTTTTTCATAATTTTAAAACATATAGTATTGAAGTTATTCAAGAAATTAGACCAAAATGACCATTCCCCCCGATCTTCGAAACTACTGAGCCTGAAATTTTGAAAGAAAAATGTAGATAATAGTTCTATGCCTAAAAATTACAAGAAAACCTTTAAAGTTACTCTGTAGTGTTCAAAAAACATTAAAAAAAAATTAAATTGGATCGGAACCCTTTGCCCGCGAGTCCGACTCGCACTTGGGCAGTTTTTGCAGTATGAGCTGGTATCACATTGTACGGGAAGCCTCTACAATAGGAAGTCATACACGGCATGTATAGGTTATACATGCATGCATGTATGGTTATGTATAGGTTTATATGTGGGTATTTGTAACTCTGCTCAGCGATATGTACATATACTCTTTGTCTATATTTCAGAATTGGTGAGACTGGTATTAATTTGTCAATATTCGTTTGAATAGATGGCTAGTAAAGTAATTAATATTTTTGACGTGGGGTCTATTTTCATTTGTATGGCCAGCTTAGGTACGAATATGTTAGGAATTTATTTGGTGACAATTGGCGCTGGAGATCTATTTTATCATTATTTTATTTCTGCTTTAGTGGAATAGGTACTTTATAGTAAAGCGGACTTTCCGTGTTTCTTCCTCTTTTTAGGGTTCTGAAAAAAAAAAAACGGAACCCTTATAGGATCACTTCGGTGTCTGTCTGTCTGTCACAGCCAGTTTTCTCCGGATCCACTAGATTGATTCTGTTAAAATTTGGTACACATATGGACTTCTATGACTCAAACACGGACACTTTACGTAAATTATTAAATTTTTAGTATGGGCGTCACTTTTAGGGGTCAAACTACAAAATTAATTTAAAAAATAAGTTTTTTGAACAATATCATGTGACACATCAAGTGAAAGGACTTGTTGTGAGGGTTTTAATTATATTTTTTTTTTATTATTTTAAAATAAATGGTTATGAAGTTATTCAAGAAATTAGACGAAAAATGACCATTTCTTCCCTTATCTCCGAAACTACTGAGCCTAAAATTATGAAAAAAAATAGATATAATAGATCTTTACCTAAATATTACAGGAACTATTAGAAGTCTGTAGTGTTATAATAACATGTTAAAAAATTAAATTCGTTCGGAACCCTTTGCACGCGAGTCCGACTCGCACTTGGCCAGTTTTTAGTGGATGAACTGTCAAATAGTTTATGGCCAGTAGGTGGCCACGTTTGTAGCGGCATCAGTGGCATTCATTAGGTCCTCAATGGTGCAAGTGAAGAGCACTTGGACAGTGGCACTTACATTTGGGGTCAAATGTAAAGCCTTATCTTGCCACATTGTATTTCCAGCGGCCTACTTGGGTGCGCAACCGATTGGTGCCAAATGGTTCGATATAGGCCATTGCGGTTCACCTCCAGATGGAAGGTGTTTCTAAAACCTGGGTGCTGTTCTTCCCACAAATTGCTTCTCACTTTAAGTGGTTGGTTGGCTGGTCGTTGATGTCGATATGAAATCTAAAGCGTCAAAGTGTGCGGGTTCGATCATAGATTTATTTTCTGTAAGAAAATAAAAGATTATGCTATTTACTTACCAACATATCTATTTGATCATGTCAAACAAATAAGTCGAAATCTATACTAATATAAAAAGTTGAAGAGTTTGTTTGTTTGTTTGCTTGAACGCGCTTATCTCAGGAACTACTGGTCCGATTTGAAAAATTCTTTCAGTGTTAGATAGCCCATTTATCGAGGAAGGATATAGGCTATATATCACGCTAAGACCAATAGGAGCGGAGCAGACGAAGTTGCGCGGGTTAACTAGTAATATATAAAGCTAGAGTTTGTATGTTTGCTTGAACGCGCTAATCTCAGGAACTACAGGTCCAATTTTTTTTTTTATTTGTGTTGGGTTTGCTCTTGACTCTAGTCTAGGTCAGAGATGACAGAAACAAAGTCTACGATTGAGCGAGCTTACCCAGAAGGAGCCTGTGCACTCTAACTTTGAAGAGATTAGGGTTGTAAGCGTTTGGAAACACAGACGACTTGAAAAATTCTTTCAGTGTTTGATAGTTCATATATCATCACGCTAAGACCAATAGGATTGGAGCAGTAATGAAAAATGTGACGCAGACGGAGCTGCGCGGGTCAGCTAGTACCACAATATAATTCCTATATCTCTGAATCAGCAAATTCTCACGGACGTGGATCTACGAAACGTTTAATCATTTCACCAGTTGCATGTTTATCTGAGCCGCATGGCTTTTCCCCGTAATAACGGACAATAGGGATATTGTTTACCATTTCAGGAAGCAGTAAGGCAATCTTCCATAGAAATTTTGGGTTATATCTTCTATTATATTATACTCAATGAAGCCTTGAGGAAATGATTTGCTAATTTAAATTAAATTCACCATTTCAGCATTTGCCGTATGGTGTCGTAAAAGAATAATACCATCCCATTTCTTCCCGTGGGTGTCGTAAGAGGTGACTAAGGGACTCGCTAGAGAATGGGCAGGAGCATTCTCTGTAAAAATCAACACCATACACTGCGATCGCCAACCCGCCTGCCAAGCGTGGCGATTATGGCAACCCCCCCCCCCTCCTTTGGGGAGGGAGGGGCAGTGGACGTCTTTCGGCTGATATGATAATGATGATTATGAGACCATTTCAGTGTCCATATTTTCATTTTATATAGCTACCCTTTCGCATTTCCAACGACAAAATCTCAATCAGTACCCAGTACAGGCTTTCAAAAATTTTTACATAACCTAACATTCATGACGTCATAAGAGCACAGCTGGCGAGCCTTTAGCATTTATGCGGGCGACGTGAGCTCTATAAAGATGGCGCCCAAATTAAATTCATAAGCATATACCGGGTTATGAGCGGTAGCCCTCGATACCAGCACCAAGGGAATTAGGGGTGGTTTGAAAACATCCTCACTAATTGCACTTTGGTATTAATTTTTGACGGGAATTTTGAATGAAAATTTTTCAGGGAATTTCATGGGTTATGTTGCTATGTAGATTGATGGACGTGAATGGTAAGGGGGCGTTTGGGAGTTGAAAAAATGTTCATTGGACATTTTGTGTAACATTGGCTCTGGGAATTGTATCAGCAAATTGTTATGCGGCATTTAGGCTGATGGCAATTTCAATAAAAATGGAACCAAAGAAACGGTGGATGAACTGTGTGATAGATGAATGTGGGTGACTAGTTGGATGACGAATAACAGAGAAGTAAAGAAGAAGGCAACGGAAACTTGAACATTGGGAAAGGGAAGTTGTCGATATAGCTCACAGAATAAGCAAGTTGAAGTGGCAATGGGTCGTCCATATTTGCCGTAGAACCGATGACCGTAGGGGTAGACGAGTTCTTGATTGAAGACCGCGAATTGGAAACGTAAGGTGGCGCGGTAGGTGTCGTGTACGACACACGAAAAACCAACGGAGCAAATTTGCATCACAGCAAAAAGAACCCTACTCTCTGTATCGCATCCCTCTAAAAGACGCCCTCAAGCTAGGTGGAGCGACGATCTTCGCAGAGTGGCTGGTAGCAGCTGGATGAGAGTTGCCGGAAATCGAGTTGAATGGCGTGCACTAGGAGAGGCATATGTCCAGCAGTGAACAGCAACAGGCTGATGATGGTGAAAGAAAAAGGGAATCCGCTCGATGCGAGACGCCCGGGATCGTTCGAGACTTTGGGGGAGACCTGTATTCAGCAGTGGACGTCTCTCAGCTGCAATGATGATGATGATAATGCAAGAAGAAACGTGTTTTGTCAAAGTCTAATAACTTCAGATAAGGGCAAGACAACGATGACTTTATTTGAGAGTTCCGTATCCAAAGGGTAACCAACGGAATCCTATTACTAAGCCGCTGCTATCCGTTCGTCCGTCCGTCTTTGTGTCAGCGGGCTGTATTTCAGGAACCGTAATAGGTAGACAGTTAAAATTTTCACACAGTGTATTTCTATTGCTGCTATAACAACAAAAAATAAAAAATTAAACTATATTAATTAAAAATTAGGGTTCCATACAAGAAATGTGTACTTTCCAGTTTATGGTACGGTATTCGCACTCAGCCGGTTTTTGTGTCAATTTTTTTGTAAGTCATTGACAAACGTTAGTACCATGCCCAAACACCATTTAAAAATATGTAAGCAACTTTTAGGTATGAGTGAAGGAAAAATTCGATGAAAATTAGAACCTAGTTTCATATTACCAAACAAATTCGCGAGACAAAGTTTTTTGTTTATATATGAAATTGTTAAAAAACCGTTTCAGTTTTCTTCGTTAGGGAAAAGGAGGTCATAGGGTTTCAGTGACGGAACCCTTAAACATGTAAAACCCAAAATGAACAATTCGGGGAAATATTTCCAAATCCTTTTTTTTTTTCGCTAGTATAAGGATTCCTGCTCGGGTTACTTATGAATACTTGATGAAATGTTTTTTGAGTTTTTTTTTGTTTTGGGCAATTATTAAATTTCAGTCTTAAACGTAGTGGATCATGTTGTAAAATATGGCATTTTATAAGTTGTTTGTTTAGCGTAAACATAGGTACCTACTTGGAAATTAAACTTACCTATTGTCAAGTATATTTTTAATAGCTTAGGTACCTACTCCCGCGCCTTCGTTTCTGTGGTTTTCTTGTTGCAACAGAAGCCGTGCATTTCCCGGGATAAAATCATGAAAAGCATTTAGCGATAGTACAGCTTTCAAGCAGTAAAAAAAATGGTTGGACAATAAATTTACGTGATAACGTCATAAGAAAACAATTGAATTCTTAAAAAACAAGCCGAACGCTAAGGCCGATCATGCCTCTATCCAGACAAGTTATGACCCACCTTTGTGTGTCCACTGTAGAGCAATGGCAATGCTTCTTGCGTCAATTCGCTAAAAATACCCTCTATCGACTCTAATCAATTAATTATTCCACTACCGAAGCTTTAAAAAAGATAAAAATAAATAGAAAGATCTATCATGATTATATTTTATCTCCACCGTCGCTCACTATCTAGTCTGCAATAAATTTATTAAGGTCCAGACAGTCTGACCGAAATTTTTGATCTAGGTAATATTAAAAAAAACTTAAGCTCCTACTTTAGGGATTTAGGTATTTTATTACTTGCCTAACTGTAAATATAAAATCTAAATGCCAGCGTGTACTTCAGCTGTAAAATGAAATTCGATGTTGGCTTTTAAAATCTATCGATAACAGTTATTCAGACACTTTATGAGTGTAATATAAAACAGGTTTTATTTTAATTTACATGGTGGGTACACACAAACGTTTTGGGATCATATTCATTGTGCGTACAGCTAAGGAGTGGAATTCCCTGCCAGAGTCTGTGTTTCCTGATAGCTACAACCTGGGTGTTTAGTCAAGAGTGAATAGGTTATGTCTAGACAAGCGTGTTTCATCTTCGACCACATCATCGCTTACCATCAGGTGAGATAGTGGTCAAACGCGTCCCTATGAAAAGTAAAAAAAAAGTTGAAAAACAAGTACGGCAAAATACACACGCCTAGGTTTTTTTTTCACTTTCGGTGTGTGTACAACGTCAGCTAATTAGAAGAGTTCCGTACCGGAGACGTAGCTGTAACGAGGTTACTTGTGGGGGGCATACATGCTCCATCGTCAACAACATCATCCTTTACCATCAAAGGTGATAGTCGATTGCCTATAAATGATGTAAAAATAAACCTTACATTCTGAAATTGCAGGCAGTCGGTCTCTGAATTACACTTTAGGCCAGTCAAAAATATCTACTTTGTATACCTTTTTTGAAAATCACTGGTAAAACTAGTACCAAAGTATCGTACCTAATTTCTTATAATTTAGTATGCTTTCAGAAGATGAAGTTGAAATATGCAAATGTAATGTATTTTTTTGACCCTAGGCTTTGCGAGGGCAGAAAGGTACCTGAATCTTGGAGCGATAAATTACTGGCACACCCCGGTACTTAAGCTTTGTACTTGAAGTATCGATTTGTAAAATATGGAGCTAACATAACGGGAAATGTTCTTTCTGCATTAATATTTTATACCTTCTTTAAGACTAGAAGAGTCCTGCTAGGGTTGCGGGATTTGTTCGAAAGAGTCACCGCGGCCCTGGAACGCAAAGGGCATTAGGAGGAACACGGATGGGTTTTATTCTTAAAATAAAATCTATAGTACTTTATTTCTTCCACCAAATCTCCTCTCTCCTCTTCTACTTTAAGGCTTGTATTTATGACAATAACTTTGTGCATATAAACGGAGCTAGCTACTTCTCTACGCGCCACTCCGCTACCCGCATTTTTAATTTATTATAAAAAAATAACACATATTTTAAAAAGGTAACGAGACCTAATTATTTTTGTTTGTATTGCAAAGCAGTAGATATTTTTCTTTTAGACTTTTGTTAAAAAATGAAGGAGTAAAATGGTTTCATCTCAACGATTTGGAGGTGCTTTGGTGTTTTTTTTTCTTATTAAGTGATACCGACACATAAATCAGAGTTTTTATAGTCAGAGTTTTTATACGAGCAATCTATGGGTCAACAACACTAAAAGATCGCTGGATGTCCTGCGCGTTCAATATAATAATGCTTTCAGGATGTTGTTGCGACTGCCCCGCTTCTGTAGCGCCTCTGGAATGTTTACCGAGACCCACACAGACGGCTTTAAAGCCATACTACGTAAAAAAATGCTTCGCTGCTGTGCAGAGTGCGGAGTAGTCGCAACTATATCCTGAGTGCTGTGGCGGAGAGCTATACGCCAAATATTAGGCATGTTGTGAGGAGGTTGATTAGGTAGGAAACATTTTCCTGCCTGGTCATCCGTTGTTTTACAATACATGTTCTATAATTTCTATATCAATGTTTACTAACACTAGAATATAAGATGTTTGAAATACTAACAAAATATGGATCACCGTAGTCCGAAATAAACGAATTTTAATCTAATTTAATTTAATAAATTCTAGCTAAACCAAATTACGTGGAACATCAACATAACATTATTTAGGGAATTAACCTATAATGTTCCTACTGCTAGGAGTCAAACCACCTCAGTACTTAACGAGTGTTTTTTAATCTGTTGGCAGGCAAAATTAGCTCGAAAGAGTCACCGCGGGCCTGGAACGCAAAGGACACGAGGAGGAACACGGATGGGTTTTTGTCAGTAGGAGTCTGACACTCCCTTCTGCTCCGCCCAGAGAATAGAATAGAATAGAATAGAATAGAAAACATTTATTCAGCATAGACACAAACTCACAGCAACAAAGACAAAATAAACAGAAATAATAGTAGGTACGAGTACACAATAATTGCGCTGAGCGTGCCCATACCGAAAGGGTAGCCATCTCAGCATTTGCTGAGCGTTAGACACCCAGCGCTGGTTTTCAGTTTTCAGAGCGGGAGGAGTCATTTTTGATGATTTCTTATCCTTAAAAAAAGGCCCAAAATACGAATGGGTTCGAAATTCGACATTTATAGCTAAGCCTTGATATTAGAGTCACGACATAACAGGCTTATGAAAAGTATACACAGACTAGGTACGCCCCCGATCTAATATTGCGTTCCACCGCGACATTCTGATATTATTTTCTAAATCCCTTTCATCTCTAACCTTTAATGTTCTTTAATATCTCTTTGTGCCGGATGAAATCCTTGAGGTGGTAGATGAAAAGGTACTCTGATATCTCGAGCTTTTTGTGGTATTTCTATACATTTTAACGCTTTTATTAAAGAAAATTATTATATATTTGTAATAAAATATATACCAAAGCAGTACCCTAATGTAACTCTTAAGATATAATTTACGACGTGTAACAGAATAAATAAATAAATATCTCTTAAGGGGTTATTGTAATCATCATTATGAACAACTTGCGTGATTTCGGGGCTGGTCGCATAGTGAAAGTTGTTCATAATGATGAGTACAATAACCCCTTATGAGTAATTGCGTGTGTTATGTTACACGAGGTATTTTACTGCAAAAAATATGTAACAAGCAAAACATATCACTTCATCTTTACAAAATTGCCGAGTATTTCGCTCAAAACGTCGTCAATTTGCGACATTTTTCTCGGCATATTAGATAAAATTATGAGCTCGCTTCATCAAGTGAGTCGTGAGGTGGTGTTCATTAATTTTATGAGCCTAATAAACATGCTAAAGTACACTAAAGGCCATAAATTTAGTACAACCTACCTGTGAATTAGCTGTGTGTA
Source organism: Lacanobia wlatinum (assembly GCA_947578705.1). Taxonomy (NCBI): domain Eukaryota; kingdom Metazoa; phylum Arthropoda; class Insecta; order Lepidoptera; family Noctuidae; genus Lacanobia; species Lacanobia wlatinum. Next base: position 4,907,384 of record OX388032.1, read on the forward strand.
ATTAATAAAGCGTAATGTGAACGGTGTGGGTGATATGTGTGGCCTGTAGTGTAATAAAGAATATTGTTGAATTGTTTATATCGCAGGCAAGTTTAAAGTTATAGTTTTTATTGCATGGATAAAGAGTAAGGTTTTTAAAAGTTATTGTGTGGCCAGCCAGCTAAGTGCTTCGATGAAAAATATAGAAAAGTCTTTCATTGAATTTTATAAACTTCAAATAAATGGTGCAAATGAATGACAAGGTCGTTTAGGTGTAGGCGCCGTGCGGCAGCAGCACTGTAGCCGCTCTGCGGCCGCGTGTTTATTATTTGTATGGATTAACAAAGCAGCGCTGCAGCCGCGCTGCTGCCGCTCGGAACTTTGCGACAAATTTGAAGGCGCCCTTAAAATACAGAAGCCGTTTAATTGGGCTGTAATTTTTTCGCATGATATAAAAATAACCACACACCACACCACTGACGCGGAAGACATCGTGAAGTAAGTGCGCCACAGGCTGAAGTACGCGCCGAGGGTGCAGCTGCTGGAGTCGCATCGCAACGTCAACTTTAAGGCGTTTGTGGTGCGCATACCAACATGCTACCTACCTCAGGTGATGGAGGAAAGCTTTTGGCCTCAGGATGTGGTTTCCCGCCGCTTTCGCGGACAAGTGCCACCGGAACGCACACGGACATAGTGCAATTAAGTGATATTAATATAGTTTTAAGTTTGTTTTACTAACACAATTGTAATTATATTTATACTTAGGTTAAGGTCTATGGGTCTTTGTAACCTGAAAATAAATGGTTTATTATTATTATTATTATTAAAAATAAACATTCATAATATAATCAAAAAACCACAAACGCCACATCCCTTGGAACTCGAAATATTTATATTTAGTGTTATCCGAATTTTGTGGCGGGATTTTTTCCCTTTAATATCTTATATTTCGGGCACGTATCGCTCGGAGTAGGGCGGACGAAAATTCATAAGTCGGCAATATTGCGGGGGCTATATTGAAAAATAGTTATTTAGATTACTGTTAGAATCATGCGAACAGACGGATGGAATTCGTCGGTTTTATTCGTGATGAGATTTTCTATATCGGCCGTAGTTTTAATAAAAGAGCTGCGTGAATTCTGAATGCGTATTCGAAATTAATTTTGAGAGTTTCCCACGTAATTTCGTGGTTTACTTCTTGATCACGGGGTTGTAGTTAGACTAATTGACCCCTGCAAGTTTCGTCTGCTTCATATTTTTTATTACTGGACCGCCCCTATTGGTTATAGCGTAATCTTACATAATTTGCCTTCTTCGATAAATGGGCTATCCAACAATCTGTATTTATTTATTTTACACTTTATGTACAACAAAAGTTTAACAAAAAAAAAACTAAACTATTAAGCGGTGATTTATCGTTGGCACACGTATGTGCCATTGGGCGTCAACTGAAATTGACGCATAATGGCATCCCACATGCCATACCAAATCACGCGGTTCTTTAAAAAAAAAAAAACGCAGTGTTTAATATCCTATGGCCCCCGATCGACCAAAAAACATGGCGGCCACCGATTTTTAGGGTAAATGATATTTATTTTGCAAATAGGTTACAAGTAACTCTTTTACACGTCAATTTTTTTTTTGACATATTAATCTAGATGAGGCCAGATGTTTCCTAGCTGACTACCCTGAGAAGAAACACCGAAACAAATTCAGAGGTCATAGTCTCTTTTGAAGTCTATACAATCGCCAATAACATATGAAAAACATGTAGGTTAACGTCTGAGGTGGCCTTTTGAGGAAAGCACCACGCAGGTTTGAGTGGGCTTGTCGAGACAGTGCAAGCATTTGTCAGTTATCGTGCAGCTCAACTCAGAACTTTGAGGAGCTCAACGAACCGACGAACAATACCAAAGAAAGGACATTTGTGTAGACCGTACAAAGCACTCAAACTGCCAGACAAACATTAAAATTACTCAATTAAATATAAAATAATCCACATAGTCCCCATTCATAATAAAAATAATGACAATACTTTACAAAGTCAAAAGAATTATGTCAAATTGTGTATAATAAAAAAATGTCATAAGTAAAACTAAAAAAAAACATACAAAATGTCAATATATAAACCAAGCAAACAAATAATAAATTAATAATGACAATAATAACAAAAACAGAAACTGTGTAAGTGTATATTATTGGAGCAGCTCTATCCCAAGCCTTTTTGTCTTCAAGATAATCTTTTATGGTGTAAAAAGCCTTCTGGCAAAGTTTACGCTTTACCTTTAAAATTTACGGGTTCCGTACCCAAAAGGTAACCAACGGAACCCTATTACTCCGCTGTCCGTCCGTCCGTCCGTCTGTTTGTCAGCGGGCTGTATCTCAAGAACCGTTTTAGGTAGATAGTTGAAATTTTTACAAATTTTGTATTTCCATTGCCGCTATAACAAAAAAATATTAAAATTAAGGTACGGAACCCTTCGTGTGCGAGTCCGACTCGCACTTGGCCGCCTTTTTCTATATCTATACTAATATTGTAAAGAAGAAAGATTTGTTTGTTTGTTTGTTTGAATTGAATAGGCTCCGAAACTACTGGACCTATTTGAAAAATTCTTTTAGCATTGGATAGCTACATTATCAGGGAGTAACATAGGCTATATATTATCCCCGTACTCCCACGGGAACGGGAACTACGCGGGTGAAACCGCGTGACGTCCACTAGTTTCACAATAAAACTATTCAATTGTTGTTGCGTTGCGACGGCTATTGCGACCAGGTACATGCAAAGGGCGGCCTTATCGCATGCCACGCTTTCTTCCAGACAACCTTGGATGGAAAGTATTTGCCTGGACATAACAGTAGTTCCTGAGATTAGCGCGATCCAAACAAACAAACAAAAAAAACTCTTCAGCTATAAAATATTAGTATAGATTCTGAAGGTTTTCAGCTCCGAAGCTATAATGCTTTTAACGAGATGGAGCACAATTTTATTATAATCCACTTTAGGCTTATTTCGTCAATGTCCTGATTTAAAATATTCCTGATAGCAAATTACCCATACGGAATTACGGACTGGACCATAATTGGCTCAGTTTGTGTGAAAAATTAGATTCGTCAGATCAGCTGAAAAAGCTTTTATTTATTCGTAAAACTTTTTTTGAAGATAAATTCGTTATTCCATATTATGTACGTTATTTAAACCTGTTTTCCTTAATGGCACGTGCTGGGGTCGAAATATGATAGACGGGCTTGTTTACATTCTATGAAAAAATCTTTTTAAGTCGGCGTTTTTTAACACCGACTTCCGAAATTCAGGTTATTTTATTCTTTGTAGTGTTTTGTTTGGAAGTCGGTTATATTTATTATAAAAAGTTCTTTATTTCACTTATAAGTATTGATACTTGGACGACGTCTCTATCAACGCAAAAATTGAAATAAGCAAGAATGCTCATAAAATAAAAACTACTCAACCAAACTGAATCATTTTTTTGAGGGACTAAAGGGCAAGTATACCGCATCGAACTAAAAACGAATCACAGAAACCTCGGAGTAATCGGTATACATACATAAAAAAATACCCACCGAATTGAGAACCTCCTCCTTTTTTGGAAGTCGGTTAAAAAGTTTTTAATATATGAATTACCTATCTCCACAGAGGGTTTTTCTGCAAATTACTTAGTGATAGATTCTACACATTTTATCGTATCAAATACAAGTCGAAAGAAATTTGCTTTTAGTGTCACAAAATTAAATTAAATAAAGTAAAACTTGAAAAAATCAGCATGATTGTACTATAAGGGCCGCAGCTCAGCATTACGTCAGTTAAAATACTTTAAAAATAAAATATATAAACATTTATTTTCAGAATCACTAAGTAATCTAAGTTTTTATTTTTAGGTTCCGTTAGAATAAAGATTTATATTGTTATTCTTACATTTTTAATTTTTATAATGTTGTGTAAAATTTCGATACGTGTAAAGTTGTTTTAGGAATAAATTAAATGAAATGAAACCACCATAAAGTATCCACCAGAAAGTGACATCAAAACCACTGTCCACCTATGTGACCACCTATTGTCGATTTTCACTTGCAGCCCATTGGTGATAAACGTATGTTGGGCATGTTTTTTTTTTATTTTTTTGAACGGGACCACTCGCATTCCACCTCACTAAGGGTGGTTACTGCTCAACTGGGCTAGCCTGTGGTGGCCTCAAATGACTCTAAGCCCCCCAGCCAAGGCAACAAAAACTAAAAACTACAACTCCGGTCACTGAGGGCACTCCCTGTGGGACGGACCTCGGCTCAGCAGCGTTGTTATGGAGAAGGACAGCAAGGGATAGGCTGGGTCATGGCATTATTATTTTAGGAGTTTAAAGCTAATGGCTCAGCGGCGCAGGCTGGCTCGTTAGGCAATAGTCGGGGAGTAGTAACATTACTGGGACGTCGCGTGGGGCCTCGTCGGCGAGGCCGGAGTATGTTGGGGATGGTGTGTTTGGCTCTTCAATGAAACGAGTGGACTGTATAAAATATGGTGTATTGGTACTGCATTGGTCGTACAAGACACAAAATGATGTTCCCGCTCGCTAGCGAGATTGAACCTGTAATCTCGCTAGCTCTTGTAGCTCTCGTTTCATTGAAGAACCAAACACACCATTCCCAACATGTAAGAACGTAGTGTAGGTACTGAATGCTTTCGATATTAAAATTTCAAGACGGTTAAGAATAATTTCGAAAACTGAAAATACTGATCACACAGTACAGTAAACAAAATAATTTTATTCAAAGCCTTAAACTCTCACTAAATAATACTACCATAAAATTCTCCCATTGTTTACACAAAAAACTTCAAGGCAGCTCCGGCATTTTTGAATTCGGCCGTAATACGAGCATGTAGCGTAAAAATGCGCAGAACGAGGCCGAATGCGGCCGAAATATGGTTATTGGAATATTTCGTAGCGGTCAATTTTAGTGGCATTTATTGAATCTTGACCGGGCATGAGAGTGGCATAGTGTTGTGGGTTTACTTTTTGAAAATCGAATAAAGAAAAAAAAAATATTTAGAACTATGTGGCATTCAAATCTAATCTATTGCCGTTTGTTCTGGCAAACGAGAGACAAGAATTTAATGCTTCAAAATAATGAACTCCGTTGTAAATAATAGGTTTTTGTTGCTAAGTTTATTTTTAAGATTTTTTGTTGTTATCCTAGATAAAAGATCGTAGTTTAGATGCGTAGGATGCGAGACGCACAGAACCGGTTGTTGGGAGGAAGGCCTATGTCCACCAGTGGATGTCTTTCGGCTGATATGATGACGACGATGATGATGAATCTTAGTTAGCTTATGGATGTTTTATCTAGATTTGTTTAAAACGAATTGGTTTGATTTCATCGATATTACGACTTTCCAAGTAGGTTTAGTCAATTTTCAACCTGTACACGTAAACCTAGGATTTGGTTCCATTATCACACCAATTTACTAACCATATTATGGTTCTAACTATCCCCCTATCTTTGTTACAGAACCCGACAAATGTGCAGATGTAGAAATGTAACAATAAGGCTGCGAACATCTCCCAAAATGAAGCGGCGATCGCTGACCACGGTCCGGGAAGAATCACCGCCTAAGACCTTATGCAGTGACGTCACCATCTACGTCATGGTCACCACCACTGCAGTCCTCAGCTACATGAACAGTTTGAACGGGGACTTCGTCCACGATGACATTCCTGCGATCGTGACGAACGGTGACGTCATCGGAACCAATCCGTTGAAGCAGCTGTTCCTGGATGACTATTGGGGAATGCCGATGGCTGATGTGAATAGTCATAAGTCGTACCGGCCGTTGACGACACTGTCTTTTAGGTGAGTGGTAGATTGTAGTTATGATATATTTATTTAGACTAGCTGTGCCCGCGACTTCGTTCGCGTGGATGTCGAAAAATATCTGTTGCATAGATAAAATCTACTTTAAGATTAACTTAAAGTAGATTTTATCTATGCAACAGATATTTACCTTGCGTATCCTGATCTCAAAATTAAGAAAATAGGAAGAGGGTAATGCAGGGCGCTCTACCATCTCTTCCGGTTGAAATGCCGATTAGCCCGGATAATCTCCTGGTACATACGTACCTCGAGCTAGTATTTATTTAGATTTTACAGAAGGAATTGTGTGCTCAATGGGCAAAATGGTAAATGGCGAATTTTAAACAATCTGTCACCCTGACGCATATTTAATTATTTCAAAGGTCAATTTTATTGAAAACTAGTCCCCTGAAGTAATTGAATAGTGATCTGTCCGTAATAAGGATTAAACTTTATTTTTCGATAGGCTGTGCATCTTTCGTCATTGAACGAATAAATTTAGGATTTTTAAATAGTACCTAGATAGTACCTAAATCCTGATTACCAAAACTGATTGAAAATTATTGTCTTATGACGAGTTTGTACAATCAAGACCTTTGCAAATTGGTCTTCTGGTAGCTTAATCATCTGATGAGATGTGGATAAAAACTTGGATTTTAACTATGGGCCACCAAAATAGCTACTAAGATAAGCAGTACCTATGTAGATTGTCTTCCCATCTTGGAGCTATTTAGCTACTAAGATAAGCAGTACCAATATAAATTGTCTTCCCATCTTGGAGCTATTTAGCTACTAAGATAAGCAGTACCTATATAGATTGTCTTCCCATCCTGGAGCTATTTAGCTACCAAGACAAGCAGTGCCTATATTGATTGTCTTCCCATCTTGGGGCTATTTAGCTACTAAGATAAGCACTACCAATAGAGTATCTTCCCATCTTGGAGCTATTTAGCTACTAATATAAGCAGTACCTATATAGATTGTCTTCCCGTCCTGGAGCTATTTAGCTACCAAGACAAGCAGTACCTATATTGATTGTCTTCCCATCTTGGGGCTATTTAGCTACTAAGATAAGCACTACCAATAGAGTATCTTCCCATCTTGGAGCTATTTAGCTACTAAGATAAGCAGTACCTATATAGATTGTCTTCCCATCTTGGACCTATTGGGCTACTAAGATAAGCAGTACCTATATAGATTGTCTTCCCATCTTGAACCTATTTATCTACTAAGATAAGCAGTACCTATATAGATTGTATTCCCATCTTGGAGCTATTTAGGTCTGAACTTCGTCTAAACAGAAACTCCTATTAATCGTATCGTGATGTTATAATCGTCGTCGTCGTCGTGTGTGTTGTCGTATCGTGTTGTGTGCCTCGATAAATGGGCTATCCAACACTAAAATAATTTTTCAATTCGAATCAGTAGTTCCTGATATTAGCGCGTTCAAACAAACTCTTCAGCTTTATAGTACTAGTTTAGATTTCATACAGTTTCGATTTAAAGCCACGTCTAGACTTTCACTGCCACAACAGTCGCAATGAGGTCACGCATTTGCATCGACACAATTCCGTTCCCCCATTGGCTCAAAGACAAACGATTCGTATTGCGCTTCTGCGACCGCGCTAGTATGGAGCATCGCAATCATTTACTAAATTGACTTCTGAATCGGCCCCGCGATGCATTGGTGCGTTTATTGCAGTATGTGTAAATACTTTGCGGATTTGGGTACAATGTATCGTCATTATAGTATCAGGCCAAGAGGTAACCATAAGGAAAAGTAACCCACCTTTGCTTATGGTTGCCGAAATGCCAGAAGTGGGACATTCTATGTATTTAATTTATGCGGGGGGAAAGATGTAAGCACTGCAAGTTTGTGGTAATGATTTGGGGAGCACTGTATTCTGCAGCAGTAGATGTATTGCACTTTGGTCATAATACACTAACATCACGAATGTCTTCCAAAGTATGCTGGCTTTTAAGATCCATGAGTGCTGTTTGATTGTATTATATTAGACGATACACTGTGGCCATTCTGTCAAACTTTTCTACGATTTTGGACAAACAAGGATGATTAATTCCATACACATTGAACCAATGCTTTACATACCAAGCCATTGTAAAACATTAAGCATAACAACAACAGTTCAGCTAAGTAAAAACCATGAATATAAGTTCGTAATAATATTCAAGAGAAAACAGCACAGCTAGTTGGTTCGTAACGTAAATTTATTGCTTCATATTTGAACTCGCACCGAGCCAAACCTCTGAAAGCGCTATTGCCATTGCTAGTGCAAATCCGGCAACTGTATTGCCACCATTGCCAGTGTATTGCCAGCAATACGTGGCGTGTATTGCAAAAGTATGGCAGAGGCGTGCCAAGTTGCAATTATGCGTGTCGTTTCAGTTTGGTGCTCTGTTTTTGGTGTTCGGTAAAATGGATATTTCCAAAAACTGGGAATGGGTTTTGTATTGAAACCTTTTTGTAACTTAGTCACGTTATGTAGTCTCATTTTTAAACCAACTCTTTCATATTCAGCGCTGAATAGAGGTCGCACAATGTTGGCTAGCGTAACCACGCAGCTTTGCTTAGCTTATAAGTCCCTAACCACACTACTAGTAGCCGTTGCAGCAATGTTGTTTATTCGAAGTTGGATTCCATCTGATGCCCATCAAGCCATCGCTAGTGAAAAATAATCTTAACTATTTGTACGTTTCTAAATATAACTAGCTTTTGCCCGCGACTTCGTACGTGTTTATCCCGTTCGGAAAATCCTCCCTTAGTGCTCCCTTTTACTCCCCAAGGAACCTATATGCAAAATATCAGCTTTCTACGACCAGTAGTTTCGGCTGTGCGTTGTCTGTCAGTCATTCAGTAACAGAAGAATTGTATATATTAGGATATTACCATTACCAATCATAATTTGATAGCAATTCCAAAAAACTAAAATTAATAATCACAACTGGAGCTTGAAACATTAGAACATACAAATTTTATTTTAACTCCCAAAATATGAAAAGGAATAGCAAAAAAGCCTGCGAAAATAGTTTTTAATCCTCCCCATAAATTCCCCCACATAATTTCCCTTGCATTAGTTGACACGATAAGGCGTGCTCCCGAACAAAGCACAAAGATATCTACCTCAACCCATTATGGCGCGAAAAAAGCGGGAATACCATAAATTAACATTTTGGTAAAGTGCGAGTCGCGCGAGATAAGAACGTGTCTTTGTGCACGTGCTATCGTAATTTATTAGTGCAGTGGGGTGGGCAGATATCGAGGTGGCAGTGCGGTGTTTGGTTTTGTTGTAGATTTCATTGTGTCTACTTTTTTCAACTACCAATTCTATTGAATAGATGTTGAGTTATGGTAGTATGGTTCCTTCCGTTCATGACTAAAGCGAAGTTTCGGGACAAGCATGACTTCTATCGATAGGCTAGCTCATGAATAGTTTGGAAATGTTTAAATTAAATATTAGCCTATTTGGGCTTGTTGTGGAATTGTCAAAAGTCTTCTTGAGCAACGGTGACTCCATTGCTCTGGAACACAAAGGGCATTAGGAGGAACACGGATGGGTTTTAGTCAGTAAGGTAATGGTTTATTCTAAATATTTCTTTGATTTGTCCTTTTTTTTCCGGACGCTTTTATCCTGCTCGTCTTTTACATCGTTCTCACATGTATGTATAATTTCAACTTGATGTAAACAAAACTTTGTAACAATTTATTATTTTTAAAAGAGTGTCCATGGAGTTGCTTACACGTTCTTCTCCATAGAGATCTACGCTTTGGAACGTGCAAATAGCTTCATCTTTTTGGACAGACCGACCTTGACAATTCAAAAGTGCTTGTAAATGGTTTATTTGAAATAAATATTTTTGAGTTTTGAGTTTAAGAGTCTGACACTCCTTTCCACTCCGCCCAGAGTTGAAGGAGTTATTTGATGCTTTTCCATCCAAAAAAAAACCTGTTTTGATTTACTGCAAGGGAAAGGCCTCCCGGGCCTTGCAGTGAGTCCATAAAACATGGAGCAAATATTTGCAAATAGTTGTCCCGGTTCTGGCTGTTTGTGTATGTGAGTTTGTATGTTTGTGAACATACCCACGACAAAGGAGAAGTTGCTAGTGTGGGTCAGTGTTTAAAAAAAAATTGGTTGTATGTAAAGTCAGTTTACGAACGATAATTTCACGTGATATCCAACGTCATAAGAAAACAATTAAACATGCGGAACGTGATCGTGACACTTTTTAGGGTTCCGAACAAGAAACGGAACCCTTATGTCGGGTGTCTGTCTGTCCGTCTGTCACAGCCAGTTTTCTCCGGATCTACTGGACCGATTCTGTTGAAATTTGGTACAAATATGGACTTCTGTGACCCAAAAACGGACGCGAAAGTAAATCATTAAATTTTAGTATGGAGGGTCACTTTTGGGCGTAAAACCAGAAAAAAAAATTGAACAATATCGTGTTACATATCAAATAAAAGGGCTTAGGGTTTTTATTTTTATTTTTTTCATAATTTTAAAATAAATGGTTTTGAAGTTATTCAAGAAATTAGTCGAAAAATGACCATTCCCCCCTTATCTCCGAAACTTCTGAGCCTAAAATTTTTAAAAATATGGGAATAATAGACCTTTACCTATAGATTACAGGAAAACCTATAAGAAGTCTATAGTGTTAAAATAACATGTTAAAAAAATGAAATTCGTTCGGAACCCTTTGCACGCGAGTCCGACTCGCACTTGGCCAGTTTTTTTTTGTGCGTGCAGCCAGTGTTCATCGATTTGGAAGACGTTATCACGTCAAAAAAAAAAACTAATATAGAGATATAGAGCACGCTCATAATTTTCTACTTTAGTTTCTAAAAGTAATTTTCTATTTTTCATTTGAAGTCAGACGTACACGTGTCACGAAGAAAATACGGCTTATTTCTACACTATATACTTTACATAAATAGTGTCTAACGAACGTTCTCTCAGATATTATAAATTCATAATCTATTATACATTCAAAGTTTTCGTTTATATTTATTTACAAGATAATTTACAGAGATCTTAGAAAATTTTATGAAGTCTGTCCATTAGAAAGGACGTTCGTGACGGATTATGTTAGTTAGAAAAAAAAAAAATTATTTTTTTATTAATTTAGACTTGCAACGAGAAGTGCGTAGAGACTTACTAAATCGACATACGAGCTAATGCCTTATTATTATTTATAACTAGTATTATCTTCTTGTAATCTATCTAATATATAAAAATCTCGTGTCACGGTGTTTGTTACCGAACTCCTCCGAAACGGCTCGACCGATTTTCATGAAATTTTGTGTGTATATTCGGTAGGTATGAGAATAGGTGGTAGGGTATTTTTATTATTATTTTTTTGCCTAGTCTAAATATTTTTATTAAAAATATAGTATACACTAGCTGTATATACTATATTAATAAAAATATTTATTATTACATTTGTTTTTTTTTTCAAAGTCAAAGTCAAGTGATTTATTTCAACTAGACCAATAAAGGCACTTTTGAACGTCAAATGAAAAAAAATATAGTGACTCTAGTCGTCCGTTCTCAAAAGGTAGATTCTTATGGAGAAGAACGGACAAGAAACTCCATAGTTTCTCTTTTCAAAAATAAGCTTTACAATATTTGCATACATTAATCAGTTGATTATACGTGAGGACGATGCTCCCAAAAAAACACTTATATACTACTAATAAGTACAATAAAGAAATGCCAGCAGAGGTAAAATTAATAAGTTTGCTAATAAGGGGACATAGTGCTCACATACGTACAAATTTTGCAACTATTGATTTATATGATCAGTGTGTGAGTTAAATTAAATATAAAAATCAGTAAATACACCTGTATACATAGTAAATATTAATATAATAAACACAAACATATCAACCAGTTTTACTATGTCTTCTACACCCTAGATTGTCCTATGGAGCAGGACTAGCATGTTTCCAAGCATGTTTTAATAGCCTATGGTATCCTACTGCTGGGCAAAAGTCTTCCCCATATCCTTCTAGACACTCTTTTCTTGCGCCACTTCGACACCAGCTTTCTACATCAGTCTTCGTAGTGTGCATCCAGATCATCTCCCCACTCTTACATTATTAATATTATAATTATATATATGTATGAAGTAGCAGTACACAAGTTTCTTAAGAGCGGCCAACCCGTCATACTTTTCATACAAACGCTCGTACGTGATAATGCCGTAGAAACAAATCAATATTTTATTTTTTTGAACTAATATGGATCTTGTGCACTATATCTAGATTTCGATTAAAGCAAAAAATAAAAATTTCGAGAAACAAATTCAGCATAAGCCTCCAAAAATCGGCTGTTTTACTCAACTTTAACCTGAACTTTGGCCGGTCATAATGTGCTCATTAATTGTAAAAGTAAGAAAAACATTTAGATAGAAACCTTGCACATGTAATGAAAATTCTAGATGACAAATATTTATTTCACAAATTTGTAAGGCTTATTCAAAAACACGTATTACCTGGAACAAATTTTATGAATTTTTTTGTTCAATGTTATCGCGTTTTCACTTGCTTGGTAGTTTTTAAACATTGCACTGCTGCTGCGGGATGGGAACTTCCCGATCCGTTTATCGTCAACGCGAGCATGAAAGCATGACAAGCTTGTTGTTTCCTCCAGCGCAGTGTGTCTTAAGAGAAAATGCTGGCGGCGAGAGAGAGAGAGTGAGATTTAAGAGATATTTCACAAACTAAATAAGAAGGATATATGCTGTGTCCCTCTGTTTTCCTTTTTGATGATTTATTAATCGTATAAGCACTACAACTCTCACAAAATGCACAAAATTGTCCGATAAATCGCTGTCAACAGAGCCCTAGTGTACAAAATTGGCAACTATTTAAAAAAAAAGAAAATATAGCGACACAGTATACATCTTTCTTATTCAGTTTGTGAAATATCTCTTATATCGGTCCAATATTGGAGGAGAAAACAGTCGAGAGCCAAACCTCGAATTATGACTTTTTACATACAAATTCTCGCCGCCAGCATTTCCTCTTAATTCATAAGAATCCAATGCTCAAACCAGTAGCGTAGCTAGCATGGGTGACACCCGGGGCGGATAATGTGGTGTCACCCCACAAATATGAACCCTCCCCCCCAAATAATTATGAGTTGCACCTTTGGCCTTTCGTTCTGGTGACGGAAACCCAAGCCATTTTTTGGAAGGGAGGGGGGAAGGTATGCCATTTGCGCTGCAAGTTTTTATTTTCAGGAATGTTCTTACATCTTGATTATTTTGATTTTGTTTTCATCATTATCTAAACCCAACTTTGTTGAGTAACGCAAGTAAACTCAAGAACTAAAAGAGTGCAGAACACAAGAGCGAGCTCGAAAATTATCGCATCCCACCTCAGATATGTTTTATATTCTTTTGATCATTCATACTTAAATAGAAATAACTTTATGGAGTGATGCAAGAAAGTTCATTAACTGAGAGAGGGCAGAACACAAGAGCGAGCGAAACGAGCTCGAAAATTCATGAACCCCAACTCGGAAAGGTTTTATTTTCTTTTGATCATTTCATTTCATACTGATTTTTTGAGCGGGCGAAGCGAGCTCGAAATTTTTACACCCCACCACGGACGGGTTTTCTTACGTCGCCTGTTAGGGGTGACACCCGACCGTGACAAAAAGTCAACGAACCTTAAATGCAGAAAAGCTGAAGGACTAAAAACATTTTTGCACCTCATCTCGAAAGGGTTTTATTGTATTCTGAACATTCATACTTTAATGTAAGTTTTTTGTTGATTTATATAGAACAACTCAGGAATTCAGAGAGTGCAAAATGCAAGAGCGAGCGAAGCGAGCTCAAACATTTTTGCACCCTGCTCCCGACAGGTTTCATTGCGTCAAACGTTTAGGGGTGCCACCCGATAGTGACAAAAACCAGTCAACGAGCGGTCGGGTGTCACCTCTAAGCGGGTGTCACCCGGTGCGCGCCGCACCCCCGCCCCCCCTCGCTACGCTACTGGATCAAACATTGCGCAATTTTTAAATCAATTAAATTTCACAAAATGAAGAGAACAAACAGCTCTTACAGAATTTATTAGCTCTATGTTCATTCCAATTAATAAAGCTTTAATTAATAATCAGATGTAATTAATGTACAGTTAGGTACCGAAAGTAATTGTTCACGCTGATATATCAGACCTAATCAATCATACACCCACTGGTTGATTGGTATATCAGTCGTAAGGGGCTATCGAATGGTCTATTGTTCGTACTCCTGTACTATAATAGTAAATTGGAGCTTGAAATTACGTTCGATCATTAATTGTGTTGTGTAGTAACTTGCATTGTTGTCTAACAACGGGGTTCTAAAGGATATTAATATTCTGTTAGAACTAAAATCTATCCTAATATATAAAGCTGAAGAGTTTGTTTGCTTGAACGCGCTAATCTCAGGAACTACTGGTCTGATTTGAAAAATTCTTTCAGTGTTAGATAGCCCATTTATCGAGGAATACTATAGGCTAAATATCACTACGCTAAGACCAATGGGAGAGGTGCAGTAATGAGAATTGTGACGCAGGCGAAGATGCGCGGGTCAGCTAGTACTAATATATAAAGCTGAAGAGTTTGTTTGTTTGTTTGCTAGAACGCGCTAATCTCAGGAACTATTGGTCTGATTTGAAAAATTCTTTCAGTGTTAGATGGCCCATTTATCGATGAAGGCTATAGGCTATATATCATTACGCTAAGACCATTAGGAGCAGAGCAGTAATAATAATTGTGACGCAGGCGAAGTTGCGCGGGTCAGCTAGTACAGCATGCAGATGTTATGAGAAGTTTCTGAGCAAGTGATAGTCGTTTGTTAAAGTCAGTCTTTAGTTTAAAGTTTTAGACGAGAACGTCTACCTGGGACAAACGGTCCAGTTCATCATCGTCATATCAGCCAAAAGACGTCCAATGCTGGATATAGGCCTCCCCCAAGGCGTCGCCACAACGACCGGCCCTGCGCGTCTCGCATCCATCGGGTACCCGCGACCTTCATCAGGTCATCGGTCAACCGTCGAATCCGATTCAACTGGGCAGTTCTCGAAAAATTGCGTGGTATTTTCTCGTCTCATGTACGACAGTGTCCCAAGACGAAGGTCTATGACCAGTGCGTGTTGCCAGTGATGATTTATGGACGCTCACAATGGGCCTCATCCGAAGGCTTAAAGTCATCCATAGAGCAATGAAGAGTCTAATGCTCGGAGTTTTCTTGCGTGATCAAATCAGGAATGATGATATCCGCAAGAATTTTACCGACATAGCATTGATATGTTCAAGTCGCATATGGCGATCACCGGACTTAACTTCGATCCGGGCTGTTACTAAGAAATTCTAGATGGCATGGCCTAACAACACATTGCTCGCATCAGAAATCGTTCTCAGCCGGTAAATTCTCAAATCTCAAGTCGTTTATTGCAATCCATAATGTACACATACAGGTGGTAAAATGAATAGACAGAAACAATTATGGACCCTGTCGGGCACAGCAAAACTTTAAATAATTAGGAGAGAGGAAGAGCGCTTTAGATTATTTATCTTGTAAAATCAATGTTTAATATTTCCTGTCCAACTTGTGCCTATTATTGAATATTTTATGCATATTATTATTCTCTACATATCCATTTTTGGATTAAATTACGTTTTTTAGTAGTTTTATTGTTTATTTAATATTGGTTTTTATTATTAGAATAGTGTATTATTTATTCATTATTAGTAATAGAATACTATATTATTTATTTATTTATTATTATTAATACAATAGAATGTCATTTGTTTATTTATTGTTATTAATTGAATAGAATGTCATTTATTTATTATTATTATTAATATAATACTATATTACTTATTATTGTTAATAAGATAGAATACCATTTATTTATTTATTACTATTAATAGAATAGAATGTCATTTATTTATTATTATTAAGTTTACATATATATCCTGTTATTATTAAAATTTATCCGTAAGGTATTCTGGTAACATCTCACCGTGAATGAATGAACTCTTCGCCAGTTCTATTATTTTTAAAGCAACGTTCGCATTCGCATCTCGGTCGTAACCTGTCAAAAAAAACTAACCAAGTGCGAGTCGGACTCGCGTGCAAAGGGTTCCGAACCAATTTAATTTTTTTAACATGTTATTTTAACACTAGAGACTGCTTATAGGTTTCCATGTAATCTATCTGTATTTTTATCATGTTCAGTAGTTTCGGAAATAAGGGTCATTATTGGTGGAATTTCTCCAGTCTTACCAAGAAGTACCGTGTTACCCAGTTAATGGGTTGTGGAGGTCTGGTAGGCAGCCGTTCCACGTAAAATACTGGTATTCAGCTGAATCCGGTTTGACTGGAAGCCGACCCGAATATAGTTGGGAAAAGGCTAGGCAGATGATGATGATTGGTGTAATTTCTCGAATAACCAGAACTGTTTATTTTTAAAATTATAATAAAAATATAATTAAGACCCTTACATTAAATATACCCTTTCACTTGATACGTCACACAATACAGTTTAAAAAACTTTTCTTTATAATTTTCTAGTTTGACCCCAAAAGTGATTCCCATACTACAAATTTATTTATTTACGTAACGCGTCCGTATTTAGCTCACAGAAGTTCATATGCATACCAAATTTCAACAGAATCGGTCCAGAAGATCCGGAGAAAACTGTCTGCGACATACGGACAGACAGACAGACACCCGATTGATCCCATAAGGGTTCCGTTATTTACGGATGTTCGGAACCCTAAAAATAGTAGAATTTGCACTCTGGTTCACTTCTCAAGTTTCACGGTTAGATTCTTACAGAATAGACCCCCTCCCCCCTACCACCGATCTATTCGACTATTCCATCTTGTTTAGTATGGATTGACAGCTCACTTCAACTACGTTTACACGGTGAGATGTTAACAGCGGGTCTAAAAAGGCCACTTTAGTAGAATAATATTAGAATCATACATACATACCACACAAATCTTCATCACTATATATTAAAAAAAACAAAGTCCTCCGCCGCGTCTGTCTGTCTGTCTGTTCGCGATAAACTCAAAAACAGCTGCACCGATTTTCATGTTGTTTTGACCATTGGAAAGAGTGGTTCTCGATTAATGTTTTAGTATATAATTTGTTTAGAAAAAAATTAAGACTTCATATTATAAAACAAAGTCCTGTGCCGCGTCTGTCTGTCTGTTCGCGATAAACTCAAAAACTAATGCACCGGTTTTCATTCTGGTTTCACCACGGAAAGAGTGGTTCTCGAGAAAGGTTTTAGTGTATAATTTATCTAGAAAAATATTAGGGATCCTTAAGAAAATTGCAGCGCGGACAAAGTCGCAGGCGAAGTGCTAGTTTCCTATAAAATGATTAATCAACTTTGAAACACACACGTTTTAAAGTGCAATTTTTATAAACTATGTTAAACATATGTTACGTGGTACATTAAATTTTCAAATTATTATTATATGTCGAGTGTATCTGGATTTACTCTCACATACAAAGTAAATGAGCGGAGAAAATATAAAGGGCTATGTTTTAAAAATATTTCATCCCAATGAATAAATAATCATCCCGTTAAATAAATACTAGGAAGTGTCCAAACATTCCTTTTCTGTCATTTTTCAATTTCCTGATTTTGGAATTTGAAACATTTTTGGCAGTTCGTTAATTGTGCTGTCGTTTTTTTTTCATTTTTCAGGAGTCAATGTCTCTTGTCCCAATTTTATTTTATTTATAAACAGAGAGGAATTTTACAGTGGCTCAGAGCGAATTAAAATAAAGTCATGTTGAAGGTTTGAGGTGAAAAATTGTTAGTAGGTTTGGCCGAGATCCTAAAATGAATCTGATTTTCCAGTTTTTCCAAACTGTATGTACAATGTATAAGAGATGATGAGAGATGTATACTGACATTTGTACGCCTAATGGCAAAGCATAGAGCACTTTGAAAGAATGTAACATCTCACACACCTGTGTAACTGTAACCTATGTTTACAAATAAACAAATAAATAAATAAAAAAAAACTTTACCATAGGACGAAACCCCAAAATCCAAAAAATCTATTAAAAATTTTTGTCAAGGTATGCAGAAATAAATGTATAAACAGTTCATTTTTAGGGTACGAGTAACACGAGCCCCCATTAATTTTGAATTTTATTTAATTTTTATTATTTACTAGCTTCTGCCAGCGGCTTCGCCCGCGTGGTCCCTAGGGTCCCTAGGGAACATATTCCCGGGATAAAAAGTAGCCTATGTCCTTTCTTAGGCTCTAGACTATCTGTGTACCAAATTTCATTTAAATCGGTTCACTAGTTTTGGCTTACATACTTTGTAAAGTTGTTTTCCAGTTTGGCTAGGACATTGCAGGCTTGAATCACCTGATTGTCTGATAAAAAGATGATTCCGTGCTTCGAAAGGCACGTATAAGCCGGTGGTCCCGGCCGCCATATGGCGGTCGTCAAATAAACCATGTCAGAAGCCCTTGAGGCGGTTTAGAAACTCTGACACTAGGGTGTGCGGGGTCGTTAACCTTACTGCCCACACGATAAGAAGAAGAAGAAGAGTTACTTTCGCATTTATAATATTAGTAAGGATTGTTCTAGCAAATACTCTGCGAAAATTTCAACTGTCTACCTATTACGGTTCTTGAGATACAGCCCGCTGACAGACGGACGGACGGACGGATATACGGACGTACGGACGGACAGACAGCGGAGGCTTAGTAATAGGGTTCCGTTGCTTATTCTTTGGGTATGAAACCCTAAAAACGGTAACCTACTTCATAAAACCTCAAAACAAAATGAGTTCAGCACACATTTTTACCACACGCTAACGAACAAAATATTTTGCGCAAAACTTAAACTGCCACAAAATAAACACAAAACATATAACTTTGCTAAGACTATGAAAACAAACACGAAAGCGGCCGAAATCGGATTACACGGGGCGCTTTTCAGCAAAAACCAATAGCAGGGCCCAACTAGTGCTGCCAGTAATAAAGCCCCGGGACCGGGACGGAAACGCGGAATTAAAGGAACCGGAATACGGGACGCGGCGCGGCGCCACGGGGTTTTTCGGTGCAGTTTTTATGTTATGTGGAAGCTAGTTGGAGTCGGTTTTCTTGGCACTTTTCAGCTTTGTTTATTGTTACTTTTGAAGCACGTTACCTACTGTTTAATGCTGCATATGTACCTATTTCAGGATGTAACCACGTTTGGAACGATATTTTTTGAACATTTTACATGCTTAACGTTTAAATTATAACGTAACAATTGCTTTCCCAAAAGTGTAAGGCAGAAGCGCACCCATAGGACCAATTACACCTACACTCCCATTGATTTGGCCAGTTAAGTCACATGCAACAGGGGGAGCTCAACGAGGCAGGAGAGTCAACGAGGTGAAATTTAGCTAATAATAATAATATTTATTTCCATCTAATAGGTACAAAGATTTCTTAATCTAATAAAAATTTAAATCTTAAGTTTAGAGATTGTACACTGTCACATAGAATTTATGGGATTCTCTAACTCCTAAACTAAGTCAAGCTTGTATTATAGGAGTTAGTGGGCTGTTGACTTGGACACAAACTTGAACTTATGCAACTGTAAAACATAACAAAGTTATAGCTTAAAAAAATAAAGACAAAAAAAAACCTTTTAAAGCTATATGTATCTAGCTAAATATACACAAAGATTCATTTAGTAAAGATCTGTACTTGATATTTGAGTACAAAAATAATAAAAGTTAAATTTTGTCAAAACATAATATTTTATTAAAACGAACCTCTTCAACTCCGAAAATCCCGACCTTTCAATATCCCGCGGGGCAGCCATCGTTCCGGAAAAACTGCGTCATCCCGGGAATACGGGACACACGACAACACTACCCTCGAACGAACACCCAAGGGGCAGACCTATAGAGGTCGTGTAATCTTATTTTTTATAGAAACGTGAACATTTTCTTACATCTGATAGTGTAAATGTTGGCTGTGTGATAGAACTTTATCACTGTTTTTATTGATAAAAGTGTGTGAAGGGTGTAGAATGTTATTATTATTTATTGTAGTCTTGAGAGCTGTGTAGCTACATAACAACATCACGCCTGTATCCTCGAGAGGAATTACAATACATTTACATTTCATATAATAGTGAGCTCTAGGGGGCTAAAAAGGCCTACTTTAGGAGAATCATATTAGAATAATAATATTAATCACGCAACAATCTGTCAAATTCCATTTTTTCTTTAGCGCTAACAAATTAGGTTCAAGGTTGATTGGGAAAATTTGACAGTGTCAGGTAGCGTGATTTGATTTCTGAATCTGCTCAAGTGGCTTTTTTAGACCCGCTGTTTCATATTTCAGTGTGGCGAGTCTATCGCCATCAACCGGGCAGAAATCCGCGAAATTCCAAATGGCTAAGCCTAATTAATAACGACCCAATTCTATTAAAATATTTTGTTTTTACCAGTGTATGGTTTCAATTTCAATCTTGCCGGTTCTTTCCTATGGGGAAGAACCGGCAAGAAGCAAGAAAGGCAAGAAACTATGATTACTATTTATATACTACGAACCATTGATACATAAAAAACCCAAGATACACACTCAGCATCTCAAAAACGTCCGCAAAAACCAAGCGCACAATGTGTAATTGTGCGCTAGTTTCAAACAATCTCGCATCGCTCGCCATACTGCACTACTTTGTAAAAACAACTATAAGCGATCCGTGTAAGGCTGAATTTGCAAAAAAGAAATGCGCGTCACTCGCCATACTCCACACATGACACTTGATACATGTCAGTTTTTGACGACAGTTTCGAGTGTTGCATTTGTTCGAGACTGTGCATCTTGGGTTTTTTATACATCAATGCTACGAACACTTGAAATTAAGGAAATAAACTGAAGGATTTACACCTTTTGTATTTTCTTTTTACTATTGATAGGCACGCATTTGACCACGACTGCCGTGGTATAACTAAAATGCCATTATCCGACATCTGGTCGATTCTTAATTTTTGATGCTATATTATTAAGCAAAAATATATATCGATTAGTGTTTGCGAATATCCAAAGCTATTCAAGTTATTCAAGGTATTGAAAATTTGCAAACACAGATTGATAGATATTTTTTTCTCATTAACAACTCAAAAGTTAAAAACTGGCCAAGTGCGAGTCGGACTCGCCTGCAAAGGGTTCCGAACAAATTTATTTTTTTAACATGTTATTTTAACACTACAGACTTCTAATAGGTTTTCCTGTAATCTTTAGGTAAAGATCCCCCTCCCAAGATCTCCCTTTTTCAAAATTTTAAGCTTTGTAGTTTCGGAGATAAGGGGGGAATGATCATTTTTCGTCTAATTTCTTGAATAACTTCTAAAACATTTATTTTAAAATAATGAAAAAAAAAAAATATGATTAAAACCCTCTTATTAAAGCCCTTTCATTTGATACGTCACACGATATTGTTCTAAAAAAAAATATTTTTTATTTTTCTAACTTGACCCCAAAAGTGACCCCCATACTAAAAAAAATATAATTTACTTAACGCGGCCGTGTTTGGGTTATAGAAGTCCATATGTGTACCAAATTTCAACAGAATCGGTCCAGTGGATCTGGAGAAAACTGGCTGTCACAGACGGACAGACAGACATCCGAGGGATCCTATAAGGATTTCGTTTTTTTTTCGGAACCCTCAAAATCGACCAGGTGTCGGATATTTTAGTTAAACCACGGCAGACGATCCCACCTGATGGTAAGCGATGATGTGGTCGAAGACGGAGCACGCTTGCCTAGAAGTTACCTATTCACTCTTGACTTAAAGATTCTTGTGACTAAAGACTTGTATGGAGAACATATGTAAACCACCCTATTTATGCTTTAAATAAAAGTTACCTAACCATTGAATAATAAGCCCGTACACTAATAAATCTAAATACATTTTCCTGTCTACAAAAGTCACGAATAAACTTAGTTAGTACCCGAAATCAAATCAGGACAGGAAGTAAAACCATTGGAGCTCTGTATATAGAATTATATTTACTGAAATAGGTACATTTTCCCGGGAGTACTCACGGTCTATGCTATAAGCTGGTACAACGTTCGGGCGTATGGAAGGATAATGCACTGAGCACTGCGTTTGGTACAACGCATTGGGCACTGGAGAGACTATGTTGAGGTATTAGCAGTCTATTGTTGTAAGCTCGTCGAGTCGAAGCTCCAAAGCCTTGAGCATCGACGCCGAGTTGCTGGCCTGTCGGTTTTCTATCGCTTGCATTTTGGGGAGTGTGCGACGGAATTGCATGTTTTAATTCCGCCAAGCCCGTTCCATCATCGGACCACAAGACGAACGGCGATGCGCCACCGGTACATGGTGGACATCCCACCCACACGCACTAAACGTTTTGGGAACACATTCATAGTGCGTACAGCTAAGGCGTGGAATTCCCTGCCAGAGTCTGTGTTTCCAGATAGCTACAACCTGGGAGTCTTTAAGACAAGAGTGAATAGGTTGCTTCTAGGCAAACGTGCTCCATCTTCGACCACATCATCGCTTACCATCAGGTGAGATTGTGGTCAAACGTATGCCTATACATAGTAAAAAAAAAAGCTCTTGTTTGTAGTGATTATCTATACTAATACGTAAAGCTGAAGAGTTTGTTTGTTTGTTTGCTTGAACGCGCTAATCTCAGTAATTACTGGTCCGACTTGAAAAAATATTTCAGTATTTGATAGCCCATTTATCGACGAAGGCTATAGGTTACATATCATCAAGCTAAGACCAATAGGAGCGGAGCAGTAATGAAAATAGTGACGCAGACAAAGTTGCGCGGGTCAGCTAGTTAGGTTGATAAAACCATCAGGGAAGCAGGCTTTTTATTAGTTATATAATATGATAGAGTGATATAAGCAGTCCACCAAACGAAAACAAAAAAAAACACAAATAGGGGAAATAAATCCTATACAAGCAAATTTTGGCATAGTTATAGGGAGTGGTGTTTTAAACAACATACTAAATGTACTGATGGGTGGGGTGGAGCTTTCGGGTGGGGGTTTTTCCTAAATATCTCGTAAACGGTGGCCCACAGCAAAAAATGTTCTAGTACATAATTAATATACATAAAATTTTCTACACAAAAGATATGTATACTTTTTCGATAGTCAATATTTAATGAGATATGGAGGTAAGAAGATGGTAATAACAAAAATAAACTTTCTTTAAGAATGGCACGTATTATCCTAAAAATTTAATTCCTAATTATCTGCTGAAACTAAAATATTATCATCATCATTATCGTCGACAGTGACTTTGATGGGGGCTCCGTTAGTTCATGAGCCAGAGCATTAACCACAGATGCTGGAGCAGGCAATTCCTGCTTTCCAGCAGCTGCATTGTACCCAGCACATCTAGTCGTTCATTGGAAAAAATGGTGTTGAGAATGGAGTCAGGTGCCACTGGTAATAATTGAGGTTAAAACCAAAAGGGAAGAAGTCATCCCTCTACGATGTTTTGCCAGAAGGAAAAAACGCAGCTCTCGATCTCAACTATAGGACCAATGTGGTAGATGGTGGGTTCCTTCTACACTCTATGAAATGGAAAACATCCTCAAACGTTTCTTCGATTTACCATCACAATAAATTGCTTAACGTGACGGTAGCAATTTGTTAACGTGGTATATAATAGAACAATCACTGCAGGAAGTTATAAATTGCACAACTTTAGATGCTCTGTATATTGTACAGCATCTTAATTTCACAAACTTTCCTCCGTCAATATATAACGCAGACCACCCACGACCCAATTTCAAAACCTGACGAATTTACTTCATAACTTTAACGAAATAAACGCTCCATAAAGACTTTTTTCCGAGCTAACAAGACGAAGCTCGATTTATTTATTACTAGCAGCTTTGATAAATAGCAACTTCGGGTATGTGCCAACCGCGGCAACCGACCGAATTAAAGAGACCACGCTTCGCAGCGGTGCCCGAATAAATTGGCGTATATTAATCTTTGTCACCTAATACTCCATAAAGTTTGACGTGATGAATTAGGTTGCACCTGACCGAGTCCCTCATGGACGCACAATGATGACGTGCTCATAAACCGAGATTAGCTTTTGAATAATTTGGGGACAATTTTTGATCTGATCCCGGTGAGGGTTGATGGGCCTTTGTTTCCGGGGTCAATGTGCGTTTGAATAATTTAATTTAAAAGGGTTTTCAATGGACCTATCAAAAAAAGATTTGGGCAGCTAATGGTACCGATCGTAGGGATGGGAAGTGGTTTTTTCCATTTAAAAATCATTGTTTTCGTCAACGGAAATGACGCGTTTTATTTTAACCCTCAAGTTTGGAGTAAAACGAGGTACTTGCTCATGGTGTTGGCCCCAATGGACGCTCGATGTTGGCGGATCGTAAAGTGAGATTGCATTTTGAATAATTTGAGGGCAATTTTTATTTCATTGCTTCATGATGAAATAAAGCCCGCTCCCAACGGGCTTTATTTCCCATACACGAGTATGATGATAGTGTAAATATTTTAAGTTGACAATGTAACTGAGAAAGATGTGCTAATGATGTTTGAAAAAATGAAGAGGTCAAACAGGTTTTCCGGGGACCGCGATTCTTAAAACTTCACTTGAAAACCATCAATCGCGGAACATACGTGGGTTATTTTCATATGCCCTGGGTATCAGGAATAGTTTTTTAAGGCCAGCAGTCTATTCAAGAAAATCCCTTGCTACTAGCGGCTGCATGAAGGATATCTTTAAAAATAAAACATAAAAATATAACCGACTAGTGGACGTCACGCGGTTTCACCCGCGTAGTTCCCGTTCCCGTGGGCGTACGGAGATAATATATACTATGTTACTCACTGATAATGTAGCTATACAATGCTAAAAGAATTTTTCAAATTGGTCCAGTAGTTTCGGAGCCTATTCAATTCAAACAAACAAACAAATCTTTCTTCTTTATAATATTAGTGTAGACTTCCAAACAAAACACTACAAAGTATAAAACAACCTTAATTTTGGAATTGGTGTTGTTTCTTTGTTTTTTAACACCGACTTCCGAGATTAAGGTTATTTTATTCTTTGTAGTGTTTTGTTTGGAAGTCGGTTATATGTTTTTTATTTATTTTTTTACTTATAAGTGGTGATACTAGGACGACGTCATCGTCTACGCAGAAATTGAAATAAGCAAAAATGCTCATAAAATAAAAACTACTGAGCCAAACTGAATTAAATTTTTACGAGACCAAATGGGAAGTATGGCCGCATCGAACTAAAAAAGAATCGCAGAAATTGGATTAGAAACTTCGGAGTAATCGGTGTAATACATAAAAAAATAGCAACTGAATTGAGAACCTCCTCCTTTTTTGGAAGTCGGTTAAAAAACCCATCCGGTTGAACAGCTATGCAATCATATGATTTTCGAAAGAAGTTACATATGTATCTATATACATACATACGTGCAACTATCCACCCAATACAAGAGCGACGCTTGTCCCCAACCAATCTTATTACATTGAAACCGAACTCCCGGTGCGATCTGCAGGCAATTTGCAGCCAACCGCACGCGTTACAGCTCGCGATCTGGCGAGGATTGCGTTACACCAGGCACACGGGCGATATCTCAGCAATTTTTTTTTGCCCGGTATCTGTTGCCAATGGGATTGGAGTAATCTACCTTAATTATTGTCGTTTTACCAACCTTCATAACATATATTTTTATTCGAATTTACATTCTGCTTCCATCCATACTTTTATAAAAATGTGAAAGTAATTCTGTCTAAATGAAGAGGTACCTCTTCATTTACCACTTCATGTCTCTACAAACAAATTTGGGTGACTTTTATTCCGGTAGTGTTCCCTTGGAATGATTTTCGACATTCGCTTGCAGAAGCTAGCTGGTTATAAGTAATGATTGTAACTGGTAGTAAGTGACAATTTTTTCAACCTTTTCCCTATCCCATAACATTAAACGTGACGGTTTGAATATTGTGTCTACTTTACGTACAATAAATCTGTTAAATTTTCTTCAATAATCCTTTTACTCGATAATCACACGTGATGTATGTTTATCTTATCACGGTATGGAAATATTCCCACAGCAATCAATCTACATTTGGTGTCCTTGTGACGTCTTATTTGTCAAAAAGCACTCAGAATCGACCAACATAAGTGGCCCGTGTAATCGCACATTTTATAGGTCGTCGGGAACGCGCCCAATGTGTTGTCGTGTGTGAAATCGGTAACGGACAATGAGTTTTAGGTTAGGATTAGGTTTTCCGACTAACAGATCAGCTGTCATTGTGGTTCGAATTGTGATAATGTTATTCGAATGGGTTAGAAAACTAGAATTAGTGACGCGATGCTTCAATGGGTTTGATTGCCTGTAACTTGTGTATTTATTTTGTTGTATTAACTTACGTTGGACGATAGATGGATTGTGTGAGAGGCGAATTGAAGTAACATTTTTTTTTGCATTGCTGAGAGAAGGCCTTCCCAACTCTTCCCAGATATTCTTTTCCCGTGCTGTCTCAAAGAAGCCCTAGCATTAAGGCTAGTTCAAGCAAGCCCTCATGGTACAAGATAATATAAAGTTACAAAAACAAAAACCCTGCTAAGTACCGAAAAAACACGATAGATGTTCTGAAATACCGAGAAACAGCATTAGAAGTACTCGTAAACGCTGAAATAAAGTACCATTGCTTTTCTGACGCTTGTTATTTATACATTTTATAGATTGTATATACTGATTATATTTTTGAACCCAGAATGTTCTTCCCTTTTATTTAAAGATTTGGGATCTCCACTTTTTTAGATAAAATATCCTTCATAGTGATTTTTTTTAAATGTTAGCACTGGGATGGGTTACTGATGTGTTCGGCATGAGATCCTCTAGCCCCTCTTCTTTTAATGTGCAAGGGAGGACAATCGTGCCGTTATGGTTGATAGGAGTCCGACATAATCCCTTCGCATTTCCTAGTAGGAGGGTACCTCTGTAAGAGGATTTAAGGAGGGACGAAAGGTTCAACGATATCAATAACCTTGTTGCATCCAAAACTGAGGGGTGCAATAAAAGCTTACCCATGCCGGTACGGTGCGTGCACCCGACGTAGGCAACTTCATACCAAGGTAGTGTTGACTAAAAATATTTTAGTGGCTATTCTTGGCCCAGTTACATCACTTGATTTGCTTTAAATTTGCGGTGTGTTGATAATGTCTTTCCAAGCATTCAGAAACTGGGTGCTGCTATTTTGGTTCTTGTTGAAAGCAGAGTACAAGTATGATGTTAATTTAGCAGTAGCTAGTTGGTACTGACTGGCGTTGCATTATATTTTACAGAAACAACGGAAGAATTACATAGTAGGTACCATTAGATTCATCATCATCATCATCATAACAGCCGAAAAACGTCCGCTGCTGGACACTGTCTATCCTAAAGATATTGTGGAATTACTATCTGAGAAAAGAAAGCAAAGGAAGCAGTGGCAGCAAACAAGGTGTCCGCGAGATAAAACATCACTAAATAACCTTACTAAACGACTAAAGAGGAAAATTCTACAATTTGAGGATGAAACTCTGAATACCAACCTTCTTCAGTTAACCAATGACAAATCAACGGATTACTCTCTTTGGAAAGTGACAAAAAATCTAATAAAAAGGCCGATTGTTCAAATATCGCCCATCAGAGACAACGACGGCAAATGGGCCATAAGCAATGACCAAAAAGCGCTAAGGTTTGCTCAACACTTAGAAGAAACTTTTCAACCAAATGAAAGCTCGATAGAAATACTTGAGAGTGAAAATCCATTAGAAAACCAAAGAATTAAGCTTGTGACTCCTAAAGAAGTTATGAGAGAAATTCAAAATAACATTAGCTCGAAAAAGTCTCCGGGTTGCGACCTCATTACAGGTGAAATTCTAAAACACCTCCCTCGCAAAGCTATAGTAAAGCTGACCAAGCTTATCAATGCTGCATTTATTTTAAAACATGTACCTGAGTCATGGAAGGTTGCTGAAGTAATTATGATTGCGAAGCCTGGGAAACCACCCCATGAAGCATCATCATATAGACCTATTTCTCTGTTGCCCGTGTTATCAAAACTATTCGAAAAACTGCTATTGAAACGGTTAAAACCAATAATAGAAGATAAAAACCTTATTCCAAATCATCAATTTGGCTTCAGGGAAAAACACTCAACAATAGACCAGGTACATAGAATAACATAATCGAAAAAACGCTTGAACATAAGGAAGTCTGCGCCACCGTGTTTTTAGATGTTGCGCAAGCTTTTGATAAGGTTTGGCATAAAGGTCTCATATTCAAGCTCAGACGCATGCTACCAGAATTTGCAGATATCCTAGAGTCGTACATAACTAATAGAATGTTCAGAATACGGCAGGAGGACGCATATTCCGAGCTAAAAGCTATAAAAGCTGGTGTGCCCCAAGGAAGTGTGTTAGGCCCAATTTTATACTTGTTATATACATGTGACATCCCAGAACTGGAAAACAACACCATTGCGACCTTTGCAGACGATACTGCAATTATGGCTACTGGATCAAGCCACAGTAGAAAAAGTTCAACTAGCTGTGAACAAAGTTTATGACTGGACACAAATTGGAAGATCAAACTGAATGACAGTGACTTCACAAACAAACACTTGGACTATCATCCAATCTACATAAATGGCATACTAGTGCCTTATGCTAATACAGCCAAATACCTTGGCATAACTCTCGACGCCAAGTTGCGTTGGAAAGCTCATGTCAAAAAGAAAAGACAGGAACTCGATATACGTTATAAAAGCATATTCTGATGCCAATTTGGACGTATGGTATCCAACTTTGGGGCTGTACTAAACAAAGCAATATCAAAATAATTCAACAATTTCAAAATAAAGTACTCAGGGATGCTGTCAATGCACCCTGGTACATAAGAAATGACGACCTTCACCGTGACCTTAAAATGGAATTCGTCACCACAATTATCCAAAAATTTGCTGAAGCCCACGAACACAGACTTCATCGACACGTGAATGTTGAGGCAATTCAGCTGCTAGACAACACAGACTTAGTGCGTAGGCTAAAAAGAACTAAACCTTTTGAATTAGTGTAGTGTAGTGTAGTGTGCAAAGTGAATGAATAATAGTGTTATGCGCCAGAATTAATGTTGGGTACATGGCGGCATTTGCGTACTGCTAACGCCATCTAGTTTCAAGTAACGAAACATTTACGTGCTGCCATCTAGTATCGAGTAGCAGACACTTGCGTGCTGCTGGCGTCATCTAGTATCCAGTAGCAGGCATTTACGTGCTAGAACATTCTCGATGTTTAGACACCTGGCCGGTCGGGACCCGTGTGTGCCCGAACTTTCCAGAGGTTTCCATACAGGAGGGTTCTGGAAATGACTGTCGGTATATAAAGGGCGGACATCCGGCGACAGCAGTCAGTATTGAATTGGCGATACAAACGATAACTTCGAGAGCGATCTTCGACTGCAAATTATAGTGAAGTGAAGTGTTCATTAGTGCGATTGTGTTTTATAATCAGTGTGTTTTTAAGTGATAATTAGTGTTGTGGATTAAAGTGTCAGTTTTGGTTGTTTAATCGGCTGTTTTTATTGTAACGAACCCCAAGCTCGTAACAATTGGTGTCAGAAGAGTGGATAATCATGCCGATTCTGCCAAAGGACGACACGGAGGGTATCCGTACCCGTAGTCAACGCCAGCAGGAGACGGACCAGAGGCGTTTTGGTGGTGCAACGCCGCAGACGCCGGAAGGTCAGCTACCGACCATGGAGGCCGGCCCGTCCACAGCACCAGACTTTGCTGCTCTGATGATGATGCTGCAGGAGCAGGCGCGCCGCCAGGAGGAGCAGGCCCGACGCTTGGAAGAACAGCTGCAGCGCGACAAGGAGGAGCAGGCCCGCCGACAGGAGGAGCAGGCCCGCCGACAGGAGGAGCAGGCCCGCCGACAGGAGGAGCAGGCCCGCCGACAGGAGGAGCAGGCCCGACGCTTGGAAGAACATCTGCAGCGCGACAAGGAGGAGCAGGCGCGCCGCCAGGAAGAACAGATGCTCCTCATAAAGGAACTTCACGCGTCCTTCGGAAAAGACATGAAGGAGGTGAAGGATAAGGTTGCTCAGCATGACAACCGCTTGTCAGACGCTGAAACCAGGATCAGCAAGTTTGATGACGTCATTGCGGATGTGAAGAAGGAGTTGGGCAACCTTAAACTTGGAGATGGGATTGCTAATTCAGCAGCCACTACACCTTCGCCACGTGGGTTCAAAGTGCCGCCGTTCGATGGGACGTCTTCTTGGTCGGCCTACAAGATTCAGTTTGAGGCTGTCATGAAGGCGAACGGGTGGAGTAAAAATCAGGCCATGACTGCCCTCACCCTAGGCCTGCGCGACCAGGCCTTAACTGTCCTGGAAGCTATCGGTAAGGAGGTGACTTACGAGCAGCTGCTTGAAGCGTTGGAAGCCAGGTATGGCGACGCTCATCTGGAGCACGTGTTTCGTGCGCAGTTAAGGGATCGCGTGCAACGCAGCGGTGAGAACCTGCAGCAGTGGGCTCTTGAAGTGGAGAAGCTGGTGCGAAAAGCGTACCAGTCTGCACCAGCGCTCATTGAAGGGAACCTGGTGCAGGCATTCATCGACGGCATCCGCGACCTTGAGGTCAGGGCTGCAGTGAGGCTCGGGCACCACGGGACGCTTAAGGACGCCTTGACCCATGCACTGGAGGTGGAAGCTGTGCGGCAAGATCATCGTTCCCACCGCGTCAGGGAGGTTGCAGCGGTTACAGTTCGCGATCGTTTAAAAGGATACAGCCCTAGGTGCTACGGCTGTGGTGAAAGGGGCCACCTTCGATCCAGTTGCCCTAAGCGAACTGCAGAAGGGGAAGGTAGCCGATCTCCAGAGAGCAGGGCGGCTTATAGCACCGCCCAGCAACAGCAGGGAAACGAGTAAAAGCCAGGACTGCGGGGCGGGTGCTGGCTGATGTTCAAGGAGCCCCAAGGATTTCGATCTCACAAACCCGTGACGGGAACAGCCTTATCATCAAGGGCGAGGTCAACGGGACGTCATGTAAGCTGACGATAGACACTGGAGCCTCTCGCACGGTTGTCAGTTCCCAACTTATAAGTCGGTTCCTTGGGGACTCTGCATACAACCGAGAGCGCATAAATTTGGTAACAGCCACCGGCCAGCGCATACCCGTCCGAGGAGAAAAAGAGATGGAGTTGAAGCTAGGCAACAAAATCTACCTGCATAATGTTGTTGTGGCCGATATAATGGACGATTGCATCCTGGGCTTAGACTTTATGAGGAAGAATCGTTGTGAGATCGACGTTAATCAAGGAGTTATGAAATGTGGACAAGAGGAACTTTTCATGGAAGGGGCTTTACCTGGAAATGTGTACAACCTAAAGAAGATTGTTCTTCCTCCGAGATCGGAAACGGTTGTGCCGGTTAGTCTTCCTCGGAATCCTGGGCAAACTCATCGTTGCGTACTCGTGGAAAGGGTAGACAATGACCTTCCATGGAAAGTGGCACGAACATTGGTCAGAGCCACCGACATCTCAGGAGTACGTGTGCTGAACCTTTGTGACAAGGAGCAGGTGATAGAAAAGGGCACACTGATGGGTACCTGCGAGGAAGTGGATTGGTTGCGTCGATGCCAATATCTATCAACTGGGACCCTCAGCAAGGATGCACAAACGAGAGTGACCACACTTTTAGAAGACTGTTGCAGCGCTCTGTCTCACAATGAAATAGTCAAGGCGAAGAGGATGTTACTTAAGTACACCGATGTTTTCTCTTTGAACGATGCTGACATCGGGAAGACTGGCTTAGTTCAACACAAAATAAACACGGGAGAAGAATTGCCTATCCGTCAACGGCCAAGGAGATTACCGGTAGCACGTGAAAAGGAAGTGGAAACCATGATCGAGGGAATGGTGAAGGATGGTGTTATAGAACCTTCATCCAGTCCATGGTGTTGACCGGTAGTGCTGGTAAGGAAGAAGGACGGCAGCATGCGGTTTTGTGTTGATTATCGTCGTCTGAACGACGTGACGAAGAAAGACAGCTATCCCTTGCCAAGAATTGATGACACGCTGGACATGCTTACTGGAGTAAAGTGGTTTAGCACACTAGATCTAAAAAGTGGCTACTGGCAAGTAGAAATTGACCCGAAAGACAAGGAGAAAACTGCATTTTCGACAGGAAAGGGTCTATGGCAATTTAAAGTTATGCCATTTGGATTGTGTAACGCTCCGGCAACGTTTGAAAGATTGATGGAACTGGTACTAACCGGGTTGATTGGTGATGCCTGCCTTGTCTACTTGGATGACATCATCATCGTAGGCCGTACGTTTGAAGAACATCTTCAAAACCTGGAACGCGTGCTCATGAAG
Source organism: Lacanobia wlatinum (assembly GCA_947578705.1). Lineage (NCBI taxonomy): Eukaryota > Metazoa > Arthropoda > Insecta > Lepidoptera > Noctuidae > Lacanobia > Lacanobia wlatinum. Next base: position 4,939,688 of record OX388032.1, read on the forward strand.
ATCCAGAGTGCCAACCTCAAGTTGAGTCCGAAAAAGTGTTCATTTTTCAAACGGCAAGTTAGCTTTTTGGGTTATGTTGTGTCGGAAGAAGGTATCCGCATGGATCCAGAGAAAATCGCCGCTGTCAAGGATTGGCCAATTCCAAAAGACAAGACGCAGGTCAGAGCATTTTTAGGTTTGTGCTCCTATTATCGGCGTTTTGTCAAGCACTTTGCAGATATAGCCAAACCCCTGCACAAGCTAACTGAGGAAAAGCGACATTTCTGTTGGGATGAAAGTTGCGACATCGCTTTCCAGGAGCTAAAGGACCGTCTGTGCAAAACACCTATTTTGGGGTATCCTGATATCAGCAAGGAATTTATAGTTGACACAGACGCAAGTGATATCGGACTTGGCGGTGTGTTATCTCAGCGGAATGGCGATCAAGAGGTTGTGATTGCATACTTCAGCAAGTCATTGTCGAAACCAGAGAGGAATTATTGTGTCACGAGACGGGAATTGCTTGCTGTGGTAAAATCATTGCAACATTTTAGCAAATATCTACTGGGGCGGAAATGTCACCTACGAACTGACCATGCTGCGCTGAAATGGCTATTGCAGTTCAAAAATCCAGAAGGACAAGTTGCGAGATGGATTGAACTACTGCAGGAATACGACTTTGTGGTAGAACATCGCAGCGGAAAATCTCATGGCAACGCTGATGCACTGTCAAGAAGACCTTGCCCTGAAGACTGCAAGCATTGTACTAGGCAAGAGGGTAAAGAAGTCATACCTGTGAGGATGCTCAAGACAGACCTCAGCAACGAGTGGAAGGAAAGCCTACAACATGCTCAGCACGAAGATTCAGACATCAAGCCGATTCTGGAGTGGATGAAGGCCAGTGCTCCTAAGCCCACGTGGAGTGATGTCTCAGCAATGAGTTCGATCACAAAAAGCTATTGGGCCCAATGGGACAGCTTAGTGATTCAGGATGGAGTACTGTGCCGTAGATGGGAAAATGCCCGGGGAGACAACTGTCACTTGCAAATGGTTGTCCCTAAAGTTAAGGTACCGGATGTTTTACAGCTATACCATGATGGTTGTTCAGGAGGCCATATGGGAGTTAAACGCACTCTACTGAAAATACGGGAACGGTTTTACTGGGTCCATTGCCGTGACGATGTTGAGGACTGGTGTCGGAAATGTACAAGTTGTGCGGCTGTAAAAGGACCTCAGACTCGTAGCAGAGGTGCATTGAAATTGTACAATGTTGGTGCACCATGGGAGAGGATAGCCCTGGATGTTGCGGGACCTTTTCCGGAAAGTGATAGTGGTAACAAGTATTTCATGGTTGTGATGGATTACTTCACTAAGTGGCCGGAAGTCTTCGCCATTCCAAATCAAGAAGCTTCAACAGTTGCAGATAAACTGGTTCATGAAGTCTTCTGTCGTTTTGGAGTACCCTTGGAGATTCACAGCGATCAAGGAAGGAATTTTGAGTCACAGATATTCCAGGAAACTTGCCGAGTTATGGGTACTCATAAAACAAGAACAACTTCTTACCACCCACAATCGGATGGAATGGTTGAACGATTCAATCAGACATTGGAGAGATACTTGGCAAAAGTTGTGGAAAATCGGCAACGCGATTGGGACAAGCACATACAACCGTTTTTGTTGTCATACCGAAGTGCTGTTCACGAAAGCACATCAGTGACACCAGCTTTCGCAAACTTTGGTAGAGAATTACGGCTGCCGGCAGACCTGATCACTGGAATGCCATCTGATGCCCCACGTAGTATAACCGATTATGCGAATGACTTGCGGAACAAAATGAATGACATTTATGAGCACGTCAGAGAATCGGGCCAGCAAATGTCTGACAAGATGAAAACTCGCTATGACCGCAAAATGAACAATAAAGGTTTCGATGAAGGTTCACTTGTGTGGTTACACAATCCAGTTCGCAGTAAAGGGAAATCTCCTAAGCTTCAAGCTAAATGGGACGGGCCGTACCGGATTGTGACAAAAATCAATGACGTGACCTACCGTATACAAAAAGGTACAAGAAGTGCTCCTAAAATCGTCCACGTGGATCGACTGGCGCGTTATTATGGGGCCGATAATGCTCGGGACGAGCATGTCTTAGGAGGGGGCAGTGTTACGCGCCAGAATTAATGTTGGGTACATGGCGGCATTTGCGTACTGCTAACGCCATCTAGTTTCAAGTAACGAAACATTTACGTGCTGCCATCTAGTATCGAGTAGCAGACACTTGCGTGCTGCTGGCGTCATCTAGTATCCAGTAGCAGGCATTTACGTGCTAGAACATTCTCGATGTTTAGACACCTGGCCGGTCGGGACCCGTGTGTGCCCGAACTTTCCAGAGGTTTCCATACAGGAGGGTTCTGGAAATGACTGTCGGTATATAAAGGGCGGACATCCGGCGACAGCAGTCAGTATTGAATTGGCGATACAAACGATAACTTCGAGAGCGATCTTCGACTGCAAATTATAGTGAAGTGAAGTGTTCATTAGTGCGATTGTGTTTTATAATCAGTGTGTTTTTAAGTGATAATTAGTGTTGTGGATTAAAGTGTCAGTTTTGGTTGTTTAATCGGCTGTTTTTATTGTAACGAACCCCAAGCTCGTAACAATAGTAACAATGTTGTGATATAAATATAACACATGAACATAGTGTTTTATAAATTATATCAGACTCTAAGAAAGTGCTACGGATTGTGTAAAAGTGCAAATGGACACTATTCTTAGTTTTAACATAATCTATCACGTAACATATTAAGTTAGAGTTAAATTGCTTATTAGTCTTTTAGGCTAGATCGTAATCAATTGTTAAGAATTTTGTTCTTACTAATAAAGTACAAAAAAAAAAATGTTGGTTCTTGTTGAAACCAGAGTACAAGTATAATGTTAATTTAGCAGTAGCTAGTTGGTACTGACTGGCGTTACATTATATTTTACAGAAACAACGGAAGAATTACATAGTAGGTACCATTAGATTCATCATCATCATCATCATAACAGCCGAAAAACGTCCGCTGCTGGACATAGGCCTCCCCTAAAGGAGTGGGGGTGTTGCTATAATCGCCACGCTTGGCAGGCGGGTTGGCGATCGCACTATATGGTGTTGCGTTTTACAGAAAACGCTGCTGGCCATTCTCTGGTGAGTCCCTTAGTAGCCCCTTACGACACCCACGGGAAGTGATGGGATGGTATTATTCTTTTACAGCACCATACGGCACCGGCCGACACCATACGGCACTTTTATATTCGTCTACTGTAATCATGGATGTAAAATCGTACATCAACAAAATCCATTCCCCAGCAATGGAACACAAACATATCGTCATTGTACACACACCATAACTTTCTCTTACTTATAACTTACGCGAACAGTTAAGCTGTGTGTTTTTCTTCCGTACTCAGATCATCCTCACAGCTAATATTTTGACTTGTTATCAGAGTTTATCTGATAGTCGAGAAGTATGTGTTTGCACAAAGTTTTAGGGAAGAAAAGTGGTTTTACTATATTTTACCTTTCATTTCTTTTACAAGGCCAGTAGCTGAGGCCATTTTTTTTTTCTAGGATTGGTAATTCTTCAAAATAGGTACAATCCCTTCCACTCTGGGTGAAAGGAGTGTCTAACAAATAATGAAAATAAAAATAAGCCGTTATTGCTGTTTTACAATAGTTACAATGAGATTTGTTACTGACGATCGGTTTTCAAACAACAGCTTGTCCTTCGACAAAGGTCTCCTCCATAGGCTTCCACTTATCTCTGTCTCTTGCAATTCTGGTCCATTCTGGACCGGCGACTTTTTTGAAATCATCTTCCCAGCGTTTCATTTGTCTACCTTCAGAATCAGAATCAGAATTATTTATTTGTAAGAATGTAGTTTTACATAGTATGGTGTTACCATCCCTGGGGTACCATTCTGATATTAATCTAGTCCATTTCTCATTTTTCTCTGTCAGCATATGTCCTGCCCATTTCCATTTAAGTGTTTTGCATACTTTGTTCACATCTCTAAATTTTGTTACATTATTGTTCTCAGTGTCTAACACTTACTGATTAAAACCCATACGTGTTCCTCTAAATGCCCTATGCGTTCCAGAGCAGCGGGAATTCTTTCGATCAAATTCTGCAAACCTAGCAAGGCAGAGGCCATACACCTTTTTAGTTGTAATCAACCATTCCACGTTAGCCTGCAAGATCCAAAGTCCAAATTCTTTGTTTCCATATCCTGGATATACTTTCATAGTGCATACAGGAATAATTGCCGATTGGTGCATCATTATATTAGAAATGGCTAACGGAGCCTTTGCAAGTTGGATTTGGCCCCTCGTAAGCCTGTCAAAGGTCTGGGAGCCAGGGTCTCGAGATTGTCAAAGATATCTTTACATAGTAGATATAAAACAAAGTCACTTTTTCCGTCTGTACGCTTCAATCTTTTAAACAACGCAAAGAATTTTAATGCAGTGGTCATCAATCGATAGATTGATTCAAGAAAAAGGTTTATAACTCGTACCGAAATTTTTTCGGGAACAGGAAAAAAGGAATGCGCGCGTACGGATTCGAAAGATTTTAGTACTCAATATGTTTTTTATTTTCGTTTCGAATCCAAAAGAATAATTTGCGTCTTGGTGAAGAGTTAATACCTACATAAATCAAACATTATGCACACCGTTTTCACTACGACCTGATTCAGAAGAAAGTCAAAGTCAAAGTCAAAGTCAAATGATTTATTTCAACTAGACCAATAAAGGCACTTTTGAACGTCAAATTAAAATAAAATAAAATATTATAGTGACTCTAGTCGAGCGTTCTAGATCTTCCCATTCACCCATCCAACCAAAACTTATCCAAAATGAATTTCCGAAGAAATCCATCGCATCACTTTATCCATAGATTCATGTTTACTCGGTGAGTCAGCTCCATTTGCATCTAATGACGTGACACGTGGGCACCAACCGATCCGGATTGATCCCAGTTGTTAGCACCACATGAGCTCGGATACGATATTTTGTTTAGATTAATGGATGGTAAGCACTGCTTTCACTATTACCTGATTCAGGATTTAGAAGAGCGTTCCAGCAAGACTAGATCTTCCCACTCACCTATCCAACCAAAACTTGTCCAAAATCAATTTCCCAAAAAATCCATCGCATAACTTTATCCATGGATTCATGTTTACTCGATGAGTCAGCTCCATTTGCATCTAATGACGTGACACGTGGGCACCAACCGATCCGGATTGATCCCAGTTGTTAGCACCACATGAGCTCGGATGCGATATTTTGTTTAGATTAATGGATCGTTATTGGCGCTGTGGACTTATCTAGCTCAAATGTTGCAGTGATTTGTGGTTCTGTGATGTAAAGGGATGGTAGCACGTGTGAGTTTATGTTTGCCAAAGAGAACTACAAATTGGGAATTGTAGACTTGTTTTGCAGATTTTGTTTTTGTTTTTCACATAACTTTTGTATCAAAAATTTTTTCTCAACGTCTCCTGGTTATTTTCATGTTTAATACATTTCTGGTTCCAAGTGGTTCAGGAAGAGGATACCTGGTAACATTTTTGGGAAAAATTGGCCCAGTTGTGTTACAATGGCTAGTAAAAAGTTGATAATCATTTAAATCCTTACTAATATTATAAATGCGAAAGTAACTCTGTCTGCCTGTCTGTCTGTTGCGCTTTCACGCCAAAACTATTGAACCGATTTAAATTAAATTTAGTACAGACACAATCTAGAGCCTGAGAAAGGGCATAGGCTACTTTTTATCCCGAGATTATGTTCCCTAGGGACCACGCGGGCGAAGCCGCTGGCAGAAGCTAGTTTTTAATAAATATATTGTACCTACTAACTTTCTAATATTCAATCTTCACATAACTAGCAAAAAATAGGTATCTGTACCAAATACCCTAACAGTTGGGTTGAAAATAGCAACACTACCTAAGTGAAATGTTACGGCCAATGGCTCTACAGAAGTCAACTGGGGAATTAATAGCCGTTGCAACAATCCATTACGATATTGCTTTCTTCGTGCTTAAAACACTTGCGAGATACTGCAATGTTCTATTACTTACGGTTATATTATATTCAGGGCTGCGGAATCCTGCCAGGGAATTAGTGGCGGAATTAGTTTGAAAGAGTCACCGCGGCCCTGGAAAGCAAAGGGCACTAGGAGGAACACGGATGGGTTTTAGTCAGTAAGAGTCTGACACTCCCTTCTGCTTCGCCCAGAGCGGGAGGAGTCATTTGATGATATCCCATCCTTAAAAAAAAAGAAGAAAAAAGGGATATCAAACTCAAGTAACACGAAGTTACCTCGTCTTCGTATATTGTATCAGATCTTAGTAAAATTATAAAAGGTACCGACTTATTTTTTTTAAAATTAAATTCTTCAATGATCGATTTTTTTAAGGATGGGAATTCATCAAATGACTCCTTCCGCTCCGGGTGAAGCAGAAGGGAGTGTCAGACTCTTACTGGCTGAAACCCATCCGTGTTTCTCCTAATGCCCTTTGCGTTCTAGGGCCGCGGTGACTCTTTCGAACAATTTCCGCAAACCCTGACAGGTTCTTAAGCACCTTAAGCGTAGGACTTATTTTTTAAAATTAAATTCTTCACTGATAGATAGTTTTGTTATTCCTGAATCCCATATACTAATTTAGATCTCGAAAGATGAATTATTGTTCCTGTGGTCATGGAAGTGCAGTCGTGAACAATCATATCAGTTTATAACCCGTTACAAGCTTAAAAATAACATTTTGGTTTCTCTTCTTTCCCCTGTCTCATTGTTTTATATTCCACAGTTCCACTGTCTCCGATTCATGTGGAAGTCCCAGATATCCGCATTCTGCAGGACTGATTGAACAAAGCATCGAACGCTGGTCAATGTTTGACTAGTTCTCTGTAAGGCGAGTAACGCTCGCAAATTGTAAATGTTTCGACTATTGTTATCTTCTGCCTTGGTTTGTTTTTACTATGAAGGAAAATCATTACAACCCATTGGAAATTTTCCTTTGTGCTCATAACACCGATTCCTGAGCTAAGAACTCGAGTTTTGTTTTGACAAACTTAATTAGAGCCTGAAAACATGCCAATCTAAATCTCTAAATACTCAATTCAGAAATGGGCCCATATTAACAATTATAAGCTTAGCACTTATTTGTGGAACGCAAAATCTAACTGACGAAGTGGTATTAATTGTTTAATCAAAAATCAAAACCAAATCAAAAATATTTATTTGCTAGAATAAGGTAGGTACCTAAATAAAAAGGTGTTACAATAAATTTGTTTCAGCATATACTATAACTAACTAACATCAAAACCTTACATTGAACAAACCACTCAATTATTTTAACCCTGTCAACCCCTTGAACTACATTTAAAGCAGTAATTACTACCTAGTAGATCTAGTAGTAGCTAACAATAAATATGTTTATATTTAACACCGGACAAAAAAGACACCTTATACAAAAAAAGTACAAATTCAAGTACTTAAACATTTCCCCCAGCAAGCCCCTACAACTTGTTGATAAGTGCAGACAAACACTTGTGTTTCGTCCCGAGCCCGGCGCAAAAATATCGCAAACAAACGTCCACAAATATTGACATTCTGTTACATAAAGTCCTCGTATGATGACATTCAACTAGCAAGATGAAGGGTGTACTCTGACGAGGACATAATATGGCTCCCCTTTGAGAAGTATTGCGATGGAATGTTGATATTGGAAAGGGGAATTATTGTCTGTCTTCTTTCTTCATATAATAAAGTTAGGTGTATTGGCCGTATAGTGTCGGTCGGTGCCGTACAAGAATAATACCATCCCATCCATTGATATATAAAAAACCCAAGATACACACGCAGCATCTCAAAAACGTCCGAAAAAACAGGCGCATAATGTATAATTGTGCGCAAGTTTCAAACAGTCTCGCATCGCTCGCCATGCTACACTGCTTTGTAAAAACAACTTTAAGCGATCCGTGTAAGGTTGAATTTGCAAAAAAAATTGCGCATCACTCGCCATACTGCACTGCTTAGTAAAAAAATAAAGCTTTAAGCGATCCGTGTAAGGTTAAATTTCCAAAAAAAAAAATGCTTATAGTATAACTACACACAACTCACACATGACACTTGATACATGTCAGTTTTTGACGACAGTTTCGAGTGTTGCATTTGTTCGAGACTGTGCATCTTGGGTTTTTTATATATATCAATGATCCCATAACTTCCCATGGGTGTCGTAAGAGGCGACTAAGGGATTCGCCAGAGAATGGGCAGCAGCGTTCTCTGTAAAACGCAACACCATACACTGCGATCGCCGACCCGTCTGCCAAGCGTGGCGATTATAGTAAACCCTTTGGGGGAGGCCTATGTCCAGTAGTGGACGTCTTTTGGCTGTTATGATGATGATGTATTTACCAAACGTAATTTCTACATTTGAGGAGTTCGTGACTAAATAATAACAGCCTCACGGGTCGATTTCAAGGTTAAGCAACGTTTGGCGAGGTTGGTCTGTGGACTGGTGACCATCCTAACATACTGAGACTCCTACATGCCTCGAAAAGCACGTTAAGCCGTTGGTCCCGGTAGTCATTTGTAGATCATTGGCAGTTGTTACGGATGGTCAGAAGCCAGAAGATCTGACACCAGTCTCGTCAAGGAGTACCTCCTTACTCAGTTAATGGGTTGTGGAGGTCTGATAGGCAGCCGCTCCACGTTAAATACTGGTATTCAGCTGAATCCGGTTTGACTGGAAGCCGACCCCAATATAGTTGGGAAAAGGCTAGATAGATAAATTTCTACATTTTGGTCTGTATTTCCTGATAGCTACAACCTGGGAGTCTTTAAGTCAAGAGTGAATAGGATACTTCAAGGAAAGTGTGCTCCATCGTCCACCACATCATAGCTTACCATCAGGTTAGCTGGTCAATCGCTAGCTAACGTCAATTTATTGACGTTACATGAATATACATACACTGCGATCGCCAACCCGCCTGCCAAACGTGGCGATTATGGCAAACCCCAGAGGCCTATGTCCAGCAGTGGACGTCTTTCGGCTGTTATGATGATGATGATGACAAGAATATCTCCTTGATTTATCTTATTTTTTTATTTTTATGTTCAAAAAGCGTAGGTACCTAAAGAAACGACGGTTGTTCTCTCACACTCTGAAATTCAGAAGGCGAGTTTAAATTGACCGTTTCAAATGAAGCCCGTTAAGTAATTGCTCGAAGACCTGAATTCAGTTTAGGCAGTTCTAGATACACGAATACTTCTATAGGTAAACCTAAACTATTAACTTCAACAGCTTAAAACTTCAGACATGCCTGATGCTGATAAAATGAATACCCAAAACAGTGACTGCATCTAAACCACTCACATTCCACCACGCATAGAAAAGAAACAAAAAACGTTTCCAACATATATTTTTTCTACAAGGCATCTCAAACATTTATGACAAACAAAAATAAACATATACGACCACAATCTGAACACAATAATGAAAACATTCAACCATACAGCCGTAAGAATTTCACTGACGTGGCCACAATACGGGCGTTCTTGGGCAAATATATTTTTATTTAGTCTGTCCCCTTTGCAACGGTAGGGGTAGCAATAAAAATATTATATACCTAAGTGCTCTGCGGTCGATGTTTGGTGTAAGGTGCGAGCGGAAGCGGGTGGCGTGTTTTGGGACTTGGATTTTTCGAACGTTTGAATTTTGGGGATTGGAATCGATAATGAACTAAAGACTGTGTAATAGTGATGTTAAGAATTTAACTGAAACATTCAAACACAGAGCTCTGATAACCTTGACCGGCAGTGACACTCGGACGTCTTGATATAAAACTTTGATGTTTAAAAACTGCTGGCACTCAGTCAAATTTGAATAAACGTCTTTTTATTTCGATTCATTGACAAAACATATTGATTGCGATGTAGCTGAGTTTGTTCAGTCTATCTAAAGGTATGATTTAAATAGCAGAAAACAAAGTTAATGAATATGATTTCTTTAAGTAAACTGCGAATATATTATACTGAATCTGTGTGGTGCTTGTCTCAAATGACCACGTCGGATAAAATAACTACAGGTTTTTATATGACTTGACCTCAAAAATTGTCTGAGACTTTGATTTTTAAGTTTATTTAGGTGTTTCTTCTTAGGGCAGGCAGCTAGGAAACACCGGCCACCTCTAGTATAAATTAAATTAAATAAAACGTTAATTCAGACTACAGTCCATAATTTTGTTAGTATTTTGGTGTTAGTAACAATGGTACTAATGCGAGTAGGTTAGTATTGTTAGTTTATATAAATGATTTATTTAATTATACCCATGACTGTCCCCACCCAGTGTCCCTGAAAGGGACAGTACGGTCTGGCAGCTATCATTTTCAGGATGCTTTTGTCACTACCAATATGAATAATTTGCAAAAATGATTAATGTGTAAAAGAGTTATTTATTCGCAACATAAATATCATCATCATCATCATCTACCCTTATCTCATGATGCTTGGTGTCGATTGCTCCCTCCGACCTGCGAAATAAATGTAATTTATAAATGTTTTATGTAAAGTAAATGAAATCCATCTTATCCTAAAATCCCACTGTTTTATAAATGTTTTTTCTTATCCTAAAATCCCACAATCAATCGTAACCTACATTCCCCAGTTCTCGCTAGAATGTCACAACTTGAACCGCTATGAATGAAACATAGTCAGTGTACTCATCCTTTATGCCAGGTACGAGTTTGTAGTTTGTGGTTTTCCTAGAGTTTCATTACGCTAGAGTTTATCCTTCCCCTAATAAGATATAGTAGCGATATGTAATATTGTAATGACTAAACTGCAGCTTATTACAGGGAGGTTAATTAGTTCGTGTATTAATTTGTTGCTGTTAGTGTGTTACCTTGTTGTTTAGTTTCAGTGTTTTGATGTGGGATTGGAACAGTAATATGAGGGTGTTATAATTTTGTATTGAGTCGAGTATTTTGTAATTGTGTTTGGTGAAATAGTGCAGTGGTATAGAGCTGTTAATGGTCGTCTAGAATGTTTGAGTTGTGGATTACAGATTTAAATCTCCATCTATATCTGGAAAAATGTAACAGCAGTGTAACTAAAAAAAAAGTACAGATAATCGCGTTTGTATTATCCACTAGGCTAAGTACATATAGTTTACATTCATACAACCTGTAAAAGAATAAACACCTCTTAAGGACTCATTGTACTTATCATTATGAACAACTTTCACTATGGTACCAACACTGAAATAGTGAAAAAAAAAAATCGACTCCCCCATACATTTCTGTGCGCATAACTCGACAAAATGCACAGATGATTATTTTTTCGCGTTTTCGGGATTGGTCCCATAGTAAAAGTTGTTCATAATGATGAGTACAATGACCCCTTAAGAGGTATTTCGTTTATTCTGTTACACGTTGTATATTACCAAATACGTCTACAGCATTTAATTGAGAGTGAGTCCATTGCCATCAACCGTGCTTGTTTGATCTAAGAAAGTTAACTTGGTTTTGTGGTTGCAAGCTGTCTGAGCATTAAGTTCTGGGTTTCTTTCTCGTTTCGGGGAAAAGTAAGTGTCGTTTTCCTATCTGGAATTTCATATTAGCAGCCAGGTGCCTGTGACAAATATGCAATGTCACAGGGAAATGATGAACACGGAGATTTCATCAAATACCTCAAGTAGATGATCATTTCACGGAGTATGTTAATTTTTTTACATTAATTTACAAACACGCGCGCCTATCTGCTATCAACCATTTCTTCTTTCTAATTCCAAATTCCCATATCATTTTAAAATGTATTCGGCCAGCTTACATGTTAAGGTTCTCTAGAAATGCTTAAAAACAGCGTGCAGATGAAGCAACTTTTCGTCGGCATTTACTGAGAAATTACATCTGAAAAAATAAATAGTGAACATGAGTAATTTGGTTTAGCCTGAATTTATGTATCGGTATCATATAATAAGAAAAAAAAAACACCAAATCACCTCCAAATCGTTGAGATGAAACCATTTTACTCCTTCATTTTTAAACAAAATACTCACTTTGCAAAACACAAGAAAATAAATTGGTTTTAATTTTTTAAAATATGTGTTATTTTTTAAATTAATTAAAAATGCAGCTAGCGGAGTGGCGTGTAGAGGAGTAGTTAGCTCTGTTTATATGTGCAAGGTCATTGGCATGTATACAAGCCTTAAAAGGTTTGTTTCCCGTGCGACCTATTTACATATAGGTACCTCACAGTACCTACCCAAATGAAAAAAGATACTGGCTAACTAAATCATGTTTTATGATAACAAACCTTTTGTTATAAAACTAAAAAAAGCTTTCTATACAACACGTGCCTCCCCACACAAAAACATTTCTTCCTGACTCAAAAACAACAAAACCATTATATTTTCTTTAACAAAATAAAGACTAACAATTTGCGAGAAACACAGAATAATAAATAACACGTATAAGCATTGTAGGGATTAAAATAACCCCTTTTGTAAGGGGCGGCCGTAGGGGCTAGAGTTTATGCTATATTTTATAGTAGCCCGAGATCCTGAGGGAGCCGGCAGACTGCTTGCTTATTTTCTTTGTGCAGGTACTTTATATTGATTTGAGCGGAGTTTCTCGTTGGGGAGTAAGCAGAGATTTTAGTCTGTTAGAAGAAATGGATTGGAGAGCTTTATGAATTCGTAAATATCCAGACTGATTCCTTAAATGACCAGTCAACTGTTACGAGTCAAATAAGAATCATAGAGGAAAAATTGCTAAATTTTCCAAAAAATAGTCATCTTCCTGCAATTATCAAAGTTGATTTGATGTTGGAGTAATATATTTTTACTAGTTGACCCATGCAACTTCGTCTGCTCCGCTCCTATTGGTCTTAGCGTGATGGTATATAGCCTATAGCCTTCCTCGATAAATGGACTATCTAACACTGAAAGAATTTTTCAAATCGGACCAGTAGTTCCTGAGCTTAGAGCGTTCAAGAAAACAAACAAACTCTTTAGCTTTATATATTAGTATAGATATAGATTCAAAATTTTCTGTTGCTTGTCATGTCAGCCATTTTCTAGAAAAATCATCTTAAACAGAGTCCATCTATTCTTCTTGGTCTTAGCCAGCAAAAATATGATTATTAATTTTTTCTTCCGCATTGTATGCCGTAATAACCAATTTATAAACAAAGTAGTAAAATATATAGTGTAATGTTTTTTACCCAAAGGTTGACTTGTTACCCAAAAGTTGATTTACGTCATTTTATTTATTTAATATGTACAGTACTGAGACAAAGACTTGTTGCATTACATAGGTGGACTGAATGCAACAAAATTTTTTTCTACCAGTCAACCTTTGGGTGAAGACTGCAATGATGGTAGAGATAAAACCAATGAATAATGTTTAAAATCGGAAATTGTATTCCTAAATATTACCTTTACTTATCACATACATAATAGGGAATATGCATGAAAAAAAGAATTATTATCTGAACAGTTTATTTAAAAATACAATACTCAGTGAAAATAGAATCAAAATTGCTCGAAAAACAAAAGAGATATAATTATTTTATACAAATTTATCTGTCCCTCTCGCGAAAACGCTGTTTTCTACGGCAGCTGTATAGGCGTCATGGACTTTGACGTCAAAGTTTATATCGGACTTCTCTTTCTGATTGTAATCTTTGAGGTTTTATAATTTCATCGCTGATGAAGGTATTTAAAAAATAATTTCGTGATTGTTTACTAGAGCTAATAAGTATTTCATTTTGCGAATAAAAAATCGCATGCATATTCCCTAAAATAAAATAAAAAATAATAATAAACGAGGTTGTCGACATGTGGAATATGGACTCAGCAGTCATTGTGCCGATAGTAGTTACGGCCAATGGCCTGATGGCCAAAAGCTTCGACGACCATCTGTCGAAGCTGGCGTTACGCGGTTGGGTAAAGGGCCTGATACAGAAGGCAGTACTCCTCGATACGGCTCGTATTGTGAGGAGGTTCTTTTCTCTGGAGCCCTAACCACCGGTAGCTTGGACTCTGCTCCCGACACCAGCGGACTACTATTTTTTTATATTTTTAAATGTATTTTTTAAAGATATATTTAGAAATGTAACTTTTATGTACAGTAAAATAAATAAACGAAATAATAATAATTTTATTGGATTTAACTCGTGAAATAGAGTTACAAGTATATTTAAATATTCAGTTTAGTGGAAAATTGCTCTCGTTTTGTTACGAAAATGGTACGTTTTTGTTGACACTATAAGTTGGGACCGGACACAAGACGGAATAAAGAAGAATGGGGTCGAAGGGTTCCTCTGCGGGTTTCGAAAAAGGGGATTAAGAGATTATGTAAAGGGTATGGGAAGCGGAACCCTGTTTATGAGATATTAACAACATGAGCAGGTAACTTGTTCGTAGGTGGTGCGTTTGTAGTTTTATCACAAATCTGTTGGTAAAACATTGTAATTATTTTAATATTCTGTGTTTCATGAAGAGAAGCTTATGTTAGTCTGTTAATATTATATACCTATATACTGACCAAAATAAATTGTACTAAGATTAATAGGACCATTTTAAAACGTAATAGGTACTTATCTACTGTTTAAGGAAATAGGTACCTTTGTAAAATGTGTTACAGGGATTGCGTTTCGTTCAGCTATACTCAACCTGCGGCCCGCGGACCACATGTGGCCCTACAAGCTGTTCTGTGTAGCCCTGTTGCCTAGCACATTATTTACTGGTGCTATATTAAATCTATACTACCTACTTCATTGAGCATTAATTTATGAGCATTAACTGTGCAGATCCCGGATTACTAAACGAAAAAGTTGGCCTATACAGTAGCAATTTTATCGAAAACTATCCATTTGTCACTTATTAACACACACACACACACACACAAAAAAAAAAACGACAGAAAAATAAAAAAAAATCTTTATTTCTTTTTTCTTCCTTTATATTCAAAAATTACATTCAATGTAGATATTGTTGAATATAGAGTTTTGTTTTACTGTATGTTATTGCGGCCCGTCATAATAAAGTAGAAGCGCTATGTGGCCCATGAAGAAAAGAGGTTTAGTATGGCTGTTTTAGTCTGTTACACGTTGCATACACAAATATTTAACCTAGGTCAGGTGGGCAGTGGCGCCATGTTAAATACTGGTATTCAGTACTCGGTTAGACTGGAAGCCGACCTCAGTATTCTTGCAAAAATGATGAAGCTCGTTAGATGATGCTATTTATATCTGATGTGGGTAGAAAGGGCTTAGGGTGCCTGTCCATTTCAGCGGAGCGAGGCAGCGGAGCGGAGAAACGAAGAAATAACCAATAGAATTGCATAAAATCTCCGCACCACGTGAGTCATTAACATTTTGACTGACATGATTGGTTAATATTCCCCGTTTCTCCGCTCCGCGCAAATGGATAGGCAGCCTTATCTTACTATAATAATATTATAAATGCGAAAATTTGTGAGGATGGATGGATAGATGAATGTTTGTTACTCTTTCACGTCAGAACGCCTTCTTCTTCTTATCGTGTGGGCAGTAAGGTCTAACGACCCCACACACCCTAGTGTCAGAGTTTTTTAAATCGCCTCAAGGGCCTTTGACATGGTTTATTTGACGACCGCCATTTGGCAGCCGGGACCACCGGCTTATACGTGCCTTCCAAAGCACGGAATCATATTTTTATCAGATAATCAGGCGATTCAAGCCTGCAATGTCCTAGCCAAACTGAAAACAACTTTACAAAGTATGCTTCCCGTGGGAATCGAACCCACGACCACCGGGTCACAAGGCAAATGCCTAAACCACTCGACCACGGAGGCAGTCCTGTTAGTCTGTTGTTTGGCATAGAGCTAGATTATAGTCTGGAAGAGCACATAGGCTACACCCATCCCGGGAGTATATTCCTCAGGGATAATTTTTGACTATCACGCGGGCAAAGCCGCTGGCGCCAACTAGTGCATGTATAATTTTACAATTACTACAATGATTTTTTTGTACAAACTCCTATTGTTTTGAGTCTGATATTATTCGGGTATCATTTATTTGCTTTTATAATAACAATTTGTTGATACATTGTCTAGCTATAAATTCTAAAACATTTCAGTTAAAAATATTTATTCTAAATGTAACAAGCATTTTGATTTATCACTGGCATTAAAATAACTTTAGAATCTGATCTTAGGCTTTAGTTTATCGAGATTATATTTTAAATGATGAGCTTATATATAAATCTTATAACCTCTAGCAATATCTTTCTGTTTTAGCCCAATTTGTTTGCTGTATTATCAAAATGATCTTCATGATAATCGATGATACGCCAGAAGTCTCGTCAATGGTAAAAAATACAAGTATACCAGCGAACTCTTATTGTTTTTAAACTCTGTACTACGCCAGGCCAGCTGTGAGCACTCAAGTGTAGCACATTGTGAATGCGAGCGATGTGTGACTCGCTGTCCAACACAGACCAGGGAGGCTACTATTTAAGCCCGAAGTCTGTAGTTTCAAATTTTTTTTAACATGTTATTTTAACACTGCAGCCTTCTAATAGGTTTTCCTGTAATTTTTAGGTAAAGATCTATTATTTCCATTTTTTTCAAAATTTTAGGCTCAGTAGCTTCGGAGATAAGTGGGGGGAATGGTCATTTTTCGTCTTATTTCTTGAATAACTTCAAAACCATTTATTTTAAAATTATGAAAAAACTATAATTAAAACCCTCACAGTAAGCCCTTTCATTTGATATGTCACACAATATTGATCAAAAAACTTTTTTCACCCCCAAAAGTGACCCCCATACTAAACATTTAATGATTTTCGTAACGCGTCCGTGTTTGGGTCGCAGGAGTCCATATTATGTGTACCAAATTTCAACAGAATCGGTCCTGTAGTTCCGGAAAACACTTAATATAACAAAACAAGCATTTAACATAAATTAACGCCATGTCCAAGACCCTGAAGCGGTAGGCAAAAGTTTCCGCCGTCAATATACCGGCTATGTTCAAGTTCCATGTTGGGACTTAGTAGCAAGTAGCAGTTCGGCTTATGCCCGATGATTGCAACAGATTCGGCACTTTTTTTACTCATAGATTTCAACTAATTTCTACGAAGATATTTAAAGATACTTTCCTATAAGGGTTCCGTTTTTTTTTTCGGAACCTAAATTAATCAAAATTAAAATTTTATGAAAGTAGGGAAGATATGCGTCACATTCGCGCAAAACGGCCATCTCTCAGCATAATGCTGGGACTCGTGCGCGAGATAGAGCCACAGCGCTGATTTTCAGCGACTATGCCTTATTATGCCTCCATAATGAGTTATTCATCTTTGAAACCTAACTCATGGAAAAAATCTTGGTTTCTGCAATATTCAGTTAGGATTGGATATTGCTATTGGTCAAAGAAATTTGGTTGCTCAGTAAATACCACAGCACAAACTTCTCATATTTTTTAACACACAACGACACTTTCTACAACTTTTATAGCTGTGAATTATTATTCAACAAAACAACTAAGCTTCACAAACCCGGTCTGACGAACCGCGCAAAACTCCACGAGATTTCGAGAAAGAAATGACATTTTCTATCCGCTTATAAATTCTCAAGTAAAATAACATTTACGTACGCAAGTCTAGACATCACAGTACCTGAACTTCCATAATATAAGGCGAAGTGAACGAGACAGATTTTCTCGAAGAAATGTAGCATGTTCTGGAGATAGGTACGTCGCTTGCTATCTAAATAATTCTCGTGTCGCCCTATCTTGTCATATGTTTAAGAAGCCATGTTCAGTGGAACCGTGTCTTTGTCTAGTACGTTGTTATACCCTAATCAGAATGGCTTATTCTGCGACGTTTCTTCCATCTTTTTAGTCAGGTTCAGGTAAGTCAAGGCTTTTGTAAACGAGGCTAAAATTGGATGAATTTTATTCTTGGCAATTTGTCTTTTGTTGTTCATAGCTCTCTGCTTATTATTTTATGTATTAGGTCTACCAACAATTGTTTACACTAATCTACAAACAAAAATAAAACATGCGTTAAAACTCTACACATTGCAACAATGACTTATAGATAAACACCACATGAACAAGAAGAAAACCATGTAGTTGTAAAAAAATAATATTAATACTAAATTTATTTATTTTTTATTTATTATAATAAATTTATTTAATTATTATTATTTTTTTAGCTACATATTGTACAAGTAAACTTAGTAAAATAATTAAGCTCTATATAATAGTAACATGCAAAACATTAAAATTGCAAAATAATTTCTTTGAAAAGTAACGTACACAACAGTTCTAAAACTTTTACATCAAATCTGGTAAACATTTTAGAAATTTAAATTTTTGCTTGTTGAGAGAATCAAAGAGAAAATCAACCACATCACTGCAACTATTCAAAACCCTAGAATACCTAGCACATGGAGAGTTAGATCCTAACACCGTTCTTCTAATAACTTTGAGGTACCTGGCTAGGTGCCTCAAAGTTATTGATTTTCCGTATGGTGTCAGCTGGTGCGGTATCGTAAAAGAATAATACCATCCCATCACTTCCCGTGGGTGTCGTAAGAGGCGACTAAGGGACTCGCCGGAGAATGAGCAGCAGCGTACCCTGTCAAATCAACATCATACACTGCGATCGCCAACCCACGTGCCAAGCGTGGCGATTATGGCAAACCCCTTTTGGGGGACGCCTATTTTCAGCAATGGACGTCTTTCGGCTGATATGATGATGATGATGGTGACCGTTCTTCTCATTATAATCAACTCTATCAATCATTTAATCTTACTTTTAAATCTAATATATAAAACCCTCATGTCACGGTGTTTGTTACAGAACTCCTCTGAAACGGCTCGACCGATTTTCATTAAATTTTGTGTGTATATTTGGTAGGTATGAGAATAGGTAGTAGGTTATTTTCTTTTTATTTTATATGGCTAATAAACGTTTGCCAAGTCAGCCAGTACTATTATAAATGCAATAGCTTGGATAAATGGATGTTTGTTACTCAACCACGCCGAAAATACCTGTAAACCTTTGGAGTAATTGCTACAAAAGTTGGCACTAATCACTAATTATATTTAAAAAATCCTTTAACGATATAATATAGTTAAATTGTCTATGTTATTGATTGTTCTCTAAGGAAGCACATAGATTTTTGTTCTTGTCCTTTATAATATAGCATGTAAGGTGTATTCTTTGTTGGAGATGGATATATGGCTATGGATGGATTCTAATAAAATAAAATACAATAAAAGGCTTATCAAATCTGGATGAAACTTGGCAGAGATGTGTTTTTTTTTAGTTTGGGATAGGTCATAGGCTTTTATCGCAGGAGTATGTTTCCTTGAAATAATTTACCGGGCGAAGCCGCTGATAGAAGCTAATAATATACTTCTTTATATTAGTAGAACCATTAGTAAATGAACAGGGAATACCTATAAGACAATCTATTGTATAGGTAGGTAGTGATTTAAAAACCGTTTGTAAATGTTAGAGTGAATAGATTACTTCTAGGCAAGCGTGGTCCATCTTCGACCACATCGTTATTTTCCATCGGGTGAGATAGTGGTCAAACGCGTGCCTATCATTTTTTTTTTAAATGTTATTTTAACACTACAGACTTCTAATAGGTTTTCCGGTAATCTTTAGGTAAAGATCTATTATCTCCATTTTTTTTTCATAATTTTAGGCTCAGTAGTTTCGGAGATAAAGGGGGGAATGGTCATTTTCGTCTAATTTCTTGAATAACTTGAAAACCATTTATTTTTAAATTATGAAAAAAATATAATTTAAACCCTCACAGTTAGCCCTTTCATTTGATATGTCATACGATATTGTTCAAAAAACTTTTTTTAAATTTTCTATTTTGACCCCCAAAAGTGAACCCCATACTAAAAAATTAATGATTTACGTAACGCGTCCGTGTTTGGGTCATAGAAGTCCATATGTGTACCAAATTTAAACAGAATCGGTCGAGTGGATCCGGAGAAAACTGGCCGTGACAGACGGACAGACAGACACCCGAGTGATACTATAAGGGTTCCGTTTTTTTTTTCGGAACCCTAAAAACCGACCAAGTCCGAGTCGGACTTTCACACGAAGGGTTCCGTACTTAAGACCGTAAGTTTTATTATTTGTCGCTATAGCGGCAATAGAAAGACACAATCTGTTAAAATTTCAACTGTCTACCTATTACGGTTCTTGAGAAAAAAAAACTGCATTCAGACAGACAGACGGACGGACGGATAACGGAGGCTTACAAATAGAGTTCCGTTGGTTACTCCTTGGATACGGAACCGTAAAAAATTCAACTTCAAGTACTTAAACATTTCCCCCAGTAAGCCCCTACAACTTGTTGATAAGGTAGACAAACACTTGTGTTTCATCCTGAGCCCGGCGCAAAAATAACGCAAACAAGCGTCCACGGAACCCCCAAAATAAAACTAAGCTTTAACCACACAAAATACTCCCACATCAATTTCTTATGTTTGTTAACTGAATGGTAGATAAGCCGGTAATTCGCGCTTAATTACGGGAATTACTGGCTTATCGTCATAAATATAGTATCGAAGCGAGTGGAGTCGCGTCGCATGGCACTGCGCAATTACGTCAACCGCGCCCTGAGGAGCTTTTTGGTAAATACTTAGATGTTGAGGTTTACTGGAATATGTAATGTCTGCTGTTTAATTTCTGGTTTGTGTAACGAGCCTGTACGCTGATGTTGCCAATTGAAAACCCACGCCATGTGTCTGTTACGTAAAAAGCATCATCATCATCATAACAGCCGAAAGACGTCCACTGCTGGACATAGGCCTCCCCCAAAAAGGGGGGGGGGGTTGCCATAATCGCCACGCTTGGCAGGCGGGTTGGCGATCGCAGTGTATGATTTTGATCTTACAGAGAACGCTGCTGCCCATTCTCCGGTGAATCCCTAAGTCGTCTTACGACACCCACGGGAAGTGATGGGATGGTATTACTCTTTTACGGCACCATGCGGCATCATACGGCACCGGCCGACACGATACGGCAAAAAACATACACCATACGGTAAAAACATGCATTTGCTTATTTATTTTACAAATATGATTACAGCATTATTGTCTACCATGGGAGTTGCAGATAATTTATGCAGCTAATTCTAAGTAGGTGTAGGATTCGATAGTTATAGATTCGTGTCTCTACAGGGCAATGCTATGTAAACAGTTCGTCTTATATAGGAATAATCTCGATTTTTTTAAAGCTCCAAGAACCGTTTACTTATGTGTTTGCTATTAATTTCAACGTAGGCAGGAGGGAACTTCACTATTAGGTTAATTCTAGGAAAACGAAAATTTTATCAGCCTGGGGTAACTTAGGAACAGTCACATTTGAAAACCTGTGCTCACCCGGGCGCAATAGCCGTCGCGAAACAACAACAATTGAATAGTTTTATTGTAAAAAAATCGGCAGCCACCATGTTTTGTGGTCGTACAGATAAAGAAGGGACCCTAAAACCTAAAAAGCTTCCGTTTTTCCTTTGGACGTACGGAACCCTAAAAATATATTTATGACTATTATTAAAAAAAAAACAGACCACCTTTCCAAACCCTTCAAAGCACCTCATCCAGTAAATTAACATTCATAGCAAAAAGATTTATATTGTCTCCTCAGTTGGCTCCACATGGTACGGCTTGCCGCGGTGTAATTACAAAATTTACAACAGCACAGCGACTCAGCGTAATCGTTCACATTCATGGCTAACTGACGACCGTGAACTGCCTGCGTTTGTGGCGTTCAGGGCCCGAAATAGGACCGAACATGTGTTGTGCTGGTAATGGTTCTGTCGTGATTTGAAATGTAGGTTTGCCCGTGGATTAACGTAACATATTTATTTGTTTGTCAGTTTTTTACAATAGAGTTGTGGTTGTTTTGCGATGTCGAAATAGTGACTTATTATTGAATAGATTTTACAATTACAAGCGACTTTTAAATAAAAAAATAACAGTACAAAGTAAACAATAACTTTGATTTCGGAAGTCGGTGTTTTTGGTAGTTTCTTCGTATTTTGACACTGACTTCCGAAATTAAAGTAATTTTTTACTTTGTAGTGTATTTTTATTTGGAAATCGGTTGTATTTTCTTTAAAAAACACCACTGAAAAATCGCAGGAAAACAAAATACGCAATTTTGTTTACTTGGATGACAAAAACCCGTTATCCAAGTAAACGAATTCCAGTTATTTTGATTTAAACGCCAAACTTCCTAACCGATTTTGATAAAATGTCTATGGGACCAACCGGGAAGTATATTCTTTCAGATCTTTTCAGATAGAAGAATTTTTCAAATCAGTTCATAAACGACGGAGTTATAAGGTAACAAACATAAAAAAATACAACGGAATTGAGAACGTCCTCCTCCTTTTTTTTAAAATCGGTTAAAAATGAGACAGAATTTGAGAATATTCTGCCATACCGCGGTCCTGGGAGTCAATGGGCAGCACGGGTAGGTTTTAGAAGAGTCTGATACCGCTCCATCCAGAGCGGGAGAAGTCTGGTGATTTCCCATCCACAAAAAGGTAGGAAAACAGGCCGTAAAACTTATATTAATACTCAATACTATATCGCATTCCACAACGTCGGCTTAGGTGGTAAACATTTTAAAAGTAACAATCATGGACCCTGTCGGGCACAGCAAAAGCAAGATGTGGAGATGAGGACTTAACATTTAACTTATTCTAAAATGATTTTTTGTCTATTCTATGCAAGTTTCAAAGATTTATCGTTTAAATATTCGTTTACGCTGTTCACATTTTTAGATCTAAGGTAACTGCACTACTTTTAAGAAAATGTTATTATACTGTGAAAGACTTTTTAAATGATGCAACTTTATAAAATTGACTTTTATAATTACTTAGGACATATTATTGCGATTTTTTAATTTAGACACTTGACATTAAATTAATTTGCTAATGACTGTGATATTATTATTATTTTTGACTTTTGTTTGTTTATTTTTTATTATTATAATTAATTCTATTTGCATTGTTGACATTTTCCATTTATTTTATTATTCTACCTAACGATTTGCATGCCGTAAGGTAAAATGTAGCTGATCTATGTATTTGTCTAAGTTATTTTATATTGTACCTACATTTTGAGCAAATAAACATTCTGATTCTGATTCTGATTCTTAGTAAAAGTTTTTTTTTTTATTTATTCGTGAATAAATACAGATTTTTTTAAAATTCTTATTGATTCCGGCAACATGTTGTATAATTTTATTGACATGATCAGAGGGCTTGTTGAGTGTATTTTTAAGCGGGATGTTGGTAGGTTGAGTCGTGTTTTGTATCGGAGTGCGTATCGTGTCTCTATGTCTTCGTTGAAATTATCTTCTTTTTTTTTATTTGTTATGGGTTTGCTCGTGGAGCAGTGGTGGCCGAGTGGTAATGACTCCGACTTACGAGTTGTAGGTCGCGGGTTCAAACCCAGCCAGGCACATTACTTTGTGTAATTTATTTCATCACAACTGCTCTCAAAACGGTGAAGGAAAACATCGTGAGGAAACCGGCATGTCCTAGCACCAAAAATTACCGCCCATTCCCTCTCCTAGAGAGAGGAGGCCTGAGTCCCAACAGTGGGAACATTATAAGGCCGACTATGCTATATGCTATGGGTTTGCTCTTGACTCTAGTCTAGTTCAGAGATAACGATGGAGCGAGCTTACCCAGAAGGAGCCTGTACACTAGAGTGTACAGGCTCAAGAGCAGGTTGAAGAGATTAGGGTTGTAAGCGTTTGGAAACACAGATGCAGGCAGAGAGTTCCACTGGTGGAATAGCAACAAGGTAGAGATGGTAAGATGCAACACGTGTGGATGTCCGATGGTAGAAGGGGGCCGGTGGGATGAGGTCGTGGAGTTCTTGGGCACACTCACCGAAGTACAATCTGTAGAAAACCGACAAGCAGGCAACCTTACGGCGATGAGCCAAGCTATGTAGCTTGGCATCCACCAGTTTTACGTCACTGATGAGCCTCTTAGCTCAAAGTTCCACCGTAAACGTCCGAACCGTTCTCTTGAAATTATCTTTAAATTTCTTCGTAGAAATTAGTTGAAATCTATAGTAAAAAGTGGCGAATCTGTTGCAATCATCGGGAATAAACCGAACTGCTACTTACTACTAAGTCCCAACATGGAACTTGAACATAGCCGGTACATTGACGGTGTGAAACTTTTGCCTACCGCTTCAGGGTCTTGGACATGGCGTTAATTTATGTTAAATGCTTGTTTTGTTATATTAAGTGTTCCGAAAATCTGTAAAAAACGGAACCCTTATTGGATTGGTTTTTTCCGGATTTACAGGACCGATTGTGTTGAAATTTGGCGTAAATATGGACTTCTGTGACTCAAACACGGACACGTTACGTAAATAAATATTTTTTTTAGTTTTAGGGTCACTTTTGGGGTCAAACTAAAAAGAAAAAATGTTTTTCAATCTGTACCATGTCTAGTAAGTACCGCTTACTGAGAGGGTTATAATTTTGTTTTTTTTTTTTCATAATTTTAAAATAAATAGTTTTGAAGTTATTCAAGAAACTAGCTGACCCGCGCGGCTTCGCTCCCGTCAACTGGCTACTCTACCTACCGACCCTAACCTACCTACCTTACCTACCTAATTACCTACCCTACCTACCTACCATAGCTACCCTACCTCACCTACCTACTCTACCTACCTGCCTACCTACCCTACCTACCTGCCTACCTACCCTACCTACATACTCATTTTTTTTTTGTATTTTAATTCTCATTATGCTATTCCGGACGAAGGAATTAGTCTTCGTCCGGAATAAAACACAAAAACTATGAAAATCGGTCGAGCCGTTCTCGAGTTAGTTAGAATAGTGTTCGAACAAACCCGACTTTGAGAATTTTGCTATATTGTGAAAGATTCGACCTTTTTCTAGAAAACATTTTTATATCAGCGAGACAGAAATAAAACGATTAAACTGAAGGAAGACGGACAGCGGTGGCTTATTAATAAATAGGGTTCCGTTAGCAACCTTGGTACGGAACCCTAAAAATCGACTTGGTTCGCACGAATCAAGATCGTACGCGAAGGCTTAAATAATAGGGTCCCATTAGCAACTTTGGCACGGAACCCTATAATTTGCCTTGGCTCGCAAATCGAACCGTCTGATACTTAGCACAAATTAAAAACTTAGTTGCGGGCAACCTGGGAGTCTTTAAGACAAAAGTGAATTGGTTGCTTCTAGGCAAACGTGCTCCATCTTCGACCGCATCATCGTTTACCATCAGGTGAGATAGTGGTCAAACGTATGCCTATCTTTAGTAAAAAAAAAATCTACTCCGTATCACCTAACCACAGAGAACTAATGATTTGACAGTTACTGTGAAATCGTGTTGTCATTCATTCTTAGTTCGGGTTTGGGATTAATCGTTAGTCTGTAGGTGATACGGAGTAGAATACGTCCGCAACTAAGCCCGAAACTACGGACTTCGGACTTAGAGAGTAGCCCCCCCAAAATCGATCGCTCCCGTCACCGTGACCACCTTTGGTACGGTACCTTATTATTATTAGCCTTGTTTCGCAAATCGAACCGTTCGTTGCTTCGCTCTAAACGGAATCAATCGCGGAGGCTTAGAAGTTGGGTCCTGTCAGCACCTTTGGTACAGGCCTGATCCGAAAGTCGAACCGTCCAGTACTTCAAATAACTAAATCAGTTTAAGACTCTACGATAAAACTTTTTTACAAAAAATGTAACCGACTTCCAAAACAAAACACTCAAAGTATAAAATTATTTTAATTTCGGAAGTCGGTGTTTTTGGTTATTTCTTTTTTTTACACCGACTTCCAAAATTAAAATTATTTTATACTTTGAATGTTTTGTTTTGGAAGTCGGTTACATTTTTTGTAAAAAAGTTTTTTATTTTTCACTTTTTAGTGGTACCTGCGTACCCATTCACAGCGTACCGGCGTGATGTTATGTTATGAAAATAAAACTAAGTGTTTTCGGTGTAAAGGTCTCGTCAATACGAATGAAATAAGCCCAAACACTTGGTAGTTCCTACATACCGATGTGGAGTTCCCTTGACTCTCTATCGTCTCCATCATCAAGTCGGATCCAAACTTTCATTCTTTTGTAGTGTCACCCGATATACACACGAATATCAAGTTTTTACCAAATACGTGCCTACAATTTTCGAGAGTTGCCCTCGATTTCTCAGGGTTTCCATCATCAGATCCTGACGTGGTGGCAATGGGACCACACGGAAAGCACCAGCTTTCATATAAAAAAAGAATCATGAAATTCGGTTCGGTTCATAAAAAAAAAATACAGTCGAATTGATAACCTCCTCCCTTTTTTTGAAGTCGGTTAAAAAGCACTTTAAACGAAACCAGCACAGCTCAGAGATTGAAGCAATTTTGGTCCCTATCCGTTTAAGACCTTCCAGAGACCAAACCGAAATTCCTACGAACTACGAATGTGTTTAATAATCGTGGGAGGTCATTCTCCAGCGGAAAATCTTAACACCGCAATTCAGAAAAACGCGTCATCAGTGCAACGCCATCTATCGGCCATATAAACTGACAAAATATTTGGCAGCAGAAGACGTTAAATAAGAACGAACGATGTACCGTACCGTATGTAACGATAAATAACGAAAAGGTATAAAAATGGTCACTTTTATTTTGCCACGTATTAAAAGTTTCACAAATAACTCAACAATATTGAATGCTTTTGTGCATTTTATTTTTTCTCAATAGATGGCGACATTAGGAAGTTTCTTCCTAAACTTAAAAATTCAATATCTTTTGATTTTGTGGGTCGATTTTGATGAAATAAACGCTAAATGTTACTCGGGTTATCACTTAATATTTTTAAGTACTTAGATTTGCAATCCAATCTGTGGTTTATGCGTGATGCTCCCACAAACGCACAGACAAACAGACAAACAGACAAAAATTTCAAAAATTGCATTTTTGTGTTTTATACATTTTTCCTGAGTTTTCTGTGTAATTTTCATGGAAAAATATTCAATGTACAGACACGGTTAGTCTACGATTTTATTATATGTATAGATTAGATCAAAAATGACCATTCCCCACCACTTATCTCCTACTACGGAACCAAAAATTTTGAAAATAAAAATCAGACATTAGTTCTATACCTAAAAAATACAGGAAAATCTATAAGAAGTCTATAGTGGTAAAATAACATGTTAAAAAAATTAAATTGGTTCGGAACCCTTTTCACGCGAGTTCGACTCGCACTTGGCCAGTTTTATTTAGAATAGTGTATTAATTAGTTTTATGACTTAATCAATGTTTGGTTTGGCATCCAATACAAGTCTATTTAAGTACATCGAGCTATGTTTGGAATTTTAAATACAATTTAAAATATAATCATTGTGGAAAAGAAAAGATTCCGACAAATTGAGAAACTCCTCTCCTTTTTTCAAGTTGGTTAAAAACTGGACCGCATGAAAGAGTAAAATTTACCTCCTAGCTCGATAGATGGCGTTGTTCCTTTTCTGAATCGCGCTATGGTTTCGTTACACACATTTGGTTGGGTCTCTATGCAATCTCAAACAATAAACCTTCCCGACAGTCATCTGCGACTGTCAATTTTTGACACAATCTCTGGAAATATTCAGAGATTTTTAACATTGACATCACGTCACGTGCAAATAAGGTTTAAAATCCTGCGGTCTTGAACCAGGCACAGTGAAGAGTTGCGTAGAAAATTTTACTGGCATTTTTAGGGTTCCGAATATCCGTAAAAAACGGAACCCTTAAGGTGCCTGTCCACTACGGCGGCGGCGAAGCGGAAAAACGGAGAAATTTTAGCAAATAGAATTGCATAAAATGTCCGTATTACGTGAGTCACTGACATTTTGACTTATCTATTTAAATATATTTGATTGGTTAATATTTCCCCTTTTCTCTGCTCCGCTACTTCGCTCCGCTGTAATGGACACGCAGCCTTATAGGATCACTCGTGTGTCTGTCTGTCCGTCTGTCACAGCGAGTTTTCTCTGGATCTACTGGGCCGATTCTATTGAAATTTGTTAATCATATGGTCTTCTGTGACCCAAACACGGACGCGTTACGTAAACAAATAAGAAGTCTGTAGTGTAGTTGTTGTAAAATAGTTTTTGAAGATCTAATCGAACTGAAAGTTTTCATTTTTGGTACATATACCTAAGTATTTACCCATCTTTTTATCAAAAACTGCTTTGTTACTGATCTGTGCGCTACTAGCGCCACTTTGACAGTTGTCGGCCCCATTACAAACCATGTCAATTGACAGCTTACGTTAAAATGTTACCGTCAAACTTCAAGATCGATACAAGTGTAATTTTAC
The DNA here is from genome assembly GCA_947578705.1 of Lacanobia wlatinum. Classification (NCBI taxonomy): domain Eukaryota; kingdom Metazoa; phylum Arthropoda; class Insecta; order Lepidoptera; family Noctuidae; genus Lacanobia; species Lacanobia wlatinum. The sequence goes on from OX388032.1 coordinate 4,968,087, forward strand.
CGTGGGATACAAAATTAATGCCCTGATATGAAGTTAATTAATAAAGTTACAAAAGGGAGGATAATTATTCCGTCAAGGTCGAGAGGTAGGTAAATATTAAACCAACCTTAGTTATGTTAGGAGTTAGTGTTTCTTGTTTTTGTATAATTTATGGGTTCTTTGCCGTTAAGTTGGTATTTTTGGAATTGTTTAGTGTTTTAGTTTACTGTCGTAGAGAATGTTAGACTTATTAGCATGCCACAGTGCTATGATGTTTTGTTTTTTTTGCTAGGAATTAGAGGAATCGATTAACAGACGGACTCGGATAATCCCATTGAGTATGTCACAACGACAAAAGCACTATCCAGACGAATTAACAAAAAAACCGGCCAAATGTGCCTCGGGCTCGCACACGAAGGGTTCCGTACCATAAACCTTAACTTTTATTATTTGTTGTTTTAGCGGCAATAAAAATACACAATCTGTGATATTTTCAACTGTCAACCTATTACGGTTCTTGAGATGCAGCCCGCAGACAGATAGACGGACGAAAAGACAGCGGAGACTTAGTGATATCGTTCCGTTGGTACTCTTTAGATACGAAACCCTAAAAAGGTATATAATGAGGCTCTAAAAATAAATAAGTTGCACCAGCCATTTTCTGTATCTGCACTACCTTAACGTCGACAGTCTAACAATGCCTAAGGCATTAAGTCCGCTTGTGTACAGTCTTTTTACTTATGCATAAAGTTTTAATAAATAAAATAACTTGAAATATAAAACTGCAAACATTTTCTATAATTTATCAAAACAAATCAACCTTAAATAAAAATCACAATTTTTGTAATATTCGAAACAGCGAAAGCCCTTGACCGACATATTTCTTTCAACCAGTGTTAATGAGGGTTCGCTTTAACCAGTTAAGGGCACTACAGTTGTCATTATTTTAATGAACACCCCCTTTACCCCACCCTCTCTCGAACACCCCCTTATTACGGTAATGACTGTGTCAAATATTCATGGTGAACTAACAGTCGGGATATCGACTGTTTCTGGTTTTAAATTGTAGGTAGTATTTTCAGCGTTGATTTGATAATACAGGTGAAATTTAATTATTAGAAATTTAATTTAACAAAACTTTTGAATTTTTTTTCAAAAATTAATAATGCAGTTTTAGTTTTTATCAACATCAGGCCCAAAAATCTACCACTGCATTATTGGATTTAAAAACTATATTAGTTACGGTTTAGATAGGCAGCTTTAGTCAGAAATTTTAAAACAAATTTGTTAATAAAAATGAGCTCTGTCCTTTAGTTTGCCATGTATTATTACTCTTCAGAATTTTATCCTTATTAGCTACGCTATCGGATGGTGTAATAATACAGGATGTGTTTTATTTTTCAAAATCAACTGGTTCCATTCCTGGGTAGGAAAAACGTTTTTTTTTTAAATCCAATGATTCAGTTTTAGTTTTCAACAAAATCGGGCTCGAGACTCTTTTCAGTGTTTTTTGATATTCCGTATAGTTTCGGATTTGGCCCTGAAGGCACACTTAAAAAAAAACAGCCTGTATATGCTTTTAATCCATTAAAGACTTCTCAGTTCTTCTAGAATTAAATAATATTCAAGGTTCTTCTACCAGTATACATCATCAATCAATTAATATAAAATTCTTCCGTTACTGGGTGATTGAGTGATTGAGTAAATGAGTGACTGACATACAACGCACAGCCGAAACTTCTGGTCGTTGAAAGCTAAAATTTAGCATGTAGGTTCCTTGAGGAGTGTAGGGGTGCACTAAGAGAGTATTTCCCGAAATTCTTACGGGAACGGGAAAAAAGTGGGATATGCGCATTCGAAGTCGCGGGGAAAGGGCTAGTTTTGAACAAAATTTCATAATAAACTCATTCCCCAGTTCTGAATTTCCAATGCAATGCACGAATGCAGAAGCGCGGGCTATATCTAGAGGTCCTTTGTGCAACGACAATAGCCCAATGGCTTGTTGACAAACGATCGAGTGGTCGTAACTTCGATTCCTATCCCGGTCAACTATTGTCTGGGAGCCACTTCTAGTTAAAGTATGTCTAACTGCATTGGAGACATGGCATAGGTACCTCGGTTTTGCTTGGTTTTCGGGTGAATTATTTATTTCTAGTCTCTGATCATTTGATACTGAATTGATTCAAGATGTGATTCGATAACTTAGATATGCTATTTGAAACACACGCATCAGCTTGTAGGTGCTACTGTGTCTTATCAAATAACATAATAATAGTGAGGTATAAATAATAGTGTTTTTTAAAGCAATTATGAAAACTGGACTGGACTGCACTGCCGGAGTCTGTGTTTCCTGATAGCTACAACCTGGGAGTCTTTAAGTCAAGAGTGAATAGGTTACTTCTAGGCAAGCGTGCTCCATCTTCGACCACATCATCGCTTACCATCAGGTGTGATAGTGGTCAAACGCGTGCCTATCAATAGTAAAAAAAAAACTGGAGTAGTGAAAACGTTTCGAATAAAAAACTTCGCTAGATATTCTGTAGATACATTTATGTTCACTTAAATGAACCATACGACATGGCGACAGATTATTTGATAAATTGCATAGTTGCTCCCATAGATATTTTTACATTTCTGTGGTTGCTCCTATATGGGTTCATTAATTAAATTTAACCCTTAATTAAGAGGTTACCGGTAACAAAAACGAAAGTAAAAAAAACTGTGTAGGTTTAAAAGTAAACACACCTGCCTACAGATTATTGGAAAAATATTTTATTTACAATCCAATATTAACATCCCATCCAGACAGTAAACTATTTGAAATGTATTTGAAACTCCTATGTAAACACTAGCTATATATTCAAGCAAATAATATAATATTATCATAGGTACCAAACGACCTTAGGATGTCTCGGGCAATGTCTAGACGTTTGTCTAAATAACCTATCACGAGGAGTGACCGCGACGTGAATGTTTAGTAGGTGTTTTGAAAAATGAGCTACGGGCTGAAGGGTTTTGCAGGTAATTTATTTTCTGTTCATGTAAAACATTTTGATGAGAGTCGTAGGTTTATTTTGCCATGATATATGTATATGACAAGCTTATCATACCAAAAGGTTTCTAAGAAAAACTGTTGTAACTTAAGTTATAAGTATGAATGTGGTTGGCTATTCGAGTAACGTTGGAAGGCCTCCACAAGGTGGATCTATGACCTGGTGAGGGTCGCGGGTAGCCGATGGATGCAAGATGCACAGGACCGGTTGTCGTGGCACCACTCGGAGGAGGCCTATGTCCAGCAGTGAACGTCTTTCGGCTGATATGATGATAATGATGATAAGAGTAAAGAAAAATAAAACTATGGATAAACCGTGTGAAAAATGATATGGCCAGATAAGGGGTGACTACATAATAAATAACGACTTATAGAGGAGGACCAGAATAGGGGTGCCTATCCATCACAGCGGAGCGAGGCACAGGAGCGGAGAAACGGAAAAATATTAACCAATCATGTCAGTCAAAATGTCAGTGAGTTACGTGGTGCGGAGATTTTATGCAATTCCATTGGTTAAAATTTTTCCGTTTCTCCGCTTCGCTGCCTCGATCCACTGTAATGGTACGCTACGTAGACTAATGCAGCCATTAGGCGTCGAAAGTTTACGTAAAATATAGCAGGATGAGCTAGACAAAATATATAAACAACTAGTTGACTCGCGCAACTTCGTCTGCTCCGCTCCTATTGGGCTTAGTGTGATGATAATATAGCTTATAGCCTTCCTCGATTAATGAGCTATCTAACACTGAAAGAATTTCTTAAATCGGACCAGTAGTTCCTGAGATTAGCGCGTTCAAGCAAGCAAACAAACTCTTCAGCTTTATATATTAGTACAGATGTTCCATGTTCCATACTAACCCTAGACCAAACGAGTTGGATATGCTTCCATGCATCCATGATAAATGAAGAAAAAAAATATGCAGCTTCCAGTCTCTCTGGATGTGTCTGAGAACAAAAAAAAATCAAAAAAATTCAAACTAGGCTGACAATCAGCACTTTTTGAACGTCAAAATTTACATGAGGATAGTCCTCCAAATCGCCCAGCCCGTCACCACTTCCTAGTGTTTTAGATGTATTTAACATGGAGTGTCTCCTAGATCTGAAAACCACAACCCATTAACTTGGTTACAACTGAAAAAGATCGACAAAGAACAGCCAGGAATAATTGCTCAACGTGATTTCCGGTGCACGAAGGAAACTGAATATGTTATAATGGTCACCATCTACGGTCCAACCTCGGCAAAAGTTGCTTAACCTTGAATATTGATACGTGCGACTAGTCACGAGATCCTCTAGCTCTTATGAGTTGGTTGCTTTAAAAATAGTATCTAAATAAGTCATGTTATTGTTTCTTGCCACGTCTGTCGCATGTCTAATGAGCTGGGTCAAACTAACCACTACGTAGACTGGAATCGATGACTTTTTTTTTAACGGGGGAAATCCTCATGGATGTCCTCCGCCCTGGGGCGGGCGGATCTGTCAGACTCTTACTGACTAAACCCACACCGGTGTTCCATCTCTCACCTACGCCGGAGATACCGGGAACTTACGACTTCCGTAAACCCCGGCTGGTGCCGGCCCACCTCTGCGGGCCACCTCGGGTCAGCGGGGGGAGTGAGGTGTTTGACTCCCCCCGCGACGTCAAAGAGGGGCGCACGGGAATACCACGCGCCGCCACCTCGGGTCCGGATGAATGGGGGGCGACGGACATCCCCAAGTCCGCCGCCCCTGGACCCAGTTAGGGGGGCCGGAAGAGGGCAGCGTATGCCCTCCTCCGACGCCCGGTCTTTGCTGCGGGCCGGGAGGGAGGTCGAGATCTCCCTCTCCCTAGCCTCCTTCTGCGCGATAACTGTTTCGCAGAAGGAGACCACCGCGTCCCGGGACTCCTCGCCGCCAACCATAGCACGGACTACAGCTGGAAGCGAGAGGTCACTGCCTACCACAGAGATGAGCCGAGCCGTGTCCTCCCGACAGTCGACGCAGTGGTGACACCGAGCGTCCGGCTCCCTGCCTATGCGACACAGAAACCTCCCAAAGCAGGAATGGATGACTAGCTCAACCAGTCAGGGTATGCCCTTTCTGAGTTCTTAGCGTCCTTAACGCTATTTGTAATAACCCCATGGGTTGGTTAGTGGTTAACGACCGATAAATTCAGACAAACATCACAAACCACCCGGTTTGTGATGTTTTATAAGTCAGACAGCCAACTAGGAATTAGGGCAGTCTTTATAGAAGATGACGAATTAAGCTTTACAAAATTAATAACCAATGGTCCATAATTAAGCTGTACAAAATTAATAACCAATAACCTAACCCTGGATCGATAGAGTTGGAAATCATGGGGAGAATTTAGAACAAGAGTCTTTACTCAGTTCTTATGCCTGGAACGAACCACTCCCCAGACATAACCGACGGCACGGTTGGCGCAGTGGTTGAGCGATTGACTGCTGCGCTGCGTGTCGCAGGTGCGACTCCCGCACGGAACAAATATTTGTATGGCCTACAGATAGTTGTTCCGTGTCTGGCTGTTTGTGTATGTGTATTTGTATGTTTGTGAACGCACCCACGATACAGGTGAAATTCCTAGTGTGGGGCAACGTTTTTTAAACAAAATAAAAAAAGTAACCGGAATGTCACACAAAATCTCTGAAAACGTACTTAGATAAAACTAATACTAGTTCTTATACGGTTATTGCACGGCAGTTGGCACGCGGCCACAGCAGTGCAAATATCAGGAGCCAGTGCGTATGACAAGCTACCCAATTTAGGGACTCGTGGAATTATTTAAATGTGCTATGCAGTTAGCGTGGTGACAACGAAATGTTAGAAACCTGGAAAGGGAGGGAAAATTTTAAAAAAAAGACCGATAAATAGGTTATTAATAACACTTTTACACGTCAGTATTTTTTATCATTTTAACTAAATGAGAAGCTGAACGCACCGATATTGTTTTGAGCTCCGGACGGGCCACGGCCCGGCCACGTCCCCGACATGGACCGGATATGTCTGGTTCAACCTTAAAGTCACCGGCTTCATCTATAGTGTAACATGACCAAAAAATATTGACGTGTGTAATTGTTATTTTGAACCTACTTACAAAATAAATATCAATTATCATGTAAAGGCACCCACAGACAAGCGTGACGTGGCAATGGGAAAACAACGTGACAATTTTGGCTAACTGTTTTGAAAACGAGCCGTCGCATCGATTTTTATGGGATGACGATGCGACATCATATTTATAGAAACTAGCTGACCCGCGCGGCTTCGCTCCCGTCAACTGGCTATTCTACCTACCGACCCTAACCTACCTACCCTACCTACTTACCTATCCTACCTACCAAAGCTACCCTACCTTACCTACCCTACCTACCTACCCTACCTACCCTACTTACCCTACCTACCTACCTATCCTACCTACCTACCCTACCTACCTACTCTTTTTATGCTTACCTTATTGTGCTATTCCGGACGAAGACTAATCCAAAAACACAAAAACTATGAAAATCGGTCGATCCGTTTTCGAGTTAGAAAAGTGTTCGAACAAACCCGACTTTGTTTTAAATATATTAAGAAGATTAAGAATTTTGCTATATTGTGAAAGATTCGACCTTTTTCTAGAAGACATTTTTTATATTAGCGAGACAGAAATAAAACGCATAAACTGAAGGAAGACGGACAGCGGTGGCTTATTAATAAAAAGGGTTCCGTTAGCAAACTTGGTACGGAACCCTAAAAATCGACTGGGTTCGCACGAATCAAAATCGTATGCGAAGGCTTAAATAATAGGGTCCCATTAGCAACTTTGGCACGGAACCCTATAATTTGCCTTGGCTCGCAAATCGAACCGTTTGATACTTAGCACGAATTAAAAACTTAGTTGCGGGCAACCTGGGAGTCTTTAAGACAAAAGTGAATAGGTTGCTTCTAGGCAAACGTGCTCCATCTTCGACCGCATCATCGCTTACCATCAGGTGAGATAGTGGTCAAACGTATGCCTATCTATTGTAAAAAAAAATATATTCCACTCCGTATCACTTAACCAATGAGAACTAATGATAACACGATTTGACAGTTACTGTGAAATCGTGTTGTCATTAATTCTTAGTTCGGGTTCGGGACTAATTTTAAGTCTGTAGGTGATACGGAGTAGAATACGTCCGCAACTAAGCCCGAAACTACGGACTTCGGACTTAGAGAGTAGCCTCCCAAAATCGATCGCTCCCGTCACCGTGACCACCTTTGGTACGGTACCTTATTATAAAAAACCAAACTAATAACCTAAACTAAACCTAAACCTAACTACTAACCAGAAAACTGGCCAATTGCGAGTCGGACTCGCGTGCAAAGGGTTCCGAACGAATTAAAAAATTTTAACTTGTTATTTTGACACTACAGACTTCTTATAGGTTTTCCTGTAATCTTTAGGTAAAGATCTATTATCTCCATTTTTTTTTCAAAATTTTAGGCTCCGTAGTTTCGGAGATAAGGGGGGGGAATGGTCTTTTTTCGTCTAATTTCTTGAATAACTTCTAAATCATTTATTTTTAAATTATGAAAAAAATATAATTAAACTCTTCACAGTAAGCCCTTTCATTTGATATGTCACACGATATTGTTCAAAAAACTTTTTTTTTTAATTTTCTCGTTTGACCCCCAAAAGTGACCCCCATACTAAAAATTTAATAACTTACGTAACGCGTCCGTGTTTGGGTCATAGAAATCCATATGTGTACTAAATTTCAACAGAATCGGTTCAGTGGATCCGGAGAAAACTGGCTGTGACAGACGGACAGACAGATAGACACCCGAGTGATCCTATAAGGGTTCCTTTTTTTTCGGAACCCTAAAAATGGACTTTGTCTGAAATATAAGATTTTTATTTATTATTATTAGCCTTGTTTCGCAAATCGAACCGTTCGTTGTTTCGCTCTAAACGGAATCAATCGCGGAGGCTTAGCAGTAGGGTCCCGTCAGCACAGCACCTTTGGTGCGGAACCCTACAGGCATGATCCGCAAGTCGAACCGTCCAGAACTTCGCAAAACTAAATCAGTTTAAGACTCTACGATAAATGCACTTTAAACGAAACCAGCACAACTCAGAGATTTAAGCAATTTTGATCCCTAACAGTTTAAGACCTTTCAAAGACCTAACCGAAATTCCTACGAACTACGACTGTGTTTATCGTATAATCGTGTGAGGACCAGCGGAAAATATTAACACCGCAATTCAGAAAAACGCGTCATCAGTGCAACGCCATCTATCGACCTTGTAAACTGACAAAATATTTGGCAGCGGAAGACGTTAAATAAGAAGCCCGTTTGTAACGGTAAATAACGATAAGGTATTAAAATGTTTACTTTTATTTTGCTACGTCTACGTATTAAAAGTTTCACAAATAACTCAATCAATGTGTTTTGGTATAACATTCATGCTTTCATGCATTTTTTGGTTCCTCAATAGATGGCGCTCTGACTAATCAGAATACATAAGGAAGTTTCTTACTAAACTAAAAATTCAATATATTTTGATTTTGTGGATCGATTGTATCGATCAATAACGAAAAGGTATAAAATGATCACTCTTATTTTGCCACGTATTAAAAGTTTCACAAATAACTCAACAATTTTTTCGTGCATTTTATTTTTCTCAATAGATGGCGCTCTGACTCATCAGAATACATTAGGAAGTTTCTTCCTAAACTTAAAAATTCAATATCTTTTGATTTTGTGGGCCGATTTTGATGAAATAAACGCTAAATGTTACTCGGGTTATCCCTTTATATTTTTAAGTACGTAGATTTGCAATCTAATCTGTGGTTTATGTGTGATGCTCCCACAAACGCACAGACAAACAGACAAACAGACAAACAGACAAAAATTTCAAAAATTGCATTTTTGTGTTTTATACCTTTTTCCTGAGTTTTCTGTGTAATTTTCATGCAAAAATATTCAATGTACAGACACGGTTGGTCTACGATTTTATTATATGTATAGATAAATCCGTGAAATAATTTCTATAAACACACCTCGTCGTATCGTTGTCGCATTATCACGACAGCCTTAAAATCAGTTGAAACATGAAAATTCTAAATTGCCAATGTACGAGTATATCATTAGGAACAACATGGCGACATGAAATTTCTAAAACAGCGTTGTCATTGGCTGGATCTTATAGTGTGATTACGCATTGTTAGGCGTCCAAATTAGCTGAATTTGTTTGCGAATTGTTGCATTACAGCAATGATTAGATCGCGTGTCGCACATGTGTTTGGAATGTGTGGAGCGGCATTAGGAAACCAATGGACAGTTACGTTCGCGATACTGCATGCTTAGGATTGTTTTGATACTGATTTTTTGACGCAAAAAAAGTAGTTAATTCTATAGGATGGGGCCAGGAGAATATAATAGAATGAGATGAGGCCATTTCCCTCCAGAGGGGCATAGTATATAGTTAGGTTCGGATAGGGGATCGGAGTTTGGGAACCAAAGTAACCAACAGAACACATTGCTCGCAAAACTGATAATAATCGAAGTTCTGGAGTGGTACCGGAATACGCAGCGTTTGAAATGGTGGCACTTGAAGGAGGCCTGTGTCCAGCAGTGGACGTCTTTCAGCTGGAATAATGATATTGAGGGGGAAAAGATGTCTGTACCTTATTTCTTTCTTCAATTAACTTTATCATCGACGTCCAATACATTACATTCTTCACAGATTTTTTTATAGAAACACGAATGCGCAGTTTCTCAACCATAATCATTAGTCACTGATTCTATCAATCACGCGTTAGCTGCTGTGATTGGTGGAATAAATTATTTCAAGAGCCTAAGACTTGATTTGCATTTGATTTGCAACAGTTTTTTTTTCTAGATTTAGGTGTTTCAATCGGTATTTTAATTTAGCACTAATTGGCATTAATTTATGCATTAATTTTTTAGCATTAATTTATGGTCCATCATTAGCTTTAACTATTCACAATGCCAACATATTCAGTAAAAACTAAAATGTATCCTCACTTTTGTCCTGAATTGTCAGTTCAACATGGCGACCCTATGTTCTATAATAGTAGCTGTGCCAAAATGGTTTACATTGTTCTGTGCTTATGCACGGAACTCTGCCAGAAAGGTTTCAATTCTGTGCTTTTGTGCCGCTTATGTCGAAACTCTACATTTTATTATGCGTATTGGTGAAATAGTAAAAGGTATTCACGGAATGGAGTGTATTTCATTGAAAATAATGTTGAATGTATTTGTTATTTTCAAGGTCCGATGTGTTATATTTATAGCTATTTATAAATCTAATCTAAAAGAATCTGGCTAAAATTAGTCACTTTAAACAATATCAAAGTATTAGTTTCAGGATCTGTAGTGTTTATTCGAAAAATACACTTCACTATTCTATGCCATGTTTATAATACCTATAGGCTGTTTGTGTGTGTGGGTTTTTAAGTTTGTGAATGAATCCACAATACAGGAGAAATTCCTAGTGTGGGGCAAGGTTTAAAAAAAAAAGTTGAATCATAGGTACAGACGACCAAACGTCAATTGATGGTAACACTTTGACATTGAACAGGCCTGGCGTAGAACGAAGTCTCAACAGACCAAAAGGCCAGCTTTTACTTGTTTTTTAACTAAAGACGTTGGCTTTACAGTGGCAGTGGCTTTTGATAAAATACGAAACACGAGTATTAAGCTTGCCCTGCCCACACTGTCCCAATAGAAAATGAACTTTTCCACAAAAATGTAGGTAACAAAATTCTCTTTACACATAGCAAATGCTACGAGCTCACATATAGAAGTAAATAATAAAATTTGTTGTGGGCAATGATTCCTGTAGTTTAAAGGACATCGATAATCTTCGGGAGAGTCGAACGACATTGTTGGCTCGGATTCGTGAAGCTCAACTCATACTGGGAACGAAGCGATATGAAGCTAAGTTCGTTTATACGTTTTTTCATACTTCGTTTTACACTGTGTACTTGTTTGTGGCTAAGTAATAATAGTCGAACTAGTTGATTTTCAAGGATAAGCTTTCAGCAGCGCTTGCCGAGGTTGGTACGTGGATGGATGACCATCCGTTACATACCTACCGAGACTACTCCGTGCCTCAGAGATCAGGTTAAGCCGAGACCAACAGGTCAGGACAAATGATAGCCGAGACCAACAGGTCTCGGCTGTCATTTGTAAATCTTTGACAGTCATAATAAGTTGTCAGAAGCCAGATAACGTGAGAGCAGTCTTGCTGAGAATAATCGTGTAACCCCTTTGTGAGATTGTGGAGGTCAAACAAAAAACGCTTCATGTAAAATACAGGTCTTATTTTATTTTATATCGCGATCTACAGACACAGTATGAAAAGATGCGGTTGCTAGATGAGCGAAGCACCTAGTTTCGTTCGCAGTGTGGCCTATGCCTTGGTCGTGCTTCGTCTCGTTCTTTTCACGCATTAAATTAATGGTGGGGCTCACGCAAACGTTATTTTTATGTAATAACTTGGAACAAGGTGTAAGCAGATAGCGGATTTGTGATTATATCACTTTTTTCTTAAGTTTTTGTGCTATGTTGTAATCAACGGCACTAAGTTTCTGGTTGTTGCGAACCAAATGGCTTTTTCGATTTGTTCTGTTTTCGTGTTTAGCCACTACATTGTTTTCTCAGCTTTAATTTTCTTTAAGATCTAATCCTAATCGTTTTTTTATGTTATTGTTTCAGGTATGTACCTACTGCTTAAATTACTGGTGATTGGCATCAAATTCATTCGTAAGTAACAATGCATTTGACATAATAAACATGGCAAATACTTTTAACAAGCATTATATCGCTTTATCACGCGAGATCAAAGGACAAAAACTGACTATGAAAAGTATATTGTTTTTTAAAAATATATTGGCTATAGCAGGGATGGCCAACCGGTCGATCGCGATCGACTTATCGATCGCGGCTGTTAGTCCAGTCAATTGAGGCAAGCCAAAAAATATAAATAGGTACGAATAACAGACTGCGCAACTATGTAAATACTTAATAAGTAATGTTAATAAAATTATAAATACTACACAATTGTATACTGAACTTTACCTACATATATATAATTTATATTATAATTTATATTTGTAATTTTAAGTACCTATGAAATTAGTAAATCGCACAGGATTTCGTCAGTAAAAAGTCGATCTTGGGTTTGATCAAGTTTGCCACCCTTGGCCTAGTGTCCCACCACGAGGCATAAGCCTCCCCCATATCCTTCCACACACTCTTGTCCTGCGCCGTTACGAACCAACTCTCGTGGTGCGCGTCCAGGTCATCCCGCCACCGCTTTCAAGGCCGGCCTCGGCGACGCAATCCATCCCCAGGCACCCATTACGTCAAGATTTTAATGAAATAAAAAAAGTCTTGTCGCTATTTCGTATGACTTAAACCACACCCTACAAGGATTCGTTGGTTTTACCATGGCGTATCTTGGCGTGTGCCATTCACCGACTGTCACAGAATGTTTCACTGTATGTTTGTAAATTCAGCCGTGTTTGACTTGATAATACGACGATGTCAGGACCTTGTAGCTTTAAAATTCTTGTAGCTCTAATATATTTAATGACTGGTTTTGTTTTTAAAATTCTTTGAAGGTCAATGAAGGTTTTATTGACTAATAATGTAAGGTTTTCATGTTTTTTAGGGTTCCGAACAAAAACGGAACCCTTATAGGATCACTCGGATGTCTGTCTGTCTGTTCGTCTGTCACAGCCAGTTGTCTCCGGGTTCACTGGACCGATTCTGTTGGAATTTGGTACACATATGGTCATGAGGGTCACTTTTGGTGGTCAAACTAGAAAAAAATAAATAAAAAAAATGAAATATATTTTGTAATAAATATCAAATTAAAGAACTTACTTTGAAAGTTTTAAATATTCTTTTTTCATAAAATAAATGGTTATGAATTTATTCAAGAAATTAGATGAAAAGTGACAATTCAAAACTCCCCCTTATCTCCGAAACTACTGAGCCTAAAATTTTGAAAAAAAAAATGGAGATAATAACCTATAGATTGCAGGTAAACATATAAGAAATCTATAGTGTTAAAATAACATGGTAAAAAAAATGAAATTCGTTCGGAACCCTTTGCACGCGAGTCCCACTCGCACTTGGCCAGTTTTTTGGATAAAAAATGATCGTCATGGCTAACATCGTCACTTCGATGCTAAAAGCTAGCTTGCTAGTTCAGCAATCCAGTCTGCTGGAACACAATCATTAGCACTCGGAACAGTTTAAGAGAGTACACTAAGCGATTATGAGCCTCCCTACCTTCCCCCCTTCCACTGTCCCTGGTCTTTGCAGTTATAAGCCAGTCTTTGTGAAGGAGTCCACCTCTTACTGCCATCTCCTTCTGGGACACTAGCAATTAAAAAATGTTGCCAAGGTAGCGGAAATATTGAACTATAACAATAATAAAAATATTTGAAATTTCTAACGGGGCCTCTGCGAGTTGGCTTCGGCTCCTCGTACGCCTATCAAAGGATCGGGTCTCCAGGGACCCGAGAAAGTGAAAAACAAAACAATAATAATATTCTGTAATAGTCCTGCTCCAACCGTGGATTGTCCTTGGGAATACTTTCATAGTGCATACAGGGATAATCGTCGGTTGGTGCCCCATTCCATTTGAAATGTCTAACAGGGCCTCTGCGAGATGGTTTCGGCTCCTCGTACGCCTGTCAAAGGACCGGGTCTTCAGGGACACGAGAAAGTGAAAAACAAAAAAATAATATAGAATTTTTTTGGACTGTTACATACGGTCTGCAGAAAGCTGAACAGTGCTTATTTTGTTCCAACAATTCTGCAAACCATGTTGGTAATGTAACAACCGACCCTGTTCCATGCAATAATGTTACGAATTTCACTAATTTCGATTGTTTCCCAATCGAGTAACGTAATCCGGATCGCATTCATTTTTGGATTCCCCATTTCCATTGCAGCGCCGTTCAATAATTCAGAATTCCGTATAAAATCGAACAATCTGTTTTCTGTAAATAGCTGAAACCTTTTATGTTTTAAAATTAAATGCATTTCATACAGATTCATGGTATTTTACATAACCAGTAATGTATTTACATCCATTTGTTATGCCTGCAAAGCAATGCGATATATTTTGATAGTTCGTTTTCCATTGAACGGTGTGAATGTCCCAATCATTTGTGGAACTCCACCGACACAAACATGAATAGGTACTACTGTCTATGAAATTTCAATATTTTATAATGTATTTATAGCATAATGCAAGCTTGATATTAAAACAATTTGGAGGTAATATTCATGTGAAAGAAAGCGCCTCCTTACTACAGCGCTTGCACGGTAGTGACAACAGCATCCTAAAAATGATAGCTGCCAGACCGGACTGTCCCTTTCAGGGACACTGGGTGGGAACAGTCATAGGTAAAAAAAAAAAACATTTACATAAACTAATAATACTAACCTACTTACATAATTACCATTGTTACTAACACCAAAATACTCACTAAATTTTATTATGGACTGTAGTCTGAAATAGTTTAATTTAATTTAATTTTTTTATAATGCATAAATTCAATTCAATTTATTTCAGGAACAATTCAAATTGTGTTTGAAATCATATTCTATAACAAAAGTTACGTAAAACTAACACATTCATTGTACAATTAAATTAATTAATTAATTATAGAAAATAATAATTACAATTAAAAAAAAATTGCATTGAAAATTAAAAATTCAATTACATTACATTAACTTATATATTAATATTCGATGTTTACTTGTATATTGCTTTTATAAATGCATTATTATATTAATGAAAACTCCCAAAGATTTATTTTAGTTTAGTTTGCATGTCTGTGTTCTTAAATGGGTTGTGAAGGTCTGGTAGGCAGCTGCTCCACGTAAAATACTGAAATTCAGCTAAATCTGGTTTGACTAGAAGCCAACCCCAATATAGTTTGGTAATGGCTAGGTAGATGATGATGATGATGTATGTCTGTATTCCTTGGCAAAGATTTTGCTTCACTTGTGTCTGTTTAGTTAAAATACCTTTTGTGTGAATCAGGTACCTAAATACCTTGGCTCTTGAAAACGATTGCAAAAAGTTCAAAGCGTTTAGGATTGACCACATGATAATTCAGTAACTCTTGTCAGTTCCTCAAATGAGGTTTTTACAATCGCTAATGGCACAATGTACAGGCTCTCTTTAGAAAACACCTAAGCAATAGAAAATTTTCAACTTAGTAGTACACGAATACATTACGGTAGGCGCCAGATAAACTTGCAATAAAGTGCATTGACCTTTCCCAAATATCCCGTCGTAGGTACCCGAACAATAAATTATGAACCGTTTTTATTACTAGAGAACGTCAAGGGTCACGACACATCAATTCAGGACAGCTTTATGTCTTTATTTATGTATAGGATACTAAGAAAGTCAATAAATGTATTTGGGTCAATGACCGTTATTGCACCTTTATCTGGCGCTTACCATAGATAGGTATATTACCCAACAGTGTGGAGCGAACAGTAACCTGCACATTAACGCAAAACCCCCCTGGGACCCGACAGAAAATTAATTTCACGCTTCAATATCAGCTAATTCGATGTCTGCTAACCATATCCAGATGTTAATAGATCCTAGTTTAGTTCTGTGATTAGTGGTTACGATTTGGACAATACTAATTAGTTTTGTTGACTGCCTCGTTGTTTTGTGGACTAGTGGTCGGAAGCGCTATTGCAGACAGTGTGGACCTGGGTTCGATTCCTGGGTTGGGCACAGGTTTATTGTTTTTTTTGGGTTCCGAAAAAAAAGGAACCCTTATAGGATCACTCGGGTGTCTGTCTGTCTGTCTGTCCGTCTGTCACAGCCTGTTTTCTCCGGATCCACTTGACCGATTCTGTTGAAATTTAGTACACGTATGGATTTCTATGACCCAAACACGGACGCGTTACGTAAATCATACAATTTTTTATGGGGGTCACTTTTGGGGGTCAAACTAGAAAATTAACAAATAAAGATTTTTGAACAATATTGTGTGACATATCAAATGAAAGGGCTTACTGTGAGAGTTTTAATTATATTTTTTTCATAATTTAAAATAAGCGGTTTTGAAGTTATTCAAGAAATCAGACGAATAATGACCTTTCCCCCCTTATCTCCGAAACTACTGAGCCTAAAATTTTGAAAAAAATGGAGATAATAGATCTTTACCTAAAGATTACAGGAAAAGAAAGAAGATTACTATTAGAAGTCTGTAGTGTTAATATAACATGTTAAAAAATTTACTTCGTTCGGAACCCTTTGCACGCGAGTCAAACTCGCACTTGGCCAGTTTTTTTGGTATATAAGGTAGGTCCTTAATTTGCCATATAATAGCATGAAATACCGTTCATTTCTTTCACACACCAAATCTAGATGTTAATAGATTCTGGTTTAGTTCTGTTATTAGTGTCACCGATTTGCACAATACTAATTACGGGTAGTTCTTTCTGAGGGCATAGCACTAATATTTTGACGTATGTAAGTGAATTTTAAATGTGAAAAACTTCAACCCCATAGTATTCTGGTTGAATTTTATGGTACATACACAATTTAAAAGTTCGAAAAGTTCTGGAGTGGCGACCGTGTACCGGAAGACGCAACGTTGGAGGGCCTCCCACAAGGTGGACCGATGACCTGGTGAAGATCACGGGTAGCCGATGGATGCGAGACGCATAGGACCGGTCGTTGTGGCGACGCTTGGGGGAGGCCCATATCCAGCAGTGGACGTCTTCCGGCTGATATGATGATGATGATACACTATTCATTTCATTCAAAAATATGAATGCAGTATCTAATTCAAATAAATATTATGTGCTAGACGAGTATTTTAGCTATCGTAAAATTTTACGTTACGTTACTATACGTCAAAAAATATCCCTCTGTTGACAGCTCCGATAGTATAGTGGACTAGGTGGTCGGAAGCGTTATTGCTGAGTGTGAGGTCCCTGGGTTTGACTCCATAGTCGGGCATAGTGTTACTGAATTCCGTGTGAAATTTTTCCCGGTAAGATTAGTGTTGCCACCTAAATAACATGGAACTTAAAAATAACTGGTGATATGTTGCGTACGATAGATTTATCTCTGCCTAGTCGTTCGGGGAAAATGGGTTGTGGTATTTTGGAGGGTATGCGGAGCAGAGAGTAAAATCCCGCACACCTCCATTGTAAAGGGAGGATCCTCCGACCTGGCGGTTGTTGTGTCTGCCCGATAGTTGATATTCGGGCTGATGTATATGTTCAAATCGCACGGTTAACTCTGCTTGCGCGATGCAAGATTTCGACATAGTAGTAATGAAAAATGTATATGGAAAATTTATATTATTTCGATCCGTGTTAATGGTCAAAGTAGGTGTAATAAAATTGTTTCTATGATTGATGATTTGCCTTGTCTTTAGTTTACTTATGATATTTGTTTTTGTTTTGTAACTAAGTTCAAGGTTCAAGGAAACGAAAGACTACTATCCTTAAAGAATTTCGTTAATGTATTTCACATTTCGTCAATTTAAATGGTATTTGAGGAAAAATACTACCAATCTGGTAACTGTTTTTCTATGCATCGATGAAAATATTTTGATCATCAAATGGTGGAAATTAGTATTGAGGCGGTGAAAAATATCTTTCGGAGATTTGTTACGTCAGCTACCGCGTGGGGCGGATATGTAGCAGGCCAATTTTTAACTGAAGAGAAGTAGACCGATAGTAAGAATACTAAAAAATTCGAAAGAAACTAAGAAAATTGGCCAAGTGCGAGTCGGTGGCGTTTACCATCCTCAGACAGGGTCCTTCAATGAGATCATTCACCAAAGGCTGATTATAAAGTCCAAAATAAAGTGTGATTGAAAACTGGTCAAGTGCGATACGGAATCTCACACGAAGGGTACCGTACCATAAACCGAAAAAATACGTTTCTTGTATGGGAGCTCCTTTAATTTTTAGTTTTTATTATTTTCTGTAATAGCAGCAATAGAAATACATACATTGTGAAAATTTCAACTGTCAACCTATTATGGTTATTGAGATACAGCCCGCTGATAGACAGACGAACGGACAGCGGAGGCTTATTAATAAGGTTTCGTTGTTAGCTTTTGGATCCGGAACCCGCAAAAGAACTTTTTGTCATAGAACTGACGCGCATACAAATCGTAAATTGACGATCATATTAGTAGAAATTATATCAAGTTAGTAATGACATATATTCAGATCAACATTTAACTTGTAGCAAAAGAAATATCAGGAAGTAGGCAGTCTTGCCTGTTGCAATAAAACTCATTCAGCATGATGCTGTACTATGGGCGAATTCACAGCACGGCGCAGATTCCGTAACCCTTCTTTTCTGATAATCATGTTGTTGTGTAGCGATACCAGAGGTTATACTAGGACACTAATTTGCTGTACAGCATGAAATACCGTAACAAATAATCAAGAAACATTTGCTTATTACTTCAAGGTGTCCTTCGGGAAGCTTAACAGCTACCAAGGAGTGTTTTACCATAGAGTCATGTTATGCCATTCATTTGTACCTTAGCTCATAATTTTGCTGCGTCATTCCCCATATTTCTCAGGTCAAGAATATTACATATGCGAACATAGGCTGTATGGTCATTGGTACTGCCGGAAGACGTTCACTGTCTTGCCTGGTGACAATCGAGAATGTTATCGCAAATAGTCCAAGCAGACTTTAGATCTTTGCCAAAGAGATAATAATTATGAATCCTGAAATAAGAAAATTTTGAAAGAGGAGGTTTTTTCTTGAGAAATAAAAAGACAAAAGTACGGTGGAAGCCACGGTACCAGTTAATATTTGCCGTCTACGTCATAAAATAATAATAAGGTCGTTTATTTTCCCATTCCCATAGCAAGTGACACACAGTGCCAACTAGTGCCGTCTTATAACTATTACGAACCTTTACTGTTGCGAAGCACGCAATGCCAAGTTACTATTGCGTTCACAGAAACAAATTCTTACATAAAACGCAATGTAGTTTGAATAAGGCGTATAGTTTTGTAACCGCAAGAAAGTTGGTTTTGTTCAAACTGCGTTTCGTTTTGAAGTTTTTCTGTTTTTTGAATTATTACGGTATGGACTGGTACGAAAATTACTAGGTACGAAGCCGTGTGCCTGGTGGGGTATACCCCATCTGCAAAAACTACTGCGTCCTTTCTTAGTTTTCACCTGCATTAGTTAAGTAGAGAGTAGCTTTTTTGGGAATAATAGCCACACAGGTCGATCTCTGTAAAACGTAACACCATACACTGCGATCGCCAACCCGCCTGCCAAGCGTGGCGATTATGGCAAACCCCCCCTTTTGGGGAGGCCTATGTCCAGTAGTGGACATCTTTCGGCTGATATGATGATGAGGTCGATCTCGCCAGAGAATGGGCAGGCCTGCCAAGCGTGGCGATTATGGCAAATCCCCCTTTTGAGGGAGGCCTATGTCCAGCAGTCTACGTCTTTCGGCTGATATGATGATGATGATGAGGTCGATCTCCAAGATTAAGGCAATGGCAATATCATACCATCAGCGATGTTGCTCTGAAAATTGCAACTGTGATATATCTGCTTCTAGGCTCGACAGGCATTTCGAGCAAATTATTACTATATGCGTTGCCAGTTAATATTGCTACCATGAACCACCATTATTATAACCCTTAGTTCATAATGTCACAAAAAATAATGCGACAATTCCTTTTTCCAATCGCCTTTATAACACCCTCCGGAAAAATTGTAATCTTCCCGTCTCGTCTCTGAGATTAGAGTACTCGCCATTAACTTTAAAGGTACCTACCACACTTATAACCCGGTACAAACAGCAATACCATATTCAATGTACCATCCCAAATATTACAAGTACACATATTACAGCGTACTACGCAAACAAGCGGCGTAGTCGCGTACTTACGATTATGTAAATACGCCGCGTTCTAACTGAGCTAAGAGTAAGGATGTGCCGACTTAGTTTAAATACTTGGGTACTCGTTAGAGTCAATATGATTTTCTTAATGTGTGTGTTTTATACGTTTTATTTTAGTAATGTTTATGAAGTGATCCTTATGGATTTGGTTTTGGTTTTGTATAATAATAATAATTTATTTAATTCAGAATAATCCATATACACATTACAACATTAAAATACAATTCAATAATTAAAATGTCAATAGATAATAATTTAAGTTAAAATTAAACTATATAAAAAAAACAAACATTCAGAATACATTTTAAAAGATTCAGAATTAGTCATTTATTAAAATTATAGTTAATTTATTATATACTTACAACAAAATTCAAATGCCCATTGTCGTCCTCATCCATCTATATTGCATAGGACAGTCAAGGCGGCCAGCAATCATCTTCAGTATGCCGTTGCTACTACCTCTCACGCGGTGGAAAATAGAGGCGACCCTCTTGCGTATAATCGCATGATATCCATCTGTCCGCGCCTCTGCGAACATTCTGGATGCACTACAGTCTCGAGGTAGATGCAACAACATCCTGAAGATGTTATTATATTGAACTCGCAAGACTTCAATAGATTGGCGGCCCGGCGGGTATGGTTCACCCATAGTCCACTCGAGTAGAAAGACTGGCAATATGCCTTAAAGAGCGTAATCTTTTTTGCTTCTACTATTCTATTCTTCTTCTATTTTCAGTGAACCAATATTTTATTGTAGACCCCATTGCTAATGCTAATTGCTAATCGAATCTTTTGACAACTACAATCTTGTCCAATCAGTATGTTGCAACCTGAGTGCCAAATCTACAAATTCAATCTATCAACAACATTAAATATCTAATATATATAAATTAAATATTTAATATATATAAATTAAATATCTAATATATAAAAATCTCGTGTCACGGTGTTTGTTGCTGAACTCCTCCGATACGGCTCGACCGAATTTCATGAAAATTCGTGTGTATATTCAGCAGGTATGAGAATAGGTGGTAGATTATTTTTTTTTGTTTGGCAAAACAATGTTTGTCGAGTCAGCTAGTAATTTTATAAAATCAAAAAACCCGACTGCAAAACAGTCAACTTATAAGCAATGCTCTAAAAAGACCGAAACCGGGACAGTTTTTATGAACGAAAACTGCTTCCTAATTGAATTTAAATATAAAGCTTATATGTATATATCTTTGTAACCTCCATTTCATTTCCTTCATTTTGAGACATTACTTGATAGGTTTGGTTAAAAAAAAAATATTAAGGGCTTACAATTTAGCGCCCAAATTCCTCCATATAGCTTTTTTTATTTTTAAAACCTATTTAAGGACAACTAGATTTTTGAAATGAATCTAACGACACCTTAACAGTCGAAATCCTTGCATCCGTTTGAAGGGTACGAGGTAATAAAGAAATTTACAAACTAACATACATACAAGATACGCGTGAAAACATAACCCTTCCTTGGCAGTCAGGTAAAAATATAGGGAAATTATGCCTTATTTGACAGTTTGCGACATGCGAATGCAAACGTTGTTTAACAATTTTTAGAATTAGCCCTCTACACCTTTATTGCACATCATATACACATCATCATCTGCCTAGCCTTTTCCCAACTACATTGGGGTCGGCTTCCAGTCAAGCCGGATTTAGCTGAATACCAGTATTTTATGTGGAGCGGCTGCCTACCAGACCTCCACAACCCATTAGGCACATCATACACACATATACATCACATACACATTACATACACATCACATACACATCACATACACATCACATACACATCACATACACATACACATCACATACACATCACATACACATCACATACACATCACATACACATCACATACACATCACATACACATCACATACACATCACATACACATCACATACACATCACATACACATCACATACACATCACATACACATCACATACACATCACATACACATCACATACACATCACATACACATCACATACACATCATATTACATTCTTTTAAAATCGAATGGAATTCACGATCCATTGCTTTATATATTTAAGTAGCACTTCGTTAGTGCTACAATTTTCTTAAGAATCCCTATTTTTTTTCAAGACAAGTAATATACTAATACCTTCCTCGAGAACCACTCTATCTATTGGTGAAAACAGCATGAAAATCAGTACAGTAGTTTTTGAGTTTGTCGCGAACAGACAAACAGACAGACGCGGTGGAGGACTTCGTTTTATAATATGTAGTGATCATTCATATGC
The DNA here is from genome assembly GCA_947578705.1 of Lacanobia wlatinum. Taxonomy (NCBI): domain Eukaryota; kingdom Metazoa; phylum Arthropoda; class Insecta; order Lepidoptera; family Noctuidae; genus Lacanobia; species Lacanobia wlatinum. The sequence goes on from OX388032.1 coordinate 4,990,364, forward strand.
TCGATAACTTAAAACACGCTATGAAAACTGTTAAAATGACGAAATGAAAGAATACGCAATCTTATGCATAATCACTTGCGTTTTTTGCAATCAAGCTGACAAACTGATCAGCAGTGCGATTCAGTAAACATGTCGAAGTGAAGGCTTGGGTGAAGTGGTCACGAAGTGATCTGTCAATCCAAGTAATCAAGTTGGAATGACAACTCACTTTGTTATCCCTTCACCCAAACTTTCACTTCGATATGTTTACAAAATCGACCGGCTGTTGCAGGTCGCTATGCTATTTACAGGTATGATGCATTGCGCCTGTACAACAATAAACTTGACATCTTTTAATTCAACCTAAAATCAAAACCTTTCTCTGTGAAATCAGCAGCCAACACCCCTCCTTCTAATTCATCCCCCAATAACCCTTATTCAATCAAAGATAAGACAAATAAAACATCGCGAATCAACACGAAGGTAATCTCGGATGCAAATAGACTCAAAACTCGAACAACTCCGACAAACAAACGGTGGCTCTATCAATAAATACGACCGTCACCAATTATTGGTACAGCCCTTTTGTGCCCTTTAGCAAGGATGGCAAAGCTTTTCGCATTTGCGTCCTACTTAAAAAAAACGAAAAACAGACTTTTTACAAAAAAATATAACTGACTTCCAAACAAAACACTATAAAGTATAAAATAACCTTAATTTCGAAAGTCAGTGTTTTTGGTTTTGTTTTTCAATACCGACTTTATTTTATACTTTGTAGTGTTTTGTTTGGAAGTCGGTTATATTTATTGTAAAAAGTTTTTTATTTTTCACTTTTAAGTGGTGATACTTGGACGACGCCTTCGTCTACGCAGAAATTGAATTAAGCCAAAATACTCATAAAATAAAAACTACTGAACCAATTTTTACGGGACCAAATGACAAGTATACCGCATCGAACTAAAAAAGAATCACAGAAATCGGATCAGAAACCTCGGAGAAATCGGTGTACATACATTAAAAAAGCCCACCTAATTGAGAACCTCCTCCTTTTTTGGAAGTCGGTTAAAATATTATGTCATCGATATCTGAGAAAAGACTTCTTCTTCCTCGCTCTTTTCCATTCTATGAGGGCCGGCTTTTCTAAGTTTGTGTCGCCAGGACAATTTGTCCAGGGTTTTAAAGTCAGGCAGTTTTTCCTCTCATATTCATCCTGCTGGTCTACCACGTAGCAGGAAGTCGTCTTCTACCTCTCTTTTATTCAGGTAGTTGCAAGGACTTTTTCATGAGATATCTGAGACAAGTAAAACAAAAATTTATCATCACCATCCAATCTAAATAAAAAAACCCCACTGCTGAACTTTCGCAAGAAGCAGAGAACGGTATCATGCTACTCGCATCCAGCGTTATCCGTTTTCATTAGTTTATCTCACCTTGTCTAGGATCAATTAAACTTTACTCATATGCATTTTTAATTAATTTTGGAATACTTGATAGACAAACATTAAAAAATACATGTCGGCGCATCCGCCTCTCAATACGTTTACCGTCGCTTTATAAAAAGTCAATGTCAAACGTCACTGTCAGATGTCATATGTCAATGTCCATAGCGAACACCGAGCACTGGTGAGACGGCCATCATGTAATAAGTGACAGTGTTGTACCGTCGTGGAGTGCGCACGCAACCACATGCTCGGTGGACGTTAAGTTCTAATCCACGTTAAGCTTAGTGATCCTTAGTTAATTTGTGAAATTATTGATTGTAGTATCGAGAATTATAAGTGGAATGATTATTAGTTATGTTATTGAAATACTGTCTTCCTTCCCGATAATCCACGCCTACCCGAACATGTCTCATAATCCTGATGATAGTCGAAAGAGTTCATATAGAAATTCCATATTTAAAACGAAAATAAAATTGTTTATGTTTAGATTTCGTACTTCAATCAATGTCTTAAGCTGAATGAATTCTTTGCCTCGCATCATACGTTCGCCACCCCTACTCGCGAAATGCCTTTAATACTAGGGGATGAAACAAAAGGCTATTGTTAGACAACCCACTTTTCAACTTTATCACACGGAGTGATAGCATTGTAGTTAGGGGTGTCGACGATATTGTGAGTTTGAGTCATAACCTGATCGCTGTTTTGTTTGGATGTTTGTTCGTCATTATCGTGAACCGGCAATAGTGAATGGGGATGATCATTAGTGCTTCTGATTTTTGTGATTGCAGTGGCTTAGGTTAGACTATACGTGACTTTATAAAGTGTTCACTTAAAAATGCACTACGCCACACTGCAGATTATATCAATAGGCATAAAAATATATAATAAGTTACCCAGAGACATTAAGAACCTACGGTCAATTGGTATTTTTAAAATGAAGCTTAAAGACTTCCTGATTAATAAGGCGTATTATTCTGTAACAGAATTCCTCGAGGAAAAATAATTATGATACAAAAAAGATTGTAATACTTAGTATAATAAGATTTATGTAAATTATAAAAAATAGAATGATACAATGTAAAATTTATTAAATATACTATTATATAAGTTGCCTATAATATTAAATGTAAAAATATGTATTTCCATTTCAATTGCAATGCCTAAACAGGCAACTAAGTTCTAAGAACCTACCTATTTTTTTAAACATCTTCCCTGTACCTACACTTAGTTCGAGAACTTAGAAAGAATTTTGAGTTGAGTTTGAGTTTGTGTCATTGACAATTATGTAGGTTTTCGACCATGTTCAAAAGTTTAAATGTTTAGGAGCAATTTCAAGTTTTGAATCTTAAACTTGTCATCCATAGGTACTATTTCTACACTCTTTGGAACCAGTTTCACTTTGATAAGCACTTTCTGTCAGATTAGTCACCGGGAACTGAAAACAGATCATTGATATCAATTTTGCCCTGATGCTTTAATGTAAGCATTTAACTTTAAATGTTAATGGGTTGTGGAGGTCTGGTAGGCAGCCGCTCCGCGTAAAATATTAGTATTCAGCTAAATCCGGTTTGACTGGAAGCCGACCCCAATATAGTTGGGAAAAGCCTAGGCAGATGATTATAGTAAGTGGTGTCGACGATATTGTGAGTTTGAGTCACATTCGCCGTTTTGCTTGGATGTCTGTTCGTCATTATCGCGAGCTTGCACTAGTAAATGGGGATGATCATTAGTGCTTCTGATAATCATTTTGATCCCAGTGGCATAGGTTAGACTTTACCTCACTTTATTAAGAGGTTATTTATCAGTGAAATGTAGGTGTTCCACGTACACCATGTTCAAAAATACTACATTTTTGGAGTTTCAAGTTTTGATGTCATCTATAGGGACTATACCTACACTCTGTTTTACCTCTTTGGGATCAGCTTCAGTTTTTTGAACACTGAGCACTATCTTAAAACAGACATTATTATGATATCAGTTTTTGCGTTTTGTTTTGTAAAATGTAAGCATACATAGACGTAATTTACTAAAGTGCTAGATAGCCTTATACTTTTAGAGATCACGACGACGGTAACTTAGAAGTTACCGTGTTCGATATTAACAACAACAACTAGAATACTGCTTACCTCTTACACAAAATAAAGCTTGATACTGCAGACCCTTACCCAGTACCACGAAAAGGTCCGTTCCGGTTAAGCCGAAGGTTTCAAGAAACTATCTCCTGGTAAAATATTACACAGTTAAGACGTTAATCGCTTGATAAGAAAGGAGCTACTTTACGTCGGTAAGTTACGGTTATTCACTTAATTGTTAACTTGCTAATGCCCAGGATTTTAGAGGATACGCTGATATGAAAATGGGTAGTATTTATGTGTTTGTTAAGTTAGGTTCAGAGGTTATTATGCTGTTGGATATAAGCCTTTTCCTCACCTTTTCGTAAGGTATATTGCTGATTGATGAAGATGGTTAATCTTGTTCACAGAAAGTTTCCTAAACGAGGTTGAAAATGAAGAAGCTAAGTGGTTTCGTGACCGATAACGTCAAAGTTCTAATATAAACTGTTAGTAAATTTAATTATCTAATATTTACTCAGACCTTTGTTGAATATAGCATACGAGGGAACATTTTGTTCAGTTTCCACTACAATGCTAGTACATCCGCTCATTCTTTTAACTTTGACACAGGCTTACACCTTTTTCTTGAATCAACTTCAGCCTTCATATAAATACCTTAATTTTTATTTTTGCTCTACAGTTTTCCGGTTAAATCCTGCAACGAGAAAGAACGTTTCAAGTTCCTTCATGACACACATAATAGATATCTAAGGTCATCGGAAAACTTAAGACTAGAGATGCATGCATTCCACCAGTTTTTACGACAAATCCTTTAATGTTCAGGCGGTGCGGTTATGGAATGCCTTGCCCGTATCGGTAAGGCGTACCCAATGTTTGTCTAGTTTTACAACTTTGGTCAAAAAACCACTACCTCACTCTTTAATCGTTATTCTCTGCTTTTATTTCAAAATTATTTTTGTATATATTTATCTATTATGTATAATTGTTTAAATAGTATACCTAAAACTATCTACAGTACTGTCTTTCCTTTTTCTCTTTAAAATCCAGCCTAAGGTTGTCTTGAAAAGATCGCGTTTAGCGATAAGGCCGCCCATTGTGTCACCATATGTTATGTTTTCCTCGTGTATCCTTTCTGTAACTTATATGGTGTATATAATAAAGAGTATTCTATTCTATTCTATTCTCAATTTAATTATAGGTACTTATATGAAGGATGAAGCACTGTTAAATAGTTATCGGGCACTGTTGATGAGTATAACAGTACACAATAAAAACTGTTGCACTGTTGATGAGTACAACAGTACACAATAAAAACTGTTGCACTGTTGATGAGTACAACAGTACACAATAAAAACTGTTGCACTGTTGATGAGTACAACAGTACACAATAAAAACTGTTGCACTGTTGATGAGTACAACAGTACACAATAAAAACTGTTGCACTGTTGATGAGTACAACAGTACACAATAAAAACTGTTGCACTGTTGATGAGTACAACAGTACACAATAAAAAATCCTGCTAACCAAACATAGGACATTTATCCCAGACTAGCTGACCCGCGCAACTTCGTTTGCGTCACAATTTTCATTACTGCTCCGCTCCTATTGGTCTTAGCGTGATGATATATAGCCTATAGCCTTCCTCGATAAATGGGCTACCTAACACTGAAAGAATTTTCCAAATCGGACTAGTAGTTCCTGAGATTAGCGCGTTCAAGCAAACAAACAAACAAACTCTTCAGCTTTATATATTAGTACTAGCTGACCCGCACAGCTTTATCTGCGTCACAGTTTTCATTACTGCTCCGCTCCTATTGGTGTTAGCGTGATGATATATAGCCTATAGCCTTGCTCGATAAATGGGCTATCTAACACTGAAAGAATGTTTCAAATCGGACCAGTAGTTCCTGAGATTAGCGCGTTCAAGCAAACAAACAAACAAACAAACAAACTCTTCAGCTTTATATATTAGTATATAGATATAGATTTAGCCCAAATGTAACTATTCTTGTACCTTGCCAATAGCCCAGTAAGATATCACCACAAAACTCTACTATCTACCTATAAAAGGTCTCACCAATTTTCATTACGCGTGTAATCAAGAAACCGATTGCAATTCCAGCAGCGATGCACCCAAGCAGGCGGGTTGTTACCCAGTCTTTTACTTATTGTGGTGCTGGGGACGAACAATTTGTCGGTCGATCGCTCCCGACGGCCAAAGATTGCTTTTTTAAAGATACACTCGGAATGAGCAAGTTCGATTGTTCGGATTCTTGGCAGGGTTACAGTTTATTTAGTTGGTGTGCAGGTTGGCACCGTTTACGATACGGAGTCTTATAAATTGTGGGGTTGTCTAAGCAAAAAGGTTTTGATTTGAAACTACTTTTAGGGTTCCGAACAAAAAACGGAACCCTTATAGTATCACTCGGGTGTCTGTCTGTCTGTCTGTCCGTTTGTCACAGCCAGTTTTCTCCGGATCTACCGAACCGATTCTGTTGAAATTTTATGGTTTTTTGTGATCCAAACACGGACGCGTTATGTAAATCATTAAATTTTTAGTATGGGCGTCACTTTTGGGGGTCAAACTAAAAAAAAAAGGAAAAAAGAAGTTTTTTAAACAATATTGTGTGACATATCAAAAGGACTTACTGTGAGGGTTTTAAGTATATTTTATTCATAATTTTAAAATAAATTGTTTTGAAGTTATTCAAGAAATTAGACGAAAAATGACCATTATAAGACGTTTCCGAGATAAGGGGGGGGGGGGCTTATCTCGGAAACATTATATCTCGAAAATCTATTATTAAAAATGGAGATAATAGATTTACCTACAAATTACAGGAAAACCAATAAGAAATCTACAGTGTTAAAATAACATGTTTAAAAAAATTAAATTCGTTCGGAACCGAGTTCGACTCGCACTTGGCCAGTTTTTTTTTGTTTTCTTTAAATGTTTTGTTTGGTGATTTGGGGGTTGTAGATTTTTTTTTATTTTTGTTACACTCTCGTTTGACCACTATATCATCTGATGGTACATTATAAGCGATGATGTGGTCGATGATAGAGCTCACTTGCAAATTTTGACAGGTTGTAGTTATCAAGAAACACTCTGTCAGGCAATTGCACTACTTTCTGTCTAAAAAGTACAAAATATACGCAAAATATTATTCCTATAGTACAATTCGAAAATTCCCTTTGGTTGTAATTCTCCTGGTAGTAGGAGTGAAAATTTCGATATGAAAGACCATCTTTTTTTTTTAAAGGATGGGAAATCATCAAATTACTCCTCCCGCTCTGGGTGTAGCAAAAGGGAGTGTCACACTCTTACTGACTAAAACCCATCCGTGTTCCTCCTAATGCCCTTTGCGTTCCAGAGCCGCGGTGACTCTTTCAAACAGATTCCGCAACCCCGGCAGGCACTGGCCCTAGCGGGCCCCGTCTTCTATGCTGACAGCTCTTTGAGGCGCGCGTGGAACACAGCGCGCTGTCGACTCGGGCCTGGTTCTGATCGGACGGCGAGCCACCCAATGCTCGTCGTCCGCAGGCCCGCGCCTACGGTGGCCGAGAATCGCCCTGCGACTCCCGACGCTCGGGGCGTCTTCTCCTGATGCGGCGGCTGGGGCGTGAGGTTTCCCTCTCTCTTACGCGTTCGGCCTCCTCCTTCGCTAGCAATACTGCTTCGCAGAAAGAGGTGACCGCATCCCATGCCTCCTCGCTCCGGACCATAGATTGAATCAGAGCCGGACGCGAGAGGTCGCCGCCGCCAATCGCCTCTACGAGGACACGGCGGTGCTCCGCCCAAGCAGGGCAGACCTCCACCGTATGCTCCACTGTGTCCTCCGGGTGATCCTCGCAGTATTGACAACCGGGCGTATCCTCCCGCCGAATCCGAAACAGGTACCTCCCGAAGCAACCGCGTCCGGTGAGTACCTGCGTCAAGCGGAAGGTGAGGACGCCGTGGCGCCGCTCTAGCCACTCCTCAAAGAGGGGACTTATCGCCAGGATTGTGGCGTGCCCAGCGCTGGGTTACGACAGTCGCCGTCTCCATACCGCCATGAGATCCTGCCGGAGCTCCGTCCGCTGCGCCGCGATTTGCCGCGGCAGCGGAGTCTCGCCCCGGCGTTGCGCCTCCACGCGCCATTCGTAAATGAGCGCGAGGGCTCTCGCCTCCAGATCCCATGGTGGCAGTCCGGCAAGGAGGCTCGCCGCCTCGCCAGAGACCGTGCGGTATCCCCGGGCCAGCCGGATAGCCATGACCCTCTGGGACGCGTTGAGGTAACGGGCAGGTCGCTTCCTCAAAGCAGGCGCCCACACCGGCGCCCCATAAAGGGCCATGGACCGCACGATGAAAGACCATCTAAGAAATGGAAAATGTAGTCTCATGATGTGAATCAATACATTCAAAAGTACATTCAACTATCCAATTAATTAAATGCATTAAGTATACCAAATAGTACCGAGTCTTACATTCGACTGCATCATTCCAATGTACATTTGTACATCCTCAGACTCAATAGACAAGTCCTGGCGCTATTTGCAGCTCAATTCCTTGAGTAAAGTCACTTCGCTCAGCGAGTCAGCTCAAGCTTCTATGTGCTTTTCAGTGTGCGCTTAAATTCAGCTGTGTTTGCAGTTGTAATGGATTGGTGGTAGAAGATAGTTTTGGTAAAATTTGAATTTGATTTTGATCTGTGAATAGGGACAACAGAATTGGTGGATAGATTGAGTGAGCTCTCAAAAAAATGTACAAGTGATTTATTCAAATTAAGGCTGCTCTCTCGAAAAATGCTTAGAAACATCGTGCAGATGAAGCAACTTTTCGTCGGCATTTACTGAGAAATTACATTTGAAAAAATAGGTAGGCCAAAATGTATGTTACAGTATCAAATAAGAAAAAAAAATCACCTCCAAATTGTTGAGATGAAACCATTTTACTCCTTCATCTATACATATAATAAAATCGTAGACTAACCGTGTCTGTACATTGAATATTTTTTCATGAAAATTACACAGAAAACTCAGGAAAAAGGTATAAAACACAAAAATGCAATTTTTGAAATTTTTGTCTGTTTGTCTGTTTGTCTGTGCGTTTGTGGGAGCATCACGCATAAACCACAGATTGGAATGCAAATCTAAGTACTTAAAAATATTAAGTGATAACCCGAGTAACATTTAGCGTTTATTTCATCAAAATCGACCTACAAAATCAAAAGATATTGAATTTTTAAGTTCAGGAAGAAACTTCCTAATGTATTCTGATGAGTCAGAGCGCCATCTATTGAGAAAAAATAAAATGCACGAAAGCATTCAAAATTGTTGTGTTATTCGTGAAACTTTTAATACGTGGCAAAATAAAAGTGACCATTTTTATACCTTTTCGTTATTTATCGTTACAATCGATCCACAAAATCAAAATATATAGAATTTTTAGTTTAGTAAGAAACTTCCTACTGTGTTCTGATCAGTCAGAGCGCCATCTATTGAGGAACCAAAAAATGCATGAAAGCATGAATGTTACACCAAAACACATTCATTGAGTTATTTGTGAAACTTTTAATACGTAGACGTAGCAAAATAAAAGTAAACATTTTAATACCTTATCGTTATTTATCGTTACATACGGGCTTCTTATTTAACGTCTTCTGCTGCCAAATATTTCGTCAGTTTACATGGTGGACAATGACCTCACACGATTATTAAACAATTTAAAATTAATTAATAAAATCTAATTATCTATTTAATTTGTCGTAGTTCGTAGGAATTTCGGTTTGGTCTCTGGAAGGTCTTAAACGAATAGGGGCCAAAATTGCTTAAATCTCTAAGTTGTGCTGGTTTCGTTTAAAGTGCTTTTATCGTAGAGTCTTAAACTGATTTAGGACTCAGTAGTTTTGTGAAGTACTGGACGGTTCGACTTGCGGATCAGGCCTGTAGGGTTCCGTACCAAAAGTGCTGACAGGACCCTAATTCTAAGGCCTCCGCGATTGATTCCGTTTAGAGCGAAGCAACGAACGGTTCGATTTGCGAAACAAGGCTAATAATAATAAGGTACCGTACCAAAGGTGGTCACGGTGACGGGAGCGATCGATTTTGGTGGGGCTACTCTCTAAGTACGAAGTCCGTAGTTTCGGGCTTAGTTGCGGACGTATTCTACTCCGTATCACCTACAGACTTACGATTAATCCCGAACCCGAACTAAGAATGAATGACAACACGATTTCACAATAACTGTCAAATCGAGTTATCATTAGTTCTGTGTGGTTAGGTGATACGGAGTAGATTTTTTTTTTACTATAGATAGGCATACGTTTGACCACTATCTCACCTGATGGTAAGCGATGATGAGGTTGAAGATGGAGCACGTTTGCCTAGAAGCAACCTATTCACTTTTGTCTTAAAGACTCCCAGGTTGCCCGCAACTAAGTTTTTAATTCGTGCTAAGTATCAGACGGTTCGATTTGCGAGCCAAGGCAAATTGTAGGGTTCCGTGCCAAAGTTGCTAATGGGACCCTATTATTTAAGCCTTCGCGTACGATCTTGATTCGTGCGAACCAAGTCGATTTTTAGGGTTCCGTACCAAGGTTGCTAACGGAACCCTATTTATTAATAAGCCACCGCTGTCCGTCTTCCTTCAGTTTATTAACCGACTTCAAAAAAAGGAGGAGGTTATCAATTCGACTGTATTTTTTTTTTATGTTTGTAACCTCATACTAACCGACTGGATGAACCGATTTTCATGATTCTTTTTTTATTTGAAAGCTGGTGCTTTCCGTGTGGTCCCATTGCCACCACGTCAGGATCTGATGATGGAAACCCTGAGAAATCGAGGGCAACTCTCGAAAATTGTAGGCACGTATTTGGTAAAAACTTGATATTCGTGTGTATATCGGGTGATACTACAAAAGAATGAAAGTTTGGATCAGACCTGATGATGGAGACGACAGAGAGTCAAGGGAACTCCACATCGGTATGTAGGAACTACCAAGTGTTTGGGCTTATTTCATTCGTATTGACGAGACCTTTACACCGAAAGCACTTAGTAAGTTTTATTTTCATAACATAACATCACGCCGGTACGCTGTGAATGGGTACGCAGGTACCACTAAAAAGTGAAAAATAAAAAACTTTTTTACAAAAAATGTAACCGACTTCCAAAACAAAACTACATACTATACTTTGTAGTGTTTTGTTTTGGAAGTCGGTTACATTTTTTGTAAAAAAGGTTTTTTCGTTTTATTTCTGTCTCGCTGATATAAAAATGTCTTCTAGAAAAAGGTCGAATATTTCACAATATAGCAAAATTCTCGAAGTCGGGTTTGTTCGAACACTATTCTAACTAACTCGAGAACGGCTCGACCGATTTTCATAATTTTTGTGTTTTATTCGGGACAAAGACTAATTTCTTCGTCCGGAATAGCATAATAAGAATTAAAATACAAAAAAAAAAATGAGTACGTAGGTAGGGTAGGTAGGCAGGTAGGTAGGGTAGGTAGACAGGTAGGTAGGGTAGGTAGGCAGGTAGGTAGGGTAGGTAGGCAGGTAGGTAGGGTAGGTAGGTAAGGTAGGTGAGGTAGGGTAGCTATGGTAGGTAGGTATGGTAGGTAAGTAGGTACGTAGGGTAGATAGGTTAGGGTCGGTAGGTAGAGTAGCCAGTTGACGGGAGCGAAGCCGCGCGGGTCAGCTAGTATTTTAATAAAAGTCAAAAAAAATATCTACTGCTTTGCAATACAAACGAAAATCATTTGGTTTTGTTACTTTTTTTTAATTTGTGTTGTAAAAATGCGGGTAGCGGAGTGGCGCGTAGAGTAGTTAGCTCCGTTTATATGCACAAGGTCATTGGCATGTATACAAGCCTTAAGCTGAGCGCTAACTCTTTTTGATGATCAATGTTACATAATGACAGTCTCGGAAAATGCCCGCCCATCTGCACTTTCTATTACTTTAGCTGAGAAGAAGAAATCTCGAAATAAACTTGAAGACTTTATTCTTGGCTGTTTACTATTAAAAATACAATTGACTTCGCATAAGAAAACTCCCCAACACATGATGGTACGATTTGAAATGATATGACTATTTGAGATGATGTCTTGAAGAACAAAACATACTGCGCCATCCACAAATATGTAGAAGACAATTAGGTACTTAGTCGTTTTATTTAATCATCGATATTACAAAGTTTCAGGAAATTGTCGAAAATTCGAGGTTTTGAGGTCAAATTTATTGCGATTCCACCAATTCGCACTAAGCGTTTCCAAACGTCTTTTATAATGCACGCAGCAAAGGAGTGGAACTCTCTGCCTGCACCTGTGTTTCCGAACGCTTACAACCTTCATCTCTTTAAAGTTAGAGTGAACAGGCTCCTTCTGGGTAAGCTCGCTCCATCGTACACCTTGTCTCTGTCATCTCTGACCTAAACTATAGTCAAGAGCAAACCCATCTCAAATAAAAAAACTTGAGAGGTGTCAAGGGACACCCGGATGGAACGAAGTTCCTTTCGATTAATTAGTGAAGAAATTGTAATAAAATTTTATTTTTTTTTAAGTTATAATAATATTTTTTTTATTATTAACAAATATAATGTAAACAGAAATAGAAAGACGAAATGAAAATAACTGGCTTGCTTTGTATGAGAAAGAGAGAGAGACAGACAGAGAAACACGCGCACGCCGCACGGCTTACAACTATAGCAAAAAGTGTCGTTACAACTTTTCGTTTTTTTTTCCGTCTAGCCCCCTTTTACAACGCGCGATAAGGAACTTCGTTCCAAAAATAAAACTAAACAACAAACAGTGCACTATGAGGAACCCAAGACTATAATAGTCTGAAAACCCTGTATTTTATATGAGAAATAAACAATCTAATACACATAACAGTATTTTAAAAACAAGTCGTACAATCAACCAAATAATAACGTGGTAACAGCGGTTTACCATTCAAACAGTTGTATTTTCACAAGACTGTATTTTTAAAAAGTACTCGCTTGCTCACTCGGAAAATTAATACGAAAACTTGTGTTTGAAAACATGAGGTTTTTACAAAAATATCAGTCTTCTGTCTATGTTTATACTGAGTGACTTTTATTTAAATGTCTATTATTTATGCTTATTTTTTTTTTGTCAACTTGATAATAAATCGTGATTGCTCATTTTGCAAAAAATAGAGTTGTGTAAAACTTTATTTTAAGACACTATTTATGAGCAAAAAATAAAGTATAACTTCATCATTATTATCATTATATCAGCCGAAAGATGCGCCCAAGTGTCGCCACAACAACCGGTCCTATGCGTTTTGCATCCATCAGCTACCCGCGACCCTCACTAGATCATCGGTCCACCTTGTGGAAGGCCTTCCAACGCTGCGTCTTCCGGTACGCGGTCGCCACTCCAGAACTTTGCGGCCCATCGACCATCTGAGTAATAACTTAGTAAACCACAATTTGTGATAACATTACAAATATCTAAAACGAGAATATTCTTACGCAAACAAAAACAAAAAGAACACTTCTAAAAAAAGTGTTTTGAAACAAACCTTTATAATTTTAATAGCTGACTCGGCAAACGTTGTTTTGCCTTATAAAAAAAATAGCCTACCACGAGCCCTTTCGGAGGAGTTTGGTAACAAACACCGTGACATGAGATTTTTATATATTAGAAGATAGTTTACCAGATCTTTTTGCGCAATATTTGCTTGACCTTAGGGCCAGAGTTTTAAGACTGCATGACTGACGACGGATTACTTTGATAGGTAGGTGGGTCAGAGTTCCCAATTGCTTTTTGTTAGAGAACTCAAATATTGAACGCGCGTCGTGCTTTTATTTTAAGTTTAATAAAGTCGATTCAGATCACCATTTTGTATTTTAAAAGGAGTATTTTTGTAATGCAACTCTTCAAACTATTTATCCCCAAACTCAGGGGCTGCACCACGAAGTCACAATGCCACCATTATTCATTCGTAAGAAAGGGGTAGTACTATTCATCCTAAATAGATCCATCTCTCTCCCACACCGGAATCATGATGGTTTTAGGACGTCATATTCGGGTTTCAGAAACTGTTTTTTTTATTTGTGATTTGTTTGCTCTTGACTCTAGTCTAGGTCAGAGATGACAGAGACAAAGTCTACGATGGAGCGAGCTTACCCAGAAGGAGCCTGTATACTCTAATTTTGAAGAGATTAGGGTTGTAAGCGTTTGGAAATACAGACGCAGGCAGTGAGTTCCACTCCTTTGCTGTGCGCATTATAAAAAACGTTTGGGAACGCGACGTTTCAGTAACTAAAACATCGACTTCAAATGCTGCTTTCTAAGACCCTCTATCTATAACTTCAAATAAAAAAAAACTTTACTTTTTATGGGGTCAGCTTGGCTCACCTATTGGAGGTTCACGAAATGACCCATATATTTAAAGAAGTAGAATCATTCATATGCCTTACAGTTGCGTGTTTCTTAGTATTTCAGATAGAAATTATAACAAGTTTATGGCCAAACAGTCGTCAATCAATGACATAAAAATACCGTAATAAAGAATCAAATAGTAAAACGTTTACTAAAAAGATATTCCGTCTAGAAAATGACACGCGCGTTATAAATGATATCGTGATTCGTGCGTGACTTTGTAAAAATGGTGATGGGTAACGCAACCTGTCGCAAAGGGGATGAGTAACCGAAGTTGTATATTTTAAGCATACTATTTTTTGTTTATTTATTTTTATTTTGGGGTCTCAGAATGTGCTGATGAATGTTCGTGGCTGTACTTTACGCACGCTCTAAGATACTATAGTCCCGTCACGAGAAGCTATAAATTTTGTAAGTAAAGCACTTCTACTAAATTATGTAAGTAGAGAAAAAAATTAATAATCCCGAATTCAAACAACTCAAAGTAACATACGAAAACTAACGAGAAATTTCACTTGGTCGGGTTATATTTTATCTATACAGGGTTATTTGTAAAACACCAAAACCTCTTAGGCAGTGAAAGTACACATGATTATAAACATTTTTTACTTTGAGACCAACCCTGTAAAATAGCAGCTGTTCATACATTTTCACTGGCTAAATATTGCATTATGTATGAAATAGCTGATATTTTTTTCGAGTTTTCGGGGTTGTTCTCAAAGTAAAAGTTTTTTGTAATCATGTGTACTTTCACTGCCTAAGAGGTTGTTGGTGTTTTAAAAATAACCCTGTATAAAGCGTTGTCCGCTGCCGTCTAATATTTTGTGGTACTTGAACGCGTCTAACTCATGGAACAAACATATGAAACAATTGTATGGGTGTTTACAAAGGATATTGTTATGCGTACATACCTTGTTCGCCTAAGAATCAACAGAGACGTGAATTTACTTGCTGTGTTCTAAATAATGCATACATTCGACCGAAACTAAATTAAAATTACGCACACTTCTGAGAATTGTGAAAAATCCAAAATGCTTTCGGATTTGGAGGTTATAATTAGGCCAATAGAAACATAACAAATGGACTAAAATTCCAGAGCTGGCAGACCTCTCTTATTTTCTAACTAACAAAATGTATAGTATAAAGTAGTATTAGTTCTTTTTAACCGACTTCAAAAAAGGAGGAGGTTCGGGTTAATTCGGTTGTATTTTTTTATAACATACGCATAACTGCTTGCTTAGGCTGACGTACAAATATTAACATTACTTTTACATACTAACAGTACTCTACGCCACATAATTTGTTAGTGAGAAAATAAAAGAGGTCTGGCGGCTTCGGAATCTCAGTCTATAAGTGTTATTTCCAAATTGCCTAAGTGTCATGTGTCAATTCATCGACTGTTAGTGTCAATGATGCTCGTTTCACACAGCGTGTTCAATCACTTTATTCTGTTTGTAACTAAAAATCTTACTCATAGATCAAGTGCACTTTCAGCGCTTGATCTTATGCGCTCTGTTTGAATTTGACGTTTAGCCAATTCAAAATGTCAAATTTAAAATAAAAATAATGGCGCCGGGGAAAAGACCGAAGTGAATTACTTCTTAAAATGTTTTCGAAATTATGAAGTGTCTGTTCTATTGTATTAATTAAAATGTAAATTATAAAAACAACTAGTATTAGTGGTAAAGGTTTCACACGTGTTGATTCATAGGCCACTTTAACGATGCCCTTTAAAGCTTCTCGTGGCGGGGACTACATAGCATATTGAAATGTGTCACTGTGTGATACGTTACCTTTGTCACTCACATTCTAAATATAGACCTAAGTATTTCTTTTTCTTACAGAATCTTTATTTTAATTGGATTTAACACAATACTGTAATAACGTAAACTGCAGTTGAAGACGCGTGTCTCTATGATACAGTTAACATTAGTTTAGCGATCAAGGAAGAATGCAGTACAACTAAAAACTACTTTTTAAAATTACCTAATTGACGATACCAAAGTTAAAACCAAAAAGTAAATATGGATTTAGGGACTATTATTAATAGGGGAAAAGGCGATATAATGCCAGTTACACATTTTACCGCAATAAAAGACCGAACCCTGCAGAGAAAATAGCTCACAAGAAAACGTGCACAAAAGGCATATAAATAAAATACTTACTACTAAAAGTAGCATCAATTTCTACATTAAAAATGCAATGAAATTTCAGCGTAGTCGATTGTCTTATGTAAGGCATCTGCATCGCAAAGGCGGAGTGCCAGCCGACAGAGAATTTAAAATATGTATAGTGAAAAATTGATGCCTCTTCCAGCAGACAGGATAATACGACGCATCTAGGAAATGCTGGTTGTAGTCGTATCGAATTATGCTCAGAATGCAAAAAGACAGTGAATGCATGTTCCATTAGCTGTTTTTCCTTGTATGGTAGACGGACTTTTTAAATTAAAATGTTTGTGGATAATGTGTGCCTATAACATAGGGACACTCAACATAGGGATCTTAATGTTTTAATGATAATTTTGATTTTGGATTCTAATTTCTATTATGATTTTGTTTTTTGCTTAACGTTTTGTTCTTTGTTTATATTTTAGTTTTTCTATCCTCACGAGTAACGAATCTTGTTAAACATATGTATAAGAAGATATTATTTTAAGTAAGTGCTGTGTACGCCTGTAAGCGACTAATTCACCATAACTCAATGCATATGTTATTTTTATTATGTTAATGTCTCTAGTGAATAGGTCGTTGCTGTACCTATCAAATAAATAAATAAATATCCGTCTTACTCAGTTAATGAAATATCGTTTAAATCGGTCCGATATTGAAGGAGGATACAAAGTCTCTCCGCCCGCGGTTCCTCTTAAGGACAGTATTAATGCAATTTTCTTTAATGTCGCTAGGATAAAAAATTTCGAATACTTGCATGTTGTTAGTGCTTTCTGTGGCTAAAATTGTTGTGGCCCCAGTGCGAGCTTTTTTACCGTTCGCGTTAACATACACGTTTTGTACTAAAACTGAATGTGCAAAGTCTGTAAAGCTCGCTCCATCGTAGACTTTATCTCTGTCATCTCTGACCTGGACAAGAGTCAAGAGCAACCCCATCTTAAATAAAGAAAATAGTCGTTGAAAATTATGGAAAACCTTTTTATTTTTTTATTTATGATTTGCCATGAGTGATTTTTTACATTACCGCGATCGAGTACGTTAAAAACTCGCACTAGGTCCTCTGAATAAAATAATTCGCACACTAGCTACACTGGCTTACTAGAACATGACGCCGAGCTTCTCTTAAGAAAAGTTGACCACTATCTCACCTAATGGTAAGCAATGATGCGGTCGAATTAAAGACTCTCAGGTTGTACTTTACACCGTGACGCAAAACGCAAACATGACAGAAAAAATACAGCAAAATAACATTGCCATCTCATCACCTCAGACACCATTGACTTACGCCCCAACACCCCGGAAAAAGCCGCGTACAATTTCCGCCAAAACGCAATACTGTAAGCAATACACTCATACACACAATTCACCTCACGCCAAAAAAAGTATTCAAACGCCCCATTTACGCCAAATGCTACCTCAGCGCAACGGGCGCCATTTTTCATCCGATTTCGTGCGAACGCGATCGAACACGAACGTTAGGCAATATGTTCCGTATGTCATACAAATAAAACAAGTCGGGTGATAAACTACAGTCATTTTCGTTCGTGAAGAGGTGTACATTCGTCATGAAGCCTTAGCTCACTTTTCATCCGGATCCCTTATCGTAGAAGACTGTGTAAGTGACTCACGTAAGCTTCAGTAAATCTGTAGGTAAAGACACGTTGAACGAGTTGTCGTTGGATTTGAATTAGGAATGGGGAATTGTTAACGGTGCAGTATTTTATGTAGAGGACTGTTTGTAGGTTGTGCTAAATGAATATTATTGCCATTCCTCTTTAAATTGAACTATGGCTGTCGCTTTTGACGATGAACATTGAAATAAATATGGAAAATCTCAAATGTAAGTAGAATATAAACAGGATTTTCACTTGAAAAACTTCATGTTTTCAGTAAAGATTGTTTAGGTGAATTCTTGGTCAGTGGGTCGTCTTTCGCATGCTGTTTCTAATTTGGCTTAAGAAAATAAGCTAACCGTCCACAAAAACTTGGTCGAGACGCACCCGTATAAATTCGTCCTATTCTCAAAACATCCTATTAGCAGAACAGCCTGTTTGCAAACGATACAGTAAAACTATTTTGAATGGACTTGAGTGTGCCCAAATCCAAACTTAGTTAAAAAATCTCATATTTACATAATGTGTTGTATGACTGTATTTTTCCCATTCTGTTATTTTTAGGACGTTCGTCCTAGGATGTTTTGATACGGAGGTGTCCAAGACCTCTAATTTTGCATTAAAGCGAATGATCACAAACCAAAACAAACGCTATCTAAAACACAACAGCTATAATAAAATCCTTAAATTCAGACTCTTCTATAAAATATTTAAAGCATTATTTAAGTGGGATTTAGTCGTTAGCTAAACTACTATAATGTCCATTGTTCAAACGGTAGTTTCGTACAATTTCGCGGTACATTTGTGGCGGCGAAACTGTACGGGAACAGCGCTCCCTAGCGGCCAAAGTGTGGACTAGTCTGCAGGGAATTTGGACTTGTTTATCGCTGGTATTATGTGCTGTAATGTTCTAGTGTTGCAAGTTTTTGAGAGTTTAAAACGTTATATTCTGGACTTGTTATCTATTTGCGCGTGCTATACGAGGATAGTTGGTCTGGTCTTAGTTAAAAGTTATGCCAGACTGCAGAGTTTTGTGGTGGTGGTAACTTTTCAGATTTGAAGAAAGAATAGAATAGAATAGAAAACATTTATTCAGCATAGACACAAACTCACAGCAACATAGACAAAATGAACAGTAATAATAGTAGGTACGAGTACATAATAATTGCGCTGAGCGTGCCCATATCGAAAGGGTTGCTAGATAGTACAGTCCTATATTTTAATATTTACAAGTTACAGTTACTAGCGAAGGCGCTTTTTGAAGCGAGTACAAGTATGACATACTTGAAGAATACTTCCATCGAATCTTGTAATTATACAAAATACAAATAGTTTTATTTGGGACGACATAGGAACCATTTTTGTTAGTACACAACTTAGATACTTAAACTTATACACTAGGATTATGATGACAATGGTACGTTATAGTATAAGTTTATTTAAGTTATCATAGCTCTGTTTCTTAAGGGCGCTGTTACAAAATCGAGCGCTTGGCCAGAACTAAAGCTACGACTAGTGATTGTAGCGCTGCTTACAACAATTGTTTAAAAACATTTTTTTGCATTTAAATAGACAATTTTTATTTTCAAACAAGGTTATATAGTAATCTTAGCTATTAGTTACTTTTTGTTTGAATTTAGATTATAACATTTTCATGGAAAAAAAAATATAATTTTGGACGAAAAATTGTCAGTAACTCTCTGTTTTACGGAATTATTTTTGGTGTATTGCTGTACGAAAAATAGTAAATTGAATTTAATTTTGATGATTTATTTACCTTATAAGCACTAGAACTATCACAAAATTGTCCGATAAATCGCGGTCAACAGAGCCCTAGTGTAAAAATGTGGCAACTAGTAATCAAAAAAAGGAAACCATAGAGATACAGTATACATCCTTTTTATTCAGTTTGTGAAATATCTCTTTAATCAGTCCAATATTGGAGGAGAAAACAGTCAAGAGCCAAACCTCGAATTATGACTTTTTTTACATACAAAGTCTCGCCGCCAGCATTTCATCTTAATGCTCGAACTTTATTTTAATCTAATAGTGAGACCTAATCTAACTAGCCTTTTACTATTATTAAAGCATTCTTCCTCCTCTCTTTATGTATTAAAAATTTGCTGTGCCCGATGGAGTCCATATTTTTCTCTTAATAACTATTTATTATCTGTAGATGTAAGCAAAAAACATTTGAGATTTATTGTCAAGTTGCTGATTAAGAGGGGACGCTAGTCCCGAGGAATTTGAATAATAGGTATTTGAAGAAACTATTGCCGATGCCGTCGCGCTGCCCCCTATCAAGTAAAGTGCGAAAGCGACAACTGCAGCATAAGCTGATTTTACCTATAAAAACCTTGACCAAAAGACGGTTTGTATTCCGATGTTTACTTCTTCAAAACTGGACTGATCTGTAAAAATTATGTATCAAAATTTAGAAGAAGACTATATCTATGCTTCTATTTTGTTGAAAACTTATCAAATTTTTCTAATAGTCGTCTGATCATGGCGGTAAAAACGGGCTGTTTTTTCGATAGTCATAATTCTTTAAGTAATTATTCTTTGGAAAAGAGAAAACGATAAAGGCACGTATTATTTTAATCTAGATTTTTTGGAAAAAAGTCATGGCTCTAGCTGCATTATCCACGAAGAAAACAGCGGAATGCGAGAAAAGTCCAAGAGTTACCGACTAGAGTCCCCTCTTAAAGGCTCTCTTTCCACAAATCTGTCTATTAGTTATATTATAGTAACAATTATTTTATATTTTTGGACTGAAAAAGGAAATAATATTGTTCGATCGTCGACATAGCCACTATGTGGTTTCCATGAAGTTTCCGCGAGAGACAACGCCATACCCTCACTTCCCACGAGTGCCGTAAAGATGAGTAATGGTTTTCGTCCGGCGGACACCATTTGTCATTATTACTTTATTTTGTTTAAAGGGAAAGGCAATATCTATGTTAGATAGTTTTCCTGGATACCATGACTCTCATAATACGAATACGAATGCTTACAATGTTATGTAACTACCTATATATATTTATTTTATTTTATGTTTTCCCTTCAAAATTTATTTAATAAAATTACTACTATTATTGATTTGTTTTGTTTGTTAATTGATAATGTGTGTCAATATTATTTCGAAGTATGTTTAATGATAAGCATAATGTTGTCCAGGTTGCCTGGAAAAGATCGTGGAATGCGATAAGGCCGCCAATTGTATATTTTTTAGTTTAAGGTTTTCTTTATGTTTTTTATATTTTGGTGTACAATAAAGCATACATAAATAAATAAATACATGTTATATATATATAGGCGTATTATCAGGATTGGATATTTTAAAGTAAAAAGTAGGTAGTTTACTTATTAATCAATTTTATTCGATTAACTCACTTAATTTATAATAACTGTGAACTCAATTAATTATCATATCATAATTATTAACTAAAAGGTTTTAACACGATATTAGCAAATCTAGGCGCTATGACAACACGTGTATCGGACCGAGGTCTAGAATAGAATGCCCCGATCGCTCCGCGCGGTCTCCTTTTACGTCCGAGCACAAACAAGTCGAGTAGTGGGGGAGGTGGGGATGGCGACATCGCCTGATCGGTCCGGTGCACGTGCCGTGCACAACCGTACGATGACGTAGCGCCGTCACGGCCATTCTGACGTGCGTACGTCCTCGAACGCGCACTTTAGAAGCACTTAGGTATCTTTAATGAGAACCACAATTTTACTGTTCGTTCATCCTGACATTAAAATCTTATCTCATGGTCTGGTCCGGTCCTACGACCCTTCAGAGTAATAATCTTCTGGTCCGGTCCTAAGACCCTTCAGAGTAACATCTTCTGGTCCGGTCCTAAGACCCTTCAGAGTAATATCTTCTGGTCCGGTCCTATGACCCTTCAGAATTATACTACTGGTCCAGTCTGATGACCCTTCAGAGTAATATCTTCTGGTCCGGTCCTATGACCCTTCAGAATTATACTACTGGTCCAGTCTGATGACCCTTCAGAGTTATAATTTTCTGGTCCGGTCTAAAGACCCTTCAGATTTGTAACTACTGGTCCGGTTCTAACGACCCTTCAGTGTTAAAATCTCCCGGTCCGGTTTAACTAGCCCTTCAGGATTATTACTGCTTGGTCCGGCCATGGAAGACTCTTCAAGCTCTTTTAATTCTTTTTTCGTTCCTTGTTTTTCTTTTTTTTTCTTTCCTTTTAAACGCTGCCCCGCACTAGGAATCTATCCTGTTTTGTGGGTGAGTTCACAAACATACAAACTCATTCGCAAAGACCAGACCCGGAACAACTATCTGTAAGCCATACAAATATTTGTTCCGTGCGGAAATCGAACCTACGTCACGCAGCGCAGCAGCCAAGCGCCCAAGTACTGCGCCAACCGTGACGTATCTTTTAATTTAAACTGTTCCTAGATTAGCTAGGCCGGACTAAACTGGTCCCTGTAGCTAATATAATAATTAATTAACTCGTGATTTGTCCTTGTTCTATTGAATCAATTTTCTCTATGAATTTAAAGCACTTGTCACAACGTTAATTGGTTTAGGATCCAAAAACCCTTCCAATGATGTACCTACATGATCTATTAAGTTAACTACTGCTACTGGCTTTTTAAGTACGAGAGTCGGCATTTTTTTTTAAAGTGTAAGCCCTAAAATAGTACCACTTAAAACTTTATTTTTATGGGAAGTTTCATGAACAAGTTCTTCATTATTATTCGCCGTCACGTCATCACTGATATTTTCTGCATCTAACGTTCATGTGAGCACTCACGAATTACTTTACGTTAATCTACAATCATCAAAATCATCGCTGCGCTGTGCGGTTCGAATCAATCAATGTTATTATAATCTCACCCGTATTAAATTGTACAAAATGGAAAATCTATTTAGAACTTGTAATAGCTCAGAATTCTCTGTACCTTTAAAGCTTTTATCAACGTCATTAAAATCAAATTGCTATTCGTGATAGTTTTGATACTATCAAATTTACTAACTGATGTTATGTATGGCAAACTGCCTCCGTACGTTAATACGAAAGCCTAGATCCAAATTTTCACTAAAAAAAACGTCTAAGTTGAAACATGACCTTGTGGTACTTGCTATGCGATAACTAAACCTAAAGCTCACACTGAATAAAATTTTGACACTATTACCGCCAATGGGAAACTCTTTTAAGTACTCGCTTTGTGCTAACTATGTCAAAATTACCTAGCACTATCAATGCAACCACCGAATTGGTATCAACCCCTTTAAAGCTTCGTTTGCTATTCAAATAAAACTTGAGCGACTCACCAAGTATTCCAGTCGGCCTTGAACGCTCTTAACCCCACAGATGTTGACATGATACTTGGCTACTGCAGTTTGCCAACTGTTTGCCAACCTTCGGTCTGTCATGCTCAGAACCGCTCAGAAGTTGCAGCTGCTCAGCAGTTGTTGCAACTGCTCAGCAGTTATGGCAGCATGCCAACCGCTAGCCTCCTGCTGGCTTTATACACCATGATACGATGTCTGAAACCGAAAAATGCTACGACAGTACAAGTCCAATAAAAGCTGTGGTGGGCCAAAAGGTTTCAGGTAAGTGTAGTAGTCACAGCATCAAAGTAAATAAAAATCTAAATTTTATCGGACCATTGGCACAAGAAAGCGGCCTATGCCTATGAATGGTGATATAAAATCAAAATATTCAAAATAAAGTGTTAGGTAACTAAATCGCTCTTATGTCCAAAAAAATAAAAGCTCTCTGGTATTTCACTTCATGACTCGATCAGCGATAGCAGAATAATATCGCTTCATCAGCATTATTTGACCAATGACCAAGGCTTTGTGCCCATTTCAAGCGAACTCCTGTGCAACCGCCACTTCCAGGTATGTGCTTCCAATTCACCAAGAGTAGATAGCGACAGCAAAAGAATGGTCTCCCTTAGGGCAGTGTGTTGGCGCCGACGCTTTTTTTAACATCTACGCGAACGAACCGCCTTCCACCTAACACACGGAGCGGTTCTTGTACGCGGATTACCTGGCCCTAGCAAACCAAGCAGCGACTTTTATGGACGTGGAGCATAAACGTACAATGGCACTCAGTGTACTGAGAGATTAGTGTGACCGCAACGCTTTACGGCCGAACCCATCTAAGAGACAGTCGTGCGCCTTCCATCTCTGCTATAGGCCCGCAAATCGAATGCTTAACATCACATGGCGTAGAGCCAAGGTCCAACACTGCTCGAATCCAAAATATCTCGGTGTGACGTTAGATATGGCCTAAGCGTAAAAGTCAAACTGTTACAATACTTAGCTCCGTCGAACCTGGAATAACTTGCTCCGTCACCTAATTTCCATCAATTGGGGAGCGGCACCCGATGTTCTCCGTACAACCGGCATGTCCCTATTTTTTCTGCTGGCGTGTTTGCTTGCACAGTGTGGCACCGACCTGCTCTTTCTCGTAAAGTAGACATTGCCCTAAACGAAACGTGTCAGATAATATCAGGCTGATTAAAATAGACTCCACAAAACAAACTATCCGCTTGCAGGCATCGCACCTCCTGCTGTTCGAAGGATCTGAAAACCGATTCCCGACATCCCTGTATGGCCACATGCCAACTTCGGGAAGACTAAAAAGTCGCAAGAGCTTCCTTCTTTCTACACAGGCGATCCTGGATATGCCATCTAAAGGGAAAAGCAGACTGTGGGAAGAGAAGTATCCACCACCTCACGACTTCATAAAACCCAAAAAGCAATTGCCCCTGGTCGTGAATCGCAATGGCCTTTGGAAAGCGTTAAATCGCGCGCCAGCGCAATTTGCGCACCCAGGTAGGCCGCTGCAAACACAACTTGGCGAAATGAGGATGTAATGATCTGTTGTATACCCAAAGTGAGTGCAGTGCCCGTTTTCAGAGCACGAGCCATATGTTACAGTGCCCCAAGTGCCCATTCTCCTGTAATTTGGAGTATCTAATGAATGCCACTGTTGCTGCAATTAACGTAACTACCTACTGGTCCAAAACAATAAAAAAGTTAACGATTTTATCGAAAAGAAGAAGTATTATTGAAAATGCTATCGCTTAATCAGCAACACTTATGCTATTAATAATAGCTTCACTTTAAGATAAAGCGACAGGCCAATTATCAAACATCGATAATTGCCATCCATAAAGGCGTTGCCTTTTGTAAGTCAGTCTCCACATCATAAAAATGAACACTCGTAAACAAAATAAAAAGCAGCTCTACAGCAATTAAAAAGTTTAAACGACTCACCAGATTGGCGTAGAAATCTCCTCTCCTTGACCTGACCAGCTGTTGTGAAGTTGCTTGCCTCCGGACGGAACTGGTTTAGTTCAGGTTGATGAGGGTAGCCGCATAAAACTCGTCGAAAAGGAATTCGGCGCAAAGCTCTTCAGCGCCATATGGTAAAACAATAAACTGCTCTGCACATCACTGCATCCTCGACAAAACATACCACCACGGTGACACACTATGATCGTGTGTCGAACTTCGGCCTATCTATTGTATGTAATTCACGGCACACATCAAGTTTTTAGCGTCTGGATAAACGCATGCGTTTTAAAAACAAACCGCAATTTTCACTATCACTGTCATTACATTTCAAAACGTAACCGCCACATATTTCACTAGCATTGTCACGAATCTCCATGTGGGCCCTTTGAGTTACGTCCCAATTCTGATATAGGCGTATTATCAGGATTGGATATTTTAAAGTAAAAAGTAGGTAGTTTACTTATTAATCAATTTTATTCGATTAACTCACTTAATTTATAATAACTGTGAACTCAATTAATTATCATATCATAATTATTAACTAAAAGGTTTTAACACGATATTAGCAAATCTAGGCGCTATGACAACACGTGTATCGGACCGAG
Organism: Lacanobia wlatinum; assembly: GCA_947578705.1. Taxonomy (NCBI): domain Eukaryota; kingdom Metazoa; phylum Arthropoda; class Insecta; order Lepidoptera; family Noctuidae; genus Lacanobia; species Lacanobia wlatinum. The sequence continues at coordinate 5,015,932 of OX388032.1, forward strand.
GTCTAGAATAGAATGCCCCGATCGCTCCGCGCGGTCTCCTTTTACGTCCGAGCACAAACAAGTCGAGTAGTGGGGGAGGTGGGGATGGCGACATCGCCTGATCGGTCCGGTGCACGTGCCGTGCACAACCGTACGATGACGTAGCGCCGTCATATATATATATTTGCATGCCATCATAAAATGTTGGAATATCTCCTGCACCAGAACTATATAGTTAAACTCTTTACCACATTTGTTTGCTAATGAAAAACTTACTTACTTAAAAAAAATAGATTCTTTAAATATTAATTTTCACGCAGTAATGTTAAGAATGGGTGAAGGGTTTTTGAGTTCCCGTGTAGTTCAGAAGATGCGACAAGGAAAAAAAAAGAATAAGCGAAATTAAATGAACATTACAATGTAATAAATATTTCCACAGACACTGTGAGATAAACTTCAGCAAGCTCATACTCTGCAACTCTGAAAAATGATACACATTTTATAATACTCAAGGATTCCAGCTACTGTCAATAATAAAGTGGCTTCCACCGAATAATGCCGTTCATATCGCTCAGTGAGGCATCAGTCGGTTGAATTACTCGAATTAATCATTCACAGGCGATGATGTACGATTTCATTAACTGTTCTGAACAAAATTATCAACGTTTTTAATTAATTTGATACACTTTTTCCTGGAAACGGGTTTTCATTTATCACAAAGTTTAATTTTATCTTTTTCTCATTCTACCAAAAGGTGTAGAGAGCCTTCAAGGCATTTATAAGATTATATTTATTTAATTACAGAATGTTCAAGGGGGGGTCATGTATTTGCGGAAAATCTTAACACCGCGATTCAGTGGCGTGACGTAATTACGCAACACCATCTATCGACGTGGATGGAACTAAACAAAAAAAAAAAACAAAATATTGACAATTCCAATTTTGAAACTTAACACATTCTTTGACCACAGTACGGCAAGTGCCTTTCTGCGAACGCGCATTATTAATTACCAATTTAAATTAAAGATTACATTTCAGGTTTTTGAACTACGTATTCATTTATTTGATGACCCGTGCAACTTCGTCTACGTCACATTTTTCCCTATTGGCCGCTCCTATTGGTCGTAGCGTGATTTTATATAGTCTATAGCCTTCCTCGTAAATGGGCTATCCAACTCTAAAAAATGTTTTTTCAATTCGAACCAGAAGGTCGTTTCTGAGATTAGCGCTCCATTAGGACTCCAGTCAAAGTGCTCTTCTATAAGCGAATACGATTTTCGAAATGTCAAAATATAAGGGATCATTCAGGTTATGATAGTGTTCGTCAATCAGATAATGTATTTTTGATGTTTTGACAATCGCCCTCCACGTCTTATGCAGTGATGGAATGCGTGGAGGTCTTGTGGAGAATACAGGCTAGATGTTTTAGGTTGTAATTATATAGCTTTTTTTGTTATTCCAATCACAGAATACCGAATTATAATCTGTATTAAACATCAACAACACGACATCACCGCCCGCCAAACCTCAATACCAGAACCTCACCTCAAAAATCATCACTCTACCGAAAAATTCAAACCTTTATGAATTTACGAAAGTTATTTTCAAAAATTCAAACGTAGGATAATAAAATATTCCGGAGCTTCGCCGGCTTCGCACCGCACAAGATAGCCGATGTTTTACGGCTGTGTCGGACAGAGTCGGGTGAAAATTTAGAGCTATTTCAAACGGGGCGAGTGCATAGCGCGTATTGTATGTAATAATTTACGGATCGCTTTGTGACTGCAGCTCCCATTGTGAAGTATAAGCAGGTTTACGACTGATGGGCTGTTGAGAATGATTTTCCAACAGAGATATGCGAGTAAGCTTGCGCGGTACTAGGATGTGTAGCGGACAGTGTATCTGTTTGGTGCGAGGATGCGTAGTGGACACTTTTTAGCAAGCCTCATTGTGATTGTGTGTATGTTTGCGGCTTACGATTACAACTGTGCAAGCCCTTTTTACAAGCCCCTTTCCACCTTAAGAGGAAATGCTGGCGGCGAGACTTTGAATGTAAAAAGTCATAATTCGAGGTTTGGCTCTCGATTGTTTTCTCCTCTAATATTAGACCAATTTAAGAGATATTTTACAAACTGAATAAGAAGGATATATACTGTGTCCCTTTCATTAACCGTATAAGTACAAGAACTCTCACAAAATGCCCAAAATTGTCCGATAAATCGCTGTCAACAGAGCCCTAGTGTACAAATTTGGCAACAAAAAAGAAAACATAGAAACACAGTATACATCCTTCTTATTCAGTTTGTGAAATATCTCTTATATCGGTCTAATATTGGAGGAGAAAACAGTCGAGAACCAAAACTCGAATTATGACTTTTTCATACAAAGTTGCGCTACACCAGGCTAGAAAAACTATCTCGCACACCACATATCAACCTCACGCATTTCTGATGGAACTGCACCCTTAGGCAGCATTCAGACTGACATTCTGTTTAGTGCTGTGTTCAGTATGCTATGTTAAGCCAGTTGAGTTTAAATGAAGCCTCGTTCAAATTGTATGTATGTTCGCGGTTTACGATTACAACTGTGGAGCCTATTTACACCATAGTTGTGCTATCAGACTGAAAAAAATAAGTTATCCCATTGGAGTTTTTTTCCTCGCGCGTCGCCTTATAAATCTCAAATACTTTTGATGGGGTAGCACTTTTAGCCAGGATTTAAAATGAAATGCTGTTTAGTGCTGTGTTTAGTATGCTATGTTGAGCCAGTTGAGTTTAAATGAAGCCTCGTTCAGATTGTATATATGTTCGCGGTTTACGATTACAACTGTGGACCCTATTTCCACCATAGCTGCGCTAAATCAGGCTGAAAAAAATAAGTTATCCCATTGGAGTTTTTTTCCTCGTGCTTCGCCTAATAAATCTCAAATACTTTTGGTGGGGTAGCACTTTTAGCCAGGATTTGAAATGAAGTGCTGTTTAGTGCTGTGTTCAGTATGCTATGTTGAGCCAATAAAGTTTAAATGAAGCCTCGTTCAGATTGTATGTATGTTCGCGGTTTACGATTACAACTGTGGAGCCTATTTCCACCATAGCTGCGCTAAGTCAAACTGAAAAAAATAAATTATCCCATTGGAGTTTTTTTCCTGGCGCGTCGCCTAATAAATCTCAAATACTTATGGTGGGGAAGCAACTTTATCCAGGATTTTAAATGAAGTGCTGTGTTCAGTATGCTATGTTGAGTCAGTAAAGTTTAAATGAAGCCTCGTTCAAATTGTATGTATGTTCGCGGTTTACGATTACAACTGTTCGCGTATGGATCTTTGGTTTAGTGGCCACTTGTTGAGGGTAATATCCTCATGAATAGTAATGGCTGTCTGGCTGTAGTGGGGGATGATAACGATTACTGACTTCTGTTTTCAGTGAGTTTGTATTCTCTATGGATTTGCGTATGATACTGAAAGTTTAATAGACCGGGGTTTAAGCCTTTGAAAATGGTTAAAAGTGAAAAAAAAAATAGTAGTAGGATGAAACCCATTGGAAAAGGAAGAGAATATTACAAAAATGAAAAAAAAAAATACGGGCGATCTGAGGTCGGGAAGTGGCTGGGGGTGAGTTTTTAAGGGTATAAAATGGTTTAACTCGATTTTGGGTATGTTTTTTTTTACACCATCAGAAAATAGAGATTTCAAAGAAAAAAAGCCCATCGAATTTTTTAAAAATGCAGATATTTAGACGGGAGACTTTTCGATTGAAAATTAGGGTGCTTTTTCGATATTAAGTCAAAAAAAGTTGAAAACATATATATTTTAACTCAAAAACATTAAAGTGTGTTTGGGACATAAAAAGTTAAGTTTTCACTAAATTTCTTAAAAGAAAAATAAAAAACCAAAATCTTTGTTATTTGAAATTTTCACATAAATTTTGAGATTACGTGAAAAAAGTGTAAATACAAAAGTTGTAGATCTTTTTATTACCTACAACTTTGTCATTTAACTTTTTCCCGTAGGGCTTGTAGTTTTGCCGGAAATCGAGATAAACTTTTGTTTTTTTTTTCCTTAAAAACTCACCCCTATCCACTTCCCGACCTCAGATCGCCCGTAAATTATTTTTCTTTTCATTTTTGTTATATTTTCTTCCTTTTCCAATGGGTTTCATTCTACTTTTTTTTTTTTGGTTTCAAAAATTATCGATCCTGGTCTATATGCAAATATTGGTTATTTTATTTTGGTTTGCCAAGTAAGTACTTACTGTGAATTAAAAATGATTGTACCACATTACTTCGACAACCAAAATTAGCCGACGAACGCTATCTCGACAGCATACATTTTTTGAAGAAGATTTTTACAATGGTATCTGTTGTATTAATTGATTTTAGTGGAAACTGTAATAACCTCATTATCTTACCCTCCATGTTTCATATTATTTGAGGTGTGCGTACCACGCCATCACTCCCTTTTCTTTCAAAAAGATTGGCTATTCCAAACAGATCTACAGATTCTTCTTTGACCAAACATTTACTTTTTATAACAAAGCTTCCTTCAATAAAATATTCATGGACACATTGAACCCACCTACATCCACCCACACCCACTAGGTACCTCTTTAATTACCAAGAAAGAAAAGGCCTAAACAAATTTGTACTAGAGTCGTCTGAAGCGGCGGTTAGTCTTTGAACTCGGTTTAACTAATTCAATAGCAGAGCTTTTATTAGCATAGTGTATCGACATTTGTATAGAACTTTGATTCAAACTTCGTCTAAGTAAACATTCGGTCTGGAGGGGTTCTTGTTTTATTTGACATCAGTATTAACGATGTTTTGAATAGGGTGCTCCTGCGTAGGCGTGTGGCGAAAAGGGTTACACAGACAGGTGCGACGTGATAATGCGACTTCAATGCGATAATAATTATTTCGTAAAGACATTTGTTCTGCACATGTGGATGGATGGAGAGGAAGGCCAAACAAAAAATGGATGGATTGTGTGAGGAGCGATATGAAAGAAGAGGGAGTTAGAGATAGCGTGATGGCTGATAGGATAGAATGGAACAAAAAAAATTGACTTTGTCAAAAATCTCGACTTTTTCAAACTTTTTTGTCGTTTTTAGCGGTCGGGTTTTTTGACAAAGTTATTTTTAGGATTCCGACAAAAAAAACGGAACCCTTACAGGATCACTCGGGTGTCTGTCTGTCTGTGTCTGTCTGTCTGTCCGTCTGTCACAGTCAGTTTTCTCTGGATCCACTGGACCAATTCTATTGAAATTTGGTACACATATGGACTTCTATGACCCAAACACGGACGCGTTACGTAAATCATTAAATTTTTAGTATGGGATCACTTTTGGGGGTCAATCTAGAAAATTAAAAAAAAAGTTTTTTAAACAATATTGCGTGACAGATCAAATTAAAGCACTTACTGTGAGAGTTTTAATTATATTTTTTCATAATTATTAAATACATGGTTTAGAAGTTATTCAAGAAATTAGACGAAAAATGACCATTCCCCCCCTTATCTCCGAAACTAATCAGCCAAAAATTTTGAAAAAAATGGAGATAAAAATTTTTTACCTAAAGATTACAGGAAAACTTATCAAAAGTCTGTAGTGTTAAAATAACAAGTTAAAAAATTAAATTCGTTGGGAACCCTTTGCACGCGAGTGCGACTCGTACTTGGATAGTTTTTTTTTTATTTCCTACATTTTAGTGAGTTATATTTTTGGAATGTCTCCTTGAGCCCCATAACTTTATACCCCACTCGATAGGTTAATTAAATTCTTATGAAGGAATGCCTTCAAAAAATTTTGCGCCAAAAATCGGCCATTTCAATGTTTATACACCCAGTGCCACTTTCACAATTAATAGTAATCTAACGACACCTTTGAAGCTAAAATCCATCGAGCCGTTCAGGCTGCAGAGCGTGCCAAACAATTATACATACATACTCTCGAAAAACATAAACCTCCTTCTGGCGCAGTCGGGTAAAAAACGTGTTGCGCCGACCCCAAGTAACATGGGATAAGGGCAGGAAGATGATGAATTGTTCTGCATAAATACTATCTGATTTTGTATCACTATCATTTTTTTTCCAGGTATTGGGTATCAATCAAAGACAAATATAACAAAAACCAGTTTAAAAAATACAGTCGTTCCCTCCATTTTGTCGAGTCATGAGTACATAAATGCTATAAAAAACTGTCCGTGATTGTTACCTCTTCGAACAAACATTTGTCGCTGCCTATTCGTGAAAGATTTTTAGGGTTGAATAATTACTTCTAGATTTGTTCTCTCATAAACTAGCTAACCATTTTACAACTTTGGTTTTTATGTGCGTATTTTTCAGACTACACATATTTTCTACATAAAATAATTTACTAATTACTAACACACACGTGTATTATAAAGGGCTTTCATTGTACTTTAAAACTAGTCATGAATGCCAAAATATGAACTTCAATAAATACACAAACTATGATAAATTATAGACTATTTGATCCGTTTCATCGCATAAATAATAAAACGAATGAGAACTGCGAATGACGAACCAATTACGGTTAAACCCAGTTCATGAGTATTTATAAATCAAACTAATTGAACTAATTTAATTTCAAACATTTTGATTAGGCAATACTGTCTTTTAATTAAACTAGATATAATTACTCAAACTCAAATCGTATATTTCAAATAAACCATTTACAGGCACTTTTGAATTGTCAGGGTCGGTCGGTCCAAAAAGATGAAGCTATTTGCACGTTCCAAAGCGTAGATCTCTATGGAGAAGAACGTGCAAGAAACTCCACGGACACTCTTTTAAACTATGTGATGTATTACAAAATCCTTGAACAACATATCTGTATTGATCCGTATCTCATAGATGAGACATTATATAAAGAATTGGTTTTAAAGATGCGAACTTAGATGACTGCTGAAAACCCCGTAAGAATTTCAGAAAAGTCACCTACTCAGTGGACTACCTTTTTTAAGAATGGGAAATCATCAAATGACTCCTTTCTCTCTGGGCGGAGCGGAAAGGAGTGTCAGACTCGTATTGACTACAACCTAACTGTGTTTCTCCTAATGTCTTTTTGTTCTAGGGCCGCGGTGACTCTTTCGAACAAATTCCGCAACACTGGTAGGCAGGGGTGTACTATGCCAAATCGAATGCCAAATAATCGAATATCAATTGATCGAACACTATTCGAACGTCTAAATACTCGAACGTTCATAATATCGTACACTCAATACATCTAGTGTTCAAAATATCGAATGTTTGTTTGATCAAGCGTTCAACTTTATGTAGAATACAAGAAAAACACAAAATTAACTAATAAATCACATTTTAATCTGTAATTATTAATTTTTTATAGGTTCGATATTATGAACGTTCGAGTATTTATACGTTCGATTTATAGTGTTTGATCAGTTGATATTCGATTATTTGGCATTCGATTTGGCTTAGTACACCCGCAGAGATGAGTCCATCTCGCTAGGACCAGTCCAAGCGGGATAGAAAGGGGCCCATCCTATTTTTTCCAAAAAAGTAACAAAATATATTTTGTTAGTTTTTTTTTGACGATTTATGGGCAGTTGTGTTTATTGACGAAATGCTAGCTCTAGTTTTACATGCTAATTTAGAAATGATTCTCAATGAAAGTAGTCACATAATGTTACTACACAAAAATGACAAAATCTTAAGTAACGCAATGCACTTGGCATGTTTCAAAAAGTGAAATATCACAAAACTTTGAAATGTACAAATTTCTTTAAATTTATTTATTGGTATACACATAACAACTACAACATTTATATCATATAATTTTACATAATAAACTCAATCTCAGTACTTACATCAAAAAAACAGTCCTACAAACATTTTTCCAAGCCATTACCAAAAACAGACAAACAAATAAAATATTTTCACTCTCTCAACTATTGATACATTTCAGCCATTGTTTCCACTAAAATACAACTATGACAAACGACTCCAATAAAAAAATAAACGAAAACGTTAAATTTCCGAACAATGGCAATAATAACCGGCGGGAATTGCGCAATCATCGGCCGAACATCGGACAGGACGCGGCCTCGACGATAGCGGTGCTATAGCGGGGTGATAGCGGGGTGATAGCGGGGTGATAGTGGACGATAGCGGGGCGATAACGGTGTGGCCAAGCCACAAGAGGGTGTAGAAATGGTCCACTGACTCTCTATCCGCGATCACGATTGAAACAAATTATAAAGACAAATTTTTGTTCGTAAGAGATAGGTTATACTACTGACTATAAATATGGCAAATGGTGCCAGTTAAAAAATAATAGAGGCAAAGGCTCAAGTGGCTGCCAGAAAGTTGGGGGTCCTAGCAAGGGTGAGACGGGACTTCACGCCGGAACAACTGCTCAAGCTCTATCAATCAAGCGCAAGTTCTATCGTGTATGGAGTACTGCTCTCATCTTTTGGACGGATCTGCCAAATACCAACTTGGTGCCCCTGAGTCAATTGAGAAACGAGCCAAGAGTATCATCGGTAATGACAGGCTCGTCGAGTCGAAGCACCAAAGTCTTGAGCATCGACGCCGAGTTGCTGGCCTGTCGGTTTTCTATCGCTTGCATTTTGGGGAGTGTGCGACGGAATTGCATGATTTAATTCCGCCAAGCCCGTTCCATCATCGGACCACAAGATGAACGGCGATGCGCCACCGGTACATGGTGGACATCCCACCGACACGCACTAAACGTTTTGGGAACACATTCATAGTGCGTGCAGCTAAGGAGTGGAATTCCCTGCCAGAGTCTGTGTTTCCAGATAGCTACAACCTGGGAGTCTTTAAGACAAGAGGGAAAACGTTGCTTCTAGGCAAACGTGCCCCATCTTCGACCGCATCATCACTTACCATCAGGTGGGATTTTGGTCAAACGTATGCCTATAAATAGTAAAAAAAAACATTTCCGAACAATGGCAATTAAAACCGGTGGGAATTGCGCAATCATCGGCCGAAAATTGACAGGACGCGGCCTCGACGATAGCGGGGCTATAGCGAGGTGATAGCGGGGTGATAGTGGGCAACAGCGTGGTGATAGTGGACGATAGCGGGGCGATAACAGTGTGGCCAAGACACAAGAGGGTGTAGAAAAGGCTCACAAACACTATTTGCGATAACGATTGCCAAAAGTGTAAAATGTGTGTGTGACAGAGACATAAATATTAATTTTATTGGTAAGAGATAGGTTGTACTAGTAAATACAACTATGGCAATAGGTGACATATAAAAATAAACGAAAACGTTAAGTTTCCGAATGTGGGGCGATATTCGGGCGATGCGGGTCGATAGGGGGCTATTGTGAAGTGATTTCGAGTTGTTCAAAATGTATGGGATTGATATGTAGATATTACGGAAATGTCACATGTGCAATCCATAATGCTATAACATTTCGATAATCGCTATCTCTCATAGAGGCAGAATTTCACTTTATCTAAAGCCCAAGGTTACATAAGCGCAGACCATTGAAATGCCTTGTCTGATGGATACCAAATTGTCGACACAATCTCACTTTGCCAGCGATAATGTGGTCAATAATCAAAATCAAGTGATATTCAAATTAGTGCCCGAACGTTCTGAACATCAAAGTATTATAACATAAAGACAGTCCGAAACGCCCATAAGTCACCTTCTTATCGTGTGGGCAGTAAGGTCTAACGACTCCACACGCCATCATATCAGTCACCACTTCCTAGTGTTTGTAGCTGGATAGAAGTGGAGCAACAAACTCCACAGCAACCCACCTAGATGTAACAAATGCTCATCCCTGACCTACCCGACCGGGATCCAGACTGGGATCCGTCGATTGTAGGTAACAGGAAGAACGTAAATAATTTTCAAGCTCTAGCATAGTAACAAAAATTCTTTCATTTTTATTCCCTATCAAAACAATATTAATCTCTATTACATCAACGCCGTTTTTAAGGCCACCGTGCGTTCGTCGTTAACCAAGGAAGTGGGTCATGCCACACTGCCACCAATCTCTGTAAATTAATATTATACAATTCGAATATCTTCATTGAGCCTCACTTTCGAATGAAATGTACTACATCGATTGAGCCAATTCATTCCACACAACCTGGTTGCTTTCTTTCTACCTTTGGTTTTTATAGGGTTCCGTACGCCCTACTGAAAAACTAGCCGAGTCTGACTCTCACACGAAAGGTTTCGTACAATGAACTGAAAAAGAAACACGTTTCTTGTATGGTTCTCCTTTAATTTATTATTTGCTGTGACAGATGAAATAGAAATAAACAATTTGCGAAAATTTCAACTATCTACCTATTACGGTTCTTGAGATACAGCCCGCTGACAGACAGACGGACTAACAGAAAAAATAGGGTTCCGTTGGTTACCCGTTGGGTACGGAACCCTTAAAATATCTCTCGTGTGTATGTCTTTCTGTTTTATGTAGAACTAGCTTCTGCCAGCGGCTTCGCCACGTGGTCCCTAGGGGACATACTCCCGGGATAAAAAGTAACCTATGTCCTTTCTCAGGCTATAGACAAAATTGTACCAAATTTCATTTTAATCGGTTCAGTAGTTTTGGCGTGAAAGCGCGACAGACAGACAGACAAACAAACAGATTGACAGACCGACAGACAGAGTTACTTTCACATTTATAATATTAGTTAGGAGTAAGGATTATTATTTAATTGTTTGTTATTAATGTATTACAAAAAAAAAAAGAAAAAAAAACAGAAAAAATAAAATAACCGTCCTGTGTGGACGATTATATTATTTTTTCTGATTTTTGGACGACTTTTGGCTGATATGATGATGATGATGAAGTTTGTATTTATCTGCACAGTAGTATTTATTTCTTCCCCTGTATTTGCCTTTGATTTGTTTGATTTTTTTTAGTGTCATTTGATATACAAGGAGTTAAAATATATTCTACCCTATATTTTATTTGGTGAAATATGATAGAGGTGGAAAAATACAGAGGCTTGGTTCGTGGCCTTGCCCGTGAAGTTTGGATTGACGTTTTCTTCCTGAGTATATTTTGTCTACATATCCTTAACGTGGAAGTATTACGTCAGCAAAATTTCGCCCTTATTGCTTTTCTATAAGGTTGAAAGAGATTGGCCGCTATGCTATCACTTTTACGTATAACAAGTAAACATAACAAGAAATATATATTTTAACATTGATCATCTTCAGCAATCATTACGGGTAGCCAGAATATCTGACACCAGTCTTGCCAAGGAATATCGTATTATCTCGTAATTGGATTGGTAGAGGTCTGATAAGCACCCATTTCATGTTAAGTACTGGTATTCAGTTAATAATAATATAATATCGTTTATTTAAATAAAAAGGGGCACGTTTTCAGTAAAATATATCGTAAACTTTTAAAAACACAGCTGCTAATTTGCCTGAACTAGGATGGACCTGTGCTTCAGGCTAGAAAGTGCTTATACATACATTTTCTCTTTAAATAATAAATTAACAATGAGTCAAATCAATTGACTATAATAAAAACTTACATTAAAGGACAAATCATGATTTATTTACAGACAAAAAAAGATCTTCTCTCTCTACGTAAGATATACTTAGTAAATATTGAGAGATCTGTGGGATAGAGAAAGAGATGGAAATTGGCTACTTTTAAAATGACTCTCTGAGCTCTTTCAAGAGGGAGTAAGTAAGTTTTGGGTGCAGTTGCATCGAGTTAGACCGAAAGCCGAATATAACTTGGGGAATAGGCTAGGCAGATTTATATGTAGTCAATTTCTCCCAAACCACCTTCAGTGAGACTCTCCTTCCTCCTCCTTCCTCAAAAACACGACTTCTTTCACTCCAACAAGTCACCAAGCAAGCAGAAAAATAAGTAAAAAAAAAAATATCTTCAGATTCACAATCTGGGAACTGTAAAAGCTTTGTTCTTTTTTAATAAGCGCTGCTCTGGGTTCTAATGTCTCCATTGTATGCGTAATTGCGCGTACTTTTGTGTTTACTCACTGTTTAATGACACTGTCTCATGTACGGCTTAGTACTTGCTAGTGGGTTTAGGGGATTTTCACCTGGTTAATAACTGGAAAAGTTTATTTGAAAGTTGATTTTCGTCTGGAGTTTTAATGACAGTATATGTATTCTAGAACTACCGGCTGCCTTGCCTGCTGCAAAAAAAAAACATCATCAATATCGTCTACATACATTTCCATTGAAGTTTGGCTGGTATTTTTGTGCAGTTGCCATAACTACATCACAACTACCAACCAATTGCACAGTCTGCTTGCAGTCGACAGCTCTAATGAGAAGACTGCCCAGTGAAATGCAGCCCGTCTGCTTACCAACAGCCGGAGCCTAAGAAGATGCAGGCTGAATATCTATAACACAAAGTTTACTAGCCTAATAAACGAGATTCCATAAAAAAAAACTGTTAGTATTAATATGTGTTACACCAACGCGAAATTCAACCAATATTGCCACGCACACAAATTCCCAGCCATCCATCTAAAAAACCCCGTCAATTCGCTTAGCAACAACACGACAAACAGCTGATCAATACACTTCCTCGACGAAATCACTAAAAAAGTACATTAAATACAGAATATACGGTGTGAGTAAAGACGCGATCTTTGCTGTCAGACGCGCCGTAGTGACACGTGAAATCAAAGCTCGTTTATCAACCGAACTGCCGTGCTTGGCGAAAAAACATGGCTTGACATGTGATGAGACAGGGGAAGCAGTAATACTAGTTTTTTGGGGATGTTAAACTTTGTTGCTAGGTGAATATTTTTTCACGAGGGCAAAAGTAGTATTCTTTTTAGTATGAGCTGAGTCGAGTGCGTCGAAAATGTTCATATTTAATTATTTTCTTAACAAGATTTGATTTTCAGGAGAATTCTAGGAGCATCTTAGACAGTTGTTATCTTAGTTCAAAACATGAAATTATTTCGTATTAATAATTTCATGTATTAATCTTTTTAAGGGCAAATGTTCGAGTTACCCAATAACTGAGCTGTAGAGATCAGATGGTAGTCGCTTTATCTAAAATACCGGCATTCAGTTGCATCGGATGGACTGGTTTCCGACCCCATATTTTTTTTGTAGTTGAAAACTTTTTCCCAACTAAAAGAAGATGATGACAGGTATTTTTTTTCCATTCAGCCTTACTAAATATCCTTACTAATATTATAAATGCGAAAAAACTCGTCTGTCAAAACGTCTGTCTGTCTGTCTGTTCCAAAACTACTGAACCGATTAAAATGAAATTTGGTACGCAGATAGTCTAGAGCCTGAGAAAGGACATAGGCTACTTTTTATCCCGGGAGTATGTTCCCTAGGGACCACGCGGGCGAAGCTGCTAGCAGAAGCTAGTACTAGATAAAAGGTTCACGGTCACTTAAATTTGGTACAACGATAGTCTAAAGCATGTAAAAGGACATAGGCTACTTTTTATCCCGGGAGTATATTTCCTAGGGACCACGCGGGCGAAGCCGCTAGTAGAAGCTAGTACTAGACAAAAGGTTCACGGTAACTTAAATTTGGTACAAAGATAGTCTAGAGCCTGTGAAAGGCCATAGGCTTCTTTTTATTCCGGGAGTATATTTCCTAGAGAGCACGCGGGCGAAGCCGCTGGCAGAAGCTAGTAATATTATTAATATTATAAATGTGAAAGTAACTGTATCTGTCCGTCTGTCGGGTTTTCACGCCAAAACTACTAAACCGATTTAAATGAAATTTGGTATACAGATAGTCTAGAGCCTGAGAAAGGACACAGGCATAGGCCCTAGGGTCCACGCGGGCGAAGCCGCTGGCAGAAGCTAGTATTTGAAATAAATTCGTAGTTATATTTACCTTTATTATCTCACCAACTTCAACTTCTGCTACCCACCTGTTCAACACGGTAGCGGTTCAGTGGTTACAGTCGTCGAGCCCGCCCTGCTTACTTCGAGCATTTGAAAAATTGTTTTGTCAGTAAATAAATGTTTGTTTATGTTTTCACCGGGTTCCTGAAGGCTGTGTCAGCGGTTCACGCCTCGGTTGGTACAATGGCTTTTTATGTGTTAATAATATGTTATTGGGTACTCCTCGGTTGGTTAATTTTGGCTACGTATCGTTTTTAGACTGTGTTTTGTAAATAGAATCGTGTAGCGAATTTATTTTTTGTTTTTAATGTGTTCGAATCGATTGTTTTTTTTTAATTTTTTTTTATTTGTGATGGGTTTGCTCTTGACTCTAGTCTAGGTCAGAGATGACAGAGACAAAGTCTACGATGGAGCGAGCTTACCCAGAAGGAGCCTGTGCTTAGAGTGCTCAGCTTTGAAGAGATTAGGAAACAAAACATTTGAATTATTGATTATCTATAAAGTGAAGCTCTTCTCGAAAAGAGCTTTTCCCTTTCCTGATAATAAACGGTTTTTGGCATACTTATGCCTCAGTTCAGATGCCTCAGTTTTTTTTTATCCTTGCATAGGCTTTGATTTCATATATAAATAATTTATTCTTAATATTCTATGAAGTGTTTTATATTATTAGAGGTAGAAACTTGTAATTCTACTAAAAACTGTAACCATTCTTAGCTGTCAGTTTCATGAATGCAAAGTATAAAAAAATAGTCTGAACCAGCATTAAAATAAGGTCTTAAATCATTCAGTTTTTAAAATGAGCTGCAACTGTAAAGCCCCAAGGATATCACGCGTCACTTCCACCGCTCTGCAACTGAAGTCTATTCACGAAAAGAATGCTATTGAGCCTTCACTTCACTGAGTCGGTGGATCCCAACAATCCCGACATCCTTGATAAATGAAGCCGTCCTGCCGGTGACGTTTGTGCAGAACTTGATAGTTCTGTTGCTTTGTTGGAAAGGGACTTGCATTGACTTGTTTTATTATTTATTAAATTAAACATATGTACAATAGTGGTACATGGGCGGACTTAATGCAACAAGGCATTCTCTACCAGTCAACCTTTGGGTTTGGGTTTGGTTTTGCTGGTTTGGGTTGGTTTAATACTTTCAGTGGTAAGATTAATAAGGTTAGGTACTGTAGAAATGATCACAAATTGTCTGATACGAGTTGTTATTAAAAAATACCTTTCTCGGGTTCTGTACCATAAAGTGAAAAAATAACGTTTCATATACGAATACGAATATTACGTCGGTAAACCAAACAAGAGAAACGTGAGAACGTTTTACTACTAATAATAAGTTTATTGATACAACTCTTTTATTATGTACATTTATTTACATTATTTCTATATAATAACTAAAATTAACAAATACACTAAACTAAAAACAAACTAAAATATAGCATCAAAAAATTCGTCCTCAACACTGTCAGCTGGTAATGTGCCCAAGAGACTGGCGGCATTGCCATGTTGAATGGTAATGCTTAATCTCTGCTCAAAGTAAAAGCCAGCTCTTGGGTCACGTGAAGTGTCAACCAGCCGTTTCGAAATTTCTTTGAAAAGGCTGTGAGCACAAGGGTCCCACGGCCCGAGGGTTTCAACCCCAAACGGCTCGAAAATATAGTTACCAAAAGGTTATATTAACGCCGCTTGAGGTTTTCCGCAGCCGCAGCGCCAGCACAACACGATGAACTAGGAAGACGGGATGGCGCAATAGTATCGACACAGATTGCGTCTCACTCTAAAGGCCTACCCATCTTCCAAGGAAACAAAGACATACCGTCCGGTCTTTGCCATCGTCACGTGCCAAGCCATTGGGCTCTAAAACGGCTGGAACGCCGACGATGACGAGAGCTCGTCGGATTATGTCATTTAAATTAGCGTGTCGTGCAAAAGGGCCTGCACTGCGGCTACAAGAAAGGCCGTGGTGCCCGAGGCTGTTGACAACTTCACCACAGTAACAGCGATGAGGAGAACAACTCTTCAATTAATATTACTTGTTGTTATAGCGGCACTAGAAATACACACTCTGTGAAAATTTCATCTGTAAACTCATGACGGTTTATATGATACACCCGCTGACTGGAGAAATACGGACGAACGGACAGTGGAGGCTTATTAATTGTGTTCCGTTAGTTAACTTTCGAGTACGGAACCCTAATAATAACTATATTGCTGACTGGATGGTCTGTGTTGGACTAACGGCTGTCTAGACATTATAATGGGTGTGAGACAGCACAAAAAACTGGAGACAAGTTTATTATTTCACCTGCACCAAAATAGCTTCAGCTCACACATAATAGATAGGTTTGTTTTTGTCCTGATACTTTTGCTAAAAACATGTTCGTGATGGAGTGTGTGTTTCCTTTTAGTCAAGAGTGAATAGGCTACTTCTAGGGAAGCCGCGGAAATCCGCTGCATACGAGACAGCAATGCGATTTTGTACACATGTCGAAGCGAAAGCTTGGGTGAAGTGGTCACGAAATGAACTGTCAATCCAAGTAATCAAGTTGGAATGACAGCTCACTTCCTGATCACTTCACCTAAGTTTCACTTCGACTTGTTTACATAATCGAGTCCTAGGGGAGACCTACGTATGTCAGATGATATAATATAATGAATCGATAATGTTAGGTTTAGGCTCATGTCTTTTGTGTCCAATAAGCATCGCACTTGTGAACCGAGCCGTAGTCAGTTCCACTGTACATACACCCCAATACTACGCCTACGTTACCAGTAGCATCCCCACACATCAATTAATAAATTAACGCATTCAGCACAACAATAATTATCGCGGTATCAACAAACTTCATTTATTATGGACAACAGTGGTTGTGTTGTTGAATAAATAACGCGAAATGCAATGCTATGCGATCGTGCATTATTAATATGTTACATCAACAGTCGTTTGTATACTGAGGTATATTTAAACAGTGTGTTTGGACTGGTGAGCTTCAGGTGTGGTGTAACATAGCTTGATACCACGTTTGCGTTTCCCAAAAGGGTTGATAGAGCTGGACGTGTAGTTGTAGCACCAATAAGCACATTTCCAGCTCTTTGGGATTTTCAACAGTTCTATAAAAAACTTTATTTATTTTGACTCTTTAAATACACAGAGAGCAATTATTTCAAAACTAGCTTCTGATGGTGCTTTGCCCGAATGAAAGTCGAAAATTCACGAAAAGAAACATGCTCTCGGGATAAAGAGTCCTTATCATAGGCATGGTCTACCTTTGTACCAAGTTTTATTCCAATTCGTTCAGCCGTGAATATGTGAAGATATTACAAACAAACAGATAGAGTTACTTTTGCATTTACAATATTAGTATGAATGTGTTTTTTGTGAGCGATCTTTTATTCTATTCCGATGGTAAAAATAATTTAAGAGTGATCAGAGATAGGACCAACAGGACTGGTCGTTGTGGCGACGCTTGGGGAGGCCTATGTCCAGCAGTGGCTGTCTTTCGACTGATATGCTGATGATGATGATGATCAGAGATAGAGTATTCTTTCGTTTTTCTATCCATCCAATAATGCCAAGAAAATATTGCGCTTGGTCTAACTGTAGTTCTGTATACGTTTTTTTTAAGCTACCTTTTTTCCGCACAAAAGTCTATTAGGTTAGCAACTTAAAACTAGTCATATCAGCCACAACTACCAGAATAATAATAATAAGCATTTATTTCGGACTACTGTCCATATTACAACACACACTCTTTAAAACATCTAGCTCACAACAATATAAAAACAAAACAACACACGAAATAAAGAGAAGAAAATCAGCTAGGGACACAGAACATAAAAATTAGGACGAGGAGGAACTGTCCACTGCTCACAGTTCAGTATGCAAACGTATCCAGTGGCGCAGCAGTGGAGAGTCCCATCTGTCCGCGAACACGCTTATTAAACTGTTGCTACTGAACCTTACACGACTCAGCAGCGACGCACACTGTTTCTTAATAAGAGCTTGAAATCCATCAGTGTGCACTTCTGCGAACATGGTCGAAGCGCTGCAGAATCGTGGCAGCCCCAGCAGCACCCTAAACGCGTTGTTGTATTGAACATAATTAAGGTAAATAAACTAAAAAACTTAATCCAAAATCACATTAAATGTCACCTGGTCTTTAACAAAATATTTATATCTTTCTTTAGTTAAAGCAATCTTTCACGCTTGACTTTTATTAAAAGTTAAAGTGGGCACTCAAATCCCGAAAGCATCGGGTCTCGGTATCAGTACTGGTACCGGTATCCAATTTGATCTAACACCGATTGTTACCGTCCGCGTCGATGTATGGTGTTCAGAAATTTAATTGAAAAAGCAATCAGCGATGATAACCGGCTGTGGAAGGTCGGCGCGTAAACTGTGGACTTTATTGATTTAGATATGTTTCTATTAATCACAATATCAGTGTATCGAAAGTATAATTTGGTCTAAGTACTTTAGAAAATCAAGGAAAGTTTAAGAATAGTTACAGACTGCTTGTGCAATAGTTTTTATGATTCCACAAATCAAGGTTAACCAACGGAACCCTTGCTAAGCCTCCGTTGTCCATCTGTGCATCCATCTACACTAATATTATAAAGAGGAAAGATTTGTTTGTTTGTTTGAATTGAATAGGCTCCGAAACTACTGGACCGATTTGAAAAATTCTTTTAGCATTGGATAGCGACATTATCAGGGAGTAACATAGGCTATATATTATCCCCGTACACCCACGGGAACGAGAACTACGCGGGTGAAACCGCGTGACGTCCACTAGTATCTCATAAAACGTAATAGTTACATGTTTGAAAATTTCACAGTGTAATTCTAAGGATATCTTTTGTCTATCTGCTTTCCTACTTTGCCGTGTCACTGCCATCATCAATCCTGTGTGAGAGAGACGAAACTATACAGGAAAATAAGCACTATCCCTGTTCGCAACGGATTCATAATAGCAATGGCATGTCGGATTAAGTATATAATAAATAATAATAAGATAGACCGATTAGCGCGCCGCACAATGATAATCGATGTTACCATTCCACATGACGAGAATCTCGTGAAAGCTGAGAAAGAGAAACAAATTAAGTATCTCGACTTAGCACACAAGGCTGTCGACTTGTGGAATGTGGACTCGGCTGTCATTGTGCCAATTGTCGTTACGGTCAATGGCTTGATGGCCAATAGCTTCGACGACCATCTGTCGAAGCTGGGGTTACGCGGTTGGATAAAGGGCCTGATACAGAAGGCAGTACTCCTCGATACGGCTCGTATTGTGAGGAGGTTCCTTTCTCTGGAGCCCTAACCACCGGTAGCTTGGACCCTGCTCCCTACACCGGTGGACTACTATTTTTTATATATTTAAATGTATTTTTGAATGGTTTCTTTTTTTTAAGATATATTTAAAAACGTAAAATATATGTATATAAAAATAAATAGACGAAATAATAATAAATCCATTTATTCAGGTAATTACAACCAATTACAACACAAAAATCACAAATCAACAATAAAAATCGTCTGATGTTACAAATCCGAAAGAAAGAAATCAGCAAAGAAAAATCCGATAAGATACCAACAAAGAGGAATAAACATTTTAAGTTGCTGTAGTCAAACTATAAAACACGCAACAAAATGTCCGCACTATCATCACTAATCCGCCCACCCACCCATCACTTTCGCGACCTCGTATACGAGCACCGTCCGTCAGCTACTTTATAAGAAGGGTGTAAGGCCTTAAAGTCATCGTAAACATGACCGCTGTCTCCTTTACGCGGGGTAAAGCGAAACACTGTGAGATATTTGCAATGATATGTTTTGGCAGGCGGGAAAATGGGGGAAGACCTTACCCCATCGTTTAGGAGGAGCTTTTTGTTAAAATGAAGACAGCAATAGAGTCATCTTTTACGTACCCTACTAGCTGTTGCCTCTGGTTTTATTCCCATTCAAAATAAACTATTTTATGTACCTACATGAATAACAATTCAAACTGTTAATCTGATGCATGGTCTATCTGTATGTCTACCCAAATCCAAATATATGTATAAATATTTTACTACTGATAGGCACACGTTTGACCACTGTCTCACCTGATGGTAAGCGATGATGTGGTCGAAGATGAAGCATGCTTGTCTAGAAGTACCCTATTCACTCTTGACATATTCATGCTTAAATATGTAGATTCTACCGTACTATTTTAATATCCACAGAATATTACAATGGAATAAATGTTTAGCTTTGTTTGCTATAGTGTAAGTAGCAACACTATCAAGCAATCTATTGCCACAAGCGGAAAACATCCTGTACCATTATTTCATTTACCAAGAAAACGCTCCTTTACCAACAAAAAGACGCTTAAAAAACCCCTTCAGTTAAATATTGCAAAAGTCGTGAAATCTCCGCCTTCGCCATTATAATTGTCAAGTTCCAATCTATCGCGAATCGCTATTGGGGCCGGAGTTGAAGTGGCCATCGTTTTATTGTGAGCAATATTCAGCGTTCAGACAGGCTTATAGATTCTACTGTCAGCTGTATCTTTGTTGGGGGCGGTGAAATGTTTAGGAGACAGTTAAAAAGGATTTTTTTTTTGTACTTTGAGGTTGAAATATGAGTTTTAGTAGAGTTTAGGTAGTCTCAGTGTTTAAGGCCTATTTTTCGTTTAGAGATAGACTTACCTATTGTTTTTTGGAGACAAGATTATTTATGTCAAAGAATACAAGATAAATGATTGTCCAAAGTACATTTTTTTTTTTTCAAAATTGTTTGTGTTTGGCAATAATTATTTTCAAAAAAGAATAAAATAAAATAAAATTTATTAAGCAATTCATACAACATTTAAAAAAAAAAAGAATTTTGCTATGTAGAGTACGGGGCCTAAAACACCTCACCACCAGTACTTAACTGACATAATGTTTTATTCAAATCCATGATCAAATAGCTCCCTCAGTTATTCAAGTCAGAATAGCTGTTCACAATGTCGTCCTCCGGATATATATGTATTAAGATCGATAAAGAGGCCCGGAGGGACCATTAGTTAGGGCTTTCCTGTCTAGATAAGTTAATTAGGTCTTCCCGCCAGAATACACCCAGTTCCGCGGCCCTGGAACATAAAGGGCATTAGGAGGAACACGGATGGGTTTTAGTCAGTAAGAGTCTGACACTCCCTTCTGCTTCGCCCAGAGCGGGAGGAGTCATCTGATGATTTCCCATCCTTAAAAAAAACTGATACACCCAGTTCGTCTCAAAATCTGTGTATAACACCATCAGTATAAGTCTGGCTGTATAACATCATCGTAAGTGCCCCGTTGGTTTCGAGTTCGCAAGCGTGACGACCGAGAGTGAGGTCCTGGGTTTAATTTCCAGGTTGGGCAAAAAGTGTTATTGAGTTTTTTCATTAGGAATTTCTCAGTAGTAGCCTTTTTTTAAGAATGGGTAATCATCAAATGACTGCTCCCGCTCTGGGTGAAGCAGAAGGGAGTGTCAGACTCTTACTGACTAAAACCCATCCGTGTTCCTCCTAATGCCCTTTGCGTTCCAGGGCGCGTGGTGACTCTTTCGAATAAATTCCTCTACCACGGCAGGCACTGGCCCTAGTGGGCCCCGTCTTTTATGCTGACAGCTCTTTGAGGTGCGCGTGGAACACACGCGCCATCGACCCAGGCCTGGTTCTGATCGGACTGCGAGCCACCTAATGCTCGCCGTCTACAGGCCCGCGCCTACGGTGGCCGAGAATCGCCCTGCGACTCCCGACGCCTGGGGCGTCTTCTTCTGTTGCGGCGGCTGGGGCGTGAGGTTTCCCTCTCTCCCACGCATTCAGCCTCCTCCTTCTCAGTAGTAGCCTAGAGTTGGCAAGTTGGCGGTGTCACACCACCAAATTTCCAAATCAGTGTCACATTTGCATAGTTGTCTGGTAACTCCACTCTGTTATCATCTGTAAACCATTTCCCAGTTTTTAACCCACTTCAAAAAGGAGGAGGTTCTCAATTCGATTTTTTTCGATGTTTGTTACCTCATAACTCCGTCATTTATGAACCGATTTGAAAATATCTTGTTTTATTTATCTATACTATCTACACTAATATTATAAAGAGGAAAGATTTGTTTGTTTGTTTGTTTGAAATTAATAGGCTCCGAAACTACTGGACCGACTTGAAAAATTCTTTTAGCAATGGATAGCTACATTATCAGGGAGTAACATAGGCTATATTTTATCTCCGTGCTCCCACGGGAACAGGACCTACGCGGGTGAAACCGCGTGACGTCCACTAGTAAGGATATACTTCAGTTTGGCTTCATTTAAATTTTATCAAAATCGGTTCAGTAGTTTGGCTTTTAAATCAAAATAGCTGAAAATTGTTTACTTAGATGACGTATTTAGTTTGTCATCTAAGTTAACGAAATTGCTAAATTTTGCTTTCTTGCGACTTTCCAGTGGTGTTACAAGTTAATATTACACCTACGTGTGGGGTACCATTCTTCTTATCGTGTGGGCAGTAAGGTCTAACGACCCACACACTACAAATCCCAAAAAATACAGCCGAATTCCAAATAAAAAAAACACTGCTTAACTGTGGTGGTCGCCACAGCAAACTTACTGGGTAACACGATACACCTTGGTAAGATTTTCCGACTCTTATCTATCAGTAACGAGTCCTCAACTCTGACTTACTCGTATGTATGGAAGTCTATCCTACTCCCTACTAATATAATAAATGCGAAAGTTATAGAGTTACAAACATCCATCCATCCATCCTCACAGATGGATCATCATCATCATCATAACAGCCGAAAGACGTCCACTGCTGGACATAGGCATCCCCCAAAAGGGGGAGGTTTGCCATAATCGCCACGCTTGGCAGGCGGGTTGGCGATCACAGTGTATGGTGTTGCATTTTACAGAGAACGCTCCTGCCCATTCTCTGGTGAGTCCCTTAGTCGCCTCTTACGACGCCCACGGGAAGTGATGGGATGATATTATTCCTTTACGGCGCCATACGGGACAGGCCGATACCATACGGCGAAAATTGAATGGATTGATTTGAATGGACAGATGGATCTTCTTCTTCTTATCGTGTGGGCAGTAAGGTCTAACGACCCCACACACCCTAGTGTCAGAGTTTCTAAACCGCCTCAAGGGCCTTTGACAGGGTTTATTTCACGTTAGAACGCCGGCACAGAGGTAGATTATAGTCTGGAATAACACATAGGGTAATTTTTTTTTTCATCTTTCACGCGGGCGAATCCGGGGGCGACAGATGGTATTCTATAAATGTCTAGGTTCTTAATTTCTACAAAATAATAATAACGTCTAACACATGAAACGGTAAACGAAACAAAACATTACACGAACATGCAAACCCCCAAATAAAAACTAGCCCAGCTATTAGAATCAAAGTTGTTTAGAATTCTATTCAATAATTAAGTATACAGAACCCTTGGGCCTTAGTTTTATGATTAATGACCCTTGTTTGTTTGTTCGTAAAGCCGCGGTTATTCTCAACTCGTTAATTTAACTTTAACTTTGCCTTGCTTAGTTGACGAAAGCCTTCGAGCCGATTGTAGGGTGAATAAAGGGAGGAAAAGTTGCTGTTTTTATTTTAAGTTGACAAAAGACATTAATTTTTATCGAGTTCTTTGAATTGTGTTTAAAAATTAAACCAAAAAAATGTATGATTCTAGTTAATTTTTTTATTTTGAAAATAGCCATAAATGTACATAACTAACTTAACTATTTATATCCACTAACCCTAACTATATAATATTATGTATAATATACAAAAAGTACACTCAGGCGTCGAATAATGCAGAGGGCATTGCTGTCATCCGGAAACGTGCCTAAAACCAAGTAAGACTGGCAGCACAACTAATAATAATTGAAGTAATCCTTTTTTTAAATAATATATAGAAAAAACAACTGCACCAACCTTCGGGGAAAACAGGACTGAATGTAACCATTGATATATAAAAAAACCCAAGATGCACAGTCTCGACCAAATGCAACACTCGAAACTGTCGTCAAAAACTGACATGTATCAAGTGTCATGTGTGAGTTGTGTGTAGTTATACTATAAACATTTTTTTTTTGCAAATTCAACCTTACACGGATCGCTTAAAGTTGTTTTTACAAAGCAGTGCAATATGGCGAGCGATGCGAGACTTTTTCAAACTTGCGCATAATTATACATATTGCGCTTATTTTTTGCGGACGTTTTTGAGATGCTGAGTGTGTATCTTGGGTTTTTTATATATCAATGATGTAACAGAATAATGATGTTGTTACAAAAAAAGATTCATGGTAAAAAAATATTAATAAATAATTAAATTTAAAACTGAAATCTGTTTCTTCGTGTTTCAGGACCGTCCATGGAAAATACCTAAAAACTTTTACCCTGTTTCCCTGTTATAGTATCCTGTTCCACATTGCTAAAGCAAGCAATCAATAGGTAGTGTATTGGCACGCCTTTCCCGTTCCCAACAATATCCACTTTCCCATTTCCACGAACCTTTTCAACAACAATTTGGTAGCACAACTTCATACAATAAACTGCCTACTATATCCCAATCTCGGAAAAATACAAACTCATGCAATTTTCTACGGAAAAGACAAAAAAATACCAAGCAGTTCTTTGTATCTTAATTCTTATTTATTTTGTAAACAGTTGTGAGAGTCTGTTTGTTGGTACGTATCAACTGATGAGCGAATTAAAAAAAATCAAACTATTTGAATTTTTTTTATTTTTTTTTTGTTAAATAGGTCAGTTTTTACTGAATAGTTTGTTCATTAGCCATGTCTCAACTATGGTTGACACCAGATAAATTTGCAACAATTCACCTACATTTATCGGCAAATTTAATTCCGAAAACAGAAATAAAAACCTAAAGCTGTCCTGAATCAACATCCATCGTGATCCTATCCTTTTTCTAGTAATAAAAAACGATTCATAATTTATTTTTTGGGTACCCACGAAGAGTAATTAAAGAAACTTTATTGAAAATTTATCTGGAGCCTACCATAGTCAAGATTTAGCATACTGGTAGCCTGGCATAACCTACTTTTTTAATTTATAATGGGTTTACTCTTGACTCTAGCCTAGGTCAGAGGTAACAGAAACAAAGTCGACGATGGAGTCAGCTTATCCTGAAGAAGCCTGTTCACTCTTACTTTGAAGAGACCAAGATTATGCGTTTGAAAACACAGAAGCAGGTAGATAGTTCCACTCTTTTGCTGTTTGGATCATATAATACATTGTTTTATCCCGATAGAACTTTCCTGTAAAATAATTTTCGAAGGCAAAGCCATAGACAGATGCTAGTTCGCAATAATTTTGGGCGCAGAAATATGAAACTGATCCGTTTCAGTAAAGAAAAAGCTTGATGGTTTCTGTGCACATGATAGCAATATTATTTTATTGGCGTCACGAAACGATACAATCATCTTTTATTGTTCGAGGTTATGGAGTAATCGTAATGTGGAACGATTACGTTACGGTAATATAACGTGGGCTTTAGTGATGGCATATTCTTTTTTTTCTGCTTTAAATAATATTTAGTTTTTTACTTTGCGGTGTAGCAAAAAAAAAGTCTCCTTAGTTGAGTTTTTCATTTCTTATTTGTGTGTCGTCGGAGTACCCTCACAGGATAGTTAAATTTAAGGAAAAGCCGTAATCTTTCACTTTAATTCTCTTACTGCCCCTTCAGAGAGACGTAGCTTTTTTATTATTACAATAAATACAACGCGTATAGGACTGTTAAAACAAAGAAAAAAAATCCTCAATATGATGATTGTAAAATTGCTAAAAAAACCGAAGAAGAAAGAAGTCGTTTAGATTCGGTAAAAAACTTTATTTTTTATTTTTATGAGAAAAATATTGTAACCCATCTAAAGTTTACCGCAGCAAAATTGCTTAACCTTACCTAGAATAAATAATTCATCAACAAAGCTTCACATCATTACAAAGACCACCAACAGTGCCGAACATGTGTCGCCGTACATAATTAACTTTTCTTTCTTACTTCCCGGAAGTAGTCTCGATTCTCCCCTCTCCCCTCCATACAGTATGTAGTAGGCACAGAGTAAAGAACGCAATGTTGGCAGCAAATAGCAAATCTTATAAGGTAAGCTTATAATATTTGTTATGGCAACTCTATTTTTGCTATCAATGTTTTTTTATTTTTGCTATTTTTTGCAATGGCTACCATATACCGCTGAATACAAGTCAGCAAACTATGACCTTCAAAGCGAACAGTCATCTTCTGAGCTTGCTAGATCCATTGTAGAACTCAACAGTGAGCTCATAGGAATTAAAAAAAAATCTGTCTATCACTTCAGGATCTGTCAGGATTTATAAGTATGATCCGCAAGTGACACATAACGCACTAGCTGTTGGCCGCGGGGGCCGCCAACCGCG
Organism: Lacanobia wlatinum; assembly: GCA_947578705.1. Taxonomy (NCBI): domain Eukaryota; kingdom Metazoa; phylum Arthropoda; class Insecta; order Lepidoptera; family Noctuidae; genus Lacanobia; species Lacanobia wlatinum. Next base: position 5,042,189 of record OX388032.1, read on the forward strand.
CGGCTAGCCGCCCCTCCAGTTTAATATGCAACCGCTTGTAATTTAAGCGGTTAAGTGCGTACAATCATTAGCGGTTGCATATTAAACTAGAAAAGCGGCCAGCCGCACCCGCGGCCAACCGCTAGTGCGTAGGAGCGCTTACTGATTCACTTGGTTCGTATTGAAAGTTATGACGGTTGCCACTTAGGCGTCTTACTACCTTATAATTCCTTAACTCAATTTACAGTTTTAGCTTGTTATTTATTGATATTATTTGAGGACTATTTTCCGGGACTTTTGTCAAAGCGACTGAGGCCATCGGAGTGGATGAAAATTTTTCACACTAACATCTATATTTTAAGTCAAGTAAGTATACTTGACTTAAAATATAGATGTTAGTGCTCTGTGGCAGTACGTTACTTATGCACGTCCATAATTCCCCGTAAGTAAACTACGTGGGGAACCTTTTTCCCTACAATTTACCCCGAGACGTGCGGCCCTTATAAACGGACGGAAAAATATACCTTTTTTGTTATACTGACACCTGTTCGCCCGATAAATAGGTTATGTGTCAGTGGTGAAGCCTGCTTTTTTATAAACAGGCGGGTAAAAAGAAAAAAAAAACAGTGGCATTCGAGTTGAACTTATGCAATGACCTTACCTTACAGTAAACTACTACGTACGTTGATAAAAACTGACCATAGCTGTTACGTTTTAGCTAGACAATAAGGGTCATTAAACCCACCTACATCTTTGATTGATTTTAAAAAACGGAAACAAACCCATCCAAAACCAACGTCTATCGTGAACCTTGATAATATTGAAGGTGATAATCCAAGAGAGCGACCAATAAGATCGCCATACCAAGTTAAAAAAAAAACCATAGGCACTGGCTACGCCGTAGTACTACAGCTACGAATTCGTAGCAAATGCTACGCCACCGGTACACAATGAGGTAAATTTACTTCTGTAACTTATAGTGTTGGCTAAATTAGCCGCACTGGTCAAACTTCGAGGTTAAGCTACGCTTTCTGAGGTCAGCCCGTGGATGGGTGACCATCTATTACATATCGAGTTTACTCCGTGCCTCAAAAAGCACGTTAAGCTGGCAGTCATCTGAACATCTTTGAAAGTCGTTACGCGTTGTTGGAAAACAGAAAATCTGACACCAGTCTTGCCGAGAGATATCGTAGTACCCAATTATAAGGTTGTAGAGTTAGGATAACAAATAGGCAGTCGTTTCGTGTACAATCCTGAGGCTTTAGACAAGTGACATTCTGTCAGCGGTAGCGTGACGAAGGCGATTGTCAAAACGTCAAAAATGTATGGGATTGACAAACGTTGTCGAAATGTCACGTCATCAATCTTTTATATTTTGGCATTTCGACAGTCGCATTCGCTGATAGAATGTCACTTTGTCTAGAGCCCCTGGTATTCAGTTTCACCCGGTTTGACTGGAAGCCAACACCAATATAGCTGAGGAAAGGCTAGGCAGATTGACTTCCTATTTCTATACTATATTGTTACTAGCTGACTCGGCAAACGTTGTTTTGCCACATAAAAAAAAATATCCTACAACCTATTCTCAGACCTACCAAATATACACAAAAAATTTCATAACAATCGGTCAAGACGTTTTGGAGGAGTGCGATAACAAACACCGTGACATGATATTTTTATAAATCAGTCAATTTTACTCATTTTCACATTCGCATCGCATTCGCGTCTCAGTCGCAATTTGTCAAAAGTGTATAAAAATTAAGGCTTTTTTGACAGTTTGCGACTGTCATGCGAATGCAAACACTGTTTAAAATTGGCCAAGTGCGAGTCGGACTGGCGTGCAAAGGGTTCCAAACGAAATTCATATTTTTCAATGTTAATTTAACACTATAGACTTCTTATAGGTTTTTCTCTAATCTATAGGTAAAGATTTATTATTTCCATTATTTTTCAATATTTTAGGCTCAGTACTTTCGGAGATAAGGGGGGATGGTCATTTTTCGTCTAATTTCTTTATAACTTCAAAATTGTTTATTTTAAAATAATGAAAAAAATATATTTTAAACCCTTACAGTAAGCCTTTTCATTTGATATATCACACAATATTGATCAAAACAACTTTTTTGAAATTTTCTAGTTTGACCCCCAAAAGTGAACCCCATACTAAAATTTTAATGATTTACGTAACGCGTCCATGTTTGGGCCAAAAAAGTCCATATGTATATCAAATTTCAACAGAATCGGTCTAGTGGAGCCGGAGAAAACTGGCTGTGACAGACGGGCAGACAGACACCAGAGTGATCCTTTCAGGGTTCCGTTTTTTTTTCAGAACCCTAAAAATTAGTGGAATTGGCCCTGTGATGTTAACCACAGTTCATAGGACTTGTAAGTAAATTAGTGGATAACCCACAATATGTTAATTACAAACAACTGATTAGCGCGTAATTGACAGATTATAATATCGGTTCATAACCATGTTAGGTATATTATGTTTCTATTTATAGAACATTGTCATAGTCATTGTTCTGTGGCCACAGTAAACAATAGGTATTGTTACTCTGTTTACCGATATTACTATTACGATAGCGAGAGGAGAACCTGGATTTCTGGTCTGAAATCCGCCAACTTCACCATAAGTAAGTCTGGTGGTTAATGCTCGATGCTCTTTTGTATGAGTATAGGCCTATGCTATGCAGGTCGAAAGTTACAGAGTATCTATACTAATATATAAAGCTGAAGAGTTTGTTTGTTTGTTTGCTTGAACGCGCTAATCTCAGGAACTACTGTTCCGATTTGAAAAAATCTTTCAGTTTTAGATAGCCCATTTATCGAGGAAGGCTATAGGCTATATATCATCACACTAAGACCAAAAGGAGCGGAGCAGTAGGGAAAATTGAGACGCAGACGAAGTTGTGCGGGTCAACTAGTAAAAGATAAAACACATCATACCCGCGTGGTGGATTACGGCCCATTCTCTCTCCTAGAGAGGAGGCCTGAGTCCCAACAGTGGGAACATTATAAGGCCGACTATGCTACGCTATGCTATGCATCATAGTGGAGGAGTGGGGGCTTGTGTCGTCTTTTCTAGGTAAAAAATGACTAAGGTGTGATGTCACGAGAAATTACAATGCACTGCATCGTTTACATTTTTTTACTCACATGTTAAAAGACAAGGGGACTAAGCGACTTGTCACGGGCTGGTGATTGTATTGTATACAGTTGAATTCTGAAATTTACGATAAGTATGTCAAGATAACTGGTAGGTATTAATGCAGCCATATTTATTGTTATTTCAACCTTTCACACAAAAACAAAAAAAAAAATTGCGTTAACTTGGAAAAACTGTGATTTTTTGGCAACTGTAAAATTATACCTTTTAATTGTGCCACCGGCTTAGCAGATTTATTCATTGTTTCATAGTGACCCAAAAAATTTAACGATACTCCATTTTATTGCTCATTCTAAACCTGGTAAAAATAACGCAATCAATTATCCGCTACATAATTTAATCGAACATTAATTAATGTTATAGCAGGACGTAAACATCCCGAGTGCTCTCCACACGCAGTCTGTTGTCAAATATCAAAATATTTCCCGGGATTTAATTAATTAACCCCTATATTAAATTACCCTGATACTTCGTTGATTTTAGGTGTACGTTGTCGGTATTTACAGGTGAAAACGGAATGTATCCACAGTCAATTAGAGAATTTGAACTCGATTATAGTTGGTTCTTCGGAATATCAATAAGCTTTCATATTAAACAGTGGGTCAAATTAAATTAACTAACAAAATGACGCAAACGTAATACCTACCAGTATTAAATGAAAAACATGAAAAAACTAAACTTTTAATTTTAAGCAATAACAGCCTGACTGAAACGTGGTCGCTCACAATGCGCCTCATCAGAAGGCTCAAAGTCACTCAAAGGGCAATGGAGAGGGCAATGCTTGGAGTTTCTTTGCGTGATCGAATCAGGAGTGCTGATATCCGCAGGAGAACCAAGGTTACCGACGTAGCCCGAAGGATCGCCAAACTAAAGTGGCAGTGGGCAGGGCACATTGCTCGTAGAACAGACGGTCGATGGGGCCGAAAAGTTCTGGAGTGGCGACCGCGTACCGGAAGGCGTAACGTTGGAAGGCCTCCCACAAGGTGGACTGATGACCTGGTGAAGGTCGCGGGTAGCCGATGGACGCGAGACGCACAGGACCGGTCGTTGTGGCGACGCTTGGGGAGGCCTATGTCCGGCAGTGGACGTCTTTCGGCCGATATGATGATGATGAATAACAGCCTGTTTAAAGGGCTAACAGTCGCTCTAGTGGTCCTTGTATTTTGGAGGCAATATATTAAATAAATTTATTTTTTGGGTTTTTATTGCATTTAATTATTGTGTTTAATATCATCACGATCTAGACAACTACTGCTAGGGCTGATCGAGGTGGCTCGGGACAAAAATATCTAAAAGGAGTTCTGGAAGCCTTTGTGCAGCAGTGGGAGAGTATAAGCTTATAAATATATTTCGATACAATACAGATTCAGGACCGGACCCGTCCCATTTACAAATCAAATCAATACAACGTCGAAGATTGCTTACAAAATATTAAGTATAGTCGACTAAAGTTAGTGAGCAATTAGGCATAGCTGTTGCACTTAACACTCATAGAAAAGCTAAGAGAATCTTATCCACGTGTAATATGCGACGAAAAAGATCCAGTACTTCAGTAATTTCACTGCACACGCTAAAAGCGTTGAAAATGTTCCACGTCAAAAACAAAAGAACGCCATCCGACACAAAAAAATTAAGGCACTAAAAAACATATTTTCAAAGGAGCTGAGCTACAGGATTGTAGATAACTATCTGGAATTCAGAAGCAAGCAGAGGTCTTTGAAAGACATGGCGGACTGAAATCTTTGTGTTTCTTTTTCTGTATGTTAGCGGCCTAGTTCCGGAGCCGTGCTTTAACAGGCACTATTAGCCGTGCCTCAAAGAATGGATGCCTTGTACGTATAAGGCTGCGTTCCACCAAAGATGTGCGAGGTTGCTTAGCGAGGGATGTGTTTGTTAAGAACCAATAGAATCGCTTCATTTACCTAGCCTCGCTCAGTGCAAGCAAATAATTATTATTATTTATTCGTTCATCAGATTACAAGATCCATTATGGTTAGTATGAGCTTATTCCCTAGTCCCTAGGGAACATACTTCCGGGATAAAAAGTAGCCTATGTCCTTTCTCAGGCTCTAGACTATCTGTGTACCAAATTTCATTTAAATTAGTTCAGTAGTTTCGGCGTGAAAGCGCAATAGACAGATAGACAGACCGACAGACAGACAGAGTTACTTTCGCATTTATAATATTAGTAAAGAAGTAAAGATGTTAGTAGAAAAAGTAATAATTTGAATAATAATGTCAATTGAAAATTTTGAATATTAATGTCAATTGAAAACTTTGAATAATAATGTCAATTGAATTTGAATTTGAATACTAATGTCAATTGAATTTGAAAAATAATGTCAATTGAAAAAATAATTTGAATAATAACGTCAAAGTAAAATTAAAAAGAAAACACATGCAGAAATATTATTTTGTTTTACCGTCCCAACAACGATGCTAACCCAGAGCGAGTGTATTGGACACTGAAATTTACCAGAAACTATCCTCAGAATGTTGTTGCTGCTGCCGCGTACTCTGCGCAACAACGACAACACACGCTTGCGTCTTATTGCGTAAAAGTCATCCGTACGTGCTTCGGCAAACATCGCGGACGCACTGCAGGACGGCGGCAACCACAACAACATCCTGAAGACGCTATAATATTGTACCGTAAATTATGATGTTCAGTACTGTAATATGATTTTATTGGTTCTTAACAAACACATTCCTCGCTACGCATCCTCGCGCATCTCTGGTGCAAACACAGCCTTAGGCTGCCTGTCCACAGACGCGGAGCGAGGCAGCGGAGCGGAGAAACGGAGAAATATTAACCAATGGAATTCACTGTCACATCAGTCACTAAAATTTTATGCAATTCCATTGGTTAATATTTCTCCGATTCTCCGTTCTGCTGCCTCGATCCGCGTCAATGGACAGGCAGCCTTAGGATGGTAGTTGAGCAACAGTTTTTTAGGGTTCCGTACCTCAAAAGGAGAAACAGAACCCTTATAGGATCACTTTGTTGTCCGTCCGTCTGTATCGGTCAGGTATCGAGTTGAAATTAAAACCATATACTTAACTCTACGGTCCCTTTAAGCTGTGAAAAAATCAATCTTCTATGTTAACTTAAAAAGAAGATACGGTTGTTTATGCCGCAAGAAACGTATATTTCGACACTCTCAAGGGAATCAATATGTATAGGATATTTCCCATTGACCTAGAACTATGAAATTTTGCAAGTAATACAGTTTTATACTACAGGTATAGATAAAAGTCTGAAAACTACACATTTGTAATTAAATCATAAAAAGTATAGTCTTTATTTAAAGTGCCATATGTACCTACAAATTTGTACGGAACCCTCGGTGGGCGAGTGCGACTCGCACTTGTTTTATTTTAAAGTAGATTATGGCAGTCATATAATTCTGCAATAGGATTGATTCCTTGATAAAAAATACGGTTCCATTTATGCCTGGTTTCTGAGGTACTTTATCAGTCATTTATTTGTCTGTTAACTACTAATAGGGTTATCGGACAGATAAAAACCCCAGCAACCGGGCATTGGAGATGTATTTTTGTTTTATAAAATCAATGTAAATTGAGAAATAATTAAGTGCATGTTAAGAGGCGGGAGTATTTTACGGTAGGAGGTCTAGGTAGAAGTGACGTTATGCGAAACCGCGTCTTTGATAATTTTTGCTATCGTGACAGAAGAACCTAAATCCAAAGGTTGACTATGGTAAGCATAAAGACCATCCATCCTCATACAGTTTAAATAAATAAAAGAAATAATCGTCATTTTTAATTACAAAACAAAAGAACATCATATAAATACGTTGTCAGATGCAAGTTGCCAAACATGAATCTAAATACATGTTTCTCAGAATCCATACCCTAAAAAACAGTCCATATTGCTAACGTAGTCCCGAGACTACGTTAGTAATATGGTCTGTTTCAGGGAACAGGAGTACCTGAATACTCCAGTTCCCTATAGTGGCAATACTAAGCGCTCTAGTGCCCGGTTTTATTGCGTGCGCAATATTCAGCAACAGATAAATGCGAAGAGTGCGATAAGTGTTCAGAGTACTAGGATACTCAGAATTTAATGAGCCAGCTCCAGTTTGAGTATTGGTTTAAACGCCATTTTATCTTTGAATTTTCACACCAGTTGCATTCGTCTTGGTTTTATGCGATATTAGCTGAGTTTATGTTGAATGGTTATTGAATAAGAATCTTTATCTTTATTCAAAACTGAACTTAGGGATTTATTGACTTTGGGAACTTAGATCATTTTTAACGACATACAGAGTACAATGACAGTACTTCAAATTTTAAATTGGTATTCTTGTGTGTTGACTACTATCTCACCTGATGGTTAACAATAATGTGGTCAATGCTAGAGCATGCTTCTCTAGAAATAAACTATTCAGTCTTGACTTTTAGACCCCCAAGTTATAGCGACAAGGAAACAAAGACTACGGCAGAGAATTCCACTCCTTAGTTTTACGTACAGTGCGTAGTTTGTCGTCGAGTACGATTAATTTTATACTTATCTTAAGATATAGGTTTACAAAAGTTCAAATTATGTTTATCTGAGCGACTATTATGAAAAAAAACGGACAATTAACCACAGTCAGGCTTCTTCCCCAAATGCACCTCACCTCAATAAAAATCACCGCTTCTAATTTTCGTCTTAAAAAATCACCACAATTCAAAAGCACTAAAGTTTTTGAAAGTTTAATAGTCGGCAAAGGCTCGCGTGATGCTAGAGGTTTTAATATTTCCCATCGCTGACACCACGAGCAAGCCAACTCTTTCAGTACGCCAAGCAATTAAGTCGCTTCGTTCAAAATTTACGAACGTTGTACTGCGTTGCACCAAAATTATTTTCAAGTCTTATGATCTTAGTTGATGTTCTTCGTATTTTCTGCATGTCAGCTTGTGATGTGAGTTTATTGTGAAGTTTTGTGGAGATTTAGTAGGTAGGAAATAGGAAATGTCTACGAGGCACATGGCAATGCGTCACAAGTACAGGGTGGACATCCTGCCCATACGCACAAATCGTTTTGGGGATACTTTCACTATGCGTCCAGCTAAGGAGCGGATTCCCTGGCGGAGGCTGTTTCCTGATGACTAACTACTACGGGGGTTCTTTAAGTCAAGAGTGAACAGGTTACTTCTGGGCAAGCGTACTCCATCATCGACCACATCATCGCTTTTCATCCGGTAAGATTGTGGTCGAACGCGAGCCGATCAATAATGTTTAAAAGGTAGTTAGTTAAAAGAAGACTGTGTTATTTATTCAAGCAAGTGAACGTAAAGGGAGTACGTATGACCAATGTACATAACAATATGTAAATATACACGCACACTATTATACAAGAGTTAATGCCCGCGGTTATACGAGGCTAGTTTTTGAGCAAGCAGCTAATATATTTTTATACACAAATATGAGAACAGTTCTGTTAACAGGCAACTTGACTGAAAAACCTGCCAGCTTACTAACACAATCTGGATACCTCGCTTGAAAAATCAGCCTGGCGAACACTAGGCATTAGTAAAAGCCAGTGTTATTTAAAAATCAACATGAATAAAGAATTTAAGAGAAACCGCAAGAAAAACATGTTTGCGAACTGCGTATAATCAAAGTTATGTAGACACAAAACAAAAGAAATACTTTCGGACGGCAAAAAATTTAAGCACTATCATTGATATATAAAAAACTCAAGATATACACTCAGCATCTCAAAAACGTCCGCAAAAAACAAGCGCATAATGTATAATTGTGCGCAAGTTTCAAACAGTCTCGCATCGCTCGCCATACTGCTCTGCTTTGTAAAAACAACTTTAAGCGATCCGTGTAAGATTGAATTTGCAAAAACAATTGCGCATCACTCGCTATACTGCACTGCTTTTAAAAACAACTTTAAGCGATCGGTGTAAGGTTGAATTGCAAAAAAAATTGTTTATAGTATAACTACACACAACTCACTCATACAATGTCAGTTTTGACGACAGTTTCGAGTGTTGCATTTGTTCGAGACTGTGCATCTTGGTTTGTGTATATATCAATGAGCACTATCCACTATCCTCGCAATTTTAGAAAAAAGGTCCATTTCAGATCAGCGCAAGTAGAAACAGGGGGTCAGATTAAATAAGTGAATAATGATTGCTTTTGAGACAATCTTATTTATTTAAGATTTAGTTAATGTGACATAATGACACTGCAGGCTATGAAAATATAGACATCCACTATTACACCATAGTTCTTTACAAGTTCGTAAGTTAACGTTTCTGCTGAAACACAACATGTTCCTTTTTAAAATTAGTTTTAAAAATAATTCGACTTAAACACTTTTACACATTATACAGTAATAAAACGCAAATGAAACTACAAGAAAAACATGTTTACACGCTGTGTAAAATCAATCTCGCGTAGACACAAAACAAAAACCTATCGGACGGCAAAAACTAAAGCAATATACTCGCAATTTAAAAGCGGGTAATAGAAAGGTATCCATTTTAAAAAAGTTGTCCATTTTCAAAAGGTATCCATTTTAGATCGGCGCAAGTACAAACAGGGGGTTAGGTTAACGAAGCGGCCCTTGATTGCTTTTTAATAGGGACCGGTATCATCCAAGCACGGGACTTTAAAACCGATAGGTGTTCTTACTTGTTTTTTGATACGCGATGCGAGGAATCTATTACTTTTTAGCGTTCTGTGAGCGTTTGTTGTTCTAATATTGCAAGAGAAAAAGTTATATTCACAGATATTTTTTGTCTCCGTATCAACGGCCTATTAGCAAATCGTCATATTCGCAAAATGACCTATTAGCAGAACGTCTTATTTGTAGTACATCCTATCGTCAAAGTACAGTTATGCTGATAAATAACTATTGGCTTTTCGTCATGGCTCATTGTTGTTTATTTTAAAATTCAAATTCAAATGAAAAGGCCTAATAAAGGCCTTATTGGAACGAAGTTCCTTATCGCGCGTTGTGAAAGGGGGCTAGACGGAAAAAAATCTCACGAAAAGTTGTAACGACACTTTTTGCTATAGTTGTAAGCCGTGCGACGTGCGCGTGTTTCTCTGTCTGTCTCTCTCTCTCTCTCTCTCGTAGAAAGCAAGCCAGTTATTTTCTTTTCGTCTTTCTATTTCTGTTTACATTATATTTGTAAGGTAGGCAGGGTAGGCCGGGTAGGCAGGGTAGGCTGGGTAGGCAGGGTAGGCAGGGTAGGCAGGGTAGGCAGGGTAGGCAGGGTAGGCAGGGTAGGCAGGGTAGGCAGGGTAGGCAGGGTAGGCAGAATAGGCAGGGTAGGCAGGGTAGGCAAGGCAGGCAGGGTAGGCAGGGTAGGCAGGGTAGGCAGGGTAGGCAGGGTAGGTAGGGTAGGGAAGGTAGGTACGGTGGGTAGGTTAGGTAGGGTGAGTAGGGTAGGTATTAGGGTCTAAAATTGAGCCTACTGATTGAGTTTATATTTGTTAATAATAAAAAAAATATTATTATAACTTAAAAAAAAAAAATATTACAATTCCTTCACTAATTACTTCTCCGAAATTCGTTCCATCCGGGTGTCCCTTGACACCTCTCAAGTTTTTATACCTCTGGCGTGGGACACAACCTGTGTTTGCAGCATTACACAATCTCATGTTCCAAGTACAGAGGCTTACGGAGACTAGTAGAAGCAGGAGTTCGGAGACTGGCTGAAATCTAAAGCGGCAAAGACTCATAAACTACCAGGAGCCCAGGAAATATGAAGAAGTATTTTCGGAGCTGGAACCATCATGAGTGGTAAAGCGTCACAACCACTAAGAGATCAGAATAATGGAAAAAAAAATCCAGACGGAGGCGCTGACAAGATAATATTTCTTTTTTAATATCACTTTAAACCTAATTCTGAAGATCTCTGCTCAGTTGGAGTCGCGGGCAGAATGACGCCCCTTTTCTTTATATTGGTCGCGTACAAAAATCTGTCGGTATTTACTTGTAAAATTTAAAATGCTTGTATTAATGTGTGGTATGACTGTACTTTTCCCATTCTCTTGTTTTTAGAACGTTATGCTACCAAGATGCACAGTCTCGAACAAATGCAACACTCGAAACTGTAGTGCGATTCTGTAAACACGTCGAAGCCATCGGCTTGGGTGAAGTGATCTCGAAGTGAGCTGTCAATCCATGTAATCAAGATGAAATGATAGCTCACTTCGAGATCACTTCACCCAAGCCTTCACTTCGACATGTTTACAGAATCAACCGCCTGTCGTCAAAAACTGACATGTATCAGGTGTCATGTGTGAGTTGTGTGCACTATACTATAAACATTTTTTTTTTGCAAATTCAACCTTACACGGATCGCTTAAAGTTGTTTTTACAAAGCAGTTCAATAAGGCGAGTGATGCGCAATTTTTTTTGCAAAATCAACCTTACACGAATCGCTTAAAGTTGTTTTTACAAAGTAGTGCAGTATAGCGAGCGATGCGAGACTGTTTGAAACTTGCGCTCAATTATACATATTGCGCTTGTTTTTGCGGACGTTTTTGAGATGCTGAGTGTGGTTCTTGGGTTTTTATATATCAATGTGCTAATAGGATGATTTGCTAACAAGACGTTTTGCTAATATGACGTTTTGATACGGAGGCTAGTTTTTAATGCTTTACTGAGGTAAATAGGAAAACCTCTGCAGGCTTGGTGCATAATATTAAAATGAATATAATTGGTCGCATATTCTTTCATCTTGACTTTGAACCATATTAATTTGTGTGGTTTATGTACGCTGCTGAGCGGACGATTTTTAAACATATGAAGCAATGGATCTGGAGTTCCTTTCGACTGTGAAATAATTTGCTATTTGATGAGTTACCAAATTAACTAAAAGCTTTGGCACCCGTTCAGTAACTATAATTTACCTAAAATGTTTTTTTTAGGAGCGTAATACTTTCAACTTAAAAAAAAGAAAGTAAGTCACCTAAAACTGTCATATATAATTAACGACAAGTTTAAAAATCTGTCTTTCGCGTCTAATATATATTCTGTTGTATTGTCCACTACTTCTTGAAACAGTAATAAAATAAATTCCCTATGTGTACGGAACACATATCCACAACTCACTATGCTCGGGCCGTGCCGTTTTTCTTTGACGTCACTCTGTGTCCCTTTTTACTCACAATTAATTGCCTGTTCCATGTCACGTCTTTATTTTTAACATCGGAATTTTGTATAGCTTAATTTGCAAATAGCCCACTTTGCGGTTTTATTTCTATCCATCAAAATGTATGGGAACTAGTTTAGTAGGTAGAGTTTTGACTTTTGATAAATAGGCTTGGTCAAATTAAAATCAAGTTAAATCTAATTAATGAATTCATATATTGTGATGAGTTTTTAATGTTATCAGCATTAATAACAGTGGTTTACCATGTCAGCAACAACCATAAGGTACAATATGTGTATTTATAGGCGTATTATCAGGATTGGATATTTTAAAGTAAAAAGTAGGTAGTTTACTTATTAATCAATTTTATTCGATTAACTCACTTAATTTATAATAACTGTGAACTCAATTAATTATCATATCATAATTATTAACTAAAAGGTTTTAACACGATATTAGCAAATCTAGGCGCTATGACAACACGTGTATCGGACCGAGGTCTAGAATAGAATGCCCCGATCGCTCCGCGCGGTCTCGTTTTACGTCCGAGCACAAACAAGTCGAGTAGTGGGGGAGGTGGGGATGGCGACATCGCCTGATCGGTCCGGTGCACGTGCCGTGTACAACCGTACGATGACGTAGCGCCGTCACGGCCATTCTGACGTGCGTACGTCCTCGGACGCGCACTTAGGTATCTTTAATGAGAACCACAATTTTACTGTTCGTTCATCCTGACATTCAAATCTTATCTCATGGTCTGGTCCGGTCCTACGACCCTTCAGAGTAAAAATCTTCTGGTCCGGTCCTAAGACCCTTCAGAGTAACATCTTCTGGTCCGGTCCTAAGACCCTTCAGAGTAATATCTTCTGGTCCGGTCCTATGACCCTTCAGAGTAATATCTTCTGGTCCGGTCCTATGACCCTTCAGAATTATACTACTGGTCCAGTCTGATGACCCTTCAGAGTAATATCTTCTGGTCCGGTCCTATGACCCTTCAGAATTATACTACTGGTCCAGTCTGATGACCCTTCAGAGTTATAATTTTCTGGTCCGGTCTAAAGACCCTTCAGATTTGTAACTACTGGTCCGGTTCTAACGACCCTTCAGTGTTAAAATCTCCCGGTCCGGTTTAACTAGCCCTTCAGGATTGTTACTGCTTGGTCCGGCCATGGAAGACTCTTCAAGCTCTTTTATTTCTTTTTTCGTTCCTTGTTTTTCTTTTTTTTTTCTTTCCTTTTAAACGCTGCCCCGCACTAGGAATCTATCCTGTTTTGTGGGTGAGTTCACAAACTCACTCGCACAGACCAGACCCGGAACAACTATCTGTAGGCCATACAAATATTTGTTCCGTGCGGAAATCGAACCTACGTCACGCAGCGCAGCAGCCAAGCGCCCAAGTACTGCGCCAACCGTGACGTATCTTTTAATTTAAACTGTTCCTAGATTTGCTAGGCCGGACTAAACTGGTCCCTGTAGCTAATATAATAATAAATTAACTCGTGATTTGTCCTTGTTCTATTGAATCAATTTTCTCTATGAATTTAAAGCACTTGTCACAACGTTAATTGGTTTAGGATCCAAAAACCCTTCCAATGATGTACCTACATGATCTATTAAGTTAACTACTGCTACTGGCTTTTTAAGTACGAGAGTCGGCATTTTTTTTTAAAGTGTGAGCCCTAAAATAGTACCACTTAAAACTTTATTTTTATGGGAAGTTTTATGAACAAGTTCTTCATTATTATTCGCCGTCACGTCATCGCTGATAATTTCTGCATCTAACGTTCATGTGAGCACTCACGAATTACTTTACGTTAATCTACAATCATCAAAATCATCGCTGCGCTGTGCGGTTCGAATCAATCAATGTTATTATAATCTCACCCGTATTAAATTGCAAAAAATGGAAAATCTATTTAGAACTTGTAATAGCTCAGAATTCTCTGTACCTTTAAAGCTTTTATCAATGTCATTAAAATCAAATTGCTATTCATGATAGTTTTGATACTATCAAATTTACTAACTGATGTTATGTATGGCAAACTGCCTCCGTACGTTAATACGAAAGCCTAGATCCAAATTTTGACTAAAAAAACGTCTAAGTTGAAACATGACCTTGTGGTACTTGCTATGCGATAACTAAACCTAAAGCTCACACTGAATAAAATTTTGACACTATTACCGCCAATGGGAAACTCTTTTAAGTACTCGCTTTGTGCTAACTATGTCAAAATTACCTAGCACTATCAATGCAACCACCGAATTGGTATCAACCCCTTTAAAGCTTCGTTTGCTATTCAAATAAAACTTGAGCGACTCACCAAGTATTCCAGTCGGCCTTGAACGCTCTTAACCCCAGATGTTGACATGATACTTGGCTACTGCAGTTTGCCAACTGTTTGCCAACCTTCGGTCTGTCACGCTCAGAACCGCTCAGAAGTTGCAGCTGCTCAGCAGTTGTTGCAACTGCTCAGCAGTTATGGCAGCATGCCAACCGCTAGCCTCCTGCTGGCTTTATACACCATGATACGATGTCTGAAACCGAAAAACGCTACGACAGTACAAGTCCAATAAAAGCTGTGGTGGGCCAAAAGGTTTCAGGTAAGTGTAGTAGTCACAGTATCAAAGTAAATAAAAATCTAAATTTTATCGGACCATTGGCACAAGAAAGCGGCCTATGCCTATGAATGGTGATATAAAATCAAAATATTCAAAATAAAGTGTTAGGTAACTAAATCGCTCTTATGTCCAAAAAAAATAAAAGCTCTCTGGTATTTCACTGCATGACTCGATCTGTGATAGCAGAATAATATCGCTTCATCAGCATTATTTGACTAATGACCAAGGCTTTGTGCCCATTTCAAGCGAACTCCTGTGCAACCGCCACTTCCAGGTATGTGCTTCCAATTCACCAAGAGTAGATAGCGACGGCAAAAGAATGGTCTCCCTTAGGGCAGTGTGTTGGCGCAGACGCTTTTTTTAACATCTACGCGAACGAACCGCCTTCCACCTAACACACGGAGCGGTTCTTGTACGCGGATTACCTGGCCCTAGCAAACCAAGCAGCGACTTTTATGGACGTGGAGCATAAACGTACAATGGCACTCAGTGTACTGCGAGATTAGTGTGACCGCAACGCTCTACGGCCGAACCCATCTAAGAGACAGTCGTGCGCCTTCCATCTCTGCTATAGGCCCGCAAATCAAATGCTTAACATCACATGGCGTAGAGCCAAGGTCCAACACTGCTCGAATCCAAAAGCGTGTTTGCTTGCACAGTGTGGCACCGACCTGCTCTTTCTCGGAAAGTAGACATTGCCCTAAACGAAACGTGGCAGATAATATCAGGCTGATTAAAATAGACTCCACTAAACAAACTCTATCCGCTTGCAGGCATCGCACCTCCTGCTGTTCGAAGGATCTGAAAACCGATTCCCGACATCCCTGTATGGCCACATGCCAACTTCGGGAAGACTAAAAAGTCGCAAGAGCTTCCTTCTTTCTACACAGGCGATCCTGGATATGCCATCTAAAGTGAGAAGCAGACTGTGGGAAGAGAAGTATCCACCACCTCACGACTTCATAAAACCCAAAGAGCAATTGCCCCTGGTCGTGAATCGCAATGGCCTTTGGAAAGCGTTAAATCGCGCGCCAGCGCAATTTGCGCACCCAGGTAGACCGCTGTAAACACAACTTGGCGAAATGAGGATGTAATGACCCAACGTGAGTGCAGTGCCCGTTTTCAGAGCACGAGCCATATGTTACAGTGCCCCAAGTGCCCATTCTCCTGTAATTTGGAGTATCTAATGAATGCCACTGTTGCTGCAATTAACGTAACTACCTACTGGTCCAAAACAATAAAAAAGTTAACGATTGAATCGAAAAGAAGAAGTATTATTGAAAATGCTACCGCTTAATCAGCAACACTTATGCTATTAATAATAGCTTCACTTTAAGATAAAGCGACAGGCCAATTATCAAACATCGATAATTGCCATCCATAAAGGCGTTGCCTTTTGTAAGTCAGTCTCCACATCATAAAAATGAACACTCGTAAACAAAATAAAAAGCAGCTCTACAGCAATTAAAAAGTTTAAACGACTCACCAGATTGGCGTAGAAATCTTCATATAAATTCACACTCCTCTCCTTGACCTGACCAGCTGTTGTGAAGTTGCTTGCCTCCGGACGGAACTGGTTTAGTTCAGGTTGATGAGGGTAGCCGCATAAAACTCGTCGAAAAGGAATTCGGCGCAAAGCTCTTCAGCGCCATATGGTAAAACAATAAACTGCTCTGCACATCACTGCATCCTCGACAAAACATACCACCACGGTGACACACTATGATCGTGTGTCGAACTTCGGCCTATCGGATTTAACTTCACGACACTTCACGGCACACATCAAGTTTTTAGCGTCTGGATAAACGCATGCGTTTTAAAAACAAACCGCAATTTTCACTATCACTGTCATTACATTTCAAAACGTAACCGCCACATATTTCACTAGCATTGTCACGAATCTCCATGTGGGCCCTTTGAGTTACGTCCCAATTCTGATATAGGCGTATTATCAGGATTGGATATTTTAAAGTAAAAAGTAGGTAGTTTACTTATTAATCAATTTTATTCGATTAACTCACTTAATTTATAATAACTGTGAACTCAATTAATTATCATATCATAATTATTAACTAAAAGGTTTTAACACGATATTAGCAAATCTAGGCGCTATGACAACACGTGTATCGGACCGAGGTCTAGAATAGAATGCCCCGATCGCTCCGCGCGGTCTCGTTTTACGTCCGAGCACAAACAAGTCGAGTAGTGGGGGAGGTGGGGATGGCGACATCGCCTGATCGGTCCGGTGCACGTGCCGTGTACAACCGTACGATGACGTAGCGCCGTCATATTCATTTTACCAACATCAAAATAAAATTCACAATACACAAACCAATTAAAATCAATTAATTTAAAATCAATCCATCAGCACAAAAATCAACACCGCCCTTCAGTACAAACCTCAAATCGATGATCATTACTAAATGAAAAGCTACGGAACAAAAAAGCAATTACAAAGGACAACTAGCCAAAATGGCCACGGCAACCATTCTAGACCACTGCCATTACCGTTTGGACGACCAATGTACAGCATGGTCGCCACAAAGAGGAATAAATAAAACAGTTTAAATGCCTGTGTCATTATAAAACATTTAGCGGCACGGAATATTACAATTTCAACGGAAATGATGTGCTGTACATGTGTGTTATAGTATTATGTCTGTGATTACGCTTTTGGTTGTGAGTGTGGAGTTTAATTTTTAAAATTTGCGAAAGAGTTAGTCACTAGTTTGTGAGTTTAATCAAATAAATTTGATTAACGGAGCGTACAGTGCAAATACAGTGGATGTTATAAAACACATTCTTGTGTTTAAATAAATCAAATAGTAAATCAGAAATGGAACAGTCCACTGTTTAAAACTATAGCCGGTACAAATTTTACAATAATACATTCCAAGATAAAAAATATACATAAATAAAACTAAAAATAACACAAATGGCGGCTTTAACATTCTGCGATCTCTTCCAGGCTACCTGAAATAGATAGAGATAGCCTGGATACACAGCTGTACTGTAGCTATCAGGAAACACAGACTCCGGCAGGGAATTCCACTCCTTAGCTGTACGCACTATGAATGTGTTCCCAAAACGTTTTGTGCGCGTGGGTGGGACGCATAATTTTGTGCAAATTAAATCAAATCAAATCGAATAGATGTATTTTCTTGCAAATAAACATTTGATTTGACTAAAAGTTTTAATTTATCAGCCTCGTTCGGAACCCGAATTTTTACCAGACAGTGATAACAACTCTCTCCCTAGTGCAAAGGACTTAATCATAACTGGCAACATGTGAATGTACTGTATATTATTACTATTATTAATACAAATTAATAATAGTAATTTTTCATTGTTACAGACTAAACCACGCTTTAGCGGGACTGAGGCCGTGGTGGTGGCATGCGTGTAACGTTGTATTACACGCTGCGTGTTGTGCGTTAGTCGCGCGCGCTTGCGTTACAATAGCGCGGTTGCAGCGACCGTTCGCAGCACTTGCAGCCGTGTTGTTCGCGGTGCATCCTGTACATACTGAGGCGGTGAGTATATTGATAAGTTGTTTTAGATAGAACTAGCTGACCCGCACAACTTCGTCTGCGTTACATGTTTAATTAATGATCCGCTCCTTTTGGTCGTAGCGTGATGTTATATAAACCACAGCCTTCCTCGATAAATGGACTATCAAAAACGAAAAGAACTTTTCCAGTAGTTTCTGAGAATAGCGCGTTCAAACAAACAGACAATCTAACAAACTCTTCAGCTTTATGGTATAAATTAGTAGTACACCGTTAGGTCACAATCACCATTTCATCCGAAAGACTACCGGCCATAAGCTTACTGGAATTAGGCCTCCCAAATGTCACCACATAGAACAATCTTGTGCATCTAGCATCCAGTGGATTCCAGCGGCTCTCGTCAGGTTTACCATACGGTAGGCATCCTAACGCTGTATATTCTGGGACGCTACCGCCATTTTAAAAATATTTGGAGCATCTGTTTGAGAAAAATACTGGTAAGATTTATGAGATAAATTCTTAGTTATATTATGATAATAATAATTAAATGTTACTCAACGCTTAATTACCTTCCGAAAGTGCCAGCAATCCAGTATTATATAATAAGTTTCTAAATCCGGCCAAAACAGATTTGTTATGAAAATTATTAAAGGTCAATGACTCGGCTTTATTAAGGTAAATGTCAAAGCCAGAAAAAGCTGACTAAAACCGCTTGGACCGGACGGGAGGCCTATTTATATCAAAATCACGTTCAAGGATCGGCAAGTAATTGTTTGACAAACTCTGGTCTCTGAGATCAAACTGAGGGATCTTAGAATTAAATTAAAGCTTTCTTAGACATCCAAAGTTATTATTTGGGTCATTTATAAGGTCCGGTGCTGGGTTCGAATCCCAGGTCTGACAACTGCTATTAGTTTTCCATTAGGAATTTCTCTGTTACATCTTTGTTCCATTAGGGTGTTACATATTCGGGCTATGTGGAACTTGGTGGTGTGATAAATTGATCCTGCGCCAGAGTTTTCTCCGGTTATGAAGATTTTGCTGTTCCATAGGACTATCTCATAGTCCAATGAAAATGGAAGTCTATGATGAAATATTTGTGGTAAATTTGTGTATTATAAAAATATATTATTTAAATTCCTTTTGATTTTAGAGGGTTGGCTCTAGTGCACAGAGCCTACCCTCTAAAATCAAAAGGAATTTATTCAAACTAGGCTGAAAATCAGCACTTTTTGAACGTCAAAATTTACATGAAGACAGTCCCCCAAATCGCCCAGCCCGTCACCACTTCCTAGTGTTTTAGCTGGGAAGAAGTGGCCAACAAACTCCCCAGCAACACAACTGTCTGTTAAGTTTAAAGAACTTGAATTTATATGACATTATTATTCAACATTTTATGATAGATATCGAACATTAAATTAAATAAATGGATGGCACATGTCAGCTAGCACACTATATTACCCCAACAATTAAAAATGAAACAATGATAAAACTAATAACATCATCTATTGTGATCTCTCTCTATCACTGTGATGAAGAAAAGAGGAAGTGCATCTGTGTTTGCGTACAAAATGGTGCACTATAATATCTTCAATGGTCAGCCGCTGTTGGCCACCATGACCAAAACCGGTCAAGAGGTCTATTTACTATACAGGATGTTACAGAAATAATGCAAAATCATGCAAACAAAAAAGAGCCATCGTACTCATCATTTTCAGCAACTTTTACTTTAGAACTAACCACGAAATCGCAAAAAAAACAGCTAACTATATACCACTAGTTTTAGAATACAAATGTGCGAAGTACGGGTTATTTTTTTATAATATTAATTAGTATAGATAATAATATGTTTTTATTGTCGGCAGGTAGCCGGAGTAGTGGGCAGAGCTGACGTATTAGCTTGTATATTCTTTTTATCATCACTCCTAGTATATCATAGGTAAGTTAATTATTTCCTTACTTTAGCTTCTCCTTTTCCATTGACTTGCTTCATGATAAAATTGATTGCCCTGGATATTGCATACTTTATTTCTAACATTTTAAAAGGACTTTTTTAAATGCCCTTTTATAAAAGCTGTTATTTATTATGAAATTACTAACATGATAATCAGATTGCTTTTAAATTCTTTTCAAATTAAAAATGTACTTAATATTACCTAATGTAAGCACATTGCCAACGAAAATATTCCCAATTTTCTTTTCTATCAAAGATTTTATTCCACGAAATACTTTGTAGCTGTATTTCAATTGAACATTTCGTATATTTCGTGACGAGTAAATCTTCTTAAGTTTTTTTCGCAACGAATACCATTCGTTTAATCCCCTGGTAATAGTGAGTATTTGAAATGCTCTGCCAAGTATTACAGTACATATAGAATTGAAGCTATGGAGTGAGCGATTGACAACGTCTGTCTAAAATGTTTCCTTCGTTAAGTCTAACTATCGTCAGAAAATTACTTTTACGCTAAACGCTTGGTAGATTTTACGTCCTGTACACTCAGAAGCAGCTGATACAGATTTACGATTAACTTAATTTTCCATCAGCATCCAAATTGAAACATAAGAGGGAATATAATCAACCACCTCATTTCCGTTTCGCTACCTTCAAAGCCTATCCTAATAAATATACCATATAAAACTGTGTCCATTGTTTCTAGGCCTACGAGTAACAAGAAGTGTGTATGGCTGAGTGTGGTCCTCGGAGCTCTCAGTATGCTGGCCAAGGAGACGGGCATCATGATATTTATACTCAATCTGGCCTTCGACTTTTATCGATGTTGGCCGTTTGTTAAAAGGTATTGTAATAGATTTTAATCTTTTATGAAATTCTTTACCTTGATGGGCTGAGTTTATGTTTTGGAAAAATTGTCGCTCCCGATTAATGTCTTCCGTCCTGATAGCGGAGATAAATGTATGCTTTTTAGAGTTTTTCGAATAGTAAATCTCTTCATTATTCTTTTTATACTTTTAAACAAAAATAAAAAACGTATTTTTAAATATTTCAATATGTACTGATATTTTTTATTTTCTTTAATATATTTTTTAATTTATTTTAAAATATTTCTTATATTAATGATAAAAAAAATCATAGTCCGCTGGTGTTGGGAGCAGGGTCTAAGCTACCGGTGTTAAAGGCTCCAGAGACAAGAACCGCCTAACAATACGAGCCGTATCACGGAGTACCTTCTTTATCAGGCCCTTAATCCATCTTAATCTCTTCATCATTACAACAAAATAAAACCGTAACCAGATGTACACACTAAACTTGTCAGAATTAAAATCTTTACAACCCAACAAAACCACACTAATTGGATCAAGTTTCAAAAAAAATTCTGTTGAACAAAGTATGCATCAGTTAGAACTGGGTAGTCCGCGGTACTTGAATGGGGTTCATTATGAACCTAGGACCTTCTGGTCGCAGTTCTGAGTGTTGAGACTACTACTCGTTCGACACTTGTAGCTTGTATTTGCTTCTCATTTATGGAAGTGCTTTCTGAGTTTTTTTCTCGGCAAGTATTCTGTGGAATAATAAGAGATAGACAAATATTGCGATAGAGCGTCCGTGTGTTTTAATGATGCTTTTAAGAGTTAGCTTTGTTTTTTTTTTTCTAATGATTGCTTGCTTTAGGATGTCGGTTTTAACTTTTTATTTAGGTGGTCTTTTATACCTGCGGTTTTTATTCCTGTAATTTTGGTGTTCGGTTTTTCATTTTAATTATCCTTTCCTTACTTATATATTATATATATAATATAATTATATAACTTTTTTATAATTTATATATTTTCTTATATTTATATTATAAATGCGAAAGTAACTCTGTCTGTTGGTCTGTCTGTCTGTCGCGCTTTCACGCCAAAACTACTCAACCGATTTAAATGAAATTTGTTACAGATATAGTCTAGAGCTTGAGAAAGGTCATAGGCTACTTTTTATACCGGGAGTATGTTCCCTAGGAACCACGGGGGCGGAGCCACTGGCAAAAGCTAGTTAAACATAAAAATAATGTTTTTTTTTCTGTGGGTTGTTTACTGTGCGTAATGTAATAGCGACAATACTTTGACCGACCATTAGTTTTTAATTAATATATAATCCGTGGTGCTTGACAACTGGGCTTAACCCAGTTGTATATGTCCCTTGGTGCCTATTGGCCTAGCTCTATTCTGTCTCCTGCTTGAAAAGGAGGGAAGTGGAAATTATACATATATTTATTTTCCTACTCCTCCGCTGTACTTTTCTGATTAAATTCGTTGCAGGATCCAAGACAGTTAAATCGTTTCTCCGGGACTCGTCGGGCTTCATTGGCTCGGCGTGTTTCTGGTGGTCGCCACTGTTGATTCTGGCTTTCAGGAGTTGCAGTGGTTGGGAATGTGTGGCGGGCTTGTCCCAAAAAAAAAAAATAATACTTTGACCGAATTATTTGAAAAATTGTGATCGTTAAAAAATATTTCGTTTTAAAATCAAGCGTATCAAAACTGCAAAGGTTATTTCACTCTTAATTATTTGTTTATAATGAAAATATTATTCATTTACTTTTAGTATAATAAATTCATACGAAATATAATTTTACAATGCATAGAAATACACTATGAGTTATTCAATATAATTAACCGAAATATTTGCAGCCTGACCAATATTGAAAATAATGCGGGTATTCGCAGAATATTCAATTATATTTACCGTATAAAACGCAAACTATAAATCATTTCGTGACATATTATGGCATATTTCTTTATAAAATACTTGTTGCTAAAACATTAATAAATTACTGTTTCATTAATTACGGTGAATTTTCAGGTCAATATGTTCGTTTAAAATCGAGAAGAAATGTACTGGGTTGTCGTTAAGGACTATCAAAGTGGTGGTTTCTTTGGCGCTGCTGGTATGTTTGAGGCTGGCTCTGCTGCAGGGCACCTGGCCTTCATTCTCACCACAGGACAACCCAGCCGCTTTTCATCCTAGTTTTTTTGTAAGGTAAGTATTTTTGAAGTAAAAAAATTTTTTATACCTTAAAATATGCGGTAGGTTTCTTGTATATTATCAACCCAAATAGGAAAGAATGATAATGATGTTTTCCTGATTTACATTCTTAAACTGAGTTTTTAAACAAAAAAGATTAAAAAGTCACATCAAGATCGTCGACCTTTTTTTTCTGTGGGCAAATTCTCATGGATATACTCCATCTGGGGAGACGGATTATTATGGCGGACTCCTACCGACTAAAACCCCACAGTTCCTTCCGTTACCATAAGTGGGGGCCCGGAATACAATAAAATTCACGCGCGCCCCCGACTGGTATCAGACCGCAATTGCTAGCGAATTCCGCGCTTCAACAACCGCACATGCTCCTATAAAGTCGCGCACGGAACTGCGCACCACGTCCTTTAGGCCCGGCTGGTCAGGCGACTACTCGGCCCCAAGTTAGCCGCCCGCAGGCCCCTTCTTATGGTGGCCGGAGATCGTTTAGCGCCCTTCGACGCCCCGTTGCCCTTCTGTTGCGGTTGGATTGAGAGGTATGCTCTCTCTCCCTCTCCCTCTCCGCCGCCTCCTTTGCGTGCATCACCTCCTCGCAGAAAGAGGCGATGGCATCCCACGCGCTCTCGCTTCCGACCATAGTTTTAACTACGGACGGAAGCGAGAGATCATTTACGTGAAGTGCCGCAACGAGTGCACAGCGCTGTTGTGTCCAAGCTAAGCATTCCTCCAGTTTATGCTGCGCCGTGTCCTCAGGACAGTCCACACAGTGGTGACAAATGGGCATCCGCTCCCGACCTATGCGACGCAGGTACTTTCCGAAGCACCCGTGTCCAGTGAGCACCTGCGTCAGTCGAAAACTGAGCGCACCGTGCCGCCACTCCAGCCACTCTTCTAGAACAGGCCTTACGGCCACTATCGTGGCGTGCCCCCATCTGGGAAAGATTGTTGACCTAAACCTTTCTAGTATAGGTCCTCAGCCAACTGATTTCTTTCAGATTGATGACATTCTGCTACCTAGCTGCCTTCAACTGGTGGCTGCTGCTGTGTCCGTGGACGCTGAGCCACGACTGGCAGATGGGCTCGGTGCCGCTCATCACCAGCGGGTGGGATCCCAGGAACCTGCTTACTTGTGCCGCCTTTGGAGCCCTGCTACTGCTGTGTTATCGGTTTATTGCTGATCTGGAAGTAAGTTATTATTTTTGTGTATTTTCAAGATAGATTCCATCCCCCAGACGCAGTCTAATTGCTTTTCTGTTATAGTAGACTATTACGGCTGCTATAATTGTGTTTCCATTCTCAAGTGTTGTATCTTGAGTTCTTATTCTGATACTTAGTAGACTGGAGTTTAAGACAGTGCCGAAAAAATTAAAAATAAGTTTGCTCTTTAAACAATAGGTACAAAAGAACCTTTAACTGTAGCACGCTAAAAATGATGTTTACATCGCAGCATCATTCTAAAAAAACACTATTCTATTCTATTCATGAGGTACTGGGTTCTATTCCCGAGTCAAGCAAAGTGAGCTTGCTAACTCATACTACAGTATGAGTTTTAAGAATATCTACACATAACTGGCGAAACGTGTTGGTATTATGGGCCCTCTGCCTAACCATTTTGGGAATACATCCATGATGCTATATTACTATTTGAAAGAAAAGAGCCACATAAGGCACTTGCCTCACCGCCGACAAGGAAGCGAGTAGCTATCGACTGTTTGTTCGCTGAGGAAAGGGACAAAAGATATAGGTCTCATGTGACTAAAAGTGCCACATATATTCATAGTCGATAGCTGGCTGTTCACACTGCCGGCGAGCGGCTCTTACCTATATTTGTTCGCAGCGACAAGAGCTATCAAAGATTGTACTCGCTCAGCGACACTCGCTCGGCGATGCTCGCTTGACGGTCAGAACTCATCAAACAGCGATAATTTCTACCTGCAGTGCGGGCCAGAGCGAGTATTGCGAGTAAAAGCCCGTCACACAAAAGCACTCGCTGAAAGCCGAGCGTCAAAACTATCGAAACTCTTCACTCGCTAACTCGATTCGAGTTTAAAGCTTGCTACTCGCTGATCGCCGGCGGTGAGACAACTGCCTTAATCTAATTATACAAATATCTCGTGTCACGGTGTTTGTTACCGAACTCCTCCGAAACAGCTCTACCGATTTTAATGAAATTTTGTGTGTATATTTGGTAGGTATGAGAATAGGTGGCAGGGTATTTTTTTTTTGTATGGCTAAACAACGTTTGCCGAGTCAGCTATCACATTTTGATACAAAACGCAATATTTTTCTCAATAGGTACAGAAGCACACGCCCGCAGTGATCGGTGTTCTCCTAATGGTCCTTCCCTTTGTGCCTGCAAGTAATCTACTGGTCACAGTAGGATTTGTAATTGCCGAGAGAGTGCTCTATATACCGAGGTAAAATATTTTATACTTCCCACTACCTAATAGCCATTACCCGGCAATATCGCTGTTTGATTACTTTTGTTACAATTTCTGTTTTAGCTTTCAATAGTTTTCAATTGAAAAGTTTTCAACGTTTCATTTTTGAATACGAATTATTTTTTTTTTTGTAGCGTTTGGTCTCGATACGAAAATATGCTTTTGTTATTGAAGACTGTTTGTTCTGTGTAAAAGTGAATGAAATTGTAAAGTTATTATTTTAATAACCCTGAATGTGTATGTGAAAGCAAAAGAGAATTTCAATTTAATTTTCACATAATAAATACAATAACAACGTTAAAACGTTATGTAAAATATTTTTACATTGTGCAATTTGTAGTTTTCTTTCAGAATGTTGTTTTTTAGTAGGGTATTTTACTGAAGAAATCGGATTAGTCCGTTTAGATTAGATTTTCAAAAATTGTTCAAAATAAAAAATTAAGACGATACAGTGCATTGAAAATTCGCTTGACGTCACTATGATAGTATAATTTTTACTAGCGACGTGACGTCATCAACCCCCGCTCTTGAACTTTGATGCGCTTTATCTTCATCATCTTATCGATTTAAAATTGCAAAATATACGTGTCCAAAATTTTTTGAAAATCTAACTTACGCACTAAACAGAATTATAATTTTTAGGGTTCCGAACAAAAAACGGAACCCTTATGGGATCACTCGGGTGTCTGTCTGTTTGTCTGTCTGTCAGTCTGTCACGGCCAGTTTTCTCCGGATCCACAAGACCGATTCTGTTTGAAATTTGGTACACATATGGACTTCTGTTACTCAAATACGGACGTGTTTCGTAAATCATTAAACTTTTTGTAAGGGGGTCACTTTTGGGGGTCAAACTAGAAAAATTAAAAAAAAGTTTTTTGAACATTATCATGTGACACATCAAATGAAAGGGCTTACTGTGAGGATTTTAAATATATTTTATTTTTAATTTTTAAATAAACGGTTTTGAAGTTATTCAAGAAATTAGATGAAAAATGACCATTCCCACCTTGTCTCCGAAACTACTGAGCCTAAAATAAAAAAAATGGAGATAATAGATCTTTACCTATAAATTACAGGAAAACCTATAAGAAGTCTATAGTGTTAAAATAACATGATAAAAAAAAATTCGTTCCGAACCCTTTGCACGCGAGTCCGACTCGCACTTGGCCAGTTTTTTTCTATCTAATTATGTTTCGCCATCAACGACTTTCATCATTTGAAGTTTACACTTGAGCATGCTAGATCTGTTCCACATGTAAAATAAACATGTTTTCTTTCTTTCTGAAACAAAATCTAACAGAATCCTTATTTTCAGCGTCGGCAGCGTAATAATAACAGCATACGGTGTCCAGCTGATGTGGTGCTCCAAGCCTGGAACGAAGATGTTCCTAGCTATAGGCCTGGCAGTTCTGGCCGCCAGTGGGGTCGCTCGGACCCATCGCAGGAATGCTGAGTGGAGGGATCGGGCTACGTTGTTGAGGTGAGCATTTGTGAAAGTTACTAGATTAAAATTATGAAAATGGTCCAGTGATTGTCCTTGAGACACTGGTTCCGTTTCTGAAAATGTAAAACTTTTATTTTTGAAAATGATGTAAAAATAGAGTTCAAATAGAAAATAAATACAAAAAATAATATCTGTTGCTCGGGATCGAACCATGGACTACATCTCGTTCAAAACAGAAATAATCGAATATTGCTCATCCTCCATAGCACATAGTGTGACAATATATAGCCTATAGCCTGACCGTACCTATAAGGATTATTTATGCAAACTTTGAACAAAATCTGTTTAGCAGTTTTCGCGCCAATCGAGAACATGCACCTCAAGATTTACTATTTTATTATATGTATAGATAGTAACTATGGAGTTTTTTGCCGGTTCTTTTCCATAAGAACCTTTCTTTACCTTTGCGAATTGACACTAAAGTTGAAAAAACGTTTTGACATTGACTTTATTTTTAGAAATATATACACGATGCCATGTAATATACTGGTATTCAGCTAAATCTGGCTTGACCGGAAGCCGACCCCAATGTAGTTGGGAAAAGGCATCTAAAATGGCTTCGTGTATCATCATCATCTGCCTAAGATGATGATACATGATGCCATTTTAGTCGTATTACAAAAGAAGCCCACTTCATGTATCTAATGACTACTACAGATTCATTAAAAAATAAATGATATTTATGAATATTTGAATTAAAATATTATTCGTTATCATGACGTGTGACGTAGTTTGAAACATCCAGTAGCGAGTGCAGTCCGAGCCTTTTGTTCCAAGGACGGCCCGGAATTGAACGGTGAAATGGTTTGATACGTAAAAATTATTAACATGGTGTTTCATAATTCTAATGCATTATTTATTTTTATTGTATCTATTATCTTAATTAATATATTTTTTTAAATAACGCGCCCAGAGGTAGTTTATGTCGGGTACACTAAATAGACCGCTTTTGGAAGACGGCAGCAGCACCGCTGCCGCGCGTTTGTTATTTGCATGGATTAACAAAGCAGTGCGACAGCCGCGCTGCTATCGCGCTGCTGCCGCTCGGCACTTTGCGGCAAATTTGAAAGCGCCCTATAATGGCACTGTGTATATATAATAATTTATTTATTCGTGGCAACTCAGGCCTAAAAGAAGTTAGTAACAATTTTTGCTTCATTATAATGTTAGAAAACACAACCAAACTAAATAAAATTCAAAAAAATATGACCTCACTAAATTATCGTGCTACAACAAGTACGCTCTTAGCATGACACAGCCATGGCGCATCAGTTTTGTACATCAACATTCTTAGGATACCATTTGAACTCGACTGCGTCCTTGCCAACATCGAGCTGGTTTTTTTGCGAACTATGGCGTAGAAGTCACTGAGAAATATAAACGTTCAAAGTGTCTTTTATTTGTCTTATTAATATAAAAGTTTTTATTTTGTCTAATTTTGTTTTGACTTTGACAACGCTGCCCTAATAACCAACAACTTAATCATAATAAAATTAGCGCATTCCTTCACCAACATAAAAAAAAACTGGCCAAGTGAGAGTCGGACTCGCGTGCAAAGGGTTCCGAACCAATTTCATTTTTTTAACATGTTACTTTAAACCTACAGACTTCTTATAGGTTTTCCTGAAATCTTTAGTTATAGAACTATTATATGCATTTTTTTTTTAAATTTTAGGCTCAGTAGGAGAAAATGGGGTGGGAACGGTAATTTCTGGTTTAATGTCTTGAATAATTTCAAAACTATTTATTTTAAAATATAGATAAAACTCTCACAGTAAGCCCTTTCATTTGATATGACACACGATATAGTTAAAAAAAAACTTTTTTATTTAATTTTCTAGTTTGACCCCCACACTAAAAATAAATATTTACGTAAAACATCCGTGTTTGGGTCCCAGAAATCCATATGTATACCAAATTTCAACAGAATCGGTCTTGTAGATCCGGAGAAAAATGGCTGTGACAGACGGACAGACACGCGAGTGATCCTATAAGGGTTCCGTTTTTCACGGATGTTCGGAACCCTAAAAATCAGAAACAAAAGCAATATTACTTCCATAACTACCAACTTACCGCTATAACTTCGCCGACTGGTGGGCTTACAGTAACAATTTGCCACCAATTAAATAATTTTCCAGTTCTAAACTTTAGAAGTAATTATCCGAAGTCGTTATAGTATATTAAGGTTTCAAAATATCGATAGAACTTCGAAGGTTAAGGCTAGACAAATAACTTGTCATCGTTTGTAACTAGCTTCTGCCAGCGGCCTTACCCGCCTGTACGCCTGTATGCCTGTAAGTCGAAAATCTCAAGGAGATGTACTCCCAGCCCCTCGCCCATGAAGGGTTCCGTAGCAGCAAATAATATAATATACAGTTCTTGTAGTTCGTTGTAACTTTATAATTATTATTTACTTAGGCACCTATGACCATTATTTTCTAATAATAAATCTGTCATAGGTGGTTCACGGTTTATGCATAAGGTTCATGTTTATGAAATTAAATGTTTTTTTTTATATTTGAGTTGATTGAATTGGTTGATTTGGTTTTACGATTTATAACGTATTAAAAAAAAACTACTTACTAGATCTCATTCAAACTAATTTTCGGTGGAAGTTTGCATGGTAATGTACATCATATATTTTTTTAGTTTTATCATGTTAGAAGTTACAGGGGACACACATTTTACCACTTTGGAAGTGTCTCTCGCGCAAACTATTCAGTTTAGAAAAAAATGATATTAGAAACCTCAATATCATTTTTGATGACCTAACCATAGATACCCCACACGTATGAGTTTGATGAAAAAAAATTATTGAGTTTCAGTTCTAAGTACGGGGAACCCCCAAAATGTATTTTTTTTTCTGTTTTTGTGTGAAAATCTTAATGCGGTTCACAAAATACATCTATTTACCAAGTTTCAACAGTATAGTTCTTATAGTTTTCAAAAAAAGTGGCTGTGACATACGGACGGACAGACAGACAGACTACATGACAAATCCATAACTAACTAATACTTCCGGAGGAGCCTGTGGCTAAATAATAACAGCCACACGGGACGATCTTTAAGGTTAAGCCACGTTAGCCAAGGTTGGTCTGTGGACGGGTGCCATCTTAAAATACCAAGTATCTTCTGTGCCTCGGAAATCACGTTAAGCCGTTGGTCCCGGCTGTCATTTGTAGATCTTTGGCAGTCGTTACGGATTGTCAGAAGCCAGTAAATCTGACTCCAGACCTCCAGTCACATTGTCAACACTGGTATTCAGCTGAACCCGGTTTGACTGGAAGCCGACCCCAATATAGTTGGGAAAAAGCTAGGCAGATGATGACTCTAACTAATACTTATAGAGGCGGATATAATACTTTTAGCTTTAGACATCTTTTCTGATTTAACAGTACACTAGGTTACAGCTAGACAAATAACTTGTCATTATTTGATATTGTTATCGATGTCTGGAACATCTGTTGAGGTGAAGGGTCAAGTTTTAATGATGATGGAGTTCTGTAAGGTCGATATTGTAATTAAGTAAGGTCTGGTGTTGAACTTGACCTGCTAAGACCCTAATTTACAATGCTTTGCCAAGGTCAATTACTCAACTGCCATTCAATAAGTTTTGTGTTAAGTTGCGGAAGTGGTATTTACAAGAGTGTTTTTATTCGATAGATGAGTTCTTTCAAAAGTGTCCCTGTAAATTTTATACAATAATGCACAGACGTATTTAATTGATATATAAATTGACGAAATGTGGTAACCTAGTAATTAATATTTTTAGTAAAAACTTGTACCTACTATTGCATGCCATATATTGGCCAAATGTGTGTTACTTAATATTGTATATAAGAACTTGTACCTACCATATTTGAAGCAATAAATAAATGAAATGAAATAAGCTACGGAAGAATTTTGCAATTAGCAATTTCAGTCTATAGTACCTTCATATTCCAAAACTGAGAAAGCGTAGATTTTTTTTATTCGTTTATTAATACAGTTTGTGTACAGTTTCACTTTTCTCTTCCATTAAACTAGGATTGGTTTGTACTGGTACTCACATTCGCTATAACAATACCGCTTAATCACTTACACTTAATAACTAAAAAATGTGGGATCTATGCTTTGTCTCGAGAGCGAGATCCGTAGTTTTACGATTTCGAATCAGATGTACCTATTGCAAAAAACCGTATCCGTATTCGGTACGAGTTTTTAAATCGGATGCAATGCGTAACTGCTCTAACAGTTATGGCCGTTGTTTTAGAAACATATTCATCGATGCACCGCAAATTAAAAAAAAAACTGGCCAAGTGCGAGTCGGACTCGCGTGCAAAGGGTTCCGAACGATTTTTTTAATGTTTTTTTTTTAACTATTGATATCTTATAGGTTTTCCTGTGATCTATAGGTAAAGATCTATTATTTGCATTTTTTTTCAAAATTTTAGGCTCGGTAGTTTCGAAGATAGGGTCGGTCAACGGTCATTTTTGGTCTTATTTCTTGAATAACTTCAAAACTGTTTATTTTAAAATTATAAAAAGAAATATAATTAAAACCTTCACAGTAAGTCTTTTCATTTGATATGTCACACAATACAGTCTAAAAAAATTTTATTTTTTAATTTTCTCGTTTGACCCCAAGAAGTGACCCCCATACTCAAAATTTATTTATTTACGTAACACGTCCGTATTTGGGTCACAGAAATCCATATGTGTACCAAATTTCAACAGAATCGGTCCAGTAGATCCGGAGAAAACTGGCTGTGATAGACGGACAGACAGACACCCGAGTGATCCTATAAGGGTTCTGCTTTTTGTTCGGTACCCTAAAAATCTGTGGAAACTCGTGCAATTAACAGTTTGACACAATAATTCTACGATTATATCTGAGGATGGGACCATTTACTGTTCAACCCTTCCCGGTCTCGAGTCAACCTCGCAAAACAGCACAAATGCCACTATAGACGAATAATTTTTTGCCCAATTTATTCCAAAAGAATCCTATTCATTGATTTCACTTTGACATCAAAATACCAAAACGTTGTAAAAATCGAATAGACTTTTCAGTTCTATGATGTAATTGACAGATTTATACAACTACTATAGTCTTCATGTGATCTGGTAGGTAGTTATGACGGAGACAGAATGTAAACAATATGGATAGGACTCTGGGCAGATGAACACCAGCATGTTGCAGATGCTCGATGCTGAGATCATCGTGCTCCGGTGACTTTCCTCTGGTCATCCGTTTAATAAATAACCCTATCGACCTCCGCATAAGTTATTTTTACTGGAGGATCCGCAGCACCACATTTCCCAGCATCAAACATCGCTTCGCCCTCTTCCGGTTTCAAAAGAGGATCTTCTCTAAAATGATTCCTAAATAGGTTAGCCACATCACGGAGAGCACTTACCTCCTCCACACTTGCTGGGAGACTCACCTTTGGCTTCAGCTTGTTTGTGGACTTCCAAAACTGACTGAAATTTTGGACTTATGATGTTCGGCAATTATATCCATTTTTTTTTATCTGGACTTCTTGAAACTAGGGCAGTAGGCGGTAATATCTCCGTACCCAATTAAATATTCCGCTAGGTTTCACCTCGAAATGCCTGCTAGGTATTTGTTTACCACAGCCATACACGCCCTTTACCACTGGAGTAATTACTGTCTGTACGTTTCTGCGAACGTTTTACTATAAATATCGCTTTATCAGTCCATTTTATAGCATTATTAGTGTAAAGACCACAAAGGAGTGCCTTGTTATGCGCCTCTAGCAAAAAATAATGAGCAAATAAGGCATAATTGGTCGGTGAATCATGCTTTTGTGGTATTAAATTGGCTTTTATTTGTAAAAAACATGTTTTTAAAAATATGTATTTTAAAGATATTATAACACTAAATGTACGTGTATTGTACGTGTATTCTGAGTCTAATTATTCAGTTGTTGACTGTAAAAAGTTGAATAATTTAGATTAAAAACTTGTTAGATTTTAAAAAATTTCTAAAAACAGAATCAAAATCATTTATTAACATCAACAATCAAAATTTAATGCCATGTATATTAGGTTTTTTTTTTAATGTTAGGTACTGATAAGGTACAATTTCAACTGAGAATTAAAATTGGAAGTTAAGGATTAACACACTATACTTTAAACCTCTCAAACTTGGACATTAAAATAAGACTCTTAGAGTTTAGAACTCCCAAATATTTAGTTTAGAAATCGGCCGAATACTCTATTATGATTCTCCAGGTCATCTATCATCTGCTTAGCCTGTTCTCAATTATATTGGGGTCGACTTCCAGTCAAACCAGATTTAGCTGAATACCAGTATTTTACGTGAAGCGGCTGCCTACCAGACCTCCACAACCCACTTAACTGGGTAACACGGCACTTCATGGCAAGACTGGAGTCAGATTTACTGGCTTCCGACTACCGTAACAACTGCCATAGAACTACAGATGACAGCCGGGACCAATGTCTTAACGTGCTTTCCAAGGCACGGAGGAAACTCGGTATGTTAAGATGGTCAACCATCCACAAACCAACCTTGGCAAGCGTTGCTAAACTTTGAAGATCGGATATGCGATCGTATACTTGTTATTTAGTCACGAGATCGTCATTAAAATTCTCCAGATATTTGAAAATAATACTCTTTAAAATACCTTCCTACCACAGTTTACATTAAACCTGAGTAAATACACCCCCGAACACCCGCAAAAATGTTTGATATCATCGCGAGCAATTCTCTTTCGAAACGTAACTTCATAAAATACTCCTTAATGAAATATCAGTTTTTATTATATTCTGTTTCCAGTTTACGAGTCCATTCAATTTTCTATAGAACACAAATTTTAAGACTCGTTTATGATGGAGTAAATGTGTTCCAGCTATGTCGGTTTTAAGAGGTTTATTTAATAGAAATACCGTTGGAGTGTTATGGGCTTTTGATGGTTTTATTTTATGTATTCAAGCGACATTCCCTTATGCATTTGTGGATGTGGATATTTTATTTTTCGTACTCCTCCTTACTTGGTCTTTTCCGATTAATTTCGTTACGGAATCCAAGACAATCGGTGTTCCAGGACTCGTCGAGCTTCTTCAGTGTCCGTGGAGTTTCTTGCACGTTCTGCTCCATAGAGATCTACGCTTTGGAACGTGCAAATAGCTTCATTTTTTTGGACCGACCGACCCTGACAATTCAAAAGTGCCTGTAAATGGTTTATTTGAAATATACGATTTGAGTTTTGAGTTTTGATTGACTTGGCGTTTTTCTGATGGAAGCCGCTGATTTTAGCCATCAGGAGTTGCAATGCATCTGCAGATCTTCTAGATCATAGTTTATAATCTAGACGATGGTAGAGAATGCCTTGTTACATTCACATCCGCTTATGTACCACTACTGTATTTACAGTCAACAAATCTATTCGGTATACCGGCAAAAATATTATTTTTTCCACACCACTGCCAATGTTTATTTCTAATGTGTGCATTAAATTTTTGTAAGCTTTTGAAATACTTACGAGTGTGTTGTTCAATACTTGTTTACTCAGCACACTCACAATATTGTTTAAAAGTAGTTGCAGGTTAGCTGCCTGTATACCCAATAGCTTTGTTGACTGTACAGCATTTTAACAAATAAATGAATAAAGCAGTGTTTTTAAATATCTGCATCACTATAAAGTGGATCAATTCTCTTCCGCCGGTTCTAAAACACTTCATAAACCAGCATTTCCATACTTCAAACCAACCTGTTTTAAATAGTTCCAAGTTGAGTACTTGGATAAAGTGAGTGGGTGCATACTGCACGTAGCACAAACTTTATACAGGGTGGCCAGTCGTTATCCTGCAAAGTTTTCGGCTCCGAAAACTCAATGCATTCCGAGTGCAAGATAAACTTCTATAACGACTCCTTCAGAGCCGAACGTTTTAGGTCTCACCCCTTGTTTGAATAGATCCCATAGATCCAAACTAAGTTAACTCATAAAGTACAAATAGATTCTGCAGATATTGAGCTCGGCATTACCTTTTGTTCCAGGGCGCTTTGTAAATCTATTTATAAACGAAGTTGATTTACATTTCAATCCGGCTGAATCTACTTAATCTCTTAATCACCCAAAAGGAGACACCTCTTTCGGGATCGGATTTCAGTCGCTCGCTACAAGCCAATTATCTCGATTCTATGTTTTGTTTTACTTAAAGTAAACATTAAATATTTTGTATTTAATACTTTTTAGAAGTTCTTGATAAATAGAGCCAATTTGGACCGAAAACAGACCAAACTCCGCGCCACCATTAGTTAAACAAACACAATTTTCCCCACAACTCGTTTTCCCTAAACACTAATAACTTGCACAGGGAAACACCTCGAAATTTTCATTTCCAAAAACATTAAAGAGAAATGTATTAAACATGACACAAAATGGTAACCACAATTTACAAGTCTTGCAATATTCGCTCTACGGTGGCCGCATTCGGGCGTAAATTACCTCTAAATGTGTTTTGTTTGTTGCAGGGCGGATTTAGTGACTTTGCCGCAGAACGCTAAACTGCACTACAACTTGGCAAACTTTCTCCGCGAGACAGAGCAACAAGACAGCGCCATCAAACATTACAAAGAAGCTTTGAGGTAAGAAAGCCGTTTGCCTTAACGCGAACTATTGCGGGTCGAGTTCAGCAAAGTTTATTAAGCTATTCGTCATGTATGCGAGATATTTAACCCGAGAGTTGAGCTGGAAGCAAAGCCAACTTTATCTCAAGCAAAATTTCGTTGAAATAATACAAGTGCATGGAATAGCGAGCAGTTTGAGCATACCCACAATGTTAAGACTACATCACTATGTATCTTAGAGAATACAGAGCCGAATGTACTCCAAATGTACAGTCGGATAAATGTGGGCCTCTTACAACCGTTAGGGTGCAATCAAATTGCGTGTCAATCGTCTTTGATTGCCTGAAGTAGCCTGCGATAGGCGCCCAGGAATTGTGGGCTTAAGACAGGCAGCGAACAATTGAACGAGCAATGGATCGGAGCTAATAGTGATGCACGTTTGTGAGATATCCATTAAAGCTCACGTACTCGTACATAGCTGCGACAACGCTTTTCTAAGAAATGTATAAAGTAATATTTTATTCTAGATCGTTTTGTCTTATTGCACCTCTACGGTGTTTTTTATACTTGGCAATTATTTTGGCCATACTAATGGGGTTTTAGTAATTTTACTTGAATAAATTAAAAATGCACGACAATTATCGCCATGACACTTTAATAAACAGTAATAATAAGTTTTAAAACTTGTTAGTTTTTAATATAAAGTAATGTTGTTCAAAATCTCAATATAAAAACGGGCGGTTATTGTTAATTACATCACAGAGCAAGGAATTGCACTTGCGTAGCAGCGACCGACATGTAGCGACAATCATTTGATATGCGCTGTGTAGTTCATGATTTTACTTACAATTTTTTCAACCAACCAAATCTTTTGCTAATCTGTTCTTTGTCTCCCTAGGTTATGGCCAAGCTATGCGAGCGCACACAACAACATTGGGACTCTGGTCTCCGGCATGGACAACGCAGAACACCATTTCTTACAAGCTATTAAGTTTAATAAATACCACGTCAACGCACATTACAACCTCGGGAAGCTTTATAAGTAAGTAACATTCATTTATTTATTACGTTTGTTATAAATACGGCGATGCGCCATCTGTGCATAGCGGACATTCCACCCATGAAAATCATCAAATGACTCCTCCCGCTCCTATTATATCCTATTCCTCCGAATGCACTTTGCGTTCCAGGTAACTCGAATTTCAAATATGGCGCAACCCTGGCAGGCACTGGCCTTACTCTGCTACCCAAACTACTTATAATGTCCTATTATCTTTTTTTTATGTGTGGCCTCTCGCAGGTCAACCTAGGAGGTTGTCGACTGCTTAACCGGATTTTCCTGTGGTGGCCTTAATATAAATATTAAAGCCTCCAGCCAGGGTTTATTTTAAACTTACAAATTTAAGCGACTACACGCTAAGGGCACCCCCTGTGGGGTACGGACCTCGGCTTAGGGCGTCGCTGGGGGAGGACAGCTAGGGACGGGCTCGATCGAATATTGATTATTTAGGGGCGAATTTAAAACTACAGGCTCAGCGGCGCGGGCTGCCTCGAGCAAAGGTCGGGGTGGACATTGAAGGGAAGATCGCGACGAGCCTCGGCGGCGAGGGCGAAAGGAAGGCGGTCTTGTTTTGAGTGTGCTGGTTTCTTTACGACTTTCTTGTAGAAGAGTGGTAGAGTCATCAGGAATGGTTAAGGTGTGCCTCGGACGGCGGATCTTTGAGATGCGGGAGGGTTCGTATCGGGCTGCCGATGCGATAAGGGGGTTGCGGTGTTTGACAGCAGTATCGAAGAAACGCTTAGTAATGCGTTTCATGAACTGCTGTATGGTGGGATGTCCTATTATCTTATTTGACAGTCAATTTTATACTGTTTATGATTTCTTCCTAATTGATCTCGTATAGCCTATCCAGCAACTCAGCAATAAACATACGCAATAAAAAAAAAACTTGCGAGCAAACCGTTGTCGCTAGAGCTATAAAATTAAAACGAACAATTCCTTCCAGGAAAAGTGGCAGAATGCACCAAGCTATATCAATGCTCGAGAAGTGCATATGGCTGCAGCCAAGGTTCGTGCAAGCTCATGTGGAGCTGCTGACTCTGAAGACAGAGAATGAGAAGCAGGGGCTTCTAATGAGGCTGGTGGAATTGGAGCCAAGCAACTGGGAACATTATGTGCTCTACGGTGACTGGTTGAGAAGTAGAGGTAAGTCGCCATCATCATCTGCCAATTTAAGAAGAAAATAGGCTGTGGGTAGAAAGTGGGAGGGTCAGATCCAACAAATTGACTCGGAGAAAAGGGCGAAGATCGTCACTCAATGGCCGCCTCAGAGGCGACGCCGATACAACAATAAAAAATATCTAGTTTTATCCAAGCTTGAAAATGGTCATACCTTCATCATATTTTATTTTTATATATGAAAATCCTAATCCGAAAGTGTGTTTGTTTATTTCTCTGTTTGTAACTGCTTCATGTCTCGGCTGAACGGATGTCTTTTCATCCTGGGAATATGATCTTTTAGGACAATTTTTAACTTTCTTGAATGCGATGCCGCTGGCAAAACATTTTATGATTTTGGTGTCAAAACTAGTCTAGTTTTAAAGGATATTATGCGAGCCTAAAAACGTAAATGTTTACAACTTAAATTAACATTTACGACTTGTATAAACAAGTAGGTATGTACAAGCAATTTTTATGCCCTATAAAGTTACTAGCTTTTGTCCGCGACTTCGTACGCACTTATCCCGTTTATTCCCGTTTCCGTATTAATTTCGAAAAATCTTCTCTCAGTACTCCCCTAAAATCCCGAAGAAACCTACACGCAAATTTTCAGCTTTCCACGACCAGTAGTTTCAGCTGTGCATTGTCTGTCAGTCACTCGGTATCGAAATAATTTTATACTATTGACTAGTTGACCCGCGCAACTTCGTCTGCGTCACAATTTTCATTACTGCTCCGCTCCTATTGGTCTTAGCGTGATGATGTATAGCCTATAGCCTTCCTCGATAAATGGGCTATCTAACATTGAAAGAATTTTTCAAATCGGACCAGTAGTTCTTTAGATTAGCGCGTTCAAGCAAACAAACAAACAAACTCTTCAGCTTTATATATTAGTATAGATGAGCATTTATATTTCCCAATCTTTTTTTTTCATTTTAGGTAAAACCGGTCAAGTGTATGTCGGGCCACGCAAAGTGAAGGGCTCCGTAGTTATCCGTCCCTTAAACTATGAGAAAATATCAGTAGCAAATACTAAAAGATATAGAGAGCAATTATTGCCGTGATTATTTAGTAACTTTCGTATAATAATGTTTAGTTAGGATATAAAACCATTATATAACTATCAGTTTTTATTCCTACATTGATGATTCTTCAACAGTGCCATTGTTGTAAACGAGAACAATGTTTCAGGTTTACCAGCGCCTGCTGCAAAGTACTACCTTGAGGCCACAAGACTGAGTTTTAGGTATCGAGGTGCAGAGCGAAACGTCAGAGCAGATCTGATAACCTTCAGATATACGGCGCTGATGTACCGGTCACTAGGGCAGAAGTCTAGGACGCTGCAGTTGCTGACGAGGTTGGTACCATGAATAAGCCTGTAATTTTTTAGTTTTTCAGTTCATTCCTCCGTCTTAACGTGAGTCGTCGGAATATGAGACTGATGGAGGAGTGAGTGTACCTGAGTTTGCGCACATATTTGTGCAGTGTAATATGTCCCGCGCCGATAGCTCTCCGATAGTCTCCCTGGACATTCGCCGCCATGGCTGAAATCGGACAGGAGGACTATTATTTTGAAAGAGACCAGATGTTAACACAATATTTTTGTAACTGACTGTGGAATGATGCTTACAAGATGTTTGGTGCTCCCTTTGTATTTTCATTCAATCACGTTAATTTATTTAATAACTAGATTATCAATTCAACACACATTCATTGTGCATACAGCAAACAAGTGGAATTCGCTGTTGGAGTCAGTATTTTCCTGATAGCTACAACCTGGTAGTCTTAAGTCAAGAGTGAATAGGTTAGGTACTTCTAGGCAAGCGTGCTCCATCTTCAACCACATCATCGCTTATCATCAGATGAGATAGTGGTCTGATGTGTGCCTAACAAAAGTAAAAAAAAAAAACAAATAGAAATCTAGTGAGATCAATCATCAACTTCGTTGTAACCTTTAAAAATCACACTGATCTTATAATATTGTAAAACTGTTGGACGATTGGCTGTATTCGGTGAATATACGCGATGAACCAACCGCGTGCGGATTTTGACTCAGCAGAACAAGTACACTTCTACTTGGCGCAGATCGTCTGTCGTGTCCACAATACATACGTTCCGAACAAACTAACGGCTGCTACGGTGCGTAAAATTATGGACGGAAGCGAATCTGCATCGCACCGACGCACCATGAGAGGAACGCAGGCATGTTCCTAACGTTGCGCCGGATCCGCCGCAAGTAGGGTGTAGTGCGATTCCTCTTTCACTTTGCATTGACAAAATGACTTCGAAACTGGTGTGCGGTACTGTCCGTAGGCGTCGGCGGTGCGGGCTGGTCTTTGTCCTTCCGCAATATCACGCACCATGGGATGCTGTCTTTATGTCTCCTTTTTTCATCTTACTTTTTTCTTCCTTTCCTTAGATGGCACACGTGGCGTCGAGGCTGGCCAAGTACAGCCGCAGCGCACATGTACTTAAGAGACTGGCGACTCAAGATGGAGTTGGAGGGTCGAGCGCAATTATACTCTAAGGCCGTTAATCCTACTGTAAGTTTTTTATTTGTTTACGTATGATTCTTTGAAATTGCGAATATATGTATTTTTGTATTGTAGTGGAAGTCTTTTAACAGAATCCAAAGATTCAGATCTGCAGTTTTGGTATTCTTAGTTTGTCACTGACACATGTTTTATTTCTAATAAAATCCCATTCATGAGGACCAATTCTACTATTTTTTAAGCAAAGTTCACATTCCCATTGCATTCACAAACATACAAACTTACATACACAAACAGCCAGACACGGAACAACTATCCGTAGGCTATGCAAATATTGTGTTCCGTGCGGGAATTAAACCCGCGACACGCAGCGCAGCAGCAGATTGCTCAACCACTGCGCCAACCGTGTCGTCGAATAATGTGGAGAAATTTAGATGTTTTTTGTTTGACAGATTGTAATTAGTAGAATCGGCACCCAGATCTTCTCTCATATATTCCTCGAAATGTTCATTATTCATTTCCGCGGTACACCAAATTAATTCTGCAGTATCTATGTCGTCACTCCGTAATCATTTGTGAGTTGCACACATTGAAATTTAAGCATTTGTCTAGTTTGATACTACAGTTTACGATGAGACACTCACAGTATGCAACAATCTAAATGCAAGCGCTCCACTACTTTGAGCTCACTATGTTGTATCCAATGAGGCAGTAAAATCAACATACTCACCGCTAGATTCACTTGTATGTAGTAAAATTCAGGTGGTTGTTCTACAGTAAGTTTAAGACGTTGTTACTCCTGTTCAAGTAAATTGAATCAAAGTTCGGATAACAAACAAAGATAGCGTTGATATAAAAGAAGAAATTGATTGAAAAAACTAATTGAATATACTCATTGCAGTCAAGATTTATGTAGTATTTGAACAAGACAAATTTTAGATGTAACAGTAAATTACAGTGATTACACAGACACATGACATGCTAAAACTTGATATTCTTCCACAGAAATCTACAAAATGCTTCGACCATACACAACTAGCGGTCGGCTCAAAAGAAGAACGAAAACCACAGAAAGAAGAAAAACATAAAACTGTGGACACAAAAAGTGCTACCAAAATGTCAAGTGATAAAAAAGACAGTGACAATAGATCGTGTGGGACCAAAAAACGTAACTTATCTGTTTCGTCGCAAATAAAAACAACACACAACAAATCTGAGATTGGACTAAAAGACAAAAAGTGTACCTTGCATAGGAAAGATAAGAAAAAGGGCAACGGTGTTATAGCAACTATAGGTGCGCCGCTAGCTGAGCATATACTTATGAAAACGTATTAATTTAATGGCTTTTATATCGTCTGAGACGAGCTATCGGGACTGGAGACCACTTTAAAGTGATTGGAAATGGAAACACTTATTTTGAATGAGAAAAATAAAAAAGAACATTAGAAGTTTCGTGTTGAATAGAATTATTTTAAACCAACAGCACAACTGTCGAAATCGTTAGCTATCGAGACAATTCTAACAAATCGATTGCAGTCGAATAACAATACGAATGAAGTGAAAGATATTTTCAATTCTAGTCCTGTTTGCTTGTCCTCATAATAAAAATTGATACCTCAAGTGATTTAATTGACGAAACAGTGAATGAACTGATTCACGTGACAATGTATCCATCTGTTTTGGAATGTGATATTTTGAGCGTGACCATTTCTTTTTACGTAGAAGACGCTTGGCAGTTTTGTTAAAACGAGTTAGTTCTAGATACGCCGACAATATCGCAGAATGTAGTTAAGTGAGGAT
Source organism: Lacanobia wlatinum (assembly GCA_947578705.1). Taxonomy (NCBI): domain Eukaryota; kingdom Metazoa; phylum Arthropoda; class Insecta; order Lepidoptera; family Noctuidae; genus Lacanobia; species Lacanobia wlatinum. The sequence goes on from OX388032.1 coordinate 5,084,623, forward strand.
CTTCGATTTTGGAAACTTTAACAAAAAGGGAGTTTCGAAAATGGATGTGTTTAGATAGAAAACTAATTTAAACGACGTGTAGTAATAATGAAATGAGAAACAATCTATTTTTGTCAGAGTGTGTGGTGGGTGATTTATATGAAAATGCACAAAATTTTTACGCTAGCATTAGTGATTTGTATCGATTACGATCAACTGTTTGAGTATTTGAGGATTTATCATTTAAGGCGTCAGATTGTTTAAGTGTATTTTCCCAGAGTTGTAATACTCTGAATATAGCAACATTATTGACTGTATTTGAAATAATAACGAAAATATTTGTAATAAATGGACTGGTTTACATATTGTGAGTAAGTTTAAAACTAAGTTTTATTAGACAAGTGATATTAGGTTTTTTCTTCATGATAATTTTGTATTCTTATGGTTGATAATAAAGGCTAAGGATTGTGCCACAGCTAGTTAACAGAATTCGCTTGGCCTTATCAATCGGTATTGATACCATACACGATTGCAAAACAATATACAATGAAATTGATGATCAACTTTCAACAATTGCAGACGAAATCGTGGCTAATGAGTTTGGTGTTGACAGCAATGCATTGCACCAAAAAAAATTATGATATCAGACATAACATTGACAAAGAAGAGTGTAAGAATAAACCGACCCTAAGTAACATAGGGCGAAAAATTGAACTATTTGTAGTATATTTTCAGAAACTATTAATAAATTAGTCGTTTTGTAAAAGCCTACAACAAATAACACAACTCATACAAATAAAAATGAAGGAAATTTTGGAATGAAACCATGAAATACTGAATTAAAGGTAAAATCACTATATATTCTTACCGTAGATCAACCTCAACCAGTTACAAAGAATAATACCCTACGAGTTCATTAATAAGCAACTTCTAACAAATTCAGTATGTTTAGTACATGTTCAGAATAATATAAAAGATAATATCATTGCTGTCAACATCAGAATAACAAAGAGCGATCTCAATATACACTAAGATGTAAATAATATTTATAAGTATAGACTTTGGCACGTGACAATGCTTTGAATGTACTGAGAATAAACAATTGAACTATGTTTGTGTTTTTTTTTGGCTCTTTAATAATAATAGTCTTCGAGAAAATATACCAACATGGGACAAAATATTTCTTCATTGCTGGATATGGTGGGTATTTCTTCATTATCTCCCGTACCTATTATATAATTTATGTCTTCTCTCGCATCAGCACAACAATAGCTTATGTCAGGTTACTTACCTGAAGGAACAATTCCCGGAACCTATTTTTCCACCCTGAAATCAGCTCACAGCCATACGTAATTAAGAAACTCTTACGTATCTTTAGTTTTAAAACTAAAAGCTTAATTGATTGGACAATTTAATTGTATGCCAAACCAAAGATTAAAAAGTATGGCCACTCTTGAAGACACTCGGACTCTCTTGGACAGTCTTACACATCTTTTTATTTTATTCGTAAGCCTCTTACTGAAATTTAGACTTTTTCTACAACAGAGTGTAAATCCGAATCTCATTATTTTGGCAATGAGCCAAAAATGAACTTGTTTTTCGAAAAAGTGATGTTTAGCTTTGAGGAAATACCGGTAAGTAATCAATATTATTCGCCGTAGCGCAATTTTGAATATACAGATCGAAACTGCGTGAAAAACTCAGTAGGAGTACTTCAAAAAAGAAAAGTGATGTGTTTTATTTCAACTGTTTAAAAACCAACATGATCGTATCAAGTAATCCAATCAAACAACGAGTGTTGATACGTCAGCAAGATTTCCCAACGTATCTACACCTAAGGAGGAGTTCATCTAATAATACTACTAATCCTTTAGATGGAATCTCGCAACAATGGAATCGTAGGACTTGCAACAAGTGGGATACTCGTGCACTTCAACATTCAACTTTATCGTTTGTTTAGTAAGGTTGGATTTTAAATGGCTGGAGAAATAAGGTTTTTATGCAACCGTTCAAGATTTCTCAGTGTTGAGTTTGCAGTATTTATTATTGAAACGAAATGTTGTTAGTCGTGTGTATCTATATATATCGCAGTCAGATTGAACAGATCGCCGTATTGCATTACGGTTAGCCATTTCCAAAAACAGGGCGGGTTAAGGATTGATTTGACACAGGTTTTCCTGACCTGGCACATTATTTGGCTCGTTCCATCGCCGTAAGAAAACATTCATTGATTAATCTCTATCATTTGATAGTATATTATAGTTCCTACGTAATATTGGTAAAAGGTGATGTCTGTTCCATAAATTGAGTCTATACAAACAAACATCATAAAAAAAGAAAAAGGTTAAAAACTCTCACTATTGTGTTCTTTAAAACTGACTCTTATGTAGGTAACTTATTGTAGCTGTAGAAGAGCTGGGCTTAAAACTAGTAGACCTATAAAATAAGCTCTTTTAGTATTCCATACGCAAAGGGTAACCAACGGAACTCTATTACCAAGCCTTCGCTGTCCGTCCGTCCGTTTCATTTCTATTGCCAACAAATAATAAACAAAATAAAAAACACATCTATACTTCTATACTAATATATAAAGCTGAAGAGTTTGTTTGTTTGTTTGCTTGAACGCGCTAATCTCAGGAACTCCTGGTCCTATTTGAAAAATTCTTTCAGTGTTAAATAGCCCATTTATCGAGGAAGGCTATAGGCGCGTGGCTATATTAGTGTATATATATATATATATCATCACGCTAAGACCAATAGGAGCGGAGCAGTAATGAAAATTGTGACGCGCTTGTCAGCTGGTTTCTTATATGTAGGTACAAGAAATGTTTTTTTTTTAGGTTTATGGTACGGAACCCTTTGTGTGATTTTATGGTTCCGTACCCGAAGGATAACCAACGAAACCCTATTACTAAACCTCCGCTGTCCGTCTGTCCGTTCGTCCGTCCGTCTATCTATCAGCTAAAATAAAAATAAAAATAAAATAAAAATAAAAATATTTATTTGACACTTACAAATACATGTTACAAGACAGTCATAACAAAAATTGCACTCGAATGTATTGCCACGAATCCGATCCTAACCCCCAAACTAGGCCTGGACCTGTATTTTGGGGATCAGCGTTCAGCCATGGGTTCTATTTCCACTCAAACAACATTTAACGGGAGTGTCACTACAAAGTTGACAGCCAAGGTTATTGCCATTAGGTACAGAAGAAGGTAAAACACACATTAAGTAGGAATTAAATTACAAGAAGAAAGATATAATGCTAAAAACTATTTGTGTTTGTATGTGAGTGTGTGTGAGAGATGTTGAGTATATGTGTGTAAGTGTGCATGCGGTGAGTGTGTTGTGTGTGTGTGTGTATATGGGAGTGAGTGAGTGTCTAGTTTGGTTCGCACCTTTGAATCCTTACACAGAAAAAGTAAGAACGGACGACATAGATTTTCTATCATATTATTTTATGAATGTGAATAAATTTTCAGTCTCCTGGTAGTCCATCTTTTGAAGCCAGTCTGCTACTCTGTTTTTCATTTCCTGCCGGCACATTTTAGCTATATTTAGCTTTTTGTTTGCGAGATTGTAAAGTTTGCTGCTTAAGCTATTAAATTGGTGTTTCGCAAATGAGGTTCGGCAGGGTAAAGCAGGACATATGGAAAATTTGCTACGTTTTTTTGGGTCGGGTAAGGGAACATTTCCTTGTTTTCTTTGGATGGATTTGAGCACATAGAGCTGGCGGACAGTGAGGACTTTAAGTTCGGAATATAATTGTGAGGTGGGAAACCTGTACGGTTTCTTGGTCATGACCTTGAGCACAGCTCTCTGTGCTCGCTCCAAACCGAGCAAGTAGGTCTTGGCTGCACCTCCCCACACCGTTATGCAGTATTGAATAATGGACTGACATAGGGCCAGGTAGACTAGTTTCAGGTTTTTCAGTGTTGCAGAACCCCGTAGGGTCCTGAACACATTCATAAGCCGCCTAGTTCTGGTAATGATCGAGCCAATCTGCCTGTCCCACCTCAGTCCATCATCCATCAGCACGCCCAAATATTTTGCCGATTCTACCCGAGAGATAACCTGGCAGGTACATTTGTGTCGGTTTTCGCAAGTATGTGCTATAATGGAGTAGTCAGGCAATGGTTTAGTGTTGGGTCTCAAAGAAAAGGGTAGGAAATGTGTTTTGTCCAAGTTTAGTGTGAGGAGATTTAGTCTTAGCCAGGTCATTATTTTGGAAAGGGAGTATTCGGCTCTATCCTTGACCACCTGCCAATTCCGTCCCCACACAAATACTGCTGTATCATCTGCATATGTAAAAATTTTGGTGTGTTGAAGTGACATTGTGCAGAGGTCATTAATATATACCAAAAACAACAGGGGGCCCAAGATACTCCCCTGTGGGACCCCAAAGAGGATTGTGCGTTCTTCGCTAAGACAATCGCCTATTTTGACATATTGCTTACGTTGGGAAAGATAATCTTTGAATATATTTAAGACAGTGCCTCGTACTCCTATTCGTTCTAGCTTTGATAAGAGGATAGGAACAGAAACTGTATCAAACGCCTTGGAGAGATCTAGATAAATACATAGGCATCTATTTCTTTTGTCTAGATTTTCCACTACTTGCTTTGACAAGTCCAACACTGCGTCCTCTGTAGAGACACCTGATCTGAATCCGTACTGGTTTTCGGCTAAGATTTTAAAGCGATTCAAATAATTTTTGAGGGATTTGTAGAGGATTTTTTCCAAAATTTTTGATAACACTGATAATACCGATATGGGCCTATAATTATTGACGCAGTTTCTGTCCCCACCCTTGTAAATTGGGTGTACAATAGCTTTTTTCAAAGCATTAGGAAACACGCCAGTGACAATAGCACGATTACATATGTGCGTTATAGGTGGGATCAGTACCCGTCGGCACTCTCTAAGAAGGGAAGTTGGAATTCCGTCCCATCCAGTAGCACAATCCGGTCGCAGCTGTAGGATAGTGGTTTCAATATCCGCTTCATCTACTTCCAGAATAACGAGAGAGTTGGGAAGATAGTTTTGGGAACAGTCTGAGGCAGGGGGTTGAGGGGAGACCGAGTCATCTGTAGATGAGGTTCGAGACAGAAGGATCTTATTTGCTAGATTTTTACCGACATCAGTGAAAAAGTTACAGACAAGGTCAGCGGACGACTTTGGGCTATCTGATATTTGAAGTAGTTCCAAAGGATTGTCTTTCACTTTTTGAGTCTTCGTTATGTCTTTGATAGCTTTCCATAGGGCTTTAGGGTCGTTACCTGCCCTGTCCAGTTGACTTTTCTCATAAGCAATTTTTAGTTTTCGTAGTAGTTGATTTGCAAAGTTTCTATATCGTGTATATGTTATTTTAAGTGTCATGTTATCTGGAGATTTTTTTGCTTTAATATGTAACCTATCCCGATTTTTAATACAGCGCAGAAGCCCCGGTGTGATCCACGGCTTTATGATTTTTTGCTTATTAGGCACCAAAACTGTTTGCGTGTGTTTATTGATAATTGATGAGATTGTTGAAATGAAGTAGTTAGTTGCGGCGTTAGCGTTTTCCATTTCAAGAAGAGTTTTGAAGTTAGTGCTTTCTATTTCCAGTTTTATTGAGTGATAATCAATACGAGTTTTAACGTTATTGTACTGACGTTTAGGACACAAGTTTTCTATGAACAATACGACGGGCATGTGGTCGGTTAAATGTGATTCTAGAACTAGTGTTGTAGAAGGCAGTTTAGATTTTAGTAGAATGTGGTCCAGACATGTTTTGATCCTTGTGGGAAGTGTGTGCGTTGGGAAAAAGCCGTGAGACGCATTAAAAGTAAGGTATTCCTCTGAAATGGGGTCTTTATTCGTGCTACAGATGTCGATGTTAATATCACCCACAAGAACGTGCGTACTAGTTTTTAGTCCAGTGTAGACGGTATTTAAACTGTCTAGGAAATTATCGTAGTTAATTTTTGTCTTAAGTGATGGGGGGCGATAAATAGCAACAATTTCTAAGTTCTTTCCTATTTGACAAACCATACAATTTGCATCTTTGAAAGCTGGTTCGTAAACTAGACAGCTTAGTTTTTTGCTGGTAAAAAGAATAATCCCGTCATTTTGGTTAAGTATGTTTTTGGTGTAATGTGATACATAACCGTCTAGGATAGGTAGATCTTTTACCTTACTTAGCCAACATTCGGATAGAACTATGACATCAAAGTTTACTTTTGTAAGAGACAGTAAGATGCGAAGTTCGTCGAAGTTTTTATTTACACTTCTGATATTGATGTGAATTATCTTTATAGCTCGACTAGAGTTGCCAGCATATTTTTTACAGTCCTCTGGACGGCAAATGTACGAATCTTTGGAATTACACGAGTCAAGTTCGCAATTTATATTATTAATATGGTCGTGATTAGCCATTTGGAATGATGACAGAAACAATATTGAAGCTACATATTATGTACATTTTGCAAACACTGTCGTACTTATACTTATTGTCATTAAGTCGTATTTGGAACTTGTAGAGTGCGAATACAAGAATGTGAAAATATCTGTGTGGTAGGTGTACTAGGGATGAGTGGTAGAGTGAATGAGTGGGCGAATGAATTGAGTTGTATTTTTGTGTGTGAGAGCGAGTTATTGGTTTTGCAGAAGTCTTATCAAGTGTTATCGGTGTAATTAAGATATATTTAAAATAGTTACGAATAATATAAATTAAATGTATTAAAACTAAAACAAGCCAGACAATAAAGTACTTGAGACAAATTAATAGTCACAGACTCCTGCGCAGGTCCAATAGGGATTGTTCAGACGAGATCAGTAGTTGTTTTTCTCCCTGTACCTTGCGCAGGAATATGTTACCATTTGAAGACCAGCAAAATTGGAAACCGTTTTGTTTTGCAAACTCCTTTGACAGATGAAATAGTTTTTTTGAACTTGCCGGGAGGTGATCACTAACATAAACTGGTTGCCGCTTGCCAGAGATACCAATAACTTCGGTGTTGAGCTTGTTTTCTGTAGACTTGCTGTTTTTGTTGAATGCTCGCACCGCGGCTATGGTTTCTTGTTTTAACTGCACGGTTTGGAACTCCGCAACAATTGGGCGAATAGAGTCTGGCTTGCCGGGTATGCGGTATATGTCCCGAAGATCCGATGCTGTTTTCGCCGACCCAATAGCCCGGCCAATCTTGCATACGACGTTAGAAAGATCAGTAATTGTTTCATTTTCAACCATTGGGATATTTCTTATTTCTATACTGGAAGATCTGGACTTCAAATTTAGATCTAGTAACTTCCTTTCCAAGTTTTCAATACACTTACGCTGGGTCAAGTGTTCGGTGTCCAATTTTTCGACACCCGCTTTGATGTCTTCGTACTGCTTATTAATAAATTTCATAGACTTATCTGTGTCTTCCAGGGATTTTTGCATATTGGAATTTTGTATCTTCAGTTCAGATATGTCGGCGGAGAGTTTGGATATTAAATTATTTTGTTTTGTGAACATATCAGTTAGTTTTGTGTCAAATTCTGCCTTCCAGTCATTCAACATCGCCATTATTTCGTGCTTCAAATCCTGCTGCACCTGATCTCTGGGTGAATGGAGCTCGTTTGAACGCATGCGTTTTTTGTTTCGCTTCGTGTTTACAACGGAGGAGTCACTTTCCCGCATGGCGGTGTTTAAGTCAGATTCGGACTGCGTATGACTTAGAGAAGCAGATTGTGTTGACGGAGGCGTGCGCTGCAACGACATTATTGATAAAGTTGATTCTGCGCTCGCGGCACTGTCGCAAAGTCAGTGCAGGTAGGTGGAGCGACGACACAGTAGCACACAGAACGCGATCCTTTCCAACAGCTAAGCACTGTGCGACACCGTGTGTAGTGGGCGGGGCCAACGCACCGGTCGGTCGCCGCGTCTATGACTCAGTGACACGGAGCGACACAGATCAACACAGATCCCGGTCCTTTCCAACTAATTGACACAGTGTTTTTTCCTTTATGTCCGTTATTTAAAATTTTAATTTTTGTATTGTGTTTTTATCGACAACCAATTAAGATTTTTTAGTTCTGTTTTCACTATCACGTAGGTAGTTCGAATGGGCACGGCACAGTATATTGCACTATAAGGTTTTAAAGTTTTCGAACGTGAAATAGAATTTAAAACACGGCACTCGATTGACACGCTTTTTACTCTCGAAACTCCCAAAGTGAACAGCTGGCTGTATCTCAAGAACCGTAATAGGTAGATAGTTAAAATTTTCACAGATTATGTATTTCTATTGCCGCTATAACAACATATAATAAAAAATAAGGTTTATTATAGGGAAACCTTCGTGTGCGAGTCCGACTCGCACTTGGCCGGATTTTCCTTTGTTCTTAACATCAAAACACTAACCCATTATGTCACCGTCTGTACCTAAGACAAACCGTTCATTTAAACTGTCTCCAAGGTATCCCACACGAATGAATATATATTCACTGATTAAGAGGGCTATTACATTTTTTCTTGGATTTGAACGTTTGAATCGAGTTTTGATGTGTGATTATGGCTTACATATAGACACAAATTAAAAAAATATATATGGCCAAGAAAGTTTGCTTTTTCTTGGGAATGATTTAAACAAATATTTCAATTTGTTTACGTAAATTAGTAAAAACTTTGTCTCTGCAAAGGATGTTTTCTAAAAATTTACTTTAGGCATCTTTTGATGCTTCGAAGATATAATAATTTAATAATTAATAAAAATGTTTATGGTACAACTGTATCTTCAACTTTGGAGTGCTTTATTCAATTTATTATGTTTCATACAGTAATACATCAAAAATAATTCCGTAAAACAGAGAGTAACTGATAATTTTTCGTAGGTACGAAATTATATTTTTTTCTATGAAAATATAATCCAATTCAAACAAAAATTAACTAATAACTAAGGTACCTTGCTTGAAAAAAAAATGATTAGCTAGTTTAAGTAAAATGATATTTTTAAACAATTTTTGTACACAGCGCTGCAATCACTATAAATCTCGGGAATCGCGGTCTGTAGCTTTAGTCCGAGTCAAGCACTCGATTTTGTAATAGCGCCCTTAACCTCTAAAGTTTCCTAAGTGATATTGACAAGTTGAGTAAATACATAAAACTATCTAGTATAGTCGGACCTGATTTTACTGTAAATAGTCAAACCTACGGTAAATGAAGAAGAGCTGTACGGTGCTTATAAAGTAGACCTATAAAATGAGCACTTTTTCCTTTGTTCTTAACATCAAACACCAACCCATTATGTCACCGTCTGTACCTAAGACAAACCGTCCATTTAAACTGTCTCAAAGGTATACCTAGATAGTCCGACATACTTGTACAAACTTTGAGCTCGGGAACGTGTGTTCGATATAAAACAAGCGACAACTAATGCTGCTGAACTACGAGTTGCCAACCGTCCGAACAGAATTTACTTCACCTGTTTAAACATTCAGGGACTCTTCAAGATTAAAGTTGTGTTCGCGAGGTTTAACTTGGGTTGTTGGAATAAAATGTCCAGTATAAGAATAAATTGTTAATTACTGGTTCTTTTTTGAGAGAGAACTATTAATACGTTTACAATAATTAATTAAATTTATAATTTAAATAATAATTTTGCATGCCTAAATTGGTAAAATACAGTGAACTGCGCATTCACCTAACAGCTGGAATGTAAAACTATGTACTGTATTCGCAATAAAGATTGAAACTGAAATACGTTTTCACTTTTGTATGAAAAATCATAAAAAAAAGGATATGAATAATAAAAATATTCTTATATTCGTTTTTTTTAAACATTTTCTTTCATACAAACCTCGCCCTGAAAATTAAGAACAAAAAAAAAGGAATTATCGGATTTGGGTCAGCCGTTACGAAGTTATGCGCGTACATACATTTCGGCGATAAATTTCTATTTAGATAGATGTAATTTGTTGCTGCGGTGCTTTCTTTTTTCTCTCTTTATCGCCTTATAACATTTTATCCAGAAAAAAACACCGACACAAAAACCACTTAACTCCACACTTAATGCATTAAACTGTGTTAACTCATTAAACAAAGCTTTCAATAGATTTGTTTGCAAGTAGCTTAGCAACCATTAGCACTGTTTTATCCAAACACTTTATGCGTTCTGATATTTTCTAATAGTGGTTGCATATTTCTACCTACGCAGGTAATTAATTTTATGTTAACTTAGTAGTACTAGTAGCTAATTAATTTTGCAACTGTACATCAATACCTACTTTATTGTTAACTGTGGAGGCTTGTAAATGGCTTGTTGTGAATTAGCTTACTATTACCCCTGTATTAATAGCTGTAAGCCACCCAAACATGACAATAATTATAATAATAATTCATTCAAATAAAACGTTTACAAAAAGTGTACAAATAGTCAACAGTAATGAGTTATCCATACAATTATAGTCCAACTATCACACAACAATCCAACAACACAAAATAATTTTTAAAATTGGACCAGTAGTTCCTGAGATCAGCGCGTTAAAAGAAACAAGCTCTTCGGCTTTATAATATTGGTACAGACAAAAAACCTTCCTCAAACTTTTCAATGCCAATTGTCACAGTAGACATAGAGTTACATTAATTGCAATAGTATTCCACTTTCCCGATTGCTCCCTTTATCGCCTTTCTCACAACAATTTATAAAAAAAAAACTACTTAACTCCACACAAAAATGAAATGAACAGTGTTAACTCATTAAACAGTTGAGGAACACAGCGCCGATCAAATTTCAAAGTTCAAATTAGACGAAAAAGTTGCACGTCCGTGTCGCCACTCGGCTGCGGCGCTGGTGACGAATCTCCGGTAATCACCACTCTTACTAAACAAAAATCAAACCACAAAATTATACAAACTGTGTCGTGTGACATATCAAAAGGAACTTTACATATCTCCTAATTTTAATAAACATAGCGTCAATAGTAGAAAAATATGATCATAAAAAGCCTTCCTAAAACTATTCGATGGCATTTGTAGCTGTGAACAAAGATGCACTAATTAACAACATTCCTATATTTATCACCCTCTCCACAGCAAAATATCGAGAAAAACACACCAACACAAGAACCACTTAATTCCACACAAAAATTCCAAACAGTGTGAACTCATTAAACAGTTGCGAAACACAGCGCCGATCAAAGTTCAAAGTTTAAATTAGACGGAATAGTTGCACGTCCGCGTCGCCACTCGGCTGCGTTGGTGACTAATCTCCGGTAATCACCACTCTTACTGTTAACTCCTTAATTGAAAATTTGTCGTAAATTTTGTCGGAAGTGATGGACGAAGTTTGATGGGTTTTTGTTTGTGATGTTGCTTATTCCTTGCTGTTGTAGCTTAGTATAGTATGTGTGAAGTTGAATACTTTGAGTGGTTGCTTTTGGGATAAATGCTATTTCGTAGTTGAATCATTTTTCCGGGACTCGTCGACCTCCACTGACTTCTATTAAAAAAATAAAAAGAAAAACATTGCCCACTATGAATTTCTCCTGTATCGTGGGTGCGTTCACAAACATACAAACTAAAAGAAAAGAAAGAAAATGTGTTTATTTGCGCCAACAAACTCACATACACAAACAGCCAGACCCGGAACAACTATCTGTAGGTCATAAAATATTTGTTCCGTGCGGGAATCGAACCCGCGACTTGCAGCGCAGCAGTCAATCGCTCAACCACTGCGCCAACCGTGTAGTTTTTTATTCTAGCATTCAAGAGTTGCAGGGATTAGCGGGAGGCCCAATATGCATAGCTAGATATAGATATAAAGTTTTTCCTTAGCATACATTTAACATAACAAGAACAATAAAATACAAAAAAAAATACTACGTGGAGTCATCACTATTACCTTCACAATCATCATCTCGAGAAGATAAAGATTTTTTCAGGTAAACTAGAATAGTCTTACACAAATATCTAATACCTAAACCTATGTTTCCTCATCATCATCATATCAGCCGAAAGACGTCCACTGCTGGACATAGGCCTCCCCCAAAGGGGGGAGATTACCATAATCGCCACGCTTGGCAGGCGGGTTGGCGATCGCAGTGTATGGTGTTGAGTTTCACAGAGAACGCTGCTGCCCATTCTCTGGCAAGTCCCTTAATCGCCTCTTACGACACCCACGAGAAGTGATGGGATGGTATTATTCTTTTACGGCACCCGGTACCGGCCGACACCATACGGCGGTACCTATGTTTGTCTATGCATAATGAAAATTATGAAACTTTTTATGAAACTTCTATTAAATCCATAACCAATTTTCTGCTCTGCATAACTACTTATCATCTAAAAGACTATTAAACAAATACTATCGTAAGTATCAAAATTTAATTAAATATTAAAAACCATCGTAAGTATAAAAACCTTAAAAAACTCAAAGAAAAATCTGTACTAAGAGTAAAAGCATAACTTAAACGACTCATTATACTCGTAAAGCTAATTAATATCCATAAAGATGTAAGTGCATTCTCATCTTATGATACTTATTTTACCTATAAATGCGAAATTTTAGATTTGTGTTTGTTTGTGTGTGTGTGTTGTGTGATAGTGTGTGATGTTTAGGGTTCCGAAAAAAAAACGGAACCCTTATAGGATCACTCGGGTGTCTGTCTGTCTGTCTTAGCCAGTTTTCCCCGGATCCACTGGACCGATTCTGTTGAAATTGGGTACACATATGGACTTTTATGATCCAAACACGGACGCGTTACGTTAATCGTTAAATTTTAAGTATGGGGGTCACATTTAGGGGTCAAACAAGAAAATTAAAAAAAACTTTTTTTAAACAATATTGTGTGACATATCAAATGAAACTGTACTGTGAGGGTTTTAATTATATTTTTTCATGATCCTAAAATAAATGGTTTTGAAGTTATTCTAGAATTTAGCCGGAAAATGACCATTTTCTCCGAAACTACTGGGCCTAAAATTTTGAAAAAAAATGGAGATAATAGATCTTTACCTAAAGATTACAGGAAAACCTATTGGAAGTCTGTAGTGTTAAAATAACATGTTAAAAAACATAAATTCGTTCGGAACCCTTTGCACGCGAGGCCGACTCGCACTTGGCCAGTATTTTTTTTGAGATGTATAGAAAGCTGTTTGTTACTCAATCTTGCCAGAACAGCTGAACGGGTCTAGATGAAATTTAGCACAGACATAGATTTTATTCTGGAATAGCATACAGGCTACTATTTGTCCCGGGAGTACGATCCCCTGGGATGATTTCCGACACTAACGCGTGCGAAGCCGTCGGCAGAAACTAGTAATAGTTAAATATCAACGAGTGAATGCAAAGCACGCGTCTCCACTAAACACGTACGGCTTAACGTCTGTTTAGACTGATGCAGGAAGCTACGAAGGGTACATACGTTATTAGATTCATGGAGTAATTAAAAGATTCAGAAGCATTTTCTTACTTTTATTCTACTTCTTGCTTACTTTCTTTTACTTTTTTTTAATGCTTTCTTGGTCTGTTTCTTCTTCACGCCTTAAAGGCTGAACAATTTGGGTGGAACACGAGTAAACCATATCCTGGAATAGAACATAGGTTACTTTTTATCTTGGGAATTTGATCCTTTTACTTGTATTCGGGTTTAGCAGTTGGAAAAAGCTGGGAATTTATAAAGGACGTATTTGCGCCTGCTTATATTTGTACTAAATATATGCAAGCGCGAATGCGAGCAGCAACAAGTAAGCAATAATTGGCAAAATAGTAGGAAGGGTATTAAAAGAGAAGTGTGTCTATTGCCATTGCCATAAAACACACATTTAATAAACACCAAAGTTCAATATTTGAAATGATGCGTAGCGGACTGTTGATCCGCTGCTGTGTTAACATTACTGTGGCGTAGCAAGCGCTACGACGTAGCAACGTGTTACGCCGTAGCACAAAGCTTTTTCGAATACCCCAAGCTATTTTGAACTAAAGTCCTTTGAAGATTTTTTACTGTGAAAATGATTCAAGTGATTTTATAAGTTGCACAATTACCGTAGTAACATAAGTGTAGAAATAACTACAAATATTTATGGTCTATAGAAACCTGACAGAATTATTAAGTAAAGAAAGATTTTATGAAGGTGAAAAATGTACTAAAATATCCTTAATAATTTAAGGCCATTTAATGTGTGTGGAATGCAAAGCACGAAACTGCATTCAACACGTACGCCTCAACGTCTGCATCGAGAAAGATGTGAGAAGATTTGAAATTGTATCTCTAATTCAACTCAGCTATTTGTGAATGCAATTTGTATTTTTTTTTAAGTGATATTAGAGAAATTTGAAATTCAACGGTTGCGAGAGGCCTATATCCGGTGTTGCACGTCAAAATAATGTATTTTTTTAACGCCATGGTAGATCACTAAAAATACCCTTAAATCGTTACATTACGCGTTATCCCCGAACAAAAAGAGGGGTATTATACCAAATAGAGCAGCTTTAAAATCTTCATAAATAAACCTTTGAAGTTTTGTTTTTCTTTTTAATTCACCAGAATTGTTTAGTAGTTAAGTAATATAAACGAATGACTAAAAAACAACACCCAGCTGAGATGTATGAAGCATTAAATCACTTTTCCGGATACGTTTTTAAAGTAACTAAATTAAAATATCACTTCTGAAAACCAACGTCGACCCTCAAATCTAAACTTTAAAGGAACCACAACTATGCATACATCACCATCCAAACGAATTCTTTAAGGAATGGAAGCGATGCAGCGTCGCGGGGTAAAGGGGGACACAAAGCGCGCTCAACAGTCGCCTTACGCAAACATTGCCGGTTTAACTCCACCCTCACAGCAATGGCCGCGTTCCGGAGTAGCAATGCATAGCGATATTTGTTGAATTGTAGAATTCTTCGAGTTTCTTGCTGTGAGCGGTATTTTTGAATGAAGGGGCGTCTTTTGTGAGGTGTGGGCGAAGTTATTATATATGCTGGTTGATGCTCTTTTGTCTGTAGGTCAAATGGTGCTATGTTAGTTGTCTGGGTATTTAATAATTAGTTTGGTTTTGATACTGAAGATTTATTGAATCTTTGAGGATGAATAAACACATAGAGTGAGTTTCTGATTTGAGTAGATAGATAGATAGATAAAACATTTATTCAGTACAACACAATAAGACACAACACAAACGCATGATTATATAAATTATAAAACAGAAAAAGAAACAAGTCGGTTAGAACATAAAGACCATAGGTACATACATTAAAAAAGAAAACGAGAATATAATGAAAGAATTGTTTATGGAATCTTCGGTAGGATTTCCAAACTACCTGCAGCCTTAAGATTAAGTTATGTGACAAAGTAAAATCCTTGTGCGGTTCGTGTCTTCAAGTTGTACCGAATGGGAGTCCAGCTCAGCATGTGTCAGGCAGTTTACCTGACGCTGATATTCTGCTGGATCCCTGTGGCGCTTACGGACGCCGAGCAGGTGCAGAACAATTTAAAAAGTTAGAAAGTGCAATCTTGAATAATGGTTTTGCACGGTGAGTTATCCATATTTATTTGAAAATTGATTATTAAATATTGTGTTTTGTTTATGTTATGTATGTGTGCGCGCATGTGTATGTGTGTACGCGCCCGACCGGCCGACCGCCTGCATGTACGTAACAATAAACAGTGTGCTAACAGCAGCCCGCAGTTTCACTTGCCTCCTGCAACATACTCAACAGTTTATTTATGTGTAGGTGTGGGAATGTAACAACAGGCACAGGCATTCATAGATACGGGAATAGAAATTTATATGATTGTGTGTAGTGTTCAAACGATATGAAAAATAAATATAATAGTGGCTGCAATCAATAATTACTACAATAGTATGTAGTGTTTGAAAACGATATTTTTAAAATAAATAAAATATACTGAAAGATTGGCTCCATCAACAGAATGTCCTTATTTGATTTTTTTTTTCAAATCTGCGACGGGTCGCCGCTAAACCTAAATTATCGACATGTTAGAAATCGCCACGCCCAGTTCTTTCTGCGAGTTGATAAGAAACTGACGAAGCCGGCTTCTGAAGGTATTTAGTGTTTTGGTGTTTCTTATTGGCGTGGGAATATTGTTCCAGCACTTCGACGCAGCGTACCTGAAACTGCCTCAGAAGGCGGCTGTCTTGTGCGGCTGAGAACAGAGTTGTTGAGAACATTGTCTGCTTGTGCATTCTCTTCTACCAGCGATCCAGCTAAGTTTGTCGTAAAGGTAACTCGGTTGCTTGTACTTTATAACACCAAATAGTAGGCAAGCCAAGTGCAACCTACGGCGCGACTTCATTTTAAGGATGGAATGTTTATTTAAAAATGGTGTAACATGTGTTCTTGGTGGGATTCGAAAACAGAATCGAGCGCAGGCATTTTGCACCCTTTGGATCGATCAGTGTTTGCCAAAAGTCGCGGGCCAATTACTGTATCCGCATAATTTAAATTTGAGACTATGAGTGACTCAACTAATTGGATTCGCGGCTCTTCTGACAGATATGGCCTTATTTTATAAAGGACCTTCAGCCGGTAAAAACACGTACGAACTGCCGCTGCCACATGCGATTCATATCTTAACTCAGCGTCCATGTTCAGACCCAGATTTCGTGCTTCACTAACTCGACTGACCGACTCACCCAGCAGGTTAACATTTAGTGTTGCAGGCACTGCACTGATTTGGTTCTGGGTTAAAAAAAGCATATATTTCGTTTTGGTAGGGTTAAGTACCAAACCGTTGTTCTCAGCCCAGCAAGCTATTCGATCGAGATCTTCGTTGAGATCCTTTAACGCATTATTGTGGTCACTAGGCTTAAAAGAAATGTAAACTTTTACATCGTCAGCATAAATATGGTACCTACAGTGCTTCAAAGACTTTATAATGTCTGCACAATACAAGATAAAAATTATGGGACCCAGTATAGAGCCTTGCGGAACTCCCCTACTATGAAACCATTTTATTGTTCTTTGTTCAAAACCATAATAGTTCAGCTTTGAGAGGAAAAGTTATACATTGATGCAGTCGAAAGCCCGCGAAAAATCAAGCAAAACAAGTAGTGTATACAAGCCCTTATCTTGAGCTGCCAATATATTGTCCGTGACATCCAAAAGTGCCGTAGCAGTACCACGCTGTATACGAAAGCCCGATTGTAGTTCAGGTAGTACTTGATTGCTTTCCAGATGTTGGGTCAGCTGCTAGCAAACGGTCTTCTCGGCAATTTTAGATAGGCATGGAAGAATACTGATGGGTCTGAGATCTTTTAGGTCTGTTGGATTCGCTTTTTTGGGTAATGGTCTAACGATTGCAATTTTCCAGATGTCAGGGAATGTTGCTGAGTCGATTGAGCTGTTTACAATGTCCTTAATGCTCTTTGTGTATGAGGGAGGCTTAGCAAGAGCATATTCAAGGTCACCTTATCACAGCCTTCTACATTTGATTTAAGCTCACGAAAGTATTTTAAAATTTGACTTTCGGTTACTGGTTGTAATGCGAATGCAACAGTATCATCCCTAAAACGATGAGAATCGAAAAATAAACGTTGTTCAACATCGCAAACTGGATTGCCGGGAATACTCAAAAAGTGATTGGTTTTTCGGTCTGGGTCTCTGAACTAAGTAGGAAGATCATCAATTTCTTTATTCGGTAGCACAGTGCTTTTTAAATTTTTCCACAATGTTTTGGGGTCTTTTATTTTATTATTAAAATTAAAGTATGATACTTTTTCTCTAAATATTGAGCCTAAAACCAGAGATTTTAGTTCCTTGTAATATGCCCTCTTAGAATCGGACTTTGTTTTACGGTACTTGGCCAAGGCAAAATTTCGCAGGTGCATCATAAGTTTGATGGTATCCGTAATCCAAGGGTATGATGGTTCCTTGATTAAGCACGTCTTAACCGGCGCGTGAACGTCGTAAATTGTCAGATTTTTTATTTATTTAATTCCGCAACCCTTTCAATCACCTGAGGCAAGTGGCAAATGTTCCAATCAATATTCGATAAGTCACTATCAAGTACTTCCATGATTATTTGTTTAAGAGGTCTGTACGTTACTGAACGGGGTTTATATTTACTACGCTTAATATTAAATTCAAAGACTATAAGCGAGTGACCATTCAATGAGCTAAAGGGTTCAACTGACACCTTTTTGTAGTGGATATTAGTACATATCAGGTCGATCAAAGTTTCGCTATGGTCTGTGAAATGGGTAGGTAAGCTTACTAGCTGTTTGAGGCTTAGGCTATTTAGAAATTCCCACACTTTCTTAGTTTGTTCGTTAGTATTGAGTAAGTCGACATTAAAGTCACCGAGCAGCACGTACTGGTCACATTTTGCTAGGGAGCTGATGGAGTCAGATATGGCATCGAGAAAGAGATCTAAGTCGGAGCGAGGAGGGCGATACGCTGATCCAATAGCAATTTTAATACCAATTAGTGTTAGGGTAATCCACATTTGTTCAATCGCCTCGTACTTTGGTTCACTTGGAGCGGACCAGCTACGAGCGGTCAGGCCGCGCTTAAGATTGAACCCCACGCCTCCCCCGCGCCCCCCGTGTACAGTCAGTGGCCGCGGAGTGTGACGCAGGCGGAAACCAGGCACAGTTGGCACGCGCCCCTCTTCGCCAGCACGAAGCCAAGTCTCGTTCACTGCCATCACATCAAAATCATTCAATACCACTGCTGCTATGAAATCATGGTGGCCACACACACTTTAAGGCCTTTTTCAAGCATATTTAATTGAGAAAAAAAAACTAAGAAGTACTGCCAAGTTGTGCATGAAATTATTATTTTTGAGCTCAGGCAAATATACAAAGAAGGCAAGAAAATAATAACACTAGTTTACAAGGTTTTTGTCCTGGAACGGAAAAGTGTTTATTCTTAATTAATGAGGTGCTGCAAGTTTAGAAAAAAAATTGGTTGTTTGTAAAGTAGGTTTACGATCGAGATGTTTACGTGATAACGTCTTAACCGCACGAGAAAATCTCCATTCGTTTGTATGCCGCTAGAGTGAGAGAGACGGAAGATCGGTCCACTCACTCGAACGCTATGTCAGCCTCCGCTCGTGAGGATTCCGCGTGACAAGTTACACGGAATGACTGGCAGCGCTCGAGATGAGACGGGAGATCGGTCCGTCTCTCTCTCGTTATACCTGCGATCGCGCTCGTGAGGTTTTGGTGTGACACAAGTTTCTGAACATGTCACCCGACTAAAACGATTTTAAAGACGTTATCACGTCAAAAAATATTAAAAAATTCCAACACGTCACATTTCGAAAATACTCCCCATATATTTTTGCAAAGATAACGAGACTAAAAATGAATTAGTGTCGACGTTTTTGATATTTTTTAATGATTCAAATGCTTTTTTTAGCACCTTTGAAATATTAAAAAGCTGCTTGGATATCCGCACGTGTAATTTAACCCTTGGTTTTATGATTAAAGCCAAATGCTTTAAGCGATAGGAGTAACAATCAGTTTCGTGGTTGCATGGTGGGTCTTTATCATTTGCTTGCAATTTCAAAAATCTATTTAAACTTGCATTCCAGCAGCTTAGCGTTCTTCTACATTTTTCAATAAACACTTGAGAAACCCAATTTTATCCCGATGAGAGACCGGAATTTTCAAGTAATAAAAGATAGGCATATTTGAGTGTTTTCTTTATAGAATATTCTTTCTTAGACACAAAAAGTTCACCAAAAACAGTTAGAATGTACTCTAACCAACCTTTTTGACATTTTGAAAACAAACATTTATCAAAATGAAGACTAGCTATTTCGGAACAAACTTGTGGGTAGTCGAAACTAAAAGGGGTCGATATCTTCGATGTCCTTGCAGTAAATATGTAATTTACTGCAAGGACATTTTTTTATATTTTTTTTGTAAACTAGTGTAATTAGCTTTAATGGTTAAAAAGGCAAATGCGAAGGTTTTGTAATTGACCATTTAATTATAAGAACACTACTGTAAAACATAAACATTGTAAATAATAAAATAGCTAAATGGTCAATTAAAAAAACACAAGTGTAAATAATAAAAATTGTGAATAAGAAAATAAAAATTAAGATT
Source organism: Lacanobia wlatinum (assembly GCA_947578705.1). Taxonomy (NCBI): domain Eukaryota; kingdom Metazoa; phylum Arthropoda; class Insecta; order Lepidoptera; family Noctuidae; genus Lacanobia; species Lacanobia wlatinum. Next base: position 5,104,655 of record OX388032.1, read on the forward strand.
GTCAATAATTTTAAATTAATTAGGGAATATAACGGCTCGATAAATGAAATTGTAAATATTATTTGTATAAAATTGTATGTATAACGTGTAGATGGTGTATAAGTTTTAGAGTAATATAATTTCATAGTCGAATAAAGATAACAAATACGTGCATTAACAAGACACAGTTTTTCAACATTGTTCGTGTAAATATCTGAAGTAGATTTAAAAATGTAGTAATTGGTTGTAAATGGTGGCTGAGAACACAATGATCCGAGTTTACTCCCATCCGGTAACACTGGAAACACACCGCCCCTTGATAGTAATAATGATTCAGTTTGACAAATTAATAACAGAAGTAAGACGTGTAAAACATAACAATATATGGTTCCATTACAAAATGAGAAATATGATAGCAAACACATAATTTGCATAATGATTTTAAATTTTAACATAAAGAAAAAAGATAATATTTGTAACGAAAAATCGTATAAAGGTTGATTACGAAAATAGACCCAAACTAGCAAACAGATATGCATAGAAAAAGCGAGTACACAAAACAGGTTTACATTACGTGATCGAGAACAATGCAAACTAGCCATCAGCCAAGAACCCTAATAATGTCGTTTTTTTTTTTTTTTTTTTTTTTTTTTTTTTTTTTTTTTTTATTACCATCTATCCAACTAGATTTGAACTACTAGGTTGAAATCCTGCATCGCGCAAGCAGAGTTTACCGTGCGATTTGAACATATACATCAGTCCGAATATCAACTATCGGGCAATTACCCGCCAGACACAACAACCGTCTGGTTGGAGGATCCTCTCTTTATAATGTAGGTGTGCGGGACTTTACTCTCTGTACCGCATACCCTCTAAAGTATTTCGGATTTAGAACTTGTCAAGCTTCATCTGTAACTTACTATAAATAACTCATAATTCTTTTGATTTTAACAAACAAAAAATCACACCTTTTTGAGTAATTTTAAACATTCCAAACAATCAAATTAAACTTTGAATTAACAAAAAAATACCGTATATAATTAATTTCTTCACTTGTCATGTTACAAATTAACGAACATGATCACGTTTCTAACAGGCATTAACTAAACAAGCATTTAACGGTGAGACAAGTAAATAAAACGGCTTGTACAAAGTTACGAGCTACGGGTGGTAGCTGGTAGCGCGTCACGATATCACAACTATAAGGATGAACACTGAATTAACTGGCGAGGCTTATTCTGGAAATAAGCATTTAAGAATCGTATTTAAGGCGAGAGTAGCTGATTTTAAAATGAAAATCACGTTAAAACGACAAGTCGTAATGTTTTGGAAAAAATATATGTTACATTGAACTACTTTTTTTGACGTGATAACGTCTTTACAATCGTTTTAGTCGGGTGACATGTTCAGAAACTTGTGTCACACCAAAACCTCACGAGCGCGATCGCAGGTATAACGAGAGAGAGACGGACCGATCTCCCGTCTCATCTCGAGCGCTGCCAGTCATTCCGTGAAACTTGTCACGCGGAATCCTCACGAGCGGAGGCTGGCATAGCGTTCGAGTGAGTGAACCGATCTTTCGTCTCTCTCACTCTAGCGGCATACAAACGAATGGAGATTTTCTCGTGTGGTTAAGACGTTATCACGTAAACATCTCGATCGTAAACCTACTTTACAAACAACCAATTTTTTTAGTGTGGGGCAAATTTTTTTTTTTTTTACTTTTTTTTTTAATTTTTATGTACGAAAATTTTGAGTTTTATTCGTTCAACATAGTGTAAATAATTTGTAAAGTTATGTCTAACACGGACATAAAAACGACATTTGGACCAAAACCGCCGAGCGTATTTTAATGAAATTTACAATATCTCACTATCAAAAATAATTTCATTATCTACATTTTAATATACGACTATTTTTTTTAAGTCTTCAAATAATGAGGAAAGTACCAAAAACTTCTGAATTTTGGGTCGCGCGGGTGTTAAACGAGTGCGCGTTTTGTTCCCTCAATGTCGCTGGCGTATGTCATCGCAACGACCTGTTAACAATTAAAATAACAAATAGCGCAGACTATTCTAAAGACAAGGTATTAAAAGCGAGACACGGCATTGCAGCAGAGCGATGGGAAATTCATAGCTTATTAAAAAGCACATTTTTAATGCAAATGTTAAGTAGTAAAAGAATAGAATAGAATAGAATTCTCTTTATTATGTACACCATATAAGTTACAGAAAAAAATAGATGAAGAAATCATTACATAGGGTAACACAATGGGCGGCCTTATCGCTAAAAGTCGATCAAAAATGTGTGGAAATTGAGGTTTTTTGACAGATCTGTTTAAAAACTGAGCTCCAACTTCATAGATCTGTAAAATCAAATCTCTCATTTTCTCGATTTTTTGACATTGACAGCAGCTGAGATGATAATACAACTTTAACTTGGGTTCTTCAGAAGGCTTTCTTCAGAATTCTCGTATATTTAAGGAGCGTTTGCATTGCAGTTAAAAACATGCCAAAATGTAGAAGTGTTTTTGATAGTTTGTGACGCTCATTTAAAACTAAACCTAAAATCTCCAGAATACACCTCCCAAAAAATTTAAAACGACACCGTTGCATGCTTACCGGCCATTACTGCGGGGGCGCCACTGTCTTCGCAGTAAACGGATGCGATTTATTATAATAATTTCCGTCAAAATGGCCGCCCTCCGGTTAAGGCTGTGCGTTCGCGTGATGTTGGTACTACCGTGAGAATCTGTGCATGAATGACGGGGATGTCTCCGAAAGGATGAAGGTAATAATGTAGATTTGAATTGTGTTAATAATCTGTGTCGTTACGGTTGATTGGATTAATTAGTGGAGCTTTTGTTTGTTCTTGTTATGGTATAAATCTTATCTTAGGAATTTATATTGTCTTGTAGTGCAACTTTTGTAATTAATAAAGGAGACTTTTTATAAAAATTACTAACAATCAGATTGCATTATTTAGAATTCGTTATGCAAATAAATAAAACAAGGTAACATCAAATTTGCATGGACTTTACAAATACAAAATCATTATGTTCCATGCAGGAAGTAAAATGCATTCATTATGCTCATCGTAGAAAAAAACTGGTCTAGTGCGGGTGGGACCCGCGTGCAAAGGGTTCCGAAAGATTTTTTTTTTATCATGTCATTTTAACACTATAGACTTCTTATAGGTTTCCTGTAATCTATAGGTAAAGACTTATAATCTCCATTTTTGTCAAAATTGAAGGCTCAGTAGTTTCGGAGATAAGGGGGGGAATGGTCATTTTTCGTCTAATTTCTTAAATAACCTCAAAACCATTAATTTTAAAATTATGAAAAAAGTATAATTAAAACCCTCACAGTAAGCCCTTTCATTTGATATGTCACACGATATTTTTCAAAAAACTTTTTTTTTATCTGTTTTGACCCCCAAAAGTGACCCTCATACTAAAAAATAAATAAATTACGTAACGCGCCAGTATTTGAGTTATAGCAGTCCATATGTGTACCAAATTTCAACTGAATCGGTCCAGTGGATCCGGAGAAAACTGGCTGTGACAGACGGACAGACAGACAGACACCCGAGTGATCCTATAAGGGTTCCATTTTTTGTTCGGAATCCTAAAAAAAAAACAAGGAATGCCTCTGTGATAGCTTGGAGTTTGGAAGTTGGTGGTGTGCCCTCGAGCTTTGGAACGCAAGTCAAGCCGTAATTCTTGCGCCAGATCTGTCTCCGATCATGTCAATACGCCGTTCCATCAGATTATGTAAGCATTGATATATAAAAAACCCAAGATACACACTCAGCATCTCATAATGATCCGTAAAAATCAAGCGCGTAATGTATAATTGTGCGCTAGTTTCAAACAGTCTCGCCAAACTGAACTGCTTTGTAAAAACAACTTTAAGCGATTCGCGTAAGGTTGAATTTGCAAAAAAAAAATCGTTTATAGTATAACTACACACAACTCACACATGACACTTGATACATGTCAGTTTTTGACGACAGTTTCAAGTGTTGCATTTATTCGAGACTGTTCATCTTGGGTTTTTTATATATCAATGTACGTAAGCGATCGAATGATCTGTGTTTTGAAAACACATGTGCTCTATAGCCAGTCTCCGTTGAAATTGGTCGCCATGGCCGAAATCGGTCAGGAAGACTAGTATTCTCTCATTTCCAGGATGAAGTGGGCGACTGATTTGTTGGCGTCGAAGCAACCTCTGCAAATTGGGCTGTCTGTGGCGCCTTTGTTGTAAAAATGTTTTTTTAAGAGGGCAATGACCCGTGGTTATACCTATTATTATTCGAAAGGCTGAGAAGTAGTTAAGTTAGTCACCATTTTTGACTGCCATAGTTGATCTCTGGCAAATTCATGTACGAAACTGTGAAAAAGGTAGCAGGAAGAATAGGTATGGGTCCAGCACTACCATCTTGGAACCTCTTCGCGAGTTCGTCTGTGGCGTCATTGCCTAGGGATCTACAGTTCCCCATGATCCACTGGAGGATGAAGCACACAACGGATAATTTCTGGCCCTGAGCTGGTCACGACGTAACTATAGATATATATTTAGGCTACTGGGAATTTACCAGTTTTGAAAATAAATGGAAAATAATTGGGACTGAGGGGGATTCTGGGAATTATCACATCGTCACCGGAGCAATCAGCCGAAATCTTATTTGAGCTACTATAACAATATTTAATCGAAATTAAATATGTAAATAAAAATCATAGAACTTAATAAGATGATGTGTACCACTTTTTCCATGCCTGTTTTCATGGAAATTTTTCCCCACAAATATTTATCAATATTATGCATATTGATGATTGCTGCTTGGTCGGTGGTTCTCCGTACACAGAAGAAATGAATTAATGCTGAAACAACGGGCCAACAAAGGCTACCTTCTAAAATAACCTAACAACCTTCTTGACAGTGGTATACTCCATCAGCAATTTTGAACAGTATTCGTAAAATTATGCGCATTTGAGTGGCATCATAGTCTCCTCACTGCTGAATCGCGAAGATAAAGATCGCGACCACGTACGTCGCGTCTCGAAGCCATTCGGTCTTCTTCAGTGTGGATTACTCTGTAATGCTACCTCCAACAGCCTTCATTTTGGAACACAGTTAGACATGTGATTAACCAAGCTAATTCAACTGTTTTTACGACTCCTCTATCATGGGACTTCGCCACCTGCTCGCGGATAACATGACTCCTAGCTTCAAGCCTGTAAAGGTTCATTTTTCTTCGTCTTCGAGTCGATGGTTAACTCTTTATGCTGTTTTGACCCAGTAGGTGGCTACGTTAATTGCAGCATCGGTGGTATTCATTAAATCCTCCAAAGTACAGGTCTTATTGAGCAGCTTTAGCTTGTTAACCTTAGCAAAAATAAGCGCACGTAAGTTGACGACTATTGTAATCTTAACACCGTGAAAATGAGATCAAATGCATAACGCCATCTGTGGAATATGAAGTTGAACTATTAAAAGATGAATTATGACATTTTAAATGTACCACTAATAACTAAAAATATGTTTTGGTGTAATTTCATGCCATAGAAAGCACTATTTGGGTCAATAGATGGCATTGCAGGTATCTTTTTTACGTAGTTAGTTCATTTCATTTACATTGCTACAAATTATCAGGTTTATGTGTAAAAGTTATCTTCTTTGGTTTAGTACTTTTTATCGTAATGCGATTGATGCGAACAAAAAAGATTACAAAAAAAAAAACAGAAAGAAAATAGGTTCTGTTAATTATCCTACTGATCCGGAATTTCAGTACTTCGTCACATCAAATTCCACACATTTTTAAACGTACAGGCACACGAAGTCGCGGCCAACGAAAATATTAGAGCAGGAACACAAAAAAGTAAAAATTAGTCAACAATCATTTAAAAAATGTTGCGAATACTTTGACAAACTGAACGCAATATTATGTTAGATAGTATTCGGGTTACATCTGGAGTAGTTAACTACACGGACCTTGTCTTCTTCTTATCGTGTGCGCAGTAAGGTCTAACGACCCTACACACTCTAGTATCAGAGTTTCATGGGCCTCTGACACGGTTTATTTGTCGACCGCCATTTGGCGGCCGGGACCTTGTAGAAACCTATTACTGGAATCAAAAATGGCTCACAATTTAGGACCCATTAGTTTTAGTGTTAATATATAAACCTATTACAAATAAACAAAAAATAAAAAAAATCCGTGGTGCTTGGCAACTGGGCTTAACCCAGTTGTAAATGTCCCTTGGTGCCTATTGGTCTAGCTCTATTCTGTCTCCTGCTTGATAAGGAGGGAAGTGGAAATTATATTGCTTTTTCCTACTTCTCCGCTATACTTTTCTGATAAATTTCGTTACGGGATCCGAGACAGTTTTTCTGGTGGTCGCCACTGTTGATTCTGGCTATCAGGAGTTGCAGTGGTTGGGAATGTGTGGCGGGCGTGTCCCATAAAAAAAACATCCCTTCCAAATCTTCAATTTGTCCTTGATTTACAGCAGAACATTCCTGTTTAAATATAATATCCGTTCTTCATTCGTTCGCGTGCCGTGCCATGGCAAGTTTGCATGAACGTCGGGAATGTCCCCGAAGCAGATAATCAGCTCATAAACCTGATTACAATCTCTGTAGATTGCTGGTAGATTGATAAGATATTCTGATTAGTCGTGATTGGCTTAGTATGATATTGTTTCGAGGTAGTTTTGTTTGTAAAAATGGTAGGAACTGGTTTTCAAATAAAACACGAAGTATGTTTTGTAATACAATTCGCCTCTGGACTTTTTTTGTTAATGTCATTTGCCTAACCTTTTCCCAACTATATTGGGGTCGGCTTCCAGTCAAACCGGATTCAGCTGAATACCAGTATTTTGTGTGGAGCGGCTGCCTACCAGACCTCCACAACCCGTCAATTGGGTAACACGGCACTCTTAGCAAGACTGGAGTCAGATTTACTGGCTTCTGACAATCCGTTACGACTGCCAAAGATCTACAAATGACAGCCGGGATCAAAGGTTTAACGTGCTTTCCGAGGCACGGAGGAAACTCGGTATGTTAAGACCCATCCACAGACCAACCTTGGCAAGCGTTGCTTAACCTTGAAGATTGACCCATGCGGCTGTTATTATTTAGCAACGAGCTCCTTTCTAGGGTTCCGAACATTCGTAACAAACGGAACCCTTATAGGATCACTCGGGTGTGATTCTGTTGAAATTTGGTATACATAATATGGACTTTTGTGACCGGAACACGTGTTACGTAAATAAATATTTTTTTATTTATAAAACTCGAAAATTAAAAAAAAAAAGTTTTTAAATCTGTATCGTGTGAGATATTAAATGGAAGGGCTTACTGTGAGGGTTTGTATTATTTTTCTTTTTATATAATTTTAATATTAACAGATTTGAAATTATTCAAGAAATTAGACCAAAAATATAAGTATATAATTTTAAATAAAATTTAATAAATAATCATTAAAAAAAAATCCGATGAATTGAGAAACTTCTCCTTTTTTCTAGTCGGTTAAAAACTGGACCGCGTCAAAGAGTAAAGTTTACCTCCTAGCTCGATAGATGGCGTTGTTCCTTTTCTGAATCGCGCTATGGTTTCGTTACACACATTTGGTGGGGTCTCTATTGATATCAAACAAACGCAATCTGCAACACATCGTGGCAGTCATCTGCGACTGTTAATTTTTGATACAATCTCTGGAAGTATTCAGAGATTTTCAATATTGACATCGCGTCACGTGCAGATAAAGTTTGAAATCCTGCAGTCTTGATCCACGCACAGTGAAGGGTTCCGGAGATAATTTTTCTGGCATTTTTAGGATTCCAAACATCCGTAAAAAACGAAACCCTTAGGGTGCCTGTCCATCACAGCACAGCAAGGCAGCGGAGCGGAGAAACAGAGAAATTTTAACCAATGGAATTGCATAAAATCTCTGCACCACGTGAGTTACTGACATTTTGACTGACATGATTGGTTAATATTTTTCCGTTTCTCCGCTCCTCTGCCTCGCTCCGCTGTAATGGATAGGCACCCATTCAAGGGTTCCGATTTTTACGGATGTTTGGAACCCTAAAAATGCTTTAGGGGGTCAAACCAGATAATTAAAATAAAAATTCAAACTGTTTCGTGTTACATATCAAATGAACGGCCACAAGACGAACGGCGATGCGCCACCGGTACATGGTGGACATCCCACCCACACGCACTAAACGTTTTGGGAACACATTCATAGTGCGTACAGCAAAGGAGTGGAATTCCCTGCCAGAGTCTGTGTTTCCAGATAGCTACAACCTGGGAGTCTTTAAGACAAGAGTGAATAGGTTGCTTCTAGGCAAACGTGCTCCATCTTCGACCACATCATCGCTTACCATCAGGTGAGATTGTGGTCAAACGTATGCCTATATATAGTAAAAAAAAAATGAAATAACTTACTGTGAGGGTTTTAATGATATTTTTTTCATACTTTTTAAATAAATAGTTTTGAAGTTATTTAAGAAATAAGACCAAAGATGAACATTCCCCCTCCTTATGACCGAAACGGCTGAGCCTAAAATTAAAAATAAAATACAGATAATAGTTCTATACCTGTAGATTATAGAAAATTGGTTCGGAACCCTTTGCACGCGAGTCCGACTCGCACTTGGCTAGTTTTTTTTGTAAATGTATCCTCATACAATAAAAAAAATCGCAAGGCTTTATCTTCTGTTGTCGTTGGGTCTAATACTGGCTTTCAGCTTTTTCCGCTTAGATTGGAATTTGACCCTAACATACTCGTTTATTTGTGAAAATAAGGCAGACTGTTGCATAAAGCCCGGCAATGTACTATATACCAATGTAAATAAACGTTAAATAAATAAATAAATTGTTCAATAAAACAGAAATAGAACGAAGTTATATCTGCAACAGAGCATTTATAGCTTTACTACCATCGCCAGCAACGTACACGCATATCCCGTTTTTTCCTGTTCCCGTAAGAAGTTCGGATAATCCTCTCTTAGTGCACCCCTACGGAGTGTAAGAAAGTTACATGCCAAATTTCAGCTTTCTACGGTATGTAGTTTCGGCGTTGCGTCGATTTATCAGTCATTCAGTTTCTGCCTTTTAAATAGATATCTAGAAAGTAAATAAATAAGCCTGTAAACGATATAGAAAACCCTTATGAAATTCAGTACAAAAATATCTCCAGGAATTAAACGTGCAACTAAATAAACAAAATCATAGATTACACCAGTACCCCTACGAGAGCAACAAGAAAAATAAAAGTCAAAAGCACATTCAAAACATACATTTCAGCTGATAGTCCCGCCACAAGTATCTGTTGCGAAGTTAACAAGAAAATTAGCAATGCATTACGTGTTGCAAGCTCCTCGCAGGAAAAGAACTGCATTCCAAGGAGATTCACTGAATATTTCCATATATTTGTTTGGTTTCCATCTTGATATGCTAAAAGGGATCTGTTGCTTTAATAGGAACACGTGGTCTTATTATAAGTTTTTTATTTTCTAGCTTCGTATCGTGTCCGGTGAAAAATAATACAAGAAAAAAAACAAATCACTGACGTTAATAAATAGATAAATAATAATTTAATAGTATGGCATTGAAATTCTGGAGCTGGTTTTTTGATGTCGTTGAATAATAAGAGTTTTTAAATAAAACAACTATGAAATGTGTTGTCAAAAGACATGACAAAGTTTTATTTTTTTAATTTTTGTCTAAATAAATATCGCCTTTGTTTATGATTTTTTTTTACTCTTGATAGGCACGCGTTTGACCACTATCTCACCTGTTGGTAAGCGATGATGTGGTCGAAGATGGAGTACGCTTGCCTAGAAGTAACCTATTCACTCTTGACTTAAAGACTCCCAGGTTGTAGCTATCAGGAACCACAGACTCCGGCAGGGACTTCCACTCCTTAGCTGTACGCACTATGAATGTGTTCCTAAAACGTTTTGAGCTTAAATAAAAACAATTCATTTATAAGATACTAGTTATAAATATTGGGCTTAAAGGGTCTTAAAAAAAATTTGCAGTCCAAGCAGAAATTGCGCGTTTGCTTAGGCTAAACTATGTCCTAATTCTAAAGAAATGTGAATAATGTTTAAAACACAGCAACACACGACAAAAAATAAAACAACAACAATCTCATTTTATGCTCAATATCAATAATTTCATGAACTTGTAACTCAACAGTAAGTTCGCACACAAATAAACTCCTTTCAACCTTGGCAGAAACACAGACAGATCTTATCAACCCTATCGTAAACATTACATTCTATAACCGGTATCGAACCGAACTCCCGCTTACCGGTTAAGCAGACGATTACGATTCGCGACGATCACAACCCCATTTGTAAGGCACATTACACATCAGACGCTGTGCGACAACGCGATGTAATGCGATCACCGAACGATTTTGCGAAGCTAAAGTATTTATATGAGGTTTATGAAATCGTTGGTACAAGTAAGGTAGGTATGGAGTCGCTTTTTATGAGGTCGTTTCGAGTTTCTGCCTTATGGTTGTCAGTAAAGAAGGATACCTACTGTTATCCTACGGTTGTAAAAATAAATTTTAGGGAACATAATAGGTATGTTTTTTACTTGACCTGAAGCTTCCTAATTTGTGATTTGTTTTTAAGGGAAGGGAAGTCATAATCAGCGAATTATAGAAAAGCAACGAGGGAATAAAGCTCAAAGAGTCTTAAAAAAACGATTATACTGTCGATCCCACATCAAAAACTATTAGATAAGAACACTGGAAGACTAAAAACTGTATAATTGCCATTTTTCTCAGACACAGGTCAGCCCAGTGATAATCGTAGTAAATTATAACAACTGCCTCCGTGATCGTGGGTTCGATCCCCACGGGAAGTATACTTTGTAAAGTTGTTTCCAGTTTGGCTAGGACATTGCAGGCTTGAATCACCTGATTGTCTGATAAAAGGATGATTCCGTGCTTCGGAAGGCACGTATAAGCCGGTGGTCCCGGCCGCCAAATGGCGGTCCAAACCATGTCAGAGGCCCTTGAGGCTGTTTAGAAACTCTGACACTAGTGTGTGTAGTGTACGTACACGATAAGAAGAAGAAGAAGAATTATAATAACACACATGTAAGATAGCCCATTCTGTCACAACCAATAGCCATGCACCACTAACCAATACAACAATTAAACATACACAAAGGTTCAAAGAAACCACACCGCACAACTTCCAACAATTCCAACTTCACGTTCCATTCACAGACACCGCGTACCCGGACTACCCGCTTGTAGACATAAAACAACGTCAACAACCGCCCTAATGTGCAAATCCCTTAAGGCGAAGTCAGCGCCGCGTCGTTAAAGGTTACATCGGCGGATTTAAAAGAGATCTCGGATCCACTCAGTATGGGGAAATGGAAATGCACTTAATGCATACGTAATCAAATTATCCGTCGGTAAGCCCAGTGTGGAATGTGTTACACCGATGTGTGTGTTCTGCTGGTATTTTAGTGTTTGTAGGTTGGATGTTGCTGGGTTTTTATTGGAACAGTTTAAAGAATTTGCACTAAATAACGTACGAATTAGCAAAAAGGTGTGAGGAGTTTTCAAGGCATTTATAAGGATAACACCGAGCTTAGAACGAGAGAAATTTAAATACAGTAGTTACAAGGGTGATCATGTATTTGCAGAAAAGCTTAACATCGCGATTCAGTGGCGTGACGTAATTACGCAACACCATCTATCGACGTGGATGGAACTAAATTTAATAAAAAAATAATAATATTGACTATTCCAATTTTGAAACTTTCATAGTACACTATTTAGACGTCGATATCCACTCTGATAAAGTTGAATCATCATTCAACTTTACAGATTTTCCCAAGAGTATTTAATTTTTTAACGGTGTTAAAACAACCATTATTATTAGCAGTCTTGCGTCTGCAACTGCAACGGAATGTTCAAATCAAACCTTAATCAAACAAACAGAATTCAACCACACCTCACATACCACACGTTAGTCTTTTTAACCCAAAGGTTGCGTCCATGACTGTACCAATGAATATAAATAAAATTCTTTCGTTATTGGTGACTGACTGACTGAGTGAGTAACAGACAAAGCACAGCCGAAACTACTGGTCGTAGAAAACTGAGAGGCATGTAGCGTCCATACACTCCGACGTGGAGCACTAAGAGAGGATTTCCCGAAATTCTTACGGGAACGGGATAAAACGGTATATGCGCGTACGAAGTCACATGCAAAATCTAGTAATATACATAAAGTTTAAACAAATAAAATACAGACTAAAGTTCGAACGTTACGCTTCGGTGTGACCGTGGACTGTCCACGGGCACACCACGCCAGCGTCGTTGGGAACAACCAGTCAGTTACTAATGAGGAGCTACTAGCATGAGAACACCACTTTTAATTACAATTTTATACGTCACACGAAAATATAACCTTTGTTCACGTACCCTAAATGCAAATGGAACATTCTCTAATGCATTTAAACGGTGAAAATACCAGTAAACTCAAAGAATACTTTTCTAACTTTATGCCCATTTCTTGTTAATTAAAAATTAGTTTGCAAGACGTATGTCAAATTAATTTATGAGTACGTTATGCGATAGGAATCGTGGCAAATGCCAGCTATTTTTCAACGAAAACATGTGAAATGGAATTATTTTCTAGCATTGCTTGCAAAGTTAGCTTACTTAAGTAAAAACTAATTAAAACTTGCCTTATCTAGATTTTATGTTATAGCCGTAATTACTGAGGTAATGCATGAATAATTGAGATTGACATATTTAACTTCTAAACAGGTTACACGAAAATAATTAATTATAGACTAGTTTTTGCCCACGGCATCGCGTTCATCAAGTGTCGCCACAGCAACCGGCTTTGCGTTCCACAAATGAAATAGGAATCTATAAAATACTTTCTATTGTTTTCTATTGAAAATATTGCCAGTCTCACATTTAAACTAGAACAGATGAAAAATAAACAATTCTCAAATGAAAAATACAGGAATTCTGCAAAAGATAATTAATATTGTAGTATGCAAAATATTTCCACTTAGGTACGTCACATGCAGTTTTGTGAAACACTACAAGCGAGCATTTCGAGAGATCTCCACTTGATTTATAAGCGGAAAAGCGCTCTTTAGCGCTTTTTTACGCTGCATTATTTTTGAGCTGCAAAATAGCAGGATTTATAGTTTCAACAGAGTGCTTGAATTCTGAAGAGATAGAACTTTATTTTTGGTGATATTATACAATGGAAAGTTAGAGTTAGGATTCTCGAACTTGTTCGAGCAAGAACTAAACTTTTTCTTTCGTGGGCGGCATGCATATATGTGAGCATAATAGTATAAAATGTGTGAAGTTTCCGGTTTCAAGTGTAGCATCGGCAGCCTTTTGATTGAAAACAAAAAATATGTATCTTCAAATAATACTCCCAAGTACACTTAGTACTTTTAATCAACAAGTTAATCAAGACCGGCTTCAAAAAGCTCTTTAAATTAAATCGAAAAGTCATTTTTAAATTACACTTTAAATGCAAAAAGGACTTATAAAACTGGCCAAAAACCGGATCCACGTGTGTAAAACCGCGGACGGGAACTTATGAATAAATAAATAAGCTTCAAAAATTCCAAATAACTTCGTGTAAAACGCGACGAAGTTTGGAAAATGTAAAAAAAAATGTTGGAAAACGTCGGTCGTACGGCGTGCGGGAAAAATCAGCGTAATTCAGACTAAAGATTTGCATTTTTGATTACGTAAATCGTAACGAAAAAGGTCTTGGACGGGTTTTGGACATTCTTCGCCAACTTGTTATATTTTAAATAAAGATTTTTACGTTAATTGTTCGAAATAAAGATTTTTACGTTAATTGTTCGATCAACGTCATCGTATTGCGGATGACGAAATTTTTACTTGTTTCTTTCTTCCCGCTTTAAGTTGAATGTAATGATCTACTATCTGGAATACCCTATGATAGTGTTCTTTCAATGAAAAAAGTAGTAAATAGTGAAAGTACAAATTTTTCACAGACAGACATTTGTCAACGAAAAGATGTAGCCATTTTTAGGGTTCCGAAAAAACAAAACGGCGCCCTTATAGGATCACTCGGGTGTCTGTCTATCTGTCCGTCTGTCACAGCCAGTTTTCTCCGGATCCACTGGACCGATTCTGTTAAAATTTGGTACACATATGGACTTCTGTGACCCTGTGTGTGTTACGTATATCATTAAATTTTTAGTATTTTAAAATAAGTTTTTTGAACAATATTGAGTGACATATCAAATGAAAGGGCTTACTGTGAGGGTTTTACATATATATTTTTTTATAATTTTTAATCTCAATAGTTTTGAAGTTATTCAAGAAATTAGACGGAAAATGACCATTCCTTATCTCCGAAACTACTGAGCCTAAACTTTTGAAAAAAAAATGGAGATAAAATTTAATTCGTTCGGAGCCCTTTGCATGCGAGTCCGACTCGCATTTGGCCAGTTTTTTTTAAAACATCTTCTAGTTTAACAACAACTTTGAAGTTTACTTTCACTTGAAGAAAGGTGTAAATACATTGGTAGAAGCATTTTCAAAATATGACCATTACACCCTGTAGGTACGTCATTTTGACAACAATCCTTAGCTTTTTCAAAAAGAATCACAATCACATTAACCCACGTGATATTTCACGAATATTTCCCTCATTAATCGTAGGCATAGTTAACAAATCACCTTACTAACAGGCGTTATATTTCAAAGCTTTGCAGGAAATTACCGCCCCAGTCTTTTGTTTCTAATGATTTGATATTCGAGATAACAGCCGAAGAAATGTTGGGTATTCATTAGTCACAGTGAGTGCCTTTGTTTCACTGATTTGACCAGTCGACTAATTGGGAATATACTTACAATAGTATCATTTTCACTGTTGTTCAAAATCAAAATCAAAAGTCATTTATTCAAATTAGGCTGAGTACCACCACTTTTTGAACGTCAACGTTTACAAATAGACAGTCCCCCAAAACGCCCGCCCGTCACCACTTCCTAGTGTTTTAGCTGTGGAGAAGAAGTGAAGCTGTGGAGAAGAAGAGGTGTTGCATAAGTTTTGGTAGCTGTTGATTTGAAATTGCCAGCTCCAATTAGGTAGCGCTGTCATACGCAGCGGCCTAGTTATACAATAAATTGGCCAAGTGTGAGTCTGACTCGCATACGAAGGGTTCCGTACCATAAACCTTAATTTTTATTACTTGTTGTTATAACGGCAATAGAAGTACACAATCTGTGAAAATTTCAACTGTCTACCTATTACGGTTCATGAGATACAGCCCGCTGACAGACAGACGAACGGACGGACGGACAGCGGAGGCTTAGTAATAGGGTTCCGTTGGTTATCCTTTGGGTACGGAACCCTGAAAATGAATCGAATCGGCTTCATTGCGTGTTTTACGCTGTCTACCAGACGATTTTTTCAACATATAAAGCAATGGATATGGAAATTACATTCGACTGTATAAAACATTGCAATTTTATTACTAACACAATACGGACGCAGGTCTGCATATGTTGTGGGTTAGATTCCCGTATCAGAAAGAACAATTATGATATTTTCATCACCAATGCAGCTAAAAGATGGCCTGTGCTGGACAATGACCTCCCCAAGCCGTTCTACATCGACCAATCCTGGGTTTTTCACATCCACCGGACACGAGGTGTTAGGTCTTACTTGTCCCCCACAAGTTAGACCTTGACCTGCTAGGTCATTAGTCTTCCTTGTGAAGGCCTTACAGCGGCTGGTGGAGACAAAAGGTTCTGGAGTGCTAATGGTGCACCGAAAGACAAACCTGTGACACACCTTTTACACACGGTGTCTACATTTCTTTTGGTCGACTCTCCTTTTGCAGGTATGCTGGAAGAAAATTCTTTAGAAATTAACATCATCTTTGGAACTATTTTTCTGTTTCTCCTTTCAAAATGTCTCCATTAGAATCGTCTGTTATCTATCTGTGTGTAAATAAACTGTCAAATAAATAAAAATTTAGTATTGTGCCGGACACATACAAAGAACAAAGCGTATTGTAAACATTTATGTATTAAACATTTTTAGTACAATTTACAAAGTAGTCTGCAAAGTAGTTATAAGCAACGGATTAGTGTGAAGAAAACAGAAAATAAAGGATTCTATGAAAAGTCCGTCCATTTTATTTTAATTTTGAAAAGCGTTCTTATAACAATTGTTAAGGTAATTGCCTGAGAATGTTTATAACTTTCTATTTAATCGAGAAACTGTCAGCTGGTAAATTGTTTGACCATAGTATTTTGTTTGACCATCAGGGTTTCGTGGAAAAATATAATTATTTAGCGAACAGCGTTTTTATGTTTTAAATTGTATGATAAACGTCCTTTCCTTTATGTAAGACTAGCTTTTGCCTGATATGTTAAGGAATTTAAGCGTGAAAGTGTTACACACAAACTAAGACTCAGAGTGCTTGGTTTTACTTAGTTATATTTTTTTTTTATTACAGAATATTCCTAACTCGTCAAAAAGGGAACAATTTGAGAAAACTGTCATTCATTTCCTGACTACAGAGCTGCTAATAAGAACAAAACTCAGCCAGCAAAACTTCACAAATAATATTGCCTAAATTAATTCACCACAAAACGTTACATCCGCAAATTCAAAACTCAAAACTTCCAAAAAACGGCAACACGGGATTCTCTCTCCAAAAAAAAAAGTAAATAGCGATTTCCAGTGAAACGCCATCTTTTTTTAGTTCATCAAAAATGCAAAACTTCATGAAAATGTATGCAGCGCCGTGCGTCGGGCCCTGGTTTCGCCTCAACAGAAAAATTGCTCAGCGTTTGTGATGCAGATCATGGCGTTCTATTGAGAGTTGTTTCAGTCGAGTGTATCGGCTTGTAGCGGGATTGTGAAGCGAGAATGTGTGTGGAGGTTTAAGCTGTGACTATTTAGATAAAAAGAAAGATAAAGTAAAAATGTTCCACACAAACCAATTACACAGTACAAATATTAACATGACAAACCCTATGACCAATGCCCTGATTACTACCAATTTACATCTCAATAATCATATTAAAAAGAGGAAAGATTTGTTTGTTTGTTTCTTTGTTTGAATTGAATAGGCTCCGAAACTACTGCAACGATTTGTAAAATTCTTTCGCCATTAAAATTTTACGTTATCCCTGACGAACATAGGATATATCATATTTTCAAAATTTTGAAATTCTTAAGAAAATTGCAATAATGTAACCCAGAGTAGCAAAATTATGCCTATAAAATTCATTATTTGGCGTGAACTGAGAAAACTATTTATGATACATATAAATAATGTACTACATAATTGACGTACTTATTATTACCTATAAAAAAAATTGCGAGGGTTTTTATATACCTAACTATTATGGTTAAGTCGCCATGACCGCTTTTTCTTTTTCAAATAATTCAAACAAAACCCGGGTGGAATAGAATAGTAGTGATTTTGTTATCGTGATATCAATTTATATGCATTTAAATGACTTTATTATAAAGGTGGATTATGTACATATAAATTACACTTTAAATTATTCAAATCTGACTTTTCGTTTAAAAGTTACGACGAATATAAAATGCTCTAAGTAAGAAAAATTTTGCGGTTAGAGCGAACTACCCTACGTTATTAATTAGTAATTTACACATTAGGTACCCTATAAAGAGGGAGGTATAGGAGACGAAGTTCGTGAAATACATACTAAACCCGCGCGAACGATGTCACGGGCCAATTGCTATGACCAATAATTTGTAAGTCTTTCCAGGGAGTCTTTATAAACATTCTCTCGGAGTTTCCACTTACATAATTATGTTTATCATTTGCTATTCGCTTTTCATAGCTCACCATCACGTAAAATAATCGACAAAAGCGAGTCTCTACAAAGCAAAGTTTATCTATTCCACTATTACTGTTCATGGCCCTGTAAGATTTAATTTCATGACACCAGGCTAAGATAGAACGTAAGCCAAATCAGCTGCAGCCCAGGTTAATAAGATGTGCTTATTATGCAGTTAAGTCAAGTTGGCTTGCAACATCTGGTTGCCAGCTTACTAGAAGACATGGTCTTGCTTATTAAAACCAGTTTGACAGAACGTAAATAACCTTTTACTGACAAAATACGACTCCATAGCGCTACAAAGTTTAAAAATCTTCTCTTCGAGTCGATGGTGACCCTTAAATAGTTTGTGCCCAGTAAGTGGCCACATTTAAAACGGCAGTGGCATTCATTAGGTCCTCAATAGTAAAATATGAGGGCATGGTAAGGGTACTCTGGGCTCTCCAACAAGTAGGCCATATTTTGGACAGAGTACGAATTAATCGAAGCTTAGGAGCCTACGTATTTGCTACGACGTAGCAAGCGTAACAGTAATCATCGTGCTACGCCGTAGCATCAGTGCAATCTTTTTATTAATTTTCTTGTCACTTTGCGAGTAAAACCTTTGAAAAAAATAGAAAGCAGATGATATTTTTGAAATTGAACTATCGTATCATGTTGACTATACTAACTTCAGCCGTCTGGGACCTTAGTATTTTTATTTGATATGCCTTTCAAGATAAATATTTTTTTATTCAAAGTACATGTTAGGTATGTATTATTCAAATAGTGCGGCTGATCCGAATGTGTTTAGGTAAAGTTAGCAAATGTTAGCTGTGGTAATGGTTTTTATTTTGAAAATAAAATCTTATCGCATAGTGAAAGAATATTAAAGATTTATTTTTGTGACGGAAGTTAGGTACTATTAAGGGTAAAATTATGCCATCTGCAGCAATATCTGAGAGTACTGTTCATATTGAGTTCAACGAGGACAACAATTTGAGAGTTTTCATTTAAAAAACTGGCCATGTGCGAGTCAGACTCGCGTGCAAAGGGTTCCGAACGAATATAATTTTTTTAACGTGTTATTTTAACACTATAGACTTCTAATAGGTTTTCTTGTAATCTATAGGTAAAGATCTATTATCTCCATTTTTTTTCAAAATTTTAGGCTCAGTAGTTTCGGAGATAAAGGCGGAGAAATGGTCATTTTTCGTCTAATTCCTTGAATAACTTCAAAACCATTTATTTTAAAACTAGCTGACCCGCGTGGCTTCGCTCCCGTCAACTGGCTACTCTACCTACCGACCCTAACCTACCAATCCTACCTACCTACTTACCTACCATACCAACCTACCATAGCTACCCTACCTCACCTACCTTACCTACCTACCCTACCTACCTGCCTACCTACCCTACCTACCTGCCTACCTTCCCTACCTACCTACCTGTCTACCTACCCTACCTAGGTAAAAAAAAATGAGTATACATACATTTTTTTTTTGTATTTTAATTCTTATTATGCTATTCCGGACGAAGGAATTAGTCTTCGTGCCGAATAAAACACAAAAACTATGAAAGTCGGTCGAGCCGTTCTCGAGTTAGTTAGAATAGTGTTCGGACAAACCCAACTTTGAGAATTTTGCTGTATTGTGAAAGATTCGACCTTTTTCTAGAAGACATTTTTATATCAGCGAGACAGAAATAAATCGAAAAAAACTTTTTTACAAATATGTTACCGACTTCCAAAACAAAACACTACAAAGTATAAAATAACTTTAATTTCGGAAGTCGGTGTTTTTAGTTTTTTCGCTTTTTGACACCGACTTCCGAAATTAAAGTTATTTTATACTTTGTAGTGTTTTGTTTTGGAAGTCGGTAACATTTTTTGTAAAAACGTTTTATATTTTTCAGTTTTTAGTGGTACCTGCGTACCCATTCACAGCGTACTGGCGTGATGTTATGTTATGAAAATAAAACTTACTAAGTGCTTTCGGTGTAAAGGTCTCGTCAATAGGAATGAAATAAGCCCAAACACTTGGTAGTTCCTACATACCGATGTGGAGTTCCCTTGACTCTCTGTCGTCTCCATCATCAGGTCTGATCCAAACTTTCATTCTTTTGTAGTATCACCCGATATACACACGAATATCAAGTTTTTACTAAATACATGCCTGCAATTTTCGAGAGTTGCCCTCGATTTCTCAGGGTGTCCATCATCAGATCCTGACGTGGTGGCAATGGGACCACACGGGAAGCACCAGCTTTCAAATAAAAAAAGAATCATGAAAATCGGTTCATCCAGTCGGTTAATATGAGGTAACAAACATTAAAAAAAAATACAGTCGAATTGATAACCTCCTCTTTTTTTTGAAGTCGGTTAATAAACTGAAAGAAGACGGACAGCGGTGGCTTATTAATAAATAGGGTTCCATTAGCAACCTTGGTACGGAACCCTAAAAATCGACTTGGTTCGCAGGAATCAAGATCGTACGCGAAGGCTTAAATAATAGGGTCCCATTAGCAACTTTGGCACGGAACCCTATAATTTGCCTTGGCTCGTAAATCGAACCGTCTGATACTTAGCACGAATTTAAAACTTAGTTGCGGGCAACCTGGGAGTCTTTAAGACAAAAGTGAATAGGTTGCTTCTAGGCAAACGTGCTCCATCTTCAACCTCATCATCGCTTACCATCAGGTGAGATAGTGGTCAAACGTATAAAAAAAAAAATCTACTCCGTATCACCTAACCACAGAGAACTAATGATAACTCGATTTGACAGTTACTGTGAAATCGTGTTGTCATTCATTCTTAGTTCGGGTTCGGGATTAATCGTAAGTCTGTAGGTGATACGGAGTAGAATACGTCCGCAACTAAGCCCGAACCTACGGACTTCGGACTTAGAGAGTAGCCCCACCAAAATCGGTCGCTCCCGTCACCGTGACCACCTTTGGTACGGTACCTTATTATTATTAGCCTTGTTTCGCAAATCGAACCGTTCGTTGCTTCGCTCTAAACGGAATCAATCGCGGAGGCCTTAGAAGTAGGGTCCTGTCAGCACCTTTGGTACGGAACCCTACAGGCCTGATCCGCAAGTCGAACCGTCCAGTACTTCACAAAACTACTGAGTTCTAAATCAGTTTAAGAATCTACGATAAAAGCAGTTTAAACGAAACCAGCACAACTCAGAGATTTAAGCAATTTTGGCCCCTATTCGTTTAAGACCTTCCAGAGACCAAACCGAAATTCCTACGAACTACGACAGTGTATAATAATCGTGTGAGGTCATTCTCCAGCGGAAAATCTTAACACCGCAATTCAGAAAAACGCGTCATCAGTGCAACGCCATCTATCGACCATGTAAACTGACAAAATATTTGGCAGCAGAAGACGTTAAATAAGAAGCCCGTATGTAACGATAAATAACGATAAGGTATTAAAATGTTTACTTTTATTTTGCCACGTCTACGGACTAAAAGTTTCACAAATAACTCAATGAATGTGTTTTGGTGTAACATTCATGCATTTTTTGATTCCTCAATAGATGGCGCTCTGACTGATCAGAACACAGTAGGAAGTTTCTTACTAAACTAAAAATTCAATATATTTTGATTTTGTGGATCGATTGTAACGATAAATACCGAAAAGGTATAAAAATGGTCACTTTTATTTTGCCACGTATTAAAAGTTTCACGAATAACAACAATTTTGAATGCTTTCGTGCATTTTATTTTTTTCTCAATAGATGGCGCTCTGACTCATCAGAATACATTAGGAAGTTTCTTCCTACATTTAAAAATTCAATATCTTTTGATTTTGTAGGTCGATTTTGATGAAATAAACGCTAAATGTTACTCGGGTTATCACTTAATATTTTTAAGTACTTAGATTTGCAATCCAATCTGTGGTTTATGCGTGATGCTCCCACAAACGCACAGACAAACAGACAAACAGACAAAAAATTCAAAAATTACATTTTTGTGTTTTATACCTTTTTCCTGAGTTTTCTGAAAAATATTCAATGTACAGACACGGTTAGTCTACGATTTTATTATATGTATAGATTATGAAAAAAATATATTTAAAACCCTTACAGTAACTCCTTTAATTTGATATAATCCGCTGACTGTGCCAATGCACAAAACTGCTTCTTTCAGAGGGTGCTTCAGGTTTGCAGCCACGCATTGTTGGAATGATCTCCCACCACCAATGAGACGCCTGAAAACATTACAGTGTTTCAAGTACCAATTTAAGAAGTTACTTATGCTTCAACAACTGTCATCTTGAGTTTTCTTTTTTTTTTTTTCTTTTTGTGGTGCTACACTGTACTGTACCTCGGGGTCATGGCTATCACACTTGGGCTGGGATCTCCAACGGTGCGGGCTATTTAAATCCTGAGGTTCCACTTTCCTTTCCTTTGATTCGTTTCGTTCCTTGTTTCTGTGCTTGGATTTACTTTCTCTTTGAATGGTATTTACCTCACACCTGTAATAGTTTAGTAAATTTATTTGAATTGATCTGACATAAATATACAATAACTACATTAACTTATTTACACTATTTTAATCTTTTATTTATACGTTTGCAATTTCAATTGTTCACTTATGATGATCCAATATGATTAATAAAATAATTACTAACCCTACACATCCATGATAGTTTAAACTTATTAGCAGAGGATCCTCGTTAGGTACTACTTGACTTAATAACGATATTCCCCTTTTGCTCGGTTTGGGTTCTGTTCTGAGCGTGTTTGTCATCTATGAACATAGTTATTTACGCCCCTATCACATAATACACACCAAAATGACTCACAAATAACACTATCCAACACACAATCTAACAACACTGAACACATAACAAAACTCACTTTAAATACAATATACTCTTACTCTGTGATAGCGGAAACAATATTACGTGTATTGCGCAAGTCAAGAACATTATTGCATAATAATGTTAATTACGCATTCCTTCGTTTGGCAGCCATATTGTGGGCGTGCGCATTGCATAGATTATTGGTTTTTAGTTTAGTTTTTGTTGTCTTTGGTGCGCACAGATAACATAGCTATTTTTTTTAGAGTTGTGCGCGCCACTGTTAGTCGGCCTCATTCCACCGTCTGCACAATAGACTTGCCATCTCTTTACCGTCTTATTTATTATATTTTACCCTTATGACTTTATTTTTCTGTTTATTTGTCCCGTTTAATTACTGTTTATGCTGCTCCGATCGACGTCATACTCAACGCCGGCTGTCGCTGAAAACCAGCGCTGTGGCTCTGTCTCGCACACGGGTCCTAGCATCATGCTGAGCGATGGCCGTTTTGCGCGAATGTGACGCATATCTTCCCAACTGTTATAAAATTGTAATTTTGTTTTATTTAATTTTAATTTTTTTGGTATGCGTCATGCTTGGCGCAAATAAACGCTTTTTCTTTCTTTCTTCTTTCATATGTCGCAAGATATTCTTCAAAACACTTTTTTCGAAATTTTCTAGTTTGCCCCCATACTAAAAATTTAATGATTTACGTAACGTTTCCGTATTTGAGTCACAGAAGTCCATATGTGTACCAAATTTCAACACTATCGGTTCAGTGGATCCGGAGAAAACTGGCTGTGACAGACAGACACCCGAGTGATCCTAAAAGGGTTCCGTTTTTTGTTCGGAACGCTAAAAACAATTCTTTTCTCATGGCATATGGCAGCGAATCATTAACAACAGCGTTACGCTGTCGTTAACGATGTTTTTTTGTAGTGGTATTAATAAAATACTTAACAACAAAACACTAACACACATACCTATCTTACTTTCGCTGTATAACGTTTTGGATTTCCCAATCTGTAATGTTGTACATGTACTTGTAAATAAATAATACTTGCAGGCATACAATATGGATATGACATTTATGTGATAGTCTTAAGGGGTCATTTTACTCATCATTATGAACAAGTTTTACTATGGGACCAACACTGAATATTTCTATGTGCGCATAACTCGACAAAATGTACAACAGCTGATTTTTATTGCGAGATTTCTTTGTTGGTCTAATAGTAAAATTTGTTCATAATGATGAGTACAATGACCTCTTGTGAGTATTGCATATATCCGTACTGTATGCGTGTTCACGCCATCTACACGACAATCGGAAACAAGCACAACGGCATGCGGGGACGAGTGCGGCATAGGCGCCATCTACGGTTGAAGACGGGAAGACTCATCGATTTCGAATCCGGTCGCTCTTGTTCAATCTCTCATTCATTCTAGTCTCTCGTACACTCGCGCGTTTGTATAAAATCAATGTAAAACTTCTCAAGTCGCTTCATTTGGACGAACAAACCTGATCCCACATAACGCGTGAATAATGAATTATACAGAAATTTAATCAATCTATAATAATATTTTAGATTGAAATATTAAGTCTGAACGTAATAAAAAAAAACCGGCCAAGGGCCAGTCGGAATCTCATACGAAGGGTTCCGTACCATCAACTGAAAAAGAAAAACACGTTTCTTGTACGGGGGCCGCCTTTAATTTTTAATTTTATTTAATTTTATTATTTGTTGTTATAACGGCAATATTAAACACACCTTGTGAAAATTTCAATGGCCTACCTGTTATAGTTCTTGAGATACAGCCCGCTAACAGATAGACGGACGGATTGACAGCGGAGGCTTAGTAATAGGGTTCCGTTGGTTACCCTTTGGATACGGAACCTTAAAAAACATCAAATAAAAACTGCAAGTATATCCAAATCTGCTCGATATAGGCTGTATAGATATTGACGTGGACGGCTAGATAAAAACTCATTTTATTGCACGGTCACTTGTCTGTGTTTGGCACTGGCTGCACGCAGGCTTCCAGGCACGTTTTCATGCCTAGGTATACAAACAGGTCAACTTAGGTCGTTGACCTATTGGTGAGTGGTGAGCATTAATGCTAATTTTGAGCTTGAGTTAAACAATATTTCGTAAACAAATGGAACGAGTGTCAAAGTGTTCATTACTCTTGTTTGCCCACAAGGATAAAAAATTGAATAATATAATTATTAATGATATCTTTGCACAGCTGTTTATACGATGAATAATCATGACACTACACAATTGAACATTGCGGAATTTGTTCGAAAGAGTCACCGCGGCCCTGGAACGCAAAGGGATAGGTTTTAGTCAGTAAGAGTATGACACTCCCTTCCACTCAAGAAGAAGAAAAAAAAAATCTTTTAAAAAATAAGTATTATCGAACATAGTTTACATAAAAAACTTTTTACGAAAAAAATAAAACCGACTTCCAAACAAAACAGTACAAAGAATAAAATAACCTTAATTTCGGAAGTCGGTGTTTTAGGTTTTGTTTCTTTGTTTTTTAATTTTTAAGTGGTGTGAACTTGGACGACGTCTTCGTCAACGCAGAAATTGAAATAAGCAAAAATGTTCATAAAATAAAAACTACTGAACCAGACTGAATCAAATTTTTACGGGACCAAATAGCAAGTATACTGCATCGAATTAAAAAAGAATCACAGAAATCGGATCAGAAACCTCGTAGTAATCGGTGTACATACATAAAAAAAAACCCACCGAATTGAGTACCTCCTCCTTTTTTGGAAGTCAGTTATAAAGTAAATCGATTAGTTCGATAAAATAGAATAATTTCATTTTGTAACTCTTCCAATGCACGGCAAAGGTCTCTTTTAAACAGATAAGGCGTTAACATAAATCACCGATTTATCAAGCCTGCTAGAAGTGGTTAGGCGATTTCAGACTTCCTCTAATTAAAAGTCCAGGTGACCTCACGAGTTTTCCTGTACCAATGTTCGCGAAATCTATACTTATATTATGAAGTTGAAAAGTTTGAACGCACTAATCTCAGAAACGAATCATCATCATCATCATTATATCAGCCGAAAGACGTCCACTGCTGGACATAGGCCTCCCACAAGCGTCGCCACAACGACCGGTTCTGCGCGTCTCGCATCAATCGGCTACCCGCGACGTTCACCAGGTCATTAGTCCACCTTGTGGGAGGCCTTCCAACGTTGCGTTTTCCGCGGGCACTTTTCGGCCCCATCAACCATATGTTCTGCGAGCAATGTGCCCTGCCCACTGCCACTTTAGTTTGGCGATCCTTCGGGCTATGTCGGTAACCTTGGTTCTCTTGCGGATACGCAGGAACGACTGGTTTGAATTAAAAAAATATTTTAGTGATGGATAGTCCTTTTATCGAGGCTACTATAGGCTGTACTGAATAAAACGGGATATGCGCTTGTTGAAGCTTACTTTCGAACGATTAAAACATCACATTGGTATTGTATTTGAATCCACAAAATGAAACCCAGTCCAAAAACCAATTCAAATATACAATACAATTTACGATCTTAATCCTAGGATATCCAAATCCGACACACTATTGGCTAAAGATCACACACACTAATCCACCTGATATTTCAAAAAATACCAGCTGTTCTATTTAGCGCAAGCGTTACGTATCCACGGTTTTTGGACCGTGTAAGCTGGTCCTTAATATTGTCACAGCGCATCCCGCCAGGAATTAGTTGGATCCATGCCAACCACGGCTCGCTGCAATTAGCCTTTCGCACTAGCGTCTGTTGCATACCAAATTACGATACAAACGCCAAAGACAAAAGTCAGAAAAAAAACTGACCAAGTGCGAGTCGGACTCTCACAGGAAGGGTTCGTACCATACACTGAATAAAACACGTCTTTTGTATGGGAGCCTAATTTTTTTTTTGCAATAAAAATACACGCTTTGTGAAAATTTCAACTGTCTACCTATTTCGGTTCTTGAGATACAGCCCGCTGACAGACAGACGGACGGATGGACGGTTGGACGGACAAAGGTATAGTAATAGGGTTCCGTTAGTTATCCTTTGGGTATGGAAACCTAAAAACACGTTTCTTGTATGGGAGCTCACTTTAAATTTTTATTTTAATTTTATTATTTGTAGTCCGTCATACTTGAAGGGAAAACGCCACAGGCATGGAGCAGAGGTGTGGTGGTACTCTTCTTTACCTACGGAACTGAAACATGGTCGCTTACAATGGGCCTCATCAGAAGGCTCAATGTTACTCAAAGGGCAATGGAGAGGGCAATGCTTGGAGTTTCCTTGCGTGATCGAATCAGAAATGATTATATCCGCAAGAGAACCAAGGTTACCGAAATAGCCCGAAGGATCGCCAAACTAAAGTGGCAGTGGGCAGGGCACATTGCTCGCAGAACATATGGTCGATGGGGACGAAAAGTTCTGGAGAGGCGACCGCGTACCGGAAGACGTAACATTGGAAGGCCTCCCACAAGGTGGACCGATGACCTGGTGAAGATCGCGGGTAGCCGATGGATGCGAGACGCACAGGACCGGTCGTTGTGGCGACGCTTGGGGGAGGCCTATGTCCAGCAGTGGACCTCTTTCGGCTGATATGATGATGATGATGATGATGATTTGTAGTTACAGCGGTAATACAAAAAAATACACACTCTGGGAAATTTCAACTGTCTGCCTATTACGGTTCTTGAGATATAACCCGCAAATAGATGGACGGACGAACGGACGGATGGACAGACAGACAGCGGATGCTTAATAATAGGGTCCCTTTGGGTACGGAATCCTAAAAAGTTTCGGATCCCAAGACCAACTTTGAACGTAGCCGTTCTAAGGATTATCTCGTAGAACAGTAGCTTTTTGTGAAAAAGTTTATATTTTTTTATTGCAGCGTTTTTGGAAAGTTCGGTTATTAATTGATCGGTGCGGTAGTAAAGTTGGGCTTAATGTTGGGGGTTTAAGGTTTTTTTTTCAGGAGATTACTTACAGCTGCCAGTATTTTAGTAGCTGGCTTTCGGAATAAAATTGGTCCTTCGAACTTGTCCCCAATAGTGTTCACTTTATCTTTTTTTAAAACAGGACTGTGTAGTTAAATAAGATGATGCCGAATTGTTTTAGTAAAAGCAAATCAAATAAAATTTCAGCTTTAAAAATTCAACTACAATTTAGATGAATTTAATGAAATATTATAAAATCTTCCGTGCCGCAGTTTCTGCAAAGATTGGCTGAAATTTCATCAAAAGGACCAAAATAGTAATATCATCAAAACATTGTTTGCAATGTGTTTAGTATCTGGTAAGTTCATTTCAATTCCATATTTGCCAACTGAACACAATCAAACCAACTTAAAACCAGTGGCAAATGGCTGATCCTCCAAAAGTTTCAAGCCCACGTATCACTCGATTAAATTATAAATCCATAAGACACTGATCACAAAGAGTACGGTATTGGCACCACGCCATGGCTTGTTGGTACGTATACTAAATGCTATATTTTATCCCGCGTCCCCCGCTCCCCGCACTTACGACCTGTCAGGTTTTTAATTTACTTCGGCATGCTAGATTTATATGTTGGTGCTTTTTTATTTCTTTTTTTGTGAGGTTTATAGGTGAATTAATTTTGTTAAAATATTTTGATTTTTAAGTGTTTGAAATATTATTTGTGAAATTGAGTTAGTTTGTTTGTTACCTCTTCATGTTGTAACGGCCGAATGGATTTGAATGAAGCTTTAATCACTGGTAGATCATATTCATTCATAGGACATCGGATACTTTTCATTTCGAGATAATGTTCTCTTAAAATAATTTCAAGTGGGCGTAGCCATATTTTCATGTTGCTGAAAATATGGTCTTGTATTGATTAAAACGGAAAATAACAAATAGAAAATGAAGGATTCAATTCCCAGCCGGTTAAAAAATATCATTCATATTGTGCTACCGCGATGGAGATGGTAGGACGATCAGGATGTCTTCATTAAAAATTAATAAGAAGAGATGCAAAACCATATCCATTGGAAGAAATTTTTGACGTCGTACAGTAGGAGTTTGGGTTGCGGACAATTGCCCAGCAGCCGGACAGTTCGGTCTAGTAACAATAATGGTAATGTATTACCCTATGTATGGTTAATTTCAATTGATTGTAATATGTATTAATTTCCTTTGAGCCGTATGGTGTCGGCCGGTGCCGTATGGTGCCGTAAAAGAACAATACCATCCCATCACTTCCCGTGGGTGACGTAAGAGGCGAATGGGCAGCAGCGTTCTCTGTAAAACGCAACACCATACACTGCGATCGCCAACCCACCTGCCAAGCGTGGCAATTATGGCATACCTTTGGGGGAAGCCTATGTCCAGCAGTGGACGTCTTTCGGCTGTTATGATGATGATGATGCCCTTAAAGGGCATTGCGTGGAAGTAGATTAGAATAATGTAAATCAGGTAAAATTTTCCTTAGATAATTATGTATTTTCAACAATAATAAATTAATTATGCAACATTGCTTAAAACTTCGTATGCGAAACATTCTCATACCACTCCTGGTATTCAGTGAATACTGTGGGTATGTTTATAAATGCCCGGAATTATTAATTTCAATAAATCATATTGAAGGGCTAATATATTATTTATGTAATTAAGTGAATTTATTTAATAACTAATTATTGAAAGCTGTTTAAATGATAAATTGTGTTTTTTTTAGAAAAACGTTGCTCCACAACTCCAAACGCACCCACGATACCGGAGAAATTGCTATCCTGTATCGTGGGTGCGTTTACAAACATACAAACTCCCATACACAAACAGCCAGACCCGGAACAACATCTGTAGGCCATACAAATATTTGTTCCGTGCGGGAATCGAACCCGCGACACGCAGCGCAGCAGCCAATCGCTCAACCACTGCGCCAACCGTATCGTGTGAGTGTGTGTGTGTGTGTATTTTGTAAGTAGTTAAACATAACACTTTTACACGTCAATCTTTTTGAGCATTTTAAGCTTGATGAGACTGGAACCGGACCGGAACGATACTGGTTTACCATAAGTCAGTCAGTATCGTTCTAGAGTTTTGTAAAGATATGTTTTTTTAATAAATTAATAAAGTGGGTTAAAAAATTGTGTTTTCTTGGCAAACCTGACATAATAAATCTAATAATTAGTTTTAGTTTGATTTAACTGTGTTTTAAATCGCTTAAAGTATTTTGATGACACTAAATGTTGATACATAGATAAATGGATGGGACTCTGACGACGGTTAAAGTAGCCTGTAACCGTCGTCAGAGTCCCATCCATTTTATTCTTTTTGCGACAGTTAAATTCAAATGTGAGCAAAGCCGAAGGCAAAATTTAGAAAGAAATAAAAATAAACTAAAGGCCTACGCACAACGGGTGAATGGCAAAGTTTTTGCCACCACCGGTCAGCGCACACTAGCCGCTTAGATTCTGTAGCATTCTGGTGGCCTACTATATCATTTCAACCAATTACCGTTTCGTTGAACGTAAGACTCCCCCAAAGAGCGCCAACTATCCCGGTCTTGAGCAGTCTGCATTCATCCACTGTCAGCCACCTTCTTTAAATCATCGATCCATCGCACCGCAGGGTGTCCCACACTACGTTTGCCCATACGCAGTCTCCACTCTAACACATGTCTGCTCCATCGACCGTCTGTCCGTCTGCAGACATGGCCGGCCCACTTCCACTTCAGCATGCTGATTCTACGTGCAATGTGACTTTAGTTCTCTGGCTAATGACTTCGTTGCGAATTCTAACATTGCACACTAGCATTACAGCATTCCTCTCTCCATTGCACGCTGATCAGCCTTGAATTTGTGGAACAAGCCTATGATGAGTGTCCACGTTTTGACTCCGTAAGTCATTACGGGTAGGACGCACTGGTTATAGACACTGGTCTTAAGGGATTGTGGGATCGACGATTCATAGATATCACGTAGCTTACCGAATGCCGCCCAGCCCAAGCAAATTCTTCTGGTCGCCTCCTTCTCAAAGTTGTGCCGCCCAAGTTGTATAATTTGGCCTAGATATATGTATTCATTCACAACCTAGAGGGTAGCGCTATTTAAGATTCAGTTTACAATTACCATATGTCCTTGACACAAAATGGTTTTTTTTGCCATTCTGTACTAGTGTGCGTAGGCCTTAAGTCAACACAAACAAAACAAAAATAGATTTCGAAACCAAATTCAGAAGTTCTCAAAACACATTATTTTAATAAAACATTGTATCCTTATACCACAACAAGAAACTTGACAAAAACTTTGCTTAAAAAATCACTAGAAACAACAAAACTTAAGAACAAATGGCAAAGGGGTGAGAAAAAACTGGTCACAAACCCTTAATAAATTATCTCGTCACTTCCAAAGGCGTTAACATGTTCTAACAACGCCAAACCTCAAACAAACGAAACAGAACTTTAAAAACACAACGATAGAGTCTTCAACAACCGCAAATAAAGTTAGACTCAAACACATATCAAACTGAAGACGTTATAAGTCAAGTGTCAATGAAAACAGAAGTTTACTTGTTTGTAATAAGGTGTGTTTTAGCTTGAAGTAAAAGTTATTGGTTAGTTCGTTCGAAAGGATTCAACTAGCGCAACAATTTATGTGTTTGCCTAAGTTGGGTCTTTTCGGATCATTATTTTTATTTAGCTCGTCGTTTGAGGTCAATGTTTAGACCTGAAGTGGGTTTAGTAGCAGTTTTTAGAAGTAAAGTTTTTATGTTTCTTTTACCGTACTATATAAAAATAAAATAGGTAGGTTAGGTAGAAAAGATCGTGTAGGTTGGCAAGAAAACGTAAAAATATTTTCTTTGCGAAAGCTTGTTCGAGGAATGAAAAGCTTGGCTTTCTTTGTTGTTATAATTTTCCGTTTCAGTATATTCTTATTTAGGGTTCTCTACCCAAAAGGTAACCAACGGAACCCTATTACTAAGCCTCCGCTGTCCGTCAGTCCGTCCCTCTGTCATTCAGCGGGCTTTTTCTCAAGAACCGTAAGAGGTAGACAGTTGAAATTTTCACAGAGTATGTATTTCTATTGTCGCTAAAACATAAAAAAATAAATTAATTAAATTATAAATTCAATGGGGCTCCCATACAAGAAACATGTTTTTTTCGGTTCATGGTACGGAACCGTTCGTGTCAGGGGCGTTACTCTCTAAGCCTGAAGTCCGTAGTTTCGGGCTAAGTTGCGGGCGTGTTCTGCTCCGTATCGCCTAACCACTAAGAATGAATGACAACACGATTTGACAGTTACTGTAAAAATGTGTTGTCATTCATTCTTAACTTAGTTCGGTTTCGGGACTAATCGTAAGTCCGTAGGTGATTCGGAATAGAATACGCCCGCAACTAAGACCGAAACTACGGACTTCGGGCTTAGAGAGTAGCCCTCCTGAACCTTTTGACCCAATTGACTAGACAGTGATAATTGACTGGCAGGCCACATAGCTCGCAGAACAAATGTGCTGCGAGCCACTGCCACTTCAGTTTGCAGATTCTTTGGGCTATGTCGGTAATCATAATTCCTTATTCAATCGTGCAAGGAAACTTCATGCATAGCCCCTTGCATTGCTCTTTGGGTGACATTAAGCCTTCTGATGCGACCCATTGTGAGTGTTTGTACATTTTTATACATGAAATGGTCAGATTGTTGGTTCAAATGCTTGTAAAAGGTAATTTCTGGAAATTGGTACTAATAGCTAAGTGCTATCATCAGCTACTTCTATTTTGAAAAGTGTTTATTGCCACCGAACTAGGCGGGCTAGGAGATGGCCTATGTCCTGCACTGGACATTATTCGGCTGAAATTAATGTCATATTAGTTTCATCGTTTATTTCAGGCATCTAGAGCCCATAAAATAAAATAAAAAACATAAAACAATAAATAAATTCATCAACATATCAGCCGAAAAGCGTCCACTGCTGGACATAAACCTCCCCCAAATGGGGGGATTTGCCAAAATGCCACGCTTGGCAGGCGGGTTGGCGATCGCAGTGTATGGTGTTGCGTTTCACAGAGAACGCTGCTGCACATTCTCCTGCGAGTCCCTTAGTCGCCTCTTACGACACCCACGGAAAGTGATAGGATAGATTTTTCTTTTACGGCACCATCCGGCACCGGCCGACACCATACGGCTCAAAGAAAATTAATACATATTACAATCAATTGAAACTTACCGAAATGACGGCATCGTATTTCGCTGACTGGTGTCGCGCAGCTGGCCGCGGAAACGTCGATACACGACACCCTTTGAACAAAACTCAGCTTTGAGGAACATTTCGAGCTGATGAGTTGGAACCCGCACCGCAAACGACTTGAAGTTTGTGTTGTGGCGAGACTCCAACTTTTGGACCCTCAAAGTCCACGTTTGAATTCGCCGCTAGAGGCGCTAGTGCATCGTATTTACGCGAGTTCAACGTCCTTATTTGTTTTGATATTTTTATTTCATTTTTTTTATTTTCCTTCTAAATTTGTTCACATGCGCGTTGTAACAACTTTAATGCTATGATTAAGGACCTTATTCGACAGTGGCGCCAACTGGTGAGTACAAAAACGGTAGCCCTCATTGGACGTCATTCTAATGTGTGTCTCTTTATTGTAAAATGATGATGAGCTCTGTTATATAGTACATACTGCAGCGGCCAGCAGAAGAGGCGTTGATGGACGAACGTGTAAATTTGGGCCGACGCGAAGCCGAGGCACACATACGTAAGTCCATCAATGCCTAGTTGTGGCCATGGCTTGTATAGTACTTTTCTCAAATAATGCGCAGAAATTAAAATACAATTACTTTTCAAAATCAATGACGAACAACGATCAACAATAATTTTTCCCGCGTTAAAGTGTTCATTTGTTTTTTTTTTTCAATAAATTTCGATAAAGTACAAACGCACTCAAACTGCTTAACCTAGTCCCAACCACGTTGGGATTGGCTTTCAGTCTAGCTGGTTGCAGGTTAATACCTGACCTCAACAACCCAGTAACAGGATAACACTGATTGTGACGGGTGTCAGATTTTTTGCCCTCTGACGGCCCGTAACGATTGTACAAGATATTCAATTTCCAGCTGGTACCAAAGCACGAAGAAGGCTCAGTATGTATAATCAATCACCGATCTGTCGAGTTTATATTCAACTACAAGCTCCTCAAACGCAATATAGCAAGTAAATATACGTACGTACATAGAGAAAACGTGAATAAAAGCCAGCTTTTCCCTCTGACTTCAAACGTCATCAGATTAAAAGGCTAACCATTCTTGGAAATCAACCATCAAAGACTAAAATATACACGTTACGGCGAACTACATAAAGGGTCATTCATTAGGACCCCAGCTTACAGTCTCTTAAAAAATCTTTGCAATAAACTTTTTAATTTCTTTGAGTGTACATGTAAAGTGCTTGACGTTGGCTAAACCTTAATTCAAAAGGAATAAAGACGAATTTCCAATGCTTCTGTTATAATATTCCATGTGTTTGCTAAATGTAGGAATCATTGCCGTGTAAACGGTTTCTTTCAACGTTGTTTTGGGTTCCGCAGGGAGTGATCTGAAATGATTAATTTGATTTTGGAAGTTTGTTTTGTACACTGATTCTATTGAATTATTTTGATTGATATTTGAAACACTATAAAAATGATATGTTCTGAGAAGGTAACTCACCAATTAGAATGACTTTGATAAATTTTCCCACAGCTGTGAAGACTTATAACCAGTTATGCTTTTTTGTAATTTTTTTATTTTTTATTTAGCCTGTACTGTCCCACTGCTGGGCAAACGCCTCCTCCAAATCGTTCCAAGTATTCTTTTCCCGCGCCACCTCGTACCAGCCCTCAAAGTACGCGTCCAGCTCGTCTCGCCACTTCTTTCTGGGCCGGCCTCGGCGGCGCCGTCCATCTTCGGGCACCCATTGTGTGGAGATTTTTGCCCAACGGTCACTTTGCATGCTGCTTACGTGACCCGCCCAATCCCACTTGAGTCTGGCAGCCTTATTACCCACGTCCATTATTCCCGTTTTGGAACGCAGCGTGGTGTTTCGGATTCTGTCCTGTCTTTTAACGCCCAGGATGCTGCGTTCCATCGCTCTTTGGCAAACTCCAAGGCGGAACCTTTGCGACTCGGTGAGCGACCAAGTCTGAGTACCGTAGGTTAGAATGGGCAGAATACACATGTCGATGAGTTTTCGCTTCAGGGAGATAGGCAAATCACCCTTCACTAGCGTCTTCATGGACCAGTAACTTTTCCAGGCGTTTTCGATGCGGCGATCGATTTCTTTTTCTTGCCTGTTTTCGAAAGAAACTAACTGGCCCAAGTAGATGTACTCATCGACATAATGTATTTCTTGCCCATCTCTACCTCGACCCTACGCTTCGTGCTGTTAGTCATTAGCTGTGTTTTATAAATTGTAAATTATAATATGTATAAATTCTATACACAGTAGATAACACATTCAGTATGCTTATTTCTTACCAGAGTTGCGGAATTTGTTCGAAAGAGTCATCGCGGCCCTGGAACGCAAAGGGCATTAGGAGGAACACGGATGGGTTTTAGTCAGTAAGAATCTGACACTCCCTTTCGCTCCACCCAGGTGGAAGGAGGCATTTGAAGATTTCATCATCATGACAGCCGAAAGATGTCTTCTGTTGGACAAAGCCTGCCCCAAAAGGGGGGTTTGCCATTATCGCCACGCTTGGCAGGCGGGTTGGCGATGGCAGTGTATGGTGTTGCGTTTTACAGAGAACGCTGCTGCTCATTCTCTGGTGAGTCCCTTAGTCGCCTCTTACGACACCCACGGGAAGTGATGGGATGGTATTATTCTTTTACGGCACCGGCCGACACCATACGGCATATATATTTGAAGATATCCCATCCTTAAAAAAATGCTTATTTGCAGCCCCTTTTTTATTTGAGATGGGTTTGCTCTTGACTCTAGTCTAGACCAGAGGTGACAGGGAAATAGTCGACGATGGAGCGCAGCTTACCGAGAAGAAGCCTGTTCACTCTAACTTTGAAGAGATCTTGCGTCTGCATCTATCTTACTGCAAGCCTTTTCTAAAGCCCTAAAGCGCATAATTTAAAACGAGTAGCTGTTGCACCCCACGAGATCACAATGTAGTAACCCACTTGCCCTAGTTCTTATAACTTGGATGACATTATGAGCGAAGCACTTTAACTTTCACGTTTTAAAATAACACATAATCGGGTTTTCTTTAAAATTGTTGCCCTGTAAAACCATTTCAGTAAAGCTTTTTTTAAAAGAGTTTAAATCCATAGACAGAGTAATAATTTTAAATTGTTTGAAAAATCCCTCTCGTGTTCTTTCTCCACTCTTTATTAAAAAGTTCTCAAATAACTTTTTAAGACAGGTATCCTGCGTACGCTTAATAAATTTAATTTAAATCAGTTCACTCTTTTTCTAAAATAACAATTTATTTGTCAGTTTGTGTGAAATACCGTTATGAGTACGCTTTCTTAATTGCATTCAAAGCATATTAAAAGGTAATATAAGACTTGAGCGACTTCCTTTGGCAAGACTTGAGCGACTTCCTTTGACAACAGTTATTTTTTCAGGATACAAAAAAAAACAAGATACGAAACGTTCTATCAGCAAAAACAATTCTACCGCCATCTTGGTTTTCTAATTTGCACGGATTAGCAAATTCACCAACCCACTCTTTAATAGCTAAGAACAAAACGATGTACAAAAAAAAACAAGTTTTTTTTTTTCAAAATTCCCCCACCATTTACATCTGGCACGGAACCCATTAATTTATTCTTCAAGAACTTAACTATTTTTTAATGGCCGTATTTCTACCTCAGCCTCTCGCTTTGGCTCTAATACACCGTGGCTTGCACAGTAATTAAAAAAATATTATTCAAGAAAAACCAATGGGCAAGGGAAACTTCTGATTTGTATGTAGTTTGTAGGTGGATGGAATGGGATTCAAAGGTATTTTAAAACTTTTTTGGCGAGAAATGGAGTAAATAAAATAGTGTCATAATATTGTATGAGCAGTTTGTGAAGGTGCCAGGAAACACTTGTATTAATTGTGTCTAGGTTATAATTAAAATCATAGTTACAATATAACTTTAGACTACTGATATGATAAAAACAATGCACTTTTGCTATTTATACTCATATTTATTTCTTCAAACGGCTTAGCCCACGTCAATGTCGAAAATTGTCTTAAAGAAATATACTCCGGAAATAAAAAGGACATCATTATTCTTTGTGCTAAAGCAGGACACTGTGTATCGGTGTTTCAAGTTTTATCCTAATCCATAAAGTCGTCAAGACGTGAAGAAGTAACGAACACATTGACAGACAGTTACTTTACTAGTAAAGTATAGATAGTGTAGATTCACCAAAGATTTGGACGTCGTCATCATTTCTAAAGAAAAAAACTGGCCAACTGCGAGTCGTACTCGCGTGCAATGGATTCCGAACGAATTTCATTTTTTAACATGTTATTTTAACACTGTCGACTTCTTTTAGGTTTTTTCTGTAATCTATATGTAAAGATCTATTGTCTCTATTTTTTTCAAAATTTTAGGCAGTAGTTTCGGAGATAAGGGGGATGGTCATTTTTCGTCAATTCTTGAATTACTTCAAAACCATTTATTTTAAAATTATAAAAAAATATAGTAAAAACCCTCACAATAAGCCCTTTGATTTGATGTCACACGATATTGTTCAAAAAACTTTTTTTTAAATTTTCTAGCTTGGCCCCCAAAAGTGATAACCATACTAAAAACAAAAGAATAATTTGCGTAACACGTTCGTGTTTGGGTCACAGAAGTCCATACGTGTACCAAATTTCAACAAAATCGGTCCAGTGGATAGACGGACAGACAGACAGACGGACATATAGACAGACACCCGAGTGATCCTATTTCCGTTTTTTTTTCGGAACCCTAAAAAGACAAAAACGTAACAGAATTTCAAAGCACTTTTTCACCAGCAGAAAATTTTAAAAACTTGAACAAAAACATTAAAATAGAATTCACTTATATCTGAAACTTGGTACACCGGCGGTAAAACTAGGTAGGTAACGGCAGTGGTTCGAACCTGGTCGAATAACAAAGTTATATCGTAATGTAGCCGAATACGGCTTTACACGGAAATTGAATTCAGAACTTGGCGATACTCTGCACTCCAAGTTAGATCATACAGATGATAGATCACAATTTTGTTGGAGACTATGTTCAAGAGAGTGTTTTATTGAACGTGTTTGGAGCGAGTGGCTAAAAAATAACGGCCACAAATCAAATCAAAGTCATTTATTCAAACTAGACTGAAAATCAGCACTACGTACGCGCGTAGTGTTGTGTATGAGAAGTTGCCTATCTATGACTACAGACGCGCGGACACCGCTCGATTGGCGCGCGCCCCTCGTGCGCCGCCGCTGCCTTCGTGAATAGTTCCATAAAAAAACTATGCATTTGAACACGCTGCTGGTCGCGCCGCCGCCGCCGCCGCCGCCGCCGCCGCGTCGTTGAGTTTGTGTCCACGGCCTTATGGTAGAGGAGACGGTAGAAGATCGACTTTCACCCACTTGATAACCTGATGAGACATAACATGTTGTATTAAATTTTATTGATTTATAAACACCCCTATGATAGCTTGCCTTTTTTTTGCAGGCAAGTCTATACGATTGTTTTCGAAATTAAATTATCTCTCTTTCGAACCAATTTTATTGGTTAGTAGATCGGTGTAGTTACCTATATTAGAAGTAGGACTTCCCCATTTACGTCTTGATATCTCAGCGCAGTATTGTCAAGACGTACCGTGTTACCCAGTTAATGGGTTGTGAAGGTCCGGTAGGCAGCCACTCCACGTAAAATACTGGTATTCAGCTGAATCCGGTTTGACTGGAAGCTGACCCCAATATAAATGGGAAAAGGCTAGGCAGATGGTGATAAGATTGCAACAGAAATTGTTTGAACAGTTTTCCTACACATAGACATTGCAGCTGGACTTTTTATTTCAAAACTAGCACTTCGCCCGCGACTTCGTTCGCGCGAATTTAGCTGGTACTCCACGAACTTCATCTCCCTTACTTACTGATAGACTAAAAGCTCAAACATTTTATTACCAAGAGTATTTTATACCCGTCGTAACTTTTAAAAGAAAGGTTCGATTTAAATAATTTAAAGTGTAATAAACATGTTCATAACCCACCTTGATTTTTAAATAATTTAAATAGATAAGGATTAATTTCATGATATTAAAATCACCACCATTCCATTTCACCCGGGTTTTGATTGAATAATTTTAACAAAAAGTGGTCATTGTGACTTAACCATAATAGTTAGATATATAACCATATAGACTTTTTTTGTAGATATTGATGTCATCTATGAGACTTTAGTACATCACTTTGCTGTATTGTCAATAGTTTCCACTGCGTACGCGATATAAGGATCTTTTTACACAGGGTAGCAGGGTATTTTTTCACATCTTGGGTTACATTATCGAAGTTTCCAAACGGATTCCTAATTTTTTTGAAAATATTCTATTGCTTATGTTCATCAGGAATAATGTAGGATTCTAATGGGGAAAGAATGTTTCCCCATTCAGTTGTTTCGGAGCCTATTCAATTCAAACAAACAAATCTTTTCTCTTTATAATATTAATGTAGATAGTGTAGAAAACCGGCCAAGTACGAGTCGGACTCACACATAAAGGCTTCCGTACCGTAAACCTTAATTTTTATATAGCGTATATATAAATATGTTGTTATAGCGGCCATAGAAATACACAATCTGTGAAAATTTCAACTGTCTACCTATTACGGTTCTTGAGATACAGTCCGCTGACAGACGGACGAACGCACGGATGGACAGCGGAGGCTTAGTAATAGGGTTCCGTTGGTTACCCTTTGGATACGGATCCCTAAGAACTGGCTTTTCTATTCAGATGAGTTCCCAACTTTGCACGACCAATCTTTGCAGTCGTCACCTCTCTTCAAGTCTCTTCTTTCGTTCACACGCTGTTTTGTCGGTTTGAACTGTGCCACACCTCGGCAAAGGCCTCTCCCATTCCTTCCATTCCTGTCTTTGTTCAGCTTCTTCACGCCAATCAGAAGCGATTAAAAGCCCCATATATAATAAACTGCCAATCAATTTCAATGAACACACGAAAAATTAATTAAAAATGCCAGTCTCAGGCCAAAAGCAAGTTCCTTCCATGCTCTCCTGACCGCGTTTCGTCCCACGCTTCAAATTCTCAGTATTACACTATAGATTTTACCTACGTACCTACTTATAAGCGTCCATTCCACTGTGAAAGCTGGAATTCCGGTCGCTCCCTAAAAGAATTCCATTGCAACTGGAACGCGCTTTAAATTCAACGGGTCGCGTTTTGAACAAAAATAAAGAAATAAAATTCTTGAGATGTATTGTAGCCATTGTAGGTGGTATGCGTTTAAGGTACAGTACCTGGATGACCGTGATTTTTTACGACGTTTTCTTATATTAAAACCTAGCTAGATCGATTTATCGCCCTGCATACCAAATTTCATGAAAATCGTTGGAGACGTTTCCGAGATTCAGATTATATAAGCATATACATATATACAAGAATTGCTCGTTTAAAGGTGTTAGATTTTAAACTACTATTTTGCATCGTAAAGCAACTTACAAAATACAGAATGTATGTATATAAACACAATCCTTTGTTTGTATGTTGTGCCTAAACCACCGAACCGATTTTGATGAATTTTGGTACAGAGATAGATGAGGTCTTAGAGACGATTAAAAACTTCTTTAACACCAGCGAAGCCGTGAGTAAAAACTAGTAAACTTGTAAAAGAAAATTATGTACTGAAAGATGTAGTATTTTGAAAACTTATCTCCAGTTTCTATCAACTGTAGATTTATTTTTTATTTTTGAAAATAACTGAACTCCTTGTCTGTGTAAAACTCTTGAAGTACAGTCACTTCCCGTGGGTGTCGTAGGAGGCGACTAAGGGACTCGCTAGAGAATAGGCAGCAGCGTTCTCTGTAAAATGGACCCATACACTGCGATCGCCAACCCGCCTGACAAGCGTGGCGATTATGGCAAACTCCCCCCCCCTTTGGGGGAGGCCTATGTCCAGCAGTGGACGTCTTTCGGCTGTTATGATGATGATAATGATGACAGTCACACCAAGTACATTTTAAGAATAACTGCTCTAAACAGTTATGATGATAACACAAAGCTGACTGTTCTTAGTGAACAAGAGCTACATCTTTTACCAAGCCAATTGGTAGTCTTCTGATATTAAAGTTTATAGCTTTATTTGTAAATACTTATACCTTTTACACACGGTGTCTACATATCTTTTATACAACTCTCCTTTCGCAGGTATGCTGGAAGAGTTTTCTTTTGAAATAAGCATTACCTTTGTACCTATTTTTCTGTTTCCTTCTTATGTGTGTACATAAATTGTTAAATAAATAAAATAAACGTTATTTTACTAAAAATTTGGTCGATATTCTATGAAGTATTTTTTCTCCTCAATCACCTCGATTCCGGGTCTCAGGCCACAAATGTAGGTATCACAAACATGGCCAGACTCGAATGGATTTGCGGAACATCTTACATATTGATGCTCGTATGAATACTGACGACCCAGTTCCATACTTCGGTCTGTCGATTATTGAGGCTGTGTGGTGACCACGCGTTATGGGAGCAAATGGACGATAAATACTGGCGAATAAAATATTTTTTGGTGTTAAGGATTTATCAGAAATATTTTACACTGTGTTTGATACATTAAGTTTGAACTTATAAGCAAATCCTTATAAGTGGATACACAATTGCATCGCTTTTTATGCGGTTAATGCATGAACCTAGGATATTGAAAGAAGGTAAGAAAATTTTTGATGGCGTTATGATTTGTTGACGTTTTGTTGAATTTTGTATTGCGTGCCAATTAATTTCGACAAATGACTCCTTTTAAGTCCTCAAAAAAAAAACCGCAAAGTTCATAAAATCACGTTATATTTTTATCAAATGTAAGTAGGGTAGGGTAGGTAAGGTTATTGGACTCAGATGTTAATGACTACTTCATAATCATTCAATAAGTAATTCTTTACATATTTATTTTTTTTAAAAAAGGATAATCCTGCAAAAGAGCTGACTAATGTACCAAGAGAGATACAAGAATTTATCATCATCATCATATCAGCCGAAAGACGTCCACTGCTGGACATACTCCTCCCCCAAGCGTCACCACAACGACCGGTCCTGTGCGTCTCGCATCCATCGGCTACCCGCGACCTTCACCAGGTCATCGGTTCACCTTGTGGTAGGCCTTCCTACGTTACGTCTTCCGGTACGCGGTCGCCACTCCAGATCTTTTCGGCCCCATCGACCATCTGTTCTGCGAACAATGTGCCCTGCCCACTGCCACTTTAGTTTGGTGATCCTTCGGGCTATGTCGGTAACCTTGGTTTTCTTGCGGATATCATCATTCCTGATTCGATCACGCAAGGAAACTCCAAGCATTGCCCTTTGAGTGACTTTGAGCCTTCTGATGAGGCTCATCGATCGATCTCCATCGGGCCGACAAGAATTTAACTTTTCTGTAAGCCTGTACAGTTTCCTTTAGCAACCACCCAAATGCTGGCTCCTCTACTGATTAGGAATTCGTCACAATATTTCATCGGTAGTTCGCCTCACTATTGTCACGAGAACTTTTTGCCTCATTATGGTTTCCTTTCAATTGCTGATTTATACGTTTAGTTTACTCCTATGAGAAACTTAGCGTTTTTTCTTAGTGTTGTGACGTCACATTGAGCGTTCAAGAGATAATTTATAGCGATAATATTCATGTAGTAGAGTTGC
The DNA here is from genome assembly GCA_947578705.1 of Lacanobia wlatinum. Taxonomy (NCBI): domain Eukaryota; kingdom Metazoa; phylum Arthropoda; class Insecta; order Lepidoptera; family Noctuidae; genus Lacanobia; species Lacanobia wlatinum. The sequence continues at coordinate 5,147,170 of OX388032.1, forward strand.
AGTTTTATTTCTTGAGGTTTGGGAATTTGTATACCGAAATATTTTTAATTTGTTAAGACTATAAGACGTATCAACAGACCATTCGTATTCAAAACTAGTTTAGGAATTTTTATTTTTTCTTGTTCTGTAATTTAATGGTTCTTCCATTAGTATTGAGGTGAACAAAACGAAAAAAACTGGTCATGTTCGAGTCGGACTCGCTCGCCGCGGGTTCCGTTCAAATCTGTAGCTACAAATTACTTTAAATAAAGACTATATTTTTTATGATTTAATTACAAATGTATAGTTTACAGACTTTTTCCTATACTTGTAGTATAAGAAGATATTACTTGCCAAATTTCATAGTTCTAGGTCAACAGAAAATACCCTATACAATTTGATTCCCTTGAGAGTGTCTGTGCTGAATAAATGATTTTCTTCTTCTTCTATAAATATACGTGTTTCATAAACGACCGTATATTTTTTTTTACGTTAACTTTGAAGTTTGATTTTTTCACAGCTGCAAGGAGCTAACTCGACACCTCCACACGTTCCCGAGATAAACGTTCTTGACAGACAGACGGACGGAAAAAAGTGATCCTATAATGGTTCCGTTTTTACCTTTTGAGGTACGGAACCCTAAAAAATAGTTATATCGGTGAAGCCGTCTTTGAGTATTAGCTAGACATTTTCCGATTTAAAATCAAAACAATTTTTATACAGACTATTTTAAAGGGTCTTTTGAATGTCAAGATTTTAAACAGTAAAAACTGACTCTCATAGGGAAGAACAGGCAGTATTCTTTATTTTATGGTATGTGCCGTTTCGCAAATCATAGTCCACCCCCTATCTTGCCACCTGTGCCTCAAAGGAGTCGAATACCTTGTCAGAGTCTGTGTTTCGTGATAGCTACAACCTGGGAGTCTTTAAGCCAAGAGTGAATTGGTTACCTTTAGGTAAGCGTGTTCCATCTTCGACCGCATTCTTCGAAGCGATAATGCTCGCTTACCATCAGGGGAGATAGTGGTCAGACGCGTGCCTATCTGTGGTAAAAAACACATGCAGCCTAAGTGACTTATGTGCTGCCACCAATGATGCAGTGGAAGGGCAACGTTTTGGCCTGAGCCACCCATATCTAAACAAGTGTCGCGTCAGGCGGTGCCACGAAGAAGTACTTTATTCTTTTCCAGTTAAGACCAACCATGCTTGTCACTCACCGATCTTATCAAACAACCCCAAAACAAAACATACTACATAAACGTCACTTTCCAACCCCCATTAAACGCCTCAACAAACAACACGAACACTGTACATTAACGACACTCGATTCAAATTAGTACAAATCGCTTAGGGGTCGAAATGACACCGCAGCACCCGTACTACAATTATTGTGGACACTACGCCACTTTGCAGCCGTTTCAACCACTAATGGCTGCAAGATTTGTTAAATGGTCCCTGCGTCTTTGTAAATTGTATAGTATGGATTGCAACGGATTTATGAGGGGTTAAGGGGTAATGGTGGGGGCTTCGCTGCAGTGGTTTGACGAGGGAACGGCAAATGGGTCCTTTAGGAGCTACTTTGCTAATTTGACTCTAGTGGCCCATTCGCAGTTGTAGATCCTTATGAAAACGAACTGACAAAGTCAATTTATTTGCAGATAAATATGGTTACAAAAGTTCTTACAATAGTAGTAGGTATAAATAGGTATAGTAGCTTAACATATTCAATCATAATATAATGACATGCAAATTTTGGTACCTATAGGTACAATTAAATCATGACAGTGACAGTGACTCTACCAAAACAGTTTTGGGGTAGTGGGATTCAAGTACATAAATATTTTGGCATTTAAATTAGAATTAATGTATGCGTTGAGTTTTGAAAACAATGGCTTTTGGGTTAAGTTGAATAGGCCGAATATTCTTGACATCTTTACTAATAATGAAAAAATTTGATCGTCAAATATGCAATTGGTAAAAGAAAATTACCGAATGTGATTTATTTCGTCATTGATAATTTCCACAAAATGATTTAGGGATACCTACAATCCTTTTCATTATACCTACCTTATAACTGAATCTAAAAACCTATTACATAAACCTTACAAAAACAGGTTAATTGATAAGTAAGCAAGGCCATTTATGTTACTAGAACAAAAATATACGGGAGAAAACTTAAGTTTTAAAAGTTGCAAGCGTTTAGCAAGTTATTATATTACAGTTAGTATTTTTGTCAGCAGGCCAACTCTGGTGCTGCAGCAGTAGTTAGCCAAAAAGGTAATTAAGAGAGTGCGATTGCAAAAATATTTTGTAGGAAGCCAAAATGTGATTAAACCTTACCTGAAAATAGTAGTGAAAATGTTATTTACATTTATATAATAATACAACATTTATTTTCAGGTTACAATGAATTTTTAACCGACTTCCAGAAAAGGAGGAGGTTCTCAATTCGGTGGGTATTTTTTTTATGTATGTGCACCGATTACTCCGAGGTTTCTGATCCGATTTCTGTGATTCTTTTTTAGTTCGATGCAGTATAGAATACTTGCCATTTGGTTTCATAAAAATTTGATTCAGTTTGGTTCAGTAGTTTTTATTTTATGAGCATTTTTATTTATTTCAATTTCTGCGTTGACGAAGAAGTCGTTCAAGTATCACCACTTAAAAGTGAAAAATAAAAAACTTTTTACAAAAAAAAATATAACCGACTTCCAAACAAAACACTACAAAGAATAAAATAACCTTAATTTCGGAAGTCGGTGTTAAAAAAACAAAGAAACAAAACCAAAAACACCGACTTCCGAAATTAAGGTTATTTTATTATTTGTAGTGTTTTGTTTGGAAGTCGGGTATATTTTTTTGTAAAAGGTTTTTTAATATACCACAAAATAATGCTTATGGCTTTGATTTTTCACAGGGACCCATTGATTTTTCGTGATGTAAAATCAATCGCCTAATATTCTTTTTGAGTCACGGAGATACAGTCAACAAAGCTATTCGGTACGCAGGCAGCTAACTTGCAACTACTTTCAAACAATGTTGTGAGTGTGCCGAGTAGACAATTATTGTACAACATACTCGTAAGTATGTCAAAAGCTTAAAAAAATATACTGCACACATCTATACTATAATAATATTATAAAGAAGAAAGATTTGTTTGTTTGTTTGTTTGAATTGAATAGGCTCCGAAACTACTGGACCGATTTGAAAAAATATTTTAGCATTGGATAGCTACATTATCAGGGAGTAACATAGGCTATATATTATCCCCGTACTTCCACAAGAACGGGAACTACGCGGGTGAAACCGCGTGACGTCCCCTAATTAGAAATAAACGTTGGCAGTGCTGTGAAAAAAATAATATTTTTGCCTGTATACCGGCCAGCTTTGTTGACTATACCTCGGTACCTACATTAAGATCACCCATCCACGAACTGATCTCGGGAAGCACTGTTTTACCTTGAAGACGCCTGGTGCAGCGCTTATTATTTATCCCCGAGCTCTTCGGGTCTGGGACAAAAAGTAGACCATATAATTTTAGCGATACTGTAACTTATATAAAGCACTGAAAGTATTTTCGAAATAAGTTCATTTCTTGCAGAGCTACCTCCTACAAACCGAAATAAATTTTACCGCTAGTTTAGATAACCTGGTTCTTTGTTTTTTATTCCAGGTATTTGAGTAGCTCCTTTTAAAAAAAATTAAACTCTATGCAGATTTAAACTACGATTAAACTCGAGCAAAAATAAAAATCTTGCTGCAACGACATAAAAAGTTTATCATAGCCAGTCCTCTGTTTGCCAACTTTGTGACCTACACAAGCACATTTAAGCTCCTCGTACTTAAGCTCTAAAGCTTATTAAGTTACCTTAAAGCTGTCGCCATTTTAGGGGTTCCGTACTTCACTTTGGGCGGAATTATGGTTGAGTTATGTATTGTCTCGTTGATCTTTAGTGATCACGGGCCATACTACGAAGTACCAATGTCTGAATAGGATAGTAATACGCGCTTTATTGCACTGTCTCTCTCATACATAGGAAACATAATGGTTTGAAAACGCCTTTGTAGGGCACCTGAGCATCCAGGGTTGTGGAATTTGTTCGAAAGGGTCACCGCTGCCCTGGAACGCAAAGGGCACTAGGAGGAACACGGATAGGTTTTAGTCAGTAAGAGTCTGACACTCCCTTCTGCTTCGCCCAGAGCGGGAGGAGTCATTTGATGATTTCCCATCGATAAAAAGGGCACCTGAGCCGGATCATCACCATCATCATCAGATCAGCTGAAAGACATCCACTGCTGGACATAGGCGTCTAGCAAGTGTCGTTACAACAACCAATCCTGTGTGTTTCGCATCCATCGGCTACCAACCTCACCAGGTCATCGGTACACACTGCGTCTTCCGGTACGCGGTGGCCCCTCCAGAACTTTTCGGCCAATAAGATCATCTGTTTTACGAGCAATGTCCCTGCCCACTGCCACTTCAGTTCGGTGATCCTTCGGGCTATGTGGGTAACCGGTTTGTGTTACTAGGATTGAATCTATTTACCCCATTTTATCCGAGACTTAAAACATTTTGCACACCTACAACTTTGAGGATTTGCACGATGTTCTGGAGGGCTAAAAAGGCCACTTTAGGAGAATCATAATATGAATCACGCAACAATCTGACAAATTTCATTTTCATCTTTATCGCTAACGCATTAGGTTCAAGGTTGATTGGGAAAATTTGACAGTGACGGGTAGCGTGATTTGTTTTCTGATTCTGCTTAAGTGGCCGTTGAGACCCGCTGATATGGTACTTAATCTTTGACAGTCGTTTCCGGTAATAAGAAGTCCGAAAGTTTAACCAGTTATATTACGTGAAATTGTATCGGGTTGTGGTAAATAGCAATTGGGTCAATAATCTAGTAATCAGGTGCAAGCGATACATGTGAAGAACTGGTATTCAGCTGCGTCCGGTTACGACAGAAGCCATCTCCTACGTACAACAGACCGAATGGGAGTCAGCGCAGCCTTACTTGCTCGTGACGTGATGTCAAAAATAAAAATTGCTGAATATTTCCAGAGATTCTATCAAAAATTGACAATCAATCAATCAATCATTTATTTATTTGCAAACATGGGTAATAATTACATAGATGTTATTTTATACACACATAGTAAAGTCCTCCCTATTCTACCGTGGCATGGCAAGCCAATAATATTCAATTTCTAAATTAAAATCAAAGTTAAGTAATGTAATTTTTAGGTTACAATAAAATAATCTGAAAAAATTATGTCTGGTTACACTAATAAAAAATATTAATATTACAAATGTTAAATCAGAAAAATAATATAAATGTCAATTTTAGTTAAATAAATGTCATGTTTAACTTACAATAAAATAAAAAAAAAAACGGAAAAATGTCAGACTGGTAACACTAGTCAAAATTATCAAAATTATACATGTCGAATCAAAAAGCAACAATCGCAGATGACTGTCGAATATCGTTAAGATTAGTTTTATTGTTTGAGATTGCCTAAAGATCCTATCAAATGTGTGTAACGAAACCATAGCGCGATTCAAAAAAGGAACAACGCCATCTATCGAGCTAGGAGGTACTTAACTCTTTGATGCGGTCCAGTTTTTCGAACTTCCTCAACAAAAAAACGCCTATTTTTTATTGATGGAAAGTGAATAATGAGGTCTATGGTGGAGCGAGCGTACCCAGAAGATGCCTGTTCACTCTTTCTTTGAAGGCAGATGGGTTATATGTAGAAGGGAACACAGACGCTGGCAGAGAGTTCCACACTTTGGCTGTGCACATAATAAAATGCGGAGGAGAAGCGCTGAGTACGACTAGTCGGGTTATCGATCAAGTACGGATGGCAGTTCATCTTGTATTCCGGTAGTAATAAAGCGATAGTGGAAATTTCTGCGCAATTGCGATTAGGTCGTGTAGTTTCTGCGCGCACTCACCAAAGTACAGTCTATAGGAGACCGACAGGCAAACAACACTACACCAATGAGCTAGGCTGTGAAGCTCAGCCACCTATGTCGCGTAACCTATGAGCCTTTTTGCTACGCCTTCCACCAAGTCCAATCCAGCAAGCTGGTATTTTGCTGAGCAAGTGCATAAGTGGCTGCAATACTCCATACAAAAACGGACTTATGCTTTGTACAGACTTAGAAAATGTCCAGATTAGTATCGCCTTACCCTGTTTAGGATGCTCAGCTTTTGACTCGATAAAACTACAATTTACATTCCAACTGTAAAACTACTATTTACATCTCATATACCAAATAACCTTTAAAACATTTCACCCGTTACCTACAATTATAGTCTTAGATTAAGACCATAAACAGTAGATAAAGCCTGAGTTAGCCCAGACTTAAAAAGTCTAAGTTTAACCTAGTTACAGTCTGTGGTAGCCGCTAACGCTTAAACGTCCTCGTTTAGGACGTTTAAGCGTTAGCGAATGGGCCTCACCTCGTTTGGTACTGAGATCTATTTGCTTACGTGATTAGCTTTTAGCGAAGGGACTGTTGGACAAATATATTGAGTTCCTTGGATTTGGTTTAGTTCATTAAAGTTCTGTATGTGTGTCTAGAATATTATATGATGTTTGGTAGACTGTTAATAATGCACTGCCTCTGCGGTAGAGTGGTTTAGGCGTTTGCCTTGTGACCCAGTAGTCGTGAGTTCGATTCCCACGGGAAGAGCATACTTAGTAAAGTTGTTTTCCAGTTTGACTAGGATATTGCAGGCTTGAATCACCTGATTGTCTGATAAAATGTGTGTACATGGTTCCGTGCTTCAGAAGGCACGTATATGCCATTGGTCCCGGCCGTCTAATGGCGGTCGTCAAATAAACCATGTCAGAGGCCCATGAGGTGGTTTAGAAACTCTGACACTAGGGTGTGTGGGGTTGTTAGACCTTAATGCCCACACGATAAGAAGAAGAAGTAAAGAATGAAATAGTATTTATCGTCACAGAACTGTGTTTTCCCCTCTGGCCCGGCCACGATGCCAAGCAAGGTCATCATTATGGTAGCAGGCTGTATGGATATGTACTTTGTGGTACAAGAAAGACAAGTAAAATAACGACAGTATTTGTTGACGCTGTAGCCGTCAAGGCCGTGCTTTGACGGCTACAGCGTATCCGTCAAAGCACGGCCTTGTTTAGATCGGCTGAAATCCAAAACTTTAATAGATGATTCGAGTCTGAGATAGATTTACGTGTTATGAAGAGGTACTAGTATTATGAAGAGGTAAAGTTTGTGAGGTTGCAGGGAGTAATCTCTGGATCTACTGAACTGATTTTGAAAATTATTTTACCAATAGAAAGCAACGTTATTAGTGAGTGTCATAAGCTATATATTAACTTGAAAAATACCACCTAACGAAGTGGGCACGGGTCAGCTAGTGTACTACAAAATAGACCTACTTATATTTAAAAGAAAATCTTTCAAATCTATTTAATAGTCACTTCAATTTTTCAGGTAGAGTCCTCATATTCACTGGTTTACCGGTTTCATAGACTGCGGTCTGAAATAAAAACATTCTATTCTATTCTATTACCTCAATGGGTAGACTACGCCTGACAATAATTCAATGACAATAGTATAACTTGACAATTTACAGTTGGTAACTATTCAAGTATGCGCTTAATACGCAATATCTAAAACTGAATGAAAAATTTAAGACACGTTTTATAGCCTACCATGACCTTGTTTGGCATCGCGGCCGGGCCAAAACGGAACATACTACAGAACTGAAAGATTCCTTAACGATCATATTAGTAGTGGGTACTTAATGTGTAGGTCTTGATTTTTAGTGGACTGCATAATAAAACGATTGCTTTAATACTCATTTTATTCACTGAGCACAGAAACACACAACAAAAGTTAGTTGGCAAGAGAGAGCCAACAGGAAGTCTCCATGACATTGACATTATGATTATTTTAACACAGACTAAAATTAACTTAGTGTTGCCATCAACACATAAAAAAAACTGGCCAAGTGCGAGTCGGACTCGCGTGCAAAGAGTTCCGTGCGAGTTGATTTTTTTTAACATGTTATTTTAACACTATAGAATTCTTATAGATTTTCATGTAATCTATAGGTAAAGATCTATTATCTTCTTTTTTTTACAAAATTTTAAGCTCAGTAGTTTCGTAGATAAGGGGGGCAATGGTAATTTTTCGTCTAATTTCTTGAATAACTTAATTTTAAAATTATGAAAAAAATATAAGTAAAACTCTCACAGTAAGCCCTTTCATTTGATATATCAGTCGATATTTTCCAAAAAACTTTTGGGCCGTAATAGTTGTTTCAATGCAGGTAGACCGACCAGGCTCGCGTTAATATGGCCATATCGGGAGACTAGTCGTGGAGGGTAGCGGGATCCGAGGCACGGTGCGCCGCTGGCCAACCGCAGGTAGTTGGGGGCCCAAGTAGTGTACTAGCCATACATGAAAGGCTGCCCCGCCAACTGTCGAAAAATCCCGGAATGCACCATCGTGCTGGTTGGCGACCAGACGAGAGGGCCCGATGGACATTTCCGTGGGGGCTCGGGCGTCCCCGCAATCTCCAAACTAGTTCCCAATGATGTCGTCCTGTCAGAGCATGCCTGAGGGTTAGCAGCATGGAACCTCATTTCACTTCCTTCTCCTCTAACCTACTAACTCAAAACCATATGGCCAGAAACAATTAGAGAAAAGCTGTACAGCGGCAGCACTCCCACTCGCATGGGGACGTCAACGCCCACCATCAGGAGTGGCTTTTCCCATACCAGCACACGGACCATGCTGGACGAGAGGCGCGAAAGCTGGCGCTTGCGTTAAATCTCACCCAGCTGGTCCAGGGGGCAACGAGGGTGCCGGATGTTGATTCGCACATAGCCAATTGCTTGAACCTTCTGCTGACAACAGATCAGACCGGTACTCGGTGTCAATTTCTTCTCCACTGGGTAGTTCCGACCACTGTCTGGTGAAGTCTGTGCCCGTCTACTCCCCGCCCGATCCTAGCCCAAGAGACACCCGGCGGGTATGGCGATACAGGTCAGCAGATTGGGATGGTATGCGATCATTTTTCGCATGTTACCCTTCGCAACCTACTTGCTTTCCTTCAACTGATGCTTCGTCGTTCGCTGACGCCGTGACGGATGTGTTGCGGAAGAGAATGGAGTACTACATTCCGTTCTCAGACGTAGCAATGTCTGGCGAAGCTCGCCCATGGTTTGGTGCCGAGTGCAATCGCGCTAATGCGATAAAACATGCGGCGTACCTAGCATGGGTCGACGCCCGTGCGCGCAAACCAAATGACGTGATTCAGAAGAAGAGAGCCCTTAACAGGGCTGCCAAGTCCTGCAAGAAGGTGTTGCGGAGGGCTCGGTTTGACCACATTAGCCAAATAGGGAACAAACTTGCCTCATACCCAGCAGGTAGTAAAGCTTTTTAGTCCCTGGCTTAGTCGGTCGAATCGAACTTCTGCCGCCCCTCACTACCACCACTGCTGAGACCCGATGGGTCGCTGGCCCACTCCGCTGAGGAGAAAGCAAAGTTGTTTGCTTCTATGTTTGCGGAATCGTCGCGTCTGGATCCTGGTGGCGCGAGGCCCCCTGCTTCTCCTGATGGATGCGAGTCGAGTATGTCGAACATTCGCAATTCATCAGAAGGACGTTCTTCGGGTATTGCATAACCTAGAGGTGAATAAGTCTAGTGGCCCCGACGGGATACCGGCAATTGTTTTGAAGACTTGTGCGCCTGAGTTGTCTCCAATCTTGACACGCCTATTTCGCCTTTCGTTTGAGACTGTAAAAGTACCGAATGCTTGGAAGCAAGTTAACGTGCAGCCCGTGCCCAAGAAGGGTAGTCGAGCTGACCCGTCGAATTACAGACCCATCTCGGTAACGTCCATACTCTGTAAGAGTATGGAAGGCGTGCTGAATCGTAAGCTCCTAGCATACCTAGAAGCGAATGATATCCTTAGCGACCGACAATACGGGTTCCACCGAAATGGGTCTACTGTGGATCTTCTAGCGTATGCCATTCACATCTGGAGTGAGGCCATAGAGAAGCACGGGGAGGCACTTTGCGGTCTCCCTTGATATCTCAAAGGCCTTCAACAGGGTCTGGCAAGATAGCCTTATTAGTACGCTTCCTTCCTTCTGTCTGCCCGCCGGATTGTGTGATTGGATTGCAGATTTCCTGAGGGATCGGTCTATCCGAGTGGTCATAGATGGCTGCTCGTCCGGACTGCACTGTTGCCGAGAGATACGTGTCCGACGCACAAGCTGGTGGGTCGCAGATCCGGTCTCTCCGGGAGGCTATGGTTGAGCGCTTGAACTTGTCCTTGCAGGCTGTCTCTGAATGGGGCGATGCCAATCTGGTCAAGTTCAATGCTGCTAAGACCCAAGCGGAATAAAGTTCCACCCAGCTCATTCTTTTCGTGGTGTAACCGTGCCGATAACCGACCGACTTGAGCTTCTTGGTGTTACGTTAAAATCTACCCTCAATTTTGGCCCGTTCATAGAGGAAAAGGCTCAAGTGGCTGCCAGAAAGTTGGGGGTCCTAGCAAAGGTGAGACGGTACTTCACCCCGGAACAGCTGCTCAAGCTCAATCAAGCGCAAGTTCGATCGTGTATCCATACCGTGTACCGTGTACCGTGTGTGTGTGTGATCGTGTATCGTGTACTCCAGTACTACTCTCATCTTTGGGACGGATCTGCCAAATACCAGCTTGATGTCCTTGAGTCAATCGAGAAACGAGCCAAGAGGATCATCGGTAATGACAGGCTCGTCTAGTCGAAGCTCCAAAGTCTTGAGCATCGACGCCAAATTGCTGGCTGGTCGGTTTTCTATCGCTTGCATTTTGGGGAGTGTGCGACGGAATTGCATGATTTAATTCCGCCAAGCCCGTTCCATCATCGGACCACAAGACGAACGGCAATGCGCCACCTGTACATGGTGGACATCTCACCGACACGCACTAAACGTTTCGGGAATACATTCATAGTGCGTATAGCTAAGGAGTGGAATTCCCTGCCAGAGTCTGTGTTTCCAGATAGCTACAACTTGGAAGTCTTTAAGACAAGAGTGAATAGGTTGCTTCTAGGCAAACGTGCTCCATCTTCGACCGCATCATCGCTTACCATCAGGTGAGATTGTGGTCAAACGTATGCCTATATATAGTTTAAAAAAAATGTTTATTATTTACTCCTCACCTCAGGGTATTAAAGTATACTTCATACAAAAAAGCCAGTCTTTGTTTTTAGAAATAATTAAAACAATTTAATGCAATTTCAATATACAGCTCAGTAACTTGTAGCACACCTGAAATATGTAACATTTTTTTAAAATACACATCCTACTAATATTACAAAAATATGAAAGTTTGTATGCTTGTAGATATGTTTGAATGTGTGTGGCTCAATCACGCAAAAACGGCTGAAGGCATTTGGATGTGGCACACATGTAGTTCACATCCTGGAATAACACACCTCTATGTGTTCCAGTGGAAGCTTTGTGTTCCATTTGGGCCGTATAAGTTATTATCACTTTGAGGAAGGCGGAGTTACTACGGTCTCGTCAAAATATACTCCACTGGTCGGTCCATAAGCATATGAATTTATAATAAATTGAAGCCTAAGCCTTCCACTCGGGGCTTCAGCTACTGAATTTATTCAAAAATAAATACTACCGTCGGACAAAAGGACCACAAGGGTTAAATAAAATGGAAGCGATTTCGACCATATTCTATGAACAAACATATTGGTTTTCTCACCTGACCGAACCCAGTGTTACTGTGAAGAAAGAAAACATATCCTGCTTTTAAAGGAATTTCAGTCAGTCACAACAGGAAAAAACGTCCACTGCTGGACATAGGCTTCGACCAAAGGGGGGTTTGCCATAATCGCCGCGCTTGGCAGGCGGGTTGGCGATAGCAGTGTATGGTATTGCGTTTTACAGAGAACGCTGCTGCCCATTCTCTGGTCCCTTAGTCGCCTCTTACGACACCCACGGGAAGTGATGGGATGGTATTATTCTTTTACGGCACCATACGGCACTAAGGTATTTACACTGCTTTAAAGCACTGTGAACCTTGTCCTCATTTGGCGTTCAACAATACCATAATCAATATGAAAAAATTCTTCCGTTACTGTCTGAGTGGCTCAGAAAACGCACAGACGAAACTATTGGTCGTAAAAAGCTGAAAGCATGTTGGTTCCTTCGTGTGTAACTGTGTATAGAGTAGTTCTAAAAGAGGATTTTACGAAATTCCTACTGGAACGGGAAAAAACGGGATACGCGCGCACAAAGTCGCGGGCAAAATCTAGTTATCGTAAAAAAACCATTTTGCAAATTAATACATATACAACCTGTTACAGAATAAACGCAATACCTCTTAAGGGGTCATTGAACTCGTCATTAAGAACAACTTTTACTATGGGACCAACAATGAAAACGCGAAAAAAAATCGACTCCCCCATACATTTCTGTGCGTATAACTCGACAAAATGTACTGAACAGCAGATTTTTTTTTCGCGATTTCGGTATTGGTCCCATAGTGAAAGTTGTTCATAATGACGAGTTCAACGACCCAATGGCGTTTATTTTGTTGAATATGCATGTTTATTTGTGGATAATCAGTTCTAGCAGTTTATCAACTCTACAAACAAAAAAACATAATTTAAACTGAGCCACTTCCAAAAATTTTATGTCCACTTATACCACGAACGCATCATTAACGAGAAAACAATGGCGTGTGTCGACGCCACTGACCGCCACTTACAAGCTAAAAATCTTAGCACTTTGTTGCTAACATGGCTTCTAATAGCTCCATATTGTGGTTTGAGCTAATGTTGGTGTAATGGTGTCTTGTCAAGTTCAAACTTTTATTCGACTGCCCGTCTTTTTAAGAGGAAATGCTGGCGGCGAGACTTTGTATGTAAAAAGTCATAATTCGAGGTTTGGTTCTCGACTGTTTTCTCCTCCAACATTGGACCGATATAAGAGATATTTAACAAACTAAATAAAAACGATGTATACTGTGTCTCTGTTTTCCTTTTTATTAATAGTTGCCAAATTTGTACACTAGGGCTCTGTTGACAGCGATTTATCGGAAAAATTTTGAGCATTTTGTGAGAGTTCTAGTGCTTATACGGTTAATAAAACATAGGGTCACAGAATATATCCTTCTTATCAATTTGTGAAATATCTTTTAAATCGGACCAATATTGGAGGAGAAAACAGTCGAGAGCCAAACCTCGAATTACGACTTTTAACATACAAAGTATCGCCGCCAGCATTTCCTTTTAAGGATGAGAAATCATCAAATGACTCCATCTGCTCTGGGTGGAGTGGAAGGGAGTGTCCGACTCTTACTAACTAAAACCCATCCATGTTCCTCCTAATGCCCTTTGCGTTCCAGAGCCGCGGTGACTCTTTCGAACATATTCCGCAACTCTGGATCCGGCTGCCCTAGAAGGAAGGTTCGTTTATTGTATGTGTGTCTATTTCTATACCACGTCATGTAGCCTAAACGACTTGACAAATTTTATTTAAAAGATCAGAGAGCCAATTCTAATATTTTTTAGGATTCCCAAAAAAAAAACGGAACCCTTATAGGATCACTCGGGTCTGTATGTCCGTCTGTCACAGCCATTTTTCTCCGGATCCACTGGACCGATTCTGTAAAAATTTGGTACTAATATGGACTTCTGTGACCCAAATACGAACTTGTTACGTAAATCATTATGTTTATTAGTATGGGCGTCACGTTAGGGCGTCAAACTAGAAAATTAAAAAAAAGTTTTTTGAACAATATCGTATGACATTTCAAATTAAAGGGCTTACTGTGAGGGTTTTAACTATATTTTTTTCATAATATTAAAAAAATGGTTTAGAAGTTATTCAAGAAACTGATCCTAAAAATTTGTCAAAAATGGAGATAACAGATTTTTACCTACAGATTACAGGAAAATCTATAAGAAGTCTATAGTGTTAAAATAACATGTTAAAAGAATTAAATTCGTTCGGAACTGTTCGGAACTCCTTGCACGCGAGTCCGACTTGCACTTGGTCAGTTTTTTTAAACAAAGTTCGCATTGGTATGTCTATCGCAAACTGTCATAAATGCTGAAATATTGTGAGTGAGTTGCCAATGCGAAAATTGGTTGAAAATTAGTAGAATTGACACTGGTATCATCAGTACGTCTACCACGAGTTTTATCAATCTATACTCGCTAGCGACTGTAGTTAAAAAACTGTATGAAAACTTTGAAAAAACAAGTTTTTAATTTATTTGTTTAAGTTATTAACAAAGAAGTAAGCAAGTTGCAAGTAAAACTTTAGGTAACAACTAAAAAATAGATTAGAAACTTGTTTTTTTAAAGTTTTCATACATTTTTTTAACTACAGTCGCTAGCGAGTATAGATTGATAAAACTCATGGTAGACGTACAGATTCAGATATAGAATACAATGATTTTGAAAAAAAAAACCAAGATGGCGGGCGCCGAATCAAAGTAGTTGAATTTAAATAACCAAAATTCCACAAACTGCTTAAAAATTACTTGTTTGGGACTTCGAAGTCGGTTTTTCCGGTTGGTTGTAAAGAGAAGTCGGTTAAAAACACAGCTCTAAGAAAATCTTGTTTGTTTCAAGTTTTCTCAGAATCCAAATAAAGAAGACATGGTAAACAAATTAAATCAAAACAAACAAAGCGAATGGAATAATAATATTATGTTAGAATAAAATATACGGTGTGCGCCATTTGAGCCCTTTCTTCCGGTGTCTTAATGTTGTTGTGACAAATGACAGCCCAAATGAACGGGTATTAAGAGGAGGCCTACTGTGTTGTGTGAGTGAGCAATTTAGTCGACTTCTTGTCGAGTTGTCAGTGAGAATAATGTCCTTGCCGAGGTGTTTGTGAGAATAATGTTCTTGAGAACTAAAGTCGCCGACATTGCGCGTAGAATCAGCATGCTGAAGTGAAAGTGGGCCAGCCATGTCTACAGACGAACAGGCGGTCCCTGGAGCAGATATGTGTTAGAGTGGAGACCGCGTATGGGCAAACGTAGTGTGGGACGCCCTGCGACACGATGGATCGATGATGAAGATGGCTGGCAGCGGATGGATACGGACTGCTCAGGACCGGGATGGTTGGGGCTCTTTGAGGGAGGCTTACGTTCAGCAGTGGACGAATACATATTCATATTCATTTATTAAATTTGTGAACACAGGGTGCAAAGATCGGTCACCTCCTTCTGCGAAGCAGTGATGCTAGCGAAGGAGGAGGCTGAACGCGTGCGAGAGAGGGAACGCCCCAGCCGCCACAACAGAAGAAGACGTCCCGGGCGTCGGGAATCGCAGAGTGATTCCCGGCCACCGTAGGCGCAGGTCTGCGGACGGCGAGCGTTGGGTGGCTCGTCATCCGATCAGGACCACGCCCAGGTCGACGGCGCGCTGTGTTCCACGCGCACCTCAAAGAGATGTCAGCAAAGTAGACGGGGCCCGGTAGGGCCAGTGCCTGCCGGGGTTGCGGAATCTGTTCGAAAGAGCCGCCGCGGCCCTGGAACACAAAGGGCATTAGGAGGAGCACGGATGGGTTTTAGTCAGTAAGAGTCTGACACTCCCTTCTGCTTCACCCAGAGCGGGAGGGGTCATTTGATGATTTCCCATCCATAAAAAAAAAAAAAGGGTACAAAGATGTTTTATAAAAATGCTTGGTCCATCCTATGTTCCGCCGAAAGGCATACAAAATAGTGTCGCTAAAGTCTGTTATCAAATTTAAATTAATTATAAAAGGACGACGAGGATTATTAACATTATTAGCATGGACGACCGAGCTTGGGCTCAAGCTACTCTTCCCATTCGTATGGGAGGCCTCGGCGTCCGCAAAATTACCAGTATTAGTTTACCGGCTTTTATATCTTCGGTTCATGGTACTGATAAATTAATCAGGAATATCCTAGCTTCCACACTGATTGATTTTGATGTGCCGTGCTTCACCGAGGCTGTGAATGCCTGGAAACTAGCTTGCCTGAATGTAAATCTACCCGACAACCCATCATACCAGAGACAGTGGCATGAGCCGGTCTGCAGAGAAGTTCAGAGGAACCTTATAGCCACTTCTACTTCTACTGAAGAGCGTGCGCGCCTGCTGGCTGTGGGTGTGTGGGGTTCGGGCCTCTGGCTTCACGCACTACCGTCGTCGAACTTAGGCACCTTGTTCGACGATACAACTTTCCGCCTCGCTGCTTCCCTTCGCTTAGGCGCATCGTGTTGTTCTCCTCATCGTTGTCACTGTGGCGAAGCTGTCAACAGCCTCGGGCACCACGGTCTCTCATGCAGTCGAAGTGCGGGTCGCTTTGCACGGCACGCAAACATCAACGACATTATCCGACGCGCTCTTGTCGCCGTCGGCGTTCCAGCCGTACTAGAACCCAATGGCCTAGCACGCGACGACGGCAAGCGACCGGACGGTATGTCTTTGTTTCCATGGAAGATGGGTAGGCCATCTCATGCTTGCGCCATCCCATCTTCCTAGCTCGTCGTGCTGTGCTGGTACTGCCGCTGCTGAGAACCTCAAGCGGCGGAAATATAATAACCTTGTTGGCAATTATATTTTTGAGCCGTTTGGGGTTGAAACTCTTGGACCGTGGGGTCCGAGTGCTCATGCCTTATTTAAAGATCTTTCTAAATGCTTAGTTGACACTTCGCGTGACCCAAGGGCTGGCTTTTACCTCGGACAGAGAATAAGAATTGCCATACAACGTGGCAATGCTGCCAGTCTTTTGGGCTCACTTCCGGTGGACAGCGATGCGGACGAATTTTTTGACGCCTTATCTTAGGTAGGATATTTTATTTTAAGTGTATATATTTAATACTTTAATGCTGTACCTAGTTCATATCTAAATAAACATTATAAGAGTACAAAATCTCATAAAAATACAATGTCAGCAATATTAAATTAAATAGTACAAAAAAGTCATAAAAAAAAATACGTCAGCAAAAAAAATATATTAAAATTAAATTAATTATAACCGTGTCAAATCTCTTAATATTACTATGTCACCAAAATTATAAATGTCAAAGTTAAAATTAAAATGTACACAATCATCTTATCAAAATTTGTCATTAAGGTATTCATCGACAGAGTAATATGCCTTGTTATTCAATAATTTAAAAAGCCGAAGTTTAAAATTATTTGCGCTCTCAGCTGATATAATTTGATTTGGTAATTTATTGTATAGTTTGGGAGCCATTGCATACTGACTGAAATGAAAATGATAATGTTCTTGTCGGATTGTCTGTGTGAATACTAAAGGTGGACTGGTAGAGAATGCCTCGTTGCATTAGGTCCGCCTATGTACCACTATTGTACATGCAGTTTAAATAAATAATAAATGTTCTTGTCGAGTTGTCTGTGCGAATAATGTGGCTTACTTATACTTGTGTAGTAAAAATAAATGGACTTGATTTTTAGCATCATTTCAGTCGAAAGACGTCCTCAGTTAGAGATAGACGTCCCCCAAGTGTCGCCACATTGATCGCTTTTGTGCGTATAGCATCCATAGGATTCCCACGGTTTTCACCATGTCATCGGTCCACCGTGATCACCTTGCTCCCCGATTTCTACTTGTCGGACTCGCGCACGAGGGGTTTCGTACCATCGTATTTTTATTATTTGTTGTTAAAGCGGCAACAGATATACACACTCTGTGAAAATTTCGACTGTCTACCTATTACAGTTCATGAGATCCAGTCCCCTGACAGACAGACAGACGGACGGACGGACGGATGGACGGACAGACGTGTTCCGCAGATTATCCTTCAGGTACGGACCCTAAAAATGTGCAGAATGAATGTGATAATATTATGATATATTCATCAAATAAACTGAAACCAACCTTCAAAACCAACAACACTATTTAAAGAGAAAACTTTATACAAGCTCGCAAGCACATAATTCCTTTAATTTGACGACATAATCCGATCACAACACTCTACACACATATTATTCTATTACTTATAAGTACAACACTATAATAATTATGCGAGCTCATGCTAAATTAAGACGGAATCCTTGGAAACTACCTATTATTATTAATTTTCATCGTCACAGCCCACTTGGGAGGGTAGATAAGTGAGTTGAACACTTATGAGAAACGTTATTTAAGAGAATTAGTTGGTCCCTTGATTCGCCAAGGTAGTAAAGGGTGAGTAAACGATGGGTCGTTTTGGGCTAAGTAACTCTTCGTTTGTCTTTGAGATTATAATCTTAAAGACAAACGAAAGATTTTCTCGGAAGATAAATAATTATTTATCTTCCGAGAAAATAATATAAAAAGTAGGTACTAAGCAGTAAGTAAATAGCTATAGAAAATGTTGTAAACTATCACGACTCTCTGATAAATTATTTATTTAATTTAAACTTCTTCTTCGTATCGTGTGGGCAGTAAGGTCTAACGACCCCACGCGCCCTAGTCGTGTAGTGTCAGAGTTTCTAAACCACCTCAAGGGCCTCATGACATGGTTTATTTGACGACCGCCATTTGGCGGCCGGGACCACCGGCTTATACGGGCCTTCCCAAGCGCGGAATCATCTTTTTACCAGACAATCAAGTGATCCAAGCCTGCAATGTCCTAACTAAACTGGAAACAATTTTACAAAGTATGCTTTCCGTGGAAATTAAACCCATGACCACCGGGTCACAAAGCAAACGCCTAAACCGCTCGACCACGGAGGCAGTCAAGACTTTATTTACAGTACACACATACATTAATATCGGTCAACAGAACCTTTTCAAATGTACAATAGAAGTGACTTGTATACCATGGATGAATACACATAGTTTTACACACTAGGCTTAATGCGCAGTATACAGGGGCGGTTTAGAACAGCCCTGCGGACACGGGTGTTATGGTAAAAAGGCGAACAGAATGCAACAAGGCATTCTCTATGCGTCAACACAAACACATCCATTATATCCTTTGAGTGACCTTGGTTTCCTTCTTAGATGTCATAAATTAATGGCCCCTGTTTACAACGATCTAGGTTGTTTGGCATTTGATGGACATCCATGGATGTCCTCCACAATGGGGTGGGCAGAAGACTATATTGCCGAGTAATCCCACACTTTCAACTGCCTTTGGCTCAGGCACTGTAGATCTTGACCAGTTCGTCACGCTCCCCCAACCAGATATATTATTGCCTCGCTTGACCTCATGCGGACCCCATCACAGATGCTTAATTGCTTAAATCCTTAGTATTTATAATTACTAATCTATACTATATAATATATAAAGCTGAAGAGTTTGTTTGTTTGTGTGTTTTTTTGTTTGCTTGAACGCGCTAATCTCAGGAACTACTGGTCCGATTTGAAAAATTCTTTCAGTTTTAGATAGCCCATTTATCGAGGAAGGCTATAGGCTATACGGGAAATTCCTACGGGAACGGGATAAACGCGTACGAAGTCGCGGGCGAAAGCTAGTAATTGTTATAAATGCGAAAGTAACTGTCTGTTTCTTGCCGCTTTACGTGTAACGGCTGAACGAATTTGGATGGAACTTTGCACACAAGTAGACCAAATCCTAATTATAAGATACTTTTAGGGTTTCGAACTAAAAACGGAACCCTTATAGGATCACTCGGGTGTCTGTCTGTCTGTCCGTCTGACACAGCCAGTTTTCTTCGGATCTACTGGACCGATTTTGTTGAATTTGGTACACATATGGGTTTTTCTGACCCAAACACGGACGCGTTACGTAAATCATTAATTTTTTTGTATGGGGGTAACTTTTGGGGGTCAAACTAGAAAATTTCAAAAAAAAAGTTTTTGGACCGTGTGACATATCAAATGGAAGGGCTTACTGTAAGGGTTTTAAATATATTATTTTCGTAATTTTAAAATAAATGGTTTTGAAGTTATTCAAGAAATTAGACGAAAAATGACCACTCCCCCTTATCTCCGAAACTACAGAGCCAAAAATTTAAAAAAATAAAATGGAGATGATAGATCTTTACCTATACATTACAGGAAAACCTATAAGAAGTCTATTGTGTTAAAATAACACGTTAAAACAATGAAATTCTTTCGGGCCCTTTGCACGCATGTCCGACTCGCACTTGGCCAGTTTTTATCTTAGAACTATGTTCTTTTGGGATAAGCTCCGATATTCATAGCGAAACTGCTGGCTATTAAATTTTATAATATCAGTAGTAGGGAAAGATGGTCCTTCGTAAACCACAATATACAAGACCCATTAAAATAAATCTCGACATTCGAGAGAATTATTTGGTCCTTTAATACGAAGCATTCAAAAATATCGTTCTGCTAATTGTTAGTACTGTAATGACTATTATGCTAAATCGAATAATCGTTTATCCGGTACTTAGTAAGAGTTTAGGTGGTAACGAGAAATTAATGATCGTGAAATTACTATTGTTACAGCTTAATATAAAACGAGCGATTCTTGATTGTTTGTGAAATATGGTTTTGGCTCTCATCTGGGAGTTAGTGTGGAGATTAAAATGTTTATTGATAATATGAGTTTGTTCGGAATAAATAAAACAAATGAGGGATTTATAATAAAGAATTCTTGACGGGTCGTGTATTACAGACTAGTTGGAAGCATATTTGAATAGATTTACGGGGCTTATGACTGGGAATTTTTGGCTATAAATCGATTCAGGAAATCCGATTATTATCTATACTAATATTATAAAGAGGAAAGATTTGTTTGTTTGTTTGTTTGAACATAATAGGCTCCAAAACTTCTGGACCGATTTGAAAAATTCTTTCAGCAATGGATAGCTAAATTATCAGAGAGTAACATAAGCTATATTTTATCCCCTTCTCCCACGGGAACGGAAACTACGCGGGTGAAACCGCGTGACGTCCACTAGTATTTATAATAACTTAAAGACCTGAAGTGCGGTTACAGGTTTTTTAGGGTCCCGTACCCAAAGGGTAACCAACGGAATCCTATTACTAAGCCTCCGCTGTCCGTCCGTCAGTCCATCCGTCTGTCTGTCAGCAGGCTATATCTCATGAACCGTAATAGGTAGACAGTTGAAATTTTCACAGATTGTGTGTTTCTATTACCGCTATAACAAAAAAAAAGTTTATGGTTCGGAACTCTTTGTGTGCGAGTCCGACTCGCACTTGACTGGTTTTCAAAACCAAACTAGAAGTTGAATAACATAATCTGCAACGAAATAAAAGGATTTCTCCTCTAAACTCAGAAAGGCGAGGTAATAAAATAAGGCTGCAATTCGATCGGTTGACATACCGGTCGTGACTGCAATACGCACGAACTCTCACGAAAATACACGAATATAAACGAAGACTTTTCAATAGCCTTCGGGATCAGAAATGCAATGGTGTTACTGTGTTCCTTCCATTGTCATGTATATTTTGAAATGAAAGCTGTTTAATATAAAATGTAGGTTTTATTTTTTCGTAAACTGGCACTTCGACCGCGACTTCATCCGCGCTGCAATTTTCTTAAGAATGCCTAATTTTTTTCGAGACTGTTTATATACAAAACTTTCCTCGAGAATCATTATACCCATTGGTGACCACAGCATGAAAATCGGTGCCGTAGTTTTTGAGTTTATCGCGACCAGACAGACTGACGCGGCGGAGGACTTTGTTTTATAATAAGTAGTGGTAGTGAAGTGATACATAATAGTTAGGCATGCCATTGGAGAAAGTATGACTGGAAAAGTTGATTCAAATGTAGATCTCGGATGAATTTAGGATCTTTTAGTTATGCTGGTAATTTCTGGTTTCCCGAGAGGAAAGAAGTCTTGCTAGAATTGCTTAAGTGGCTGTATATACACAGTGAATATTGCACACATTGATTGCAAAACTTTTATCGAGTGTGGCCGAAGTGACGACAGTGCACCGGCTTAAAAGACTGCTGTTCTTTGCTTTCAAAGCCGTGGTAACTCTTTCAAATAAATTCCGCAACCCCAGCAACGCGCGAAGTGTTCAGCATTGAACGTCTTTCGACTGTCATCATATACCTTGCGTTTTTCCAACTATGTTGGAAACTGATTCCACCAAACCGGATTCAGTTGAATACCAGTATTTTTAACCGACTTCCAAAAAAGGAGGAGGTTCTCAATTCGGTGAGTATTTTTTTTTAATGTACGTACACCGATTACTCCGAGGTTTCTGATCCGATTTCTGTGATTCTTTTTTAGTTCGATGCAGTATACTTGCCATTTGGTCCCATAAAATTTGATCCGGTTTAGTTGAGTAGTTTTTATTTTATGAGCATTTTTGCTTATTTCAATTTCTGTGTTTTCGAGGACGTCGTCCAAGTATCGCCACTTAAAAGTGGAAATAAAAAACTTTTTGCAAATAAATATAACCGACTTCCATACCAAACACAACAAAGAATAAAATAACCTTAATCGGAAGTCGGTGTTAAAAAACAAAGAAACAAAACCAAAAACACCGACTTCCGAAATTAAGGTTATTTTATTCTTTGTAGTGTTTGGTTTGGAAGTCGGTTACATTTTTTTGTAAAAAAAAAATTAAGTGGTACGGCCGTCTACTTGGCAAGACTGGAGTCACATTTTCAGGCTTCTGGCAATCCATAACGACTGCCAAAGATCAACAAATGACAGCCAGGATCAACGGCTTACCGTGCTTTCCGAGGCACGGAAGAATCTCGATATGTTAAAATGGTCTCCCATTCGCAGACCGCCCTCGGTAAGCGTTGTTTAACCTTGAAGATCGACCCGTGCGGCTGTTATTTCTTAGCCAAGAGCTCCTCAACGTCAAAAATCTATACTATATATTTATACTCTATATTAATATATAAAGCTGAAGAGTTTGTTTGTTTTGCTTGAACGCGCTAATCTCAGGAACTACTGGTCCGATTTGAAAAAATCTTTCAGTGTTAAATAGCCCATTTATCGAGTAAGGCTATAGGCTATATATCATCACGTTACGACCAATAGGAGTGGAGCAGTAATGAAAATTGTTACGCACACGAAGTTGCGCGGGTCAGCTAGTAATATATAAAACTGAAGAGTTTGTTTACTAGTTTGCTTGAACGCGCTAATCTCAGTAAGTCCTGTTCCGATTTGAAAAATTCTTTCAGTGTTAGATAGCCCATTTTTCGAGGAAGGCTATATTCTATTTATCATCACGCTAAAACCAATATGAGCAGAGCAGACGAAGTTGCGCTGGTCAACTGGTTACTTATATATCTCCAATACTCAACCTATACGTATGAATACTAAATTAGCATATTTGCCTTTTTTTGTTTTTACGGATGGGAAATCATCAAATGACTCCTCCCGCTCTGGGCAGAGCAGAATGGAGTGTCAGACTCTTACTGACTAAAACCCATCCGTGTTCTTCCTAATGCCCTTTGCGTCCCAGGGCCACCCTTTCGAACAAATTCCGCAACCCTGGCCATGTAAGCCTTCGTTTAGAATAGTGCGTTTAAAAACAAATGATTCGATTCAAACATGCGTACTATTCGGAAACCACGCACACGATCAAAGTGATCCTCCCAATTAGCCGATTAGTTCGCGCACATTAGCGATCCGTCCTTGTAGCGACATTATTAGCGTTCTGTTAAATAGTTCGATAGCTACAGCGCTTGTTTATTCCGTGTGACGAATTAGGCTGAAATATTCTTGTAAAAGGTATTGTTTTAAAGGATTTAGGAGTAATATAATAGACATAGTAGCTCCCTACCTGGCTGTAACGTTTAATAAATGTGTGGATTTAGGAACTTTTCCTGATCTTATGAAGAGTAGTAAAGTCATGCCTTTATTTAAATCAGGTAATAAAAATGACATAGGCAACTTCCGGCCTATCTCCATCTTACCTGCATTTAGCAAAATATTTGAAAAGTTAATACTCAAGCAGTTGTTAATACATTTTAATTTAAATAGACTACTCCATAATGAACAGTACGGCTTTACAAAAGGTCGTTCGACTACAGATGCGGGTGTCGCTCTCCTAAAACATATATTTAACGCATGGGAGAACTCGCAAAATGCAATTGGAGTTTTCTGTGATCTCTCCAAAGCCTTTGATTGCGTACACCATGACACGCTTTTGCGTAAACTACGTCACTACGGTCTCCAAAGCGAAGCTCTTAACGTAATTGATTCATATTTACATAATAGGTTCCAATGTGTTGATGTCAATGGTGTGAAATCTTCCGGGCTACCAGTGTATCTAGGTGTGCCTCAAGGCTCAATACTGGGTCCCTTCTTGTTTCTGGTGTACATAAACGATCTACCATTCTTCTTAAAGGGTATCTGTGACGTAGTATTTTTTGCGGATGATACCTCTCTTATCTTTAAAGTAGATAGGAATAGACAAGATTTCGATAACGTAAACAACGCTCTTTCAATGGTTACGGATTGGTTTACGACAAATAATTTAGTTCTAAATGCCAATAAAACGAAATGTATAAAATTTGCCTTGCCTAATGTTAGAAATTTAGGACCCAATATAATCTTAAGTGACGAGGTGCTTGAAACTGTAGACACGGCAGTATTTTTGGGCATAACTGTTGATTCCAAACTACAATGGGGCCCACATATATCAAGCCTATCGGGAAGGCTCAGCTCTGCCGCATACGCCGTCAGGAAAGTAAGACAATTTACTGATGTTGACACAGCTCAGTTAGTCTATTTTAGTTATTTCCATAGCGTTATGTCCTACGGTATTCTATTGTGGGGAAAAGCTGCTGATATACAAAATATATTTGTCTTACAAAAACGTGCCGTGCGTGCAATATATCAGCTAGGGTCAAGAGTTTCTTTAAGAGAAATCTATAAGTAGCATCTCAATTCATTTTTGCAAACATTTTATATATTAGGCAAAATATATATTTATACAGTAAAACGAGCGACATCCACAGCTTTAACACCAGAAACAAGCACAAGCTACATGCTCCTTCCCACCGACTTCGTAAGGTCCACGACTCATTTGTGGGGCTCGGTATCCGTTTATACAATAAACTTCCACTTTCTTTTCTTGACCTGCCTTTTAACTCATTTAAAGTTAAAGTTAAATCTAACCTTTGTTCGAAGGCATACTATTCTATTAATGATTATTTAGACGATAAGAATAGTTGGTCGCTGTGTTAAACGCAAGACAATGTCATAATTATCATGTTCTTTCTCTTTAAGTAATTAGCTTATGACAGGTTATATGTATTCATATAATATTGTTTTTTTTTTGTTTTTTTTATTATTATTATTATTTTTTTTTTATATATCTGACTATGTAAGTCAATTCGTTGGTTTTTTTTTACATACATTTCTATGTTTATCAATATCATAGTGTGCTAGCTAACAAGTTATAAGTTTTGTGTCATGTATTAATTACTTAGCAAACTTTTATATAGATTCAATTTCTTAAAACGTAACAGACAGATGTGTTGCTGGGGAGTTTGTTGGCCACTTCTTCTCCACAGCTAAAACACTAGGAAGTGGTGACGGGCGGGCGTTTTGGGGGACTGTCTTTTGTAAAACTTGACGTTCAAAAAGTGCTGGCTCTCAGCCTAATTTGAATAAACGACTTTTGATTTTGATTTTGATTTAATTGTGTTTAAAATAATATTTTTAGCGTTCCGTAACCAAAGGGTACCCTATTACTAAGCCTCCGCTGTCCGTCCGTCCATCTGTCTGTCTGTCAGCGGGCTGTATCTCATGAACCGTGATAGGTAGACAGTTGAAATTTTCATTGAGTGTGTATTTCTGTAGCTACATTAACAAAAAATAATACAAATTAAGTAAAATGACAACCATACAAGAAGCACGTTTTTTTCGACTTATGGTACGGAACATTTCGAGTGCAAGTCCGACTTGCACTAGGCCAGTTTTTTTAAAACTTCTTGTGAGCAGCTAGTCTAATCTGTAAATAACTATTTCGATATCGAGCTTCACCTGTTGACAAAACTCATAAAGTGAGCTTTATGCACACAACATAAAGGTCTAGGAAAATGTTGTTACAGAATAGCACTACAGAACCCAGTAAAAAAATAAAAGCAATTTAGTATCAGTTTTAAATAAGTTTGGAATTATTTACTGTTATAAAATTATATTTAGTGTTAGATAGCCCATTTATCGAGAAAGTCTATAGGCTATATATCATCACGCTAAGACCAATAGGTGTAGAGCAGACGAAGTTGCGCGGGTCACCTGGTAATAAATACAAAACTTTCAGAAAATATCTCGACTTGCTATGCCACTAGTAAAGGCGTAGTACAGGTTATATAGGTAATATTGTTATCTCTGATGTGCGATATGGTTGGCGCCAGATAAACTTGCAATAAAGTACATTGACCTTTCCCTAATATTATCCCTTCGTAGATACCCGAACAATAAATTATGAACCGTTTTTCATTCCTAGAGAACGTAAAGGATCACGACAGAAGTCGATTCAGGACAGCTTTTTGTCTATATTTCTGTTTTTGATATTAAGATAGTCAACAAATGTATGTTGGGTCAATGACCGTTATTGCACATTTATCTGGTTTCTACCATAGACACATCATTGTACGGTACAATCCAAAAACGTAAACCCTGCCAATTCAGGACAAACAGACATCCTATTTTTAGCCACCTCCCCACTAAATTCTCACCAAAAACTTTCACAAAAACCACGCAACCGATACACTCTGGAAAGCGTTGTCTAAAGAGTAAAGTTCCACACAATTGTACGGGGAACAGGTAAAACTAGAATCAGACGAATAGTTTGTACATTTGCCCTGCGGAACCTTGGGGCTGTTTGCGAAGTCGGCTAAGCGGGTTCCGGCAGCGTTTTGAATAAAATTCGCGAGTGTGAAATGTTTTGTGGAGCTGTGTGGAGGTTGCGACTACGACTGTGATCGTTGTGCTACTGGTTGCTGGTTGTTGTTGTATTGACTGTAGCTATATCAGTATGCCATGCCTTTTCACTATTTTACTGGTAGAGAATGCCTTGTTACATTAAGTCGCCCTTGTATCACTACTGTAACTACATAAAATTTAAGTAAATAAATAAACAATCCTAAAACGGCGCAAATAACCTAATTCAGAATTATATCCAACGTGTAACAGAATAAACGCAATATCTCTTAAGGGATCATTGTACTCATCATTATGAACAACTTTTACTATGGGACTAATCGAGAAATCGCGAAAAATAAATCAGCTGTTCAGTACATTTTATTGAGTTATGCGCACATAAATGTATGGGGGACTCGTTTTTTTTTTTCACGATTTCAGTGTTCGTCCCATAGTGAAAGTTGTTCATAATGATGAGTTCAGTGACCCCTTAAGAGGTATTGCGTGTATTCTGTTACAGGTTGTATTTTTTTATTTTTTTTTATTTGTGATGGGTTTGCTCTTGACTCTAGTCTAGGTCAGAGATGACAGAGACAAAGTCTACGATGGAGCGAGCTTACCCAGAAGGAGCCTGTTCACTCTAACTTTGAAGAGATTAGGGTTGTAAGCGTTTGGAAACACAGACGCAGGCAGAGAATTCCACTCCTTTGCTGTGCGCATTATTAAAGACGTTTGGAAACGATTAGTGCGAATTGGTGGAATAGTAACAAGGTAGGGATGGTAAGATGCAGTGCGTCTGGATGTCCGATGGTAGAAGGGGGCCGGTGAAATGAGGTCGTGGAGTTCTTGGGCACACTCACCGAAGTACAATCTGTATAAGACCGACAAGCAGGCAACCTTACGGCGATGAGCCAAGCTGTGTAGCTTGGTATCCACCAGTTTTTCGTCACCGATGAGCCTCTTAGCTCTATGTTCTACCGAGTCAAGCGCGGCAAGCTGATATTTAGCTGAGCCATCCCAAAGGTGGCTACAATACTCCATGCAGGATCGGACTTGCGCTTTATATAGGGTTAAAAGCTGTCCAGGCTTGAAGTATCGCTTCACCTTATTTAGGATGCCCAGCTTTTTGGCAGCAGTTTGGACTTTGTACTCGATGGTAGCGCCGAAGTTGAGACTGGATGTCAACTCCATGCCTAGGAGCTCGAGCCGATCAGTCACAGGAACAGATGCACCCCGAAAAGTAGGAGTTTGGTCAAAACGACTCCTTTATGCGGTAAAAAGACACGCCTGTGTTTTGGTGGCGTTAAAAGTAACCACATTGTCATCACCCCACTGGGAGACAAGGCTTAAGGTCGAATTTATCCGCTCTACCATGGCCTCTCTCAAGGAACGAACTTCATCCCCGCTGGTTGTTGCGCTGGACAAGTATCTCTCTGAAACCGTACTGTCATCTGCGTACCCAACAAGACCAAGCTGCAGTAGGTCATTGATGTGCAGCAGGAAAAGAGTTGCAGAGAGAACGGACCCCTGAGGAACTCCGGCATCAATAGCCATGAGGTCAGAGGAGCAGCCGTCAACGACTACTTGGATCGACCGTTCACTCAGGAAGTCTGATATCCAGCTACAAAAACCAACTGGGATACCATAAGCAGGAAGCTTGCTAAGCAAACCTGCGTGCCAAACCCTGTCAAAGGCCTTCGAGATATCGAGCGACACGGCAAGTGCTTCGCCGTGTCTCTCGATGGCCTCGCCCCAGCATATTTGAGCCTTTTGGCGAGGATCATCGGCAATGAGCGACGAAGCTCCAAAGTCTTGAGCATCGACGACAAGTCGCTAGCCTGTCGGTTTTCTACCGGTTGCATTTTGGGGAATGTGCAACGGAATTGCATAATTTAATTCCGCCAAGCACGTTCCATCATCGGACCACAAGACGAACGGCAATGCGCCACCGGTACATGGTGGACATCCCACCCACACGCACAAAACGTTTTGGGAACACATTTATAGTGCGTACAGCTAAGGAGTGGAATTCCCTGCCGGAGTCTGTGTTTCCTGATAGCTACAACCTGGGAGTCTTTAAGTCAAGAGTGAATAGGTTACTTCTAGGCAAGCTTGCTCCATCTTCGACCACATCATCGCTTACCATCGGGTGAGATAGTGGTCAAACGCGCGCCTATAAATAGTAAAAAAAAAACACTAGGCCCATGGGGTCCAAGTGCGCATCGAGTGTTTAAGGACATCAGCAAACAACTTGTCGACTGTTCACGTGACCAGAGGGCTGGGCTTTTCTTCGGTCAAAGAATCAGCATTGCCATTCAACGCGACAATGCTGCCAGTGTTCTGGGCACTTTTGTCATTGACAGCGATGTGGATTATTTTTTTGATGCCCAATGAATTATTTTGTTTTTATACGCGTTTGTACATAATGCCGTGATTATAAGTCCAGTTGTTTGTATCTAATACAAGTTGTTTAGGAGTTAAATTTTTTGCTGGGTTGAGTTTCAGTTAATCTGGACACAGTTTTAAAGAATTAAGCGACTGCCTATCTAACCTCTATAACCCTGCAACTGGTTAACTTGATACTCCTTGGTAAGACTGGTATCTGAATTTCTCACTTCATAATACCCGTAACGACTGTCAGAGATGTTCAAATGACAGCCGAAAATAACGGCGTGCCTTCCGATGTACGGAGAAAACTAATGAACCGAAAATTTTATTAAAATTCCTTCACTAATTAATCGAAAGGAAGTTCGTTCCATACGGGTGTCCCTTGACACCTCTCAGTTATTTTTTTTTATTATTTCTAATTTTATGTACCATGCGCATTTCATAACGTGCTTAATAAATTTTATTCTTTCTTTCTAATAATTGGTATGTCGCGGTTGGTCGCCCATCTACGGACTGACCTCGGTAAGCGTAGTTTTACTTAGAAGTTAAAACCTTGCAGCTATCATTATTTAGCTGCGAGATAAATAAAAAAATAAAAATAAATAAATTTTATTGTTTTTTTCTTTAGATTCGAAGCGGTTGCAGTCGCAAGTTACGTTATAATTGTGTGCTGAACTTTGAAAATATTTCTCAGAACTTAAAGACAAATGTGTGGTGCAGTGATACCTCTTTCCAGGGCTTACAGTCTCTGGGAACTAGGCTATATGATATCGACTCTGCACGGACATAACCACCATGAAGTAAGTTTCTGGTTCAGCTCATGCGTCCATTTATTTGTTCTAGGATATCATATCATTTTCATGAATGATTTTGTTCTTGTGTTGAAATGGGGCACATTTGACTTTTTAGGTGATACGTTTGTCACTATCTGCCAAGTTTAAGACCATTTTATGAGAGAACCGCTGGATTAGCATTTCCCAGCTGTGGGAACGACTTAGGTTAATTAACCAAAATCGTTTCCACTGCTGGGAAATAGTTCACCTCCTCTATGTGGCTGTAATTCACCTTATAGGCTAAGTACTGATTAGAACCTAGTAGTCGCATTTCGAGTTTTTGGTCCTT
The DNA here is from genome assembly GCA_947578705.1 of Lacanobia wlatinum. Classification (NCBI taxonomy): domain Eukaryota; kingdom Metazoa; phylum Arthropoda; class Insecta; order Lepidoptera; family Noctuidae; genus Lacanobia; species Lacanobia wlatinum. The sequence goes on from OX388032.1 coordinate 5,177,465, forward strand.
TTATTTATGGATAGAAAATAATCAAATGACTCCACTGGCTCTGGGCAGAGCGAAGTGGAGTATCAGACTCTCACTGACTAGAACCCACCCGAGTTCCTCCAAATGCGTTCGTTTCTAATTAAATTAAGATTTTTTGTTTGTTGTTTTGTTTGTGTCAGGAACTGTGTTAGGAATGACATCTATAACTGATAGTCACTGTTGCGGCCACACATGTCAATATCTTTTTATTTTTTTTTATTTTTAGGGTTCCGAAAAAAAAACGGAACCCTTATAGGATCACTCGGGTGTCTGTCTGTCTGTCCGTCTGTCACAACCAGTTTTCTCCGAATACACTGGACCGATTCTGTTGAAATTTGGTACACATATGGACTTCTATGACCCAAACACGGACGCGTAACGTAAATCATTAAGTTTTTAGAATGGGGGTCAAACTAGAAAATTTAAAAACAAGATTGTTGAACAATATCGTGTGACATATCAAATGAAAGGGCTTACTGTGAGAGTTTTGATAACATTTTTTTCATAATTTTAAAATAAACTGTTTTGAAGTTATTCAAGAAATTACACGAAAAATTACCATTATCCTAATCCTAATTAGCCTAAAATTTTGAAAAAATTCTGAATAATAGATCTTTACCTAAATATTACAGGAAAACCTATTAGAAGTTTTTAGTGTTAAAATAACATGTTAAAAAATAAATTCGTTCGGAACCCTTTGCACGCGAGTCCGACTCGCACTTGGCCAGTTTTTTTTTGTTATACATGGTTTGTCTATGACATGAACGCGACAGTAAGGACTTTTTTATAACGCCCGTCCCTGACACGGGCTGGCAGTGGTTTTACGGACGAATGTTTGTCTCTTATTTTGTTTTATAGTTGATTTTATTTGTGTATTTTAAAAATAATGTCATGTTAATGTGCGTCTGTTTGGGCGGAATAAACAAATTTTCTTATTTTTCTTCTTTCTTATCCTTCAACTTATCAACAACAATATCTCCTACTTAGATTAACTTTTTCTAAAACCACCTGCCACATTCCTCATACAATATACGAGTACAATCACATTGTTACCACGCTGTTAGACACACAATACAATCAAAAATATTAAAAAGAGAAACACATCAACCCAGAACTGCCAACCAATGATGGATCTTTCATCGACTGGCAGGCGCGTATCATATGCCATCACATGGAAACATTGGCAACGCATCTGCCATTTAGCCTGGCTCACTCCGAATTTTTAGGGTTCCGTAACCGAAGGGTAACCAATGAAACCCTATTACTAAGCCTCCGTTGTCCGTCCGTCTGTCCATCCGTCCGTCCGTCCGTCTATCTGTCAACGGGCTATATCTCAAGAACCGTAATATATTAACAGTTGAAATTAAAGATTTCACAGAGTGTGTATTTCTATTGCCGCTATCATAACAGCTGAGAGACGTCCACTGCTGAACATTGGCCTCTCCCAAAAGGGGGCGGGGGGGTTGCCATAATCGCCACGCTTGGCAGGCGGGTTGGCGATCGCAGTCTATGCTGTTGCATTTTACAGAGAACGACGCTGCCCATTCTCTGGCGAGTCCCTCAGTCGCCTCTTACGACACCCACGGGAAGTGATGGGAGGGTATTATTCTTTTACCGCTATAACAACAAATAATAAAATTTCAATCAAACTAAAGGAGGCTCCCAAACAAGAAACGCTTTTTTTTGGGTTTATGTTACGAAACCCTTTGTGTGAGAGTCCGACTCGCACTTGGCCAGTTTTACCCGATGAATAAAACATTTCTAACCTCAATATCTAGGAGAATATTGAATATATGTTATAACCCTATTACTAAGTTTCCGCTGTCCGTCTGTCCGTCCATCCATCCGTCCGTCCGTCCATCTGTCTGTCAGCGGGCTGTATCTAAAGAACCGTAATAGACAGACAGCTATAATTTTCACAGACTGTGTATTTCTATTGTTACTATTTATTTTGTTTTTTTTTTTTATTGACATGGTATCACTATTATAATATGAAGTATTATTTTAAATGAATAGAATTGTATTTAATTTTATTAAGTATTTTTCTGTTATTGCGAATAACTAAATCCATATGTACTGCATGCTATGATGTAAATGTATAAACGAGATGAAATTTCTAAATAATTGCACCGCGGAAATGTCGAATATAGTGATATCCGTAGATTTTAAGAGCATGTTAGCCACCTATATTCTTGCAAATAAATATATCATTCATTCATTCATACACTATAACAAAAAAAAAATGATTAAAAATTAAAGCGGGCTCCCATATTATAAACGTGTTGTTTTTTCAGTTTATGGTAGGCACGGAACCCTTTGTGTGAGAGTCCGACTCGCACTTGCCGGTTTTTTTTGCGTTTCGCGTCACTCCTGACCTTTCCCGATGAATAAAACATTTCTGACCTCAATATCTAGGAGAATATTGAATGTATGTTATACAGATCGAGAAACGAATCATTCTATATTTCCCTTGTCATACGAAGGCGGTATTCGTAACGATCTTTTTGCTTTTGTGTTACATTTATGAAAGTTTTTTTGTTTGATAGACAGGGAGATAATACGTGACTTTTTTTGTGGTTTTTTCTAGCGAAAGTCGAACTTAAATAAATTGGGATAATGGCAAGAGAATGATGATTATTATGATGAAGAAATTTCCTAGACAGTCCTAGTGTTGTCTTTTAATTTTACTGTAAAAGAATATTTAAAAACAAATAAAATAAAAGAGGCTAATAATAAAGGCGCAAACCCACCACGGCGCATGCTGTGCACGGGCACGCGGCGCATTTTTGCTGCATGGATTCATTTGTTTGACAACGTGGGTCTACGTTTACACTGCAGTACACGCTACATCTATGTACAATTTGGTGAGGCCCACCGCAGCCCACTGTGCTGCAATACAGTTGTACATAATTATAGATTATATTCGTGTATAGCGTGTACCGTAAGCACAGCGTGCATGGCGTTGACAGCGTTGAGCTACGTGAGCGCCATATTCGAGCAAGCGTGTACCAATGACATCATTTAATGCGTAGCGTGTCCGTGGGTTGCAGTGGAGACCAATCACATAAATGTTCGTGCAAAGTGTATCTTAATACACGTGCGTAGCCTCTCCCTGCACCGCGATGGGTCTTACAGTCGCAGGGGTCTTTCTTATGTTTTGTTTGAATTTGTTCGAAAGAGTCACCGCGGCCCTGGAACGCAAAGGGCATTAGGAGGAACACGGATGGGTTTTAGTTAGTAAGAGTCTGAAACTCCCTTCCGCTCCGCTCAGAACGGAAAGATTGATTGATAATTTCTCATCCAAAAAAAAGGGTTGATGATCAAGGTGAAAAACGCTTGCCAAGATTCATCCAAGGATGGGAGATAATCTAACACCAGTCTTGCCAAGGAGTGCGTGTCACCCAGTTACTGGGTTGCGGAGGTCAAATAGGCAGTCGCTCCTTATGAATACTGGTATTCAGCTGCACTCGTCTAGACTGGAAGCCGAAGATGGGAAAGAAGCTAGCCCAATGAAGGCGTTATCGCGTTTGGATTCGCTGTGGCAGAAGCGCTAGTGTAGCGTGAGGTCTTCGAAATGCCAATTTACACTGTTGTTAGGCTTTTGATGCGATTTATTCACTTAAAGAATAGAATAGAATACTGTTTATTATTCACACCATATAAGTTACAGAAAAGATACACGAGGAAAATATAACATAGGGTGACACAATGGGCGGCCTTATCGCTTAAAGCGATCTTTTCAAGACAACCTTTGGATGGATTTTAAAGAGAAAAAGAAGACAGTACTGTAGGAAGTTTAGGTGTAGGTAATACATAATAGATAATTATATTCAATAAAAATTTTGTAACAAAAGCAGGGAACTCTAGTAACAACAATTAAAGAGTGACGTAGTAGTTTTTAACCAAATTTTTTAAAGTAGACAAAGATTGACTTATTTGTTTTGATTTTTGTGAATATTTTACTAAAACGGCCTTACACGGCAAATTAAGTTATTGTTCTACAGCGGGTCTAAAAATGCCACTTTAGCAGGATCATATTAGAATCATAATATTAACCACATAACAATTTGTCAAATATAATTTTCATCTTTATCGCTAACGCATTAGGTTCAAGGTTGATTGGAAAAAGTTGAAAGTGACGGGTAGCGTGATGTGCTTTCTGATTTTCCTAAAGTGGCCTTTTTAGCCCCCCTGACCACTGCTATGAGTTTTGTTTTTGTGTCGAAAATATGTATTATGTTCTTCTTTTATTTTTTCGAACAAAACGTGTCTGCGTTATACTGCGGCACTATCTATGTTTTATTTAATACGCGTTTACGATATAATGATCTTATCTACTTCTAACTTTGCACACGCGCGCGTAATAACATCTTTTAATGATATGATTACGGACCTCACTCGCCAGTGGCGCCAACTGGTGAGCACGAAAACGGTAACCCTCATTGATTGTACTGCTGTAACTGCCTCCGTGGTCGAGTGGTTTAGGCTTTTTACCTTGTGACCCGGTGATCGTGGGTTTGATTCCCACGGGAAGCATAGTTTGTAAAGTTGCTTTTCAGTTTGGCTAGGACACTGCAGGCTTGAATCACCTGATTGCCTGATAAAAAGATGATTCCGTGCTTCGGAAGGCATGTATAAGCCGGTGGTCCCGGCCGCTAAATGGCGGTCGTCAAATAAACCATGTCAGAGGCCCTTGAGACGGTTTAGTAATAATATTCTTTATTTTCGGACAGCAAAGAAACTCAAAAACACTAGAATCTCCTGACACTAGGGGGTGTGGGGTCGTTAGACCTTACTGCCCACACGATAAGAAGAAGAAGAATTGACTGTAAAGGAAAAATTTATTTTAAACTATAACAGTTTTGAATTTCGAAGGAAGTTTGCTAAATAATTCAGGAAGTTGTATGCTCGTTCTTTAGTGTTGATTACTACAAAACCACTACTTCTAAAAGTTGCAAGAAATTCCATCTCTTTCAACAATTTATTTTCTTATTTCTTTACGAAAGTTACCGTAGCAAACTAGAATTTAAAATGCATGTATTTCAACTTTATAAGTAGGCGAAAATATTCAAAGCTACTGAACCACCATTTGCAATATTATGCGAACAAAGTTTTAAAGATCACTATTATGCAAAAATAAACTTTACCAAAGAGTCTTTTTACCCCAAAGACTATCAAATAGGTATCTAAAACCAAACGTAGACACATAAAAAAATATACGTACCCCGCTAACAATCGTATATGTAGAGTCACAATATAGAGTTCTAAACCGACCGATGTAAGATAGAGCACGTACAAGCCAATAAAGTTTTATTATAACAAGTCTGCAGACTTATACTAAACTCTGCAGTTCTAAACGCGAGATTGTTGAGTCTCCGGTGAGCGTAAAGGCGCGAAGCAGAGGAAATAGTATGTAAACGCAATGTGCGCGTTTTGTGCTGTGTTTAGATGGGAGAGTGGACTTGACTTTGAAATTGACGAGACTAGTGGTTTTGTGAAGTTACTGTGGTGTTTTAGCAAACTGTTTCTCTTTTTCGCCTGTTTTGTCTTCTACATTTGTATGGAAGTTCTTCTACAAAACGTATTTTTTTTCCTTTTCTTACTGTTTTTTTTTTCTATTCTTCGCAAGATCTAAGTTGAATAATTTCTCCGTAACTCGTCTAACTTCACTGATTCGGTGTTTTCTAGTGGTCACCACAGTAGTTCCTTGCTTTTAGGAGATGCCGTAATTGGGAATTTATTAGTTTCATGGGCATTTCCCTAAAGAAAAATCGGACTAAAACGAATGATTACATGTTTTATTTGTGTGTCTTTTAATGTGAATGAAGGACACCAAAGTAAGAACGACGGAAAATCCTGTAACTATATTCTAGGATGAAATAATTAAAGTCAATAAATTGTTTTCCATAATAGGCTAACTACCTAGTTCAGGAGGCAGAGCTTTTATGTAACAGTGATACTTGTTTGCAAGTAAAGGAATTTATTATTATAATCAAACCTACTCGGTGACACCTGACTACCTGGTGACAGTCAAAAGTTCATTGATTCAAGTGAATAAAGCTCTTTAATTCAAGAGAGAATAGATCAATAGGCTAGGCAAAGGTATTCCATCGTTGACCTCATCATTGCTTTCTATCTGGTGAAATAGTGGTACAACAAAAAACACATTACCATAGTTCATCATCATCATCATCATATCAGCCGAAAGACGTCCACTGCTGGACATACGTCTCCCCCAAGCGTCGCCACAACGACTGGTCCTGCGAATCTCGCATCCATCGACTACCCGCGACCTTCACCAGGTCATCGGTCCACCTTGTGGGAGGCACCACAAGAATCAACCACTTTTAATCAAGGATGAAATGCATAAATAAAATAAAGTACAACACTTTATATTAAGAAAACACGAGTTGCTTTATCAACACATTCTCCAAGATTTTCTGAAGTTTTACAATTATCTGAAGCACGTCATCTATCAAGTCGGGCTGACAACACACAGTTATTAAAGTCAGAGGAAAGCTCGTTTGAAAATCTTGTGTGAAAGATTTGAACCAAAAATTGTTTGGACTTTAAGAAAACTTAATCCTTTCGAGTGATGTATTAAGATGGAATGTTTGAGTAGGTTTGACGTATGTCTAACTGAGTAGGATGAGAAAAAGGGTTGTGGACATAGTTGTCTGTTTGATTTCCGATCGTTCTTCTTGCGTAGGAGTACCTGATGTCACGTTAGTATACTGTTGACTGATGTTAATGTTCTTTGAGCTTAATTTCTTGATTCTTAAACCAATTTATCGCAAATTTTTGCTTGTTTAAACAACCTGTAACAGAATAAACGCAATACCTCTTAAAGAGTCATTGAACTTATCATTTGAACAACTTTCACTATGGGACCAACACTGAAATCGCGAAAAAAAAGTCGACTTCCCCATACATTTATGTGCGCAAAACTAACTAAATGTACCGAACAGCTGATTTATTTTTCGCGATTTTGGGATTGGTCCCATAGTAAAAGTTGTTCATAATGATGAGTACAATGACCCCTTAAGAGGTATTGCGTTTATTCTGTTACACGTTTTATAGCACAAACTTATACGACCAACATGTGATGTGGTGGATGAAATTCCTCATTCAGAGACCAAATTCAGCATTGTTACTGCATGTCTGTGATAATCTTCATCTATTCTACTGTAGTACGGAGTTTCTCACCTGCCTAGCCTTCTCCCAACTATGCTGGGTTCGACTTCCAGCCATACCGGATGACTTTATATCGAGCCACTACCAGTCTGGTTTCCACAACCCAGTTAATGGCTACCACCATAGTATAATGTCACCTAGTTCTAGTCTGACACCAGTCTTACCAAAAGATATCGCCAGGATAACCGGCATGAATTAATCTATTCGCTTTTAAATTAAAGTACTTGAATATAACTTAAAAAGCCATCTAATGATGTTTATTATTTCAGTATTAAAGTATAGTCACCTATAGTTATTAGAGATCTTCGGATTGTCAGAAGCCAAAAAATCTGACACCAGTCTTGCCAAAGAATGTCGCAAGGATACCTTTTGGCGAGACATTCAACTTTCTGACTACCGTCAGTAGAATTGACCCGTGCAGCTGTTATAATTTAGCTACAAACTTGGTAGTACGGAGTTTTAATAAAATAAAAGGCCAGTTTATACTGGTTTATTTTAATTTAAATCGTGTTTTGATTATTAAACTTTCACCTAACACTATTTGTCTCTGCATCACCCAAAGGTTGACTGGTAAATAATGTGTATCGATATATTGCCATTAAAATTATCGACCATAATTATCGCTAATTTTATGAAAAGATATCCCTACGACCAGCTCCCGTCCAGAGCGGACGTGTACTGTGCTCTTGGTGCAACCGGTGTGTGGCTTTCATTGATTAACCCAGCAGCAAATCAGGACCCGAAACAAAAGCAACAAATAAAAAAGATAAATATTATATTTTCATGTACTATTTTATCTTTTTTAGTTTTTGGCCAGTAGTAACTAAACGCAGCACCACGTTTCAAAAGTGGGGAAACTTATAACACTGACTTACCCCAGTTTATTCCTTTCGGTATAGCAAGATCGTGCCAAATGAGTATTGTAGCCTAGCCTTGTGCGTTTCTTCTGCTTGACAGATAATCTGCGACTATATTATATACTGAGTACATAACAAAACCGATAGATTTACGTTAAAGGGGACAAAAAAGCTAATTGATGTTAGGAGAGAGTTTGGGGTCTATGAAGATGTCTGTAGTTGATTGGACTTCCTTATAAATTGCAAATATACATGAAAATTTTATTTTTAGGCTTCCGTACCCAAAAGGTAACCAACGGCACCCTTTTACTAAAACTCCGCCGTCCGTCCGTCTGATTGTCTGTCTGTCAGCGGGCTGTATCTCAAAACTCATAACAAACAGTCAGTTGAAATTTTCACAGAATAACTATTTCTATTGCCGCAATAGCAATAAATAATAAAAATTAAAAACGTAAGGGGCTCCGAAACAAAAAACTTTTTGTCGGTTTTTGGTACGGAACCTTTCCTGTGAGAGTCCGACTCGCACTTGGCTTGTTTTTCTAAAACATCCGCAAATACTAATGTTTATTAAGAAATGAAATCCATGATTATTTCATTCGATAGGCTTTTGATTTATAATAACATACTTCAATACACTTCTCGATCCAACCTCTAAATCAAATCTAAAGGCACTCACATAATGATGTAAAGTCATCGTATCGTTGTCACATGCGCCTGTGCGCATGTTTTTTTTTACAATTGATAGTCACGCGTTTGACTACTATCTCACCTGATGGTAAGCGATGATGTGGTCAAAAATGGAGCACGCTTGCCTAGAAGTAATCTATTCACTCTTGACAAAGACTTCCAGGTTGTAGCTATCAGCGATAAATTTACAACGAAAAATGCGATAAGTGTTTATAGAAATTGCAAATAAATATACGGCATTTCAAAAAAATCATGTGTGTTGACGCATCGCCCCTATCTTTGTCTAAAAAATTGGCAATATTTATTTAATTCCCAAAAAGACAGACAAACTCAAAACCACTTAACAACAGAATTCTTGAGCAATTTTTTTGCTTTTACAAAAACTTTTTACAATAAGGCACTTGTCTCACCGCCGGCGAGGAAGCGATAAGCTATCGACTATTTGCTCGCTGAGGAAAGGGACAAAAGTTAAAAATCTCGTGTGAGTGAAAGAGACGCATACATTCATAGTTGATAGCTGGCTGTTCACTCTGACGACGAGCGGCTCTTACCACTAGTTGATCGCGGCGACACGAGCTATCAAAGATTGTACTCGTTGTCTCGATCAGCGACACTCGCTGATCGAGACAACGAGTACAATCTCTCACTCGCACACCAAACAGCGGTAATTTCTACCTATAGTGCGGGCCTGAGCGAGTATTGCGAGTAATCACCCGCCGCACAAAAGCACTCGCTTAAGCCGAGCGTTAAAACTATCGAAACTTTTCACTCGCTGCTCGCCAACTCGTTTCGAGTTTCAACCTTTACTGGCTACTCGCTAATCGTCGGCGGTGAGACAAGTGCCTAATCCTTGCAAACGTCGCATATATTGAAAGTTTTTCCAAATCAGTTATGTTCATACTCTAAGGAATAAAATTGAATTTATTCCTTTTTTAAACTTTAACTAAAATAATACGAGCAATGTCAGTCCCAGAGTCAGATTTATTTTTTCAGACATTCGAGGCGGACTTCAAAACGAGATGAGACAGACTTGGATTGCTATAAAAACCTTTGAGACTTACGAGTAGGATACATCTATACTTAAAGTAGCGAATAAACTTAAAAAATACTGGACCGATTTGAAAAATCTTTCAGCGTTGGATAGCTACTTTATAAGGGAGTAACATAGGCTATATTTTATCTCCCTACTCCCACGGGAACGGGAACGGGAACTACGCGGGTGAAACCGCATGACGTCCGCTAGGAGTAAATAAATATAATTGGAACGACAGCTCACTTCAATTATTTTTTATTCGAACTGAATTACAACTGCAAAATAAAAAGAACAGCGTAATGCTTGACAATTACAAATTGAAGATTCACCGCAAAGAAAAATTTAAAATTTCCATGATTACAATAGCATAAGGTAGGCCAAGGAAGGCATTGTGGGGATACCATGTCCACGTGAATCCGCTACACAGATATTATAAACTGATAACGCTAAACAAAAAGCCGCATAAAAAAAATTGGTTGTCTGGAAAGTCGATTTACGGACGATAATTTTACGTGATAACGTCATAAGAAAACAGTTGAATTATTTACAAACAAACCGAACGCTTAGACCGATCGTGCCTCTCTATCACTTGTTCCGCGCTCTCGTTCTCGGAACGTGACATTTTTACGTGTGTGTAGTTCAGCGATTTATAAGACGTAATCACGTCAAAAAAGAACGGTGGTACTACTCCTATCATCATATTTGTTTCTTCGCACAAGTTAGGTCCCGACTTTTTGAGAAACATTTATTAAACACGATTCTTTCATCCCGCCTGCGTATATATGAACTTTGTCTGAACCCAAGTTTATATTTATTACTTGTAAATCATTTTGTTCAATGTTCAATAGATATGATTATTTAAACTACATTAATTCACTATATTATTTAACTACATTTTCTATGTAATGTTTTAATATTATATACTGTAATTTGAATTATTATTCAAATTAATTAATTAATACATTTAATGTACAAAATTTGTGTGCCTATTAGGCAAAACATAGCGATCCTAACATTAGAATAAGATCTTATTATTGTACCCATGTTTTGCAAATAAATAATTTAAATTTGAATACTTACTTTTTCATGAAGATGAATATAAAATTGTTTATTAAATTGTAATATTTGTTGTTGTATTTTTACTATTAATATCAATGTAAAAAGGTACTGTGACGTTCGTTCGTACTCTTACACATACTGGCAGGAAATGTTTATATCTGATTCAAAGGGCCGTTCAAATTAAGAATGGGATTACAGTTTAGATACTGCGAATAATTGATTTGTTTGAGGCATTTATATTAACTTAAGAAGTGGTCTGTTGGGAAATATAATTATTACTAGCTTTTGCCTGCGACATCGTACGCGCATATCCCGTGTTTTCCCATTCCCGTAGGAATTTCGAGAAATCCTCTCTTATGTAGGCTACATACGTTCCAATAATTTGATAACAGTTTGTGTTTGATCAAACTGCCATGAAAGTGTGTGGGACAATTTGTTCAAAAATTAGTTGTAAAATGGCATGAAGAAATATAAAATTTCGTATTGCTTTTTGACCAAACAGTTTGAACCAGCCTATTTGATCAAACTACTTGAACGTGTATGCCCTACATTAGTGCTCTCCTCCACTCCTTTATCAGTTCACCGAGTTTTTATTTATAACTAGTAAGCTGCTGTGCCTCATCATCATATCAGCCGAAAGACGTCCACTGCTGGACATAGGCCTCCCCCAAGCGTCGCAACAACGACCGCTCCTGTGCGTCTCGCATCCATCGGCTACGCGCGACCTTCACCAGATCATCAGTCCACCTTATGGGAGGCCTTCCAACGTTGCGTCTTCCGGTACGCGGTCGCCACTCCAGAACTTTAAGGCCCCATCGACCATCTGTTCTGCGAGTAATGTGCCCTGCCCACTGCCACTTTAGTTTCAGTTTGGCGATCCTTCGGGCTATGTCGGTAACCTTTGTTCTCTAACGGAAATCATCATTCCTGATTCGATCACGCAAGGAAACTCCAAGCATTGCCCTCTCCATTGCCCTTTGAGTGACTTTGAGCCTTCTGATGAGGCCCATTGTGAGCTGCCGTGCCTAACATCACAAAACCTTACGGCAAATATTACTTTCATTCGGCTACAAAAATGCTGCGTGTACAGAAAGATTTTATTTAAAGATTAAAACGAAATTAAACGCCATAAAATGGTCTAAGTCTATTATGCCAGAACCATAGCTAACATAATTATTACTACATTTATATATAGACCAGAGTAACAAAATAAATCATAATTGTAAATTCAAACTATTAATTTACAACGGGTTTTGTGTTAACGGCTTTTAACTTTTAAAACGGCTATTATGAGTGGCGATAAATTTATCGCGTGCACTGTGTACACGGACTTAAATCTGATAGAAGAATCCGTAAAAACAAAACTTTAAATCCGGATGTAAATTGTTATTTTTTAAATTTCGCCGCAGCCGCTTAATTGACTGCCTAAACTTTTCATTGAACGGCGCCGTTTAATCAGAGGTATAAATGAATCCAGCTAACGCGTCTAATACAACATTTAACGGACGGGCTTGCATATACTTGGCCGAAAAATAAAATATTTTCTTCACACTGTTATCCCGTGTGACGAAAATATTGTTTTTTTTTTGGGAATTCTTCTACACTGATATTATAAAGAGGAAAGATTTGTTTGTTTGTTTGAAATGAATAGGCTCCGAAACTACTAGACCGATTTGAATTATTTCAGCAATAGATAGCTACATTATCAGGGAGTAACATAGGCTATATTTTATCCCCGTGCTCCCACGGGAACGGGAACTACGCGGGTGAAACCGCGTGACGTCCACTAGTTATAAATACTTTTGTCTTCCTTACCTATTACGGTTTTATGGGATTGACTTAATCACATCATTATTAGATACCGAATGATAAGTTTCAGACTATAATACAAAATATAATCGTCTGTCATTAGAATCAGTTTGCTTCCGTAAAAGATCTCTATGTAGTCTCTTTTCCTATTTGTGAATAAAATACACTGTTTTCTTTTCACGCTATTTGTTATCATCATCATTTCAGCTGAAAGTATGAGACGTCCACTGCTGGCCATAGGCCTCCCCCAAGTGTGACCGCTGTTTCCCGCGGCGGTCACCAGGTCATTGGTCCACCTTGTGGGAGGTCTTCCGACGCTTCGCCTTCCGATACGCGATCGCCATTCCGACCCCATAAACAAATTTTTCTATGAGCATTGTGACCGGTCCAGTGTCAAATAATTTTGGCGATTCTTCAGTTTATGTAAGCACGCCATTACCTAAAGTAAATACGTAGGCTTTACAAAACCTTGCACAACAAACTCAATATTTTTTCAACACTCATGTATTAAAAACAAACCTTTTTACCTTATCCAGTAACTCCAATACCATCTTTGTTTTTAGGAGCGCATCCGAATCCATTTGCATCGGCCACTCGGCATATTTCGCGAACATTCGGGCCCGTTTATCACCGCGTTCGACCATTTACGTTGCACGCTGAATTGTGAAATATTATCTGATCATTTTAATTTGTTACAGTAGTGGAATTCTTTTTTCAACCTCTCGGTATTTGGAAATTCCATAGAAAAATTATTATTCAATGTGATACATTCAAAAGAAGAACAACATTTTTTTAAAACACAATTAACATTTCAATTTCTTGTGTCACCGTGTTTTTTTTTTATTATTTGTCATGGGTTTGCTCTTGACTCTAGTGTAGGTCAGAGAAGACAGAGAAAAAGTCTACGATGGAGCGAGCTTACTTTATCGGACTTGTACTTTGTATAGGGTTAAAAGAGGTCCAGGCCTGAAGTATCGCTTCACTCTATTTAGGATGCCTAGCTTTTTGTAGGTTTTCGTTTTTTTTTTAGAAACAACATGGTTACTAAGAACTGACGAATTGACTGCGAAAAATTTTGTAGAATTGGGATCCTTTTTTTTTTTTAAAAAAAAAAAAAAAAAAATAAATAAAAAAAAGAATTGGGATCCTAGGACCAGAAAAAATGTTGCAGCGAGCAGTCTAGTTTAAACAAAGAATACGTCAAAAAAATATGCCATTTAAAAAAAACCTGTAAAAACCAAGACTCGTCATGATCTTCTTCGTCTCATCTTTAATTTACGCTATTTCAATTATACTTTATCTCCTCTATTTGCAATCTTAACATTCAACCTTTTCTAGACAAATCACATCTGTCACACAGTCCACGTATGGTTTCTTTGCGTTTCCTCTAGAATATTTTTGCCATTAAAGTAATCTCCCTACTCAATTAGGATTGTGAAAAAATAGAGGACGTGTTAAAAATAATGTCAGAAAAAAAAAAAAAACAAAGTAATATCAATAAACGCGTTTGACCACTATCTCACCTAATGGTAAGCTATGATGTGGTCGGAGATGGAGCACGCTTGCCTAGAAGTAACCTATTCACTCTTGACTCAAAGACTCCCAGGTTGTAGCTATCGGGAAACACAGAGTCCGGCAGGGAATTCCAATCCTTAGCTGTACGCACAATGAATGTGTTCCCAAAACGTTTTGTTGGCGCATCGCCGTTCGTCTTGTGGTCCGATGATGGAACGGGCTTAGCGGAATTAAATTATGCAAAACCGACAGGTCAGCAACTCGGCGTTGATGCTCAACATGACAGTATCAAAGTTCTCCGCGCGATTTGCACATCATCAATGCCCAGCAACAATTATCGGGTAGTTGCCCATCAAACACAACGCCCGTTTGGTCAAAAGACCCTCCCCTTTCAAAGCGGGATTTTACACCCTATTCCGCTCACCTCTATACAACCAATATTCAATGCATACACCTTAGGGTTGAAGGTGCGTACACTCAAATTCTTGAAACACCCGTTCGACTAATATCAACAAACACAGAAGCAGCACATGCCCAAAGATACCTCGAAACACAAGAGTTAGCTAGTTCAGCCTATTTACTGTTCAAACACACAACTATCGGCACACGTTAACTGTACACAAATATTTGACATCAATACACGAACGAGCACACGACAATGTTGAACAAACAGATACACAGCTTTTCATATATTGAAAACAAACTAGTTGAGTGCTTGTGGAAGAATATTGAGATTTTTTGAAGGTTGCTGTTTGTTTGTTGGGAGGGAAAGGGATCATATATGAAATAGAAAATGGAGATTGGTTATGTACAAAATATCCTTACAACAATAGGAAATGTCTCACATCCTTATTTTCAAGAACCGATGGTGCCTTTCATCTATCTATACTAATATATAAAGCTGAAGAGATTGTTTGTTTGTTTGCTTGCTTGAACGCGCTAATCTCAGGAAATACTGGTCCGATTTTTAAAAAATCTTTCAGTGTTAGATAGCCCATTTACTGAGGAAGGCTATAGGAGTGAAACAAACGAAGTTGCGCGGGTCAACTAGTCTAGTATAAGAGGTTCATAGGTGTGCATAGGTTGCCAAACTATAATACTGATTTAATAGTTATTTACGACGTTACCAAGAAAGCAAACACAAAAACTTTCCGTGAACGATTCTGAAAGTAATTACTTATAGGGATTGCATGAAGTGTACCTATATATGGGCGCCCTGTGGGTGTCAGCTGTTAGCTCTACACCTACGAGAGTGAGTGGGGTATGGTGAACCACGACCCACGGACGTGGCTTATCCGTAAACAATTATTCTCTTCAATATTGGTTCTATTAATTGAGTGCAAAATTTTGAAGAAGATTTGTTTTAACAACAGTACAATTTAATTAATGAACCTTTCTAGAATAGCTCATTTCCATTGAGCTTAATTTTTGCGTGCCTGGAGAATCAGTAGCGTTATATTCTGCAAGAAGCTCACCGTAATCCTAAGGCGAAGTGTAAGAACGATTGAGCTGTTAATCCATAGAATAGAGGTATGATGGGAGTTAAGGCTGGGCCCCAAGTCTGCTATTACAATAGCATCAGAATGGTCTATCATTGATTTCATAATGGTTGATTTTGACAAGATTCTATGCCATTTCTTTCAATGGAGTATCAGTGGTTGACCACTGGATATAAAAGCGTCATTATGACTTTCCAGTCAAATCAACCATTATGAAATCAATGATAGACCATTCTGACACTATTGTAATAGCAGACTTGGGGCCCTGCTCTCTCGAGAAATGCTTGAAAACAGCGTGCAGATGAAGCAACTTTTCGTCGTCATTTACAGAGAAATTACATTTGAAAAAATTAGGTAGTAATCTATATGATAAGAAAATAACTGGGCAAGTGCGAGTCGGACTCGCGTGCAAAGGGTTCCGAACGATTATATTTTTTTAACATGTTTTGTTAACACTACAGACTTCTAATAGAGATCTATTATCTCCATATTTTTCAAAATTTTAGGCTCAGTAGTTTCGGAGATAAGAGGGTCAATGGTCATTTTTCGTCGAATTTCTTGAATAACTTCAAAATCATTTATTTTAAAGTTATGAAAAAAATATAATTAAAACCACCACAGTGAGCCCTTTGATTTGATATGTCACACGATATTGATCAAAAACTTTTTTTTTTCTAGTTTCACCCCAAAAGTGACACCCTTACTATAAATTTAATTATTTACGTAACACGTCCGTGTTTGGGTTATAGAAGTCCATATGTGTACCAAATTTCAACAGAATCGGTTTAGTGGATCCGGAGAAAACTGGCTGTGACAGATGGACAGACAGACAGACACCCGAGTGATCCTATAAGGGTTCCGTTTTTTTTTCGGAAACCTAAAAATCACCAAATCACCTCCAAAGAAGTTGACAGAACACATAGGTTTAATACGTTCAAAAAAGTAGTTGTACTAACTACTGCGTATACTCATATACATGATACTCATACCTGATTCATAAAGACAAGAGCAGTCAGTTCAAAAAAAAAAACAGACGGACAAGACAGTGATCTTATCAGGGTTCTTTTTTTACCTTTTGAGATACGGAACCCTAATTATAATAAAACCAATATTTTTCGTCAGCTCTTTAAGGTATGTATTTAAACTTAGCTTAACACACACTTAACCCAAACGTAACTTCCATTTGAAAACAGAAAATACGTAGATGAGCAATAGTTTAACCTGTTAAAAGACAGAGACAACACGATTACCAGTACGTGTTATATACCAGTTGGTGCAATAATATCCGTTACATCACATCATTCCGACTTGAGACCTAAGTGTTCCTATTACACTTTCCATCAACTTTTCACGGAATGGAGCCGTCTGCCGCAGTACTATTCTGTGTACTTGTATTTTCTTTTGATTTTAATTCTAATACTTCCCTAGTTCCAATGACGTTATTTACAGTGTGAGCCTATAGAATGTGCACATATGAAAATGAGGGAAACTATACCAATTTTATTGACGAAAAACGTATTTCAAAAGTCTCAAATTTTTTATTATTATTTTCTATAGATTTTTAAAAAAGTTTTTTCACAACTGTGAATCCAGTGTTAACAAAATTGAGTAACTTTTTCTGAATGATCTATTGCAATGAAACAAACTCCATAATGATTGGAAGTAATTAGCCATCCTTATAAAACGAAAACAGTGGAAAAAACTACCCTCAATTGAAAATAAACATGTTTTTAGCAAGAATCTGTATTTTTTTCATCAATTTTTACAATTATCGTCCATAGTTGATATACAATTGCCAAGTTCCTACTTCTTTCAATCCATCTAAAGGTTTCTGGTGAATATTAAGTTTTTGTAAAAGATTTGTGTAACAATTTTTGGTGAACAATAAAGTAATTCTATCTATCTACCTACCGTTCCTCCCGCGTGGGTTTTCAATTTTCTGCAACTTAAGTTCGCCTTTGTAGTCCTTAAAGTTTGAAAATTACTTATTTGGTATTGATTTTTCATTGAATGCCTATTAATAGACAAATACTTGTAAGGGGCAATATTTCTCCTTAATCACTTTATCTCCCTTTTCAGTTTATGTAAGTTGAAGGTTTGATTACTGCGTGTAACTAATAATGTATGGTCTAGATTTTGTATGGAAACCCCGATACAGAACCTAGACTATACCGTTTAGAAGCTTATCGATTTAAGATGTCTAGTCAAGTATTACCTCTTAAAATAATCGGCCAAACCAGTAAAATAAACCTAAATCAACAACACCATACAAAAAATTAAAGTGAACATTACACACAAACCATTCACCACATGAATCTTCATCGCCTCAAGAACGCTGTACAAGGAATCTACAAGGAAAAATAAAGTATCCACTCCATAATTCAACGTGCATCCAGAATAAGGATGCGGAGGAAACATTGCTAAAGTGCATTCTCATCGTTCCCATCTTTTGTGTTAAGCGGCAAGACTAACAACTGAACAACTGTTGGTTCGTGAGTATGCACAGGCTTTTTGCTTGCTCCTCGAGGTTAGGTAAAAGAGGTAATGCGCTGAATATTTTGATAGTAGGTTTTGTGGGTCGATATTTGAAGAACGCTTTATTTTTTAATGGTTATTAGTAGGTTTTTCAGAGACTGTTAAATTGTAGTCCTGAGATTTAAAATAAATGTTTTGATTTGAAATGAGAGATTTAAATTATAAAGGTACCAACTAACACAACTAACAAATTTTGCTTTGTTTGTCATTGATTTTATTATTCTATCTTTGCATGCTTCGTCACTAGACGACGATTTATTTCAGTAAAAATAATAATCCCATGTAAGTGAACTGTTTTAGGTTCTTGTGAGAAATAAAGGTTCTTCATTAAAGCTCTTAATCAAATCATCATTTAAACCATTGGAAATACCAACCCAATTATAAACTCTTATCAATAACTCATAACTTACTTTTAATTTTACTTTTAAATTATTTTATTTTAAGTTTTAAATTTCATTTTTACTTTAATTTCTATAAAGGTTTATAGTGTCCAAGTAGCAGTAGAACACTGACTCCTAAGTCACAGGTATTCCTAGTTTAGGAGTCAGGGTTTCAACTTTTGTGCGCCTTTAATTTTATTGAGAACTGTAACTAGATTTAAGCTATTGTAAGGTTTTATATCAATAAAAGTTTTATTATTAAGTATTATTAACTGTTAGCCAGTATCATACCACTGCTGAGCAAACGTATCTTCTCATGATTTGCAGCCAAAAATCCTCATGACAGGCCTCGTAGAAGATGATGAGATAAGCTAGACGAAACAAAAGCCCAACGTACCCAATATACTACATATCTTTTATACAACTCTCCTTTCGCAGGTATGCTGGAAGAGATTTCTTTTGAAATAAGCATTACCTTTGTACC
Organism: Lacanobia wlatinum; assembly: GCA_947578705.1. NCBI lineage: Eukaryota > Metazoa > Arthropoda > Insecta > Lepidoptera > Noctuidae > Lacanobia > Lacanobia wlatinum. Next base: position 5,196,535 of record OX388032.1, read on the forward strand.
TATTTTTCTGTTTCCTTCTTTTTATCTTTCTATGTAATGTGTGTACATAAATTGTTAAATAAATACAAATAAAAAAAATGTTGTGGCTTCATTTCAATTGAACATCTCTGACCAAAGTAAATACTACAATGTATTCTCTAGTGACATTTTATGCTCTTCAAACTACCGCCACACTAAACCAAAACTAAAAGGCAGCACGTCTAAATTTAGTGCAGTTCACTTTATTTCACGTCCTGTCCCGTCCCGACACGTCACGTCACGCCGGTCGCGTCGGGCGGCCGCCGAAAAACGTCAGTTTGATGACCGTGACGGACGGTGCTGTGCTACTTTGTACTAAGATATAGTGGGTACCTATTTGTGGACGTTTGCCGACGTTTATGTACAACACCTATGGATTGGATGTTGGTAAAAAAGAGTGCCGCAACTTTGTCAATGTCGAAGTGTGGTTTGCATAGTTTTGCTGTAAAGACGCAAAAAAAGAAGCGTTTAAGCAAACAAATGAAAGTTGCCTGTTTGTTTTCGGAAATTCATTTCTAGAGTTCCGTACATTTATATATAAAAACCCAAGATACACACTCAGCATCTCAAAAACATCCGCATAAAACAAAAGCACAATTTAAAATTGTGCGCTACTTTCAAACAGCCTCGCATCGCTCGCCATACTGCACTGCTTTGTAAAAACAACTTTAAGCGATCCGTGTAAGGTTGAATTTGCAAAAAAAATTGTTTATAGTATAACTACACACAACTCACACATGACATTAAAATTTGATACATGTCAGTTTTTGACGACAGTTTCGAGTGTTGCATTTGTTCGAGACTGTGCATCTTGGGTTTTTTTATATATCAATGGTTCCGTAGTAAAAAATGAACCCTTATAGTTTCGCTGTCCGTCTGTCTGTCCGCGGTTTAGCTCAGAGACGCACTAGAAAGTTGGAATTTGGTACAGGTGTGTTGAGGGTGTACGAAAACCATTTTCCCATCCAAAGATCCGTTTGCGAATTATTAAGCTTTGAAGTGCTAATTTTTGCTAGAGTCAAGTGTCCCCGCCCCCCTCTGCCAGCTAAATAATTGTTTTTGGAGACGTGAAAACAAATCATAGGTAGTATTAGCATAATTATATTATAACGAATTTAAAAGGAAAACTATCACAGCTAAGTAGGATTTAAAACCTAACAAGTTATATTCGAACAACCTACAAAATATACTTAGAAAAGGAAAATGTCGTCCAAATTCCATTGAACACACACACAGCACTATTATGCGAGTTTGACTACTTGTCAAATTAATTTTACATACATTATTGTTCCATGAATCATACGGCTGGCTAGAATCCTTTGGTATGTTTATGAAAATGCTTTTAGTAGAATAATTAATGTAATGATTTTTAATCCTATCAATTTTAATTCCATCGAAATGGTAATATTGAAAATATGATAACTAACTGTCGTAAAAATAAATATTTACACATTTTTGGAGCTCGTCACCGATTCGTTGTGTCTACCTAAACAAAACGAATTCTGAATCAATTACATATTGTACAAATATTGACATAAACGAGTGCAGCTAACTAACTAAAATATTGTTTCAATGTAAAGTTATTTATACTTTCAGGATTCCGTATCCGAAGGATAGCTTACGGAATCCTATTATTAAGCCTCCGCAGTTCGTTCGACTGTTTGTCTCCGGGCTGCATCTCAAGAACCGTGATTGAGAGAACAAGAATATGAATCTTTATTTGTGATAGTGTCACAGAGTGTGTATTTCTATTGCCGCTATAGCACCAAGTAATAAAAATCAAAAATTAAGGCAAGAATCGTGTTTATTATTCGGTTTTTCTTACAGAACTCTTAGTGTGCGAGTCCGACTCGCACTTGACCAACTTTCAGCTACGAAAAGGAACATCAAAACCTATTTAATTAAAACTCTACTTATATGTCTGTTGAATTTCTCCTAATGACTCTAAAATATTACTAATCGACCCGCGTTCAGCATTGTTTAATAAATTCTAATGATCTAAATATTTCCACTAAACCACAAGATAATCCAGCGCCATATTACCACAATATTCCATCAAATAATATCGTATTCATTAACCAAAAGTTATTTAATATACCAGCTTAACCAGAAATAAACAAAGCATATCAAGAGGATAGGTACTAATCTATACATATAATAAAATCGTAGACTAACCGTGTCTGTACATTGAATATTTTCCCATGAAAATTACACAGAAAACTCAGGAAAAAGGTATAAAACACAAAAATGCAATTTTTGAAATTTTTGTCTGTTTGTCTGTTTGTCTGTGCGTTTGTGGGAGCATCACGCATAAACCACAGATTGGATTGCAAATATAAGTACTTAAAAATATTAAGTGATAACCCGAGTAACATTTAGCGTTTATTTCATCAAAATCGACGACCAAAATCAAAAGATATTGAATTTTTAAGTTTAGGAAGAAACTTCCTAATGTATTCTGATGAGTCAGAGCGCCATCTATTGAGAAAAAAATAAAATGCACGAAAGCATTCAAAATTGTTGTGTTATTCGTGAAACTTTTAATACGTGGCAAAATAAAAGTGACCATTTTTATACCTTTTCGTTATTTATCGTTACAATCGATCCACAAAATCAAAATATATTGAATTTTTAGTTTAGTAAGAAATTTCTACTGTGTGCTGATCAGTCAGAGCGCCATCTATTGAGGAACCAAAAAATGCATGAAAGCATGAATGTTACACCAAAACACATTCTAGAGTTATTTGTGAAACTTTTAATACGTAGACGTAGCAAAATAAAAGTAAATACCTTATCGTTATTTATCGTTACATACGGGCTTCTTATTTAACGTCTTCTGCTGCCAAATATTTTGTCAGTTTACATGGTCGATACATGGCGTTGCACTGATGACGCGTTTTTCTGAATTGCGGTTTTAAGATTTTCCGCTGGAGAATGACCTCACACGATTATTAAACACTGTCGTAGTTCGTAGGAATTTCGGTTTGGTCTCTGGAAGGTCTTAAACGAATAGGGGCCAAATTTGCTTAAATCTCTGAGTTGTGCTGGTTTCGTTTAAAGTGCTTTTATCGTAGAGTCTTAAACTGATTTAGAACTCAGTAGTTTTGTGAAGTACTCGACGGTTCGACTTGCGGATCAGGCCTGTAGGGTTCCGTACCAAAGGTGCTGACAGGACCCTACTTCTAAGGCCGCCGCGATTGATTCCGTTTAGAGCGAAGCAACGAACGGTTCGATTTGCGAAACAAGGCTAATAATAATAAGGTACCGTACCAAAGGTGGTCACGGTGACGGGAGCGATCGATTTTGGTGGGGCTACTCTCTAAGTCCGAAGTCCGTAGTTTCGGGCTTAGTTGCGGACGGACGTATTCTACTCCGTATCACCTACAGACTTACGATTAATCCCGAACCCGAACTAAGAATGAATGACAACACGATTTCACAGTAACTGTCAAATCGAGTTATCATTAGTTCTCTGTGGTTAGGTGATACGGAGTAGATTTTTTTTTTTACTATATATAGGCATACGTTTGACCACTATCTCACCTGATGGTAAGCGATGATGAGGTTGAAGATGGAGCACGTTTGCCTAGAAGCAACCTATTCACTTTTGTCTTAAAGACTACTAGGTTGCCCGCAACTAAGTTTTTAATTCGGCCTAAGTATCAGACGGTTCGATTTGCGAGCCAAGGCAAATTATAGGGTTCCGTGCCAAAGTTGCTAATGGGACCCTATTATGTAAGCCTTCGCGTACGATCTTGATTCGTGCGAACCAAGTCGATTTTTAGGGTTCCGTACCAAGGTTGCTAACGGAACCCTATTTAATAATAAGCCACCGCTGTCCGTCTTCCTTCAGTTTATTAACCGACTTCAAAAAAGGAGGAAGTTATCAATTCGACTGTATTTTTTTTTTATGTTTGTTGCCTTATATTAACCGACTGGATGAACCGATTTTCATGATTCTTTTTTTATTTGAAAGCTGGTGCTTCCCGTGTGGTCCCATTGGCACCACGTCAGGATCTGATGATTGAAACCCTGAGAAATCGAGGGCAACTCTCGAAAATTGTAGGCACGTATTTGGTAAAAACTTGATATTCGTGTGTGTATCGGGTGATACTACAAAAGAATGAAAGTTTGGATCAGACCTGATGATGGAGACGATAGAGAGTCAAGGGAACTCCACATCGGTATGTAGGAACTACCAAGTGTTTGGGCTTATTTCATTCGTATTGACGAGACCTTTACACCGAAAGCACTTAGTAAGTTTTATTTTCATAACATAACATCACGAATGGGTACGCAGGTACCACTAAAAACTGAAAAATAAAAAACCTTTTTACAAAAAATGTAACCGACTTCCAAAATAAAACACTAAAAAGTATAAAATAACTTTAATTTCGGAAGTCGGTGTCAAAAAGCGAAATAACTAAAAACACCGACTTCCGAAATTAAAGTTATTCTATACTTTGTAGTGTTTTATTTTGGAAGTCGGTTACATTTTTTGTAAAAAAGTTATTTTCGTTTTATTTCTGTCTCGCTGATATAAAAATGTCTTCTCGAAAAAGGTCGAATCGTTCACAATATACCAAAATTCTCAAAGTCGGGTTTGTTCGAACACTATTCTAACTAACTCGAGAACGGCTCGACCGATTTTCATAGTTTTTGTGTTTTATTCGGGACGAAGACTAATTCCTTCGTCTGGAATAGCATAATAAGAATTAAAATACAAAAAAAAAAGAGTATGTAGGTAGGGTAGGTAGGCAGGTAGGTAGTTAGGGAAGGTAGGCAGGTAGGTAGGGTAGGTAGGCAGGTAGGTAGGGTAGGTAGGTAAGGTAGGTGAGGTAGGGTAGCTATGGTAGGTTGGTATGGTAGGTAAGTAGGTAGGTAGGGTAGGTAGGTTAGGGTCGGTAGGTAGAGTAGCCAGTTGACGGGAGCGAAGCCGCGCGGGTCAGCTAGTTACTAAATAATAAAGCTTTCAAATAATTTAGGAACAAAATCATGAATCAGGGCGACCACATTGCAGCTTTGTGGTCAACTAAATAGAGTATTGGGTATCTAAATATTCAGGTTGAATGGAATAAAATGTATATTTTGTGTGCAGGACGGATTTCACGCGCAGATTTAAATTTCAGTGTGGATGGTGTTGGTGTTTCAGCTTTATGTGCCGTATGTGGAGAGTGAGACCTGGATGGAGCAGTCGCGTCACACCGACTGTGGAGCCATCTAGCGAAGACGTCATTATGCTGGTTGTGGGCAGGGCTAGGCTGGGCTGAGCTTTGACTCGACCAGTGCATCATATATTCAGTGTAGTTGATTAATTATTGAAATAAATAATCAGTGTTTTTGCAGGTGCATGGACACCCGTCGGAACCGACTGACTTAGGTTATAGTCAAATAGAAAAAACTGGCCAAGTGCAAGTCAGACTCGCGTGCAAAGGGTTCCGACCGATTTTTTTTTTAACATGTTATTTTTTTACTATAGACTTCTTACAGGTTTTTCTGTAATCTATAGGTAATGATCTATTATTTCCATCTTTTTTCAAAACTTTAGGCTCAGTAGTTTCGGAGATAAGGGGGGGAATGGCCATTTTTCGTCTAATTTCTTGAATAACTTCAAAACTATGTATTTTAAAATTATGAAAAAAATATCATTAAAACCCTCACAGTAAACCCTTTCATTTAATATGTCACACGATATTATTGAAAAATCTTTATTTTTTAATTTTCTAGTTTGGCCCCCATACTAAAAATTTAATAATTTACGTAACGCGTCCGTGTTGGGGTTACAGAAGGCTTTTCCCAGCCTAGGGGTGCATTTCCAAGAGATAAGTGCGAAGATGCGTAGCGAGGGATGAGTATATTAAGAAAATATATAATCGCTGCGCTGAGCGAGGCCAATTATGTGACGCGATAATATTGATTCTTAAGGCTTGTATACATGCCAATGACCTTGTGCATATAAACGGAGCTAACCACTCCTCTACGCGCCACTCCGCTACCCGCATTTTGAATTTATTATAAAAAAATAAAACATATTTTAAAAAATTAACAAAAACCAAATTTTTTCGTTTGTATTGCAAAGCAGTAGAATTTTTTTTTTAGACTTATGTTAAAAAATGAAGGAGTAAAATGGTTTTATCTCAACGATTTGGAGGTGATTTGATGATTTTTTTTTCGTATTATGTGATACTGATAGGTACATAATTTTTCTGTAACTGCCGACGAAAAGTTGCTTCATCTGCACGCTGTTTTTAAGCATTTCTCGAGAGAGCAGCCTTAAGAGGAAACGCAGGTGGCTAGACTTTGTATGTAAAAAGTCATAATTCGAAGTTTGGCTCTCGCTTGTTTCCCCTCCAATATTGGATCGACTATTATAAGGTATTTCATAAACTGAAGAAGGAAGACGTATACTGTGTTCCCATGTTTTTTTTTCTTATGAATAGTTGCCAGATGTATACACTAGAAGGCAATTTCTAGTACTAGGGTTCTAGTACTAATACGGGGTTTTTTTATAACTTTACCCCACGGTTGGAATTTCTCCTGTATCGTGGGTGCGTTTAAAAACATACAAACTTACATACAAAAACAGCCAGACCCGGAACAAACATCTGTAGGCAATACAAATATTTGTTCCGTGCGGGAATCGAACCCGCAACACGCTGCGCAGCAGTCAATCGCTCAACCACTGCGCCAACCGTGTCTTCATTTATTATCGGTTATTCAGTTTATGAAACAGAACAAATATATATCTTTTAAATCGGTCCAATATTGGAGGAGGAAACAGGCGACAGCCGAACCTCGAATTACGACTTTTTACATACAAAGTCTCTCCGTCCGCGTCCCCTCTTAACAAACATATCTTGCTATGCATCCTCGCACATCTTTGGTGTAAACGCAGCCTATAGGTGAGCATGTACTCTAATAGCAAGGCTAGAAAACCTAATATATAAAATTCTTCCGTTACTGACTGATTGAGTGACTGACAGACAACGTACAACCGAAATTACTAGTCGTAAAAAGCTGAAATTTGGCATATAGGTTTCTTGGGGAGTGTAGACGAGCACCAAGAGAGGATTTCCCGAAATTTCTACGGGAACGGGGAAAAACGAGATATTTGCGAACGAAGTCGCGGGCAAAAGCTAGTTATTCATATATTGACACAACTCTAGCGTAGAAAACCAATTCACTACCCATAGAACGCAAGCTAGGATCTACGACCGTCATTTACGGCGTCAAACCCTAGCAGATATTGCGCCAACTTCGTCCAATCTAAAGCGATCAAAGAAAAATATGACCCAGAAATATTCGATAAGCAGCGAACTAACATACCAATAAACGGCTGCAATGTATCACTAAAGCAATAAAGACAAGAAAGCCGTTAGTGTCTAAATAACGAAATAAAATATTCAATGGCTTGGAAATGGGCACACATTATTTGTGCCTAACGTTCCTTGTAACTTTAACTTTGGGTAAAAATCTACGCGTTGGACACATACGGGCTGGTGGACTGGATAACATTTTGTTTAATGAAATTTTGGTATTTTGTTGTGTTTAATAGTAATATTAGTCTTCCTGGCTGATTTTGCCAATCTCATCGGAAACTAGTCATCGGCGAGGGAGACATTATTTATTTATTGGATCGCCAACAGAGGTTACGTCATGTTACCATAAACAGGAATAAATACAAGTGTTCGCTTCCAATTACAGGCGACCACATTCACTTCTTATCTTGTTAGGTATTTACATCAGGATTGACAAGAACGAAAACATTAAAATAGATCAAAATACAGTACACGAAATCAAAAGGGAAACAAATTAAATGAAAAGCAAAATAACAATAAAAACACTTAGGTATTTTAACAATAAAACACTAATTTTAATATACTGCACAAATGAGTCCGCAAACACAGATGCGCTGACTAACTCTCTGAGTAGGTAGTGTTTTATTTTTCCAGGAATAATATTATGTCTTGTGTGTGATCTAGAAACTTTTAAGAATATTTAACTTACCCCTAATTTCTCAAGTAAGCATTTGAAGAGGAGTACTTACTTATCAAACTCTTCTTTAGCCTGAAATCATTATTAAAAAAATGTTAAATATTAAAATTAAGTTGTATCATTTTGCATAAGGTGCTTTGTAGATATTTTCCTCATTAATTTTGGTTTTTTTGTTTTCAAAATAATAACAATTTAGATCTTACATTTTCAGGTGATAAACTTGATTTATAAAAAATGCGTGAGATGTAACAAGTTGAAAAAACATGATGTAGGATCCTAGTCACTACTCGAATAAAGAGGTAAGAGTGTTCGGTTTTATTTAGCAAAATAAAAAAACTTTTCCTAGTAGGTAAAATACTCAAGTTCACCCTTGAAAATCTCAGCAGTTACCCAAGCAGTACCCTGTATGTAGCGGCAGTAAGCTAGGGGTGGAAGTGTGAAATAACAGCAGAATGGCCGTTAGCCGCGCCCGCGGTCCGAAACGATACTACTTTTTTCATTACCTACGCAACCTTAGGTGGCTGGGGAAAACGCGATTTTAGAGGAAAAACTTTAGTTCAACATGGAGAGTTTTACTACAATTTTTCCTTTTAGATAGTTTTCTATTTATAAAAATTACATTTTAACAAGCTCTATCCTTATAATTGCTTTTGATATCTAGTTTTTCATTTTAGCGACGTATTTTTAGGAAATTACGTGGTTGCAATAATAATAATAATTAAGCTTCGACGACCATCTGTCGAAGCTGGCGTTACGCGGCTGGATAAAGGGCCTGATACAGAAGGCAGTACTCCTCGATACGGCTCGTATTGTGAGGAGGTTCCTTTCTCTGGAGCCCTAACCACTGGTAGCTTGGATCCTGCTCCCGACACCGGCGGACTACTATTTTTTATATTTTTAAATGTATTTTTTTTAAAGATATATTTAAAAATGTAAAATATATATGTATATAAAAATTAATAAACGAAATAATAATGCCTTTATTTGCCAGATCAGTACAATCCAATATTGTTAGTTAGGACATGAACAATAACAACAATAACAATTTTGATTTCACATTGTCTGCAGACTTAAAGTTAGGAAAGAGAGTTTCTTATATCAAAGTGTATATTTTAAAATATTTTTTTTAATTATACATAGATACAAAAAAAACATTACCAAAATCATACCTAAACCTTGGATTTTGTGGTGCTTTTTTGCCAACGTACTACAGTAAATTAAAAGCACGAAAAGGGGTTCTGAAAATTTTCATAAGTATTGGAATGTCAATATCAACTAATAAGGTTTCAAGGTGCATTTTCTAATAATAATGATAATTTATTTGACACACCACATATGTTACATTTTAACAGATATGAAGGATACACTCAAATTTTCTTAATTTTATATTGAAGACATTTGTGTCTGAACTAGATATAGAATATCTGTATCTCAGACATCAGAGCTCTTCCTTATGATGCCCATTACATTACTAGCTTAAATAGATATAATAATTAAACGAGGAGTTCTAAATAAACAGTAAGAAAAAGAAACACAGTCCGCTAAATCGCTGTCTCCCTAGCCCCACGCTAAGTGCTAAACTGTCTCCGCTATTTTATTGTCGCGCGACACAGCGGCAACTTAACACTCTTGTTTGCAACTTACTGTACCGCGCGCCTTTTTTTGTTGCTTACGATTTGTTTCTCCCCGTAATTCGTAAAGCCGATATTGGTAAAGTTTTGCGTATAAAGTTTGTGGGCAATTATAGGTTTTAGAGTGAGAAAAATGTGGATAAACTTTGTTTGTACTGAGATTGGGTTGCAATAAATAGTTCGTTTGTTTTTTTGGGGGATTGTGTTAGGTTCAAACCATAATTTCAAAGAGGTGGGAAGTCCATGCCAGAACGACTTCATAATTAAATCGATAACTTTGTTAGTTATCGGTTCGAGTATTTCATTAATACAAATAAAATTCAAGAAATAGGAAGAGCAGAGCTCTTCTGTGAATTGACTTCAATTTGATTTAAATAAAAACGAGACAGGAACAGTTTCAAATAAAAACTGGCCAAGTGCAAGTCGGACTCGCGTCCAAAGGGTTCCGAACGAATTATTTTTTTTAACATGTTATTTTAACACTACAGATTTCTAATAGGTTTTCCTGTAATCTTAAGGTAAAGATCTATTATCTCCATTGTTTTCAAAATTTTAGGCTCAGTTTCGGAGACAATGGTGGGGAATGGTCATTTTTCCTGTTATTTCTTGAATAACTTCTAAACCATTTATTTTAAAATTTTGAAAAAATATAATTAAAACCCTCACAGTAAGCCCTTTCATTTGATACATCACACGATATTGTTTAAAAATCTTTTTTTAACCCCCAAAAGTGACCCCCATACTAAAAATTTAATGATTTACGTAACGCGTTCGTGTTTGGGTCACGAAATCCTATATGTGTACCAAATTTCAATAAAATCGGTTCAGTGGATACGGAGAAAACTGGCTGTGACAGACGGACAGACAGACAGACAGACAGACAGACGGACAGACAGACAGACACCCGAGTGATCCTATAAGGGTTCCGTTTTTTTTTTCGGAACCCTAAAAAGTACGCAATGCACCTGTGGTACCCCATGTTGTAGCCTTTTTTTAACTATAGATTGGCATACGTTTGACCACAATCTCACCTGATGGTAAGCGATGATGCGGTCGAAGATGGAGCACATTTGCCTAGAAGCAATCTATTCACTCTTGTCTTAAAGACTCCCAGGTTGTAGCTATCTAGAAACACAAACTGGCAGGGAATTTCACTCCTTAGCTGTATGCACTATGAATGTGTTCCCAAATCGTTTTGTGCGTATGGGTGGGATGTCCACCATGTACCGGTGGCGCATCGGCGTTCGTCTTGTGGTCCGATGATGGAACGGGCTTGGCGTAAATGAAAAACTAAAAAAAAAACTCACGGTTTTTTTTTAGTTTCGTTTTCGTCATTGCCGATAAATAAAATAATAACCATTGATATATAAAAAACCCAAGATGCAAAATCTCGAGCAAATGCAACACTCGAAACTGTCGTCAAAAACTGACATGTATCAAGTGTCATGTGTGAGTTGTGTGTAGTTATACTATAAACAATTTGTTTTTGCAAATTCAACCTTACACGGATCGCTTAAATTTGTTTTTACAAAGCAGTGCAGTATGGCGAGCGATGCGAGACTGCTTGAAACTAGCGCACAATAAAAACGTCCGCAAAAAACAAGCGTAATATGTATAATTATTATACATACTAGCTGACCCGCGCAACTTCGTCTGCGTCACAATTTTCATTACTGCTCCGCTTCTATAGGTCTTAGCGTGATGATATATATATATTCTATAGCCTTCCTCGATAAATGGGCTATCTAACACTGAAAGAATTTTTCAAATCGGACCAGTAGTTCATGAGATTAGCGCGTTCAAGCAAACAAACAAACAAACAAACTCTTCAGATTTATATATTAGTATAGAATAGATTGCGCTTGATTTTTGCGGACGTTTTTGAGATGCTGAGTGTGTATCTTGGATTTTTTTATATATCAATGATAATAATAAAGTTTATGAAAAAATGTCTCAGCCTTAATTCCAGTGAAATGCATAATTTACTACAAAATCTCAGCACATAATTTCATTTGCATTATGCCTAAGAAACACACCATGTTTAAACAGGTGACGTATTGCGCAATTTTCACAAAAATGATTGATAGCAAAATAAATATAATCTAGACAGAATATATGAAAACCTATCACGAAATAATATTTTGCTTACATTATTAAAATCACTTTCACTTAGCTCAGAAAATGTGGCCGTGTAAAATGTTGACAGGATTTTTTAAGGTAAGCAAGTCTTTTTAGGTTTTTAGGGTTCCGAACAAAAAACGGATTCCTTATAGGATCACTCGGGTGTTTGTCTGTCTGTCTATCACAGCCAGTTTTCTCCTGATCCACTGGACCGATTCTGTTGAAACTTGGTACGCATATGGACTTCTGTGACCCAAACACGGACGAGTTACGTAAACAATTAAATTTTTAGTATGGGGGTCACTTTTGGGGGTCAAACTAGAAAATTACACTAAACAAACAATATTGTGTATCAAATGAAAGAGCTTTTTATGAGGGTTTTAATTATATTTTTTTCATAATTAAAATAAAAACGGTTTTGAAGTTATTCAAGAAATTAGACAAAAAATGACCATTATCACACCCCCCCCCCTTTCTCCGAAACTACTGAGCCTAAAATTTTGAAAAAAAAATGGAGATAATAGATCTTTACCTATATATTACAGGAAAACCAGAAAAAAGTCTATAGTGTTAAAATAACATGTTCAAAAATTGAAATTCGTTCGGAACCCTTTGCACGCGAGTCCGACTCGCACTTGGCCAGTTTTTCTGGCTATTACTGATGGAGCTGAAATTGAAAAATTTAAACGGCTCTATACCTAATGCTTTTAATGTAAACTGTTCTAATGTGACACTTAAATTTATGATGTATCGTGAGTTCACGGCACAAAACTGGCCAAGTGCGAGTCGGACTCTCACACGAAGGGGGCCGTACCATAAACCGAAAAAAGCCGTTTCGTGTATTTAAATATTAAATTAAATTTAAAATTAAAGGGGGCTTCCTTTAATTGTTAATTTAATTTAAGATTTGTTGTTATAGCGGCAGCAGAAATGCATACCTACTTTGTGAAAATTTCAACTGTTTGCCTGTAACGGTTCTTGAGATACAGCCCGCTGACAGACAGCCGGACGAACGGACGAACGGACAGACAGCGGAGGCTTAGTAATAGGTTCCCGTTGGTTACACATCGGGTACGGAACTCTAAAAATAATTAAGAATTATGGAATAATTTCCATTCCATGTAAGATTGCATGATCATAAGCAGAGGTTCAGTCGGTTCTACCTACACGACTTTGTCAAAGCAAAATATGCCCAAAAACTCTGTTTTTATTCTCATTTAGTTTTATTTGCTCTATCATGAATTATCTACAGTGTATGGCAATTGAAGTTATGGCCTTGGATCTTTGCCCTATTTGTGGGATGGTGAAGGTTAACAGTTACCTACAATAAAAAATTACTAGTATCCACATGCAGTATTCTCACAGGAAACAAAGAGAGAACAATTTTTTACATGTTTTTTATGTAGTTAGAACCATATTTATGATAAAACTAGCTGAACCGCGCCACTTCGTCTGCGTCACAATTTTCATTCCTGCTCCACTCCTATTGGTCTTAGCGTGATGATGTAAAGCCTTCCTTGATAAATGGGCTATCTAACACTGAAATAATTTTTCAAATCGGACCAGTAGTTCCTGAGATTAGCGCGTTCAAGCAAGCAAACAAACTTTTCAGCTTTAGGTATATATTCAGTGATAAAATAACATCAACAATGGACAGCCAAGATATGCTATCCACGCCGTATCTCAAGGCGGCACGGAATATCCGCATCCCGACAAGAATATTTCAATATTCTATAAAGAAATGTATTTATATTCTGTAGGAAACTACAACATCCTGTTTAGCACCAGTGCATCCTGGAACAGGAGATGAACTCCTTCAGAATAAAATCATTTAGTGGAAATGTCGTTTCCATAAATATTTCAAGAGAGAGTTTCTAGGCTTTTCGAGAATGTGCAGTCTCTATTCGTAGTTTCCGGATGGCGAAATTCTTAATTTTTGTAAGCTGTTCTTAGAAGCATAATGAAATTTAAATTCAACTAGCTTCTACCAGCGGCTTCGTCCGTATGGTCCCGAGGGAACATATTCCCGGAATGAAAAGTAGCCTATGTCATTTCTCAGGTCTATCTGTGTACCAAGTTTCATTTAAATCGGTTCAGTAGTTTTAGCGTGAAAGCGCGACAGACAGACAGACAGACAGAGTTACTTTCGCATTTATAAAATTAATATAGTAAGGAAGTAAGGATTGTAGCAAAACCACAATTGCAAAAAAATTACTAACAGATCACAAACAAGTCTTTTTCAAGCAGTCTGATACAGCTGCTGACATTTATTTTAGTTTAGTCACAGATTTGATGTCAACAACAACTGCATCGAACTACTTGCTTTTTAGAATATGGTCCTTAGAACTGCTTACAAAAACTGGCCAAGTGCGAGTTGCGCGGTTGGTTGGGCGATTAAATATGGTTAAAAATAACGATTTAATAATGTGTTTTTTTTTTATTTTTTCTTAATAATATTATTTGACTGCTTGATAAAGAATATATACTGGACATAATATAATTTAGTGTGGACTGTTATATCTTGACATTTGTTACTTGTGTAAATTCAAAATGACTATATTGTTATACCTACAAAATTAGTACGCCACTATTGGCAAAATATGGACGCTCACAATATATTGATAATACCTTGCATGTCTGATTCGACAGTTCATGTAAACGCATATTTGACAAATAAATTATCTTTCTTTCTTTCACATGAAGGGTTCCGTACTATAAACCTTTTTTTTTAAGATGAAGGAAGCGGCTGTTGCCATGACGCGGACCAGGCATCCTGCTGTGGCGATGGTCAGGCAACCTAAAGAGAACGTGGGGAGACGGCCGGACCTGGAAAAATATGTAGCAGTAACTGATGATTAATAGTTTTCTTCTTCCTATGAGTTTTTCTGGCAATCTTCAATTTTTCGACTCTGAACACTAGCGTTTGCCCACGGCTGCGCTCGTGTTAAATTAGCCTGGTTCGTTCGAAAAAATTAGACAAGTGCTACTCTGACTCGCACACAAAGGGTTCCGTACCGTAAATCTTAATTTTTATTATTTGTTGTTACAGCGGCAATAGAATTACACAATCTGTGAAAATTTCAACTGTCTACCTATTACGGTTCTTGAGATACAGCCCGCTGATAGACAGACGTACGGATAGCGGAGGCTTAGTAATAGGGTTCCGTTGGTTACCCTTTGGTTTCGAAAGACTAAACACATTTTCCTTCTTCTAGGGTAGCCAGCTGCTCAAACTCTATTAAGCGCAAGTTCGATCGTGTATGGAGTACTGCCCTCATCTTTGGTACGGATCTGCCAGATACCCGCTTGATGCCCTTGAGTCAATTGGGAAACGAGCCAAGAGGATCATCGGCAATGACAGGCTCGTCGCAACGAAGCTCTAAAGTCTTGAGCATCGATGACGAGTTGCTAGCCTGTCGGTTTTCTACCGGTTACATTTTGGGGAATTTGCGACGGAATTGCATAATTTAATTCCGCCAAGCCCGTTCCATACGGACCACAAGACGAACGGCGAGACGCCACCGGTACATGGTGGACATCCACCCACACGCACAAAACGTTTTGGGAACTCATAGTGCGTACAGCTAAGGAGTGGAATTCTCTGCCAGAGTCTGTGTTTCCTGATAGCTACAACCTGGGAGTCTTTAAGTCAAGAGTGAATAAGTTACTTCTAGGTAAACGTGCTCCATCTGCGACCACATCATCGCTTACCAACAGGTGAGATAGTGGTCAAACGCGTGCCTATCAATAGTAAAAAAAGATATCTAATTAAACCTTGGTCTATAAACGTTTAGTACGCAAACAAATACTGCACAATGTTGTAAGAAGAGGAAACGTTTAACTCAAGCTACATAATTAGGTATAACTTTCTTTCTTTTAACTGTGGGAAATCCTCATGGATGTCCTCCGCCCTGGGGCGGGCGGAGGGGTCTGTCAGACTCTTACTGACTAAAAAGACCCCGGTGTTCCGTCTCTCACCCACGCCGGAGATCGCGGGAACTTGCGACTTCCGTAATCCCCGGCTGGTGCTGGCCCGCCACTGCGGGCCACCTCGGGTCAGCGGGGAGAGTAAGGTGTTTGACTCCCCCCGCGACGTCAGAGAGGGGCGCACGGGAACACCACGCGCCGCCACCTCGAGAGGTATAACTAGACAAGCCTAATTAATATTACATACTACCTTACAATAACAATCCAGTACTGTTCAGTCATCATATTTTCAGAATGATGACGTCATAGTTGACAAGATCGAATCATAGGTATTCATACGCATATTAATGGTTGAAGTAGTATGTTACCAAGAGTGTTTGCACTAGAGTAATAAATCGTCGAGGAAAACTGCAGATCGTAAAATCCTCTTCAAACGAATGAACACTCATAGTAACGAAGCATGTTATAAAAAAGAAAAAAAAAAACAAAGCTATTCGAGAAAAGGTATATATATAGTGCCCTTGTACTTCGCTTGGCTCGTCTTGGCGTCTATGGCAGATACCATAATACTCCTTAACTCCCGTACCTGAGTTTCGCAAAGCATTCAATTAAACGACGACCCACCCCAACAATCCGGATATCAAACACAACGCTTCCAATCTAGATTCCACCATGTAATAGAACACGCAGATAACAATGAATAATACCCATGAATGGTCCAAACTAATTCATACACACAGTCTATCCGGCCATCCAGCCTAGGCTAGGCGTTTCATTGTCATGCCAACGGAAACTTAATATCCAGTTGAGATCGAGGGTCCATTGTGCTCTGCTCATCATGGCGATATTGCGCCTCGTTGCGGTTCGGAAGATTAAATGCATTCATAGTGTCATTTGTGGTGTGTGTGTGTGTGTGTCAGATCGATGGCTGGGAGTGTGTGTGAAGAATGAGTATAATGTGTTTGTGTTTTGTGATTAGTAGTGACAAAGAACCTGTTTGTGGTGGCTTTGTGGAAATTACTGTGGGCATAGTAATCATTAGGGTTTTTTTGCAGAAGATCTTCTTCTTATCGTGTGGGTAGTAAGGTCTAAACGACCCCACACACCCTAGTGTCAGGGTTTCTAAACCGCCTCAAGGGCCTCTGACATGGTTTATTTGACAACCGCCAATTGACGGCCGGGTTCACCGGCTTATACGTGCGTTCCGAAGCACAGAATCATCTTTTTATCAGACAATCAGGTGATTCAAACCTTTTGCAGAAGATAATAAATCAAATAAAAAACCAGTTAAGTGCAATTTGGAGTCGCATGCAAATGCTTCCGAATGAATTTTGTTTTATCTAAGACTAAGGGCTTCTTATAGGTTTTCCTTGAATCTATAAGTCTTACGTCTTTTATAATACGCACAGCAAAGGAGTGGAACTCTCTGCCTGCGTCTGTGTTTCCGAATGCTTACAACCCTCATTTCTTTAAAGTCAGAGTGCAGGCTCCTTCTGGGTAAGCTCGCTCCATCTTAGACTTTGTCTCTGACATCTTTGACTCAGACTAGAGTCAAGAGCAAACCCATCTCAAATTAAAAAAAAATAAGTAAAGAATATCAATATTTTTTATCTACTTCTAGACTTAGTAGTTTCGGAAATAAGCTGCCCCCAACCGTTATCGCCGCAGCTGCTTAGCCTTAAATTAGCGTATACCACGTAGATCTGAACAGTCCTTTGATACCTATGTCTCAAGAGACAAGAGTATCCAATGCTTAAAATATTAGGGTCGTTACCACTTCACCGCCCCGACTTCAACCGTATAGGCAAACAGCTGAACTCGATAATCACAAGTACATACTGTGTCAGGTCTAGGCTTAGCTTACAACCAAGGGATTATGTGCGCTCATGCGAGTATTGTAATACCGACTGTTATTATGTAATCTGCCTTCGACATGTGTCATTTTCCGGTATTAATTTTAGTTATACATAATTATGTAGCGTAGTAATTCTAAGTATTAACTTACGTATCTAAGTACTAGCTGACCCGCGCAACTTCGTCTGCGTCACAATTTTCATTACTGCTCCGCTCCTATTGGTTTAAGCGTGATGATATATAGCCTATAGCCTTCCTCGATAAAAGGCTATCTAACACTGAAATAATTATTCAAATTTGGACCAGTAGTTCCTGAAATTAGCGCGTTCAAGCAAACAAACTCTTTAGCTTTATATATTAGTATAGAGTAAAGATTAACTTACTTATCTAAGTATTAACTTAGAATTACTGCGCTACATAATTATGTATACCTAAAATTAATACCGGAAAACGACACATGTCCAGGGCATTAGCCCTAGCTAGTAACATTGGTGGTTCAATAGCACCGACTTTCAAGTCATCGTCAGTCGTGGGTCTGAAAGCAGCCAGACAACAATACGTTGTATAATTTATATTATCGCCATTGCTTTCTAAACGCATTAAGAAAAAACCTTTTGAGGAAACCGGCATATACCACGAGTAGAACAAAAAAAAAAGTTACGAGCTGATTATATGCAGGCATAATCTATATGAACAGAAAACTGGCCAAGAGCGAGTCAGACTCGCGTGCAAAGTGTTCCGAACCGATTTCATTTTTTTACATGTTATTACTTCTTATATGTTTCCCTGTAATATTAAGGTATAGAACTATTATCTGCATTTTTTCAAAAATTTTAGGGTCAGTGTTTTCGGAGATAAGGGGGGAATGGTCATTTTTGGTCTAATTTCTTGAATAACTTTAAAACTATTTATTTTAAAATTATGAAAAAAAAAATTAAAACTCGCACAGTAAGCTCTTTAATTTGATATGTCACACGATACAGTTTGAAAACCTTTCTTTTTAATTTTCTAGTTCGACCTCCAAAAGTGACCCCCTTACTAAAAATTTATTTATTTACGTAACGCGTTCGTGTTTGAGTCACAGAAGTCCATATGTATAACAAATTACAACAGAATCAGTGTAGTATATCCGGAGAAAACTGGCTGTAACAGACGGACAGACAGACAGACACCCGAGTGATCCTATAAGGGTTCCGTGTTTTACAAAAGTTCGGAACCCTACAAATAAAAAAATTGTAATAACTCAGACCGAACTATAAAGCAAAAATAAACCCTTTGATTCAACAAAAATACAGAAATACGTAAAAATGTTAAAGCTCTGCAAATATTCTGTCAGAGCTTTCTTTTATTTATAGAGAATATAATTGAATTTCAATTTGCGATCGTGGTCTGGACGTTCACTAATTTTTATTTTTTGCTTGGATTATTCCTCACATTCATTTTTAGATGCTAATTAATGTCTGGAGTTTTAAAAAAGACAATGATCCCTGTTGTTTTTACTATATTTTATACTCATGGATAGACAGAAAATTCAGTTAGATGATATACTCGTAACATTGCTGTAAAGCATAGGTATTTAGTTACCAAAGGAACAACTTCAAAATGTCCATAATGCCCATAACCTAGTTTTGAGTAATTGGGGGTTATTTGACAAGCATGGAGCAGTGGTGGCCGAGTGGTAATGGCTCCGACTTACGAGTTGTAGGTCGCGGGTTCAAACCCAGCCAGGCATATTACTTTGTGTAATTTATTTCATCACCACTGCTCTCAAAACGGTGAAGGAAAACATCGTGAGGAAACCTATGATAATAATGTCCTAGAACCAAAAATTCGAAGACATGTGACATTCACCAACCCGCATTGGGCCCGCGTGGTGGATTACGGCCCATTCCCTCTCCTAGAGAGGAGGCCTGAGTCCCAACAGTGGGAACATTATAAGGCCGACTATGCTATGACAAGCATGAAAAACATTTATTCAGTTTTTTTTTTGTTTCAACGGCCCATTCCCTCTCCTAGAGAGGAGGCCTGAGTCCCAACAGTGGGAACATTATAAGGCCGACTATGCTATGACAAGCATGAAAAACATTTATTCAGTTTTTTTTTTGTTTCATCAAAATAACAGCTTATTTTTGTCATGTACATAAAATAAAAACGAAACTTGAATGAAATTGAAAATAATGAAAACACTAAAAGTTTTCTTTTTCATTTAAAATAAACAATTACGTTGACAGCTGTCGTGTAAACTTGTTCAACCCGCAAATTGTAGCGAGTGGTCGGAACCAAAAAATACAAATTCATTTAGTAGTACTACAAATTAATATTTTAGCCGATTATTGTGTGTGATTACGGATCGGTTTCTTTAGGAACTATCCTGTTTAACTGAAGGACAATGTGTGATTTGTAATACTTTTTTCTTTTTCACCATTATAATATCCTGATCTACTAATATTATTAATGTCAAAGTTTGTAAGTCTGTCATGCAAAAACTTCTAGAAGAATTGGATGAAAGGCATACATATGGTTTAAAACCTGGATGAAAAAATAGTTTTTTTGTTATCTTGGTAGCAAATTTCCTTGGTATGATTTCCGACTTTAAACGGCAGCTAGTTTATTATATTGTAACGGTCATAAAATATTCTTTAATCTTCATTCAATTCTATTTTTCAACTTTAACCCCAAATAGAAGCAGGCATGCTTCCGTACATAATTAAAATTTTACCACAAAAAAATGCAATCTTTTTCGTTTCCAAATAAAAATTGCGAACACAAAAATATCAATATGCCGCGAGTTCTACAATTTATGGCTGGTTGAGAATAATTGAAACTGAATTTCATTGGCAAAAAATATGTTCGCAAGAACTGTCGCCGTCAGGAGGACGAATTTACTGATTTTTGACTGTAAAGCGTGCTTGAAAAGTTATTAAAAAAGAACGATTCAATTAGATTTGGGCTGATAGTAAATGGAACAGATAAATTTGTCATAAATAAGTCTTCGTGACAATAGTGCAATCTTTTGACATCAGAATTCAGTCAAATGGTATATATAATTAAAAATTTTAAGTCCCTATTTTCAGCAATTTCAGGATCTAAACTTAAACTAAGCAGCATCCTTAATTAATAACAACACTGAAACAAATATCATTATATTCCTAACAAATTAGGTTGCATAGCAACGAGGAATCGTTTAAATTTAAAGATTAGTACTTATTTCAAATATCTGAAATCTAAACTAACAATGTTCTTTTATAATTGTAAATACATACACAGTTAATTGTAAATATATACATATAGTTTTATTTTATTTTATATTTTGTTAATAATTTTATTTTATTTATTGTCATTTTTAAGTAATTTCAAATATTCATTCCAATTTCAATTTTTACAATCCAATTTTATAAACTTCACTGGTAGTTTTATTGCTTGTCTACTGATAAAATTACACATACCGTGAAACAAAAGTTGTCTTGTTTGCATTGATATATAAAAAAAAACCCAAGATGCTCAGTCTCGAACAAATGCAACACTCGAAACTGTCGTCAAAAACTGACATGTATCAAGTGTCATATAAGAGTTGTGTGTAGTAATTAACTAAACATTTTTTTTTGCAAATTCCACCTTACACGGATCGCTTAAAGTTGTTTTTACAAAGCAGTGCAGTATGGCAAGCGATGCGAGGCTGTTTGAAACTTGCGCACAATTATACATATTGCGCTTGTTTTTTGCGGACGTTATTGAGATGCTGAGTGTGTATCTTGGGTTTTTTATATATAAATGCTTGTTTGTGAATAAATATAATAATAGCAAGCCGTTTCGCTACTCGTTTGCTATGAAGGTTTACGAGTTACGCAACTAGTGTTTCTCAGTGTAACTGAATAATATGTATTCTTTCGTGAAATATAAATTAAATATTAATATTTCAGACAGACAGACAAAGACATAAATTATCTTAACTCATAGCTTAATATCCGTGGCTCAAGTAAGGCACGAAGAACCAGAAAAAAAAATCGGTCCTTAAAGCCAAGGAAGGTATCGAAGTAAACTAACACTAGGGCTAATAGCAAGAGGCGGCAGTGGTCTGAGTGGGCCGTGGTCACACCGTCAGCGGCCATTGTCCGCTGCGGTGAGTGCTTTGTGCTCCTGCCTCTGTACACATTCAATACAGACGGGGGTATGGTGTGAGTGTAGGAGGCAGCGGTTTAAGAACCAACTTAGATTGCATATGTACTGGGGTATGATTTGAAAGGAAACAAGTTTATTAAAATTGAAGTTTAAAAAAATAAAGCTGAAACTATCTTTTGGGAACACCTGCAGTTCAAAAGACTTTATTCTTACTTCCCTGTTTATTTGTTCTTATGCTTTCGGAGTCAATTCAAATTCAAATGGGTACGTTGGAAACAGGAAAAGAACCATTTAGCAGTGTTTACGTATTTTTGTGCCTTCTTGCCTCAAAATCATAGGTGTTTCCATGTTCTTTTGTATAGTGGCAGCTTCTCAACAGCTCAACAGAGGAAGAAGCTTTACGTGTACAGAGGTTATGGCAAGCAGATATCATCACTCACCAAGTGCCACAAATATGAGAGAACACCGAAGCATAGCAGTAGCATTTTTTAAGCAGGTTCGGTTACGGGAGGGTGTGTAATGTAATTAGATACTGTAAGTGTATGTCGCCCGTGTCTTATAACTTGGGCTGCATTCTCATGTCTCGCACAATAGTTTGATATCCCCTTATTCAGGAAATATGGCTAGGTAACGTGCTTTAAGATATTGTACGACCCATAGTACTATTTTATTGTTTGAAATTTCATTTCTTTGGCATTATTTTATTAGACGTCCATAGAAATATAAATGAATAAATTAAATACAAAATCCGGCCAAGTGCGAGTCGGACTCGCACACGAAGGGTTCCGTATCATAAACCTTTATTTTTATTTTATAGTGGCAATAAAAATACATGATCTGTGAAATTTTAACTCTCTACCTATTACGGTTCTTGAGATACAGCCCGCTGACAGCCAGACGGATGGACAGATGGACAGCGGAGGCTTAGTAATAGAGTTCCTTTGGGTACGGAACCCAAAAACTGACGGATACTGAGCAGACAACATCCCGGACTGGATCTCTAAACTGGCTAATTTCAGTTATATTCCCGAAACAATGCACCAAACGATACGCAAACTGATACAAAGGGCCTGGGCCAGGGATGCACCTACAGTAGGGATGGCGAACCTTTATTGGAGAACGGGCCATTCAATATTAAAAATATTGATCTTGGTCATTGATATATAAAAAACCCAAGATGCACCTGAGTCTCGAACAAATGCAACACTCGAAACTGTCGTCAAAAACTGACATGTATCAAGTGTCATGTGCGAGTTGTGTGTAGTTATACTATAAACAATTTTCTTTGCAAATTCAACCTTACATGGATCGCCTAAAGTTGTTTTTACAAAGCAGTTCAGTATGGCGAGCGATGCGAGACTGTTTGAAACTAGCGCACAATTATACATATTACGCTTGTTTTTTGCGGACGTTTTTGAGATGCTGAGTGTGTATCTTGGGTCTTTTATATATCAATGATCATAGTATTGACGAGCCGCCAAAGAATCTTAATCTTGTGACTAAATCAACAAAAAATAAAACTACTAAGATTATTTTATCTAGTTACCTAAAAATATTTAGATTGACACTACAGTTGTCAAAAAATAAAAGGCCCGTTTTAACAGCAGGATACAACATTGCTTTACTAGTAAGTATGAAAGAGACATAAAAATATATCTCTTTCGCACTTAGTTGTAAAGCAATCTTCTGTCCCTCTCTACTCAGCTGTCAAATCGGACTTCTTAGATTTTGATGAATTTAAAGCATTGCTTCATGCTTCCTGGGTAGTTCTAGGCACTGAATAATATTGTTAAAGATACGTTAAAGAATAAACTATTTAATTCGTAGTTTGCAGTTCGAAATACTACCATCATAATGTTTACAGTAATTTGTAGTTTCAAATTTGGCATGGGTTCGACATCCCTGATCTTTCGTAGCACCCATATTTTGCCAGTAAACAAATACAAAGGGTCTGTCATAAATGGGCTTTTGTTTTACGTATGATGTCCAGTACATTTCCAGATATTTTGACACTTACATGTGAAATTCTCAGACAGCTAACATTTTCTCTTTGCCATATTACCACTTATTCCGTAATTTATGCGTTGTTCATAGGATGACTTTTTCATCCGAATTTTTTAAGAAAAATATTGTTAAAAAGCAAATGTGCTGAAGCAGTATTCCTTTTCTTCTATTCATCCAAAGATTGTCTGTGAAAAGACCGCCTGTGGCATAGTCTTAAGAGTTCTTTATAAAACTATTTTTGACTTGTAATAAATTTAATTGCAGATAATAATCCTTTTAATAAACACGTATGATTCACAATATTAAAACTTTTCTTGTGAATCTTCATCAAGATTTAAAAATGGCCTCTGACATGTTTTATTTGTCGTTTAGAAACTCTGACACTAGGGTGTGTGGGGTCGTTAGACCTTACTGCCCACACGATAAGAAGAAGAAGCATAAAAAAAGGAATCCCAATAAATAGATTCTGTTATCCCCACCCGTACTAATAAATCGCTTGATGAGAATCGCAATCCCTGTACACAAGATATCAAATAATATTAAAAATTTAATAACACTGGCATACACTAACTCTCAAACAAAATAAAACGAAAGAATTTCATATTAAAAAAAAAAGAACACTAAAAATGGAACACCAATTTCGAAATTTCTCACATGCGCTATAAATTCGACTGACGAGTATCGAAAAGCCAGGTCCACATGAGCTTAAATTACGCCGGCGGCTTGCACGTCGGGTCTTATCGAGCCGGTCCCTGTTCACAGTGCATAAATCACTTGCACGCTCCTGATACAGTTGGCTAGTGTGCGCGCAGCCTAACATCTTCATCCGTGACGTTAATCTTGTGTTATCTGCCAGTGTTGCAGGTGGCCGGTAATTAGGAGATGGATTCTTGAGGAAGTGTGGTTTAAGAATGGTGATAGTGGTGCTTATCAGAAGTTTTATGTTTGCTTGTTTGGAAAAATCTTGTTTTTTATTGTTTTCAAAACAATGTTGAATAAAAAAAACTATTCGCATAAAAATACAACCAACTTTCAAGAACCACGATTTTCCACGACTAAATTGACATTCACATAAGCGTACACCTTCACAGCTAGTCCAGTCATTACGTACATTCAAAAAAGAAAATGAATTTGCGCTTCTAATTTTTTAATATGTTGTAATATACCTAGAAAAGCTTAACTTGAGATTGTCGACCAAGCTTTCCTAGGAGCTTTCGCCGCCATGTTGAAAAAAGGGGTAAAATTTGTTTCTCGGCAATAACTCGGCTACCCGATGAGATTTCGAAAATTTTTGTAGGACACTTTTTGTAGCTTTCTTTGTGCTTTACAATAACGCCTGAATCATTTTTAGCGTTTCATGCATCGTTATCGAGATATCGATCGATAAAGTAAAAAATTTAGGACACATTTTTTTTTTTTTTCTTTGGGTCTTAATAAATATGAAAAATTGCGGAATTCAAACTTGTAGAGCATATTCAGACCTACAATTTCCTTCTTGGATTTTTTTATGTTGGACAAAAATTACGATCTCCAGCGCGCCGCAAAGTCGGTGAATCCACACTCAGCGTCGAGCGAGCTGCTCGCTCGGTTGTGTCTGGATGTCGAATCGAATAGGAAATTGTTCAGTAAATTGATGGGATAAAAAATAAGTACATAGAGCAATAAATTAAGGATCACACAATAGTAATTTATTAAACAAATAATTTGTTTGTGCAGTAAAAAATATTATTTTTTTACAATACAAAATAAACAAAACAAAATAAACGGAAAGAAAAATATTTCTTTCTGCACTCGAGACACGAACGATGGACTTTTTTCATGTCTTTTTTCGCTTGGATGGTCCAGGCCGAAGATCTTCGTCCTCCATAAACTCTTCGAGTTGTTGTGTCTGTTGAAACGTTGGAAATGATGCTGATTCGATGAGAGCATCGTCATCATCATCGTTACAGACATCGTCGTCGTCGTCAAGCAAAATGTCGACTCTGGCGACGTTACTGCATGTTTGCCCACTGCAGTGCATGCAAATATCGGAGCAACTGATTCCCGCTTTTCTGCACCCACAGGCGGCCTCACAATTTCCTTTACACTTACAGGAAATGAGCTTTAATAGTTCAGGCGGAGCGGGTTCGGCGGTGCTGGTGATTGGTTCGAGCCCTCGATTGGTCTGTCGCCAACCCCATCCTTGTGGATCCTTGAAAAATCCGAGCCAGGTTTGAACTTGGAGATACGTCCGGAAAATGTGTTGACGCACAGCGCTTTTGATTGGCGGGCGCTTTTTTACAAATAAAACAGTCTCCTATGGTCACAAAATTGTTGAAACACGTGTGCTCACTTCGAAAGGCTCGAGGCAACTAACCGAGATGCTACGAAAAGAAGAACACGTTTCAACACGTAGACCCTAACAAAAGGGTCCCTTTATACCTGACCCCTCCAACTCCAACGGACGCTCTATGCGGGCACTCCGTTATAACGAGTTTACAGCCAACTAGATATCGAAATTTTTGCCCAGAATATCGGAACCCTCGATTTACACTACGCACAGCAAAAACTCAACACGATACGATATACTAACTTGAGCGCGCTCGACGCTGAGCGTGGATTCACCGACTTTGCGGCGCGCTGGAGATCATAATTTTTGTCCAACATAAAAAGATCCAAGAAGGAAATTGTAGGTCTGAATATACTCTACAAGTTTGAATTCCACAATTTTTCATATTTATTAAGACCCAAAGAAAAAAAAAAGGAAAAAAACAAAAATTGTGTCCTAAATTTTTTACTTTATCGATCGATATCTCGATAACGATGCATTATCATGCATCGTTATCGAGATATCGATGCTAAAAATGATTCAGGCGTTATTGTAGAGCACAAAGAAAGCTACAAAAAGTGTCTTACAAAAATTTTCGAATCTCATCGGATAGCCGAGTTATTGCCGAAAAACAAATTTTAAGCGTTTTCCAAGATGGCGGCGAAAGCTCCTAGGAAAGCTTGGTCGACAATCTCAAGTTAAGCTTTTCTAGGTATCCCCTACAACATATTAAAAAATTAGAAGCGCAAATTCATTTTCTTTTATTTGCCTTTTTTTCGGACGAAATGACTGGACTAAGCGTACCGGCGTAATTTTATGTTATGAACTAGTGTAAACAATAGACAGACATGAGATGTCAGCAATCCCGGTCCATTTGCTATCATTTATTGACGAGTTCCGTTGCTTCAAAATTTCATCAACAGCTCTTCATTAAATTAAAATGAAACCACTCCAATAAAAACCTCTTCCAAAAACTACCCAAATCGATTCAGTGTGCTTATACAATTTAAAAATTCCCTCTATTTCTCCAGGATCCCATCATCAGATCCTGACTTGATGATCATGAGGCCACCTGGAAAGTCTACCCTTTCAAAAAAAAACAATTCTGCAAATCGGTCCAGGCATCTTCGCGTAATCGGGGAACATAAATAAAAAAAAAGATTTCGACGAATTGAGAACCTTCTCCTTTTTGTAGTCGGTTAAAAAACAGTGATAAAATAAATAAACTCAACACAATTATAGGTCATCCCCAGCTTTAGTTTCTTCAGACCAAACCTTAGTGATAGATAGATTTTTACAAATGACTAAAGTAGAACTATGTTTGTAAAATTGTTAAATAAAGGCTATAATAAACTAAGTATCAACTTGAATGTCCAATATCTCAACATTATCTAAATATTGAGATATTGGGCCAATGAAATTTAGATGTACCACCGACAGAAAAGAGAAGTAGGCTAATGGAAGATATTTCTGAATTTATCATTCTAAATTCAGAAACGCGAGTCCAAACCTACGCGACCAATTAAATTACGGACATTTTTAAATCATTCATATTCGTACTAAATATTTTTTCACGCGACATGAAAATTCGAGAAAATTGTGATTGGCATTTTACACCTCGCACAGAAGTCTAATTTTACGTTCAAATTGAACTTGATTGGACGGAAGGACGGACAACTTATATTTTTGCAGAATCCGCGCTTTGTTTGTGCTATTCCTACCTTCGTGCGACTTCATCCGGCGAAATTAGATTAAAACTAAATTGAAAATCAAATTTTTATATTTTGGTCCTTTTTAGGGTTCCGTATCCGAAAGGTAGCCAACGGAACCCTATTACTAAGCCTCTGCTGTCCGTCCGTCCATCCGTCCGTCCATCCATCTGTCTGTCAGCGGGCTATATCTCATGAACCGTAATAGGTAGACAGTTGAAATTTTCACAGAATATGTATGTCTGTTGCCGCTATAACAACAAATAAAAATATACTACGGTACGGAACCCTTTATGCACGAATCCGACTCGCACTTGGCCGGTTTTTGGCTAGGTAGATTCTTCTAGAGTAAATTCTTGGTGTCAAAAGCCATCATACAGTCAAAGATATGATCAATATGACCGTGGACGTGTCTGGCTTGAATGTTTGGTATTTAAGGTGTAATGTACCTATTTTTTGTACAAATCATTTTTGGACAACGGGAAAACTAACGTCTCATCGCGGCTTTGCTCCCATGGCCCGTTCTCCAAGAACCATGTGGTTTATGGGATTAGCCGCGTAGCATAGCGTAGTTTTGTCAGTAATCATTTTTTTTCGTAACTGATCAGAACCTCCTTTTAGAAATTGCACCCACAAACAACTTTTCTACCAATTATGCAATAATTTCACCATTACTAGCCAAAATAGTGAGAACAAAGCAGCACTTTATTGCTTCAGAGTAAAACAGTGCAGTAAAGTAGTTATGTATAAAAATCCATTACTGCACTGTTTTTGCTTTAAAACAGTGCAGTAATGGATGCATGGTCAACTAGATTTATACCAGCTAATCAGCGCTATCCTGACCACACAACAAGCCAATCGCAGGCTACAAGCATGACCAACTAGTTTTTTACCAGCCAATCAGCACTATTTTATTCCCGGGAACAATGGCAGAATAAATGTACGACCATTGCTAAAAAATGATATGAATTGGCACGAATCGAATCGCAACCAGAATATGTTGTATTTGTATAGTTTTCTGCGGTGACTTCAGTTCATTATGCGGTAGTTGAAAAAAAAACAGGTTTTGAACCTCGCGAAAGTGACGTTTATAATTGTACTCGTGATTTAGAGCCTTCGCTAAAGCTCGGGCTCCAAACTAACACTCGATGTAATTATAAGTCACTTTCTGCTCGATGCAACAATCTACTATTGATGCTTTGTTATATTTTTTCTTAATTTTTTTTTTCTATTCGTAGCTACAATATAAAACATAGAAATCCAACATTCACAAAACATTATCAATATTGTTGCCTACAGCGTACGTTACTAGCATGACAGACACGCTATAGTAAAATTAATAAATATGTACTAAACTATTGTGTTTAAGTGCTAATAACTAACCCAAAAAGATTTATATGACAAAGTTTAATGAATAGAGAAAAGAAAACAAGAAACATTAATCAAAGGTCCTTCAGTAGAACTGAAATTCATTCATCAGAAGCTCCAACCCTGCACTTCTAAAATAAATTATTAATTTCGATTTAACTACCTACTCGTAACTCATAATGAAGCATCTTTATTTAACTTTAGAATCTGAAGCGTCTATGATAAGGACTTACTTTGATCAAATATTAAGACGCTGTGACAAAATGGCGTCGGCATTCGGAAATGAGTGCAGTCAAAGCGAATTTTATATGTCCCCGATGTTAAGATTCACTGGAGGGTAAGACATTCAGTGGCTTTTTCGTCAGGATATACTATATTTTGTTCTGTATTTTTTCTGTACATATTTTAATATCATATTCGATGTTCTGAACATCATCATCATCATATCAGCCGAAAAATGTGCACTGCTGGACATAGGTCTCCCCCAAGTGTCGCCACAACAATCGTTTCTGTGCATCTAGCATCCATCAGGTATCCGCGACCCTCACCAGGTCATCGGTCCATCTTGTGGGAGGCCTTCCAACGTTGCGTCTTCCGGTATGCGGTTTTACTCCAGAACTTTTCGGCCCCATCGACCATTGATCTGTTGTGCGAGCAATGTGCCCTGCTCTCATCTACTTTGGTTTGGCGATCCTTCGGGCTTTGTCGGTAACTTTGATTCTCTTGCGGATATAATCCTCTCCATGTACAGAACATTTTGATGAAAACACACCAGGGCCCCAAGTCTGCTATAACAATAGTGTCAGAATGGTCTATCATTGATTTCATAATGGTTGATTTTGACAAGATTTTATGCCATTTCTTTCAATGGAGTGTCAGTGGTTGACTACTGGATTTAAAAGCGTCATTATGACTTTCCAGTGGGGGTGGATTTCAAACAGCCAGTCCGCCATCTTGGGGAGGCCGCCATATTGGATTTGTAATGGCGTTTCTTAGCTAGTCATGTATTGTCATCAGAACTCAGAGCGTGTGCAAAATTTCATCCTAATCGAAGACCGGGAAGTGGGTCAAATTAAGATTCCAAGATTTTCTTACATACACAGTTACAAGTGAAGCAAATAAAAGCGTGTTAAAAAGCGGCCAAGTGCGAGTCCGACTCGCCCCCCTAAGGGTTCCATACAAATTTGTAGCTACAAATTACTTTAAATAAAGACTATATTTTTTTTTGATTAAATTACAAATGTATAGTTTTCAGACTTTTCCCTTTACTTGTGAAGACGGTATCACTTGCCAAATTTCGTGATTACTTGTCAACGGGAACTACTATATCTGGGTAAGCTCGCTCCATCGTAGACTTTGTCTCTGTCATCTCTGAACTAGACTAGAGTCAAGAGCAAACCCATCACAAATAAAAAAAATTAAAAAATATAGGTTTTCGACCCAAAACCTATAGGGTACTTCCGGTTGATCTAGAATTTTCAATTTTGGTTTAAAGTTCTTACAGTACAAGTAAAGGGGAAATTTCGAAAACTAAAAAATGTTGAAAATTGAGGTAAATTTTGGTACTTACAAGTTTTCGCGAAAATCTAAATTTTCCCATAACTTTTTATCGTGTTGACTCGGTATCTTGATTTTTATAGGTACACCTAATAGGGACTATAAACCTCAGTATCTGGTATAAATTTCAACATGTTAGGTCCACCCGTTCCTGAGAAAATCGGTGGTGACACACGGACAGACAGACGGACAAGAGAGTGATCTTATAAGGGTTCCTTTTTTACCTTTTGACATACGGAACCCTAAAAAAGTTGTTTGCACCTGGTCCCCTTATTATAGCCAGTTGAATTTGGGTAAGCCCAAATTTCCTCCAAGCTGTACAAATTCCCTCTATACACAACAGAACTGAAACCACAAGTAATGCCACTAAATACCACGACATAGCAACCAATTTCCCGATACGAGTAGACGCAGCCACAATGCCTCAATTCTGTAGTAAATTGAGTCAAGTAATTAACACTATTATTTAATTATAAGGTAACTGATCCATTGCGCTCACATTGTTGCCATGTATTGCATTCTATTAAGGTATTCTCATGGCTTGAGTTTTGATGGTTAGTGTATGGTGTTATTGGCAATGTTAAATGTTATATTAAGGTTAGTTTGCACAGCAATTTCAATAAAAAAAAAAATTGGTTTGTTCCTGGTTACAATTTATGTTTCTTATTACTTAACTGCCTCCGTGGTCAAGTGGTTTAGGCGTTTGCCTTGTGACCCGGTGGTTGTGGGTTCGATTCCCACGGGAAGAGCATACTTTGTAAAGTTGTTTTCCAGTTTGGCTAGGACATTGCAGAATTGAATCACCTGATTGTTTGATAAAAAAGATGATTCCGTGCTTCGGAAGGTATGTATAAGCCGGTGGTCCCGATCGTCAAATTAACCATGTCAGAGGCCCTTGAGGCGGTTTAGAAACTCTGACACTAGGGTGTGTGGGGTCGTTAGACCTTACTGCCTACACGATAAGAAGAAGAAGATTTACGATTACCTTTTGTCGCTTTGGTTTACAAATTCTATGTGAGCACTAAGCAATGAAACTTAGCTAAGATTAAACTTGTCTTCAGGGTGCATTAATGAGTCATTATTAGTCTCAAATCGTCTCGATGTACCACGAAAAAACTTACCTCATAACAAAAGTACTTTACTGCCAGTACTTATAACAATAATTACTTTACCTGTACTAGAGAAAAATTGGGGCTTCAGTAAAAATAAGAAACGATTCGACGACCCACCACAACGACGGGCCATGATGTCTTTAAACCAAACATGCCCTTGAGTCAATTGAGAAACGAGCCAAGAGGATCATCGGTAATGACAGGCTCGTCGAGTCGAAGCTCCAAAGTCTTGAGCATCGACGCCGAGTTGCTGGTCTGTCGGTTTTCTATTGGTTGCATTTTGGAGAGTGTTCGACGGAATTGCATGATTTAATTCCGCCAAGCCCGTTCCATCATCGGACCACAACACGAACGGCGATGCGCCACCGGTACATGGTGGACATCCCACCAAAACGTTTTGGGAACACATTCATAGTGCGTACAGCTAAAGAGTTGAATTCTCTGCCAGAGTCTGTGTTTCCAGATAGCTACAACCTGGGAGTCTTTAAGACAAGAGTGAATAGGTTGCTTTTAGGCAAATGTGCTCCATCTTCGACCGCAACATCACTTACCATCAGGTGAGATAGTGGTCAAACGTATGCCTAAAAAAAAACCACCATAAACATTTCACATTGAAAAAATTATATATTATAATTTTATTTTAACTATATTATTCATTAATAATGCAATTATTATTGAATTTTGATGGTCTTTTTTTTGTTTTTCAAAAAAAAAACAAAATTCTGTTGAGGGAGGGAGTATGATTTATCCAATAGGCATGCATTATCTCTTTCTCACAAAGGATTCGTGATGGCATGGCTCGTTATAGTAACCTGAAAGAAAATAATAAAACATTTTTAAATTATTTAAAACGCTTCCAATACGACAAATGCAACAGCCAGACTGCACACTAGTAATGTGCCTATAAGGTTCACCGCTAGTGACGCGCTCCTAAGCACTTTTGCCTGTACGTGTCACGTTGTGTCATTAGAGCAGAAAGGGAATACTGTTCAGAACTTTTTGTAAGCTAGTTAGATTGGCAGAACACTTTAGGGACATGAGATTTAAATACTATTTTACGTTGAATAATTTATTTTAGTACGCTAAAATTGGATTTTTCGCTGTTGTCGACGTAACAGACTAGTGTGCTATTTATGCGACAAAATGGGGATAAAAAAGTATATTTGTAGAGGTTTTAATCGTTCTACTGAAATAGTTTTTTAAATAAGTAGGTAGTATATTTTTGTATTTTTTTTTTTTGTCTTTTCCATCCAAAGGTTGTTTTGAAAAGATCGCTTTTAGCGATAAGGCCGCCCATTGTGTCACCCTATGTAATGTTTCTCATCTATCTTTTCTGTAACTTATATGGTGTACATAATAAAGAGTATTCTATTCTATTCTATGACTCTATCACCATAATTGGTAAAACCTCAATTGCTGCCTTCTTCTTACTAGGTTGGGGTGAAAAAAAACGACTACATACATTTATGTGTGCATAACTCGACAAATAAACGTACTGAACAGCTGTTTTTTTTTGTAATTTTGCGGTTAGTTCCATAGAAAAAGTTGTTCATGAAGATGGATAACAGGTTGTATAATTAGGTAGGTCCTTTAAGTATTTCTTCATACTAACGCAGAGTAACATGAGATCCTCATGTCACACTCGACAGTAAGCCAGGAGATGATTAATATCGCGATCCTGCACTGAGTTAGAATTCAAATGATTTATCAATATTAAAACTTTTACATTTTAATATGAATGTATTTTTATGAATATTTTATGTATAAAAATAAAATTTAATTTAGTTTAAAGGAATATGTGGTAAGAAAGCTTTTAAAAGAAGAAAAAACGAGATAGCACTGTAACGGCATCAATGCCGCCACAAGAAAAACCAACGGAGCAAATCTACATCGCAACAAAAAGAACCGCGACGCCATCTATCCAACTAGCAGCCAACTACTACGTCGAAATCCTGCATCGTGCAAGCAGAGTTTACCGTGCGATTTGAACATAATTATACATCAGCCTTAATATCAGCGTTCGGACAGTTGCCCGCCAGACACAAAAACTGTCTGGTCGGAGGATCCTCCCATTTTCAATGGAGGTGTGCAGGACTTTACTCTGTGTACCGCATACCCTCCATAGCACACAAATCTTACTTTATGTTTTCTAAACTCAATCAATATGATTAGGTAGACTATCATTTTGTAACTTGAATATTACAAAGACTGTAACTGTTAGGTATTTGTTTACGATTTCAGACTGATTTCATGACCTGTTCTCAAGGCCTGAAATAATGTCATAAGAAAATTTTCAAGATATGCTATACGCAACCTCAAAACCCAATGAAACATAACCCTTACAAGTCAAGCCACAAAATACATCAGCACCCAAGTAGGTATGCTGAAACACAGCCTATGAATGAAAAAAAAAGTGATTTAATATAATATGCGGCACTTAAAACCGTATCAATCAATTCTGACTACGGCAGCCTTCGCTTCATACATTATCAAAGGCGTTACTTGGACGTCTTCCATTCTCTGATGTACATCTATGCTGGAAGTGACTATTGAAGGCTGGTCCTTAGATGCAGAAAGAGAGCTTGATAATTGACGTGAAAGTCTGGCGCAGTCACTCTATCTTGGCAAACTATGATTTTATTAGACTCCATCTTCTTCCTATTTTATCCCCACTTTTTATAGGGTTGCATCTCCTATTCGCACGGTGCGGTAAGACTGTTAATATTAGAGTCAGGACGTCACTCCGCACATCGATCCATTTATCTACCGTTCCCGACACATTAAAAAAATAGCTATCATACCTGTCCTCCCGAGCGAAACTCGGCCACGGCAGGCAATCAGGGAGGAAACAAGACTTCATTGCTAAAGAAACGACATAGATGAACGAATATAAATAGAGACTGTCATAGTTTTCATAACATTTTTAAAGTAGCCACTCAAGCGTTCAGCCGCGCGAGCGACTCTCGCCCCACCTGTCCGCGCATTAAATGTCACTATTTTTTTACGACCGCGCGAATTTCTTTCAACAAAATCGATTACTACTAAAAAACTACTACAGCTATATTCGAATAAAAAATACTCACAGAAAGCTAAATGGATCCAAAATTTAATTTCGTTAAAAGTAAATTTCTCAAATTAATAATATAGGATGAAAATAAAGCTTCATGTTGAGAATATAAAAAAAAATATCGTTTTTACTTTTTGTTTCGACTTTTACAAGAAAAGTATAATAGTTACTGGGAACAATTAATATATACTATAATAGTTCATACTACACGCTTTAAAATATTTGCACAGCAATTTTTATAATAATTGCTGTGCAAAAAAATATAAACAAAGCCACGGGGACTGCACTCCTAAACACTCAAATGATGGATAACGAGTTGCGTTTTAATCATTTCTAGACACATTTCAACATATTTTATTTGTAAATGACTATTAACGTGATAATCGTGAAGTATTCTCTTGTATTTAGCGTTTGTATAAAAAAATAACCGATAAGAATATATTTCAAACAACGTTTAATCATCAAACGATGATTGCGTAGGGATCATGTTACTATATAACTTTTGCAGCTCAATTATTGTATATAAACGTTTTGTAATTGACATGAGTATTTAAGTCAAGAGTGAATAGGTTACTTCTAGGCAAGCGTGCTCCATCTTCGACCACATCATCGCTTACCATCAGGTGAGATAGTGGTCAAACGCGAGCCTATAAATAGTAAAAAAAAAAAAAAAAAAAACATAATGATACCAATTTCGTAAAGGATATGTCTACACAATTCATTTTATATGCAATAACATTAGAAATAACGTATAAAAACAGAAAACTTAGCACATTTTTGTTCCATCTTCACACACTTTAACAGTTTACAAACAAAAATGGCGAACTGTCATTTCCGCATTTTTTTTCTGAATATTTTGTTGCCACTGTACGGATAAAATTCACTTTCACGGATGACAAACTTGCGCCATCTAAAAATTTACTGATTATTATTAAGAGCTACCTTTAGCGCTGTACACGTTTAAATTTAACGATGTCGTTTGGTGATTGTAGTCACCATGGACGGTATAGGTAAGATTTTTTGTGGTGAATATACTCCCCGTGGACGCTTGAGTGGGTAGTCTTCCGAAAATAATTTATTGGTGTTTGTTAAAATAACATGGTAATAAGCTCAATCAGTTACATTGCCATTTTCTTGAAATCTTGTTTCAGAATATCTTCAAACAAATTGACACTTCCAGTTCCCATACATCCGCACATCCCCGAATTTCCTTACAATCTTAACTTTGCCGTCACCAAAATCTATTCACACCTTTATCACTTCTGTTCCTTCTCTCAGAAATTCCTTTTTGAACCGCAAAAATAAGTTGGTGAAACAGCTAATGCCCTGAATACTATCTCACGAACGTATATTTTAGCTGTTAGCAAAATGTTAGCGATTTGAACATATCCTTGTAACAGTTGATACGAACCTTATTTGTGTTATTGGTTTAGTTATTGTTGAATGAGATAAGTTTTTATGGCGCCTCTTGGATTTTAGCTAATGTGTCTTCTTATAAAAAAAAAATGTCGTCTGTTATCCACAGGCCAATTTGTACCGGGTAATTATTGACTATGTTAAGCGCTAGATAATTTTGCAAAATTTTCTTCGTAGGTACCCGGACAGTGAATTTCGTTTTCAATTTCTAGAACTACAAAGAATAAAACCTTAATTTCGGAAGTCAGTGTTTTTGGTTTTGTTTCTTTGTTTTTTAACGCCGATTTCCGATATTAAGGTTATTTTATTCTTTGTAGTGTTTTGTTTGGAAGTTGGTTATATTTTTTTGTAAAAAGTTTTTATTTTTCACTTTTAAGTGGTGATACTTGGACGACGTCTTTATCAACGCAGAAATTGAAAAATGCTCATAAAATAAAAACTACTGAACCAAACCGAATCAAATTTTTATGGGACCAAATGGCAAGTATACTGCATCGAACTAAAAAAGAATCACAAAAATCGGATCAGAAACCTCGGAGTAATTGGTGTACATACATGAAAATAATAATAATATACCCGCCGAATTGAGAACCTCTTCCTTTTTTGGAAGTCGTCGGTTTTTTTTTTCTCTTTATTTTTAGTTAGGGACTTTTACACATCTGTGTATGCCAGTCCCATCGGACCTTATACAATAGCTTACTTAACTAAACCTTAACTACCTAAATCTTAACTGAAAAAGGAAAGAATCACGATATCATGTGGATTCAGGACAGCTTTATGTCATTATTTCTGTTTTCGGAATTAAGTATGTCGATAAATGCAGGTGCCCAATAACCGTTATTGCAAATGAATCTGGTGTCGATCATACACCAGATCGGAGCAATCATTTCAGTATTTTATTTTATTGTTTGCCTGTAATAACTTGATTTCTCCGGACCCTCCAATTTTAGTCAACGTGGTGACTCTCGAGGAAGGCTTATGTACCTTGAAGGACGTCTTTCGGTTTAATGATGATGATAATCACCGTGCTTAGAGATCAATAGACTTTCTTATTCTGTGAGTTATATTTTGCCCAGCAACCTCTTATAACGATACGATATACAAACAAGTGGACGACCTTAATTTCTAGCGGGAAATCCTGTTGCTATCGACACTTACGAAATAAAAATTCTAATCTTAATTTTCTTCGAAGAAACTTAGCTTATTAGCAAAAGTTATTTTCTTGTCGATTATGTTATTTATTAGGTTCTCATAATAATAATTATCATCATAAGTAACGAGGCAATTACGACACTTAAATGTTGCTGCTTAAGTTATTTTTCCTTAAGCAAAAAGTTTGTCTACTTAAATATTCTAATAATATTAATGTTTTGAACTCTAGCAAAATGAGAAAAGTAAAGGTCTTTAAAATTAAGGAAACAAATTGCTAATATGTTATTAATTTGCCAAAGAAATAATGATAAAAGATTTATCAAGTGACAAATCCGGAAAGCAGACTTGTAAATTAAATAAGCCCGTTCCATCATCGGACCACAAGACGAACGGCGATGTGCCACCGGTACATGGTGGACATCCCAGCCACACGCAAAAAACGTTTTTGGAACACATGCATTGTGTGTACAGCTAAGGAGTGAAATTCCCTGCCGGAGTCTGTGTTTCCTGATACCTGGGAGTCTTTAAGTCAAGAGTGAATAGATTACTTCTAAGCAAGCGTGCTCCATCTTAGACCACATCATCGCTTACCATCAGGTGAGATAGTGGTCAAACGCGTGCCTATCAATTGTAAAAAAAAACATAACAAGCAGAACCATCGCGATTACCAAAAAGTCA
This sequence comes from Lacanobia wlatinum, assembly GCA_947578705.1. Taxonomy (NCBI): domain Eukaryota; kingdom Metazoa; phylum Arthropoda; class Insecta; order Lepidoptera; family Noctuidae; genus Lacanobia; species Lacanobia wlatinum. The sequence continues at coordinate 5,234,571 of OX388032.1, forward strand.
CCGAAACGCATCAATGTAAAAATGCCGAACACAAAAAATCCAATCGAGAAATATTTCCACCATATGACATGTTATCATTACTATTTCTTTTTTCTTCTTTTTTTGACGAAGTTGCCAGTATTCTGGCACGTGCTGAGTTTGATATTCCTGTCTCCACCGATGACTTTTACCTGCAAAGGAACAAGCAACTCCTCAGGAGACCAGTGTCCTTGCAAAGAGCCCATTTGGAACAGGAGTGTTTTTGAAGAGACCATCCAGACCAAATACGGGATTTTATGTGATAGGACCTGGCTCGTTAGTTTTTCTCAAAGCATGCTGTATGTTGGGACTCTGCTGGGCGCATTGTTGTTTGGATTCTGGTCTGATAGGTAAGTCTTTTATAATAAATAAATTGTTATGGTAAAATTTACATGTTTAAATAATTATCATCATACTTTGTGAAAATCCATGAGATAATGTTAATGGCCAGTTAACTATGTCTCCCTACTGATTGCTTCCAAAAATTGATTTGAACCGTGATACAAAGCAATTTAAGCAGCTCTCGAAGTTTTAATAAACCAGACCTTAATTTAATAATCATCGATATTCCGCCAGAAAAAGCGTCTCGTCACTCCAAATTAATTTTAAAATATTGATGAACGTTCACACACGTTTCCAATTAATTACGTTAAGCACCGGCCTGAGAGTTTACATTGTCATCTGAAAATTACTATCTACTGAATATTGATGTAAACTGAAGTAAAACGTGGAATTTTTCAAGCGTTCGTGAGAAATAATGTTGAGTAGTTTGGATGTTTCATGTTAGAAGTATTTAGCAAAAGATTAAATCAATATTCAATAATTCACAAAAGACAATTATAATCCGAATTTATTTTTTTATTTAACAATTTATGTACACACATTAAATAGAAAGATAAAATAATAATAGTAATAATTTAATATTAAGAATACTAAAACGAGTTAGTTTGTTTGATTATTTGTGCGTTACGTTTTCACGCCTAAATGTCCGAACCGGGGTAATTTAACATAAGCGCAGCCGTAGGCAAAAGCAAGTGTTTTTTTATGAGAAAAATAACGGTCTAGAGCGAGTCGGAATCGCGCACCGAGGGTCTAAAAAAAAAGTTTTAAGAATGTGCAAATAGCGTTATTTCATAATATGATATCCCACATACCCTAGTAGCCCCACTTCGAATTTTTAAGAACCATTCTCAGTCGCTGCTAAAAAAAAATGTAAACAATTTTATTTCTTTCCTATTTGCAAAATAGTTGAGCAAATGTCGTCTAAAATTATTCCAAATTTCAAGTTCATAGCATTAGTAGTTCATCAGAAATCCAGCTGTGACAGACAGACAGACTCAGTCACACCATAAGGGTTCCTTTTTTAACCATTTTGGTACGAAACCCTAAAAGCTGATGATTGTCAGTAAAACTCATAGGAAGAAGAAAACTTTTAATCATCAGTTACTGCTACGTATATTTCCAGGTCCGGCCGTCTCCCCACGTTCTCTCTGAGTTGCCTGACCATCGCCATAGCAGGCTGCCTGGTCCGCGTCATGCCAACAGCCGCTTCCTTCATCTTTATGCGATGCATCGAAGGCATAGGAGTCGGGGGCTCCATTGTAACCGGCTACGTCATCTGCGTAGAGTACTGCGGAACCAGATACAGGGAGATGGTGTCAGCACTCTATCATGTACCTATCAACGTCAGCCATATGTCCCTGGCAGGGATGTCGTATGTCATGAGGCATTGTGACACCTTCCAAATAGCGCTGTCGTTGCCAATGTTTCTTTGTGTTATGATGTGGTGCTTGAGCCTGGAGTCTCCGAAATGGCTGATGGATGTCGGTGAGGTTGAAAAGGCGACGAAAGTGATGCAAAAAATTGCGAGGTTGTAAGTATTATCGCCAGTTTCTGATTTGGGAAAAGCAGCATAGTTGATTGTTGCCAAATAATTTAGAACTATTTAATATTTTTACGTTGCACAATGCAGCGTGCGCGCGTTGCAGTGCATCCGGCATGTTTGCGGCAGCGTAGATGATTTCTACGCAATTATGCGTAAAAAGGATGCGTCCGTGGTGCGACGAGTACGGGGTAGCCCGAATAGTGTCCTGAGGATGATTGGCGAGAGAACCGATACTGTTCTGCTCAGTAGGTTCACTGAAATTCATGTATTGCGGGACCGGTGAGCCTACTGTGCAGGGGTAGACGGTGTCTAGTTTCTTCTTTTTTAATTACTAACATTAGTTATAAGCAAAATTCTGTTAATAACCACCTTGGACTTTTTTGTCTCAAATATTTTTTTTTTATATGAATATCGCAGTTTCTTTAAATCTGATAATTATCCCACGTGAGTAGATCATGTTAAATCTTAATTTATGGTTCTCGATTACAATCTAGTATCGATGTACAAATTTTGTCGATACAGCCACCATATTACTATAGGTTTGTAGAATCATAGCATCAATAAACTAGAAAAAATTAGAAATAATTTTGAAGAGGTAGATAAGATCAAAATAATTAAAAAACATTTTCTAAAAAACAGTTTTCAAGCTTTTGATCGATTTTTACATAGATTTTACCGTCTCAAATATATTACTAAGCTGAAGGTTTCTATTCCAGCAACCGACATCCAACTGAGAATATCAAAGCCGAACTGGAAGATTACCACGCATCACAGGCCTCGTCAAAAAGCATTAAAATAAGTTTCTGGCAAATCTTCCGCCATAAGAAGCTCACGATCAACCTCGTGTGTATGTCCGTCATCTACTTCGTTTGCGGCATGGGGTACTACGGTGTGTCGCAGTACATCGGCAAGATGAGCGGCAACATCCACTTGAATGTCGCCATATCGGGAGCACTGCTCATACCAGGCACCATCACCGCTGCCTTCTTACTCCAAATTCTCGGAAGACGATTCTTCCTCATGGCAACCAGCTTTCTATCAGGGACGTTCATGATCATCGTGATTATTATACCTGAACACGCTACTACGGCGAGGGTCCTCACCGCCTGCATCTGCAACACCTTCTTCTTCATGTCTTTTATAATCGTCTTTTTGTACGGCGTCGAGTTATTCCCGACTTCTATCAGAAATTCTGTTTTGGGATTTTTATCGGTATTGTCTAGAATGGGGCAGATTTGTGCTCCGCCAATTAATGCTCTGCCTCAAGTGGTTTCAGGGACTATTTTTGGAATAATGGCTATTCTAGGTGGATTGTTATGTTTGCCATTACCAGAGACAAAGAATGTGGAGCTCCCATCTTCTTTGGAAGATACAAAGAACCTGCCTCGGAAGTTGTCTGTATTAGGCCAAGAAAACGTACAAATAAACTAGTTAATTAACTCTCAGAATTAACTATGAATTCTTCATGTAGTTTTAGTTTTTAATTTTGTCAACCTTATACCTTTTTTTTGATACATTATTTTATGTTAACTAATGAAATTATATCAAGACGTTTTTGTAAATATTATCATGTCTGACAATAAATAATCAAAGCTGGTTCATTTACGTGTTTCCATTTAAACGTAAGTCTTAGTTGAACACAGTGACTAAAAACATTTCAACGAAATCCTTTATCGAGCTCGAAAATCCTTTACACCGAAAAAATCCCGACAAATCTGCAATCACGGGACGCAAAGACATACAAACACTTTGGTTCCCGGACTCCGGACTCCGGGACTAGCAATTTACAATAAAACAAAGGAAGCCCGCGACACTGTTATTTTCAATAAGCTCCCCATACAGAGGATAATGAAAAAAGTTTTTATAACCGACAATGCGGAGAGCTAAGTGGGACAAAGTATGATGTTTTTAACTTGTCCAATATGTAAGAATATTGTTTTATAGCTGCGATGTGAGGGGATTTTGTACTTTTTCTCGTTCATGTAGATTTGTTCATATTGCTGTTCTGAAAAGCAGGCTGGAAGTTTTCTTTGAATTGAATGTTCATTTAGTTGCGTCAATTTCAGACGGTAGGAATTTACTGTCAGCGATGAAAGTACAAATTCTGAATTACTATTCAGGATTTTTACTATGCCGTGACATGAATTTGTGATGATTTATTAAACGTTTAATAAATCATCAAAAATAACTCTCACAAAATGCTCAAAATTATCCGATAAATCGCTGTCAACAAAGCCATAGTGTTCAAATTTGGAAACTATTAATCAAAAAAGTAAAACATAGAGACACAGTATACATATATCTTATTCGGTTTTTGAAATATCTCTTAAATCGGTCCAATATTGGAGGAGAAAACAGTCGAGAGCCAAACCTCGAATTATGACTTTTTACATACATAGTCTCGCCGCCAGCATTTCCTCTTTAGTAATTCTGATGACAACAAAAGATTTATTAATATTACCAAAAACCTGTAGACCATACTAAAGATAAAGTCGAATGTATCTGTAGGGATGACATTCCTCAAAACTTAGAGAGCAGACAAGACGCAGTTTAAAAGTATTGCTCAAAAATCTCAAAAAATTGCGTTATCATTAGCGATTTAAAAGCTGTGAACTGAAGCCATCCAGTACAAACGATATTTTGTGCAATAAAGATAGAAGAATAACTTCAAACGCTTATAAATTTTCTGTTTTTAGGGTTCCGTACCTCAAAAGGAAAAAACAGAACCCTTATAGGATCACCTTGTTGTCCGTCCGTCTGTCTATCAAGACCCTTTATGTCGGGAACGCGTGGAGATATCGCGCTGAAATTATAAAACCATATACTTAGATCTACAGTCCCTTGAAACTGTGAAAAAATCAAACTTCTAAGTTAACGTAAAAAAAGATACGGCCGTTTATGCCGCAAAAACCGTAATTTCGACGCTCTCAAGGAATCAAAATTCATAGGGTATTTCCCGTTGACCTAGAACTATGAAATTTGGCAAATAATATCTTCTTATATTACAAGTATAGGAAAAAGTCTGAAAACTACACATTTGTAATTAAATCATCCTTACTATATGTTATATATATATATATTACATTGTATATATCTATAATATATTTATATATTATATTTAATATTATAAATGCGAAAGTAACTCTGTCTCTCTGTCTATCTGTCGCGCTTTCACGCCAAAACTACTGAACCGATTTAAATGAAATTTGGTACAGAGATAGTCTAGAGCTTGAGAAAAGACATAGGCTACTTTTTATCCCGGGAGTATGTTCCCTAGGGACCACGCGGGCGAAGCCGCTGGCAAAAGCTAGTAAAAAATATGGTCTTTATTTTAAAGTAACTTATACCTACAAATTTGTACGGAACCCTCGGTGGGCGAGTCCGACTCGCACTTGACCGGTTTTTTTTCACCAATTTTAATTATATTTACACCAATCGTACTGTTATAATAACTAACAAACACATGCAACAAGTAACACACATAGCAGATCAAACTCTAATCCAGCAATTTCAATTGCCTACATTAGGCAAATCACTGACCTTTGATCCAGCTTAACACTTAAGCCTAGTAAATCTTATGCCCAGCTATTGTAAATCAATTTGGTCCATTATAATAGCGGTGGATGAGCCATAATCCCGTATGAGAGTATTAGAGCCTGCCCGGGGTAGCTGTAAATTAGGCGAGATGACCCCACAGCTAACATACGACTGTTTGCCCCGCCTACGAACATTAGCTGCAGGGAATTTGGGCATTTTGTGATAGTTCCAGTGTGTTACCGTCTTTGTTTTTCAGTGGAGGTTGGCGTTTAGTAGGTTCTAGGTATAGTTGGAATTTCTTATTTTTTTATTTGTGATGGGTTTGCTCTTAACTGTAACTAAGTCAAAGATGACCAAGACAAAGTCTACGATGGAGCGAGCTTACCCAGACGGAGCCTGTTCACTCTAACTTTGAAGAGATTAGGGTTATAAGCGTCCGGAAACACAGACGCAGGCAGAGAGTTCCACTCCTTTGCTGTGCGCATTATTAAAAAAAAAAACGTTTGGAAACGCTTATTGCGAATTGGTGAAATAGCATCAAGGTAGGGATGGTAAGTTGCAGTGCTTCTGGATGCCCGATGGAAGAAGGAGCCGGTAGAATAAGGGCTTATTTCTGTTCTAACCTACCGCTTTTAAAATCCTAACTAATATTATTAACCCGAAACTGAGTTGGTCTGTTTGTTACGCTTTTTCACCTAAATTGCTGAACTGATTTGGATGAATTTTAGTGTAAACGCGACCGAAGCCGCATGCGAATGCCAGTATGTTCCAAAACTCAGCTTTCTTCAAAGAAGTCAAATGGCTACTCAAACAATTTTAGTGCACTCAATTCATTAGAAGGGTCACGTAATCACACTGTACATGCCTCTATGATATCTTTAGTAGTATTGATAGATATTCGAAGTACCGAGTTTGTGACCATATTCAATAATGACTACTAAATCATCATCAGAATATATATAACTAGCTTTCGCCCGCGATTTTATTCGCGCATATCCCGTTTTTACGGAAGGATTATACGTACTCCATCTTCGAACACATCATCGCTTACCATCAGGTGAGATAGTGGTCAAACTACTAAATGCCTATATGATTCTTCCGTTACTGAGTGAGTGAGTGACTGACAGACAACGCACAGCCGAAACTACTGATCCTAAAGAGCTGCAATTTGGCATGTAGGCTTCTTGGAGCACTAAGAGAGGATTTCCCGAAATTCATACGAGAACGGGAAAAGGATATACGCGTACGAACTCGCGGGGAAAAGCTAGTGGTAAATAAATCAATCTGAAGCATGAAACTCTGCATACTTTTAGCTAGAAAGAGTTGAAATAGCATTTAGCTTTTCACTTAACGTCGGATAGGTATGCGTATAGTGTAAATAAAACATAAAATATTATTTTATTACCGAAAAGCAATAAAAATTTACGATTGAAAATAAAACTGCGATCCTTAATAGCTATTTCGCTCACGTATTGTTTTAGAAATTTATTTATTTTTTAAGGGAACCTCCTCAGATGTAATTACTAGGTCGTTAGGAGATTCCGACGCGAGACCGGAATTTAAATCATAGAAGAAATTGCCTCCTGTTTAGAGTTAGCCATTTACTATGCATTAATAGGCCGAGTTACTTTGAGGTAAGCAATTTATGTTTTACTTTTTAATTGCCTTTAAAACAGAAGATGAGATGAGGTCACTTAATATTTACTTTATGAGCCTATGCACACAGCGCATTTTTAACGCACCGACGGCGACGATGCACGTTTTATTAACGCGCGCTCACGGCGCTGTAAATGGCCAACAAAAAGCAGTATCTACTATCTGCGTACGAAGCGCGTTAGCGCGCGTCATCTGTGCGTTGTCGCTGCGTTAAAAAACGCCGTGTTCAAAGGCCCTCAAAGTTTATTCATCAAACTAGAATTAATTTTTTTATCAGGACCTAAATTAGGAGTACCAATCATCAGCAAAAATTTTACGAAGACAACGCTTTTCGCGTACTGTACGCAGTTGATGGCTAGGGGAACACCCAAATACTCAAATATTTTATTCCGAATTTTGAACCTAAGAATTATAATGTCTATTTGTGTCTATTATTAAAAATCACGAAACTTATTTTACCTAAAGTTGTATTTTAAGAATAGTAAGTACAAATATAAGGAATATTGATATGTCAGAATTATAAAAAAAGGATGAATGATATATCCGAGTTGTTTTTATGTTAGCAATTTTGAACCATTCGGAATTATGAAAATCGGCATTTTGAAATTCGTATTTGTGACTGTCGGAAAAAAAAAATCGTATTAAAGTAGTGTACCCGATAGCTAGATGCTCGCCCATATTATATGGGTTTTCAGCTTATTTAAATGATATACTTAAATACCTTTCTCTCCACCTTGACGTTTTTGAGAAAATAGGCGTGATGATAATGCTCTATTACAAGGCTAAAATACGAGTTTTAAGTTTAAAGAAAATAGAAAGTCGTTTAAGAACACTAAAGAACCATTAACAGTATGTAGCGGCATCAATGCCACAAGAAAAACCAACGCAGCAAATCTACATCGGAACAAAAAGAACCGCGACGCCATCTATCCAACTAGCAGCGAACTACTACGTCGACATCCTGTATCGCACAAGCAGAGTTTACGGTGCGATTTGAACATATACATCAGCCCGAATATCAACTATCGGGCAGTTGCCCGCCAGACACAACAACTGCCTGGTCGGAAGATCCTCCCTTTTCAATGGGGGTTTGCGGGACTTTACTCTGTGTACCATCCCTCTAAAAGTATAATTATACAGAAAGAAATAAAAAACTTTTATCATTATATACTTAAATCTGACTTCTTTTTATTTAAAAGACAGTGATCTAAAAGATGTGGTAGCACAATAAATACGAAAGTATTTTTAGCGAGTCATTCTAGGCGTAAAGTGGAAAGTGAGCGCAGATTGCTTCGGCCCACACTGTCTCAAGGGCCGACTTAAAGAAATTGGGTTACTTGGAAAAATGGCCTTACAATCTGTCAGAATTTTTATTCAATATTCGTTTTTAGGTTTATTTTGTTTACCAGAGCTATTTAAATGACATTTTTTTACTATTGATAGGCACGCGTTTGACCACTATCTCACCTAATGGTAAGCGATGATGTGGTCGAAGATGGAGCACGCTTGCCTAGAAGTAACCTATTCACTCTTGACTTAAAGACTCCCAGGTTATAGCTATCAGAAAACACACGACTCCAGCAGCGAATTTCACTCCTTAGCTGTACGCGCTATGAATGTGTTCCCAAAACGTTTTATGCGTGTGGGTGGGATGTCCACCATATACCGGTGGCGCATCGCCGTTCGTCTTGTGGTCCGATGAAGGAACGGGCTTGGCGGAATTAAATTATGCAATTCCTTCGCACATACCCCAAAATGCAACCAAAACCGGGAGGCTAGCAACTCGGCGTCTCGGTGAAATGACAGATTTGATGAATCTAACCGATTTTTTTAATTTGAGCACATTGTTTTCAAGTGAACAGCTGAAAAACACTTTAAATAGGTTTTAAATAAGTTTGTTTTTCTGTTTTGCTATCGAATGGTCTTAGAAAACGACTTGTTAAAGCAACTAGGGCAACACCTCTGTCTCTATCATCTCTGACCAAGACTAGAGTCAAGAACAAACCCATCTCAAATAAAAAAAAAACATTAAAAAGTGCGTGTCGGACTCGCGTGCAAAGGGTTCCGAACGATTTTATTTTTTTTAACATGTTATTTTAACACTACAGACTTCTAATAGGTTTTCCTGTAATCTTTAGGTAAAGATCTATTAACTTAGTAGTTTCGGAGATAAGTGGGGGGGAATGGTCATTTTTCGTCTAATTTCTTGAATAACCTCAAAACCAAATATTTTAAAATTATAAAAAAAAAATTAGAACCCTCACATTAAGCCCTTTCATTTCATATATCACAGGATATTGTTCAAAAAACTTTTTTTTAATTTTCTAGTTTGACCCCCAAAAGTGACCCCCATACTTAAAATTTAATGATTTTCGTAACGCGTCCGTGTTTGGGTCATAGAAGTCCATATGTGTACCAAATTTCAACAGAATCGGTCCAGTGGATCCGGAGAAAATGGGTGTGACAGAACGGACAGACAGACAGACACCAGAGTGATCCTATAAGGGTTCTGTTTTGTTTTTGGAACATTAAAAAACCTACACAAGCGAGTGTCTCATGTGGATATTATTATCCTCATACTTCAGTCAATACACTCTTTGAACGTGTTTTCACACAGCGATATTATCGAGGCTATTCGATGACCAAAACGTCAACTTGTGGCGATTCCAAGATCACATCTAGAAAAAGTCTGCAGTGTCTTTGGAGTTTCAGTCACTATGCAAAACATATAATAGCCAGCAAGTTTACTGTTTAATCTAATAACACATAAAAGCTAGAAAAGACACAAAGTTCATAACCATACTAATGCCATACTTGTACAGAATGTAGTGCAAGGACGCATGTCAGAAAGGTAAACCGCGCTGTAGCCGACATTCTTTAGACATAGGCTTACAGTACACGGGATACAGTAGGCCAGTTTTATTTATACAACTTATTTACACACTCACAGTGCGTTCAGAGTTATTTTACCCTTGTCAACAACCTTATAGCATTGAGAATAAAGGTCACTGTAATGCAAAATCAGGGTAAGAAAAGTGACAAAGGATTGTACTTAACAACATCGATGTTCTTTTAAATGTTGAGTTTCATTAAAAAAGATGTTTCCATTCTTAATGTGTCACTAGTACAGAATCATAAAATGGCTAATGCCTGCTGAAATTTCAGAAAACATTTTCATGATAATTTGTAACATAACAACACTACATATTTTACATTATTCAGGCAAAATTTTTATCACGAAAAAAAAACAGCTTTCCCAATATTTTGCTAAACAAAAATTCCATGCTGTTTTTGTCCTTTTTAGAGATTTTATTTTTGATTTACGTATGTTTTTGATTGATAAAATATTTAGATGTTGATATAAATCAGCTTGTATTTTTGAAAGAAATGTTCAACCTCAATTTTGAAGTAAAAAAACCTTGTTCTGGGGCAGTCATGTAAAAATAAACTAACTTGTATTACTGTTTATAATCCACTGTACTCAAGATAAACGTACCTACCAAGGCGGGTGATGTACATTATTATGAAACCACGACATGTGGCCCTAACTGACGTCATGTCAGACCAATGTCAAGCCAGACCCTCGGGACACCACACAAGTTAAGTACAGAAGAACTACGTGTAAAAAAATATATAAATATTGAATTTACAGTTATTATTTCAAGAGCCAACTGAATGCACAGATGCATGCTAGGCTATAAGAAACTTAAGCAGATTTATTTGTTTTTGACTAAATTAAATTGATTTCAAGGCCGGATTTTTCAGGAGTAAAACTGGTGGTTTGCGAGCTTTTGCATAGAAAATCGATGTCAAACATTATACCGGACCTGTCGACATCTCACCGTGTACACTTAGGTGGAGTGAACGACAAGTGAGCTGTCATTCCATCTTGTTTGTATGGTTTGACAGCTCACTTCGTGATCACTTCACCCACGCCTTCACTTCGACATGTTTACAGAATCGACCGGCAGGTTACTTCTAGGCAAGCGTGCTCCAACTTTGACCACATCATCGCTTACCATCAGGTGAGATAGTGGTCAAACGTATACTTATCAATAGCAAAAAAAAAAACGAACAAAGACAAGCTAATCCTTCTGCTTCCCTTCTGCCTAGTGACTAGACCCAGGAATGTAATATTCAGATAGACCCTCAGTACGTTGTAAATCTTCGCTAAGTACACGCTAAGTATTATTGTGACGTGAAAAGCCTATTCGTTAGGCGCAGTCATTTTTGAGAGCCGCTGTTTAACGGAGTGATTATGTCGTGTTTTGTGTGACAAGTGTCGCGGTTATGAGATGGAATAACAAATGTGATGTGTTTTGGGGTTTAGTTTTGCCACAGGTGAAGTTGTTTATGTTATTACTAAACCCACTGACTTTTTATTCGTTGGAAAAGTTTTAGGGGCTGATTATTCACGAATAATACCAACTTTTAATTTGAATAAAAAAAAAAAGATTATTTCAATTACATAAAGCATTAACATACGTGATTTGGCGATCACCTTTTAAGCAAGAAGATGCTTGTGTTTGGTGACTTAAACTGTTCCGGACAGTATGTTCGGATCAGTTGCTCATTAAATGTAGAAAACAGCTGACCTTGCAGATTTTTTTTTATAATTTCACAGTTGGTTCCAGAGTAAAAGTCAGTCATACCAGGAATGGAATATTCAGGTAGACTTCTGTATGTAAGTACACGCTAGGTATTATTGTGACGTAAAAAGCCTTTTCGTTAGGCGCAGTCGTTTTTGAGAGCCGTTGTTTAACGGAGTGATTATGTCGTGTTTTGTGTGACAAGTGTCGCGGTTATGAGATGGAATAACAAACGTGTTAAATGTCTATTGGGGATTTGTCATATATGTAGAATTGTTGCTATTATTTTACCACAAAACTTCTTTTTTTTTAAACGTTGGCACACTAGGAATTTCTCCTGTATCGTGGGTGCGTTTACAAACACATAAATACACATACACAAACAGCCCAGACCCGAAACAACTGTCTGTAGGCTATAAAAATATTTGTTCCGTGCGGGAATCGAACCCGCAACACGCAGCACAGCAGTCAATCGCTCAACCACTGCGCCAACCGTGCCGTCAATACCTATGTTTAAGATGTTTATAAATTACTCTAATCACGTAAAATTATAAGTTTTTTTTTTAACATCCGGCTTTTGAATTGAGAATTCAACGTGAGAACGGAACGGAAAGTATGAATATCAAGTCAGCGACAATATTTTTCAAAATTTATAGAATTCGGTTGTTGTTGGCAGTTTACAACTGCGAAAAAAAAAAGAATTGAAGCAGTTCAAACTTTGATATTTTTTGACCAGTTCTTAACCTCAAATGCTCCATTCAGAAACCAGAGATATACCCTTATGAAAATCTTAAAAATGCTTGAGTTGATAGGATATTATAATATAACAATACACATGTGTAAGTTTTAAATAATTATTTTATTAAAACCAATCACTATCATATACATAGCCTTACAATACGAACTAGCTGTATGAGACCGCCGAACTAATCTAACGCATTCCATTGTATATTAGTTACTAATTTATATTTAACAATCGTTGCAGCCATTTTGTTGATCGTCATGTTGCATGTATTAGTTTGAAGTTTGATTAAGGCTTGTATACATGCCAATGACCTTGTGCATATAAACGGAGCTAACTACTCCGCTACCCGCATTTTTAATTTATTATAAAAAAAATAACACATTTTAAAAAAGCAACAAAACCAAATTATTTTCGTTTGTACTGCACAGCAGTAGACATTTTTTTTTACTTTTGTTAAAAAATATAGGAGTAAAATGGTTTCATCTCAACGATTTAGAGGTGATTTAGTGATTTTTTTTTTTTATTTTTTGATAACGATACATAAATTATGGCTAAACCAAATTACGTATCATATCATGTAGATTACTACCTATTTTTTTCAGATTTAATTTCTCAGTAAATGCCGACGAAAGGTTACTACTTCATCTGCACGCTGTTTTTAAGCATTTCTCGAGGGAGCAGCCTTAAACTATGGTTAGAGATTTTAAGTTCTCGAACTCAATAAATCTGCTTAGCCTGTTTCCGACCGTATTTGAGTCGACTTTGTTAGCTACAAATATTATTAATGCGAAAATTTATTTTTCACGCAAAAGCTCCAGAATCAATTTTGATGTCCGTCTGTATGTCAGCGGGCTATATCTTAAGAACTGCAATAGGCAGACAGTTGCAATTTTCACATACTGTATAGTTATATTGCTGCTATAACAACAAATAATAACGTACGTACGGAACCCTTCCTGTGCGAGTCCGACTCGCTCTTGACCGGTTTTTTTCAGTAGATAATTTGAAAAACTGCATGTTTATTTAAATTATTAAAACACATACTAAATACCTTAATCAAAGTTGTTTTGTTTGTAATTATAAATTTTTAGCCCCTTCTATCAGAACACGACGATCAACAAAATGGCGCCAGTACAATAATACTAAATTGACACAAACATTATCGTCTAGTCCACCGTGATGAGACCGCTTTCCCGCACCACTTGCTCCGTCGACACCGGGTTTAAAAACACTGGAAATAAAAACAGAACAATTAATGAAAGTCACATTACAATTAAAATCGATGTAGCCTGAATTTAAGGAATTTCTTGACTGTAAATCTCATTTTCATTAAAAAATTACACCTAAAATTATTTGTAATTTGACTGTAAAAGGTCAAGGTCAAGCCAAAGCCACAGACACTTTCCAATAGTCGAAGGTTCGACTAGTGGAAAATGCCTGTGGCTTTAAATCCGCGTCTATACTTGTGTCTTGAGTGTCGAATATTAAATAAATAAAATAGGCAGTCGTGTAATAAGGCAACGTTGTGAAGTACCAAGTTCAAAATAAATTATGAATTTACCTACTAATCTAGATAAATTCATAATTTATGTTGGAGAATCGAACTTATGACAACATAAACATTTAATGTGACCGAAGGCTGCATAATACTGCAAACACTTTACCAATGATCATTAGGTATACTTATTTAACCTTAATTATTGTTATTTTTTTATAGCAGCAATATAAATACATTAAGCATTGTTGCATTACGGTTCTTGAGATACAGCCCGCTGACAGACAGCCGGACAGCGGAGGCTTAAGGCATGTATACATGCCAATGACTTTGTGTATATAAACGGAGCGCCACTCCGGTACCCGCATAATTAATTTATTATTTAAAAAAATAACACATTTTAAAAAAGTAACAAAACCAAGTTATTTTCTTTTGTATTGCAAAGCAGTAGACATATTTTTTTTCTTTTGTTAAAAATGAAGGAGTAAAATGGTTTCATCTCAACGATTTGGAGGTGATTTGGTGATTTTTTTTCTTATTATGTAATACCGATACATAAATTCTAGCCAAAAGCAAATTACGTATCATATCATGTAGATTACTACCTATTTTTTTTCAGATGTAATTTCTCAGTAAATGCCGACGAAAAGTTACTTCATCTGCACGCTGTTTTTAAGCATTTCTCGAGAGAGCAGTCTTAATAGCTCGCAAGTCTATTGAACCGATGACCTGGTCATCGGTCCAGCTTATAGAGACCTTCCAATCCTTTGTCTTACGGCACGCGGTCGCCACTCCAGTACCTTTCGATCCCATGGACTATCTGCTCTACAAAGAAAGCGCTCTACCCTCTTAAGTTTGGCGATTCTTCAGGCTGTGTCCTTGATACAATTATATATTAAAACTATTTGACCCGCGCAGTCTGCTCCGCTCCTATTGGTCTTAGCGTGATGATATATAGCTTATAGACTTCCTCAATAAATGGGCTATCTAACACTGAAATAATTTTTCAAATCGGACCACTAGTTCCTGAGATTAGCGCGTTCAAGCAAACAAACAAGCTCTGCCGCTTTATATATTTGTATAAATAGATAACGTATATTACTACTCACTTGTGCTGCCAGTAAATAATTCTTGATCCGGAATGATGCTGGCGGCTGCAATCGCTGCCTCATCCAGCACAATCACCTGGAAATTATAAAAATAATTCTCAAGATACTGCTACCACTATATTCATCATAACGTTAGCTGTAGGACGTCATCTGCTGGACATCCTGGCCTCCCCAAGCACTTCAGAGGCTTATTAAAAATTTGACTGTTTTTTCCGTAAAACGACTTTGGCTTTCTTATTCTCAGAAACTGAAATATTTAGACAACTTTGGCTTATTAGGTAGTTGAGAATAGGTATTAGTATTGAACAAAGCGGCCTCACTTTTCGCATTTTTCTCTTATGTACTTGTAAAAAGCCAAATTTCCGAAATAAGTTTCTCATTTAAAGTGCAACGGCACTTTTTCGAGCTCGTGGATTGAACTCCTCTACTAACCAAATGCAATAAAAAATATATCATAATATTCCTTATATAGTGGTTTTGTTCATAGTGGCCTCAGAAATTTGAAATAAGAATGGAATGTCCGTAAAAAATCCCATTCAAATCAATAAAAACTACTAAAAGCGCTAAGAATTTACTGTAAATTTCTCCATTAATATTATTACGTAAAATTTATACCAAAATAAACCATAGTTCATAACAAATGAAAATTTAAGAAATAAATTAATAATAAACCCTAAAATATACGTAATTGTAACTGCCAAATTTCTACATAATGCGATGAGTCAGCAGTTTTGCTCTTCACCACATCAACCGGCTTTGTGTATTTCGCATTCAGCAGACTTGCACTCTCATCAGGTCATAGGACTACTTTGTACCTTCTAACGCTGCATCTTCAAGCATCACAATCATTATAGACATATAAAATAAAACAGTCGTTATAATCTCTAATCCAAATATAAGTAGGTATTATAAATGAAAATTATAGACCAACAACAACATAATAGTGGGTCTAAAAGGGCCACTTTAGCAGAATCAGAAAGCACATCACGATACCCGTCACTGTCAAATTTTCCCAATCAACCACCTTGAACCTAATTCGTTTGCGATAAAGATGAAACTGAAATTTGACAGATTGTTACATGATTAATATTATGATTTTAATATGATTATCCTAAAGTGGCCCCCAGTAATCGCCAATTGAAGAATAAATTAAAAACCGGCCAAGTACGAGTCTGATTCTTACACTAAGGGTTCCGTACCTTACCGTTTCCGTAAACACGAATAAAACGAAAAAAAACACGTTTCTTGTAAGACAGAAGGAGCCCCTTTAATTTTTAATTTAATTTTTATTATTTGTTGTTACAGCCGCCTTTTACGGTTCTTGAGATACAGCCTGCTGACAGACAGACGGAAGGATGCACGGAAAGACGGACGGATAGCGGAGGGTTACGTTGATTACCCATTGGGTACAGATCGAGTGAAAATCCTCTCAACTCCGAAATAAATATACAAGGCACGTGTTCAAACTCAGAAAAGGGCACGTCAGCACTATAACACTATAATGTACTGTTCTTGCAAAATGAAATAACTTTTGATGGAGTGTTTTTGTCAAAATATCAAATTATTCGTTACATAAGATCTGTTATGAAAATCTAAATGTTATCATGTTTTTCGAAAAAGAAAGCCTTTTCAGAAAATGATTTTGTTATTAATGTCTATTAACTTATGTTCTCTGAATAAAGGTCAAAGCCTAATATTTTTTCCACCCACGTGATCTTGTACTGTTTTTGAATCCTAACTATAATATTTAAAATGCTAAAGTGAGTGCGTTTGGCGTCGTCCTGATTGGCTAACGATCGACGATGAGTTAAAGATTCGATTTAGTCGCGCGATGAAATTGATTCCTGTGCTCGCGCGATGATTTGCAAACTTCAATAAGGACTCCTTTAAGAAATTAGCGTTTTATAATCTTGTAGTGCTCGAAGAGTTTTATCAAATTGGCATGAATGTCTGTGGGAAAATTTTATCAAAAATGAGTCGTCAAATGGCAAAATCGTTAATACGAAATTTCGTCTTTATACTTGATCAAATAGTTTGAACCAGACTGTTTCATAAATTTAACGTGCATGGCTCGCATTAGTTCGTTAATCTTTCATGCCTGAATTTCCGAACCAATTTTGGATGAATTGAACATGGACATAGATGGAACCTTGGAGTTTGTAAAGTTTACGATGGAGCATGCCTAGGAGCCAACCTCATCATCATCATATCAGTCAAAAGACGTCTACTGCTGGACAAAGGCCTCCCCCAAGCGTCGCCACAACGACCGGTCCTGCGCGTCTCGCATCCATCGGCTACCGGTGACCTTCACTAGGTCATCGGTCCACCTTGTGGGAGGCCTTCAAACGTTGCGTCTTCCGGTACGCGGTCGTCACTCCAGAAATTTTCGGCCCCATCGACCATCTGTTCTGCGAGCAATTTGCCCTGCCCACTGCCACTTTTGTTTGGCGAACCTTCGAGCTATGTCGGTAATATTGGTTTTCTTGCGGATGTCATCATTCCTGATTCGATCACTCAAAGAAACTCCAAGCATTGCCCTCTCCATTGAGGCAACCTATTCTCGTTTACACATTTAGTAAAGTGATCTTTCACTCAAAAACATCAGTCAGCTTCACAGTGATGGACAATTTTCTACGAATAATATTAATTAAAAAAAAAATGATCAGCTCTTACATGTACCTTAGGGAACCCAAGGATCCTGGTCTTCTCAACAACATCGGCAGTCTTCTTCTCTTCAAACATGGGGCTCCTGAGTGGCAGCAGGTCTATCGCATTGGCGGCCAAAGACCAGAGATGTCCAGCACCCTGCGGGGCTCTGGCGCCCTTCCTGAAGTGAGGGTTGATGGACAGGTTGTGTCGCACGGAATTCTTCCAGCGCTCGTCGTTGGCTTTGTAGAAGGGGAAACGGTCTCTGGAAATAATGGAGAAGGAGTATGATACATTTTTGATATCATCATCATACAGTTTTTGCCATTGATGAATAAGTTAGGGCTGCTTTTAAAAGTGGTAAAGATCATACTAATAAGGCTTTTTTAAACTCAAGATAACTTTTTAACGAAACGAAAGAAAAATAGCTTTTTGACAGCTTTTGCATAAATATAAGTCCAACTATTTACTACTCTCATAAAAGTTATCTCACGATTGAGAAATCGACACTTTTTCAACTTTAAATTTGATAGACTGACATTATTTCAAACGCCTACTCAAAAACGCAGAATTGTACCTACAGAGCAATTCTCAATAAACGTATTTACAGCTTAGTCTGAAATCCCACAAAATGTAGCAGGATTAAACAGCTTTTCAACTGATTGATAGATTACAGACATTGTTTAAAAATAAACGATATCAAAATCTGATAGCCATAAAGAGATATCATCCGGGATTCGGAGCTTATCGAATTAACCTGTGCCATTTCAACTCACAATTATTGTCATTGATATATAAAAAAACCCAAGATGCACGGTCTCGAACAAATGTGTGTCATCAAACATGTATCAAGTGTCATATGTGTGAGTTGTGTGTAGTTTAGTTATACTATAAAGATTTTTTTTTGCAAATTCAATTTTACACGGATCGCAGTTGTTTTTACAAAGCAGTTCAGTATGGCGAGTGATGCGCAATTTTTTTGCAAATTCAACCTTACACGGATCGCTTAAAGTTGTTTTTACAAAGCAGTGCAGTATGGCGAGTGAGGCGAGACTGTTTGATACTTGCGCACAATTATACATATTGCACTTGTTTTTTGCGGACGTTTTTGAGATGCTGAGTGTATATCTTGGGTTTTTTATATATCAATGGTTATTGTGCTGTTATTTTGGAAAACTAGAGCTAGCATGATATAGCCGATTCTGACCACTATAACCCAGTAATAGGGTATTTTACTGAAAAAATCTAGTCTAGTCCATCAGATAGTACGAAATGAAGACAATACAGTGCGTTAAAGACACGCGTGACGTCATGTCGCTGGTAAAAATTGTACCATCATAGTGGCGTCACGCGTGTTTTCAACGCACTATATCGTCTTTATCTTTTGTTTACGTGAAAAAATCGGTGTCCAATATTTTTAGGAAATTATCTGGCGGACCAATTAGATTTTTTAGTAAAATACCGTATTGGGTACCACTTAGCCTTGGCAACACTGATGTCAGATTGTTTAGCTTCAGCCTACCCGTAACGAATTTCTTTTTTTTTTTTTGTTGGGACAAGCCCACCACGTATTCCCAACCACTGCAACTCCTGAAAGCTAGAATCAACAGTGGCCACCACCAGAAAAACGCCGAGCCAATGTAGCCCGACGAGTCCCGGAGAAACGATTCAACTGTCTTGGATCCTGCAACGAAATTAATCAAAAGAGTACAGCGTTGTAGTAGCAAAAAAAAATATATATATATAATTTTCACTTCCCTCCTTATCAAGCAGGAGACAGAATGGAGCTAGGCCAAAAGGCACCAAGGGACATATACAACTGGGTTAAGCCCAGTTGTCAAGCATCACGGATTATATATTAATCCTAACGAATGGGTCCTAAATTGTGAGCTACTTTTGATTCCAGTAAAAGGTATGGCACAATCGCTTGAACGCATGGAAATTTGTTCTGGTTTCTACAAGGTCCGTGTAGTAAACTACTCCAGATGTAACCTGAATACTATCTAACATAATATTGCGTTCAGTTTGCCAAAGAATACACACACTACCCGTAACGACTGTCAAAGATCTGCAAATGACAGCTGGGACCAACAGCGTAAGTGCTTTCCGAGGCACGGAGGAATCGCGTATGGTAGGATGTTCACCCATCCACAGACCAACCTAGGCAAGCGTGCTGTTATTATTCAACCACGAGCTTCTCGACTCCTGAACATGAAACTTAAAACAATGTGGCCTTTAATTTCATTTAATTTTATGTTTATCTATCATAAAATGTTGATTAATACCATTGTATAAATAAGTTCTTCAAACTTAACAGACAATTGTGTTACTGGGGAGTTTGTTGGCCACTTCTTCCCAACTAAAACACTAAGAAGTGGTGACAGGCTGGACGATTTGAGGGACTGTCTTCATGTAAATTTTGACGTCCAAAAAGTGCTGATTTGCAGGCCTTTTGATTTTGATTACCGCTACACTATAGAACCTAGTAGCTGACAATGAGAGTCCTTTACGACTCTTTAACTACTGCAAAATGAAAAGCGCTCGGTTTCACCTATTCTTGGTATGGTTCGCCCCTCCCAGATTAGTAGGATTCGCCGACCACGGCACACCCTAGTCGAACCCGACGATCCCATCACCATGATCCAAGAAAGCTTTAGGGAAACCAGCACTCTTAGGAAACAGATACACAGATCGCGACCCGCCGCTTTCCGGCCTCGCCGACAAGGCCCATCGCGACGTCCCAGTAATAATACTACTCCCCGACTTTTGCCAAACGAGCCAGCCCGCGCCGCTGAGCCATTAGCTTTAAATCCCCCAAATAATAACGCTGCTGAGCCGAGATCCGTACGTATCCCACAGGGGGTGCCCTCAGCGAGCGGAGTTGTAGGTTTAAGTTTTGTTGCCTTGGCTGGGGGCCTTAAATTCAATTGAGGCCACCACAGGCTAGCCTGGTTGAGCAGCAAGAACCACCCTTAGCGAAGTGAACTGCGAGTGATCCAGTTAAAAAAAAAGGTATGGTCCGTAGTTACCCATGAGGTAGTGAATTGTAGTGGCCTGTTTGGAAAGCTTTGAACCTTTTGCGCACCCAGGCAGGCCGCTACAAACACAACTTGGTGAAATGTGGTTTCATAGACCTGTTTGATAATCAATGTGTGTGAGCGCCCCTGGTGCCTGAACCACATGTTACGAGTGCCCCAAGTACCCATACACCTGTACTTTGGGGGATTTTATTAATGCCACCGATGTTGCGATTAACGAAGCCACCTACTGAGCCATCTATGGAGTTATTCATCGATTTGAAAAGAAGAAGTCCTATGAGGTAGGCCACGGTAGACAAAAATATTATGTGACTAGCTTCTGCCAGCGGCTTCGCCCGCGTGGTCCCTAGGGAAAACTCCTGGGATAAAATATTCCCGGGATAAAAAGTAGCTTATGTCCTTTCTCAGGCTCTAGACTATCTGTGTACCAAATTTCATTTAAATCGGTTCGGTCGTTTTGGCGTGAAAGCGAGCGAGACAGACAGACAGACGGACAGACAGACAGACGGACAGAGTTACTTTCGCATTTATAATATTAAATATAGTAAATAAAGTAGTATATAGTATATATATATAGTATATATATATAGTAAGAATGAGAGGCTTATTTTCAGCAATAGACTACTGATGACATGATGATGATTATTCAAGAGTTCATTTTAATCTTTCTACGAATCTCAACTTCGTATACGATCGACTGACCAGCTTAGAAACCAATGAAGCGTCACCAATATCCCATATAAAAAAAAAAATCTGCATTTAACCCCCAAATCCAGTATACCACCTGCTTGCTACCTTGTTTAATGTTTACAATAGACATTGAGACACGCGACCTCGTAGCTAGGGAGGTCGTCCCGTCGCGGCCTGGCACGGGGATCGATTGTTCTCCCAACCGAGACCGAACGATGCACGATACAAAAATATCTAAAACGGTAGGCTTATGCACCTGTTTATTGAATATTGGGGATTAAAAGGCGAAACCATGCACGCAATTTGGGGTATTTTGAACCTTATCTAACCTTACTAAAGTTGGTTTTCTATCGAGGGTTCCGGATCAACAGTTTTATGGAAGGTTTAAAAACAACCCCTATGTCGATTTCAATGGATATTGGGTTATGCACCTGTCTGTTAATTGGTTTGAGGGATTAAATGTGAAATTTAGGAGGGAATGGAAATTTAAGTAATTAGTTATGTGGATTTTTTGTTTGTTGGGTGTAAGGCCGCGGACACAAACCCAGCGGCGCGGCGGCGGCGCGTATAAGCGCGGCCTAAGGACCGTAACCCATCTAAAAAACTATGATAATCACTGGCACTTACACTCACCTCTATGCCGATGAGTTGCTGGTCTTTGTTATCTCATGACAGATATTTCTCTCTTAAGATACCTATTTGTAATTTCTCATTTGTCCAAAAAATAACTGAGCAAACAATTTTTAACATTAGAACCACCATACCACCATACTACCACCACCACCATACCACCACACCGTACCACCATGTTTTTAAGTTACCACGGATAATGCGGGCTATATACGTTCAAGTAATTTGATCAAATAGGCTGGTTCGAATTGTTTGATCAAATAGAATACGAAATTTCGTATATGTTCATGCCATTTGATGACTCATTTTTTATCAAATTTTCCCACAGAATACTCATACCAATTTGAGGTAAAACTGTTTGAACGAGCCTGTTTGATAAAACATTCTGGTAAACTTCAGTTTAATTTAAAAGGGAATAATCATATGTGGGAAGAAACCTCTAATATTCAGCAATGGGTGAAACAAAGGTTCCAATAACAACGAAAATAAAAAGAAAAACCTTTGACGCCAGTCTATCAGGTACATGATAATTGGAAGAAATGCTTACCCTTTTTTTGTTCTCCTATACAATCATTTATTTATTATTTCTTTGCATTATTGTATTAGCAAAGTATACACAATAAAGCAGCCTTCTTTCTTTTCTTTTCTTAGTTACTTGAAACCATAGTTTTGTATAACGTAGAAGCATATTTTCAATTTTTTGTAAATGTGCGCACTATGGAGCCATTTACATATGTAATTATAGATTTCGTTATTAAATTAGTTTGACATGAACGAGCGTGGCAGTTGAGAGCTTGTCATGCTCACACAAATGTTTTGCTGATGGTGGCGCGTGTTTTGGATCATTTGATTCCCTTCAAAATGGTTGAGTTAGATGGTGCTGATGCACGCGTCATGTTCGTGAACGGGCGCCGTCAGTTGAAACTGGTCATCTCTTACCTGCCACTGGCTTATTTTAGTCTGTACTCTCAATTAACTGCACAATCAATGTTAATGTTAACAAGATTTTTTGTAATACATCACATGGTTTAAAAGAGTGTCCGTGGAGTTTCTTGCACGTTCTTCTCCATAGAGATCTACGCTTTGGAACGTGCAAATAGCTTCATGTTTTTGACTGACCGACTTTGACAATTCAAAAGTGCCTGTAAATGGTTTATTTGAAATATACGATTTGATTTGATTTGATCATACACAAAACCAAACAAGAAGTGACAATCAATATACCTAGCCTTTGCCCTGTTGGGGTCTGCTACCAGGGCCTCAAGTCTGCTATAACAATAGCGTCAGAATGGTCTATCATTGATTTCATAATTGTTGAGTTGAGTTGAGAGAAGTTGTTGAAATGGCATAGAATGGTAATCTCGTACATAATGACAAATGAATAAATAATATGTAAAAATATATATAAAAGAAATCTGGCAAAACTTAATGTTCAAATTTAGTAGTAGTTTTTCGAAAATCATTCTACTAACGGGTATAATAATGGCAATACGATAATATCATTCTACCACGATTCTATTACGAGACCATTGACCGATCACTGATCGACCATTATGAATTTAGCAGATTACGAACTTTTAGCAAAATGACAATGGGATCGTGTTGGAATGACGAATTTACAAAAAATAGCAGACTTGGGGCCCAGATGCGGCTGAATATCAGTATTTTACATAAAGCGACTGCCTATCTGAATCAAGTAACAGAGTAATAGGAAATCCCTTTGCAAGTCTGGAGGAGTTTCTGGCTTCTGATTAACCGGGACACGGCTGTCAAAGATATACAAATGGCAGCCGGGACCAATGACGACGCTTAGCGTGCTTTAGGCACGGAGGAATGTCGATATGACAATGTGGTCACCACCTATCCACTGACCGAACTCGACAAGCGATGCTTAATCTTGAAGATCGACCTATGCGGCTGTTATAGTTTGGCCCCTGGATGAGGAGCTTTGGCTAAACTATATTTTTTGCCGTGAGGCACACACTACATTTTTTCGTTTTCATTGGGAGGCCAACGATAACGAAACAAGTGCGAGTCAGACTCGCGTGCAAAAAGTTCAGAACGAATTAATTTTTTTAACATGTTATTTTAACACTACAGACTTTTAATAGGTTTTCCTGTAATCTTTAGGTAAAGATCTATTATCTCCATATTTTTAAAAATTTTAGGCTCAGTAGTTTCGGAGATAAGGGGGGGAATGGAACTTCTAAATCATTTATTTTAAAATTATGAAAAAAATATAATTTAAAACCTCACAGTAAGCCCTTTCATTTGATATGTCACACGATATTTTACAAAAAACTTTATTTTTTAATTTTATAGTTTGACCCCCAAAAGTGACCCCCATACTAAAAATTTGATAATTTACGTAACGCGTTCGTGTTTGGGTTATAGAAGTCCATATGTGTACTAAATTTCAACAGAATCGGTCTAGTGGATCCGGAGAAAACTGGCTGTGACAGACACCCGTGTGATCCTATAAGGATTCTTTTTTTTGCGGAACCCTAAAAATATAGTTAGTGCCTCACGGCGGCGGCTACTTCTAATTACTACTTATCGTGTGGGCAGTAAGGTCTAACGACCCCACTGACCCTAGTGTCAGAGTTTCTAAACCACCTCAAACGCCTCTGACATGGTTTATTTGACGACCGCCATTTGGCGACCGGGACCACCGGCTTATACGTGCCTTCCGAAGCACAGAATCATCTTTTTATCAGACAATCAGGTGATTCAAGTCTGTAATGTCCTAGCCAAACAGGAAACAACTTTACAAAGTAAGCTTCCCGTGGGAATTGAGCCCACGACCACTGGAACACAAGGCAAACGCCTAAACCACTCGACCACGAAGGTAGTTGACGTGGCGGCTGTTTCCTATGACGAGACAGTGACACAAGGCCCAAACCATAGACATACTATGTGTTAAACACATTCTTCTCAATAAATTCTACAATCTACACCAAATCGTCCACTAGAACTAATCGCCAACGATATAATTACACTATCAGCGATTGCTGACATGCTTAACAGCGGGATCGCGATGTTAATCGGCGCGTAACCGAGGGGGAACGATATTAATTTATTATCGCGATAATGTTTACTACCGTTTAGAGGGGAGCTTTGTGATTCGTGGTAATCGAAGAGATTAGCGGTGTTTGTTCAGTGATTGTTACGATTGTTTAAAAGGGGGTGGTGGAGGTTTAAAATGTGCGGGGTATTTTCTGGTATTTGGGCTTAAAGGTTACTTTTGATGACCCAGTTTAAAATAAAGTTTAAGACCAAAATATAAGCAACATTTTAGAAAAGACAGGGGTCTTTAGGTTAGGTAATGGGCTTTTACCCGATTGCGCTAGATGGAGGGTTATGTTTTTCGAGAGTATGTATGTATGTATAATATTGTTTGGCACACTTTGCGGCCTGAGCGGTTCGATAGATTAGCTTGAGAGGTGTCGTTAGATTCGTCTTGATTGTGAGAGTGACACTGGGTATATAAAAATTAAAATGGCCGATTTATGGCGCCATATTATGGCTTCAAAAAATGTTTAATTTTCAAAACCTATCAAGTGGGGTATCAAGAAAAAGGGCCAAGGAGACGATTCCAAAAATGTAACTCACTAAAATGTAGGAAATAAAAGAATCGGGGTTTATGACAATTTTTTTTTAATGAAATCTTTTGTTTTTGGTTAGCACAAACCTATCGAGTGGGGTATCAAAACAAAGGGCTTGAGGAGACGATTCCAAAAATGTAACTCACTAAAATGTAGGAAATAAAAAGAATCTGGTTATTTGACAAAATCATTTTTTTTAATGAAAACTTTTTTCCTGCCCTTATCCCATGTTACTTGGGGTCGGCGCAACACGTATTTTTCTTCCATTCTGTTCTTTCAGCCGTCACGCTATCGCTAACTCACTTTTGATACAAATAATGCAAAGTTTTATATAAAAGGCTTCAGGGGCAAGCCATACATGGCCATTTTCAAAACCAAAAATGAAATACAAATAGTTGTTATTTTTAAGAAGAAATTTTATGGTGGGCTTTACATAAATTTAGACTTTATCCATAGCTTCTACAAGGTCTATCCGAGTATTTCGTTCATCTAAATCTGAAAAGACGTGAAGATGCAACAAACAAACAGATATACAGATTTACTTTCACAGTAGTCCATATGTAGTATGTATGTATTACCATCTGGTAATCAACATCATTCTTCTTACATAAGTTATCGCAATCAATAGATGCATTATTATAGCTTCTTCTTATCGTATGGGCAGTAAGGTCTAACGACCCCACACACCCTAGTGTCAGAGTTTCTAAACCGCCTCAAGGGCCTCTGACATGGTTAATTCGACGACCGCCATTAGACAATCAGGTGATTCAAGCCTGCAATGTCCTAGCCAAACTAGAAACAACTTTACAAAGTATGTTTCTTCCCGTGGGAATCGAACCCATGACTCAGGTCACAAGGCAGACGCCTAAACCATTCGACCACGGAGGCAGATTTTTATTATTATAGCTACTACTACTAAATACTATTGTAAACAAACCTGTTGTGTGTAAAGGGGAATATT
This sequence comes from Lacanobia wlatinum, assembly GCA_947578705.1. Lineage (NCBI taxonomy): Eukaryota > Metazoa > Arthropoda > Insecta > Lepidoptera > Noctuidae > Lacanobia > Lacanobia wlatinum. The sequence continues at coordinate 5,261,175 of OX388032.1, forward strand.
TTTTATTAGATTGTTAGTTGCTAATCTTGTTTGACTAACGTGCAGGTATATGACAGGTTAAAGCATACATTGTATCAGTTATTGCTTGTTGACATCTGATGGCTTATTGCGATACTTTTTAAGTGTGATTTTAATTAAATCTATACTATTAAATTATAATGCTGTAGAGTTTGTTTGTTTGAACACAATTATCTCAGGAACCACTGGTTTGAATTGGAAAATTATTTTAATCTTGGATAGCCCATTTAGCGAGGACGGCTGTAGGTGTACATAACATCACGGTATATCTAATAGGAGCGGAGCATTCATGAAAAATGTGACGCAGACGAAGTTTCGCGGGTCAGCTAAATTAATATTATAAAGCTGAAGAATTTGTTTAGTTGCTTGAACGCACTCATCTCGGGAAATACCATTTGAATTGGAAAATTATTTCAGTGTTAGATAGCCCATTTATCGAGGAAGACTATAAGCTATATAACATCACACCACGACCAATAGGAGCAGAGCATTAATGAAAAATATGACGCAGACGAAGTTGCGCGGGTCAGCTAGTGCTTACATATGTTCACTCATAGGCAGAGAATATAGTGACCTATCAAGCTATTACCTAGGTTAGATGCGGCTTCTGCGGAAAGGGAGAGGGAGATCTCGACCTCTCTACCGGCGCGCAGCAGGCGCACCGGGCGTCGGAGGAGGGCATACGCTGCCCTCTTCCGGCCCCCGTAACTGGGTCCAGGGGCGACGGACTTGGGGATGTCCGTCGTCCCCCTTTCATCCCGACCCGAGGTAGCGGCGCGTGGTGTTCCTGTGCTCTTTGACGTCGCGGGGGGAGTTAAACACCTCACTCCCCCCGCTGACCCGAGGTGGCCCGCAGAGGCGGGCCGGCACCAGCGGGGGATTACGGAAGTCGCATAAGTTCCCACGATCCCCGGCGTAGGTGAGAGATGGAACACCGGGGTGGTTTTAGTCAGTAAGAGTCTGACAGACCCCTCCGCCCGCCCCAGGGCGGAGGACATCCATGAGGATTTCCACCTCAAAACCAAAGCCGAATCTTTTTTTTAACATTTGTTAAAAAAAAAGATGCGGCTTTGGTTTTGAACATCCATGACCACGACTACTCTGCGAAGAGTTGACTGTTGAGATTGCTTCGTTGGTAAATAGGTAACTAGTTCTGTTGCTGATTCCCGGCCTCGAAAAAATGTTATTACCGTTTTTCCATTATAACTGGCAAAATATGGGAGTACTGTAGCGTACACGTCTTTTTTTAAAGATGGGAAATCGTCAAATGACTTCTTCTTCTCTGGACGGAGCGGAAGGATCAGACTTACTGACTAAAACCAATCCGTGTTTTCCCTAACGCCCTTTGCGTTCCAGGGCCACGGTGACTCTTTGGAATAAATTCCACAACTGGGTAGATGTATGCCGAATCCTTTGGAGAATAAAGGCTTGATGTTTTTGTTACCTATTTTCAACAATTCACAAAACGTAAGGTCTAACCCGCGTTAATGAAGCTTCTAATTAGCCATCAAACGGAAGCTAGCACCGGTAACAATAAACCCGAATCAACTATTACTCCTTCATAACAATACAATGCCCGAACAATGAACCTGTAAATTAAACTATAATACGGACAAATAGAAATGACAACCCTCACTGAATGGTACCGGAGTAACACCGGGATATTTTCTTTTGTCCGCCTAATTCGATATTAAGCCTTTGTTATGTGAAATTGGGTGTCAATGGTTTTAATGGATTGATTGGGAAATAAAGAAACCGTTTTAAAATAAAAAAATCTTAGGTAAAGTTAGGATTTTCGCAGCTAAGCAAAGCATAATATAAAATTAGCCGATTTACTAATGATTAAATTATCCATAATAAAAATAAGCTATAACTGATAACTAAATGACGCCGTTGTTCTAGCATAAGTTTTTTTAGATCCATCCTATTACTCATTATGTAAAAAATACCCTATGCGGTTAGATGCTTTATATCTTCGTAAAAAAAATCCTAAATCGTATCCCACTAAAATTTAAATGAATAAGTTTGTGAGTATGGATGGAATGGATGTTTGTAACTCACGAAAAAACTACTGATCGGGTTTAAATGGTCACACCTGGATGACAATTAGAATAATTTTATCCCGGGAGAATGTTCCTTAATTTCAGACTTCCACGCGATTGAAGACGCTGGCAAGAGTTGGTAAAATCATAAATAACACAAGCTAAAAAATTAGCCAAAACAGATATGTATGACGTAGAACGAGTTAGCAAGGGCCGAATGTAACTGAGAATAAAGCTATATTCCTGAACCCTGCTGATACAACAGCTTATCATAGCGTGAGGGCTACAGTATGACACATATTTGACGCAGTATTGCGTCGTACCGTACCGCATCGCTTTATGTAAGCACTGGAGACTTGATATGTACAAAAATGAAAGATTTGTGATTAACTCCAATGCCATCCAAAGCCATTTTATGAAAATTATTGTTGGAAAGAGTTATCAAAAGAGTTATAAAGAAAGACTACAGCAGAAATGATTTTACACGTCATGAACTAAGAACAACGTACATTTTTCACGACTTATCACGAAGTTTTTATGAAATCATGACCAACTAGATTTATAATTAAAAGATACACAGATACATTAACCATAAAATTTCCGATTAAATTGAAAAGTTATCTATAAAAAAATCAACTCACGAGATCCATTGGTATATCGCTGACACTGTCAACTCTCCATTCTCCCTCAAAGCTTTTTCAATCAGCTCAGGATATGTGTACGGCGGCTTCTTCAGCGCTGGCGGCGTATCAGGAATATCCACCTTCGGCTCTTTCACCACAGGCTCATCATCCGGCACTTTGATGTTCACGAAATCGTCCAATCTGAAGTTAAGCAGCCACGCGAGGCTTGCACAATCATTGTCATCCTCTGTAGGACTTTTGGAGCATTTTCTTCGTCTCCATTTCGACCTGTCACCTGTTCTAGCCGCCATTTTGGTTGGGTACGATTGGCAGCCACGACCGCACTGATGCCGTTCGAAATTCGAACGTCAGTGTGGTGTTTCGTGCCAGTCCGTGCTATCTCTGCTACGCTTGTAATCTCTTTAGGGTGCATGGAGGTGGTATATATCAGTTTTATTCGAAAAAGTTTTTATTGAAAGCTTTTTTAAATTGCATTGTTTTATGGAAATGGTTTTATTTTTATTATTTATCATTGAATTTAAAAGACAAATAATGTAAATGATATTTTGAAAATGAACAATATTTTACGAATGTCTAGTTTTTATTTGCTCTTCAGTAAAATATGGCAAAAGACAATATTCTGAGAAGAAACCAAAAGAAAAGCATTTTCTTTGTTTTATCTGAAAGTTTTTCTTTGTGCTTCTGAGAACAATATTTTTTGAAGCGACAACACTAACTTTCGGAAAACGTACCTAATGTTTTTAGTTCTTACTTACAGCTCAGTAAATCTGCAAATTCCAAATTCCATCACAAATCAAAAAGCCTGATAAGAACAAAAATGAAATATTCGTCAAATCGTAGAAAGGCAATAACATTTCAATAATTACCAAAACAATAAAGTATCCAAAGGGTAACCAACGGAACCATATTACTAAGCCTCCGCTGTCCTTCCGTCTGTCTGTCAGCGGTCTGTATCTCAAGAACCGTAATATGTAGAAAGTTGACATTTTCACAAAGTGTGTATTTCTATTGTGGCTATAACAACAAATAATGAAAATTAATTAAAAATGAAAGGGGTCTTCCATACAAGAAACGTGTTCTTTTCGGTCTGTTATGGTACGGGATCATTCGTGTTAGAGTCTGACTTGGCCGGGTTTTTTTTCTAAATGATTGTTTAAATATGCTGTATTGTGTTAATATCAACGCACATTGTTTTAAGAAGACCACTTTTCGAACACGAAATTTTTACTTAAAAAGCTTATAAATAAATCATTTGAATGCAAGGTTTCTCTTAGTATATTTCATTACACTTATATAAACTAAGCACAATACGCAATAATTTATTTATTTTATACTTAATTGTAAACCGATAATAACATAAAGTAAACAAATAATCTTCTAATATATGCTGCTGGGGCTGCCTCGGTACTGCAGTGCTTCCACTATGTTTACGGAAGCGCGAATCGATGACTTTTACGCAATTCAAAGAAAAAAGACCGTTTCTTTGCTTACAAAAGTGCGTGGCAGTTCTAACAGCATTCTTTTCAGCATTCTTCGTGATAAGTCGTGAAATGCTGAGGCATTTAATAAATGTATTGGTGTGACAAGGACAATCTTGTCGCTCATAAATGTATATCTTGTGTGTGTGTTTCTAGATTAATACTAACCCGTAGATTAAGATTTTTCCTTGTGTTTTTATTTTACTAACAATTGGACCGTTGTAGTCATAATGAATAAATAAATAATATTCTTCTAATACATATATTTTTTGTATGGCAAAACAACGTTTGCCGAGTCAGCTAGTCTTCTAATATATAAAAATCTCGTGCCACGATGTTTGTTACTAAACTCCTACGAAACGGCTCGCCCGATTTTCATGAAAATTTGTGTGTATATTTGGTAGGTATGAGAATAGGTGGTAGGTTATTCTTTTTTTTATTTGGCAAAACAACGTTTGCCCGGTCAGCTAGTAATGATATAAGAGTACATTGATGGTGTATGCAGCGTCCTTGGAACCATAAATGAATCTTGACACTAATCGATACTAAGATGGTATTACGAATTTAATTTAAACGTTTTTAGGTACGAGAATGCCCGCATACGTGCGACCTCAGCATGTTTTCTTATAATAATTGTTTAGAGATTCAATGCAATATTTGTTCAATCCCCGTCTGTGAACTTTGTTTACAATATCTTTTGTTAGAACATTGTTACTTTTTCGCGCGATCCGCTTTTGTTTGCGCTCACAAAACGACGAATGTTTGTAAAAGATTAGGTTTTATTTGTATGTGATTTAGGTTCGATAATGGCACGTTAATTTGTTGAGATTGTTGAGTGTAAAGTGTCTTTGAGGATTATTGTGTTTGTGTTTATTTTACGTGCTTTTATCCATTCTGATTTTCTACAATTGATTGGGTAAAGTTTGCATTTCATCAGGTCGGTAAGTCAATGTAAATAAATTATAAATAAATATATTTCATAATGCTAATAGGCATTTTCAAAAGATCGTTTACATTCTCATTTTAAAAAACAGGTATGATTTAGATCCAATTAGAAAAAACTCACTTTGATCCTTGAACAGTAAAATGTATTTAAATCAAACGTCAAACGGTAGCTTTAATACGATTCAACTGAAAAACAAACGCCGCTGCCAGTCGATTCCCGCTGAAGTGATCATGAAGTGAGCTGTCATTCCACCTTGATTACATGGATTGACAGCTGTCTTCGTGATCACTTCACCCAAGCGTTCACTTCGACATGTTTACAGGACCGACCGGCTGAACAGCATCATTCAATTAGCTGAACAAAAGTTTACACTCCAATCCGAACAAAAGCTAAGTAAACAAAACAACCTTTGCGTCCCAGATACTACGTCACCTATACAATAGTAGTATTACTACTAGTATGTAGATATTTAAAAAAACGTGGATGCTCTTGAATCGAATATACTAAATCTTTGATCCTACAAAGTTTATTTTTAAAAAAAAACAGTGTCGTTTCGTCACATTTACGTTTTAATCCATCCGCGCGAAAGCTAAGTAAAGTACACAAGTCCGTCACAAAACACCCATTACTTCTCAAATCACAGCTCACTATTAAATTATCACCTTTCAAATCTCTGACCCTATTAGAAAAAACGTGGGTCCTCTTGAAACCAATAGAAATACACTCTATTTGGACCTACAAGATTCATTTAAGTCAAACGCCAAACAAAAGCCTTTCGTAACATTTAAACCATCGACTAAAAACAGCAGTATTCAATTAGCTGAACAAAATTATACCCTCCCATCCGGGCAAAAATTATGTGAAGTACACAAGTCCGTCACAAAACACCCTTTGCGTCCCAGATAACAGATCACTATTAAATTATTACCTCCCACATTTATGTCACCCAACAAAAACCTTGGTCCTCTTGAAACCAATAGAACTACACTTTATTTAATCCTACAAGGTTAACTTAAATCAAACGTCATACAAAAACCTTACGTAACATTTTAAACCATCGACTGAAAAACTGCATTATTCAATTAACTGAACAAAAGTATACCCTTCCATCCGGGCAAAAGCTAAGTGAAGTACACAAGTTCGTCACAAAATACCCTTTGCGTCCCAGATAACAGCTCACTATTAAATTATCACCGTGCACATCGCTTTTTCGACCCGTTCCGTGCGTACACATTTTAAATTCAATTACTTTTTCCAATTTACACGGGGCGCCGCGGATTTCTCCCAATAAGTGAGACCGGTTTGATTTGTTACATGTGTGATGTGTGAGCTTTTGTTTCTCGTTTCATTATTGCTGTGTTTCGGGAAAACTTGGAAAAGGTTGGAGTTTTGTTTTGAGTGGGTAATTTTTCAGCTAGGAGGTCTGAGAAATTGAATGCAAATTGGACGGTGGCCTGTAAAATCATACTGTATTGAATTCAATATCCTAGAGTTTTGTCTTGTCTAATTGCTTGCCTCTCTTTTATGTTTTTTTTTTGTAATTATAGTAATAATCATAAAGATTTATTTCTGATAGAATTATCCATATCCCGCTAGTAAAAGTCTTAACCTAATGTTAGTACAACAACAACATACAAAATTGAAACGACTGACACCTACGTGTGCAGCCGTATCCAGTGAGCCAGTATGGGGCTGTCCCACTTATCACACAATACACTCAGGATGCTGTGGGAGCTAGCACGTAGTCTACTAAGAACAGAAGCGCACTTTTTCCGTATAATGGCATGAAAATCATCAACCCTGGCCTCGGTAAACATCCCAGAAGCGCTACAAAAACGTGGCAGACCCAACAGTATTCTGAATACATTGTTATACTGGACACGCAAGGCATTGTGTGCCCTCAGCGTATACCTGATCCACAGACTGCACGTGTAAAAAGACTGGCAGTATGCTCTGAAAAGGGTTATTTTGACTTGCGTCGTACAACGTGCAAATCTGCGGATCAGCATATTACCTCGGACAACCATCGCCCTGCGTTCCCTTTCTATGTCCAAGTCATCATTCAGGTCATGAGTGAGCCAGTGACCCAGGTACTTAAAATTTGTTGGTCACATCTGGCACGTTAGTGTAACATTTGGTGCCTGCCTTGAATACCAATAATTCACATTGTTTTGCATTGTACCAGGTATTCTGACAAAGGACGTTTTTGAAAAGCAAAGCTAATATTATTTATTGAATAACCTAACTTGGTTCCATTCCCAAAAGGTATCTAAGGGAACCCTATTACTAAACCTCCACTTTTCGTCCATCCGTCTGTCTATGTGCGGACTTTATCTCCTGTGTACCGTAATAGTTGTACAGTTGACCACAGTGCGTATGGTGTGTATGGATATTCTATGGCCGTTTGCATAATTATTTTTGCTAAATGCTACAAATCCCATTCGTGTACGAGCCCGACTCGCTCTTGACCGGTTTTTCGTAGACAGCTATACCTAGTAACTTTCTTAGTTTTTACATCATATTTCAATTAACCCTAACTCAAAATACATCATGAATTAAATATTCACTCGTTACAGATTTAATGTCTTTAACTTTGGACAAATTCAAAGATCTCTGAGATCTCGGGTCTAAAAGTACCAACAGAGTCTTTTTCTTAAGCGCAATACACACCGAAGCCGCACTCGCTGCCACAGCCCGCCGACACAACCTACAAGTAAAGAAATATGTCGGCAACATGCGTCTGTTATCTGGGTCAGGAAGAGTGTTTTGTGACGGACTTGTGTACTTCACTTGGCTGCCCACCGATATGCCTCCAATATGCGTTATTTATTTGTAATTGACAGCGACAATCAAGCTGTATTGACGTGCTCGTCCTCATGTCGAGCCGCCGACATGCCGCCGACAAAGTTTTCCGACTTGCAATGAGTGAAATCGCCGACAAAAAGTTGCCGACACAGTCTTTGGTGTGTATTGCGCTTTAATGTGCCCTTGAACCAGTTCCACCCCTTTGTTTGACAAACGCCTCGGGTCTAACAATGCTGTGGAGCCCAGCTGTGGCCAGCAACAATGCCCATTTAGAATAAAAAAATGTTAATGGATAAACTTCGTTACTTTGTAGCGAATGAGAAAAAGTTTGCAGCTGCTTAGTTTAATTTGATTATGGAGCTTCGGCGGTTTCAACTGATAGACATTATTATTGAGGGTACGTGGCTAAAGAATAACAGAATGTTCTTCTCCATAGGATCTACTCTTTGGAACGTGCAACTGCCGCGCTGGAGATAGAGTCGGTGAGTGCGTTTTGCTGCAGCTGTACTTGCTGCTCTTGTCGCTAGCGCGGCAGAATTAGCTTCATTTATTTGACTGACAGACCTTGACTGTTCAAAAGTACCAGTAACTGGTCTAATTGAAATAAAGGATTTTGTTTTTGTATTCGGCTGCATGGGTCGATTTTCAAGGTTAAGCAACGCTTGCAAACGTTGGGCTGTGGATGGGTGACCATCTTAACATACCGAGTTTCTGGCTGTTATTTGTAGATATTTGGCAGTCTTTACGGATTGTCAGTAAATCTGACTTTAGTCTTGCCAAGAATTACCGTGTTACCCAATTAATGAGTTATGGAGGTCTGGTAGGCAGCTGCTCCACGTAATATACTGGTATTCAGCTGAATCCGGTTTGACTGGAAGCCGACCCCAATATAGTTGGGAAAAGGCTTGGCAGATGATGAGGATAATGACGATCAGTTGTTACTTAATAGTGTTTCGCAAAAGGCTACAATAATTACTTATATTTATTTGTGAGAAGTACCTAATACCTCTCACAAATAAATATTTCGACAAAATGAAAAGTGTGCTTTTAGCCATATTACTATGTTGTGTCGTGGCGTGGCATCTTCTAGTGCAATTGATTGGCCACAAAAGTTATTGCGATCTGACGTAAGCCGTCGAAGATTCAGACCGATAGTGCATATTGCAAACACCCCGACACAATGATGGGAACCTAAAATAAAAAAACACAACCCTCCTCTTGGCGCAGTCTGGTAAAAACAATGCAATGCCCATACACACAAAACGCAAATACCAATACGAACACCAGTTGGTCCAGTTAGCTCAACGACCATTTATAAGTAAGCTAGTTGAGAGGAGCTTTTAAATTAACATTCTGGAAAAACAGAAACAATATGGCAGCAAAACATTCGAAGTAAATGAACAAAATACGTGTAAATGGAATTCAATTGCACACAGACACCGCTAAAAATACAGACCGCGCAATTTAATTTATATCACAAAAAGATTTTACCATACGAAACTAATTTGTTTCCAATTAGAAAAATAATTACAAACGCGGCATCGAAGCGGGTATACATCGGTGTAGGAAAAATAAAACGTTCGTTCAAACCGAGTGAGATCCGATTTAATTCGATTACGAGCTTCCCATTGAAACGTTTCGAATCGAATCGATTTCTAAGTGTTTCGATTTAATTGAAGCCCATGCTGTTCTCGTATCCGAATGCAATTATTTACCATTTACCGGCCGATGCCCGCAACCGTTATAACCAATGGTGCTTCGTTTAGACGATTTATTATGATCTCATTAGTTGGGCGAGTTACTTGTGCCTGTTTAAATAATGGTACGGATGATATAAATTGTGTGTTTTATGATGTTTTTGAGATAATTAACAGATAAGCGGTTACTTGACTAAACTGTGGTTCCTTAAATGAATATTATCGAGAAATTAATTTGACAAAAATTGTCATGCGTGCAGTAACGGTTGTGATTGGCTGTTGACAATTTCTTCAACTAATCGAAGAAATTTTCCCAAAAAATAGCGACATTAATTTTGCGATTTTCATTTAAGACGGTCGAGCATTCGGACACAGCTTCTCGAACGAAAAATCATCACAAAATTTACTGTTCTTTTTTTTCTGCTTTATCTAGCTGTGATAAGTTGAATGAGTTTTCAATAGCTAATCGCAACACTTGCCTTGCGTTCAATTTGTTACTGACTAATATTTGATTTTCCTTAAATTGGGGATAAGATAGATTTACTAAGCGATAGTTCCAATTTCACTCTACCGTTAAACCAATGAGTTAATGTTACGATGATAAGGATAACATTATACCTACAAACGTATCAGTTGTAATTGGTAACGCGTAATCTGCTAATTAGGATCAGCTCGGTAATTTAATACCCTTCGATAGTTTGATACTAGATCATTCACAGATACATGGAAAAAGAAATGTTGAATGTTTTGTGGTCTTTATTATTCAACCATTAATTTATTATAACTTTCGCTTTTAATTTCAATAAGTGGTAAAAATGCAATAATGATTATACTAATAGCGTTTGACCACTAGTTTAAATTAATATTATTTAAAATGGTTTGTGAAAAGTGTAGCAATTACTTTTATTGCTAATGAGAATAAACGGCTTTAGACAAAAAAAAAAAACCTTAAAAGTTGGTTCCAGAAATATAAAACACAATACCTGTGGTATTGTGTTTTATATTTTTGTCTAATATATTCTTTTCTGTTTAATGGCAAACATCTATTGCCCCGTTACAGTAATGCTAGGTATTAGAATTCTTAAATATTATGCTGGCTTTTATTAAGGCATTAATTGGGTGACTTCTAGTGTTAGTAAAAATGGCCATGACACATGTATAGTAAATAATAAAAACAACTAAACAAACAACTAAACAATAACTTTTTAACGCTAAACTTAGTTATAACTAATCATCACTTAGTTATTATTGATCGTTTATTTAAAGTTCATAACTTCATAGCAACAGATTCACCTACAGGGTGTAGCAAAACATTCACATTTATGGCGCACCCGAAATTGGCAATTGATGTCACATCATTAGCGACTGTCGCGTCTCGCATGATTTGACGGTGTAATGTAGCTGTGGGTGGGTACTAGCGAGTTGCGCTGCCTATCAATCTACCCTACCATGATGATTGACGCATCAGTAACTAGAGTACCCTGTACCGGGAAACGTTTTAAAGCTGGTATAGTTATTTTGCGAAAATTTGAACAGCTGCTTTTAACAGCTCAATTTTCTAGCCAAAGTTTGTGTTTTATGAAAGCTACACCCTGGAAGTTTTGTTGTTAAGAGTAGATAGATAAGCATGCATCATTGCTTTCCATCACGTGAGATTGTATGCGAGCCTATCAATAGTAAAAAACCGGCGAAGTGCGAGTCGGAGTCTCACACGAGAGTTCCATACCATAAACCGAAAAAAAACACGTTTCTTGTATTTGTTGTTATAGGCAATAGGCATTAGATTTTCACACAGTGTGTAAAAAATTCAAATTTCTACCTACTACGGTTCTTGAGATACCGCCCGCTGACAGTGAGGACAAACGGACTGACTGACGGATGGACGGTGGTCGGATTGACGGACGGACGGACGGACAGCGGAGGCTTAGTAATAGGATTCTGTTGGCAAACCTTTGGTACCTAAAAATTTATACTGTTAAAAAGTTTTCAGTGGTTACTTAGAGGTACTGAATCTAGGATAACTCGTTTCGTATCTACCAAGTAAGTTATTAACAATATTCTTGCAAAAGATTTACGTTGGGCCTACTTACTAGTGTAAATGCGGCCTTAACGAGTTTTCTAATAAAAACAGACACTAAAATATTTTTGTAATATCTTGCTTTTTCCCGCGGATTCGGTCCACGATCGTATCTCTTAAAAACCGATTTATTTCGAGATTCAACTAGTATAGATAGTCTGCGATAATGTAGCTTTATTTAATTTTCGTCATTGGGTAAGTGCTCGCAAAGCTTATCTTTTTTAAACATAAATAAATAAACAATGTAACATCTTTATTGTATTAGTTTGGAAAAACTTTTACGTAACTGCTTTCTTCATAATTTTCCAATAAAAAAATAACTTACACGGAAAATTATAAACTGCACCAATAAATAAAATACATCGACATTTTATTTACTCGACAAACAAAACCAACTAGCGGGGTTACTGGTCGTTTTTTTTTTCGTGTGAACGCAGCATTAAGACGGTTCCAGTACTCATTGTCATCAAGTGGCTTTAGATTGCAGGAATCCATTAGAAGCAGATACTGTGAATTAATAGCGAATGGTCCGCACTCGGTATACACTTCGATAGAGTTTCGCTGAGTTCCTTATTATGGTGTATCGTCGGGATTTTTTTCTTTTGTAGATATATTTGGAATGGCTGTGTATGTTATGAGTACTGAGAGTCGGCATTCAAATGTGTTCAGTTTTTTTTTTAATGCTAAAGGTTGCTCTATACAAGTTGATACAGGTTATCTCTAATGTCCTATATTTTTTTATTCAGTAATTTGTGCATCTAACAAGTGAAGTTTTCACATTCATAGTGCGTGCAGCTAAGGAGTGGAATTCCCTGCCGGAGTCTGTGTTTCCTGATAGCTATAACCTGGGAGTATTTAAGTCAAGAGTGAATAGGTTACTTCTAGGCAAGCGTGCTCCATCTTCGACCACATCATCGCTTACCATCAGGTGAGATAGTGGTCAAACGCGAGCCTATAAATAGTAAAAAAAAAAAAAAAAAAGTTCTGCCTTTTTGGTCCAGTGTCCTCAAGTCGCTATTGTTGAGCATGAGATCCTGGGTTTGATTCACTGGTCAGTTTTGACTACAAGGTTGGCGCAGTGGTTAAGCGATTAGCTGCTGCGCTGCGTGTTGCGGGATTTCCGCACGGTACAAATAATTGTATGGCCTACAGATAGTTGTTCCGGGTGTGGCTGTTTGTGTATGTGAGTAACGCACCCACGATACAGGAGAACTTCTAAGTGTGGGGCAATGTTTTTTTAAACAAAAAAAAGAGATTTTGGAAGTCGGTAATGACATAACCCCGTACCTCGGAAAGGACCCACAGGTTTTGAACCTGTACGTCTACCATGAGTTTTATCAAACTATACTCGCTACCGACTGTAGTTAAAAATATGTATGAAAACTTAAAAAAAAAACAAGTTTCTAATTCATTTTCTTACTTGTTAACTAAAGTTTTACGTGCAACTTGCTTGCTTGTTAGTTAACAACTTAAACAAATACATTAGAAACTTGTTTTTTTTAAGTTTTCATACACTCTTTTAACTACAGTCGCTAGCGAGTATAGTTTGATAAAACTCATGGTAGACGTACTGATCTCTTCCCGACAGTGTCAGATTGTAATCCCATCGGACTATCAGAACAAAGGAACAGGGAGTTCACCTGTGTGGCGGAAATCGGCTGTGCAAGCTGAAATTTCGATTGGTCGCTGAAAACTCGATTTTTAGGGTTCCGAACAAAAAACGGAACCCTTATAGGATCACTCGTATGTCTATCTGTCTGTCCGTCTGTCACAACCAGTTTTCTCCGGATCCACTGGAAAGATTCAGTTGAAATTTGGTACACATATGGACTTCTGTGGCCCAAACATAAACGCGTTACGTAAATTATTAAATTTTGTAGTATGGGGGTCACTTTTGGAGGTCAAACTAGAAAATGTGAAAAAAAGTTTTTTGAACAATATCATGTGACATATCAAATGAAAGGTCTTACTACGAAGATTTTAATTATATGTTTTTTCATTATTTTAAAATAAATGGTTTTGAAGTTATTCAAGAAATTCGACGAAAAATGAAACCTAAAATTTTGAAAAAAAATTAAAGAATAGATCTTTACCTACAGATTACATGAAAACCTATATAAAGTCTATAGTGTTAAAAAGACATGTTTAAAAAAAATAAATTCGTTCGGAACCCTTTGCACGCGAGTCCGACTCGCACTAAGTGGTTTTTAGACCACTGTGCAAAATTTTGTTTTTTTTTTTAATTTACAATAGCGCTTTAGTTAGCTTGCCCGCGCCGAGACGCGTCTATTGACAAATCTTAAACGTGCGGCTGGCTCGCATGAAACGTCAGAAGTTACTATCTCCTGCGTCAGGTAGATCGCCTGACCGAAATTCGCACATAGCATTAAATATTAAACGAAGATATTCCAGAGAACCTCACACAATGTGCGGTTCAACTCACCAAGGCAGAAATTTGAATGGTCCGTTTATCCTGTTTTTGGTGACGCCGCAATTCGCGCGATTTCATATCCATGGAACGAGACCATAACAAAAGCATACCGAATAGCGGCACCCGTTGTCTGTAGGGTCCTCTACCGCCAATCAGAATGACATCGTTTAATAATGGATTGAGAACTAAACAAACACATAATAAAGAGTATTCTATTCTATTCTAATAAAAAAAAAATTATACATAAGTGAAGGCTTGGGTGAATTAATTAAGAAGTGAGCTGTCAATCCAAATAATCAAGATGGAATGACAGCTCACTTCGTCATCACTTCACCCAAGCCTACATACACTTCGACGTGTTCACAGAATCAACCGGCTATAAAGTCGGATTACGGACGATAATTTTACGTGATAGCTTCACAAGAAAACAATTGAATTCTTAACAAACAAGCCGATCGTGCCTCTCTATCGCTTGTTCCGCGGTCTAGTTCTCGGAACGCGACACTTTTTCGTGCGTGTAGCCGGCGTTCATCAATTTATAAGACGTTATCACGTCAAAAAAATCACCACGAATTATGTACAATCAAACATAAAACTACATAAAAAAACACTTACATACAACACAAGAAGTAAAAATAAGTTTCAACTAATGACCACACGTGCACGGACTAACTTCGGCAAGAAATCAATATTGGCTAAGGGAGTAAAACTATTCAATGATTTACCACAAGATTTAAAGAAGTGTAATAATACAAAACTATTTATAGCAAAGTTTAAGAAACATATATCTACCCTGTAACGTCGCCAACACCCTAGAGGTTATCTCCGAAACTACTGAGCCTAAAATTTTGAAAAAAATGGAGATAAGAAGTCTATAGTGTTAAAATAACATGTTGAAAAAATTAAATTCGTCCGGAACCCTTTGCACGCGAGTCCGACTCGCACTAGGCCAGTTTTTAACAAACACATCTCTCCCTACGCATCCTCGCACATCTTTGGTGGAAACGCAGCCTAATAATAAGGTTTGAACAACGCAGCGCATTAACGATAACATTATTATTCAAGAAAAACTACTCTGAACTTTAAAGGCACTTCAATTAAAATTCAATTTTCTCTACAATTAGCATGATGGTTTGGAGTGCACAAAGTGAACTGGTCCTTCGCAGGAAGACGCCGAGTGCATCTTAATTCGATTGACCGTTCGCTGTTATGCAGTTACGTCGTCGGGCAACTGTTGCTCAACTATTGTGAGGTAGAAGTATATCCGGTAAACTATCTACTACCTAGTAGTTTAAGGTCTCAGTTTGTTGGCTGCTTGTAATATACTGAAACACTTTTGTTAAGTTAACGTAGGTAACCTATAAAGCCGCGATACCCGGCGTAGGTGAAAGATGGAACACCGGGGTGGTTTTAGTCAGTAAGAGTGTGACAGACCCCTCCACCCGCCTCAGGGCGGAGGACATCCACGAGGTTTTCCTCCCGTTAAAAAAAGGTTACCTATAAGATTTCGAGGATTAATGGAGTCTATTTATTTCTGGTGTTTAAAAGTAGGTACACAACACCAAGCAACCAAATTAGATATTACTTTCAGATCCACCAATTTGCATAAAGCATTTCCAAACGTATTTTATAATGCGCACAGCAAAGGAGTGGAACTCTCTGCCTACGTCTGTGTTTCCGAACGCTTATAACCCCAATCTCTTTAAAGTTAGAGTGAACAGGCTTCATCTGGATAAGCACACTCCATCGTCTGAAGTAGACTAGATTCAAGAGCAAACCCAACTCAAATTAAAAAACCGGTCAAGAGCGAGTCGGACTCGCCCATCGAGGGTTCCGTACAAATTTGTAGGTACATATTACTTTAAGTAAAGACTATATTTTTTATAACTTAATTACAAATGTATAGTTTTCTGACGTTTTCCTATACTTGAAGTATAAGACGGTATTAATTGCCAAATTTTATAGTTCTAGCTCAACAGGAAATACTCTATACATTTTGATTCCCTTGAGAGTGTAGAAATATACGTTTTTTGCGGCATAAAAGGCAGTATCTTTTTTACGTTAACTAAGAATTAGAACTTAATTTTTTCACAGCTTCACGAGACCGTAAACCAGAGAATACGGTTTTAATTTGAGCTCGTTACCTTCACACGTTCCCGAGATAAAGGGTCTTGATAGACAGATGGACGGACAACAAAGTGATCTTATACGGGTTTATCCTTTTGAGGTTAGAACCCTACAAAAGTTGGCCAATCATTATAAACAGATATGTATATCCACGCATTGGTCGAACCTCACATTAACAACCAATAGCCTAACTTAACCCTTTGACCCTAATAGCCTTCTAAAATCAAACCTAGCAGTCTCTTAATAGATACAATCGAGACATAATAGCCGTGTCGACAGCAACGCAACCTATACTACAAGCTCTAAGTGTAAGCAATTCACCTGAATGCGATCCGTCGCCGGAGGATTCAATTATATAGCTATTGTATCTATGGAGCGTAGCCCTGACGTACAGTGTGGTCGGAATTAGGAGGTGGTATGCAGGCCTATCGTGGACGGCAGCAGGGATGAATTCCTGCTAATATTATGTGGCCGATACGGTAGGCTCTGGGCTGATGCTATTGAATTAGCTGAGGAGGTGAAGACAACGATTGGATGCATCCTATCATGATGTAGACTTGTTATTTCAGAGATGTCTGGACTCTAAACTAAATGAGGTCGTTGATGTTAGTTTGATTGGAGGTAATCTTTAGAAAGACGAATATTACTGACAAAGCTACATTATTGCTGTGTTCCTTCTATATTAGGCTACTTCCTATAATAGACACCAGCTCCGCACATACAGTTGACTGAAATTGATTTTAGTATGTTAGTTAATTTATATCGTATGTAAATCTTGTTTTTGTGGGAGAAATAAAGATATTATAGTATTATTAAAGATATTATATTATTACTTCTGATCACGAAAAATGCACTATTTCTTTGGAGCGGACCACAGGAGCGTTATCACTAAAAAGCTGGTTTATTTATAAATCGACATGACAGGAGACTAAGGCAAGTGGTTACACGATATGCCACAAAATAAGTCGTGACCATCTCCTTTAAGACATAGACATACATAAGACGGCTAAGATATTTAAAAACTAATTCTCAACGTAAGAAAAACTTTCGTTGTAAACACCTTTATTTTCAAGCAATTCGAGTCTAAATTAAGACTATACCACACGAAATATAGGTTACTCGGCCACCATCCTACGTTGGAAGGGTAACCGTAAATACCAGATGTAGATCCGAACCAGTGCGATTCAATTATAGGTATCGGTGCGCCTAGATATAGATACGGAGGTAGGAGCTACTCAAGTCTGATGCAGCGTTGAGTGTTGACAGAATTAGCACTGCATCGGAGATAGGCAAGTGAACATGGTTCGAGATAGAGGTACCGATGAGAGATATACATACATAGACTAAATTGGCACACAGATTCGTAGACGGAGTTTAAATGTGAAAGACTATTTTCGTCTGAACCTCGTATTATAAAAAGGCAATTAGAGAGTGGAAAGGTGTTGTCTGCAAAGTTTTAATCCAATTATTTATGTATTTAATCTTCATGTACAAAAGTGGTACATAGGAAACTTAATGCAACCTTTGGGTTAAAAAGAAATACACTGCGGTAGGTGTACAGCAAATAAATAAAAGGACAATGCCAGAAACTCTATAGAAGTTGGCCCCAGTAAAAAAAGTCATTTACAAGCATGAAATATGCAGCACCTTATTGCTTATTTATAACATATAACTAAACATTTTTCCTAACGCCTGTAGAACTTGCCATTTCTCTTAAAATATAAAAACAATAATGGAATTGATTACAGGTTAGACGCAGTTTGTAAATGTTAAAATAAATTATAGATGTGTCATTATTTAGTTTATCTCTAGGAGGGGGCATTCTGCTATTCAAGGAACTACTTATTTAGGATCAGTCCCTATGGATGAAAAAAAAAGCATATTATACAAAGATGATTTATTTAATTATCTTCAAAAGTTATTAACACATCATCTAGAAATGCTGCCGGCGCATCAATATTATTTACCACAATACAACTGCAGCAATATTCCAATATGGCGTCAATTACACGACTACTGCTAGGCTCCCTGTCAATTAATATATATGTAAAATAGTGTCTTTGGCTAATATGCCTAGACTTAATTCTGCCCCTTATTAATCATGGATAATTACCTCCAATGCGTAACACCATCTCTCCAGAGTGTTCCATTTCTGGGCACACCTCTATTAAATACAGTCCATTTTCTCTTGGGTGTTCCCCGTAATACGAACGGGCTTGTTTGACTTGGTATGACATTTACAAAATGATTTTTAAAATAGTCCCGCATCCTTTTTAAATGAGATTCTAATGTGGAACGTGACATGTTGTACAAAGTTGATAAACTATTGTCACTATTACCAGTCCTGAGCTTAGTTAAATATATAGCTAAACAAGTTTTACCTTTGTTAATATTTTCAAGCACCGGTATTTCACTATACCAACTTAAAAACTCTAATACATTGAGACCAGTCCAATAGTGACAAATATGATTTGGCATCACATGAACATTTTCGAAATCCATTGCGTCTGCATTTCTTTCCCTAATATGGATTAAGTCTTCTATTTGTTGAGCTGTGAAGCGATTGGATACATTATTGTTGTTATTTAATAATGACCATTCATTTGCATATAAATGTGTTTCACAGACACGAGAGTGATGTTTAACAAGCATGATCTTAATTAATAATGGAATCAAGTGACCACTTTGATTGACACAGCCTTGAAAAATACAACGCCTTGAAGTATTCGCTGTTCGTTTATAATGTGGCAGAATAATTGCATCAGCTGATGCTACCTGTTGTTCTAGAGGGTGAGGTGGTGGTGGAGGCACTGGTATTGCTTGCTGAGGTACTATCAGTTGCTCTGGTTCAACAGGTTGAAGTTCTACTTCAGCATGCTCATTTGTGTCCGGTTGTACTCTAACACTTAGTGCTAACTGGCGAGTAGCACGCATCCAACACAAATGACATACATATGCATCTCTTGATGTCAACTGCAAAGAAAAATATTATTTCAATGCATAACAATAGCTATGATTATTTAAAGGTATTTGGTTTTTTTTTCTTAGGAGAATAGAAAGATTTAAGTAACTTGTTTTAAATATTGCTTTTCTTAATAGTACTGTTGTGTTTTTTGTTGTTCTATCCTAGTGTAATATTCGTTTGAAATAATCATGTGAATTAAAAAACCTATTTATATTTCCAAACATTCTTTCGAGGATGTGAAAAAATATGACATGTCCCATGCATACAGTCACAGTGTTGGGGTTGCTGGATAGTTAAGAAAACATTACTACTGACCTCAAAATGCATATTATCTCATGAAAGTATAGTGACTATTATTGGATCACTGGCTTCAACTGTATGATATCTCACACGCCGTCTTCTTTGCAAAACAGATCGTCCACATCCCAGACAAACATGTGTGTGGCCCAGTTCTCTTTCAGCATCCATATTTCCATTTGTACAATGCTGGTTTAATCGCAAGAAGCACTCTTGACAGATCACAGCATCTGGTGAAAGCTAAAAGTGAAATATACATTTTAGTATTGTTTACTGGTATTAGGAATTGGTTGCTAGCTAAACAGCAGCTATGCCACTAGACTCTGACAGTAGGTACTATGCTAGCTAAAAATAACTGTTGACTATACTTGTTGCGACGATATCCACGATGCGAGAAGACTTTGCAGTGAATATTGTAATGAAGAGACAACATGTCTTAACATCCTATCGACACTCAGGTAACAATTTATGCACCGCAACATCGTTCACTAAATCACAAGCAATGCTCAGAATCCGTGATACGTAGCACAAAGTCAGCAAGTCAGTGGGAATCGAGGTGGTCAAAAGCAAAAGTCGTCGGTAAGGGAAATCAAAGTAAATAATAGGCAAAGTAAAATGTGAGTCGCGAGCGCCGATAAAGAGAGCGAGCGAATGAATAGTGACATTGACATTTTGAGTTTGACAAACGCGCGTAAACGTTCCTTTACACAAAATCCATTATTGCGAAACTATTATGCGATATTTGTTTTCCTAATAACTTGCGTAATAATCATAAGCAATTAATAATACATAGATACGGTTAACATTATTATAATCCTTTAATAATATTTTAGGTGGCATGAGTTTCCATTTTTTTTTATTTTAAGTATTAAAGCGTTTTTTGGATTGTGAATCATGCGCAAAACGTAACGCAATTGGTCGCGAGTAATAAGGAAATGTAGATACAGAACTTCAGATGTTGAATGTCTTTTTAAATTAATTTGTAATCGGCAAGTTCTAAAGAAAAATAGTTTGTGATGAAAAGGACCTATATTCATTATTATTATTTTCGTTTATTTACATTTTCTGTAAATTGCTGGGGCACGATCTGGCATTGTCCTTTAAAATAGAATTTAAATAAATCAAATTTATAAAAAAAAATATAACCTATAAAAATCTTTCAGCACTAAAAAGTTGAGTATCATAGGCAAGTTTTCATCCTAAAAAAAAAACCACGATTTCTGTGGGATACAGGAGGATCACAGGTCACGCACGGAAACGAATGAATTGATCGCTCTACTAAATTTTGGTGATTGTTTTACAAAGGTTAGTTAGTGAGCAAATTAATCAGATTTGCAATTTTGTTAATTAGTCGTTAAAAACCCAATCCATAAAGTTATAAGGCTCGGTAAAAAGAAAAAATCTTGGTTATTAGATTATCATTCTTACGCATGACATTAAATTAGATTTGTGTGGCCCAAAACATTGCCACTGCCACGGCATTGTTGGTAGCAACGCATATGACACTACATTGAGGATTACAAACTATGGGCAGGATAGTAATTCTTCCTTATGTGTCCCAAGCCTCTACCTCCTGGTAAAGCATTGTTTGTGGCTGAGCTAATATAATCGCAGATAATAATCATTGAAAAATAAAAAGTAAAGCTGTAACTGCCTTGACTAGCACGTTATAGATGCCATTCTCTTTTGTCACAAGCAAGTTATCCAAAATATTCAAAACACCACCAAGTTTGCACATTCTAGAATTAATATCGGCACGTACTTGTATTCTAAGCCTCGCGAACACGGATCAGGACAGAACATTCTCTGGTGTGCTGAGATGTACTGATCCCTATCTCGATACCGCTTCTAGACAGCTAGGGCATTGTTCTAACTATTTCTGAGTATGTCACGTGTATTTGGATTGAAATTAACTCTGAAGCGTTTTGAATATTAATGCAGTGTCTACAAACTGAATTATTCTAGCATTTGTGGAAATTTCGCTTGTTACCTAAATATCTAGCCTAAAACTTTGACAGACTTTAGTTCTTTGAAAAACGGAAAAATATAATGCATATACAGGAGTGTAAAAGATTAAACGCAAAACCTGAAAATATGCCATTGTACTAACAACAACAACAAACAACTTGAACCCTGAAATCGCAAAAAAATAATCAATGTTTGCATCTATACTAATATATAAAGCTGAAGAGTTTGTTTGTTTATTTGCTTGAACGCGCTAATCTCAGGAACTGCTGGTCCGATTTCCAAAATTCTTTTAGTGTTAGACAGCCCATTTATCGAGGAAGGCTATAGGCTATATATCATCTCGCTAAGACCAATAGGAGCGGAGCAGTAATGAAAATTGCGACGCAGGCGAAGTTGCGCGGATCAGCTAGTAACTTTATAAGCAGCTATTTACTAAACAGATATTTATTTTTTTCGCGGCCACAGACATTCTACAAACATACCTATCTAATGCTCGGTTTACATTATACCAGTCCAGCGGAAAATATAAACCCTAACTGGAATGCAATGGATCCAGTAAGCAATCCAGTTATGCTTGTTAGTACACTATTACCCATCTTTTTCCGGAACATAGACAATCTGCTTGTGAGCTGAAACATTTATGGTGGTCGAGTTATACTATAACTATTTTGCCAAATAAAACTAACTTCTTACTATTTCTATACAAAGATATTGTTGAATACTTACTCAACAGTATGTTTGCGACACGTCATAGTATATTCACTTCAGGCCAGAAACTAATTAGGCTCGGTGCAGGCTGAGTTGTCAGCAAGTGACCGCGCAAAGACATACAACTTGCCAACTGGTGGCGACGGGAATGTCCTGCTGTCGCCCAATAACTGGGCAACGTCTAATTTGATTGCTTGAACAGTCGCACTAGACTACATACGCTCAGTAATTGCACATAATCAATCAACATCTTAATACTATCCCATCACTACCCGTGTGTGTCGTAAGAAGCGACTAAGGGACTCGCCAGAGAATGGGCAGCAGCGTTCTCTGCTGTAAAACTCAACACCATACACTGCGCTCGCTGCCAGGCGTGGCGATTATGGCAAACCCCCCCTTGGGGTAGGCTTATGTTCAGCAGTGGACGTCTTTCGGCTGATATGATGATGATGATGACCCTGCCTAGCATTTTCCAAACTATATTGGGGTCGGTCGGCTTCCAGTCAAACCGAATTCAGCTGAATACCTGTGTCTTACGTGGAGCGGCTGCCTACCAGACCTCCACAACCCTTTAACTGAGTAACACGGTACTTCTTGGCAAGACTGGAGACAGATTTACTAGCTTCTGACAATCCGTAACGACTGCCAAAGATCTACAAATGACAGCCGCGAACAACGGCATAACGTGCTTTCCGAGGCACATAATCAATAAGACAAAGAAAAAGAAACTTGTGGTTTTTGATCCATTACGACCAAATGTTTTCTAATTGTGTTGCCGCTGTTGCCGCGATAACAACAAATAACAAAAATCTAATTAAATTATAAATTTAAGGAGGCTATTCAAAAAACTTGTTTTTTTTTTCGGTTTTATTGTACGACTCCCTTCGTGTGAGAGTCCGACACGCACTCGGTCGAATCCTCCAAAATAGAACTTGCTTGACTTTCCCAGAAACTAAAAAGAATCATTGCAGACCGAGTTGTCAGCAAGTGACCGCACGAAAACATAAAACTCGCTAACTTGTGGAGACACAGATCACTATTGCCTAAATTACTGGGTACCTATAACTTAGTTTATTTAGCAGTAGAAATAGACTGCACTAGCTCAGAAACTGTAGTCATGAATAATTAAGTGATCATAAAAATATGGATGTACTAAGTCATATCTCTGCCTAGCGCTTAAGCGAGGACAGGCATGAAGATACCTTCTATCTTCTTCTAAGATATAAAAATCTCGTGTTTGTTACCGAACTCCTCCGAAACGGCTCGATCGATTTTCATGAAATTTTGTGTGTATATTCGGTAGGTATGAGAATAGGTGGTAGGCTATTTTTTTTCATTTGGCAAAATAACGTTTGCCGAGTCAGCTAGTTATATATATATATTTGATAATGTTATTGTGAAACACCTAAGCAGCTTTTGTTTTACTGAGAAAGTTTCATTCATTGTTTCGATGATTCATGAAAAATTCTTGGAAATATCTGTGCTCGAATATGATAGTTCGTCAAAATTCGACAAAAATCCTCATAGGGAGTCACTTTTTTCAAGCTGAAAATCTCTCTCATCACCACCTTTATAGCTTTCAAGGATATTATGGAAAACTTCTCTAAAAAATACATTTAAAATATATCAAAGTATCACACAAAACAACAGACAATCAAAATGATGGAACTCCTGTACCTACCCCCATCGTTCTAACGCTAAGAACTTAACATTAGTGTAGTGTTCCGCGAATATTGATTGCTGGTCACCTTGACAAGGGTTTAGCAGTTTCCGAAGGTGCGAACCTTTAGCTATTGAGGTCGCTATTCTGGTTCCCGAGATAGATTTAATGTGATTTAGGTATTAAGAATCTATTTTAGAAAATAGAGTGACATTGTTGTTCTAAGAATCGAGTTCTATATGAGTTAATAGCTTTTACCCACGTCTTCGTACGCGCACATCCCGTTTTTTCCCCGTTTCCGTAGGAATTTCAGGAAATCCTACATGCAAAATTTCAGCTTTCTACGACCACTAGTTTCAGCTGTGCGTTGTCTGTCAGTAACTCAGTAAAGGAAGAATTTTATATATTAGGATTTCTAGTTAATCTGGTGAAGTTTATACGATAGGTTATAAGGTATTTGCACTCTGGTCAACATGAGTTACATCTTTTTATCCCATTCTACTAGCCTGTAACATTCAACTTCTTTCAAAAGCTGTTTGCCTAAAATTAAAGGATAGTTCCTTTAATTTTAAACGTACTGGCAATATGCATGCATTGGGGCCGACAACTGTCAAAGTGGCGCTAGTAGCGCACAGACCAATAATAAAGCAGTTTTTGATGAAAAGATGAGTAAATACTTAAGTAAATGATAATTTCAGTTTGATTAGATCGTCAAAAACTATTTCCAATTCGTACGATCCCAAACATACCTGCATCACATAACCTATAATGTAAGATAATGCGAATACGAATTTGTAAACCTTAAAAGAAATCAGACTGCCTATAATACACAAACAGACGAACAAATGAATCTTAAAGACTAGAATCATAGACAAATAGTGTTTTTCTCACTCTGACAAAGGTTCGTGTAGTGGTGGCGCCATCAGAGATCAGCTTTCACATGCCAACCCCATTTAAAAAAAAAGTCAGCCGCAATTTGTCAAAAATGTAGGGAAATTGAAACTTTTTTGACAAATTGCGAATGAGATGTCAATGCGAATGATGTTTAAAAAAAACTGATCAAGTACGAGTCGGACTCGCGTGCAAAAGGTTCCGAACGAATTTTGATTTTTGTAACATGTTTATTTTACCACTATAGACTTTTTATAGGTTTTCCTGTAATCTATAGGTAAGTAAAAATCTATTTTCTCTATTTTTTCCGTAATTTTATGCTCGGTAGTTTCGGAGATAAAGGGGGGAATGGTCATTTATCGTCTAATTTCAAATCTATTTATTTTAAAGTTATGATAGAAAAAGTACAACTAAAATCCTCACAATAAGCCCTAACATTTGTTATGCCACCACGCACGGTACAGTGTGAATTTTTTATTTATTTTTATTTTCTAGTTTGTCCCCCAAAAAACCCCCTACTCCAAATTTATTAATTTATGTAACGCATCCGTGTTTGGATCACAGTATTCCATATTTGTGCCAAATTTCAACAGAATAACAGAATCGGTCCATTAGATCCGGAGAAAATTGGCTGTGACAGACTGACATACAGACACCCGATCCTATAAGGGTTCCGTTTCTTACGCATGTTCAGAACCCTAAAAACTATATAGAAACGATATAACCACGAACTCTCAGAATAGCCTCCCAATGGATGGGTGTCGGAATTTCAGTAGTTTACAAAGGTGTATTGTTTGTCCTGGGCTAAGATTAAATTTGTTGGTCCAGTCTGAGCGAGGCCTGACGTGTCGCCAGCCCCAACTATTTCTTTACTGTCTCCCAGTCATTTTAACTTGGGTCTATATAGTCTTCGTGATGGAGTGGGGTACGAAAGAATATTGCTGTCATCATTGGATGTTGGATGGAACAAACAGATAATTTATTTTAAGGGTTCCGTACCTGAAGGGTAACCAACGGTACACTATTACTAAGCCTCCGCTGTCCATCCATCCGTTCGTCCGTTCGTCTGTCTGTCAGCGGGCTGTATCTCAGGAACCGTAATAGCTACCTATTACGGTTCCAAGACAGTTGCAAGACGGTGTTCCAAAATGTATGGAACCTGGGCTAGGTCGTTGTACACTATACTCAAAAATAGATAAATACATTGAAAACAGTTTTAATCTATCCAATTTCTTTAAAATGGCTTTGTTTGCTGGTAAAACGCAAGAAATTATACTTGAAATTGCAACACACAACAAAAACCCATCATGGCGGTAAGCCGTCATTTTGATTGATTAATGACGTTTGACATTTGTTTCTGACATTTTTATTTACCTGCAACGAGATGAAAGTGACTGAAGTGACATTGTTGTGACAGCAGACAGTTGTCCTTCTATAATCTATGGTTTACTGTCATTGTCACAGAGTAACTAAATCGGTGCGACGCCATGTTGAAAATCAACAAAAGTAATTTATTAACATCAATTAACTTCATCAATGAAATTTGAATGAATTAATTGTATTTTTCCCAAAATCTACGGATTTTTCTCTTTTTTATGAGATAGTGTACATAGACCTGGACCATTTCGAAACATCTACTTTTCACAGATTGTGTATTTCTATTGCCGCTATTATAACAAATAATAAAAATTACGGTTTATGGTACGGAACCCTTCGTATGCCAGTCCGACTCGCACTTGACCGGCTTTTGTATAGAAAATGTTATGACTGTATACCAGCGGTCTTGCTAATGGTTATCGAGTTACAGTTGTGGAGCATCAGCTGAATCTGGTAAGTCTGAAAGCCGACTCCAACATAATTTGGAAAAGTCTAGGAACACTGACTACTGAGAAAAAATCCACGTACTACATAGGATACCTCTATGCCTTATATTTCCCCACTTTGAGATTAACCGAGAATCAGGTAACTTGATATAATACATCTGAGAAGGTTCAGTACTGAAGGATTGCTACTTATGCTTCTAACAAATTTTTAGGGTTCCGTATCCGCAGGGTAACCAACGGAACCCTATTACTAAGACTCCGCTGTTCGTCCATCCGTCCATCGGTCCGTCTGTCTGTCAGCGGGCTGTATCTCAAGAACCGTAATAGGTAGACAGATGATTTTTTTACGGAGTGTGTATTATTTCTCTGGCAGCTATAATAACGAATAATAAAAAACCAGCCAAGTGCGAGTCGGACTTGCACCGGAAGGCTTCCGTACCATAAACCTTTATTTTTATAATATTTTTTGTTGTAGCAGCAATAGAAAGAAAAAAAATATATATATATATATATATATATATATTTACTTTCCTACTCCTCCGCTGTTCTTTACTGATTAAATTCGTTGCAGGATCCAAGACAGTTAAATCGTTTCTCCGGGACTCGTCGGGCTTCATTGGCCCGGCGTTTTTCTGGTGGTCGCCACTGTTGATTCTGGCTTTCTGGAGTTGCAGTGGTTGGGAATGTGTGGCGGGCTTTGTCTACCTATTACGGTTCTTAAGATACAGCCCGTTGACAGACAGAGGGACGGACGGACGGACAAACAGACAACGGAGGCTTAGTAATAGGGTTCCGTTGGTTACTATTTAGGTAAGGAACCCTAAAAATTAAATTAAATAGGGCTCCCATACAAGAAACGTATGTTTTTCGGTTTATGGTGCGGAACCTTTCATGTGACAGTCCGACTCGCATTTGTCTGGTTTTTTTTACACCCATGGCTTCTTCTCCAAGGCGAGTCTGACCTCCATTTTCCTTTTTCACAGTTTCTTTCACTTCCTTCAGTTTCAGCATTAACAGCAATCAATTCCTGCCCAGTCACGACCTCCTCAACACCCATAATTACCTACACAAAAAGCTACAAAAAAAAGTTAAAGGCCCGAACACACAAAACGTTTAGCCGTCCATTAACTACTACTAAAAAAGGCCGCAGCGTCAAAAGGCTCCATCTATCACGGTCCTTAAACTATGCCTAGCGAAGGCGAGAGTACGAACAAAGCGCTAATGGAAACCGTGCTTAATTATACACGTCATCAACACAGACAATGAAGGTAGTTTTAGGCGAACTGTGTGCACTAGCCCTTATGTTGTTATGGAATATGTTTTAAATGGTCTGAGATTGTGTTTGGTGACTAGAATCCTAACATATATTATAGGTAAATGCAGAAAAACTTTACAAAAAAATATAACCGACTTCCAAAAAAAAATAACCTTAATTTCGGAAGTTGGTGTTTTTGGTCTTATTTCTTTGTTTTGTAACACCAACTTCCGAAATTAAGGTTATTTTAACTTTGTAGTGTTTTGTTTGGAAGTCGATTATATTTTTTTGTAAAAAGTTTTTTATTTTTCACTTTTAAGTGGTATATGGCCATCTACCCAAAATTGAAATATGCAAAAATGCTCATAAAATAAAAAATACTGAACCAAACTGTATCAAATGTACGGGACCAAATGGCAAGTATACCGCATCGAACTAAAAAAGAATCACATACATCGGATCAGAAACCTCGGAGTAATCGGTGTACATACATAAAAAAAAAATACTCACTGAATTGAGAACCTCCTCCTTTTTTGGAAGTCGGTTAAAAAGTGAGCTTGCTTACGTTTGTTTGTTACCCTTAACCTTTATCGCCGTTCCAATTTTGATGAACTTTGGTACAGGCATAATTGCGATTCTGGAGACGGTTATAGACTTTTTTACGGAAAACTATAGTAACGCGAGCAAAGTGCAAAAGCTAGTAACAAAATAAAGACTAGGTACTGCAATTAAATAGCAAGAAAGGGACTGACATGTCAATTGATCAATATAATTTTAAATATTTTGGAAAATATATTCGGGTCAGAGCGGAAATCGTATCAAAGTGTCTTTCCAGTATTATATGCCGTCAAAAAAATTGGGCTGTGAATGTTGATGATGATGACGCAATATCATTCTGAGAATTTTATAACGATAACTTTGTGACCACATAATCCCGAGAAATACACAGACTTATTACTATTCAACTTTTCAGCATCCCAGTAAATTACCCCAAAATCCTATCGACCCATTTTTAAAACTCCCCGTTCGATGATACCGTTACCCAAATAAAAATTTACCACGAGGCTAGACGTTTTCTTTCTTCTAATCTTATTTGAAATTCATACAAACTGGTCAGTGGAGTATAATAAAAAAATCCCGAAATAAGTGCCTAACACTGAAATCCTTGCTATGATCGCTGGATTAGGTAGGAAATCCCTGAGTTGGCAACACTGGGTGGAATTAGATGGCTCTGTTGGGCCTTGTAGCAAATATAAATGGAATGTGAGGTGGAACGGGCGAGGTTGGATGGGCCCCGTGCGTCTGAGGAAGACATTCTCAGTGGCGCACTGATGTTTTGTTTTTTCTTTCCGGTTTTAATATTTATTGTTTAACTGACTACCAGTCAAAAATAATATGTCGTGGCTAAATAATATTAGTCTATGCTTATTACTAAGCCTTAGTAATAACTTTGGCTTAGTAATAACTAAGCCTCCCCTGTCTGTCCATCTGTCTGTCAGCGGTCTGTATCTCGAGAACCGTAACAGGTCGACAGTTTTAATTTACACAGTGTGTATTTCTATTGCCGCTATAACAACAAATAATATAAAAAAAAATTAACATGTTATTTTAACACTATAGACTTCTTATAGGTTTTCCTGTAATCTATAGGTGAAGATTTATTATCTCCATTTTTTTCAAAATTTTAGGCTCATGGAATGGTCATTTATTTTAAAATTATTAAAAAAAATATTAAAAACTCTCACAGTAAGCACTTTTATTTAATATGTCACACGATATTGTTCAGAAAACTATTTTTTGAAATTTTCTAGTTTGACCCAAAAGTGACACCCATACTCAAAATTTGTTTATTTCTGTAACGCGTCCGTGTTTGAGTCACAGAAGTCCATATATGTACCAAATTTCAACAGAATCGGTCTGGTGGATCCGGAGAAAACTGGCTGTGACAGACAAACAGACAGACATACACCCGAGTGATCCTATAAGGGTTCCGGTTTTTGTTCGGAACCCTAAAAATTAACATATATTAAACGTGTTTTTTCGGTATTGGACTCCGACTCGCACTTGACCAGTTTTTAGATAGTTTAGGACAGGAGTTTACGTTAATACCAGCGTCAGGAACGTACTCTAAGTCCATAAAAGTGTAAGTTACGGGCACTCGGGGCACTCCAGTACGTACGAGTAAGTCCAGGCCTGAACAGAGGAACTGGCTAAATCTGGTTCCAGGCATAGCCTATCCAAATTCGTTGCTTGATTATGTAAGATTTTGTGATCAGACATGGTACTACACTACCACACCACTTACCATAGAGTAGTCTATTTTACCCAAATAATGATAGAGAATGCCTTGGGCGGACTTAATTCATCAAGTCCGGCCATGTACCACTATCCTAATATCCGTTGCTGACTGATTGAGTCACTGACAGACGACGCACATATTATTTTCGCATGTAGGTTCCTTGGGGAGTGTAAAGGAGCACTAAGGAAGGATTTCCGGAAATTCCGACGGGAACGGGAAAAAACGGGATACGCGCGTACGAAGTCGCGGACAAAAGCTAGTTGCATAAAGTTTAAAAAAATAAATAAATACTAAATCTTTTATCATTTTGAGCCATAATCTAAAATCTAAAAGAGCCAAAGTCTATTTTAATAAAATAATGAACAGAAAATCTTTTTTTTTTACGCATTTTCAGATTACAGATTTGATTACGAAATTGATAACTGCCATCTTCTATTACAAGTTAAGCTTCGTTACAAAATTGAACGCGTTTCATTACTCCACGCAAATTGGTTTCTGATGCCGTAATTGAAATAGTAGATTCTCAAAGACATGCAATATTTTTCTTTATGAAGATAAGATTGTGGAGGAATGTTATCAGCAGATGTTTTGCTCTGATAAAATTATAATACGATGATATTTTTATTTCCAAGAGAGATAGTTGTTGCTCGGAGAACAGACTTTTTCTGGAGTGGCGATCGCGTACTGGAAAACGCAGGGTTGGAAGGCCTCCACAAGGTGGACCGATGACATAGTGAGGGTCGCGGGTAGCCGATGGATGCGAGACGCACAGGACCAGTTGTTGTAGCGACACTCGGGGAGGCCTATGTCCAACAGTGAACGTCTTTCGGCTGACGGTTGTTCTACGCTACAGTAGTAATGGTCTGGAAATCAAGAAAGAAGACGAGTTTATTTGCGCCACGTAACCATAAAGAAGGAACAAAATTAGTGACCTGTACAGGTTGCGTAAAACTATTCGCCACATCCGCCTTAGGCTGCCTGTCCATTGACTTGGAGCGAGGCAGCGGAATGGAGCAACGTAGTTATGCAGAGTTGCGCACTGGGTCTGTCCATTGAAAAGAAACAAAAAGAAAAAAACTAATTTATTTGGCACACACGGATACAATCAATGTAGGTGCAATAAAAGAAAAAAATATTTTAAAAACAATAACATTGCATGCCCCGCGGCTGCGCGAAATAGGTCCAGTTCAGCAAAATGCCAGACAACTAGGTGCTGCCTGACGCTGATTTCCAACTGCACCTTTTGCTAAAGTGTACGGCTGTAAACCAGTTTTGTAGGGTATTAAATATACAGGTCGGTAAATATAGATGCGGAGTCCTGCTGACTACCTCAAGTGCGGAGCGGGTTTGTGGACTGTGCGGAGCTCACGCGACAAGTAATTTGAGCGGGCGACTGGTTTTTCCCGCTAACTCGCTCCGCTTCCCAGTTTTCTATGATTTTTTAATTAAAGCGTAGCGTAGCTACTCTAAAGCGGAGCGAAAATTTTATGCGCTCCAGTGGACAGTCAGCCTTAAACGACCGTCGCTCAACCTAACGCTGGGTCTCAAAGTCTATCTTATGCATGACGCGTATTATCCAGTCTGATTCAAAAAGTTTCCTAAAAACTTCATTGATTGTAATTAGCTCATCAATACAGTGAAATAAATGTATGTTACCGTACCATCCAGATTTGTTTAATTTACCTAAACCACAGATTTCAACAGCCTATTATTTATAACACTAAGTCGCATTTATTTCGACTCAAAGACCTATTTGTTAATTGATCTATTTTATTTAAAATTGAAATTAATTCAGAGCGAACAGACTTATACAATAAGAACGAAAAATTAATCGGAAATAAAAAATTAGGTATTTTATTTGAAGAATTAATGTATATTAGATTGTAATTGAAATGAATTAGGACATTAATGAAGTTGATGCGACTAATTAATACAGTGAGAGTGGTAATTAATCGAAATTAAAATAAAGGAACGAGATTCAAAGAATTAATGACGAAGAAAATTATAATCAAACTTGATTGGTTTTGAAAATGAGGGTAAATTAATTACAACAGAATGAAAAGGAAATTAGTTACTTTATGCTTGATAATCATTTGAAACCTACCCATTTTAAACCTAAGTAAGTACACAATGTTCCCACATGTTGGACGTGGACAAGTTGGTCGCGGGTAGCCGATAGATAGTCCAATCAACGGGGCAAATGTAACCCGAAAAATTCCTCTGCCAGTGAGACTTGGTATTATGATAAAGTAAGGTAGACAGATTACAGATGTACGATAATCCAACAAATTTTGTTACGAGAAGTTAGGTATTTTTACCTAAATATGAAAATTGCTTTAAATAACTCACTGGGAAAAAATCATCTGACTGAAATACCTTCTGTATACGTTCGAATGTATTAGTTAGAATAATTATGTAAAGTTATCAAACATTTTTTCGATTTCGGAGATATCTCAAATTTGACTTTTAACATTTTGCACTATAACTACCGCTGAAAAATTGCTCTGCCATTTTTTATTTTTTAATATGTTTTTATATCCTTAAATACATAGCTTTGTTAAGTTATCCAAAAGATTTTCCTATTTAAACTTTGTTTTTTTTTTAATTTTTGCTTAATTACGTAATGTGAAAAATTTCTCCGTCCATTTTCATACCTTTATTAGTCATATGATTTTATATTGAAACAGATTTATCAATAATCCAACAAATTTTCGAACGTTCATTATATTTCTTAGGATAGTTCGCTGATTTCATTTTGCTCGGGTTCTTTTAATACGTTTATTAGTATGAGTCACTGTGTTTTAATAGATTTTCCAATAAGCCAATGGAAATTCGGCCTAATACCAAAGTTTTTACAATCTCAATAATTCTTAAGACTGCGCCGAGCAAAATAGTTCAAAACGGTCGTCACCGTTAAAGTGATATAATCAATACTATTACCATGATTACCATAAAAAAAATATGTAATGAAAGCCACAATGACTGTGTTAACGATTATAGTTGGCAAAAATAACAAATATTGTATAGTTTATAAACAAAAAATATTTAAAGTTGGACAAAAATCATAAAATAGCGTGCTTGCGTTTAGTTGAATTATGATATTAAACTGTTGAATTTTTTTACAAACTTCAATTCATATTAATCTCTAATGATCATACTACAATTTATAGTTTTTACATTTTCGGAATGTCGCTTGGTTATTTTATTATGATTTTTTTTATTATTTGTTGAGCTGTTTTGAATCACACGCAAAGTACACCGGCTAACACCGGTCGAAAATTCAGTCGTCCACGAGAGCTCAGAGAAAGGTCACGTCTCATCGTGGAGCGACGCGCCGCTAACGATAATTCGCGATCTATTGTGTACGTATACCTTGCCGCAAACAGTTGAATAAGGTAAGTCACAGTTTTAGATTTTTTAGTATTACTTATTTATTATATATAACTAAATATTTTTTACTGTTTACATACAGTATATATTTTTGACGCTTGGGGGAGGAATGATGATGATGATAATGATAATATTGTAACATTTTTTTAAAATTTTTTTTTTAGAAAAAATGGGAAAGCGTAAGGAAATATATTTTAAGAAGAAAGTTGGCGCTCATTTCCGAAAAAAACTGGCCAAGTGCGAGTCGGACTCGCGTGCAAAGGGTTCCGAACGAATTTAATTTTTTTAACATGTTATATTAACACTACAGACTTCTAATAAAGTTGGTTTTCCTGTAATCTTTAGGTAAAGATCTATTATCACCATTTTTTTCAAAATTTTAGGCTCAGGAGTTTCGGAGATAAGGGGGGGGGGAATGGTCATTTTTCGTCTAATTTCTTGAATAACTTCTAAATCATTTATTTTAAAATTATGAAAAAAATATAATTAAAATCCTCACAGTAAGCCCTTTCATTTGATATGTCACACGATATTGTTCAAAATTTTTTTTTTTTTTAATTTTCTTGTTTGACCCCCAAAAGTGACCCCCATACTAAAAATTTAATAATTTTCGTAACGCATCCGTGTTTGGGTCATAGAAGTCCATATGTGTACAAAATTTCAACAGAATCGGTCCAGTGGATCCGAAGAAAACTGGCTGTGACAGACGGACAGACAGACAGACAGACAGACAGACACCCGAGTGATCCTATAAGGGTTCCTTTTTTTTTCGGAACCCTAAAAAAAGCCTTTTCATAAAAAGTACGTATATTTATTTTACGATTTTATTTCCTTTTACCATAGCTTTTTCCATAATGGCGGATGTATTCTTTATTAGTTTGTTTCTCAAATATTCGATATGGGTATCGTTTAGTAGGTTCTGGGGGTGGCGACTGCAAATATGACATTTATTTTAAAATCCAAGATGGCCGATGCAACTTTTTCTTAAAAATTCGATATAGGTGTCGTGTAATGGGTTTTTGGGGGTGGCGATTCTGAATCTGGCAAGCATTTTAAAATCCAAGATGGCCGATGCAGCTTTTTCTCAAAAATTCGATATGGGTGTCGTATAATGGGTTTTTGGGGTTGGCGATTCCAAATCTGACTTGTATTTTAAAATCCAAGATGGCCGGTGCAACTTTTTCTCAAAAATTCGATATGGGTGTCGTGTAATGGGTTTTTCGGGGTGGCGATTCCGAATCTGGCAAGCATTTTAAAATCCAAGATGGCCGGTGCAACTTTTTCTCAAAAATTCGATATGGGTGTCGTGTAAGGGGTTTTTGGGGGTGGCGATTCCGAATCTGGCAAGCATTTTAAAATCCAAGATGGCCGATGCAGCTTTTTTTTCAAAAATTCGATATGGGTGTCGTATAATCGGTTTTTGGGATTGGTGATTCCAAATCTGACATGTATTTTAAAATCCAAGATCTCCGGTGCAACTTTTTCTCAAAAATTCGATATGGGTGTCGTGTAATGGGTTTTTCGGGGTGGCGATTCCAAATCTGGCAAGCATTTTAAAATCCAAGATGGCCGGTGCAACTTTTTCTCAAAAATTCGATATGGGTGTCATGTAATTTGTTTTTGGGGCTAGCGATTCCAAATCTGCCATGCATTTTAAAATCCAAGATGTTGGATACAACTTTTCTAGCAAACATTCGATACGCATGGAATAACTACTTCCACCATTATGATTAAAGCATATTTAAATTATTTCTTATGAAGTATTACTGAATTCTGATAGATAAGCTATTATTACAAACATATATATCTTGAACCTGTACATTCAAGATATATATGTTTCCAGTTCTAAGACATGCTTTATTATATTGAAAACTTTGGTTGTTAAAAGATATTTGTTTTATTGTAGACCTATTTCTAGTGCAAACAAAGAAAATGAAACTGAAAATTCTTCCAACGGCGTAAGTTAAATTTATAATCTAAATATATATAACTCAAAGGTGACTGATTGACTGACTGACATAGTGATCTATCAACGCACAGCCCAAACCACTGGACGGATCGGGCTGAAATTTGGCATGCAGGTAGATGTTATGACGTAGGCATCCGATAAGAAAGGATTTTGATAAATTCTACCCCCAAAGGTATAAAATAGGGGATGAAAGTTTGTATGAAAATTTGTCAATTTTAAACTTCTTAACGCGAGCGAAGCCGCGAGCAAAAGCTAGTATACATATAATAATAATACTAGCCTGTAACTGTCCCACAGCAGGGCAAAGGCGTTTTCTCATACAGAAAACTAGACGGTTTGGTGATTTTAAGTTTAAATAATACCTACAAGTCCAGGTTTTCTCACGATGTTTTTCTTCACTATTGTTAATGACGCCCAAGATAACTTAGGAAGTACATATAAATTTGAAAGTCTAAGCCTCTGAGGCCAGTATTTGCTGGCTTAAGTCATTCATATATATGTATTTTGTGATTATTTATGTATATGTAAATTATATTCCTTTTAGTCGGTACACAGCATTTTAAGGTAAAGTTAGGTTAATAATATAAATATAATTACGATAATTTAATAATATTATTTATACTTACTATAACAGTTACATTACATTTTTAGGAAACGCTGACCAATGAAGAACCTTGTCAATACGTTGTTGAAGAACCTTACCATTACGTTGCTGAAGAACCTTCAGTTAGCAATGATATTATATACAAAATTAGTTAGCAATGATATATATAAAAAGATTCGAAAGTAAACTAGAATCTAAAGAAACAACAAAACGGAAAAGAAAACCGCAATAAATTGCGTGAACTTATTCTCCGCCAGTTCTTTTTCTCAAGAACACGTGAAAGTATTAAGCTGAATTTAATATCAAATACTCAAGTCTGCTACCTCTTGAAGCCGTGAGAAATCAAACTTCTAAGTCAACGCAATCTAAAGATGTCGATGCTCAGTTTTAAGCGCATATTTTGACACTCGCAAAGAAATTAAAACCTAGGAAACCTCCCAGTGACCTAGAATCCTGAAAGTTGGCAAGTAGCAACTATAAGAATAAAGCACAAATATAGGAATACATCTGAAAACCGTAAACTTTTAGTTACATCACAAAAAATAAAATTTTCGATACACTATACGGGAATCGAAGTTAAATTTGCACGGAACCCTCGGTGCGCGAATCCGAGTCGCACTTGGCCGGTTTTTTTATTGTATCGCCACACAAATTTTGGTCAGCTAGTTGTTCATCTACATGGGCAGAGACAACTTTTATAATATATGACCATACCTTTCCGTTACACCCAGTATAATAAATATATCACATTTCCCAGTGGTTTTGTATGTTTTTGAAAACTTAAAATGGTAAAATAAGCAAGGTGCCTTTTACATTAGAAATTATAGATATTTTTTTATTTTTTCCCAATGTAGTTGGGATGATGATGATGAATTATAGATATTTTATTACACACTGGTTTTATTATTAAGATGCCTACCTACCTACCCATCTACCTTGCATAGATACCTACGCACCTAGCCTACCTAGGTTTGTTTGAATTTCCGGGCGTGCAAACCATTTCATCACAATCGGATGAGTAGTAAGAGGACAAATAACATTATTTTTTATATAATACAGATTATTAGATTTAATGATGGGATTTAGATAGGTACATTAAACCATCTTGATAATCTGTATTTGTATATTCTAGTCACTCAACACAGTAACTCAATTTTAGAAAATCCTAAGTTACTAACTATTGTCGCGCAACTGCAAGCGGGCGTCGAGCGAACTTGTCATTGTGTGCGTAACGACTCACACGACTCGAGCGCTGCAGTAAATACCTATTTTCCGCGCGCCTTTTTTACTCGGCACACATTGCCGTCGCTTAGCAACGATCGGTCTTCAACGCGGGCGTCTTGATTGTCTCGCTCGAAGTACGAAACGGAGTAGTTGTGTTGTTGTGTACCTATCTACCTGTGCAAGGAACGTTTGCTTAAAACAAAACACTACAAAGCATAAAATAACCTTAATTTCGGAAGTCGGTGTTTTTGGTTTTGTTTCTTTATTTTTTAACACCGACTTCGGAAATTAAAGTTATTTTATACTTTGTATTGTTTTGTTTGAAAGTCGGTTATATTTTTTTGTAAAAAGTTTTTAATTTTTCTCTTTTAAGTGGTGATACTTGTGCGGCGTCTTCGTCTTCGCACAAATTAAAATAAGCAAATATGTTCATAAAATAAAAACTACTGAACCCAACTGAAAAAAAAAATGTGATTATACCTAGTCGATTATCTATGTTAGTTACCTACTGCAGCCTGCCTAACTGTAAAAGTAATTTAAAATGATTGTAGGCACGTGTTGTTATATTAAAAAATTGTAAACCAAATAAAAGTAATGTGATTATACCTAGTCGATTATCTATCACTAGTGGACGTCACGCGGTTTCACCCGCGTAGTTCCCGTTCCCGTGGGAGTACGGGGATAAAATATAGCCTATGTTACTCCCTGATAATTTAGCTATCCATAGCTGAAAGCATTTTTGAAAACGGTCCAGCAGTTTCGGACCCTATTCATTTCAAACCAACAAACAAAGAAATCTTTCCTCTTTATAATATTAGTGTAGATAGTTACCTACTACCTATTGTACCCTGTCTTACTGTATAAGTAATTTAAAATGATTGTAGGTACGCGTTATTATATTCCAAATAATTATGTAAACCCAATTAAAATAATGTGATTATACTTAGTCGATTATCTATGTTAGTTACCTACTGCAGCCTGCCATACTGTATAAGTAATTTAAAATGACTGTAGGCACGTGTTGTTATATTTAAAATTTGAAAATCAAATAAAACTAATGTGATTATACCTAGTCGTTTATCAATATTCGTTACCTACTGCACTCTGTCTAACTGTATAAGTAATTTAAAATGATTGGGGGCCGAGTCACCCGCATCCATAGGAGAATACTTAATGTTAGACCCTACACGTGGTCCCTGGGTGGTGCTAATCAGATGACACTAACTGGTGGTAGGCTTCGGCCGATGGCTTGTGACCACCCACTGGGCAAAGACGTACCGCCAAGCGGCCTAGCTGTGTTCCGGTATGATGCCCAGTGTAGCCAATTCAGAGGAGTTGGGTCGAAATAGTTGTTTCAATGCAGGCAGACAAACCAGGCTTGCTGACATGGGCGTATCGGGAGACTAGTCGCGGAGGGTAACGGGATCCGAAGCACGGTGCGCCGCTGGCCGACCGCAGGTAGTTGGGGGCCAAAGTAGTGTGTTAGCCACACATGAAAGGCTGCCCCGTCAACTGTCGAAAAATCCCGGAATGCACCATCGCGCTGGTTGGCGACCAGACAAGAGGGCCCGCTGGACATTCCCGGGGGGAGTCGGGCATCTCCGCAGTCTCCAGGCTCGTCCCCCAATGATTCCGTCCTGTCAGAGCGTGCCTGAGGGTTAGTAGCATGGAACCTCATTTCACTTCCTTTTCCTCTACCTTACTCACTCAATATTACCAGGAACAATAAGAGCAAAGCTGTACAGCGGCAGCACTCCCTCTCACACAAAGTGCATCTCACTAACATACGAGGTCTGCACTGAAATCTCGCCGCAGTTCATCACCAACTAGAGACTGAGAAACCAGCGCTCTTGTTCCTGTCGGAGACGCAGATCGGATGTCCCTCAGACGTGTCGTATCTTACATACTCAGGGTTTACCCTGGTGCGCCACTTCAGACTACTGGACTACGCGCGGGCGTATGGATGTACGCCCGGGACGACATCTGCTATCGGCGTCTCCGCTACCTTGAAGACTCCAGTTTCTCAACGCTGTGGGTTATACTGGACACAGGCCTGCACAAAATTGTCTACGCCTGTGTCTATCGTTCGCACAGCGGTGATTTGGAGACAACTGGGCCCACACAGCATGAGGCGGCGGATGCGGCTCAGCAGCGGTACCCTTCTGCCCAAATAGTGTTACTGGGGGACTTCAACGCACACCATCAGGAGTGGATCTTCCCATTCCAGTGTACAGACCATGCTGGACGCGAGACGCGAAAGCCTACGCTAGCGTTAAATCTTACCCAGCTGGTCCAGGGGGCAGCGAGGGTGCCGGATGTTGATTCGCACTCTGCCAACTGCTTGGACCTTTTGCTGACAACAGATCCAGACCACTACTCGGTGACGATTTCTTCACCACTGGGTAGTTGGGACCACTGTCTGGTGAAGTCTGTGTTCATCTACTCCCCGTCCGATCCCAGCCCAAGAGGCACCCGGCGGGTATGGCAATACAGGTCAGCGGATTGGGATGGCATGCGATCATTCTTCGCTCATTATCCTTGGCAGCCTACTTGCTTTTCTTCGACTGATGCTTCGTCGTGCGCGGACGCCGTGACGGATGTATTGCGGAGGGGAATAGAGTACTACACTCCGTTCTGTGACGCAACAATATCTAGCGAAGCTCGTCCATGGTTTGGTGCCGAGTGCAATCGCGCTGATGCGCTTAAGCACGCGGCGAACCTAGCATGGGTCGACCCTCGTACGCGCAAAGCAATTGACGTGAGTCAGAAGAAGAGAGCCTTTAACAGGGCTGCCAAGTCCTGCAAGAAGGTGTTGCGGAGGGCTCGGTTTGACCACATTAGCCGAATAGGGAACAAACTTTCTTCATACCCAGCGGGTAGTAAGGCTTTTTGGTCCCTGGCTAAGTCTGTCGAATAGAACTTCTGCTGCCCCTCACTACCACCACTGCTGAGACCCGATGGTTTGCTGGCCTACTCCGCTGAGCAGAAAGCAAACTTTTTTTTTGTTTCTATGTTTGCGGAATCGTCGCTTCTGGATCCTGGTGGCGCGAGGCCCCTGCTTCTCCTGATGGATGCGAGTCGAGTATGTCAAACATTCGCATTCACCAGAAAGACATTCTTCGGGTACCGCGTAACCTAGACGTGAATAAGGCTAGTGGCCCCGACGGGATACCGGCAATTTTTTTGAGGACTTGTGCGCCTGAGTTGTCTCCAATCTTGACACGCCTATTTCGCCTTTCGTTTGAGACTGGAAAAGTACCGAATGCTTCGAAGCAAGCTAACGTGCAGCCCGTGCCCAAGAAGGGCAGTCGATCTGACCCGTCGAATTACAGACCCATCTCGGTAACGTCCATACTCTGTAAGAGTATGGAACGCGTGCTGAATCGTATTATTAGTAAGCTTCCTTCCTTCGGTCTGCCCGCCGGATTGTGTGATTGGATCGCGGATTTTCTGAGGGATCGGTCTATTCGAATGGTCATAGATGGGTGCTCATCGGGACTGCTTGATATTAATGCCGGCGTTCCTCTGGGGTCGGTGCTTTCGGCAACACTGTTCTTGCTGTATATTAATGATCTACTTAAACCCGGTACCTTTGGGTATGCAGACGACAATACTGTTGCTGAGAGATACGTGTCCGACGCACGAGCTGGTGGGTCGCAGATCCGGTCTCTCCGGGAGGCTATGGTTGAGCGCTTGAATGTGTCCTTACAGGCTGTCTCTGAATGGTGCGATGCCAAACTGGTCAAGTTCAATACTGCTAAGATCCAAGCGTGTCTATTTTCCGCCAAAAGGAGCCAATTGGGACGGATCTGCCAGATACCAGCTTGATGCCCTTGAGTCAATTGAGAAACGAGCCGAGAGGATCATCGGCAATGAGAGGCTCGTCGCGACGAAGCTCTCCAAAGTCTTGAGCATCGACGACGACTCGCTGGCCTGTCGGTTTTCTACCGGTTGCATTTTGAGGAATGTGCGACGGAATTGCATAATTTAATTACGCCAAGCCCGTTCCATCATCGGACCACAAGACGAACGGCGATGCGCACAAAACGTTTTGGGAACACATTTATAGTGCGTACAGCTAAGAAGTGGAATTCCCTGACGGAGTTTGTGTTTCCTGATAACTACAACCTGGGAGTTTTTAAGTCGAGAGTGAATAGGTTACTTCTAGGCAAGCGTGCTCCATCTTCGACCACATCATCGATTACCATCAGGTGAGATACAGTAAAAAAAAAGAAAAAGATTATAGGCATGTGTTGTTTTAGTCAAAATATGTAAACTCAATAAAAATAATGTTTATACCTATTCGATTATCCATGTATACAGCCCGCCCTTGTTATTTATTTAACCAAATATTGTCTGATATTGATTTCTTGACTGACTTTTTTATTCTTAACTCGATATCTCTTCAACAGGTGTCCTTCTGAACATATGTAGGTACTTTTTAAGCAGATTTTTGGCATAGTTTACAAAGTCCTCAAGGAGGTATCAAACGTTTATTTTAGATCCATATAGGTAATAAATATTTTTTACAAATATAGATTACGCCGTAGTAAAGTCAACACCACATCTAGTTATACAATACTGTCAAATTAATCTAAATGATTTTAAACCTGAAAATTTTGATGGTTAAGTTCAAAATCGAATTATACAATTTAACAGTCTGTGCTGCTGTAATAATAACAATAGCAACTAAACTAGCTTACACTACTCCAAAAGTAGTGCGTGGCAAAGCAGCTCCGAGCGGTCAAGTGAAGTTCAACTACTAGCATAATAAATCAGCGAACTATTCTAAAAAATATAATGAACGGTCGAAAATTTGTTGGATTATTGATAAATCTGTTTTAATATAAAATTATATGATTAACAAAGGCATGAAAATGGAAGGAGAAATTTTTCACATTACGTAATTGAGCAAAAATAAAAAAAATAAGTTTGAAAAGGAAAATCTTTTGGATAACTTAACAAAGCTATGTATTTAAGCATATAAAAATACATTAAAAAATAAAAATTGGCAGAGCAATTTTTCAGCAGAAGTTATAGAGCAGAATGTTAAAAGTCAAATTTGAGGTATCTCCGAAATCGAAAAAATGTTGGATACCTTTACATAATTATTCTAACTAATACATTCGTACGTATACAGAAAGTATTTCAGTCAGAGGTTTTTTTCCCAAAGAGTTATAAGCAATTTTCATGTTTAGGTAAAAATACCTAACTTCTCGTAACAAAATTTGTTGGATTATTGTACATCTGTAATCTGTATTACCTAATTTCATCACATGCTAAATTTCATAGACGGGAGAATTTTTCGGAAGTCTCCATACAACAAATGTCCTCGTTGACTGGACTAAGATGCGAGACGCCTAGGACCAGTTGTTTTGGCGACGCTTGGGCGAGGCCTATGTCCAGCAGTGGACGTCTTTCGGCTGATATGATGGTGATGATGATGAAACAATATATTAAACTGCTACCTAGCTTATAGATGCATGAGAGAGTCCGACTATCTGTCCAGTCATACTATGATTATTTAGACGATAATAATAGTTGGTCGCAGTGTTGAACACAAGACATACTTCGTTTTAATGTTCCTTCATAGTTAGCTTATGACAGTTTCTATGAGTTCATAATATATTTGTTTACTTATATGTCCGTAGAGGTCAATTATTTGTATTTTTTCTCGTCTTAACTTTTCTTTTTTTTTAACATAATACTCTCAATACACTGCTTTTTTTAAATTGAGTGTATTGCAACATGTGATTAACTAGTGACTTCGACAATTGTTTGATATTATTCTATCATGAGCAACCGGCAGCAAGTTCGTTTCACTGCTTGCGGCAGCGTTGGAGGTCGGATTACCTCTTTCCCTCAAATATGGCGAGGGGTTTAATGGCTGATTTTTGCGTTATGCTCGTGAACGGGTGCTGTTTGTGGTGAATGGTCGTCTTGTTAGCCATAGTTTGTTC
This sequence comes from Lacanobia wlatinum, assembly GCA_947578705.1. Lineage (NCBI taxonomy): Eukaryota > Metazoa > Arthropoda > Insecta > Lepidoptera > Noctuidae > Lacanobia > Lacanobia wlatinum. Next base: position 5,304,453 of record OX388032.1, read on the forward strand.
TTTTTGTTTGTTAATGTTACAACGATAAACTGCTTCTTGTTTAATTTTGGTGGCCCTAGTTTATCACATGTGGCGTCGAGTCACAGATATATTGTTAGATTCTGCTCCTGCACGTGTAGGTGGGCACGACCTTTATGTCTGGAGGCTTACCTATTAAGTTTGGTTTTCATTGTTTTATGCTTGAGTTGTCTGATTATGATGGCGTAATGGAGTGTGCTAGCTTACAAGTGGCAAATGATTTAATTTTTAGGTTGTACGTGTTACCCATGTCATATTATTTTCTTTGTAATAAAACTTTGCATACTATTGTATAAATGCGAGTTCTTCAACTCAACAGACAGATGTGTTGCTGGGAAGTTTGTTGCCACTTCTTCTCCACAGCTAAACACTAGGAAGTGGTGACGGGCGCGCGTTTTGGGGGACTGTCTTTTGTAAAACTTGACGTTCAAAAAGGGCTGGATCTCAGCCTAATTTGAATAAATGACATTTGACTTTGAGTCCCACGCTAGACTTGACGTCAGGCATAATGCATAGCATATTATGAAGTAAAAAATATCTTTTAATTGGCTGAGTTCAACTGTGAACATACTATATCTCTTCTCTAAATAATAGGTATAATGGTTTACCGGACTAGAACAATGTAAATCGGGCAACAAAATTTAAGCTCTGACTGCCACTGTCTGTTTCCCCGCTAATGTATTATTATATTTTATTCTGAAAACGTACATTCAAATAAAGACAAAGCGCGTCATTTCTATTAATTTACCAGTTATATCCACTTATTCAACTTGAAATATTTTTTTTTTAGATAAAGACATGATAGACAAGAAGTTATGAACTAGCAACTGATAGTCCAACTTTGATAAATTCGATGATAACAATATCTACTTTAAAAAAAAATACATGTATTTAATCTAATCTGTCTTAGGGAGTTCACCCATGGTGACGGTTAGCGACAGTAGCGATACTATCGCAGAATAATCGCGATGCAGTCGCAGGTCTTACGCCTTCGCTCACGTAATCACGAGTCTACATCGTTACAATCATCATAAGGCTGCTTTGACGCGAATCTGCCTCTACTCCTATAGTGGTATTGCAGTAGTTACTACCTGTAAACGCCTGTTCCGTTGTTGTTGCAAAAATAAAGTTACGCGTTAAGCACTTATTACACTACACGGTATTTAGGGCCCGGTGGCAAAGGTGTGCGTTGCCCTTAACTAGGGAGCTGCTCATTACACTAGCCAGTCGATTCGGCCCAAACTCAGTTGTGAAGTAACTAGCGTTGCAAACGAGTGGGGAATTCCCCAATTTGCGGGGAATCTGAAGTTGATTGGGGGTTGGCAAAACGGGGGGAAAATACGGGGATTCTAAATATCGATTTTATTCTTCTGATATTATTCTAAATATCGAATTTATGGGGATTTAGTAGATTCTTTGTCCCCAAAATTGGGGAATTTGTCTTGCATTTTCAGGGATTTTTTTAAATTGGTGTTGGCAACATTGCTCCCTAACTCCCTAAAAGCTATTACACTGCCCGGTAGTAAGGGAGTTAGGGAGCTAACTAGACCGGGCCGGTCAACCTAATTAGGATCCATTACTCAATAACTACACCACCCTAAATCAGGACTTAGGGCCCTGAATACCGTGTAGTGTAATAAGCGCTTTAGCAGTGATGCAGCTATGCCTACAGTTGCGCGTAATCATCGATATAGTTGCGCGTTTCTAATGCGACACACTGTCAAAAATAGCAATGCAGCGACGCGTTAGCGACTCTATGGAAAAAATCGTCGTGTGCAAACTCCCTTATCCGATCAATTCATAAACTCTTTTCATGTGTCTTGAGAGATAACACACGCTGTAGTAAAAACATCAAGGTTGTTAGAAACTTGCCACTAAGGCTGATTTTTGGGTTATATGGACCAGTCTTCAACAGTTTAAATGAAAAACCACAAGCATGCTCCCTCTGGTGAGATTGTGGTCAAAGACGAACCGATGAACAATAAAAAACACACATTTTTTGTATTTAAATCGTGCATTTTTTTGAGATAAAAAATCAGCCCATGTAGCACAACGATAATGTAGCTATCAGACAAAGAATTTTCGTAATCGGATCAGAATATCGGGAGATAATCGGCTACAAATAATCAAATCATTTTACTCCTTTATAAATGTGACGTAAACAGCGAAGAGTGGGGATGCACGCGCGCAAGTTGAGCACCACTTGCGTGTCGGTGCGCGGACAAAGCGGGCGTGCCTCATTGCTGTTAAAAAAAGATGGTTTCACTTAGTTACCTGACAACCTTTATACTTCCTGAAAGATGTGAATATCTAAATAATGTTTGTTAAGGCAACGGCATTTTTTAATTTTTTAAATGTCGATCAGTCAACAGAAACAGATATCAGAGGACCAATTCTACAAGCTTTTAACAACGTTCGCATTTGCATTTCAGTCGCTCTGTCAAAAAAAGATTCTTGTCAGAAAAGATTTTTGACTGCTTGCCACTGGCATGTGAATGCAAACGTTGTTTAAAATGAGTAGAATTGACACTCAGATATTAGTTGCAGTAGCACTATAATAGACGCTGCATTAAACCGCTTGCAACTTTATTTTTTTTTACTTTCATTACGAGGTACTTTCCAACCTATTTATGAGTGTGAGGAGGGGGGGGGGGATTTTTCATGGATATTTTCCGACTGAGGAGTACGGAATATTACGTTGAACTCTAATCTACTAAAATTCCACACTTCCTAACGCAACCACGAGCCTCGAGATACAACTAAAATTCACGCGCAACGCTATTGAAGCACCTACCTAAGTATAACACCCGTAAAAGCTCCTCCAATTCACCGTACAGGTAATTTAATCTTTAACTCAACAGGTATTAACTAACAAACTGCTACCGTCTAGACTGGTCTAGCTAGAGTATCCGAAGCACATAATAACTACTAGTTAACTAAACCGTATCAAGTAACTGTAAAGTTATCAGCTACGGTGCACCGGTGTGGTTTAATTAGTTATTATTACATTTTAACTTTACTTACAGACTTGCTCATGAATTTATTGCAATGAACAGAAGTTGGTTGTGGTGTGACCAGAAATGGTTGTGGTTATATTTTTGTTCTATGGTTGGCGTCAGATAAACTTGCAATAGAGAACATTAACCCACCTTTTGCTCTTAAATACCCAAACAATACATTTTGAGCCGTTTTTCATGACTACAGAACGTAAAAGATCACGATAGAAGTCGATACAGAAACGCTTAGTGTCTTTATTTCTGTTTTTGATATTAAGAAATGCACATTTATCTAGCGCATTAATCACAAAGCATTTATTGTAAAAACGAATGGTAGTCAGTGTTAAATACTAACAGATGTCTAACATGCCTTCACAATTGACCTCTGAGTAATTGGTGTAGTTTTTTTAAACAAGCCAACTAGGAAATTCTAAAATTAATAAAAATGTTTGACGTGCAACAATATTCCACCAATCAACAATGCCCAAAATCATTTATCAATAGCTTCAGGAACCTATATCAAATCATATAATTATTACAGTTCTGCTTTACCTCTTCAAAGTTTTGGTATTTTTATGTTAACAAAGAAAATCCAACCCCTCATTAGTTCACTCACTAACCTAAGTATATTATAATAACAAAAACGCATTATTTCATTCAAACATAAATTCTCAGCACCATCAAGCATTTGAAACCAGGCAGTTTCATACAACGACTTAAAAATTATGACTACTAGCAACACCACTACGTACTCATTAGAAAGCTTAGTCTTAAGTATTAATTTATGGCAACACCACGCGCCCCGTGGAGCTTATAAAATAGTTTAGTCATAAAATCTAGACTGCATTTAATATGCGTTTTATTATGTCTAGAGTAAAGGGTGGGCTTGAAAAGTAATTGAGACGTTTTAGTGGAAAGTTAGTGAGATTAATTTGATGGTATCTTTGCATTGTTGAGTAAAAAGGTCAATAATCTCGGCCTGTTTTAATACTGGTGTAATATCAGTCCTCTTCTAAAATAGTGACGCGACACAGGCATCGTATTCGACCGTTATGGTATTTCACTACCATAGAAAATGTACCTGAAATAATGTTGTTTTGAGAACTACTAAAACTAACTTAAATATTACGATTTGTGAAAAATTAAATAAAATTATAATTCCGTATGGTGTCGGCCGGTGCCGCATGGTCCCGTAAAAGAATAATACCATCCCATCACTTCCCGTGGGTGTCGTAAGAGGCGACTAAGGGACTCACCAGAGAAAGGGCAGCAGCGTTCTCTGTAAAACGCAACACCATAAACTGCGATCGCCAACCTGCCTGCCAAGTGTGGCGATTATGGCAAACCGTCCCCTTTTTCTTCTATCCTTTTCACGTAACGGACGCGTCGGTTTAACTGAATGGCGTGACATGAGAATGACGTCACACGCAATTAGTGCTGCGTCTCTTTATTATAGAATTTAAAATACTAAAACTCCTTCATTTATCATGGTTAAACAAAAATTATAGGTTTAGAAAAATGTATGAAAAAATCGAGAACCTGTTGTCACATTTGATCTAAAGCAGACAATGTATGAAACTTACAAGAATGTCGGATTTTCTGATTCCTGCAGGATTTTTTTAATAGGCCCCAGGTTTGTTTCCAATTTTTGGAAGTTGTTAGGCCATCTTATAGGGGGCGTTTCACTTTTCGTTTGACGAAAGGTTTATTAAAAGCTACGAGGTTCTCTAAATACAGGTTGCCATTTTAGTCGACTTACAACGGTAGCCCACATCATCTTTCCAATGACTACTACACATGCATTAAAAAAAATGATAATTATGAACACTTCAATTATTTAAAAATTAAAATATTATTCATTATCATGACGCATGACGTAGTTTGAAACATCCAGGAGCGGGCCTAGTCCGAGCCATGTGTTCCAAGGACGGCGTGGAATGGAACGCCGACATTGTTTTGATACGAAAACATTATTAAGATGGTGTTTCATAATTGTAATGCATTATTTATTGATTTATTTAAAAAAATAATCACGCCTAGAGGTAGTTTATGTCGAGTGCATTAAGTGGGCCGCCTTTGTAAGACGACTAAAATGGCACTGTGTATAACATTTTTCTAAAAACTAGTTATTATCACCTTGAAAACTCAGTAGCTAGACAAATATGAAGGGCATTAAAAAATATCCTCTTTGTTTAACGGGATAATCCCGAAATACGATAATTCCCAGAATCCACATTCGGTAACTTATAGGTTGATTGGTAATTTAGTGCGTTTCTTTAAAATAAGATGTTCTAAAACTAATATGCTACTATTTTGACTTTTTTTTTGGGGTCCAAATTGGGTTGTTTTTGAGTTATCGAACTTTTGGATGTTTTCTTCCTCACGTACAAAAATTGCTCATTGTGAGAAATCTCCTCCAGATAGAAAAATGAAAGTTTTCTGAAAGCAAGAGAATAAATCCCTCGAATTTTAAATTTATAAAAAAATAATATCCATTATATTGATAACAAGCGTCGTAAAGCTCAGCTATGAATTTTTTTGAAACTTTTCTTGCCTAACAAGAGTTCGATTACTCGAAAAAAAAGAAACTTGGTTTGGTCACCAAGTTATCGGGCCAAAATCGTTGCAAATTAGCTCTAGAACATCTCATTTGAAGGAATGCACTCAACTACGAACCACATTGTATATTACATACAAAGGTAAATATAAAAAAACGAACATCTCTTCTTTAACATCACACTTAAATTCGGTATTTTCTTTGCTAAAATGGCCAAATTTTCTTCCCCATTTCCTATACCGAAATAAACATAATTCCGAACAGCAAATTTCCCAAAAACAACGCACATAAATTCAAGTTTCTTAGTTAATAAGAAGGGAACAAAAAGTGTACTGTTTTATTAATTTGCAAGGAGACAATAAGCCTACAAATCCCCTGTAACAGACGACTGTTGGGTAGAGTTGGGCTCTAAGAACACCTGTACCTTGCCCCTATTATAAGTTATTAATACACCCCACTTTCACCCTCGGTGTACTGTGGACTTTTGGAAACTGATTTCGGTGTAATTTTCGGAAGAAAATTGAAATAAAATATCTGTGTGTGAGAAAATATCTGTGTGTGATAAAATATCTGTGAGGGCAATTAGTTTAGGTATGATTTTCCGTGGTGGAAAAACTTAGATGGCAGACTGCGCTAAATATACTTCAATATCGTTTTGCTTGTAGCTTCTTCTTCTTATCGTGTGGGCAGTAAGGTCTAACGACCCCACACACCCTAGTGCCAGAGTTTCAAAACCGCCTCAAGGGCCTCTGACATGGTTTATTTGACGACCGCCATTTGGCGGCCGGGACCACCGGCTTATACGTGCCTTCCGAAGCACGGAATCATCTTTTTATCAGACAATCAGGTGATTCAAGTCTGCAATGTCCTAGCCAAACTGGAAAACAACTTTACAAAGTATGTTTCTTCCCGTGGGAATCGAACCCACGACCACCGGGTCACAAGGCAGACGCCTAAACCACTCGACCACGGAGGCAGTTGGCAGTCCAGCCCATAGGTGACCTACCTGGTTTCCTCTACTGTTCCCTGTACGACCAGCTGCTCTAAACAAAGTGTTCCTGTTGATGTCCCATAACACTAGGGACATAAGTGAGACCATGTCAAAGAATGAACTTCGTTTTTATTTTTCATACAAAATTATTTAACGATTCAGGATTATTTATGTAAAACAGCCTAACGTGACATGACAACGTCGCAATTCTTAGCTTAAAATATATGAATGATTGATTTGAATGAAAATGATTTACTCGTACTTTTCAATGTGAGAGCCTAGTGTTAGTATTATGTATTTTTGGAACACTTATTCTAGGATTTTTTATATTACTTTTACATAACATAGAACTTTTAGAGTCCCCCTAGTCGGTAACTCTTGGGCCTTTCTCCATACAAACGCATTCCGCTGATTTCCTCGTAGATAATGCTGCTAGAAAGTCTAGACAGAATAAATACGTGGCTCTATCATTTTTTTTTCCAAAACATAATTACTTAAAGAATTATAACAATCCAAAACCCGAAAAAACAGCTCGTTTTTAACGCCATGTTCAGACGACTATCACAAATTTAATATTTTTTTAACAAAATAGAAAATAATAGAAGCATAGATATAGTCTTTCTCTAAATTATGATTTATAATTTTTATAAATCAGTCCAGTTTTGGAAGAAGAAAACAGCGTAATACAAAACTTCTTTTGGTCAAGGTTTTTAAAGGTAAAATCAGCATGTGCTGCAGTTGTTGCTTTCGCACTTTATTTGATAGGGCGCAGCGCGACGGCATCGGCATTAGTTTCTTCAAAAAACTATTTTCCAAATTTCTCGGGACTAGAGTCCCCTCTTAAAGTTATGGGATATCAGAAAGAACACGTTGTAGAGTCGTGCTGATTACAGCACATTAAAATAAAATTTATTAGCCAGGTAGAATGTCGAATAAGTATTTTTTTTTTTGTCGACCATACAACTACTTGATAGTTTCTAAGAGTACTATAATATTTTTTTCTGCTTTCAAATCTTATCTATTCTGTCTTCATATCCATTTAAATAACTTTGGATGTTGTATCCTTGAGATAAATTCTACACGTGTATGTTTTTCAGATAAATGATCGATTGGTTGATTTCTGAAGTGCATCAGACGATGTAACCGGTGTGTTAGTTGATAAAAATTGGATCCTTTAACTGAATTATTTATTCATTAAAATAAAATTGAAAAAGGTATTCTCTACCAGTAAACCTTTGAGTGTAAAAGACTAGTTCAGATTCACCATAAGAGTTGTATCTATTTCATGAAAGCAATAAAAAACGGAGTCAAAATAAATTATTTTGAATAATTCCAATGGCGTTCTGTGTGAATACTATACTCAGAACTTATACTTATGACGATAAAACAAAAAATAATAAATTATAAAATGAATTGTACTTTTTAACATTTTACTTTAAAGACTGTCGCTGTCTATGTTTCCCGATTGCAATAACCTTGGTGACCTCTAAGTCAAGATTGAATTGGTTACTTCTAGACAAGTGTGTTCCATCGTCGCTTACAATCAGGTGAATTCCACCAGCAAGGCTATTAATAATGTCGCCGACGGGACGATCACGATTTTTATTTATTTGATCTTTATGTACAATAGTGGTACATGGGCGGACTTAATGTAACAGAGCATTCTCTACCAGTCAACCTTTGGGTTAAAATAAAAAGACAACACTGTGGTAGCTGTACAACAAATAAATTATTTAATTTAGGTATATTTTTAAGAGTACTCTTACAAATTGTAAAACGAAAAGGTCAAAACACAATACAATACAGTACAACACAACACAATACAATACAAATAATAGTCTTAAAACACAATAACTTAAGCTGTTTCAATATCTAAAAGACAATGCTGATAAAGAGATACAAAGGCATTTCAGTCGATGAGTTACTTACAAAATTTTATTGTTTCACATTGTACAATGTTCTCTTCAGTTGAGTTCAATTGTTTTAGCGACTCAACGACTCTTGTGTCAGTGTTGTTTTCAATATCCGAACAAATTTCCACTCTTCACTGGAAAATTGAAGTGTTTTGATTTAGGTGTACGGTAAACTAGCTTTTTCCGTGGGTTCGCTCACATGGCCAATGTCATATGAACTGAGCATTAAAAAAAAACTTTATTTCAGACTACAGTTCATAATTAAAAGCTCCCCAATATCCGTAACAAACGAAACCCTTTTAGGATCACTCGGGTATCTCTCTGTCTGTCCGTTTGTCACAGCCAGTTTTTTCAGGATCTACTGGACCGTTTCTGTTGAAATTACACATATGAACTTCTGTGTCATTCCATCCTTATCTCCAAAACTACTGCACCTAAAATTATGAAAAAATGCACATAACAGTTCTATAACGAACATAGATTTAAGAAAAACCTATAGTAATAAAATAACATGTTACAAAATGAAATTCATTTGGAACCCTTTGCAGGGGAGACCGACTCGCACTTGGTCAGTTTTTTTTTTTATTTGGTTCACCAACATTTGAATACACTGGTATATACAAATAAAACAGAAGCAACAAATCAGAATAAAGTGTAACAATCACTTACAGGTAAAATCTGCGTGCACACAAAACTTTGTCGTAACATACAAAAAAATTAAACAATAAAAAGTCTCATCAATGTTGAACTTAATTAAACTTAAACTTAACAGATTAATTGAACTGAATTAAAACAAATTAAACTAAATAGATCTAGGTAGGTAGGTGATACATACTGCAATTTACCCATCCTAATAGAGAATATGCACGAAAAAAAAATTATTATCTACGTTACTTGGTTTAGCCAGAATTTATGTATCCGTATCACATAATAAGAAAAAAAATCACCAAATCACCTCCAAATCGTTGACATGAAATCATTTTATTCCTTCATTTTTTAACAAAAGTCTACAAAAAAAACATCTACTAGCTTTGCAATACAACCGAAAATAATTTGTTTTGTTACTTTTTTAAAATATGTTTTATTTTTTTTAAAATAAATTAAAAATGCGGGTAGCGGAGTGGCGCGTAGAGGAGTAGTTAGCTCCGTTTATATACACAAGGTCATTGGCATGTATACAAGCCTTAAACAAATGTATCTATCCCTCTCGCGGAAACGCTGTTTTTTATGGCAGTGGTATAGGCGCCAATAACGTTGACGTCACAATTCATGTCGGATTTCTCTTTCTAATTGTTAACTTTGAAGCTTTATAACTTCATCGCTGATGAAGGTATTTAAAAATAATTTCATAATTGTTTATTAGAGCTAATAAGTATTTCATTTTGCAAATAAAAAATCGTATGCATATTCCCTATTCACCCAGTGAGACAATGCAGGGCTAACGAACTTAATGTTCGGGGAGATATTTATGAAAACTGGCTTTCATTTTCTTTAAACTATCGAAATGGAGGTCAAAAGGAGGATAAAAAGTCTATGACACTTACCTGGTGATACTGAATTTTTTTTTTATCAAATCAGTACATCCCTTTATAAAAGGCTGAAAAGTTTAGCTCTAACATTCATTCAGATGTAGAAGTTGAAAAACAGTTGTAGAATCTATCGGAAGGCCAATTCTCGAACTAAAAAGAGTTGAAATTTAAGACGCAATCTAATTTCAGCAAGAAATCTACCTCAAAAAGTCAAAATGTGCAAAAGTCAAAGGTATTTTGACAGTTTGCAGTTGCCTCCCTGGTCAAAAATACACAAATTACAACAAAAACAAACGCACAAGATGCAATAATAAATGCTAAATTATTTATTACACCTAACCAATATCGGCTAATTAAGCGGAACTATCTGATCTAAGATTATTCTTTTTATCTTTATGAATTGTATCGGATACTGCAACGTTATAATTTAGGTGTCTATACTGTAATATATATAATACTCGTATGGAAATAATTTGTTGTAGGTATTATAAATTATGTGTTTAAATAAACACATAAATTATAATATATTATATTATTTCCATACGAGTAGAAAATATATGTATGTACAAACCGAGTTAAAAAGGGGAGGGTTAGGCTGACTGTCCACTGGAGCAGAGAGGAGAAGAGCGGAGAAATATTAACCAATGGAATTGCATAAAATCTATCCTCTCTGCTCCAGTGCACAGTGGACAGTCAGCCTAAAAACTCATACGGCATCGAAAAATTCGTCTGTTAATGGGAAAAGTGCCCAGGACACTGGCCACATTGCCAATTTGAATGGCAATGCTGATTCGTTGGCCAAAGAAAAGACCAGTTCTGGTCATGTGAAGAGTCGCCTAACTTCTTGCTGATTATTTTCTAATTGCTTTATACATAAATAGTCCTTGTAAATGATTCGTCTGGGTCAGAAGAACCACCAAATTTATTTTTGACGTACCCAAACAGTTTCTAGATTCGCGTATTTTGATTTGATTTCTGCACCCAATTTACTTGACACTAACTTAAATAATTTTGTCTCATTTCGACAAAAAAATACACGTATTTTTGGCGCAGGACATTTTCCGCCATAATATGATAGAAATATAAAGACTAAACTATGCAAAACCTAATTTTAATTCAAGATTTTAACCAACAAAATTGTCCCTAGATATTTTCCTGGCCGCTCCCCACCCAGGAGACTTCAGGCTGCCCTTGTGAGTAATGAAAACTAATTATTCGCCAAGACATTATGAATATGAATCACCCTCGGCCGGATATCTACTTATTTTTCTTTGACGAGAGACTGCTCTCCAGCGAAATGCTCTCGAACAATATCGTTCCTCGGTATAATGAAAATTTATCTTCTTGTGCGACGTCCTTATAATTATTTTCTTAGCATAAAAGCGATTGTAATTACTGTGTGTCAAGCTTGTTATGAAAGACGAAAATAGTTCTTAATTAATTTTTTGATAATTTAGAAATGCTTCCTTTTAAACATTCTGAAAATATTTTGTTATGATATTCTTGAAGGTTCAGTTTAACTTTGTCTGATTAATTTACCTGTTAATATACAACATGAACACCCGTCTCTCGGCTCTCGTCATGAAATAATCAATTTTGATTCAAGATCAATGAAATATGAAAATGTATCTTTAATACGTACCGCCAATACGTTTGTCTATAATGAACTTTATCTACCTCTTTAACTTTCGTAGCGAATGCCTAATGACTTTAATAATATTATTAAACTTTTTTACAAAAGTCATTCACCATGAACCCCGTAATCGCGAAAACAAAATCAGCTGTTCAGTACATTTTGTCGATTTAAGCGCACATAAATTTATGCGAGTGTCGATTTCTTTTGGCGATTTCAGTGTTGGTCACTATTATGAACAACTTTTATTATAGAAATAATAAAAGTTGTTCATAATAGTGACTATAATAACCTCTTAAGAGGTATTGCGTTTATTCTGTTACACATTGTTTAAGATATTCCTAAGATCTTTGTGGTCTCTGTCGTTGATTTTCAACTCTCTAAGAGCCCTATATGTTTTTTTTTATTGACCATACACTTGATTAAATAAATAATTAACAGGAAATAAAATCTTGTTCATCATAATCAGTCAATATGCAAACGTTCGACATTTGATGTGTACCAATGAGGGTTTTATTACTAGCTCAAAAATACTGCTTACAAAAAACCGCCTGTTACTGTATTAAGGCATGTATTAATGCCAATGACCTTGTGCATTTGAGTGGAGCTAACTACCGCTCTACGCGCCGCTCCGCTACCCTGATTTTTTATTTTTTTAATTAAAATATATAATACGTTTTAAAATGTAAAAACAAACCAAATTATTTGCGTTTTTATAGCAAAGCAGTAAATATTTTTTATACGCTTTTGATAAAAAATGAAGGAGTAAAATGATTTCATCTCAACGATTTTAAGCTAACTTGGTGTTTTTTTTCCTTATTATGTAATACCGATAGACAAATTCCGGCTAAACCAAATTACGTATCATATCATGTAGACTACTAAATATTTTTTTCAGATGTAATTTCTCCGTTAGTGTCGACGAGAAGCTGTTTCATCTGCACGCTGTTGTTAAGCTTTTTTCGAGAAAGCAGCGTTAAAGGATTGTCGTGTCGCGTCTGTCAGCGGAGAGCCCTCATCCGTCACATCAATAGGTGCGCACTTCAAAACTCAACTCTGCTAAAATTTTATCAGAAACTTTATCTTAATACTATCTATTACCTTTTATCTTAATATAAAATGCAATGAAAAATCTAAATTTTCTCCACAATTTTATCTAACTTCATCATGTTGAGTGTAGTTTTTTCAATTTTTTTCTTATTATATTATGTAGAATGTTTGCCAAGAGTCGATCCTCTAGTTGACAGCAATGTGGGGCTGATTCGAGGTTTGAGAGCTGATGATGGAGACTACGCTATGTTCTTGGGAATACCGTATGCTCAAGTGGACCCAGAAAATCCTTTTGGAGTAAGTGCTTAAAATTGCTTATACGTAAAATCTTAATAACAACTTGAATATTAAGTGATAATGGTGTCTTACAAAAACTACAAGGTATTCTATTAAGTGTGACCTAGATGCAGTAAAAAAACTGGCCAAGTGCGAGTTGGACTCGCGTGCAAAGGGTTCCGAACTATTTTTTTTAACGTGTTATTTTAACATTATAAGACTTCTTACAGGTCTTTTCTGTAATCTATAGGTAAAGATCTATTATCTCCATTTTTTTCAAAATTTTAGGCTCGTTAGTTTCGGAGATAAGGGGGGGAATGGTCATTTTTCGTCTAATTTCTTGAATAACTTCAAAACCGTTGATTTTAAAATTATGAAAGAAATATATTTAAAACTCTTATAGTAAGCCCTTTCATTTGATATGTCACACAAAATTGTTCAAAAAACTTTTCTTTTTAATTTTCTAGTTTGACCCCAAAAAGTGACCCCCATACTAAAAATTTTATGGTTTACGTAATGCGTCTGTGTTTGGGTTACAGAAGTCTATACGTGTACCAAATTGCAACAGAATCAGTCCAGTGGATCCGGAGAAAACTGGCTGTGACAGACGGACAGACAGACAGACAGACAGACAGACAGACAGAGAGACAGATCCTATAAGAATTCCGTTTTATTTTCGGAACTCTAAAAAACAGGCCAAGTGCGAGTCGGACTCTCACACGAAGGGTTTTTTCCCAAAAAAAAAAAAACACTTTTCTGATATGGGAGCTCCCTTAAATTTAATTTAATTTTAGCTATTTGTTCTTATAACGGCAATAGAAATACACACTTTGTAACAATTTCAACTGTCTACCTATTACGGTTCTTGAGATACAGTCCAGTGACAGACAGACAGACGGACGGATGAACGGACTTACGGGCGGACAGCGCAGGCTTAATAATAGGGTCCGTTGGTTACCGTTCGAGTACGGAACCCTAACAATGTTATCACCAGCGAAAAATCTTATCCGTAAATTACACCATTACGTACGCATGTATCAATACAGTTCATTTGTTACGTAAGCTTCTAAAATCATTGATATATAAAAAACCCAAGATACACACTCAGCATCTCAAAAACGTCCGCAAAAAACAAGCGCACTATGTATAATTGTGCGCTAGTTTCAAACACTCTCGCATCGCTCGCACTCTCGTGTAAGGGTGAATTTGCAAAAAAAAAATGCGCATCACTCGCCATACTGCACTGCTTTGTTAAAACAACTTTAAGTGATCCGTGTAAGGTTGAATTTGCAAAAAATCTTTGTTTATAGTATAACTACACACAACTCATACAGGACACTTGATGCGTGTCAGTTTTTGACGACAGTTTCGAGTGTTGCATTTGTTCGAGACTGTGCATCTTAGGTTTTTTATATATGAATGTCTAAAATTTAAAAATAAAAGCAGCTCGGGTTGATCTTGTGTGGATGTGGGACCATCTTAATCTGCCGAGTCTCCTACGCTCCTCAGAAAGTGGTTGGTCCCGGTTGTCTGTTGTAGATCTTTGACAGTTGTTCAGGGCAGGCAGAAGTCAGGGCTCTGGCACCAACCTTGGCAAGGGGTCACGTGTAACCCAGCCACAGGATTGTGGAGCTTAGGTAGACTGTCACTTCATGTAAAATACTTGTATTCAGCTGATTCTAGTTACACAGGAAGCCAATCCCAATACAGTTGGGAACAGGCTAGGCAAATTGAGTGCTTCGCTATTATCGGGGCTCTGGTTAAGGCATATCAATAGCATACATTGACATTTTGGCAATCGTTGATAAATCACTGATAAAATATCGCTTTGCCTGGGGTTCGCTATTTAGCGATACTTGCATCAATGGACTTTGTTTAAATTCAAATGAAATATCAGCTTTAATAATAAGGGTTCTGAACATCCGTGAGAAACGGAACCCCATATAGGATCACTCGGGTGTCTGTCTGTCCGTCTGTCACAGCCAGTTTTCTCAGGATCTACTGGACTGATTCTGTTTAAATTTGGTACACATATGGATTTTTGAGACCCAAACACGGACACGTTACGAAAATAAATAAATTTTGAGTATGAAAACTGTTTTTTTTTAATTGTATCGTGTGACATATCAAATCAAAAGGCTTATTTGAGGGTTTTAATTATATATTTTCACATTTTTATTCTAAATGGTTTAGAGTTTTTCAAGGAATTAGATCCAAAATGACCATTCCCCCCTTATCTCCGAAACTACTGAGATTAAAAAAAATTAAGATAACAGTTCTTAACCCAGAGATTACAGGAAAACCTATACGTAGTCTATAGTGTTAAAATAATAGGATACAAAAATGAAATTGGTTCGGAACCCTTTGCACGCGAGTCTGACTCGCACTTGGCCAGTTTTTTTAAACTAACTTGATTCATTTAAAAACAATAAACACTATTAATTTCAGAAATCAACGCCTCAACCCAAGTTTGATGATACATTCGAAGCATACGATGGCTCAGCGATCTGCCCTCAAGTCTACCAACACAACGGTACTATTCTAGGCACTCCCGACTGTCTGTACCTCAGTGTCTACGTGCCCACCGCCGCAACTTCTAACAACCGCCTCCCAGTCATGATCTGGATCTACGGAGGTTCCTTCCACAGAGGATACTTTGGAAAAGATTTCTATGGACCAAATCACTTAGTAAAACATGACGTCATAGTTGTGACGTTCAACTATCGTGTTGGTGCTTACGGTTTCATGTGCCTTGACACTCCTGAAATACCTGGTAACCAAGGTCTCAAAGACCAATATTTGGCAATGAAATGGGTAAAAGACAATATAGAAGCGTTTGGAGGTGATACCGATAAGATAACTGTGTTTGGTGAAAGTGCTGGAGGACACTCTGTAGACCTGCACCTGTTATCTTCTAAAGAAAAATTATACAACAAAGTAATAATACAGAGTGGTAGCTCTTTAGCTGCCACGGTTTTATACGAACCCGATAGACTGGCTCCTATCAAAATAGCGGAACGTTTAGGCTTTGAAACTGCAGATATGGATGAAGCGATTTCTTATCTTGCCAAAAGTGATTCGAATTCAATAGTTGGAGCTGCAGTTGAACTAGGTATTATGTTTAAACCGTGTATTGAAAAAGAATTTGATGGAGTAGAACCTTTCCTATCCAGTTCTTGGCTCAACGCTGGAACGCCGAAAGTCAGAAACATGCCAATATTGATTGGTTTCAACGAACATGAATTGGTTGGTTCTCATTTTAATAAAGATGCTGAATACTTTAAGAATCTAGACATCGTATCAAATTATTTGGAACGAATTTTTAATTTTGAAGATAAGGAATTGCAAGAAATGAAGGACGAGATATCACATTTTTACTTCGGAGATGAAGCGTTGAGTGAAGATGTGAAGTGGGGCATTATAAACTTTGATTCTGATTTCACTTATATTCATCCTGTGCAAAGAACTATTAAGAAATTTCTAGAAGCTAAAGCAGGAAACATTTTCTACTACATGTTCTCTTATGTTGGTGGAATGAATGCCCTCGTCGTAGAAGATGATGACTATACTGGATCATGCTGTGCCTCACATGCCGACGAATTGGCCTATTTGTTTAACATGAGCCACAGGCCTGCCCCAACACCTGAAGATAAAATTATTATTGAAAGAATGACTACTATGTGGACAAATTTTGTTAAGTTCAGGTGAGTAGCATATCATACTAAGGGTTTATTAACAAGGTTGCTTTTACAAAATTAATCTTAAAACGTTTAAGAAATTGTTTCTTAAAGAATTGTAATAATGTTTAAAAGTTTGTTACAGACTGTCCGATTTTATTTAAAAAAGTCATCATAATATCCTGTCATTGTCACTTGTAACTTGGGCTCACCGTGTTTTCTCTTCCATATTTTTTAAAATAAAATTTATTTTTCAGCGACCCAACCCCGCAGACGTCTGACTTGCTTCCAGTGAAATGGGAGCCGATAACAAAAGACGCCTACACTTACATGCACATCGATGCCGAACTCTCTTTAGGGAGCAGACCAGTTCACGACAGGATGGCATTCTGGGACCTGTTCTATAAACTCAATGAAAATAAGCACGGCGCATTATCAGATAACTGAAGATCTCAATTAGTTTGAAAAGCCAAAACAATGCAAGATGATGTTTATGTATATTCTAGACGTCCCAAATATAGTGATAATTTTTGTATCTTATATAATAGGACAATGAATACAAACAAACCGGTTCTGTTAAACGACTGATTAGTACGAATATAATCTTAATTCTCTATAGAGAATGTATATTTAGTATCTGCTAAGTTGTTAAACAGTACCGACATTTATTTCATAAATAAGAGCAATTCCAGAAGACGTTGGTGTCTATTATGCCAAAAGCAACTGATAAGCCTGTTTTACGTAAGATAATAAAACAAAAAAACTCTGATTAAATCTGGTTTTATTTAGATATCTCTAGCAACATAAAAACAAAACAGTTTTCAATCATCTCCGTATCAAATAGCTCACAACTTTTGAATTGATAATAAATGATGATAAAGAATGTTAAATTGAAAAAACAGAATATAATCTAAATTGTGATGATAATCTGGTCACAAAATTGATTGGAGAAATAGACTCTTAACTCTTTGATAATCTCAGAATTATACATTCAATCAATCTCGTCCTGTATTATCAACGAAATGATATGCCTGTTAATTAGTACTTCGTTCCGTGAAATGTTGAATAAAGGAAATAAGCTGGTCTTAATTAACACAGAAATGTCCTGTCAATCAGTTGGACGGTATCGAGCGACACTTTAATTTGTCAGAATTTAAATAAGTCAGCTAGCCGGTATAATGGGATAAAAAGGGAGCTGAGTCTGCGTTTTTAATAAGCGTTTATTTTTGGAATGCTACTCTTGAAAAATCAGTATCATTCATTTTTGACATGGCCTCGGAGTCTTCATTCAATTTCTATTATAATCTGCTTAAGTACTCTCAAAAGTAGAAGTGAATGAATAATACTGAAACAACGTAACAAGACCTTAATTCATCAGCTTCTCAGAAATGTTGACGGCTTTGTATTAGACCTCTAAGAAAATAAGTTAGTGAGATTGAAGGACAAACTTAACTTTTCCTTTTAACCAACGTATTATTATATTAATTTCATCATGATACCTCCACGCTTCCTTGAAAAGAGTGGTGACAGACGGACAGACATACAACAATTAATTTTTAATGTAATTTTTATTATTTGTTGTTAAATCAGCAATAAAATACACACTGAAAATTTCAACTGTTAGGAAGACAGTTGCAATTTTCACATTGTGTATTTCTATTGCCGCTTATAGGCTAAGTAATAAAATAGAATTTCGTTGGTTGCCCTTTGGGTACGGAACCCTAATAAAAACCCAGATTTAATCAGAATTCTTTGTTTTATTTTCTTACTTATTAGTAGCTACTGGCAGTATAAATTTAGAGGTATGCGGTGCAGAGAGAAAAGTCCTGCATCCCTCTAAACTGGTGACCCCGACGTGATTTTTTGTTGTATAGTGTAAATATACCAACGTCCACTGGAATTGCTACTATTTATAAAAAAAAAAATGTCGGTACTATTTGGGAACTCATCAGCAGATTCTAAAAATAAATTCTCTAATTAAAAATCAGCTAATCAGTCGTTTAATAGCTCCGGCTTGTCTGTATTCATTGTCTTATTATTTAAGATACAAAAATTATCATCATCTTTGGCACGTCTGGTATAAACACCACCATCATCTTTCATTGCTTTAGGTTTTTAATATAATTGAGATCTTCAGTTATCTTGACAATGCGCCGTGCTTGTTTTCATTGAGTTTGTAGAACAGGTCCCAGAATGCCATCCTGTCATGGGCTGGTCTGCTGCCTAAAGAGAGTTCGGCATCGATGTGCATGTAAGTGTAGGCGTCTTCTGTTATAGGCTCCCATTTCACTGGAAGCAACTCAGTTGTCTGCGGGGTTGGGTCGCTGAAAAAAAAGTAAAAAAATAAAATAATGGAAGAAAAGAACACGGTGAGTCCAAGTAACGTGTAACAATGACAGAAAACGATGATGATTTTTTTGAATAAAATTAGACAGTCTGAAACAAACTATAACATTATTAAAATTCGTAAAGAATCAATTTGTGGAACGTTTAAAGAATATATTTTGTAAAAGCAACCTTGTAAACATAAATTGTAAAAATGATATGCTACCAACCTGAACTTGACAAAATTAGTCCACATTGTAGTCATCCTTTCAATAATAACTTTATCTTCCGGTGTTGGGGCAGGCTTGTGGCTCATTTCAAACAAATAGGCCAAATCATCAGCATGTGAGGCACAGCATGATCCAGTATAGTCATCATCTTCTACGACAAGGGCATTCAGTCCACCAACATAAGAGAACATGTAGTAGAAAATGTTCCCTGCTTTAGCCTCTAAAAATTTCTTAATAGTTCTTTGCACAGGATGAATATAAGTGAAATCAGAATCAAAGTTTATAATGCCCCACTTCACATCTTCACTCAACGCTTCATCTCCGAAGTAGAAATGTGATATCACGTCCTTCATTTCTTGAAATTCTTTATCTTCAAAATTAAAAATTCGTTCCAAATAATTGGATACGATGTCTAGATTCTTGAAGTATTCAGCATCTCTATTAAAATGAGCACGAACCATTTCATGTTCATTGAAACCAATCAATATTGGCATGTTTCTAACTTTTGGAGTTCCAGCGTTGAGCCAAGAACTGGATAGGAAAGCTTCTACTCCATCAAATTCTTTTTCAATACACGGTTTAAACATTATACCTAGTTCAACTGCAGCTCCAACTACTGAATTCGAATCACTTTTAGCAAGATAAGAAATCGCTTCATCCATATCTGCAGTTTTAAAGCCTAAACGCTCGGCTATTTTTATGGGAACTAATCTATCAGGTTCGTATAAAACCGTTGCGGCTAAAGAGCTACCACTCTGTATTATTGCTTTGTTGTATATTTTTTCTTTAGGAGATAACAGGTGTAGGTCTATAGAATGTCCCCCAGCACTTTCACCAAAAATAGTTATCTTATCGGCATCACCTCCAAACGCTTCTATATTGTCTTTTACCCATTTCATTGCCAAATATTGGTCCTTGAGACCTTGGTTACCAGGTATTTCAGGAGTGTCAAGGCACATGAAACCGTAAGCACCAACACGATAGTTGAGCGTCACAACTATGACGTCATGTTTTACTAAGTAACTTGGTCCATAGACGTCTTTTCCAAAGTTTCCTGCGTGGAAAGCACCTCCGTACACCCAGATCATGACTGGGAGGCGATTGTTAGAAGTGGCGGCAGTGGGTACGTAGACACTGAGTTGCAGACAGTCGGGTGTGCCCAGAATAGTACCGTTGCGTTGGTAGACTTGAGGGCAGATCGCTGAATCATCGTATGCTTCGAAAGTATCTTCAAACTTGGGTTGTGGCGTTGATTTCTGAAATGAATAGTGCTTATTGTTTTTAAACAAATCAAGTTGGGTATATGAATATAAAAGCTGATATTTTATTAAAGATAAAAAAGTCCATTGATGCAAGTTTAACTAAACAGTAAACACAGTGATATTCTATCAGTGACCACGATTCCCAAAATGTCAATTTACGCTATTGACATGCCGGAACCAGAACCCCGATTAAAATCGTAAAAAAATGATTTTAATTGAATGTTTGATTTTGTTTCTTTTTTATTGATTTTTATTTTACTTTGCCTAACCTGTTCCCAACTATATTGGGATTGGCTTCCTGTCCAACTAGATTCAGCTGAATACCATTATTTTACATGAAGTGATAGTCTATCTCACCTCCACAACCCAGGAACTGGGTTACATGAGACCCCTTGCCAAGGTTGGTGTCAGATTTCCTGACTTCTGCCTGCTCTTAACAACTGTCAAAGATCTACAAAAAATAACCGGGACCAACCACTTTCTGAGGGGCGGAGGAGTCTCGGCAAGTTAAGATGGTTCCTCATCCACACAAGATCAGCCCGTCCTTTTTACTAGCTTTTGCCCGCAACTTGGTACGCGCGTTTTTTCTCGTTCCCGTAAGAATTTCAGGAAATCCTGTTGTCTGTCAGTCACTCAGTAACGGAAGAATTTCATATATTAGGATTTTACAAGCTTACGTGATAAATGCACTTTTTAAAAACATTTAAGTAGCGATACAAATCACATCAAATCAATCATATCTACAGATAAGATTTTTGCTGGTGATTTTAATCCATCTAGGTCACACTTGAATGAATACCTTGTACTTTTTTAGGTAAGTCTTAGATACTATTATAAAGTTGCTATAAAGATTTTACGTACAAGCAAAAACATTTATTAATTTTGAGCACTTACTCCAAAAGGATTTTCTGGGTCCACTTGAGCATAAGGTATTCCCAAGAACATAGTATAGTCTCCATCATCAGCCCTCAAACCTCGAATCAGCCCCACATTGCTGTCAACTAGAGGATCGACTCTTGGTAAACATCCTCCATAATTTAAGAAGAAAAATATTGAAAAAATTACACTCTCTCCTAACATGATGAAGAATGAAAGAACTGTGGGAAAAAAACAGATTTTTCATTGCATTTTATATTAAGATAATACATTGTTATCTTAATTTATAATAAATAGTGTTAAGATAATTTTGCTGATAAAATTATAGCAGAGTTGAGTTTTGAAGTGCACACCTATTGACATGACGGATTAAGGCTCCCCGCAGACAGACGCGACACGCAATCCTTTAAAACAATAACAGGTTTTTTGCAAGCAATATTTTTGAGCAAGTAATAAAGCCCTCATTGGCACACATCAAGTGTGTGTGTGTTTGCATATTGACTGATTATGATGAACAAGATTTTATTTCGTGTTATTTATTTATTGAATCAGGTGTACTGTCAATAAAAAAACGTACCACAAAGATCTTAGGAATATCTTATACAATGTGTAACAGAATAAACCCAATACCTCTTAAGAGGTAATTATTATGAACAACTTTTGATTACGGGACCAACTCTGAAATCGCTAAAAAAATAATCGACACCCGTGTACATTTATGTGCGCTTAAATCGACAAAATGTACTGACAGCTGATTTTCTTTTCGCGATTTCGGGATTGATGGTGAATGACTTTTATAAAAAAGTTTATTAATCAGTTATTTGGCATTTGCTGCGACAGTTAAAGAGGTAGATAAAGATAAAGTTCTTTAGTGACAAACGTATTGGCTGTACATATTAAATATACATTTTCATATTTCATTGATCTTGAATCAAAATTGATTATTTCATGACGAGAGCCGAGAGACGGGTGTTCATGTTTTATATTAACAGGTAAATTAATCAGACAAAGTTCAACTCCTGAACCTTCAAGAATATCATAACAAAATATTTTCAGAATGTTTAAAAGGAAGCATTTCTAAATTATCAAAAAATTAATTAAGAACAATTTTCGTCTTTCATAACAAGCTTGACACACAGTAATTACAATCGCTTTTATGCTAAGAAAATAATTATAAGGACGTCGCACAAGAAGATAAATTTTCATTATACCGAGGAACGATATTGTTCGAGAGCATTTCGCTGGAGAGCAGTCTCTCGTCAGAGAAAAATAAGTAGATATCCGGCCGAGGGTGATTCATATTCATAATGTTTTGGCGAATAATTAGTTTTCATTATTCACAAGGCCAGCCTGAAGTCTCCTGGGTGGGGAGCGGCCAGGAAAATATCTAGGGACAATTTTGTTGGTTAAAATCTTGAATTAAAATTAGGTTTTGCATAGTTTAGGGTTTATTTGTCTGGCATGGTATGGCGGGTTATATCCTGCACCAAAATTATGTATTTAACTTACTTACTTACTAATTTAATTTGTGCTGGATCTGCCACTGTGGCTGCTGAGAACCTTAAACGGCGGAAATATAATAGCTTTGTTGGCAATTATATTTTTGAACCGTTTGGGGTTGAAGCATTGATATATAAAAAACCCAAGATACACACTCAGCATCTCAAAAACGTCCGCAAAAAATGAGCGCAATATGTATAATTATGCGCAAGTTTCAAACAATCTCGCATCGCTCGCCATTCTGCACTGCTTTGTAAAAACAACTTTAAGCGATCCGTGTAAGGTTGAATTTGCAAAAAAAAAATTGCGCATCACTCGCCATACTGAACTTCTTTGTAAAAACAACTTTAAGCGATCCGTGTAAGGTTGAATTTGCAAAAAAAAATTGTTTATAGTATAACTACACACAACTCACACATGACACTTGATACATGTCAGTTTTTGACGACTGTTTCGAGTGTTGCATTTGTTCGAGACTGTGCATCTTGGGTGTTTTTATATATCAATGGGTTGAAGCTCTTGGACCGTGGGGTCCGAGTGCTCACGTGAAATTTAAAGAACTGAAGTAGCTAAACGCTTGGTTGAAACTTCGCGTGATCCAAGGGCTGGCTTTTGCCTCGGACAGAGGATAAGCATTTCCATACTACGTGGCAATGCCGCCAGTCTTTTGGGCTCACTTCCAGTAAAGAGCGATGCGAACGAATTTTTCGACGCAATATTATAGCTAGTCGTTTTATTTTCTCTTTTATGTGTTTATAGTGTTTGTGTTTGTTTGTTTGTGTTTGTGTTTTTATATTTTTTAACTTACTGATAAAGTCAAGTGGGTAATATTATTTGGGTAAATCAAAAACGAGTATGATGGTACTTCTGACGCAGACGAATCGTTTACAAGAACCTTTTAAGTATTATGAAGTAATTAAGAAAGAATTGGTTTTATTGTAGGTGTTATAATTCATGTGTTAATACATTAATTACAGTGTAGATACCCAAATCATAACATCCGATACAATTAATAAAGATAAAAAGCATAATCTTAGATCGAATAGTTCCGATAAATTAGCCGATATTGAGATACATGATTGACGTATTTGCAGTTGTTGTATTTTCTAGAAATCGCATTCGCTTTGCAAACTAAATAAAACACCAAATATTTTGACAAATTGCTTCACTTTTAAATAATATTTTTGATTTTTCATCATGTTGCGACCTGAATTGGAACGTTTTCAAAAACGAGAGCCTTCCGGCAGATTCAACCACTGGTTTTAAATTTCTAAATGTTATTAAGAGGTAAAACGATTCTGCTTTTTGTAAAGGGATGTACGGACGGATTCGATTTAAAAATGGTTCACTATCATTTAGGGTCATAGACTTTTTATCACGCAAAAACCGGCCAAATGCGAGTCGAACTATCACACGAAGGGTTCTGTACCATAAACCGAATAATAACACGTTTCTTGTATGGGAGCCTCCTTAAATATTTTATTTTTATTCAACTTTTAGTATTTGTTGTTATGCGGCAATAGAAATACACACTCTGTGTGAATTTGAACTGTCTATCTATTACATTTCTTCAGATACAGCTCACTGACAGATAGACGGACGGACAGATGGTCGGACGGACAGACAGCGGAACTTAGTAATAGGGTTCCATTGGTTGCCTTATGGGTACGGAACCCTAAAAATTTCCGGCTCATGTGAGAATGGCTCGGATATTGAAAACAACATTGACGCAAGAGTCGTTGAGTTGCTAAAACAATTGAACGCAACTGACGAGAACATTGTACAATGTAAACCAGTAACGTTACATTACATAGCAAAAAGTGATCTATGAAAATTGATATATAAAAAACCAAAGATACACACTCATCATCAAGATACGCATCTCCAGAACGTCCGCAAAAAACAAGCGCGCAATGTATAATTGTGCGCTAGTTTCAAACAATCTTGCATCGCTCGCCATATTGCACTGCTTTGTAAAAACAACTTTAAACGATCCGTTTAAGGTTGAATTTGCAAAAAAAAATGTTAATAGTAAAACTACACACAACTCACACATGACACATGTCAGTTGCTTAATACATGTCCGTTTTTGACGACAGTTTCGAGTGTTGCATTTGTTCGAGACTGTGCATCTTGGGTTTTTTATAAATCAATGTCTATGAACCAACAAGTATGAAAACTTTACCATAATTCCTAGTTTCTTTTTCATATCAACTTTTTAATTATTACAATAGAACGGACACTAATAGAGTGTCCGTTCGTCCGGTTGTATTTTTTTATGTTTATTACCTCTACTCCGTCGTTTATGAACCAATTTTAACAAATCTTATTTTATATGAAAGCATATACTTACCGATTGGTTCTATTTAAATTTCATGAAAATCGTTTCAGTAGTTTGGCTTTTAAATCAAAATAGCTGCGATTTATTTACATAAATGACGTATTTGGTTTTTCATCCAAGTAAAAGAAATTGCGTATTTTGCTTTCCTGCGACTTTCCAGTGGTGTTGTTAGGTGTGGGGTGCCAATAAAAAGTAAAAAATAACAAACTTTTTACAAAAAATATTAACCGACTTCCAAATAAAAAAAAACTACAAAGTATAAAATAACTTTAATTTCGGAAGTCGGTGATAAAATACTAAGAAACAAGCAAAAACACCGTTTTTAGGGTTCCGAAAAAAAAACGGATCCCTAATAGGATCACTCGGGTGTCTGTCTGTCTGTCTGACCGTTTGTCTGTCTGTCTGTCTGTCTGTCCGTTTGTCATAGCCAGTTTTCTCCGGATCCACTGAACCGATTCAGTTGAAATTTGGTATACATGTGGACTTCTGTGACCCAAACACGGACGCGTTACGTTAATTATTATTTTTTTAGTATGGGTGTCACTTTTGGGGGTCAAACTAGATAATTTCAAAAAAAAGTTTTTTGAACAATATCGTGTGACATATCAAATGAAAGGACTTACTATGAGGGTCTTAATTGTATTTTTAATAATTTTAAAATAAATGGTTTTGAAGTTATTAAAGAAACTAGACGAAAAATGACCATTCCCCCACCTTATCTCCGAAACTACTGAGCCTAAAATTTTGAAAAAAATAGAGATAATAGATCTTTGCCTAAAGATTACAGGAGAATCTATAAGAAGTCTATAGTGTTAAAATAACATGTTAAAAAAATAAAATTCGTTCGGAACCCTTTGCACGCGAGTCCAACTTGCACTTGGCACTTTTTTTAATTTGGAAGTCGTTTAGTTTTTTTTTTTTTTGTAAGTAAAACTTACATGATATCCAAGCTTGCGTTAGATACTGCTTCGACCACTTACATTAATCTTGTATAGGTAGTTACCGTCTGTGTTTGGTCCACTACGTTTTACTTTATCATAAGTATTTATAATAAGGTTTTATTTATCTTTTGCATGCTGGTCCTGCTTCATAGGATAAAAAAATGTTGTGGACAAAATGATTGCTTAATTTTTTAACTTTATAGATGTTCTGTTTCTTTTTGTGTTTGTATTTTTCTGCTAACTCACACACTATTAATTAGTTATTCCAATATTTGTAAATGTGAGAGTATCTTGTGCTTATTTAGAAATTAATAAGTCTACCTCTGCATACCCTAGGTGTATGGTCCTCACATATAACTACATTTTTGTATACCAAATATTGTAAAAGATGTATTCAAAAAGAGTGGCTATGGAAAATGTATTTTCT
This sequence comes from Lacanobia wlatinum, assembly GCA_947578705.1. Classification (NCBI taxonomy): domain Eukaryota; kingdom Metazoa; phylum Arthropoda; class Insecta; order Lepidoptera; family Noctuidae; genus Lacanobia; species Lacanobia wlatinum. The sequence continues at coordinate 5,330,995 of OX388032.1, forward strand.
CCATAAGGATCTACCTTTCCGAATGGACAGTAGAGTCACTTAAGTATTTTATATTATTTGAAACGTGAATGACGTTCAAAAGTGCCGTTTAATGGCCTAATTGGAATAAACGTTTTGACTTTGACTTCTAATAGCTTCCAAGAAATCACTCGACCCATCAATTCATACTCGAAATGCGAGAGTAAATCTGTCTCCTGCCGAGGTTGCGAAATTTGTTCGAAAGAGTCACCGCAGCTCCTGGAACGCAAAAGGCATTAGGACACGGATGGGTTTTAGTCAGTAAAAGTCTGACGCTCCGCCCAGAGCTGAAGGATTTATTTGACGATTTTCCATCCTTAAAAATAAAAAAATAATACCTCTATCTGTCTGTTTTATGAAACTTAGTACCTACACAAGTAGTGTTAAGAATCATGCTTGTTCGAAACCCGCTCGCCAAGATTGGCGACAAATTAGAAGTCGGTGTTAAGATTCTCCGCCGTTTAGTTAGGTTCATGACGATAAAGTTCAATATAAGGTAGAAAATACAGATTGCGGTTGTTTTATTCCACACTAGACCTTACTCCTAAGATTTATCAGATCAATCCTGCAAGTACCGGGTGACCAGTCTCCGCGTGCGGTACTAAACATTGATCCTTCGAGCCGGATTAATTTCCGTATCGCGCGCGGCCCGGTTCGCATTGCCCGTGTACTCGCAGTGAATCGCTGCGGCAAGAGTACTCGGTCCCCCGCATCGGCAGCGACAGCTCCGTCCAGGGTTGTGGACGAACTTGGCAGCAGCCACCAGAGGGTAGACCTGAGAGTACAAACCATGTCATAGAATAGGACAAAAGAATAGGAATGTGCTCCCATGGAATTATTTTTGATATTCACATATCATAAAAGTACCATTTCACCAATATAGAACACTTAAGAATGAATATTTATTTACTCACAATACTATTTTTTGCAAGTATAAAAAAACAAAGAACTCAACAAACAAACTTAGGGAACGGAAAACGTAATTAATATAACAGACTTTAGACGTTCATTAATTCAGTTTTTGCATCATATTTTATCTTTACCAGCATTCGTGTTTGACGGGAAGGAAGCCGAAGCGTCGTATTTGGATGAGGAGGACTTTTACGCCACTCTATTCATCTTTGGGTATTACTGTGACACGTCTTTGTGTTTCGGCTTTGGTGTAAGTACGTTATTGTTGAGAAGTTTTTGATTTACTGTCTCTTTGTTGTTCTCAATGGTATGGAATAATTGTAATGCCTATAGCCGGAGAAGGCAAATCGTATTTTATTTTGTCCTACTCCTCCGCTGTACTTTTCTGTTTCGTTTCTCCGAGACTCTTCGGGCTTCATTGGCTCGGCATTTTTCTGGTGGTCGTCACTGTTGATTCTGGCTTTCAAAAGTTGCAGTGGTTGGGAATGTGTGGCGGTCTTGTCCCAAATTAAATAAAAGCCGGAGAAGGCAGACTAAAAATAATGTTGGAAAACTATGGGAAAGACCTTTGCCTAGGAATGGGACGACATTTATTCGACATAGACACAACACAACACAACACAACACATCACAACACAACATACAACACACACCACAACAGCAACAAACAGCAGTAAAAGAAGCCTCTCAATTCGTGTGGCGTCATCATCATTATTTCAGGCGAGACGTTCATAACTGGATACAGGCCTCTCTCAATTATTGCTACATCGACCTCTCCTATACTACTCTAATCCAGAGTTTTCTTCAGTCTTTCACCAAGCATTCAAGTGATAATTACTCAAACTCAACTCAAAATATTTATTTCAAACTAGCTGTGCCCGCGACTTCGTTCGCGTGGATGTCGAAAAATATCTGTTGCATAGATAAAATCTACTTTAAGTTAATACCTTGCGTATCCTGATCTCAAAATTAAGAAAATAGGGAGAGGGTACTTAATGCAGGGCACTCTATCATCTCTTCCGGTTGAAATGCCGATTAGCCCGGGTAATCTCCTGGTACATACCTACCTCGAGGTAGATCAACAAAACCGACTATCGAATGAACGGTGGTAGGTAGTCTTCAAACTACGAAACAAAGAAACTGATGAATAAAGTTGATTCTTAATTTTGTCCAGCCAGCAAAAAGAAACAGTTTCTTTGATTTTCCCTGACAATTGCAGATTACAGAACACCGATTAATTTTTATTACAATTTATGTTAAATAGTTCTACCGGGTTTATAGAATCGATTTACTGTGTAAGAATAATCGAATTTTTTAAATCGATATTTAGTAGGTACTGAAAGAGGAGACTTATTAAATGAGGAGCTCGTAGCTTAATAATAACAGTCGCACGGGTCGATCTTCATGGTTTACCAACTCTTGCCTAGGTGGCTCTGTGAATAGGTGACCATATTATTTTACATCCGCGACTTCGCCGTGTTGATCGGAAGCTGATCCGAATATAGTTGGGAAAAGGTTAAGCATACTCGTATATTAAAAAAGACAGACAATACCATTTGGCCCCAATTGAGGCTGACGGTCCTTGAGAGAGTAACTCTGCCGTTTTATTGTCCTTTTCATTGAATGGCGGTTAATCAGCCGCCTAAATGATCCCCAATGCGCAAATGTGTCAAAGTGGCGAATGGGTCTGTCATGTGACAATATTTAATGAACAGGCTGGCAGATGCTTAGGCCGTCTATGAATAGGGTAGGTAAATGTGTGACGAAAATATAATTATGGATTTTTTTTATTTTTTGGGAATCCTAAATTCTATTAAGTGCCGGGATGTCACTTAGACCGTCTCCCTAGTGGATAATGGAAATTGAAACAAAATTATGTTTGTAATCTGTGCCCAGTTCTGCCAACTGTAATGCGATTAAGTGTTTTCCGCAAATCATTTCAGTTTTGTACCATGAAGCATCATCTGCCTAGCCTTTTCCCAGCTATATTGTAGTCAGCTTCCAGTCAAACGGGATTGGAGCGGCTGCCTACCAGACCTCTACAACCCTACAATACTGGGTAACACGATACTTCTTGGCAAGACTGTAGGTGTCAGATTTGTCGGCTTCTGACAATCCGTAAAGACTGCCTGAGATCTCTTCTCGGTAGGTATGTTAAACTGGTCACCCATCCACAGACTGACCTTGGCAAGCGTTGCTTAACCTTGAAGATCGACCAAGGCGGCTATTATATTCCGAGGTACGTAGGAATCTCGCTATGTTAAAATGGTCACCCATCCACAGACTTACCTTGGCAAGCGTTGCTTAACCTTGAAGATCGACCCGGGCGGCTATTATATTCCGAGGTACGTAGGAATCTCGGTATGTTTAAATGGTCACCCATCAACAGACTTACCTTGGCAAGCGTTGCTTAACCTTGAAGATCGACCCGGGCGGCTATTATATTCCGAGGTACGTAGAAATCTCGCTATGTTAAAATGGTCACCCATCCACAGACTTAGCTTGGCAAGCGTTGCTTAACCTTGAAGATCGACCCGGGCGGCTATTATATTCCGAGGTACGTAGGAATCTCGGTATGTTAAAATGGTCACCCATCCACAGACTTACCTTGGCAAGCGTTGCTTAACCTTGAAGATCGACCCGAGCGGCTATTATATTCCGAGGTACGTAGGAATCTCGGTATGTTAAAAAAGGTCACCCATCCACAGACTTACCTTGGCAAGCGTTGCTTAACCTTGAAGATCGACCCGGGCGGCTATTATATTCCGAGGTACGTAGGAATCTCGGTATGTTAAAATGGTCACCCATCCACAGACCGATCTCGGAATGCGTAGCTTAATCTTGAAGATGGACTCGTGCAACTCATCATCTGCCTAACCTTTTCCCAACTATATTGAGGTCGGCTTCCAGTTAAACCGGATTTAGCTGAATACCAGTATTTTACGTGAAGCGGATGCCTACCAGACCTTCAGAACCCATTAATTGGGTAACACGGTAGTTCTTGGCAAGACTGGAGCCAGATTTACTGGCTTCTGACAATCCGTAACGACTGCCAAAGATCTTTAAATGACTAAATGTTATTTTTTTTTTTTCAAATAATATAATGAATGCGTATTCATTCATAAAACAGTTCTAAACTATTACTATTTAATCTCAATAGATGGCGGTGCATGTATGTGCTTTACGTAATGAAACTTTAAACGAAACCTTTAAATACAAATATCTTTTGATAGAGTGAACCGATTGCGATGAAACAAAAACTAAGTTTTACCTCCAGTTACGTACAATTTTAATGCGTGAAAGTTATCTACGTTATTTCTGTACTTTTTACGTGATGCCTGCACATCCAAACAGACAAACAGACAAAAATTCCAAAAATGATGGAAATGGGTTCTATAAGTTACCCTTTATCTCCCTAGCTATTTTTTTATTTTTTATTTTGAATGTACAAAAACGACTCTTCAACAGATTTATTATATGTAATATATAGACAAACCATTTACAGGCACTTTTCAATTGTCAAGGTCGGTTGGTCCAAAAAGATGAAGCTATTTACACGTTCCAAAGCGTAGATCTCTATGGAGAAGAAAGAAACTCCACAGATACCCTTTTAAAAATAAATAAATTGTTACAAAGTTTGGTTTACATCAAGTTGAAATTATACATACATGTGAGAACGATGTAAAAAACGAGTAGGATAAAAGCGTCCGGAAAAAAAGGAACTATTCAAAGACATAATTACTACCCATAACACTAGTTTACAAGGTTTTTGTCCTGGAACGGAAAAGTGTTTATTCTTAATTAATGAGGTGCTGCAAGATTAGAAAAAAATATTAAAAAATTCCAACACGTCACATTTCGAAAATACTCCCCATATATTTTTGCAAAGATAACGAGACTAAAAATGAATTAGTGTCGACATTTTTGATATTTTTGAAGTGAAAACTTCTTTAGCGGCGCTGAGCACTTTTTGTTGGATGGGTAAAAACTTCCAAACTCGCGTCAGGGTCACGTGATGCTGATCGAAAAAGCGTAAGATCGAGGGGAAGGGAGAGGAACTAGTATCTCCCACTCTTTCTACCGTGCCTGAGTGTGCTGCTCCGCTTAGGCGGCACAGGGCGCTTGCGCGAATGTCCGTCTGTGTTTATGTACAGCGTGCCACGCGTATCCAAGGATACGAAATTACGGAATTACGAAATTATGGATGAAAGTTGATTTTTCTAAGAGATAAAAATTAATGTAATATATAAATAAATAACGATATAATATTATGAATAATAACATGTAAATTGTCATATTTGTGTACGATAGCGCAATAAATAAACATTGTATTCTACCTCATAAATGATAGTATTTTTGTACTTATAATTAAACACAACGTTAATACTAAAGTTTTCACTTCTGCCGGCACTCCCGGAGTGCTACCGGTGTTTTTTTAATAATCCAAATGCTTTTTTAGCACCTTTGAAATATTAAAAAAGCTGCTTGGACATCTGCACGTGTAATTTAACCCTTGGTTTTATGATTAAAGCCAAATGCTTTTAGCGATAGGAGTAACAATCAGTTTCGTGGTTGCATGGTGGGTCTTCATCATTTGCTTGCAATTTCAACAATCTATTTAAACTTGCATTCCAGCAGCTTAGCGTTCTTCTACATTTTTCAATAAACACTTGAGAAACCCACTTTTATCCCGATGAGAGACCGGAATTTTCAAGTAATAAAAGATAGGCATATTTGAGTGTTTTCTTTATAGAATATTTTTTCTTAGATACAATAATTTCACCAAAAACAGCCAGAATGTACTCTTACCAACCTTTTTGACCTTTTGAAAACAAACATTTATCAAAATGAAGACTAGCTATTTCGGATCAAACTTGTGGGTAGTCGAAACTAAAAGGGGTCGATATCTTCCATCTGTGACGTGATAAAAATTAAAAATGTACATGTTTGCATTGAGTTATTGCAGCTAATTAAAAAATTATGTAATTTACTGCAAGGACATTTTTTTTTATTTTTTTTTGGAAACTAGTGTAATTTTTATTTATTATACACTTTTTGGTGGAGGTGGTGAGGAGCTTGTGGGTAAATAATAACAGCCACACGGGTTGATTTCAACGTTAAGCACCGCTTGCCGAGGTTAGTCTGTGGATGGGTGACCATCTTAACATACCGAGACTCCTCCGTGCTCCCGGCTGTCATTAGTAGATCTTTGGCAGTCGTTACGGATAGTAAGAAGCCAGAAAATCTGACACTAGCCTTGTCAATGAGTACCGTGTTATCCAGTTAATGGGTTGTGGAGCTTTGGTAGGAAGCCGCTCCACGTAAAATACTAGTATTCAGCTGAATCCAGTTTGGCTGGAAGCCGATCCCAATATAGTTTGGAAGAGTCTAGGCAGATGATGAGATGATATACTTTATGATACACGTTACAATAAGCACTAAACAAGTGTACAATGGGTGGTTTTATCGCACAGGGCAATAAAGGTTTTAGGGCATAATTAAGTGACATAATCGTTTTGCAAATTGAAAAACCCATCAATGTTCTAAAAGCAGATTTTAATTGGCTCAAACCCGTCTAAAAACTAAAAATTCCAACGAAAAATTAATTAACCCGCGCACTTCAAAACTAAATTAACGTATCTCTAAATCACATCCCAAGTATTAACCCTCCAATCCTTACTTAACTTCAATTAACCCAATTCTTTCTTCAGAGCTAATTAATCGCTAACGAAATGGGATATCGCACGGTCGATTCGACCCTCTAGAGGTAATGACGTGTAAAATTAACGTTCCCCAGTTTTTGACAGTTTTCTATTAGCACGGAAAATTAATAATACCAGCAGGCGACGGTTGTATTGATTTTTGAAGATTGGCTGTATGTGAGATTTATCGTCTGTGTATGGAATAGTTTGCGATATTATTTCTTTGTATATTTCGTTTTCAGCGTTCCGTACGCGAAAGGTTAAACTGAAATTTTTGATTATTGACCGACTAGCATTAAATTTTTTAACTTTTTATATTAAGTCGACGTCGACGATTGAGCACGCTTCCTAATAAGTAATTTATTCACTCTTGACTGAAATACCCTGGGTCTCTAGACAAAGAACCATACTATTATCGAATGCGACGGTCGAAATTCAAAAATATTAGGGGATGGATCACGTGACATTTTGAAAGCGTTTGACAATCCCATACATTTCACGTTTCGACAATCGATTTCGCCACGCTACCACTGACATAATCCCACTTTTCTAGAGCCTCTGGTTGGTTACTTACTACAACACTTTAAACAGAACGGCTATCTCGCCGCCACAGTAGGACCGGGCCTTAAGAACCTGTGCACACAGCGTATTTTTAACGCGCCGACGACGCACGTTTTACGAACGCGTGCTCACGGCGCTGTAGATAAAGACCAAAAAACAGTACCGTCTGCGTCTGAATTTCGTTTAAAACATGTTAGCGCGCGTCGTCGGAGCGTTAAAAGAACGTCCTGTGCAAAGGCCTTTACACTCGCTACGGACTACGATAAATCATACTTAAGTCTGTCTGTAGCCAAAAGTCTTTCAACCCTAGGGAGCTGAGAGAGGAAACTAGATACAGATCCATAAAGTTACATGGTCATCAAATATGCACAATCCGCTCGGATATCGTCCGGCACAAGGTCCATTTTCAATTTATTTGTACTTGGGGAGAAAACTTGGCGCGTACTTCAGATTTCAGATTAATACTGAATTATTAAACAAGTTGCATTGATGTTATATTCATAACTGGTATCGCCTTTTCGAATTTATGTATTGATTTTGTTGTTGCTTTGTAATATAAAGGTAAAAATGCGTCTAAGGTATTATTGGCGCTATTTAAAATTAATATCACTTGATGTCGCATTGTTGCGTCGGTTCTGTCTGCGGAAACCATAAAATGCGTATGAGCTCCTAAAAGTGGAAACATCGATTTGCAATTTTGTAAATCTTATAGAAATTGCGTAGACTGCCGTCTCTCAGAGCCGTATCGTTTTGTTCGAGTAGGTGGGTTATTTTCCATTTCTCTCAATCAAAACATGACTCTTAACTTTGTTTTACTATAAACAAACAACACTTAAGTCAATATCAATACTACAATTAACTGAAACAAAACAAGTCCGGAACACAAATCTCTTGACGCCATTCATCAAAATATTACCAAAATATACTCAACTTCACAAAACAAACATGGACGACCCTCGAAACGCTCGCAGTAATAACCTTTAAAATATCAGCGGAACTCGTAATCTTCAAGGTATAATTAATTATTTTGTATACGCCATGTCTCCCCATGTTTAAATGGAGAGAAATAGTCATTTAAAATGAATGGCCGACCATCTTGTTTCTCATCAAGATGTACAGTTAAATAAACGTGGAGTGGGTTTGTTGGGTTACTGTGTAGAAGTAACAGTAGCTCAACACTAAAATAAAATTTATATAGCATGACTTGAGTTACCCCGGTTTCTTTGAAAATCACTATCACTTCATATTATAAAACCAAGCCCTCCGCCGCGTCTGTCTGTTTGTTCGCGATAAACTCAAAAACTGCTGCACCTATTTTCATACTGTTTTCACCAATGGATAGAGTGGTTCTCGAGAAAGGTTTTAACATATAATTTGTTTAGTAAAAAATTAGGGATCCTTAAGAAAAATGCAGCTTGGACGAAATGGCGGGCAAAGTGCTAGTAAATTATAAATGCATCACAAGAACGCACGAGTATTATTGGCTGTAAAAAATTCAACACACACCAATTATAGTCACCAACGCGCTTTTTACAATTTGTTACCTGCAATAACATTTTTTTTTTTGACTTTGCCCAAGACTACTGAAATTAATCGCAGTGTTGTAAATTGATTGATTTACTAAATAGTAGGGGAATCCCGGAAGAAAATTAGATTTTCATAAATATCAAAAGCTGATAATCATTATTTTTTGAACGTCAAAATTTACATTAGAATATTCACTGAAAACACCACTTTGTAGTATTTAAGCTGGGAAGAAAAAGTGGTGCAACAAGATTCCCAGCAACAAATCTGTCTGTTACGTTTGAAAAAGATTGACGACAAGGATATGGTAATTATTTTTTATTTTCTTTGCGATACCAAACAGGCTGAATAAAAATCCAACTTGCATAAACTCATACACAAAAAAGTTGCCCTTCTGCTTCCACTACACTGTGGTCCATTAGGCGCAGCATAAACAAACGAAATTATCTTTTGAGCTTTAAACTGAAGTTCACGACGAGTAATAGATCCGTTCAGTACCTACTTACCGTGTTTCGTTACCTGCCATTTTGTTTCGAATCGTGTTTTATAATGCTCGAATAAGCTGAGTTACGAATCCTGACGACGAAATTCTAGTTACCACGTCTGGAAAAGTTTAGTTTCTAAATTTAGAAGGGAAATAGTATTTCCATTCCATTTATTGAAAAGTCCCCGAGTTGTGGTGCCACAGTGTTATGACAACCCCAACTCTCGAGGTAAGTATTATATACAAGCAAGTCGTTTGAGCCTAGGTAGGCACTTTCCTGTGTGTAATTATTTTCATCGCCTCTGCTCCGTAAATCTTGAAGAACCGTCATGTCATCGAAAAATCAATCGAAGACATGTGGATTGCAGAGATATTAAGTCAAAGGCTGATTAAACTGTGCGAGAAGTTTTAAAGCTCAGAAGCGGTATTGTCAACACTTCCAAAGAAACCGAGCATGACACAACTTAAAATGATATTATATAAAAACTGACAGGTTTTGTGTGCTAAACAAATTCAACAACATTCTGCTTCACAAATTTAAATAGTACTGCCTTTTCTAAACACTGGCGCAAAGATTCCGTACTCTGTGTTGCAAGATTTTTTGCCCAATGAATCCAGAAATAAGTCAGCAAACCATCACGACATGCATAAACTTACCTTATTACATCATCATCATTTATAGCTCGACTTCGCACTGCTATGCATAGGTGAAGAGCTACGCTCATCCAGGTGTGCAGTATCAACAACTTCGACTACTCATCTTGCTGGCGAAAAGTGGGATGTATTGTGTTTGAAGTGATACTAAAGAGAAAGGCGTCAGTGATAGCGTGACGGATGATAGATGACGGATGAAACATACGGGAAATAAAGCTGTCCTGAATCGACTTCTACCGTGATCCTTTACGTCTCTCTAATAATGAAAAAACTGGCCAAGTGCGAGTCGGATTCGCGTGCAAAGGGTTCCGAACGAATTTCATTTTTTAACGTGTTATTTTAACACTATAGACTTCTTATAGGTTTTCCTGTCATTTATAGGTAAAGATCTATTATCTCCATTTTTTTTTTTCAAAATTTTAGTCTCAGTAGTTTCGGAGATAAGGGGGGGAATAACCATTTTTCGTCTAATTTCTTGAATAACTTCAAAACCATTTATTTTAAAATTTAAAAAAAAATATTTAAATCCCTTTCCTAGTCCTTTCATTTGATATGTCATACGATATTGTTCAAAAACTTTTCTTTTCCTTTTCTAGTTGGACCCTCAAAAGTGACCCACATACTAAAAAAAATGAGATACGTAACGCGTCCGTATTTGAGTCACAGAAGTCCATATGTGTACCAAATTTCAACACAATCGGTCCAGTGGATCCGGAGAAAACTGGCTGTGACAGACGGACAGACAGACAGACAGGCACACAGACAGACACCCTAGTGATCCTATAAGGGTTCCGTTTTTTGTTCGGAACCCTAAAAAACGTGTTGCGCGGACTCCAAATAATATGAGACAAGGGCAGGATAGTGATGGTGACCAGCCAATTAACGCTAGGGTGTAAAAACTGCTGCTGGACATATCTACGTGTCTGATTGATGAAGTTTTACAGCACGGTAACTAAAATTATAATTACATATAATAACCGACCCCTGTTTCAGAATGCCTCCTATTATTGGAAACTTCGTACTGAGGTATAGTTTCCAGACAGTTTTAGGTAATAACAAACACCCTTCAGGTCCCAAGTTCGTAATAAAAGCAATCAAACTGGCTAATTTACGTCGAATTTTGGGAAAACAATAGTGGCTGTCGGCAAGAATGTGCGGCGATGGGGGGCGGAGGCAGCCGAAAGCGCTTCGGCTAGTAATCCACTAATCAAAGGCATTGTTAGGTCGCAGTCGGCGCCTAGATTTGCCTAATTACCTACTCTAGTCAGTTTCTTGTGACTTACGGATCAGTCGATGATTGAATTAAAATTTTGTAGCAGAGTTTAAAAGATTGACGAAAAATGAAACGGATTTTATCTTGAAGACTACTCAATATTTTCAAATAGGTAATCAAGTACTGAGTTGAAAATATCAAAATTGTGTTAATTCGAATATAAAAACACCATTAAAATGAGAAAACCCTTAAATCAAATGGAAGGTTGTTATCACACCAGTATCATTCGATAATCGATCAATTTCTTGATTATCAGTATTCTGAATCAATTCTGGCCCTACTGCTTCAAAAAATCAAAACCTTTAAATACTGTATATTTAACCATGTATATGGAATTACGATAAATTACCCACAAAAATTGCTTGAAGTTTCCTTGCATGATCGAATCAGGAATGAAGAGAATCACATCCGCAAGAGAACCAAAGTTACCGACATAGCCCGAAGGATCGCCAAGCTAAAGTGGCAGTGGGCAGGGCACATTGCTCGCAGAACAGATGGTCGTTGTGGCGACCCTTGGGGGAGGCCTATGTCCAGCAGTGGACGTCTTTCGGCTGATATGATGACCCTCAAAAATCGTAATCATTCAGTGCCCCAGTGCACAATCAAGTTGTCAAACTTGCTACGTATCTAACGCAACAATGTGTATCAACTAATTTTATATTCCCGAGAGGAGGCTAGGTTTAGACTATTCTGCGATTCTAAAATAGGAACCATTACAATATATTCCAGTGTTTCTAATTTAAATATAATCCGGATTGATGCGTCTGTGTTTGTGTGATGGACAGTCTTATCATATTCAATTTATAGATTATTTCGATAGCTGAATAAACTAGAGGTGCACTTCAGAGCAGTGTATGATTGGACTTCTATGCCTGTATATAGCCTAAATTGAGAAGCTTATATTCCGTTCCTAGAATATATAATGCTCAAAGGATGCTCTCTCATTATTGAAATGAGGTTTACATCGACAAGCAGATTGAGGTAGGTATAATTACAGCTACTGTAATTAATTTTCATGTTTAGAAGTATTTGAGTTTTACCTTCTCAAGGTACAAACAAACATTCTAGCGATATTTAATAAGTCTTTTTGAATTCGTGTATCTTTGGCAGTTGTAACGGTACTAAAATAAACTGACACCAGTCTTGACAAGGAGTATAGTGTTATCCAGTCATGGGGTAGGAAGGTCAGATAGGCTGCCACTGCATATAATATACTGACAGTCAGCTTTATTTGAACCAGTGGTTCTTAACCTTGTACTCATAAGGACCCATTTGACAAAATTTCTGTATTTCCATGGGCCCCACTACTTTTTGGAGGTAAAAGAAATATAGATTTGTTTAGACTACAAACCTACTTTTTACTAACGTCTGGATTCAGTGCTGATCAAGGCCAAACGCCTGCCAATACTGACATGCAAACGATGTTGGTGCATGTTTTTAAATTTATCAGAAGCGCCGAGAATCATGGATATGTTTAAATATTTTTTTTTTCTTAATATATTTTTTCTAATTAATTTCCTGTCTCAGATTTATAATATCATCCAATTCCTCATTCAATCATTTTATTGCATTTCTACTTCTTCTTTGCGAACCCTTGCAGTATAAGGTTATATTTATGCAGCCGAGCAAATATTGCATTATATGATGATGGCTTTGTGGACCACTTCATGTGCTATCAGGGACCGCAAGTGATCCGCGGACCACCCGGTTAAGAACCACTGGGTTAGACTGTTAGCTGACCCCGACATAATTGGGAAAAGGCTAGGCATATAGACAAAAGTTATGTGATATAAGAGGTGCACCCTTGTTTCGCAGACAGAAATTTCATAGAATTTCGTTTCGCAGAAAATGTTTCACATAATAACTTGAATGAAACCTATTTCACAAAAACACAATTCAATGAATTTCATGATCACATTTTTTTATTTAACAAACTTATCAAACTGCAGAATTATTTTTTTAAACGAATATTGTTTGTCGGGTGTATTTTTCCATAGTAAGTATTTTATATTTAAGTGAAAATGTTCATGGCATACTTTTAAGATGGCAGATTTTTATACGGATTAATTTTACTAAGCATACTGCCATTTCTATAAAAAAGCGTTTTAACCTTAAATTAAAATCAAAATATGATCTTAAAAATCAACATGTGTGCTAAAAAAATTAGTGACAGAAACGAATCGCTGTAAAACCGACCCCACGCAGTCTTGTTTGCCCTACCCCTAGAGTGTAATTTCAGCCCGCGTAGGCGCGCAGGGGCTAGGCAGCCCGCGAGCTGAGGAGCAGGTGTTATAACGCCCGCATGATTGCTGCATTCATGTTGCATGCTCGCCTGCATACTGCATGCTTGCTTGCATTCTGCATACTGCATGCTCGCCTGCATACTGCATGCTTGCTTGCATTATGCATTTTGCATGCTCGTTAACGTGCTGCATGCTTGCATGCTACATTTTACATGTCGCATGCTTGCTGCATTCATGGTGTATGCTTGTTTGCATAGTTTGGTCTTTTATTCCCATCGCCATTTGCCACCATTGCCGCTTCGAATCCGAATGAAAAGTTTTGCTTGAGTAGAATTTACCCGCATTGTTTTTGTGACCGCGATGTTGTAATTTTATACTATAAGGGTATGCATTTAGAAACTGTCACTCGATAAAATGTTTTTCTTGGTAACAAGTTTTATATTAACTACTCAATATGAGGATAAAAAATATTTGATTTGTTATTCTATGATATCATGAATATCAAAACAAAGTTTAGTTGTAACAAAAATCTATGGTTTAAATTTATTCAACCTAAGTATTCTGCGTATTGATTATTCTGTGAAATGACAATACGAGAAAAAAATGATGTGAAATGAAATTCTATGAAACAGTCGTCTATAAAATAACGTACAACCGATATAAGATAATGGTAGTCGTTTATACACGTGAGTTTTTCATAACATCTCTTAACTATTAAGACAGTATCCCCAATTATCAAGTTCTGAAACAAATCAACTTCAAAACTCGACGGTAAATCATGGAACGAATAGCGTACGAAATCCGACTAGTTGCCGACGCTGTGTCCACAATAACGTGACAGGAAGACTCCCGGCGATTTCGTTTAGTGCAGTCGCTCTCAAACTTTGTACGACTTTACTTAGACTGCTGCCATATTAAAGTAATGCTATTTTTGACATTGAAGCTCAATATCGAAACTTATCCCAATGATCATTCCCAATATCTTCTTTACGATCACACAATAGTCCCGGGTAGGCTTAAGAGCCGGAAGAACACCAAAACCGTCCACCTAATACGAGAACCAAGCTGTGGGAAGAACATTATCCCCCACCACCCGATTACTTGCAACCCCAGGAACATCTGCCACCTGGACGTGATCTGAAGTAGCCTATTTGGAAGGCACTGAACCGGTTGCGTACCCAGGTAAGCCGCTGCAAACACAATCTGGCGAAATGGGGATTCATAGACCCGTCGGATACTTAATGTGAGTGCGATGCTCCTTTTCAGAAAATTAGCCACACGTTGCAGTGTCCCAAGTACCCATACACTTGTACTTTGGGGAACTTAATTAATGCCACCGACGCTGCAATTAGCGTAACCACGTAGTAGAGATATAGATTTTCCTATAACTACTATTTGGTAGCGTAACTCACAAAAATCTTTATTTTGCTGGGCTACTAAGGAAAACCTAGAAATTTCTCAATGATAAACTAATATTTCGTGGGGTGTGACATCAGCTTATTCGTCCTTAGGTTATTTTGGGTAATACTTCTAAAGCTTCCAAAAATACACGATGACTTTAAGGCGGTGATTCAACAAAATTAATCTCTCATCTCTTTATGAAAGTAAATCTTCGGATATTGGATATTACGGCGAAAACTGTTTCTAAGCGGGATTTTATAATATTTAAGGATATGTAGCTAGCCTCTGATCTATACTAGTCTATATCTAAATTATATGTCTACTAGCTGACCCGCGCATCTTCGTCTGCTTCATAAAATGTAATTATTTACGACATCACATTAGAAACCTCAAAAATAACAGTATTTCTCCACTATTTAATGGATGTTATTATACATATAAACCTTCCTCTTCAATCACTCTATCTAATAAAAAAACCGCATCAAAATCCGTTGCGTAGTTTTAAAGATTTAAGCATACATAGGGATATAGGGACAGAGAAAGCGACTTTGTTTTATATACTATGTAGTGATCTATACTAATAATATATAAAGCTGAAGAGTTTGTTTGTTTAAAATTATTTCAGTGTTAGATAGCCTATTTATCGAGGAAGGCTATAGGCTATATTATCACTCTAAGACGAATAGGAGAGGAGCAGTAATGAAAATTGTCACGCAGACGAAGTTGCGCGGGTTAGCTAGTCATACTAATATATAAAGCTGAAGAGTTTGTTTGTTTGTTTGATTGAACGCGCTAGTCTCAGAAACTACTGGTCCGATTTGAAAAAATATTTCAGTGTTAGATAGCCTATTTATCGAGGAAGCCTATAAGCTATATATGGGCCATAGGCTGTATCATCATGCTAAGACCAATAAGAACGGAGCAGACGAAACTGCGCGGGTCAACTAGTAAACAATAAAATTACCTTGAGCTTTAAGACCAGCAACCACATTTAATCTTTGAGCGCCGCAGTCTAACCCGATCGTGTGACGTTCTGAAGAGCTGAACAAATGTTTGTTCGCCGTTAATTAAACCCATATTGCTTACTTCGTGCCGCTCTTCTCGGAGAAATACCCACTGTTTTCATAGAAGCAGTCAACTCTAAAAAATAAATAACAATATTAACAACGTTGTTTGGATTTGGATCTAATACCGTCAGTTCACTCTGTTAGCTAGGGATGTTATGGAGGCCATCTTGTTGCGGAGGCGGAAAATAGCGTAGGCAGGGGTGCAAAAATAAAGAAGAATTAAATATCACAATAGTACAATCTATTTTTTCCTTGTAAACACGGAAAAAACAGATTTGCGGGATCGATCTATTTTTAAACGACTTCCAAAAAAGGAGGAGTCTCAATTCGGATGGTAATTTTTAACAGACATCCGAAATTAAGGTTATTTTATACTTTGTAATGGTTTTTTTTGGAAGTCGGTTATATTTTTTTGCAAAAAAGTTTTATATTTTTCACTATTAAGTGGTGATACTTAGATGACGTCTTCGTCTACGCAGAAATTGAAACAAGCAAATATTCTCATAAAACAAAAACTACTCAGCCAAACTGAATTAAATTTTTACGGGCACAAATGACAATAATTATGTCGCATCGTACTAAAAAAGAATCACAGAAATCGTATCAGCAACCTCGGAGTAATCGGTGCACATACATTTTTTTTAATGTATGCACACCGATTACTTCGAGGTATCAATTTGTTTTTGACAAAAAAAAATTGTGGGTTATCAGTATCACATTACAAATTTCTCTGTGGTTAATTTATTAACTGACCACTAGACAGTTGTTCAATATCTACAGGTGGCGCAGTGACATGGAACCAAAAACCCTTGCACATTGAAAGATCATCGCTTAGTTGGAGCCTAAGGCTAACTGTCCACTGGAGCGTTGACGAGAGGAGCAGAATATTTGCACCGCTTCAGTCGACAGGTATTTGCGAAACAGTTTCAAAACTGGGAAGCGGAGCAAGGCAGCGGAGCAAGGAAGCAGAGATAACCCCCACCAAAATACTCATCGCGTGAACTCGGCATAGCAACTCTGCTCCGCACTACTTCGCTGCGCATCAATGGACAGACACAATCCGCAACACCGCTCCGCATTACTCCCGCTCTCCGCTCTGCTACCCGCTTTGTAGCGTTAGTGGACAAGTATTAGAACTCCATTACGGCAGCTCTCTCGAGAAATGCTTAAAAACAGCGTGAAGATGAAGCACATTTTCTTCGGCATTTACTGAGAAATTACATCTAAAAAATAGGTAGTAATCTACATGATATGATACGTAATTTGGTTTAGCCAGAATTTATGTGTCAGTTTCACATACTAATAAGAAAATAAAATGAAACCATTTTACTCATTCATTTTTTAACAAAAGTCTAAAAAAAAATATCTACTGCTTTGCAATACAAACGAAAATAATTTGGTTTTGTTACTTTTTTAAAATATGTGTTATTTTTTTTATAATATATTAAAAATGCGGGTAGCGGAGTGGCGCGTAGAGGAGTAGTTAGCTCCGTTTATATCATTGGTATGTATACAAACCTTAAAAACTTGCGGACGGTGCTACAATTTCTTGCGGAAGTTCCGCATTGACGAAGGCGGAGGCAAGTTTCCTTTACTACTCTAATTCCGACTGTTGCTATATTTATACGAACATGGGTGTTTATGCTACCCTACCACTGTTTTTTCTCGCTCCGTTTATGGCTAGCTTCAGGATAAATAGACTGTGGATAGATGTGGATTTTTTTCAATGAAAATAAGAAGTAGTTACACAAAGTCGTAGGTACCTATTTCATTTTATTCTAAGCAAGTTTGTTAACATATTGAAGTTTTCTGAATACTTTAGTTGGTAATAACTAGCGATATGTGGGTGTCCTGTTGGAATTGGTACACCTCTGCAAAATCTCTAATATGCAGGCGTGATCGTGATGTTATGTTTTTCTGGTATTATAGTTGGTAGACCAGGAACACTGCTTAAAATACAGAATTACAATCGACAAGAAACTTCTAGTAGGTACCTAATTTAAACAAGAATTTACTCGAAAACATTAATTCAAAACAAAATACGTCGTTATCACTTAGCGAACACATTGTTCAACAAGCATTCAATAAATTCCTCCAAAACTTTTCGAATTTCTAATGAGACAAAGAACAAGTATCAAGGAATGAACGTTTGTTTAATAACGCCACAGAGTACGGAACCACCGTGACGGCAGCGGCTCGAGACCTCATTACTATCTCGTAACATTCGTACTCGCGCACAGTGCGCTGAGCTCAAGTTTAGGTTGTGAAGTCATATTAAGATCCCTATGGCTATTAGATAGCCAAAACTTGCAAAGAGCGTTGAGCACAATTTCGGCTGTCATAGCAACCCACACACACACACACAGAGAGAGAGAGAACTATCACCGGTCTTATTTCCACTTACTTAGCTTGCATGCAATTTGCATAAAAAATTTCCTGGCTACCGATATACAACGTGTAACAGAATAAGCACAATACATCTTAAGGGGTCATTGTACTCATCATTTTGAACAACTTTTACTATGGGACCAATACCAAAATCGCGAAAAAAAAATCAGCTGTTCAGTACATTTTTTCGAGTTGTGCGCACAGAAATGTATGGGGCAGTCGATATTTTTTCGTGATTTCAGTGTTGGTCCAAGTTGTATAATGTGACCAATCGCTCAATTTACCGTGCTTGCCGTAAAATGAGAAAACTTGGCCAACTTGGGGCAAGAGTCAACACACGCTGCCATACTTTGGTTTGTATGGCAAGTTTTGACAATACAGATGGTATTGTCAAAACTTGCCAACATGCCAGAAATGGCCGCTGAGGTGTCTCATTGATCTGCGAGTAAAACCAAAGTTTCCAGATAATAATGTAACGAAAAGTTAAATCCGAATTCGTTGTTTCATAATTAGATTTGTTTATTGGACCTCATTTCGACCAAAGGGTCGGTTTTAAGTCGATTCGGAAAGACAATGAAGTTTCCGACATTTTGTCAAGTTTGATTTTGATTTCGCTTGAGTGACTGTGTTTGCTGTCTTTGAAACCAGAATCTTTGCTAATTACTATAAATGTGAAAGTTAGGCTCTTTGTTTAATGTTTAGTTGGTTGTTACGGCTAACTTGCCGAAGTTTCATTAAAATTTAATTGAATTTGTATTTCATAGCGGCATATTTTGTAAAGTTGTTTCCAGTTTTGCTAGGACATTACAGGCTTGAATCACCTGATTGTCTGATAAAAGATGATTCCGTGCTTCAGAAGGCACGTAAAAGTCGGTGGCCCCGACCGCCAAATGGCGTTCATCAAATAAACCATGTCAGAGGCCCTTGAGGCGGTTTAGAAACTCTGACACTAGGGTGTGTGGGGTCGTTAGACCTTACTGCCCACAGGATAAGAAGAAGATAGCGGTAAATTTTAGAGCTACAACTACGCGGTCAAAGCCTTCGCCCGGTAAGGCCAGTACCTGCCGGGGCTGCGGAATTTGTTCGAAAGAGTCACCGCGGCCCTGAAACGCAAAGAAAATTTTCTTTCAGGAGGAATACGGATGGGTTTTAGTCAGTAAGAGTCTGACACTCCTTCTTGTTTCACCCAGAGAGGGATGATTTCCCATCCTTAAAAAAAAATCGTATTTTTGTTATTTGCTGTTATAGCGGCCACACAAATATACGCTGTGTGTAAATTTCAGGTGTCTACCTATTACGGTTCATGAGATATAGCCCGCTGACGGACAGACGGACGGACGGATGGACAAACGGACGACTGCGGAGGCTTAGTAATAGGGTTCCGTTGGTTACCCTTTGGGTACGGAACCCTAAAAAGGGGGGGTGCAAGTGCACCCTTTTGCACCCCTTCCCGGTGCCCATAGCCATATTGATATAACTTCTGTATTAGAAACGTTCTAAGTGCGCCATGCGCTGTATACTTGATCTTTTCAAAAGAATTATCGGCTGAATGGGTCATGAATCAATTTTGTCGATAGTACATAATATGATCTGCAAGATTCCATTACCATCCTGAATCTAGCTACAAACTCAGCCTAGGCTGAATATCAGACAGTATGCAGGCGCAAGTTGACAGAATGTCTGGCATGCTCCGAGGTTTAGTACCAAAGGATAGTTGAAATTTCGTGGAGCATCGAAACCGCAATCGTGTAGGTAGGTGATATGAAAGGGTCACAAGAAGTACTAAAAGGTAGGCATAATTATTCAAATTACTGGCAAAACTAAAAACCGTTTCAGTTCAACACTAATGCATTGCAACATGGCGCTGTTGTGCGCATGTTTTTAATGATAGGTACCAAAAAATATTTTAATTTGTTCTTTTTTATTACTTATTGTTTTTTATTACTTTTTTTTAGTAAAACCAACTCAAATGCCGTGACGGAAACGACATGACGTCATGTCGTGATGCCCCTACGCCGCCTGTTTCGGATGGCGAACTTTGGAACTTATATATTTATGTATAAGAGTTTTTTTTAATTATGAATTGAATGTTTCATCTGGCGGGCGTCCCATGACGACTATTTTTAGGGTTCCGAACAAAAAACAGAACCCTTTTAGGATCACTCGGGTGTCTGTCTGTCTGTCACAGCCAGTTTTCGCCGGATCCACTGGACCGATTTTGTTGAAATTTGGTACACATATGGACTTCTGTAACCCAGACACGGATGCGTTACGTAAATGATTTAATTTTTAGTATGGGGGTCACTTTTGGTGTCAAACTAGAAAATTAAAAAAAAAAGTTTTTTGAACAATATCGTGTGACATGCGTATTACATATGAAATAGGAGGGCTTACTGTAAGGGTTTTAATTATATTTTTTCATGATTTTAAAGTAACCGGTTTTGAAGTTATCCAAGAAATTATACGAAAAATGACCATTCCCCCCTTATCTCCGAAATAATTGAGCCTAAAATTTTGAAAAAAAAATTGAGTTAATAGATCTTTACCTACAGATTACATGAAAACCTATAAGAAGTCTATAGTGTTAAAATAATATGTCAAAAAAATAAAATTCGTTCGGAACCCTTTGCACGCGAGTCCGACTCGCACTTGGCCAGTTTTTTTTTATAACGGTAAATCACTTTCCATAAGAACGAAGCTTAAGAGCAATATGTTTTCTTACCACAATGCTATAAAGCCAAGCTTTAAATGATAGTAGGTACGGGCCATCACATGCGGGGGCATTATTCGCAACGCGTCCGTTACTCCGGATCGAAAGGGAATTGATTCTGAATCCCCGTTCAAATCTCCACACAAACGTGTTCCGTTTCTTTACCAGATGCCTTTGTACCGATTTACTTTCAAGACTGTTTTTTTTTAACACCACTTATGTTAAATTTTTTTTTTTTTTTTACTATGTATAGGCATACTCCCTTTGTAATGATTAGTATTTTATGGGTATCGAGTTTAAAATAGTTGCTTATGAAAAGTAATTAAAACGACAGCATTACTAACTTTATACACAAATGTTACTGCACTATAGTATATAAAAATAACACATCTTCTAGAACGTTTTTGTTATTAGGTCCTTAGATATTCTTATATATAGAAGGATAAAATTATTAGAAAAATTAGATATTGATAGAGTGACAATATTTTGCAATGTTAGAAACATGCACACCTTTCAAAATCTATTCCTACAAAATTCAGTTCATTTTATGTCGACACCGTAAAATTTTACCTGCATGACACGAAACATAAAAACAATTTTAATACTGCGCAAAAGCACTTAAAATTCCAGCACATAACCCGAAATACGAAACCTGAAAACAGAAAACATTGAAAAACAAACAAGACAGGGGACTTCCTCTTAAAAATGTCGGGAATATCCGACTGGAAATTTTAAAGAAAACGCCTTCAGACTTCCGACACAGACATCAAAAATAAAATTCGTCCTCACCTGAGTCGGACATTTCAAAAATTGGTTATTCTAGCTATCTAGCGGCATTTCCTAGTGGGGGAGCCTCATGTAATATTAATACGATGCCCCTTGCCGACTCTTTGCTTCAAAGTACCAATATATATTTAAAAAAACCCGCTTAGGTACAAAGTGGGAGATTCTAGGAAGGTTATAGAATAGTTGAGTACTCTTACGGAGTTCGTGTACATTTTGTATGAATGTTATTACGAGGGGAACGGGTATATGCGGGCTGCGATGAATAAGTGATTCGTTTTTCGAACGGGTCATTAAGAATACGTCACTTATTTTAAGACTGTTTAGAATATTAGGAGCCTTTAATAAATTAAGAGCATTTTCTTCTCACGAGAAGACCACCTCAGACATTAACCTATATGGTTCTCACATGATTTGACCAGTAGTGCTATTCTGTAACAACATTTTCGTATCTCGACAGTGGAATTCGAGGTGAGTATCAAATTAAGACCTTTATGCTGTGTGCAATAAAGCTCACTTTGTGAGTTTTGTCACTCAGGTGAAGCTCGATATCGATTTTATTTACAGAACAGACTAGCAGTACATACATAGACTTAAAAAGAGACTTTGACCTCTGAGTTTATTTCACTGTTTCTTCTCAGGGTATTCAGCTAGGAAACACCGGCCTCATCTAGCTTAAAATTACCAGCAAATATTGACGTGTAAGGGTGCCTGTCCATTACAGCGGAGCGGAAAAACGTAGAAATTATAACCAAAAGAATTGCATAAAATCTCCGCACCACGTGAGTCACTGACATTTCGACTGACATGATTGGTTAAAGGTTAAGCAAAAGAGGAGATATTTCTCCTCTTTTGCTCCGCGCAAATAGACAGGCACCCTAAAAGTGTTATTTTTAAACGAGTATTTACAAAATAAATATCATTAATACCAGTATTTCATGCAAACTCCTTATTCTTGGAAATTAATTAATCTTGATCTCATAATAATGCGAAATAATCAAAATAATTTCGAAAATGAGTTTGGAAAGAAAGAGAGAAAGACGTTTTCTTTCTATGAAAAACTTGTTTTTTTTTCCTCACAATAATTGCTAGCCCGGTTGAGCAGTGACCACCCTTAGAGAGGTGAATGAACTGCGAGTGGTCCCGACAAAAAAAAATCCTCACTTACATGCCATGCTACCCTGGTCCGTGCAAGTTTCAACCACGTCTTATTTCCCGGAGGACACCAACAGTTATTGGTTCCCGTGGCATTTCTTTTACCATTCCTGACAATTTCGTTTTATCAGCATGTTATCGCTAAAAAAATTCTGTCAATCAACAAAGATGGTAGCCATATTGACTGGGTACTACCGTCACCAATATAGGTCTATAATTCCCCCACTAAGTACAATTGGGGTTTACCGAAGACTGACCGACATCCGTGCCATAAATTAGTGTTTACAAATGGATCCTATCAATAAGCAAGTGTACCCAACGCGGTGACAGGCTGTGGTTACCAGATACTAAGTTTGTGGTCACATTGACGGGTTGGAGGAACGTTTGGACTGTGTTCTGGCCTTTGTATTGTGTATCTAGGATTAAATTAATGTTGATTGATTTATTATCTACTAGTTGACCCGTGCAACTTCATCTGCTCCGATCTTATTGATCTTAGCGTGATGATATATAGACAATAAATGGGTTATCTAACACTTAAATAATTTTTCAAATCGGACCAGTAGTTCCTGAGATTAGCGCGTTCAAGCGAACAAACAAACTTTTCAGCTTTATATATTAGTATAGATACATATGTAATTTTTATAACATAAAGGCATGGATAGAACAAACACTATCTTTATGATTACTGATCTTTATTTAACACGTCAACATAAAAGAAAATGTTTTTTAAAATTACTGGATATAGTTTGACATCACATAAAAGCGATAATATTATACTCTGCTACCTATAGGGATTTTAATTTTCTCCCTCTTCTATCAAAATATATCTGCCCAACAATGTTCTATTTTATTTAACACTAGCTGACCCGCGCGGCTTCGCTCCCGTCAACTGGCTACTCTACCTACCGACTCTAACCTACCAACCTACTTACCTACCCTACCTACCTACCAAAGCTACCCTACCTTACCTACCCTACCTACCTACGCTACCTACCCTTCCTACCGACATACTCATTTTTTTTTTGTATTTTTATTCTTATTATGCTATTCTGGACAAAGACTTATCCAAAAACACAAAAACTTTGAAAATCAGTTGTCATGAGTTAGTTAGAAAAGTGTTCGAACAAACCCGTCTTTGTTTTACTTATATATTAAGAAGAAAAAAAAAATATACTACTCCGTATCACCTAACCACTAAGAACTAATGATAATACGAATTGACAGTTACTGTGAAATCGTGTTGTCATTCATTCTTAGTTCGGGTTCGGGACTAATCGTGTAGTGTAACGGAGTAGAATACGACCGCCCGCAACTAAGCCCGAAACTACGGACTTCGGACTTAGAGAGTTGCCCCCAAAATCGATCGTTCCCGTCACCGTGACCACCTTTGGTACGGTACCTTATTATTATTAGCCTTCTTTCGCAAATCGAACCGTTCGTTGCTTCGCTCTAAACGGAATCAATCGCGGAGGCTTAGCAGTAGGGTCCCGTCAGCACAGCACCTTTGGTACGGAACCCTATAGGCCTGATCCGCAAGTCGAACCGTCCAGTACTTCACAAAAATACGATAAATGCACTTTAAACGAAACCAGCACAACTCGGAGATTTAAGAAATTT
Organism: Lacanobia wlatinum; assembly: GCA_947578705.1. NCBI lineage: Eukaryota > Metazoa > Arthropoda > Insecta > Lepidoptera > Noctuidae > Lacanobia > Lacanobia wlatinum. The sequence continues at coordinate 5,355,490 of OX388032.1, forward strand.
TGGTCCCTAACAGTTTAAGACCTTTTAGGGACCAAACCGAAATTCCTACGAACACGACGGTGTTTAAAAATCGTGTGAGGTCATTCTCCAGCGGAAAATCTTAACATCGCAGTTCAGAAAAACGCGTCATCAGTGCAACGCCATCTATCGACCATGTAAACTAACAAAATATTGGGCAGCGGAAGACGTTAAATAAGAAGCCCGTATGTAACGATAAATAACGATAAGGTATTAAAATGTTTACTTTTATTTTGCTACGTCTACGTATTAAAAGTTTCACAAATAACTCAATCAATGTGTTTTGGTGTAACATTCATGCTTTCATGCATTTTTTGGTTCCTCAATAGATGGCGCTCTGACTGATCAGAATACATTTTCCTAATGTATTCTGATCAGTCAGAGCGCCATCGTTTCTTACTAAACTAAAAATTCAATATATTTTGATTTCCGGGATCAATTGTAACGATAAATAACGAAAAGGTATAAAAATCACCACTTTTATTTTGCCACGAATTAAAAGTTTCACAAATAACTCAACAATTTTGAATTCTTACATGCATTTTATTTTTTCTCAATAGATGGCGCTCTGACTCATCAGAATATATTAGTAAGTTTCTTCCTAAACTTAAAAATTCAATATCTTTTGATTTTGTGGGTCGATTTTGATGAAATAAACGCTAAGTTTTCCTCGGGGTATCGCTTAATATTTTTAAGTACTTAGATTTGCAATCCAATCTGTGGTTTATGGTTTATGCTCCCACAAACGCACAGACAAACTGACAAACAGATAAACAGACAAACAGACAAAAATTTCAAAAACTGCATTTATGTGTTTTATACCTTTTTCCTGAGTTTTTTGTGTTATTTTCATGCAAAAATATTCAATGTACACACACGGTTAGTCTACGATTTTATTATATGTATAGATTATGCGTTCTAAACGGAATCAATCGCGGAGGCTTAGCAGTAGGGATCAAACCGAAATTCCTACGAACCATGACTTTGTTTATAATCGTGTGAGGTCATTCTCCAGCGGAAAATCTTAACACCGCAATTCAGAAAAACGCGTCATCAGTGCAACGCCATCTATCGACCATGTTAACTGACAAAATATTTGGCAGCAGAAGAAGTTAAATAAGAAGCCCGTATGTAACGATAAATAACGATAAGGTATTATAATGTTTACTTTTATTTTGCTACGTCTACGTATTAAAAGTGTCACAAATAACTCAAATTGTTTTTGTGTAACATTCATGCTTTCATGCATTTTTGGTTCCTCAATAGATGGCGCTCTGACTGATCAGCATATAGTAGGAAGTTTCTTACTAAACTAAAAATTCAATATATTTTGATTTTGAGGATCGATTGTAACGATAAATAACGAAAAGGTATAAAAATGATCACTTTTATTTTGCCACGTATTAAAAGTTTCACAAATAACTCAACAATTTGGAATGCTTTCGTGCATTTTATTTTTTCTCAATAGATGGCGCTCTGACTCATCAGAATACATTAGGAAGTTTCTTCTTAAACTTAAAAATTCAATATCTTTCGAGTTTGTGAGTCGATTTTGATGAAATAAACGCTTAATGTTACTCGGATTATCACTTAATATTTTTAAGTACTTAGATTTGCAATCTAATCTGTGGTTTAAGCGTGATGCTCCCACAAACGCACAGACAAACAGACAAAAACAAAAATTGCATTTTTGTGTTTTATACCTTTTTCCTGAGTTTTCTGTGTAATTTTCATGCAAAAATATTCAATGTACAGACACGGTTAGTCTACGATTTTTTTTTATGTATAGAAGACTACGTCTACGTATTAAAAGTTTCACAAATAACTAAATCAATGTGTTTTGGTGGAACATTCATGCTTTCATGCATTTTTTGGTTCCTCAATAGATGGCGCTCTGACTTATCAGAATATATAAGGAAGTTTCTTACTAAACTAAAAATTTAATATATTTTGATTTTGTGGATCGATTGTATCGATCAATAACGAAAAGGTATAAAATAATCACTCTTATTTTGCCACGTATTAAAAGTTTCACAAATAACTCAACAATTTTGAATGCTTTCGTGCATTTTATTTTTCTCAATAGATGGCGCTCTGACTCATCAGAATACATTAGGAAGTTTCTTCCTAAACTTAAAAATTCAATATCTTTTAATTTTGTGGGTCGATTTTGATTAAATAAACGCTAAATGTTACTCGGGTTATCACTTAATCTTTTTAAGTATTTAGATTTGCAATCTAATCTGTGGTTTAAGCGTGATGCTCCCACAAACGCACAGACAAACAGATAAACAGACAAACAGACAAAAATTTCAAAAATTGCATTTTTGTGTTTTATACCTTTTTCCTGAGTTTTCTGTGTAATTTTCATGCAAAAATATTCAATGTACAGACACGGTTAGTCTACGATTTTATTATATGTATAGATCACACAAATAAATGGCTACCGCAGCTTTTAGCTGTCATTTACTCAAATCTTAAGTTATTAGAGATATCTAATATCACTAAACTAGGATAGCTCAAATAACTGATCCTAGATTCCTCAAGCCGGTGGCTCTCCGCAGTCTCGTGATACTAAGTTCGCGGTCACATCGGCCGTTATTGAGCGGAATGTCTGCCCGTGCCTGCAATGTTACTACAGCGACGATCCGATGGTGAATTGAAACTTAGTAAATGCTTATGAATTTGAGTAATCGTAAACGTTGAATTTAAGTGATTAATGATGGTGGAAAATGAAGGAAAAAAACAAATTTCTAATTTATTGATAAAACTCATGGTAGACGTACAGGACCACGGTCCACTACGCAGGAGGCCTCCCAATGCTTCGGCTTCGAGTACGTCGTTGCCATTGTATCCTTTAGACCTAAGAATAATATAAAAACTAGCTTCTGCCAACGGCTTCGCCCGCGTGATCCCTAGGGAACATAATACCAGGACAAACATTATCCTATGTGTTATACCAGACTATAATCTACGTCTATGCCAAATTTCATGAAGATCCTTTCTGGTGTTCTGACTTGAAAGAGTAACAAACATCCATCCTCACAAACTTTCGCATTTATAATATTAGTAGGATAATAGGATATCGGCCGGAGCCGTATGGTGCCGTAAAAGAATAACACCATCCATCACTTCCCGTGGGTGTCGTAAGAGGCGACTAAGGGACTCACCAGAGAATGGGCAGCAGCGTTGTGTGTAAAAAAAAATACAAAAAAATATAACCGACTTCCAAACAAAACACTACAAACAATAAAATAACCTTAATTTCAGAAGTCGGTGTTAAAAAAACAAAGAAACAAAATAAAAAACGGCTGTTTATATCAATTTCTGCGTTGACAACGTCTTCGTCAACGCAGAATAAAATAAAAACTACTGAACCAAACAGAATCAATTTTTACGGGACCAAACGGCAAGTGTATTGCATCGAATGAAAAAAGAATCTCAGAAATCGGATCAGAAACCTCGGAGTTAACGGTGTACATACATAAAAAAAAAAAAGTACCCACCGAATTGAGAACCTCCTCCTTTTTTGGAAGTCGATTAAAAACGCAACACCATACACTACGATCGCCAACCCGCCACCAGGCGTGGCGATTATGACAACCCCCCCCCCTTTGGGGGAGGCCTATTTCCAGCAGTGGACATCTTTAGGCTGATATGATGATGTGACCTTTATTCATCAAAAATGTACTCGTAATTTGGCATGTCCGCTTACATTAATTTTCAATAGATCACTTGAAACCCCTAAATTCCCAACCGAATGGAAAAAGGCTAATGTGGTTCCAATTTTCAAAAAAGGCGATTCCGCAAATGTTCAAAATTACAGACCAATCTCCATGTTATCCATTTTCTCAAAACTTTTTGAATCAATGATCTGTCCTGTATTAACATCTCATGTCAAAGCGCAACTCTCCCCCCAACAACATGGTTTCTGCAGCAACAAATCCACTGTCACCAATTTGGTTTCATATCTCGACGAGATCTGCATGAAAGTTGATTCTGGTCAACAGATTGATGTTTTGTATACCGATTTCAGATATATTATATATTTTATTTCCTACTCCTCCGCTGTACTTTTCTGATTAAATTCGTTGCAGGATCCAAGACAATTAAATCGTTTCTCCGGGACTCGTCGGGCTTCATTGGCTCGGCGTTTTTCTGGTGGTCGCCACTGTTGATTCTGGCTTTCAGGAGTTGCAGTGGTTGGGAATGTGTGGCGGGCTTGTCCCAAACAAAAAAAAAAAAAAAATACCGATTTCAGCAGCGCTTTTGACAAGGTCGACCACAAAATCCTACTGCTAAAACCCCATACTGTCTACTTACTCCCTTGATAGAACAACACTGCAATAAGTTAAGAACATACGGGATTTGGGAGTAGTGCTTAGCAGCGACCTTTCGTTTACCACACACATAGATAATATAATTAAAAAAGCCATGAAAGTGGTTGGATTCTTAAATAGAGTTGGCAAAGAATTTAGGGAAACCTTGACTTTGAAAGTGTTATATAACACTTTTGTACGCAGTCTATTTGAATATGCATCTCCAGTCTGGAGCCCGACCTATAAAATCCACATAGATCGTATTGAACGTGTTCAAAAGAAATTTACTAGGTGTTTGCGATTTAAAGACCACAATTGCCCTTACAGGGCCGCTTACGAAGAACGGCTAAGTTAAGTCGGCTAAGTTATTGAAAAAACGAAGGGTTCTAAATGATCTGTTAACACTTCATAAAACAGTAAACGGGACATCTTCAACACCAGACCTACTTAGCAAAGTCAGACTAGACGTACCTCGTCATTCTCACCCCCGGTCCAAGCGAACCAATAGTACGTTTGCTACTAACGCTTGTCGTACAAACCTGGGCCGGCAAGCTCCTCTAAACAGGATGTCGACTCATTTCAATAGAGTCTGCGTTATCGATAGCAGCATCGATATATTCTTCGATAGTCTGCCAAAAGTTAAAACTAAAATCTTTAAACTTGACCTGTGATCAGCCGCCTACATCTATTTCTACTACTATGTGTTCTCTATTGTATTTTATTTTATAATATTCTAATTTGACAGTGTAATAATAATTTTGAATAGCTTGTCTGAATGTCACAATTGGAATTGTGTTGTTAATAATGTAATGTAATGTAATTTAATTAATATTTTTATAATGTTGATAATGTAATTCAGTTTAGTTAATTTTATTTTATTTTTATTTTATTTGACATTAATGTTTTGATTTCAATTTAATTTGGACATCTACATATTTATAAATTCTTATTATTATTTTTATTTTTTCAATGTTTCTTTATATTAATCAGACCTATTCTGACAATGATGTGCATGCCTGTACGTGACTTGTTTACAGAGGATCCTCTCGAAAATTGTCTTAATAATTATGTTGATTTGTAAATAATTCGTTGGTGTGCCTATATTAAATAAATAAATGTGAGGAAGATATCAGCGCAATAAACACAATTTAACCCTATCACTGCATTTAAGTTACAAAATCAACTAGCGAGTTGTGAACTTCTACACTCAAATTATTAGAGCTATCAAATACCTAACTGATTCTAAATTCCTCAAGCCGGTGGCTCTCCGCAGTCTCGTAACACTACATTTGCGGTCACATCGCCAGTCATTGAGCGGAATGTCTGGCCCGTGCCTGCATTGTTATTACAGAAATGATCAGATGAAAAATTTAAAACTTCCTTTTAAACTTGGATCATCTGAAGGGTTGAATTTAGGTAATGTATTTAGGCAATATGGTTTTAAAAACTCACTAATTAATAAATTAATTAATTAATTATTTTAAAATTAATTATTTTCATCATCTTCAATACAGTCGAAAGCCGTTCACAACTTATCATAGGCCTCCGCCAAAAGTCGCCACATCCACCGGTCTTGTTCGTCTCGCATCCGCGGCCTTCACCAGGTCATCGGTCCACCTTGGGGAGCTCTCGTTTCATCTTCAAGTACGCGGTCGTAACTCCAAAACTTTTCGACCTATATAGTCCCCTATAGTACCTATATAGACCTATAGTCTATTAATAAGATTAAAAACTTGGCGCAATAAACACAATTTATATAGCCAAATCAACTAGCGTGTTGTGAATTTCTACACTCAAATTATTAGAGCTTTCAAGGCTACCTCAAACAACTATTTCTAAATTCCTCAAGCCGGTGCCATCAGCAGTCATTCAGCGGAATGTCTGCCCGAGCCGTACTACAACGACCATCGGACCACCAATTGAAAGTTAATAGATGCTTTTAAACTTGGGTAATTTTTAGGCGATGGAAGAAGAAAATCCACCTACATTTTTATTTTCACTTACTGTTTTAATGTTCCAATTATAACAAAATGATGAGAACTCCTAAAAATATTCGACATTGTGCTTTTGCTATACTTACTTTTTCGGCTACACCTTATTACAATTCGACTGAGTTTTAGTTTTCCTAGATATTTTAGATTGTGCATAACATAATAGTACCTATTACGTACAATAAGCTAAGTCATCGTCATCATCATTATAACAGCCGAAAGACGTCCACTGCTGGACATAGGCCTCTCCTAAAAGGGGGAGTTTGCCATAATGGAATAGAATAGAATAGAATAGAATACTCTTTATTATGAGCACCATATAAGTTACAGAAAAGATAGATGAGAAACATTACATAGGGTGACACAATGGGCGGCCTTATCGCTAAAAGCGATCTTTTCAAGACAACCTTTGGATGGATTCTAAAGAGAATAAGGAGATATAGTACTGTAGGTAGTCTTAGGAGTACTATTTATACAAACATCAATGCATATTACATAGATAAATTAAAACATAATCGCCACGCTTGGCAGGCGGGTTGGCGATCGCAGTGTATGGTGTTGCGTTTTACAGAGAACGCTGCTGCCCATTCTCTGGTGAGCCTATTGAAATGAAATAAGCTTACAACTTGATTCACAAACAAGAATAAAACCCTTACAATTCCCATTCGAAACCTCAACATTCTATTACCCCATTCACAACTACCCATAACCCACTAATACTCACAATAATATTCACCTGATGAAACACAGCCAACACTACAATGCGACCTATAATTGCAAGCTGGCCGCAGCATTTACATAAATAAATAAATATTATGTAGTTCGGTTGAAAATGCAGCCATTCGGATGCGATCGGCACTCCGCTCGGGACTACCGCCCCTCTTTTCTACAACTGAATATTAAAACAACACGTGACTTCCAATATTCAGTATGTAACAATACGCAGCGAATGCAGGGTTAAGAGTGTTAGGATGGGTGCAGATCTGCGCGAGTTTCTACGTCATTTGGTCACTTCTCTTTGGTATCTAGGGGTGAAATAATCAGGAAAATGTGAGTTTTAATTGGCACTAGCTGTGCCTGCGTAAATCACCTGTCGCAAGTTCAGATTCAAGATGGAAAACTTAATAGCTAACAGTCTTCCCAACTTGGGAATTGAACCTAAACGCTCAGCTCGCCGTATGGTGTCGGCCAGTGCCGTATGGTGCCGTAAAAGAATAATACCATCCCATCACCTCCCGTGGGTGTCGTAACAGGCGACTAAGGGACTCGCCAGAGAATGGGCAGCAGCGTTCTCTCAACCCACCTGCCAAGCGTGGCAATTATGGCAAAACCCCCTTTCGGGGAGGCCTATGTCCAGTAGTGGACGTCTTCCGGCTGTTATGATGATGATGATGCTCAGCCATAGCTCACGCAGATTGTAATAGACTTTTGCCATCTACCAGATCAAACCCAGACTTTGCGCTGTGCTTTTTTTTTTTTTTAAGGATGGGAAATCATCAAATGACTCCTCCCGCTCTGGGTGAAGCAGAAGGGAGTGTCAGACTCTTACTGACTAAAACCCATCCGTGTTCCTCCTAATGCCCTTTGCGTTCCAGGGCCGCGGCGACTCTCTCGAACAAATCCCGCAACCCCGGCAGGCACTGGCCCTAGCGGGCCCCGTCTTTTATGCTGACAGCTCCTTGAGGCGCGCGTGGAACACAGCGCGCCGTCGACCCGGGCCTGGTTCTGATCAGACGGCGAGTCACCCAATGCTCGCCGTCCGCAGGCCCGCGCCTACGGTGGCCGAGAATCGCCCTGCGACTCCCGACGCCCGGGGCGTCTTCTTCTGTTGCGGCGGCTGGGGCGTGAGGTTTCCCTCTCTCTCACGCGTTCGGCCTCCTCCTTTGCTAGCATTACTGCTTCGCAGAAGGAGGTGATCGCTTCCCATGCCTCCTCGCTGCGGACCATGGATTGGACAAGGGCCGAACGCGAGAGGTCGCCGCCGCCAATCGCCTCGACGAGGACGCGGCGGTGTTCCGCCCAAGCAGGGCAGACCTCCACCGTATGCTCCACCGTGTCCTCCGGGCGATCCTCACAGTGTTGACACCCGGGCGTAACCTCCCGCCGAATTCGAAACAGGTACCTCCCAAAACAGCCGTGCCCGGTGAGTACCTGCGTCAGGCGGAAGGTGAGGACGCCGTGGCGCCGCTCTAGCCACTCCTCAAAGAGGGGACTTATCGCCGCAATTGTGGCGTGCCCAGCGCTGGGTTGCGACAGTCGTTGTCTTTGCGCTGTGCTTACCAGGGCTACGAAATTGTTCAAAAGAGTAACCGTGGCTCTAGAACGCAAAGGGCATTTGGAGGAACTGTTTGTGTCAGTAAGAGTCTGATACTCTCTCCCGCACCTCGTTTGATGATTTCCTATCCCATAAAAACTGCGCTTCTATGTTGGATAAAACCTTGTTGCTTTCATTTTGCTCGACTTATTGGGAGTCTTATTTAGGACCTCATGGCTATCCTCTTATTACTCTAAATTATAGTTATCTGAACATAAAGCCAGAGAATGGGCAGCAGCGTTCTTTATAAAACGCAACACCATACACTGCGATCGCCAACTCTCCTGTCAAGCGTGGCGATTATGGCAAAACCCCCCCTTTGGGGGAGGCCTATGTCCAGCAATGGACGTCTTTCGGCTGATATGATGATGAACATAAAGCATGCAATAATGTAATACGAATTGATTGCTTTTATAAGTCTTGGAAAACTCTATTAATGTTAGGGTGTGTATGTCTGTAAACGCTCCTACGATACAGAAGAAATACCAAGTTAGTGTGGGGCAACGTTTTAATAAAAAAACCGCTAAGTGCGCTTACGCTAAACTTAAACCTTAATTTTTAGGGTTCTGTACATCAAATGGTAAAAAAGGAACCCTTATAAGATCACTCTCTTGTCCGTCTGTCCATCTGTCGGTCCGTGTGTCACCACCGATTTTTCCAGGAACGGATGGACCTAGCAAGTTGAAATTTATACCAAAAAATGAAGTTTATAGTACCTATTAGGTGTGTAATAATCAAGGTCCTAGGCCAACACGATAAAAAGATATGACCAAAATTGACAATTCTAGGTCAACCGGAACTACCCTATAGGTTTTGGGTCGAAAACCTATTTATGGTAGTTCCCGTTGACCTAGAATCACAAAATTTGGCAAAAAGCAAGGCACAAATAAAAGGAAAAATTTCAAAAAATAAAAAAAAAAACCTTAGAAAATTAAAGGGTGTCCCTATACGTACATAGTTGACGCTCATATAATTTAGAGGACTAGGTTAATTGGCACCAACCTTAAATAAGGTAAATAAATAAACGTTAGCAACTCAACCATTAAATCTATTTCTAATACAACAAGAAAGAAACTTAAAATAAAACAAAATATATACACTTAAAAAAAAATCCTTACTAAAATAAGGCGTCAAAAAATTCGTCCACATCGCTGTCCACTGGAAGTGAGCCCAAAAGACTGGCTGCATTGCCACGCTGTATGGCAATGCTTATCCTCTGTCCGAGGTAAAAGCCAGCCCTTGAGTCACGCGAAGTGTCAACTAAGCGTTTAGAAAGATCTTTAAATAAGACATGAGCACTCGGACCCCACGGTCCAAGAGTATCAACCCCAAACGGCTCAAAAATATAATTGCCAACAAGGTTATTATATTTTCGCCGCTTGAGGTTCTCAGCAGCAGCAGCGGCAGTACCAGCACAGCACGACGAGCTAGGAAGATGGGATGGCGCAAGAGTATCGACACAAGTAGCGTCCCACACTAAAGGCCGACCCATCTTCCATGGAAACAAAGACATACCGTCCGGTCGCTTGCCGTCGTCGCGTGCCAGGCCATTGGGTTCTAGTACAGCTGGAACGCCGACGGCGACAAGAGCGCGTCGGATAATGTCGTTGATATTCGCATGCCGTGCAAAGCGACCCGCACTTCGACTGCATGAGAGGCCGTGGTGCCCGAGGCTGTTGACAGCTTCGCCACAGTGAGGAGAACAACACGATGCGCCTAAGCGAAGGGAAACAGCGAGGCGGAAAGTTGTATCGTCGAACAAGGTACCTATGTTCGACGACGGTAGTGCGTGAAGCCAGAGGCCCGACTCCCACTCACTCACAGCCAGCAGGCGCGCACGCTCCGGAGTAGAAGCAGAAGTGGCTATGAGGTTCCTCTGAACTTGTCTGCAGAGCGGCTCATCCCACTGTCTCTGGTATGATGGGTTGTCGGGTAGATTTACATTCGGGCAAGCGAGTTTCCAGGCATTCACAGCCTCGGTGAAACACGGCACATCAAAATCAATCAGTGTGGAAGCTAGGATATTCCTGATTAATTTATCAATGCCATGAACCGAGGATATAAAAGCCGGTAAACTAATACTTGTAATTTTGCGGACGCCGAGACCTCCCATACGAATGGGAAGAGTAGCTTGAGCCCAAGCTCGGTCGTCCATTGCCACATTTAAAATTGAAATTTGTATATTTTATCATAATTAGTTTTATTTGTGAATATGGATCTATGGTCTGCAATAAAGATTTTTTTTTAATATATCTTAAAAAAATATTACAAAATACATTTAAAAATACAAAAAAATAGTAGTGTACTTATTATTATTATTATTACAGCACACTCACACACACTTAAAACTTATCCACCAATAAGGACAGTGGAGGCTTAGTAATAGGGTCTCTAAAAAGAAAGGTTGCCTGCTTGTCGGTCTTCTACAGATTGTACTTCGGTGAGTGTGCCCAAGAACTCCACGACCTCATACCACCGGCCCCCTTCTACCATCGAACATCCAGACGCACTGCATCTTACCATCCCTACCTTGTTGCTATTCCACCAACTCGCACTAAGCGTTTCCAAACGTCTTTTATAATGCGCACAGCAAAGAAGTGGAACTCTCTGCCTGCGTCCGTGTTTCCAAACGCTTACAACCCTAATCTCTTCAAAGTTAGAGTGAATAGGCTCCTTCTGGGTAAGCTCGCTCCATCGTAGACTTTGTCTCGGTCATCTCTGACCTAGACTAGAGTCAAGAGCAAACCCATCAAATATAAAAAAAAAGTGTACACCATCGCTGAGTGTCATCGACATTTTTTCCCCGAAAAATTGCACGATTCCTCTTGATTCCCCACGGAAGTGAAGCCGCGGGAAAAGTCACTAGCTTACATAGTACTAACAGTAAGACACGAAAACATCTACGTCATCAATTAAGCTAATTTTCATAAAACGAAATTATAGTTTCAAGTTAACATGATAACGTTAACAGATTACCATAACTTTAAGTTATACTGAATTAACTCAACGATGTCGCATAAATAAGGTTTGTTTAACATAATTTTGTTTCCCAAGTTTAACAGAATTTACGTTAATTAGCCACGTTTACAGTAATCCATTACAATTAAGTAATTAATGTTGCGTCTAATTTAATAATTGTATTTTGAGTAACAAATATGGTGATGAAAACGTAAACGGATTAGATTTTGTAAGTTATAATTTTAACAAGTTTACTTTAGTAGGTTTTAAGGTTGCAAATAACCTTCATTAATCATCAAAAATCGGGTAAGTGCGAGTCGAACTCGCACACGAAGGGTTCCGTACCATTAACCTTAATTTTTATTATTTGTTGTTATAGCGGCAATAGATGTACACAATGTGCGAAAATGCCAACTGTCTACCTATCATAGTACTTGAGATACAGCCCGCTGACAGACAGATGGACGGACGGACGGACGGACAGCGGAGGCTTAGTAATAGGGTTCCGTTGGTTACCCTTCCGGTACGGAACCCTAAAAATGTTTATTAATAAAACACGTAATTTTTCCAAAAGCTGTCATAATCGACAAAAGATTTTTTTTTCTATGAGAGCTTGCATAGCCAGAAAACAAAAAACGTTAGGAGCATGGTACCCTAATTTGTCACGATGATGATTTTCATTGTTCATGGCGACTTTACCTTAAATATCTCGGCAACGTGACACTTTAGGGCACCATTTTCCTAACATTTTTTTATTTACTGAAGTGCCCTCTACCCATATAATACATGGGTTGAGGGCATTTCAACAAACACGTGCGCCGCAACTTTGCTTTGACCTAAAGCCGTAAACCCACCGCAATGTACGCTATCCACGGCCACGCGGCGCATTTTAGCTGCGTGGGTTCATTTATTTGACAACGTGGGTCTACGTTTCCACTGAAGTACACGCTACACGCCCATGACTACGCATAACTGTAGCGTGGCCCACCCGGCACACGGAGAGGTTACGCACATTTTTTTGCAAGAATATGGTTTTGACATAGTCGTGGGTTAATATTCGTATACAGCGTGTACCGCGTGCACAGCGTACAAGCCGTTGACAGAGTTGACCTACGTGGGCACCACATTCGAACGAGGCACGCGTGTGTCAATGACGTCACTTGATGCGTAGCGTGTCCATGGGTTGCAAAGGAAACCATCTCGTCATGTTCATGCAAGACGAAGGCCTCTCCGTGCGTTGCGGTGGGTTCGCGGCTTTAGTGCCGCCATATCGACCTGTCCTCTGCGTATCGCATCCAACGGGTTTCATTTCATTCATTTCATTTTTCTCACGGTCATCACCGGGTCATCGGTCCACCTTTGCGACTTCCAGAACCCAATCATCCCTCCAGGACCCTGTCGATTATCAAGTCCGCAAGCCAGCCTGCTTCTAAAATGTTTCATTATCATATCAGCCGAAAGACATCCACTGCTGAACATAGGCCTGGACCAAGTGTCACCACAACAACCGGTCCTGTGAGTCTCGCATCCATCGGCTATCCGCGACCCTCACCAGGTCATCGGTCCACCTTGTGGGAGGCCTTCCAACGCTGCGTCTTTTGGTAACGGTCGCCACTCCAGAACTTTTCGGCCCCATCGACTATCTGTTCTGCGAGCAATGTGCCCACTGCCACTTCAGTTTGGCGATCCTGCGGATGACTTCCGTAACCTTAAATCCACAACTAAATGTTTATTTTTTTTAAATATATTAATATTTATTTAAGTTGTAGTGGCATCAAAGCCACTCCACAAGAAAAACCAACGGAGCAAATCTACATCGCAACAAAAACAACTGCAACGCCATCTACCCAACTAGCAGCGAACTACTACGATGAAATCCTTTATCGCGCAATCAGAGTTTACCGTGCGATTTGAACCTAAATCAGCCCGAATATCAACTATCGGGCAGTTGCCCGCCAGGCACAACAACCGCCTGGTCGGAGGATTCTCCCTTTTCATTGGAGGATTGGGGGACTTTATTCCCTGTAAAGGGAAAAAACAAAACTTTTCAGGGAGGGGAGGCCCTCTGAAAAGTTTTGTTTTTTCCCTTTATTAACCGACTTGCTAGTGTACCCCAACCCTAAGAACAAAATAACATTTATACTGAAGTGCACGTTTGAGATGCAACACTTCTAGCTTGTGCTACCTGACGATGGCTGCTATACCGTTTACCAGCACAATATGACTGACAAGAGTGTTTTTGTGAAGTATGAATTAAATATTTCCGTTTATTTTATAGGAAACTAGCTTTTGCCCGCAGCTTCGCTCGCGTAAAGAAGTTTAAAATTGACAAATTTTCATACAAACTTTCATCCCCTATTTTATATTATATTTTTGGGAGTAGAATTGATCAAAATCCTTTCTTAGCGGATGCCTACGTTATAACATCTACCTGCATGCCAAATTTCAGCCCGATCCGTCCAGTGATTTGGGCTGTGCGTTGATAGATCACTATGTCAGTCAGTCAGTCACCTTTGAGTTATATATATTTAGAAGACTATATACAGAAGCTTTAAAGGGTAGCTCCCTTTAAAGCTTCTGTAATTGTCGTCCTTCTTAAATTTGTAATGGATTTTGATGTAAATTTAATTTGTGGTTTTAAATTTTTTGAAACAGTGAAAATCCTCTTATTAGGCACATCTCGAATATTGCAAGTTATTCACTGAAATAAGCTGACGACTTGTTTCTTTCTCTGTCTATCATTAGAATGTTATATCTCAATGCCGGCAATCGTCGTCCTCTCCTTTTCGGGCCATACCTTCCGATAAGGGTAAGTTCATCTCAAGTCTCGAGTCAAGCGCATTGAATTTCTTTCTGTGGTGAAATACTGGAAATATGTATTGCTTTTTTGAGGACCAAATTAACCATGACCATGATTCTACAGGGCCCAAACTATCTTAAAAGTTCATCATTGAATCTAAAAGATGGAAAAATAAATAAAACAACAACTAATAAAGGCATTTTGAACAGCTTGCGTTCACCTTGCATGTGTTTAAAATAACCATCTACAGCAGTTTTCATTGTAACACGATCCCCTGGTACCTTACCGGCCATGTGAACGTGTATATTGAAAATTCTTTTGTGCCAGTCCCGAAAGAATCCGATGATATACGAAGTTGGGTTATTTTACAAAGGAATCGAATGAGCCCAAGTGCGCAATGAAGTGTAGATCAAAATGTTGATTTTAGATTCGGTGTAGATTCGTTTTTTAGTCTTATTGAAAAATCCTTCGGAAACTCTCGATAGCCTTTGCTTTACATAGATTTAAATATTTTTGAATTTGGAAACACTCATTCTCATCGCTGCTTTTTTTTAGACAGGAAAACAGTTATGGACGATGTAGGCATGTCAAAAGCACGTCATTTATTTTAATTATGCCATTAAGGGCGCCTGTGAATTTACAAAAGTGTGTGTTACAAACAGCAACGGAGAAAAATTAACCAAGCATGTCAGTCAAAATGTCACTGACTCACATGGTGCGGAGATTTTATGCAATTCCGTTGGTTAAAATTTCTCCGTTTCTCCGCTCAGCTGCCTCGCTCCGCTGTAATGGACAGGCACCCTTAAAAATATTTTTGTATGTCACGATTTACAATATTAAAAAAAACGCTGCATAAAAAAATAATTCCATTAGAAAACAATTTCAGTACATGCTATAAAGCATGAAGTTAAACAAGCAGTAATTAAGTTTCAGTAAGTTTAGTAACTGTCCGTTGCATTCATTTAATAACCAAGACTCCCAGTACAAAACTTTGACAGCACAAAAATGATCTAACTTAAAGTTTTTCAGGTAAATTATTGTTTTAATAAAAAAAATATTACGTAAGCTACAAAGAAATATAACGCACAGAACACTGTACCAACATAATATTTCACTACGTGTCGGAGCAGTGAAGTATAAAAGGCTTGTTTACGTACTAGTAGCGACATCTATTAGCGTATGAGATACCTTAGTCGATTAACCAAATCGATAACAGCTGTCATAAAATTAGTAGTTCGACTGGGGACAGTCAATGAACACGTGACAGACGTGTCACGTTTGACATTAGGAATAATGTGCCAAGGTGAGGCTAGTTTGTTAGCGACACGACACTTGACACCCAGAGCTCGACCGCGCCGGTTGTGCGCACTGATTCTACTCAACCACGTGCAAAATGGTGGACACCGAGATTTTGGATTTAAATCCCTCTGCATCTCCGACATACATGCATTTTTCAATTATATCTGATGAACGGGCTCTCCATCGATTCGCTGTAATCAGATCTGCATCGAAGTAACACCAGTGAAAGTGGGTCGAGAGATGACACTACCTCAAGTCTTAACAGAGATGGTAGAGGTCATGGCACAATGTACCGGCACCGCAAAAGCACTGCTCCAACCCAGCAATTACTTGTCATAGAGTATTAAATCGTGTGTCGTATAATAATTATGTTTCATAATGTCAATATGAAAGAGCCAACGGCGGGCAGTCACCGCGCTTGCCGCTACCATACAACTCGACTCGTAGCCCGCGCGCTGCAAGCGAGCGGACCGCGTGCTATCAGCGCGCCGACCATGCGTTTTCTACTCGCCGACTCTAAGTCGCATTATTACATTATGAAAACGTACAAGTCCTAGGCGTGTTCAATCACAAATGCCATATAACAATTGTGTTCGCGGTGACAGCAAGCTTGCATCTCGCGGCCAGCGCGCGTACTGCGAGCTTGCACCTCGCGGCCAGCGCGCGGTCGGCAAGCTTGCACCTTGCGAACGACGCGTAGTTAGCGCGCTGGCAGCTAGCCGTAACCTAAACTCGAGGCGACCCCGTGCTGCAACCGTGCAGTTGCGGTGCTGGTATAATGTGCATTAACCTTAATGGTTCTACCACTTCAACCACTGCTACTCCCGAAACTACCACAAATGTCCGTGTTTGTGGTAGTTTGAGGAGAACCCGTGGTGTCACTCTCGCTATCATCGTCAGATAGAGTCTTGGTCACTCTCTGTTTCTTCTTGATTAGACTCTTGGGTTTCAGTACTGCTACCTGATATTACAGAAACGTGTTGAGATACTTGAACTAAAAGAGAATACATTTGGTAGCTCGGTAGTGAAAGAGACAATGACGGAAGTTAAGGCAATTCTTCATACTAAATCGTCCATTGACCTTTAAACGAACAGCATCTTGTAGACACTAACACTGTTCCTCAGATACTGCTTATCTTACAACAGTACGTTTAATTTACACCCACTCAACTACCTTTAAAGGAACTTAAAACAAAAAGGGGGTTGTAATCGGATTTCAGGAGCTGTTTATATAGCCATGCAACAAGCAAATGCAAAAGGTCAACTATAAATAAAGAGTATAATTATTACCACCACTTGCATATAATAATCGCGTTCCGTTTCCAACATCACGCGGTACATATTAATTAGTTAATTTTAATTTAATCCTTTAAATATATTATTTAATAATTTTTTTTTTTTTCCTTGTATTGATTGCACCGCTGTCAACAGCAGCATATAAATGTAATTAATTAAGATGTCTTGCAAAGCAGTTGAGTAACTTTTGTGGTGTAGGACTAATAAAGAATGTTCTACTCTACTCTATGTTTATCAAAATTGTACGTCTATGATTTTAATTATGTTCAAACCAACACATAGATCCCTGGGCAATAACGCCCAGTCCCACCAACATTGTAGCATTTAACATTAGCTAATACGTCCTGCAGTACCGACGACGCAACTATACGTGTCTTGTTCATACTCTACGAAGACTGAGGACATCGTAAAGTACATACGGATGAAGACCAACTGGACCTTGAGGGTGGAGAAGGTGGAGCGCGTTCCGACCCATCATTTGGAGACCTTCCTCAAGGAAAAGTTTTGGCCGAAAGGTGTGCTGTATCGGTGTTTCCGCGGCCGGCTACGCGACACCTCGCAGCGCAACACGACACTGTCACTTTGTGTGCAGTAGTTATTAAGTTCGTTGTATAAATTATGTATTAGTTTATAATTATTATTTTTATACTCATGTATGTGTTGTGTTTTATGGGCTTCAGTTGCCTGAAATAAAGGATAAATAAAAAATAGTAATTACTTCGGTCTCTTAATCGAAACGCACAACGCCGTAGTGCTTACGTATATTTACGTTATGCGGTGATGTACACGTAATCTTCTTTTGGCCATTTTTGACGTTTTTCATACGGTGATGCGTCCGATATCATATACCGCGGTGTTATAAGTTTCGATCAATAGACCAAAGCTTTACTAGATTCTTGTTAATAAATTATACTAATTGTACTTTGCTTTCACTAAATAGGTATAAGAATTTTCATAATCGATAAAATCCTTTCACAACACTTACAAACATTCAATTGACATATACTCAATTAACATACAAACTGGGCACGTTTCTGGACTACAGCGATGCGGAAGAATTCTTCAACGCCTAAGTGTATCTTGTTTTTGCATATTCATAATTATGTATATAGTTAGGTTTAGTAGTTTTTCTGATTTTGTTAATCTATCAGTTGTGACAGACAGACAGACTTAGTCACACCATAAGGCTTCCTTTTTTAACATTTTGGTACGGAACCCTAATAATAAACATACAAACAATTTTAATTCTTGCTATATCAAGCGTAGCTTTTAAATTTACCGCAAAGTGCCGCGCGGCATTTTGCGACAAATTTGAAGGCGCCGTAAAAGTAACCCTTCTGCATATTCTACTCAGTAGCACAGTCTCGAGTAGCCGGCACTCATTACGCGGGTCGATTGGACCCGTTTTTACTTTGCTAGTGGCCTTTTAATTACCGTCTAACCTGTAATTACTTGGTGTAAAGTACACGTAAAGCTAAGCGCGACGACACAAATTAGTACCTCGCTACGTTTTCTTTTACTGTATTTTATTAAAGTTGTGTCCGTGCTTGTGTGTCGACTTGTCTTGAAAGTGTTTTATTTTTTATTAGTTTGTTCCCCAAATATATTATTTATTTTATCATTGAATTATTATAACACCTTTACAGATACATATAGCTATAAAACTGGCTTCTGCCGTTAACTTCGCTTGCGTGTAAAATATTTCAGCACATGGTCTACTCGTATGCTAAGTTTAATTAAAACCAGAGTGCCAATTGGTTTTCTTATCAAAATCGCAATGAATAATTTAACCGATTTTAAAGCAATTCGCATTTGCATGCCAGTCGCAATTTTTTTTTTAATTCTGATAGGCACGCGCACTGAAACGTGGTCGCTTACAATAGGCCTCATCAGAAGGCTCAAAGTCACTCAAAGGGCAATAGAGAGGGCAATGCTTGGAGTTTCCTTGCGTGATCGAATCAAGAATGATGATATCCGCAAGAGAACCGAGGTTACCGACATAGCCCGAAGGATCGCCAAACTAAAGTGACAGTGGGCAGGGCACATTGCTCGCAGAACAGATGGTCGATGGGGCCGAAAAGTTCTGGAGTGGCGACCGCGTACTAAAAGACGTAACGTTGGAAGGCCTTCCACAAGGTGGACCGATGACCTGGTGAAGGTCGCGGGTAGCCGATGGATGCGAGACGCACAGGACCGGTCGTTGTGGCGACGCTTGGGGAGGCCTATGTCCAACAGTGGACGTCTTTCGGCTGATATGATGAGGTACGCGTTTGACCACTATCTCACCTGATGGTAATTAGCGATGAATTTGTTTTAAATGTATGGAAATTGAGGCATTTTTTGCAGATTGCAATTGAGATGCGAAAGCAAACGTTGCTTAATTTGCAGGATTGATCTTCTGTTCAGCGGGTCCAAAAAGGCCACTTTAGCAGAGTCAGCCAGCACATCAAACTACCCGAAACTGTAAAATTTTCCCAGTCAACCTTGAACCTACTACTATACCTAATCCAAAAATGTTTCTACTCAGTAAAATGATATTTAGAGTCTTACTTAAAATAACGATTTACTCTCATGTACAAAAGTGGCGATCTGTTCTATAAAAACAATAAGACTAAGTCTATCCTTAAATTATAATTATGACATATAGCTGGAAATTGTATTGAATTTTATTGTCATTTTTTGACATTTTAATTTTTACACTTAAATTATAATTATGACATTGAATATTGCTGATAATTTTATTTAATTAATTATATTGATGTTTTCATTTTTATTCCTTCATTATAATTATGACATTTAATAGTGCTGGAAAATGTATTGATCTAATTATTATTGACATTTTAATTTTGATATGACTATAATTTCTCAATTTGATTGTAAAATAATAATAATGTCTAATGCATGCTAATTTTTCACCAATTGCAATGCTTGTAAAAGGCTGCTAAGTCATAAGTACCTACTAATAAAACATAACACCTTCATACACTTGGTTCGCAATAAACGTTTTGACTTTAACTTTGACCTTGAACTAATGCGTTAGCGATAAAAATGAAAATGAAATTTGACAGATTGTTGTTTGGTTAATATTATGATCCTGATATGATTCTACTAAAGTAGCTTTTTTAGGCCCGCAGCTTTTATCACGTGAAAGCTAACAAACAGGTGGAGCTAATACTATTTACATTATTTAAGTAAATACATGGATAGTGTGTAATGGTGGATACATTACTGCAGCTTTTTTTTGCAAATAAAGGATTAATAAGTATTTCCAGGTTTAATACTACGCTACGTTTTCTAGAAAATTAGGTTTATATATTTTTGTATCATGAAAACATTTTGAGGAATGTGGAGTTGTCGAAGACCTACAACATTTATTGATGGAATGTGTCCAGTATGAGCCTCGTAGAAATAATTTAATAGGGTCCCTGAATTTGAA
Source organism: Lacanobia wlatinum (assembly GCA_947578705.1). Classification (NCBI taxonomy): domain Eukaryota; kingdom Metazoa; phylum Arthropoda; class Insecta; order Lepidoptera; family Noctuidae; genus Lacanobia; species Lacanobia wlatinum. The sequence goes on from OX388032.1 coordinate 5,375,921, forward strand.
CAGAACTGTACGTCTACCATGAGTTTTATCAATCTATACTCGCTAGCGACTGTAGCTAAAAAAATGTATGAAAACTTAGAAAAAAACAAGATTCTAACTGATTTTTTTAGTTGTTTACTAAGAAACAAGCAAGTTGCAAGTAAAACTTTAGTTAACAACTAAACAAATAAGTTAGAAACTTGTTTTTTTTTAAGTTTTCATACATGTTTTTAACTACAGTCGCTAGCGAGTATAGATTGTTAAAACTCATGGTAGACGTACGGATGTAGGCATGTACCACACAATTCTATCCCAACCAAATGGCGACGATGCAAAAGGTTTGTTCCAATTCATGGCTCACATCTTGTGATAGTAAAATAATGCTTAGGATACGATGGGACTGGCATACGCTATGCGTAAAAGCCCCTTTAAACGAATAAAGAAAAAAATAATAATATGAAAACAACTTTTTTATGCATGTTTTGCAACTGCAGCTGAAACTGGTAAACGTAGATAGATAAATAAAATCTACGTTACGTACACCAAAACGAGTTACACAACTCTTTCGCACTAACTTACTGGAAAATCTTTTAATCTGATAGGAGTTTTTCGCCATCTTTCATCTTTGACCTCAACGCATCGTGCAGTACAATGCCGATTGTGGATGTCGCTGCATCCCCGCAAAGGGGCGCGGCAGGCAGTGTCGGGGCAGCGCCCCCTCCCCGCGGGAGCACTCCTCGGCCCGTAACAACAGGCTGGTCATTGGGTTGCCTAGTGTCAGTGACAGATGTTGGCGTGCGCCTGCCATAATAAGATGGCAACGTTGTGTGACTGTTGTGTAAATACTGCAGGCACACTGCGACACTGTTCACTCAGTGCCGCCTCTTCACGGCACCTACGGCTGTCAGTCCACGCCGGGTGAAACCCCCAGTGACCTGGGGGAGGCCTAGCGAACCAGAGAGACGACCAGCGATGAGGGTGCGTACAAAGCCTTGTGAACGTAGGCTTAGATTTTACTTTCCGAAAATTGTTATCACCCATCAAACGTCTTATTATCTAAAGCCGCTCCGTTGGTCTCGCGGTCGCAAACGTGACTGCCGAGCATGGAGTCCTGGGTTCGATTCCCAGGTTATCATCATCATATCATCCGAATACGTCCACTGCTGGACATAGGCCTCCCCCAAGCGTCGCCACAACGACCGGGTCTGTTCGTCTCGCATCAATCGGCTACCCCCGACCTTTACCAGGTCATCGGTTCACCTTGTGGGAGGCCTTCCAACGCTGCGTCTTCCGGTACGCGGTCGCTACTCCAGAACTTTTCAGCCCCATTGACCACCTGTTCTGCAAGCAATGTGCCCTGCCTACTGCCACTTTAGTGTGGCGATCCTTCGGGCTATGTCGGAAACCTTTGTTCTCTTGCGGATATCATCATTCCTGATTCGATCACGCAAGGAAACTCCAAGCATTGCCCTCTCCATTACAATTTGAGTGACTTTAAGGCTTCTTATGAGGCCCATTGATTAATTCCCAGGTCGGGAAAAAAGTATTATTGGTTTTTTTCCATTAGGAATTTCAGTGCAACAGCCCGTTCTACGTGTCTACGTGACCCAAGAGTCAGCACATCGACCAATCTTGCGCTTCTCGCTTCCAGCGTATTCCCGAGACCTTCACCAGGTCATCGGTCTCAGTCACGTAAAAAATCGACCAAGTGCAAGTAAAGAAAGAAAGAAAAAATTTTTATTTGGGACTCGCACATAAACAGACAGATGTAAAATAAATTAAAACTAAAAGTAGTCTATTACTTAATCAATAATAAATTTAGTCTGTGCGAGGCCAAAAAGGTCCCTATCTCAGCATAGGCTGCGAAATTTAATAATAAATAACACAGCGCTGGTTTTATGATAGAGCCTGTGATGCCACGGACGCAGTAACGTAACACATACTAAAAAAATCTCATCTTAAATATAATAGAAACAGATAAAATAAATAAATGATGAAAAAATTCAATTCAAGTCGGACTTTCCCACGAAGAGTTCCGTATCATAAACCAAAACCAGCAACCAACAGGAGCCCCTTTTATTTATTATTTAATTTAATTTTTAGGGTTCCGAAAAAAATAACGGAGCCCTAATAGGATCACTCGGGTGTCTATCTGTCTGTCTGTCCGTCTGTCACAGCCAGTTTTCTCCGGATCCACTTGACTGATTCTGTTGAAATTTGGTACACATATGGACTTCTATGATCCAAACACGGATGCGTTACGTAAATTATTATTTTTTTTAGCATGGGGTTCACTTTTGGGGGTCAAACTAGAAAATTTAAAAAAAAAAGTTTTTTGAACAATATCGGGTGACATATCAAATGAAAGGGCTTACTGTGAGGATTTTAATTATATTTTTTTCATAATTTTAAAATAAATGGGTTAGAAGTCATTCAAGAAATTAGACGAAAAATGACCATTCCCCCCCCCCCCCTTATCTCCGAACCTACTGAGCCTAAAATTTTGAAAAAATGGAGATAATAGATCTTTACCTAAAGATTACAGGAAAACCTATTAGAAGTCTGTAGTGTTAAAATAACATGTTAAAAAAAATTAATTCGTTCGGAACCCTTTGCACGCGAGTCCGACTCGCACTTGGCCAGTTTTTATTATTTGTAATCATAGCGGCAATAGAAATACACACTCTGTGAAAATTTCAACTGTTAACCTATTACGGTTCTTGAGATACAGCCCACTGACAGACAGACAGACGGACGGATGTACGAACGGACGGATGGACGGACAACGAAGGCTTAGTAATATGGTTCCGTTGGTTACACTTCGGGTACGGAACCCTAAAAAGCTAACTCTAAAATCTTTTCAAAGTAAAAATAATTTAAATCTGTGTGAAAACATATCGGCATCGCAGATGCACGTGACATGTAATTTAACAACCAATATGTTCAATATTAATGGCGACTAATTTTAAAGCGAGTGGTTTAACACAAACCGTTTTATAATAAAATGATTTATATTTTTAGAGGACATGATTTATTTAGGTACTTTCAATAGATAGGGGTTAGTTTATTTAGGATGAATTTTTGAACTTAAAATATTTAAGAAAATGCTATAGTTTACGTACCTGAGTTTTATTTAGTACAATTCAGTTTTTAAAAAAGATTTTTAGTTAAATTTTATTCATTGATATTCAAAAAACTACAACTCAGGAACTTTTCGTAAAATAGAACAAGTTGCGAAATTTTGAGCTTATTATGAAGGAAGTAGTCAGTTAAGAATGTGATTTTCTAATAACACAATAATTTACTAATATTTAAAGACACAAGCTAAAAAATTAAAAGGTGAAAACAGGATCGCAATAAACACAGTTTTTATTATTTAGGAATGGGCTTTCTCTTGACCTCGATCACGCCTGTTTCGAAAACTAAAATTACATTTTTTTTAAATATAAATAACAGCTGCAAAGCAAGCTCGGCCTTCAACAAAATAATAAAACTCTACTTCACCTTTATTAACCGGAGTTAATTATTTTTTGCTTTTCAGTTTTTTCGGAGATTTAATTTTTTTGTTTAAAAGATTTTAGAAGGTCAATCGAAAAATATAGAATATATTATATGTGCTGGTAAGGACCAAGAGTTTCAAGGGTATGTTATGTAAATTAAAGAACAAGGGCTGACAAGGTTTCAATTCACCAAGAAACCAGTCTAACACAGGAATTTCGTGCTACCAACAACCCAGTTGGGTTGTGGAGGTTAATGGTCATGGAGGAGGTAAGACTAGAAGTCAAACTCAACACAGTTGAGAACAACACCGTCGAATAGTTTCCACTAATCTAACTAGCCAATATCGACAATTAATCACCACGACCTCCTGACTGAAAATGTCAAAAGAAAGCAATAAAGTGTATGTTTAAGGTATGATTAAAACAAAAATTTGGCGATTTCTTTTTTAGAGTTCCGTACCTGGGGGGCTACTCTCTAAGCCCGAAGTCCGTAGTTTTGGGCTTAGTTGCGAGCGTATTCTACTCCGTATCACCTACGATTAGTCCCGAACCCGAACTAAGAATGAATGACAACACGATTTGTAAGTAAGTGACAAATTATGTTGTCATTAATTCTTAGTGGTTAGTTGATACGGAGTAGAATACGCCCGCAACTAAGCCCGAAACTACGGACTTCGGGCTTAGAGAGTAGCCCCCCTGATGGGTAACCAACGGAACCCTATTGCAAAGCCTCCCTTACTTAAAATGTTAGTTAGAATTTTTAATGGTTAGCCCGCCACACATTCCCAACCACTGCAACTCTTGAAAGCCAGAATCAACAGTGGCGACTACCAGAAAAACGCCGAGCTAATGAAGCCCGACGAGTCCCAGAGAAACCTCTGGGACTCGTCGGGGTGGATCCTGCAACGAAATTAATCAGAAAAGTACAGCGGAGGAGTAGGAAAAAATATATATATAATTTCCACTTCCCTCCTTATCAAGCAGGAGACAAAATAGAGAGCTGGGCCAATAGGCACCAAGGGACATATACAACTGGGTTAAGCCCAGTTGCCAAGTACCACGGATTACATATTAACACTAAAACTAATGGGTCCTAAATTGTGAGCTACTTTTGATTCCAATAATAGGTATGGCAAAATCGCTTTAACGCACGGAAATTTGTTCTGGTTACTACAAGGTCCGTGTAGTAAACTACTCCAGATGTAACCTGAATACTATCTACTACTTTAATCGTTACCTGACGATATATTGTCCCACACTTGGGAACATTTGTATGAAACAATGAAACCGCAAACAGCCCAGTTGTATGAAATTCTTTCTCTTTTCCTACATTTTCAACAAAAACTGACCATCATATTTCCTGGCAGTGTTAGTTAAAACAATGAAACCGCAGCAAATAAACGTCATTCAGTGATCGTTTCCAGCTTAGTTAGTTGGTGGCTTTTGTGGCCGCGGTCTGCGGTTGCCGCCGACTGTACAGTATTTAATAAAATCGTTCTAAAATGCAATCAAATCGATAGCAGCTTTGTTTTGAATACGTTTTGTTGTTGACAATACACGTGACCGTGTCGCATAGGCAGGTAACAGGGGTCCTATTCCACTATTTTTTAAGTGATCTTTGAGGACAATGCAGCTAAAATAATACTACTGTACGACTAATAATTATTACACTAAAAAGTGATCAGCTCTACCTACCCCAGATTTTTGTGTGAAATACTGTCCTAAGTGCCAATTTCAAGCAAAGTTCTCGTAAATAGTATATAAGTGTTATTCTAGCTGCATCGTCCTCACATATAGTTCACTAGCAATTCGCCCGCGACTTCGTTCGCGAGGGTTTAGTAAGTACTCCTCGAACTTCATCTGCTATAACTCCCTCTTTACAGGGTAATGTTACGATAAATTAGTTATTAATAGACTCAACGTAGGGCAATTCGATCTTACCGCAACATTTTTCATACTTAGAGCATTTTATACCCTCCGTAACTTTAAACGAAAGGTCAGATTTGAATAATTTAAAATGTAATTTACATGTACATAATCAATCTTAATTATCTAACCATTAAATTGCCTAAGGATTAATATCACGATACCAAAATCACCACTATTCCATTCCGCCCGGGTTGGATTGAATTATTTGAACAAAAAGCGGTCATTGCGACTTAACCATAATAGACAGACAAATACCCTCGCGAATTTTTTTATGGGTAATAGTGAGTACTTTAATTATGTAGCACATTATTTTTATCTATCATCAATAGTTTACTCATCGCACGCCAAATAATTTATTTTATGGGCAAAATTATGCTACTTTCGGTTCCATTATTGCAATTTTCTTAAGGATCTCTAATTTTTTTTGAAAATATAACACAGCCTATGTTCATCAGAGATAATTTAGTATTCCAATGGTGAAAGATCAAATCAGTTCAGTAGTCTTTCCTCTTTATAATATTAGTGTAGAAGAGTAAATTAATGTATTTACCAAATTTTGTAAAACCAGTGACTATGTTGTTTCTTGACTTTATCGTAAGAATATACATCAGATTTGACGTAGGCACCTTCAATAAAATCTTGGCTCAGCCAAATAACGATGATGCGAAGAGTCTGTTTAGGTTCATGGCCCAGATATGAGTAATTTGTATTTAGGGTACGATGGGACTGACATACGCATTGCGATTTTAAATATCCCTAAATAAATAAAGAAAAAAAAGAGTATACATACCTTTTGAATGGACACTAGTTATTTCATGCCTGTACTCGTATATTCTTTTAAAACTGGAAATGTTGACATACAAAAGTGCCTTTTCATGGTCTAATTGATTTCGACTTTGGTGTACAATAGGTTCGCCTTTAGTGTGGGACGCTACTTGTGTCGATACTCTTGCGCCATCCCATCTTCCTAGCTCGTCGTGCTGTGCTGGTACTGCCGCTGCGGCTGCTGAGAACCTCGAGCGGCGGAAATATAATAACCTTGTTGGCAATTATATTTTTGAGCCGTTTGGGGTTGAAACTCTTGGACCGTGGGGTCCGAGTGCTCATGCCTTATTTAAAGATCTTTCTAAACGCTTAGTTGACATTTCGCGTGACCCAAAGGCTGGTTTTTACCTCGGACAGAGGATAAGCATTGCCATACAACGTGGCAATGCCGCCAGTCTTTTTGGCTCACTTCCAGTGGACAGCGATGCGGACTTTTTTGACGCCTTATTTTAGTTAGGATATTTTATTTTAAGTGTATATATTTAGTATAGTTTAATTGAATAAAGACATTTTGTTTTTGAATCGATGAATAACAATAACATTCAACCATAGGTTCCACTACTGTTTCTAATTTGTCTAATAACATAATATTGAAATTTTAAAATTTAATTTATTGGATTTTTTTTTTAATTTAACTTATTGATGGGAATTTAATTGATTGGTTTTAATTTAATTTGTGTGTGTTTTAGTTTCTTATTTAATTTATTTATTTTATGATTTTTGTGTAAAAATTAATTATTTATTTCTTTAATATTATGCCTTACCCATAACGATTCATAGCAATACATTTCAAGTTTCGACCTTTACAAGAACCTTAATCCCAAGAACGAAACCAATACTTTTTACATCAACTATAATTTCCGCAAAGACTCTTCGATTACACTTTTTATTCCACTCTCATATAAAACAGAATGAAAGGAAAAAATATAAAGGAAACATACGTCTAAACGCGAGAATGAGTCCAAAACTCATTTCCGCTGTTTCCTCACAGTGATGTCGCGTAAAGTTTTCAAATTTCATTTTCTGACCCACTAAATTCTTATTTCATATATAAATGAACGTTTAAGTCTTGCTGTGTTATTAAGTTCTCTGCTTCGTTGCTCGAAAGAGTTATGGGAATACCTTTTCATTGTCATATGTGGTCGTAATTATGATGTTTTAACTGGGTAAACATTTTTTTTACTATTTATAGGCACGCGTTTGACCACTACCTCACCTGTTGGTAAGCGATGATGTGGTCGAAGATGGAGCACGCTTGCCTAAAAGTAACCTATTCACTCTTGACTTAAAGACTCTCAGAATGTAGCTATCAGGAAACACAGACTCCGTCAGGGAATTCCACTCCTTAGCTGTACGCACTATGAATGCCGCCGGCGCGATTCCCTAAGGGAACTGTTTAAGGATATTAACATCATGACGGTACCTTGTCAATACATATATGAAAACATTATGTATGTTCGGAAAAATCTTCATCTTTTTAGTAAAATTAGTGATAGGCATAATTTTAATACTAGAAATCGGAACAAATTAGATCAACCCCGATTCAGATTAGCTAAAGTACACACTTCTTTTATGGGGTACTGTGTTAAATTTTATAATAAAATACCACTTAATATTCTCGAACTGAATGAGAGAAAATTTAAAACATGTATAAAACGCACATTATGTAGACAAGCATATTATAAACTGGAAGATTATGTCCTTGATAAAAATGCTTGGCTAAATGCCGGTCCTGCTCCACAGCCACAGCAGCATGGGTCCACTTGTTAGGTTTTCGATAATTGGAAGAAATGCTTACCCTTTTTTTGTTCTCCTATACAATCATTTATTTATCATTTCTTTGCATTATTGTATTAGCAAAGTATACACAATAAAGCAGCCTTCTTTTTTTTTTCTTTTCTTATTTACTTGAAACCATAGTTTTGTATAACGTAGAAGCATATTTTCAATTTTTTGTAAATGTGAGCACTATGGAGCCATTTACATATGTAATTATAGATTTCGTTATTAAATTAGTTTAACATGAACGAGCGTGGCAGTTGAGAGCTTGTCATGCTCACACAAATGTTTTGCTGATGGTGGCGCGTGTTTTGGATCATTTGATTCCCTTCAAAATGGTTGAGTTAGATGGTGCTGATGCACGCGTCATGTTCGTGAACGGGCGCCGTCAGTTGAAACTGGTCATCTCTTACCTGCCACTGGCTTATTTTAATCTGTACCTGCATTTTGAATTGTTTATGTTTTCTTGTTCTTTGCATTGTCCTCACATATAGAAGCAATCAATGTTAATGTTAAAAAGATTTTTGTAACACATCACATGGTTTAAAAGAGTGTCCGTGGAGTTTCTTGCACGTTCTTCTCCATAGAGATCTACGCTTTGGAACGTGCAAATAGCTTCATGTTTTTGACTGACCGACTTTGACAATTCAAAAGTGCCTGTAAATGGTTTATTTGAAATATACGATTTGATTTGATTTGATTTGATTTGAATGAAACATATGTAATTGTATGGATAAGTTTTTTTGACGACATTATTTACGTACCTGCATTCCTTCTGAGGTTTTCAGGTAGAAATAAAAATAAAAATTAAAAACGGGAAGTGCGAGTCGGACTCTGTCGCACACGACGGGTTCCGTACTGCAACCATAACCGAAAAATACACGTTTCTTGTATACCTTTTAAATTCTTAATTTAATTTTTACTGTTTTCTTGTTATAGTGGGTGTAGAAATACACACGTGAAAATTTACTACCTATAAAGGTACATGAGACACAGCCCGCTGACAGACAGACGGACGGACGGACAGCGAAGGCTTAGTAATAGACTCCCGTTGGTTACCCTTTGGGTAACGGAACCCTGAAAAGGAGAGGCAAAATAACTGCGTTACCCCTTGTTTTGCAGATATCCAGGTTATGATTACTTACCACCAGGTGGGTCGGCTGCTTGTTTGCTACTCTCAATAAATCTGCTTTGCCTTTTCCCAACTATGCTTGAGTCGACTTCCAGTCTAAGTGGATGTTGCTGAGTACCAGTCTTTTATAAGAAATGACTGAAACTATCTGACCTTCACAACCTAGTAACAGCAACCCTGTGTCAGATTTTCTGGCTTCTGACTACCCGTACCTAACGTCTTTCAAATATGTATTAGATCAACCCCCACCATAGTATTCTTTGTTGCAGACATTAGATGAGAATCAAAATCCCCACCGATACACAAAATATTTATATTATAATTTACTTTATATATTTTAGAAATGTTTGAAATTTTATCTAACTAAATCCGAGGAATCTTCTCTGCATCAAATGAAAAGGACTGGACATTGCTACGTCGTAGCCCACGCGATTACGTCACAGCTACGCCACTTCGGTGATAGCTACGCCGTAGCCCGTAGCGCTAGTTGCAGATAATCCACTGCGCGTCCAGTCATTTTTTCATTTTATGGTAAATAAGCTCGTAATTTTTTGTTATTTTTTTTTTTACTATTTATAGGCTCGCGTTTGACCACTATCTCACCTGATGGTAAGCGATGATGTGGTCGAAGATGGAGCACGCTTGCCTAGAAGTAACCTATTCACTCTTGACTTAAATACTCCCAGGTTATAGCTATCAGGGAACACAGACTCCAGCAGGGAATTCCACTCCTTAGCTGTACAAAAAAAAATAATGTAAATAAATAAAAATATTATTATTTGCCAAATAAATAGTTATTTTCATCAGCAACGAATTAATAAGTTCAGCTAGACGCTCTCCGCAAATCGTGACTCTTTGCCAATTGCAAAGAGTCACCATTAAATACTGTAGTAACCCTACCTACTTGAGTGTTGAGAGAGCACTAACATTTAAGAATCAGAGCTTAAAGACGAAGACAAAAATCGGGTCTCATAATAATTAACTCAGGCGCCTAAATGCTACCCGGGGAGCTCTACCTCATGTTTTTCGAACTACCGGTCTAGCACTCTGCATCACTACGGGCGAATATACGTGACCAGTGTGGCACCATTCCGCCCACGCCAAGGACGTGGATGTTGTCCTTAACGAGACATGCTGTCACCGGCTACCTCAAGCCGACCCCGATCAGCCTATTATACCCCACAGCACCTCCACAAGTCAGAAGAGAAGTTGCTAGTGCAGTCAAAAAACGAAAACAAGAGTGTGACACTAGAAACGTACTATTTGGTGCACAACTTCCAACCCAAAGACTAGCAGACACAGCTTCCTCAAATTTATATATTTATTAAAACTTTATGCACAAGTAAAAAACACTGTACAAAGGCGGACTTAATGCCTTAGGCATTTTCTACCAGTCGACCTTAGGGTGGTGCAGAGAAATTATGGCAGGTGCAAATTAAAGAAAAGAAAAAACAGACACAGAAAAAAAAATACAACCATAAATACAAAAATACATACACACATAAATAAAATTTACAACGTTATTAAGAGAGAACGAAACCAACGAATTAACGCTGTGAGGATTCTACCAACTTCTTGCGAATGTGCTCACGTGCCTTCACCTTAAAGGACAGCCGACTCAAATCACAGTCTCGCTTTCAGGAAACCCAACTGACGATCGCTATAAACTGCGCCAGGACACTTTCCGTCAACCATGAACTATTTACCACCAAGCGAACATCTTCCTGCAGGTTCTAACCTTCCGTGGTTCACTTGGAAGTCCCTGAACCACCCCAGAATGCAAGTAGGAAAGTGTTATCTCAACCTCGCATAGTGGGGCTACCGAGATGGATCAACTGCAGAGTATGGACGTGGAGCTGAGTCACAAACCATGTTCAACCTCGTATCTTGCCCTCTGTGCAACATGCAGCCTAAGTGACGTATGTTCTGCCACCAACGATGCCGTGGAAGTGGCAATGTTTTGGATCACCCTTAATTCTCTTCTTCTCTTGCGTTACACTCTTGACAGAGTGATCGTGGTCGTATCTCCATGGGTAGTGGCTCGCTTCACAATCTTTCGCCACTCGTCGCGCATTGCTGCCTTACTGGAACATTCTTGGAGAGGACCACCCAGTGCCGATTTCATCAGGTCCGTCCACCTCATGGGTGACCTGCCTCTGGCCCGTACACCCTCAACTCGTCCCTGTACCACCAGTCGCTCAATCGATGACTCATCACGACGCGATAAGTGTCCGTAGAAGGTGAGTATACGAGATTGCACTATAGACGATAGACGCCGTTTGATGCCGAGTTCTTGGAGTATGGATTGGTTGGTACGGAACTCTGTCCACATTACTCTAAGCATTCATTTCCAACATTCCAGAGCATCTGTACCCTTCTTGTCACTTTCTCGCAGGCATTCTTATTTAAACAAATAAATAATAAAAGTTTATTTTGGAACAATAACAACTGTCACGCCAGCGACACGAAGAAGAAGAAGGATAAAGCTTTAAATAAAGAGAAGTATGTTGCGGCTTCTGACCAAAAGCCTAAGCCGTTGACATCAGCATTTACGCGATATATTCGCTTATTGTCGTTACGTTATTTTTATTGATTCTGTTTTCACCAGTGTTTTAATATTTTTTATATCTTTCGATAAACTGATTAGATAATATTTTTTATACTTCCTTAGGGTTCATTTTCATTATAAGTTAAGATAGAAAACATGTCTATTTGGCGCACTCAGTAACATTGTGTGCCTCACGGTTGCGCCCAATAGGTTCAGTTCAGCAAAATGCCAGACAACTAGAATTTGTGCGACGTGGTTTAACCCCTGTAAATATTTCAAGTTTCTAGACTCAGAAGTTTTGGCCATACGTAGTCTTTCAGTATATAAAAGATTTTTTTTCTAACAAATAAATTAAGGAGAGGTTGACTTAATAGAATCCACACTGATGTGAAAGATACCTGCTCTAAATATTACGAAAGCGGTAACTTGTTCAATATGCTAGGGACTAGCGGCGAGTGATAACTTATGCAGACGCGAGGTACGTTGCATCAAGCACTGCTAATGCATCTTCTAGTAACTTTAACATTACATAAAATCGGTGAGGTTACTTGATAAACTAAAGGGATTGAGGTCCTGCTCCGCTATTGAAACAAAACTGATAAATGTTAGTTGGGAGGCTGTTAACACAACTTGGCGTAATAGGTTTTTATAGACCCTTCAAATACCCAGCGTGGGGTGCTTCTGTGAACATGTAAAAAATATTGATTCTTTTGGAACCCTTAGAAATAATTTATCTTCTACAGTTGCATGTCTTTGCTGACAGACAGGAACTACTGAAGATAGAAAAAAGAAATACAAGTCTCTTGGAAGAAGTGAGCTACCAAAAAAGCTATAAAAACGCAGCTTTGCTGCAGATTCTCAAGTCGGCCAAATAATTTGCAAGCCAATGAAGATCTACTTAACAAAGGGATTTTTCATCAACAATTTCCTGATCATTTTCAGAATATCGTAGAGTATCCCAAATATATGTTTATTTTAAAAAAGCCTGTGTGCCATAAATTACTTTTATATTCGATTCAGTATGCCGCTGCCATAAATGTCATCGGAGGGGCAAACGACACCACTGGGGGCGGACTGTATCAGCTGCCGTTGGCAGCGTGGTGCAAGCTATGAGATGACGGTATTCTGTTACCGCAGGACGCTATGCCTATAGCATCACGTTAGATACTTAGAAATGAAACAACATTTGGTATCCAAGGAATACATTATATTCGGTGTCTGCCTTAGAAGCGAGCTACTACAGGACATGACTGACGTTTAAAAACAAATGTACTTCATACCTGCTTGTCTAACAGCAAGTGCAAACAAGGAGGTTCACATGGTTCACAGTATCTTAGTTTTCTGTAAAAAATAAAAAAAAAACAAGGAAAATGATGCTATAAAGATGATGCCCGTTGCTACAGAAATCATCATCTTTCCCTTATCCTCATTTATACGGTGATCGGATCAGTTTTTAGGCATGCTTCAGAAAACCAAAAGAAAGGCCCACCAGAAATTATACCATAACTCTATTCTTCTTCTTGTTATGACCTTTTCATGTTGAACACCAGAACTTTAAGACATTAGGTTAATCTACTCTTTTGGCTTTTTATAGACTGAGCTACAAACACTACCTATTTAATTAGAACCTATTCAGTAACCGTTACAAAATTGGTCCTAGATAGTGTTATGCTACATCAACAGCTTTACCAAAAAGAAAATTGAAAAAAAATAAGATCTGAAACGCTCTCGCTCACATATTGCGCCACACATAAAATGTGCACCAGCAAAAATCACTTTAATATTTTATCGGAAATAACGTTAAGTTTCTCAAATTACCTTAACTACATTATTATACCTACTGCATTTCCATCGAACCATTATTTCCAGGCCGGGAAAAGAATGGAAAATGTTAAAACCATCCACTATCATGCAATTCGATATTACTTTGAAGGTTGGTTGATTTATAGTTTAAGTCGTGATGGAACAGCCTTGAACTGGTTTGTGATGGGGATTCAGCGCATTTTCATAATGACAGCTATGCTGCTCTCATCATTATAGCCTAAGATCCCATTCATTTAATGGATGAAACGAAAATGTCACATTAATGTCATGCTAACTCAACTTAAAGTAAGTCATTATTGCCCTGCGGGTTATAATGAAATTTTGTACAGTATTATTGCCTGGAGGTCAATAATGTGATTCAAATTTGGAATTCAACTTGGAAACCGACGGGTACGATCGGAACGGTCTCTTCATGTAGGTGTGAAAAATAGAGTATGCTCCTCTGGGACAAAAGTATCCTCCTTGGACTAGTTTGAATCCCCTCGCTGCATTCAGGATACTTGTATTTAAGTCTAAACTCTCCTCGCTGTACTCGGGAGTTAACTTTCGAATCCTTCATTAGGTTCGGGATTCAATATGACGCCCGTGACATAAGACACTGCTTTCTGCCCTCGGTGCATTATCTACTATTATATCATAGGAGACGATTCACGGTCCCTAGAAAATTTACCCAGCTCCGGCGCATATTCTTCATATCTCATATTATACACATAGACGAAGAAGAGTATTTTGAAATAAAAAAAAACAATATGGCGGAGAAAGCGTCGTCGTATTTTATGTGAGGTATCAAAATAAAAGGCTCAATGAGAAGATTTTCAAAAGTGTCAGTCACTTAATTCGTGAAAAAAGAAATAATTGGTATCAAAAAGATCTTAATTATTAATCAATCAATATTTGAGGACTTCCAAATAAAAACCACTACAAATTATAAAATAACGAATTTATTCTATAGTCTTCATACTTTCGATTGGTATTTTGTCTTACGGATGATCTTTATATTATATTTTTTACGGATGAGCGCAATGTTTTAGAAAAAAAACCATTGAAATTTTAATTAACATTATAGTCATCACAGATTTTTTTCAGACAACCCACTCGCAATATTCGCATCTTGTTTTTTAAACCCTTTCTATTTGATAGGAAATAATAATCATACGTTAAACGGATTGGTTAAGGTCGCTTGCTACTCGGATTACTGACAGAAAAATGGATTTATGTACTGTGTGCTTTGAGAACTTGACCGCACTGCCGTGTGTTTAGTTATCTTTATTGTAGGTACAGCCTAATAAGAAGTATCTTGGTTAATAAAGATCTCCACATAGCCATAATTTCAAGACTGAAACTATCAACGACTCACATATAACAATAACATCCAAGTAGTTAAGTCTTTAATAATATAAGGTGTTCATAACATGCTACAAATAAAACTCTTTTCACCATAAAACAAAGGAACATCTCCACCCGAATGTCATCTCCCTATCTCGCATATTAAATTGATTTAACCCAAGTTTTAACTTTCAGTTTGTCTTGCTGTTAAACTGTCATGTGTTGGAGTTAGCAAGTATTTATGTAGGCGAACTTCGTGTATATACAAAATAAATAAACGAAATGGAGATTGAGTTTGTGAAGACATTTAAATAGTTTTAGTATTACCTCTACAGTGGATTCGTTGCAGCATGGTATTAACAGTCATTTCATCAGAACCCGAACAATCAAACAATGCATGTATCGTTTCTCATTTTACAGCAAAAGTTAATTCAGGACTGTTAAGTCTTCATATCCGTCTTAGAAATTGTTATAATACAGTTACAGTGGCAATTGAACTCATTTTTCGTTTTATTCTGCACAGTTGTAACTTTTTTTTTGTTTATCCTTGGCACCGTTTTTTAACCCCCGAACAAAAAAGAAGGGTGTTATAAGTGTGACCGCTCTGCATGTCTGTCTGTGGCACCGTAGCTCTTAAACGGGTGAATCGATTTGGATGCGGTTTTTTTTATTTGAAAGCAGTTTTTCTAGCAATGTTTCTTAGACAAGTTTTATCAAAATTGGTTGAGCCGTTTGAAGATCATCAGCTCTTTTCTAGTTGATGAAGGCATTAAATCAGCTTTTACGGGTCTGATCAATCCGAAATTTGGTAAGAATACCCAACTCCTCACGAAGTTACAGCAGCGGTATCGTGTTTGAACGCACTGGAATGGTTTCAATCAACAGTTTATATTTAGATAGTAACCTTAACCTGATGCTGAAGCATGTCCTGAAATCCGCAGGATACCCAACTCCTCACTTACTTACAGCAGACCTTCCGTTTTCGTATTCATTTAAATGGTCGCAACGAATCTATATCTATTCTAATATATAAAGCTGAGGAGTTTGTTTGTTTGTTTGCTTGAACGCGCTAATCTCAGGAACTACTATACTGGTACGATTTGGAAAATTCTGTCTTTTTAGATAGCGCATTTATCGAGGAATGATATATCATCACGCTAAGACCCATAGGAGCGGAGCAGACGAAGTTGCGCGGGTCAACTAGTAGGTTATAAATAGATTGTGATCAGGGTCTGATGATGAAGCAGTAAAGAGAAATGAGTGAATACATTGGTGAGAGATGCAAAGCTACTTTTCAATGTTGTAGGATGTAGAGTCGTTTAGGTGAGTGTACATCCAGTAGCGTAGCTAGCATGGGTGACACCCGGGGCGGATAATGTCGTGTCACCCCACAAATGAACTACCCCCCCCCCCCAATTATGAGTGGCGCCTTTGGCCTTTCGTTTTTGTGACGGTAAACGTAAGCCATTTTTTGGAAGAGGGGGAAGGTGTGCATTTGCGCTGCAGGTTTTTATTTTCAGGAATGTTCTAAAATCATACTTACATACAAAACCTCGAAAATAAGTGATTATTTTGATTTTGTTTTCATCTTTATCTAAAGTAAATATTGTTGAGTAATGCAATAAGATTAAAAACTAAGATAGGCGGAACACAAGAGCGAGCAAAGCAAGCTCGTATTTTTTGCATCCCACCTCGAATAAGTTTTAGTTTTAACCGACTTCAAAAAAAGGAGGCGGTTCTCAATTCGATTGTATTTTTTTTTCTTTTGATCATTCATACTTAAATAGAGTAATTTTATGGAGCGGTGCAAGAAATCTCACTAACTGAGAAAAGGCAGAACACAAGAGCGAGCGAAGCGAGCTCGAAATTTTTGATAAGTGGGGATCCGGATAGCAACTTTATGGACTGATGCTCATAATTGAGAGAGAGTAGAACATAAGAGCGAGAGAAGCGAGCTCAAAAACTTTTTACATCCCACCTTGCTAACAAAGATAACAAAACCTATTTGTTATCTTTCGATCATTCATGCTTAAAATAAGTTGCTTTACGAACTGATAAAAGAAAGCTCATTAACTAAGAGACGGTTGAACACGAGAGCGAGCGAAGCGAGCTCGAAAATTCATGGACCCCGGAAAGGTTTTATTTTCTTTCGATCATTCATAACATACTTAAATGGAAGTAACTTAATGGTCTAATGCAAGAAAACTCATTAATTGAGAGAGGGCAGAACACAAGAGTGAGCGAACCGGGCTCAAAAATTCATGCACCCCAACTCGTAAAGGTTTTATTTCCTTTGGATCATTTCATACATAAACATAGTAATTTCGTTGAGTTATACAGAAACGCTCGAGAGCAAAGAGAGTGCAGAATGTAAAAGCGAGCGAAGCGAGCTCGATATTTCTCACACCCCACCACGGACGGGTTTCATCATGTCGTCCGTTAAGGCATGACACCCGACCGTAACAAAAAGTCAACGAACGAGTGTCATCCCTCCAGCCTAAGTACAGAAAACCTGAAGAACTAAAGAAATTTTAGCACCTCATCTCGGAATATTTTTATTGTATTTTGATCATTCAAACTGAAATTAAAATTTTTTGTTGATTTATACAGATAAGCTCAGGAAGTCAGAGAGTCCAAAATGCAAGAGCGAGCGAAGGGATCTCAAAAATTTTTACACCCTATTTCGAACAGGTTTCATTGCGTCAAACGTTGAGGAGTGCCACCCGATAGTGACATAAATCAGTCAACGAGCTGTCGGGTGTCACCCCTAAACGGGTGTCACCCGGTGCGGGTCGCCCCCTCCGCCCCTCCCCCTCGCTACGCCACTGTGTAGATCATAATGTGGATGGATGGAGAGGGAGAGGAAGGCCAAAAAAAAAGATAGATAGATTGTGTGAGGAGCAATATGAATGAAAAGGGAGTTAGTGATAGCGTGACGGCTGATAGGACAGAATGGAAGTAAAAAACATGTTGCACCGACCCCAAGTAACATGGGATAAGGGCAGGAAGAGGATGAGATCATAGGTTTTCTGGTAGTAACTATTAGGTAAATTAAGTTTAAAAAGCATGAAATAAAAATTTAATTGAAAATTAAAAAAAAAAACCCCGACTGGAAAATAACTTCGCATCATCGATCGCTTCGGGGGACCGCTAATAATATAGAGGTACTTAACAAACACAAAAATTTGCGGTCTCACGAGGCGAAGACGCTTGGCCCAAAAAATCGTACCTATATTTAATTAAAAGGATCAATACGTATAATTTTTTTCACTTTTTAAATTTATTTTTTAGTCGGGGTTTTTTTTAATTTTCAATTTAATTTTTATAACTCTAGTTAAGATTACAAGCCATATAGATCATAGATTTTCAGAGCAGTTCTCATCACTACTTGATAAAAAAATAATCATCATTTTATCCCTACCCCAATTGTATACTTCTTCTATAATTCTCGTTAATCGTCATCTCATCAGTGTCACCCTGTCTTCATCATTTTCCTGCCCTTATCCCAAGTTACGAGTACTGGGGTCGGCGCAACACGTTTCATTCTTCCATTCTGTCCTATCAGCCGTCACGCTATCACTATCTCCCTTTTCTTTCATATCGCTCCTCACACAATTCATCCATCTTCTCTTTGGCCTTCCTCGCTTCCTCTCCAACCATCCACATTTATATTCATAACTCTTTTAGTTACATGAATTCATCCCTCCTCTTTACATGAGCATACCAAGACAACCGGTTCCCAAGCGGATGGAAAAATTTAAAAAAATCTATCACTGGCGCCACTTTTAAACTATCTACAGTATCACCCTTTCTTCCTATGCTTACATCCAGAAGTTGGATAATAGTAACGAATTAAAAAAGAACCTTTTTGAATGCGTTACCTCCGTATAATTGTTGAACCAGTTTATAAATGGTCAAGCTTTGTCTATGATTTAATCTATACTTAATAATATATAAAGCTGAAGAGTTTGTTTGTTTCTCCGGAACTTCTCAGGAACTACTGGTCCGATTTAAAAAATTTTTTCAGTGTTAGATAGCCCATTTATCGAGGAAGGCTATCATCACGCTAAGACCAATAGGAGCGGAGCAGTAATGAAAATTGTGACGCAGACGAAGTTGCGCGGGTCAACTAGTTCTAAATATAACTTACAATGGAGTTAAACTACACCTTTCGGGTCTAACCAAACTATAATTTATTTACAAACACCAACACTTCTGCTTACGTTTCAACTAACAATACCCATGGAAGTACAGTAAACAGAATATAAAGAGGTGTGTACACACGCCCACTATCGGCTCCCCTGAGCCACGTTACACCAGCGATATATTTACACTGTTGATTAAAAACTGATACCGAAATTTCGTTCGTGGAACAAAGCATGTTTTTTTTTCCTTTTTTTGTGCTGATCTAGACTGTGATATTATGAAATACTAGCTGACCCGCGCGGCTTCGCTCCCGTCAACTGGCTACTCTACCTACCGACCCTAACCTAGCTACCCTACCTACCCATTTTTTTTTTTTTTTTGTATTTTAATTCTTATTATGCTATTCCGGACGAAGACTAATCCAAAAACACAACAACTATGAAAATGGGTCCAGCCGTTCTCGAGTTAGTTAGAAAAGTGTTCGAACAAACCCGACTTTGTTTTATATATTAAGAAGATTAAGATTTTTGCTATATTGTGAATGATTCGACCTTTTTCTAGAAGACATTTTTATATTTTCGAGACAGAAATAAAACGAATAAACTGAAGGAAGACGGACAGCGGTGGCTTATTAATAAATAGGGTTCCGTTAGCATCCTTGGTACGGAACCCTATAATTTGCCTTGGCTTGCAAATTGAACCGTCTGATACTTAGCACGAATTAAAAACTTAGTTGCGGGCAACCTGGGAGTCTTTAAGACAAAAGTGAATAGGTTGCTTCTAGGCAAACGTGCTCCATCTTCGACCGCATCATCGCATACCATCAGGTGAGATAGTGGTCAAACGTATGCCTATCTACAGTAAAAATAAATATATATATTCTACTCCGTATCACCTAACCACTGAGAACTAATGATAACACGATTTGACAGTTACTGTGAAATCGTGTTGTCATTCATTCTTAGTTCCGGGACTAACCGTAAGTCTGTAGGTAATACGGAGTAGAATACGTCCACAACTAAGCCCGAAACTACGGACTTTGGACTTAGAGAGTAGCCCCCCAAAATCGATCGTTCCCGTCACCGTGACCACCTTTGGTACGGTACCTTATTATTATTAGCCTTGTTTCGCAAATCGAACCGTTCGTTGCTTCGCTCTAAACGGAATCAATCGCGGAGGCTTAGTAGTAGGGTCCCATCAGCACAGCACCTTTGGTACGGAACCCTACAGGCCTGATCCGCAAGTCGAACCGTCCAGTACTTCGCAAAACTAAATCAGTTTAAGACTCTACGATAAATGCACTTTAAACGAAATCAGCACAACTCAGAGATTTAAGCAACTTTGGTCCCTAACAGTTTAAGACCTTTCAGAGACCAAACCGAAATTCCCACGAACTACGACTGTGTTTAAAAATCGTGTGAGGTCATTCTCCAGTGGAAAATCTTAACACACAATTCAGAAAAACTCGCATCAGTGCAACGTCATCTATCGACCATGTAAACTGACAAAATATTTGGCAGAAGAAGACGTTAAATAAGAACGTATATAACGATAAGGTATTAAAATGTTTACTTTTATTTTGCTACGTCTACGTATTAAAAGTTTCACGAATAACTCAATCAATGTGTTTTGGTGTAACATTCACGCTTTCATGCATTTTTTGGTTCCTCAATAGATGGCGCTCTGACTGATCAGAATACATTAGGAAGATTCTTACTAAACTAAAAATTCTATATATTTTGATTTTGTGGATCGATTGTAACGATAAAATATAACGAAAAGGTATAAAAATGATCACTTTTATTTTGCCACGTATTAAAAGTTTCACAAATAAATCAAAAATTTTGAATGCTTTCGTGCATTTTATTTTTTCTCAATAGATGGCGCTCTGACTCATCAGAATATATTAGGAAGTTTCTTCCTAAACTTAAAAATTCAATATCTTTTGATTTTGTGGGTCGATTTTGATGAAATAAACGCTAAATGTTACTCGGGTTATCACTTAATATTTTTAATTACTTAGATTTGCAATCCAATCTGTGGTTTATGCGTGATGCTCCCACAAACGCACAGACAAACAGATAAACAGACAAACAGACAAAAATTTCAAAAATGGCATTTTTGTGTTTTGTACCTTTTCCTGAGTTTTCTGTGTAATTTTCATGCAAAAATATTCAATGTACAGACACGGTTAGTCTACGATTTTATTATATGTATAGATAGATAGATGTATTTGAGGTGGTATTGTGTGGTAATTTTGTAGTGTTAACTTTGCAGTTTTGTAATTTATGAAAATTTTATTAGAAAGTCATGTGCATAATTTATTACTGTTATCCTCCGCGGCTATGGAGATTTTTTCGAAAACAGAAAATTCGACGTGATCTCATTACATATCACATTGGATTGGATTTAATTGCATATGTTTGCAAGTTCAGCTTAACTTTACACATCAACTTAATAGAACTAAATCTTACCAAAGCACTGTACCCATTTTTCCTCCAAATGCCTTTCGCGTTCCAGGGCCGCGGGGACTCTTTCCAACAAATTTCTCAATGTACCCATAAAACTAAGATTTGTTGTAAACCAGTTGTGTAATTTTTTTTGTGCACAATAAAGAATAATCCATAACCCAAACCGCTGCCAAAAAGCTGGGCATCCTAAATAGGGTGAAGCGATACTTCAAGCCTGGATAGCTTTTAACTCTATATAAAGCGCAAGTCCGATCCTGCATGGAGTATTGTAGCCACCTTTGGGATGGCTCAGCTAAGTATCAGCTTGCCGCGCTTGACTCGGTGGAACACAGAGCTAAGAGGCTCATCGGTGACGAAAAACTGGTGGATACCAAGCTACACAGCTTGGCTCATCGCCGTAAGGTTGCCTGCTTGTCGGTCTTCTACAGATTGTACTTCGGTGAGTGTGCCCAAGAACTCCACGACCTCATTCCACCGGCCCCCTTCTACCATCGGACATCCAGACGCACTGCATCTTACCATCCCTACCTTGTTACTATTCCACCAATTCGCACTAAGCGTTTCCAAACGTCTTTTATAGTGCGCACAGCAAAGGAGTGGAACTCTCTGCCTGCGTCTGTGTTTCCAAACGCTTACAACCCTAATCTCTTCAAAGTTAGAGTGAACAGGCTCCTTCTGGGTAAGCTCGCTCCATCGTAGACTTTGTCTCTGTCATTTCTGACCTAGACTAGAGTCAAGAGCAAACCCATCACAAATAAAAAAATAAAATAAAAAAATATATATTTTAGTCTACTATTCTAAAATATTTTGAGCTGTTATTTTAACGTTATCGGTTCTTCTTGCCTTAAGAGGAAATGCTGGCGGCGAGACTTTTTATGTAAAAAGTACTACTACTAAAGTACTGTGTCTGTATGTTTTCCTTTTTTGATTAATAGTTGCCAAATTTTTACACTATGGCTCTGTTGACAGCGATTTTTCAGTCAAATGTGAGCATTTTGTGAGAGTTCTAGTGCTTATACAGTTAATAAATTATTAAAAAGGAAAACATAGGGACACAATTCATATCTTTCTTATTTAGTTTGTGAAATAGCTCTTAAATCGCTTCAATATTAGAGGAGAAAACAGTCGAGAGCCAAACCTCGAATTATGAGTTTTAACATACAATGTCTCTCCGCCAACATTTCCTCTCAAGTGTAATTATCATTTTTGATCAGCGTAGAAGTATCACAAACATAAACCAACGTAACTGAACACTCCCAAAGATCATCCCAATTTAATTAAAAGCGACTTTAATCGGCTGATTGCTAAATTTCATTCATATTATTCAGAAACTCAGCTGAGTTTCCTGCAGAAGTTGTTTGGAAGAATTTCAATAAATGTCATCATACTAATTTGCCAAGATTGTAGGAGCAGACGGATTTTAATAGATTAAGGATTTGGGGAAGTTGTTGGTTGGCATTGTTTAGTTTAGATAGGGACTAAGATAACAATAGCCGCCTTTAATTCTGACCTAGGGGTAAAATCGTCTTCCTACACTGGCTGACAATAGGAAGAAACAACAAATAACGTGGTTTTCTATTGGTGAAAGAATTTTCAAAATCGGTTCAGTTGATCTAGAGATAATATTAGTATTTTGACGTTTTCAGGCTTTTAGGTTCAGGAAAAGTTTCCTCGCTGTACTTATCTACTTTTGACAAAACAACGGGTCTATTTGGATTGAGTTGAGGAACCTCCGCTTCCGCGAAGGTGGAACTTGTACACGAAATCGTACCTACTTACGCATCTGCTACTACTAACTCCTCGCCTCCTATCCTGCGCTTGGACGGAGGTCACCCTCGGGACTTCCGACTGCAGCGATTCAAATTAGAGTCCTTTTTAGATAACAATTTCAATTTCAATTTATTTATTTATCAAGTAACTATACTCATTTATTAGTAACAAACATATCCTATGTTAGTAATTGAGATTATTCCATTCACAACAAAGTACACAACACACACAATAACAACAAACATATACAACACAACATACAGCGGCAGCACTGGCCGACACTTCACCGCGGCTGCACCATTCCATGGGAAATGGCACAACAGCGATTCATGTACGGACAGGTCAGCCTGTTGGAAATCAGAGACAGGATACTGTTATTGCTACCCTACACTCTACGCACCAGGGACGCACAGCGCTTACGCATTATTGCAAAGAAACAATCTACATGTGCGTCCGCTAACATTCCCGATGCGCTACAGTAGCGGGGCAGCCTCAACAGCACCCTGAACGCGTTGTTATATTGCACGCAGAGGGCATTATACGATTTTTGAGTATATCTGAGCCGCAGGCTGCTCGTATAAAACGCAGTGCAGTACGCTCTGACAGATTAATTTTAACCTTTACTGAACAACGAGCAAACCTGCGCGCCAGCATGTTCGCTCTAACCGACAAGGCCCTCCGCGCACGCTCAATGTCTTCATCATCTCTGAGATCAGGGGTAAGTATATGACCAAGATATTTAAAGTTGTATGCTCTCTCTAATGGCATGCCATTAAGATAAACTGGCGGTACATACACAGGATACCCACCCCCAGCCCCAAAGACCATGACCACTTTTTTTATAATTATAAATTAATCCATGTGAGTCCGCATACGCCTCACAAATGGCCACAAGCTTTCTGAGACCACAGACTGACGCACTCAGCAGCACCATGTCGTCTGCGTAGCTGACATTACTAACGCAGACTCCATCTATATGACAACCGACCTTGGTGCTGCTGAGCCTGCAAGTCAACCCGTCGACATATAGGTTGAAAAGCGTTGGTGAGCTCAACCCCCCCTGGCTCACCCCGCACTCCAACCCATACGGAACAGACAAAGCCCCTGCCCATCGCACACTGTTGACTTGGTTTCTATACCAAAATTTAAAGATGTTTATTACATCAAGTGGAACATGAGCTTTTTCAAGTTTATCCCAAAGGATATCATAAGAAACCAGGTCAAAAGCTTTGGACAGGTCCAGAAAGCAGGCGTAAACAGGAGTGTTGCGGTCGGTATAGTGTGTGACAGCATGCTTAAAAGACAACACAGCGCTTTCCGTTGATAGACCAGGTCTGAACCCGAACTGGTTATCATGCGTATATATTATATACGTTATATATTTATTTAGCTGCGTATTAAGCATGCTGTCAAACACCTTAGATATAATAGCTGCTAACGAGATAGGCCTGTAGTTATTTCTATCAGTAATAACCTCTGTTACACCTCTAATTTGAATCGCTGCAGCTGACTTTTGCTGGCTTTTGCAAGTTCGAAACCCACAATTTAGTGTTCTAAAAGCTTTCCTAAAAACCTTAAGTCCATCCTAATTAAAAGAGTTCCAGAAAAACATTTTCTTAAAAGGACACCTCACTTGCTAAAAGTAACTCCTCGACAAAAAAAGAACCTAAGACACATCCGCGAAGAAATTACAATTTCTAAGTGCAACTTAATTAAAAGATCGCACTTTGTTCAAGAAACGCGATTTAAATTGCAAAATAAAGGCCATCGTCCACACTCTCAAGTTAGCATATTACAAGGGATCGCTATAATTGTATTAAGGCCTGTCTTCCACCGGCAGTGGCGGATTTACATCGCTAATGAACGAGTGAGGCAGGCGATGTTTTTCACTAGTTCGCTTCGGTTAGGGTTGGTACTCATTATTTGAACTGCTAATTTTCGGTAGCATCTTAAAAAATAATCGCGTTCTTAATTTGCTAAACAGAAAAAAAATGTCAGGAGGGCAGAAGATGTTCCAGTGTCTCCATCTATATACTAATTATAAAGGTGAAGAGTTTGTTTGTTTGTTTGCTTGCATGAACGCGCTAATCTCACGAACTACTGGTCCGATTTGAAAAATTCTTTCAGTGTTTGATAGCCCATTTATCGAGGAAGGCTATAGGATATATATCATCACGCTAAGACCAATAGGAGCGGAGCAGATGAAGTTGCGCAGATCTACTAATTATAGAACAAATCGTCATTTTGCCTATCCCCTCATAAGCCCTCAGAATCTATTAATCATCATCTGCCTTGCCTTTTCTCGACTATATTGGGGTCGGCTCCCAGCCAAACCAGATTCAGCAGAATACCAGTATTTTACGTGGAGCGGCTGCCTACCAGACCTTCACAACCCATTAACTGGATAACACGGTACTCATTGGCAAGGCTAGAGTCAGATTTTCTGGCTTCTGACAATCCGTAACGACAGCCAAAGATCTACAAATGGCAGCCGGGGCTAACGGCTTAACGTACTTTCCCAGGCACGGAGGAAACTCGGTATGTTAAGATGGTCACCCATCCGCAGACCAACCTTGGCAAGCGTTGCTTAACCTTGAAGATCGATCCGTGCGGCTGTTATTCTTTAGCCACGAGGTCCTCCTCATCAATCAATCAGTAAATATAAAATTCTCCAGTTACTGATGAGTGACTGACACAACGCACAGCAGAAACTGCTGGTCGTAGAAAACTGAAATTTGACATATATGTTCCTAAATTCTTACGGAAACGGGTTCGGAATTATTTGTCTTCTTCTGCCTTACTTCTGTATCTTTTTTCATCTCAAAATTCACTCTCTTTCTATCCAGATCATTCACTCTATTCATAGTTATTATAGTTATCCACATTTTTGCATTTATACTAAAATTTTTCATTACATTTCCTTATCCTCAATTCACTTAAAATATTTATGTAATTTTCTTACATTGTAGCGTTAATGAAACTTCAGTTTCTGCAAGCATTAATAGGTCTCATTACGAGTAAATTTACGTCCCATTTGACACCCCCCTCTCCTTCTTCCTTTCTTCACATTGGAGTAACTAATTTTGTGCAATGTTCTTTGAGAATGTATAAGTACATAAATAATTAAAACGTGGAATGTAACTTTGATATTTTATCTCAATAAAGATCACAAATGTATGTTGCTATGGGGGTTACTGGTCAACTGAGGTTTGCCGCGCATATAACTTAGAACTACAACAAAATGAGTTGTTCCGGTCGGATACTAATAAAATATTGTAAAATAACACTGATCCCCCAGGGGATCAAATTTGATCCCCTGGGGGATCAGTGTTATTTTACAATATTTTTATTGTGGTCTGATCCACCGTGCAGGTTATTCCGATCGAATACCCTAGTTATTTATTAACAGATTTTTGGAACAGTCACCAACAAAATATACGTACAGGGTTTATTAAAATACACATTTTCGTAATTCTTATTGTGATGGAAATAAATTAAAACAAATATTTTATATACGAACAACTGTTTTTTTTTTTACTTTACGTACCTGTCAAAAAAATAATGGGGTCAGACCGGAATGACAAATTTTATAGTGGATCAGACAGGAATGAAACATAATTATAACCAGCAGATCAGGGGGGATCCGACCGGAATAACTCGACAAAATGTATCAACGTTCCTCTACTGTAGCATTCAATATTTTCCAACTTTTATTTCCACCTTATTCCAACTTGCCAATAACATCAGAATAACAGAAAGTACTGAACCAAACGAGGTTAAAGCTATCTATACACTTTTCACAAATAGCATTAGTGCTAGTTTGAAACTGGTACAAGGTTCCGCGAGTGTGCTCGCAGCTCAAGCAAGATTTCTTGCACTCAGTGCCGCTGAGTTCTTGCGTCGCAATTAAGACGGCACTATCACGGACCGTGTTTGGGTGGTACATGCATTTGAGAAAATTGTGGATATGGTATGGTATTTTTTTTTCAATTTCCTCGAATATCACGGCGGTATAGGAAGAATATAAAGTTGCTCTTGCTAGAACTATTTAAATAGTTAGTTTGCAGTTATACGTTTCATTGTATACTGTATCGAAGTTAATTTTATCAGATTGGACACTGGGAAAAAAACACATCGTTATAAATTAAACTTTATTCATTTTACCTGGTATCCGTCATGAAGAAAACTGAGGCCTAGTTTCGTTATCGAACTGAAAATATGCTTATGTGATAAGTTGAATCAATGATTTTAAACAGTGGGGTTTACCCACGGTTTCTGGAACGAAATGCAAGTCAAGTGTTGCGATTTAATAATAATATATGAAAAATAAATTCATTTATTCAGGTTATTACAACCCATTACAACACAAAAGTCATAAAATCACAAATCAAAATAAGAACAATAAATTAAAATCCCATCAATAAGTTAATAAGTTAAATTTAACAATGCCAATAAATTAAAATTCAAAATGTCAGTAAATTTAATTTAAAAATGTCAATTAATTAAAAATGAATAAATTGAATTGTAAAATGTCAATTAATTAAAGGAGATTGCTCTGCGCCCATACATTGTTCGCCCTGGAGCCAGGAGCATCGGAAAATTATGTGTTGTATTGTTGATCATTAGTAAACTCCTATAAGATCTTATTTTCATAGCGGACTAGCTGCAGAAAAGAAATATGTCCAAAAAAGTATCAGATATTGAGGTTATAATCTAACCATAACAACGAATATTAGATATAGTTTTTCATAGCTCCGAGTGATCTTTAAGAAACTTATTAACAAAATCATAATACATTTAGCTATTTTCAGTACCTACCTAAATAATTAGGTACCTTTGCAGTTTTTTTTGTCTAAAGCCTAAGTGTAAGTAAATAGGTAGGTAAGTGCAACGTTTAAATGCATAGAATCTAATTAACATAGTTAGATAGTGGATACCTGTATTCTTAGCATTGGTTTTGGAGTGAGATTAAAGGTTTGTGTATATTAATGTGTATATAAAACATTGCGCGCTGTTCAAACGCGTGACTATGAAACCAGCCTTACCAATTAGGTAGCCGGTAAGTTGTGTTAAAACCTACAGTCCTACTTTAACTTACTGATTATGTTTGAATAAGAAATAAAACACAGATTTTAATTTCACGTTTATTGTTCATCTAAATTGGCAATTAAAATATAGTCTAGAAACTTTGCAGGGGTCGATATTATTTTGATGTCTCGCATAGCTTTAATACCAAATAATGGTCGTAACATGGGCGCAAAACATTGTACGATTGCTTGTCGACCAATTTGAGATGAATCAATTACTATGTAAACAAAATATGTTTTATTGCTGATATAGCGGCTGTGAATTTTGCCTCGTAATTTCCATATGGTTTCGGATTTATTTAATTGTAGTTCATTCAAATCCGATGGCTGAATCTACAACAAAAAAAAAATATATTGTTGGTTACACATTGCATTTATAGTACAATAAATAAAACAATTTACACTACAAATGTTGCATGACTATAACTGACCAGAAAATATCTATTAGCTAAACAAAATAGCACATCAGGCAAGTTTAAGCATACTATGGTCGGCACCAGATAAACATGCAATAAAGTACAAAGATTTTTCCCTAATATCCCTTCGTGGATACTCAAACAATAAATTATGAACCGTTTTTCATTACTAGAAAACCTAAAGGATCACGATAAAAGTTGATACAGGACAGCTTTATGACATTATTTCTATTTTTGTTATTTGGAAAGTCAATAAATGTATGAGGGTCAATGACCGTTATTGCATGGGTATCTGATGTTTACCATAGCCTAATTACTTGCAATAGTTAACCAATCAAAAACGTCTCTCACCTCTCAGGGTTGAACTCAATTTCGCACAATATCTAAAATGTGGCTGATGCTTTCTGCTTGTACGGAGTAACATTGGATTCGTGCCAGTGAACAACCACATACCACACGTTGATCATGTTGATGACCAACCATTGGTACTTCTTGCAAATCTTGTGATGTTGTGGTAACTCTATTAACAAATAATGTTGACAAGCATCAAATATGTAATCATTTGCAGTCACCTGTAATATAAAAACATGTTATAAGTATAAAATTATCATTTTTTTATTTTCTCTTCTATACAGAGCCATTATAAATATAAATAGTTACAAATGGAAGTTAAAGCTTACTATTTGTGGTGCAACTCATTGCTGTATTTGCACAAGAATGGCTTCATTATGGAGAATATGCCGTCTTTGTCTATTGAAATGAATACCACAATTGGCACAACCCGGATGATTGCTTGTTGTAGGAGTATCCCTTGATGAAGATGGTGCTGAATAATGCCTGGCAGCACGATCACATATTTGCCAACAAGGATGGCAAATATAATGTGATGCACATATCTTAAACAAGAAAATAGCAAGTCAGATCAATGGCACCCACTGCAAATCCAATTTTAAAAATGGCCCAATAATAATATATATAATAGTACCTCCAATGGCATAAGTCTTTCTATGATGATATTTCTGATATTCACATTATGTTGAGTGTCAGTTCTCAGAGCAATCAGATGATGTGAGTGTGCCCGAGGTGCCAACGTTCTATTGCAGAGTGCACAGTTTCAACATTACTTGTTACTGAAGTGTTAGTCATCTCTTGAGCTCTTGTCCAACAAGTGGTGCATATGAGATCATGAGCTTGAACCTAAAAAAAAAACATACTTAGTTCAATTGTATTTTTACAGAGTATTTACCTATCAGATTGTTTCTATTATAATGAATATACCAAAATACTTTACAAATTGTTTCTTTTTTTTGTGAAAACGATAATTGCAAACATAATGTGTAAGGTCAAGTATAGAAACTTATTAGTAAAAAAAAAGTCAGAGAGATTGCAAACAGAATAATATAGATACAACAAAAAAATAATATAGGTGCAAACAAAGTAAAAATGTAATTACCAAAAGAGGTGTAGTCCATTGTTGTACTCAATGACGAATCTGTTCATCTTCCAACAACATGGAACCACCAGCAGAGCCGCAATTTACACAAAATACACTTTCCATAGCGTATGCGTTAGTCCATTTATAACTGCGAAGTTATCGTTTGAGCGGTTCTCCGAAAATCACAGCCAGGTAAGTCGTTTTTGAAAGCAATCAGAGTCCATTATAATAGCCAAGACGGAATATTAGTAGTCCCGAAAGTCACCAAAACACACCGACACAATTACAAAGAGCAAGCGAAGCTAATGTAAACAGTGAAAGCACAGGTGGATGACAGACAGTCAAGTGACAATTTAGTGACGTCAAAAATAGGAGTGTGTGTAAAAATACGATACAACTTATCGATATTCCCTAAGATTTTGTAACAAGGATGACAATGTCCTATTTTACTTATAAAAACACTCTTCGATACTTTTTATAATATTAATACTTAATAACATTTGTATAACTTAACAAAAACATTTATAGTAACTACCTACTTAATGTATTCAGTAACGATAAGTATTTTTATCCGATTGCGGCGAAGCCCAAAAGGAGAGTTATTTTTATATTAATGGTCGTAAATACCTAATCGTTTAGTTAGAAGTAAACCACACACTTTCTTAAACGATCATAAGAAAACCCTGAATAATGATCATGGTGAAATACGAAGGTTTTGATCACTTCAGCATTATTCTTACTATCTATTTAAAATCGAGTATGACCTCATGCACAAAGTACCTATACTCAGTAGGTTTTTTGAATTAAGTATACATTTAGGGAATAATATATGGAATGGTAATTGAATGCTTTTTTTATTGTATCTTCTATTTGCTCTTTATTCGAAATAAATTCAGAATATGATTCATATTAAAAATAATTACACTACAGTTCTTTAAAAATTAAATCGATTGGATTGGGCATCCCTAATCTTTTTTGACATGACATGACGTTTGGTGAAGAGGGCGGCGATTCATGTTATTATTCGCGAAAATACCTTTAAATGTTCATTTTGGCTTGCAGCTAGTCCGTGTTATAAAAGTATTTGCAACTGATATAATAAAATAGAACATGAATTATCGTGTATGTCCGATACTTTTGTTTCACAGGGCGAATTTGGACATTGTCTTTTAAAAGAAGATTTGCAAGCATCGCTAATTAATGGAAATGTCAATGTATATTGCCGTTTTAGCAACTTAATGTATGCCAATTTTGGTCATATCGTGGCGACCATTCACCACAATGTATACTAGCTCTATCTCCTTCATTTCTTCCGTCTACAAGAAACAAACCTCTTGGGAATTAGTAATTCAAATTGTTCACTAAATACTTTTTGATTTATAAGCGGGAGGAGCTTTCGTGCATTTTAGTATCGTTTTTGTGTACAGCAAACGTAAAATTACGGTAATGACTGTTTGAAAACAGCAGTCGGGAACACGTCTTAGAATTATAATGTTAAGGCTCCGTGATCGGTACCGGTAGTACTAATTGGTACAAAGGAGATGTTTCAAAACTGGCTTGGTCTACGTACATCCTCATAAAAAAGAGAAAAATACAGATAATTCGTTTAAATGTTCACTGTTGTGGTAGTTAATTGATGTTTATAAATTAGTTTACCGATTTTCAACATGGCGTCGCACCAATTTAGTTACTCTATGCTTTAAATTAAAACAATGACAGTAAACAATATAAATCATAGAAAGATAACTGTCAGCTGTCAAAACAATGTCACTTCAGTCAGTTTCGTCTCGTTGTCGGTAAATAAACATGTCAGAAATAAATGTCATACGACATTAATCAATCAAAATGACAGCTTACTGCCATGACAGGTTTTTGTAGTGTTACAATTTCATGTGCAATTTTTTGTGTTTTAACAGCAAACAAAGCCATTTTTTAATGCAGTTTATCTTAGCTGACTACCCTGAGAAGTAACACCGAACCAAACTCAGAGATCATAATCTCATCAATATTGATCATTTTATTCTGAAGCCTACCCAACTAATGTCATGCTATCGCAATAAACAAAGGAATGATCTGTGTAATGTATCCACATCATTGATATATAAAAAATTGAGTTTAAAAAACTGTAACCCGACTACAGAAAAATAAAAGTGATCTGAAAAGTAAGAAACAAGAAAATATTTCAGAAAAAAATCAAGACAGGTACAAAAATGGTCAAAGTAAAGCCGTGGTCGCTTGCCTGTATATCATGTGGGTGCCTGCACACCTATAAAACTATAAAGGCATGCGACCACGGCTTTACTTTGACCATTGTTGTACCTGTCTTGATTTTTTTCTGAAATATTTTCTTGTTTCTTACTTTTCAGATCACTTTTATTTTTCTGTAGTCGGGTTACAGTTTTTTAAACTCAATTTTTATTTTATACTTTTCCGTTTAACAAATCGTTACTATTTATTTAGATTTGATTAACTGCACGTCGCCATCATTTTATCCATGCTTTTTATTGTACAACTAGCTACGCTCGCGATTTCGTTCGAGTGCATGATGGTGAAAAAAATGTGATACTATGGCATAGATAAGATTTCAATAACCTGACCCCTCTCGAATTAAAAATAAATCTACACTAATATTATAAAGAGGAAAGATTTGTTTGTTTGTTTGTTTGTTTGTTTGTATGTTTGTTTGTTTGTTTGAATTGAATAGGCTCCGAAACTACTGGACCGATTTGAAAAATTCTTTCAGCATTGGATAGCTACATTATCAGGGAGTAAGATAGGCTATATATTATCCCCGTATTCCCACGGGAACGGGAACTACGCGGGTGAAACCGCGTGACGTCCGCTAGTAAATAATAAAAAGAAGGTTATGCAGGGTGCTTACTATATCACCACTTCCGTTTAAAGTGGCGACCAGCCCTGGTATCTCCTAGTACCTCGAATCATGATGATTCTTAATTTCTTATCTAGTACTAAATATAAACCAATTATACAAAAGAATGAATAAAAAAACACCCAAGACATTATTTTGTATACGAATGTTTATTGTCACTGTCGGGTCTCATCCCTAAAAGTTTGACGCAATGAAACCTGTTGGAAGTGGGACGCAAAAATTTTTGAGCTCAGTTCGCTCGCTTTTGCATTCTGCACTAAGTATCAACAAAAGACTTCTATAATATTTATGTATTAGTAATCAAAACACTGTAAAACTCTTCTGAAAAGGTGTAAAAATTTCAAGCTTCGCTCGCTCCTACATTCTGCACTCTGTTTGTCCTCGAGCTTATCTGTATAATTCAACAAAACTTATATTTTTACGTGTGAATGATCAAAAGAAAATAAAATCTTTCCGAGTTGCATGTATTTTCGAGCTCACTTCGTTCGTTCTTGCGTTCGGGCCTTTTTCAGTTAATGAGCTTTCTTGCATCAGTTCATGAATTTACTTCTATTTAAGTATGAATGATTATCATCATTACGTGCTGCAGATTCCCCCCCCCCCCCCCCTCCCGAGAAATGGCTTGCGACTGCCGTCAGCAGTATAACGGGCAACCCATAATTATTTTGGAGTGCCCCAGGTGCCACCCATGCTAGCTACGCTTCTGTTACTGAAGTCGGTCTGTGGATGGTTGATCGTCATAACTTATCATACCGAAACTCCTGCGCCCCTTGAAAAGTACTTCAACGTAAGGTTCAGTAGAAAACCAGCGTAAGGTAACTCCTAGTTGTCTGGCATTTTGCTAAACTGGACCTTTTTGGCGCAGCCGTGAGACACACAATTTTATTGTTTTATTTAAATGAAGTTTCACAACGTTTATATCTACATTGTGTTTACCTAGGTGTGCCAAATAAACAAGTTTTATTTATTTCTTTACTTAAATTCGTTAGTCTGTTATTTGCAGATCTTTGACAGTCGTTACGGATTATCAGAAACCAGAAAATCTGACACCAGTCTGGCCAAAAAGTACCAGGTCACCCAGTTATTGGGATGTGGAGATCTGTCACTCCGCGTAAAATATTGGTATTCGACTGAATCCGGTTTGTCGTTACTTTGTTGTCTGTACTCCGACTTCAATATTTTTGGGAAAAGATTGGGCAGATGACCAAGATTTAGAGCATAGATACAACACTTTATGTCTTGTCTCAAAACTCAACACTTTATGTCTTATCTTAATAGTCGCGACGAACCAATCACGGGGCTTTGCCCCTCACCACAGGTAGTAAGCCTGCAAGAGACCCAATGTTGCCAGGTTTCCGCATAAAACCGGGGGTCCATCTTTTAACAGCTTTAGTTTATTATAAGTTAAGGTAATATGTATTAGCAGACATGGGGGAAGGTCCTTTTTCCGCGAAGAACACCGCTATTTAGAAATTGTGATCAAATTAAGATTGCTATCCATCGACCTTGAAGTGGATCTAGCAACATTTCAATAAGGTTACCATATAACGATAAATCCCTAACAATAAAATAATACAATGTTCACTTTTCCTTTGCTACTTATCAAAAGTTTCACAAATAACTCCACAGTATGTAACCTGGTGTTATTTCCATGAATTGGTAGTACTATTTTTGTTCAATAGATGGAGTTACGTGTATTTGCTTTACGTAATGTAAATTAATTTCTCCTTCAACACTTTAAATTCACATATCTTTTGATAGAGTGAACCGATTGGGATGAAACAATACTTTAATTGTACTTCGAGTTACAAAATTATAATAAATAAAAGTTATCTACATTTATTTTGACCTTTCCACGTGTTTTGTACAACTAAACAGACAAACGGTAGAAAATTCAATGCTGGAAATGGGTTCTGTTCGTAATCCTGGCTAATTTATTTAATTTTGACAATCACAGATATTATTAACATTGAACTTTGGCTCCCTTTTTCACATTTATGTTTTTGATGGGATTTTTATTTTACACCAAAAATTATTTCCAATCAGCATGAGTATATGTATGTGTTTATGTCGTTACGGGTAGTCAGAAGCTAATAAATCGGGTTATGGAGGTCAAATGGGCAGTCACCTCATGTGAAATACTGGTATTTAGCTGTATTAGATTAGACTGCAAGCCAA
This sequence comes from Lacanobia wlatinum, assembly GCA_947578705.1. Lineage (NCBI taxonomy): Eukaryota > Metazoa > Arthropoda > Insecta > Lepidoptera > Noctuidae > Lacanobia > Lacanobia wlatinum. The sequence continues at coordinate 5,411,156 of OX388032.1, forward strand.
CCCCAACGCACGTAGTTGGAAAAGTTTGAACTAATAAAAAAAACTAATGAAACCAGGTGACTGCCGAGGTTTTGTGAAGATGCTACACTGAGATAAAGGCACTGCGGCGTGCCTTGCGGTACACAACATGCATTTATACATACGTTGCGTTTGAGTTGCTATCACTTTTTGGGCAGGCGCACGCTCGACGAATTTTAGCATTTTTAGCTATGGTACACAGTGAGTGGCCTGTTTTTACAAGCCGAGAGGTTGCCAAGGGCAGGGTCGTGACCGCTCGCCACGTTCCATTACGGGGACGCAACGACATCGCAGACGAAAGCGTGGCGTGATTTGTTTCGACGCCAACACCATCTATCGGGCTTCGAAAAAATCCGAAATATGAATATTTCGTTTTATGTATTTTTCTTCTAATGAGTGGCATAAAAAATTGTATTGATTTTAAAATTTTGATTACCTTCGCGTTGGTATCATTTTGATCATATTTTTCACTATTAATTGTACAGCCACGCCGTACAAGGTACAGGCTTTCTTTTACTTGTTTATTAGCAATTAAAATTATACGTTTACTAAGACAATATGATATACATACATATTTGTAATGTGCTCGTCAAGACCTTTCTTTTGATACCAAGCATGTCACAATTATCTGAAATTTATTTTTTTCGTCGTCAGAAATTTACGTGTCAAGGCCACCATATTACATTTAGGAATAATTTATATAGCCTATGTCACCCGGAACGTTTTTAGAAATCTATTGATACCTCAATCATAAAAATCGGTTCAGTGGGTTAGGCACCAGACTGGAACATAGAAATATACATACATACATACATACATAGACTGCTAAAATCATAACCCTTCCTTTTGGCTTTGCCGTAGTCGGGTAAAAAAAAACCCAAGATGCACAGTCTCGAACAAATGCAACACTCGAAACTGTCGTCAAAAACTGACATGTATCAACTGTCATGTGTGAGTTGTGTGTAGTTATACTATAAACATTGTTTTTTGCAAACTCAACCTTACACGGATCGCTTAAAGTTGTTTTTACAAAGCAGTGCAATATGGCGAGCTATGCGAGACTGTTTGAAACTTGCGCATAATTATACATATTGCGCTTATTTTTTGCGGACGTTTTTCATTTATATCTATGATCCACATGCTAAACTAAAGTGCTATTTTTAATGATCTAACTTGAGGAGCCGTCATAAGCCACTGGCAGTCGGGCTCCAATGTAATACAGGAATATAGCATAATTTCGGAACACAGTTCCCCGAAACTTTTCGTCTAAAGCAATTCCGTGAACTAACAAGTTGTTGATAATTCTGCGAAAAATTAACATCCCGAAATGTTTTCGTTGAAACAATATTTTCCAACGGCTGAATGTTTTGATACGTTACGGTAGATATGTGGGTGGGAAAATAATTTTTTAATTTACTTTAGCTAATTTTTTGGTGCATTCCAAACTCACTGTAACATATACGTACAGTCAACGAAGCTATTGGGTATGCAGGCAACTAACTTGCTACTACTTTTAAACAATTTTTTGAGTGTGCTGAGTAGACAATTATTGTACAACACACTCGTAAGTATTTCAAAAGCTTAATAAATTATAATGCACACATAAGAAATAAACATTGGCAGTGCTGTGGAAAAATTAATATATTTGCCTGTATACCGAATAGCTTTGTTGACTGTACTTTATATTTCCCTAGAATTTAATCTCACGACAAAATACTAGTGTATCAATTTATTAAGTACTAGTGGACGTCACGCGGTTTCACCCGCGTAGTTCCCGTTCCCGTGGGAGTACGGGGATAATATATAGCTTATGTTAGTCCCTGATAATGTAGCTACCCAATGCTAAAAGAATTTTTCAAATCGGTCCAGTAGTTTCGGAGCCTATTCAATTCAAACAAACAAACAAATCTTTCCTCTTTATAATATTAGTGTAGATCAGGGAAACATGGAAAAAACAGATGCGAAAGGACTCAACAGGTTTATAATAATTATCCTTTACGCGGAAGTTTCACATATTTGCGCCGAAAAGGTACTCTTAGACAGGCGCGATGCGACAAAGTTAAATAACTGCATGTAAAATAGAACTATATACATACACTACCTAACTCGGCAAATGTTGTTTTGCCATACAAAAAAAAAAGTACTCTACCACCTATTCTTATACCTACCGAATATACACACAAAATTCCATGAAAATAGATCGAGCCGTTTCGGAGGAGTTCGGTAAACCGTGAGACGAGATTTTTATATATTAGATGTATATGAAAACGCGTTGTCACATTGACGAGTTATTAGTTAGTTACAATCTCCTACCTCCACAAGACCATGCCAGTCCTGCAACTTACCAAACACTTACCATAACTCGTCACCACAAAACGATGATGTCTCCAACAGTAAGTCAAGTCCAATCAACAATGATAAGCCGCTCATGATTAGCGGCTCCGAATGCGCGCCACGTGTTAATAATCAAGAAACTTGGCCGAAGACGACGTCAGAGGACGTGACGCCCATTCTGCCAATATGGCACGTGACAGGCGGCAAAGATTAGAGAGGAGACGCTATAGAGAAGACAGGGACCAGTTTAATACCTATGGAGAATAAGTTTGATACTTTGGTGTAAAATTTAAGAGTACTACGTGAGCTCGACAAATGGATGTGCGATTAACGCTTATGCGACAAAACTGTACTGCGACTCACCATAGTTCGAATGCACGCTTGTGCGGCACACTGAAGATCGACAACACCCCGACTCAGAGTACCTCGACTCCGACCTTTTTTAAACCACCCAGAAATAGGAGCAGCTGGCCTACTATGACGTCTTAAAACGATCGTGAATAAGGTGTGGGAAGGAGACAGAGTTATACAAGACGCATAACACTATCCCTTTTCCTCAGCTTAATCTTGATCGCATTGGCACGTCATAGTAGGGCCCCAAGGCTCATGTCGATCTTCAGTGTATCGCACAAGCGTGCATTCAAACTATGGTGAGTCGCAATACAGTTTTGTCGCATAAACGTTAATCGCACATCCATTTATCGAGCTCACGTAGTACACTCGTCAATTCGGTAATATGGTATTCAGGTATTTATCTGAATCCGGTTTGACTGAAAGCCGACCCCAATATAGTCCAAAAAAAGCAGGCAGATGAAGATGAAGAATAACTTTGACGAGGATTGTATTAGAATAGATTTTGTGGGCATTACAACAAAACTGTTTTTATAAATAGGAACGTGAACGTTTCCAGAAAAGTATTATGGCACCAATTAACAAGTATTTAATTACTCAGTTGGAATTTTAACCTCAAAACCTAATTCCGCTCTCGCCGTCGGTATTTTGATTTCCCGACAAAGTTGCTTCATACACTCATGTACGGGTAGCTTAGATACTTAACTTAAGTATATATACCAGTTTCATTATTCGCCAACACTGCAAAAAGAGAATAACAACGATTGGTTCAATATGTCAGCTTTCATAGAAAAAAGTTCAAACTCCTTTCCCCAACATCTATGAAGGCAAAAAGATGGTAGCTAAGTTAACAGCTCAAGAATTTTAGGTACCATCTGCAAACAAGCTCATAATCTATGGCACCACCGAATTACTCAAAGGTCTGCGTTGCATTATAACTTAGAAGTTGCCGCGTGCGTACGTAAACCGGGATTTATTAATGTAATCTTCTTCTTCGCTCGTTCCGACGCCAGAAGTATGTCGGATGAGGGCCGATCTCTCGATATTGCCTGGTTAATCCTGTCGGTGCATGATCGTTTATGTAAGAGGGGATTTAGGCCCTTAATACGTAATGATGAGCTTTAGGAGCGGATTTCACCAATGAAACTGATCGCGATCAGTAACTGTCAGTGTCAATCATCATCATATCAGCCGAAAGACGTCCACTGCTGAACATAGGCCTCCCCCAAAAGGGGGAAGTTTGCCGTAATCGCCACGCTTCGCAGGCGGGTTGGCGATCGCAGTGTATAGTGTTGAGTTTTACAGAGAACGCTGCTGCCCATTCTCTGGCGAGTCCCTTAGTTGCCTCTTATGACACCCACGGGAAGTGATGGGATGGTATTATTCTTTCATAGGTCAAAAGGTCAGTCTCAATATTCTATAGAAAATAATGACACTGACAGCTCGTAAACGTGGTTTATATGCTGATTGCGTCCAGTTTCATTGATGAATTCTGTCCTAAGTGTCAAAGTCTCCGATCAGTAAACATTACTAACAAAAATTAATTTGAATGAACACTATGAATATGTTACTACAATAATACGTACGATTTGTGAATTCATTAAATAAATAATACTTTTGAAATTATTCTTTAGTAGTTAACCCGCGCAATTTCGTCTGCTCCGCTCCTTTAGGTCTTAGCGTGATGATATATAGCCTAAAGCCTTCCTCGATAAATGAGCTATCTAGCACTGAAAGAATTTTGAAATCGGACCAGTAGTTCCTGAGATTAGCGCGTTCAAGCAAACAAACAAACTCTTCAGCTTTATATATTTGTCGGAGCGTAATCGCTGAAGCCTGTGCAGATGTAGAAATCTTAGTTTTAAGAATTACTTCACATTACTTAGTTTTAGTCATTGAACTTATCATTATGAACAACTTTCATTATGGGACCAACCCCGAAATCGCGAAAAAAAATCCGCTGTTCAGTACATTTTGTCGAGTTATTCGCACACTAGTGGACGTCACGCGGTTTCACCCGCGTAGTTCCCGTTCCCGTGGGAGTACGGGGATAAAATATAGCCTATGTTACTCCCTGATAATATAGCTATCCATTGCTGAAAGAATTTTTCAAATCGGTCCAGTAGTTTCGGAGCCTATTCATTTCAAACAAACAAACAAACAAACAAATCTTTCCTCTTTATAATATTAGTGTAGATAAATGTATGGGGGAGTCGATTTTTTTCGCGATTTCGGTGTTGATCCCATATTGAAAGTTGTTCATAATGATCAGTTCAATGACCCCTTAAGAAGTATTGCGTTTATTCTGTTACACGTCGTCAATGTTTTTTTTACCCACGACGGTTAAAAACAACGTAATTAAAAAGTAATAAAATAATTTTAAAACCACCGACTTAAAGAATTTAAATCCACCGGGGGAATATCGATATAGTTTATTTACATTACTAGAAACCGCACCAAAATCGGACTAGTAGTTTTGGAGATATATGGCAACATTGGTTTGCACAATAAAATTTTTACTGCAGCGCCCCCTGGTGAGTTGTCACCGTAACACCTATCAAAGAACATGCACCAATCAAACCCAAACCCATCACTGAAAACCGCATGAAAATCGAACTAGTAGTTTTGGAGATAAATGGTAACATTTGTTTGCACAAACAAACAAACAAACAAACATCCTCTCACCCCAAACGCATATACCGTCTACGTACCGTCGCGGGTAAAAAAGACACCTGCAGGAATTGTTGCTACCTTTAGCATAATTTAATTTACCTTTTGAAGTTCTAGAAGCGTTGCTCTATCCATCTTTACTCGTATAGATGCCAATAAAATTCCAAGCACACATACTTTTCAACTTGCCGTCCAGACGGCCGGGAAATCAACCGGAACCGGGTGGCTATGTCTGTCGCATACTGCACAACTTATGGACCAAAACAGCACGGTGGAGGCAAACAGAAGGAAATGATATTACCTACATCAGGGATGGCGAACCTTTATTGGTTATCATGCAATTTTTAATAAATTATGGAACTTGATTCTGAAATAAATGTTTTATTATTACTATTATTATTATTTTATAAAAAAAGGATAAAAGTGTGACATGTCAAAGAAATTTGACTTAGTTATTTGATGGACAGAAAATAAAATTATGATACACTAGTGGACGTCACGCGGTTTCACCCGCGTAGTTCCCGTTCCCGTGGGACTATGGGGATAATATATAGCCTATGTTACTCCCTGATAATGTAGCTATACAATGCTAAAAGAATTTTTCAAATCGGTCTAGTAGTTTCGGAGCCTATTCAATTGAAACAAACAAACAAACAAATCTTTCCTCTTTATAATATTAGTGTAGATGAATAAGTTATTGCGCTGTTTCCGATTTTATACTTACTAAAAATATATTAAAAATAATAATAATGTATACTGTATTACTTTAGGGGTGGTTTTTCAATAGTCAGATAACCTGAGGAATAAAAATATCGGTTTTATTGTTTTTGTACCAAAACAAGGTTTTTTTTATTACTGTAGATAGGCATACGTTTGACCACTATCTCACCTGATGGTAAGCGATGATGCGATCAAAGATGGAGCACGTTTCAACTGCCTTATTTAATCTTCAGTTCAACATAATCTGACATTAATAAAAAACTGAATCTCTTAGCAGAATACAAGCTGTACTGGAGTCAACTGACAATCAGTAATGAATATCGCGTGCCCATTGGCTTCTAAGTTATTTTTCTGCGTTCCACCGATGTTGTAAACTTGTCATTGGTTTGCCATCCCTCCTGAGTGTAGGACATACACCATGCAGATAGCGGTACAAATTCAAAGGTAGTCTATACACGATCAGAAAATAAAATAAAAAGTCGCCCCCTCTTAGTATGTATGGGCTGGGTGTTGAAGTATAGGAGGTAAGTATGCTGTTTTGTATTCGATTTCCGGCGTAGAGGTGGTGGGACTACATGTAGGTTTAAAAGGTAGGGTTTGCTTCCCTTTTTGTCTTCGTACTGAATTTGAGTGGCTGGTAGATGAGTTTTTCTATTCGCCCTTGTCATAATCTTTACACATATTATTACCTCTAACACAGTATAAATATCTACAGTATTGTGACTCGGCCCTCTCCTTGAAATAATTACCTAAAGCCGCGCGGTACGTAAAACGCCATAGGGCTGCCCGCCTCCAGTATTTTAATTTCATCTACTTGCCTACTTGAGTTTCTTTCTACTTTTGTGATTGAAAATATAACATTTTTGGTAAAAAATAATGAAAAAACAAACAAACTGTTGTCGCCGAAGTTTACCAAACTCCAATTCTTCCAAACTTCACCTACCTACCTACTCAACCAAAATGCAAGAAATAGCTGACATTTAATTATAATATCTTTATTCATCTCAGCTTATTCTGTCGTCCCCATTACCTACAGCATGGAGCAACTCGAAATAACAATATTTTTGGTCACCCATCCGATGCAAGCAATACCTAATATAACCATCGCATCGCGTGTGCGCTACCTATAGCAATCAAAATCACTAACATCACTCGTGTGTCACTTTATTCACCCTATCCACTTATTTATTTACTTTTGAATCCAGGTAGGTATTTTAATCGGTGGAAAAAGTGAAATACCTACCTATTACTATTAATAAATGAAACAAATTATGTAAGTACCAAGTAAACTACAAAATTATATCTTTGAGTGCATTATTGAATCCAAGCAACCAAAAACGCCAGAGTGTTTTCTACATTTTTCTGTTCCATTTTAAGTAAGTACTTGTAGTTATTTTAAAACAAATATACACAAATCACCCGCTTACTGCTTACAAAACAATCACACCGTTCGTTCGTCACTGTGGCGCATTCGCGACTGCTTGCAGTTGTATGACTCGCGTTCCGACCGTTTGTATGAAGATAGAGTACTGTAGATATTATTACCGTGCCTCTAGCCTCCATCTTTCCATCAAACTCGTTTTAAAAAAACGGGGTATCTTTCAGTCTCAAAACATTCCAATTGTTCCTAAATACATTTAAGCCAATCCCAATGATCACTAGTAAGTATCCTAAAAATACAGTCACGAGTAAGAAAAGAAATCAATAAATTGTAGACGATTAGATACTTTTAACACGTGGTAAAATAATGGAATCCCTTTTAGAAGTTACTAGATTTTTCCCGAGACTTCATACGCGCACATCCCGGCTTTTACCGATCCCATAGGATTTTCGGGGAGTCCTCTCTTAGTGATCCCCTACACTGCACAAGGAACCTACATGCTAAATTTCAGCTTTCTAAAACTAGTAGTCAATCACTCAGTTTGGGCGGATAGACTTTGTGTGGAAAAAGTCATAATTCGAGGTTTGGCTCTCGCCTGTTTTCTCCTCCGATATTGGACTGATTTAAAAGATATTTCATAAACTGAATAAGATTGTATACTGTGTCCCTATGTTTTTCTTTTTTCTACACTAATATTATAAAGAGGAAAGATTTGTTTGTTTGTTTGTTTGAATTGAATAGGCTCCGAAACTACTGGACCGATTTGAAAAATTCTTTCAGCATTGGATAGCTACATTATCAGGGAGTAACATAGGCTATATATTATCCCCGTATTCCCACGGGAACGGGAACTACGCGGGTGACACCGCGTGACGTCCACTAGTCATTAATAAATAAAATGTTTATTTCAATTACAACGGGCATTCCCATACATATTATTGGAGATCACCTTTTAAGCAAGGAATTGCTTGTATTAGGAAACTCCGCACTTCCACTTTACATTTTATGCAATTGAAATGTAAACATGCCAGACTAAAAAATTATAGGGTTACTTAAAAATACTAACGGCTCTGATGAAAAAGCCCAGATCGCGCGTGTACGTGTGATGTGTGTCACGAGTGTGTAAGTAATTATGAGTGAGTCTGTGAGTGAGTATGAGTGAGTGAGTATGAGTGTGAATGTGAATAGTGTAGGTGTGTGGTGCGTGCAATGCTTAGTTAATTTACCCTTATTAATATCATTATATCCAGCACTACTTACGAAGGTGTGTCTGTTTATTTATTTATCTTTTTTAGTAGTTACGCTGTCACGCTTAGACGGCTGAACATATTAATAGTTGCTAAATTTGTACACTAGGGCTCTATTGACAGCGGTTTATCGGTCAATTATGAGTATTTTTTTAGGGTTCTAGTGCTTATACGGTTAATATATTATCAAAAAGGAAAACATAAAAACACAGTATATGCCCTTCATCTTCAGGTTATGAAATATCTTTTAAATCGGTCCAATATTGGAGGAGGAAACAGACAAGAGTCAAACTTCGAATTATGACTTTTTACATACAAAGTATCTGCGCTCGCGTTAACGGAAGAATTTTATATATTAGGACAACCAATACCTTTATTATACCAATACCTTTTATCTTTGTTTCATATAAATAATCCACGGGCGTCCAGCACAGATTACGTCAATGATAGTACAGTTTTCTATGAGTGTCTGGTACAGCCACACTGCCCGCTCCGTGCCGGCCCGGTCGCAATAATGGCGCCAACACTGTCGTAACTGACTCTGAAAATACAGACACGGTCTTGTATTGTAAGGGGCGGTGACATACTGGGAGGAAAATATATGAAGTAACGTTCAGGAAGGGCAGAAAGAACAAAGGTTTGTGGTATCTCGAATACCACACACCATATTACTAGGCTGATCAAAAAGTAATGATAATCAGTTATTTTTCTCGGCGCCTATGAGTCCTAGCTGGATGTTAAATAGCCTGTAGTTTTCCTCAATAATTAGGCTATCAAATACAAGAAGAAGAATTTTTCAAATCCGACTGGTAGTTCCAGAGATTAACACGTTCAAACATAAAAAAAAAACTCTTGAGCTTCTTTATTAGTATAGAAAATATGAACCAATTTATCAGTACTTTAAGATCAGCCTGATATACAGCTTAATCCAGTTAGACTGTTAACCGACTTCTAGTCCATCACAATTCTAAGAATACAGTTTTTACATCGACTACAACGACTGCTAAACCTAGCCACTATCAAAAAGTTAGTATATGTAATTTGTCACTAACTTTTATCAATTACTCAGGCTTTGGTATTGGCTCATGTTATGCCACAAATCAACCCTAAAAAACATAAAAGTGAAACGCAACAAGAATGTAGGAAGATTTTAAGAAATTCAGAAGTGCCTTACAACAAAACAAACAACAACAAATCAACTAAACAAAACGACATCAAAGAAAATCTGTACTGTTGTGTCATGTTCAAATCGCACCAAAAACTCTAATACCGCGATGCAGGATTTCGTTAGTAGTTCGCTGCTGGTGGGATAGATGGCGTTGCGTTTCTTTTTGCTGTCGTACCAATTTCGCTTTATTAATTTTTCTTGTGGTGGCATTGATGCCGCTACAGATCAATGGTGGTCTAGTGATACTATGGTAAGACAATTTTTGTAGTAATTTAAATCAAAACCAAAATTCACCCCACCAAGTGAAACTCAGTCCTTATTCCTCAGCAAAGAAATCACTACATTTGTAGAAAGCTAGACAATAAGTGGGGAGTAGAAAAAGATTGCGCCGATAAACAGGTACCGGCCACTGGAAATACACTCCGAGCCGGAAACTATTGGTTTTTAAGTGTGCAATGTTTTTACTGAGAGAAAATATTTTTAATCCTCTTCTTTCAAAGGGGACAATAGGGTCTGGGTAGTGAGATGTTCGAGCGGGGCTCGGATTTGTTCTGTACTTTTTCCTAGAAATTGTGTTGTCTGTGAAGCGGTTTATTTGTTTGTGTTTTGATTTCGTGGAACGTAGAATTTAAGGGTTAGAATGTAGATGACAATGACTGCATTTTCTCTGAAAATCTCATACCCAGTGGAGTTTGATTTTCCGGGAATGCTGTAAACGCCCCTGAAATGACATTAACTTTTAGTACCTAGGAATGCGATATATGATCTGGTGAAGGTCGCAGGTAGCCGATGGATGCGAGACGCGCAAGACCGGTCGTTGTGGCGACGCTTGGGGGAGGCCTATGTCCAGCAGTGGACGTCTTTCGGCTGATATGATGATGATGATGAATGCGATATCAAACTCAGATGACACTAATTTATCACAAACATAAAAAGCGCAAAATATTCTACTACTGCAAATAACAATGAATAGAAGCGACATAATATAAATTATCATGAACAGAACAGCACAAAGAGTTTCATGATAACCCGGTGCCTCGCTGCGTTTGGACAGAATTTATATTTTCTCTAATAAAAAGTTTCAGGAAGTTTTTACATTGGGAGTTAAGAGCGGTTAGAACGAGGCGATCCTAGACGCCACTTAACTCGACAACCCTTTGAGGGGCAATTTTGGACGAATTCGAGTTGTATCTTTTAGAAAAAGAGTTTTAAGAACTAGACTATATAATAATATTTTGTATGTCCACAGCAATTAGATCAGCTGTGTTTTTTTTAAGTTAGTGGAGATCATGATTTTTGGGGGTCCCGCACGTAAAGTGTAACCAATGGAACCCTATAACTAAGCCTCCGCTATCCGTCCGTCCGTCCATCCGTCCGTCTGTCTATGAGCGGGCTGCATCTCATGATCCGTAAGGCGATTAACACACGGCACCGCGAACCGCAGCGGTAGGCGGTGAAACGGATCTCATGTCACATTGGCCTCCAATAAATCCGTTGATGCCTAAGGGCGCCTTCAAATTTGTCTCAAAGTGCCGTGCTGCACTTTGCGACAAATTTGAAGGCGGCGTTAACACACAGAAACTGCCTTACCGTGCGTTATAAAATCCGTGCCGTTTGATAATCGCCTAATAGATAGACAGTTAAAATTTTCACAGAGTGTATAGCTCTGCATACACGAGGCCAGAGGTACCAGCTAACTAGCACAATCTTGTTTCTCTAGCTTGAAAAACTAGCCTCGTATAACCCAGATATAGTGAACAAATAGCCGGTCCGTCTGACCGCCCTGAAAACAAACCCCTAGGTCTACATTAGAAGATACGAGGCGATCGGCGGCGCCGACTTCTCGCGTCCGGCCCTGGTTCAATCTATGATCCGGAGCGAGGAGGCATGGAAAGCAGTCACCTCCTTCTGCGAAGCATTAATACTGGCGAAGGAGGAGGCCGACTGCGTGGCGCGAGAGGAAAACCTCATGCCCCAGCTGCCGCAACAGAAGAAGACGCCCCGGGCTTCGGGAGTCGCAGGGCGATTCCCGGCCATCGTAGGCGCGGGCCTGCGGACGACAAGCGTTGGGTGGCTCGCTGTCCGATCAGGACCAGGCCCGTGTCAACAGCGCGTTGTATCCCACGCGCGCCTCAAAGAGATTTCAGCATAGTAGACGGGGCCCGCTAACGCTAGTACCTGCCAGGGTTGCGGAATTTGTTCGAAAGAGTCACCGTGGCCCTGGAACGCAAAGGGCATTAGGAGGAAAATGGATGATTTTTAGTCAGTAATAGTCTGACACTTCCTTCTGCTTCGCCCAGAGTGGGAGCAGTCATTTGATGATTTCCGATCCTTATAAAAAACCATAACAAGATCAGTTTAACCAAAGAACTAAGCGAAGCAACACTTAAGCCTTAAAGTGGAGCAATTCCTCAAGAGCCGGGCTCCTGTAATTAATGACATTCCAGCATTATTTTCTACTCCCTTAATTTATTGTCGTTGTTGCGGCCATGTCTTTAAATACTTTCCAAGTCTTTAAAACTTTCTAGAGACCCGAATTACATGTTTTTTTGAAAAATAACGAATTTACTCTCGAGTTTTATTTTGGGAAGGGATCAAAATTGGTTTATGTAAAAGTTGAGTAAAAGTTCGAGGGTCCTACTGTATTTTGGCCTAATGGACAAGTGTATTTTGATATTCTGCGCCTTGTTTTAAAGAAGTGTAGTGCTGAAAGAATTTGTACTTGCAAATTAAAACAAAAATTATTGCCTTGAAAAAGAAGAAATAAAACCGCAGTCAGATTTTTTTTGTGGGTACCTATGAATGCGGGTAAGAGTATTCGCTTGCATTATTGTTTCGCAGAACGAGGTGACCGCTTCCCATGACCCCTCGCTCAGAACCATGGATTAAACCAGAGCCGGGAGCGAGATGTCGCCGCCGCTGATCGCCTCTACGAGGATACAGCAGTACTCCGCCCAAGTAGGGCAGACCTCCATCCTTGGCTCCACCGTGTCCTCTGGGCGAGCCACATAGTGGTGACACCCAGGCTTATACCTCCTACAGGTACCTCTCGAAACAACCATGTCCGCTGAGTACCTGCGTCATGTGGAAGGAAAAGACGCCGTGGCTCTAATCAATAAATAACGTAGAAGCATATTTTCATTTTTTTGTAAATGTGAGCACTATGGAGCCATTTACATATGTAATTATAGATTTCGTTATTAAATTAGTTTGACATGAACGAGCGTGGCAGTTGAGAGCTTGTCATGCTCACACAAATGTTTTGCTGATGGTGGCGCGTGTTTTGGATCATTTGATTCCCTTCAAAATGGTTGAGTTAGATGGTGCTGATGCACGCGTCATGTTCGTGAACGAAACTGGTCATCTCTTACCTGCCACTGGCTTATTTTAATCTGTACCTGCATTTTGAATTGTTTATATATTTTCTTGTTCTTTGCATTGTCCTCACATATAGAAGCAATCAATGTTAATGTTAACAAGATTTTTTGTAATACATCACATGGTTTAAAAGAGTGTCCGTGGAGTTTCTTGCACGTTCTTCTCCATAGAGATCTACGCTTTGGAACGTGCAAATAGCTTCATGTTTTTGACTGACCGACTTTGACAATTCAAAAGTGCCTGTAAATGGTTTATTTGAAATATACGATTTGATTTGATTTGAATCGTGGAAGAGTGGACTTATCGCCACAATAGTGGTGTGCCCAGTGTTACGTACACTTACCAACTCATCCGTGTAATTTCAATTTTACTGGCTTATAAGCACCCAATTTAATTCTTCTCAAGAAAATCCCACACACCTATTACCTAAAATCTTTACCTAAGAAAACCTTACATGAAAGCTTACCCATTTATCAAATACAACTGACGTTTCCTTTACCACGCCGGTGTAAAATAACAAAGACGGAACGACATACGCCTTTGTGGCAAAAAGCAGCGCTACATCCAGCCGTATTAGTTTAACAGAGGAACGGCTTGTAACCGAAGAGCGCTGGAGATAAGCGATCAAAGCGCTTCTTTGTACATCGCTGTTAATATTGGTGTGAAATATTAGGTGTTCTTGGAATTGAATCGAGTGTGTTGTGGATTTTTTCTTTTTTGTGGTTTGCTTTCAATTAGAAGCTTAACAATGTTTACATTATGATTATCGCTTATTTAATGATAAATTAATGAAACAAAAACTGTCCAAGTGCGAGTCAGACTTGCGTGCAAAGAGTTCCGAACGAATTTTATTTTTTTTAACATGTGTTTTTAACACTATAGACTTGTAATAGGTTTTTCTGTAATCTATAGGTAAAGATCTATTAACTCCATTTTTTTAAAAATTTTAGGCTCAGTAGTTTCGGAGATAAGGGGTCATTTTTCGTGTGATTCCTTGAGTAACTTCAAAACCATTTATTTTAAAATTATGAAAAAAATATGATAAAATCCCTCACAGTAAGTCTTGCATTTATTATTTGTCACACGATATTGTTCAAAAAATTATTTTGATTTTTTTCTAGTTTGACCCCCAAAATTGCATAATCAAAAATTAATCATTTACGTAACGCTTCCGTGTTTGAGTCTCAGAAGTCCATATGTGTACCAAATGTCAACAGAATCGGTCCACTGGATCCGGAGAAAACTGGCTGTGACAGACGGACAGACAGACACCCGAGTGATCCTATAAGGGTTCCGTTTTTTGTTTGGAACCCTAAAAAGGAATATGTACAGGTTGAGTAAAGCAAACTTGACTAATATACCTTATACTAGGAAATAAGCCCAGGATATAGTTATTGGATTTCAGATTCAACAGTGAAATCGTAAATTCAGTTTTAGAACCATATTTACAAGGACCAAAAATTCATTTACCTCTACTTACTTAACTAGCCCATTCAGTCCCACTGCAGAGCAACGTGAACAAACGCTTGTCGGTCTGTCTGTCCGTCTGTCAGTCACAGCAAGTTTGCTCCGAAAAAAATATGACTCGTTCGAAACAGTTTGCGCGCGAACCTGACTTGCACTTGGCTGGTTTTTCTATACAATTTAAAGAATTTATCGATCACTAGCTTCTGCCAGCGGCTTCGCCCGCGTGACCCTCAGGGAACATATTCCCGGGATGAAAAATAGACTATGTCCTTTCTCAGGCTCTAGACTATCTGTGTAGGTACCAAATTTCATTTAAATCGGTTCAGTAGTTTGGGCGTGAAAGCGCGACAGACAGACAGATAGACAAACAGACAGAGTTACTTTCGCATTTATGATATTAGTAAGGATTAAAATATTATTCACTTTATCATTGATTGGAATTAATAACCAAATCACAGTATTATTTTACTCTATTCTCTACCCCATAAAACAACCCTAATAGCAACTAATTAGCAACACACAAAGAAACATCAAAAGCATATCTGTAATCCAATTATAGGCAATTAAGATCTCGATTCAGTTTCTCATTTGAAACGGCAGCGGTTTCAATCATGCTCCGTAATTAGCGGCTCCTGGTAATTAGGACTCATTTAGACTGATTGCTTCAATTTGAAGGCGATCTTAGCGACGCATTGAAATTTCACGTTAAGCGCTATCTCGCGTTTTGATTGATCAGAGTAAAATGTATGGCTTTTAATGTTAAGTGTTATTGTAGGGCTGATTGAGGAATTATGTTTAATCAGTGGAGTTAATATTTGTGTATTGGAGAGTTCACAGCTTTCTATAAACGTTTAAGCTGTATTTCATAATAAACTAGCTTCTGCCAGCGGCTTCGCCCGCGCTGTCCCTAGGGAACATACTCTCGAGATAAAAAGTAGCCTATGTCCTTTCTCAGGCTCTAGACTATCTCTGTACCAATTTCATTTAAATCGGTTCAGTAGTTTTGGTGTGAAAGCGCGACAAACAGACAGATTGACAGACAGAGTTACTTTCGCATTTATAATATTAGTAAGGAAGTAAGGATTGGGAACTGAGCGTCTAGCAAAATTGATCTTCAAATTGTTTCATATTGTCATCACAAATTCCAAATAATACCTACAGGAAATTATTACTGGTGCCCAGCAATAATAATAACTAAGGAACAGCTCGTTTACAATCACGGCGTTTGATCTGACTCCACGAACGTGATGTGAATTCCATCCTTCAATATTATCGATCCTTATAATATCAGCGCCTGATAAAAAGTTAATAGCAAAATTGCACCGAGGGAAAATGATTGCTCAGATTTTTTGAAAGAAAGTAAGATTATTATTTTTCTATTCGAAAGCGGGAAAGCTCTATCACTTTCTTTTCGTTTTTCAATCCTACCGATATATCTAAAAAAAGCATGTTGCCGTACTTCAAAGCGATATTAATTCTAAATGAATAAACCGTTTGAAGCCACATGTGGGTCCCTGAAGTAATAAGTGGGAGCTGCTCGTTTACAATCACGGCGTTTGATCTCAGTTCAGAACGTGAGCCGAATGCCCATTCTTCAATATATCGATCCTTTATCATTTTTAAGGAGCGCCTGCTGAAAAGTTTAGGGTGAATTTATTGGCTGGTGGTCTGATGGAAAAGTATTTTAAAACTCATTGGTAGGTATAGCGGTAGCAACAGCAATTTTCGGGAAATGTTTCTTGAATTTTATGTAAGTGCTGCCTACCAAGTTACAGCGAAAAATATTAAACCCTGGAAAAATGGTTCGTAAAATGATTTTTATCCTTTTTGCTTGGAAAAGTTTAACTTTGATTTCCACAAATCTATTTTCAAAACTGCGCACTCTATTTCCTAAACAAAAAAAAATAACATTCAAAAGCAAATATGGCTAAAAACGTTCGAGTTTCGAACGGAGGACGGAAGTGAGGAGTGGCGGTGTTTCCGATGTGTGACGTCACCGGCCAGATGTGGCGGCCGCTTCCGGCCGGTCATGGCCGGACCGCCATATTTGATGCAGTATGCCCGTTGATATATTTAATTGTATTTTTTATATCTTCTTTATGTGTTGTATATGGGGTCGGAGTTATTTATTTCGCCGCACAAGTTGAGGCTTTGACGTACAAAAACCATTTGACTTTTTAGCAATAAATAAACACATATTATTTTTTAAATACCTTTGAGTAACCTTAGTTTAGACTTCAAATAAGGCCTATTGTGAGCACGTTTAAGAGCCATCTGTCACCACTGGTAACGAAACTGGTGAGGCTCCGCAGGAGTCTGTGGGATGCGAGGAGGGACGCATAGGTCCAATCAATGTGCTAACGGTTGGCGGACAGGCCTACGTCTTGTGGTGAACAAATCTTTTGGCTAAAATTGAAATATTCAGCCTTTATAGCTGATTTATCTTTTATTTGACGAAAACATGGCCAACAATTTGAAAGAAGTCTTTACAAATCTCCAATTTATCAGGATCAGTAAAAGAACATTCTAGCCCACAATCAAAATTCAAAAGGAGTATCCCTTTAAAAAATTACACATTCCGTGATGTTGCCAAACTCGGCTGAAAGTCGGGGATTATTTAAATTTGAAGATTATCGCTTCCTTGCCATTTATAACTGAGACTTGTCTGATCCTGGATCAGTGATGGACTTCCAAGGTGGACTGAGGAAAGTTTAGTATGACGTGGATGGACTGGGAAATCTTGTTGATAAGGGCTTGTCTACCTGTTTTTGTTTACTTTATTGATATAAATTGGTTTGAATAAGGCTAAGTACATATGACCGGATCAAGATTAAAGTAAATAGTGTTGATCGTCTACATTACATCGTCTAAATTCTACAAACCTGTACGTCTACCCTGAGTTTTATCAATCTATACTCGCTAGCAACAAATAAATTATAAACATGTTTTTTAATTGTTTTCACACATTTTTTTAACTACAGTCGCTAGCGAGTATAGATTGATAAAACTCGTGGTAGACGTACAGAATCGCCTGTAAACTTAGCAGTAGTAAAAGTATTTTTTCATTAGCTTCTGCCAGTTTTGCCCGCGAAAAAGTAAAATAATCTCAAAGGAATATACTCTCGGGATAAATAGTTCTATGACAAATATACGTTCAGCCGTTAATACGTGCCGAGTTTAACGTTTTTTTTTGTGCTGACGACGGAGAATCATTACATTAGATTCATCTTAGATGTGAATGTCTATGGGAGATAAATGAGTATTTATTCAAAATTTTGATCCTTAGTTCTAAAGAAGTAAAAACATTTTTAAAGAATCGTCAAATTCTGTCAGCTTAATGTTGCGCGACTTCCAAGCGCGGGGTCTTGGTTTCGGATTCGAGGAATTTCATATTTTTTCCGGTCTAGTCTATCAGAACATCTATCTATCTAATGCGCCTATTTAGTCACACTGCTGAGCAAAAATCTGCCTTTAACATTGATATATAAAAAACCCAAGATACACACTCAGCATCTCAAAAACGTCCGCAAAAACAAGCGCAATATGTATAATTGTGCGCTAGTTTCAAACAGTCTCGCATCCCTCGCCATACTGCACTGCTTTGTAAAAACAACTTTAAGCGATCCGTGTTAGGTTGAATTTGCAAAAAAAAAATGCGCATCACTCGCCATACTGCACTGCTTTGTAAAAACAACTTTAAGCGGTAAGGTTGAATTTGCAAAAAAAAATTGTTTATAGTATAACTACACACAACTCACACATGACACTTGATACATGTCCGTTTTTGACGACAGTTTCGTGTGTTGCATTTGTTCGAGACTGTGCATCTTGGGTTTTTTATTTATCAATGGCCTTAAGCAACTGAGGGTTTGATATTAAAACATATTTTTTCACCATCGAAAAGCTTCTGAAATCTCTGTTAAACCATCTTAATCTCCGTCTCCACCTCATCGCTTCTGCAATCTCGAACCGATTACTTAAATTTATCTGTTAAAAGATAAAGACTTTGTAAATGAGTACAATATATTTCGATTAACATTTACATAAACAGTTCGAGATCATAACGGCCAAATTAATCAGATTAATGGGCTCATTTACAAGTCAGAAATGATTATGGTGTTGACAATAAAGTTTATGATCACATTCATTTTACTAGAGAAGTTATTCGTGCTCGCGAATGTTTGGTCATTATAATATTTAAAGTTCATTTTTGGGGAATGAGGTTTTACATTTTGGCGGTATTTTAATGAGGGAACTGCTGCTGTTGTTTTGGTGTTCGGGAAAATTATGTGAGTGTTATAGATATGTAGATTATGTAGTATACATTTTAAGGTCAGTTTAAAACTAGATATTGCATATATCAAAATATGATAATTTTCGACTGTATCACGGAGCTTTGACACTCAAGTCTTCTTTCTATGTACGGTATCCCTACAGTACGCCACTTCGACAAACGCAACTTATCTCATTTTTTTTTTACCGTCGTGCACTCACTTTCTGTTCCTTTTCCAGATGGACTAAGATAGAAAAGGAAGAGAGAGTGAAGGTGTGGTGAAATTAAGGAAATCCACCTGACCGAATTTCGATCACGGTGGCCAATCGCATCGTAGACTACGCAAGTACACAGTAGATATTATAGTGCATAAGTATACCTATGCAGGAACATAGATGAACAATATATTCCTTTCCTATCGTAGTCCAATGGTACAACAATAAAAACAATTAACGTAAATATAACGTATTCGTGATGAAGTACCTATGCACGTCTTAATCTATGGAAGTTGTTTGCATTTTGTTGTTTAGTTTTTCGTGATGGCATACTGTAGAGGTTGCATGGGTCGAAGTTGCGTAGGTAACTGTTGGAATACTGAGTTTAAAGTTTTGAGTGTCGAAGTTCCTGACACAATCGACAATTCCGATATTTTTACATATCCAATATCGCTACTCAAAATAAACAAGTACCAAAAAATGCCAAAGACCTACATCTTTCCCTTGAAAATGAGGGCACAAGTTATAAAAGAAATCCTTTAATAATTCTCAAAACCTTCGTTACTGCGCACCCGGCTTTACCTGGCATAACGTGGATTATTCCCAAGCACTGGACATTATAACGCAGAACGGGAATACTAAGGCGGGCTAGATAATAAAAAGACAACATTGGAAGTGTGTTTTTAAATAAATTATTAAGTGTTAGGTTGGAGGTACACTGGGCTTCTTTATATTTTAAAGCAGTGCGTGATTATCTTGTACAAACTCAATCTGTGTAGCCTATTCCCAATTATGTTTGATTCAGGGGGGCTACGCTTGTTAAGTCCGAAATCCGTAGTTTCGGGCTTAGTTGCGGGCGTATTCTGTTAGAACAAAGATTGTTAAATGTGTAAATAGCGCCGTCTATGTCATTATAAGTGTAACATGCTTTAAGAAATAAAGTAACTATTCCAACAAAGCAACGTGTTTTAATAGGTTATGGGCAAATATCCATATTTTTCGGTTTTTACTGTGTAAATTTAGTACAAAACAGTCGGAAATTGTTGACTTTACGTGGGAATATGACAGTGTGGCTGGCTGTGTACTCTGTATCACCTACGAACTTACGATTACTCCCGAACCCGAACTAAAAATGATTTGACAGTAACTGTCAAATCGTGTTGTTATTAATTCTTAGTGGTTAAGTAATGCGGAGTAGAATACGACCACAACTAAGCCCGAAACTACGGACTTTAGGCTTAGCGAGTAGCCCCCAGCTTCAAGTATATCTGGTTGCAGCTGAATACAACAAACAAAAGAAGAAAACAAGAAGAAGTAGAAGAAGAGGAGAAAATTTTACAAAGAAGGACGACTGCCTATCTGGCCCCCATAACCCAGTATCTGGGGGGGAGACCCCTTAGCAAGATCAAGAAGTGTCAGATTTTCTGACTACCTGTATCGACTGTCAAAGATGTTCAAATGAAATCCCGGCTGCCTACGGCTCAATGTGTAACAATAATCTTGTCCATTATCAATGATTTTTTCACTAGCTGAGACATGAGTTTAGTTTAGTGTGATGAAGAACATTTTTTAATTCAAATAATGGTAGAGATTTTGAAATTATATATAGGTGTATGAAATCTGTTTTCATCTTTTTGTACATTCAATGATTGTGTACCCAGCTTTAAACCCTTAAGATTAAAATGGTAGGTAAGTATATGAGGTTTTTAAAATGGTAGGTATACAAGATTTTATATAAAAAAAAATTATTAAAAAACCAGCAGCCTAATGGCGTAATACACTTTCATACGATCGATCACATCATCTATAATTTTATCATTACAATAGTAGGTATTTTTAACATATTTTATGATGTATTGAATCTGGAATTAATTTCGATTACCAAACTATATGCGATTTTTGTGCCACTCACTTGGGGTGCAGGCTTCTCTCTCAGTGTACCAACATCTTAAAGCACCCCGCTTCGGTCCGTCTCGATATTTTTTACTCACTGTAAGAAGTTCTCCATTTACCTCAAGGCTTATCCTACATAGAGGCTTACAGAAACGCTGAGGCGATTCTTTTTATTTGTGGGAAATCTTAATTAGTTTCCTCTTTTTCCAATATTAGTTTGATGCAGTCTAGTCTTGAATTTTTTTATTATTTATTGAGTTAACTTTATGCTCGGTACGAGTTCCTCGCATGTGCTAGAGATATGAAAATGGACTAGTTTATAAAATCATTTCTTTTCGTGTCGATTGTTTATTACTAAATTTTGTCCGACCAGTATTGAGCAACTTGTACAGCTCTATCGTTGGCCTCGTTCAAATCTGGGATGGTACAGGTAGTTGTGCATATCGGGCAATTAAGGAGGTGATGCATGTCCTGTGAAGGGGCTCCGCACTGGCACTGCGAATGGGATGGATGAAGAATGCCCCATTTAGCCAGGTTATGTTTACAGCGGCCAACCTGGGTCCGCAGTCGGTTAAGAGATTTCTAGATTGGCCATTGAAGTTCGCGTCCAGGGGGCAGAAGTTCGGCAGGGGAATGAAGTATGGAGGGGGAGGGTGTTTGTGTCTCCACAGAGCACATCTCTCATCTGCCGCACTGTCCTTTGACGAGGTCGTACATTTCATGAAACTTTTACGGCTTTTTAGGCGTGCAGGTATTGGTTGGTGACAATACAGGGGTGAAAACCGTCTTGTTCCTGTTTCCCCTTCTCAATACGGCTTGCTACTTCGCGGCGGACATCTGGTGGAGCTATTCCTATCAATGGGTACAACATCATGAGAGGGGTTGGTTTTAGGCACCCAATTACAATGCGACAAGTATCATTTAGGACTAAGTCTACTTCTTTGGCATGGGCGGAACGATGCCACACTGGGCATGCGAACTCCCCAGCTGAAAACGCGAGACATAGGCTAGTTGTGCGGAGGACCTGTGGAGACGCTCCCCAGCTAGTGGATGTCAGGCGGCGCAGATTGTTGTTTCTAATCCTGACTTTTTGTTTAGTTTTTAGACAGTGGAACTTATATTTCAGGGACCTATGCAGAGTGATGCCCAGGTAGCGAGGTTGAGAACAGTGCTCAATGTCAACGCTTTGCCACGAGATACTTAAAGCCCTATTTGACTGACTGTTACGGAGCTGGAAAACGCTGCACTGGATCTGAGAATAAAATCACTAGCTTTTAACTTCTTCGCGCATACCCCGTCTTTTCCTATGTCCAGCAGTGGACGTATTTCGGCTGATGTGATGATGATGACGACTGTCTAAAAGTCGGTGCAAATAATTTGTATTAACCTTGATGGATTTGATTGGAGATTAATTCAGTTATGCACTCAATTCTATATCTTCACATTAACTTGTGCTAAGCTAGTTATCTGTATTGACAGAAACATAAACGTAATTGATTACGATTAGATACTTAACCATCAATAATATCCACTCTTTACCTTTCTACAGATATAACTTTTTCTTTTAGTTTTTCAGCGATACAGTTACATTCTATCAGTGAAAGAACTTAGAAATCGGGATTAACAGAGATTACACAAACAAACAATTTTGTCTCTGTATAATGTTACTTCAAATGTATACTTCAGTATTTCCTGGAAAAATATATCAGATACTACAATTCACAAATTATAAATACACTTAGTTGACCCGCGCAACTTCGTCTGTTCCGCTCCCATTGATCTTAGCGTGATGATATAGCCTATATATAGCCTTCCTCGATAAATGGGCTATCTAACACTGAAAGAATTTTTCAATTTTTAATAATATTTCCTGAGATTAGCGCGTTCAAGCAAACAAACAAACAAACTCTTCAGATTTATATAGGCATTAGTGTGGATATGTATAACCATACAAACGGTTGCATATTAAAAAATCAAAAGTTTCTCGAGCAAATTTCAAATATTTTAAACTTTAGTCATTTGTACGTTGGTCTTTTGAAATTTGCTCAGAAAAGTTTTGATTTTCTAATATGCAACCCTTTCTTTCTATCTATTTACAAATATAAATGTTTGCATTTTTAGGTTGTTGTGAGTCCAGTAATCCATTTTGACCTTTAAGCGATTTGGTCAATAGTGTAATAAATAATATAAACATTGATATTCCAGACGTTGTTCTTTTGAAATTTGCTCAGAAAAGTGTTGATTTTTTAATATGCAACCATACAAACATCCCATTCATATAGCTTCCAACCTAGCCTTTTCCCAACTATATTGGCGTCGGCTTCCCGTCAAACTGGATTTAGCTGAATACCAGTATTTTACGTGGAGCAGCTGCCGACCAGACCTCCACAACCCATTGACTGGGTAACACGGTACTCCTTGGCAAGACAGGTGTCAGACTTTCTGGCTTCTAACAGACAGTCAGTAACGACTGCCAAAGATCTACAAATGACAGCCGGGACCAACGGCTTAACGTATTTACATAAATTCCAATAATGTGCCTAAAAAGGTTACACAATAATGTCATTTGTTCTAAAATGATATAGAATCAATATGTAGTATAAAATGATAAAACATTAGTCGCTCACTCGGTATAATATCGCCTGTATCGAAACAAGTTGCGGCGGCAATTCCCTATGTAGGAATTCCATTCACGCTTTGTAGTGTAGGAGCTAGGGAGACAGAGTGTTTATGTGATCTGATGAAAATATCTTGAGTAAACTTAGATTTTAAGGTCTAGTCTAGTCAGTAACTCTTGGGCCTTTCTCCATACAAACGCATTCCGCTGTTTTCTTCGTGGATTATGCTGCTAGAGCAATGATTATTATCCAAAAATCTAGATCGAATTAATACGTGCCTCTATCCTTTTCTTTTCAATCTAAAAATCCGAAAAAAACAGCCTGTTTTAACCGCCATGTTCAGACTACTATCAGACAAATTTGATAATTTTTTAACAAAATAGAAAACAATTGAAGCATAGATATAGTCCTTCTCTAAATTTTGTTATATAATTTTTATAGATCAGTCCAATTTTGAAGAAGAAAACAGCGGAATAAAAAACGACTTTTGGTCAAGGTTTTATAGGTAAAATCAGCTTGAGCTACAGTTGTCGCTTTCGCACTTTAGTTGGAAGGCGCAGCGCGACGGAATCGGCAATAATTTCTTCAAATATCTATTTTTCGGGACTAGAAAATGGTATAGACAGATTCCTCTCCAATAATATATGGGCGCATCTATCAGAAAAAAACAAAACAAGTGAGTCAACATTTGAGGGGAGGGAATGGTCATTTAACAACTCAGGAACGAGAAATACATCTTTAGTACCTACGCCTTGACATTGTTACTCGGGGTGGTGGCCTGGTGTCCCCACCCCGAGGTTATTAGCCTAGCTTAGGCACCAGTCTCCCACAATATTGGAGTATATTTTAATATTATTACTAAAAAATATCTCCATCTAATCTTTAAATATTGTGGTGAGAAATAAATGAATTATTTATCACATACTTAAAGGCCTGTTCCAATAATTCGAATATTGGCCACGGGTCCTTCGCTGCCTGCATTCATTTAAAAAGTTTTACAGAGTTATCGAATCCTGTTCCATTGTCCAAATCAACCACATCAAACTACTTAAAAAAACAATCTACTCCCCCTCTCCAGGACTACACATCGCAGTGCACATCGCTCCGGTATTAATATTGCACGAACATTCGCAGGTGGTGCATGCGGCCAAATTGAAAATTGCTCGCATCGGCGCGGCGTTCGCCACAGTCGCAATTATACACGCTCAATCTGTATCCTTGCTAATGAACATATTAATTTCGTGTATTGTTTAGATGAAGAAATTGTCAGTTGGTGTATAAAATCAGAAACCTTGGATGTTTTAGCCACTTTGTGAGCTATCGGAATGTCATGTGATGATCGATTGCTGGAAGGAACCTTACAGCATGCAGGCTGGTATAAAATAATAATGGCTGCATTCGAAGAGCCATACTTTCAGTTTAAATGTGTAGAACCTATTAAGTGTTTAGTTCGTGTCAGGGGCTACTCTCTAAGCCCGCAGTCCATAGTTTCGGGTTTAGTTGCGGGCGTACTCTAGTCCGTATCACCTAACCACTAAGGATTGCTGACAACACGATTTAACAGTTACTGTCAAATCGTGTTGTCATTCATTCTTAGTTCGGGTTCAGGACTAATCGTAAGTCCGTAGGTGGTAAGGAGTAGAATACGCCCGCAACTAAGCCCGAAACTACGGACTGCGGGCTTAGAGAGTAGCTGTAACAGTGAAATAGTTCAGACGTTATATAATATAGTCTTGGCGAGCCACTAGTCTTCAAATTATGAATACAAACAACCTTATATTTACCTACACTACAGCCTCCCAAAAACGAGATTCTTTATAGAACTGGAGAAAAATATTCCGCGTGTAGGTTCCCAATTTCAAGTTGTTCCATACCAACTTTCATAGACCTCATTTAACGTGTACATGGACTAACAACGTGTGTCAAAATCCTTACTATAGATCATAAAAACCAGATTTAAATTGGCTGTGAAGCCTTTATTCTACTACGAGTACTTCTAGTCTGTTCTGTAATTAACTAAATCGATATCGAACATCATCTGAGTGAAGCTCACAAAGTGAGCTTTATTGCACACAACATAAGTCTTATACTAATACGAATTTGATACCTCACCTCGGATACCTCTGTGGAGACAAAATAAAATGTTGTTACAGAATAGCACTACTGTTCTGGTTAAATTCGTCATCATCATATCAGCCGAAAGACGTCCACTGCTGGACATAGGCCTCCCCCAAGCGTCGCCACAACGACCGGTCCTGCGCGTCTCGCATCCATCGGCTACCCGCGACCTTCACCAGGTCATCGGTCCACCATGTGGGAGGCTTCCAATGCGTCTTCCGGTACACGGTCGCCACTCCAGAACTTGGTTAAATTGGTTTCTATGAATTTTGTCTAGAAAATCAGAATTTACCGAGTTTTTTTGCCTGTGTTGTCTGAAATTCTACCTGCATTCATAAATCTTTTGTTATGGACACATCATCATTGGTAGCCTAGTTTCACTGTTTAGGGTGCGTTTCCACGAAAAATGTGCGAGGTTGCATAGAGAGGGATGTGTTTGTTAAGAACCAATAAATGATATTCTGAATGGGCCTCATCAGAAGGCTTAAAGTCACTCAGAGAGCAATGAAGAGAGCAATACTTGGAGTTTACTTGCGTGATCGAATCAGTAATGATGATATCCGCAAGAGAACCAAGGTTACCGACATAGCCCGAAGGATCGCCAAACTAAAGTGGCAGTGGGCAGGGCACATTGCTCGCAGAACAGATGGTCGAAAAGGCCGAAAAGTTCTGGAGTGGCGACCGCGTACCGGAAGACGTAACGTTGGAAGGCCTCCCACAAGGTAGACCGATGACCTGGTGAAGGTCGTGGGTAGCCAATGGATGCAAGACGCGCAGGACCGGTCGTTGTGGCGACGTTTGGGGGAAGCCTATGTCCAGCAGTGGACGTCTTTCGGTTGATATGATGATGATGATGAAATGATATTTATTTTGTAAATAGGTTGAACATAACATTTTTACACGTCAATCTTTTTTGGTCATTTTAAACTAGATGAGGCCGGTGTTTCCTAGCTGACTGAGAAGAAACACCGAAACAAACTCAGAAGTCAAAATCTCTTTTAAAGTCCATACAATCTTGTACTGTGTGTCTAAAAAGGCCACTTTAGCAGAATCAGAAAGCACATCACGCTACCCGTCACTGTCAAATTTTCCCAATCAACCTTGAACCTAATGCGTAAGCGATAATGATGAAAATGAAATTTGACAGTTTGTTGTGTGGTTAATATTATGATTCTGCTAAAGTGGCCTTTTTAACCGACTTCCAAAAAAGGAGGAGGTTCTCAGTGCGATGGATATTTTTTTTATGTATGTACACCGATCACTCCGAGGTTTCTGATCCGATTTCTGTGATTCTTCTTTAGTTCAATGCAGTCTACTTGCCATTTGGTTCCGTAAAAATTTGATTCAGTTTGGTTCAGTAGTTTTTATTTTATGAGCATTTTTGCTTATTTGAATTTCTGCGTTGACGAAGACGTGGTCCAAGTATCACCACTTAAAAGTGAAAAATAAAATACTTTTTACAAAAAATAAAAATATAACCGACTTCCAAACAAAACACTACAAAAAAATAAAATAACCTTAATTTCGGAAGTCCGTGTTAAAAAACAAAGAAACAAAACCAAAAACACCGACTTTCGAAATTAAGGTTATTTTATTCTTTGTAGTGTTTTGTTTGGAAGTCGGTTATAGAATAGAATAGAATACTCTTTATTATAAAAAAGAAAAAAGTTGTTGTTGTTTTTTTTAAGTTTTAAGTTTAAAGTTTTTTTAGAACCCCTGGTGAAATAGAATTGCTACATGTACCTAGCCCCGCTGAGCGCGATCGGCTCTATTGGTTCTTAAAAAACACATCACTCGCTACGCATCCTCACACATCTCTGGTGGAAACACACCCTTAAGAGGAAATGCTAGCGGCGAGACTTTGTATGTCAAAAGTCATAATTCGAGGTTTGGCTCTCTACTGTTTTCTCCTCCACTATTGGACCGATTTAAGAGATATTTCACAAACTTAATAAAAAGTATATAGTAATAAAAAGTATATAGTAAGTGTCCTTATGTTTTCCTTTTTAATGATTTGTTAACCGTATAAGCACTAGAACTCTCACAAAATGTTTAAAAATTGTACGATAAATCGCTGTTAACAGAGCCCTAGTGTACAAATTTGGCAACTATCAATTAAAAAAGGAAAATATACAACACATCCTTCTTATTCAGTTTGTGAAATATCTATTATATCGGTCCAAGATTGGAGGAAAAAACAGTAGAGAGCCAAACCTCGAATTATGACTTTTTACATACAAAGTCTCGCCGCCAGCATTTCCTCTTAAGCATAGGCCTCCTACATTATGTGTCATGCTTCTCTTGTCTTTGTGTATGTCCACCAGGTTTTACTCGCGATCTTCTGGATGTCACCCAATATACACATATTATTTTTACATGTATGCAGCAAAAAAGTCTTTTGTAATGGCACACCAAAGGATTGGAACTTTCTGCCGTTTTTAGGGTTCCGTACCTCAAAAGGAAAAAACGGAACCCTTATAGGATCATTTTGTTGCCCGTTCATCTGTCTGTCAAGACCGTTTATCTCGGGAACGCGTGAAGGTATCTAGTTGAAATCAAAACCATATACTCAGGTCTATGTCGCCTTGCAACTGTGAAAAAATAACACTCTCAAGGGAACCTAAATGTATAGGGTATTTCGCGTTTACCTAGAACTATGAAATTTGGAAATTAATACCGTCTTATACTACAAGTATGATAAAGGTCTGAAAACTATACATTTATAATGAAATCATAAAAAATACAGTCTTTTTTTAAGTAATTTGCGGCTACAAATTTGAACGGAACTCTAGGTGGGCGAGTTCGACTCGCACTTGGCCGGATTTTTTTTAAGGATGTGATATCATCAAATGACTCCTCCTGTTCTGGGCGGAGCAGTAGAGAGTGTCAGACTCTTACTGAATAAAACCCATCCGTGTTCCTCCTAATGCCCTTTGCGTTCCAGGGCCGTGGTGACACTTTCGAATAAATTCCGCAACGGAACTCTCTGCCTGCATCTATGTTTCCGAACGCATACAACCCTAATCTCTTCAAAGTTTGAGTGAACAGGCTTCTCCTGGGTAAGCTCGCTCTATAGTCGACTTTGTTTGTGTCATCTCTGACCTAGACTACAGTCAAGAGCAAACCCATTCCAAATAAAATTTCATTTATAAATATTGCTTATATTTTTATTATTAACCATATATCTATAGTATTATCTATTTGTTTTTTTTCGTAACTAACCTTGAGAACAACACTACTCCTTCCAGTCAAAACTTTTGTTCGTAACACTGTGATTCACTTTCTTTTCTATTTCCTTAGGTATTATAGGTTTTTCTTTAGTCCCTATAGCCTCAGCTTCCTTCACTGTGTCAGGTAAAGAATCGTTGGAAATATCAGGAACTAGGAACGTCACCGTCCCCGCTATGAGAGACACAATCCCAAATATTAGTGATGGGAGGCCTTCCCAGTACTGCGTCTGAAAGTAAAAAATACATTATAAGACACCACATAATGTGTTGCACGCCTTATAAAACCGAGTCCATGATATTTCGGGAACATCCATTTAGTCCGGGTATAACAGTGATTTCAGCAGTATTGGTTTTATTAATTCCATCTGACTAGTCAACACTAAAACAAAATCTTTCAAAAGGAACCATTACAATTGATAGGTCAGAGTATCGAGTACTCCCTTTAGCAGAACCACGCTTACAACTACAATAAGCCAAAACATATAATATTCAACTATTGCGGCTACTTATCGTTTCACGGCGAAGCCAAAGCCCGCTACAGGAATTGAGAACTTGTGTCTATACATAATCATAAATTTACCAGTACCGGAGTCTGTGGTGCATCAATAGAGCTCACTCTTCCGAGCGACGAGCACAATGCGTGCATAGTTCTTGATGAAAGTAGGAAACGGTTCCGACGTGTAAATGTAGGTTATGGTAAAGTACAACGTCGCCATCAGCTTGCTGATCATGAACATAGTTATTGAACTGAAAACCTTACCAGTAACGGAGTCTGTGGCTCAACAATGGATCCCACCCTTTCTAAAGATGAGCACAGTGCATGCATGGAGTTCCTGGTGTACGTGGGGAACAGTTCCGATGTGTACATTTAGGTGATGATGAAATAAAGCGTCGCCATCAGCTTGCTGATCATGAACATCTTTATTGAACTGAAGATCTTACCAGTAATGGAGTCTGTGGAGCAACAATAGAGCCCACTCTTCCGAGAGACGAACACAGTGCGTGCATAGAGTTCCTGGTGTACGTGGGAAACAGTTCCGATGTGTACATGTAGGTGATGGTGAAGTACAGCGTCGCCATCAGCTTGCTCACCATGAACATCGTTATTGAGAGCCAGGCCATGTCTGAAAGGATAAAACGTAAAGTTTCTGATAAATTCATTGTCGAATATTTGTCGAGATATATGAGATTTATTTTCATGGACCACATGAAGCTCAACCATCTCTGAGTACTGTAAGGACAGAAAAAATGGATCTTTTGAAAGGTAGCAGTAATGATTATTTGTCACAATTTAAATTGTAATAGTTACATAATAGGACCACATCTATGTAGTAATTCTCTGACATACGAATTTCTTTAAAGGTGTTCCGTTACATGGAGCTGCAACCACAAAGAAAAATGTTGATTGCATCAACAAAGTTTTGTCACTTTGGTAGATACATTTCATGGTCTTTGAGTTTTGTAGGTTTGGCCTTTAATGAAAACACTTAAAATAACTGCAATAATCACCCTAGAAAATCGCAAAAACGCGTAATCGATTCTGTATTGTTCATTAACCTAACCGAGAAAACCAGATTATCAGTGTCAAAATCACTTCGTCACAAACATTTGCACCAGTCTGTTGTAGTCGGACAAATACGAAAAAAAAAAGTTAAAAATACCGTAAAATACAGTGCTATGTATCTATTAATTTATCAATCTTCAAATTATCAATTTTCGTAACATAGCACACTTACTTCTTGCCCTGCATCAACAAAAAAAATATTGACCACCTCGATGAACTTCTTAAAGCTGCGTATCCACTAGAGGCAGCCTCGGGTCGAGCGGCTGCCTCGCTCCAAAGCCGCGCAAGTGGAGACGCTGCCTCAACCTGAGGCACGCCGCAAACCAGGCAAATTCGTCGCCACGAGCCGAGCCATATTTTGTCGGTTTTTTTGCCGTGCTCAAAGGAGCCTGAGTCCGAGCCATGCATTTGATGGAGACGGGCGTGTCGCCTCGGATTGCGATAGATAACGAAACTGCTGTTAAACTGATAAAATAATATAAGCATCACAGTGTTCCGTTGCTTCCGCTTTTTTTTTAATTATGGTTATTACTATTAAAGCAGCAGCTACACGACGTTCGTCTGGAGCCATCGCCTTTTGGCTTTATACTGCGCACGTTGCGGATCAAGCTAAGGCTACTCGCCTCGAGCTAATCCGCAACGTGGCTCGAGTCTTTGCCTCAGAGCGAGCAGCATCAAACTGAGGCTATTTGCTTCAAGACAAGGCTGCTCGACCCGAGTTTGCCTCTAGTGGATACCCAGCTAAAGGATGTTACCCAGTAATTGAGTTCATAAGACAGGCCAGGTATTTGCTCTATGGTAAACACTGATAGGTATCCAACTGCATCCGATTTGACAAAATTATAACCATGATAAATGATATACTCACTTGTAGGCAGGAACGGCTGTCCAATACAAAACACGCCAGCCAGTAAGAAGCTTGCAATCAACGGAAACTTTCTCCTATACTTCATCAGCACGTACATCGCTATAAAACTGCCTGGTAGCTCCGTTACCGTAACTAGAGCGTAGTTCAAGTACTTGTTCCCTTCCAGAGACACTGAGGTTATCGTCATCCCATAGTTTACGAAGGTTGATGTGGTCCACCATATAACACAGACAATGAATCTTTTGAACAAAGCTGTTGATGTAAATGTACTCTTTAAAACTTTCCCAAATTCAACGTTCTCTTCTTTGTCCGTATCGCAAACTAAATTGTCTAACATCCTCTGGTCGACTTTTACTTTATTCTTTTTTGATATTTTGTCTATTATAGCTACTGCTTCTTCTTTCTTTCCTTTTATTAGCAGCCATCTTGGACTCTCGTCTATGAGATACATGTAGAAGAAGAAGAGTAAGGCTGGGGCGTACAGGGCTCTGAGGAAGTTTCTCCAGTCAGGGACCATCCAGGCTATTAAAGCCTTTAAGATGCCTCCGACGCAGTAACCAATGCCGCATAGCATGTAGTAAGGTACTCGTTTCGTTGTGGCTATTATTTCTACATCTGTGAAAAAGATAAGATATGGCTCATTAGTACGATTATTTTTAGAGTTCTGTACCCAGAGAATAACCAACGGAACCCTATCCCATCCGTCCGTCCGTTCGCCTGTCTGTCAGCGGGCTATATCTCGAACCTTATAGGTAGACAGTTGAAATATTCACAGAGCGTGAATTACTATTACTGCTGTAACAACAAATATTAAATTAAATTAAAAATGAAGGGGAGCTCCCATACTAGAAACGTGATTTTTTCGGTTTATTACCGGTACCCTTTCGTGTGAGAGTCTGACTCGTACCTGGCCGGTTTTTTTTCTTTTCAATCCAGCCACGAAAATTTTCAGGTAAAACTAAAGATTTTTCGGAAATGGTATATTGTACGTACATTCTTCTTAACTAAAATGTTGTCATTATAACGGATTGTTAAAAGTGATTTGGTCATTATAACGCATTGCTAAAGGTGATTTGGTCATTATTTTTTTATAAAGATTTTTCTAATGCTACCACCCTATGATGGCTAATTGTTTGTGTGTGTAACTCAACGGTGCGAAACATTTAAGGTCTAGTAACTTTACAGCTAAACCTAAAACAGATGGATGTAAAGTAATTTTCAATACGAATCGTCTGTTGAAATGATTGTTTATTGTAGATATCACCAGTGTTACACCAGTCTATACAATGTCACTAGACTATTTGACAAAACATCACACGTAGACATTAATGGACACCAAATCGATATTGTATTGTCTTACAGAACTTAATATGACAATAATCACTCGCGGCGGGGGTCAATCGACCTCCGCCCCGTCTGTCTGTTTGGTCGCGAGAAACTCAAAAACTACCAAATGGGTTTTCATACGGTTTTCACCAGTAGACGATTCGTAAGGAAGGTTTTAGAGGGAATTCTATATTTGGGCTTTCTCCATACAAACGCATACTGCTGTTTTCTTCCTGGATAATACTTCTAGAGCAATGATTTTTTTTCCAAAACATCAAGGTATATTTAATACGTAATTTTATCATTTTCTTTTTTCCAAAACATTATTACTAAAAGAATTATGACAATCCAAAAACCCAAAAAAACAGCTCGTTTTTACCGCCGTATGCAGACAACTGTCACACTTTGATAAGTTTTTAACAAAATAGAAACTAACAGGAGCATAGATATAGCCTTCCTCTAAATTTTGATATATATTTATTTTTAGATCATAGTTTTGAAGAAAAAAAAACAGCGGAATACAAAACGTCTTTTAGTCAAGGTTTTTTTAGATAAAATCAGCCTAAGCTACAGTTGTCGCTTTCGCACTTTACTTGATAGGGCGCAGCGCGACGGCACCGACAACCGTTTCTTCAAATATCTATTTTTCAAATTCCTCGGGACTAGAGTCCCCTAAGTATAAGATTCATTGAGGTTTTGAGCTTAACCCAGCTACCAGTGCGAAGCTGCGGCTAATTACTAGCGAAGTAATAAACTAAACAAGAATATACTTACTTAAAATATACACCGGCGAGCATATATCGCCGAAGGCTGATTCCAGAAACTCAAGCACCACGTACACCCAGTAGGAGGTGACAAAACTCCTGGCAATGCCTAGGACTCCACCGATCACACCAGTGGCTACTATCATTGCTTTTCTGCCTATCCTGAGGAAAAATATTATTAAGTAAATCGGCAGCAAAGAAGGAGTACTCGTACCTACTATTTCTTTAACTAATAAATCGTAGGCGCCAGATAAACTTACAATAAAGTACATTGACATTTCCCTAATATCCCTTTGTAGATACCGGAACAATAAATTATGAACCGTTTTTCATTCCTAGAGAACGTAAAGGATCACGATAGAAGTCGATTCAGGACAGCTTTATTTTCTTATTGCGGTTTTGATATTAAGGAAAGTAAATAAATGTATGTGTAAGGAAGTAAGTCAGTCAGTCAGTTTGTTTGTTACCTTTTCACGTCTTACCAGCTGACCGGATTTGCATAAAAGTTGGCACGGGTATTCTATGTTTGATTAGGATTAACAGAGATTACAGAAACAAACAATTTTGTCTCTGTATAATGTTACTTCAGATGCTTACTTCAGCATTTCCTAGAAAAATATGTCAGGTACTGCAATTCACAAATTATAAATACAATAGTTGACCCGCGCAACTTCGTCTGCTCCGCTCCTACTGATCTTAGCGTAATGATATATAGCCTATAGCCTTCCTCGATAAATGGGCTATCTAACACTGAAATAATTTTTCAAATCGGTCCAGCAGTTTCTGAGATTAACGCTTTCAAGCAAACAAACAAACAAACTCTTCAGCTTTATATATAAGTATATAAATGTATCAAGGCAGGTGGTTGGACGGCCAGAGGACGGGCATGGTCAACGTCGTCAAGGGAGGCTTGGGAAGCTCTGGTATAGCAACTTAGAGGCGTTTACCATGGATTCGTTAGTTTTTGGTCTTCACTGAGAAGGATAGAGAGCTATGGGGACCTTTGCTCAACAGTGGGACAATAACGGTTGAAAAAAGAAGCGTTCGGGATGATTGTTTTATTTGAAGACCGTAACCAAAACATTTAAATTCGAAAGACCATTGTTAGAATAAAATACCAATTCATAATGACACGATAATAATACATTTACACCAAATCAGAAACGTTTTTTCACGCCCTGTAACACACACAAAAAAAACATTGTGGCTTCATTATTCCGCCATTTAACAACGTTTTCATAGCATTATTATCTTCAATACCCATTTTGTAGTAGCATTTTGCATTGTTAAAACGGCCCATTTAGCATTTTTGCAGATGAAATATCAGTATAATTTTGTTTTACACGTTTGAATGATGTACGGTCAAGTACACGCTTAGTTAAGTGTGAAGCGTGCGCAACGAAATACTTAATTGATGCGCTGTATTGTATTTTAAAATGCAACAAAAGGATAATTTATAAAGATAACTACATGTTCTTTTAATAATATTAGTGAACTCTCCAAGCGTCGAAGAATGTACCTAAAACAATAAGGCAACAAATCGTGTGACAGAATGAACGCAAAACCTGGGTAGGGTCATTGTACTCATAATCATGGACAGCTTTTAATATGCGACCAAACCCGAATTTGCAAAAAAAAGAAAAAAGTGTTTCAGTAGCTAAATTTTTAGCGAGTTATGCGCACATTATGGGCAGTCGGTCGAAAATTGTAGGCATGCATCTGGTAAAAACTTGATATTCGTATGTATATCGGGTGATACTACAAAACAATGAAGGTTTGGATCAGACCTGATGATGGAGACGACAGAGAGTCAAGGAACATCGGTATGTAGGAACTACCAAGTGTTTGGGCTTATTTCATTCGTATTGACGAGACCTTTACACCGGAAGCACTTAGTAAGTTTTATTTTCATAACATTACATCACGCCGGTACGCTGTGAATGGGTACGCAGGTACTACTAAAAAGTGTAAAATAAAAAACTTTTTTACAAAAAATATAGCTTTTTACTTACTATTGATAGGCACGGGTTTGACCACTATCTCACCTGATGGTAAGCGATGATGTAGTCGAAGATGGACCAATTATCTTTTTTCAGTAAAATACCCTATTGAATAAATAGATCGAAAATTGTAACTGCACAATATACTGTTGCTTGCTACCAGCAAGCACAGAGTTTGAGCAAGAACATATCACTCAAAGCCTCCAAACGTGCATATTCTTAACTTATTTCTAAACTAACTATAAAATAACTTACCTATCCGATAATGGTCCCACAAACAGTAGACCAATCATGTAAGCCAGACTGTGGACAGTCCCGACTAACGTTCTCTTCCAATCATAACAGGCTAACTGGAACTGATGAGAAAAAAAAACTGTTTTAGACATGAATTTACAATGAAAAACATCAAATTTCAAGTCCTTGCGAATACGTAAATCTTCATTAGTATAAGATATGAAAAAAAAGTTTCATTGGTCATTAGTTTCTGGGCTGGACATGTCTGTCGTCGAGCGGTGCGCCCACAAAACACAAAATTGGTGCCCTGAAATTGCGAGACGGGGCCGCGGCAAACCACGAAGTAGCTGGCGGCATGACTTGGATGTTTATTTATTTATGCTTTATGTACAATAGTGGTACATGAGCGGACTTAGTACTTGTTCACGTTGACTCGCGGGCGCGGTGGCGGGCGCGGTCACGAAATATCAAACATACGGCGTAATATCCAAGTGTTCACGTACGAAACGCACGTGCGGTGTAAGTAGCGGGCAAGCTAGCGACTGGCGCGCGCGCGCCGCTCGCGTCAATATCAAACGCGTGAGATGTTTGTGTGTGTTCACGTCGAACTAGCGGCGGAGCGCGCGATTCACTCGCGACGTCAGGTTAGTTCAACCAGTATGAACTTGTCGCTAGAAACGTTAGCGCGTCTTCATCATGTCTTTCAATACAGAAGAGTTTATTAGTGCTGTTCAGGCTAGAACTCCGATTTGAGAAATCCAATATGTAATCAAAACAGTTGACAGTCATCCTGGTATATCCAAAAAATCTTGAAGGATGTTCTCTCAAATTACTATATAAAGTATGAAATTCACCGTACCGTTCTCTTTCTTTATTAATTTCGTGCACACCAATTCTAATTTTTATCATCTCCCACTTTAGGTATGAATTTTCGGTTAAAAATAAAAGATCGTCGTCCATGGTTACAATCTCTGACAACACGTCACACCCGCGCAAACGCCTGGCGGCCAATGTGAACACGAACCCGCCACGTCTTCGCGACCGCACCCGCCACCGCGCCCGCGCGTTCCAACGTGAACAAGTACTTAATGCAACAAGGCATTCTCCACCAGTCAGCAAAAAAAAAATGCCGTGTTGTTAATGTCTTGCTTAGGAATTGACAAGATGAGGCATAGAACCGAGAACGGTGGAAAGAATGAAGGGAGGCTTATGCCCAGCAGTTTGGGCTAGATACAATATTAAATGGTCACCATCATCACTCGGTTTTCAATTATCGCCTCAATGACCGGTCCTCAACATCAGACTATTTTCAAAGTGAAATATAACCATTTTAACCGACTTCCAAAAAAGGAGGAGGTTCTCAATTCAGTGGATATTTTTTTTTATGTTTGTACACCGATTACTCCGAGGTTTCTGATCCGATTTCTGTGATTCTTTTTTAGTTCGATGCAGTATACTTGCCATTTAGTCTCATAAAAATTTGATTCATTTTGGTTCAGTAGTTGTTATTTTATGACCATTTTTGCTTATTTCAATTTCTGCGTTAACGAAGACGTCGTCCAAGTAACACCACTTAAAAGTGAAAAATAAAAAACTTTTTTCAAAACAAAATAACCTTAATTTCGGAAGTCAGTGTTTTTGGTTTTGTTCCTTTGTTTATTAACACCGACTTTTGAAATTAAGGTTATTTTATTCTTTGTAGTGTTTTGTTTGGAAGTCGGTTATACGAGTATGTTTTTGTAAAAAGATTTTTCCAACCTACCGTTTATGAACGATTCAAGCCACAGCTAGTTCCTTTCGTTCATCATGATCTGCCTAGCCTTTTCCCAATTATATTGGAGTCGGCTTCCAGTCAAACCAGATTCAGCTGAATACCACTATCTTACGTAGAGCATGCCTGCGAAACCTCCACAACCCATCAACTGGGTAGCACGGTACTTCTTGGCAAATCTGGTGTCAGATTTTTTGGCTTCTGACTATTCGTAACGACTGAAAAAACTAAACTTCGTCTAATGTAATATTTTTAACTGCTTTAACAATACTTTACCGCTAAGTCAAAATAGTGGTTCGAATGACTCGTCGTGATCTACTCTTGTTTTGAGGGAGGAGTGAGGAGGTTCTCAATTCAGTTGTATGTATTTTTATGTTTCATAACTCCGTCATTTATGATTTGAAAAATTCGTTTTATGTGAAAGGATATACTTTCCGATTGGTCCCATATAAATTTCATAATAATCGGTTTAGTAGTTTGGCTTTTAAATCAAAATAACTGGAATCCGTTTACTTGGATGACGTATAGAGATATATCATTCAAGTAAACAAATTGCGTATTTTACTTTCCTGCGACTTTCCAGTGGTGTTGTTAGGTGTTGGTTACCACTAAAAAGTGAAAAATAAAAAACTTTTTTACAAAAAGATACAACTGACTTCCAAATTTTTTTTTTGTAATAAAGTTTTTGTATTTCAGCTGTTAGCCACCCGAATAAAATACGTTGTAGGAGAGTAACTAGTTATTATTATCAGTAACAAAGAAAGATACATACTTCCGCAACAAAACTGTCAGTTTTATCGTACACGAACTCTGAGCACGTTGTCCCATTGATGGTTCCGCATGTGTCGTTCGCAAAACTTTCGTCTTTACATCTGAAACAAATGAAACAGTCTTAAAACAAATGAATGTAACAGTTTTCACCCGTCCTGGGACCATTGATGTATAAAAAACCCAAGATACACACTCAGTATCTCAAAAACGTCCGCAAAAAACAAGCGCAATATGTATAATTGTGCGCAAGTTTCAAACAGTCTCGCATCGCTCGCCATACTGCACTGTTTTGTAAAAACAACTTTAAGCGATCCGTGTAAGGTTGAATTTGCAAAAAAAATTGCGCATCTCTCGCCATACTGAACTGCTTTGTAAAAACAACTTTAAGCGATCCGTGTAAGGTTGAATTTGCAAAAAAAAATTGTTTAAAGTTTAACTACACACAACTCACACAAGACACTTGCTACATGTCAGTTTTTGACGACAGTTTCGAGTATTGCATTTGTTCGAGACTGTGCATCTTGGGTTTTTTTTTATGTATCAATGCCTGGGGCCCTAGACAACACTGCGCTTTCGACCACGTGACCATCGGCATCGGGGTAATCATAACAACGGCATCTAAACACGTAAGTTATAGCTGTTATAGAGGTCCCATTCCGGTTATTGCAGGCTGTAATACCCTAAATATTTCCGAGATAGTTGCCCTTAATAGTAACATCGATGTAATTGGTAATGAGTTTTAAACAGGGCTCGTCATAAACTTGTCAATGCTGTCAACTGACATGTTTACTATGGAATGCATACGTCTCTATAATCAAGATGACATAAACAGACTTATCAAGTAGTCAGATGCAGTTGGTGGCATTTATTTTAGATCAATTACAGATTTGATGCCACCTATTGCATAAAAGTGCTTGAAATTGTTTATTTTTTATTTAGTGTTGAAACTGTATTGGATAAAATTTTTGGAACTTTTTGCCGTTTTTTGCGGTCGATGTTTTGGAAAATCTATTCTTATCATGAATCATTTTTAGGGTTCCGTACCCAAAGGGTAACCAACGGAACCCTATTACTAAGCCTCCGCTGTCCGTCCGTCTGTCCGTCTGTCTGTCAGCGGGTTATATCTCATGAACCGTAATATCGCTGAAATGGACCTTTTTAGTGCAACCGTGAGACACACACTAGTTTCTGGTTTTTGTTTGTTATTTCTAATTCTATGTTCCGTGCGAGTTTCATATATGTGCTAAATAAATTTTATTCTTTCTTTCTTCTAACAGGTAGACAGTTGAAATTTTCACAGAGTGTGTACTTCTGTTGCCGCTATAAAAACAAATAATAAAAATACGATGATACGAAACCCTTCATACGCGAGTCCAACTCGCACTTCACCGGTTTTTTTTTATATTAAGTTTGGAACTGTACTAGATAGAAATAAATGTTTGGTACGTTTTACCGTTTATTTGCGGTTGAGTTTTCGGAAAATCATTTCTTATCATGGGACATATCTTTTATGTTATTGTTTCTCAACACCATCCTGTTAAGAGGAAATGCTGGCGGCGAGACTTTGTATGTAAAAAGTCATAATTCGAGGTTTGGCTCTCGACTGTTTTCTCCTCCAATATTGGACTGATAAATATGAGATATTAAACAAACTGAATAGGAAGGATGTATACTGTGTCCCTATGTTTTCCTTTTTTGATTAATCGTTGCCAAATTTGTACACCAGGGCTCTGTTGACAGCGATTTATCGGACAATTTTGAGCATTTTGTGAGAGTTCTAGTGCTTATACGTTTAATAAATCATTAAAAACGAAAAGATAGGGACAGTATATATCCTTCTTATTCATTTTATGAAATAAATCGGTTCAATATTGGAGGATAGTCGAGAGCCAATCCTCGAATTATGACTTTTTACATATAAAGTCTCGCCGCCAGCATTTCCTTCATGTGGCGCTCCGTAGTGAGTTTATGTTATGAATGAAACTAAGCGTAAGTTTACGCATACCATGGATTGTATCAGAAATAAACATGGAATGACAAAGAGAACTATCAGAACCTATCTTCCTCATACCTCTACACAGGGCGTCCCAAGACTTTGCCACGAGGAAGGAAAGAATCTTAATTAAATACTGTAGATAGAAAAAAAATACTGAATGAAGACATCTTTATTTTTAAAACAATACAAACTGCATTCAAATCATTTTAATTTATCGCCTGGCTGAACCGGGTTCAATACCCGCTAAATGTGAAAAAAAAATAATAACCTGTCATTTTACTGTACCGATCGAAAGGCTCAATCATATACATTTATTTCTTCTAAACAACATAGTATTTAAAATAATAGAAAGATAGCCCCCCCCCCCCTTCGCCATTTTGATGTTTTTTAGGGTTCCGAACAAAAAACGAAACCCTTATAGGATCACTCGGGTGTCTGTGTGTCTGTTCGTCTGTCACAGCCAGTTTTCTCCGGATCCACTGGACCGATTCTGTTGAAATTTGGTACACACATGGACTTCCGTGACCCAAGTATGGGGGTCACTTTTGGGGGTCAAACTAGAAAATTTCAAAAAAAGTTAAAAAAAAAAATCTTGTGATATATCAAATGAAAGGACTTATTGTGAGGGTTTTAATCATATTTTTTCATAATTTTAAAATAAATGGTTTTTTAATTTATTCCAGAAATTTGACAAAAACTGACCATTTCCCCTCCTTATCTCCGAAACCACTGAAACTACAATTTTGAAAAAAATTGAAATAATAGACCTATAGGTTACAGGAAAACCTATAAAAAGTCTATAGTGTTAAAGTAACATGTTAAAAATAATTAAATTCGTTCGGAACCCTTTACACGCAAGTCCGACTCGCACTTGGCCAGTTTTTTTCAAAGTTGCGGCGCATGATCTAACATGCATATATGTAACACTTCAACAAACCAAAAATGTTAGGAACATGGTGCCCTAAAGTGTCACGTTGCCGAGATCTTTTGAGGTAAATTCAACATTTGAAAATCATGACTATCGTAAAAACAGACTTAATTGTGTGCTTATATGCATTTAATTAAATTCAAATAAGTCGTGGGACGTCCCTGTATATGTAAATAAACGATATACGTCTACTCTAATGAATGTTTGTTTAGTAACTACTTTATCTTAGGTACACGTGTATATTATACAATGTTCCCACGTTCATGTTGTGATAATGGTTTGATAATGTTTAGTTTACTTAAATGAAACAGACTTATCCATAGTTTATTCATACTATCAAAGCATATTTTATAATTTAATATACTGGTTTTTTTTTTGACGTTTTGCAATTATTATTTTTTTGACATTTTAGAATTTATTTATAGAAATTTTAAATATAATTTACTGACATTTTGAATTTTTATTTATTGGCATTGTCAAATTTAGCTTATGATTGGATTTTAATTTATTGTTCTTATTTTGATTTGTGATTTTATGATTTTTGTGTAATGGGTTGTAATTACCTGAATAAATGAATTTATTATTAAAGCAAAAAATCCTAACCCTGTCTGTCTCTCTCTTTGTTACAGCTGAACGGACTAAAATGAAACTTGACACACAGATAGACGCAGTGGCGTAGCGTGCCTTGGCGGGGCCCCGTATAAAAATTTGTTTGGGGGCCCTTATGACGGGTAAAGATTTCTCAGAAAAGAAAATGTTTGCATAAAATTAAAAGAAATATTTATTCATCCTAATTATCTGTCTGTCACCTTTCCCTAAATTTTTACAAACAATTTTAATTAAATATACACTCTCCTTGCCTTTTTTTCGGCAAACTGATTTATTAAATAATTTATAGCTGATGATGACTATATAATTTTTGCTTACGCACGTCGGGGCCCCCCCTGGCCCGGGGCCCCGTATAATTGATACGGCAGATACGGCGGTAGCTACGCCCCTGGATAGACGGCAAATCCTTGAATATGGACCTTTTTTTTTTTTGTTTTCGGGGAAAAAAAATCTTCAAAAGGCGCCTGGACTCTTGGGGTAAAGACCTGGGAGTGTGGGACTTTTACCTCACTAAAACCACCCCGGTGATCACCATCAGCATAAAAAACTTTTTTACAAAAAATGTAACCGACTTCCAAAACAAAACACTACAAAGTATAAAATAACTTTAATTTCGGAAGTCGGTGTT
This sequence comes from Lacanobia wlatinum, assembly GCA_947578705.1. Taxonomy (NCBI): domain Eukaryota; kingdom Metazoa; phylum Arthropoda; class Insecta; order Lepidoptera; family Noctuidae; genus Lacanobia; species Lacanobia wlatinum. Next base: position 5,453,696 of record OX388032.1, read on the forward strand.
TTTGGTTATTTCGTTATTTGACACCGACTTCCGAAATTAAAGTTATTTTATACTTTGTAGTGTTTTGTTTTGGAAGTCGGTTACATTTTTTGTAAAAAAGTTTTTTATTTTTCACTCTTTAGAGTGGTACCTGCGTACCCAATTCACAGCGTACCGACGTGATGTTATGTTATGAAAATGAAACTTACTAAGTACTTTCGATGTAAAGGTCTCGTCAATACGAATGAAATAAGCACAAACACTTGGTAGTTCCTACATACCGATGTGGAGTTCCCTTGACTCTCTGTCGTCTCCGTCATCAAGTCTGGTCCAAACCTTCATTGTTTTGTAGTATCACCCGATATACACACGAATATCAAGTTTTTACTAGATGCGTGCCTACAATTTTCGAGAGTTACCCTCGATTTCTCAGGGTTTCCATCATCAGATCCTGACGTGGTGGCAATGGGACAACACGGGAAGCACCAGCTTTCAAATAAAAAAAGAATCATGAAAATCGATTCACCCAGTCGGTTAATTATGAGGTAACAAACATAAAAAAAATACAACAATCTCCTCCTTTTTTTGAAGTCGGTTAAAAAGAACGGTTCACCCCGTTACCTCTTAAAAGACCACACCGGAACTTGAATATTGATCTAGGATACATGGTTACATTATACCCCAGGAGTAGGTACCTTTCGTTACTGGTGGTCGTCACTGTTGATTCTGGCTTTCAGGAATTGCAGTAAATGATAAATGATATTTATTTTGCAAAAAGGTTACAAGTAACTCTTTTACACGTATTTTTTTTGTCGTATTAATCTAGATGAGGCCCTCTACCTACCTACTGCTACCCTGAGACAAAACACCGAAACAAACTCAGAAGTCATAGTCTGTTTTGAAGTCCATACAATCGCCAATAACATATGAACATCATGCAGGTTAACGTCTGAGGTGACCTTTTGAGGAAAGCACCATGCAGGTTTGAGTGGGCCTGTCCAGACAGTGCAAGCATTTGTCAGTTATCGTGCAGTTCAACGAACCGACGAACAATACCAAAGTAAGGACAGTGGCGGGCTCCTCCCTTTGGTAGTTTTCGCGCCGGACAAACCGCTGGCAGGTCAGCTGATGTACAAGAGGCTGAACAGTTGCTCCACTTTGCGGAACTCCATACAAAGTGAGCTGCTGTCAATCCATATCCATACTAATATATAAAGCTGAAGAGTTTGTTTGCTTGAACGCGCTAATCTCACAAACGACTGGTCCGATTTGAAAAATTCTTTCAATGTTAGATAACCCATTTATCGAGGAATTTCACAATTTTCATTACTGCTCCGCTCCTATTGGTCTTAGCGTGATGATATATACCTATAGCCTTCCTCGATAAATGGGCTATCTAACGCTGAAAGAATTTTTCAAATCGAACCAGTAGTCCCTGAGATTAGCGCGTTCAAGCAAACAACCAAACAAACTCTTCAGCTTTATATATTAGTACTAGCTGACCCGCGCGGCTTCGCTCCCGTCAACTGGCTACTCTACCTACCAACCCTAACCTACCTACCCTACCTACCTACTTACCTACCATACCTACCTACCATAGCTACCCTACCTCACCTACCTTACCACCTACCCTACCTACCTGCCTACCTACCTGACTACCTACCCTACCTACCTGTCTACCTACCCTACCTACCTGCCTACCTACCCTACCTACGTACTCATTTTTTTTTGTATTTTATTTCTTATTATGCTACTACCTACTTACCTACCATGCCTACCTACCATAGCTACCCTACCTCACCTACCTTACCTACCTACCCTACCTACCTGCCTACCTACCCTACCTACCTGTCTACCTACCCTACCTACCTGTCTACCTACCCTACCTACCTACCCTACATACCTGCCTACATACCCTACCTACATACTCATTTTTTTTTTTGTATTTTAATTCTTGTGATGCTATTCCGGACGAAGGAATTAGTCTTCGTCCCGAATAAAACATAAAAAATAAAATCAGTCGAGCCGTTCTCGAGTTAGTTAGAATAGTGTTCGAACAAACCCGACTTTGAGAATTTTGCTATATTGTGAAAGATTCGACCTTTTTCTAGAAGACATTTTTATATCAGCATTTTTATATAACTTTAATTTCGGAAGTCGGTGTTTTTAGTTTTTTCGCTTTTTGACACCGACTTCCGAAATTAAAGTTATCTTATACTTTGCAGTGTTTTTTTTTTTATTTTTCACTTTTTAGTGGTACCTGCGTTCATTCACAGCATTCACAGCGTACCGGCGTGATGTTATGTTATGAAAATAAAACTTACTAAGTGCTTTCGGTGTAAAGGTCTCGTCAATACGAATGAAATAAGCCCAAACACTTGGTAGTTCCTACATACCGATGTGGAGTTCCCTTGACTCTCTGTCGTCTCCATCATCAGGTCTGATCCAAACTTTCATTCTTTTGTAGTATCACCCGATATACACACGAATATCAAGTTTTTACCAAATACGTGCCTATAATTTTCGAGAATTGCCCTCGATTTCTCAGGGTTTCCATGATCAGATCCTGACGTGGTGGCAATGGGACCAAACGGGAAGCACCAGCTTTCAAATAAAAAAAGAATCATGGTTCATCCAGTCGGTTAGAGTGAGTAAAAATGAGGTAACAAATACAAAAAAAAAAAAATACAGTCGAATTGATAACCTCCTCCTTTTTTTGAAGTCGGTTAATGAACTGAAGGAAGACGGACAGCGGTGGCTTATTAATAAATAGGGTTCCGTTAGCAACCTTGGTACGGAACCCTAAAAATCGACTTGGTTCGCACGAATCAAGATCGTAAGCGAAGGCTTAAATAATAGGGTCCCATTAGCAACTTTGGCACGGAACCCTATAATTTGCCTTGGCTCGCAAATCGAACCGTCTGATACTTAGCACGAATTAAAAACTTAGTTGCGGGCAACCTTCCCAGTCTTTAGGACAAAAGTGAATAGGTTGCTTCTAGGCAAACGTGCTCCATCTTCAACCTCATCATCGCTTACCATCAGGTGAGATAGTGGTCAAACGTATGCCTTTCTATAGTAAAAAAAAAATCTACTCCGTATCATCTAACCACAGAGAACTAATGATAACTCGATCTGACAGTTACTGTGAAATCGTGTTGTCATTCATTCTTAGTTCGGGTTTGGGATTAATCGTAAGTCTGTAGGTGATACGGAGTAGAATACGTCCGCAACTAAGCTCGAAACTACGGACTTCGGACTTAGAGAGTAGCCCCACCAAAATCGATCGCTCCCGTCACCGCGACCACCTTTGGTACGGTACCTTATTATTATTAGCCTTGTGTCGCAAATCGAACCGTTCGTTGCTTCGCTCTAAACGGAATCAATCGCGGAGGCCTTAGAAGTAGGGTCCTGTCAGCACCTTTGGTACGGAACCCTACAGGCCTGATCCGCAAGTCGAACCGTCCAGTACTTCACAAAACTACTGAATTCTAAATCAGTTTAAGACTCTACGATAAAAGCACTTTAAACGAAACCAGCACAACTCAGAGATTTAAGCAATTTTGGCCCCTATTCGTTTAAGACCTTCCAGAGACCAAACCGAAATTCCTACGAACTACGACAGTGTTTAACAATCGTGTGAAGTCATTCTCCAGCGGAAAATCTTAACACCGCAATTCAGAAAAACGCGTCATCAGTGCAACGCCATCTATCGACCATGTAAACTGACAAAATATTTGGCAGCAGAAGACGTTAAATAAGAAGCCCGTATGTAACGATAAATAACGATAAGGTATTAAAATGTTTACTTTTATTTTGCTACGTCTACGTATTAAAAGTTTCACAAATAACTCAATCAATGTGTTTTGTTGTAACATTCATGCTTTCATGCATTTTTTGGTTCCTCAATAGATGGCGCTCTGACTGATCAGAATACAGTAGGAAGTTTCTTACTAAACTAAAAATTCAATATATTTTGATTTTGTGGATCGATTGTAACGATAAATAACGAAACGGTATAAAAATGGTCACTTTTATTTTGCCACGTATTAAAAGTTTCACAAATAACACAACAATTTTGAATGCTTTCGTGCATTTTATTTTTCTCAATAGATGGCGCTCTGACTCATCAGAATACATTAGGAAGTTTCTTCCTAAACTTAAAAATTCAATATCTTTTGATTTTGTGGGTCGATTTTGATGAAATAAACGCTAAATGTTACTCGGGTTATCACTTAATATTTATAAGTACTTAGATTTGCAATCCAATTTGTGGTTTATGCGTGATGCTCCCACAAACGCACAGACAAACAGACAAACAGACAAAAATTTCAAAAATTGCATTTTTGTGTTTTATACCTTTTTCCTGAGTTTTCTGTGTAATTTTCATGGAAAAATATTCAATGTACAGACACGGTTTGTCTACGATTTTATTATATGTATAGATAGAAGTATAGATGAAGCTGCGGAATTATAAAAATGTTGTAATCGATTGGCTTAAAACTAAAACCTATGACGATGCTGAGTCTATTGTATCTACTTCACATTTGGGTAGTTGTACACATGGTTAGTGAAAGCAGACTTACTTCGCTCCTTTCGATCCTAAGACATTGTCGTAGGGCTAACCAACAAATTTCTTCATTCTGATATGTTCAGCCGTCTAGGCGTGATAGCGTAACTACTAAACAAATAAATAAATAAACAGACACACCTTCGTAAGTAGTGCTGGATTTGATGATATTAATTAGGCTGTATGAACTAAGCATTGCTTATAATTATTATAACTAACGCACAACTCAACCACACTATTCACATTCATACTTACTCACACACTCACTCGTGACACACTTCCCACGTACACGCGCGATCTGAACTTTTTCTTCAGTGCCGCTTGTATTTTTAAGTTACCGTTTAATTTTTAGTCTTGCATGTTTACATTGTCTATATTTCAATTGCATATAAAATGTAAAGTGCGCAGTCTCCTAATATAAGCAATTCCTTGCTTAAAAGGTAATCTCCAATAATATGTATAGAAATGCCTGTTGTAATTGAAATAAACATTTTTTTTGTGAATATTAAGTATAAAAAACTGCAAACCCATGGTGTTATGGTTTAATTTTATGCGACATACACAATTTGTATCATTCAAAAATATGAATATAGTATCCCATTCGAATAAATATTATGCGCGGAACGAGTTTTTTAGTTGTAGTAAAATTTTACGTTACGTTACCAGACGTCAAAAATATTTGTGCTAAGCCCTCTGTAAAGATCACACCGTGTAAACTTGGCTGGTGTGAGCAAATCCCACTGCACATTTATCGATATTCACACGAGTGCGGTATCTGGTCCTTAGTTTTCAACATAACAGACCCGCCTACAGATTTTAAAGAAAAAAAAGAAAGAAACATTTATTGCCAACACTAGTCATGAACAGAAACAGAGTTTTTTCATCGTTTTTTTTTTTTATAAAATAGAGCTTCTCTGCGTGACCAAAGGAGCGGGCTTAGCAAATGTTAAGCAGTATGCAGCATAGCCACAGCGCTGGACAACGCTGATTTACAGCCCTTAGAGCTGATTTACTTGCCTTTAGAGAGGGGCTCTAATTAATATTCGGAATCTTACGAGACCAAAAGGCCAGAAAGTCGAGTGGGTATGCGGTAATCATACTGTTCAGAACGGATATCGCTATGTATAGCTGTGGAACTCCATACAGAAGGTTCTACCGCTCCAGACAGCTGGGCAACTTCTCAACATCGTCATCATCATTTCAGCCGAAAAGCGTCCACTGCTGGACATAGGCCTCCCCCAAGTGTTACCACAACAACCGGTCCTGTGCGACTCGCATCCATCGGCTATCCGCGACCCTCACCAGGTCATCAGTCCACCTTGTGGGAGGCCTTCCAACTTTAGGTCTTCCGGTACGCGGTCGCCACTTCAGAACTTTTCGAATCCATCGACCATCATTCTGTTCTGCAAGCAATGTTTCCTGCCCACTGCCACTTCAGTTTGGCGATCCTTCGGGCTATGTCGGTAACTTTGGTTCTCTTGCGGATATCATCATTCCATCTAACAACATCAACATGTCATGCTAAGAAGAAAAGAGCTTCAACACACTTGCACCACAGTTGTGGTATGAATTTGCGACAAATTTAAAGGTTCTTACGTGTTGGACGTTAGAATTGTTATTTCTGTATATGTTTAGGGTTCCGAACAATAAACGGAACCCTTATAGGATCACTCGGGTGTCTGTCTGTCCGTCTGTCACAGCCAGTTTTCTCCGGATTCACTGGACCGATTCTGTTCAAATTTGGTACACATATGGACTTCTATGATTCAAACACGGAAGCGTTACATAAATTATGATTTTTTTAGTATGGGGATCACTTTTAGGGTCAAACTAGGAAATGAAAAATGTTTTTTGAACAAAATTGTGTGATATATCAAATGAAAGGGTTTACTGTAAGGGTTTTAAATATGTTTTTTTCGTAATTTTAAAATAAAAGGTTTTGAAGTAATTCAAGAAATTAGACGAAAAATGACCATTCCCCCACTATCTCCGGAACCACCGAGCCTAAAATTTTGACAAAAAAATGGAGATAATATCTTTACCCAAAGATGGAAAACCTATAAGAAGTCTATAGTGTTAAAATAACATGCTAAAAATAAAATTCGTTCGGAACCCATAGCACGCGAGTCCGACTCGGACTTCGCCAGTTTTTTCTAACATAAAAGACCGTGAGTATCACGAAGTGTAAGTCCTTTGAACAATTTAAAGCGTAATTTTAAGAGACGAGAATGTTTAAAAAAATAACAAAAGAAAATTGCTTACAAAACCATGCGTGAATTGATTTCCCAGTACATTTTAACATAAGTGCTTTGACAATTATTTTAGGTAACGATGCTTAAATGTGTAAGATAGGTACATAATAGTATTTCAATGTAACGATAAAAATAATTTAATTAGTTCCGTCGTGTCGTTAAACATAAAACATGTATTTACGCTAAAGATATAGATGACGTGTAAACAACAGTAGCTATTTAAAAAACAAACAAAAATTTTTTCATGTCTGGTCACGCTCATGAGACAGAAATTATTTTTTGTAAGTCGGGAAAAATTGATTATTGAGTTTCTCAGCTGTTCCATAGCAGTCCGGAGTCTGATTTTGTAATACATATACTAGCTTTTATCCGCGACTTTGTACGTGTATATCCCGTTTTTTCCCGTTCCCCTAAGAGGTTCAAGAAATCTTCTCCTAGTGCTCCCCCACACTCCTGAAGAAAGCTACATGCCAAATTTCAGCTTTTTACGACCCATAGTTTTGGCTGTGCATTGTCTGTCAGTCACTCAGTAACGGAAGAATTTATATATTATTAGGATAAGGAAAGTCCTCCTGACCGTTTTCGGCTATGGCGATTGGCCTCATCACTACTTTAAAAGTACCACCAGCAGTAAAATTCCGCCAGCTTTTACGACAAATCCTTTATTGTTCAGGCGGTGCGGTTATGAAATGCCTTGCCCGTGTCGGTAAGGTGTGCTCAATCTTTGTCCACTTTTAAAACTTTGGTCAAAAACCAACTACCTCACTCTTTAATCGTTGTTACTAGAGTTCCCTTCTTATGTTTCAAGATTATTATTGTATATATTTATCTATTATGTATTTATTTGTATAAATGTTTAAATAGTAGGTACACCTAAAACTACCTACAGTACTGTCTTTCCTTTTTCTCTTTAAAATCCATTCAAAGGATGTCTTGAAAAGATCGCTTTTAGCGATAAGGCCGCCCATTGTGTCACCCTATGTTATATTTTCCCTATGTATCTTTTCTGTAACTTATATGATGTACCTACATAATAAAGAGTATTCTATTCTATTTTAAAGTAACAGCAGATTTCTAACTAGCTGTTCTCAAGTCAACAAAATGTTGTTATCTTAAACAACATATCGCTAACACGAGGCGAGCTAACGGAGCGTGTTAACGACAATATTGTTATTGGTACATTGTTGTTAATGTGTTGGTAACATAACATTGTAAATAACAACTTGATTTCGAGACAAGTTACTCTCAATGCACATTGTCGTGGAACGAAAGGACACAGCAGCGTCAATATCGCCCCGGCAGAGCCGCGCAAAAAATGCGAGAATTCCCGCGACTGCGCTTTGACCCTTGAGGCAATGACGTTCAGTTGTTTAGTTTAAATCATTGATATATAAAAAGCCCAAGATGCACAGTCTCGAACAAATGCAACACTCGAAACTGTCGTCAAAAACTGACCTGTATCAAGTGTCATGTGTGAGTTGTGTGTAGTTATACTATATACAATTTTCTTGCAAATTCAATCTTACACGGATCGCTTAAAGTTGTTTTTAAAAAGCAGTGCAGTATGGCGAGCGATGCGAGACTGTTTGAAACTAGCGCACAATTTTAAATTGTGCGCTTGTTTGATGCGGACGTTTTTGAGATGCTGAGTGTATATCTTGGGTTTTTATATATCAATGGTTTAAATCTTTAAAGGTGCGTACCCACCAGACATGTGGGAGGATGGATTCATTTACCTAGCCTCGCTCAGCGCAAGCGATTCTATTGGTTCTTAACGAACACATCCCTCGCTACTCACCCTCGCACATCTCTAGTGGGAACGCTCCCTCATTCTCTTCTCCATCGCACCATTTCCCATGGATTCCACAAACGGCGCCGACAATAACTTTGAGAATCCTCGAAAAAGCGAGTAAGTCCACGGAACACGCGTCCTCTTTTTTCATTGCACCCTTATTGGGATACCAAAAGGTCGTTAGATGTCTTTTTTTCTATTTTTTTATTTGTGATGGGTTTGCTCTTGACTCTAGTATAGGTCAGAGAAGTCAGAGACAAAGTCTAGGATAGAGCGAGCTTACCCAGAAGGAGCCTGTTCACTCTAACTTTGAAGAGATTAGCGTTTGGAAACACAGACGCAGGCAGAGAGTTCCACTCCTTTGCTGTGCGCATTATAAAAAACGTTTGGAAACGCTTAGTGCGAATTAGTGGAATAGCAACAAGGTAGGGATGTTAAGGTGCAGTAAAGTAAAGTAAAGTAAAGTAGAGTTTATTTGCTAAGATTGCAGGTACTTAAAATAAGGTGTTACAGAAAGATGGATGAGCCATGTACAATCTACCTTACATTAGGCATGCAAACATTAGTGGAATTGTAATTCTAAATTAAAAAAATAATTCAATTATAGTTTACAGTAAAAACAATAGTGCATTCGTAAAATAAAAAATAAAATCTACATTAAACAATTGGAATAGAAATCATATAAATTGAGATAATGAGATCATTAGGCATGTCAATATTAATTAAATTATATTATGCAGTGCGTCTGGATGTCCGATGGTAGAAGGGGGCCGGTGGGATGAGGTCGTGGAGTTCTTGGGCACACTCACCGAAGTACAGTCTGTAGAAGACCGACAAGCAAGTAACCTTGCACGCTCAGTACAATAATGATTGTAGCATGTTGTTGTAGCGCATTGGAGATGATGTTTTCTCAGAACCGAACTGATGGCTTCCATGTAGTAATTCGTAAAAAAGTCGCATCACTGATGCGTAGAACGCGGGACAGTGATAGTAGCATCCTGAAAACAGTTGTGGAGAGTCCTTACTCACCTTTTCTGAGGCACTATGTGGGGAGGAATGGTCAGGTAACTTAATTCTCACTTTATCGTTCTTTGCATATCATGCCTCAGACACCTACTTTGTTGTTTGTTTTTTATTCTTGTTTGTTGACTACTAACACTAGTTATAAGATATTTTACTGTAACAAAATGGGCTATATTATTGTCCGAAATTGATAAATAAATATATTTTTTACTAGCTGTTGCCTGCGGCTTCGTTCGCGAGTAAGCCGGAAAGCAAAATGTTGTCGCTAGATAAGATCTCTAAGATAAGACATATACGAACAGTCAATATCTAGCACTGCTTAACTCCTCTTAGATTTGGAAGCACCGCTTCTGCTCCGCTGCTGGCTTTTTCAAATACCGACCAGCCCCAGTATTTTTTCGTAATAAGTAACGTTTTAATGATAACGCTTCTCTATACATGATGTTAAAGAAAGTTGCTAGGGTTGTTAACACGTTGCAGAACTTGTTCGAAATTCACACAAAAGGGCATTAGGAGGAACACGCATGAGTTTTAGTCAGTAAGAGTCTGACACTCCCTTCTGCTCTGCCTAGAGCGGAAGAACTCATTTGAAGATTTTTCATCCTTCAAAAAATAATAAGAAGGGTTGTTAACGTGCGATAGAGCTAAATAAAGTTGGCCATGGCAAACCAACCAGAAGAGAAGTCTACCCCTGCAACGGAGAGATTAGATTAGAGTAGAGACTCCGCTATTCGTGCTATGTTAGACTCCCATTGTCAGTTAGTCCTGGCTAAGTTAGCCAACCTAGCTCCGCCCAAATGCACAAACGTCCTGGATGCTTCACGGGGCGTCCCATCGTTCCGAGAATTTGTTCATATAACTGATTCCGCGGTTTCAAGCAACTTATGCAAATTAGGTTGTCTACAGCGCCTATGTAAAAAAAAATGTTTTGTAGGGGACAATGATCCGTAATTATACCTATTACGATTCGAAAGGTATTTCTACTTGGGCTGAGAGGTCGTTTAGTTAGTCGCGTGTATATGCTTGACGTTGACAGTTTTGACTTCCTGCAAATTGTAGCCCGTGACCATTTGTTGTCACGAAGTTCAGTTGATCTCTGGCAAATTCATGTACAAAATTATGGGAAAAGTAGAAGAGGGAGTGGTTACGGGTCCAGCACTACTATCTCGAATCCTATCTTCGCGAGTTCGTCTGTGACGTCATTGGACAGTAAAGCCTGCAACAGATAATTTCTGACCATGTGCTGGTCATGACGTTTCATAGGCTCCCTGGAAATTGAACAGTTTTGAAACTAAACAGAAAACAGTTTGTTGAATGTAGGTATGTGACTTTACAAAGTTTTATAAAAATTAAATACCTGAATAGAAATCATAAAACTTAATCGGATGATGTATAAAGACTTATGACTGAAAAATGTTATGACTTCAATAGTCATATTTAACTTCTTTTTGGATTTTATTTAATTTTGCATTTCCTAACTTTTGATTGATTCGAACCCACACCAATTCTTTCGGTGCCTGACGAAAGAGTTGGTGTGGGTTCGTCTTTAAACCGATATGGCCTATGACTACTGTTGACAATTGGTTGAAATAGCCGATCTTATTTATGTCATGGGTTTTCGCTGCTCAGGTTCTTGAAAGTATATCGTGATGATAAACATTGTTAAGGTTAGACCCATAAGTATCTTCAATATTTTAATCTGTTGTGGCTTCTTGTAACAATTCGTCACTTAACAGTTTGAAAAAATGTGGAATAAAAATTTAAATGTTGTTTTAAGTACGAAAAAATCCATTTTGTTTTTATTTTAACAATATTATGGTGTAAAAAAATTGAGTTTAAAAAACTGTAACCCGACTACAGAAAAATAAAAGTGATCTGAAAAGTAAGAAACAAGAAAATATTTCAGAAAAAAATCAAGACAGGTACAAAAATGGTCAAAGTAAAGCCGTGGTCGCATGCCTTTATAGTTTTATAGGTGTGCAGGCACCCACATGATATACAGGCATGCGACCACGGCTTTACTTTGACCATTTTTGTACCTGTCTTGATTTTTTTCTGAAATATTTTCTTGTTTCTTACTTTTCAGATCACTTTTATTTTTCTGTAGTCGGGTTACAGTTTTTTAAACTCAATTTTTATTTTATACTTTTCCGTTTAACAAATCGTTACTATTTATTTAGATTTGATGAACTGCACGTCGCCATCATTTAATCCATGCTTTTTATTGTACAACTAGCTACGCTCGCGATTTCGTTCGAGTGCATGATGGTGAAAAAATGTGATACTATGGCATAGATAAGATTTCAATAACCTGACCCCTCTCGAATTAAAAACAACTAAATAATAAAAAGAAGGTTATGCAGGGTGCTTACTATATCACCACTTCCGTTTAAAGTGGCGACCAGCCCTGGTATCTCCTAGTACCTCGAATCATGATGATTCTTAATTTCTTATCTACTACTAAACATAAACCAATTATACAAAAGAATGAATAAAAAAACACCCAAGACATTATTTTGTATACGAATGTTTATTGTCACTGTCGGGTCTCATCCCTAAACGTTTGACGCAATGAAACCTGTTGGAAGAGGGACGCAAACATTTTTGAGCTCAGTTCGCTCGCTTTTGCATTCTGCACTAAGTATCAACAAAAGACTTCTATAATATTTATGTATTAGTAATCAAAACACTGTAAAACTCTTCTGAAAAGGTGTAAAAATTTCAAGCTTCGCTCGCTCCTACATTCTGCACTGTGTTTGTCCTCGAGCTCATCTGTATAATTCAACAAAACTTATATTTTTACGTGTGAATGATCAAAAGAAAATTAAATCTTTCCGAGTTGCATGTATTTTCGAGCTCACTTCGTTCGTTCTTGCGTTCGGGCCTTTTTCAGTTAATGAGCTTTCTTGCATCAGTTCATGAATTTACTTCTATTTAAGTATGAATGATTATCATCATTATGTGCTGCAGGTTCCCCCCCCCCCTCCCGAGAAATGGCTTGCGACTGCCGTCAGCAGTATAACGGGCAACTCATAATTATTTTGGAGTGCCCCAGGTGCCACCCATGCTAGCTACGCCACTGTTACTGAAGTCGGTCTGTGGATGGTTGATCGTCATAACTTATCATACCGAAACTCCTGCGCCCCTCGAAAAGTACTTCAACGTAAGGTTCAGTAGAAAACCAGCGTAAGGTAACTCCTAGTTGTCTGGCATTTTGCTAAACTGGACCTTTTTGGCGCAGCCGTGAGACACACAATGTTATTGTTTTATTTAAATGAAGTTTCACAACGCTTATACCTACATTGTGTTTACCTAGGAGTGCCAAATAAACAAGTTTTATTTCTTTCTTTACTTAAATTCGTTAGTCTGTTATTTGCAGATCTTTGACAGTCGTTACGGATTATTAGAAACCAGAAAATCTGACACCAGTCTGGCCAAAAAGTACCAGGTCACCCAGTTATTGGGATGTAGAGATCTGTCACTCCGCGTAAAATATTGGTATTCGACTGAATCCGGTTTGTCTGGACTCCGACTTCAATATTTTTGGGAAAAGATTGGGCAGATGACCAAGATTTAGAGCATAGATACAACACTTTATGTCTTGTCTCAAAACTCAACACTTTATGTCTTATCTTAATAGTCGCGACGAACCAATCACGAGGCTTTGCCCCTCACCACGGGTAGTAAGTCTGCAAGTGACCCAATGTTGCCAGGTTTCCGCATAAAACCGGGGGTCCATCTTTTAACAGCTTTAGTTTATTATAAGTTAAGGTAATATGTATTAGCAGACATGGGGGAAGGTCCTTTTTCCGCGAAGAACACCGCTATTTAGAAATTGTGATCAAATTAAGATTGCTATCCATCGACCTTGAAGTGGATCTGGCAACATTTCAAAAAGGTTACCATATAACGATAAATCCCTAACAATAAAATAATACAATGTTCACTTTTCCTTTGCTACTTATCAAAAGTTTCACAAAAATAACACCAGGTTACATACTGTGGAGTTATCCACAGTATGTAACCTGGTGTTATTTCCATGAATTGGTAGTACTATTTTTGTTCAATAGATGGAGTTACGTGTATTTGCTTTACGTAATGTAAATTAATTTCTCCTTCAACACTTTAAATTCACATATCTTTTGATAGAGTGAACCGATTGGGTTGAAACAATACTTTAATTGTACTTTGAGTTACAAAATTATAATAAATAAAAGTTTTCTACATTTATTTTGACCTTTCCACGTGTTTTGTACAACTAAACAGACAAACGGTAGAAAATTCAATGCTGGAAATGGGTTCTGTTCGTAATCCTGGCTAATTTATTTAATTTTGACAATCACAGATATTATTAACATTGAACTTTGGCTCCCTTTTTCACATTTATGTTTTTGATGGGATTTTTATTTTACACCAAAAAATATTTCCAATCAGCATATATTATATGTATGTGTTTATGTCGTTACGGGTAGTCAGAAGCTAATAAATCGGGTTATGGAGGTCAAATGGGCAGTCACCTCATGTGAAATACTGGTATTTAGCTGTATTAGATTAGACTGCAAGCCAACCCCAACGCACGTAGTTGGAAAAGTTTGAACTAATAAAAAAAACTAACGAAACCAGGTGACTGCCGAGGTTTTGTGAAGATGCTACACTGAGATAAAGGCACTGCGGCGTGCCTTGCGGTACACAACATGCATTTATACATACGTTGCGTTTGAGTTGCTATCACTTTTTGGGCAGGCGCACACTCGACGAATTTTAACATTTTTAGCTATGGTACACAGTGAGTGGCCTGTTTTTACAAGCCGAGAGGTTGCCAAGGGCAGGGTCGTGACCGCTCGCCACGTTCCATTACGGGGACGCAACGACATCGCAGACGAAAGCGTGGCGTGATTTGTTTCGACGCCAACACCATCTATCGGGCTTCGAAAAAATCCGAAATATGGATATTTCGTTTTATGTATTTTTCTTCTAATGAGTGGCATAAAAAATTGTATTGATTTTAAAATTTTGATTACCTTCGCGTTGGTATCATTTTGATCATATTTTTACCCGACTACGGCAAAGCCAAAAGGAAGGGTAATGATTTTAGCAGTCTATGTATGTATGTATGTATGTATGTATGTATATAACTATGTTCCACTCTTGCGCCTAAACCACTGGGCCGATTTTTATGATTGAGGTATCAATAGATTCTTGAAAACGTTCCGGGTGACATAGGCTATATAAACTGTTCCTAAATGTATTATGATGGAGTTGACAAGTAAATTTCTGTCCATGGAAAAAATAAATTTCAGATAATTGTGACATGTTTCGTATCAAAAGAAAGATCTTGATGAGCACATTACAAATATGTATGTATACCATATTGTCTAAGTAAACGTATATGTTTAAATTGCTAACAAACAAGTAAAAGCGAGCCTGTACTTCGCGCGACGTGGCTGTACAATTTAATGAAAAACATGATCAAAGCGATACCAACGCGATGTTAATCAAATCTTTGAAATCTTTACGATTTGATATGCCACTCATTAGAAGAAAAATACATAAAGCGAAATATTTATGTTCCGGATTTTTTCGAAGCTCGATAGATGGTGTTAGCGTCGAAATAAATCACGCCATGCTTTCGTCTCTGATGTCGCTTCGTCCCCGTAATGGGACGTGGTGAGCGGTCACCGACCCTGCTCTTGGCAACCCCTCGACCCGAAAAACGGGCCTCTCACTGTGTTCCATAGCTAAAAACGCTTAAATTCGTCGAGTGTGTGCCTGCCCAAAAAGTGATAGCAACTCATACGCAACGTGTATAAATATGTTGTATACTGCAGGTGCGCTGCGGCGCCGTTATTTCAGCCAGTGTCGCATTTTCACGACACCTAGTCGGCAGTCAACAGGTTTCGTTTGTGTTTTACCCGACTACGGCAAATCCAAAAGGAAGGGTTATGATTTTAGCTATCTATGTATGTATGTATATGTGTATGTTCCACTCTAGCGCCTAACTAAACCACTGAACTGATTGTAATGAATAAGGTATCAATAGATTTGTAAGAACTTTGCGGGTGACATAGGCTAGGTAGACATTTTCACTTTATTTAAAATGCGAGAAAACGTAAATACACACGTAAATTACTGACTCTGAAAAAAAAATTGAGATAATCATAAAATGTTTGGTATCAAAGGAAAGGTCTTAAGGAGCACTTTACAAACATGTACATATCTTGTATTGTCTAAGTAAATAAATATGTATAAATAAAATTGTTAACAAACAGTGCGTATTACTGAGTAAGTATCTATGTAGAATCTGTAGAAGAGTCGTTGTTGTACATTAAAATAAAATAAAATAGCCAGGAATAGGTTAGTACCTATTCCTGGCTATTTTATTTTATTAACAGAAACCATTTCCAGCATTTAATTTTGTGACTGTTTGTCTGTTTAGTTGTTCAAAACACGTGGAAAGTATAAAACGAATGCAGATAACTTTTATCAATTGTAATTTTGTAACTCAAAGTACACAATTAAGGTTTTGTTTCATCCGAATCGGTTCGCTCTATCAAAAGATATGTGAATTTAACATTAATTTTCATAACGTAAAGCAAACACACACACGTAACGCCATCTATTGAACAAAAAAATAGTACTACCAGTTCATGGAAATAACACATTACATGCTGTGGAGTTATTTGTGAAACTTTTGATACGTAGCAAAAGAAAAGTAAGCATTTTCTTTTCTTATCGTTAGGGATTTATCGACATATGTAACCGAATTGATATTTTGCTAGATCAACTGCAAGGTCGATGGATAGCATTCTTAATTTGTTCTCAATTTAGCGGTGTTCTTCACGGAAGAAGGACCTTCGCCAATGTCTGCTAACACATGTAACCTAACTTATAATAAGCTAAAGCTGTTAAAAGATAGACTCGTATAAGTTTGCCAGGTCTTAAAACTGGAAAGTCGCAGGGACCAGCCGATAGATATGTAAATATAATATCTATCCAGCCTTTTCCCAGCGTTCCGCAGCTGAATACCAGTAATTTACGTGGTGCGGCAGATCTCCACAACCGAGAAACAGGGTAACGCGGTACTTCTTGGCCAACCTGGTGTCAGATATTCCGACTTCTGACCATCCGTAACGTCTGCCAAAAATCTACAAATAACAGGCGGGACCAACGGCTTAACTTGCTTTCCGAGGCACGGAGGAGTCTTAGCACGCGTTGTTTAACCAAGAAGATCGACTCGCGTGGCTTTTATCATTTACCCCGAGATTCTCAGATATCATTATTGATAATTAGCCGTTTTAAATGGGATGAAAAGTCTGACAACTTATGTTACTTATGATTTTGTATCTTTAAAATAATAATAATAATAAGTATGTATGTTTATAAGTCGGATTGGTATCCCCAACTCTACGTTAAAGCGCAAATTTTGCGAACAGTCTCCTGATGTTAATGACTAATGTTAAGTAGCAAGTAAATCCAGACTTTATGACCAGTAGCAACATTAAACCATTTTAACTTATAATACATAAACAAAATTAAATGAGTCAGAGTTCTTTAACATACTGTATATTAAAGAACTTTGACTCATTTAATTTCAGTGAAAATCAAATTTCCGGCGGAAACCTGGCAACATTAGGTCACCCGCAGGCCTTAATGGTTTATCATCCTTGGTGAGGGGCAAAGCCCCGTGATAGGTTCGTCGCGACTTTTAAGACAAGACAAAGTTTTGAGTTTTAAGACAAGACATAAAGTGTTGGTTATCTATCTATGTTCTAAATCTTCATCATCTGTCCAACCTTTTCTCAAATATATTGAGTTCGGCATCCAGACAAGCTGGATCCAGCTGAATACCACACCCCAATAACTGGGTGATCCGGTACTTTTTGGCCAGACTGGTGTCAGATTTTCTGGCTTCTGACAATCCGTAACGACTGTCAAAAGTCTACAAATAACAGGCGGGACTTTCCGAAGCACGGAAGAGTGTTGGTATGATAAGATGAGACGATCAACCATCCACAGACCGACTTCAGCAACAGTGGCATAGCTAGCATGGGTGACACCTGGGCCACCCCGAAATATTTATGCGTTGCGCGGTGACGGAAGTCACAAACCATTTTTCGAAATTTTTTACACCTCATCTCGGACAGGTTTTATTGTCCCCTGTTAAAGGGTGACACCCGACCGTAACAAAAAAGTCAACGAATGGTTGAGTGTCACCACCAAATGCAGAAAACAGCAAGAAAGAACTAAAGAAATTTTTACATCTTATCTATGCATCACCATCACATTTTTTCGCCCGTATCCACGTGAACAAAGTCACGAGCATAGTTAGTTGTACGTAATTAAAATGATAGCGACGTGCAGTTATAAATAGAAACGATTTTTAAAACGGAAAAGTATAAAATAAAAAATTTAGTTTAAAAAACTGTAACCCGACTACAGAATAAAAAATTTAGTTTAAAAAACTGTAACCCGACTACAGAAAAATAAAAGTGATCTGAAAAGTATGAAACAAGAAAATATTTCAGAAACAAATCAAGAGAGGTAAAAAAATGGTGAAAGTAAAGCCGTGGTCGCATGCCTGTATATCATGTGGGTGCCTGGCACACCTATAAAACTATAAAGGCATGCGACCACGGCTTTACTTTCACCATTTTTGTACCTCTCTTGATTTGTTTCTGAAATATTTTCTTGTTTCATACTTTTCAGATCACTTTTATTTTTCTGTAGTCGGGTTACAGTTTTTTAAACTAAATTTTTTATTTTATACTTTTCCGTTTTAAAAATCGTTTCTATTTATAACTGCACGTCGCTATCATTTTAATTACGTACAACTAACTATGCTCGTGACTTTGTTCACGTGGATACGGGCGAAAAAATGTGATGGTGATGCATAGATAAGATGTAAAAATTTCTTTAGTTCTTTCTTGCTGTTTTCTGCATTTGGTGGTGACACTCAACCATTCGTTGACTTTTTTGTTACGGTCGGGTGTCACCCTTTAACAGGGGACAATAAAACCTGTCCGAGATGAGGTGTAAAAAATTT
Source organism: Lacanobia wlatinum (assembly GCA_947578705.1). Taxonomy (NCBI): domain Eukaryota; kingdom Metazoa; phylum Arthropoda; class Insecta; order Lepidoptera; family Noctuidae; genus Lacanobia; species Lacanobia wlatinum. The sequence continues at coordinate 5,472,355 of OX388032.1, forward strand.
CGAAAAATGGTTTGTGACTTCCGTCACCGCGCAACGCATAAATATTTCGGGGTGGCCCAGGTGTCACCCATGCTAGCTATGCCACTGTTGCTGAAGTCGGTCTGTGGATGGTTGATCGTCTCATCTTATCATACCAACACTCTTCCGTGCTTCGGAAAGTCCCGCCTGTTATTTGTAGACTTTTGACAGTCGTTACGGATTGTCAGAAGCCAGAAAATCTGACACCAGTCTGGCCAAAAAGTACCGGATCACCCAGTTATTGGGGTGTGGTATTCAGCTGGATCCAGCTTGTCTGGATGCCGAACTCAATATATTTGAGAAAAGGTTGGACAGATGATGAAGATTTAGAACATAGATAGATAACCAACACTTTATGTCTTGTCTTAAAACTCAAAACTTTGTCTTGTCTTAAAAGTCGCGACGAACCTATCACGGGGCTTTGCCCCTCACCAAGGATGATAAACCATTAAGGCCTGCGGGTGACCTAATGTTGCCAGGTTTCCGCCGGAAATTTGATTTTCACTGAAATTAAATGAGTCAAAGTTCTTTAATATACAGTATGTTAAAGAACTCTGACTCATTTAATTTTGTTTATGTATTATAAGTTAAAATGGTTTAATGTTGCTACTGGTCATAAAGTCTGGATTTACTTGCTACTTAACATTAGTCATTAACATCAGGAGACTGTTCACAAAATTTGCGCTTTAACGTAGAGTTGGGGATACCAATCCGACTTATAAACATACATACTTATTATTATTATTATTTTAAAGATACAAAATCATAAGTAACATAAGTTGTCAGACTTTTCATCCCATTTAAAACGGCTAATTATCAATAATGATATCTGAGAATCTCGGGGTAAATGATAAAAGCCACGCGAGTCGATCTTCTTGGTTAAACAACGCGTGCTAAGACTCCTCCGTGCCTCGGAAAGCAAGTTAAGCCGTTGGTCCCGCCTGTTATTTGTAGATTTTTGGCAGACGTTACGGATGGTCAGAAGTCGGAATATCTGACACCAGGTTGGCCAAGAAGTACCGCGTTACCCTGTTTCTCGGTTGTGGAGATCTGCCGCACCACGTAAATTACTGGTATTCAGCTGCGGAACGCTGGGAAAAGGCTGGATAGATATTATATTTACATATCTATCGGCTGGTCCCTGCGACTTTCCAGTTTTAAGACCTGGCAAACTTATACGAGTCTATCTTTTAACAGCTTTAGCTTATTATAAGTTAGGTTACATGTGTTAGCAGACATTGGCGAAGGTCCTTCTTCCGTGAAGAACACCGCTAAATTGAGAACAAATTAAGAATGCTATCCATCGACCTTGCAGTTGATCTAGCAAAATATCAATTCGGTTACATATGTCGATAAATCCCTAACGATAAGAAAAGAAAATGCTTACTTTTCTTTTGCTACGTATCAAAAGTTTCACAAATAACTCCACAGCATGTAATGTGTTATTTCCATGAACTGGTAGTACTATTTTTTTGTTCAATAGATGGCGTTACGTGTGTGTGTTTGCTTTACGTTATGAAAATTAATGTTAAATTCACATATCTTTTGATAGAGCGAACCGATTCGGATGAAACAAAACCTTAATTGTGTACTTTGAGTTACAAAATTACAATTGATAAAAGTTATCTGCATTCGTTTTATACTTTCCACGTGTTTTGAACAACTAAACAGACAAACAGTCACAAAATTAAATGCTGGAAATGGTTTCTGTTAATAAAATAAAATAGCCAGGAATAGGTACTAACCTATTCCTGGCTATTTTATTTTATTTTAATGTACAACAACGACTCTTCTACAGATTCTACATAGATACTTACTCAGTAATACGCACTGTTTGTTAACAATTTTATTTATACATATTTATTTACTTAGACAATACAAGATATGTACATGTTTGTAAAGTGCTCCTTAAGACCTTTCCTTTGATACCAAACATTTTATGATTATCTCAATTTTTTTTTCAGAGTCAGTAATTTACGTGTGTATTTACGTTTTCTCGCATTTTAAATAAAGTGAAAATGTCTACCTAGCCTATGTCACCCGCAAAGTTCTTACAAATCTATTGATACCTTATTCATTACAATCAGTTCAGTGGTTTAGTTAGGCGCTAGAGTGGAACATACACATATACATACATACATAGATAGCTAAAATCATAACCCTTCCTTTTGGATTTGCCGTAGTCGGGTAAAACACAAACGAAACCTGTTGACTGCCGACTAGGTGTCGTGAAAATGCGACACTGGCTGAAATAACGGCGCCGCAGCGCACCTGCAGTATACAACATATTTATACACGTTGCGTATGAGTTGCTATCACTTTTTGGGCAGGCACACACTCGACGAATTTAAGCGTTTTTAGCTATGGAACACAGTGAGAGGCCCGTTTTTCGGGTCGAGGGGTTGCCAAGAGCAGGGTCGGTGACCGCTCACCACGTCCCATTACGGGGACGAAGCGACATCAGAGACGAAAGCATGGCGTGATTTATTTCGACGCTAACACCATCTATCGAGCTTCGAAAAAATCCGGAACATAAATATTTCGCTTTATGTATTTTTCTTCTAATGAGTGGCATATCAAATCGTAAAGATTTCAAAGATTTGATTAACATCGCGTTGGTATCGCTTTGATCATGTTTTTCATTAAATTGTACAGCCACGTCGCGCGAAGTACAGGCTCGCTTTTACTTGTTTGTTAGCAATTTAAACATATACGTTTACTTAGACAATATGGTATACATACATATTTGTAATGTGCTCATCAAGATCTTTCTTTTGATACGAAACATGTCACAATTATCTGAAATTTATTTTTTCCATGGACAGAAATTTACTTGTCAACTCCATCATAATACATTTAGGAACAGTTTATATAGCCTATGTCACCCGGAACGTTTTCAAGAATCTATTGATACCTCAATCATAAAAATCGGCCCAGTGGTTTAGGCGCAAGAGTGGAACATAGTTATATACATACATACATACATACATACATACATAGACTGCTAAAATCATTACCCTTCCTTTTGGCTTTGCCGTAGTCGGGTAAAAATAAAAGTGATCTGAAAAGTATGAAACAAGAAAATATTTCAGAAACAAATCAAGAGAGGTACAAAAATGGTGAAAGTAAAGCCGTGGTCGCATGCCTTTATAGTTTTATAGGTGTGCCAGGCACCCACATGATATACAGGCATGCGACCACGGCTTTACTTTCACCATTTTTTTACCTCTCTTGATTTGTTTCTGAAATATTTTCTTGTTTCATACTTTTCAGATCACTTTTATTTTTCTGTAGTCGGGTTACAGTTTTTTAAACTAAATTTTTTATTCACTATTAATTGTACAGCCACGCCGTACAAGGTACAGGCTTTCTTTTACTTGTTTATTAGCAATTTAAATTATACGTTTACTAAGACAATATGATATACATACATATTTGTAATGTGCTCGTCAAGACCTTTCTTTTGATACCAAACATGTCACAATTATCTGAAATTTACTTTTTTTGTCGTCAGAAATTTACGTGTCAAGGCCACCATAATACATTTAGGAATAATTTATATAGCCTATGTCACCCGGAACGTTTTTAGAAATCTATTGATACCTCAATCATAAAAATCGGTTCAGTGGGTTAGGCACCAGAGTGGAACATAGAAATATACATACATACATACATACATACATACATAGACTGCTAAAATCATAACCCTTCCTTTTGGCTTTGCCGTAGTCGGGTAAAAATACAGTTCAAAAGAGAAAATAAGTACAAAATTAATATGTTGGTGAGGTTTGAACCATGGATTAATTATCGTTCACAACAGACATTTTTGAATATTGCTCATCCTCCAAAGCACATAGCGTAATAAAATATAGCTTATAACCTGACCGTACCTATAAGGATTATTTATGCAAAATTTGAACAAAATCTGTTCTGTAGTTATCGCACAAATTGGAAACATACACCTCAAGATTTACTATTTTATTATATGAATAGATAGATATAGATAAGTTCACACGAGCACAATAGTGTCGCCTGGGAACGCGTCTACATCGCTTCTGCGAGACAAACACATTCTCAGGCTATTACAATTACTTAGTATTTTCAAGCGACCTACAAATATCAATTGATTCTTTGAAAAATCTTTAGAAAAGTAAAAGAAATTCTTTCCCGGTACAATAGTCGTCTGACTGATTGGAGAAGACAACACATTTGTTCCAATCTAAATTGTCCCATCAATGGGACAATATAGGTTGAAAACAGAAGAGCCAAACTAAAAGTTACTAGTTTTTGCTCGCAACTTCGTGCGCGCATAACCCGTTTTTCCCATTCCCGTAAGAATTTCGAGAAATCTCATAGTGCTCCCCTACACTTCCCAAGGAACCTACATGCCAAATTTCAGCTTTCTACGACCAGTAGTTTCGGCTGTGCGTTGTCTGTCAGTCACTCAGTCAGTCATGAGTATCGGAAGAATTTTATATAAATTAGGATTTATAGTTTTTTTTCGGTACGAACAGTCCATTTTCCGGAATAAAAACACACCGATTGTGTTCTGTTAGAGAATGAATAAATTTTCGCATTCGAATCAGTGTTTTCAAAGATAACTCCTACAAACAAACAAATAACTATACCACTTTAAATTGCTGTGAACCTATGTTATACACGGTGCCTTTATAGTCGTCTTATAAAGGCGGCCCACTTAATGTACCCGACATAAACTACCACTAGGCGTGATTATTGTTTAAAAATACTTCAAGGGGTAATAGGTACAATAAAAATAAATAATGTATTATAATTATGAAACACCCTATTAATATTTTTACCGTATCAAAATAATGTCACCGTTCCATTCTACGCCGTCCTTGGAACACAAGGCTCGGAGTGCGCTCGCACCTCGTTTCAAACTAGGTCTTGCGTCATGAACAATTTTAATGTTCGTAAATATCATTTTTTTAAATGAATATTTAGTAGTCATCGGATAGATGAAGTGGGCTACCGTTGTATTGGCCCCAGTGTAGGTGTAAACCCAGGCTGACCCTTGAGTAATTTAGTTCGTCGCCACTGCTTTCGAAGCGGTGAAAAAAAGATCCTAAAGAAACCGGCTTGTACTAGAACCAAAAAAGTCGAAGACTACATCCACCAACGACTCGCGTGGTGGAGCCACATGAGCCACCTCCTCTGTTGACAGGCGGCCTATGTCTCAACAATGGGAATCTTAAAGCAAGTCGAGTAAATAGGTAAAATGACCATTCACTACACAGACTCAAAGCCCTGGAAAGCCCGCTAAGCCGTTGGTCTCCAGAAACGTTAGCCAAAAAACCGGCCAAGTGCGAGACGGTCTCTCAAACGAAGGACCTTCTTTAATTTCGATTTAATTATTTTTTTTATTATAGAAAAAAGAAAGTGGCTGGTAGCGGATAGATGCGGACTAATCAAGACCGGGATGGTTAGCGCTCTTTGGGGGAGGCTTACCTTCAGCAGTGGACGGCGATTGACTGATTATGTATAGCGGCACACACGCTGTGAATTTCAACTGGCTACCTATTACGGTTCTTGAGACAGCCCGCTGACAGATAGTCCGACGGCCGGACGGAAAGCGGAGGTTTAGTAATAGGGTTCCTTTGGTTACTCTTCAGGTAGCCTTAAGGCTTGTATACATGCCAATGACCTTGTGCATATAAACGAAGCTAACTACTCCTCTACGCGCCACTCCGCTACCCGTATTTTTAATTTATTATAAAAAAATATCACGTATTTTGAAAAAGTAACAAAACGAAATTATTTTTGTTTGTATTGCAAAGCAGTAGACATATTGACAGTAGTCAAAATGAAGCCGTAAAATGGTTTCATCTCAAAGATTTGGAGGTGATTTGGTGATTTTTTTTTCTTATTATGTGATACCGATAAATAAATTCTGGCTAAACCAAATTACGTATCATATCATGTAGATAACTACCTATTTTTTCAGATGTAATTTCTCAGTAAATACCGACGAAAAGTTGCTTCATTTACTCGCTGTTTTTAAGCATTTCTCGAGAGAGCAGCCTTAAAAACTAGTCAATTTTAATTCGTCAGTCAGACAGGCAGTCATTTAAATAGTCAACTCAGCCGCACCCCGTTAAACTGGAAGTCGACCTTCAAAATAGTTGGCAAAAGGCTTAGCATATTGATTGAATAGGTTAAATAGCTAGCTAGCCAACCTTGCATTCTGTTTAACGTGCATACAAATCAGAGAAAGTACTTGAACTTGACATTAACGTCCTTATCGATGTTTATTTACGAGATAATTATATACACTGATCACGATAAACAAATATAGAATGTGATGTTTACATAGCCACCGGTTAACCTTATGGAGACGATCCTTGTTTCACAAATTAGTCCTTGTCCCGGGAAGTTTTATATACCAGAGCCCCGGATTTTTTATCCAACTTTCCCTTTGTTCGTAAGTTATCCCGTGAACCGGGACTTTATGATTGTCGACATATCCCTAGTTCTAGTCCTTAGGACAAACAAGTACGAGTCGGACTCTCGCACGAAGGGTTCCGTACCACAAACCAAAAAAAAAACACGTTCCTTGTATGGGAGCCCCCTTTGATTTGTAAGTAAGTTTAATTTTTATTACTTGTTATTATAGTGGCAATTGAAACGTGGTCGCTCACAATAGGCCTCATCAGAAGGCTTAAAGTCACTCAAAGGGCAATGGAGAGGGCAATGCTTGGAGTTTCCTTGCGTGATCGAATCAGGAATGATGATATCCGCAAGAGAACCAAGGTTACCGACATAGCCCGAAGGATCGCCAAACTAAAGTGGCAGTGGGCAGGGCACATTGCTCGCAGAACAGATGGTCGATGGGGCCGAAAAGATCTGAAGTGGCGACCGCGTACCGGAAGATACAACGTTGGAAAGCCTCCAACAAGGTGGACCGTCCTTTTCAGGGTTCCCTACCGGAAAGTTTACTAACGGAGCCCTAAAAAGGTTCATTAACACAGGTCATTTTTATTTTTGCAACTTTTTTATTGTTTTATCAGATACAGAACATCACCCGTAAATAAATGTCCATGGACTTCTGAAAAATCCTGTAGAGTCAGATTCCATCACTAGCTTACTCGTCTCCAGTTCCTATGTCCCTAATTTTAAAGGTGATATTAACAAGTACTCTTAATTAAGCAGGAATAGGGAGGTAATTTTTTGGGGTTCCGTACCCATAGGGTACCAAAAAGCCTCCGCTGTCCTTCCGTCCGTCAGTCCGTCCGTCTGTCAGCGGGCTGTATCTCAAGAACCGTAAGAGGTATACAGTTAAAATTTGTGTGTATTTCTATTGCCGCTATAACAACAAATAATAAAAATTTCTCCCACACAAGAAACGTGTTGTGTCCGACTCGCACTTGACCGGTTTTTCTAGTTTTGTTTATTTATAAAAACACGACCACAAAACCAGACCAAATTTTTACCCGCTCATATTCTGATCAGATAAACATTTAGTGCATTGGCCAAATTATAAACCTATCTAAAAGCAAATAATATAAGATGAACTCACCTATATCCAACTTCTTCAACAGCAAATACATAGTTTGAGCTATAGGCTGTGTTTGAGGCGTAGGCTAGACCAATGAACACCATCAGCTGAGCGTGATAGGGTCCAAACATGGGAAACTTTCCCAATACATCGTCCAAATGGGTCTTCTTCGGTTTCTCTTCGGAAGTCATCGTGAAATTTCGCACAACACTATTTTAATTCACAAAATTTTGAGTCTTGAAAATTTATTGGACAAAATCCAATTAAACTTTCACTATTTTTTTAGTAAAAATTTAATTATACTTATGTTTGTTTTCCATCGTCATATTTTATGAGACTGTTTTGATCATAAATCCTTAAGATATTTTTTTATAGCACTTCCATTCGTTGTTTCAATTTCGATATTCCAGGTAAACGCTTATTCACTAGAAACTTTACAGTCAACTGAAACACTTGTTTTTAAAAGCAAACACATGATGTCTGTTTTATTAAATGTTGTTTTATAAGTAACACAATATCACTGGTACAGCCAACAAAAAAAAAACAACAATTAAAAAAAGTCTAGCGGCTTTTCACTCGACCATGTCGCGCGACTAAGTCTCAATAATGAATGTAAATCACAGTTTGTACGACAACAAGGTACAGTTCGGCCAGCGAACAAATGCATTGTGACTCGATTGTCGTAATGACTCCTATTCACGGCGCGACTGTAATCGCGCATCCGCTTCTATATGAGTCGCGACTAAATCGGCGGCCGCAGAGGACGTAAAGGCAAGATGTTTTGTTGCTTGTTGCACCTTTTTTGCAACATTGCAAGTAAATAAAACTAATAAAATACCACCAGAAGTTTACCTATATTTTTTATGTAAAAAAACTCATACCTAGCCTATTATTATTTTATGTGAGAATAATGCAAATTGCGACATCCGATATTTAAACAATGAACATGCTAAAAAATGATACAATGAACCTGTTTCATTGCACTTCCCCTACTCTGTGAACGTCGAAATAGCCGTAATATTATCGCGGACATTGTTGAGTCAATCGACACTATTTTCAGATAAATAAAGATGAATTTTGACTTTACGACCTTTTTTATTGGGCCACTAAAGTGAACGTCGATTTATGGACCGAAACCGAATATAGGTAACTTAAGGTATTACGTGACATTTAAGGCTTATATTCATGCCAATGACCTTGTGCATATAAACGGAGCTAACTACTCCTCTACGCGCCACTCCGCTACCCGCATCTAAATGTTTAATATAGTAAAAATAACACATTTTCGTTTTAATTAACAGTACCAATTCATTTTCGTTTGTTTAACAAAGCAGTAAATATTTTTTTATACTCTTTTTATTCATTATCTCTGATAAACATAAGCAATAGAATATTTTCAAAAAAGTTAAGGATCCGTATGAAAATTTCGATAATGTAACCCAAGCTGTGATAAAAATACCGAAAAAGATCAAGACAATAGAGCGAAGTATGTACTACAGTTTTATAAAAGACATAAATATCTACAAAAAAGTGTGCGGAGTATGTATCTAACTGTTATGGTTAAGTCGCAATGACCGCTTTTTGTTCAAATTATTCAATCAATTCCCGGGTGAAATGTAATAGTGGTGATTTTAGTATCATGATATTAATCCTTATCTATTTAAATTGATTAATAATTAAGGTTGGTTATGTGCATGTAAATAACACTTTAAATTATTCAAATTGGACCTTTCGTTTAAAAGTTACGACGGTTTTAAAAATACTCTAAGTAAGAAAAATGTTGCGAGTGAACCGTCCTACGTTTAGTCTATTAATGAATAATTTACACATACCCTTTAAGAAGTTAGATGGGAGATAAAGTTCGTGGAGTACCAACTAAATCCGCGCGAACGAAGTCGCGGGCAATGTGCTATATTTAATACTAGCTGACCCGCGCGGCTTCGCTCCCGTCAACTGGCTACTCTACCTACCGACCCTAACCTACCTACCCTACCTACCTACTTACCTACCATACCTACCTACCTACCTACCATAGCTACCCTACCTCACCTACCTTACCTACCTACCCTACCTACCTGCCTACCTACCCTACCTACCTGCCTACCTACCCTACCTATCTGTCTACCTACCTGCCTACCTACCCTACCTACATACTCATTTTTTTCTGTATTTTAATTCTTATTATGCTATTCCGGACGAAGGAATTAGTCTTCGTCCCGAATAAAACACAAAAACTATGAAAATCGGTCGAGCCGTTCTCGAGTTACTTAGAATAGTTTTCGAACAAACCCGACTTTGAGAATTTTGCTATATTGTGAAAGATTCGACCTTTTTCTAGAAGACATTTTTATATCAGCGAGACAGAAATAAAACGAAAAAAACTTTTTTTACAAAAAATGTAACCGACTTCCAAAACAAAACACTACAAAGTATAAAACTTTAATTTCGGAAGTCGGTGTTTTTAGTTTTTTCGCTTTTAGACGCCGACTTCCGATTTTTTTTTATTTTTCACTTTTTAGTGGTACCTGCGTACCCATTCACAGCGTACCGGCGTGATGTTATGTTATGAAAATAAAACTTACTAAGTGCTTTCGGTGTAAAGGTCTCGTCAATACGAATGAAATAAGCCCAAACACTTGGTAGTTCCTACATACCGATGTGGAGATGAGTTCCCTTGACTCTCTGTCGTCTCCATCATCAGGTCTGATCCAAACTTTCAGTCTTTTGTAGTATCATCCGATATACACACGAACATCAAGTTTTTACCAAATACGTGCCTACAATTTTCGAGAGTTGCCCTCGATTTCTCAGGGTTTCCATCATCAGATCCTGACGTGGTGGCAATGGGGCCACACGGGAAGAACCAGCTTTTAAATAAAAAAAGAATAATGAAAATCGGTTCATCCAGTCGGTTAATATACAGTCGAATTGATAACCTCCTCCTTTTTTTGAAGTCGGTTAATAAACTGAAGGAAGACGGACAGCGGTGGCTTATTAATAAATAGGGTTCCGTTAGCAACCTTGGTACGGAACCCTAAAAATCGACTTGGTTCGCACGAATCAAGATCGTACGCGAAGGCTTAAATAATAGGGTCCCATTAGCAACTTTGGCACGGAACCCTATAATTTGCCTTGGCTCGCAAATCGAACCGTCTGATACTTAGCACGAATTAAAAACTTAGTTGCGGGCAACCTGGGAGTCTTTAAGACAAAAGTGAATAGGTTGCTTGTAGGTAAACGTGCTCCATCTTCAACGTCATCATCGCTTACCATCAGGTGCGATAGTGGTCAAACGTATGCCTACCTATAGTAAAAAAAAAAATCTACTCCGTATCACCTAACCACCGAGAACCAATGATAACTCGATTTGACAGTTACTGTGAAATCGTGTTGTCATTCATTCTTAGTTCGGGTTCGGGATTAATCGTGTCTGTAGGTGATACGGAGTAGAATACGTCCGCAACTAAGCCCGAAACTACGGACTTCGGACTTAGAGAGTAGCCCCACCAAAATCGATCGCTCCCGTCACCGTGACCACCTTTGGTACGGTACCTTATTATTATTAGCCTTGATTCGCAAATCGAACCGTTCGTTGCTTCGCTCTAAACGGAATCAATCGCGGAGGCCTTAGAAGTAGGGTCCTGTCAGCACCTTTGGTACGGAACCCTACAGGCCTGATCCGCAAGTCGAACCGTCCAGTACTTCACAAAACTACTGAGTTCTAAATCAGTTTAAGACTCTACGATAAAAGCACTTTATACGAAACCAGCACACCTTAGAGATTTAAGCAATTTTGGCCCCTATTCGTTTAAGACCTTCCAGAGACCAAACCGAAATTCCTACGAACTACGACTGTGTTTAATAATCGTGTGAGTTATTCTCCAGCGGAAAATCTTAACACCGCAATTCAGAAAAACGCGTCATCAGTGCAACGCCATCTATCGACCATGTAAACTGACAAAATATTTGGCAGCAGAAGACGTTAAATAAGAAGCCCGTATGTAACGATAAATAACGATAAGGTATTAAAATGTTTACTTTTATTTTGCTACGTCTACGTATTAAAAGTTTCACAAATAACTCAATGAATGTGTTTTGGTGTAACATTCATGCTTTCATGCATTTTTTGGTTCCTCAATAGATGGCGCTCTGACTGATCAGAACACAGTAGGAAGTTTCTTACTAAACTAAAAATTCAATATATTTTGATTTTGTGCATCGATTGTAACGATAAATAACGAAAAGGTATAAAAATGGTCACTTTTATTTTGCCACGTATTAAAAGTTTCACAAATAACACAACAGTTTTGAATGCTTTCATGCATTTTATTTTTTCTCAATAGATGGCGCTCTGACTCATCAGGATACATTAGGAAGTTTCTTCCTAAACTTAAAAACTTATATCTTTTGATTTTGTGGGTCGATTTTGATGAAATAAACGCTAAATGTTACTCGGGTTATCACTTAATATTTTTAAGTACTTAGATTTGCAATCCAATCTGTGGCTTATGCGTGATGCTCCCACAAACGCACAGACAAACAGACAAACAGACAAAAATGTCAAAAATTGCATTTTTGTGTTTTATACCTTTTTCCTGAGTTTTCTGTGTAATTTTCATGGAAAAATATTCAATGTACAGACACGGTTAGTCTACGATTTTATTATATGTATAGATATCAGTGTCTGGACGTTTGGATGTTTGTTAATCAATTACGCTTCAAAGTTTCAATGGAATTAAATGAAACTTGGCATATGGATTTGGATATACCCTAAAAACTTTTTGATCCCGGTCAAACTTACCCTCGAGATAATCTCCTACTTTGACGCAGGCAAAGCCGCTGGCAGAAGCTAATAAAATTATAAACACTAATAACCTTTACCGTATTTACTTTTAAAGTTAATATAAAAACAAGTCAGTAAGGTTTGTTTTTCAATTCAATGCTATGCATGGCGAGACGAAGGTCTAAGCGACAGAGCGTGTCATACTAGCGTTGTTACAATTATCCCCGTTTGTTACAATTAAACTAAAGTGTCTATTTACTTCTGAATAGTTTTTTTATTGTTTTTAGGGTTCCGAACAAAAAACAAAACCCTTATAGGATCACTCGGGTGTCTGCCTGTCTGTCCGTCTGTCACAGCCAGTTTTATCTGGATCCACTGAACCGATTCTCTTGAAATTTGGTACAAATATGGACTTCTGTAACCCAAACACTTAAATTTTTAGTATAGGAGTCACTTTTGGGGGTCAAACTAAAAAATAAAAAAAGAGATTTTTGGACAATATTGCGTGATATATAAAATGAAAGGGCTTACTGTGAGGGTTTTAATTATATTTTTTTCATAATTTTAAAATAAATGGTTTTGAAGTTATTCAACAAATTATACGAAAAATGACCATTCCCCCCTTATCTCCGAAATTACTGAGCCAAAAATTTAAAAAAAAATGCCGATAATAGATCTTTACTTATAGATTACAGGAAAACGTATATAAAAAGTCTAAAGTGTTAAAACAACATGTTAAAAAAAATTCGTTCGGAACCCTTTGCACGCGCGTCCGACTCGCTCTTGACCGGTTTTTTTTAAGGCTACTTATAACACATTTAAGACGCAGCTACAACTTATAATCGAAATGCGTATAAGAAACTGGCTGACAGTCTCATTACCTTTTCGTGTTACCTGACATTGAATCCAGGAATGCACTTATACACTTCTGGACACATCTATTGGCCCACCTTAGAGTTTAGGTTTCGATGGCCCCTACCGAAATATGATTGCTAGATTGAACAAAAACTGTTGATGCAGTTTTAAACCTGATACATTTTACCATCTTTTTCGATCGTATTGTTTTAAATTTGAATTCAGAATACCATACGACATGGAGCTACGCCTAACAAGTCGGATATGCGACTTGTTAAAGGCAATTGATTTTTGAATAAAAAACATGTTTTATCAAATAAAGGTTTAATTTAATAACGCGTGTTGCCTCCATGGGCATCTACCACAGCTCTCATACGATTAGGCATAGAGTTTATCAACCGCTCTATGAAATTTTGAGGGATCATCTCCCATTCCTCTTCTATGGCAGTTTTCAACTCCTGCATCGTCTGGGCAACTGGCTGACGAGCCCTAACACATCTTTTTAGCTCGTCCCACATGTGCTAAATGGGGTTCATGTCTGGGCATCCCGAAGATATTCCCTGACGATGCCGGCCGCATGGGCTCTTGCATTATCATGCATAAAAAGGAAATTTGGGCCCACATAGTCCGCGTATGGTATCACGTGAGGTTCTAAGCACTCACGAATGTACCTTTCAGCATTTAATGTTGGCAGCCGTGGTCCTGTAACAACCTCAAGTTGAGTTTTGCCGCTCGCGGATATACCGCCCCAGACAGTCCATGAGCCACCGCCATAAGCAACCCTCTCTTCAAAGCAGCATTGTGCGAAACGCTCTCCCTTACGTCGGTAGACCTTCTTCCTTCCATCATTGCCATGTAACACAATTTTAGACTCATCAGAAAAGAGTACACGGCTCCAATCTTGCTGTGTCCAATTTAAATGACTGCGTGCGAAATGGAGGCGCGCTGTTCGGTGGGCTCGCGTTAGTTTGGGCCCATTAGCTGGCTTGTGTGGTACCATATCGCGTTCTTTTAACCTTCTCCGAACAGTTCGAGCGCTCACAGATACTCCGTGGAAGTCGCGACGTTGGTTTTGTATCTCAATGGAGGTAAGGTGACGATTTCTCAAGCTGGTCGTCACGATGAATCGATCCTGCCTTTCAGTTGTGACCCGAGATCGTGGCCTTCCTTGGCGACGAACAAAGCCGCCAGTCTCTAGGTACCTCCGATAAACATTTCGGACCGCAGATCGACTTAAATTAAGTTGAGCACTCACGTTTCTTTGGCTGTGTCCGGCCTGAATAAGTGCCACAGCTTGGGCGGCGACTTCAGGTAAAGTATCCATAGATTATTGATAGAACCTCACCTTAATGTTAAGAATAAGTAATGTTTGTTGCAAAACCAAAGATATCAATCACTTTTTCAAGAATTAAATCCAAGTAAACCAATAAAACCAAGTTTTCTTAGTATTCGATTGTTTGATATCAACAAACAGGCTCCAAATTGTCTTTTGTTTCTTTAAATTCTGTGTTCGAAATTCAAAAAAAGACTATTGAATGAAATTGTGAATGTGCCAGGTTCAAAACTGCATAAAAACTTTTTGCTCGACCTAATATAAAATTTTAGCTAGGACCAAACGAAACTGAAAATACAAGGTGGGCCAATAGATGTGTCCAGAAGTGTATTATAATAAACTTGTAGACAAGCGTTTTCCATGGTCGGCCGCATCATCGCTTTCCAAGTTGTTATAGTAGTCAAACGCGAGTTTACACGAGCTTATCAAAAGTAATTTGTATAAAAAAAGCAGCCAAGTGCGAGTCGGACTCGCACACGAAGGGTTTCACAAATCGAAAAAGAAACTCGTTTCTTGTGTGGGAGCCCTTTAATTTATAATTAAGTAAAAATTTTATTATTTGTTGTTAAAGCGGCAATAGAAATACACAATCTGTAAAAATTTCAACTGCCTATCTATTGCAGTTATTGAGTTACAGCCCGCTGACAGACAGACGGACGGATGGACGGACGAACGGATGGACAGCGGGGCTTAGTAACAGGATTCCGTTAGTTACCCTAAAAATATTACCAACAATGTTCGTTTTATAATTTACCGCTTTCTTTTTTAATTTCGCCGAGTGTCGGAACAGTGGAATAAATAATGCATCACAAAGTATTTATTTTTACTTTTTTTGTTCAAACAGCGGGCGCGCTCCATCTGTGTGAATGAAACAGCGCCTTTACATACGAATTCGAAAGGAATGTTTGCATCTACAGCCATAACTACATTGTAAATTATTCTATAAAGGTGTTATTATCAATTATTAAATACCAATGCGTTTCATGTGCGTTGTTGATATTTCCGCGATAATAATAATCTACCGGAATTATAGTACTATTCCTGTGTTAATTTAATTTATTTAATTACTTTACAAAAATACAAAATTCTTTATTTCAAATAGACCAGTTACAGGCTCTTTTGAATAGTCAAGGTCTGTCAGTCAAATAGATGAAGCTAATTCTGCCGCGCTAGCGACAAGAGCAGCAAGTTGCTCTGCACCAAAACACACTCACCGACACTGTCACCAGCGCGGCAGTTGCACGTTCCAAAGAGTAGATCCTATGGAGAAGAACGTGTAAGAATCTTTATGGACACTCTTTTAAATCAGTGTTTATAAAATCATGGTTACATTCGTTTTCAAGCAGTTACAAAATAAATAGTAGAACACGACACAAAGACAAATTAAAATTACCCCAAATAAAATTAATGCTATTTAAAAGAAATACGTACTGCATGGCAATTATTGTATATAACCATTTACCAAATTATACTCAAGATTTACCATTGCCGTTGTTCAATAGGGTATTGTTCAGTTTGTTACTAGAAAAAAATTACTACAGTGTTCAAGAATATTTAGAGGATAAGTCGTTAATAATATAATACAATTTTATTAATTATTACATTTCCAATACAATACAATTTCAATCTTTATTTATTAAATATTATAAATTCATATTTTAATTTGTAATCTATAGCCTCGTTTCTTTTTATATCGAAATATTTGTACGCCATATTATGGCAGGATATGCTGGAACCATTTTTATAACATCTATTGTACCTATTATTATATTCTCACAAATAAACAATTTTGTATTGATTTGATTTGATTTTGAATTTTTTTTTATGCCTGTGACTTCGTCTGCGTCTGTAAACAATTTTATGGTTTTTTTTAAGAGTTAACTTGCCAGGAGTATTAAGAAAATAAAATAGGTTTTATGTAAAATAAACTAATTTCAATTTTAAAATTAGTTTAGATAAAATAAACTTTTACGAACTTATCATTAATAACGATGTCTCCGAACCCACGTGAACTGCTCACCCACGTAACCTTACATCACATGCAAGGCCGACTGGAGAGCCATTGAACTAGCCTTTCTAAACGCCTCCGGCAGCTACTAGTATGCACATATCTACGGCCTTCACAAAACCTACAACATGACCCTTTATCTGTCGACTAAAATTCCACTATAGTAGGTGCCAGATAAATGTGCAATAACGGTCACTGACCCATACACATTTATTGACATTCTTAATATCAAAAACAGAAATAAAGACACAAACCTGTCCTGAATCGACTTCTATGGTGATCCTTTACGTTCTCTAGTAATGAAAAACGATTCTTAATTTATTGTTCCGGTATCTTCGAAGGGATTTTAGGGAAAGATCAATGTACTTTATTACAAGTTTATCTGGTGCCTACTATACTTATAGAAAAGCTTTAATCACATCTGCTCTTTTCATCATTGTACCTTCAATGCTGGGGATCGCGAGACCAAGTACGACGCGTCTCCAAGTCATGCGGTCTGCTGAGGTTTAGACCACTCTTTACGTGCTAATTATGGTACTAGAAATAGGAACCAATTAGTTCAACCAGGTTTCAGACTGGCTAAAGTAGCCTCATCTTTCATGGGGTACTGTTTAAAATGTTATAATAAGATACCTCCTCATATATTAGAACTAAATGAGACAAAATTTGAATCTTGTATTAAACGCACACTATGCAGGCAAGCATACTTATTATAAGTTGGGGGACTATATTGAAGATAAAAATGCTTGGCTGAATGCTGGTCCGGCTCCACAGCCACTAGGGCGCACAAAATAAATTATTATCTAGCATTTGGAAACATTGTTGGACCGGCTGAAGATTGTAATAAACCAATATTTGCATTATAGAGACTCAATTTATTTAGCACTAGCTTCTGCCAGCGGCTTCGCCTGCGTGGTCCCTCGGGAACATACTCCCGGGATAAAAGTAGCCTATGTCCTTTCTCAGGCTCTAGACTATCTCTGTACCACATATCATTTAAATTGGTTCAGTAGTTTTCGCGTGAAAGCGCTACAGACAGGCAGAGTTACTTTCGCATTTATAATATTAAAGATTTTTTTTTACTATAGATAGGCATACGTTTGACCACTATCTCACCTGATGGTAAGCGATGATGAGGTTGAAGATGGAGCACGTTTACCTAGAAGCAACCTATTCACTTTTGTCTTAAAGACTCCCAGGTTGCCCGCAACTAAGTTTTTAATTCGTGCTAAGTATCAGACGGTTCGATTTGCGAGGCAAGGCAAATTATAGGGTTCCGTGCCAAAGTTGCTAATGGGACCCTATTATTTAAGCCTTCGCGTACGATTTTGATTCGTGCGAACCAAGTCGATTTTTAGGGTTCCGTGCCAAGGTTGCTAACGGAACCCTATTTATTAATAAGCCACCGCTGTCCGTCTTTCTTCAGTTTATTAACCGACTTCAAAAAAAGGAGGAGGTTATCAATTCGACTGTATATTAACTGACTGGATGAACCGATTTTCATGATTCTTTTTTTATTTGAAAGCTGGTGCTTCCCGTGTGGTCCCATTGCCACCACGTCAGGATCTGATGATGGAAACCCTGAGAAATCGAGGGCAACTCTCGAAAATTGTAGGCACGTATTTGATAAAAACTTGATATTCGTGTGTATATCAGGTGATACTACAAAAGAATGAAAGTTTGGATCAGACTTGATGATGGAGACGACAGAGAGTCAAGGGAACTCCACATCGGTATGTAGGAACTACCAAGTGTTTGGGCTTATTTCATTCGTATTGACGAGACCTTTACACCGAAAGCACTTAGTAAGTTTTATTTTCATAACATAACATCACGCCGGTACGCTGTGAATGGGTACGCAGGTACCACTAAAAAGTGAAAAATAAAAAACTTTTTACAAAAAATGTAACCGACTTCCAAAACAAAACACTACAAAGTATAAAATAACTTTTTATTTCGGAAGTCGGTGTTTTAGTTTTTTCGCTTTTAGACACCGACTTCCGAAATTAAAGTTATTTTATACTTTGTAGTGTTTTGTTTTGGAAGTCGGTTACATTTTTTGTAAAAAAGTTTTTTTCGTTTTATTTCTGTCTCGCTGATATAAAAATGTCTTCTAGAAAAAGGTCGAATCTTTCACAATATAGCAAAATTCTCAAAGTCGGGTTTGTTCGAAAACTATTCTAACTAACTCGAGAACGGCTCTACCGATTTTCATAGTTTTTGTGTTTTATTCGGGACGAAGACTAATTCCTTCGTCCGGAATAGCATAATAAGTATTTGATAAAAACTTGATATTCGTGTATATCAGGTGATACTACAAAAGAATGAAAGTTTGGATCAGACTTGATGATGGAGACGACAGAGAGTCAAGGGAACTCCACATCGGTATGTAGGAACTACCAAGTGTTTGGGCTTATTTCATTCGTATTGACGAGACCTTTACACCGAAAGCACTTAGTAAGTTTTATTTTCATAACATAAAATCACGCCGGTACGCTGTGAATGGGTACGCAGGTACCACTAAAAAGTGAAAAATAAAAAACTTTTTACAAAAAATGTAACCGACTTCCAAAACAAAACACTACAAAGTATAAAATAACTTTTTATTTCGGAAGTCGGTGTTTTAGTTTTTTCGCTTTTAGACACCGACTTCCGAAATTAAAGTTATTTTATACTTTGTAGTGTTTTGTTTTGGAAGTCGGTTACATGTTTTGTAAAAAAGTTTTTTTCGTTTTATTTCTGTCTCGCTGATATAAAAATGTCTTCTAGAAAAAGGTCGAATCTTTCACAATATAGCAAAATTCTCAAAGTCGGGTTTGTTCGAAAACTATTCTAACTAACTCGAGAACGGCTCTACCGATTTTCATAGTTTTTGTGTTTTATTCGGGACGAAGACTAATTCCTTCGTCCGGAATAGCATAATAAGAATTAAAATACAAAAAAAAATGAGTATGTAGGTAGGGTAAGTAGGCAGGTAGGTAGGGTAGGTAGACAGGTAGGTAGGGTAGGTAGGCAGGTAGGTAGGGTAAGTAGGTAAGGTAGGTGAGGTAGGGTAGCTATGGTAGGTAGGTATGGTAGGTAAGTAGGTAGGTATGGTAGGTAAGTTGGTAGGTATGGTAGGTAAGTAGGTAGGTAGGGTAGGTAGGTTAGGGTCGGTAGGTAGAGTAGCCAGTTGACGGGAGCGAAGCCGCGCGGGTCAGCTAGTAATATTAATAAGGATTGTATAATTTCATCCATTTTAACGGCACATGTGTAAGTACTGTGTATCTTAAACTTAAGCTATAGCTATCAGTTTTAGGTTTGTTTTGACTTGAATGTACCCTGGCGGTTGGGAGTGTCATGCTCCCTCAAAAGTCTAGCTGATGTTGGCGTATGCGTTGGATCATTTGGCTAACTTCAAAATGGTTGAGCCGAATGGTGCTAGCGCATACGTCATGTTCGTGAACGGGCGCTGTCAGTTGGGACTGGTCATTTCTCAGCCGCCATGGTTTATTTTAAATATTTCTTTGAATTGTTATTTTTTTCCTGACGCTATTATCCTGCTCGTCTTTTACATCGTTCTCACATGTATGTATAATTTCAACATGACGTAAACAAAACTTTGTAACAATTTATTATTTTTAAAAGAGTGTCCGTGGAGTTTTTTTTGCACGTTCTTCTCCATAGAGATCTACGCTTTGGAACGTACAAATAGTTTCATCTTTTTGGACCGACCGACCTTGACAATTCAAAAGTGCCTGTAAATGGTTTATTTGAAATAAATATTTTGAGTTTGAGTTTGAGCTGCTGCTAACTCAAGCTGCCAGCTAGCCTTTCTTAGTGTAAATGTACATATCTTTGTATTTCAATCAATATTATTCGCCTTTTATTCTCAATATTGCAACTATCATTACTTGACTCTCACACCCAAAGATTGACTAATAAAGTATGCCAGAAGCATTAAGGCCGCCTCTGTACGTTGGCGTGCGTAAGGTATTAAATACACCAGAATAAACGCAAAAACGTTTAAGGGGTCGTTGTACTCATCATTATGAACAACTTTTAATGTGGAACCAACCACGAAATCGTAAAAAAAAATCAGCTGCTCAGTACATTTTGTCGAGTTATATGCACATAAATGTATGGGGCAGTAGATTTTTTTCGCGATTTCGGTGTTGGTCCCATAGTGAAAGTTGTTCATAATGATGAGTACAATGACCCTTTAAGAGTAGGGCGTTTATTCTGTAACAGGTTGTATATAAATAAACTATGTTGAATAAAGCTTGCAGTAATACATATTGCAGCAGAATACCAGTATTTTACAGAACGACTACCTGCCTGACCTTGACCGCCCTTGGAAAGACTGGTTGTCAAAATAGAAAAAAATATATATATATACTTGATAAAAACTTAGTAGGTAACTACGTGAGTACCTGCAACAAAATCAGGAACAAGAATAAAAAGTATTTACTTGTTCAACATTAATAACGAGTCTAACATAAATATGAATGCAAACACCACAAAACAAATCATGTCTTTCATTTTATTGCACATAAACCAGTTGTGAAACAAACAGAAAACATTGACATTGTAGAAGAAGCAAAATAAAAACAATGTTTGACTTACTTAAACGTTCATGGTTAATTAGTATTTTTATATATTTATTTACTAGTTAATGGCACTTGTAAAAAAAAAACTGCTAATGATTTTAAAGTAACACAAAACGTAAAAAATATTGTAAGCACTTATGTATAAACATATGAACATCAACACACCATTAAAAATAAATACATTAAGGGTCACACATTGACGCAGAGTCAACAAAAACTTAAATCCCAAATTTCAAGATTTTTATATGCTCTTCATGAAATAAAAAAAACTGGCCAAGTGCGAGTCGGGCTCGCGTGCAAAGGGTTCCGAACGAATATTTTTTTTTAACATGTTATTTTAGCACTACAGACTTCTAATAGATTTTTCTGTAATCATTAGGTAAAGATCTATTATATCCATTTTTTTTTCAAAATTTTAGGTTCAGTAGTTTCGGAGATAAGCGGGGGAAAGGTCATTTTTCGTCTAATTTCTTGAATAACTTCTAAACCAATTATTTTAAAATTATGAAGAAAATATAATTAAAACCCTCACAGTAAACCCGTTCATTTGATATGTCACACAATATTGTTCAAGAAACTTTTGTTTTTAATTTTCTAGTTTGACCCCCAAAAGTGACCCCCATACTAAAAATTTAATGGTTTACGTGACGCGTCCGTGTTTGGGTCACAGAAGTCCATATGTGTACTAAATTTCAATAGAATCGATCCAGTGGATCCGGAGAAAACTGGCTGTGACAGACGGATAGACAGACAGACACCCGAGTGATCCTATAAGGGTGCCGTTTTTTTTTTTCGGAACCCTAAAAAACACGAATCTTCAAACAGCGCTCACCACCTACGTATGCTTATGCATGGCTAAGCTACGGTGTTATCCTTTGGGGAAATAGCACAGATGCACCAACACTATTTACCCTGCAAAACAAATTAGTTAGAATCCTAGCAAACATCGATCAAACAGACAGCTGCAAACCTCACTTCCTAAATTATTATATTTTGACGTTCCCCAGTATATACATATTAGAAACTTGCAAATTTGTTCGCAAGTATCAGGAATTTTATACATAGCACGAGGACATACAATCACGTTACACACTCCGACACAAATCAAGATTATTGTCCTGTTGGTACATATTATGGGTATGTATTAATTTATTATAAATATATATTTGTAAATCTATTGGTGTATATTTGTTTGTATGTTTATTGTAATTAGATTTGTATTTATTATTAGATTATAATGTTTTAGTTAAGTCAGTACAGTTTATTTTAAGTTGCCTTCTCTGTTTCTTTACACACTGTGTCTACTTTTCTTATCAAATTCTTCTGTCGCAGGTCTGCTGCTAGAAATTTCTGTGGAAATAAGCAGTACCTTTGTGCTTTTTTCTCCCTACATAAATAAATAAATAAATAAAAATAAATAAGATAAAACATTCCACATTCTCGGCTAAAATACATGCAACAAGCTCCTATGTAATGTCCATAAAAATATATAATAAACTACCAGAATTAATAAAAACTGGCCAAGTGCGAGTCGAACTCTCACACGAAGGGTTCCGTGCCATAAACCTTAATTTTCATTATTTGCTGTTATAGCGGCAATAGAAATACACAATCTGTGAAAATTTCAACTATCTATATACCTATTACGGTTCTTGAGATACAGCCCGCGGATAGACAGACGGACGGACGGACAGCAGAGGTTTAGTAACAGGGTTCCGTTGGTTACCCTTTGGGTACGGAACCCTAAAAAAGAAGATAAAATAAACATTTTTATAAAAAATAAATGTACAAAAATGGTACTATAGCATAAATGATTTTTTTAACGATAAAATATATAGTATATAGAATCTTATGTAGATATAAAGAATCCCTAATATGGTATTATTGTATTTAGTTTTAGGTATAAGTTTGGCTGTTTATAACTTCTTCTCTTCTACTATATAAATCTTTTGCTGTGCCCGACAGGGTCCATAATGATATTCTATTCTATTAAACAATATATTCTATTGATATTATTAAATAAATGACAATCTATTCTATTAACAATAATAAATAAATAACATTATATTCTATTGATTATAATCAATAAATGGCTTTCTTTTAAGTTGATAATCCTTACTTAATATTATAAATGCGAAAGTAACTCTGTCTGTCTTTCTGTCGCGCTTTCACGCCAAAACAACTGAACCGATTTAAATGAAATTTGGTACAGAGATATTCTAGAGCCTGAGAAAGGACATAGGCTACTTTTTATTCCGGGAGTATGTTCCCTAGGGACCACGCGAGCGAAACCGCTGGCAGAAGCTAGTAGCAAATAAATTACATTCTATTCTATTAATTTTTTCCATTTTGGTACGGAACCTTAAAAATACATTGCATATTTACCCCTATCTTCAAACCTTTTTGTTTTGCTTACCGAGTACTCAGAAACCAGGAAATCTGACAACCGTCTTGCTAGGGTATCCTTTTTTCTTATTTACTGGGTTTGTGGGCGGAGGTCAATTAGGCAGTAACTCCATGTAAAATACTGGCATTCAGCTGCATCCGGCTCAACAGCCTCGGGCACCACGGCCTGTCATGCAGTCGAAGTGCGGGTCGCATAGCACGGCACGCAAACATCAACGACATTATCCGATGCGCTTTTGTGGCCCTGTGTGTTTTCCTGCCGTACTAGAACCATTGGCCTGACACGCGACGATGGCAAGGGACCGGACGGTATGTCTTTATTTCCATGGAAAATGGGTAGGCCTTTAGTGTGGGACGCCACCTGTGTCGACACTCTTGCGCCATCCCATCTTCCTAGCTCGTCGTGCTGTGCTGGTTCTGCCGCCGCGGCTGCTGAGAACCTCAAACAGCGGGAATATAATAGCCTTGTTTTCAATTATGTTTTTGAGCAGTTTGGGGTTGAAACTCTTGGACCGTGGGGTCCGAGTGCTCACGTGTTATTTAAAGAACTAGCTGAACGCTTAGTTGACACTTCGCGTGACCCAAAGGCTGACTTTTACCTCGGACAGAGGATAAGCATTGCCATACAATGTGACAATGCCGCCAGTCTTTTGGGCTCACTTCCAGTCGACAGCGATGCGGACGAATTTTTTGACGCCATATTATAGTTAGGAGTTTTGTTTTCTATTTTATGTGAACATTGCATTGATATATAAAAAAACCCAAGATGCACAGTCTCGAACAAATGCAACACTCGAAACTGTCGTCAAAAACTGACATGTATCAAGTGTCATGTGTGAGTTGTGTGTAATTGTAGTATATTTTTTTTTTTGAAAATTCAACCTTACACGGATCGCTTAAAGTTGTTTTTACTAAGCAGTGCAGTATGGCGAGAGATGCGCATTTTTTTTTGCAAATTCAACCTTACACGGATCGCTTAAAGTTGTTTTTACAAAGCAGTGCAATATGGCGAGCGATGCGAGACTGTTTGAAACTAGCGCACAATTATACATATTGCGCTTGTTTTTTGCGGACGTTTTTGAGATGCTGAGTGTGTATCTTGGGTTTTTTATATATCAATGGAACATTGTTAATTATTTAAATAAATTTCATCCGGCTAGATTGGAAGCAGATTCCAATTTAGTTAAGAAAAGGCTCGGCAGATGTTTTTTGTCTCCGTTCGAGCTGGTTCATCGTACAGCGTACACGTTACTTTTGCTGGACCTGCCGTCTCTGTATAGTGAATAATTATCAGCTGCATTGTTCATGGACATTGCAGTTTATCATTAGAAACGCAATTATCACGTGACAACTGTCAGACATGATCAAGTAGGTATATAAAGGTCAGGGCTCGGGTTTAATTATCTAACGTAATTTGCAAATCAATTTACAGTTAACGTAACCTACTTACATGTTTACTAATAAATTGAACATAATCAAATGAAATCTCTTCTTTGTATATCTACGCCTAACAAAACTTTTTACTATTGCATTCCGAGATTCAGTCTTATTCATATTTTTTGAGCACCTGTTAGGCAATGTCACTTATTAAGCAGTTGCCATACAATTAACATTTTTATGAATAAGACTATCGAAGTTTATGATTCATCAACCGAAAGACGTCCACTGCTGGACATAGGCCTCCCCCAAGCGTCGCCACAACGACCGGTCCTGTGTGTCTCGCATCCATCGGCTACCCGCGACCCTCACCAGGTCATCGGTCCACCTTGTGGGAGGCCTTCCAGCGCTGCGTCTTCTGGGACGCAGTCGCCACTCCAGAACTTTTCGGCCCCATCGACCATCTGTTCTGCGAGCAAGGAAACTCCAAGCATTGCCCTCACCATTGCCCTTTGAGTGAATTTAAGCCTTCTGAGCCCATTGTGAACGACCAACCAACCAACCTAGTGAGGTATTCCAACGCTGCGTCTTCCGGTACGCGGTCGCCACTCCAGAACTTTTCGGCCCCATCGAATATCTGTTTTGCGAGCCAAAACTACTGGTCGTAGAAAGCTGGAATTTAGAATGTAGATTCTTTGGTGCTCCCCTACAGTAAAATAAAACAAAATAAAACCGGGAATTTAATTTAAGGAATTTATTTTTAAGGAATTTCGGGAACGGGAAAAAACGGCACGTATGAAGTTGCGTGCAAAATTAATGTGATAGAATATAATTTGATTTTTGATTTCATGACATGTTTTGTGGATTGGGAAAGGAGAAGATGTTATGGGTGTTGACTGATTTCTATGGGTTTATAATAGCCTGAAATAAACGAATTTTATTTATTTATTTATTTAAAAGCTAGTATTATTATAGACTACTGATTACTTATAACTTTTCTCTAAAACTGACACACATTCCTATCTTAATCAACACACACACAAAAACACAAGTGTGATATACATACCGATGATAACCTAATAAACTAAGTTAACATGAATTTCTTCCAGACTACGTGTACTGGGAGGACTCATACGTCATAAGAATAGTAATTCAATTAGGCAAGTAGTCTTATCGAGTTTTCTAAAGGTCGAGACAGACAGAAGAATAAATTGGGGTATAAAGTTTTATGGGATAGTTTTTGTCACGAATAAAGAAGATGGAATAAGCATTAAATAGTTGTCATGTCCGAGATTCCTCCGTGCCTCGGAAATCACGTCAAGCTGTTGGTCCCGGCTGTTATTTAAGGATTTTTGGCAGTCGTTACGGATTGACAGAAGCCAGGAAATCTGACTCCAGTCTTGCCAAGAAGTTCCGTATTTCCCTGTTAATGGGCTGTGGAGGTCTGGTAAGCAGCCGCTCCACGTAAAATACTGGTATTCAGCTAAATCCGGTTTGACTGGAAGCCTACCCCAATATAGTGGGAAAAGGCTAGGCAGATGATGAATTGTCATGATATGGCACATTTTAGAATTACAGAAAGTGCTCCTTTTAAATACAAAAGACAATAATACACGAGTATAGAGGGTGGTCCTTTAAATCAATTAGTGTTTTTGGAACGAAGTTCCTTATCGCGCGTTGTGAAAGGGGGCTAGACGGAAAAAATTCCTACGAAAAGTTGTAACGACACTTTTTGCTATAGTTGTAAGCCGTGCGGCGTGCGCGTGTTTCTCTGTCTGTCTCTCTCTCTCTCATAGAAAGCAAGCCAGTTATTTTCGTTTCGTCTTTCTATTTAGTTTACATTATATTTGTTAATTATATATTTTTTTTGTTATTATTATTATAACTTAAAAAAAATATATATCAATTCCTTCAATAATTAATCGAAAGAAACTTCGTTCCATCCCTTGACACCTCTCAAGTTTTTTGTTTTTGAATAGATTTACGTCTTAGCGTATTATTTTCTAGATATTTTTACTTTTATTTTACTCTTGAAAAATCCAAAAAACATGAAATTAACCTGGACCAAATCCAGCCAAATTTTTAATCGAGTCTTCAGTGTGATGATTAATTAATCACCATCCTCCATCCTGCTCTAATCCCTATATTTACCGTCATCTCAATGACGGAATCTCCATTTTATAGACAGAACTAATTTTTGCCCAAGACTTCGTACGCGCATATACCGTTTCTTTCCCGTTACCGTAGGAATTTCGGGAAATACTCTCTTAGTGCTCCTTTACGGAGTACAGGGAAGCTACATGCCAAATTTCAGCTTCCTACGAGCAATAATTTCGGCTGTGCGTTGTCTGTCAGTCACTCAGTCACTCAATCAGTCAGTAACGGTACAATTTTATATTTATACTAGTGGAAGTCACGCGGTTTCACCCGCGTAGTTCCCGTTCCCGTGGGAATAAGGGGATAATATATAGCCTATGTTACTCCCTGATAATGTAGCTATCCAATACTGAAAGAATTTTTCAAATCGGTCCAGTAGTTTCGGAGCCTATTCAATTCAAAAAAACAAACAAACAAATCTTTCCTCTTTATAATATTAGTGTAGACTAGCTGACCCGCACCACTTCGTCTGCGTCACAATTTTCAGTACTGCTCCGCTCAATAAATGGACTATCTAACACTGTAACATTTTTTCAAATCGGATCAGTAGTTCCTGAGTTTAGCGCGTTCAAGCAAACAAACAAACTCTTCAGCTTTATATATTAGTATAGATTGACTACTTGTATTATTAACGGCACCATTTCTGAAACTGAATTTCATAGTTAGTATGTCTCAGTCCTTAGCGTGAATGCTGACATATGTTATACTACACGATAGTATATGTATGAGTCTGCTTGTTATTCAAGTAAACGCCTCCGGCCATTTCCAAACAAGACAAATTCGTTGTCTACGACACACTGTGTCTATCTTTTTCAAGACAAGAACTTAGCCTTTTCGCATACCTACCTAGTTGTTTATATAAATGTGTTCCATATGAAACTAGCTTTTGCTCGCAGTTTTGTACGCGCGTATCCCGGTTTTTGCACGTTCCCGAAGGAATTCCATGAAAACCTGTCTTAGTGTTCCTCTACACTCTCCATGCCAAACTTTAGCTTTGTACGACCAGTACTTTCGGCTGTGCGTTGTCTGTCAGTCACTCAATCAGTAACCAGTAACGGAAGAATTTTGTATATCAGGTACAAGTTTTAAAACAGTTAATTAATACAGTGAAATAGGTACCAATATTTTCGCCCTTCAAAACCAGTACATACTCGTATTTATTTAAATGTGTCTCATTCACAAGATGCATGAGACATATAGGCTCGGGTAATCACGCGGTGGATGCCTAACCACGGATGCCGAGACAGGTCTAAAAAACAGGGGTTTGACGATTTGGACTCATTCCTGATGGATTGATTGGAGAAGACAGGAGATAAGGTCAGCTGGAAAAATATCGGAGAACTCTTGCCTAGCAATGGGAAAACACAGCCTAACAAATATAGCCTAAAAATGATACTTACTAAGAAATTGTACACACTAGTTAAAACAAGTGCGAGTCGGACTCGCCTATCGAGGGTTCCGTACAAATTTGTAGGTACACTACTATTACTTTATATTAAGACTATATTTTTTTATGATTTTATTTCAAATCCTACTAATATTATAAATGTGAATGTTTGTATGTTTGTATGTTTGTATGTTTGTATGTTTGTATGTTTGTATGTTTGTTTGTTTGTGCCTCAATCAGGCAAAAATGGCTGAAGAGATTTGGATGAAATTTGGCACACATATAGTTCACATACTGGAATCAAACATAGGCTACTTTTTATCCCGGTAAAAGGCATGGCCTAATGGAGATTGAGGAGGAATTGGAAACCTAGCGTTTCTGCTGCCTTAGTACTTCAAATTCACAAGTACCAGGAGAACAGAAACATGTCGTAGTATTTCCGGGGCTAAAATTGAGAGCGCTAAAGATTCACAAGTACCAGGAGAACAGAACGATGTTAATGTATTTTTGGGCCCGAATATTTTTTGTTATTTTTTTTTTAACCTTCTAACAGAAATATGTGTGTTGAATTTTTTCCGGGTAACAATTGTAAACGCTATAGATTCACATGTGACAGGAGACCAGAACCATGTCGAAGTATATCTTTGGCTGAAATAATGAGCGCTAAAGATTCACAAGTACCAGGAGAACATAAACATGTCGAAATATTTCCGGCGCTTGAATTGTGACCGGTTAGAATTCAAAAGTACCAAGAGACCAGAAACATGTCCAAGTATTTTAGGGGCTAGGATTGTGAATGATAAATATTCATAAGTTCCAGGAGGCCAGAAACATGTCAAAATATTTCTGCGCTAGAAATATGTGCGGTAAGGATTTAATAGTAACAAAACAACAAAAAAATGTGGAAGTTTTTCCCGGGCAGGAATTATGAGCGCTAAAGATTCATTATGCACCAGGAGATCAGAAACACGTCGAAGTATTTCCAGGGTTGGAATTGTGAGCGGATAGGATTCAGAGTACCAAGAGATCAGAAACATGTCGAAGTATTTTCGGGGCTGGATTCGTGAGCGGTTAGGATTGAACAACAGAACAATGTGGAGGTTTTTCCGGGCAGCAATTATGAGCGTTAAAGATTCCGTATGTACTAGGAGACTAGAAACATGTCGAAGTATTTTCAGGGTTCGAATTGTGAGCGGTTAGGATTTAAAAGTACCAGGAGATTAGAAATATTTCGAAGTATTTTCGGGGCTGTAATTATGAGTGCTACAGATACAAAAGTAGATACCAGGAGACCAGAAACATGTTTTAATGTTGCCGGCGCTAGAATTTTGAGTGGGTAGGAGTCAAAAGTACCAGGAGAACAAAACATATAGCGGTTTTTTCCGGGCTGTAATTATGAGCGTTAAAGATTCCCAAGTACCAGGATACCAGAAACATGTCGAATTATTTCCAAATCTTGAATTATGAGTGGTTTGCATTTAAAAATACCAGGCGAACCGAAACATATCGAAGTTTCTTTTGGGCTGGAGTTATGAGCGAAAGATTTACAAGTACCAGAAACATGTCAAAGTAGTTCCGGGGCTGAAAGCGTACTTTCAGCCCCGGAACTACTTTGACATGTTTCTGGAGCTACTTTGACAGTAAAGACTCACAAACTATCAGAATAAAGAATCATGAAAATGAATTCCGAGAATGAAAATATGGGACAAAGAAGTTGCGCGTCACCTCTAAAGTGTACGCAGACGAAGTCGCGGGCGAAGTGCTAGTTTAGATATAGTTTTCAGACTTTTTCCTATACTTGTTGTATAAGACGCTATTACTTGCCAAATTTAATAGTTCTAAGTCAACGGGAAATACCCTATACATTTTGATTCCCTTGAGAGTGTCGAAATATACGTTTTTTGTGGCATAAACAGTATCTTTTTCAACGTTAACTTTGATTTTTTCACAGCTTCAAGGGACCGTAGACTTAAGTATATGGTTTAGTAATTTCAACTCGATACCTCCACGCGTTCCTGAGATAAAGGATCTTCACAGACAGACGGAAGAACAACAATGTGATCTTATAACCGTTTTTCCTTTTGAGGTACGGAACCCTAAAAATAATGAGTGCTCAACTGAGGCACAAAATAAAGCAACGGAATCAATGTTAAGACAAACATACACATTAAATAATCCCAGAACGGACGTAGAAATGAATTACTAATAGCAATGAGTTATTGTGATCCAAATATAGACAAACAGAATAAAATACGTCGCACTTACGTCAGAATTAATTCGTAGCTTTATATATGAGGTAGGTAGTGTACAATGACTTTTTCATCTTCAGGATAAGTAGGTAGATAAATAGGCAGTTTCTATTTTAAAAAATCTCTTCATGATAACCTATACAACTACTTCTTTCTATTATTCTATAGAAAAACATTATTTACGTAATCTTTTCAAAATAAGCGAATTTAGTCAATTTTCCCAGTAGTGGATAAATTTTACTTGCTAGAACTTGAGCATTAAATAAAATTACAGGTGCTTACTTTCCCACACCAATACTAAGAATTAAATAAAAAGAAGTTCATCAGAATACAGATTAGTCTCTTCTAGACGTATTTGTTCAGTAATACGAACTTATAACAAAGTAAGAAAGTTTGGTACCTACAATATTAATCGCCTTCAAAATTAAACATGAAAATATATCAGACATGAAAATATGTCAGACATGAAAATATGTCAGACATGAAAATATGTCAGACATGAAAATTAATTTTGCTTTCTAAACATCTTCAGCATACATACATACAAACACACACATACTTACACACGCATACTTGTATCCAAAAATGCTTATTTACAATACCGATGAGCAGATTCTAAATTTAGATTCTCCTTAAAAAATTTCTGGGTCACAGAAGTTCATAAATGTACCGAATTTCAAAAGAATCAGTCCAGTACATTCGGAGAAAATTAGCTATGACTGACGGATAGACAGACACTCGATTGATTCTATAAGGGTTCCGTTTCTTGCGGATTGCGTAACCCTAAAAACATTCTTTAAACAATCTGAATATTCTAATGAATAAACCTATTTATTTCTATCTTTTGTACAAGAGGAAGAGTAACAGAAAATTCGTCTTAACTAAGTGAGTTAAGACGAATTTTCTGTTACTTTATACTTAATACAATACCAAAATTACTATCACTTAGAGAATCGACCCACTCATAAAAATATACGAACATACATGAGATTTTCGTTTAAACATAACTCCCAACGTGAATCTTTTAAACGAAATATATCTTTGACTGTGATAAAAGAAAAAGATAAAATTCAGTATTCAAATCCTAAGCGTATCATGGAAGGCTTTCATGTCGAGAGCATAAACAAAGGTGGTTCAAAGGGGTAGCGGCGTCAAGTTAAGAGATTTACTCGGAATCGAGCCTGTAGTTGAAGAATGTATAAATTTCCTGAAATTACTCTTTACAAATACATACACTTCATCTATCAAATGACTAATACACATTCATTAAAAAAAGATATGTATGAACATGCGAATTATTAAAAAAAAAAATATTCATTATCATGACGCATGACGTAGTTTGAAACATTCAGGCGCGAGCGCTGTCCGAGCCAGTGTTCCAAGGACGACGCGCAATGGAACAGTGACATTGTTATGATACGTAACTTATTTTCATTTTTTTTGTATTTGTGATGGGTTTGCTCTTAACTCTAGTATAGGTCAGAGATGACAGAGACAAAGTCTACGATGGAGTGAGCTTACCTAGAAGGAGCCTGTTCACCCTAACTTTGAAGAGATTAGGGTTGTAAGCGTTAAATATTATTATTAACAGTGTTTCATAATTCTAATACATTTTTAATTTTTATTTAAATCTATTATCTTAGTGAACTATTTTAAAAAATAATTGTGCTTAGAGGTACTTTATGTAGGGTAAGTTAAGTGGGCCGACTTTGTAAGACGATTAAAATGGCCCCATAGTAAGTCAGTCAGTAGTATAAGATGTATTTTCTTTTTTGAGGATGGGTAATCATCTAATGACTCCTCCCGCTCTAGTAGAAGGGAGTGTCAGACTCTTACTGACTAAAAACTATCCGTGTTCCTCCTAGTGCCCTTTGCGTTCCAGGGCCGCGGTGACTCTTTGAAACAAATTCCGCAACCCTGGCAGGCACTGGCCCTAGCGGGCCTCGTCTACTATGCTGACATCTCCTTGAGGCGCTCGTGGAACACACGCCACTGTCGACCCGGGCCTGGTTCTGATCGGACGGCGAGCTACCCAATGCTCGCCATCCGCAGGCCCGAAGATGTATACAAAATAAAAAGAGTACTTACTGCCTTGAAGTACAAATAACTTGACGTTCAAAAATATCATTTCTGAGAAGAGATCACGGATAAGCAACGACCTGCTAAGGTAGACAATTTCGAGAACCGTTAATAAAGCAGGAAAAAAGACGTCGTAATAATCTATTTGGTAACATACACGACAAGCTATATTGTAGGCAGTATACTGACTTCTTTCGAATGGATTTCCTTTCAGATGTTCGTTGTTAGAGCATCGTTTAGAACGGAGAGTGAAACAACCCTAGCTTTATGACATTTGGAAATCTGTTTTTAATGGTCCCACCAGGTCCCACCGTAGAACTCATCCATTGCTTTTCATCGGGCGAGATCGAATTTACGAAACGAATCACGAAGACTGATGATTTTTGAAATAGTCTTAAAAAATCATTAATTTTTCAATTACTGAGGCTAGTTGGTGAACTTTGGTTTTTTTTTATATTCATTTTGTAAATAGCTTAAAAATTACACTTTTACACGTCAATATTTTAAGTCAATTTTAATTAGATGAGGCCTGTATGTTTTTTTTTTAGTTTTTTTCTCAAAGCCGTGATTTCTTTTCCGCTCTCATCTCTTCACTTGCGTCCCCCGTGACATAAGTGCGTAGTAATGGAAGTTTGTTTGTCTGCAGACGACATCCGCCGTCTCCCGACCATTATACCATTAAACGAGTAAGGGATGACAATTTATTTAATAACCCCTCGTTGTACAGCCGACTTTTACTTGTTACACGTCATAAATTGAAAGGAGAAAAGTTAGGTGAAGAAGTTTAATTTTTGTAATTTGAATAGAATATATGAGTGATTTGCTTACTTACATGCTAAGTTTCAAGCTTTATTTATTTCTCCTTTTTGTTAAATCTATGAGTGAAATAAGGCAGTGTTTGAGTGGCGTTTTTAAGGATGGTAAATCATCAAATGACTCCTCCCGCTCTGGGCGGAGCAGAAGGGAGTGTCAGACTCTTACTGACTAAAACCGATCCGTGTTCCTCCCAGTGCCCTTTGCGTTTCAGGGTCGCGGTGACTCTTTCGAACAAATCCCGCAACACTGGGTGGCGTCCTAGTACTGGTAGAATGGTTGTTGGTCTTCCGGCAGCGAGATAGACAGACAAGTTTCCATTGTGACCCTGGATGATGATGGCATAGGAGAGTGGGTATTGGTACAAGAAAGAGAGGCCCGTGCATAGCAGTGGAAGAAGTCGGGCTGTGGATGGTAATGAGTGTCTTGTAAAAATGTTGTGATAAGAATCTTAAAGGTCTACACTTGGTGCCAGTGCTTCACTTTTTAAATCTCTTCTTCTTTGCCCTCGCCTCTTCCCGTTACGCGGGGTCGGCTTTCTTAATCTTTAAGCGCCATTCACTTAGCTGGTACGCATCGTCGTCCGTAAGGCCAAGCTTTTGCATCTCCTTCCAGACATTTGTTATCCAGGTAGTTTGCGGTCTACCTCTCTCTCTCTTTCTTGTAGACATGAAAAGGCACTTTTTCACGACATGGTGATCGGGTCTGCGCATAACATGTCCGTACCACCTTAGCCAGGACTATGTGATCTTCTCAGTAATAGGCGTTGCTTTGAAACTCCCCCTTCACTTTTTAAAGCGATCGTGTTAATAGCACGGGTCTTATGATAGGCGAGAAAAACTAATATTCCTCGAAACATAAGTCATAGACAACATGAATTTGCTCCAATTTACTGAGATTTAGGAGCTTTTAAGTGTGTAAATTTAACCAGTTTTACAATTCTTCTAACGCTTCTACTAAATCTTGATAGCAACAGTTTTTCAATTCACGATTGGGATCATTAATACTTACGCTTATTACTAAAATTACCTTTCTTCACACCATCTTCTTCAAAAACTGATCCTAAGTGCCGCTCAAAGCCAACACAGGCCGTCAGCCGCTTAATAGTTGAACGTCAAGTAATATGTAGGTTGAGTAGACATGAACTGTCAGTGTAAGTTGGCTAACTCCTTCAACTAACTCCTGCGGGACCTGGGATCTTAACGGGACCATTACAATATGAATCGTGTAACGCGTCACGGAGTATTCAGGATGGAATGTTAGCACACGTTTGTATTTGGTTGATTTTACGATTTACCAGCTTCTGCTAGCGGCTTCGCCCGCATGTTCCGTAGGGAACATACTCCCGGAATATATTTAGGCTATGTGTCATTCTAGACTATAATCTACCTTTATGCCAAATTTCATGTAGATCCTTTCAGGCGTTCTGACGTGAAACAGTAACAAACATCCATCCATCCATCCTCACAAACTTTCGCATTTATAATATTAAATTATGGTAGAATATCTCCATAATGTGTACACATAGTGTAGTCTAAGTAGTGTGCGTTCATTTTCCTGTGCCATTTGATATTAATTACTTTGCACACTTGTTAGGGTTCCGAAAAAAAAGGAACCCTTATAGGATCACTCGGGTGTCTGTCTGTCTGTCCGTCTGTCACAGCCAGTTTTCTCTGGATCCACTGAACCGATTCTGTTGAAATTTGGTACACATATGGACT
Source organism: Lacanobia wlatinum (assembly GCA_947578705.1). Lineage (NCBI taxonomy): Eukaryota > Metazoa > Arthropoda > Insecta > Lepidoptera > Noctuidae > Lacanobia > Lacanobia wlatinum. Next base: position 5,507,646 of record OX388032.1, read on the forward strand.
TCTATGACCCAAACACGGACGCGTTACGTAAATTATTAATTTTTTAGTATGGGGGCCACTTTTTGGGGTCAAAGTAGAAAATTAAAAAAAAATATTTTTTTGAACAATATCGTGTGACTTATCAAATAAAAGGGCTTACTGTGAGGGGTTTAATAATATTTTTTTCATAATTTTAAAATAAAGGGTTTTGAAGTTATTTAAGAAATTAGACGAAAAATGACCATTCCCCCCCTTATCTCCGAAACTACTGCGCCTAAAATTTTGAAAAAAAATGGAAATAATAGATCCTTACCTAAAAATTACAGGAAAACCTATTAGAAGTCTGTAGTGTTAAAATAACATGTTAAACAAATTAAATTCGTTCGGAACCCTTTCGAGTCCGAGTCCCTTTCGAGTCCGACTCGCACTTGGCCAGTTTTATATAATAAAGACCTTCCATCCCAACAGACAGATTTGCTGAGGAGTTTGTTGCGCCACTTCTTCTTTCCAGCTAAATCACTAGTAACTGGTGAAGGTTGGACGTTTTAGGAGACTGCCTTTAATATGCAAAACTGACATTCAAAAAGGTGCTGGCTCTCAGCCTAATTTGAATAAATGACTTAAATTTGGTTTCGGTCATCAAATTAGTGATTTCAAAAGAAGAATTCTTTAAACGCCTACTGGATTGTGTCGTTTTAATTTTATTGTGCAACACGTTTTGATGAATAAGTTTATTGATGCAGTCAAGTTTGCCCTCTTTTTCTTTGCCACGAGGTCGGTTTTGATGTTGTAATAGACAGGGAATGTGGGCAGAGGTACAAAAGGTCATGATTCACCCATTTGTATGATTTGTCTTCAAGTAAAAACCAATATTGTTAATTGTTTTACAGGCTAAGTTCGATGTTGAAATACACAATTCATGTGGTAAAAACATTGCTACATATCTTTTTCTACTAAGTATTGCACAGGAAGTCTTATTACGACATTCTATTGGAAAATTGGTAAAAGATGATTTCCGTAATACGTACGACTTATTTCCAAATGATCATTGTTCAACCAAACATTAACACTCCATTGTTTCTATCATCCGTCGTACCGGTGTTGTTATGCTTTCTATAACTGCTTTGTAAATCAAGTCAAGGGAGACAATGTCGTGGAAGTTGGAAACTTTTGTGACAGCAGCCCACGAGCTACTGAACTGAGAAATGTAACACACAGAATGATTGGCTGTCGCAAGTCAAAGAATAAAGTAATGTCGACGCAAAATATGGATGTATTGTGTGTTAGATGAGGTTGAGTTAGATTTCTTAAACGGATATAGATCTTTTTGAATATAAAAGAACGTATAAACAGTCGGTCTGTCTTTCTGCGTGTCGGAAATAACAAATATTTGAATGGCATAGTTGTTCCAGGTCTGGCTATTTGTGTATGTGTAATTGTATGTTTGTAAAGGCACCCACGATATTGGAGAAATTCCTAGTTTGGGGCAATGTTTCAAAAAAAATTGTAAGAGGTGATTTGCGTAATTTGTGACTTATTTCCAAATGATCATTGATCATGACATCATCATTTCGTATAAAAATTTGTATGGGCAAATTTGTAAGTGTGCCAGTTTTGGGTACAACGACACTCCATTGTTTCAATCATCTGTAAAATATGGATGTCTAGTGTGTTTAGATGAGATTGTGTAGGTTTCTTAAACGGATATAAAGGCCTTTTGAATGACAATGAAATTATATTGTCTCCTGTCAAAAGTTGTGACAAGAGAAGAGTCTGTTCTAAAAGTTCAAATCAAGAGAATAGCAGTAATTTCCTGTATATTTATTCCTTTGTCATTGGAAATCGTTTTTAACCCCCGACGCAAAAACGACGGGGTGTCATAAGTTTGACGTGTCTGTGTGTGTGTGTGTGTCTATGGCATCGTAGCTCCCGAACAGATGAACCGATATTGATTTTTTTTTGTTTGAAAGGTGAATTAGTCGGGAGTGCTCTTAGCTATGTTTGATCAAAATTGGTCCAAGATGGCCGCCACCACAAAATGGCGAATTACATTTTTTTTCACAAATCCCACAATATGTGTATCAAATGAAAGGGCTCGACTAGTAGAATAATGTACACTATATTGAAAGAGAATGAGGTATATTAACTAACGAAATGAAAATAAGATAAGTTTAAAAAGCATGAAATAAAAATTAAATTAAAAATTTAAAAAAACCCCCGACAACAAACCTTTAAAAAGTTAAAAATAATTTCTATTGATCCTTTTTGTTTAATATATGTATTAATAGACCGCAAATCTTTTGTATGCACTAAGTATAAGTATTACACGCGGTCTCCCGAGGCGAAGACGCTTGGCCAAAAGAATCAATAGAAATTATTTTTAACTTTTTAAAGGTTTTTTGTCGGAGGTTTTTTAAATTTTTAATTTAATTTTTATAATTGAAAGATTAGTCTCAGCAATACCTTTGAGAAACATTTATGAGGAATATATTTATTTTAATTATGATACTTATCGCAATTTTACTACTACAAAATACTTACGTAAATACTTCACGTACTATATATTCCGGTAGAGAACGTCCTCAAGCTTAACCTTGCATCCGTAACATATTCGCTACCATTTTAAGAAATACGGATGTGAATATGCAGTCCAATTTTCCTCAAACGTGATTAATAATGCTTTATTTTATCAATGTTTGCTTCTTAAGAGGAAATGCTGGCGCAGAGACTTTGTATGTAAAAAGTCACAATTTGTGGTTTGCCTCTCGACTGTTTTCTCCTCATAATAATCATAATCATTTATTCATTTGCGAACGTGGGTAATTGGTACAGGTGTTTCATTTATAATAAGTCCTCCATATTCTACCGTCACATGGGCATGCAAATTACATTAAATTTGAAATTAAAATAAATTAAATGAAATATTGACATAGAATAGGCAAAATATAATAATAACAATGTCAAATGGATCAAATGTCAAAGAAAACAATATGTCAAACGGAACAATTTTGTCAAATAGAGTAACATTAACTTCAAATTAAATAAATTAAAATATAACATGAAAAATGTAAAATAATAATAATAATGTCAAATGGTACAAATGTACCAAACTTATTTAAGAGTTATTTCACAAACTGAATAAGAAGTATAAATACTGTGTCCCTATGTTTGCCTTTTTGATGATTTATTAACCGTGTAAGCATTAGAACCCTCACAAAATGCTCATATAAATCGCACCTCGAATTATGACTTTTTACATATAACGTCTCTCTGCCAGCATTACCTCTTAAGACGCTCCTCAGGTTTTAGACGCCATTATTAATTTCAAAAACATGATACCACTGGTAGGTACCCAGTCAACGACTCAATATTGAGGTTTTATTGACGTAAATAATTGATTATTTAATGAGCATAGCCCGATTCTTGGACGATGATTTTATTAAACCTAACGGGGATGTTGACTAAAAAACCTTAGTATTTGAAAGAAAAAAATACGATACTTTTCGATAATCTAACTGACGAACCTAAAAGAATCATATTTTCGGGTTCCGTACTAAAATGGTAAAAAATAACCCTTATGATGTGACTAAGTCTGTCCGTCTATCACAGCTATCTCAAGAACTACTAATGCTATCAACTTGAAATTTGGAATAGTCTCAGATGACGTTTGCTCAACTATTTTTCAAATAAGAAAGAAATAAAAATGTATTATTTTTTTTGTACCAGCTACTGAAGGCTCTTGACCGGTTTTTTTTACTCAGGAAAAATCTCTAACTAAATAGAAATCTACAAATGGCATGATATGTCTGTTTAAAGATTCTTGAAGCTGCCTTTCTAAACATTCGAGATTTCTGTATTATAAATAAACATACGCACAAACAAACAACCATCAGATTCTCATACAAAAGGATTGTATTTTATTGTAAGCGGGTCGCAATAACTCGGTCAAGAGCGCCCGCTCGTGTCCTTTGAGCCGGCCGGCAGCTGCCAAATCGCACAAACTTCGACTCTTTGCTGAACGACTTGCTTCCTGGTCCAAGTGATAAGAACCTGATGTTTATGTATAGGAATCTCAATTTGCGTACTATGGAAGAAAAGGAATAGCATGCAGGTTTGGGCCATAAAACAATAACAGCATTGAAATGGGAGTACCAGTATTTAATTTGTGCCTGTGTCCAGCTGTGGACGTATTTCGGCTGATATGACCAGTATTTACGTGGAATGACTGATTATCTGGCCTCTAAGGGTGCCTGTCTATTTTAGCGGAGCGAGGTAGCGCAGCGGAGAAACGGAGAAATTTTGACCCATTGGTCAAAATTTCTCCGTTTCTCCGCTGCGCTTTGCAGATTTTATGCGAATTGCATAAAATCTCCTAACCACATGAGTCATACTGACTGACAGGATTGGTTAAAATTTCTCCGTTTCGCTGCCTCACTCCGCTACAATGGACAGGCACCCTTAATCTCCTAACTACCGCGCAAACTCTTTGTGCCTTTGCCACGATGGTATAGTGGTGGTAAGGTCGCTACTGCCAAACATTAGGTCCTGGTTTCGATTCCTGAGTCGGGTTATGATTTCCAGGTAAAGTATTATTGGGGTTTTCTATCTGATATTTCTCAATAGTAGCCCGGAGTCTTGTTTCGGGAGATATCTGTTTCGGATTCGACGGAAGGATACGCCCGGGTGTCAACACTACGAGAATCGCCCGGAGGACACGGTTGAGTATACGGTGGAGGTCTGTCCTGCTTGGGCGGAATACCGCCGTGTCCTCGTCGAGGCGCTCGGTGGCGGCGACTTCTAGGGTCCGGCCCTGGTTCAATCCATGGTCCAGAGAGAGGAGACATGGAAAGCGGTCGCCTCCTTCTCAGTAATGCTAGCAAAAGACGAGGCCGAACGCGTGAGAGAGAGAAACCTCACGCCACAGCCGCCGCAACAGAAGAAGACGCCCCGGGCGTCTGGAGTCGCAGGGCGATTCCCTGCCACCGTAGGCGCGGGCCTGCGGACGGCGAGAATTGGGTGGCGCGCCGTGTTCCACGCGCGTCTCAAAGAGCTGTCAGCATAAAAGACGGGGCCCACTAGGGCCAGTGCCTGCCGGGGTTGCGGATGGGTTTTAGTCAGTAAGAGTCTGACACTCCCTTCTGCTTCACCCAGAGCGGGAGGAGTCATTTGATGAAATCCCATCCTTAAAAAAAAAAGCCTGGAGTCCTGGATCTGTGCCCTATTGACAGCAATAGAATGGACCCCTATCATATTATGTAGAATTGTCTTGCTTATCAAAATTTAGTCTTATGCAATATTGTTTGCATTTTAAATTTGTACGACATTAGCATTAATATGACATGTAAGTTGATTTATTTGACATTTATTGAAATTGAATGCATTAATTTTTTTTATTGTAACTATTAAAACTGGAACGTAACGTTGGAAGGCCTCCCACAAGGTGGACCGATGACTTGTTGAAGGTCGCGGGTAGCCGATGGATGCAAGACGCACAGGACCGGTCGTTGTGGCGACGCTTGGGGGAGGCCTATATCCGAATGATATGAGGCCTATGTCGAATTTTTGCTTATTAACATTTAAGTTTTAAAATATCATAAAGTGGTACAATTATGTAAACTTTCGACTGATATGATGATGATGATGATGATTAAAACTGACATTTTACTATTGCGAAAGTTTACATAATTGTACCACTTTATGACATTTTAAAACTTAAATGTTAATAAGCAAAAATTCGACAATGTTAACTAAATATATTTGTACGCCTCTGGGCAAAACATAGAGGATATACCTATCCGTTACATCTCGCACACTGTTGTAATTTGACGTATGTTAACAAACAAAGTATTCTGATTTATTTATTTATTTACATATACTTTATTGTACACCAAAATTAAAACACATTAAGGAAACCTGAATCTCTCCTGAACCTGATTCTGATTTTTTAAGTTAGTTTTCCAAGTTCTATACATTATACGACAACATAATTACGAGTATGTATGATGCACCGGATCTACCGTTATGCGATGGCGCCTTTAGACACCCAGTGGTTGTCACTGTCTATTAGGCTTATACTTAAAAATCCAGCCAGTTGCTTCGTTTAAGTAGAACTGCTTGGCAGATTTTAAATGCAAATTCTTTAAAAAAAGAGTAAATTAAGTTGATTGGAAGAGAATGCCTATCCCCTAAGGCATTATCTGCCAGTCAATGTTTGGGTTCCATTCGTAGTTAAAAAAATAAACATATGGTAAAAATGGGTTAAAAAGTGTTAATGAATAAGGCTGTATATTAAAACTTACGTCACATCAACGTCACATGTTTTACGTCACAACTACAGCTTGCTTTTTAATAACGGCAAACCTAAACTGTTTACAAAATTACCCTGTCGCTTATGCCTCACACCTCCAATATTTAGGAGTAGGTACGTGTAAACAGAATTAGCGGAGTTTGTGCCGTGTGTGGGTCCTTGAGCAACAATTGAATTACGTCGAGCACCGCACTAATTACGCCTTCGTCCTCATCGGGTATAGATAATACGCTGCCCCGAGTACCAGGAGAGAATCAGGAGACAGGAGTGCTGTTCGAGGATTTTTGGTTCAAGTGTCGGCCTGTTGTGTGGTGTGCCTGTGGTTATTCCATTAGGAAACAACGGGTTGGGTATGTATTGTTTGTTGGTGTCAGGATCTGGTCTCGTATGCTGATTGGTTGGTTCGAGTGCCTCTTGTGACTTACTTGCATGTGTCATAAGAAATGTAGCCAGATAAGGTAAGAAGACTCATACAAATCAAATGAATAAGTTCATTTTATTTGTATGAGTCTCACAGTAGTCGAGCATCACATTATTACGCGTTCGTCCCCGTCGGATTTAGATTCACTGCCCGCAGTCATCATCATCATAATAGCTGAAAGACGTCCACTGCTGGACATAGGCCTCCCCCAAAAGGGGGGGGGTTGCCATAATCGCCACGCTTGGCAGGCGGGTGGCGATCGCAGTGTGCATGGTGTTGCATTGCCCTTAGTCGCCTCTTACGACACCCACGGAAAGGTTTTATTCTTTTACGGCACCATACGGGACCAACCGACACCATACGGCGGGTATGCTGCCCGCAGTACCAGGAGAGAAACAGGAGATAGGAGTACTGTTCGAGGATATTTGTTCAAGTGTCGGGCTGTTGTGTAGTGTGCCTGTGGTTTTCAGTTGGGGATTGTTCCAAATACGCTGAAGTCTACGCAGAAGATGTTTTGGCTGCAATGCTTACCATTTTTGCTGCGAAAAGTCTGAAAATGCTAAGATAAGATGCGTTTAAAAATTGTAGTAAAAATTAAGGAAGAATCTCCGCACTACCTAAAGTTTTCTGTGGAGTAAAACAACACGAAAAAATTTTGTAATTGGTGTTCTTGAAAGCAACTTTTTTAGTATACCACGTAGCTACAATTCATCATCAAACACACACTGTAATACCGTAACATTAGCCTCCCCATAGACCTCTGCAATACACGAGCTTTTCACAAAAAAAAAAAAAAACTTTTCATGGAACAGAGAATTTCCGAAAAACTGGCACAAATAAATAACACTATGCAGGAAAAGTTACCCTCTCGCTGACGATAAAAAGAGGCGAAGTAAAAAATGAATTATGAACACCGTGTGCATTCTGAAATGCACTGAAAATTGCACCCACACGACTAATGTGTCCTAGTTAATGTGAAAACATATAAAGTTTCTACTAAATATTATATGTACTAACTTTAGCGGTGCCGTTTAAATTAAGTTGATAGTATGGAAGTGGAAGAAATGTGGAATTTGTTCGCTGCTTATGCTGTAGGCGAAAACCGCAAGGTGTTAACCTAATTTGAGTAAAGGATTATTTAAATAACATAAAATTTATTTCCAACATTGTTTTAAGACGGACCATCTGTTTGTCCGGTTCGTCTAAAGAGACGGATCCAAAGAACGGATTCTGGTTTTTAACCGACGAAAAAACGGAGGAGGTTCTCAAGTCGACGCGCATTTTTTTTTTTTTGTGTATTACCACGCAAAACTTCTTACAGAGTAACCTATTTTCTATTTAAAAAAATATATATTGGAAAGGGTTAAAAAATACAAAGAAACGATAAAAACGCCGACTTCCGAAATTAAAGTTATTTTTTGTAAAAATATTTATTATTTTTTGCTTTTCAGTTTTACGGAGGTTTTATTTTAGATTTAAGACGTACGTTTTGCCACTGCGAAGAGCCGCCTCAACGCCCGGATCGGATGTAATGTGAATGAACCTGCCCGCCGTCGGCCTCCGTCTTCCGTTTAAACAAACGGTCCATATAAGGTGTGAACATGCACGTCCGGCCGCCGTCTTACAGACGATCCGTGAATACGTCCTGCCGGGGCTGCGGAATTTGTTCGAAAGAGTCTCCGCGGCTCTGGAACGCATAGGGCCTTAGGAGGAACACGGATGGGTTTTAGTCAGTAAGAGTCTGACACTCCCTCCTGCTTCGCCCAGAGCGGGAGGGGTTATTTGATGATTTCCCATCCCTAAAAAAAAAGCATGAATACGCACGTCCGGCTACCGTCTTCCGTTTAAAAGAAGATCCGTCATAGTGTGAACATGCACGTCCGGCCGCCGCCGTCGACTCGACAAAATGTACTGAACAGCTGTTTTTAGGGTTCCGAAAAAAAAAGGAACCCTTATAGGATCACTCGGGTGTCGGGTCTGTCTGTCTGTCTGTCTGTCCGTCTATCACAGCCAGTTTTCTCCGAATCCACTGGACCGATTCTGTTGAAATTTGGTACACATATTGACTTCTATGACCCAAACACGGACGCGTAACGTAAATCATTAAATTTTTAGTATGGGGTCACTTTTGGGGGTCAAACTAGAATATAAAAAAAAAAAGATTTTTGAACAATATCGTGTGATGTATCAAATCAAAGGGCCTTACTGTGAGGATTTAAATTATATTTTTTACATAATTTTAAAATAAATGGTTTAGAAGTTATGCAAGAAATTAGACGAAAAATGACCATTTCCCTTATCTCCGAAACTACTGAGCCTAAATTTAATTCGTTCGGAACCCTTTGCACGCGAGTCCGACTCGCACTTGGCCAGTTTTTTTTTCTCGATTTCGTGGTTGGTCCGTTGTATACATAGATTTACTGCAACGTACCTACTCTACAATTAAAAACTTGATCTCATTATTGCCGATGCGCACACAGCTTCGACGCAGTATGGCGCAAGAAATCTGCCTCGTTACTTCGCAGGTTGCGTGACAGTCCTAACATCATTCTGCACTTGATAACTGCCCGGGCAGATACCCCGCTTGTGTGGGCATTAGCCGATCGAACGAGGTCCGGTTTACTTATTAAGGCTTGTATACATGCCAATGACCTTGTGCATATAAACGGAGCTAACTACTCCTCTACGCGCCACTCTGCTACACGCATTTTTAATTTATTATAAAACTAGTGGACGTGACGCGGTTTCACCCGCGTAGTTCCCGTTCCCGTGGGAATACGGGGATAATATATAGCCTATGTTACTCCCTGATAATGTAGCTATCCAATGCTAAAAGAAACTTTCAAATCGGTCCAGTAGTTTCGGAGCCTATTCAATTCAAACAAACATACAAACAAACAAACAAATCTTTCCTCTTTATAATATTAGTGTAGATAAATAACACATATTTAAAAAAAAAAGTGAAAAAACCAAATTGTAACCAAAAAGTAACAAAACCTTTTCGTCTGTAATGCAAAGCAGTAGATATATTTTTCAAGATTTTGTTAAAAATTTGTGAGTAAAATGGTTTCATCTTAACGATTTGGTGTTTTTTTTTCTTATTATGTGACACCGATACATAAATTCTGCTATACCAAATTACGTATCATATTATGTAGATTACTACCTATTTTTTTCAAATTTAATTTCTCAGTAAATGCCGACGAAAAGTTGCTTCATCTGCACGCTGTTTTTAGGCATTTCTCGAGAGATTAAAGTACTAACAGTTAAGTACTAACATTAGCAAAGTAATTTTGTTACTAACACAGTGGACCGTATTTGTAATCTGAATAAATAAATAAATTATTATTATTATTTACCGAATCAAAGGAACACTTAGAACGGAATAAATCAGGAAAACTGTCCATGTTTAAAAATAATTTTCATCTACAAGTTACCAAAATAACTTAATACCAGCATCTTCAATATTTCCCTAGTTATAAAACAAAAGAGCTTCTCAACTTATGATAATAAAGTGAAAGGTTTTATTTCAACGATACACACTTATCGTCTTCTTCCATTTCTATTACTCTGTATCGGATGGCAGAAGTTCTACAAACTACACTTTAGTTGGAAAATATAAACAAACATGGAATAAGTGGACCGTTTTGAATAAGTTTTTATTTTGCGTTTTTAGAGTTCCGTACATTCGAATAAAAACCTAACGGAATGGATTATTGTGACGGTTTCAATAACTTTCTTTTTCATAATTTTTAAGTTATCTAAAAAAAAACTGGCCAAGTGCGAGTCGGAGTCGCTTACCGAGGTTTCCGTACAAATTTGTAGCTACAAAGTACTTTTAATATAGACGATTTTTTTATCATTTAATTACAAATGTAAATATAGTTTTCAGACTTTTCCCTATACTTGTAGTATGAGTCAGTATTACTTGCCAATAGTTCTAGATCAACGGAAAATACCCTATAATTTTGATTCGGCGGCGTAAACGACCGTATCTTTTGTTACGTTAACTTAGAAGTTTGATTTTTTCACAGCTGGAAGGGACCATAAACCTGAGTATATGCGTTTTTATTTTAACTCGATACCTCTACGCATTTTCGAGATAAAGGGTCTTGACAGAGAGACGGACGGACAACAAAGTGATCCTATAAGTCAAATCAAATCAAATTGTATATTTAAAAAAAAAAACATTTACAGGCACTTGAATTGCCAAAGTCGGCCAGTCAAAAACATGAAGCTATTTGCACGTTCCAAAGCGTAGATCTCTATGGAGAAGAACGTGCAAGAAACTCCACGGACACTCTATTAAACCATGTGATGTATTACAAAAATCTTGTTAACATTATCTTTGATTGCTTCTATATGTGAGGACAGTGCAAAGAACAAGAAAATGTATAAACAATTCAAAATGTAGGTACAGATTAAAATAAGCCAGTTAGCCCAGTAAGGGTTCCGTTTCCTTTTGAGGTACAGAACCCTAAACATAATGAAAATTACTCACTAGGGGGTTATGGTTGGGCACGCCACAATTGCGGCGATAAGTCCCCTCTTTGAGGAGTGGCTAGAGCGGCGCCACGGCGTCCTCACCTTCCGCCTGACGCAGGTACTCACCGGACACGGTTGTTTTGGGAGGTACCTGTTTCGAATTCGGCGGGAGGATACGCCCGGGTGTCAACACTGCGAGGATCGCCCTGAGGACACGGCGGAGCATACGGTGGAGGTCTGCCCTGCTTGGGCGGAGCACCGCCGTGTCCTCGTCGAGGCGATCGGCGAAGGCGATCTCTCGCGTCCGGCCCTGGTCCAATCCATGGTCCGGAGCGAGGAGGCATGGGAAGCGGTCACCTCCTTCTGCGAAGCAGTAATGCTAGCAAAGGAGGAGGCCGAACGCGTGAGAGAGAGGGAAACCTCACGCCCCAGCCGCCGCAACAGAAGAAGACGCCCCGGGCGTCGGGAGTCGCAGGGCGATTCTCGGCCACCGTAGGCGCGGGCCTGCGGACGGCGAGCATTGGGTGGCTCGCCGTCTGATCAGAACCAGGCCCGGGTCGACGGCGCGCTGTGTTCCACGCGCGCCTCAAGGAGCTGTCAGCATAAAGGACGGGGCCCGCTAGGGCCAGTGCCTGCCGGGGTTGCGGGATTTGTTCGAGAGAGTCGCCGCGGCCCAGGAACGCAAAGGGCATTAGGAGGAACACGGATGGGTTCTAGTCAGTAAGAGTCTGACACTCCCTTCTGCTCCACCCAGAGCGGGAGGAGTCATTTGATGATTTCCCATCCTTAAAAAAAAAAAAAAAAAAAAAAAGGGGGTTATGGTGCCAGGGTTGCGGAATTGTCCGAATGAGTTTCCGCGACTCAGATGGGCCCGGTCGGGTTTAAGTCAGTAAGGATCTGACACTCCCTTCCGCTCCACCCAGAGGTGGAGGAACGCAAAGGGCATTTGAAGGAAGTTCCTTCAAATTCTTCGACTCTTTCGTACTGAATAAAACCCACCTGTGTTCCTTCAAGGAACATGGGTGGGTTTTAGTCAGTAAAGAAGAAAGAAAGAAAGAAAGAAAAATTGTTTATTCCGCCCAAACAGATGCACATTATCTTAAAAATACACAAAAACAACTATAAAACAAAATAAGAGACAAACATTCATCCGTAAAACCACTGCCAGCCTGTGTCAGGGACGGGCATTATAAAAAAGTCATTACTGTCGTGGCCATGTCATAGACAAACCATGGACAACAAAAAAATAAAATAAAAAAATACTGACATGTGTGTCCGACTTACACTTGGACGGTTTTTAGAAACCCTGAAACGAGGACATCTTGTTACTGTTTTATTTCGGGTATTTTTGCTTATCTTAAGGCTGGGTTAATCGGGCGGGAGGAAGCATTTTCATTGCCAACGCAATGAAAATGCTTCCTCCGCCCGCGACCCCTCATGTTCAACGCGCCGATGTTATACGACGTCATGCCGATGACCGCCGACTTCTTCACAAAATAAATACGCCACAGTACAAAATGAGAGTCTCTATAAGGAGTCTATGGTTTAAACAAAATAAAAACATAGGTCGGTCGGTCTCGGTCATCTCTGACCTAGACTGGAGTCAAGAGCAAACCCATCACAAATAAAAAAAAAAAAAAAAAACATTGAAAATACTTGGGACCGCTTTGCGCGCGAGTCCGACTCGCACTTGGCTCGCATTTTTTTGTTTCTATCAGATCAATATAGTAAGTAGTAAGGGGTTTTCGAATTTATGCGAACGCTCTTGTATAAGAACATAGCATAACGCCACCCCTGTACCCAAGGGTTGGGTTAGATGCATTCTACTTTGAGAGAGGGTTGTTTAACATTTTAGGGTTCCGTATCAAAATGGTAAAAAAGGAACCCTTATGGTGTGACTAAGTCTGTCTGTCTGTCTCAGCCGGATATCTGAAGAACTACTAATGCTATGAACTTGAATTTGGAATAGTTTTAGATGACGTTTGTTCAACTATTTTTCAATATAAGAATAAGTAATAGTAATAAGAAAGAAATAAATATATATATATTTCTTGCAACAGCGACTGAAATTAATAATTCAAAGTGGGGCTACTAGGGCATGTCGGGTATCATATGAAAGAACGCTGTTTACATATTCTTAAACACTTTTTATTTTTATTTTAGGCCGCATGGTTTTCGACTTATGTCGAAAAATGTTGAAATTTTAACCATTATCTCCGAAGTTTGCATAGAGAAAAATCTGAAAATCTGTACTAATATATAAAGCTGAAGTTTCTTTGTTTGTTTGCTTAAACGCGCTAATCTCACGCTAAGACCAATAGGAGCGGAGCAGAAGTTACGCGGGTCAACTAGTATTCTATATGATAGAAGTTTATGTAAAGATTACAGGAACAATAAAACGATGTGTCTAAAAAGCACAGTTTTTCAGAAATCATCAGATCAACAAAAAATAAATTAGTTCCAGTATCTTTAAGAGATGGCGTTGACCTAAAACTGCATATTCTACACCTACTAATATTACGGTCTCAACACGTAGAAAGAAGATTTAGTTCTAATAAATTTTAATAGATGTCGCGTTATGTATCGATTTTTATTGAAGTTTTTGTAAAATGAAGTTTTTCTATTTAATTATCTTAAGAATGGTATGTTCTTCTATACTAATTTTATAAAGAGGTATAGTTTGTGAGTTTGTGAGGTAATCTCTGGATCTACTGAATCGATTTTGAAAATTCTTTTACCAATAGAAAGCCCCGTTATTTGTGAGTGGCATAGGCTATATATTAACCCGAAAAGTACGGCCCAACGAGGTGGGCACAGGTCAGCTAGTATATAATAACCTACCATGGAATAATGTGCTCCAAATTCAAATCCGTCCTGTACGTATGTGCCAGTAGATGGCGCTTTTTTTTTTACTATTTATAGGCTCGCGTTTGACCACTATCTCACCTGATGGTAAGCGATGATGTTTAAAAGTTTAGAGATTTTCTGTTCAACCTAATCATTAAAATAAGTATCTACTTACTACTACCTACTCGGGCGAGTACGCTCTTCCACCTGTCCGTCTGTCCGCTCATCCACCTGTCCGCCTGTTCATCTATCTGTACGTAAAGTAAGTAAAATATCCAAAATATTTATAAATCGCTAAAATAGTCCGACTCGCTCTTGACCGGTTTTTTTTGATAACGAATCAGTAGGTAATCCTCCATAAAATTTATCCGTTTGAGTTAAGTCTTAGTAATATAAATGCATATTAGCTTTCATCTCTCCGGAAAACATCAGTCAACACCTATTCGCCCTGTGCAATACATTTATATTAATACTAGCTGACCCGCGCAACTACGTTTGCGTCACATTTTACTTAGCGTGATGATATATAGCCTATAGCCTTCCTCGATAAATGGGCTATCTAACACTGGGGAGAATTTTTCAAATCGGACCAGTAGTTCCTGAGATAAGCGCGTTCAAGCAAACAAACAAACAAACTCTTCAGCTTTATATAATTACTAGTATAGATATAGATACTAGCAGACCCGGCAAACGTTGTTTTGATGAATATAGCGGTACATGTATTGTTAGAGGCTAAGACAAGGGGGATAAAAAAGTCACTTTAGTAGAATCATATTAGAATCATAATATTAATCACGCAACAATCTATCAAATTTCATTTTCATCTTTATCGCTAACGAATAAGGTTCAAGGTTGAATGGGAAAATTTGACAGTGACGGGTAGCGTGATTTGCTTTCTGATTCTGCTAAAGTGGCCTTTTTAGACCCGCAGAAGACCAACCAACGAAGCACCTTGCGAAACAAACGCTCTTAAGCTGCTATTACATGGCTAAAATTTCCAAGAAATCCGACCTTATAATCATCATCTTCCTAGCCTTTTCCCAACTATATTGGGGTCGGCTTCCAGTCAAACCGGATTCAGCTGAATACCAGTATTTTACGTGGAGCGGCTGCCTACCAGACCTCCACAACCCATTAACTGGGTAACACGGTACTTCTTGGCAGGACTGGAGTCAGATTTACTGGCTTCTGACCATCTGTAACGACTGCCAAAGATCTACAAATGGCAGCCAGGACCAACGGCTTATTGGGCTTTCCGAGGCACGGCGGAAACTCGATAGGTATGTTAAGATGGTCACCCATCAACAGAGCAACTTTGGCAAGCGTTGCTTAACCTTGAAGATCGACCCGTACGGCTGTTATTGAGCCATGCGCTCCTAAATCCGACCTCATAATGCAACTTAAGACTTGTACATGCCAATGACCTTGTGCATTTAAACGGAGCTTACTACTCCTCTACGCGCCACTCACTACCCGCATTTTTTATTTATTTAAAAAAAAATTACACATATTTTTAAAAAGTAACAAAACCAAATTATTTTTGTTTGTATTGCAAAGCAGTAGACATATTGACAGTAGTCAAAATGAAGCCGTAAAATGGTTTCATCTCAAAGATTTGGATTTTGGGTGATTTGGTGATTTTTTTTTCTTATTATGTAATACCGATACATAGATTCTGGCTAAACCAAATTACGTATCATATCATGTAGATTACTACCTATTTTTTTCAGATGTAATTTCTCAGTAAATGCCGACGAAAAGTTGCTTCACGCTGTTTTTAAGCATTTCTCGAGAGAGCAGCTAGTCTATTCTGTAAGAAACTATTTCGATATCGAGCTTCACTTAAGTGATAAAACTCACAAAGTGAGCTTTATTGCACAGAACATAAAGATCTTCATTTGAAACTCACTTCGAATTCTACTGTCGAGATACGAAAATGTTGTTAGAGAATAGCACTACAGGCTTAAAAATACCAAACAAGTAAATTTTTGAGCAGTCTGATGCAGTTGGTGGCAGTTATTTAAGATGTACTCGGATTTGATGCCAATAACTGTTCCAATGATACCTCATGTGTTAAAATCCATCCAGCTGTTTTGGCTACAGGTCGTGCCAAAGAAATTGACGCATACGTACAAACATACATACTTTCGAAAAAGATTTCCGGTTCTAGGGCAGTCTGGTTTATACCACTGAGTATATACTCAGTTGTCTACTGGCCTACTGAATAATGAAGCCTCCATAGTAGGAAATATGCATGAAAAAAATATTTAATATCTATACAGTTTATCTACACTAATATTATAAAGAGGAAAGATTTGTTTGTTGGTTTATTTGAAATGAATAGGCTCCGAAACTACTGGACCGATTTGAAAAATTCTTTCAGCAATGGATAGCTACATTATCAGGGAGTTACATCGGCTATATTTTATCCCCGTACGCCCACGGGAACGGGAACTACGCGGGTGAAACCGCGTGACGTCCACTAGTCTAAGAATATTCAAAGAAAATAATATTAATAGTAAAAATATGAGCAAAATTGGTCGAAAAACAAACGAGATACCTATATTTATTTTTAACAAATATATCTGTCCCTCTTGCGAAAACGCTGTTTTCTATGGCAGCAACTCCTATACAAGGAGTCATGGACTTTGACGTCATAGTTCAAATCGAACTTCTCTTTCTAATTATAATCTTTCAAGCTTTATAACTTCATCGCTGATGAAGGTATTTAAAATATAATTTCATGATTGTTTACTAGAGCTAATAAATATATCATTTTGCAAATAAAAAAATGCATGCATATTCCCTATTTTTTTACGGATAGGATTTCATTAAATGATTCCTTCCGCTCTAGGTAATGCGGAAGAGAAGTTCAGACTCTTACTGACTAAATCTTACTGACCATCCGTGTTCCTCCTTATGTCCTTTGCGTTCCAGGACCGCGGTAACTCATTCGATCAAATTCCACTACATGCAATATAGCCTAAGACCAAAACATTAAGTACGAATCGTACTCGCACACAAAGAGTACTATGAGGACATTGCTTCTTGCGAACTTCATAATTTTAAGTCAAACTTAACTTAAGATCCTATGTCCCCTCGCTGGGGCAGAGGGCGTCCACAGTAGACTTCCATCGCGAGCGGTCTTGAGCTTTACGCTTCACCTCGCGCCACGACATTCCGATGCACGTCGCTTCTGCCAACACGGTGCGTCGCCAGGTTTGACGGGGACGGCCACGCTTCCTTTTCCCTTGAGGATACGAGATCAAAGCTTGATTGGGAATGTGATCAGGATCCCTCCGGAGCGTGTGACCAATCCACCTCCACTTACGGCGCTTGATATGGCGGTCAGTCAGACTCTCGTGGCATTTCTCTAACAACTTTACGTTAGAGATGGTCTAGGGCCAGTAAATTCCGAGTATGTGACGACGAAATCGGTTGACAAGACCTGGATTAAGCTTCCACATTTTGCACCCGTAGAGCAGCATGGACTCCAGTCGGGTCAGTTCGGGTCTAATGTCCACATTAGGGGGGCTACTCTCTAACGAAATCCGTAGTTTCGGGATTAGTTGCGGGCGGGCATTTTCTACTTCGTATCACCTAACCACTGAGAACTAATGATAACACGATTTGACAGTTACTGTGAAATCGTGTTGTCATTCATTCTCAGTTCGGGTTCGGGACTAATCGTAAGTCTGTAGGTGATACGGAGTAGAATACGCCCGCCCGCAACTAAGCCCGAAACTACGGACTTCGTTAGAGAGTAGCCCCCTAGACCCGAAGATTGATTCTAAGTCAAAGGCCAGTTCTAAATATGATTCAAAATGCGTCCTTTCATTTGACCTGTTTTTACGAGTATTTTTGTTGTTGTTATGTTTTAGTACTAACAGTATATTCATACAAAGAAAAACCATAAAAAGATAGAAGTCTAGTGTCGAAGGACCACAAAATCTAACGTGTTATGTATCCAAAATCGCTTCCCAAAATTAACATTTACTAAAGTACAAACACTCTACTCCAAAGAATTACTTTCACGCCACTTAAATCGTCCCTCATTTCTGTTACCACCACAACAAAGATGCTATCATCAAACGAATCCGACACTCAAATACTCAAAATATCCGTCAAAGAATAACCACCATTGAATATTAACAACAGAACAAGTATTTAACAGACCACAGGAACTCCTCTGAACATTATTATTTTCTATAATCCCACTGAAATATTTCAATAACTCCAAGTGAAAGGGGAAATATGCGAGCCCCAAAAGTTTCGCAAAACTTTCCTCCGAATCGTCAGAATACTTATACAGGAATATTTTAAGGGATTAATAATGTTTAATTAAAATATTTTGCATCAGTTTTTTTCCATTCTCGTATTTTAACTGAGTTTTTAGGGTTCCGTACCCGAAGCGTAACCAACGGAACCAAATACGGTTAACCGAAAAATATTTTTATTTTACATAAAAATATAACCGACTTCCAAACAAAACACTACAAAAAATAAAATAACCTTAATTTCGGAAGTCGGTGTTTTTGGTTTTGTTACTTTGTTTTTAACACCGACTTCCGAAATTAAGGTTAATTTATTCTTTGTAGTGTTTTGTTTGGAAGTCGGTTATATTTTTTTGTAAAAAGTTTTTAATTTTTCACTTTTAAGCGGTGATACTTGGACAACGTCTTCGGTCAACGCAGAAATTGAAATAATCAAAAATGCACATAAAATAAAAACTACCAAATGGCAAGTATACTTACTGCATAGAACTGAAAAAGAATCACAGAAATCGGATCAGAAACCTCGGAGTAACCGGTACATACATTAAAAAAAAACGCCACCGAATTGAGAACCTCCTCCATTTTTGGAAGTCGGTTAAAAATCTGTTTACATTAGTCGCTGGTCGAATACGGGCTGCAACCGAGTCGGTAAAAATACCTTATGGAAATGAGCCACAACAGACTGGCCACTTAATACCAAACAAACGTTACCAGCATAACCTATTATCTTCATAATTACTCAGTTAACTTACTGATGCACTATGCATGTACCTATAACATATGTACGTTATGTAATCAAGATTGTAATCGTGTTCATTTCCGCTTTGAACCTCGGACAGTACCTAACAATGAGGACTACTCTAAATGGGGATCAGATCTGAAGCTGTGTTTGGAGAATTAGAACGCAATATTACGCGTGTACCTATTCCCTAAGGGAGTAGGCAGAGGAAGAAAGAATTGTATTTATTGGCACTATAAAAACAGAACACGTTAAAATTAGGCAATGGTACATTACTGCAGCGGCCAGCCAAAGAGGCATTGATGGACGAACGTGTAAATGGGCCGAGGCACATATACGATGCCTAGATGAAGCCAAGGTTTGTGTAGTACTTTTCTCAAATAATGCGCGGCGGAAATCAAAATATAATATTACTTTTCAAAATAATGACGAACAGCGAACAACAATAATTTTTCCCGCGTTAAAGTGTTAACTTGTTTTTTTTTTCAATAATCAGCTTTATATTTGCAAGCCAGTTCGAAATTTAAATAAAACCTTTGATAATTCCTTCCTTGGTTCCCTCCCATGTTTCGGAGTAAAAGATCGTTCCATTTTTAAATAACACGACTGATATAAGTTTACTATGTAATTTATTCGGCCGCTAAACCACGACAGATGGATTTTCAGACAACTTTTGCCAGCCACTGCTTGCATGTATTTGACCAGTACAACAATTTCGATTTATCTCGAAAAAGGTTGTCAAAATAATGCTCAAACCAAGCATGTTTGAGAAAAATAAATAATCATAACTATTAACGCCAGAGCTGCAGTCACTTTATGTCGGACCAGGTTAAGTCTAATTTAATAGGGAACGAGCCTATTGTCATCAAACGGGCAGGGTCGGGGTGACTTGGTATTGGTTTATTAATCACTAGTGGACGTCACGCGTAGTTCCCGTTCCCGAGAGAGTACGGGGATAAAATATAGCCTATGTTACTCCCTGATAATGTAGCTATCCATTGCTGAAAGAATTTTTCAATCGGTCCAGTAGTTTCGGAGCCTATTCATTTCAAACAAACAAACAAACAAATATTTCCTCTTTATAATATAATATAAGTGTAGAAAAAAAAATATGTGTAGATCAATCAATATCCAAACATATAAACCTAGCTTCTGCCAGCGGCTTCGCCCGCGTGGTCCCTAGGGAACATATTCCCGGGATAAAAAGTAGCCTACGTCCTTTCTCAGGCTCTAAACTATCTGTGTACCAAATTTCATTTAAATCGGTTCAGTAGTTTTGGCGTGAAATCGAGACAGACAGACAGAGTTACTTTCGCATTTATAATATAAGTAAGGATTCTTCCGTTACTGAAGACTGACTGACAGATAGCGCATAGCCGAAACTACTGGTCGTAGTAAGCTGAAATATGGCATGTAGGTTCCTTGGGAAGTGCAGGGGATCACTATGAGGATTTCCTGAAATTCCTACGGGAACGGGATAAGACGGGATTTGCGCGTACGAAGTCGCGGGCAAAAGCTTATTAATTTAAATAAAATTCATTTATTTCAGGCTATTTCACTCATAAAAATGCCTACGAAATTACATCGCATGTATAATCGTAATTACATTAAATAATTGAATTAAATTCGATTACATTTTGAATAAAACTAAAATCCTTACTAATATTATAAAATGCGAAAGTAACTCTGTCTGTCTGTCTGTCTGTCGCGCTTTCACGCCAAAACTACTGAGCCGATTTAAATGAAATTTGGTACACAGATAATCTAGAGCCTGAGAAAGGGCACAGGCTACTTTTATCCCGGGAGTATGTTCCCTACGGACCACGCGGGCGAAGCCGCTGGCAGAAGCTAGTTAAATATAATTTAAATATTGTACCTTGTTCGAAAATTGAATATTTGTAAAACTAGTCAGGCAGAATATAATTATCCAGGAAGTATGTTCTAGACGGGGCCCGGGCTGGGGCCAGTGCCTACCAGGGTTGCGGAATTTGTTCGAAAGAGTCACCGCGGCCCTGGAACGCAAAGGGCATTAGGAGGCACACGGATGGGTTTTAGTCAGTAAGAGTCTGACACTTCTGGTCGGCCCAGAGGGGGAGGAGTCATTTGATGATTTCCCATCGTTAAAAACAAAGAGAGTATGTTGCCTTGAGATTATTTTTCAACTCCAAAACGGGTGAAGCCGCTGGCAGAAGATAGTAAATTATAAATTTAATTTCAATAAGAATTATCTAAAACTGCCCTTAATGGATTTAGTATAAAGTATAAACAATTTGAAATATTCTATCAAATTCTGGAGATACCGAACGAAACTTCGCAGTAAGAAATTTTATTAAAGAAATATTTTCCGAATTTATTTTTGTCGAACATAATTTTTGTTTTTTTTTATTTATTGTTAAACATAGGTAGGTACAGTGGTACCCAACTGATAAGGCGCGTCGTGAATCTTCGTTCGCACAGAAAAGAAAGTATGGCCCCGAAGATTAACGAAAGAAAGCAAACTTATAATCAACCTTAGATCACTATTATAAGGTTCATAATACACTGCAGCTGTTAGTTCCGTCTTACTCGCAAGTCACGTGCATGCCACGTGGCGCGCGCTAACATGGCGGCAGCTGCCGACCAATAGCGGTACAGGAAAAAAAAGCGCGGTGCTGGAGCGTGCCGATTGGTCAATAGCATTTCCCGCGCTTTGAAAATTCATCTTGAAAATTTTGAATATTCTTTTATGACAAAATTGCCTATTTTAAGGCAATCGATTAAGTTTTTGTTCTGTACAAACCTTTAACCTGTATTATTCAATCAACCAATCAAAACAATCAATCAGCAATTTTTATTTGCATAAAACGTTGCGTATAAAGCTGTTTTAGAGATATTATAGAGCATACATGTTTTGCTTTGTTTTGGTTAAAATATTCAGGTCTGAATTAAAACCGCATGACGCCTTTCCAATTTTTATAAAATTAAATCTGTAGGTCTTTGAGTCATATTAAAATCACGTCTGACCACCAGCTTCTTACCAAAGAGGTAGGTATCGAATTACCCAGTAACTAGGTACTGAAGGTCTGATACGCACTCGCTACACATAATACTGGCTGTTTTATCCAACTGGCCTAGATTTCCACTATCATAAAACCTCAATTACTAGTAAAAAAAATCCGGCCAAGTGCGAATCGGACTCTTACACGGGTTCCGTACCCTAAACCGAAAAAAAAACACGTTTCTTGTACGGGAGCCCCCATAAAATTTTAATTAAATTTAATTTTTAATTATTTTTTTGTTATACGGCAATAGAAATACACACTGAAAATTTCAACTATCTACCCATTACGGTTCTTGAGATACAGCCCGCTGACAGACAGACGGACGGACGGATCCATTTAAATTATACATGTCAACCCTTGGACAGAATGCATGGCTCAACTTTTATTTTTCTCGACCTCATTTGTATACCTGCATTCCAGCAAATAAATATCTTGATTGATCGGACGGACAGCGGAGGCTAAGTGGTTCCGTTAGTTACCTTTCGGTTACGGGACCCTAACAAGATTCCTCTGCACACAACCAACTTCAGACAGACGTTAGGCAAATTAAATTAGCATGAGGCGCCTACCTAGCCTCACACAAGGCGTTTTCAACCTTCCTCGGTCGGGAGCTAAGGGGATCTGACACCTGCATGCAACAATTACTTCGGAGCGTAATTGAAGAGGAAGTGTACAGCATACGGGGTATAAAGAAAGGTGGAATATTGTTACGAGCTTGGGGTTCGTCACAATACAAACAGCCGATTAAACAACCAATACTGACACTTTAATTTATAACACTAATTAGCACTTTAAAACACACTAATTATAAAACACAATCGCACCACTGAACACTTCACTTCACTATAATTCGCAGTTGAAGATCGCTCTCGAAGTTATCGTTTGTATCGCCAATTCAATACTGACTGCCGTCGCCGGATGTCCGCCCTTTATATACCGACAGTCATTTCCAGAACCCTCCTGTATGGAAACCTCTGGAAAGTTCGGGCACACACAGGTCCCGACCGACCAGGTGTCAAAACATCGAGAATGTTCTAGCACGTAAATGTTTGCTACTGAATACTAGATGGCGCCAGCAGCATGCCAGTGTCTGCTACTTGATACAAGATGGCAGCACGTAAATGTTTGGTTGGTTTCCGCTACCTGATACTAGATGGCGTTAGCAGCACGCAAATGCCGCCATGTACCCAACATTAATTCTGGCGCGTAACACTGCCCCCTCCTAAGACATGCTCGTCCCGAGCATTATCGGCCCCATAATAACGCGCCAGTCGATCCACGTGGACGATTTTAGGAGCACTTCTTGTACCTTTTTGTATACGGTAGGTCACGTCATTGATTTTTGTCACAATCCGGTACGGCCCGTCCCATTTAGCTTGAAGCTTAGGAGATTTCCCTTTACTGCGACTGGATTGTGCAACCACACTAGTGAACCTTCATCGAACCCTTTATTGTTCATTTTGCGGTCATAGCGGGTTTTCATCTTGTCAGACATTTGCTGGCCCGATTCCCTGACGTGCTCATAAATGTCATTCATTTTGTTCCGCAAGTCATTCGCATAATCGGTTATACTACGTGGGGCATCAGGTGGCATTCCAGTGATCAGGTCTGCCGGCAGCCGTAATTCTCTACCAAAGTTTGCGAAACGGTTGTATATGCTTGTCCCAATCGCGTTGCCGACTTTCCACAACTTTTGCCAAGTATCTCTCCAATGTCTGATTGAATCGTTCCACCATTCCATCCGATTGTGGGTGGTAAGAAGTTGTTCTCGTTTTATGAGTACCCATAACTCGGCAAGTTTCCTGGAATATCTGTGACTCAAAATTCCTTCCTTGATCGCTGTGAATCTCCAAGGGTACTCCAAAACGACAGAAGACTTCATGAACCAGTTTATCTGCAACTGTTGAAGCTTCTTGATTTGGAATGGCGAAGACTTCCGGCCACTTAGTGAAGTAATCCATTACAACCATGAAATACTTGTTACCACTATCACTTTCCGGAAATGGTCCCGCAACATCCAGGGCTATCCTCTCCCATGGTGCACCAACATTGTACAATTTCAATGCACCTCTGCTACGAGTCTGAGGTCCTTTTACAGCCGCACAACTTGTACATTTCCGACACCAGTCCTCGACATCGTCACGACAATGGACCCAGTAAAACCGTTCCCGTATTTTCAGTAGAGTGCGTTTAACTCCCATATGGCCTCCTGAACAACCATCATAGTATAGCTGTAAAACATCCGGTACCTTAACTTTAGGGACAACCATTTGCAAATGACAGTTGTCTCCCCGGGCATTTTCCCATCTACGGCACAGTACTCCATCCTGAATCACTAAACTGTCCCATTGGGCCCAATAGCTTTTAGTGATCGAACTCATCGCTGAGACATCACTCCACGTAGGCTTAGGAGCACTGGCCTTCATCCACTCAAGAATCGGCTTGATGTCCGAATCTTCCTGCTGCGCACGTTGTATGCTCTCCTTCCACTCCTTGCTGAGGTCTGTCTTGAGCATCTCCACAGTTACGACTTCTTTACCCTCTTGCCTAGTACAATGCTTGCAATCTTCAGGGCAAGGTCTTCTTGACAATGCGTCTGCGTTGCTATGATATTTCCCAATGCGATGTTCGACCACAAAGTCGTTTTCCTGCAACCGCTGGGCGCTATTGTTAGCCGCCCTGTCGCCCGGAGATCGGCTATCTGCCCTTTCTGTAGTTCGCTTAGGGCAACTGGATCGTATGTGGCCCCTCTCACCACAGCCATAGCATCTAGGGCTATACCCTTTAAAACGGTCACGAACTGCAGCTGCTGCAACCTCCTTGCCACGGTGCGGACGAAAATCCTGCCGCAAAGCTTCCCTTTCTGTAGTTCGCTTAGGGCAACTAGGTCGAAGGTGTCCCCTTTCACCACAGCCGTAGCACCTAGGGCTATATCCTTTAAACCGGTCGTGAACCGTAACTGCTGCAACCTCCCTAATGCTATGGGAACGATAATCCTGCCGCGCAGCTTCCACTTCCAGTGCATGGACCAAAGCGTTCTTAAGCGTCTCGTGGTGCCCGAGCCTCACTGCAGCCCTAACCTCAACGTCGCGGATGCCGTCGAAGAATGCCTGCACCAGGTTCCCTTCAATGAGCGCTGGTGCAGACTGCTACGCTTTTCGCACCAGCTTCTCCACTTCAAGGGCCCACTGCTGCAGGTTCTCACCGCTGCGTTGCACGCGATCCCTTAACTGCGCACGAAACACGTGCTCCAAATGAGCGTCGCCATACCTGGCTTCCAACGCCTCAAGCAGCTGCTCGTAAGTCACCTCCTTACCGAGAGCTTCCAGGACAGTTAAGGCCTGGTCGCGCAGGCCTAGGGTGAGGGCAGTCATGGCCTGATTTTTACTCCACCCGTTCGCCTTCATGACAGCCTCAAACTGAATCTTGTAGGCCGACCAAGAAGACGTCCCATCGAACGGCGGCACTTTGAACCCACGTGGCGAAGGTGTAGCAGCTACAGAAGTTGCAATTCCATCTGCAACTTTTAGGTTGTCCATTGCTTTTTCATTTCAGCAATCTGGGTTTCAGCTTCTATTAGGCGGTTCTCGTGCTGAACCACCTTATCTTTGACAACCTTTATTTCTTTGCCAAAGGAGGCATGCAGATCCTTCATGAGGAACATCTGTTCCTCCTGTCGGCGGGCCTGCTCCTCCTTGTCGCGCTGCAGCTGTTCTTCCAAGCGTCGGGCCTGCTCTTCCTGCCTGCGGGCTTGTTCCTCTTGTCGGCGAGCCTGCTCCTGCAGCATCATCATCAGAGCAGTAAAGTCTGGTGCTGATGATGCCGGAGCTGCTGTGGACGGGCCGGCCTCCATGGTCGGTAGCTGACCTTCCAACGTCTGCGGCGTTGCACCACCAAAACGCCTCTGGTCCGTCTCCTGCTGGCGTTGACTACGGATACGGATACCCTCCGTGTCGTCCTTTGGCAGAATCGGCATGATTATCCACTCTTCTGACACTAATTGTTACGAGCTTGGGGTTCGTCACAATAAAAACAGCCGATTACACAACCAAAAGTGACACTTTAATTTATAACACTAATTAGCACTTTAAAACACACTAATTATAAAACACAATCGCACCACTGAACACTTCACTTCACTATAATTCGCAGTTGAAGATTGCTCTCGAAGTTATCGTTTGTATCGCCAATTCAATACTGACTGCCGTCGCCGGATGTCCGCCCTTTATATACCGGAACTCATTTCCAGAACCCTCCTGTATGGAAACCTCTGGAAAGTTCGGGCACACACAGGTCCCGTCAAAACATCGAGAATGTTCTAGCACGTAAATGTCTGCTACTGGATACTAGATGGCGCCAGCAGCATGCCAGTGTCTGCTACTTGATACTAGATGGCAGCACGTAAATGTTTGGTTGGTTTCCGCTACCTGATGCTAGATGGCGTTAGCAGCACGCAAATGCCGCCATGTACCCAACATTAATTCTGGCGCGTAACAATATGTAAACACTTCATGGCGTTATGACAGCACGGTTGACGCAGCGGTTGAACGATCGGCTGCTGCGCTGCGTGTCGCGGGTTCGATTCCCGCACGGAACAAATATTTGTTTGGCCTACAAATAGTTGCTCCGGGTCTGGCTGTTTGTGTATGTGACTTTATATTTTTGTAAACGCACTCACGAAACAGGAGAAATTCCTAGTGTGGGGCAAAGTTTAAAAACAAAAACAACAAAATGATTGAATCGATTGGCACGGCAAAATACTTGATACCGGCGCTTTGATACCTGAAGGAAACACGCTTTTCATTATAAAAAGGCACGATCAAAGATGTTTACGGAAGTATGAAAAAAATATGATATTTTTTGTCAATTAAGTGCATCGCTTATTCAAACCGTTTCTACCCTCAAGAATTTCACATTACAGTAGTACCTGACTGATATGGCTTACCGATGTACCTGCGCAGAAGATGAATTTTCAAAGCGCGGGAAATGCTATTGACCAATCGGCACGCTTCACGCACCGCGCTTCTATTTTCTGTACCGCTATTAGTCGCCAGCTGCCGCCATGTTAGCGCGCGCCGCGTGGCATGCACGTGACTTGCGAGTAAGACGGAACTAACAGCTGCAGTGTATTATGAACCTTACAGTAGTTTGCTTTCTTTCGTTAATCTTCGGGGCCATACTTTCTTTTCTGTGCGAAGGAAGATTCACGACGCGCCATATCAGTTGGGTACCACTGTACTTAAAAATTCACGCAAATGGATACAGTTACAAATTAACAACGATTTCATAAAGTAATCAAATCCACAGATAAGCAATCAAATATCTCTGTACGTTTGTCAAAAACAAAACGCGGCGCCGCCATTTTGTGCGTGCCACGATAATGGATAAAAGTTTTAATTCAAATTTATAGTAGCAACAGCTCTGTATTATGGCCACTGAAGCAAAATAAATGGCTTATTTTATTGCAGCACGCAGTTATTTTAATGTACGAGCGAAATATCATCAGTGTTGTTGATGATACCGGGGACTAGAGTTGTGTGTTGACTACCGTTGTCATACTGGATAAATTGTGGGGTTTGAGTTGTTTTTAGGGTTCCCTACCCAAAGGGTAAACAACGGAACCCTATTACTAAGCCTCCGCTGTCCGTCCGTCCGTCCGTCTGTCTGTCAGCGGGCTGTATCTCATGAACCGTAATAGGTAGACAGTTGAAATTTACACAGATTGTGTATTTCTATTGCTGCTATGACAAAAAACTAGCCAAGTGCGAGTCGGACTCGCGTGCAAAGGGTTCCGAACGAATTTTCTTCACAGATTTTTTTAGGTTTTCCTATAATTTACAAGTAAAGATCTATTATACCCCTTTTTTTTTTCAAAATTTTAGGCTCAGTAGCTTCGGAGATAAGGGCCCAATGGTCATTTTTCGTCTAATTTCTTGAATAACTTCAAAACCATTTATTTTAAAATTATGAAAAAAAATATAGTTTAAACCCTCACAGTAAGCCTTTTTATTAGATTTGTCACATGATATTGTTCAAAAGACTTTTTTTTAATTTTCTAGTTTGACCCCCAAAAGTGACCCCCATACCAAAAATTTAATAATTTACGTAACGTGTCCGACAGAACAGAATCGGTCCAGGGGATCCGGAGACAAATGGCTGTGACAGACGGACAGACAGACAAACACCCGAGTGATCTATAAGGGTTCCATTTTTTGTTCGCAACCCTAAAAATAATAAAAATTAAGGTTTATGGTACGGAACCCGTCATGTGCGAGTCCGACTCGCACTTGGCCAGTTTCAAATTAGCATAAAATATGGATAAATCTCGGAATGAGAGATAAACAGCTGGAAAATCGTATACACCTTCATTTTGCGTTCTAAATATTGTATCAAAAATTTCAATAAATATCGCGTCTGCATAGTAAGTTATTGAAGGTTAAATGACACAAAAATCGGTTTTTCGTAATTATTCTCGGTTTCTATATCTCCAATGATGTAAACACCTGTTGACCTGTGTAGAGCGTAAGATTTGGAACAATTTTTGTAAGGAACATTTTTTCATGCGCTCAACCATTTTTGATATTTATAGAGGGCGGAGAACGCGCAGCGCTCACCCGTCTATATCTTTATACTAATATATAAAGCTGAAGAGTTTGTTTGTTTGTTTGCTTGAACGCGCTAATCTCAGGAACTACTGGTCCGATTTGAGAATTATTTCAGTGTTAGATAGACCATTTAGCGAGGAAGGTTAGAGGCTTATCATTGCGCTAAGACCAATAGGAGCAGAGCAGACGAAGTTGCGCGGGTCAACTAGTACTGTAATATATGGTCAACCGTGAATCTCGGTGAATAATTAAGAAATTCAGTGATTAATTTTACGCTAATTTTGACTGGACTATTTTATGGGCTGTGGCGATTGATTCTGTTACTGGTAGTCCAATAATACTAATGAACAACTGTTGGGTCAAAACATTGAGTAAGATTTAATAGTTCATTCGTAGAACTGCGATAGAGAATCGCAGAGACGCATTAGTGATTTTCAGTATACCTACAAGGTAACACCATTTCTTCCCACAATAGAGTCCGCTACGCTGCCAAGAACCACTAAGTAACCTCGAATAGTTTTAGTGAAAAGAGTCACACAGCTCCGCTAAGATTCCATGCATCGCTCAGCTTACTCGCACATCTTTAGATTGTACAAGGTATTAGAATGGTTTGTCGAGTAGTAACTTCACTTCTCTACTATGCATCCTCTAGACGATTTCATGAATTCACCAATCTCAGGAACTACTGGTTCGAATTGAAAAACTCTTTTAGTGTTCGTTTTATTTATCGAGGAACACTATAAGGCTATCATCATGATATGACCAATAGAAGCGGAGCATTAATGAAAAATGTGACGCAGACGAAGTTGCGCAGATCAGGGATCCGATTTTTATGAAAACTACTCCAAAGATAATTAATTTACTTCGCCAGAACACCAATTCCACAATTACCATGCTACCTCTACATAGAACACTATCACAAACCTTGATACCCATTTACAGACACGGCCATGTTCCAGACATACCCGGACTATACGCCAGTTATGTCCTCAGCAATGTACCGTGCGATAAACACCACTTGCGACGTGTTGTAATACTGAACGTGGCTGTACACGGCTGTACATGACTGTACAGCGGACGTACGTGTGGTTCGGACATGTATATGTGAATGTACAATCTATGGTAACATGGTGTTCTCTAGGTTTTACTGATGATTAGTATGATTGAAGCCAGATTAATTGGTAATAACGGTCATTGACCCACCTACATACAGAAATCCTTACTAATATTATAAATGTGAATGAGAGTTTGTTTGTTACGCTTTCACGCGAAATCTACTTAGCTGATCATCATGAAACTTTGTACACATATTGTTGGAGGTATTAGAAGTAACATAGGATACTTTTTACTAAAAAAAAAAAAAAAAAGAAAACTATCGCCCGTCGAAGTGGGCACGGGTCAGCTAGTCCAGTAGTTTTTGTCAATTAAGTGCATCGCTTATTCAAACCGTTTCTACCCTCAAGAATTTCACATTACAGTAGTACCTGACTGATATGGCTTACCGATGTACCTGCGCAGATGATGAATTTTCAAAGCGCGGGAAATGCTATTGACCAATCGGCACGCTCCACGCAACGCGCTTCTTTTTTCTGTACCGCTATTGGTCGGCAGCTGCCGCCATGTTAGCGCGCGCCGCGTGGCATGCACGTGACTTGCGAGTGAGACGGAACTAACAGCTGCAGTTTATTATGAACCTTATAGTAGTGATATAAGGTTGATTGTAAGTTTGCTTTCTTTCGTTAATCTTCAGAGCCATCATTTCTTTTCTGTCCGAACGAAGATTCACGACGCGCCTTATCAGTTGGGTACCACTGTAAAGACATAAAGCTGTCCTGAATCAAAATCTACCGTGATCCTTTACTTTTACTAGTTATGAAAAACCGGTCAAGAGCGAGTCGGACTCGTGCACCGAGAGTTACCATTATATAAAACATAAAATGTTTTTAAATTTTCATCAGCGAGGCGTATATTTTTCAGAAAATTTTAACTCGGTTATATATTGCAGTTTTAGAACAGCGCCATCTCTTGACCGATTGTGAAACAAATGTAATTTTTCTTGCTGATTTTTGAAAAAGTGTGTTATTTAGAGACATCATATATTTTTCCAGTAATCTTTACATAAACTTCTATGACAGAATAATTTCAGATTTTTCTCTATGCAAACTTCGGAGATGAGCAAACGCTACTTATTTTGTTACTTCAGTAGCTCAAATATGTAGGTTTTGCTGCCTGAAATCAGAGAGCAAAATGCGATTTTGCTCACTGAGTGAGACCAAGTGACTTTTTTTTCAGAAAGTCGCGAATATCTTGTTCAGCCTTGGGTTAATTATACAATTCGAAACATTCACACTCTATATCTTTCTCGCCATTAGAAAGAGAGAGAGACAAAGACCAGCCCTTTCGAAGTTCCGATTTTGAATTCGACCTCAAAGACAAACACGTTCGGAATTTCGTACTAACTAAAGAAATTTAGCAAAAAGATAATTATGTCTTTTAATGTAATTTATTGAATTTTTAACTTATTGTTGCATTTCAACGAAAACAAATATTTACTGCAAATAAAACTGATATTTAACCTGTAAATATTTATTTCTAGTTTCAATAATGTTACGTCATATATTTTGAATAATAAAACATCATGGGTGCTATTTCCGAACACGCCTTAATTTAAATAAAAGAGCGGGAATAAAATTTCGTGGCTGGCGTAGAGTTGAATAAGTTAAAAAAATATTAAAATAATCGTAAAATATGAGTGAAACTAGCGACGAGAACAGTATTTTAACACCGGAAGAGTTAAAGCAACAAGTTATTAATGAAGAATTAAGTTTCCTACCTGAGAAGTCTCGCGAGAAATATCTGTAAGCATACCATGTCTTCAATAAATGGAGACTTACAAAGGGCGCAAGCAGTTTTTCGGAGTTGGTGTTGCTATCTTATTTTTTAAATTTATCACAGACGAGGCGATCATCTACAATGTGGAGTTTTTACACAATGTTGAAATCTACTTTAAAAACAAAACATAACGTGCATATTTAAACATACGCAAAACTCGTATCTTTTCTAAAAAGAATGTCAGTTGGGCATAAAAATACCAAAATTCTCACTCCCCTTAACATAGAATAATTTCTTAATGAAGCTCCGGACTGCAATTTTCTTGCCGTTAAAGTAAGTGGTACCTATGAATCTTATGCATAAAAATATGTTATGCATAAAGGTACTTATGCCTACTACTAATTTTTGGAGGCGCAATGAATCCTAGTCTGGCTTAGCAATACTGTTAAAATATTTATTACGATATGTAAAAGATGCTGTAAATGTTAAATTATGCATATTAATTATGTAATATTTCATTACAGGTTGTACTAATCATAGGAATTAGTGGAGCGTGTCGCAATAACGAGCTATTAGAGCTAACAGTTAATAATATCGAAAAGCATTCAGATAAATTACTGTTAGTAAAATTGAAAAATACGAAGACGACCTTGACAGGTTTTTTGACGTACGCGAAGAATATGTAACTATTGTAGAAAAATACCAAAATTTACGTCCAGCCAATATAAAAACCGACCGATTTTTCATACAATACCATATTAATAAATGCTCAAGACAGCCTATGGGAGCAAATAAAATAGGTGCTATACCGCGAGAAATTGCCACTTTCTTAAAACTGGAAGAGCCTCAGCTATACACTGTCGGGTCACTGCTTTCGTAGAACTTCGGCAACGCTCTTGGCTGATTCCGGAGCCGATCTCACCACTTTAAAACGTCACAGCGGGTGGAAGTCCAATACGGTTGCAGAAGGCTATATTGAAGACTGAATAGAAAATAAGTCGAAAACCAGTAAGCGTATAGTGGAAACAATAAGTCTGAATTCGACCTCGGATCCTTGGAACCCACGCCCATCTACTTCCAACGACGCACAGTGTACTTATACAGAAAACTGATCAGAGTCACCAACGTTCACAGTTGTTCCTTCTCAATCCGCCACCGAAACAGACATCTTAACATTCTTAACCCCAGACTATCAAACTCAACTCAATGCAACTATAACGTTGCCAAACAAATCTGTTACTTTTAATTTGCAGAATTGTAGTAATTTTACTTTTAACTTTTAAAATGTTCCATTTTATTGAATTGGTACCTCTATCTACAATGTTAATTATTTTGATTCACAATAAAAAGTTATTTCAATCTATTCCTGTTTATTATTTTATCTCCTAAAGTGTTCTCGCTGCTGAAGTGAAAAGTTATGTGTGTTACAAGAGAACAAAGTTTTGTTGCATCTCGTGCCTTTGAATCCCTCGCCACACTCAGGATTCAAAATCAGCACTCGCAGCAAAAAACGACTTTGCTCTCTTGTTGCACAAATAACTATTAAATTTTTCGTCAAAAGTCGAAAACCACGCGGCCTAAAAATAAAGAAATATGTTTGAGAATGTGCAAATAGCGCTCTTTCATATGATACCCCACATGCCGTAGTAGCCACACTTCGAAATTTCAAGTTGATAGCATTAGTAGTTTTCGGGAGAATGTGTATCTATTATAGGCGTTATATAGTTAACTCTGTGCCTCCTCAACTATACAAAATTCCAATCAGGATTTCTGGAAAATTCCAAAGATATTGTTGGTTTTCTTAGTATTTTTTTTTTTCGTTTTTAACAAACACTCTGGCTAGAATTCACGTTTGTCGGTGCTACATTACTGCCAGAAAATATACAGGGGCAACATGTAGGTACAGCATTCGTTTTATAACCAACAAAGCTATGACGGATCGCCTGCCCGTCACCTGCATACAAAAGGGATCCTTTACAACAGCCAATTTCATCATATTTTAAAAAAGAAACAACCTGTAGAAAGGTTTGTCTATAAAAAGTTTAAGCTGCTTACATCTTGACCTTTAAGCTCATTGTTATGCAATATAAAAAAATATCTTGTTGCAAAAATGAGAAATAGTTGTTTCGTTTTAGCAGTGCAACAGCGGTCATTGATATTCCTACTTTAATTGACATTCTCCGGCCCCGATCGAAGTCTGCCGTGATTCTCAACATTTTTTACTAATTAGATAAAGCGACATCCCAGAGCC
Source organism: Lacanobia wlatinum (assembly GCA_947578705.1). Lineage (NCBI taxonomy): Eukaryota > Metazoa > Arthropoda > Insecta > Lepidoptera > Noctuidae > Lacanobia > Lacanobia wlatinum. Next base: position 5,541,427 of record OX388032.1, read on the forward strand.
TAGACGTTGAATGAGCTGGTAACTAGAACCGGTACTGGTAAATTGGTATACGTACGTTCAAAGTTTCAAATTTCATACTAATAATAATATATTCTACATATTTTGTTACCGAGAAAATAAGTAACGTCTGACAGCATTGCCAATTTGATAAAACTGTATGAACTAGCCTGTTTGATCAAATTACTTGAAAGTTAACATTAACTTTAACGTTTTATTAATTAATAAATGTTACTACACTATTGACGAATACTTAAATGACGAATTAATTTAGAATTGCGTTGATTAATACGAGTACAATTGACATTATTATTATTTTGACATAGTTTTTATTTTATACGTCGACATTTTAATAATTCCTCATTTAGGTCTGACATAATTGGAGTATTAAATAATTTGTAATTGTACCATGAACATGCATGATTTTTAATAAATTTGTAAACCTCACCCAGATTAGCACACAATATTTGTACGCCTCCTGGCATAACATAGCGCTCTGTTAATCAAACATAAGATCTGTAATTCTTTATCTATGTTAACAAACAAATAAATACTGAATACTGAATACTGTTATGGCCCGCATAAGATAGGTACTTAGACAGTATATTTTTGAAAAACTCAAAGTACATTGAAATGAATATAAACATTAAATATGCATTCCAGCGCTCCCACGCTACCATAATTATCTTACACCAGTTGTGTTTATTTTACATATGCAAAAATAAAAATCTGAATTTCAATATTGGGTTGGCCGCACCTGTTCGCCTCATGTACATCGTATCGAGATAGATTATACTTTGAAATATGCAGCATTATGAACAGCCATGTGCTGAATCTGTTCAATTTATATTTTGGATATAGACGAGCTTAATGAGGCCTAGTGGTATCTTTCTCAATAATAAATTAATGATAGATCAGGTGGCTGGCAGCGGATGGCTCAAGACCAGGATGGTTGGCGCTCTTTGGGGCTTACGTTCAGCAGTGGACGGCAATTCGCTAATATGATGATGATGCGGACAGAATAAAGTTTTTGTTTTTACTGCGATTGTAAAGATAAGACAGAAAAAAACAAGTTTATTTGCGCCAAACATGACGCATACCAAAAAAAAAACAATAAACAAAATTACAATTTTATAAAAGTTGGGAAGATATGCGCTAAGCTGCCATCGTTCAGCATAATGCTGGGACTCATGTGCGAGACAGAGTTACAGCGCTGGTTTTCAGCAACAGCCTTGTCTTGTCGATTTTACTTCCAAAAAGCCCAACAAAGAGAGAAATAGAAGGAATAGAGGTAGGGTTTTGCCCAGGAGCGTAGGGATAGTTGGGGCAGAAAAAAAAAAACTGGCCAAGTGCGAGTTAGACTCGCGTGCAAAGGGTTCCGAACAATTTTTTTTAACGTGTTATTTTAACATTATAGACTTCTTATAGATTTTCCTGTAATCTATAGATAAAGATCTATTATCTCAATTTTTTCTTTATTTTAGGCTCTGTAGTTTCGGAGATAAGGGGGGGAATGGTCATTTTTCGTCTTATTTCTTGAATAACTTAAAACCATTTATTTTAAAATTATCTATACATATAATAAAATCGTAGACTAACCGTGTCTGTACATTGAATATTTTTGCATGAAAATTACACAGAAAACTCAGGAAAAAGGTATAAAACACAAAAATGCAATTTTTGAAATTTTTGTCTGTTTGTCTGTTTGTCTGTGCGTTTGTGGGAGCATCACGCATAAACCACAGATTGGATTGCAAATCTAAGTACTTAAAAATATTAAGCGATAACCCGAGTAACATTTAGCGTTTATTTCATCAAAATCGACCCACAAAATCAAAAGATATTGAATTTTTAAGTTTAGGAAGAAACTTCCTAATGTATTCTGATGAGTCAGAGCGCCATCTATTGAGAAAAATAAAATGCACGAAAGCATTCAAAATTGTTGAGTTATTTGTGAAACTTTTAATACGTGGCAAAATAAAAGTGATCATTTTTATACCTTTTCGTTATTTATCGTTACAATCGATCCACAATATCAAAATAAATTGAATTTTTAGTTTAGTAAGAAACTTCCTAATGTATTCTGATGAGTCAGAGCGCCATCTATTGAGAAAAATAAAATGCACGAAACCATTCAAAATTGTTGAGTTGTTTGTGAAACTTTTAATACTTTGCAAAATAAAAGTGATCATTTTTATACCTTTTCGTTATTTATCGTTACAATCGATCCACAAAATCAAAATAAATTGAATTTTTAGTTTAGTAAGAAACTTCCTAATTTATTCTGATGAGTCAGAGCGCCATCTATTGAGAAAAAATAAAATGCACGAAAGCATTCAAAATTGTTGAGTTGTTTGTGAAACTTTTAATACGTGGCAAAATAAAAGTGATCATTTTTATACCTTTTCGTTATTTATCGTTACAATCGATCCACAAAATCAAAATAAATTGAATTTTTAGTTTAGTAAGAAACTTCCTACTGTATTCTGATCAGTCAGAGCGCCATCTATTGAGGAACCAAAAAATGCATGAAAGCATGAATGTTACACCAAAACACATTGATTGAGTTATTTGTGAAACTTTTAATACGTAGATGTAGCAAAATAAAAGTAAACATTTTAATACCTTATTGTTATTTACCGTTACATACGGGCTTCTTATTTAACGTCTTCCGCTGCCAAATATTTTGTCAGTTTACATGGTCGATAGATGGCGTTGCACTGATGACGCGTTTTTCTGAATTGCGGTGTTAAGATTTTCCGCTGGAGAATGACCTCACACGATTATCAAACACGGTCGTAGTTCGTAGGAATTTCGGTTTGGTCTCTGTAAGGTCTTTAACTGTTAGGGACCAAAATTGCTGAAATCTCTGAGTCGTGCTGGTTTCGTTTAAAGTGCTTTTATCGTAGAGTCTTAAACTGATTTAGTTTTGCGAAGTACTGGACGGTTCGACTTGCGGATCTGGGGGGCTACTCTCTAACAAAACCGTAGTTTCGGGCTTAGTTGCGGGCGGGCATTTTCTACTCCGTATCACCTAACCACTGAGAACTAATGATAACACGATTTGACAGTTACTGTGAAATCGTGTTGTCATTCATTCTCAGTTCGGGTTCGGGACTAATCGTAAGTCTGTAGGTGATACGGAGTAGAATACGCCCGCCCGCAACTAAGCCCGAAACTACGGATTTCGTTAGAGAGTAGCCCCCCAGGCCTGTAGGGTTCCGTACCAAAGGTGCTGACGGGACCCTACTGCTAAGCCTCCGCGATTGATTCCGTTTAGAGCGAAGCAACGAACGGTTCGATTTGCGAAACAAGGCTAATAATAATTTAAGGTACCGTACCAAAGGTGTTCACGGTGACGGGAGCGATCGATTTTGGGGGGGCTACTCTCTAAGTCCGAAGTCCGTAGTTTCGGGCTTAGTTGCGGACGTATTCTACTCCGTATCACCTACAGACTTTCGATTACGATTAATCCCGAACCCGAACTAAGAATGAATGACAACACGATTTCACAGTAACTGTCAAATCATATTATCATTAGTTCTCAGTGGTTAGATGATACGGAGTAGACTTTTTTTTTTATTACAGATAGGCATACGTTTGACCACTATCTCACCTGATGGTAAGCGATGATGCGGTCGAAGATGGAGCACGTTTGCCTAGAAGCAACCTGTTCACTTTTGTCTTAAAGACTCCCAGGTTGCCCGCAACTAAGTTTTTAATTCGTGCTAAGTATCAGACAGTTCGATTTGCGAGCCAAGGCAAATTATAGGGTTCCGTGCCAAAGTTGCTACTGGGACCCTATTATTTAAGCCTTCGCGTACGATTTTGATTCGTGCGAACCAAGTCGATTTTTAGGGTTCCGTACCAAGGTTGCTAACGGAACCCTATTTATTAATAAGCCACCGCTGTCCGTCTTCCTTCAGTTTATTCGTTTTATTTCTGTTTCGCTAATATAAAAATGACTTCTAGAAAAAGGTCGAATCTTTCACAATATTGCAAAATTCTCAGTCGGGTTTTATCGAACACTTTTCTAACTAACTCAAGAACGGCTCGACCGATTTTCATAGTTTTTGTGTTTTATTCCGGACGAAGACTAATTTCTTCGTCCGGAATAGCATAATAAGAATTAAAATACAAAAAAAAAGAATGAGTATGTAGGTAGGCAGGTAGGTAAGGTAGGGTAGCTATGGTAGGTAGGTAGGGTAGGTAAGTAGGTAGGTAGGGTAGGTAGGGTAGGTAGGGTAGGTAGGGTAGGTAGGGTAGGTAGGGTAGGTAGGGTTGGTAGGGTAGGTAGGGTAGGTAGGGTAGGTAGGGTAGGTAGGGTAGGTAGGGTAGGTAGGGTAGGTAGGGTAGGTAGGGTAGGTAGGGTAGGTAGGGTAGGTAGGGTAGGTAGGGTAGGTAGGGTAGGTAGGGTAGGTAGGGTAGGTAGGGTAGGTAGGGTAGGTAGGGTAGGTAGGGTAGGTAGGGTAGGTAGGGTAGGTAGGGTAGGTAGGGTAGGTAGGGTAGGTAGGGTAGGTAGGGTAGGTAGGGTAGGTAGGGTAGGTAGGGTAGGTAGGGTAGGTAGGGTAGGTAGGGTAGGTAGGGTAGGTAGGGTAGGTAGGGTAGGTAGGGTAGGTAGGGTAGGTAGGTTAGGGTCGGTAGGTAGAGTAGCCAGATGACGGGAGCGAAGCCGCGCGGGTCAGCTAGTGATAATAATATAATTAAAACCCTTACAGTAAGCCCTTTTATTTGATATGTCACACAATATTGTTCAAAAAACTATTTTTTTAAAATTTTCTAGTTTGACCCCTAAAAGTGACCCCCACAATACAAATTTGTCGTTTCATACGTCCGTGTTTGGGGCACAGAAGTCCAAATGTGAACCAAATTTCAACAGAATCGGTCCAGTCGATCCGGAGAAAACTGGCTGTGACTGACGGACAGACAGACAGACAGACAGACAGACACCCAAGTGATCCTATAAAGGTTCCGTTTTTTGTTCGGAACCCTAAAAACTCAAAATCTTACAACTAGCATTTAACTTCTAATACATTTGTTGCAATACATATAGATTTTAGAAGGAATGCCTTAGTGAAGGTATAATACAGGGTGAATTAGAATGAGAAAAAAAATGAGAGCTTTTCTTTAGTTTGACATGTGTTATTACTACCCAGAATTTGATGCTTATTAGCACTATCGGATGGTGTAATATACACGATGTATTTTTATTTTTCAAAATCAACTGGTTCGGAATAACGATTTTTTAGGAAAATCGTGCTCGAGACTCATTTCAGTATTTTTCGATATTTCTCATAGTTAGCTTTGGCCATCTAGGCACACTTAACAAACTAACCCTGTATATAGTCCTCTTCGCTGATTCGACAACGACGACCCCATGACACTATTTCCTAGCGTGAGTTTCAATGTGTGTGTGTGTGTGTGTGTGTGTGTGTGTGTGTGAGTGAGTGTTATATGTGTTTTAACCCGATCACAGCTATATCAATATAAAAACGCTTTGAACGTCCCATTAGAGTCAATGTGTAACAAAAAATCATAGTAGTTAAAGTAATCCCGCATTCTACTTTCACTATTCTCAAAACACTAGACGGCACTCAACCAATTCAATTAATTCACAATCAAAGTGTATCTCAAGTTAAACACGCCGCTTTATTAAGGCACTGTTCGATGTACCCTCTAAATTGCGGCATGTTATAACTTGCTGCGTCAATAGTAGACTTCGCGGAATACATTAGCTGTGTAACGCGTCAACTGCGTAAAGCGTCAACTGCGTAATATTCGGTGACTACAAACATCAAACAAGTCGTTTAAGGTGTGTTACCCTTCCCTACTGTTCCGAGAACTGAGGATATATCAAGCTGACTGAATCAAAATACTTTTATTCTCAGAAATCAAGTCGGAATGGTGTTTGTATTATTCCAAGTGTGAGTTATATTATTAGAATGCTCTTACTTTTTCTCAGAAAAAATTACGACGGAATTGCATGATTTACTTCCACCAAGCCCGTTCTATCGTCGGACCACAAGACGAACGGCGATGCGCCACAAGTACATGGTGGACATCCCACCCACACGCACTAAACGATTTGGGAACACATTCATAGTGCGTACAGCTAAGGAGTGGTATTCTCTGCCAGAGTCTGTGTTTCCAGATAGCTACAGTCTCTTAAGACGAGAGTGAATAGGTTACTTCTAGGCAAACGTGCTCCATCTTCGACCGCATCATCGCTTACCATCAGGTGAGATAGTGGTCAAACGTATGGCTATTAATAGTCAAAAAAAGTCAAAAAAACCTAATCTGCTAAATAATTCATTACTTAACGTGTTTTCCGAGGCACGGAAGAATCTCGGTATGTTAAGATGGTCATGATCCCAGGCCGACCTCGGCAAGCGTTGCTTAACCTTGAAGATCGACCCGCGCAGCTGTTATTCTTTAGCCAATAGTTACGCAATGAGCTTAAAAACCCAAAAAAGGAGGCATATTAAAAAGGAGGCACATTAAAAAAGAGGTATATTAAAAAGGAGGCATATTAAAAAGGAGGCATATTAAAAAAGGAGGCATATTAAAAAGGAGGCATATTAAAAAAGGAGGCATATTAAAAAGGAGGTATATTAAACAAGGAGGCATAATAAAAAGGAGGTTATTGTTACGCAATGAGCTTCATCATCATATGCCTAGCCTGTTCCCAACTATATTGGGGTCGGCTTCCAGTCAAACCGGATTCAGCTGAATACCAGTATTTTACGTGGAGCGGCTGCCTACCAGACCTCCACAACCCATTAACTGGGTAACACGGTATTTCTTGGCAAGACTGGAGTCAGATTTACTGGCTTCTGACAATCCGTAACGACTGCCGAAGATCTACAAATGACAGCCGGGACCAACAGCTTAACGTGCTTTCTGAGGCACGGAGGAAGCTCGGTTTGTTAAGATGGTCACCCATCCATAGACCAACCTTGGCAAGCATTGCTTAACCTTGAAGATCGGCTTGTGTAGCTGTTATTCTTTAACCAATAGTTACGCAATGAGCTTAAAAACCAAAAAAGGAGGATGAAAATAATCCGACTATGACTATTTTTTGTCACGCTTGAATTTTATAAGCCCTCTACAGAAACCAATATAAATTGCCCCAGAAATAGCACTTACTTTATCCCACGCACTCATTTATCTAACCTAACATTTACGACTAATTCGCAACTAAACAACCAATCGACGATAAAATAAGAAATACCTTTCCTATTCCCTCTATAAAACTCTTATATTACTGCTATACGCCCTTTAGAAGAATAGACGCGTTAAATAATACAAAAGAAACAATATAATGTGATATAGAACCTTGTTTTCAGTTTATGTGGGGCTCGTAAAAATGTTACGGCTTCAGGTACGACTTCTCAAGGGTCGCGCCAATAAAACAGGTAAATATATGCTTTTTTATTTGATCATCGTTTCATATTTTTATTTTTTAGTGCTTTAAATAAAAGTTTTACTTTGTTGTTGTTGTGTTATGTTTTTTGATATTGATCGTTTACTTGTTTTTCGTTTCTGTTTTCGTGTATGACGTGCTGAACTTTTTGTGGAATATAAATCCGCTGTCATTCCTATTTCAAATAGTATGAGGATATAAACTAAAAACTGGCCAAGTGCGAGTCGGACTCGCGTGCAAAGGGTTCCGAACGAATTTATTTGTTTTAACATGTTATTTTAACACTATAGACTTCTTATAGGTTTTCCTGTATCTTTAGGAAAAGATTTATTATCTCCATTTTTTTTTTTAATTTTAGGCTCAGTAGTTTCTGAGATAAGGGAATGGTCATTTTTCGTCTAATTTCTTGAATAACTTCAAAATCATTTATTGTAAAAAAATAAAAAAATATATAATTAAAACCCTCACAGTAAGCCCTTTCATTTGATATGTCACATGATATTGTACAAAAAACTTTTTTTTTTATTTTCTAGTTTGACCCCCAAAAGTGACCCCCATTCTAAAAATTTAATAATTTATGTAACGCGTCCATGTTTGGGTCATCGAAGTCCATATGAGTACCAAATTTCAACAGAATTGGTCCAGTGGATTCGGAGAAAACTGGCTGTGACAGACGGATAGACAGACAGACACCGGAATGATCCTATAAGGGATCCGTTTTTTTTCGGAACCCTAAAAACTAGTTATTTATGCCTGGCTCCTGCGCTCAAAAAAGGGATCGGTTCCGATCTGTCGTAACGGATTACTGGTCTTGGCAAACTTGGTTATAAGAGTAAATAACCAGTGCTGCCGTGGTCCCTAAAAATACTGGAAATCTGAGCTAAGATACGTTTCAAAGTTGGTAAAAATACATATTTTTAAGTATTTATCAAAACTTTTTACAAATAAAATCACTGTACAAAGAGATTTTCACCAGTTGTAGAAGGTGATGGAGAGACAGAACATGGCAGGTGCAACTTAATGGAATAGCAAAGACAAAAAGAATAATACGTACATACTTACAAATAAACAAAATTAATAATGTTATTGTGAATAATGAATACAACAAATCAATGCTGTGATGATTCAACCAAAAAATACAGTTATTTAGAAGGCTTTCCAGTTTTTGAGGAGATCTGCATTGTGGTCAAATAGGTAGGTAATTTAAATTAACGTTATAGGCCGCTATCCCACAGGCGTTTTTCCAACGTTTGCGCAGCAACAACGCTGCGCAGATACGACGTTGACGTCGCGAGTGACAGACGTTAATGCCGCGTCAACGCGTCGTTAACGCCGCGTTTGTACTATAATACAATCACAACGTCCCGCCCGCGCCCACACAGACGGAGCAGGACAGCGTGATTGTACCTGTTGCCAAAACACGTAACGTTAACGTCGCATTCCGTTTGCCACTAGAGACTCGCGACGTCAACGTCGTGTCTGCTTAGCGTTGTCGCTGCGCAGACGTTGGAGAAACGCCAACGTTCGTAAAACGCCAGTGGGATAGCGGCCTTAATAACCACTTTCAAATAAACATCTCGGTCCATATATTTTATAAATCCAACTTATGTTACCTAGTAGGATATAAGATTTTTAATGACTTAGTAAAAGTTTCAAGGGCTATCTAATTTATACAGTTGTATAGAAAGACGGCATCGTTTCGTTTATATCGAAACTCGAATAGAAAATAACATAAAATAAATAAGTAACATTTTGCCATTAACTTTTTAACGATAACGAACGAACTTTGTACGAGGAATCAACAGCGAAACTAAGTTACAATGTTTCCAAAATACTCGTAACTGAAATGTAAATTAAGTAGATATTTGTTATTATTCCTGAGTTGGTCTCCACATCTGAAGCGAATCGTAGCGACATCTATACCGCCACGTACGCACTCGACGACACGGTTGGCGCAGTGGTTGAGCGATCGGCTGCTGCGCTGCGTATCGCGGGTTCGATTCCCGCACGGAACAAATATTTGTATGGCCTACAGATAGTTGTTCCGGGTCTGGCTGTTTGTGTATGTGAGTTTGTATGTTTGTGAACGCACCCACGTTACAGGAGAAATTCCTAGTGTGGGGTAACGTTTAAAAAAAAAAAAAAAAAAAACAATAAGACATGACGTCACACAAAGTCCTACATCGCGCTATCAAAGTTCTCCGCGCGATTGGAACAAATGGTACATTCCGACACAATATTCGGCTGATCAGAGGATGCAGAATTTTCCTCCCTGTTCCGAATACCTCTACAGAATCTTCATTCACCATCATTTAAAGAAAAGATGTCCTCCGTCTTGCGGCAGACGGAGAGGTCTGTCAGACTGACCAAATCACACGGTGTTCCTCCTCGTCACTTTTGGCTGGAGTGCGGAGATACGTTCGCGTTCTCCACAATTGGGCATAGGTTCCCCCCCCCCCCCCCTAGTGTCGCCACATCGACCAGTCCCATACTTCTCCGCCAAAGCAAGTATCGAAGTAATAAACTCGAAGTTTCAGGAGTGCATGTTTTGCCTATGTACTTCCAGACTATAATATATGTACTTCCAGACTATAATATTCCTATGCAAAATTTTCAAATTTCAGCTGTTCTGGCGTGATTGAGTAACACATCAATTAATTCAAACATTCGCATTAATAATAGTAGTTAGATAAAATGGTTTGACGAACAGAAACAAGTAGAATAGCTTGAAACAGACCAATTAAAAATATTTAGAAACTAGAAACTAGTTCAAAAGGTTTCCCCTTAAGAGGAAATGCTGGCGGCGAGACTTTGTATGTAAAAAGTCATAATTCGAGGTTTGGCTCTCGACTGTTTACTCCTCCAATATTGAACTGATTTAAGAGATATTTCACAAACTGAATAAGAAGGATATATACTGTGTCCTTATGTTTTCCTTCTTGATGATTTATTAACCGTATAAGCACTAGAACTCTCACAAAATTGTCCGATAAATCGCTGTCAGCAGAGGCCTAGTATACAAATTTGGCAACTATTCATCAAAAAAGAAAAACATAGAGACACAGTATACATCCTTCTTATTCAGTTTGTGAAATATCTCTTATATATATTGGAAGAGAAAACAGTCGAGAGCCAAACCTCGAATTATGACTTTTTACATACAAAGTCTCGCCGCCAGCATTTCCTCTTAAAAAACACAACGACACTCTAAAAGCAAAGAATTCCCTCTATCACTCTAAACACTAAACAAGCTGTGAAAACCGAAGAGCTATCACTATCAACTATCAACTCATCGAGTATGCTCCACTGGGCACTGGGAATCCCACCGGCCACTGGGAATAAAACGTATTTGTATATCCAAAGGGAAAACATACAATTTAATTGGAACAAGAGCTCACGAGTGCTAGAGTTTCACGCTGGAATTACAAGTACATGACCCAGTGCTAGAGTGAGTATTTTTTTTCATGTTTAATATGTAAATGTTTGATGTGCGTGTCTTTTTTCGATAAATTGGTTTTGAAACCAGCTATAAGTTGTTTCTGCGTGAAATAGGTTGAAACTTGTTTTTTTTTTTAATGTGATTAGCTCGGTTTTGACAATATTCTACTTGGAGTTTTTGAGCGAAACTACAGCAGTTTTACACCATTTTTTACATACTGGCATATATGTTACTCATTTGCGGTTAAGTAAGTGTTTAAGTATCTCCCCACCGCTACGAAATGGCTGACGAGAAAGTGAAAATATAGAAATGACACTTATAATTTTCAATGTACAACCTAGAGTCGCTAAACTGAAACCTTTTTAAGGAACAAATCTTTGAGGATCTGTACCTACAAGATATTTCAACAGATTTCTTGAACTACTCTAAGTTTCATAGAAATAACGTACCTAAGTATCTAAATACTAGCTGACCCGCGCAACTTCGTTTGCGTCACATTTTTCATGTTATATAGCCTACAGCCTTCCTTGATAAATGGGCTATCTAACACTAAACGAATTTTTCACTTCGAACCAGTATCTATTCCGTAACAACATTTTCGTGTTTCCACAGCGGAATCCGCGATGAGGTATCAAATTCGTATAAATATAAGTGAGCTTTGTCACTCAGGTGAAGCTCGATATCGCAATAGTTATTTACAGAATAGCACTGCAGTAGTTCCTGAGATACGCGCTCTCAACCAATATTCGTCTAGATACAAAGCATACCTGCCGTACATATCCTGAAATCACAGACCAACCACTGTAGAAAACAATCTCCCAGCATCACACAATCTTCTATATTTTTATCTAACACAATCTGACAACAATATTCCAAGTTCCAGTTGTTTAAACTAGACAAGTACTGGGACAATCTCGCTGTAATCCGAGTAACGTGGGAATAACAGTCACTGTTCCGAGGAACTGGTATTTTAAACTGTTATACTCGCAGTACGAGTATTTCATATCGCATTTGAAGTGTTAAAGTGTTTAAAGTTTGTGTTGTTTTGTTCGTTAAACTTTGTACGCCACTAAGTAGAGGAATAAAAGAACGATTTTGTTGTTTATTCTAAAGAGATTTTTAAGTCAACTTGGCTGCCTCGTTAGTGTTGTAATTGCAAACTTTAGCGCTGAGCATGGAATGTGTGAGATTTGATTGCCCGACAAAGTGATATTATAGGTTTTTCTTTTAAAAAATCTTAGTAGCCGCCTGAAGCCTGGATAATGAGAGAAGATAGATACGGAAATTGTTAGTAGCCTGGAGTCTAGATAATCGGACTAGGTGCGTTCTCATATATTTCTTTTATATGCGTTTTGTTATCAAAATTATCTAAAACACTTTTTGCTTTTTTCTTCACATGGATCACTATGTTGCGAATTTTTGTTCGAAAGACTGATCGCAGCCCTGGAACGCAAAGTGATGTATTAGGAGGAACACGCATGGGTTTTAGTCAGTAAGAGTCTGACACTCCCTTCCACTTGATTCCCTTGAGTCAAATGAGAAACGAGCCAAGAGGATCATCGGTAATGACAGGCTCGTCGAGTCGAAGCTCCAAAGTCATGATCATCGAGGCCGAGTTGCTGGTCTGTCGGTTTTCTATCGGATGCATTTTGGAGAGTGTGACCACAAGACGAACGGCGATGCACCACAAATAGGTACATGGTGGACATCCCACCCACACGCACGAAACGATTTAGAAACACATTCATAGTGCGTACAGCTAAGGAGTGGAATTCTCTGCCAGAGTCTGTGTTTCCAGATAGCTACAACCTGAGAGTCTTTAAGACAAGAGTGAATAGGTTACTTCTAGGCAAACGTGCTCCATCTTCGACCGCATCATCGCTTACCATCAGGTGAGATAGTGAGCAAATGTATGCCTATTAATAGTAAAAAAAAAACTATTCTGTATTTACAGCTACCCACAAAACCAACCAACATGGCCTCTGCTGAACCACTATCCACACGGTCAACGTATCCCGCCAGTCCCAGACACAGGCACTTTAGAGCTGCTACCCACAATAAAAGTCACACTACAAACGAATTGATGCCAGACTTGGGAGCTACCGTAAAAGTAATGTATCATTCGAGTCAAGTGCTTGTAAAACGTTAAGTGCTGTTCATTTCGATGGGTCATTTGACGCGCATTGAGATGAGTATCGGCTACCAGGGGATTCACATGGTGTTAGTTATGTTGTGTAGCTTCTTATGAAAAAAGTGGATCTAAAAAGGTCACTATAGTAGATACATATTAGGATCATAATAATAAATCATACAAATTTCTCTCTCTTGCTCAGCTGAGCGTGGGGTTCTGGATTCGATACCCGGGTTGAGCAAAGCGTCATTCATTTTCTATCAGTAATTTTGGAAGATGGTGGAGTCTGGCTTATACTCTGTAACTTCTAGAAACAGCTGGTCCAAAAAATATTATGTACCCAAGATGGGTATTAAAATTCTTTTCTAGCTTGCTTCGCTTGCTCTTCCATTATTGTTCCTCAGGTTTCTAAGCATAGGTTGTCGAAGAAACTTTAATTGTTAACAGAAAATCCAATCTGATCCGAGGATGGGTACTAAAATTTTCGAGCTCGCTTCGCTCGCCCTGGAATTTTCTAGATTTTTGTAGCCTTTCCTAAAAAGTCGATAAACTTAATCCTGTTTCTATGCGAATGGTCAAAATTCTTTAGCTATACCTACGAGATCCTAAAATTTTCGTCTACACTAATATTATAAAGAGGAAAGATTTTTTTATTTGAATTGAATAGGCTCCGAAACTGGACCGATTTGAAAAATTCTTTGGCATTGGATAGCTACATTATCAGGGAGTAACATAGGCTATATATTATCCCCGTACTCCCACGGGAACGGGAACTACGCGGGTGAAACCGCGTGACGTCCACTAGTGTTCTATAATTATAATTTTCTTGGGATCAAATTGTTTAGCTGCATTTTTCTCTCCCTCCCTATTGAGTTAAGGTCAGGTTGTCTTCATTTTAATACCTTATCTTCACTAATAAAAAAGAGGTAAACATTTGTTTCTATCGTTGTAAAAGTAATCTCGAAGTACCGATCTGAAAAAAATAAAAATAAACTTTTTACAAAAAAATATAACCGACTTCCAAACAAAACACAACAAAGAATAAATTAACCTTAATTTCGGAAGTCGATGTTTGTGGTTTTGTTTCTTTGTTTTTTAACACCTACTTTTTTTCACTTTTAAGTGGTGATACTTGGACGACTTCTTCGTCAACGCAGGAATTGAAATAAGCAAAAGTGCTCATAAAATAAAAACTACTGAACCAAACTGAATCAAATTTTTATGGGACCAAATGGCAAGTATACTGCATCGAACTAAAAAAGAATCACAGAAATTGGATCATAAACCTAGAGTAATCGGTGTACATACATAAAAAATATACCCACCGAATTGAGAACCTCCTCCTTTTTTTGGAAGTCGGTGATTTCACTTTTGGAAAGCACACACTATTTGCCGAGTGTCTATGACCCAAACACAGACGCGTTACGTAAATCATAATAAATTTTAGTATGGGAGTCACTTTTAGGGGTCAAACTAGAAAATTAAAAAAAGAAGATTTTTGAACAATATCGTGTGTGACATATCAAATGAAAGGCTTACTGTGAGGGTTTTAATTATATTTTTTTCATAATTTTAAAATAAATGATTTAGAAGTTATTCAAGAAATTAGACGAAAAATGACCATTCCCCCCCCCCCTATCTCCGAAACTACTGAGCCTAAAATTTTGAAAAAAATGGAGATAATAGATCTTTACCTAAAGATTACAGGAAAATCTGTTAGAAGTCTGTAGTGTTAAAATAACATGTTAAAAAAATTAAATTCGTTCGGAACCCTTTGCACGCGAGTCCGGCTCGCACTTGGCCAGTTTTTTCTTCTTCTAAAAATAAACAAAGAAAAAAAACTACCTATACTAGTACATTTTCCCTGAAACTAACAAACCACTCAAGTCCCTAAGCCACATACCCAAAACAGCAAAAACATAAACACAATAGAATACAATATTTGCTCGTTCCCATTTTGCGGGCCACCTTATACCCAACGAAATACGAGTGAAGTCGGGCCATGACAACGAGTGGCGATAATCATAATATTTTATTATAAACCGATAATCTAAGGTTCCAATGAGGACTCAAAACTTGGAAGCTTGTGGCATAAAAGTAAACGGTCAACTTACACTATTTTCCGGCCATATTACACATAGGGGAGTAGGTTATTTGGATATGGCTGTTTAGGAAAAACTTTTATTGTTTTTGTGCTTTTATACGTGGTGTTTGCTGGGTTGTAGTGCCAAAGCTTTGCAAACCTATAAGGCTGAATTAAAAATGAAAACGTGTTTGGCTGTTTCAGAATTGTAAAAATAAATGGAGATAAGTGTAGTGTATGTAGATATATATACTTATGATTTGTCTCGAGCGCATACGTCACAACCTGCGGATTGCGTGGGAGTCAGTCTGTGTTCAACCGTCAGTCGGGCTGCACGTGGTGGTGCGTAGGCGAGCCAAATACTTAGTCGATACGTTGCGTGGATACTACAAAGAGTTTGTTGCATATTGTGTGTTAACTCCACTTATTTTTATTTATGATGAGTTTACTCTTGACTCTAGCCTAGGTCAGAGATGACAGAGACAAAGTCTACGATGGAGCGAGCTTACCCAGAAGGAGCCTGTTCACTCTAACTTTGAAGAGATTAAAGTTGAATGCGTTCGGATCCCTTTTTAAAGACATCTTATTAAAAGCGGACTCTATTCGGTAACTCTTGGGTCTTTCTCCATATAAACGAATAGGGAATATGCATGCGATTTTTTTATTTGCAAAATGAAATACTTATTAGCTCTAATAAACAATTATGAAATTATTTTTTAAATACCTTCATCAGCGATGAAGTTATAAAGCTTCAAAGTTAACAATTAGAAAGAGAAGTCCGATATGAATTGTGACGTCAAAGTTCTTGGCGCCTATATAGCTGCCATAGAAAACAGTGTTTTCGCGAGAGGGACAGATATATTCGTTTAAAATAATTATATCTCGTTTGTTTTTCGAGCAATTTTGATTCTATTTTCACTGTTAGTATTATATTTGCGTATATTTTTAGATAAACTGTTTAGATAATAAATATTTTTTTCGTGCAAATTCCCTATTCCGCTGTTTTCTTCGTGGATGCTAGAGAAATGATTTTTTTTTTCAAAAAAATCTGAATCGAATTAATACGTGTCTCTATCATTTTCTTTTTTCCAAAACATAATTATTTAAAAAATTATGACAACCCAAAAACCCGAAAAAACAGTGCGTTTTTATCGCCATGTTCAGACGACTGTCAGACAAATTCGATAAGTTTAAAATAAAATAGAAAAAAAGAAGCATAGACATAGTTTTCTTCTAAATTTTGATATATAATTTTTATAGATCAGTCCAGTTTTTAAGAAGAAAACAGCGGAATATAACACGTCTTTTGGTCAAGGTTTTTATAGGTAAAATTAGTTTCTGCTGCAGTTGTCGCTTTCGCACTTTACTTGATAGGGCGCAGCGCGACGGCATCGGCAATAGTTTCTTCAAATACCTATTTTTCAAAGTCCTCGGGACTGGAGTCCCCTCTTAATACCCAAATTGAATGTTCAAATCTTTGACAGTCGTCAAGAACATTATCATTGCGCTTTTTTCTTATAGGCTACATCTCGAAAGCAAAACAATTCAAAGCCAAATTCACCTCCTATCCTATTAATTTCTTGTAACCAAATATATGCCACGTTGGAAGGCCTTCTACAAGTTGGACCGAGGACCTGGTGAGGATCGCGGGAAGCCGATGGATGCGAGACGCACAGGACCAGTTGTTGTGGCGACACTTTGGGAAAGCCTATGTCCAGCAGTGGACGTCTTTCGTCTGATATGATGATGATTCAATTAAAGCCTA
This sequence comes from Lacanobia wlatinum, assembly GCA_947578705.1. Lineage (NCBI taxonomy): Eukaryota > Metazoa > Arthropoda > Insecta > Lepidoptera > Noctuidae > Lacanobia > Lacanobia wlatinum. The sequence goes on from OX388032.1 coordinate 5,558,265, forward strand.
AGTTCGTTTCCACTTTGAATTTGCAAAATTCCGGTCGTTGTGGCAATATTTGAAGGAGGCCTATGTCCAGCAGTGGACGTCTTTCGGCTGATATGATGAACCGAATATGAAAAAAGATAGAATAGATATTTCCAGTAAGTTACATTTATTTACGAGTGTTTTTAAAAGATTCAGTTCATGTTCATCGAATAAAAATAATTACGTCGAAAATAACCCAAATTCACTCAAAACTCGAACCCTCGTTGAACCCCACCGAAAAAAGCGCGTACAAAATTGTTCTCATATCCCTAGAAAGTGATCCGTGGTCACCCGCTCGCCGTAAGCCAGGAGCCAATCAGGCCGAATGTTTTCCGAGGCAGTATAGAGGCTCGGGTGGGCCCTTATTTCCTGTACAGTTATCGTGGCCCCTACTAGGGGTCGTCGCGTAAATGAAGTTGTTAAGAGGAAACGCAGGTGGATAGATGTATGTAAAAAGTCATATTTCGAGGTTTGGCTCTCGACTGTTTTCTCCTCCAATATTGGATCGATTTAAAAGATATTTCATAAGCTGAATAAGGATATACTGTGTCCCTTTGTTGCGAGTTTCATCTTGTTGTTACGTATACTGAGTTACCAGTTTTTTTTTCTGGGCTTAAAGAAATAGTTGAAGAGTTTTTTTTTACGTTGAGAGATCTATAGTTATTTGTCCATTATGCCATTGACTTGTCTTTTAAAACTCAATTTTAGCTTGAAGACTTGTCAAAATTTAGCATTAAGGCTTGTATACATGCCAATGATACTGTGCATACAAACGGAGCCAATGCGCTACTCCGCTACCCGCATTTTTTTATAGTGGAAATAAAATATGTTTTTAAAAGTAACAAAACCAAATCATTTCCGTTTGTATTGCAAAGCAGTAAATATATTTTTATAATCTTTGATAAAAAAATGAAGGAGTAAAATGGTTTTATCTCAACGATTTGGAGGTGATTTGGTGGTTTTTTTTTCTTATTATGTGATACCGAAGATAAATTCTGGCTAAACCAAATTACGTATCATATCATTTGTAGATTACTAACTATTTTCTTCAGATGTGAGTCTGTTAGTGCCGACGAAAAGTTGCTTCATCTGCACGCTGTTTTTAAGCATTTCTCGAGAGAGCAGCCTTAAAATACCTACAGAGAAGGATAAATTACAACTAAACTTAATTACTACTAAGGTTCTAGTAGCATGACCGATCCCCGGATAAGTATTAACAAGAGATAAAGTGTTAGCTTGGTAGGTCTAATGAAATAAGTCCTACAAACCGACTGATCACTCTTAATATTGGTGGCAATAAATCATCTATGGTTGAATTCGTGTGCTGTAGCCTGCACCTTTCTGGTGAAAACATGTAATAATATAATTTATCAATCAAGTTTCAATTCTCACTAATTCTCTTCTAGTCGAAGGTATACTCGTGGCGGAATAGTTGCAGTCATGGACCAGCTGATAGACCAGTTGAGGCTTTTGCGAGACTTCGCCATCTCTAATCAAATCAAATCAAAAAATCAAATCAAAAGGCATTTATTCAAACTAGGCTGAAAATCAGCACTTTTTGAACGTCAAAATTTACATGAAGACAGTCCCCCAAATCGCCCAGCCCGTCACCACTTCCTAGTGTTTTAGCTGGGAAGAAGAAGTGGCCAACAAACTCCCCAGCAACACAACTGTCTGTTAAGTTTAAGGAACTTGAATTTATACAACATTATTATTCAACATTTTATGATAGATATCGATCATTAAATTAAATAAATGGATGGCACATGTCAGCTAGCACACTATATTAACCCAACAATTAAATATGAAACAATGGTAAAACTAATTACATATATAGGTAATTAAATAAGTAAACTCAAGCATACAATACTAATCAAAATGAGCTTCCAGGAATAAATGGCGTGCCCGCTTACATGTGCAACAATGCAATTTAACCATAATCTGTGACCCAAAGTCACAAGTGATAAACTAGGACTATCGCAGTTAAATTATAACACTTAAAAATTCTCTGTCTATTACAAAGCACTCAGCTGGGCAAAAAACTCATTCTACCAGAAAATAACCGACATCTTTTTCCCCCAACCGATGGTAGGGGCTAGAACCACAAGCCGTAGCATTCAGAACCCACGTCATCGCCGACATTGTGCCTCACAACGATCCCGTCTCATCTTTGGCGCTCCCATAAAGTGGTTTTGTATTGAGAATTGAATTGATCTGTTCTTTTATCAGTCCTATATGTTTTGCTTCAATGGCTCACAGGAAATTGCTGGGATTCTCTCTACTGATGTAATGAGTTCTTGTTATTTTAAGGGCAAGGAGGGAAATAATATGCGGAATATTACTTTCATTTTTTAATGGTGAGTTGTTTCGTGTTTCTTAGAAATAGGTTAGTTTTTTTTTTTTCTACATCTGGACAAAGCCTGGCATTAAAAAAATATATACAGATCGGCAAATCATAATTTTGTGCTATTTATCTTTGTAATGTGCGATGAGCTTGCGATCGCAATCGCGATTTTGATAATATTATCCGTATAAGCACTAGAACCCTCAAAAAAATGCTCAAAATCGTCTATAAACCGCTGTTAACAGAGCCGTAGAGTACAGACAACAATTATTAATGAAAAAAGAAAAACATAGGAACACAGTATATTTTATATTCTTTTCATTTAGTTTATTGCGGACTCAGGTAGGCCGCTGCAAACACAGTCTGGCGAAATGGGGACTCATAGACCCGTCGGATACTCAATGTGACTGCGGTGCTCCTGTTCAGAACATGAGCCACACGTTGGAGTGTCCCAAGTGCCTATACACCTGTACTTTGGGGGATTTAATGAATGCCACCGACGCTGCAGTTAACGTAGCCAACTGGACCCAAAAAATCTAAGAAGTTAACCATCGACTCGAAAAGAAGAAGAAGATTTAGTTCATGAAATATTTCTTTAAATCAGTCCAATATTTGAGGAGGAAACAGGCTGGAGCAATATTGGAGGAAGGAGGCTCTGACCTGTTTTCTGCTCCAATATTGAGCTACTTCGAATTTTAACTTTTTACTCACAAAAGTCTCTCCGCCAGCATTTCCTTTTAACTTATAAGGATAATAAATACCCAACTATATCCTAGAACAGTAATCAACCAAAACTTGCACATAAACAAGCACAACTAGTCTGCTACACGCCATAGCTTGCATTACAATGAAGTTTAATGGCCAGAGCAATTAGATCGAGCACTGAGCCGTCCAATTAGGGCCTCATTAGTCCAATGAGCGAATGGAACCGATCTGCAGATTCAAATCAGTATGGATTTGTGATGAAAGCCATTTGGGGTAATCTCTTTGGTGATATTTTATTTTAATTTCAAGCTGAGTGACTTTTTATGTTGATTTGTGCTTGCAAGCTGTGTTCCATAGAGCAACGGGACGTCTTCCTGTATCTCTTGATTGTCAACATTTCAAAAATTTATGGAATTGTCATTTGTAGGGTTCCGTTGCCATAGGGTGACCAACTGAAACCTATTATTAAGCCGCCGCTGTCCGTTCGCCCGTCCATCCGTACGTCCCTCTGTTTGTCAGCGGGCTATATCTCAAGAACCGTAATAGGTAGACAGTTAACAGAGTGTGAATTTCTATCGCCGCTATAACAACAAATAATAAAAGTCATATTAATAAAAACGAAAGGGGACTCCCATACTAGAAACGTCTTTTTTCCGTTTAGGGTACGGAACCCATCGTACCCTTTTTTTGTGGGGAAATCCTCATGGATGTACTCCGTCTGGCGAGACGGATTAGTATGTCGGACTCTTACCGACAAAAACCCCACATTTCCTACCGTTACCATGAGTGGGGGGCCCGGGATACAATGAAATTCACGCGCGCCCCCGACTGGTATCAGACCGCCATTGCTAGCGAGCTCCACCTCTTAGTGTGGCCGCTTCAACGACCGCACATGCTTCTATAAAGGCGCGCACAGAACTGCGCACCACGTCCTTTAGGCCCGGCTGGTCAGGCGACTACTCGACCCCAAGTTAGCCGCCCGCAGGCCCCTTCTTATGGTGGCCGGAGATCGTTTAGCGCCCTTCGACGCCCGGTTGCCCTTCTACGGAAAAACGGACGTGTGACAGTCCGAGGGTATAGTCTATATTTAAAGTAATTTGTAGCTACAAATTTGTGCGGAACTCTCGGTGGGCGAGTCCGACTCGCACTTGGCCAGTTTTTGATATTAAGAGAGTCAAAATACAAATGTATGTGGTCAATGTCCGTTATTGCACATTTATCTGGCGCCTACCATAGTAGAATGGCACTGTCTCTCCGGTCGCCGCTACAGAAAGTATAGAAAAGACACAAAGTGTCAGTGACTGTGTCGTCGTTCACCCATTTATTTATTTTTTATTTTATAAAAAGTAAATAAATAAAGATGGAAGTTAAAACCAATTACTGTTTACGCGATTTCAGAAGAGTAGGTACAAACAAACCAAAATTACAATTTTTATAAAAGTTGGGAAGATATGCTTCACATTCGCGCAAAACGGCCATCGCTCAGCATAATGCTGGGACTCATGTGCAAGAGAGAGCCACAGCGCTGGTTATCAGCGACAGCCGGCAATGACAATTTGACGTCAATCGAAGCAGCATAAATAGTACGTAACGCGTGCATTTCTACACGATACTGAGAAAATATCTCAAAATTATCTTTTCATCAAAAACAACATAGCAATTTTAAACAACACTGTCTCAAGTTGCTATTAAAAACGCAGTAGGCGCTTTAAGTAAAAACTAACGAAATAAACTTACGCTGCAAGACTGATTAAAAGTCAGAAGAGAGAAAATTTTGCTTTAATTGCTTGATAAATTTATTTAAATGAATGAAAGTCTGCACAATACCAACTTTCCCGCAAAAATATTGTAACCACTTAAGGCAATAAAAGCTCATAATAAATTAAGTAACGCTCTTCATGTCATTTCAATTGAATAATCAAGTGGCCTTTATTTCCATTCAAGTTGAACATTTTCAATTAAGGAGCATAACTTTGTTCGCATTGAGAATTGCGCTTCAAGCATTATGTGAAATATACCTACGAAATGAAATACTTGAAAAAGAAATAAACCTTTTGAAAATGGAGGTGAATAAACTGATGCCGTGTTTCTTAGGGTAATGCCGTACTGCGGGTAAACTGCCGCGTTTTTAATCGTGTGATCTTGTGAGTCAAGAAAACCAATACAAGAGGCCGCACTTGCGGTTTTTTCCTGCGACTGATTCTAATACTTTTCGAGCGGTTTCGCGGTATTGTGTTTAACTGTGGCGGGAAAAAACCGTAAACTTTTTTTAGTCTATTATGCACTATTTTATGTGTCATACGTGACATAATAATAAATGGCTAATTGTTTTCCATGCGACTAACAACTTAAAGAGCGACTGCGTATTTGCTACTAAAAAAATAACTTGGCAGCGACTTAATATTTTAGCAACAATTGTAATAGATGAGCTTCAAAATGCAATGAAAAATCTAACCGATGAACAAAGAGCGACCGCGCCAGCTCGGGAACATAGGGCATTCCGGATCGGAAAGGTTAGGTTCGAATGGGATTGCGGGAGCTGGGAATAGTGAGCAACCGAACTTAGCTCCCGTGATCCCATTCATGTTAGGTTCCTTTAAACCCTGTAATCAGAAATAGGAACCCCACGCAGCGGGGCTCTCTCTTCATTTACCAAAACAAAAACTCGGTGTCAGTTTAATTTAAAACAAGTAAAGTCGATCCTTACTTAATATTATAATGTGGCTGTGGAATTCACTGCCGATTGACATTAGAGACTGCAAATCTCTTTCAGTTTTTAAAAAAACACTACCTTTCTATACCGTCATAGTTGCATATAAGTATGTGTTATTATTTATCTTATAATATTATTTAGTATGTATTAGTGTATATTTATTTTAGTAATATTTAACCGATTTAAATGAAATTTGGGACACAGATAGTCTAGAGCTTGAGAAAGGATATAGTTAGGCTACTTTTTATCCCGGGAGTTTTCCAAGGGACCACACGTGCGAAGCCGCTGGCAGAAGCTAGTATGCACTAAAAAAGTAATAATGATATAATCCAAATTCTAATTTCAACGGTTATAATGATAAAAGCTGGAACTCAGGGCGCATCTTAACTCAAAACCGGTTCAATGATATCTAAGTAACTTTAGCGAGTGCAATGTAAACGCGCCTCCGGGATGACCCCGGTGTTTGTGTTAGGCGTCAAGAACTATTCAACCGTTCCAACTTTCCTCATAATAAACTCGGACTCCATTGAATAATAGGAATTTCTAATTGCATAATGAGGATTTTAAATAGCTTTGTGAAGACTTGAATTGTTTTTTTGTGAAGCTTGTTATTTGATGCAGTTGTGTTCTGTTAAAAAAACCGGACAAGTGCGAGTTGAACTCTCAAAAACCACCGTACCATAAAAAAAACACGTATTGTATGGAAGCCCCCTTAAATTTTCAATTGAATTTAATTTTTATTATTTGTTATTAAAGTGACAATAGAAATACACACTGTAAAAATTTAAACTGTCTACCTATTACGGTTCTTGCGATACAGCCCGCTAACAGACAGACGGACAGACGAACGAATAGACGGATAGACACTAATAGGGTTCTCACTCAAGGTATTATATGATGCATTAGTCAGAAGTCATCTCGAACAAAGTGCATTCATATGGGCTCCTCATGAGGCGAAATATAGTGGTATGTTGGAACGTATTCAAAATAAGTTCACTAGACACTTGTATTACAAGCTGTGTGGGGTATATCCATTTTACCCATTGATGTACCCTACACTATTTGTTCTAGGTATGGTAGCGTATGTAGTGAAGCTACTTCGTGGCGTGGCGCATAACCCAGTGCTGCGGCACCTAGATCTTTGCGTGCCAGACCGGTACGTGTGGAGGCGGCGACGCCCGCCCCTGCTTGCTGCGCCTGCTACCAGAACCAATCTGCTGGCGAGAACTCCTCTCACTAGAGCCATAAGAGTGGTGAATGAGGTTCACGAGAGGGTTGATGTACTGTGGTGCAATTTTAGTGAATTCGCAAAAGTTACATTATATATATTAAGTTATAGTGATTAATATTAAGAATAAAGTTTATTATTTTATAAGATGTACGGTTTATTTTGTAAGGCCACTCTATCGCATTTGATCGCTGATCTGTAATGATAGTTGAGGCAAGATTTGTATAAATAAATAAATAAATATCTCGAACTAGCACTTCGCCTGCGACTTCGTCCGCGCTACAATTTTCCTAAGGATCTTTTTCTTTTTCTTGTAATAAATATATATGTTAGTCAGGGATAATGTAGCATTCTAATAGTGAAATATTTTTTAAATTGGTCCATCATTTTTTAAATTAAATGGTAACAAATAAACAAACAAATAGTCAAATCTTTCCTATTTATAATTCAAATAAAACGTGAAACTTAATAAACCCAATACCTCTTAAGGGGTCATTGTACTCATCATTTTGAACAACTTTTACTTTACCAAACCCAAAATCACGAAAAAAAAATCAGCTGTTCAGTGCAATTTGTCGAGTTAATGCTCACTTATATGTATAGGCCAATCGATTTTTATTCGCGATTTAATTTACGTTACGTACGTAACGTACGCGATATCGTCATTGTAGCGTAACCAGAAACCAGCCACACTTGACCCCACAGATTCGCGATAAAGCGCAATATGGCCGCCAACAGCTGAGCGGATACTGAAAGTTGTTGATAATGATGAGTACAATGACCTCTTAAGAGGTATTGCGTATATTCTATTACACGTAGCGTACGATACAGAGTGCATTTAAATAAACAAAGCATTAAACTATTTCACGTAAGACAATTCAACGTGTTATCTTTGTAAAATGTACTGCACTAGTCTGAAGTCAGACTGTTCGACCTAACTAATTCAAAATGGGTATCATTTAAGCTATCACCAATTTAATTAGTTTTGTGTTTCTTAAATAATAGGGTTTGTCCTCCAAATAGTAGATCTGTCACCAAAATGTAGTCACCAAACAATATAAAATCAATTCCACAATAAATCACCTAAAATCATGGAGATATAGGGTCTAGTACCAAATAAATGTTTTTGTATGTATTATAATAGGTTTGTCCTAATAAGTATTTAAGCAAACTAATTTAAAGAGATCACCAATAAATCATAATATTATGTCACTAGAAAATTTCATAAAGTTCCAAAAAAATTTAGGGTTGTTATCATCATCGTTTCAACCTTTTGGTTGAAACGATGGTGGAGTCTAGCATAATGTTATAAACGCATATGGTTTATAAAAAAATAACCACGAAGGGGATGGCGGGGTCTATTCGCTCGCTTCGCTCGCTCACTCGACCCCGCCATCCCATTCTAACCTAACCTGTCCGAGTCTGGGTGTCCCGGCTATAAAAATCCCGATAAAAAGGAGTCGCAGTCAGGGATCGATAATCGATTTATTTGGTGACAGATCTACCATTCTGAGCACAGAGCTATTATTTAAGTAACAAAACTGTTATTATAAGAACGAAGTTTATATTCATGTAATGCAATATAATTTTATTGGTTATCGATCTCTTATTTTACACATATATTAACATTAATTTGATAATTCATACCTCGGAACAATTTTTGTTTATCTGAGAACGAAAATATTTCGTGGCGATAGATCTATTTATTAGGTGATACAACTTGATGACAAATATAAATTTTGGTGATAGAAAATATAGTTCCCATTCAAAATATAAAGACTCTGAAAGTAACGTGTCGTTGAAAAATGGTGGCTAAAGATAGATTGGATATAAAGGGTTTGCTGGCTAAATTTCGTTCATTTAGCCCTTATTATATAAAGTTGTTTTCTATGTTAGTTTTTTCGGGACTTACTAATGCGTTCGGCAGTGTAAACTATGTGTTTGGGGCTTCAAATATCAGATACAGGTGAATTAAGTGTTAATATTTTGCAATTAAACCTACCTATTATTATTTTATTTGATTGTTCCTCAAACATGGCATTCCAACATCATCATCATCTTCCTGCCCTTATCCTATGTTACTTGGGGTCGGCCTAACACTTTTTTTTTCTTCCATTCTGTCCTATCAGCCGTCACGCTATCACTAACTCCCTGGCAACGTGGCATTTCAACATAAAGGCAATAATTTTATTATAGGAATATTACATTATGGAGGAAACATTATTTAACTTTCGACAAACAGCACCACATTTATCGAGAACTAGCTTCTGCCAGCGACTTCGCCCGCGTCCCTAGGGAACATACTGCCGGGATAAAAATAGCCTATGTCCTTTTTCAGGCTAGACTATTTGTGTACCAAATTTTATTTAAATCGGACAGTAGTTTTGGCGTGAAAGCGCGACAGACAGACAGAGTTACTTTCGCATTTGTAAAATTAAGTAAGGACAGTAAGGATAAGAATGACTAACATCATTTTTTATTATTTAATATTGAAGTGTGTAACTGTGTTAGTATTGATGATAAATTATAAAAAGTCCCATTAAAATAGATGGACAACACACACACTCACACACAGCGTTCGGCAAGTCTAACCAAAGATATCCAAGCAAAACAAAACACTGATCAAAGTAATTTTATTTTGACCTTAAATAATAAATAGGGTAGTGGACTAAAAAAATCGAATTCATCTGTCAGATAAATTTCCAAAATATAGCCGTCTTCACACGAGTTTTCAACTCACTGTTTTTTAGTTTACGTGAAAATAGAAAAACTACGAGTCGGATATTTTTTGAAAATCTATCTGACGAATCAACTAGACTTTTTTTAGTCCATTACCCTATTGCCGGCACACTAGAATAAAGGGTATTTAATAAAGGGTAATTATTGTATTCTCACCATAGAATGGGCAGCAGCGTTCTCTGTAAAACGCAACACCATACACTGCGATCGCCAACCCGCCTGCCAAGCGTGGCGATTATGGCAAACCCCCCCCCCCCCTTGGGCTCTCCCAAAGATGCCAAAGATGTCCACTGCTGGGCATAGGCCTCTGCCTATGCCCAGCAGTGGACATCTTTCGGCTGGTGTGATGATGAAATATGGGTAGGTATTTGCCCTCGCGTTTTCTTATTTTTTTTTTAACCATTGTTCGTATTTTGGTGGTACTTTTTGTGGGTTCGTACTTTTATTCTCAATATTGCACTTATCACTATTTGTCTATGCATCACTCAAAGGTGCCGCGCTACGGAAGGCACGTATAAGCCGGTGGCCCCGCCCGCCAAATGGCGGTCGTCAAATAACCACGCCAGAGGCCCTTGAGGCGGCTTAGAAACTCTGACACTAGGGTGTGTGGGGTTGTTAGACCTTACTGCCCATACGATAAGAAGAAGACTCAAAGGTCGGCGACGAGGCAAGATGGACTAAATACTATCATAACACAAGCCCGCCTCTGTAACAATACTTTCCTTATATCACCTGCCTAGCCTTTTCCCTACTATATTGGGGTCGGCTTCCAGTCAAACCGGATTCAGCTGAATATCAGTATTTTACGTGAAACGGCTGCCTACCAGCCCTCCACAATCCATTAAGTGGGTAACACGGTAGTTCTTGGCAAGACTGGTGTCAGATTCTCTGGCTTCTGACTATCCGTAACGACTGCCAAAGACCTACAAATGACAGCCGGTACCAACGGCTTACAACGGTGCTTTCCGAGGCACGGAGGAAACTCGATATGTTAAGATGGTCACCCATCCACAGACCAACCTTGGCGTGGCTTAACCTTGAAAATCGATACATGTGGCTAATATTCTTTTAGTCACGAGCTCGTTATAGTGTTAACAATACTTCCTTATAGTAGTGTTAAATAAATAAATAAACTTTTTTTATTATTTTTCGTATTGACGTGCTCAACAGATGCCAGTACCCTAATTGTGAGGATACACTTCTGCTAGACAACTTCACCCTAGAAGAGAACAGATGCTCCCGATTTCCTGTCATCAATGACACTGGTACCTGTTCCATGGATAATTTAGACATGTTCAGGAGAGTTGACTGCGATCAGTGGGTCTATGAAGATGTGAACACATTTGTTGGAGAAGTCTCTTCTTCTTCTTATCGTGTGGGCAGTAAGGTCTAACGACCCCACACACCCTAAGAAGAAGTGGACCCCCCCCCCCTTGGAGAAGTAAGCAGCCTTTTAATAGGATTAGTGATTAAAAAAAAATCTAATAATCCGTCAGATATCCGAAAAAAGAAATGGAAACGTATTTGTTCCTTTTTTCACGTACACAAAGCCTGCGTCTGTGTTTCCAAACGCTTACAACCCTAATCTCTTCAAAGTTAGAGTGAACAGGCTCCTTCTGGGTAAGCTCGTTCTATCATAGACTTTGTCTCTGTCATCTCTGACCTAGACTAGAGTCAAGAGCAAACCCATCTCAGATAAGCAAAAAAAATAAATTAAAACGGTACATTGCGTCGAAAACTCGAGTGATGTCACATTTCGGTATACTTTTTACCGAATAGTGCCGTCACAAACCCCCACTCCTGATCTTTGATGCGTTTTATTTTCGTCATTTTTAGGGTTCCGTACCAAAATGGTAAAAAAGGAACCCTTATGGTGTGACTTAGTCTGTCCGTCTTTCACAGCAGGATATCTCAAGAACTACTAATGCTATCAATCAACTTGAAATTTGGAATAGTTTTAAATGACATTTGCTGACCTATTTTGCAAATAAGAAAGAAATAAAAATGTATATATTTTTTTTGCAACAGCGACTGAGGTGTTCAGGATACAGGGTTCTTGAAAATTCGAAGTGGCGCTAATAGGGCATGTGGGGTATCATATGAAAGAACGCTTTTTGCACATTCTTTCTTTTTTTTGAGGTCGCATGGTTTTAGACTTTTAATGAAAAATGTAAAAAAATAACTCTTAGGTATCTCCGAAGTACGCTTAGAGAAAAATCTGAAGATATTCTATGTGTGAGAAGTTCATGCAAAGATTACAGGAAAAATAAAGTGATGTCTCTAAATAGCATACTTTTTCAGAAATCATCAACAAAAATTATATTAGTTCCATTATCGGTCAAGAGATGGCGCTGAAACTGCAATGTACACCGCAGTGTCCAAATTTTCTGATGAATATAGGCCTCGAAGATGAAAATTTAAAAACATTTCAGGTTTCATATGATGGTATGGAGCCCTCGGTGCGCGAGTCTGACTCGTTCTTGACCTGCTTTTTTTTTTTAAAGAAATGTCCAATATTATTTGGAAATAATTAGATTTTTTAGTCATCTACCCTATTCTACTAATTAGTACCTAAGTACTTATTATAAATGCGAAATAGTATTTATAATTTTATTCAGAGGATGCATAAATTAGGTAATGGAACTAGTTACCTATTAATTATAATACTTATTATACCGATCTGAGTGCCAATTCTACATTTTTTAAGGAACGTTTGCATGTGCATGTCAGCCGCAATCTGTCAAATATTCAGGAAAATTGAGGCTGAGAAATAGGCTAGTTTCCACCATCAATAAATTGCAAATCTATTACGTCCGTCAGTTAGAGTATTGAAAAATAATGGACACGTATTTTTGTTTTTGTAAATCAATGAATATTGACAAAGATAAAACGCATCAAAACTCGGGAGTGGGGGCTCGTGACGTCAGAACGCACCAAAAATTATACCACGGCGTGACGTATTGAGAATTATTAAAAGCGTCGTATCTTCGTCAATTTGGATTTACGTAACAAAAGAAAAAAAACGTGTCAAATTTTTTTTGATAATGTAACTGACGGACTAATTACATTTTTTCAGTGGACTAGCCTATTGGCCTTTAAAGTCCACGTAAAGGAAGAGGCAGCAGCTAGTAATTTAATAAATTAAGGTTATTTAGTAACCTTACTGGTAACTATATTTTCGAGTCGTTTGGTGTTGAAACCCTCGGGCCGTGGGGTCCTTGTGGTCACAGCCTTTTTTAAAAAAAAATCCATAACGGCTGGTTGACACTTCCCGTGACCCAAGAGCTGACTTTTACTTTGAGCAGAGATTAAGTATTGCCATTCAACGTGGCAATGCCGCCAGTCTCTTGGGCACATTACCAGCTGACAGCGTTGAGGACGATTTTTTTCATGCTATTTTAGTTTGTTTAGTGTATTTGTTAATTTTTGGTTATTTATTAATTAAACACCAATTGTGCGCAAAAAGGAGTGGTTCCTGCTTACATAAAAATAATTGATCGAGAATTTCTTGTGATCAAAAATACGCATTCTTAACAGAATCGACATGCTCATTCAAGTGCTTTTAATGTTGGGGGTTCATTTCTGTAAAGTCGTACAAGTCTATGGTTTTAGCTCAACCTGGGCTGTGAAGAATGGAAGAGAACCTTCGTGGGGACTGTACACAGTTTCGGGTACATGATCAGATTACTAGTAATGGGGCCACTAGCAGACAAGTAAGATACAGTGTTTGTTTCACAGAGGACAAAGTACCTTCATCATCATCCTCATCATCATAACAACCGAAAGACGTCCATTGCTGGACATAGGCCTCCCCCAAAGGGAGGGCGTTTGCCATAATCGCCACACTTGGTAGGCGGGTTGGCGATCGCAGTGTATGGTGATGCGTTTTACAGAAAACGCTGCTGCCCGTTCTCTGGTGAGTCCCTTAGTCGCCTCTTACGACACCGACGGGAAGTGATGGGATGGTATCAATCACAAGGTCATGTCACAATAAATAAATAGGTATTAAATATTACTAACACTAGTTTAGTTTACTATGGGGACGGGCTGCAGACATTGAGGCTATTTTTATTCTGCAGAAAAGAGCCATCAAAGCGATATACAATCTCCGCCGGCGCGATTCTCTAAGGGAACTGTTTAAGAATGTTAACATCATGACGGTACCTTGTCAATACATTTACGAAAACATCATGTATGTCAGAAAGAATTTACATCTCTTTAGTAAAAGAGGCGACAGACATAATTATGGTACTAGAAATAGGGATCAATTAGTTCAACCAGGTTTCAGACTGGCTAAAGTTGCCCCATCTTTTATGGGGTACTGTTTAAAATGTTATAATAAGATACCTCCCCATATATTAGAACTTAATGAGACAAAATTTAAATCTTGTATTAAACGCACACTATGCAGGCAAGCATATTATAAGTTGGGGGATTATATTGAAGATAAAAATGCTTGGCTGAATGCTGGTCCGGCTCCACAGCCACTAGGGCGCACAAAATAATCTGTTAGCATTTGGAAACATTGTTGGACCGGCTGAAGATTGTAAAAAAAAAACAATATTTGCATTGTATAGACTCAATTTTATTTAGCAATGTATAATTTCATCCATTTTAACGGCACATGTGTGAGTACTGTGTACCTTAAACTTAAGCTATAGCTACCAGTTTTAGGTTTGTTTTTGACTTGAATGTACCCTGGCGGTTGGGAGTGTCATGCTCACACAAAAGTCTGGCTGATGGTGGCATATGCGTTGGATCATTTGGCTCCCTTCAAAATGGTTGAGCCGAATGGTGCTAGCGCATGCGTCATGTTCGTGAACGGGCGCTGTCAGTTGGGACTGGTCATTTCTCAGTTGCCATGGTTTATTTTAAATATTTCTTTGAATTGTTCCTTTTTTTCCCGGACGCTTTTATCCTGCTCGTCTTTTACATCGTTCTCACATGTTTGTATAATTTCAACTTGATGTAAACAAAAATTTGTAACAATTTATTGTTTTTAAAAAGAGTGTCCGTGGAGTTTCTTGCACGTTCTTCTCCATAGAGATCTACGCTTTGGAACGTGCAAATAGCTTCATCTTGTTGGACTGACCGACCTTGACAATTCAAAAGTGCCTGTAATTGGTTTATTTGAAATATACGATTTGATTTGATTTGATTTGTTTATAAGTTTACATTGTTAATAACAAATTATGGAAGAGATTCTGAAAATAAATGTTTGTTATTATTCTTTTACGGCACCATACGGCATCGGCCGACATCATACGGCGAAAGTCACCTTAACGTTACAAAAAAAAACTGGCCAAGTGCGAGTCGGACTCGCGTGCAAAGGGTTCCGACCGAATTTTATTTATTCTAACATGTTATTTTAACACTACAGACTTCTAATAGGTTTTCCTGTAATCTTCAGGTAAAGATCTATTATCTCCATTATTTTTCAAAATTTTAGGCTCAGTAGTGTCGGAGATAAGTGGGGGGAATGGTAATTTTTCGTCTAATTTCTTGAATAATTTCTAAAACATTTATTTTAAAATTATGAAAAAAATATAATTAAAACCCTCACAGTAAGTCCTTTCATTTGATAAATCACACATGACAATATTGTTCAAAAAACTTTTTTTTTTAATTTTCTAGTTTGACCTCCAAAAGTGACCCCCATGCTAAAAAATAATAATTTACGTAACGCGTCCGTGTTTGGGTTACAGAAGTCCATATGTGTACCAAATTTCAACAGAATCGGTCCAGTGGATCCGGAGAAAACTGGCTGTGACAGACGGACAGACAGACACCCGAGTGATCCTATAAGGTTTCCTTTTTTTTCGGAACCCTAAAAACACAAAGTTATTTATTTATTATATACTTTATTGTACACCTCATAATTGTTTTTTTTTTTTCATTATTCTAGGATCGATAGAAAGAAACTGGTAATAATAACAGGACTAACGTCAGCATTCATGGGCCTTGGAATGTATGTAGCCCTGGAGCTCATTGAGGGCCTGTTCGGGGATACGTATTCTTCTACGTTTATGTTAGGTGAGTGACAATTATTCTATTACTTTATTTTTATTACTAGCACTTTGCCCGCGACTTCGTTCGCGCGTTTAGTTGGTACTCCACGAACTTCATCTCCCCTCTACCCTCTTAAAGTGTAATATGTAAATTGCTTATTAATAGGCTAAACATAGGGCAGTCTGCTCAAACAGCAACATTTTTCTTTGAGTATTTTTATACACGTCGTAATTTTCGAACGAAAGGTCCGATTTGTATAATTTAAAGTGTAATTTACATGTACATAATCAACCTTAATTATTAAATAATTTAAATAGATTAGGATTAATATCATGATACTAAAATCAACACTATTCCATTTCAACCGGGTTTTAATTGAATAATTTGAATAAAAAGCGGTCATTGTGACTAAACCATAACAGTTAGATGTATACCCTTGTAGATTTTTTTGTAGATACTGATATCTTCTATAAAATTGTAGTATATCGCTTTGCTCTATTGTCAATAGTTTCCGCAGCGTACGCGATATAAGGATCTTTTATAGTATTTTTTTCACACCTTGGGTTTCATTATCGAAGTTTTCATACGGATCCCTAACTTTTTTTAAATATTCTATAGCCTATGTTTATCAGGGATAATGTAGAATTCTAATGATTTTCTTAAATCGATCCAGTAGTTTTGGAGACTATTCAATTTAAATAAACAAACACACAAATTTTTCCTCTTTATAATATTACTAGCTTCTGCCAGCGGCTTCGCCCGCGTGGTCGCTAGGGAACATACTCCCGGGATAAAAAGTAGCCTATGTCCTTTCTCAGGCTCTAGACTATCTCTGTACCAAATTTTATTTAAATCGGCTCAGTAGTTTTGGCGTGAAAGCGCGACAGACAGACAGACAGAGTTACTTTCGTATTTATAACATTAGTTAGGATATTATATATATACAGTGTAGTGATAGACCAATATTTTGCCAAACAATGAAAAGACAAAGTAAGTGTAGTAACCGACACGAGTCGTGAGCACAGATGAATGCAGCAGGGTGATCTCACCAATGTACGGTGGGCGAACGAAACTTGCAAGCGCAATAGTCGATGAGCGTTGACTGACGAACCAATAACGTGAAGCTTCAGAGCTGTCGTCGTCAAACCGACCAATGGAGAGCGTGCTCACGATTCATGCCGTTTATTATACCAATTCTTTAAAGTATATGAAGAACAAATTGCCGTGTTTGTTAGTAGAGAATTATTATCTCATCTACATTCAAAAACCTTAAGAAAGCTGAACATATTTACTGCTTCAAAAAAACAGTACTTATTTATTTATAGAAAATTCTCTTACAATCTTCAAAAATTCAAACTTAATATGACAACGTCATAAATATTGAAACACACTTCAAAAAGCGAGCGCTCTAAGTCTCAAGATTTATGTATTCTCTTCAAAGAAAATGACAATGTCTTAAAACTAATGAAAAACAACTTTCCAGGTGTTGAAATGGTAACAAAGGAGAATCGCGTCTCATTCATCACGCTAATGACAGCAAGCACTTCTGTAGCAGGAATATTGATTGCCTTCATAGCCTGGGCACAACCCTACTGGAGAAATTTCCTCAGAGCCATTTATGCACCATCGTTACTATTTTTAGGGTTCCGAAAAAAAAAGGAACCCTTAAGGATCACTCGGGTGTCTGCCTGTCTGTGCGTCTGTCACAGCCAGTTTTCTCCGGATCCACTGGACCGATTCTGTTGAAATTTGGTACACATATGAATTTCGATGACCTAAACACGGACGCGTTACGTAAATTTTTAGTATGGGGTCACTTTTGGGATCAAACTAGAAAATTAAAAAAAATGTTTTGGGAACAATATCGTGTGACATACCAAATGATAGGGCTTACCTACTGTGAGGGTTTTAATTATATTTTATTCATAATTTTAAAATAAATGATTTAGAAGTTATTCAAGAAATTAGACGAAAAATGACCATTCTCCCCCGTTATCTCCGAAACTATTGAGCCTAAAATTTTGAAAAAAAAATGGAGATAATTAGAAGTCTAACATGTAAAAAAAATTAAATTCGTTCGGAACCCTTTGCACGCGAGTCCGACTCGCACTTGGCCAGTTTTTATTATTATTCGCCTTTTCACTAGATGAAAGTCTCAGATGGCTATTAATCACAGGAAAAAGACAAAAAGCTAATGATATCTATAATAAAAAATGCAGCAAATACAAAGAATATTGATTTGAGTAACATTGATTTAGATGATATAGAATACGAAAAAGGAGGTAACGAAACAAATTGGATTGTCCTTGTCAAAATGACCGTTGGTTCGAGAAAGTTGGTCCTTCGATTCGTGGCGTGTGTTTGCATGTGGATCACAGGACTCTTCAACAAGTACACTTTGTTGATAAACTCAGTCGAGTTGGAAGGGAATAAGTATATTAACTTTGCTTTGGCGACGTTCGTGGAACTTCCGGTTAGTTTCGCGATAAGATTCTTGGGGGCTACTCTCTAACGAAATCCGTAGTTTCGGGCTTAGTTGCGGGCGGGCGTATTCTACTCCGTATCACCTAACCACTGAGAACTAATGATAACACGATTTGACAGTTACTGTGAAATCGTGTTGTCATTCATTCTCAGTTAGGGTTCGGGACTAATCGTAAGTCTGTAGGTGATACGGAGTAGAATACGCCCGCCCGCAACTAAGCCCGAAACTACGGATTTCGTTAGAGAGTAGCCCCCCTTGTTGAAGAGGTTCAGAAGGAGGATTCCGTTGATATTTTCTTTTCTGCTGACTGTAGTGTTTTGTGTTGGACAGTCGTTTGTGCCTAAAGGTATATTTTCTGCTTTTTTAATTGTTAATAACTTGGCTATATGTTGTTTTTTAAACTATTGCGCAACAAACGGACTGTTACGTTGAAATGTTCATTACTATGTTTTTGTACTATCTTTTATTGTTTATTTTGTTCATTATTGAATTTCCTTCTTTTTCATGTCATTATTGCTTTAGTGTACTGTGATACATCCTCCATGGATGCATCACCCTCCATGGATGAATTGACTTGTTGAGAAATGCCTTGGAGGATTTAATTAAAAAGATAGTTTATAATTTAGAATAGGTTCAAATAATGAAATCAATATGTGATTTGTTTTTGGTGAAGAACTGTAAAAGCTTTCTTTGGAGCATGAGCTCAATATAATTATCCTTTAAATCCAATCAGTATTTTCTTGACTGTCGATCCCTGGCGCTGCTGAGGTTCTAGCCTGCAGCGTCACAGTACCGCGCTGAATTAAATAAAAATCTAAGTGTTTGTTCAACTTTCTTCTAAAAGTAACGTGAGATTCTTTCTCAGTGATACATATATTTTATTTTTAGTACGTAAAGTATTTTTCTTACAGATCACATCGTCCTATCAATATCTCTATTCCTGGTTCCGTGCGGGAATCGAACCCGCGACACGCAGCGCAGCAGTCAATCGCTCAACCACTGCGCCAACCGTGCCGTCTTATTATATTAAGAATATCTTATGTGAAGTGACGTGAATCAACGACGTTGGTGCCTACACTTATGTGGCGAAGTAAATATTGGGTGCAGCAAAACACAATATGTAAGAAGGTATAGTAGAATACGATTGACAACAACCTGAGAACTAATTATACCAATTTTAAAGCAACATTCGCCTTCGTGTCGCAGTCATGCAAAATGTCAAAATTCAGGGAAATTATCGGTGTTTTTGACAGATGCAGAGAAAATTAGTAAAATTATGACATACGTAAGGACATTCAAACTTATCTAGTAGGAATACGACATAAATTCCAATATGACAAATTGATTTCGTGGCATCCAAAGGGATTTTTAGACACGGCATTGGAGAGCGCGCTAAGGGTTCCCGCGACGGCATGCCGCGGCACGTCGCGGGATGTCTTGGTAGGCCGCCGGAGTCCCGTTCAATTTCGGCCAATCAAAGTTTTGCGATGTATTATGCTATTGTGCACTAATTATTTGGCGGCGTAGTAATCAGGAAGTTTTTTATTTTCATAAGTAGTCTAGATTTGTTATGCCCTTGAAGCATAAATGAGCACGTTCTAGCTACCTAAGCCATGCTACGTCATAACGACCTAGGCAACATATATTATGGTCTTGGACACAGCTAATCAGTAACGCATAATTTTATGCAATGTAGCTTTTATATTTATTTACACGTTCTAATTAGAACATGCCTTTACAGCAAATTATCTGAAAGACAAACTTCTATTTACCGTCGACAAACAATAAAATAAGTAAATTTAAGTCTATCTACTTGAGTTACGGTCGTGTTTAGTATGATAAGATTATTCTGCATGCAAATGCAATCTTGCAAACGTGCTCTTATTTCGTACTGCAGTGAAATTAACATCATTGTATCGAAGACTGTTTAACTGAACTGAAACATTAAACTAACTGTGATGTTTTTATTTAAGAGTGCTTGAAAATAAATTGGTAAGTACATTTATATATTTTTACTAATTATTTTAGAAGGCCAGAGATACACACGCAATATAAAAAACTGGCCAAGTGCGAGTCGGACTCGCGTGCAAAGGGTTCTGAACGAATTTAATTTATTTTAACATGTTATTTTAACACTACAGACTTCTAATAGGTTTTCCTGTTATCTTTAGGTAAAGATAACAGAAAAATAAGATAACAGAGAATTTTTAAATTATTGGTTTTGAAGTTAGAAAAAATGGAGATAATATCTCCATTTTTTCAAAATTTTGGGCTCAGTAGTTTCGGAGATAAGGGGGGGAAATGGTCAATTTTCGTCTAATTTCTTGAATAACTTCAAAACCAATAATTTTAAAATGATGAAAAAAATTCAAATAAAACCCTCACAGTAAGCCCTTTCATTTGATATGTCACATGATATTGTTAAAAAAAACTTTTTACATTTTCTAGTTTGACCCCCAAAAGCGACCCCATACTAAAAAAAAATAATTTACGTAACGCATCCGTATTTGGGTCATAGAAGTCCATATGTGTACCAAATTTCAACAGAATCGGTCCAGTGCATCCGGAGAAAACTGGCTGTGACAGACGGACAGACAGACAGACACCGGAGAGATCCTATAAGGGTTCCGTCTTTTTTTCGGAACCCTAAAAAGGTTCGGAAGGAGACTAGGAACGCCTTTTCCCAGCAGTGGGACACACATTAGGCTAGTAAAAGAAGGTTAAAAAGTATTTTGAATTCAAGTCTTAAAATTTTATGTTAAAAAAGGTACATTAAGAGGACTCTAGTCGGTAACTCTTGGGCCTTTCTCCATTCGCAAAACGCAACTTTTTCCAAACGCATTCCACTGTTTTCTTCGTGGTTAATGCTGCCAGAGCAATGTTTTTTTTTCCAAAAAATCTAGATCAAATTAGAATACGTGCTCTATCATTTTCTTTTTTCCAAAACGTAATTACTTAAAGAATTATGACAGTCCAAAAACCCGTAAAAACAGCCCGTTTTTACCGCCATGTTCAGACAAATTTGATAAGTCTTTAACAAAATAGAAGCATAGATATAGTCTTCCTCTAAATTTTGATATATAATTTAATAGATCAGTCCAGTTTTGAAGAAGAAAACAGCGGAATACAAAACGTCGTATGGTCAAGGTTTTTATAGGTAAAATCAGCCTCTACTGCAGTTGTCGCTTTCGCACTTTACTTGATAGGGCGCAGCGCGACGGCATCGGCAATAGTTTCTTCAAATTCCTCGGGACTAGAAACCTTAACGCACACGGGTCCTAGCATTATGCTGAGCGATGGCCGTTTTGCGCGAATGTGACGCATATCTTCCCAACTGTTATAAAATTGTAATTTTGTTTTATTTAATTTTAATTTTTTTGGTATGCGTCATGCTTGGCGCAAATAAACGCTTTTTTATTTCTTTCTTTCTTTCTTAACTTAATCATCTGAATATTTTTACAGAAATGATCGAAGGCAAAGAAATATTTTTAGAGACAAAGGAGCCACAAACTGAAGCAAACGACGATGTAGTATTAGAGAAGATACTATCCAAATTTCGCCCCCTGGGGCCATATTACTTGCGATTTATGCCCTTCTTAATATTCGCCTGTATGAGCAACGCCTTATACTGCATGAACTACGTTTTTGCTGTAGTTATTGTGGATTACAGGTAATTTTTAGTATTATTTATCTTTAACCCGGCGTCATCGTTGTACGAAATTGTTACACAGATGTTAAGAGGTGGGTCAATATAACCCATATATGAAATGCACGACATTTTCATGTTTTATTGAATATATTCGTAATCTTTGTCATTATCAATAAATATAAAATTCTTCCGTTACTGACTGAATGAGTGACTGAGTGACTGACAGACAACGCACAGCCGAAACTACTGGTCGTAGAAAGCTGCAGTTTTGCGTGTAGCTTTCCTACACTCCGTAGGGGAGCACTAAGAGAGGATTTTCCGAAATTCCTACGGGAACGGGAAATAATGGGGTTTGCGCGTACGAAGTCGCAAGCAAAAGCTAGTAATGTATATTTACAATCTAATCTAAAGAATAAAAGAAAAAAAATATAAATCACAAAACGTTTATTTAAAATATTTAAACTTTTACTTAAACTCTCAAAAAATTAACAAAATTGAGATTTCTTGATGTTTCATCACCTTACTACACTAAAATATAGTCTTTTCATATATAGCACTTAAATTATACCTCAAAAACATAAGACAAAAAAATTAAAGAAACACCAACAAAAAAAAATCAGTATTAAAAAATCATACGTATATATATAGAGCGCGTGATAGAATGGGTGTAGAGTAAATAAAATAAAAATCTTTTTTACAAAAAATGTTACCGACTTCCAAAACAAAACACTACAAAGTATAAAATAACTTTAATTTCGGAAGTCGGTGTTTTTGGTTATTTCGTTTTTTGACACCGACTTCCGAAATTAAAGTTATTTTATACTTTGTAGTGTTTTGTTTTGGAAGTCGGTAACATTTTTTGTAAAAAAGTTTTTTTTTTTGGTACCTGCGTACCCATTCACAGCGTACCGGCGTGATGTTATGTTATGAAAATAAAATTAAGTGCTTTCGGTGTAAAGGTCTCGTCAATACGAATGAAATAAGCCTAAACACTTGGTAGTTCTTACATACCGATGTGGAGTTCCCTTGACTCTCTGTCGTCTCCATCATCAGGTCTGATCCAAACTTTCATTCTTTTGTAGTATCACCCGATATACACACGAATATCAAGTTTTTACCAAATGCGTGCCTACAATTTTCGAGAGTTGCCCTCGATTTCTCAGGGTTTTCATCATCAGATCCTGACGTGGTGGCAACGGGACCACACGGGAAGCACCAGCTTTCAAATAAAAAAAGAATCATGAAAATCGGTTCACCCAGTCGGTTAATTATGAGGTAACAAACATAAAAAAAAATACAGTCGAATTGATAACCTCCTCCATTTTTTGAAGTCGGTTAAAAACAGAACGTCTTTACACTACGGACTATTTAATCATACTGTAGAAAGAACAGGCTAGGTCACTAGTAGTCACTACTTTAATCTTAATTGTACATCTGTTAATAATACGCTGCTACACATAACTAAATCTAACTGTGGCCGTCACGCGCGTTTCGCTCCCAGCGTGGTCACTTCTCGCCTGATTACTTTTCGGAAACATTTAGAATACAGCGTTGGCTCCAGCTACTGAGAAGAATAGCAAAATCTCGCGCGTACGTAAAAAGATATTTGCGTTTTTAAACACACAGGATCATCCTTTTTTTTAACGGGGGAAATCCTCATGGATGTCCTCCGCCCTGGGACGGACGGAGGGGTTTCTCAGACTCTTACTGACTAAAACCACCCCGGTGTTCCATCTCTCACCTACGTCGGGGATCACGAGAACTTGCGATTTCCGTAATCCCCGGCTGGCTGGCGGCGGCCGCCTCTGCGGGCCGCCTCGGGTCAACGGGGGCAGTGAGGTGTTTGACTCGCCCCGTGACGTCAAAGATGGGCGCACGGGAACACCACGCGCCGCCACCTCAGGTTCGGATGAATGGGGGGCGACGGACATTCCCAAGTCCACCGTCCGTGGACCCAGTTAGGCGGGCCGGAAGAGGGCAGCGTATGTCCACCTCCGACGCCCGGTGCGCCTGCTGCGGGCCGGGAGAGAGGTCGAGATCTCCCTTTCCCTTTCCGCAGCTTCTTTCCGCGCGATAAGTATTTCGCAGAAGGAGACCACCGCGTCACACAGGATCATCCTGACCCAACCTTAAACACGCCGAGTTAATGAATTGCTATTTATTATGTACTATTATTAGGAGTGATATGAAAATAAAGGATATCAGTGATAGCACGGTGATAGCGTGATGGCTGACAGGACAGAATGGAGGGAAATTCTTTCGACCCCAAGTAACATGGGATAAGTGCAGATGAATGTTGATTTTCATTTCATAACTAAATGTGAATTTTGGTGTTTACCAAGTAATCACGAGACAGTTGGTTTTAAAGACGACACGGTTGGCGCAGTGGTTGAGCGATCGGCTGCTGCGCCGCGTGTCGTGGGTGCCGCGAATCGGGGCCTACGGATGTTGTTCCACCGTGTAAACGTACCGAAACACGATACAGGAGAAATTCCTAGTGTTGGGAAAAGTTAAAAAGAAATAATCAAGAGATTAGGTATTGAAGACCCAGTCTAATACTAAAAAATGTATATAACACGTAGAACAGTGGCATTAGTCCGAGTTTTTGAACGTTCTCGATCGCGATAGCGTTAACTTCAATTTGTATTGAAACTGAAAAAACGCTGTCTGACGACAATAACGGAAAACCTTTTTTTTCTAACAATTTGTCATAACTAAGTGAACATTTATGTTAACGCAATCGAATACGTTAAAAGACAGATTGCAACTGAGATGCGACGTTGCTTAAGGCTGCTCTCTCGAGAAATGCTTAAAAACAGCGTGCAGATGAAGCAACTTTTCGTCGGCATTTACTGAGAAATTACATCTTTAAAAAATAGGTAGAAATCTACATGATATGATACGTAAATTGGTTTAGCCAGAATTTATGTATCAGTATCACATAATAAGAAAAAAAATCACCAAGTCACCTCCAAATCCAAACCATTTTACTCCTTCATTTTATAACAAAAGTCTAAAAAAAATATCTACTGCTTTGCAATACAAACGAAATAATTTGGTTTTATTACTTTTTTTAAATATTTGTTTTTTTTATAATAAATTAAAAATGTGTAGTTAGCTCCGTTTATATGCACAAGGTCATGGGCATGTATACAAGCCTTAAAAATTCGAATTGGCTCTCTCCTTGAACACATTCTACAAATTATTTACGGATCAAAAATAACAATTCTACATGGCAGCATCGTCTGCTCATCCGCATTTTATCAATTCGCCCTACTTATTTACAGTTGAAAACATAATCAAGCACACAACAAAAACAAACACCAGCTTTTTTATTTTTAAGCAAATTCTTCAATTTAATTAGTTACCAGTGAATTTGCATAGTTATCAATGAGTTATTGAATAAGGAGTTCATCAAACTTCAAATTATTCTACCACGTTTATGCCAGAAAAAAACTGGCCAAGTGCGAGTCGGACTCGCGTGCAAAGGGTTCCGAACGAATTTTTTTTAACATGTTATTTTCAAAATTTTAGGCTCAGTAGTTTCGGAGATAAGGGGGTGGGAATTGTCATTTTTCGTCTAATTTCTTGAATAACTTCAAAACCATTTATTTTAAAATTATGAAAAAAAATATAATTAAAACCCTCACAGTAAGCCCTTTCATTTGATATGTCACACTATATTGTTCAAAAAACGTTTTTTTATTTTTTTTTAGTTTTACCCCCAAAAGTGACCCCCATACTAAATATTTAATAATTTACGTAACGCGTCCGTGTTTGGGTCACAGAAGGCCATATGTGTACCAAATTTCAACAGAATCGCTCCAGTGGATCCGGAGAAAACTAGCTGTGACAGACGGACAGACAGACCGACAAACAGACAGACACCCGAGTGATCCTTTATGGGTTCCGTATTTTGTAAAAAGTGTTAGATTATGTAATTTGTGCATTTAAAGAAATCGATTTGTATCCTTCTTGCAGCGTCTCCTAATATATAAAATTCTTCCGTTACTGACTGACAGACAAAACACAACCGAAACTACTGCAGCGGGTCTAAAATGGCCACTTTAGCAGAATCAGATCAGAAGCACATCACGCTACCCGTCACTGTCAAATTTTCCCAATCAACTTTGAACCTAATTTGTTAGCGATTAAGATTAAAATGAAATTTGACAGATTGTTGCGTGATTCATATCATGATTCTAATATGTTTCTCTTAAAGTGGCCTTTTTAGCCCCCCCTGGTCGTAAAAAGCTGAAATTTAGCATGTAGGTTCCTTGGGGAGTGTAGGGGAGCACTAAGAGAGGATTTTCCGAAATTCTTACGAGAACGGGAAAAAACGGAATATGCGCGTACGAAGTCGCGGGTAAAAGCTAGTTATTTTATAAATTAGACGGTTATCTTTTTGGAAGGGAAGAGAGAGAGTTTTATCTTGTTCGGAAAAACACAAAAGCGTAATACATGATAGACTAGGTAGCTTGGCATGAGTGAGACGACACTGGGTTGCGTGGTGTTACGCGAACAGATAGAGTAAGATAAGATATTCCAGTGCCTGCCGGGGTTGCGGGATTTGTTCGAGAGAGTCGCCGCGGCCCTGGAACGCAAAGGGCATTAGGAGGAACACGGATGGGTTTTAGTCAGTAAGAGTCTGACACTCCCTTCTGCTTCACCCAGAGCGGGAGGAGTCATTTGATGATTTCCCATCCTTAAAAAAAAAAGATAAGAATGAAAGCATGTTATATTTGATATAACATGCGTTACTGTGTTAAGTTATTCTTTATGTTTTGTTTGATCATACTTGACATTGTATTTCGTAATTCTGACATTGTATTTAATAATCCTGACATTGTATTTAAAAAATCCTGACATTGTATCTGATAGTAATTAACGTATTCCTTATCCTTATAATTTGCTCTAATAACATACTTAATTATCATTTGAAATATTTGTACGCTGGAAACAGCAGAATATAATGGACGTCTTATGTAGCTATAACACCTTGTAACAACAATATTCTAACAAATAAATTTATTATTATTATTTCGTTTATTTATTTTTTTAACATATAAATTATATTTTTAAATATTTCAATAAAAACATAAAAAAAAAACATTTAAAAATATAAAATAGTAGCCCACCGGTATCGGGAACAGGGTCCAAGCTACCGGCGGTCAGGGCTCCAGAGAGAGGACAATGCGAGCCGTGTCCAGAAGTACCGCTTTCTGAATCAAGCCCTTGATCCAGCTGCCTAACGAGAGCAATTATTATTATTAATGTGTGTAAAGCGAAAATGGCTACCAAAAAGTGATGTGAAACTTATGATGCGAAGATATGAGGAACTACATTTTTATGCAAGTGGGCGTGGCCATTATGGAGAGACTGCAATGACAAAGTTCCACGTGTCTCAAACGCCCTTTTACCCGACTGCCAAGGAAGGGTTATGTTTTCGCGCATATCTTGTTTCAACTCGCTTACACGAAAATATAATATTACATTACCTTTTGCCCGTGACTTCGTACGGTGCATATCCCGTTTTTCCCTGTTCCCATTGGAAATTCGGGAAACCCTATCTTAGTGCTCCCCTACGCTCGACAAGGAACATACATGTCAAATTTCAGCTTCCTACGACCAGTAGTTTCGGCTGTGCGTTGTCTGTCAGTCACACAATCAGGCAATAACGGAAGACTTTTATGTATTAGGATTAATTAGGATTTCATAAATAGTATGTAACAAATTATGGCGAGAAATTCCTCGTAAGTTTATTTTCGTAGGCCTATGTCGATTTTCATGGGGGATATTATAAATAGAATAAATTGAAAAGGTACCTGCCCCGCACACATGTTCGCACTAGTGCGACATACTCTTGATTGCGTGCCTAAAAGCGGTTGGTTAGGAACTAGTTGGCGAGCTTGTGTGTTGAAAATTGTTTTGAGTGTTGATGACGGAAAGATAGAAGACAAAAGAAACGATGTACAGATTCTGTGAAAAATATAGGTACGTAGAATAAAAGTGATAACTACTTAGATGACCATCAATCAGCTATATGGAAATAAACATGTTGTGTCAACCCCAAATAAATTATAATATGTAAAGGCAAGAGAATGATGATAATTGTTATCTCCCTTCTTATTTCCAGATGCAAATACCCAGAATGTGGGAACAGCACATCATGGGCACAATCAGCTACGAACCTGACTCACGACACGTGTCACAAGTACCAGCTGACAGATCATAACGGCACGTGTTCGCTGGACAGTTACAATGTGTTGAACGTAGAGAGATGTACGGAGTGGGTGTATGAAGAGCCGCAGAGCTTTGTGGCCGATGTAAGCACACTACTATATCTATATCTATATCTACATCTACATCTACATCTACATCTACATCTACATCTATATCTACATCTACATCTACATCTACATCTACATCTACATCTACATCTACATCTACATCTACATCTACATCTACATCTACATCTACATCTACATCTACATCTACATCTACATCTACATCTACATCTACATCTACATCTACATCTACATCTACATCTACATCTATATCTATATCTACATATATCTATACTACAACCACAGAGACCTATTAACTGCCTGGCTTAATGATTCGTGACGATCTATAAACTCCGGTTTGACAGCTGAGTAGACTGAGATAGAAGATCGCTGTTCCATTAAGTGCGAAAGAGATTTATTACATGCCTCTTTCATACTTAATAATAAAAGCAATATAGTTTCCTGCTGTCAAATCCGACTTCTTAGATTCATCATCATCATCATGTCAGCCAAAAGACGTCCACTGCTGGACATAGGCCTCCCCCAAGCGTCGCCACAACGACAGGTCCTGCGCGTCTTGCATCCATTCGCACCTCTTAGATTGATACGAAATAATAATCTAGGAGACGGTGGAACATCAACCTTCACCCACGTGTTAATTAGATTTCACATAATTTTTAACAAATTTTGTTGATTAATAAACATGCCTATGATAGCTGGCCAAGCGAAAATGGTTCATGGCTAGTTTTAATTAAATTAATTTTAATAAAAAAATGCTCGTAACCATTAAATTTAAATTCAAGCATGGAGAGGATGATTCATGGATACTTTTTTTAAATTAGACTTTCATCATGGCAATGTGACGTCGTAGTAAAGGGAGCTGGGGGGCAGTAATAGTAAACTTTTGCCCACCTATATCTTCAGGCATCCGGCTTATGGGTTCATTCTTTAGTTCCAGCTCGGCTGCCAAGACTGGAAACGAGCGCTGGTCGGAACGATCCACAGCTTTGGGTACATGCTCGGATTACTGCTACTGGGACCAATTTCTGATAAGTATGTTAATTATTTATTTTTATTCGTACCCAAAGTACCTAAAACCTATTAAATATTAATTAACTAGCTGACCCGCGCGGCTTCGCTCCCGTCAACTGGCTACTCTACCTACCGACCCTACCTACCTGCCTACCTACCCTACCTACATACTAATATTTTTTTTGTATTTTAATTCTTATTATGCTATTCCGGACGAAGGAATTAGTCTTCGTCCCGAATAAAACACAAAAACTATGAAAATCGGTCGAGCCGTTCTCGAGTTAGTTAGAATAATGTTCGAACAAACCCAACTTTGAGAATTTTGCTATATTGTGAAAGATTCGACCTTTTTCTAGAAGACATTTTTATATCAGCGAGACAGAAATAAAACGAAAAAAACTTTTTTACAAAAAATGTAACCGACTTCCAAAACAAAACACTACAAAGTATAAAATAACTTTAATTTCGGAAGTCGGTATTTTTAGTTTTTTCGCTTTTTGACACCGACTTCCGAAATTAAAGTTATTTTATACTTTGTAGTGTTTTGTTTTGGAAGTCGGTTACATTTTTTGTAAAAAAGTTTTTTATTTTTCACTTTTTAGTGGTACCTGCGTACCCATTCACAGCGTATCGGCGTGATGTTATGTTATGAAAATAAAACTTACTAAGTGCGGTGTAAAGGTCTCGTCAATACGAATGAAATAAGCCCAAACACTTAGTAGTTCCTACATACCGATGTGGAGTTCCCTTGACTCTCTGTCGTCTCCATCATCACGTCTGATCCAAACTTTCATTCTTTTGTAGTATCACCCGATATACACACGAATATCAAGTTTTTACCAAATACGTGCCTACAATTTTCGAGAGTTGCCCTCGATTTCTCAGGGTGGCAATGGGACCACACGGGAAGCACCAGCTTTCAAATAAAAAAAGAATCATGAAAATCGGTTCATCCAGTCGGTTTATATGAGGTAACAAACATAAAAAAAAAAAATACAGTCGAATTGATAACCTCCTCCTTTTTTTGAAGTCGGTTAATAAACTGAAGGAAGACGGACAGCGGTGGCTTATTAATAAATAGGGTTCCGTTAGCTACCTTGGTACGGAACCCTAAAAATCGACTTGGTTCGCACGAATCAAGATCGTACGCGAAGGCTTAAATAATAGGGTCCCATTAGCAACTTTGGCACGGAACCCTATAATTTGCCTTGCCTCGCAAATCGAACCGTCTGATACTTAGCACGAATTAAAAACTTAGTTGCGGGCAACCTGGGAGTCTTCAAGACAAAAGTGAATAGGTTGCTTCTAGGCAAACGTGCTCCATCTTCAACCTCATCATCGCTTACCATCAGGTGAGATAGTGGTCAAACGTATGCCTATCTATAGTAAAAAAAAAAACTACTCCGTATCACCTAACCACAGAGAACTAATGATAACTCGATTTGACAGTTACTGTGAAATCGTGTTGTCATTCATTCTTAGTTCGGGTTCGGGATTAATCGTAAGTATGTAGGTGATACGGAGTAGAATACGTCCGCAACTAAGCCCGAAACTACGGATTTTGGACTTAGAGAGTAGCCCCACCAAAATCGATCGCTCCCGTCACCGTGACCACCCTTGGTATGGTACCTTATTATTATTAGCCTTGTTTCTCAAATCGAACCGTTCGTTGCTTCGCTCTAAACGAAATCAATCGCGGAGGCCTTAGAAGTAGGGTCCTGTCATCAACTTTGGTACGGAACCCTACAGGCCTGATCCGCAAGTCGAACCGTCCAGTACTTCACAAAACTACTGAGTTCTAAATCAGTTAAGACTCTACGATAAAAGCACAACTCAGAGATTTAAGCAATTTTGGCCCCTATTCGTTTAAGACATTCCAGAGACCAAACCGAGATTCCTACGAGCAAGAGCACTGTCGTAGAGTGTTTAATAATCGTGTGAGGTCATTCTCCAGCGGAAAATCGTAACACCGCAATTCAGAAAAACGCGTCATCAGTGCAACGCCATCTATCGACCATGTAAACTGACAAAATATTTGGCAGCAGAAGACGTTAAATAAGAAGCCCGTATGTAACGATAAATAACGATAAGGTATTAAAATGTTTACTTTTATTTTGCTACGTCTACGTATTAAAAGTTTCACAAATAACTCAATGAATGTGTTTTGGTGTAACATTCATGCTTTCATGCATTTTTTGGTTCCTCAATAGATGGCGCTCTGACTGATCAGAACACAGTAGGAAGTTTCTTACTAAACTAAAAATTCTATATATTTTGATTTTGTGGATCGATTGTAACGATAAATAACGAAAAGGTATAAAAATGGTCACTTTTATTTTGCCACGTATTAAAAGTTTCACGAATAACACAACAATTTTGAATACTTTCGTGCATTTTATTTTTTCTCAATAGATGGCGCTCTGACTCATCAGAATACATTAGGAAGTTTCTTCCTAAACTTAAAAATTCAATATCTTTTGATTTTGTGGGTCGATTTTGATGAAATAAACGTTAAATGTTACTCGGGTTATCACTTAATATTTTTAGGTACTTAGATTTGCAATCCAATCTGTGGTTTATGCGTGATGCTCCCACAAACGCACAGACGAACAGACAAAAATTTAAAAAATTGCATTTTTGTGTTTTATACCTTTTTCCTGAGTTTTCTGTGTAATTTTCATGGAAAAATATTCAATGTACAGACACGGTTAGTCTACGATTTTATTATATGTATAGATTTGAATGTAGCAAAAACGGCTTTTGAGATAGTTAATATTCCAGTTGCTGGATTTTTTTTAAACTAAGTTTTAAACAAGTACCGTTTTTTTTAAGGGTTCTAGTACTTATACGGATAATATATCGTCAAAAAGGAAAACATATGGATACAGTTTATATCTTTCTTATTCAGTTTATGGAATATCTTTTAAATCGGTTCAATATTGGCGGAGGAAACAGGCGAGAGCCAGACCTCGAATTATGACTTTTTACATACGAAGCTTAAGTCTTTCCGCCCTAAGAGTTATTGCGTTTATTCTGTTACACGTTTTATTACTCTCTCATTTCGCTAGACCTATTTGAATTGGATTTTTCTTAATAGTTACTGGTTACTACTACTCTGTCATCTCTGAAAATACTGGATCAGAATAAAATGATGTATATGTCGGAAATAAGTCAGTCAATAGAACAATCGGGACACCAACGCCATCTAGTGGCGTTCGACGGAGTCTAGGACGGTGTGCTCGACACAGGCTGAGCTCAGTCTACTAGTGGCGGTCGAGCAGTGCAGACGTGCCCCTGTCTAGAAACCGCCGCGTGTTCCGAATATTTGTTCAGTGTGCCTATTGTGTGAGAATATTGTAAGTGAAACTTTCGAGTGTAAATAATAATTTGATTTAAAAGCAACCGGTGTTTCAATTGCGCAATAACCAACACTTCCCAAAGTACGCCCACTGTGGTTCCAATATCCTGGCTGATGTAACCTTGAGAGTTGTACCATCGCTGACATATATATATTTTTTAATAATAATTTTTACACACACAAACAAAGCGTGCAGAATCTAGATATTAAAATCCATTTAAAAAATATGGAGAACACAACACCAAAAAATATTTAGTCTAATTTATCCAATTCCAGAATAGGCCGAAAGAAACTGATAGTCTTCACAGGAGTGACAGGCGCCATCATGGGTCTCGCCAGAAGTGTGGTTTCGTCCTACTGGGCTTATGTGGGCTTTGAGCTCGTGGAGGCTCTGTTAGGAGATAGCTATTCGCCAAATTATATGTTAGGCAAGTATCACAAATTTATTACAGACCACTTTATCGAAAGCCAATCTTCTGCTGTATACGCATTAATATTATGACAAAGGGCTCTCATACCAATTATTTTTTATCCAAGTGGCTCATCATCATCCCTTGGCCAAAAAACGTCCACTGCTGGTCATAGGCGGCCTCCCCCAAGTATGGCTACATCGACTGGTTCCGTGCATCTCCCATAAAGCGGATTGTCGCGGTTTTCACCAAGACATTGGTCCTAAATGGCAAATAATATAAACCTTTAAATATGTTTCAGGTGTCGAAATGGTAGCCAAAGAGAACCGAGCCATCTTTGCACCCTTAATGATAGGATCCATGTCTATTGGAGGAATGATCATGGCTCTAGTCGCCTGGCTCATCCCATACTGGAGACACTTCTTAAGAGTCATCTACGCCCCAGCATTGATCTTCATCCTCTACGCGTTCTTCTTGGACGAAAGTGTTCGATGGCTGTTAATAAAAGGAAAGAAGAAAGAAGCTAAAAATATCCTGCGAAAAGCAGCGAAAATTAGCAACGTGTACGTTGAAGAAACGACGCTAGATAAAATTGCATGCGAAAAGACTGATTCTTGTCTAAACTTGATGTCTCTTCTAAAAATGACTATTACTTCAAGAACTTTACTGCTTAGGTTTTTAGCCTGTTCTTGCGCATGGATTACGGCGACTTTTAATAAATATGGTCTGTTAATAAACTCGGTATCTTTGGAAGGGAATAAGTATATGAATTATGCGTTGACGTCGTTCGCTGACCTGCCTGCCAGTTTACTGCTAATGTTCATCTTGATCAAGTTCAAGAGGAAAAAGCCGCTGATGTTTTCTTTTGTGCTGACTGGATCGTTTTGTGTCGTGCAGTCCTTTGTGCCGAAAGGTAAGTTGAACTTTAAATCTTATTCAACTTTACAAAATAAGGGTAACTTTTAGAGGCAAACGAAAAAACTTAATTGAACAGCAACTACAGTTCGAACGATCATCATCGTGAAATACATAGCAAATTGTCACGACCCTCGACAATCACCGGTGCACCTTGTGCGACTTCCAACGCTGCATCTTCCAGAACGCGGTCGCCACTCCAAAACCTTCTAACTACATCGAATATCTGTTCTGCAAGCAATATGCTCTGCCTACTTAAGTTCCGTACCGATAATCAAATCTAAGGCAATTTTCTGAAAGGCTCTTCCCCCATGAGCCTTTTCATGACCAACACCTAGAAATAGGATAGTTTATTTCACCAATCTGTATTTTTTCCAGGCTACCCCCTAATATCGACATCACTGTTCTTCGCGGGCAAGTTCTCGTCGGCCATAGCTTCGGGCACAGTGTACCTGTACACCACTGAGTTATTCCCCACTTACACCAGGAACACTATGCATGCATTATGCTCTTCTATCGGCAGGATTGGGTCTATACTCGCACCTCAAACTACTCTTTTGGTAAGTATGTTAAGAAAGGCTTATTTTTATTAGTGACATCAACGAAATGCGCCAAATACGTAAAGAGACACCTGAACCCTTATACTTATACTTTTAACTCCGCCGGCAACTATATTGCCTTACCTGTGATCGGGTATTTTAGGCGAGTCATATTAGGTCATACTCTAGATGATAGTTTCATAGGGTCGCCGTTTACGATATCGATTTAAGACAACTTTAATTTGGTAGTCTGTCTTATGAACCTAAAAAAAATACCGGTATAAAGCGAAGTATGAGCACAGTTTAAAGTAAGGCATCTCATTGTAAAGTTCTTTTGAAAAACCCAATAACAAAATTAGCTCGGCTACTGTCGTTTTGATCGATTACAGAACAGGTTTACATCGTCCTTAAATAAAAACAATAAGAAGAGCAGTTACTGAAAGAAAGAAAAAGAAAGAAAGAAAGAAAAAATGTTGCGTGTACTGCGTACGTATTGCTACCAATAAAGCTCGCTGCAAAAAATATCAGAACAAAAATACACGGAACCGTTTTTTTAATGATGTGAAATCATCAAATGACTCCTCCCGCTCTGGGCGGAGTAGAAGGGAGTGTCAGACTCTTACTGACTAAAACCCATCCGTGTTCCTCCTAATGTCCTTTGCGTTCCAGTGCCGCGGTAACTCTATCGAACTAATTCTGCAGCCCTGGCAGGCAAATGTTACACAGAACCTACTACTGCTTTAAATCCACCATTTAATTCAGCTTTCTTATTTTCAGCTACACTACTGGTCAGGATTCCCATCCATGATCATTGGATTCCTATCCCTGACGACAGCACTGATAGTGATGATGATGCCCGACACAGCAGAAGATGTACTACCGGACACGGTGCAGCAAGCCGAAGCACTTGGTACCAAACGTTTGAGAGATAAGGATAGAAGTGCTTCGAAGTCTTTGTTATAGTTTCTAAGAAGTGGGATGGTGATGGTAGTAAACGATCTCTTACCTCCAAATATGACGTAACAATGCCATCAAGATTGTAAGAGGGAGATAGAGCTAAGTATACAGGACGTACAAGTGGGATTAACCTAATTGTAAATGGTCCCAGGGTACCTAATGCCCTAGCTCTGCACTGTGTCCTCCTAAATATGAAATTATGTTTTCCTTTCTCTCCGCTATTATTTTCTAATTAATTTCGTTGCGAGATCCAAGACAGTTGATTTTTTTCTCCGGGACTGGAGCTTTATTGACTCGACATTTTTCTGGTGGTCACCACGGTTGATGTTGGCTCTCAAGAGCTGCAATGTTTGGAAAAAGAGCGGTTCCCAATATCAAAATACTAGCTGACCCGCGCAACTTCGTCTGCGTCTCATTTTTCATTGCTGCTCCGTTCCTTTTGATCTTAGCGTGATGAGCCTATAGCCTTCCTCGATAATTTGGCTATATAACACTGAAAGAATTTTTAAAATCGGACCAGTAGTTCCGGAGATTAGCGCGTTCAAGCAAACAAACAAACTCTTCAGCTTTATATATTAGTATAGATAGATACAGGACGAACAACACTAGCCCTTTTTCACAACAGATTCATTATAACATTGGCACGTCATATTAGGAGGGCTGTTCTTTCTAAGGTAGTTAAAGCATTGCAACTTTATGGATAGTGTTTAATTAATTTATCTGTATGAAAATCTTCGTATAGTGCGAGACGCAATGGAAGTGTAAAGGTTAATCCACAAATATCCGGGCCTTACCCGAGACGAGGACGAAAATGTCGAGGTCCGTTAGGAGTAGTGGCGCAGCTAGTCTCAAAGGGGGCCTGTATCAAACTTTTTTGGGGGGCCGTTTTTAGAGGTATTGCTTTTTTTTAGAGTTCCGAAAAAAAAACGGAGCCCTTATAGGATCACTCGGGTGTCTGTCTGTCCGTCTGTCACAGCCAGTTTTCTCCGGATCCACTGGATCGATTCTGTTGAAATTTGGTACACATATGGAATTCTGTGACCCAAACACGGACGCGTTACGTAAATCATAATTTTTTTTGTGTGTATATATGTACTGTGGGAGTCAAACTAGAAAATTAATAAAATAGTTTTCGAACAATATCGTGTTACATATCAAATCAAAGGGCTTACTGTGAGGGTTTTAATTATATTTTTTTCATAATGTTAAAATAAATGGTTTAGAAGTAATTCAAGACATTAGACGAAAAATGACCATTCCCCCCCCTTATCTCCAAAACTACCGAGCTTAATATTTTGAAAAAAAAATGGAGATATTAGATCTTTACCTAAAGATTATAGGAAAACCTATTTGAAGTCTGTAGTGTTAAAATAACATGTTAAAAAAATTAAATTCGTTCGGAACCCTTTGCACGCGAGTCCAAATCGCACTTGGCCAGTTTTTAACAATATCGACCCTACTAGCTAAAGATTGTCTTGGCAGGCCACGGCCACGGCCAGACCAGTAGTCCGGGGCGTCCCGTATCTTTGTAACGGCTGATACGGCGGTAACTACTACCCTGGTTAAGCGCACAAAACAATATAGATGCGTACATTTTATATGTGGTCGGACGTGTCAGAAAACGTTGTGACGGACCGGGCACGTCCCGAGCTCGGACCTGACAAGTGTGGATCAACTTTTATTGTGTCCAGAAGGGCTAAAAAGACCACTTTAGGAGAATCATATTATAATCATAATATTAATCACGCAAAAATCTGTCAAATTTCATTTTCATCTTTATCGCTAACGCATTAGGTTCAAGGTTGATTGGGAAAATTTGACAGTGACGGTCAGCGTGATGTGCTTTCTGATTCTGCTAACGTGGCCTTTTTAGACCCGCAGTATTGGCCGGTAGTATTGTTACTGGCCTCTCTGAATTCTGTATTATTTGGCTTGTTAATATCTAATAGTAATTTTGTTAATAGTAATAAATCATGTTGTACTATATCGTCGTTTTAATAATACCTTGAACTTGATATGACACTCGGTTAGCAAAATAGACAACCTTGCTGACGTTTCTTTATTATGACTGATACGTTCGCGATTTCGCAGTACCTATGTCTATTTCGTGTATTTTCAATACATCAACTGCCTCTATAACGTGTAACAACCTGTAACAGAATAAACGCAATACCTCTTAAGGGGTAATTGTACTCATCAACAACTTTCACTATGGTATCAACACTGAAATCGCGAAAAAAAATCAACTGTCCCATACATTTCTGTGCTCATAACGCGACAAAATGTACTGCACGGCAATTTTTTTTTTCGCGATTTCGGGATTGGTCCTATAGTATTTTTTTTTCATAATGATGAGTTCAATGACCTCTTAAGAGTTCTGTTACTGGTTGTATAGGCCTCTCGCACGTAAAATATCGATCTTCTTTAAAAGGACCATTCGAAGAATGCTGCATAAAATATTATTATGAGCTTGTTGAGCCCCACTGCAGGGCAAAGAGCTCCCTTTCTTCCTTCCACTTTTCTCTCCCCATTGCTACATTTCAATAACTGTTTATTTATTATTTATTTATTTAGTATACACTTTATTGTACACCAAAAGTATGAACAAAAAGGAAACTTAAAACTAAACACATCCAATGGGCGGCCTTATCGCATTCCGTGATCTCTTCCAGACAACCTGGAATGGACAGTATTTGCCAGGACATGATATGGGGCTGTCATTGGTGTGACAAAAACTAATTTAATTATAATATAACACTAGTGGACGTCACACAGTTTCACCCGCATAGTTCCCGTTCCCGTGGGAGTACGGGGATAAAATAGCCTATGTTACTCCCTGATAATGTAGCTATCCATTGCTGAAATAATTTTTCAAATTGGTCCAGCAGTTTCGGAGCCTATTCATTTCAAACAAACAAACAAACAAATCTTTCCTCTTCATAATATTAGTGTAGATAATAGATACACATATACATACGTAAAAGCTATATAATAGATACATAAATACATACATACCAAGTATACAAGTAGTGAAAATAACTGACGACTATCGATAATCACAGCGACAGGTAATGTTCTTTTACAAGCCTTTTAAATGCAGGTAACGACTGCGCTCGTGTTACTGGGACTGGCAATGCATTCCACAGACGAGCAGCCTGTACAGTAAAGGATTTATCCACGAAACTTGTTGAATGCATTGGCATTCTTAGACACAAGTTTAAGAGTCTAACTCGTCTCGCCATCTCATACTGGGTCTCCCGAATCGCCGGTTCCTGTTCGTCATCACATCGGTAGTTACTTTTGCCCAGTTCTGTTGCGACGTGCGTCAGATGTGGCCAGCCCAGTCCCACTTCAGATTGGCGGCTGTGTTGCCGTCTGCGATTTGTGTTTTGGAACGAAGTAAGTATCCTGTTCTTATTGCGGTCTTTGAGTTTGACTCCAAGAATACTTCGTTTTATTGCTGTGAAATGAAAAAACCTTAGTAAATGTTTCTACTTTTGTGTATGCATGTATGCAAAGGCACTTAAGTAACGGAATGTTTATAAGACTAAGTAGGTTAAGTAGATTGGCGTCACACAGCTGTTTTTTTTAAATTTATTCGACCTATTATGATTACCTTTACAAAGCGGTGAGGCATCATAAAGCTAATAAAGAAAAAATATTTGTACAGCCACAATATTTGTGGACATTGAAAACTCCAGGTGAATGAATTCTTGTTCGGAACAAATCTATGAAAGATGGAATTTTAATACTTAAGAATAAAATAAAATTATTTCGTACACTTTTTAAAAAGCGATATGTCTAGAAAGGGCAACAACTGACATCTAATGGATAAATGGGGAAGAAATAGCCATATTACAACGACCCAAAATAAAGTTCAAGAAGGTCCATGAGTGATGCCAATTATATCTTTTGATAGTAGCTGCCCCAAAGTTAGAGCGAACAGGCTTCTGGGTATGCTCGCTCCATCGTCGACTTTGTCTCTGTCATCTCTGACCTAGACTAGAGTCAAGAGCAAACCCATCACAAATAAAAAAAAAATTGTCATAAAATATTAAGTAAGCGGTATTTAAAACAACGAAAACATAAAAACCAGACAATGTTGAAACAGCTGACAAACGTGTGTAATTGACAACAGCAACCCTTCGTTCCACATGATTGATTTCAAAAATAAAAATTATGTCTTAATAAATACTAGAGGTTGACACGTAGGATTTTTTTCGAATATCGACATTATACTTAAACGGAAATGTTATGTTGATGAAATTGTTCCTGCGGCAACAGTAACAATACTTTGTACTAATGTCGAAGTCAAATCATTTAAACTACACTTTTGAATCATTGATACCTATATAAAAACCCAAGATACACACTCAGCATCTCAAAAACGTCCACAAAAAAAAACGCACAATGTATAATTGTGCGCTAGTTTCAAACAGTCCCGCATCGCTCGCCATACTGCACTGCTTTGTAAAAACAACCTTAAGCGCTACGTATGAGGTTGAATTTGCAATACAAAATTGTGGATCACTCGCCATACTGCACTGCTTTGTAAAAACAACTTTAAGCGATCCGTGTGAGGATGAATTTGCAAAACAAAATTGCAAATCACTCGCCATACTGCACTGCTTTGTAAAAACAACTTTAAGCAATCCATGTAAGGTTGAATTTGCAAAAAAAAATTGTTTATAGTATAACTACACACAACTCACACATGACCCTTGATACATGTCAGTTTTTGACGACAATTTCGAGTGTTGCATTTGTTCGAGACTGTGCATCTTGGGTTTTTTTATATCAATGTTTTGAATGTCAAAAATTACAGTTAAATAATAATGAAAAAGTTACTCTACTTGTAAATTATCTATAATAGAGTCAAGAGCAAACCCATCAAAAAAAAAACTTATCTATAATGAGGAACACCAGCAGCTATGTGGACCAACAATCTCTGAAGACGGTGGATCGGGTGTTGAGATTGAGACCCAGCTTACTGAGGCTTATGGCCAGCCTCAGTTAATTGAAGTATTCTCAGCCAAGTATTATTAGAAGAAAACAATTCGCGCTAATAATAGAAAAACACAAAAAAAGTTCATAAGCTATTTATAATGACTTGACACATGTTCGCCAAATAAATTATCTTTATTTTATCTTTTCATACCAGTACCCAGTCCAGTGGCAGAACACACAAGATTCCTCAAATAACTAGTGACCAATGTTTAATGTATAACCATCGAGCACTTAGGAATAAGTATGAGAGCCACTCAAGCTGAAGGCTACATTCGCTTATTATTTAGCCTACGTATAACGACAACACACAACGTACTCTATTCAATGAAGCAGTAGACTTAAAAAACAATAAAATGAGTTAGTACAACACTGCTCGCGGTAAAAATAACATCGGTAATTGTTACTGCAATTATGAGAGGAGATAAAGAAGAAACGAAAACAGAAGATCATGGAGAAGATGTAACAGTAAAAGTTGAAGATGGAGAGAGAGTAAATGTAGTGAACAAGCCAGGAGAAGAAAAGAAAATGGAATCTTTCAAGAAAGTTGCTGTAATGGATACAAAAAAAGAAGTGACGGATTTGGAAAGTGTTTTGCGAGAATTAAAAATATATGGACTTTATCATTTAAAATTTATGTTGTTGTTAGGAATGCTAGCTTTTGGCAGTATGTGGCATAGTGCTAATTATGTGTTTGCAGTTGAAAACGTTGGTTACAGGTGAGTCTAATTAATATTTTGTTTACTTCAAATTGAAAACTCTTGCTAACCGTGACTTTACACGACCCTGTTTGGTTTCAAAATTGCTGACATAGTCATTATGCATATACGACGTGTAACAAAATTATGATCAATTTTTGAAATTAGGAAAATACCTGTTGTTCAGTTGATTTTGTCGAGTTATGCGCACATTAATGTTTGGGTCAATCAATTTTTTATAAGTAAGTATGTTGAAACACACATAGCGCTTATGCTAAGGCACTTGTCTCGCCGCCGGCGAGGAAAGCGATTAACTATCGACTATTTGCTCGCTGAGGAAAGGGACAAAAGATATAGATCTCGTGTGAGTAAAAGAGACACATACATTCATAGTAGATAGCTGACTGTCCACATTGCCGGCGAGCGGCTCTTACCTCTAGTTGATTGGAGCAACAAGAGCTATCAAAGATTGTACTCGCTCAGCGACACTCGCTCGGCGATGCTCGCTTGGCGGTCAGAACTCACCAAACAGCTGTAATTTCTACCTTTAGTGCGGCCCGGAGCGAGTATTGCGAATAAAATCCCGTCACACACAAGCAATCGCTGAAAGTCGAGCGTCAAAACTATCGAAACTTTTCACTCGCTACTCGCTGCTCGCCGGCGATGAGACAAGTGCCTTAGTCCCAACGCGCGCATATGCTCGACGTCGAGCAAAAATTTAGCCACGTGAATCTTTCTCTTCGAACATTTTGGTTCGTTTTCGAGCTATATCTCCTAATTTATAATTACAACGGTCTATACGTTCGATCTCGCTAAAATTATCGTAAAAACATCGAGCATGTACGCACGGGTGGACTTAGCAATATATTAAAACCCTATCAAGGCAATAAAATCGCGAATGCTTACACTAAAAGTGGATTTTATTATCAAACTTAGCGTCCACTGTTTTGGAATAGCGTTAAGTAATTTTAATTAATAACATAACATCAGGCAGAGGTGTACCTATAGTGCACTCACATTTTATACCAGTTTTATATGAAACTAGCTTTTGCCAGCGCATTCGCCCTCTTAAATGTTGAAAATCATCCCAAGGGAACATACCCCCGGCATGAAAAGTAGCCTATGTGCTATTCCAGACTGACAGATTATAATCTATCTCTATGCCAAACTTCATCCAGATCGCTTCAGCCTTTCTGGCGTGATATGGGCGTGATTGAGGAACAAACATCCAACTTCCGCATTTATATTTTAGGCAAAAATAAAAATAAAGGCATAAAGCTGTCCTG
Source organism: Lacanobia wlatinum (assembly GCA_947578705.1). Lineage (NCBI taxonomy): Eukaryota > Metazoa > Arthropoda > Insecta > Lepidoptera > Noctuidae > Lacanobia > Lacanobia wlatinum. The sequence continues at coordinate 5,600,641 of OX388032.1, forward strand.
AATCGACTTCCATCGTGATCCTATACGATCTCTAGTCATGAAAAACGGTTCATAATTTAATATGCGGGTATCTACCAAGATATATTAGGGAAAGGCCAATGTACAGTCAACAAAGAATAGAATAGAATACTCTTTATTATGTACACCATTATAAGTACACAAAGCACAAAGCTATTGGGTATGCAGGCACTTATTGTACAACACACTCGTAAGTATGTATAAAGCTTAAAAAATTATAATGCACACTTATGAAATAAACATTGGCAGTGCTGTGGAAATATAATATTTTTGCCTGTTTACCGAATAGTTTGTTGACTGTACTTTATTGCAAGTTTATCTGGAGTTTACCATAGTAGTAAAATAAGACAAGCATTTGCCATAAAGCGGGCACGGAACAAAATCCGCTAATTAAAAATTCCTGATAAAAAAATTACGTTGTGCCCTTATCGGAAATCGATTCCTCGAGCACTAGACCATCCGAGACCAAAGCAGATTGTAATTCAGTATCTACTCCTCCTCTAGTTTAAGAGAAAACGCGGGTGGAGAGACTTTGTGGTTGTCTATTGTTTACCCGAATTTACCATAGTCATCATTTTCCCGAATTTCATTTAACCGAATTTCATTTGCCCGAATGTTTTGTTTGCCCTAAAAGACATATGACTGTTAATTGCCCGAAACTTAGATACCATAAGATACGAGTGCCATACGTATTGTTTTTCATATTTTTAAGTGCCATAATAATTATCAAACAATATTTAAACGCCATAATGATTATTAGACATAACATTTAAATTCTGTGTGGTTTATAAAAAAATTACCACGAAGGGGATGGCGCCATCCCCTTCTAACCTAACCTATCCGAGTCGGAGTGCCCTAAAGTCCCGATTGCATCCAGTTTCTCCTGATAAAACAACCGTTACATACCCCATGTCGATGGCAAATGATGTTATGGCATGTGATAATTATGGCATGTGATAATTAGGGCATGTGATAATTAGGGCATCTGATAATTAGGGCTTACAATGATTATGACAAATGATGTTATGGTAAGTGAATTTATGGGAAACAAAGCTTCTAGCACGTGACTAATATAGCAAATAAGAGTAGGGCAATTGAATATTACGTCCTATAATATTATGGCTGTTGACTATTATGGCAAATGATATTAGGGTAAATAAAATTCGGGCAAACAGCGGTATACCAGACTTTGTATACAATAAGTCACCATTATTTATTTCTCGCCTGTTTCCTCCTCCAATATTAGACCGATTTAAAATATATTTCATAAACTGAATAATAAGAATATGTACTGTGTCCTTATGTTTCCTTTTTTGGTGAGATATTAACCGTATAAGCACTAGAATCCTCAAAAAATGCTCAAAATTGTCCGATAAACCGCTGTCAACAGTGCACAAATTTGGCAACTTTTGATGAAAAAAGAAAAACATAGGGACACAGTATCCATCCTTTTTATTCATTTTGTGAAATATATTTTAAATCGGTCCAATATTGGAGGAGAAAACAGTCGAGAGCCAAACCTCGAAATATGACTTTTTACATACAAAGTATATCCGCCTGCATTTCCTCTTAAATTCTCGTCTATATCTCTTTCAGGTGTAAGTACCTGAATTGCGGTTACACAGAGCTAGCAAAATTCAACTTGAACTCAAGTTTTGATTACAAGTGTCACAAATATAAACTGTATGATGACAATGATACTTGTGATGAAACCAATTTTGATGTATCAAATGCTACTAACTGCGATGAATGGGTTTATGATAGACCTGACAGCTTCGTCGCTGAGGTAAGTGTACCTTTTTCTATATAGTCAGAATATGTGTATGAAAAAAAAAACTGGCCAAGTGCGAGTCGGACTCGCGTGCAAAGGGTTCCGAACAAATTTAATTTTTTTAACATCGTATTTGGACACTACAGACTTCTTAAGGTTTTCGACTTTTACACTTTTTTTCAAAATTTTAGGCTCAGTAGTTACGGAGATAAGGGGGGGAATGGTCATTTTTCTTGAATAACTTCCAAACCATGTATTTTAAAATTATGAAAAAATATAATTAAAACCCTCACAGTAAGCCCTTTCATTTGATATGTCACACAATATTGTTTAAAAAACTTTTTTTTTAAATTTTCTAGTTTGACCCCCAAAAGTGACCCCCATCCTAAAAATTTAATGATTTACGTAACGCGTTCGTGTTTGGGTCATATAATTCCATATGTGCACCAAATTTCAACAGAATCAGTCTAGTGGATCCGGAGAAAACTGGCTGTGACAGACGGACAGACAGACACTCGAATGATCCTATAAGGGTTCCGTTTTTTTTCCGAACCCTAAAAACAACAATGGTACTTGTGATGAAACCAATTTCGACGTTTCGATGAATGAGTCTATGATAGACCTGACAGCTTCGTTGCTGAGGTAAGTGTACTGTTTTCTATATAGTCAGAACATATGTATGAACAAAAACGGAACCATTATATTGTTGTTGACTCTTAAATTTTGAAAATAAAAATACCGATAAGCATTTATATATAAAAAACCCAAGATACACACTCAGCATCTCAAAAACAAGCGCAATTTGTATAATTGTGCGCAAGTTTCAAACAGTCTTGCATCGCTCGCCATATTGCACTGCTTTGTAAAAACAACTTTAAGCGATCCGTGTAAGGTTGAATTTGCAAAAAATATTGTTTATGGTATAACTACACACAACTCACACATGACACTTGATACATGTCAGTTTTTGACGACAGTTTCGAATGTTGCATTTGTTCGAGAACATCTTGGGTTTTTTTATATATCAATGCCGATAAGTAATTAATAGTTCTTTACTTACAGATTACAGAAAAACCTATATGAAGACTGTAATTTCAAACAAACATATTAAGAACTGGCCAAGTGCGAGTCGAACTCCCACACGAAGCGATCCGTATCATTAACCGATAAAAACACGTGTCTTGTGTACGAGTCCCCTTTAATTTTAAATTTAATTTGTTTTTTTTTTATTTTTTTTTATAGCGACATCAGAAATACACATTCTATGATTGAAATCTACCGGTTCTTGAGATACAGCTCGCTGACAGACAGATGGATGGACGGATAGCAGAGGCTTACTATTAAGGTTCCGTTGGTATTCGATCGGGTACGGAACACGAAACATTCGTTCGGAACAGTGCGGATCAGTGCAGTCTGACCCACACTTGGCCAGTTTTTCCTTTGACGCGATTCGTACGAAGGAGGAAAATCTATACCATAATTCTTTGCGTTCTTGCTTCCGCACTACATAAGGAGGATGATACGGACTTTCCTCCTTCGTTCGACATTCGCCATGCTGCTGTGACCAATCCATTGGCCAAGCAAGCTATATTCGATCAAGGTCGTTTTAGTAAATCGGTCGTGTAGATAAACCAATACAGAATAGCCTTTAGTATCGGGCCTATTTTTGGCGTAGCGGAAGGGAGTGTCAGACTCTTACTGACTAAAACCCATTCGTGTTCCTCCTAATGCCCTTTACATTCCAGGGCCGCGGTGACACTTACGAACAAATTCCGCTACCCTGGCAGTTCCATAATCCAGGCAGAGTTTCGCGAACTAAGGAAGGAATCTGGAATTAACTGACAAGACTATTTTATTTTAAACTTCATGAAATCAAAAGGCATTTATTCAAACTAGGCTGAAAATCAGAACTTTTAACGTCAAAATTTACATGAAGACAGTCCCCCAAATTGCCCAGCCCACCGCCACTTCCTAGTGTTTTAGCTGGCAAGAAGAAGTGGCCAGCAAACTCCCCAACAACACAACTGTCTGTTAAGTTTAAAGAACTTGAATTTATGTAACATAATAATTCAACATTGTATGATAGATATCGAACATTAAATTAAATAAATGGATGGCACATGTCAGCTAGCACACTTTATTATCCCAACAATTAAATATGAAACAATGATAAAACTAATTACATATATAGGTAACTAGCTTCTGCCAGCGGCTTCGCCCGCGTGATTCCTAGGGAACATACTCCCGGGATAAAAAGTAGCCTATGTCCTTTCTCAGGCTCTAGACTATCTGTAAATCTGTTCAGTAGTTTTGGCGTGAAAGCGCGACATACAGACAGAGTTACTTTCGCATTTATAATATTAATTAATATATAATATATAAATATATATATATAGTATAATAGTATAATTATTATTGTAATAGTAAATATAGTAAAAGGTAAGGATTAGTAAGGATTAATTATGTAAACTCAAGCATACAATACTAATCAAAGAGAGAGAGATGAGATTTTGATGTTTGACAATGATCAACTTAAATCAATTTAACGAACAATAAATGAGTACAACCACTTTTGACATTATAATTGTCAAAAATAAAAGGCAGGTTTTGCAGCAGGATACAACATTGCTTCACTAGTAAGTATGAAACAGACATAAAAATAAATCTCTTTCGCACGTTGTGGTAAAGCAATCTTCCATCCCTCTCTACTCAGCTGTCAAATCGGACATATTAGATTTTGGTGACTTTATGAAGCCAACAGCCGGTCTATACCTGCAATGCGATTCAGAGCCGGTCGATTCTGTAAACATGTCGAAGTGAAGGCTTGGGTGAAGTGATCACGAAGTGAGCTGTCAATCGAAGTCATCAAGATGGAATGACAGCTCACTTAGTGATAACTTCACCCAAGTCTTCATTTCGACATGTTTAGAGGAAGGGGTGGTAATTTGGAACCCTACTTTGTTTCTTAAGTATTTTAGAAAAACTATTTAACTAATCATTTCGAAAAAATATTTTATATACTAAAAAACTTATTAACTTTTATATTAGGAACGAATTAACGAAATAAAACCACTCATTAAGGGAAATAATTTGCTTTATTGAAAAATTGAAAAAATTTATTGAAACCTTGAGCCCGAGCATTGGAAGTTCCTGTTGGTGATCGAATAGAAAGCTTATCTTTGTGGCGTAATAAGAAATGATCAAGCCAAGCTCGACCGGCTATGTTATTTCTAAACGAATGTTCGACATTATTTTTCACAGCCAACTGATAGGCCATTTTACGAACATCCTGACGGGTCAAGCCATAGAATTTACTTTCCATAACGAGAAGGTATGACACAAGGCTTTCTTCAAGGTGAGATGGCAGGACAGGTCTTCTTCCTATAGTAGTATTTACAACCTCATCGGGAGGCTGGTCACTGTGCACAAACCTTTGCAGAGTAGTTTTTGGAACATTATAAAGCTTGACCGCTTTTTTCAAACCCATTTTCTTTTCTCTTACTGCTTTTACAGCTTCAATCATATTATTCCTGGCCCAAGTTTTTCTTTTCGACTTCGGCTTTGGTGACAATTGAGTTCGACGCATGACTGGAATCAGGAAAAAAGTGATGTTAATGCACTGCGGGTAATTTGGAACCCGGTTCCATATTACCCGCACCTATGGGGTTCCAAATTCAAAACCTTACTATGTTATCAAATAATTAAGAAAACTAAAACTCGTTAAAACAAACCTTAAAACTTACCTGTGACAATTTGAACTTATGCGTAAAGTACTTCCCTTAACACCCACTGTATTAGTTTTAGACTAAAATAAAAACTTTTGACAATATAAACGAATAAAAGAAAAAACATTTGCCGGTGACATAAAATTTCAACTTTGAATGACAGGTTCAAACTCGATGCAAAACTGGCGCTAGTGGCAGTGAATACATTCTATGATACCAGTTCAACGTAATTGCATAGTTTTTTAACAGATGTCGCTGTCTGTTTCTGAGATATTAAGGGGTTCCAAATTAACAGCGGGTTCCAAATTACCACCCCTTCCCTCTACTATTTACATGTATTTTTTTCCGGACGCTTTTATCCTGCTCGTCTTTAACATCGTTGTCACGTATGTGTGTTTTTAACATGATGTAAACAAAACTTTGTAACAATTTACTATTTTTAAAAGAGTGTCCGTGGAGTTTCTTTCACGTTCTTCTCCATAGAGATCTACGCTTTGGAACGTGCAAATAGCTTCATCTTTTTGGACCGACCGACCTTGACAATTCAAAAGTGCCTGTAAATGGTTTACTTAATAGAATTGGAAACTCTGAGTTTGTTGAGGTTACAGAATCGACGGGCTGTAAACGTGTCGACGTGAAGGCTTGGGTGAAGTGAGCTGTCAATCACAGTAATCAAGATGAACTGACAGCTCACTTCGTGATCACTTCACCCCAAAGCTTCACTTCGACATGTTTACGAAATCGACAGGCTGACAACGTCTCACCGTGTAAACTTACATAGGTGGAGTAAGCGTGAAGTGATCATTCCATATTGTTTGTTGGATTGACAGCTCATTTCGTTATTGTTATTATTGTATTGTGTTGTTTTATATTATTATCTACATTTGATTGGAATAATTGTGTTTAATTGATCAATTTATCTATTGAATTGTATTGTTTTGTATTATGAATTGAATTTATTTGTATCCTTAAACTGAAATATATTTGCCTTGTAATTATTTTTTCTACACTACTGCATTGAGTCACTGTAATGATAGCTGTATATATGTCCGTAATAAATAAATAAAAATAAAAATAAATAAATAAACTTCGTGTTCACTTCACCTAAGTTTACACGGTGAGATGTTTATAGTTTACAGAATCGCACTGCTGTATCTTAATAGTAGGTAACCACCGTGTGAGTACGAAAATACCCATCCTAAACTGAATCTAGAACAGTCGTGGATACTCAACCATTTTTCATGATGGGCCTTATAACACTTGTACTATTATCATGATGGGACGACTACAGTAAAAAAACCCTACATCATCTGCCTAGCGTTTTCCCAACTATATTGGGTTCGACTTCCAGTCAAACCGGATTCAGCTGAATACTAGTATTTTACGTGGAGCGGCTGCCTACCAGACCTCAACAACCCGTTAACTGGGTTGGAACCCTTTGCACGCGTTTACGGTAAAAAGTAAACACGTGCAAAGGGTTCCAACCCAATTTAATTTTTAACACCATATACTTCTTATAGGTTTTCCTGTAATCTTTAGGTAAAGTCTATTATCTCCATTTTTTTCAAAATTTTAATCTCAATAGTTTCGGAGATAAGGGGGGAATGGTCATTTTTCGCCTAATTTCTTAAATAACTTCAAAACGATTTATTTTAAAATTATTAAAAAAAAATATAACTAAAACTCTCACAGTAAGCTCTTTTATTTGATATGTCACACGATATTTTTCAACAACCTTTTTTTTAAATTTTTTAGTTTGACCCCCAAAAGTGACCCCCATACTAAACAAATGATAATTAACGTAACACGTCCGTGTTTGGGTCACAAAAGTCCATATGTATACGAAATTTCAATAGAATCAGTCGAGTGGATCCGGAGAAAACTAGCTGTGACAGACGGACAGACAGACACCCGTGTGATCCTATAAAGGTCCGTTTTTTGTTCGCAACCCTGAAAAACCTACATTTAATAGTATCTACATCAATGGGGTTTTGAATTGTCGTAAATGGACAGGATTAGATAAAATTGTTACATGCTACGCTTCGGCCACCTTTTTCGTTTTTCTTGTGGGTCTCAGCACATCTTCAAGGAATGAATCAGTAAGCAGAAGTCTATTATAATTATTTATTTATTCATTTTCACTAACATATACACAACATTCATTAGTAGGCATGTATTAGCTAAAGTAGGAGCCAATTCTTAAAAGCCATTGAAAATCTATCGTACTATTTTTATAAATTTAGAAAATCAAAGCTATCCTACTGGTTTACTAATTGATTCTTAAGTGTTTTAGAAATGAAAGGAACTAGCAAAGGGTATCAAGTCAAATAAGCCATTAAAGAACTTACAATAGTTTTATTCATCAATACTCATAACCATAATCAATAAATTTAAATTTGTACTGAACATTCTATAATAAAATATACTGTAAACTGGTTATAATTATAGCAACAACTAACTAAACACTGATTTATTTATGTAAATAATGGCCCATGACCATTATTCTATCCAACATACTAACAATAACAATCAAACATAATAACTGTAGTAAAATAACAAACATTTTAAAACAGTTATATCATAATATAAGAATAATCAAAATGTTATAATACAAGTATAATAAAATCAATAAATAATAGCAATAAAATAACTTAACTTTTATCCGTAGGCTGGAGCTCCGTTCTGGTCGATGTCTCGAACAAGAATGGACTCTGCCAATCGGAGTACCACTTCTTATAGTGGTGAACAAACAACTTTCACATTTCTGTCTACCGTCATTCAAAATATCAACGACAAAAGGTGGATATCCGTTTGGAATATTTTCTATGTTTTTGGTATATTATTCCTTAATATTTTAACTAATCTATATTACAGACATACTACAATAATGAAAGAATTATTGAATTAGATATTACATACTTGTTACCAGTTTTAGGTTATGTAAAACAAAAAAAGGAATACTAATGATAACAAAAACAATACCTATAATTAGGATAATCTATTACGGCCATACTGACAGTACTTCGTCTTCGAAGTATTGCCAGGTGCTGTTAAACGAACAATGAAAAAAAAATATATATATATTTTCTTATTTAGTGTATTTACATAGACATGGAGGTCCACATTCAATTCGCTGCCATTGAGATAGACCAACCATAAAACATAAGCAAAACAGCGAATATTAGCCAACTACATAGACATGCCAGTCACATTCACCCGCTGTTGGTGAGATAACTTGGCACCAAATAGGAGGCTACCAGCGGATAATAAACTTTAGCCAACTACATAGACATGCCAGTCACATTCACCCGCTGTCGGTGAGATAACTCGGCACCAAATAGGAGGCTACCAGCGGATAATAAACTTTAGCCAACTACAAAGACATGCCAGTCACATTCACCCGCTGTCGGTGAGATAACTCGGCACCAAATAGGAGGCTACCAGCGGATAATAAACTTTAGCCAACTACATAGACATGCCAGTCACATTCACCCGCTGTCAGTGAGATAACTCGGCACCAAATAGGAGGCTACCAGCGGATAATAAACTTTAGCCAACTACATAGACATGCCAGTCACATTCACCCGCTGTCAGTGAGATAACTCGGCACCAAATAGGAGGCTACCAGCGTATAATAAACATAAGCCAACTACATAGACATGCCAGTCACATTCACCCGCTGCCCGTGAGATAACTCGGCACCAAATAGTAGGCTATCCAGCGGTTTATAAACATAATAGGTACATATATTTTAAAAATATTATTTAAAATAAATAATTTCAATATTATCTCTATAGCACAATTAATAATTAGAGATCACATAAAACAAGATTCTTAATAGAACGTTATGAACCAAATTCCATTGTGATAAAGATCAAAGCAAACAAAAAGAATTTATTAAATAACGTAATTTTAGTTCACATGGCACTTTCAACAGCAATGTTTTCGTCTACCCATTCTCCAGGCTAGAATCGCAATTTTTCTTTAGCCACAATAATAGGTACCTATTTCTCGAATTATTACCATGACCTTTTGGAGCATAACTATCATAGCTTACTTCGAAAACAAATTTAAAGGTCCCCAACCTTTGGAACTTAAGTTATCGTTACGCCTATGGTCTTGACTAACATAAACCAAATCACCTATATTATAGTTTTACCTATCAAATTTAAACGGGCTTGTACAACTGATATGTTCCCTTCGACACCAATTAATAATCGCAAAGGAGAGAAACCGGTTGATTTTTGCACATTAGTATTAAGAGACTTCTGTACTTTTGGTAGTCCGTTCGACCATTCTGACGCTTCATTACACATATTACTGTAGAAATGTAACGTTCAAACTGCCCATTACTTTGGGGCGTACCTGTAGCTATCATGTGGTGTTCGACATTAAGTTCCCTAAACTGTGCTCGGACTTGATTTTAACTAAATTTGTACCACGATCAGTAAATACCAAAATGGCGTGCCGCACAAAGTAACTGTTTCTCTTATTATAGCAATTAACTCTAGAGCATTAAGAGTTTTAAGAGGCTTTAATAAACAAAATTTAGTGAAACCATCAATTGGTAATAGAATGTATTTAAAACATTCCGTGGTAGACTTAAACCCCACGTGACAGTTTTCATTCGTGAAATAGTTTCAGTATACTAAGTCAATAACCATTTTAAATTATACATAATATTGATTAGAATCTAAGTCTGCTGATTGTAATTGTATATGATGGTGATAGGTTTTGAGTCTCCAAATAATTTGTCCGAGCAATCTTCAACCATGAATCAGGCCTAAGAGCATTGACGATGGCCAGGGTTTCCAAATCGTAAGAGCAATACTTACGATTCTATAGGACTAGCTTGCTTACTATAATAAGCTACGACCTTATTAACTTTACCTAGTCTTGTAATAGTATTGCCCCGTAGCCTATGGAACTGGCATCAGTGTTATATTCTGTCGGAAGTAAAGGGTCAAAAATAGTTTACAAACTTTCGGGCTGCATCCTGTTCAGGGCCCCATTCCCACTTTTTATCAATTTTGGTTAAATTAGTAATACATGCCATTCGTGAAGCAAAATCGGTGATAAATTTTCTAAAGTAACTGGATAGGCCCATAAACTGGCGGACTTTAACATTACTGGGGTCAGGAGAATTAATTTTAGTTTCACTTGGTCTAACACCATCCCGCGATATATGTCTACCTAAATCTACACTAATATTATAAAGATGAAAGATTTGTTTGTTTGTTTGTTTGAAATGAATAGGCTCCGAAACTCCTGGTCCGATTTGAATAATTTTTTCAGCAATAGATAGCTACATTATCAGGGAGTAACATAGGCTATATTTTATCCCCGTACTCCCACGGGAACGGGAACTACGCGGGTGAAACCGCGTGACGTCCACTAGTATTAAATATTATACACAAAAAAATACATTTTTTAAGGTTGACCGTAACACCAAGAAGAATTAAGAGCCGAAATTGTTTATTCCAAATAGTCTAATCCTTCCTCTTATTGTACTAAAGGGAATTAAAATGTCATCAATGTATACAAGTAGAAATTGTACGTGTTGTACTGCTTTGGCGATTGCTTTTTGGAACACAGAGGGATCATTGCGAATACCAAAGGGCATTTTCAGAAACTCATAATGTCCGTCTGGTGTTTCAAAAGCAGTGTATTTAGTTGAATTGTTTGATATGGGGATTTGATAAAAGCCATTTTTCATATCAAGTTAAATACAATATTGAGAATAACCTAAACTAAATTTGATCCTCAATCAAAGGGAGAGGGTATCTATCTTTTTCTATCAATTTATATCACTTCCGTCTTTTTTTAACTAAAACACAGGGCTAGCACAGGGTGAATCACTGCTTAATTATTTGTTTATCTAATAATTCTTGAACTATTTCTTGAACTTTTTCTCTTTCTACTGGGGCTAATCAAAATGGTCTGTAGACCTCGTCCCTTTTAAATTTTTATTTCAAGTTCGGTCTTGACATGGCCAATGGACTTTAAAACTGATGGGTATTTAAAAAATGGCTTTTATCATAACCTGTATCACAGAATGTAAATGCGACTCTGCTACCAAAAATTTAGATCATCCATTATGAAATTTATGTAGAAGCCACTTTTAGCGGCAGTTTTTCGTACTAATCGGAAACCTAAATAGTCAATCACGATTTTTATTTCTGGGTATTGAATAAAATTTCTACCTATTAAAATATAGCAAAAATCAGTGTCCTTAACAAAAATATCTAATTCAATACATAAGCAAAAATATCTAATTCAATACTTAAGTCTTCAAATTTAATTAGTACTATAATTTTAGCAAGTACTTGTAAGATACCGGCCGAAAGTGCCAGATTTTTGTTCAAGTTGTACATTAATAGTACCTACATTTTTTTTTGAAGCATTGTGCCCTAGTGTGCCCAACCTTGCCACATGTAAAACATTTTATGTCGGTAGACTGAGAATCTACTTTAAGCCGCTTAGAAGGATTCGTACTAGAGGAGTTTCTACCGTTATGATCTAAAGGTAGTTTTCTTATTTTCGTATAAGAGGTAAATAAGGAAATAAGCTCTGATTTAGATTGGACATGCTGTTAAAAGAGGCCATTCTTACATTAACGTTACATACAAACATAAACTAATTCTATCAATTACGACTCAGTATACGCAACTTTAGTACAGAGTAACCTCATTTTCTCCAGTAACCAGATTTTGATAAATACAAAACAGCTTTATGCATTTTCTCCGCAAGATTCCTTCTTTTGGGATGACCACCATCTGCGGCGTCACACGTCTCGCACCACAACAAAGCAGATCCCTTAAGGGCCTTACCGGCTTTGGCCACCGTTGCAACGCTGCTCCAACCAAACTCCTTAGCAAGAGCGTCGATGTTGCCGCACTATGATTCGGCACCCAGGTCACTCGTAGCTGGATCGAAGTTCGGCAAAGCGACGTCACTCTATGATGGCCTCCGGAAACAGCATCTTTGTAGGTCTTGCAAAACTGGGATTTCCATTCTGTAAAATAATAATAACAGGCAAGTACTAGTTATAGTGAACGGGACACAATCCCACTTCTGATATTAGCTAAAGTAGGAGCCAATTCTTAAAAGCCATTGAAAATCTATCGTACTATTTTTATAAATTTAGAAAATCAAAGCTATCCTACTGGTTTACTAATTGATTCTTAAGTGTTTTAGAAATGAAAGGAACTAGCAAAGGGTATCAAGTCAAATAAGCCATTAAAGAACTTACAATAGTTTTATTCATCAATACTCATAACCATAATCAATAAATTTAAATTTGTACTGAACATTCTATAATAAAATATACTGTAAACTGGTTATAATTATAGCAACAACTAACTAAACACTGATTTATTTATGTAAATAATGGCCCATGACCATTATTCTATCCAACATACTAACAATAACAATCAAACATAATAACTGTAGTAAAATAACAAACATTTTAAAACAGTTATATCATAATATAAGAATAATCAAAATGTTATGACGATGGTGAGAAGTACACTCCAATTATGCCATTAGACGTGAGGAATGTCATAAAAAAGATGAAGCGTGGAAAGTCACCAGCTCATGACGGTATAAGTATAGAACATCTGCGTTATGCAGGTGTACACTTGCCCAGAGTTTTGAGTCTATTGTTTAATTTTTGTATAGGTAATTCCTTCATTGCGGATGATATGATAAAAACAATAGTAGTTCCAATAAGAAAAAACAAAACTCGGGATCCATCTGACAAACATAATTACCGCCCGATATCATTAGCGACTACCATGGCGAAGGTCCTTGACAGTTTCATGAACTCACAGCTGAACGAACACCTTCGAATACATGACTTGCAGTTTGGCTTTAGACCCAACCTGTCAACGGAAATGGCAATTATGTGTCGGAAACAAACTGTAAGGTACTACACCGACAGGCAAACACCTGTATATGCGTGTTTTCTTGATCTTTCGAGGGCTTTCGACCTGGTCTTATGATATTCTGTGGCATAAACTGCTTGAGGAGACTATTGTTCCGAGGGAGCTGGTATCTCTCCTCAAGTATTGGTACAGTAATCAAAAGAATTCTGTCAGATGGGTCAACCCGCATAGTGACGAATATAATCTGAAATGCGGTGTTAGGCAAGGCGGGTTGACCTCCCCGAGTTTGTTTAACTTTTTTGTTAACCAACTGATTGGCAGGCTCAGCGGAGCTATGGTCGGATGTTCAATAGACGGAAAAATGGTAAATAATATCAGATATGCGGACGACATGGTTCTGTTGAGCGCGTCAGTGAGTGCGCTAAGAAGACTACTGGGCATTTGTAACGCATATGTCACATGGACTCAAATATAATGCTAGTAAGAGTGTGCTTATGTTATGCAAAGCAGAAAACAAGGCTCCCTCGAACGTGCCGCCAATTAAGATCGGTGGGTCGGCACTAGTGAGGGTGTCTAAAGTAAAATATTTGGGTCACATGCTGACAGAGCGGTTAAAGGACGATGAAGACCTAGAGAGGGAAAGGAGGGCGTTAGCAGTTCGCTGCAATATGTTGGCCCGCAGATTCGCAAGATGTACCACAGATGTAAAACTGTTACTTTTCAGAGCCTTCTGTCAGTCCTTTTACACGTGCAGTATGTGGATCAACTTTACGCAGCGGGCTTACAATGCCCTGCGTGTTCAGTACAATGACGCTCTGAGGGCAGTGTTGAAAAAACCCAGGTACTGCAGTGCGTCCGCAATGTTTGCGGTTGCTTCCATAGATGATTTCTTCTCCATCATTAGGAAAAGAACTGCATCGATGATGAGCAGGGTCCGTGGTAGCACCAACACTGTCCTCAGAACGTTAGTGTGCAAAATAGATAGTCCATTTACTGTGTACTGGGCAAGTGTACATCTGCACAGAAATAGGAAATAGACTTTAATTTTTGTGTACTTATTTTGGTTACTAACAAATTACTAACACCTTGTTATTTTTATTTGTGTGTGTCTAACAACTATACTAACGCTGTGATTGTAACATATGGAACTATGTCTGCAATAAAGATAAATTATTATTATTAAGTGACAGTGGGCAGGACAAATTGCTTGCAAGACAGATATTCTATGGGGTTGAAAGGCTCTAGAGTGGCGACCGCGCACCGGAAGACAAAGCGTTGTAAGGTCTCCCGCAAGTGGGACTGATGACCGGGAAGAGGCCGCAGGAATCCGCTTGATACCACAGAGCCAGTCGGAGGAGAACACTTGAATAAGCCTATGTCCAGCAGTGGACGTCTTTTGGCTGAAACGATTATCAAAATCAAAATCAAAAGTCATTTCTTCAAATTAGGCTGAGTACCAGCACTTTTTGAACGTCAACGTTTACAAATAGACAGTCCCCTAAAACGCCCGCTCGTCACCTTCCTAGTGTTTTAGCTGTGGAGAAGAAATGGCCAACAAACTTCCCAGCAAACCATCTGTCTGTTGAGTTAGAAGAACTCGCATTTATACAATAGTTTGCAAAGCTTTACTACAAATAAAATTATATATAATATGGGTTACACGTACAACCTAAAAACTAAATCATTTGCCAATTGTAAGCCAGCACACTCCATTATACAATTATACAATACAATGCAATACAATACAACACAATACAATACACTACACTACAAAACAATACAATAACTTTATTTCGGACACAAGTATCCATATAGTGTTAGTAACATACACAAATAACTTATTACCTAGTGTTAGTAAAAAACAACTTCCGCACAAACTGTTGTACAATCGGAGAGCCGAAGCTTTCGGCTACAGGATCCTGGTAAAACGAGATTCGAGACTATTAACACCAACGAATTTTAAAACAATTCCAGTGACTTAACTTGTTATTTTTCAGATTTGGCAGAAAGAGCGTTGTGATATTCACAGCAGTCGCATGCGCTATAGTTGGACTTTGTAAGAGCATGGTCTACTCCTACTGGCTGTACGTCGCTCTGGAGACCATAGAACCTTTCTTGGGAGACTGTTACTCTGCTACATTCACTCTAGGTAATTCACTTCATAAGATTTTAAAATTCATTCAGTGGCAGATACCTCACAGCTTGGAGTTTTGAAAATTTATTTTGCAAGGGGCTAAATTTTGTGTGAAAATTCTGTATTTTATGTCGATGAGATATGGGCACATATCTTGTCAATTTACATTTTTAGAGTAGGTCCCAAACCTGTGCCTTGAATGGCGCTGTAACATAAATCAATAATATATAGTAAGGGTTAGTCAGGTTTATTTGTAAAATTTTGTATTATTTATAGTATTTTTTTTTTCGTCTTTGAATTTTGAACAATTTAGCATGCCGTTAGGTCTAATGTATCGGAACTCTCCCCAAAGTCACCACATTATGTACATACTTACATTATTGGCAAATAAATTACTTCTACTTCTATTCAAAATATCCATAACACATCCTGCTATATTATTTTATACTGTAAAGATTTTCTTCAGAAACGGATGAAATCTTTATTTGGGAACATCGATGTTAATTGCCAGTTTTTGTATATTTCAGCTATAGAAACGGTCACAAAGGAACATCGCCCCTTAATTATATTTGTACTTAGCCTCTTCACAACTTTTGGAGGAATGACACTGGCTGTCGTAGCATGGCTTGCACCAAACTGGAGAGTCTTCCTAATAGCCATATACGCACCAGGACTTCTATTCATCCTCTACATATTCTGGATGGACGAAAGCGTGAGATGGTTACTAAACAAAGGCAAGAAAGTCAAAGTTGATAAGATGATCAGGCAAGCAGCTAAGATGAACAAAATAGTAATAGACGAGGTAAAGCTCGGCAACTTGAAATGTGAAGAGAATTCCTCGAACGTGAGCTTGAAGACCTTGGTGAAGATGACATTTTCATCAAAGAAATTGTTTCTACGACTGCTATGTTGTATTTGCATGTGGTTTACTGCATTATTCAACGCCTACTCGTTATTAATAAACTCAGTATCGTTGAAAGGGAACAAGTACTTGAACTATGGGTTGACAGTGACGACGGGGCTACCAGCAAGTGTGGTGATATTGTATTTACTGACGAAGTGTAAGAGGAAGAGGCCGTTGGTATTTTCTTTCCTTTTGACTGGAACTTTCTGTATGGCACATTCTGTTATGCCGCCAGGTAATATACAAATTTTTATCATTATTAAATAAAGGGTATATTCATCAAAATTAGTTGGGAAAACGTTAGACAGATGACGATTAAATGAAGTGGGTTTATTCACTTGTGTAGAAAATTTTATAAATGTGTTAGAAAATCTTGTATGAAATCTATGTTTCTAAATCTAAGATTTTTTCTTCGAGAGTAGAAAGCCTGAGGCTTACAATGATTTTAATAGTCTAATGTACTTATATTAGCGAGCAGGCTGTAAGAGAGTGCATGTGCGCAAGAGCAGATTTACATTTGGTACGAACTCTAAATGTGAATCCGCTGCTCTTCAGTTGTGAGACTTAAGACTGTAATGAAATTTGTGTGAAGTTGAATTGTTTCTGCGCGACTCGTCCAGCTTCATTGCTTCGGGGCTATGCTGATGGTCACCAAGTTACTGTGAATTCTTACTTAAGAGTTGGTTTGTTAGTTGAAAATGCTGTGTCGAGCTTATCAAACATAAGGAACACTAATAATTTAATAAATCTTCTCTCCGCAGACTACGCCTGGCTGTCTATACTGCTGTACATCTCTGGCAAGCTCTGCTCAACCGTAGCCATACGCATCGTGTACATATACACATCGGAATTGTTTCCTACTTACACGCGCAACACTATGCACGCATTATGCTCCGCTCTGGGAAGAGTGGCTGCCATCATAGCCCCGCAGACACCTTTGTTGGTAAGTTGTTTTTACAAGGTCTAAAAAATGTGGTACTTCATTCTGAATATGTCCTTTGAGGAACACTGGGCGAATGAGTCATCTGATAAACGCTAGTGTCTTACTTGACGCCATGTATCTACTACCTACTATCTTCTGCCAGCAGCTTCGTCATCATCATCATCTATAGTCCGATCTCGCCTACTGCTCAGCATATGCCTCTCTTTTCACAAGAAAAGAACTGAGGATTGGCACAAGCCAATCCCCACGTTCTTGCACCAATCTCACCCAGCGGCTTCATCTGCACGAAATTTGAAAATTGACCCAGGATACTACCGGGATGAAATGTATGCTGTCCAAGTACAGACCATGGACATGGTGGGTACGTATCAAAATCCCGAATTTTAATAGACCGAATTTTAAAATACCGATAGACGAAATCCCGATAATTGAAACGCCGAATGGTTGTTTGGTCGAAAGTTTTAAATCCCGAAAATTCATTTGCCCGAAAGTTTAAAATCCCGAAGTACAAAATCCCGAAATTGCCACCGTTTCCGAGAAAAACGATTTTTTGTAAACCTAACCTCAAAACACTTAAAAGTTGCCTAAAAAGCGTAGTCGGAGCCTACTGAAGTTCTAGGGTTTACAAAAAAAAATAACCACGAAGGGTGTGGCGGAGTCTGTGTTCGCTCGCTTCGCTCGCTCACAAGACTCCGCCACACCCTTCTAACCTAACCTGTCCGTGTCGGGGTGCCCTAAGGTCCCGAGCTCGCTTCACTCGCTGACTCTCTGATTTCATCCATCGGTATTTCCTTATTCGGGATTTCGTCCATTCGGGATTTCGTCCTTTCGGGCATTTGAACATCGGTATTTTGTGTTTCGATATAACGACTATCGGCATTTAAAACTTTCGGTATTTTGAATTTCGGTGTTTTGGACGTCGGTATTTCAATCATGGGTATTATGAACTTTCGGGATTTTGATACGTACCTGACATGGTAGAGCATCAAACATTGATGCTAACAGAATTGCATTTTTTAGGTTCCCGAAATATTCTTATTAATCATTCCATCCATCCCAGTAAAGTCGAACGGGTCAGGAAATCTGATAGTTTCGCGGGAACTTGTAATAAAGTTTAAAGGTGGCTTCAGTAAATTCGTGAAGCCTACAGACAGATTCCAGTGTCATGATAAAACCTCTATAGATTTCCTGCAAATTCTGATTATCCGTTCCTAAATTAACGGCTCTTCTTAATAAGCTGGAAAATAAATTATACTGTTTCTGTATTTTTCTTTAGTTCCCATGGATTTCAACTGTAAAATATGGTCGGAAAACAGAACATGACATACAATTTTTTGTAATATTTTACCGTAGTTTACGCATCTTTTGACCATACAACTTAGCATATTTTTAACCGACTTCCAAAAAAGGAGGAGGTTCTCAATTCGGTGGGTATTTTTTTTATGTATGTACACCGATTACTCCGAGGTTTCTGATCCGATTTCTGTGATTCTTTTTTTAGTTTGATGTAGTTTACTTGCCGTTTGGTCCCATAAAAATTTGATCAGTCTATTCTCTAAATAACCATTTCAATATCGAGCTTCACCTGAGTGACAAATGCCACAAAGTGAGCTTTATTACACACAACATAAAGGTCTTATGTTTATACGAATTTGATACGAGACTCACTTCGGATTCCGATGTCGAGACACGAAAATGTTCTTACAGAATAGCACTACTGATTAGGGAAGACCACGTTAGAACTACGTTAGAGGTTTCGTCCTAACTGGCTAAAGATTGTATGAGTTAACGATGCGATATTGTCGTACGACGAGATTAAACAGTCACATTCATTTAGAGTTTCCTAATTGAAGCTTGCAAATCATCGCGTGAGCACAGGAATCATTTTCATCGCGCGATGAATTGCATCGTTAACTCGTAAGATCGTTAGCCAGTTATGACGACGCGACCGCCAGCAGAGGCGACTCGTTGTTACAATATTAGTCAATGTCACATAACAACATCACGTAACTATGTCATCATATCGCATTTCCATGAATTTATCCAAACTTTCCATTCCAGATAGAATACTGGCCAGGTCTACCGTCCCTCATCATGGGCATCCTGTCCCTTCTAACAGCATGCGTAGTGACACTTCTACCAGATACCTCGGACGATGTGCTGCCAGACAATGTGGGGCAGGCAGAGGCTGTGGGAAAGAAAGATATAGAAGAGTGTCCGAGAAAGACGAAGAAGGAGAAACATGCTGATGTGTGTTCTAGATTGTAAAGAGTAGAGAGATATTTTATTATGAAGCCTACGGGCCGATTTTTCAATCGTCAGATAACCTTTGATTGAGGAATAATACTGGCGATTTGACTTATTTTCTTTACAAAATCTGTCAAACGGCCATTTTTATTCCACAGTTAAAAGTTATCCGACTGTTGAAAAATCAGCCCTAAGAATATTAAATAGCATTAAGTACATTTGTTTTGGTTTATTTTCCTTTTTGGCGACCATCAAATAGGATATTTGACTAGTTATCAAAAAATAAAAAGCCCGTTTTGACAGCAGGATACAACATTGCTTTACTAGTAAGTATGAAAGAGACAAAAATAAATCTCTTTCGCATTAGTATGAAAAATCTAAACGAATGAATACTTATTTGATAGATGGTGTTAAAAAATTACGATTTGTGAAAAAAAAAATAGTCGAAAAACAGAGAACTTTTGAAGTTATTCTTCTAAACACAAAACGTCATTTTTACTGGATGTTTATACATCAATGACTGGATGGCTTCAATTCAATATGGCGGGACTTGTGAGTGTCGTCACACGCTATTAGTGCTACCTCTGTTAATTATAGATTTGAAAACGCTAATAACACACCGATTTTTTTATTTTTTTAAGCAATATTTTTTTACTGCGTCTAGTCTGCTCTGAAGATTCCCGAAGATTCCCGCGAGCCTACTACGCTGTATTTGACTGGAAAAAAATCCAGTCAAATACAGCGTAGTAGGCTCGCGGGAATCTTCTGGAAACGAGAAGCCAAGACTTTCTGCTGAAATTGTGATAGTGAAACGTTCGTCCGACACACAATTCTCCGATGAACGTTTCGCCGACTGAACGGTTCATGTTTGTTTATGAGATTATGATTCATCCTTTTTTTTGTTGAACTCAAAAAAAAATTGTAAAATAGTTTTTGTTTTGCATGCGTATTCCTCGCATTATTTAATACTAGCTTCTACCAGCAGCTTCGCCCGCGTGGTCTCTAGGGAACATACTCCCGGGATAAAAAATGCCTTTCTCACGCTCTAGACTATCTGTGTACCAAATTTCATTTAAATCGGTTCAGTAGTTTTGGCGTGAAAGCGCGACAGACAGACAGACAGACAGATAGACAGACAGACAGAGTAACTTTCGCATTTATAATATTAGTAAGGATTTCTACACCAGGCAATGGTAGTATGTGTGAAACGATATAAGATCTCAATGTAGGTACCCATATACTGCGAAATAAATACTTACTTACTTACTTAACCGGTTTCCTTTTTTTAATTGAATTTTCAACAGATCGTGACCTCGATGTCGCCGGCGATGCATAAAATAAGCGAAAACAATAAGCGGCACATGTGGGTAACATGTTTTATGCTTTGTATTCATGAAAAGATAGATGAACAATAATCGGGTCGGCGAACTGTGCGTCGGAAAAACGTTCTATCGGCGAAAAACAGAGGGCTTAGCACGAATATTGTTGACGTATAGTGACGTAACGTAAAATTTAACTATAGTTAAAATATTCGTTCCTCACGTAATATTAAAATTGGATACATATGTTTATATGATACAAGCTGTGTATATCGCATAAAATTAAACCAAAATACTATGGGGTTGCAGTATTTTTTTTTACACGACTGCCTAAAAAAAGGAGTGTTATGTTTTCAGGGTTCATGTATGCATGTATGTATGTTTGTGAGTTTCTTTATTCCATCGTAACTCCTAAACGCCTAAACCGATTTCTGTGGTATCGTTAGAAGCGTTGCGTTATCCCGGGTAACATAGGCTAGTCAAAACTACAAAAAAAAATATAGTGGGGTAGCCATGGATCATAAAAAATACGGAAATATTTTTTTATTTTCATGAAAGTTTGCTGACCTATACTATCATCATCTAGAGCTTGCTTGGTACATAACAAAAATATATAACAGTAGTATTCAATATGCACTCGTTGGCTAATAATGAAAATTTAAAAAATAATTTTAGGACAGCCAAGACATTTTAGTATCATTGTGGTACCAATCAAAAATCGATTTAGTTTCGCATTACTTATTCAATCAAAATATCGTTTTATCACTAAAAGGTATGAAATAAAAAACAAATAATTAAAAAATTAAAAAACACGCCTGCCATGTCCAAAAATGAACTAAAAAATTAAATTAAAAACAAGCATTGGCCCAAAAATTTAAAACTGAAAAACAACTTTTTTATTGCAGTCGGGGGACCATTAAAGAAATGTTACAGAGTACCTACTGTCCCCCGACTGCAATAAAAAAGTTGTTTTTCAGTTTTAAATTTTTGGGCCAATGCTTGTTTTTAATTTAATTTTTTAGTTCATTTTTGGACATGGCAGGCGTGTTTTTTAATTATTTGTTTTAAAATCAAAATTCACTTACGTTAACGTTACTTCACTTACGTTAAAAATTCGTGCTAAGCCCTCTGAAAAGTGAATCGTTCGGTCGGCAAAACATGCGTCGGCGAAAAATTCCATCGGCGAACCACCGGAAGGTGAAATGTTCTGTCGGCGAAACGTTTATCGGAGAATCGTGTGTCGGACAAACTTTTCACAATTGAAATTATGGTACTGATGAAATACTTCTAAGAGTTTCGATGACAAAAATAGTTAAGTCTTGATTTAATTCCTGGCCACTAAGCTAGGCAAGATTTTGCAAAGTCAATTCCTTTCGCTGACGCTGTCATTAGATTCTCACGTGAACAGGTTACGCTGCAAGAAGGAAAGTGGTCCATGGTCTGAGGTGAGACTTCGCAATGACACTGAAGATTCAAATAGCTTCTAAAGAAACACATTTTAACAAATTTAAAATTTAAGGCTATCTTCAGGTACTGTATTAATCTAACCTATTTTTTTTTTTCGTTCTGTAACCGTCGGGTCGCTTTAAATAGTCTTTATAATGTGCACATATTAAAATGAGGCAAACTATGCTTAATATTAACGAAGGAAACCGTATTAAAAAAATGGGGTTAAATAAAAAAATTTTTTCGCTACTGTGACCCCATTGTGAACAAAACGGTGTAACTTTAAACTTAATGCAATGAAACAAACTCCATAATGATCGGAAGTAATTAGGAGTCCTCATTAAATGTAAATTGTGGGGAAAAAAATTACCCAATTGAAAATCATCATCATCATATCAGCCGAAAAACGTCCACTGCTGGACAATGGCCTCCCCCAAATGGGGGGTTGCCATAATCACCACGCTTGGCAGGCGGGTTCGCGATCGCAGTGTATGGTGTTGAGTTTTACAGAGAACGCTCCTGCCCATTCTCTGGTGAGTCCCCTAATCGCCTCTTACGACACCCACGGGAAGTGATGGGATGGTACTATTCTTTTCGGCACCATTTTTTTTTAAGGATGGGAAATCGTCAATTGACTGCTCCCGCTCTGGGTGAAGCAGCAGGGAGTGTCAGACTCTTACTGACTAAAACCCATCCGTGTTCCTCCTAGTGCCCTTTGCGTTCCAGGGCCGCGGTGACCCTTTCGAACAAAGTCCCCAGCCCCAGCAGATTCTTTTCGGCACCATACGGCACTGGCAGACACCATACGGCAAATTGAAAATAAACATGTCTTTTTAGCACGAATCTGTTTTTTTTCATAAATTTTTACAATAATCGTAAAATTTCTCAATAAGACGGCCCCATTACCTACCTTTTTTATTACTATAAGTTATTCTTCATCGTAAGTTAAGTTATTCTTTAGCGCATGTCCAGGCGGAAGGCTTTCCAACTGTACTAAGTAATTAAGTGTGTAGGTGTCATTTTAATACCTCTACTTTATATCAGCTTTTTTTTTTACTATGTATAGGCATACGTTTGACCACAATCTCACCTGATAGTAAGCGATGATGTGGTCGAAGATGGAGCACGTTTGCCTAGAAGCAACCTATTCACTCTTGTCTTAAAGACTCCCAGGTTGTAGCTATCTGGAAACACAGACTCTGGCAGGGAATTCCACTCCTTAGCTGTACGCACTATGAATGTGTTCCCAAAACGTTTTGTGCGTGTGGGTGGGATGTCCACCATGTACCGGTGGCGCATCGCCGTTCGTCATGTGGTCCGATGATGGAACGGGCTTGGCGGAATTAAATCATAAAATTCCGTCGCACACTCCCCAAAATGCAAGCGATAGAAAACCGACAGGCCAGCAACTCGGCGTCGATGCTCAAGGGTTTGGAGCTTCGACTCGACGAGCCTGTCATTACCGATGATCCTCTTGGCTCGTTTCTCAATTGAATAAGGGCATCAAGCTGGTATTTGGCAGATCCGTCCCAAAGATGAGAGCAATACTCCATACACGATCGAACTTGCGCTTGATAGAGCTTGAGCAGCTGTTCCGGCGTGAAGTACCGTCTCACCTTTGCTAGGACCCCCAACTTTCTGGCAGCCAATTGAGCCTTTGCCTCTATGAATGGGCCAAAATTGAGGGTAGACGTTAACGTAACACCAAGAAGCTCCAGTCGGTCGGTTATCGGCACGGTTACACCACGAACAGATGGAGCTGGGTGGAATTGGCTCCTTTTAGCGGAAAATAGACACACTTGGGTCTTAGCAGCATTGAACTTGACCAGATTGGCATCGCCCCATTCTGAGACAGCCTGTAAGGACAAGTAGGCTAGGTTAAGTAATGAAAATAATTTATTAACCCCGACGCAAAAACGACGGGGTGTTAAAAGTTTAACGTGTCTGTGTGTGTGTGTCAATCTGTGGCATCGTAGCTCCCGAACGGATGTACCGATTTTGATTTGGATTTTTTTGTTTGAAAGGTGAATTAGTCGAAAGTGTTCTAAGTTGTTTGATGAAAATCACTCCAAGATGGCCGCCGTCAAAAAATGGCGGATGACATATTTTTTCACAACTCCCTCAATATGGGTATCAAATGAAAGGACTTGACAATAGGAATGAGGAATATTAACTAACGAAATGAAAATTAAGTTTAAAAAACATGAAATAAAAATTAAATTTAAAATTAGAGACCGCTTATAATACTTATACCTAGTACCTACATACAAAAGATTTGCGGTCTCCCGAGGCGCTTGGCCCAAATAATCGTACCTACATATATAAACTAAAAGGATCAATAGAAACTATTTTTAACTTTTTAAAGGCTTTTTTGTAGGGAGTTTTTTCAATTTTTAATTTAATTTATATTATTAAGCTAAACTATAACACAGAAAATTGTTAAAGAAACACTGTGCTTTAAAGGGTGACGATCTACTTTTGCACAATCAAAACATACCATTTATTGAAACCCACCAAAGTTCTCAACATTACCCACTGGGTTACTCCTCAGGAACAGGAATAACTTGGGAAATAAACTCTAACACGAGAGGAATTCCCGTCACGTTTGATTCTCGGTCGGAACGAGAAGGCGACTATATTGAATCGGCTTTCGGTGTCAGCACACTGAACTGTACTTACCACCGTTATTGTGGTTGAGACGAACATTTTAACTTATTTTTGGGAAATGAAAACCATGTAGTAGCATTAATGGTTCAGGAAAACTGAAAGCAGTATTTCTGACTATAGTTCATAGAGCTGTGGTTGGGCTTAGATTGTTGCAAATTTCGGTGTCTTTATATGATTACTGAGTATGTCTTGGTCGAAAATGCATAGTTTTTGACTTCTAGAGCAAAAACTGAAAAAAGTCCCAAAATTCTGCAGTTTATCGCGTGGTGCGCAGCGAGCAAAGTTTTTTGAAGTTGCAAATTTGAATTCTTACTATTCTAACTGGTCCGTACAAAATACCAAAAAAATCAGAACTACGTACAACTTCGCGAATTTATCCTTCTTTAGCGTGGATTTCTACTGGGCTATTCCGATAATACTATGCAAAGAAGACACCTTAGAAGGTACAGTCGTATGTTTTTGTAGCATTTGTGTAACATACCATAAACGTGCCTTCAGAAGATTTCAGGGAAAATTAAAAGAAAGAATTTTGCCATTCGGATTCCATTAAAGCTGCAAGTCACTCCCTCCTACACCAGTCGCAAATTCAGTACGTTCATCTAGCATCCCGTCAATTTTAAATTCCATACAACCAATGCGAAACTCCACTTCAACAAGCTAAGACCTAATCACGCTTCCTATAACCACAGCCTTCGGCAACAGAATATTCTGTACAACGAAAAATAAAGAAAATGCATCATACGTGCTCCTAATACGGATTCTAAGCTGCAGTGAATCATGCTCGCAGTCACGGACTAGATAGGGTACAGAAGGCTAGCTACAACAAGTGAAAACAGGCGTACGCACATATAAATAATAATTCTTTATTGGTACAAAAACAGTTAACAAAATAGTGAAACCCTGACCTAGGTAGAATACCTGTATTTCAGGAGCCAGTGACTTCTTCTATACCAGTTACAATAAAATTAAGCACGTAAAAATGTAATACTACCTATGACCGATTTAAAATATAAACACCAAGATTATTAGATTTAGGGAAAAAAATACAAAATAAAATTAGAAAAAATTAGGATGTCACAAACAAAATGGTAAATCTAAAAAACTCACAATTAATCAATGTACAACAACAACTTAAGTTAAGGTAACAAAAATAATTTAAGTTAGAAAAATTTAATCACAATTAAAATACCTAAAATTAAATTATTAAAATATCAGAAATAAATTAGTCAAAAACCAAATAAGAATTAAATAATAATTAATGAATGTAAATTAAAGTTAAATTAAATTGAAATCAAAATCAAAATAAATGCGAGCGCGGCCTGTAATTTTTCTACTGCTGTTACACAGTCCTCTTCTCTGTAAAAAAACAGCCGCCCCATCGCCCATTTGTTAGAAAGAGTCACCGCGGCCCTGGAACGCAAAGGGCATTAGGAGGAACACGGACGGGTTTTGTTTTTTGGAAGTTGGTTATATTTTTTTGCAAAAAGTTTTTTATTTTTCACTTTTTAGTGGTGATTCTCCACAGCTAAATTGACATTTACATGTGCGTAAACCTTCACAGCGTACCGGCGCAATGTTATGTTATGAACTTGAGTAAACAATAGACAGACAGCAATCTCAGTCCATTTGCTATCATTTACTGAGGAGGTCCGTTGCCTATCTCCGAAGTTCTTCATCAGATTATCAGCAAATTGAAATGGGATCACTCCGAGAAAGTACTCTTCCAAAAACTACCCAAATCGCTTCAAGTGTGCCTATAAAATTCAAAGTTCTCTCTATTTCTCTAGGATCCCAACACCAGATCCTGACCTGATGATCATGGGACCACATGGAAAGTCTACCTTTCAAATAAAAAAATAGTTTTCCAAATCGGTCCAGGCATCTTCGAGTAATCGGGGAAAATAAATAAAGAAAAGGTTCCGACGAATTTAGAACCTCCTCTTTTTTAAAGTCGGTTAAAAACGAATACCAGGGGGGCTACTCTCTAACGAAATCCGTAGTTTCGGGCTTAGTTGCGGGCGGGCGTATTCTACTCCGTATCACCTACAGACTTACGATTAGTCCCGAACCCGAACTGAGAATGAATGACAACACGATTTCACAGTAACTGTCAAATCGTGTTATCATTAGTCCCCGTGGTTAGGTGATACGAAGTAGAAAATGCCCGCCCTCAACTGAGCCCGAAACTACGGATTTCGTTAGAGAGTAGCAGCCAGAGTAGGTACGGTTGTACCTACAAAACGCGTAAACGCATCGCCAACAGCGATTTTTTACACGTATAGTAGCTTCATTTTCGCTCGACCCGACCCGACCTTCTGCACCACATGTATTCTGTGTCACAACGCTCCTGTATTCGGTCGGCAGCATGCATTCGCGTCACGGACGAACGAAGGCGGCCGATTGAAACTAAGCTATATTGGAACGTTGAATTAGGCGTATCTTGATGTGGGATTGGGGATGGGAGCAGTGGATGATGGGGTTTCAATTACAATTTGAGGTTAGTTAATAGTACCTAGATGATGTGGAAATGTCGCGAGGAGTGTAGTTATAGAAATTAGATAAGTTTTCTGAAGTCTTGTATTCAGTCGCGCATGGATGGAGACATAGGAGAGGATGATGGTGATAAAAACCGGCTAAGTGCGAGTCGGATTCTCACACGAAGGGTTCCGTAGGTACCGTAAATATATGGGAGCCCCTTAAATTATTCTTGGAGATGATCGGCATTACCTATGTGCTGCCTGCTGCGGCTTGCGACCGTAACATACTTGATAATCTGAAGATTTTTATTATTTGTTCTTGTAGCGGCAATAGAAATACAAATTGTGAAAATTTCAACTATATAACATAAGTCATTTATTTCTAAAAAACATACATTGATTAGAAAATAAAAACATCGCTGTAAAACTGTCTACCTATTACAGTTCTTGAGATACAGCCCGTTGGTAGACAGACGGACGGACGGACGGCAAAGGCTTAGTAAAAGGGTTCTATTGGTTACCCTTCGGCTACTGAAACCTAATAAAGGGAATCAACCAATCCCGCACGGTTCTATATGCGAAGTTAACCAGCGCTTGCCGAAGTAGGTCCGTAGGTGTGTAGGAGCGTACTATCCATTAGGTACATACAGAGACTCATCTGTGCCTCAAAAAGCCGGAAAACGTTAAGCCGTTGGTCCCGGCTGTCATTTGTAGATCTTTACCGGTTGTTACGGGTAGTCAAAAGCCAGAAAATCCCACTATTACCCATTCAGTGAACGCCGACCCCAACATAGAAAAAGGATAAGCAGATTGATAACTGGCAAAATATATGGGTGTACTACAGGTGTAACTCTGTCCTACCCATCATCATCGACATCATCATATCAGCCGATAGACGTCCACTGCTGGACATAGGCCTCCCCCAAGTGTCGCCACAGCAACCGATCCTGTGAGTCTCACTTCCATCGGCTACCTGCGGTCCTCACCAGGTCATCGGTCCCACTCATAGGAGAATACAATTGGAAAGCAATCGAAATGTAACAACTTATAGCTCTCCTAAACTGTATTCTAACTGTTTCAAAGTAGTAAATAACAAAATATCCGTAAGGTGTTACAAACTGAGATATTACAGAGAGCTCGTGGCTAAATTATAACAGCCTCACGGGTCGATTTCAAGGTTATATTCAACGCTTGCTGAGATTGGTCTGTGGATGGGTGACCATCTTAACACACCGAGACTCCTCCGTGCCTCGGAAAGCACGTTAAGCCGTTGGTCCCGGCAGTCATTTGTTCGGCAGATCTTTGGCAGTCGTTACAGGTAGTCAAAAGCCAGAAAATCAGGCACCTACTTGCCAAGGTGTACCGTGTTACCCATTCACGGGAAGCCGACTCCAACATAGGAAAAGGTGAAGCTGATTGATAACTGGCAAAATAGAGCGTGGAACCCAATACAGAAATACGCTTGTACGATATGACTATATACAGAAAGCACAGTTAATAGAAATCTCTATTCCTAGACAGCACGTTTCGCCGAAAACTTTGTTGTTAGAAATCATTGTTTGTAGACATCTCGGTACATAGGAAGCACTGTTGACAGAAATCTCTGTTCATAGATAGCACTTCTTGCCGTAAACTTCACCATAGTTCTGGGTGGTTAAAAAAAAAAAATAACCACGAAGGCTAAGGCGGGAGCTCCGCTTCGCTTCGCTCCCGCCTTAGCCTTCTAACCTAACCTATCCGAGTCGGGGTAGTCTGAGTCGGGGTGATGTCCATGTTGTTGAACTATGGTCAAAACCATCAATTCGAAAACAAATTTTTGATTAAAATGGCATTTTTGTATGAAATAAACGTGTTTTTTTATGGATAGAGAGGCAGAAAAGCGAAATTTAGTAATATAATAAATATTAATAGTTTTTTCTCCAGAGGCGCTTTCTGTGAACCAAGGTATCTGGAAACAGTGGTTTCTATGAAAAAGTTTACGGCAAGAAGTGCTATCTATGAACAGAGATTTCTGTCAACAGTGCTTCCTATGTACCGAGATGTCTACAAACAATGTTTTCTAACAACAAAGTTTTCGGCGAAACGTGCTGTCTAGGAATAGAGATTTCTATTAACTGTGCTTTCTGTATATAGTCATATCGTACAAGCGTATTTTCTGTTGGTTTTTAACAAACACATCACTCGCTACGAATCCCCGCATATCTCTAGTGAAAACGCACTCTTATACTGTCCCACCCATAGGAGAATACAATTTGAAAGAAATCAAAATGTAGGTAACAACTTATAGCTGTCCTAAAATCTATTCTCATAACGGTTTCAAAGTAGTAAATAATAAAATATCCGTAGGGTTGCTTTACCCTACGGATATTTTATTATTTACTACTTTGATTGCCTACTTATCGGTCCTCTACAGACGGTTGATTCGGTCTTCTATCCTACTGGCCCCCTTCCACCATGGGACATCTAAACGCACCGTAGCAGTGTTACCCAGTTGCTATTCCACCAGTTCGCACTAAGCGTTTCCGAACGCTTACAACCCAAATCTCTTCAATGTGAGTGCACAGGCTCCTTCTGGGAAAGCTCGCTCCATCGTCGATTTTGTCTCTGTCACCTCTGAACTAGACTAGAGTCGAGAGCAAACCCATCTCAAACAAACAAAATAAAAGGGTAGGTAAGTTTTTGGAACGAAGTTCCTTACCGCGCGTTCTGAAAGGGGGCTAGACGGAAAAAAAATCTCACGAAAAGTTGTAACGACACTTTTTGCTATAGTTGTGAGCCGTGCGACGTGCGCGTGTTTCTCTGTCTGTCTCTCTCTCTCTCTCTCTCTCATAGAAAGCAAGCCAGTTATTTTCGTTTCGTCTTTCTATTTCTGTTTACATTATATTTGTAAGGTAGGCAGGGTAGGCAGGGTAGGCAGGATAGGCAGGATAGGCAGGGTAGGCAGGGTAGGCAGGGTAGGCAGGGTAGGCAGGGTAGGCAGGGTAGGTGGGCAGGCAGGGTAGGCAGGGTAGGCAGGGTATGCAGGATAGGCAGGGTAGGCAGGGTAGGTGGGTAGGCAGGGTAAGCAGGATAGGCAGGGTAGGCAGGGTAGGCAGGGTAGGTAAGGTAGGTAGGGTAGGTATTATGGTCTAAAATTGAGCCTACTGATTAAGTTTATATTACATTATATTTGTTAATAATAAAAAAATATTATTATAACTTAAAAATATTAAATTTTATTACAATTCCTTCACTAATTACTTCTCCGAACTTCGTTCCATCCGGGTGTCCCTTGACACCTCTCAAGTTTTTTTTTCATTACATTTCATTTGATTCTTAGAATTGAATTGTTGAATTGTTTGATTGTCTGATGAAAAAGATGATTCCGTGCTTCGGAAGGCACGCATAAGCCGATGGTCCCGGCCGCCAAATGGCGGTTGTCAAATAAACCATGTCAGAGGCCCTTGAGGCGGTTTAGAAACTCTGACACTAGGGTGTGTAGGGTCGTTAGACCTTACTGCCCACACGATAAGAAGAAGATAGAGTACATTAAGTAATACACATTTGCCCAAAAAACACGTGTTGAAACGATTTCCGTACGAAATCACAAAGCATAGTACCACAGCCCCGTGTATCTCCGAGTGAATTGCCAAGATCTGACTTAACTGAGCTAAGCCGCGAACCTCTTATCAGATAAGTCTTATAAGCTTCCTCTGAGATAACGCTCCTTCTCTTCAGTAATACATTCTTATCGTACTAGTGTAGGCGATTGTTAAACTTTTTGGTAGTTTTAGCTGCTTGTGTCGTGATAGCGTGAAGGTTGACGAGATGGAATAGAAGAATAAGGTGTTTTGCTCATGCTGACGAGCGGCACTTTGCCAACGGCAAATATCACTGCAGCCGTCGCCGCCGACGCGTTGACGCCTGCCGCCGACATATGACAACGCTTACAGTTGTGGCGTCATGGCTCAGCGATGCCGAAGCTGTAACCGTCGACAGCTGAAGTCGACGGTCGCAGTGGTATCTGCCGTTGGCAAAGTGTCGCTTGTCTGTATGCCCCCCCCCCCCCTTATAATTTTCGGAACGGGCCGATTCTTGATAAGAGGCAGATAACCTGGAAGCCAGGATCCCATACAAAATTCTAACCCTCTAAAATCTGTTTTGATCTATAAGCCCGCCCTAACATGGGATAAGGCCAGGAAAATAATGGTGATGTTCGTTACGTTAAAGCAAATTAGTTGCGTGGACTAAATTAGTAACATAACATGCATATGAAAATTCTATTCTATTGTATTTCAAATTTTAAAAGGCTAATCAAGTAACCGAAAGCTTCAAATCTCTGGCTTTATAACGAGGTATACCTCACAGTACCGAACAGACTCGTGTGCGTGGACCCACACGAGTTAAGACTAAAGCCAATTTACAGGTAGCTAATCCGATTTCCTCCCCAAGCGGCAATTCAAATTTCAATTCCCCAAAACCTTAAACAGACACACGAGCGTATGCACAAAATCTTAATTATTAAAATAACATACAAATATTCATGATCCATTAAAACCGGAGCCCTCAAACCTTTGATCCTCACATAAACCTTTATGCCAATAGAATGAAGTGTAAATGAACTGCAATTAGCCAAATTGGCGAGAGCCCTACCGCGCGATTCCGAAAAAATCCACCCGAAGCCCACCCATGGTGACCCCCCTCTCCCACATTGGACCACTTTGGGTGACAATTTGTGGGAAAATCCTGTTAGGGCTGCCAGTTTTTGAGGAAGAAAATTACTTCTTTCGGGGAAAAGCGTAAGCTTATAAAGAAATAAGTGAAGTAATGGCTGTAAAAACGCGCGCTATGTATTTGTCAACATGTTTGGTTTCTTCTGAGAAAATGTTTTTCAATTTATTTGAGTTTTAGCAAAAACGACTAAACTGAAAGTCTAATTGAAATGTGAGTTTTTCATCGGAAAATGTTGGCTTCTGTGCGGCAAATTTTGTTTCGTTCGGCAACGAAATACGTCACTTACCAATCTAAAGAGGAAAATTGTATATTTATTTATTTAAACTTCATGTACAATCGTGGTACATACGCGGACTTAAAATAACGAGGCATTTTATACCAGTCAACCTTTGGGGGTCTTGTGCTAGGTGTACAACAAATAAATAAAATTTAGTTTACTTGTTGTGTTATTTTATTACTTGTTTGTGAAAGGTAATCTGGCAATTTACATCTGATTATTAAACTTCTTTTCCTTCTTCTTATCGTGTGGGCAGTAAGGTCTAACAACCAAATAAAATAAAAAGATACTATACCCAATAAGATAAAAAGATAATATATCTTCGTTGTCTCGAATCTTCTGAGGTTCGCTACTGGCGCAAAGCAGGAAACAAAAATTGGAGTACATTTTGTTTCCAGCGGCTTTGTTCCAGTACTGAAATTTAGAAAACCACTGTTCAAATATTTTGTTTTAATCACAGTTGGTACCTTGACAACCCTAGCGACAGTGAAAATGGAGTCGTCCAGTAAAACAGTGGGTACGGTTTGAAATTATTCATGCAAATTTTAACCAATGATAGGGAGCGATGCATTTTAGTTCAAAATCTCGATTGGCGACCAAAAATTAAACTCGCAGTTGAACGGTTTATGCAATGGGATTCCCTTTATATGACGATTAATACTGATTGATATATGTTAATATGATCACTTACTTGCATATTTGATTGTTACTGAATTTGCATAGCATTTGATTCGTAATTTACGAGTATTTATAACTATGTAGCGGTAATTGATACCGCTACATATATCACTACATAGTATAAAACAAAGTCGCTTCCCGTGTCTGTCTGTCCCTATGTATGTTTAGATCTTTAAATCTACGCGACGGATTTTGATGCGGGTTTTTGTTTTTAATAGAAAGAGTAATTTGACATGCATAATATATTAGAGAAACACTGATAATTTTAGAGGTTTCTAATGTGATGTCGTAAATAAAAACACTTTTTCCGCTTACATTGCAAACGCTGAGAGAACCCTACGAGACAGATCAAAATAATATAGTACAGGATAAAGAGTATCCTTCCTTGTAAACCTTTAGTCAGAAGAAGCTGCACATTCAACATTTTGCATTAAGATAATGATTCTAAGAAATAGTTTAACAATAACAAATTAAAGACAGAAAAAACAGTTTCGACCGCCTCAATCTGTCCCACACACGTATGGGATTTGTTCAGTAGAGCACGCACAAGGAGGTCCTAGGAGAGTTCTAATCCTGGTTCGGACATAGTGTTATTAGGTTTTCTCAGCAGCAGCCAAAGTACTCGGTTGACGGTACTATGGTAGGCTCCATGTAAATGTGCAATCACGGTCGTTGATCAACATACATTTATTGAAAACAGAAATAAAGGCAAAGCTTTCCTGAATCGACTTTAATCGTTTTCCTTTACGTTCCCTTGTAATGAAAAACGGTTCATAATATATTTTTCAGGTCTCTAAGAAGGGATATTCGGAAAAGGTCAATGTACTTTATTGCAAGTTTATCTGGCGTCTACCATAATAGGCTCGTTCTCAAGTTATTATATCAGGCTCAAATATAACTGTCAAAATGGGGGTAGGTATGTTATAGGTTGACGTATTCCTAACATTGATTTATAAAATACCCAAGATACACACTCAGCATGTCAAAAACGTCCGCAAAAAACAAACGCACAATGTATAATTATGCGCTAGTTTCAAACAGTCTCGCATCGCTCGCCATATTGCACTGCTTTGTAAAAACAACTTAAAGCGATCCGTGTAAGGTTAAATTTGCAAAAAAAAATTGCGCGTCGCTCGCCATACTGCACTGCTTTGTAAAAACAACTTTAAGCGATCCGTGTAAGGTTGAATTTGCAAAAAAAAATTGTTAAACGGGTGTCTCATTTTAAATACTTTGGCCACTATGTTACGGAGGACCTTAAAGATCAGGTGGACATGGAACGCGAGCGTAAGATGCTAGCTGCAAGGCGTAACATGTTGGCACATAGGTTTTCCCGATGTAGTACAGAAGCTAAAATCACGCTGTTCACAGCGTACTGTCAGAACTTCTACACGGGCAGCCTATGGGTCAACTATACGCGTAAAGCTCTAGACCTCCTACGAATACAGTACAATAATGCTTTCAGGATGCTGCTGGGGCTGCCTCGGTACTGCAGTGCTTCCACTATGTTTGCGGAAGCGCGAATCGATGACTTTTACGCAATTCAAAGAAAAAAGACCGCTTCTTTGCTTACAAAAGTGCGTGGCAGTTCCAACAGCATTCTGAAAGCCCTAGCTGGACAGCAAGATGCCCCAATGCTGAGGCATTTTATAAATGTATTGGTGCGACAAGGGCAACCTTGTCGCTCATAAATGAATACGTTTTGTTTGTGTGTTTTTGTGTTTCTAATTAAGTTACTAACCCGTAGATTAAGTTTTTTCCTTGTGTTTTTTATTTTACTAACAATTGGACCTTTGTAGTCAAAACAAATGAATAAATAATAATAATAATAACTACGCACAACTCACACATGAAATGACTTGATACATGTCAGTTTTTGACGACAGTTTCGAGTGTTGCATTTGTTCGAGACTGTGCATCTTGGGGATTTTACACATCAATGATTCCTAACCATATTTTTATTGTTGTCAAAAAATAAAAGGCCCGTTTTGACAGCAGGATACAACATTGCTTTACTAGTACTTAAGTACGTAAGTAAAGTAAGTAAGTAAAGAGACATAAAATAAATCTCTTTCGCACTTAGCGGTAAAGCAATCTTCGATCCCTCTCTACTCAGCTGTCAAATCGGACTTATTAGATTTTGGTGACTTTAGCTGTGTTAATTTTTCGTTTTTAGGGTTCCGAAAAAAAAGGATCCCTCATAGGATCACTCGGGTGTCTGTCTGTCTGTCCGTCTGTCACAGCCAGTTTTCTCCGGATCCACTGGACCGATTCTGTTGAAATTTGGTACACATTTATGGACTTCTATGACCCAAACACGGACGCGTTACGTAAATTATTAATTTTTTAGTATGGGGGTCACTTTTGGGGGCCAAACCAGAAAATTAAAAAAAAAAAGTTCAAATGAAAACATATCAAATGAAAGAGCTTACTGTGAGCGTTTTAATTATATTTTTTTCATCATTTTAAAATAAATGGTTTTGAAGTTATTCAAGAAATTATACGAATAATGACCATTCCCCCTCTTATCTCCATAATTACTGAGCCTAAAATTTTGAAAAAAAAATGGAGATTATTGATCTTCACCTAAAGATTACATGAAAACCTATTAGAAGTCTATAGTGTTAAAATAACATGTTAAAAAAATTAAATTCGTTCGGAACCCTTTGCACGCGAGTCCGACTCGCACTTGGCCAGTTTTATTTCACGAAACCTCCTCCCAAAAAACAAAGGACAATGCACTCGAAAAATTAATATTATAATTTCATAATGTTTAAAATTCATGAAAGTATGTAGGCGGCCATGTTTTTAATTAAACGGTAGCCGTACGTACACCTGAACACAAACGTTGCACAAACGTACTCCAGTGAATTAAGACCGGGTATGCTATGCGATGAGTATATCGCGTCCAAAGACTGAAAACCACGCTCATTGATTGTAAAAAACAGGCCAAGTGCGAGTCGGACTCTCACACGAAGGGTTCCATACCATACCTTAAAAAAACATGTTTCTTGTATGGGACCCCCTTTAATTTTTAGGGTTCCGTAAAAAAACGGAACCCTTATAGGATCACTCGGGTGTTTGTCTGTCCGTCTGTCACAGCCAGTTTTCACCGGTTCCACTGGACCGATTCTGTTGAAATTTGGTACACATATGTGACCCAAACGCGGACGTCTTACGTAAATTATTAAATTTTTAGTAAGGGGGTCACTTTTGGGGGTTAAACTAGAAAATTTCAAAAAAAGTTTATTGATCGTGTGATATATCAAATGAGAGGGCTTACTGTGAGAGTTTTAATTATATTTTTTTTCATAATTTTAAAATAAATGGTTTTGAAGTTATTCAAGAACTTAGACGAAAAATGACCATTCCTTATCTCCGAAACTACTGAGCCTAAAATTTTGAAAAAAAATGGTGATAATAGATCTTTACCTAAAGATTACAGGAAAACTTATAAGAAGTTTGCAGTGATAAAATAACATGTTAAAAAATTAAATTCGTTCGGAACCCTTTGCACGCGAGTCCGACTCGTTTGTTGTTATAGCGGCAATAGAAATACACTCTGTGAAAATTATCACTGTCATATTACGGTTCTTGAGATACAGCCTGCTGACAGACGGACGGACACCGGAAGCTTAGAAATAGGGTTCCGTTAGTTACCCTTCGGGTTACGAACCCTAAGAACAGCTCACAATGCGTTGTGTGGACCTTAAAAACGCAAAATTGCCGTTTCAAAGAAGCCACAACGCTCATCCTGCCGATTCCTGCCAATGAATCCTTCCTACTCGCATGATACTGTCGGACATCCTCCTTGGATGCCTCACCCTCCAGGGACCTCCATCAACTTAGTTATGAAAAAGCTTTAGAAGAATTAAAAAAGATGGTTCATAATTTAGAATAGGTTCAAATAATGACATACGTTGATTGATTTGTTTTTCTGACAGAACTGTAAAAGTTTTCTTTGGAGCACCAGCTCAATATAATGATCTCTTAAATCACCAAAAGTATTTTATTTAATCACGATCCCCAGACGTCGCAGAAGCCTTAACCTGCAGCGTTACAATACCTAAATAATCTAGAATTATATGGATACATAGTAAATCTTGTGTACAAACTGGTCAATCTTGTGTACAGAATGGAATGGAATGGAATGGAATGGAATAGTAAACATTTATTATTTGTATACCACATCACTACTTCTTGAGTGAATAACTATCTCTACCCACCACTGGACCAGCCCTACGGGCAGTAGGGCTGGTCCAGTGGTGGGTCACTCGGCAACTGTAGGAACTATTTAACCCACATTAGTGGGTACGGAAAGTACCCACTAATGTGGGTTACTTTCCGTAATTTAACACAGTATTATAATTTCTTCGTAATTATAACTCAAAACGTTTGTTTTCATTGTTTAATAATGTAATTTTTGTTGTAATCTTTATTCCGCACTTTAATTGGACTTAGTGTCCCTCTAGTAGGTAAACAGGGAGGCTAAAAAGGCCACTTTAGGAGAATCATATTAGACTCAAAATATTAATCACACAACAATCTGTCAAATTTAATTTTCATCTTTATCGCTAACGCATTAAGTTCAAGGTTGATTGGGAAAATTTGACAGTGACGGGTAGCGTGATTTGCTTTCTGATTCTGCTAAAGCCGCCTTATTAGACCCGCAGTAGTGATACGCGATTTAAGTCAGTACAAGACTTTTGTGCCTTTAAAGAACATTGAGTACCTACCTACTATGAATTTATTTAAAGGATGCGTGAATGGTTTATTCAAAATCTGCCAAATGTTTGTAAAGGTCAGTTAGCCTAACAACTAGATACATTTAGGGTCGTACCTAATTAGAATCAGACTTAAATGGCCTGGTGTGTGAAATTCTCATGTTAATAAAGACTTTAAAATCAATCAATTACTGTATAAAAATATACTCAAAAGCTGAAACAGTTTACGCTTAACAAACACTGTAACATATTTTCCATTCTATTATATTTTATCCCGAGCAATACCAAGCTCTATCAGAACCATATTCATACGCTCAAAAAAAAAACAACATTTCATGCGTGCCATAGATTAAAAATATACGAAAAAATGCCAGTGTTGCCAAGTCATAGGCTTATAAAAAATTGCTATTTGTTCGAATGTAACGTGAATACGTCACCGCGGGCCGTATTTGATGGGTGGTCACATTGTGTACCAAAAAAACAAAAAAAAAAAGTTTTTTCCACTAACTGACACGCGTATTGAGCTGCGGGCAACTAAGCGGTAGCAAAATATGTTTTTACTATTTTTTTTAAACCTTTTGTTCCGCTGATATGGCAATGAAAATATACGTTTATGGTTTGGAACGCGAACTAACTGTCATAGATAAAACAGGAGGCCAGGGCCCCAAGTCTACTATTACAATAGTGTCAGAATGGTCTATCATTGACTTCATAATGGTGATTCTGGAAAGTCATAATGACGCTTTTATATCCAGTGGTCAACCACTGACACTCCATTGAAAGAAATGGCATAGAATCTTGTCAAAATCAACCATTATGAAATCAATGATAGACCATTCTGACACTATTGTAATAGCAGACTTGGGGCCCAGTACGTCTACCAAGAGTTTTATCAATCTATACTCGCTAGCGACTGTAGTATGTTGTAGTAAAAAAAAGAAAACTTAAAAAAACAAGTTTCTAATTTATTTTTTAGTTGTTAACTAAAGTTTTAGTTGCAACTTGCTTGCTTGTTAGTTACCAACTTAAATAAATTAGAAACTTGTTTTTTTTAAGTTTTTATTTTTTTAACTACAGTCGCTAGCGAGTATCTATATCTATACTTCTATCTATACTAATATATAAAGCTGAATATATTGTTTGTTTGTTTGCTTGAACGCGCTAATCTCAGGAACTTCTGGTCCGATTTGAAAAAATCTGTCAGTGTTAGATAGCCCATTTATTGAGGAAGGCTCACAGAATGGCTTGCCCAAAATTACCTGTCTACCGGCAAAACAAAATACATTGTTTTCTCTATTCGCAACTTTACTAAACAGCAACATTCAACTCACCGTATTACCTCTCACATCTGCCATAATAAATCTTTTAATTGTTCTTGTCCTTCCCTATCTGCTGTAGAATATATAAAATATTTAGGACTCATATTTGACAAACATCTTAATTTTAAAAATCACATAATTAATTTATCTAACAGAATAAGAAAAATATGTGTTTAAACAAATACGTCACTCAGCTAACAAAAATATTATGAAAATGATATATTACTCCTTGTGTCAAGCGGTTATAACCTACTGTATTACCTGTTGGGGTGGGGCTGCTAAAACGCATAATTTAACTGCTGAAAGAGCTCAAAAAGCCTTATTAAAGGTAAGTTTTTTAAGTCTAGGATCATCACGCTAAGACCAATAGGAGCGGGACAGTAATGAAAAATGTGACGCAAACGTAGTTGCGCGGGTCAGCTTTATCGGTGTGGATGATCTGGTTTTTTAGACTCTAATGGTCTCATTTCTTTACCGAAACCAATTAAGATGTTTGTCAAATATGAGTCCTAAATATTTTATATATTCTACAGCAGATAGGGAAGGGCAAGAACAATTAAAAGATTTATTATGGCAGATGTGAGAGGTAATACGGTGAGTTGAATGTTGCTGTTTAGTAAAGTTGCGAATAGAGAAAACAATGTATTTTGTTTTGCCGGTAGACAGGTAATTTTGGGCAAGCCATTCTGTGAGCCTTCCTCAATAAATGGGCTATCTAACACTGACAGATTTTTTCAAATCGGACCAGAAGTTCCTGAGATTAGCGCGTTCAAGCAAACAAACAAACAATATATTCAGCTTTATATATTAGTATAGATAGAAGTATAGATATAGATACTCGCTAGCGACTGTAGTTAAAAAAAAAAAACTTAAAAAAAAAACAAGTTTCTAATTTATTTAAGTTGGTAACTAACAAGCAAGCAAGTTGCAACTAAAACTTTAGTTAACAACTAAAAAATAAATTAGAAACTTGTTTTTTTAAGTTTTCTTTTTTTTACTACAACATACTACAGTCGCTAGCGAGTATAGATTGATAAAACTCTTGGTAGACGTACTGGGCCCCAAGTCTGCTATTACAATAGTGTCAGAATGGTCTATCATTGATTTCATAATGGTTGATTTTGACAAGATTCTATGCCATTTCTTTCAATGGAGTGTCAGTGGTTGACCACTGGATATAAAAGCGTCATTATGACTTTCCAGAATCACCATTAGAGTCTGACTCACAAAAGTCACCGTGGTCCTGGAATACAAAGGGCATTAGGAGGAACACGGATGGGTTTTAGTCAGCGAAAGTCTGACACTCTCTTCTGCTCCACCCAGAGCGGGAGGAGTCATTTGATGATTTCCCATCCTTATAACAACCATGCGTTTTAAGATGAATAATAGGAAAGTGTAAGAAAAAGTAGAAGAACACCAAAGTTTTACACAACCTAAAAAGTCCCTAATACTTAGTAGGACAAGGAAAGAAAAATTTGTTCCACCTAGAAACATCGACCAAAATAAGGCTGGTTTTTGCTCTTCCCTAAAACACAGAAAACCTGATGATATCACTTAATGCCTGAGGTAAGTTTTCCACCAACAACACGATAAAAAAAATGCTCTGAATCTACGTAGTTCTGTAGGTATGTTATTTTTTCATTCCATGCGGGGAAAAAGATAGAAAAACAGTCACAAAAATATACTCTACAGCTACGCCGCATAAGCTACCTCTCCTCCCGTTCGCTTTGTTAAATAAAAATATAAAATCTCTCATGTACGGTTTTTTTGTTCCTACCCCATTCTTTTTGATGCTTTCATATGACATTACGTGAATGAGTTTAAATATATGCATTACTTCAATGAAAAGAGGCATATTTTCAGGAAATATTGTAAGTAATACTCCGTTAATGAAATCCCTGAACCGCTTTACAACGCAAGTATGAAAGTGTCTGTCGGATCTCGCAAGGAGCCCCCCTTGCGAGATCCGACAGACACTGATGAGACACCGTGATGAATCAACTGCAGGGTGTGGATGTGGAGCCGAGTCACAAACCATGCTCCACCTCCTATCTTGCCCTCTGTGCCTCGAAATATGCAACCGAAGTGACGTAGGTATGTGCTGCCAACAACGATGCCGTGGCACTGGAAGTGGCAATTTTTTGGGCCACCCAAATTTAAACTACTGTCGTGCCAGCGACACGAAGAAGAAGAAGATTCGAAAGTTTTATTCAGCAGCCAGTGAAAAAATGGTTTTACTATAGGCATATCGTAGAACCAAAGCAGGCCTCGTCTATGTAAACTGGCAAGTTAATAGTAGACGGGGCTCGCTAGGGCCAGTGTTTAAATGTAACCTGAAGCGTGGGAAAGTTCTGGAGTGGCGACCGGCGACCACGTACCGGAAGATGCAATGTTGGAATGCCTCCCACAAGGTGGACCGATGACCTGGTGAAGGTCGCGGGTAGCCGATGGATGCGAGATGCACAGGACCGGTCGATGTGGCGACGCCTGGTGGAGGCCTATGTCCAGCAGTGGACGTCTTTCGGCTGATATGATGATGATGATGAAGAATGGGAGAGCGAGGGCCAGAATAGTAATTCAAACCATTCTAAGATTAAAATAAACAAACCTGCTTCTTCAGAACAAACCTGAATGAGATATTAAATCAAATTCAAAAAGGAATAAAGAGCCTAATT
Organism: Lacanobia wlatinum; assembly: GCA_947578705.1. Taxonomy (NCBI): domain Eukaryota; kingdom Metazoa; phylum Arthropoda; class Insecta; order Lepidoptera; family Noctuidae; genus Lacanobia; species Lacanobia wlatinum. The sequence continues at coordinate 5,642,564 of OX388032.1, forward strand.
ACCTGATACCCCTGTGATGTTTCACTCATTCTATCAGGCACCGACCCCTTCCGCAAATAGATGAAATAACGAATTTAACACAACCCCAGTGTTCGCACATCAAAAAGAAAGGTTTTAATATCAAAGGGGCCTGATCTAATTTAAATTTTAATAATATAGGTGGCAACATGAAAGTAAAATCAATGCTTACTAATACCAATGTGAAGAAATTAATTTACGAGTAATTTATTTCAGAATTGCTTTTACGTTTATTTTGGAAACGCTTCGGAAATTGCTTTACGAATTAATTAGGTTGGGAAGTAGATAGACCGTGCTCGGTTTTTGTTTTCTGTGTTACATGAAAATGAGGTCTATTCCGCGTTCGCATTTTTGCACCAGTATAGAAAAAAATCCTTATGAATTGGGGTGAATGCGAAACAAATTGAAAATGGTGAAGGAAAACATCGTGATGGTGGCATTTTTTCGCTCTGGGCGGAGCGGAAGGGAGTGTCAAAATCTTAGGCCGCGGGCACGAAGTCAGCGGGCAAGGAGGGGCGGCGGTGGCACGGGCAGTGGCACGGGCAGCGGCGCGGGCACCGGCGCGGCGGCACAATCCCGGTCATGATGCCAGCGTGCATATCGCGCGGCGCTAGAGCGTCGTAGTGTTGTATTATGAGCAATTAGTTTCTTGTTTGCGAACAAAATGTCTTTACTGCGACGAAAACATCATTTTTGTACAAATTTTGAAACGCATTTCAAAACGTCGGTTGTTAAAACTAAAATGATCAAAAAATAAACAACGTCACTGCAGACGCGCGGACACTACTGCTCAACTGACGCGCACAGCTCGAACGTCGCCGCCGCGCCGCGCCGCTCCCCGCGTCTATGCCTTCGTGGCCACTTACATATAAATCTGTGTATTTGAACGCGCCGCTGCAACAGTATGCTCTGTGCGAACTGTGCGCTGCCGCCGCCGCGAGCCGCTTCGCGTCTCGCGGCGTCAGCGCCCTCAGTGTCTGTCGGATCTCGCAAGGGGGGCTCCTTGCGAGATCCGACAGACACTGATGAGACACCGTGATGAATCAACTGCAGGGTGTGGATGTGGAGCCGAGTCACAAACCATGCTCCACCTCCTATCTTGCCCTCTGTGCCTCGAAATATGCAACCGAAGTGACGTAGGTATGTGCTGCCAACAACGATGCCGTGGCACTGGAAGTGGCAATTTTTTGGGCCACCCAAATTTAAACTACTGTCGTGCCAGCGACACGAAGAAGAAGAAGATTCGAAAGTTTTATTCAGCAGCCAGTGAAAAAATGGTTTTACTATAGGCATATCGTAGAACCAAAGCAGGCCTCGTCTATGTAAACTGGCAAGTTAATAGTAGACGGGGCTCGCTAGGGCCAGTGCCTGCCAAAGTTACGGAATTATGTCTAGAGAGTCACCTTGGAACGAAAAGGGCATTTAGAGGAACACGGATCAGTAAGGTCGCGGGCATGAAGTAAGCGGGCGCGAAGCGGCTCGCGGCGGCGGCAGCGCACAGTTCGCACAGAGCATACTGTTGCAGCGGCGCGTTCAAATACACAGATTTATATGTAAGTGGCCACGAAGGCATAGACGCGGGGAGCGGCGCGGCGCGGCGGCGACGTTCGAGCTGTGCGCGTCAGTTGAGCAGTAGTGTCCGCGCGTCTGCAGTGACGTTGTTTATTTTTTGATCATTTTAGTTTTAACAACCGACGTTTTGAAATGCGTTTCAAAATTTGTACAAAAATGATGTTTTCGTCGCAGTAAAGACATTTTGTTCGCAAACAAGAAACTAATTGCTCATAATACAACACTACGACGCTCTAGCGCCGCGCGATATGCACGCTGGCATCATGACCGGGATTGTGCCGCCGCGCCGGTGCCCGCGCCGCTGCCCGTGCCACTGCCCGTGCCACCGCCGCCCCTCCTTGCCCGCTGACTTCGTGCCCGCGGCCTAAGATTTTGACACTCCCTTCCGCTCCGCCCAGAGCGAAAAAATGCCACCATCACGATGTTTTCCTTCACCATTTTCAATTTGTTTCGCATTCACCCCAATTCATAAGGATTTTTTTCTATACTGGTGCAAAAATGCGAACGCGGAATAGACCTCATTTTCATGTAACACAGAAAACAAAAACCGAGCACGGTCTATCTACTTCCCAACCTAATTAATTCGTAAAGCAATTTCCGAAGCGTTTCCAAAATAAACGTAAAAGCAATTCTGAAATAAATTACTCGTAAATTAATTTCTTCACATTGGTATTAGTAAGCATTGATTTTACTTTCATGTTGCCACCTATATTATTAAAATTTAAATTAGATCAGGCCCCTTTGATATTAAAACCTTTCTTTTTGATGTGCGAACACTGGGGTTGTGTTAAATTCGTTATTTCATCTATTTGCGGAAGGGGTCGGTGCCTGATAGAATGAGTGAAACATCACAGGGGTATCAGGTAATTAGGCTCTTTATTCCTTTTTGAATTTGATTTAATATCTCATTCAGGTTTGTTCTGAAGAAGCAGGTTTGTTTATTTTAATCTTAGAATGGTTTGAATTACTATTCTGGCCCTCGCTCTCCCATTCTTCATCATCATCATCATATCAGCCGAAAGACGTCCACTGCTGGACATAGGCCTCCACCAGGCGTCGCCACATCGACCGGTCCTGTGCATCTCGCATCCATCGGCTACCCGCGACCTTCACCAGGTCATCGGTCCACCTTGTGGGAGGCATTCCAACATTGCATCTTCCGGTACGTGGTCGCCGGTCGCCACTCCAGAACTTTCCCACGCTTCAGGTTACATTTAAACGTATATGTCGGCCGGCGTATGAACACCGGTCGTTGTCGAAATCATCATCAGAATTTTCAGCAATATACCCACACAAACAGTTCAAGGTTATAAGTAGCAACAAAGAAATACTTTACTTGAGTCCAAGGTGTTTATTTCACGAACAGCCAAAGAATTAAGAATGATCTTAAATTCGCATTACATCGGTTTTTATACACAGAAAATGACAAGTATGAAGTTGGCAGTGGATGTTAAAATTACACAAAAAAGGCGGGAAACATTAAAGAGGAAGGTAACATAGTTAAATCATTACAAATTTAACTCGGACTGTAGAGAAACATTTAAAATAAATAAGTACAACAGAAATTGTCAAGTAAATTCTTATTTAAATATAACCGGATGTTAAAATGAAATAAAAAGAAGCTATCAAATTAAAGCCATATTAATATCCAACAAGAAGTTACAATATTTCTTTAAAGAATTGGAAAGGAAGCTGTTAAATTAAATCTATATAAATTCAACAGGATATTACGATCTTTTTTTAAACAAGACGGAAACGCTAACATTAGTCCAATTCAACATGGAAGTCAAATTAAATACAAGATAATCATTAAAACAAGCAAAACTATACCAAATAATGGTTTGGCGCCCATATATACATAAACGTAGAAATTCTGCAAATCACACAATCTTTGACGATCCTCATAAATTTGATCCTCACATTCAACAAAAACTATACAGGCACAAAAAAAAACAAGTACTTATGAAGCTTCAGAGACATCAACATGGAACATGGAGGTTAAGGATATAGTCTAGCTCTAGAAGCGTTTGCCCGTGGCCTCGAAGATTCTCGCAAAAAAATAAAAACTGGTCAAGTGCGAGTCGGACTCACGTGCAAAGGGTTCCGAACCAAATTCATTTTTTAACCAACTTCCAAAAAAGGAGGAGGTTCTTAATTCGGCGGGTAATTTTTGTTTTATGTATGTACACCGATTATTGCGAGGTTTCTGATCCGATTTGTGTGATTCTTTTTTAGTTTGATGCGATATACTTGCCATTTGGTCCCGTTAAAATTTCTGTTATCTGTAGGTAATAAACTATTATCTATTTTTTTTTCAAAATTTTTGTTTCGGTAGTTTCGGAGATAAGGGGAAGGAATGGTCATTTTTAGGGTTCCGTACCCAAAGGTTAACCAACGGGATCCTATTACTAAGCCTCCGCTGTCCGTCCGTCCGTCCGTCCGTCTGTCTGACAACGGGCTGTATCTCAAGAACCGAAATAGGTAGACAGTTGAAATTTTCAAAGATTGTGTATTTCTATTGCCGCTAAAACAACAAATAATAAAAATTAGGCCTCATGGTACGGAACCCTTCGTGTGCGAGTCTAACTCGCACTTGGCTGGTTTTGGTCTTCTATCTTGAATAACTTCGAAACTATTTATTTTAAAAGTATGAAAAAAATATAATTAAAATTCTCATTTTGTATGTCACACAATACAGTTTGATAAACTTTTTATTTTCTAGTTGGACCCCCAAAAGTGTCCCATATTCAACATTTATTTATTTACGTAACGCGTCCGTGTTTGAGTCAAAGAATTCCATATGTGTACCAAATTTGAACAGAATCAGTTCAGTAGATCCGGAATAACTGACTGTGACAGACGCCCGAGTGATCCTATAAGGATTCTGTTTCTTACGGATGTTCGGAACTCTTAAAAAGAACTTATTACAGTCTCCAGGGCTCTCTCTAAACCAAAAGTCATCAAAATTAGTTCAGGCGTGAGAGCATAATAAAACAAATTAACAAAATCACTATTTTGTTTATAATATCTACACTAATATTATAGAGGAAATATTTGTTTGTTTGTTTGAAATGAATAGGCTCCGAAACTACTGGACCGATTTGAAAAATTCTTTCAGCAATGAATAGCTACATTATCAGGGAGTAACATAGGCTATATTTTATCCCCGTACTCCCACGGGAACGGGAAATACGCGGGTGAAACCGCTTGACGTCCACTAGTTAGTCATAAACCTGGAGTAGCCTTTCCAGTACCCTAAAAACGATACTTAGTATACAATACATCGAACTTATTTTAATCGTTTGATATAATTTACTAGCAAAAGTACCTACTAGAAAATTTAGCTTAAGTTGGTCTTTGACTTCAAAATGGTCTCATTTTTTACTAAACCGACATGAAATAGGCTTTGAATAATATTTGACAAGTTGAAAATTTTCTAAACTTCTTAGTTCCAATTTCTTAGTTCAAATTCCATATTCTGCAATGTAAACTCAGGTGGACAGCACCTGCCGGTCGATTCTGTGCACACGAAGTGAGCTGTCATTCCGTCTTGATTACATGTATTGGCAGCTCACTTCGTGATCACTTCACTCAAGGCTTCACTTCGACATGTTTACGGAATCGCACTGCTGATCAATCTTCAATCAAGTTGAAATGACAGCTCACTTCACCTCAACATTCACAGTAAGATTTTTACACTTAACAGTTAGTGCAGATTATTATTAAATGGAAACACAAGATCTTCTGCAAATAAACATAACCTTTTCCTTCTGTATCATGGTACATGGTGGACATCCCACCCACACGCACAAAACGTTTTGGGAACATATTCATAGTACGTACAGCGAAGGAGTGGAATTCCATGCCGGAGTCTGTGTTTCCTGATAGCTACAACCTGGGAGCCTTTAAGTCTAGAGTGAATAGGTTACTTCTAGGCCAGCGTGCTCCATCTTCAACCACATCATCGCTTACCATCAGGTGAGATAGTGGTCAAACGCGTGCCTATCAATAGTGAAAAAAAAATGTATCCCCTTACAATGTAAACAGGCTTAGAGTACCTACAATTTAAAAACTGTACAACGAAAATTCCGGTGAAAAATTTTAAAACCTACAACATGAGAAAGCGAAGTTAACCCCAATAATATTAGACAGAATTTGAGCCAAAACACTCGCTGTGTTTGTAATTTTATCTGAAAATTAATCGGACCATTTAGTTTTGGCCTAGATTCAAATTGCCTTCTTAAATTAATTTTAGTGTGGAGCAAGTGCTTGTGGGTTTTGCATGTTGCATGGCATTAGTAAATACTTTGCGGTAATTACTTGCCATAGAGTACTATAGTCTGTTTTTTTAATTCCGGAGACTAAATTGACAAGTGCAAATATCAAAACTGACTTACATAAATGCTATTGTAATCTATGTCAGTTTGCCATTTGCACTTGTCAATTTAGTCTCCGAGATTAAAAAACAGACTACTATGTACGACTAGAAAAGTAACAGTCATGATTTCCATCAATAAGATAGATAGATATTAAATTAAGGCCGTTTTATGACAAGTGACACTCCCCTAACTCTATGCAATGAACTACGTATTTCAATTTTGTTACGATTACAAGGGATTACAGGTGCACCGTTAAGAACACAAATTATTGAATAACATTTAGTACTAATCAAAATCAAAATCAAAATCAAAAGTCATTTATTCAAATTAGGCTGAGTACCAGCACTTTTTGAACGTCAACGTTTACAAATAGACAGTCACCCAAAACGCCCGCCCGTAATAATACTTAAACAATAAGTATGTCTATAAAATCTTCGTACAACTCTAAACAAACGCACTAAACTAAAATATTCCAACTCAGGAACTATCCAGCAAACATTACCTAAACGATTTCCGTTGTTACACAAAACGTCGAAGTTCTACTTTACAAAGAATATCTCCTGTTAGAACTGTCTTCAAACAATCAAAATAACACGTCATCGGATTCAATAGAACGCCTTACTTCACCTCAAATTGTAGCCCAAACTCAAATATTTGGACAAACATTCGCTATTGGACAATGCTAAGTAAGCGCCAAGAATCTACGCTGTGTGCGTGTGGGGCCAAAAGAGCAGCGTGTCCAGTGAAATGATAGCTTGCTTTGTAACCAACTTCAAAAACATGAGGAGGTTCCCAATTCGATTGTATTTTTTTGTGTGTGTTACCTCATAACTCCGTCATTTATGAACCGATTTGAAAGAACCACAAAAAACAAACTGGATCGACTTCTTATCAAATGTATTCGTTTCAATTTTTGCCTTTGTAAATATGATCACATTTCTTCCTTCCGTTCTCAGCTAAAATGGTTGTTTATCCGTCAAAGGAGATCCCTCAGATCTCTCTGCATGCTCCTCACTATTATGAACGATCCTTGTGCTCCTAATTACCTTAAACAATATTTTAAAGTATTGGGCTGTTCTCTGCATTTGACGATGCAGCGATAGCAGATTATATTTAGTCTGTCCGTTTTGCAATTTTAAATCGATAAAAATTGATAATGATAAAGCGAACCCTATTACTAAGTCTCCGCTGTCCGTCCGTCCATCCGTCCGTCCGTCTGTCAGTCAGCGGCCTGTATCTCAAGAACCGTAATAGGTAGACAGTTAAAATTTTCACAGATTGTGTATTTCTAATTGCCGCTATCACAAGAAATAATAAAAATTAAGGATTTTGGTACGGAACCCTTCGTGTACGAGTCCGACTCAAACTTGGCCGTTTTTTTTTGTTTACATGCAAAAAGAAAAAAATACATGTCCAATATTTTTCGGAAAGCCTAATATTTTTCGGAAAGTCTGACGGCCTAATTAGATTTTTTCGGGGAAGTACCCAGGAAAACATAAAGATTATTCTACAACAAATACTTATAACAACGTTCTCCCTCATCCGCCATTTTAAAGCCCTCACACGAGAAGTTCAAACATAGACGCTAGCTTCGTTCTAAATCACACGGAAGCCCGTTTGAGCTGCTGCCAACCTTACTAAACTAAATCGGATTTAAGCCTTTTGGACGCTAACGAATTTTAAATATGGGTAGTTAGCTCCCTGATTTGTTAAAGAGGATTTCAGCAGATCATATTGATTTATACTGGACGAACTTTTTGGTAATGGGTAGGAGTTTCATTACCGTTCGATCTGTGTCTTTGATGGAAGATTAAAAGGAAGTTGCTGCTCTTATTTATGATGTTTATTATTGTATATATATTCTTGAGATATGCACCCGTGCGAAGCCGGGTCACCAGTCAGTATAAATAATAAATATATATATATATACTTATTAGTAGTATATTTTGTTAGTAAGTATAAGCATAGCGGAAAATTCAACAATTAATAAATATACACGACTTAGATAGTTTTGTTAATCATGTCACCGGAAAATTACTAACTCCGTAAAATTTAAATAAATCTGTATCTATTAGATTATAATTTCTCGATATAATAAGAACAAATAATTATACATTCAATCAATTTTATCCGAATTCAACTGTTTTCAACATATTCGTTTCTTATGGAAAAAAATGAGTTTGCTATTTCAAGCGATATTTTTCAATCTAACGGCTTCTACAATTATCCGGTGACAATCATAATTATTGGACCTCGTGGTCAAATTAAAACAGCCGCACAGGTCGATCTTCAAGGTTAAGCAACGCTTGCCGAGGTTGGTCTGTGGATGGGTGACCATATTAACATACCGAATTTCCGCCGTGCCTCGGAAAGCACGTTAAGCTGTTGGTCCCGGCTGTCATTTGGAGATCTTTGGCAGTCGTTACGGATAGTCAGAAGTCAGAAAATCTGACTCCAGTCTTGTCAAGAAGTACCGTGTTACCCAGCTAATGGGTTGTGGGGGTCTGGTAGGCAGTTGCTCCACGTAAAATACTGGTATTCGGCTGAATCTGGTTTGACTGGAAGTCGACCCCAATCCAATATAGTTGGGAAAAGGCTAGGCAGATCATCATCATATCATCATCATCATCATATCAGCCGAAAGACGTCCACTGCTGGACATAGGCCTCCCCCAAGCGTCGCCACAACGACCGGTCCTGTGCGTCTCGCATCAATCGGCTACCCGCGACCTTCGCCAGGGCCCCAAGTCTGGTATTACAATAGTGTCAGAATGGTCTATCATTGATTTCATAATGGTTGACCACTGGATATAAAAGCGTCATTATGACTTTCCAGTGGTCAACCACTGACACTCCATTCTAGCACTATTGTAATAGCAGACTTGGGGCCCAGGTCATCGGTCCACCTTGTGGAAGGCCTTGGCAGATGGTGATTCATAATTCTTGGACATAAGCAGTATGATTCAACTGCCTCGAGAACACTTTTGATTGTTCCCACAACATAATAATAATAATAATAATATTTCACAACTATCACACAACGCCATCTAGTCCCAAGCTAAGCAGAGCTTGTGTTATGGGTACTAGACAACTGATAAACATACTTATATATTTCTAAATACATAAATATTATAGATAAATTACAACGCTATTTCCTGAATTGCCGCTTATATCAGCTTGGGAATTCTCATATGCTGATTTTCTTTTCAGCCCCTCAACAAAAATCTGCCACATCTGCAGCAACAAAACGTTGGTGACCCCAAAAGATACAGAATTTAATAAAAGATAACGACAATAAAATATTGTAGAGTAGAAAAAACAAATATCAGGAGCACAATATCACAGAGATATCGTTTAGAATAATCGAATTTGGCAAAAAACTTTTTGAGGTCCGACTGCGGCTTCGAAAAAATATGTAAATATGGAACCCGATAACAGACAATGTTCGAGCCCAAAATCAAAGGATGGCTTTACCGACATAAAAAAGTTAGTGTATGTTAGAATTTATTAAGATATGTAGATAGCAGTGTTTTCGTTTTGTTTTGGACAAATGCCCTGACATGGATGAACAAGTTTTATTATAAAACTTTTGGAAAACTTCAAGTCTTTCATAGTGTGACCTAGTAGAATTTTTAGGGTTCCAAACATCCGTGAAAAAGGGAACCCTTATACGATCACTCGAGTGTCTGTCTGTCAGTCCGTCTGTCATAGCCAGTTTTCTGCGGATCTACTAAATAATAATAATATAATAATAATAATAATAATCTTTATTTCGAAAAACATACAGAATTTTAAATACGGTTTGATATTTTGTTTAAAAAAAATATATTAAAAAGTTTGTGTTGCAAGTTCTGTACAAAAATAATACTCTACCTCTTAAGCTAGGATATACCTGTATTTTAAGAGGTAGTAATATACGGTCAAGGTTGACAATTAACAACGAAAACTTATCTCGAGTGGACTGTGCCATTCTACTGTATGGTTTACAAATTTTAATAGTGAAATTGTGTGTGAGTGGTGGGTGTGGGTGAGTGTGTGTGTGAAGTTGTGTGGGTGAGTGTGTGTGTGTGATGGTGTGTGGGTGAGTGTGTGTGTGTATTACACTAGATATGTAAGTAAAGACTCCGTGTAAGAGTAATCCTTTAGGAGCAGCCACTCTGTTACTTTAGTTTTTAGTGCATGTGAGTTTAAATTTATAATGTTGAGGCGATTGTTAATGTATTTATAAATATGAGTACTTAGTATATAATATTGACGTTTAGCGAAGGAAGTCTTGTGTTGGGTACTTGGTGGAAGATACGTGCGTTTATTTGGAATAGGAGGTGGAAGGCGTGCATGCTTTCTAAGGGTGGATCTAAGCACATAAAGCTGACGCACCGTAAGTACTTTACAGTCTGAAAACAGTTCAGTTGTTGGATACCTATAGGGCTTTTTCATCATGACTTTAAGTATAGCTCTCTGTGCTCTTTCCACCCTCAGAAAGCTAGTTTTTGTGGCACCGCCTCATGCAACTATACAATAACCAATCACTGATTGACATAACGCGTGGTACACCATCTTGAGAATTTTTAGGTTGGCGGACACTCTGAGAGACTTAAATATATGTATATGACGTAATGTTCTGGTGGTGATGGCGTCAATTTGATAGTCCCATCTCAGTCCGTCGTCTATCTGTACTCCGAGGTATTTCACACATTCGGATCTTGCAAGCGGAAAACAAGTGCAATGGGTGGGCAAGTGTGTGCAGGAATGAGCAGTTATACTAAAAGAAGGAGGTGGTTTAGCGTTGCTACGTATAGAAAAAGGAATATACGTCGTTTTTTGTAGATTCAATGTAAGAAGGTTCGAGTTTAACCACGTCATAACTTTAGCCATGGCCATCTCCGCATTAGTTTTTACAATGTCCCAAGTGATTCCGTCTACAAGAATCGCGGTGTCGTCTGCGTAAGCATAGATTCTACTGTTTGGGATACTCAATCTGCAGAGGTCATTTACATAGATCTGAAATAGTGTCGGGGAAAGGATCCCTCCCTGGGGAACACCATATGACACAAGAAACTCATCACTCAAGTAAGTATCAATTTTAATACATTGCCTACGATCTTTTAGGTAATCTTTAAAAATTTCCAGAGGCAATCCACGCACACCGATATTTTCCAGCTTCGCGATGAGTTTGGGAACAGAGACCGTGTCAAATGCCTTCGAAAGGTCCAAGAATATTCCTAGGCATTTCGACTTTTTATCTAGGTTTGAGGCAACTTGTTGCGTGAAATCTAGAACTGCATCTTCTGTAGATAGGCTTGTCCGAAATCCGTATTGATTATTAGCAATGAGTTGGTGTCTATCAAGGAATTTTCGTAGAGAGTTATTCAGAATTTTTTCAAGAATTTTAGAGAGTGCAGGTAGGACCGATATCGGTCTGTAGTTATTAACACAGTCTCTGCTCCCTCCCTTGTATATTGGGTGAACCACCGCTTTTTTAAAAGCCTCCGGAAAGACACCCTCCCGCAGGCAACGATTACAAAGGTAAGTAATTGGTGGAACTAGTACATGTCGACAGTTTTTCAGTATTAGCGATGATATGCCGTCCCAGCCGACTGCACAATCAGAACGTTGCTGTAGGATTAGGGACTCAACATCAGCTTCGTCTACTTCTAGGATGGTAAGAGAGTTTACAGGTGAGTTTGGGGTGTACGTAGGTGAAAGTGAGGGATGGCTACCTGCCGGTGATGATGCAGTGTCATTCATTATTTTCGTAGCCAAGTTTTTGCCAATGTTTGCAAAAAATTGGCCTACCTCATTAATTGCAGATTGTGGGCTGTCTCGTGTTGTGAGTAGCTCCACTGTGCTAAGTTTTGTTTTGTGGGTACTGGTTATTTGTTTAATTGTTTTCCATAATGCTTTGGGATTATCTTTGGCTTTTTCAAGTTGACTGGTTTCATAAGAAATTTTTAGTTTTCTGAGTAAGTTATTGCAGAAATTACGATAGCGTGAATAAGTAGTTTTCAGAATAATATTGTCTGGTGATTTTTTAGATTTTATGTGCATTTTATCTCTATTTTTTATACATTTTAAAAGACCAGGGGTTATCCATGGTTTAATAATTCTCTTTTTTCTAGGGATTTTAACTTGTTTTGAATGATTGGATATTACTGATTTTATAATACTTATGAATTTATTTACTGCCGCATTTATGTGTTCGACCTCATATATTACTGTGAAATCCACATTTCCTAACTCGTCCAGTATAGCTTCATGGTTGAAGGAAGTTGTGGCATATAATTTATGTGAAGGATTTGCATTTTTCATACTTAAGAGTAGTGGTTTGTGATCCGTTAAGTGTGCCTCTAAAACTAGTGTAGTAGTAATTAGATTAGATTTTAAAAATATGTGATCCAAACAGTTCTCTTCTCGAGTGGGGAATAAATGTGTTGGAATAAGACCATAGGATGCATTTAGCGCGAGATAGTCCAGAGTCCACACTAGACAATTTCCACCCAAAAAGTCTGGCTCCCATACTGTAGTTTGCAGGCTTGATTTTGTGTAAATAATTATTCCGTCATTTTGATTACAATTTGTATTAGTGTAATGTGACTCAAAACCGTCCAGTAATGGTATATTGTTGACTTTACTGAGCCAACATTCGGTTAGGACAATAATATCAATATCTACATTTAACAAATTCAGCAGTACTTGAAGATGCGGAAAATTTTTGTTAATACTACGGATGTTTATATGCAATAGATTTATATTATTATCAGATGTGTCTATGTAATTTTGACATTCGTTTGGATTGCAAACAAAGGATTTTCCCTGGCTTATTTGGTCAAGATCGTTACTGATGTTAATTAAGTTAGCCATTAAGAAAATAAAAAATATTAAAATAATTCCCTTTACCGGTGAGAGTACAGGGGGAGCTACAGTTTTGGTTGGTTTTAAATATAAAAAAACACAATTGGATTGGAGTCTTTAGGTGGTTGTACGTGTATGTGTGAGTAAGAATGGGAGTGTTTAAAATGTTATTGCAGAGTGTGTTTTGATGTGTGTTGTTTTTTCGTGAAAGGTAAGTGTATGTAACTAAGCAGATAACTAATCGTAAAAATGATAAACATTTTGGTTTATATGACATACGTATCATGCATTTTCCTAGTCACTTATTCAGTTTAGGTACGTTGGTATCGAGGTCTTGCAGACATTTTTCTGAGAGAATCAGAATTTGCTTCTCACCAACTTGCTTGCGGAGGAAAATATTTCCGTTGCTAATCCAGCAGAAGGTATATTGATTGTTCTTTGCAAATTGTCGCGCCGAGTAGAACAGCTTCTTCGAACTGGCGGACAATCGCTCTTCGACATAGACGGCCTGGCGGATGCCTGGGACACCAATCAATTCCGTGTTAAGTTTGTCTTCCTTTGAAGTTTTAGTTTTGTTATATGATCGGATAGCCATCAGAAGATTTTGTTTGGTATGTACCGTTGTGAATTCTGCTACGACAGGACGTGATGTTTGGCTGGGTTTTCCGGGCTGACGATACACATCATGGATTTCGGATTGAGATATTGGTATTCCAACAAGCTGGCTGATACTGCAGATGGTATCTGATAATTTGGCTGTATTTTCATTTTCTAGTTGTGGAATATTTCTTATTTCGACACATGATGAGCGTGTCTTATACTGCAGATCTTTTATTTTATTTTCAAGTGCTTCTATGTAGCATCTCTGTTCTTTCCTCTCTTTCTTTAAATCTTCGACTTCTTTTTTCATTTCTTCAAATTTCTGGTTGAAATGCTGCATCGACCTTTCAATTTCGGCATTTGTTTTACAAATCTCGGTGTTCGACTTTTGGATATCGGTATTCTGCGCCTTGATCTCAATTACGTCCGACATTAATTTTTGTATCAAGTTTGTTTGTGACTCCAGCATCTTAGTCACACGAGTATCCTGATAATTTCTCCACAAACTGAGCAGATCAGTTAGTTCCTGTTTATTTAAAGCGGGCTCAATTTCTTGAGGATTTTCTTTTCTTGCTCGTTTGCCTCTGTTTGTTACATATTCACTCATGTCAATTGCCGCATTTATGTCAGGTTCCGATTGTGATTGAGTCTGACATTGACTTTGCAATTTTGATGGTGGAGTGCGCTGTACGCCCGCCATAACGCAACAAGTATTCACCGTAGATGTATTTTGAAGTTTCATGCAAAGTCTACTTTGCTAATAGAAATTTAATATCAAAGATAGCACTTGCCGCAAAATGCTTCTCTCCCAGGTGTAATAGTTCGGTTTCGTAGCCGATGCAAACCCGTAGCGGTACTCGTAGCACGCTCGTAGCACACGTAGTCGCCGCCGCGTAGAAGGCCCAGATGACGTCAGCCTCGCGTAGCACACCAGTATTTCGTCGCTCGCTGCTACTTGCTCGATGGCGCGGTGGTCAGGTGCACGGCTCAGATTGCTCCACCCTGAGAGGTCGCAGGTTCGGAACTCACCAATCTATGCCACTTTTTCAAACGATGTTCGAGACGGCAATGTCAAAAAACTATTTATCTCTTTCAAGGACCACCCAGTGGGCGTGAAGTCCGGGTTAAAACAGTTAAAGAGTGACAAGGAATTGAAAAAATCTTAATGCGGCCAATCACAGATTTTAGCGACACAATTTCTAAGCGATAATTGACACACGTCCACTTGTCACAACGTCTGTCGACCGACCTCTACTGTACTGGACCGATTCTGTTGTAATTTAGTACACACATGGATTATTGTGACCTAAACACGGACGTTTTATGTAAATAAACACAATTTTAGTATGGGGGTCAATTTTGGGGGTAACTAGAAAATAAGAAAAAAAGTATTTCAAACTGTATCGTGTGACATGTCAAATGAAAAGGCTTACTTTGAGGGTTTTAATCATTTTTTTATATTTTAAAATAAATTGTTTTGAAATTATTCAAGAAATTAGACCAAAAATTACCATTCTATTACCCCCCGTATCTCCGAAACTACTGAAGTTTTGAAAAAAATGCAGATAATAGTCCTATAACTATAGATTACACGAATACCTATAAGAAGACTGCAGTGTTAAAATAACATGTTAAAAAATTCAATTGATTCGGAACCCTTTGCACGCGAGTCCGACTCGCACTTGGCCAGTTTTTCTTTAACATATAGATGATATCAACCTATAACTAAATTACGTTTAGAAAAAACAGATAGAAGTCTGTGATAGAAAATATTTTTAAGCATGCGTACTAAGTGTTTTTCCATCCACAGATTTTTTTTATTTTCCGTACCTCAAAAGGAAAAACAGTACCCTTACAGGATCACTTCGTTGTCCGTATGTCGGTCTGTCACCACCCTTTTTCTGAGGAACGCGTGGAGGTTGAAATTAATATCAAATACGTAAGTTTATGGCTCCTTGGAGCTCTGACAAAATCAAGCTTTTAAATCAACGCAATAAAAAATATAATTATTTGCTTCATTTTTGCGACATATTTTGATAATCGCCATTAAATTAAAGCCTATAGGGTACTTCCCGTTGGCCTACAATCACAAAATTTGCCAAGAAGCGAGGTCTTTCAGCACAAGTCAAGGAAAAAAAATGTGCAATCACATAAAAAAGCGACCAAGTGCGAGTCTGACTCGCACACGAACGGTTCCGTACCATAAACCTTAATTTTTATTATTTGTTGTTATAGCGGCAATAGAAATACACAATCTGTGAAAAATTCAACTACCGATTACGGTTCTTGAGATACAGCCCGCTGACAGACAGACGGACTGACGGACGAACAGCGGAGGCTTAGTAATAGGGTTCCGTTGGTTACCCTTCGGATACGGAACCCTAAAAACCAGAATTTTAAATATAACGACTGCCTATACGACCTCCGCAATATCAGACAACTAGTTGACCTGCGCAACTTCGTCTGCGTCACAATTTTCATTCATTTCAACATTCATTACTGCTCCGCTCCTATTAGTCTTAGCGTGATGATATATAGCCTATGGCCTTCCTCGATAAATGGGCTATCTAACGCTGAAAGAATTTTTCAAATCGTACCAGCAGTTCCTGAGATTAGCGCGTTCAAGCAAACAAACAAACTCTTCAGCTTTATACATATATTAGTACTAGCTGACCCGCGCAACTTCGTCTGCTTCACAATTTTCATTACTGCTCTGCTCCTATTGGTCTTAGCGTGATGATATATAGCCTAAAGCCTTCCTCGATAAATGAGCTATCTAACGCTGAAAGAATTTTTCAAATCGGACCAGTAGTTCCTGAGATTAGCGCGTTCAAGCAAACAAACTCTTCAGCTTTATATATTAGTACTAGCTCACCCGCGCAACTTCGTCTGCTTCACAATTTTCATTACTGCTCTGCTCCTATTGGTCTTAGCGTGATGATATTGACGATAGACGCTGAAATAATTTCTCAAATCGGACCAGTAGTTCCTGAGATCAGCGCGTTCAAGCAAACAAACAAACTCTTCAGCTTTATATATTAGTATAGATAGTAATCCCTTCCTAAAACTATTCAAAACTGTAAAAAAGTAATTTATTCGAGACAATTGGACACTAACGATGTTTTCGCTAAGACAATGTTTATAGGGCGGTCCTAACGTGCAGTTCTATTCGATAATGGCACCCTCGGGTTGTACTCGTCTATTTTTCTTCACACCTTTACAACGCCTGTCTTATTTACGGGACCGCGGGGTGGAATTCTATTCCACATTGTCACAGTTACGTGTTTTATAGAGAAACAAGTGAGTGCAATGGATGTGTTTAAGATTTCTTCTTTTTTAAATAAAGGTTTTGTTTTTGTTACGGGCGATTGTTACATTTTACATCTTCTTCTAATATATAAAAATCTCGTGTCACGGTGTTTGTTAACGAACTCCTCCGAAACGGCTCGACCGATTTACATGAAATTTTATGTGTATAACGTATACAAAAAAATACCACCTGCTAGTGATGTATGTTTTTGCGAATATTTTTGCGCGTATAATTTTTAATTTGATTCACTAGAATTTGATTTACTCATGTAATAATAATCATACCATTTACACTGTAACCTCAAAATTCACTTGTTTTGTTTACGAAAACACCGGCGCGAGCGGAATGACACTTCAATCGGATGCGTTCGTATTAACTCGGCTATTCTCGGAACGAAATTGCACTCGCATTCGCGAATGTCCAAAATATGACATTCGTTACATCACTACAACCACCACCACCACCACCACCTACCACCTATTCTCATGAATAGGTGGTAGGGTATTTTTTTTTTTTTGGATGGCGAAACAACGTTTGCCGAGTCAGCTAGTATTTCAATAATTTTGGCGGTTTGACTTATTTTCTGTTCAAAAAATTTCAAACCGTAATTTTTATTGCTTAAGTAAGTTATCTGGCTATAAAAACAACCCTCAAAGTGTGAGTCGGACTCTCACATAAAGGCTTCCGTACCATAAAAATAATTAATAAATTATTTTCGATTTGGTAATTTAAATTTTTTGGATTTCGTACCCAAAGGGCCAATGGAACACTATTACTAAGCCTCCGCTGTCCGTCTGTCCGTCCGTCCGTACGTCGTCTGCCTGTCAGCGGGCTGTATCTCAAGAACCGTAATAGGTAGACAGTTGAAATTTTCATAGAGTGTTATTTCTATTACCGCTATAACAACAAATTTAAAAAAAAATCAGATTTACTTAAAAATTATAGAAGAAACGTGTTTTTTTGTTGTTGTTTGTGTTACGGTACCCTTCGTGTGAGAATCTGAATGGTACTTGGCCAGTTTTTCACTTTCCAAAATCTCCAACTGTCTTATCCAAGCACAGCCCAGACGAGGACAAAATACCTCTACCCTAAATAGCAGTGGATCAGCAATAGCTTCATGGGAGGGATCCCCTTCCAGGCTTCATTGCCCGAGCACTACAATCTAGGGATTTAACGGTCTAATGTCTGATTACAGCCATCGATTTCAGCTTGTGGAAGCCAGATGTGATGTAATTGAAATGAAATCGAAGCTTCACTGAGATGAATTGGAAAATGAATTTTGTGTGTAGTAAAGTTTGGTTTCTTTTTGATTGAGGAGTAGTTTTAAAGTTAACGTTTTAGTTTTATGGGTTCTGCAATAAATATGCAAAAGTACCCTTTTTTAAGGATGGGAAATCATCAAATGACTCCTCCCGCTCTTTAGTTCTTTCCCGGAAGTTAGATCATATTTTCATTTGGCTTTTTTCCGGGAAAAACGCCAGAACTATTTCTAAAAAGTATCAGGAACTGTAGATCTATGCTGCGTGCGAATAGAACTCACATTTTTTTGCTCTGCCGGGATATGATGTCCTAAGTTCACCGGCATCTCCCGCTCTGGGCGGAGCAGAAGGTAGTGTCAGACTCTTACTGACTAAAACCCATCCCCTTTGCGTCCCACGGCCACGGTGACTCTTTTGAACAAATTCCGCAACCTTGGCAGGCACTGGCCCTAGCGGGCTCGATGCAAAAATACCCTAAAATGGAAATTATTAATTCTCAGTAATTTTTTGGCACATGTTTGTCCACCGGACTTGTTATTCCCGTCTTTTAAGGAACTCAATCGGTCAAAAACACCTCCAGTTTCCATATATTTTGATAAGAAGGAATTCCGCATTTTTTTAAGCAACGTTAGCATTCGCATTATTAGTTACAATCTGTCAAAAATCCTTAGCTTCCATATATTTTTGACAGATTGCAACTGACATGCCATTGCGCATGTTGCCTCAAAATTAGTAGAATTGGCACTGAGTTTTCGAAATTGACTGTCGCCGAGAGGGGAATACTACTGGAATTTGTTTTTTTTTTTTAATTACGGCGAGCCACCCAACGCTCGCAGTCCGCAGGCCCTGCGGTGGACGGGAATCACCCTTCGACTCCCGGCGTCCGGGGCGTCTACTTCTGTTGCGGCATGAGGTTCAGTTTTCCCTCACACGGCCCGCCTCCTCCTTCACTAGCATTACTACTTCGCTGAAGGAGGTGACTGCTTCCCATGCGTCCACGCTCCGGACCATGTATTGAAACAGGGATACGGGAGGTCGCCGCTGCCGATCTCTTCAATGAGGTCACGACGGTGCACCGCCCAAGCAGCGCAGACCTCCACCGTATGCTCCACCGTGTTATCCGGGCGATATTAACAGTGATGAGCCCGTGCGTGTGTTTTAGGCCTAATAATATCTCAATTTATTCAACAATCTATGTTCGCTTTCAAAAATCCTGAAATCAAGAGCTATTTTCTCAAAACCAGTCATGAAACGTCCCTACACACAATAACTTATCCAATGAACGGCCTAGATAAGGGCATGACCTTCAGTGTATTGCGTCCTAAACAGCGGCTAACTATAATTTAACTTGGACTTTACACATGTTTGCTTTGCCCGGAACACTGATAACCGGGAATGTTAGACCCGGGCGCATGCTCAGGGGTAAATGGAAAATTATAGCGGTGTTTCTAATACATAGGCTGCCTACTGAGTTAAATTCCTAGGCTGTACATAAATATTATTTATTTATTTAAGCCTCTTTAATTCCTTAGTATAATAACACGGTCACACACACGGTCGGACAGTTCTCGACGAGTATAGGCCTCCTCCATCTCGCTCCATTTTTTCCTATCCTGGGCTGTTCTCATCCAGTCGTCGTTTGCGAACTTTTTAAGTTCGTCTTCCCATCTTTCCGGGGGGTGACCTCTTTTCCTTTTTCCGGGGGGGGCCAGCCCATGTAGTAATTTTTCTAGTCCATCTCTCTTTATCCTGACGTGCAATGTGACCAGCCCACTTCCATTTAAGTTTCTTGCAATGGGTTAACGCATCAATAAGTTTTGTCCTTTTTCTTATTTACCTAAATATAGTAGTCCTTTAAAATACATTACTGGCTGTTAAACTGTTAATTTATGTGACACAGTAAAAATTGAGAAACATTTAAACTTTAACGACAATTATGTGACATAAATATGTCACCGGAATATTACAAATGCCGTAATATTGAAGAATACAGCACAAAATTGAAAAATATAAGACAAGGACATATTTTAAGCTATTGAATTTGGATGTGATTTATTGTATACAAAACTATTTTTAATAATAAATCGAGAAATAATAATCTAATAAAGATTTATTATAATCTAACGGAGTCTGCAATTTTCCGGTGACTAGCTTCGAAAGTGGTGAAGATAATATCTTTGTCAGAGTAACCTCGAATCTGGCTGATTTTTTTACTGGGCAAAGTCCTTCTCCATTTCTTTAAGGCTCTCGAGAAATGCTTAAAAACAGCGCGCATATGAAGCAACTTTTCGTTGGTATTTACTGAGAAATTACATCTGAAAAAATAGGTAGTAATCTACATGATATGATACGTAATTTGGTTTAGCCAGCATTTATGTATCGGTATCACATAATTAGAAAAAAAAATCACCAAATCACTTCCAAATCGTTGAGATGAAACCATTTTACTCCTTCATTTTTAACCAAAAGTCAAAAAAAAAATATCTACTGCTTTGCAATACAAATGAAAATAATTTAGTTTTGTTACATTTTTTAAAATATGTGTTATTTTTTATAATAAATTAAAAATGCGGCTAACAGAGTGGCGCGTAGAGGAGTAGTTAGCTCCGTTTATAAGCACAAGGTCATTGGCATGTATACAAGCCTTAAGACACTCATTTCCTGCATCTGAATCTCCACGAACTAGCCTGCACGAAACGCTACCGCTCTCTGGGCGATTTTTGTCCAGCGGTCATCATGCATTTGGCTGACATCATTTCACATGCGGCTCAGAACTAGATTGTAACATGAAAGAAAAATAAAGAAATATTTCAATTTGTTTACATAAATTAGTAAAAACCTATTAACTATATACACTCATTAACACGAAATTATATATAAAAACAAAATAAATCATTGGGCATCAAAAAAATAATCCACATCGCTGTCAGTGGCAAAAGTGCCCAGAACACTGGCAGCATTGCCGCGTTGAATGGCAATGCTGATTCTTTGGCCGAAAAAAAGCCCAGCCCTCTGGTCACGTGAACAGTCGACAAGTTGTTTGCTAATGTCCCGAAAGACTCGATGCGCACTCGGACCCCATGGGCCTAGTGTTTCAACGCCAAACGGCTCAAATATGTAACTCCCAATTAAGTTGTTATATTTGAAAATAAAGATAATTAATTTCGTGTAATTTCGTTAAGTGTTAATTATTTATTTGGAAAAGGTTTGAAAACATTATTTCTTCATGATTTGCACTTCCAAAGAGGCGTGTAACCTGTGCATAGGACCGTGTTACAGCCTGTTGCAATCTAAAAACTGGTCAAGTGCGAGTCGGACTCTCACACGAAGGGTTCCGTACCATAAACCGAAAAAAAAAACACCGGTAGCACTCCGGGAGTGCCGGCAGAAGTGAAAACTTTAGTATTAACGTTGTGTTTAATTATAAGTACAAAAATACTATCATTTATGAGGTAGAATACAATGTTTATTTATTGCGCTATCGTACACAAATATGACAATTTACATGTTATTATTCATAATATTATATCGTTATTTATTTATATATTACATTAATTTTTATCTCTTAGAAAAATCAACTTTCATCCATAATTTCGTAATTCCGTAATTTCGTATCCTTGGATACGCGTGGCACGCTGTACATAAACACAGACGGACATTCGCGCAAGCGCCCTGTGCCGCCTAAGCGGAGCAGCACACTCAGGCACGGTAGAAAGAGTGGGAGATACTAGTTCCTCTCCCTTCCCCTCGATCTTACGCTTTTTCGATCAGCATCACGTGACCCTGACGCGAGTTTGGAAGTTTTTACCCATCCAACAAAAAGTGCTCAGCGCCGCTAAAGAAGTTTTCACTTCAAAAAAAACATTATTTCTTGTATGGGAGATCCCTTTAATTTTTAATTTAATCTTTATTATTTGTTGTTATAGCGGTAATAGAAACAGACACTCTGTAAAAATTTCAACTGTCTACCTTTTACGGTTCTTGAGATACAGCCCGCTGACAGACACACGGACGGAAAGCGGAGGTTTAGTAATAGGATTCCGTTGCACTTTGAGTATGGAACCCTAAAAAGTATTATATGCTATTTATACAAAAAGTTTGTCGCATCGTTGTCTCCTGTCTGCGTGAGCCTTAAGACGTAGGCATCTCGTATAACTCGTGCTGAACTGCTGACACGAGAATAATAGCACCAGTTTCTTGTTCCAGTTGATTTACTGTCCTCCAACGCACTATCTCGTGTCTACTGGCGAAAGCCTATTCATCAGGATAATGTTGCAATGATGCTGTACATTCTCTTGCGAACATTTCGTGCCGTATTGTCTTATATTCAGATGTTATAAAATGTATCTTGAGATGGAAAGTTGCATTTCTTATGGAGTAGGTTTAAAAGACAGTGGTTTTAAGGGTGCTATTACAAAATCGACCGCTTGGCCCGGACTAAAGCTACAGACTGCGTTTCCCGAGATTTATAGTGATTGTAGCGCTGTATACAACAATTGTTTAATAATATTGTTTTACATTTAAATAGACATTTTTTTTTTTCAAGCAAGGTAAACTTAGGTATTACTCACTTTTTGTTTGAATTTGGATTATATTTTCATAGAAAAAAAATATATAATTTTGGACGAGAAATTATCAGTAACTTTCTGTTTTACGGAATTATTTTTGGTGTATTACTGTATGAAACATAATAAAGCACTCCACAGTAGAAGATACAGTTGTACCATAAACATTTTTATATATGATTAACATATCTTCGATGTAACAAAGCATCAAAAGATGCCTAAAGTAAAATTTTATGAATCATCCTTTGCAGAGACAAGGTTTTTACTAATTTACGTAAAAAAATTGAAATATTTATTTAAAACACTCCCAAGAAAAAGAATCAAACTTTCTTGGCCAAATATATTTTTTTAATTTGTGGCTATATATAAACCATAATCATACATCAAAACTCGAGTCAAACGCTCAAATCCAAGAAAAAATGTAATAGCCCTCTTAAGAAAAGGCTACAGAAGGTGCTTATGAAAGGACTTATCTAGCCTTTTCCCAACTACACTTGTGTGCAAAAAAATCGGCCCACACCGTAGTAAAGAGCCCTGATCCACGCGTTAGGGCTAGAACTCAGGCAAAAAAAACTCTCCAGAAACTAAAGGTCGCCGCGAAGAATGAAGCTAAAGACAAACTGATCCCACGTACGCAACGTATGCAACGCATTACGATATCTGGACTCTTGATTTTATTTGAAAAACTATGCAGTAGAAACACTTATCGTATGCAACGCAACATACGATACGATACAAAACCAGTGTGTTTCTCCCTTTTTAAATTCAATTTCTTTTTGAAGTTTGTAAAGTAGCGAATAAACCAAGAAGCACTTCTATAGAAACCCAATAGTGGGAATGTACACAACAAGAAATCGTAAAAACTTGAATAAGGTCGATAAAAAACAGGATGGATGCTGCAATAAGGGCAAGGGGTGGCAATACAAATTTAAAAAAGCTTTTTGACAGTATCCGATCGTTTTTAGGATTCCGTACCTCAAAAGGAAAAAACGGAACCCTTATAGGATCACTTTGCTGTCCGTCCGTCTGTCTGTCAAGACCGTTTATCTCGGGAACGCGTGGAGGTATCGAGTTGAAATTAAAACCATATACTCAAGTCTACGGCCCATTACAGCTGTAAAAAAACAAACTTCTAAGTTAACGTAAAAAAAAGATACGGTCGTTTATGCCAAATAAAACGTATATTTTGACACTCTCAAGGGAATCAAAATGTATAGGGTACTTCCCGTTGACTATGAAATTTGGCAAGTAATACCGTCTTATACTACAAGTATAGGGAAAAGTCTGAAAACTATACATTTGTAATTAAATCATAAAAATATAGTCTTTATTCAAAGTAATTTGTTGCTACACGGAACCTTCGGTGAGCGAGTTCGACCCTCACTTGACCTTTTTTTTTCAGTGCTCAATACTTACAATACAACAGAGAAGTACCAGTGTTTTACAAGAAGCGACTACTTATCTATAGTGCTATTCTGTAACAACATTTTCGTATCTCGACAGTCGAATCCGAGGTGAGTTTCAAATTAAGACCTTTATGTTGTGTGCAATAAAGCTCATTTTGTGAGTTTTGTCACTCAGGTGATGCTCGATATCGAAATAATTGTTTACAGAATAGACTAGCTGATCTCCGCAAACAGGGCCCCAAGTCTGCTATTACAATAGTGTCAGAATGGTCTATCATTGATTTCATAATGGTTGATTTTGACAAGATTCTATGTCATTTCTTTTGTTAGTTTAAGTGTCCTCTACCCTTATATGTATGTTAGATCGTGCGCCATGATTTTGAAAACAAATCAAAATGGCGGTTATGCCAGCTCCGATAGAAAAAAGTTTGAACCCCTTTGATAATGTTGTTTAATACATTCACGTTTCCATTAATTTATCCAGGACGTACGGCATTTTATACAAACTTATGTTCTTCCATAACTTTACGTAAAACACAAGAACTTCGCGCCACCATTAATATAAAACTGCTTCATCAGTAACTTACTCCAAAGTGAATTTTAATGCATCTTTTGTGTCCAAAGTACTGTCGACTTGTTGTAAGCTAAACTTTCACATCTTTTTGTTACTTACTCTGTTTTCCAATAAAATACTTCATACAATATTTTTTTTTATTTGGGATCCGTACCCAAAGGGTAAACAACGAAACCTTATTACTAAATCTCCGCTGTGTGTCCGTCTGTCTGTCAGCGGGCTGTATCTCAAGAACCGTAATAGGTAGACCGTTGAAATTTTCACAGAGTGGAGAACATGGGTGTGCGATGTTACCTTGCAAGTCGAAATCGTACAGCTGTGCCTTTCCGTGATAGATAGAAATAGGACTCTTGGATCTCCGTAAGATTGTTTCTCAAAAGTCATTTATTCGAATTAGGCTCAGTGGCAGCATTTTTTTAACGTCAACGTTTACAAAAAGACAGTTCCCCTAAAACGCCCCGCCCGTCCTCCCTAGTGTTTTAGCTGGGAAGAAGAAGTGTCGCAACAAACTCCCCAGCAGCATATCTGTCTCTTGAGTGCAGTAAAGAGCAGTATGCAAAGTATGCCGTATAGTGCCGAAATATGACTGTATTAAAATTTAAAAAGACACTAAAATATATATTGATTGATAAATGTTACTACACAATTGACGACTTCCTGAATGATAAGTCACTGATTAATTGACATACTTCCTATTCCATTTGAAATTATTGTTCCAATTGACATTATTGTTCTATCTGACATTTGTACCATTTGACATTATTATTATTATTTTACATTTTTCATGTTATATCTTAATTTATTTAATTTGAAGTTAATATTACTCTATTTGACAAAATTGTTCCGATTGACATATTGTTTTCTTTGACATTTGATCCATTTGACATTGTTATTATTATACTAGCTGACCCACGCGGCTTCGCTCCCGTCAACTGGCTATTCTACCTACCGACCCTAACCTACCTACCCTACCTACCTACTCTACCTACTCACCTATCCTACCTACCATAGCTACCCTACCTTACCTACCCTACGTACCTACCCTACCTACCTACCTACCCTACTTACCCTACCTACCCTACCTACCTATCCTACCTACCTACCCTACCTACCTACCTACCCTACCTACCTACCTACCCTACCTACCTACCCTACCTAACTACTCTTTTTTTTTTGTATTTTAATTCTTATTATGCTATTCCGGACGAAGACTAATCCAAAAACACAAAAACTATGAAAATCGGTCGAGCCGTTCTCGAGTTAGAAAAGTGTTCGAACAAACCCGACTTTGTTTTAAATATATTAAGAAGATTAAGAATTTTGCTATATTGTGAAAGATTCGACCTTTATCTAGAAGACATTTTTATATATTAGCGAGACAGAAATAAAACGCATAAACTGAAGGAAGACGGACAGTGGTGGCTTACTAAAAAAAAGGGTTCCGTTAGCAAACTTGGTACGGAACCCTAAAAATCGACTGGGTTCGCACGAATCAAAATCGTACGCGAAGGCTTAAATAATAGGGTCCCATTAGCAACTTTGGCACGGAACCCTATAATTTGCCTTGGCTCGCAAATCGAACCGTTTGATACTTAGCACGAATTAAAAACTTAGTTGCGGGCAACCTTTAAGACAAAAGTGAATAAGTTGCTTCTAGGCAAACGTGCTCCATCTTCGACCGCATCATCGCTTACCATCAGGTGAGATAGTGGTCAAACGTATGCCTATCTATTGTTGGGCACGCCACAATTGCGGCGATAAGTCCCCTCTTTGAGGAGTGGCTAGAGCGGCGCCACGGCGTCCTTACCTTCCGTTTGACGCAGGTACTCACCGGACACGGTTGTTTCGGGAGGTACCTGTTTCGAATACGGCGGGAGGATACGCCCGGATGTCAACACTGCGAGGATCGCCCGGAGGACACGGTGGAGCATACGGTGGAGGTCTGCCCTGCTTGGGCGGAGCACCGCCGTGTCCTCGTCGAGGCGATCGGCGGCGGCGACCTGTCGCGGTCGGCCCTGTTTCAAGCCATGGTCCGGAGCGAGGAGACTTGGGAAGCGGTCACCTCCTTCTGCGAAGCAGTAATGCTAGCGAAGGAGGAAGCCGAACGCGTGAGGGAAGGGAAACCTCACGCTCCAGCCGCCGCAACAGAAGAAGACTCCCCGGGCGTCGGGAGTCGCAGGGCGATTCTCGGCCACCGTAGGCGCGGGCCTGCGGACGGCGAGCATTGGGTGGCTCGCCGTCTGGTCATAACCAGGCCCGGGTCGAAGGCGCGCTGTGTTCCACGCGCGCCTCAAAGAGCTGTCAGCATCAAAGACGGGGCCCGCTAGGGCCCAATGCCTGCCGGGGTTGCGGGATTTATTCGAAAGAGTCACCGCGGCCCTGGAACGCAAAGGGCATTAGGAGGAACACGGATGGGTTTTAGTCAGTAAGAGTCTGACACTCCCTTCTACTTCACCCAGAGCGGAAGGAGTCATTTGATGATTTCCCATCCTTAAAAAAAAAAAAAAAAAAAAAAAAAAAAAAAAAAAAAATCTATTGTAAAAAAAATATATTCTACTCCGTATCACCTAACCAATGAGAACTAATGATAACACGATCTGACAGTTACTGTGAAATCGTGTTGTCATTCATTCGTATTTCGGGTTCGGGACTAATCGTAAGTCTGTAGGTGATACGGAGTAGAATACGTCCGCAACTAAGCCCGAAACTACGGACTTCGGACTTTGAGAGTAGCCTCCCAAAATCGATCGCTCCCGTCACCGTGATCACCTTTGGTACGATACCTTATTATAAAAAACCAAACTACTAACCTAAACTAAACCTAAACCTAACTACTAACCAAAAAATGGACTCTGTCTGAAATATAAGATTTTTATTTATTATTATTAGCCTTGTTTCGCAAATCGAACCGTTCGTTGCTTCGCTCTAAACGGAACCAATCGCGGAGGCCTAGCAGTAGGGTCCCGTCAGCACAGCACCTTTGGTACGGAACCCTACAGGCCTGATCCGCAAGTCGAACCGTCCAGAACTTCGCAAAACTAAATCAGTTTAAGACTCTACGATAAATGCACTTTAAACGAAACCAGCACCAGAGATTTAACCAATTATGGTCCCTAACAGTTTCAGACCTTTCAGAGACCAAACCGAAATTCCTTCGAAACACGACTGTGTTGAGAAATTGTGTGAGGTCATTCTCCAGCGGAAAATCTTAACACCGCAATTCAGAAAAACGCGTCATCAGTGCAACGCCATCTATCGACCATGTAAACTGACAAAATATTTGGCAGCGGAAGACGTTAAATAAGAAGCCCGTATGTAACGGTAAATAAAGATAAGGTATTAAAATGTTTACTTTTATTTTGCTACGTCTAGGTATTAAAAGTTTCACATATAACTCAATCAATGTGTTTTGGTGTAACATTTATGCTTTCATGCATTTTTTGGTTCCTCAATAGATGGCGCTCTGACTAATCAGAAAATATAAGGAAGTTTCTTACTAAACTAAAATTCAATATATTTTAATTTTGTGGATCGATTGTATCGATCAATCTTGCCATGAAGTACCGTGTTACCCAGTTAATGGGTTGTGGAGGTCTGGTAGGCAGCCGCTCCACATAAAATACTGGTATTCAGCTAAATCCGGCTTGACTGGAAGCCGACCCCAATATAGTTGGGAAAAGGCTAGGCAGATGATGATTGTATCGATCAATAACGAAAAGGTATAAAATGATCATTCTTATTTTGCCACGTATTAAAAGTTTCACAAATAACTCAACAATTTTGAATGCTTTCGTGCATTTTATTATTCTCAATAGATGGCGCTCTGACTCATCGGAATACAATAGGAAGTTTCTTCCTAAACTTAAAAATTCAATATCTTTTGATTTCGTGGGTCGATTTTGATGAAATAAACGCTAATTGTTACTCGGGCTATTACTTAATATTTTCAAGTACTTAGATTTGCAATCCAATCTGTGGTTTATGCGTGATGCTCCCACAAACGCACAGACAAACAGATAAACAGACAAACAGACAAAAATTTCAAAAATTGCATTTTTGTGTTTTACACCTTTTTCCTGAGTTTTTTGTGTGATTTTCATGCAAAAATATTCATTGTACAGACACGGTTAGTCTTCGATTTTATTATATGTATAGATTTTATTATATGTATAGATTTTATTATATGTATAGATTTTGCCTATTCTATGTCAATATTTCATTTAATTTATTTTAATTTCTAATTTAATGTAATTTGCATGCCCATGTGACGGTAGAATATGGAGGACTTATTGTAAATGAAACACCTGTACCAGTTACCCATGTTCGCAAATGAATAAATGATTATGATTAAGGGACTCGCCAGAGAATAGGCAGCAGCGTTTTCTGTAAAACGCAACACCATACACTGCGATCGCTAACCCGCCTGCCAAGCGTGGCGATTATGGCAAACCCCCCCTTTTGATGATGATGCAAAGTATTATTACAAAGAAAATAAATAACATAGCGTAGCATAGCATAGTCGGCCTTCTATAATGTTCACATGTTGGGACTCAGGCCTCCTCTCTAGGAGAGGGAATGGGCCGTAATCCACCACGCGGGCCCAATGCGGGTTGGTGAATGTCACATGTCTTCGATTTTTGGTTCTAGGACATGCCAGTTTCCTCACGATGTTTTCCTTCACCGTTTTGAGAGCAGTGGTGATGAAATAAATTACTCAAAGTAATGTGCCTGGCTGGGTTTGAACCCGCGACCTATAACTCGTAAATCGGAGCCGTTACCACTCGGCCACCACTGCTCTCAGTCGGAGCCGTTACCACTCGGCCACCACTGCTCTCAGTCGGAGCCGTTACCACTCGGCCACCACTGCTCTCAGTCGGAGCCGTTACCACTCGGCCACCACTGCTCTCAGTCGGAGCCGTTACCACTCGGCCACCACTGCTCTCAGTCGGAGCCGTTACCACTCGGCCACCACTGCTCTCAGTCGGAGCCGTTACCACTCGGCCACCACTGCTCTCAGTCGGAGCCGTTACCACTCGGCCACCACTGCTCTCAGTCGGAGCCGTTACCACTCGGCCACCACTGCTCTCAGTCGGAGCCGTTATCACTCGGCCACCACTGCTCTCAGTCGGAGCCGTTACCACTCGGCCACCACTGCTCTCAGTCGGAGCCGTTACCACTCGGCCACCACTGCTCTCAGTCGGAGCCGTTACCACTCGGCCACCACTGCTCTCAGTCGGAGCCGTTACCACTCGGCCACCACTGCTCTCAGTCGGAGCCGTTACCACTCGGCCACCACTGCTCTCAGTCGGAGCCGTTACCACTCGGCCACCACTGCTCTCAGTCGGAGCCGTTACCACTCGGCCACCACTGCTCTCAGTCGGAGCCGTTACCACTCGGCCACCACTGCTCTCAATAACATAGGTAACACGTCAAACCTAAAACGAAATAATTCGCCACTTGTAAGCTCTTCTTCTTCTTATCGTGTGGGCAGTAAGGTCTAACGACCCCACACACCCTAGTGTCAGAGTTTCTAAGCCGCCTCAAGGGCCTCTGACATGGTTTATTTGACGACCACCATATGGCGGCCGGGACCACTTGTAAGCTAGCACACTCCATTATACCATCATATTCAGACAAAATCAAGCATAAAAACGTAAGCCTCCAGACATGCAGGCGTGCCCGTCTTCACGAGCAGTGGTCAGTTATCGCTTGCTCCTTCACCTGCACAATACGGAAGTCAATGAATGCACCACCGATGCTGCAATTAACGGGCCTAAACAATCACACGAATTAACTTTTGCCTCAATAAGAAAGAAGACGGCTTACTTGCTAAAGTTGCCAATTGACGGATGACAAAAACATCTCAAATAAGAAAACTCCCATAACAAACTAAGCAAGTTATTCGTAGTTTTTAACCCACTTACAGTTTTCACCTCCATCCCCGGGGCCGTCTAACCATTTCTTCGATTCGGTTAAATACGAAGTTGAGGCAGAGTAGCGGGAACTCAGTTGTTTTAGTGGTTAAGTTGCTGTTACGGTTTTTCCGCATCCCTAGAGTGGGGTTAGGTAGCGTGAGCATTGGAAGCGATGCGATATATAAAACCTGTAACAGAATAAACGGAATACCTCTTAAGGGATCATCGTACTCATCATTATGAACAACTTTTACTAATAATAATAATAATTTCGCATTGTCAGGAGGTTCGTCTCTCTGGAGCCCTGACTGCCGGTAGCTTGGATCCTGTTCCCGATACCGGTGGGCTACTATTTTTTTATATTTTTAAATGTTTTTTTTAATATTTTTTTGAAATATTTAAAAATATAACAATTATGTATGGTTAATGAATAAAGGAAAATAATAATTTATTCTCCAAAAAGTACAAAAGCTTTACCAGAAACAAAATTTTTTATCTAATTTGTGAAGGAATGTACAGAAGCATTTTATTTTGAGACAACGACTCCCAAACTGAGACATGCTCGTATCTTGGGTAGTCGGCGGCGGTCGACCGTTTTAGATGTCGTATACATTTCACCGTCTTATTCTGTGTTACACATAACAATTTGACATAATTAGCAACTTTACATGATAAAGTGTATGTTTCGTGGAACTATGGGAACAACAATGAAATCGCGAAAAAAAATCGACTCCCCCATACATTTCTGCGCATAACTCGACAAAATGTACTGAACAGCTGATTTTTTTTCGCGTATGGATTGGTCCCATAGTAAAAGTTATTCATAATGATGAGTACAATGACTCCTTAAGAGGTATTGCGTTTATTTTGTTGTACCTTGTATTCGGATACCTATATGTATAACAAACGTACTGGAAGTATTTTTCGAGTATGAAGATCTTTGACAGACCAATACTCTTTTTCCGAGCTGCAGCTTTTGACGGGTATCCAAAGAGTAACCAACGGAACTGTACAGTCGATACCGTAAGTTGGTGGCGAAGGACAAAAATTATCTGTTAATTATTATTAGTTAAAATACAGTACACAAGTGGACGTCACGCGGTTTCACCCGCGTAGTTATCGTTCCCATGGGAGTACGGGGATAAAGTATAGTCTATGTTACTCCCTGATAATGTGGCTATTCATTGCTGAAAGAATTTTTCAAATCGGTCCAGTAGTTTCGGAGCCTATTCATTTCAAAAAAACAAATCGTTCCTCTTTATAATATTAGTGTAGATAACAAAGAACGTCGGTAGAAAGGGACATGCTGCTCTAATTTGTGAAAAAACTTATAGCAATGAACTGTTGCAGGGATGGCGAACCTTTGGCACGCGTACCGGTATTGGCACGCCACAAAATTTCGAGTACGCCTATGTAAGAGCAAGTTCCACACGGATGTAAAACAGCATCCAATCCAAGGTGACCTTGGAGGGAACTTGGATTGTATCCGCGGATTTTGTTTGAATTTGGATTGCATCTGCCGTCTACACGGATGGCAACAAGCCAGGTCACCTTGGATGGGTCGCTGGATTACATCCGTGTGGAACATGCTTTAGCATCCAGGTAATTTTTAATAGAAAAAGGCACTAAACTTTTCCTTTTTTTGAACTACGATATCGACTTCAGTATGAATTTTAGCTTCCCAACAAAGAGTTACATGAATAGCAACTAGTTTGTTGTTTTTGTCCATTAAATTACCAACCCAATATTCTTTGGTGGCACTCATGGACACATTATTATTATTTTTTGGAGAAATGGCACGGTTACCAATAAAGATACGCCATCCCTGAACTATTGTATCTGCTGCCATAATATCTTATCGCTTCCACTGGATAAGGGTTGCTTATACCGTTAAGTGCCCGCTAACTTGCTCCTTTTACGACATGAGTAAGTAATGTTAAGTAGGTCGATTTTTGTATATATCACCTGTTTATCACCTACTAGCTTCTGCCAGCGGCTTCGCCCGCGTGGTCGCTAGGGAACACACTCCCGGGATAAAAAGTAGCCAATGCTCTTTCTCAGGCTCTAGACTATCTGTGTACCAAATTTCATTTAAATCGGTTCAGTAGTTTTGGCGTGTAAGCGCGACAGACAGACAGACAGAGTTACTTTCGCATTTATAATATAGTGAGGAAGTAAGGATGCCAAGAGTCATTAATAAGTTTAATTTGGTTTTAAATTCCTTTTCAGGCGTTTATTCTGTAACGCGTTATATATTAGGTATACTGTTTATTTGAGGTCCACATAATATGGGTCGGCGATCCACCATTGGTGACCCCTGACCTATGGAGAAGAATGAGTTACCAATACACATCTCATCTTGTCTTATGACATGGATTCAGAAAGAATGTTAAATTGTGTCTTTTTCTCACGAAACCATACGTTACATACGTACGTTTTCACAAGTGCTTGCCCTCAAGTTTAAAAAACCGACCAAGTGCGAGTTGGGTCACGCGCAGTGTAGGGTTCCGTAGTTGCACGTCACTATTGCCGATTAAGGGTGCCTGTCCAGCGAAGCGGAGATATGGAGAAATATGCGTGGTGCAGAGATTTTATGCAATTCCATTGGTTACAATTTCTCCGTTTCTCCGCTCCGCTGCCTGGCTCCGCTGTAATGGACAGGCACCCTCAAATTGGTGCTTTTTGTGGTTTTATTTTTTCATAAATTGACATTATTCGTAAATTTATACAACACTCTTATCTATGAAGCCGCTATCTTCACTTCCTCAGAATATAGTCTGTGGTCCCGAGAGACTAGTCTATACTAAATCGAGTGAAAAATACATTTTCGCAGCGCGTGAGGGTCATATAACGGGTTAACAAGTAACTGGATGCGGTGCATAGCAGTTTACAAGTGCTATGGGGGTTCTAATAGGTTATACGAGCATTTCTGAAACGTACTGGTTTATTTTTCACTACATGACCCGCGCAATTTCGTCTGCGTCACATTTTTCATTAACGCCTTGCTCCTATTGGTCTGCCCGTAGCTTTCCTCGATAAATGGGCTATCAATTTGAACCAGTAGTTCCTGAGATTAGCGCGTTCAACCAAACCAACAAAGAAACAAAGTTTTAGCTTTTATACTGTATCTTCGAATGAAGGGACTCATATAATATTGATCGAACTTCGCTTAAAAAGTTCGTTTGATCATATATCATATGTCTCTCTGTCTGAACGCGACAAACTCTGAATCTACCGAACGGGTTTTCATTCGGTTTTCACCAATGAACTTGGATTTGGATTATGGTTTTATGTAAATGTACCGAAATAAATATGACGATGTTATCGATGATATCAAAACAAATTATGCCCACCAAAAGGGAGCTTTACATGCGCACAGTGTGTTATTTTGCCATAGTTGCGGACATGCCAATTTTATATTTTAACTTTATAGATTAAACCTTAATAAAGCATTTTTAAAATACCCATTTTAATATTTCACTTCATTTAGAAGATATAAATATTTTAGTGAAAGGTCACTGACCTTCTCGAAAAAGATTTTTGCCTGTATTTCTTGAATAAAGCAAATGTCAGTCTCTTGTAAAATACAAATTAATTGTTGGTTTGAAATATATATGTAGTGTAAAAATTTCAAGTCTCTAACATCACGGTAACGAGAATAAATAATTATGTTGTTAATTAATGAAAAAAAAAATTGATAAAATTTACGGGTCGTGTTTTTTTTTTGTTTGCATAATATACTTTCGTATAGCAACTTCAACTTGAAAAAAATCTAAATATGTATCTAGCGAGATCTCGGAGATATTGCGTTTCAAGTTTTTTAAGCATTTTTGAGTTTTAATAAGAGTGTAGTTTGATTGTGAGCTTTCCAAAAAACACATGAAATGAGCATGTCCGCAACTAAGGCAAAATAAAATAAGTACTGCGATGCGTGCGAAGCCGGGACGTGTTAGTAGAGTTAAGTACGGACTTAATTTTCGGCACTTAGACTCCCATTCGTTCTGTTGTGCGTAGGTGTCTTGGCTAAGTTAGCTTGCCTAGCTCTGCCCAGAAGAACAGAAGTTTCCTGGGAGCTTCACAGGCTTCGCTGTTTATATTGATCCATCGGCTACCCGCGACCTTCACCAGGTCATCGGTCCACCTTGTGGGAGGCCTTCCAACGTTACGTCTTCCGATACGCGGTCGCCACTCCAGAACTTTTCGGCCCCATCGACCATCTGTTCTGCGAGCAATGTGCCCTGCCCACCATTTAGTTTGGCGATCCTTCGGGCTATGTCGGTAACCTTGGTTCTCTTGCGGATATCATCATTCCTGATTCGATCACGCAAGGAAACTCCAAGCATTGCCCTCTCCATTGCCCTTTGAGTGACTTTGAGCCTTCTGATGAGGCCCATTACATACATACAAGTTAAAAATCATTGCCCTCCTTTTTGGACAGCCGAGTAAAAATACATTCAGGTTCGTCTGTCTGTTCTGCCTTTGCTACTGCTGCTAAGGCTTGTATACATGCCAACGACCTTGTGCATATAAACGGAGCTAACTACTCCTCTACGCGCCACTCCGCTACCCGCATTTTAGTTTATTATAAAAATAACAAATATTTAAAAAAAGTAACAAAACCAAAATATTTTCGTTTGTATTGCAAAGCAGTAGATATTTTCTTTTTTAGACTTTTGTTAAAAAATGAATGAGTAAAATGGTTTCATCTCAACGATTTGGAGGTAATTTGGTATTTTTTTTTTCTTATTATGTGATACCGATACATAAATTCCCATTCCCTCTCCTAGAGAGGAGGCCTGAGTCCCAACAGTGGGAACATTATAAGGCCGACTATGCTATGCTATGCTATGACACATAAATTCTGGCTAAACCAAATTACGTATCATATCATGTAGATTACTACCTATTTTTTCAGATGTAATTTCTTAGTAAATGCCGACGAAAACTTGCTTCATCTGCACGCTGTTTTTAAGCATTTCTCAAGAGAGCAGCCTAATCTTTCAGAAATTGATGTGCGTCTTACCCCTTTACCTAAAACACCAATTTAGAGCCTTTCTAAATTAAAACTCAAGTACATAGCAGTACCCCCAGTGGCTCAAACTCTTAATACCCCTCTCACAAGTAGGTATAATTCCACAAATACGCCTGTCAAATGCAGATTAATTATGACTTAAAATAAATGTTTGAAGAATGATTAAAAGCTGAATTAAAAACTCGCTCGTTTGAAAAACTGAGATCAAAGGAATGCTAATAAAGATTGAATGAGTGAATGAAGTATAAGATGGAGTCGTTGAGAGGAATGATTAATGCTTCTTTTGCAGGCCTATTGAGTATGGCTTGGAAAGAACGGTCTTTGAGTAGTGCATAAACAGAAAATATATTGATAGGATTAGAATTCCGACTTTTAATCAAAGCAAATTCTTGAGTTATTTTTTAGCGGTCCGTAGTCAATAAGGAATCCTTATAGTTGCGCCATGTCCGTTTTTCTCTCCACAGTTTAGCTCATAGACGCTAGAAAGTTGGAACTTGTTATGGGTATACCATTGATATATAAAAAACCCAAGATACACACTCAGCATCTGCACTGCTTTGTAAAAACAACTTTAAGCGATCCGTGTAAGGTTGAATTTGCAAAAAAAAAATTGTTTATAGTATAACTACACACAACTCACACATGACACTTGATACATGTCCGTTTTTGACGACATTTCGAGTGTTGCATTTGTTCGAGACTGTGCATCTTGGGTTTTTCATATATCAATGGGGTATACATATTAATTACGCCGACGAAGTGGTAAAATAAAAAATTGAAAAAAAAAATACGGTCGTTTTTAAAGAAATTAGGAATAAAATATCCTTGATTATTTATATTTAGGATGGTTTTTATACCGGTAGTAAGTTTCCGTGGAACTATTTTTATCTACCATACGGACGAAGCTGCTGACAAAAGCTTTTTCAAATTAACTGAATAAATAAAAATCCCTTGGAAAAAGAAAAAACATTTATCATGTATTGAATCGAACACAATATGGCGGCAAGGATGCGTATTGCCGCCATTTTTACGTCCCAAGTTATTTCAATTTTAACAGCCGCCGATAACGAAATGCACAAGTTTATGGCAACATTACGCCATAGATGATCTATGTATGTGGAGTATCGATGTTTGACGTTTCAATAAATGGTGTATTATATGGTGTATGGACTTTTATAGTAGGTACCTACCAAAATAATGTTGTTACTTGGGTAGTATACAGGTTACCTACTTGAGTAATTAGGTAGGTACATATTTACTTACATTGTTTTAAGCTTTTGCCCTCGTTCGGTTTCATTGTCTTAGGATGATAAAACTTCACTAATTAGTCCATTTTTAGGGTTCCGTAGCCAAATGGCAAAAAATGGAACCCTTATGGATTCGTCATGTCTGTCTGTCAGTCTGTCCGTCTGCGTCACAAAAAAAAAATTTTGGGAGTACCCCATACTTAGAACTGAAACTCAAAAATGCATAAACCGTGAACCATTATTTTCTAATAATAAAACAGTAATAGGTGCCTAAGTAAATAATCATTATAAAGTTACAACGAACTACAAGAACTTTTTATATTGTGTTACTTGCTGCTACGGAACCCTTCATGGGCGAGTCCGACTCGCACTTGGCCGCTTTCTTTTGTATAACTAAACTCCTGCATCAAAAGGGCACAGAACCATTGTGGCATAGCCCCCTGTCTGAAAACTATACATTTGTAAATTATCTTAAAAGAATATAGTCTTTATTTAAAGTAATTTTTAGCTACAAAGGGCATAGAACCATTGCGGCATAGCTCCCTGTCTGAAAACTATACATTTGTAAATTAATCTTAAAAGAATATAGTCTTTACTTAAAGTAATTTGTAGCTACAAAGGGCATAGAACCCAATGGTTCTATGGTTATAGTTTTCAGACAGGGAGCTATGCCACAATTGGCATAGCTCCCTGTCTGAAAACTATACATTTGTAAATTAATCTTAAAAGAATATAGTCTTTACTTAAAGTAATTTGTAGCTACAAAGGGCATAGAACCCAATGGTTCTATGGTTATAGTTTTCAGACAGGGAGCTATGCCACAATTGGCATAGCTCCCTGTCTGAAAACTATACATTTGTAAATTAATCTTAAAAGAATATAGTCTTTACTTAAAGTAATTTGTAGCTACAAAGGGCATAGAACCCAATGGTTCTATGGTTATAGTTTTCAGACAGGGAGCTATGCCACAATTGGCATAGCTCCCTGTCTGAAAACTATACATTTGTAAATTAATCTTAAAAGAATATAGTCTTTACTTAAAGTAATTTGTAGCTACAAAGGGCATAGAACCCAATGGTTCTATGGTTATAGTTTTCAGACAGGGAGCTATGCCACAATTGGCATAGCTCCCTGTCTGAAAACTATACATTTGTAAATTAATCTTAAAAGAATATAGTCTTTATTTAAAGTAATTTGTAGCTACAAAGGGCATAGAACCATTGTGGCATAGCTCCCTGTCTGAAAACTATACATTTGTAAATTAATCTTAAAAGAATATAGTCTTTATTTAAAGTAATTTGTAGCTACAAAGGGCATAGAACCATTGTGGCATAGCTCCCTGTCTGAAAACTATACATTTGTAAATTAATCTTAAAAGAATAATAGTCTTTATTTAAAGTAATTTTTAGCTACAAAGGGCATAGAACCATTGTGGCATAGCTCCCTGTCTGAAAACTATACATTTGTAAATTAATCTTAAAAGAATATAGTCTTTATTTAAAGTAATTTGTAGCTACAAAGGGCATAGAACCATTGTGGCATAGCTCCCTGTCTGAAAACTATACATTTGTAAATTAATCTTAAAAGAATAATAGTCTTTATTTAAAGTAATTTTTAGCTACAAAGGGCATAGAACCATTGCGGCATAGCTCCCTGTCTGAAAACTATACATTTGTAAATTAATCTTAAAAGAATATAGTCTTTACTTAAAGTAATTTGTAGCTACAAAGGGCATAGAACCCAATGGTTCTATGGTTATAGTTTTCAGACAGGGAGCTATGCCACAATTGGCATAGCTCCCTGTCTGAAAACTATACATTTGTAAATTAATCTTAAAAGAATATAGTCTTTACTTAAAGTAATTTGTAGCTACAAAGGGCATAGAACCCAATGGTTCTATGGTTATAGTTTTCAGACAGGGAGCTATGCCACAATTGGCATAGCTCCCTGTCTGAAAACTATACATTTGTAAATTAATCTTAAAAGAATAATAGTCTTTATTTAAAGTAATTTTTAGCTACAAAGGGCATAGAACCATTGTGGCATAGCTCCCTGTCTGAAAACTATACATTTGTAAATTAATCTTAAAAGAATATAGTCTTTATTTAAAGTAATTTGTAGCTACAAAGGGCATAGAACCATTGTGGCATAGCTCCCTGTCTGAAAACTATACATTTGTAAATTAATCTTAAAAGAATAATAGTCTTTATTTAAAGTAATTTTTAGCTACAAAGGGCATAGAACCATTGCGGCATAGCTCCCTGTCTGAAAACTATACATTTGTAAATTAATCTTAAAAGAATATAGTCTTTACTTAAAGTAATTTGTAGCTACAAAGGGCATAGAACCCAATGGTTCTATGGTTATAGTTTTCAGACAGGGAGCTATGCCACAATTGGCATAGCTCCCTGTCTGAAAACTATACATTTGTAAATTAATCTTAAAAGAATATAGTCTTTACTTAAAGTAATTTGTAGCTACAAAGGGCATAGAACCCAATGGTTCTATGGTTATAGTTTTCAGACAGGGAGCTATGCCACAATTGGCATAGCTCCCTGTCTGAAAACTATACATTTGTAAATTAATCTTAAAAGAATATAGTCTTTATTTAAAGTAATTTGTAGCTACAAAGGGCATAGAACCATTGTGGCATAGCTCCCTGTCTGAAAACTATACATTTGTAAATTAATCTTAAAAGAATATAGTCTTTATTTAAAGTAATTTGTAGCTACAAAGAGCATAGAACCATTGTGGCATAGCCCCCTCACCGCCATTTTAATTCTTTTTCAAAGTTGCGGCGCACGATCTAACACGCATATATGGGTAGAGGACACATCTACAAACAAAAAAATGTTAGGAACATGGTGCCCTAAAGTGTCACGTTGCCGAGATTTTTCGAGGTAAAGTCACCATGTGACATCATAACTATCATTAAAAATTGCTTAATTATGTGCTTATATGCATTAGATTAAATTCAAATAATAGTTCCCAGCTTGATTTAATATTTTTTTAGAAGAAAGTAAAAATAAGAACACGTGAAAAACACTTTATTAAGAACTTCACGAAAAAATTGTGCTTAATTTATATAAACGCTTAAATCAAGCCTAGAAAAAATTATTAAAATACAACATACTGCATACAAGCGCGTGATAAGTTAATTTTTAATGATTTTCGTTGTTCTCATATGGTGACTTTACGTTCAATATCTTGGCAACGTGACACTTTAGGGCACCATGTTGTTAACATTTATTGCTTGCTTAAGTATCCTCTATCCATATAATATACATGTTAGACCGTGCGCCGCAACTTTGAAAAAAAACTGGCAAAGTGCGAGTCGGACTCGCGTGCAAATGGTTCCGAACCAATTTCATTTTTTAGGGTTCCGAAAAAAAAGGAACCCTTATAGGATCACTCGGGTGTCTGTCTGTCTGTCTGTCTGTCTGTCCGTCTGTCACAGCCAGTTTTCTCCGGATCCACTGGACCGATTCTGTTGAATTTTGGTACACCTATGGATTTCTGTGACCCAAACACGGACGCGTTACGTAAATCATTAAATTTTTAGTATGGGGGTTACTTTTGGGGGTCAAACTAGAAAATTAAAAAAAAAACCTTTTTTTACAATATTGTGTGACATATCAAATGAAAGGGCTTACTGTGAGGGTTTTAATCATA
The DNA here is from genome assembly GCA_947578705.1 of Lacanobia wlatinum. Lineage (NCBI taxonomy): Eukaryota > Metazoa > Arthropoda > Insecta > Lepidoptera > Noctuidae > Lacanobia > Lacanobia wlatinum. The sequence goes on from OX388032.1 coordinate 5,682,964, forward strand.
TTTTTTTCATAATTTTAAAATAAATGGTTTTGAAGTTATTCAAGAAATTAGACAAAAAATGACCATTCCCGGGAGGGGATCTCCGAAAGTACGGAGCCTAAAATTTTGAAAAAAATGGAGATATTAGATCTTGACCTAAAGATTACAGGAAAACCTATTAGAAGTCTGTAGTGTTAAAATAACATGTTAAAAAAATTAAATTCGTTCGGAACCCTTTGCACACGAGTCCGACTCGCACTTGGCCAGTTTTTTAACATTTTATTTTAACACTACAGACTTCTTATAGGTTTTCCTGTAGTCTTTAAGTATAGAGCTATTATCTGGATTTTTTTCAAAATTTTAGGCTCTATAGTTCCGGAGATAAGGGGGAATGGTTTCTAAAATAACTTCAAAACTGTTTATTTTAAAATTATGAAAAATTTATAATTAAAACCCTCACAGTAAGTCCTTCCATTTGATATGTCACACGATACAGTTTAAAAAACTTTTTTTTTTGTTTTCTAATTTGACCCCCAAAATTTATCCCTATACTCGACATTTATTTATTTACGTAACACGTCCGTGTTTGGGTCACAGAAATCCATATTTTTACCAAATTTCAACAGAATCGGTCCAGTAGATCCGGAGAAAACTGGCTGTGACAGACGGACAGACAGACACCCGAGTGATCCTATAAGGGTTCCGCTTTTTGTTCGGAACCCTAAAAAAATTAAAATGGCGGCGGGCCCCTATCCCAGCTCCCATATAAAAAGTTCGAACCCCTTTAACTGATACAGGAAACCAACTGCTGGTTGTTAATTTTACTATTGCACTTATGTCGGTGGTACAGCACCGATGTTTAGGTATACAGGGTGACCATTTTATGCAGAATGCAGATCGCGTTACACTACGCGGAGTGTACCAAATACCTACCACCTAGTTCTTTAATTACATACTCAATCATTATAATCAGTATCCTGATCTGTCAACCTAATTAATTATATTGTAATACTAGTGGACGTCACGCGGTTTCACCCGCGTAGTTCCCGTTCCCGTGGGAGTATGGGGATAAAATATAGCCTATGTTATTCCCTGATAATGTAGCTATCCATTGCTGAAAGAATTTTTCAAATCGGTCCAGTAATTTCGGAGCCTATTCATTTCAAACCAAACAAACAAACAAATCTTTCCTCTTTATAATATTAATTAGCACTTCTCCCGCGACTTCGTTCGCGCGGTTGTTGTTGGTACTCCACGAACTTCATGTGAAGAATTTTTCAAATCGGTCCAGTAGCTTCGGAGCATATTCAATTCAAAAAAACAAACAAATCTTTCCTATTTATAAATATTAGTGTAGACTAGTTCTTTCCACTGGCTTTGCTCAAGTGTCAATGGCATATCACGTAAAATCGCAGCATATTTCCGGTATAAAAGTTGCTCTGGATTCAGTGATAGTATTTAGAAGTAGGTTTGTGTGAGTGAAATAATACTAGGTTGGTAGAACCCTCTTTCAAAAATAGGTACCATTTTAAATGAGTGAAATTATTTTCAAAAAGTATTAGTTTAGCAATGATCATGCTGCTTAATACGTCACGGAAGTAAATTCCCTTGAAAGTCATTAAAGAGTAATTTCAGTCTTATATCCAAAAACAGATCCTCGCTAAATTTCGACCAGTGGATCAATGAATAGATCAGATAACAAACATTTAGTTTGCAAATATTGTTAGCGTAAAAATCCTATCACAACATTTATTTTTCATATTCGTTCATTTAAATTTCGAACGAAATTCAATCTTTTTTTTTCATATTCATTCATTTGAATTTCGATCTAAAAAACTATACAGATGTGCTTCAACCCACCCGACCTTAAACAATTCGATTTCAATAACGCATTGTAATCGATTCAAACCACGACCGAACACTCAATTTGCATGAACGAAATCGATTGGGAATGTCTAAAGTCCTGTCCGATGGATGTCGGGGTGAAAATGGCACGAAAAAGAAACTGCTACTTACGCTGCTAGAGATCTAGTGTTGCTAGATTTTAGGATTCGAAAAGAGGTGGGAACTGAAATGTAACTTAAAAATGGCGCTTTAAATATGGAAGTAATTTTCTAGACATTTCCAAATTACAAACGAAAACTTCGGATACCTAATACATACCTAAGTATATTAGTACATAAGTATTTTTTCACTAGCCTGATTTGGGCCCCACTGTTGGGCAAAAGGCCTCCCGTTTCTCCTTCCAAACCTCTCTAACTTGTGCGATTTAAAACATCATAAAAATCGAAATGTGACAGTCAGCCAGTCAGTACCCACGTCAAATTACAATTGACGTCTAGAATCTGACGTTTGTCCTATTAGCTACCTATCTACTCATCAAAAATAGCATCAAAACTCAATTCCCAATTTATTCGAAACCAAAGAAAATGGTAGCTACGTACATTTAGGGATATTTCAAAATTCGTTGCGTTAACCCTCAGCCGTCCGATCGTTGGACATTTAGACAGATCCCTGATTGGGTTCTCTGTATTTTCTGCTTTGTACAGACGGACAAAAGCGGCACGAAGAAAACTGGAACTGCCAGGTATCGGCGTGAAGCGTTTCAATGGAAATTGTGTTTCCATTCTCTGGGGAGGCGCGTACTAATTTCAATGGTTCGTGCCATGTTCGTGCTTACATTGGCAGTAACGTTTGATATACATTAGACGGGGCATTTTGTTTAGTATTCTTATTTCGTTCTGAGGAAAGCTGCTGTTCTGTGTGAATTGTGTTCCTTTAGTGAATGCGGTTTTTGGAATTTGCGAAAAGGCACCTTCTGTGTTCTTGAAAAGGGTCTTCTTTTAAAAGCCTAATATTTCTAAAATCAAGGTTACCGATACAGCCCGAAGGATCGCCAAACTGAAGTGGCAGTAGGCGGGGCACGTTGCTCCCAGAATAGATGATTGATGGGGTCGAAAAGTTTTTATTTTAAAATAGTAATATTTACAATCCCGGTCCGAGTGCTCATCGAGTTTTTTGTGCAATTAGCAAGCTTTACGTGACCAGAGGATTGTCCTTATCTTTGGCCAACAAATCAGCATTACCATTGAACATGGCAATGCGGCCAGTGTTCTGGGCACTTTTTCCGTTGACAGCGATGTCGACCGAATTTTTCGATGCCCTGTGAGTTCTTCTCCTCCCCTTGTACTCTGCTTGTATATTTATACATAACTAGCTTTCGCTCGTGACCGTAGGAATTTCGGGAAATCCTGTGTTAGTGCTCCCCTATGGAGTGCAAGGAAGCTACATGCAAAATTTCAGCTTTCTACGACCAGTAATTTTGCCTGTGCGTTGTCTGTCAGTCACTCAATCAGTCAGTAACGGAAGTATTTTATATATATTGATTTCTACTTGTATATGTCACAGCCAACTGCCTTAATCATTGAACGGCGCTGTTTAATCAGCGGCCAATGCGTCTAAAGCAACATTTAATGAGCGAGCTGGCAGATTCTCAAGTCGTTCATAGAAATGGGGTAGCCGTGTGATGAAAATATAAGAAATATTTTATTTTTGGAATTCTAAATTCAAACAAAAATCAATTTCAACATTCTTACCCCGACGACAGACCCTATTTCTGTCTGCAGAGTTTAAAGGAAACTAACATAAATGGCATGGAGGGAGCTAAGTTCGTTAAGTCGTCCCACCATTCGAAACTACTCTATCCGTGTGGGGGTGCCCTAAGCTCCCTGTGCCCTATGTTCTACTACTTGGCTAGGAAAGTCATTAAACGATATTGAACGAAGTCATTTGTTTTTTTGTACTCGCTATTCAATGAAAACGGTAGGCCGCCGATTAAACGGCTGATTAAGCTAGTTGGCTGTGACATATAAGTAGGTACCTACTTACTATCTTATAAGTTTTTATGTATTTGTAAATATTACTATAGCAAATTAACCAAGAGGTATGTTTTACTTACGAGTTGTTTAACGGATGATTGCAAAATTGTTTAAATATCTAGGTAGGGGAGCGCGGGGTAATGAGAGCGGTCGGGTAATGGGAGCGATGGTGATTCAACGGAAAGTATGCACATTTGCGCGATCGTAAGCACTCGGCCGCTTCCGTCAACTATCGAGAGACTTCGCCTGACGCGCACGAGCCGTAAGTGCCATGCGCTAAGTCATGAGGGACGGTTGTGTGTTTTTCGCTACACGCTTATAAAAACTGCCGATTGCTAGCGTTAAGGTAAGCATGAAGTTATATTGTAAATTCATTATGTTTATGCTTATTACATCTCTAGATTCTTTTACTAACAAGTGCAATTGGTTAAATTGTGATTGGGAGTAGATATATTTATGTTATTACTGTTCAAAATAGCGGTCAGCGGGTAAAGGTAGGCACGAGAAAAAGTGGGGAGATGTACTACCGATGCAGAAGTAGCAGAAACTGGGCCCACGAAGAATGTTCTGGCAGTGATAGTCCAAATTTTCATATTTGTGATTTTTGTTTGGATTCAGAATTCACATAGGAGCGTATTTGTATCTAATAATACACGACTGTAATTGATTATAAGTGATTAAAATATACTTTATTAATTAAGTTAATAAATCCTAATTAAAAATTATAAGAATATTAACAAATATGGTTTTGATCAAAATTTCCCTTAGTGGGCTCCCATTACCCTGTTCTCGCATAGGTAAATAAAGATAAATCTTTCTCTTTTTTCTGAAAAGGGAAATTCTTACCTGTCCTTTTAAAAGTAAGCTACCATTTCTTACACTCATCGCTCAAGCAAGCCATTCGAAAGCCTCCTAGGCGTTTTAAAAAGATTCCTCCCATTGTCTTTGCAGAAAAACAATAGAACGCCTCATACATCACAATGGACCGTAAGTCCGTAACATTAAAGAAATGAAACTCGTTAATTAAAGGATAATAGAGTAGCCCTTAATTATTAATTAATTATCGGTAAACGTCGTTTGCAGAGCTGGGACACAATGGCCCAGTCATTTGCGATGAGTGTCCATTGTGGTTGCTGAAAAGATTTCCGCGCCCGAAAGAGCGGGAAATGATTAATAGTGTTCGATATTCGAACTATTCGAGTGATATCGATTAGGAAAGATCGATTAGCGATTGTTTCCCGCACTATGGGGACAATTGCAACGAACAATGGGTTTTTTACTTTTTTGTGGTAAATGTCGTGAGTCGTGAGTGACCTTTGATGACAATAGTTTTTGTTTTGGTAAATGACAGTGGTTTTGGAAACTCTGTTCATTAGGGTGGTTTCGGAGTTACCTAATAGCCTAGCTTTGCCCTTTGAGGAAAGAAGTCTGAACTGATAGAAAATAATCGTCAACTGAGTCCATCATCCATTCAGCTGCCAGAGAGATATCGGACCTTAAGGTAAGGACCTTATCTACATTTTTACACTTACTTTGCTCTAACCCTATCTTAAAAACGTTTTTTACAAAAAAAAATATAACCGACTTCCAAAAACAAAACACTACCAAGTGTAAAATAACTTTAATTTCGAAAGACGGTGTCAAAAAACGGAATTACCAAAAACACTTATACTTTTTGCAAAAAAGTTTTTATTAGTCACTTTTTAGTGTTACCTGCGTACCCATTCACAGCGTATCGGCGTGATGTTATGTTATGAACTGGGGCATATTTAATAAAACTTATTTAGTGCTTTTGGTGTAAAGGTCCCGTCAATACGAATGAAATAAGCCCAAACAGTTGGTAGTTCCTACATACCAATGTGGAGTTCCCTTGACTCTCTGTCGTCTCCATCATCAGGTCTGATCCAAACCTTCATTGTTTTGTAGTATCACCCGATATACACACGAATATCAAGTTTTTACCAGATGCCTACAATTTTCGAGAGTTGCCCTCGATTTCTCAGGGTTTCCATCATCAGATCCTGAAGTGGTGGCAATGGGACCACCTCGGCAGCCTACCCTTTCATATAAAAAAGATTCATCGAAATCGGTTCATAAACGACGAAGTTATCCGCGAACACACATAAAAAAATATATATACGCGGTCGAATTGCAAACCTTTTTTTTTAAGTCGGTTAAAAATTGCAAGACTCGGTACCTATGTAGTTTTCTTTGTAAAATGTTACTACTACTTGTTAAAGGAACAGAATTACCCTACTAGACTTTCTAGACCAACAATCGCATTTAACTTTTTGACATGGATCTTAACTTTCGTAATCAACCCAAAATCTACCAAGGGTAATAAACACAATTCCAAAATTCACAACTGTCAACATTACAAATCGAAAACTTCCAAATTCAAATTCTATAATAAGCCAGCCAGCCATTATTATAACGGAGTTAGTCACATACCCTCTGAGTATTATCCTGGACCGAAACATTTCACGGGCCACCTCACACCGTAATGTAAACCCCGAAAACTTATTGAATAGGAAATCAGGGATCCAATAAAATGCTGTCAAACCCAACGTATGTGATGAGACAGGTGTACAAACGTAATCTTTACTTTTCTGTTGGTATGACATGGGTGCGGGATTATTATGGTGATGTTGGTACTTGATCGTGATGATTGAGTTTTATTTTTATATTTAGATCTTCGTATTTATTTCTGATGCACGAGGTCTACGAACTGTTGGTTTTTTTTTTAATAAAAATACGTTGCCCCACACTAGGAATTTCTCCTGTATCGCGGGTGCGTTAACATACATATAATCTCACATACACAAACAGCCAGACCCGGAACAACTATCTGTAGACCATATAAATATTTTTTCCGTGCGGGAATCGAATCCGCAACACGCAGTGCAGCAGTCAATCGCTCAACCACTGCGCCAACCGTGCCGTCAAAATATGTAAACGTTCAGTAAGGTGTGAAAATTAAACCAAAATACTATGGTGATGTAGTTTTTTAGGGTTCCATACCCGAAAGGTAACCAACGGAACCCTATTAGCCTATTACTTAGCCTCCGCTGTCCATCCGTCCGTCTGTCCGTCCGTCCGTCTGTGCTGTATCTCAAGAACAGTATGGCTGTGGACACGATCAGTGTGGACAAGATTCTAAGCCATTTCTTTCAAAGGAGTGTCAGTGTTTGACCACTGGAAAGTCATAATGACGCTTTTATGTCCAGTGGTCAACACTCCATTGAAAGAAATGGCATAGAATCTTGTCAAAATCAACCATTATGAAATCAATGATAGACCATTCTGACACTATTGTAATAGCAGACTTGGGGCCCTGAGGTCGCGGCGCGGCGACGTACGAGCGACTAGCGGACGTCTAGCGTTGCCCGCGCGTCTGTATTGACGCAGTGTTGTGCATTTTTTTTTTTTGCTTTGGCCTAATAGGTGACAGTTGGTATTTTATTTCTTATGCCGCTCTATAACAATAAAATAAAATGCAAATTAAATTAAGGGGGGGCGTGTTTTTTTCGGTTTATGGTTCGGAACCCTTCCGAACCATAAACCGTGTGAGAGTCCGACTCGCAGCCGGTTTTTTTATATTCAAAACTAACAATTCGTTAACGATAGGTACAGACGCCAGCACATCAAACTACAACAAGCAATCAAATTTCTTTAATAGATTTTCAACTTAATCACTGCAGCATTAGATTCAAGGTTGATTGGAAATATTCGACAGTTTCGGGTAGCTTGAGATGCGCTGGCGCCTGTACATCAAGGACTAGTATTTTTTTTACTGTTTCTACTACAGGTGTGTGAAACACCTATATTTGATCCAATTTCAAAAATACATGACCGCCAGCATCAGGTTTACTCCCCATACAGTCAAATGAATGTTACTAGAACAAAACATATTTCGACAGCATGGGAATTTTACTCATACAAGAAACACCAATTAACATTTTTTTGGAAATCGCAAAACAACTGTCAATAATAATTTATTTAAGAATATTACACATTCTCAAAAGAATTAATCATCATCCTCCTGCTTTTATATCAATGTATTTGCGGAACACCTTACAAAATAATAATGGTAATAGGTATATAACACCTACATGAACACCTATAAGGCCCCAAGTGGGTTCCACTTTTGTTAAATTTAAATAAAATGAATGAGAAATTAGTAGATTAAAAAATGTTCTACCTGGCAACTAGATGTTTTGCTGTCAGTGTCACAATCAGCCGTCTTAATGTCACTGTCAAAACCACGCAGATTCAGAACTCGAGAATGTAGAGCGACGAAAGTTAAAATGATTGGATATCCCGTTAGATCTTGTATTCGTGTCTTAGAAGTGTTTACAACCACGGCACGTACAGACCTCTGCCTTTTATAACAAAAGTTAAACATGGACGACTATATTAACGTAATAGATTTTATATTTCTAAACCTTGCGTTTGCTGTTACATTTACCGGTGTTATTATAAATAATTTTGAGAAATATGTTCCTGCTTTTATTATAAAGGGTTACAGGTATGGAAGCTTTGCATACCAAGGCTCGGACGCCAATTACCTTCAAGTTATTGAAATACCAAAGTCGTATTATAGACATTTTTATTTATTTTCGACTCTATTTAGCGCTTCTATGCTGTCGTACATGTTTGTGGTATACTTCTTAGGAGTAACAGTTAGTTTTCCTGTTCATTTCGTGTTGAAGGTGCTGCTACAGGAAAATGAGCCGTCTGGTAAGTTAACATAAGCGTTATAATTCATTACATTACTAAGCTCTACTAGATTGGTGCTGCTAGGTGTAGATATTTGTTTTTAGAGCGACAGCTCTATGAATGTGAAAGTAAACTGTGTTGAGTCCTTTTACCTCTAAACTGTGTCAAGACCAAAATAGGATTAAGTGTTTATAAACAGTAGGTACTAACATAGCAATTATGTCACAGTCTAGTTGTCATTACTATGCTTTGAAATTATTATCATTTACTTCAAAAAATTCTCATTTATGCGGCTCTGCCTGCATGAATGTTGAAAGTCATCCCAAGGGAACATAAAAACCATTGTTTGTGTTTATCCAGACTATAATCTACCTCTGTTCCAAATTCCATTGAGATTTGTTCAGCTGTATTGAAATGAGAAATGATTGAGCAACATACATCCATCCATCCAAATACTGGCATTTATAATATTATCATAATAATAATAGTAAGAATAATTTGTTATCTATACTTATATATAAAGCTGAAAAGTTTGTTTGTTTGCTTGAACGCGCTAATCTCAAGAACTACTGGTCCGATTTGAAAAATTATTTCAGTGTTTGATAGCCCATTTATCGAGGAAGGCTATAGGCTATATATTATCACGCTAAGACCGATAGGAGCGGAGCAGTAATGAAAATTGTGACGCAGACGACGTTGCGCGGTTCAGCTAGATTTACTATATTCTTGATCTTCATTTTAATTCATGATTTCTAGAATAACATCTAGTACAGCCGTCCTCAAACCTATTTTCTTTCTGGGCCACATTGTGCTTCTACCATTGTTATGAGGGGCCGCAATAACCTACAGTAAAATAAAATTCTACATATCTACAGTATGTATATGAATGGGACTTTTGAATTTTTGACAAAAAGACCGTATTCATATGGCATAGGCCAACTTTTTAAGTTCATAGTGGGTGAGGAATAGTCTGAGCACATCGTCAGGGAGTGAATCAGTACGGAATAGACACATACACTTTGATATACTGACTAAATGTGGCATCAATAATGTGCTACAGGTTGAGTATAACTGATCTAGTAGGTACCTACTTTAGGTGCTCACAAAGGCTAAACAGACATGTTAATATGCAGAGCTTGTTCTTAAGACTGTTTGTATTCAGTCAGTATTGGGGCCCCTAATGTGTAACAGCTATACTATGTCACAACATTCTTCATTGCTCAATGATGTTGTTTGAACAACAACAAACATTATATTTAAAATAATTATATTATAAGAAATATCATATTTAAATGTAATTTTAAGTTTTATATTAAAAACAAACACATTTTCCACTAATCATTCCTCATTCTGTATATTATAATACTAAAAATACATCCATCATAATATCTCGAAAACTACTAGATCAACAAAGATGAAATTTGGTACATAGGTAGATTATGAGTACCTAGGAGGAATTTAGAAATCTGTCATGAAATAGAGGTGGAAATTTGTATAAAAATCTTATTCCTTGAGCCAATTTACTTGTATTAAGTAATAGCTTTTCAGAGAACAGCTTATCAAAAGCCTACTTAGCTAGTCAAGAATCTAACTAAACATTGTTTGGCTCTGTACTACAAGTATTTTGAACCTCATCCTTTGCTTTCAACACCAAGAAAAGTTGTCTCAAAAAAGAAAAAACAAGATCATATCTCGCCTCAACAAACTAATCCTTAATCTTATGTTCCAGTGTCAGTAACAGCAGCCCTAATAGCGATGACCCTGCTCACAATACAATGTACCAGGCGCCTGTATGAGACATACTACCTGCAAGTGTTCGCTAAGGCCAGCAAGATGAACCTGAGCCACTACCTCGCAGGGATCATACATTACTTTGCCTGTATCATCGCGGTTGTTGGACAGGCTCCTCTGTTTTGTGGTGAGTAGAATGAATTGCCAGACTATGAGACATACTACCTGCAAGTGTCCGCCAAAGACAGCAAGATGAACCTGAGCCACTACCTCGCAGGGATCATACATTACTTTGCCTGTATCATCGCGGTTGTTGGACAGGCTCCTCTGTTTTGTGGTGAGTAGAATGAATTACCAGACGCCTGTATGAGACATACTACCTGCAAGTGTCCGCCAAAGACAGCAAGATGAACCTGAGCCACTACCTCGCAGGGATCATACATTACTTTGCCTGTATCATCGCGGTTGTTGGACAGGCTCCTCTGTTTTGTGGTGAGTAGAATGAATTACCAGACGCCTGTATGAGACATACTACCTGCAAGTGTCCACCAAAGACAGCAAGATGAACCTAAGCCACTACCTCGCAGGGATCATACATTACTTTGCCTGTATCATCGCGGTTGTTGGACAGGCTCCTCTGTTTTGTGGTGAGTAGAATGAATTACCAGACGCCTGTATGAGACATACTACCTGCAAGTGTCCGCCAAAGACAGCAAGATGAACCTGAGCCACTACCTCGCAGGGATCATACATTACTTTGCCTGTATCATCGCGGTTGTTGGACAGGCTCCTCTGTTTTGTGGTGAGTAGAATGAATTACCAGACGCCTGTATGAGACATACTACCTGCAAGTGTCCACCAAAGACAGCAAGATGAACCTAAGCCACTACCTCGCAGGGATCATACATTACTTTGCCTGTATCATCGCGGTTGTTGGACAGGCTCCTCTGTTTTGTGGTGAGTAGAATGAATTACCAGACGCCTGTATGAGACATACTACCTGCAAGTGTTCGCCAAAGACAGCAAGATGAACCTGAGCCACTACCTTGCAGGGATCATACATTACTTTGCCTGTATCATCGCGGTTGTTGGACAGGCTCCTCTGTGCTGTGGTGAGTAGAATGGATAAAGTTGAGAGGGAGCTTGTGGCTTAATAATAACAGCCGCACGGGTCGGTCTTCAAGGTGAAGCTACGCTAAGTTGGTCTGCGGACGGGAGACCATCTTTACATACCGACACTCCTCAGTGACCCGGAAAGCGCGTTACGCCGTTGCTCCCGGCTATCATTTGGTAGATCTTTGGCAGTCGTTACGGATAGTCAGAAGCCAAAAAATCACCAATCTCGCCAAGGAGTACCGTGTTACCCAGTTAATGGGTTGTGAGGGTCAGGTAGGCAGTCGCTTCACGTAAATTTCTGAATAATATTAATCTGAAACCGGTTTGACTGGAAGCCGACCTCAATGTAGTTGGGAAAAGGCTTGCAGATGATGATGATGATGGATTAAGTTGGATGGGATTGATTAGAGCTTCTGATTGTTTTCTGTGCTCATAGATAGTGACAAAACACGATTTTCAGCCGAGACCATAACCGAATATTCAGCTCCTCCTCCAGTTTCCCCGAGCGCATCAGTCACAAAAACTGGCAATTTAGTCACGAAAAACTTTATGAGACCACATTGAAAAATCAATTTTCGCTTCAGCTCAAGTTCGCGCCAAATATTCGGTTACTTTTGGCCAAATAGAAACTTCAGCCGTTACCGATACCGAACCTTCTGTCGGTCACTACATGTAGGTTATAAATCGTGTCTCATTGATGCCTAATGCCTGAGGATGTTGTTTAAAAAAACTTTTTACAAAAAAAATATAACCGACTTCCAAACAAAACACTACAATGAATAAAATAACCTTAATTTAAAGAAGAAAGAAACTACTTGTGACCCGGTGGTCTTGGGTTCGATTTCCACGGGAAGCATACTTTGTACAGTTGTTTCCAGTGTGGCTAGGACATTGCAGGCTTGAATCACCTGATTGTCTGATAAAAAGATGATTCCGTGCTTCGGAAGGCACGTATAAGCCGGTGGTCCCGGCCGCCAAATGGCGGTCGTCAATTAAACCATCTCAGAGGCCCTTGAGGCGGTGTAGAAACTCTGACACTAGGGTGTGGGGTAGTGATGGGCGTTGAATCAACGAACTAGTTGAATCAACGTTGATGTCTCTTCAACGGGATTAACGTTAACCATGTACAAATCAACTCGTTGAATTCGTCAACGAGTTACGAGACAACGACGTTTATGAATTCAACTCGTTTGACGAAACGAGAAAATGAACCCACCCACGTTTTGTTATTTTCAACGTACGTAAATTTTATTTCTTTATCAATAAAACTCCCGCAAACTGCATCAAATTGTTCGTAAATTAACATTACAACAGCATACGTTAATAAAAGCGTTTAGGCGTTTATCGTTCATGCAAGTTGACGTTCACTCGTTGACGAAACTAACTAGTTGATCAACTAGTTGACAAACGCAATTCAACGTTAACGTTTCGTTGACGGAAAAACCTTCAACAACCCATCACTAGTGTGGGGTCGCTAGACCTTACTGCCCACACGATAAGAAGGAAACAAAGAAAAAAATCCTGAAATACCGACTTCCAAACAAAACACTACAAAGAATAAAATAACCTTAATTTCGGATTTCGATTTCATTGTAGTGTTTTGATTGAAGTCGGTTATATTTGTAAAAAGTTTTTTAATTTTTCAATTTTAAGTGGTGATATACTTAGACGACGTCTTCGTCAACTAAGGCATTGAAATAAGCAAAATGGTCATAAAATAAAAACTACTGAACCAAACTGAATCAATTTTTATGGGACGAAATGGCAAGTATACTGCATCGCACTAAAAATAGAATCATAGAAATCGGATCAGAAACCTCGGAGTAATCGGTGTACATACATAAAAAAACCCACCAAATTGAGAACCTCCTCCTGTTTTGGAAGTCGGTTAAAAAATGAGGGAGTATTTAAATTAATTACAATAATCTGTCTACAAATATTTCAGGCCATCAACACCCCGACACAATAAAATGGAACGACCTCCGAACAACCATCCTAGCCGTTCCGTGCACGGTCATATTCCTGATCACCTGGTACGAACAGTTCAGGACGAACATCATCTTCGCGAACTTGCGCAAAGACAAGAAGTCGGGCGAAGTAGTCACTGAAGAACATAAGATCCCTAATGGCAGGATGTTCCAGCATGTCTCGAGTCCGCATAGAATGTGTGAGATTGTACTGTACACGGTTTTGCTGATGCTGGTGCCGACGAAGACTTTCTTCTGCATTTATTTGTGGGTTTTGGGGAACCAGGTAAATTTTACTTTATTTCACTGTTTAGCCGCCTGTTTGCCCGTTATATTCAAACACAATACCCTGCGGTATTGTGTTCGAATATAACGAGTTTTCAAATAAAGTTGGCTTCGCACGGGTGCAAATTTTCATCCGACCTCTTCAATAATAATGTCATATTTCAGCCAATTTACACAAACCCTTGGCAAATTAAATACCTTAAACTTCCTCATGAATCACTCTATCTATTGGTGAAAACTACAGGATCAATCCATTCAGTAGTTTTTGAGGATATCGCGAACAGACAGACAGATACAGACGCGGCGGAGGACTTGTTTTATAATATGTATTGATAAAATGTTGATGGCAATAGGCCTGCCTCCTGGTAGGTATACGGGAGGTAAAACTAAACATACTGGCGAAATTCGAATCTTTGTAGGACAGTAGAATACAGGGTTTGCGAAAGAATCAAAATTATCAGGGGCCCTAGATTGGAGCATTACAGAAAAGATATAGGATGTAATAAACACTGTTTATTTTCCGATGGAAGCAGCTATTGATTCTGAAAGTTACTTATAAATCAGTAGTTGAAGTTTGAATGGAGTGTCAAGAAATAGTAGATTTAAAGCTCCAATTATAGACAGTTTTATTACTCTTTGTATTGGTTAAAATTAGCATTTGGGTGTATAATTCACTATAGTTAGGTACTGGATTTTATTTTACCAAATTGAATGGTACAATATAATTGTTTGTGAAATTGTGCCAGTAAAACAAACTTCTGCAAGATCTTTCTGTAAAAGAAATCTTTAACTCTATACAAATTCTACTATTTTTTAACAACATTGACATTCGCATGTCAGTCGCAAACTGTCAAAAAAGGCGCCAATTTCCAAACATATTTAACAGATTGCGAATGCAGCTTAACCTGTCAGGATCCGTAAGGACCGATTGGGGCCAAATCACCCCGACCGTCCGTAAGGCCCTATTACGCCTCGCGCGGTGTAAACGTAACTTGTATACGTCTTGCAAATTATTTTCGTTTATTTTTTACTAGTGGACGTCACGCGGTTTCACCCGCGTTCCCGTTCCCGTGGGAATACGGGGATAATATATAGCCTATGTCACTCCCTGATAATGTAGCTATCCAATGCTAAAAGAATTTTTCAAATCGGTCCAGTAGTTTCGGAGCCTATTCAATTCAAACAAACAAACATACAAACAAACAAACAAATCTTTCCTCTTTATAATATTAGTGTAGATTATTTTCCCAGTTAGTAAACAAAACAAGGTCCTTTAGAGGCTAAAACATTATTGGCCCTCAGATATTAGTCTAGAATGGGACTTTATAGAACCTTCATTTTAATGCCTTTAATCATGCTTTAATGTTATTTATGTTTTATTCCAGATTCAAACCGCCATCCAAGCCCACGAATGGTACAAGAAGTCCTTTGAAAAGTACCCCACCAACAGATACGCGGTGTTCCCGCGCATTTTGTAGTCGCCTCGCGTTTTTAAATTAAGAAGACTGAGCATTTATTTTTAAAATTATTTATTGGAGTAGAATTAAGAGAAATACTGTCAAATTGTTAAAATAAATTGAATGAGCCAAGTAATTTTATATTAAGGGCAAGCTAACGATACTGCTTTTGATATAATGTTGTTAAAAGAATATTATAACGTTTGAAAGTCATGCCACCATTATTTTGCTGGTTCCACGTTCATCTTTTGGACCTCGCCCTAAAATAGCCAGAGAGGCAGTTAAAGTGTAGATTTTTATGACAAATTAAAATATATTTTTTATAATCGTTCTTCGGTTTTTTTTTTACTTATATGGTGTACATAATAAAGAGTATTCTATCTATCTATCTACACCTTTTTCTAACCCAAAGAGTCAGTCTTGTAGCACCTTGAAATCATTTGTAGGGTTCCGTACCTAGAGTAACCAACGGAACCCTATTACTAAGCCTCGGCTGTCAGTCCATCTGCACAGTGTGTTAAAAACCTGAATTTTGTGTCATCATGTTTTTATTCAAGTAATCGATAGATTCTCTCATTTGTGTTAAGAGAGTAAAACTCCGGCTTCGCTACGACTTGTAGTTTTTTTATAAAAATATCAAAGTTTCGTAATATTCGCATCATGAAAAACGAAAAAAAAAAATTAAAAAACAGAACTATACTATAATTTTATGTACAGTACCCTAGTACCAGTAATAACTTTTGAATAACACGGAATTATGTTGTGGTTTTAATACTACACATAATAGAAAGTATAAGCAATATTTTGATGTAGAAATCACGAACTAATACGGTGTTATCGGTGAATAAAAATATTAAAACGGAAAATGAGAAAAAAAATCATATCTCGCGTCTATTGATATATAAAAAACCCAAGATGAACGTCTCGGACAAATGCAACACTCTAAAGAAGAGAAACTATCGATTACTTGAATAAAAACATGATGACTAAATTAACAGACAGTTGTGTTGCTGGGGAGTTTGTTGGCCACTTCTACTTCCCAGCTAAAACACTAGGAAGTGGTGAAGGGCTGGGCGATTTGGGGGACTGTCTTCATGTAAATTTTGACGTTCAAAAAGTGCTGATTTTCAGCCTAGTTTGAATTGATTTTTTGACAGTTGTAATTTTCACAGCGTATTTCCATTACCGCTAGTAACAACAAATAACAAGAAAGGGATTCCCACACATGAAACGAGATTTTTTTTTCATTTCGTTCTTCGTATGAGTTCCGATTCGCACTTGACCGGTTTTAACAAATACGTCTTTTCTAGCTTTTCGAAGAACTGCTTGTTTGATTTCACTCAATTTGAAAAAAGCAGAACCGGATGTGGTTTCGATCCTTGAAAAAGACTCCTATCTCTCAGTTGAAGCATCTTTTGACCATTTAGGTTATGAAGGGAATTCTAGATATTTCTCACTAGCAAATAAAAACAATGCAATAAATAGAAACAAGTTTATTGACCAACTGAGGAACAAATACGGACACCCATATGTAAATACTATTGCACACACACTTCGACTTGATGCGTCGGTCTTACTTACTAATATTCGAACTCCTCACTTGAACAGGAATCTGTAACAAAAACGAAATAATACTATTATTTATACACTTTATAGTCATTACATTGGCAGTTCTATGCATGAGAATATGATGTCTGGATATGAACCGTATTCCTAAATTGATAAAAACCAAAAATATTTGATCCGGGAGATAATATGACGATCACGTAACCTAACGTCTGCTTCGTCATGAGCTGATGCCTTTTTATGCTGCGAACATTTAATGAAAGAATTTACCGTCCACATTTGTTACAAAGTGGACGGCAAATTCCTTCATTTTATGTTACCTTTCATCAGTCTGTACGCAGCATTAGAGATAAAAGCCCAGCACTTTACTCTACCTTTCGTAGCACCTTTCAACCCAATATAATGAGAAAAAGTCCAGCCCTACTTAAAATACTGCCAAGTACACTGATTAAAAAAAAGCATATTTAATTTCAACAGTCGTGAATGTTGTGTTCAAGAATAATACTGAATAGCCAACGCAAATCTGTTGTATGAAATACGAGTATGCCTCTGAAACGCCCTTGGTGTGCTTATATGTGTAGGTATACTTATCGGTATTCACGACATTTAGCAATTTACTATTCACGCAATAACTTTCTCGGCCGGTTAACGTACCACTGCTATACAATAACATCTACAAGAACATACCTATAAGGATATCCCTGCATCTTAGCTCTGAACACGGACAGCAGAAGCGAGAAGAAAACGCAAACCAGGATCAGACCCACGATCGACTGGAAGCGACGGTGCTTGCCCTCAGCCTGGGTTCGCACGATCTCAGTGTTCTTGACGCCGCCAGCCGCTTCAATCATGAGAATCATGCCTACTACCACTGCGCCGTCTGACACGGTCGTTCAGGAAAAATATTACTTTTATTGTTACAAAATGGCGTCGAAAGACATATGCTCAGTACAATTTATACAATGAACACATGATAAAGAAAATAACAAGTTTTCAGGTTAATATCAATGGCGTAAAATCTCTTAAATGACATATGTGCTATGGTGTCCCAAAAGGTTAAATACTAGGCCCCACTTTATTCCTTATTTATTTGGACAATATTTACGATTTGTAATTACAAATATCTTTAATCAAATAATCATAAATGTGTACATTATATTAACATAAAAATTGCATTGTGCGACAAAGTAATAAAATTATTCTTTTTAATGTCACAGTAAATTAAGCATGGTTTTTTTTATACAATGCTATGTCTGTATTTCGCCATGTTCATTCAGATCCACTGCTCGTTCACTCATATAGTGACTAAGAATAAGATTCCTTCTTTTTCATTCGTTATTATTAAATTTTCTCATTTTTGGTAGTATTTTTTCAAGTTCATCGTTGGTGTTACTCGTCGTGGTCGAGAGTTTTCGTCCTGTTAAACGTGATTAAACTTTAAAATCACAGACTACAGCTATTTTTATGAGGTATGGGCTGGAGATCTGTCATTTATCATTCGTCCTTATTTGATTAAGTAGGTTTAGTCTATCTCGGTAAGATAGAAGTTGTTTCATCACGATTTTCGATACATTTACATTGGTTTTCAAAATTACCCTATGAAAAATAAAACATATTAACTAACATAACTAGTGCTTTTAAAAAGGATACTCAAAACAGCTACAATATAACTCTCCACAACAAACTGGCCACGGGAACCTCCATTAATACAGACAGGCCCGTTCTTAGTCCAATGAAAGAATGGTGGGCCTCTCATGTGGTTCCACATCTGGCCAGAGACAAGGGCGAAACAGAAGAAGACTGCGCAAACTGCCAACATTTGCTTGTTGTAGAGGAACTTGAGGTTGTTCCTGCGAAGGTATAGGAAGCCAGCGATATGGATGAACAGCATCGAGAATGCCACGAAGCCGGAGTAGTTTTGTGGACGGAAGACTCAGTTCTGGAAACAATAAAGTTAATATATAGTTATTATTACAATGCCAGTGGATGCTACCGCAAGACCATTGTTTCAATTTGACTTTGGCAGAGCCGTTATTTCATAGCAGCAAGTGTTCAAGTCTTACTACTGATTTGCGGTAGACTCTATGGAGTCGCGGCGGACAATGAAACATGAACATGACGATAACCGATACGCAATGGTTGAAAACAAGAAAATATCCACTCAAACGCGAATCGCGTGCAGAATCGTTTTAATATTACCTTCGCATTTGCCATTATAATTTAGATTTTATAAAATAAACTACTCTTAGTAAATACAGTACTACTCTAAGAAAAGGCTGCAATCTTGTGATTATGATTACGTGCTTATTTATAATGGTCCTACAATCTATTAGCAATTAAATACAGCAATATCTTTAAAAGTAGTGAAAATTCAATTAAGTATTTAAGTAATTATTTGTTTGTATAGATAGTTAGCTGATAATTTTACATTATATCATTACATTAGTTTAAGTATTAGATTTGTTGTAATATTATGTCATGGAAAACAGAAAAGATTAAATCAGCATTCTCAAGTAGGTAATAATTTATGGTTGGAGAGGTCAGGGGCTTCTTAGCTTACCTCTGACGCTCTTTTGTGTCCGGGGAAGCTCCATTGATTGAAAGGTTAAATGTAAAAAAATAATTAAAAAAAAACTTAGTTAAAAATTAATTAGTAATTATTATAAGCCGCAATAATGCTAACCACGGCTTTTTCGATTTCTAAGAATTTTTGCTTGTTAACACTAGTAGGCAAAATCTCATCTAATGAAGCCTGTACGTCTACCATGAGTTTTATCAAACTATACTCGCTAGCGACTGTAGTTAAAAACATGTATGAAAACTTTAAAAAAACAAGTTTCTAATTCATTTTCTTAGTTGTTAACTAAAGTTTTACTTGTAGCTTGCTTGCTTGTTAGTTAACAACTTAAACAAATACATTAAAAACTAGCTTTTTTAAAGTTTTCATACATGTTTTTAACTACAGTCGCTAGCGAGTATAGTTTGATAAAACTCATGGTAGACGTACTGTATGTAATAATTTTCGAGATCGCTCCGCTCGCTTTTACATCATTGTTTCCCACACTTTTTAAGGCTGATTTGACAAAGAAACTTTTATTGAACTAGATATGAGTGGTTAATAGAAATTCCCTATCTGATCCGAGCCGGAATACAAAAATTAGCGAGCTTCGCTTGTCCTCGATTTCGAGTTCGCTTCATTGTTACTGCCTTTCCGGATAAGCACGTTTCTATGAGAATGGTCAAAAACCCTATGGAATTACCCTACGAGCGCCTAAAATCTTCGCGCTCGCTTCGCTCGCGGTTAGTGTCGCTGCATTGGGATATTTTTGTAAAAAATAAAAGGTATATTGAAAAAACCCCCGACAAAAAAAAATATTTGTCGATCCTTTTACTTTAATATAGGTACAATTCTTTGGGCTAAGCGTCTTCGCCTCGGGAGACCACACATTTTTGTATTTGTTAAGCACCTGTATATTATTAACGGTCCCCCGACGCGATGACGCTTGGCCCAAAGAATCGTACCTATATTAAAGTAAAAGGAACAATACGTATTATTTTTTTTACTTTTTAAAGGATTTTTTTTTGTCGGGGGTTTTTAAAATTTTTAGAAGTCGGTCTATAAAAACAAAGAAAAAAAATCAAAAACACTGACTTCCGAAATTAAGTTTATTTTATACTATGTAGTGTTTTGTTTGGAAGTCGGTTATATTTTTTTGTAAAAAGTTTTTACTTTTTAAAGTATTTTTTTTGTCGGGGGTTTTTTAAATTTTTAATTTAATTTTTATTTCATGCTTTATATGTATATAGGTAATAAAAGAAAACTTATGATCACATCATCTTCCTGCCCTCATCCCATGTTATTTGGGGTCAGCGCAACACGTTTTTTACTTCCATTCTGTCCTATCAGCCGTCACGCTATCACTAACTCTCTTTTCTTTCATTTTGCTCCTCACACCATGTCATTTAGGTAAGTGTAGATCATATGTGGATACATACGAATATATGATCAACACTTACCTAAATGGCACTACATCCACCAATATATTAAGTCATTTCTCTTTTCTGCTTCATCATCAGACCCTGATCACAATCTATTTATAACCTATTCATTGCGACAATTTAAATGAATACGAAAACGGAAGGTCTGCTGTAAGCAAGTGAAGAGTTGGGTATCCTGCAGATTTCAGGACTTGCTTCAGCATCAGCTAGTCTATTCTGTAAGAAACTATTTCGATATCGAGCTTCACCTGAGTGATAAAACTCACAAAATGAGCTTTATTGCACACAACATACAGATCTTCATTTGAAACTCACCTCGAATTCTACTGTCGAGATACGAAAATGTTGTTAGAGAATAGCACTACAGGTTAAGGTTACTGATTTAAATATAATCTGTTCATTGAAACTATTCCAGTGAGTTCAATCACGATACCTCTGCAGTAACTTAGTGAGGAGTTGGGTATTCTGCAGACCTCAGGTTATGCTACAGCATCAGGTCAATATAATCATGTTTTTGCAATGTCATTAAAGTAACAGAATACCAAAATTCGCATCGATCAGACCGTTAAAAGCTGGTTAAATACCTTCATCAACTAGAAAAGAGCTAATGATCTTCAGCTAGGCAGCCACTTCACGTAAAATTCTGAATAATATTCAGCTGAAACCGGTTTGACTGGAAGCCGACCTCAATGTAGTTGGGAAAAGGCTTGCAGGTGATGATAATGGATTAAGTTGGATAGGATTGATTAGAGCTTCCGATTGTTTTCTGTGCTCATAGATATTTTAGTGACAAAATACGATTTTCAGGCGAGACCGAAACCGAATATTCGGCTCCTCTTCCAATTTTGCCAGTCACTCACTCAGAAGTAGGTATTAGGATGATTACCTGCACACACAGACGAACGAGAAATCCAGTTTTTTAGGTCGCTAATACAAACCTCAGTTCAAAGATACACGGTGCTAGTTAGTCGTCTTACAAAGGCGGTTAATATCAATGGCGTAAAATCTCTTAAATGACATACGTGCTATGGTGTCCTTAAAGGTTTAATACTAGGCCCCACTCTATTCCTCATTTATTTGGACAATATTTACGATTTGTAATTACAAATATCTATAATCAAATAATCATAAATGTGTACATTATATTAACACAAAAATTGCATTGTGTGACAAAGTAGTAAAATTATTATTTTTAATATCACAGTAAATTAAGCATGGTTTTTTTTTTGATACGATGCTATGTCTGTATATCGCCATGTTCATTGAGATCCACCGCTCGTTCACTCTTATAGTGACTAAGAATACGATTCCTTCTTTTTCATTCTTTATTATTAAATTTTCTCATTTTTGGTAGTAGTTCTTCAAGTTCATCGTTGGTGTTACACGTCGTGAACTGCTGGTCGAGAGTTTTCGTCCTGTTAAACGTGATTAAACTTTACAATCACAGACTAAAGGTATTTTTATGAGGTATGGGCTGGAGATCTGTCTTTTATCATTCGTCCTTATTTGATTACGTAGGTTTAGTCTATCTCGGTAAGATAGAAGTTGTTTCATCACGATAAAAAGCGACTTTCGATACATTTACATTGGTTTTCAAAATTTCCCTATGAAAAATAAAACATATAACTAGTGCTTTTAAAAAGGATACTCAAAACAGCTACAATATAACTCTCCAGAATAAACTGGCCGTGGGAACCTCCATTAATATAGACAGGCCCGTTCTTAGTCCTATGGAAGAATGGTGGGCCTCTGACGTGGTTCCACATCTGACCAGAGACAAGGGCTTAACAGAAGAAGACTGCGCAAACTGCCCACATTTGCTTGTTGTAGAGGAACTCGAGGTTGTTCCTGCGAAGGTATAGGAAGCCAGCGATGAAGATGAACAGCATTGAGAATGCCACGAATCCGGAGTAGTTTCGTGGACGGAAGACTCGGATCTGGAAACAATAAAGTTACTAGTTAGTTAGTAATAATATATAGTTACTATTACAATGCCAGTGGATGCTACCGCAAGACCATTGTTACAATTTGACTTGGCAGAGCCGTTATTTCAAAGCAGCAAGAGTCTTCGTGTTCAAGTCTTACTACTGACTTGCGGTAGACTCTATGGAGTCGCGGCGGACAATGAAACATGAACATGACGATACCCGATACGCAAAGGTTGAAAACAAGAATATATCCACTCATACACGAATCGCGTGCAGAATCGTTTTAATATTACCTTCGCTTTTGCCATTATAATTTAGATTTAATTAAAATAAACTACACTTAGTAAATACAGTACTACTCTAAGAAAAGGCTGCAGTATTGTGATCATGATTACATGCTTTTAATGGTCCTACAATCTATTAGCAATTAAATACAGCAATATCTTTAAAAGTAGGTACTGAAAATTCAATTAAGTATTTAAGTTATTATTTGTTTGTATAGATAGTTAGCTGATAACGTTAGATTATATAATTAGTTTAAGAATTAGATTTGTTGTAATATTATGTCATGGAAAACAGAAAAGATTTCATCAGCATCAAGTAGGTAATAATTTATGGTTGGAGAGGTCAGGGGCTTCTTAGCTTACCTCTGACGCTCTTTTGTGTCCGGGGAAGCTCCATTGATTGAAAGGTTAAATGTAAAAAAATAATTAAAACAAAAGTTAAAATTTAATTATTAATTATTATAAGCCGCAATAATGCTAACCACAGCTTTTTCGACTTCTAAGAATTTTTGCTTGTTAACACTAGTAGGTAGGCAAAAAATCTCATCTAATGAAGCCTGGATGTAATAATTTTCGAGATCGCTCCGCTCGCTCTTACATCATTGTTTCCCACACTTTTTAAGACCGAGTTAACAAAAAATCTTTTATTGAACTAAATATGAGTGATTAATAGAAATTCCCTATCTGTAGTGCTATTCTGTAACAACATTTTCGTATCTCGACAGCGGAATCCGAGGTGAGTACCTATCAAATTAAGACCTTCAAGTTGTGTGCAATAAAGCTCACTTTGTGAGTTTTGTACCTCAGGTGAAGCTCGATATCGAAATAGTTACTTACAGAATAGACTAGCTGATCCGAGCCGCGATACAAAAATTAGCGAGCTTCGCTTGTCCTCGATTCCGAGTTCGCTTGATTGTTACTGCCTTTCCGCATAAGCGCGTTTCTGTGAGAATGGTCAAAAAACCTATGGTTTTACCCTACGAACGAGCGCCTTTAATTCTCGCTTCGCTCGCGGTTAGTGTCGCTTGTTTGGGATATTTTTGTAAAAAAAAAAAAAAAAATTTAAAAAAACCCCAACAAAAAATAATGTTTTATGGAGGTTTTTTAATTTTTTTATTTCATGCTTTTTAAACTTAATTTACCTAATAGGTACTACTAGAAAACTTATGATCTCATTATCTTCCTGCCCTTATCCCACGTTACTTGGGGTCGGCGCAACGCAACACGTTTATTACTTCCATTCTGTCCTATCAGCCGTTACGCTATCACTAACTCTCTTTTCTTTCATTTTGCTCCTCACACCATGCATCCACATATGAACTACACTTACCTCAACGGCACTACATCCACCAATATATTAACTCATTTCTCTTTTCTGCTTCATCATCTATTTATAACCTGTTCATTGCGACAATTTACATGAATACGAAAACGGAAGGTCTGCTGTAAGTAAGTGAGGAGTTGGGTATCCTAGATTTCAGGACATGCTTCAGCATCAGGTTAAGGTTACTGATTTAAATATAATCTGTTCATTGAAACCATTCCAGTGAGTTCAAACACGAAACATGTTTTTGCAATGTAATTGAAGTAACAGAATACCAAATTTCGCATCGACCAGACCGGTAAAAGCTGGTTAATTGCCTTCATCAACTAGAAAAGAGCTAATGATCTTTAAACGGCTTCGATTTTTATATAACTTCTCTAAAAACCAACGCTAGAAAACCCGCTTTTAAATGAAAAAAAAACCGCATCGAAATCTGTCCATCCGTTTGAGAGCTACGATGCCACAGACAGACACACAAAATCAAAATCAAAAGGCATTTATTCAAACTAGGCTGAAAATCAGCACTTTTTGAACGTCAAAATTTACATGAAGACAGTCCCCCAAATCACCCAGCCCGTCACCACTTCCTAGTGTTTTAGCTGGGAAGTAGAAGTGGCCAGCAAACTCCCCAGCAACACAACTGTCTGTTAAGTTTAAAGAACTTGAATTTATATAACATTATTCAACATTTTATGATAGACTAGCTGACCCGCGCAACGTCGTCTGCGTCACAATTTTCTTTACTGCTCCGCTCCTATTGGTTTTAGCGTGATGGTGTATAGCCTATAGCCTTCCTCGATAAATGGGCCCTCCAACACTGAAATAATTTTTCAAATCGGACCAGGAGTTCCTGAGATTAGCGCGTTCAAGCAAACAAACAAACAAACAAACTCTTCAGCTTTATATATTAGTATAGAATATCGACCATTCAATTAAATAAATGGATGGCACATGTCCGCTAGCATACTATATTATCCCAAAAATTAAATATGAAACAATGATAAAACTAATTACATATATAGGTAATTAAATAAATAAACTCAAGCATACAATACTAATCAAAATGAGCCTCCAGGAATATCACACACACAGAAACCGATGCCAAAGCCAGCAAGATGAACCTGAGCCACTACCTCGCAGGGATCATACATTACTTCGCATGTATCATCGCGGTTGTTGGACAGGCTCTTCTGTGCTGTGGTGAGTAGAATGAATTAAGTTGAGAAGGAGCTTGTGGCTTAATAATAACAGCCGCACGGGTCGGTCTTCAAGGTTAAACTACACTAAGTTGGTCTGCAGACGGGAGACCATCTTTACATACCGTTACTCCTCCGTGACCCGGAAAGCGCGTTAAGCTCCGTTGCTCCCGGCTGTCATTTGGTAGATCTTTGGCAGTCGTTACGGATAGTCAGAAGCCAAAAAATCTGACACCAGTCTCGCCAAGGAGTACCATGTTACCTAGTTAATGGGTTTTGAGGGTCAGGTAGGCAGTCGCTTCACGTAAAATACTGAATAATATTCAGCTGCAACCGGTTTGACTGGAAGCCGACCTCAATGTAGTTGGGAAAAGGCTTGCAGATGATGATGATGGATTAAGTTGGATGGGATTGATTAGAGCTTCTGATTGTTTTCTGTGTTCATAGATATTTTAGTGACAAAATACGATTTTCAGCCGAGACCTCTTCCAGTTTCGCCAGTCACTCATTCAGAAGTAGGTTAGTAGGTATTATTGAATGGAGTGTCAAGAAATAGTAGATTTACAGTTCTAGTTATACCTAGACAGTTCTATTAGTCTTTGTTCTGATTAAAATTAGCATTTTGATGTATTGTAGAGATGGCTGTATAATTCACTATAGTTAGCCTACTGGGTTTTATTTTACCAAATTGTAGGTATTGTGATAGTTATTGCTGAACTAGTATAGGTACAATATAATTGTTTGTGAAATTGTGCCAGTAAACCAAACTTCTGCAAGATTTTTCTGTAAAAGAAATCTGTAACTGAATACAAATTCTACTATTTTGTTAACAACGTGGACATTCGCATGTCAGTCGCAAACTGTCAAAAAATGCGCCAATTTCCATAATATTTAAAAAATTGCGGCTGAGATACGAATGCGGCTTAACCTGTCACGATCCGTAAGGACCGATTGGGGCCAAATCACCCCAACCGTCATAATCCGTAAGGCCCTATTACGCCTCGCGCGGTGTAAACGTTAGGTACTTGTATGCGTCTTGCAGATTATTTTCGTTAATTTTTATTTTTTATTATTTTCCCAGTTAGTAAACAAAACAAAGGTCCATTAGAGTCTAAAACATTATTGGCCCTCAGATATTAGTCTACCCTGAAAGATTTTTTCAAATCGGACCAGTAGTTCCTGAGATTAGCGCGTTCAAGCAAACAAACAAACAAACTCTTCAGCTTTATATATTAGTATAGATTAGTATTAGTATAGATTCAAACTGCCATCCAACCAAGCCCACGAATGGTACAAGAAGTCCTTTGAAAAGCACCCCACCAGTAGATACGCGGTGTTCCCGCGCATTTTGTAGTCGCCTCGCGTTTTTAAATTAAGAAGGCTGAGCATTTCTTTTTAAATTATTTATTGGAGTAGAATTAAGAGAAATATTGTCAAATTGTTAAAATCAATTGAATGAGCCAAGTGAATTTATATTTTATTCTTTGTAGTGTTTTGTTTCG
The DNA here is from genome assembly GCA_947578705.1 of Lacanobia wlatinum. NCBI lineage: Eukaryota > Metazoa > Arthropoda > Insecta > Lepidoptera > Noctuidae > Lacanobia > Lacanobia wlatinum. The sequence goes on from OX388032.1 coordinate 5,709,895, forward strand.
AAGTCGGTTATATTTTTAAGTTTTTTTATTTTTCACTTTTTTTATAATCGTTCTTCAGTCTTTTTTAATCTATACTAATATATAAAGCTGAACAGTTTGTTTGTTTGTTTGCTTGAACGCGCTAATCTCAGGAACTACTGGTCCGATTTGAAAAATTTTTTCAGTGTTAGATAGCCCATTTATCGAGGAAGCCTATAGGTTATATATCATCACGCTATGACCAATAGGAGCGGAGCAGTAATGAAAATTGTGACGCAGACGAAGTTGCGCGGGTCAGCTAGTTTTATTAATAAGTAGGTACACCCTTTTCGAACCCAGAGTCAGACAGTCTTGTAGCACCTTGAAATCATTTTTAGGGTTCCGTACTCAAAGAGTAACCAACGGAACCCTATTGCTAAGCCTCGGCTGTCCGTCCGTCTATCTGTCAGTGGGCTAGGTATCTCAAGAACCGTAACAGGCAGACAGTTGTAATTTTCACAGCATATTTCCATTATTGCTATAACAACAAATAACAAGAAAGGGATTCCCACACAAGAAACGAGATTGATGATTGATTTAACTCAATTTGAAAAAAGCAGAACCGGCTGTGGTTTGGCTTCTTGAAAAAGTGTCCTATCTCCCAGTAGAAGCATCTTTTGACCATTTGGGTTATGAAGGGAATTGTAGATATTTCTCACTAGCAAATAAAAACAATGCAATAAATAGAAACAAGTTTATTGACCAACTGAGGAACAAATACGGACACCCATATGTAAATACTATTGCACACACACTTCGACTTGATGTGTCGGTCTTACTTACTAATATTCGAATTTCCTCACTTGAATAGGAAGCTGTAACAAAAACGAAATAATACTATTAGTTATACACTTTATAGACAATTAATTGGCAGGTTTATGCATGAGAATATGGTGTCTGGATATGAACCGTATTCCCCTAACTTCATAAAAACCAAAAATATTTGATGCGGGAGAAAACATGACGGTCACGTAACCTAACGTCCGCTTCGTCATGAGCTGATGCCTTTTTATGCTGCGAACATGAACTGAAAGAATTTGCCGTCCACAATTGTTACAAAGTGGACGGCAAATTCTTTCATTTTACGTTACCTTTCATCAGTCTGTACGCAGTATTAGAGACAAAAGCCCAGCACCTTACTCTATCTTTCGTAGCAACTTTCAACCCAATATAATGAGAAAAAGTCCAGCCCTACTTAAATACTGCCAAGTACACAGGTTAATAAAAAAATATTCAACTGTCGTGAATGTTAACTGCATTAATTATTTCAAAAATAATACTGAATAGTCAACGCAAATCTGTTGTATGAAATACGAGTATGCCTCTGAAACGACCTTGGTGTGCTTATATGTGTAGGTATACTTATCGGTGGTCACGACATTTAGCAATTTACTATTCACGCAATAATTTTCTCGGCCGCTTAACATTCAACTGCTACACAATAACATCTACAAGAACATACCTATAAGGATATCCCTGCGTCTTAGCTCTGAACACGGACAGCAGAAGCGAGAAGAAAACGCAAACCAGGATCAGACCCACGATCGACTGGAAGCGACGGCGCTTGCCCTCAGCCTGGGTTCGCACGATCTCAGTGTTCTTGACGCCGCCGGCTGCTTCAATCATGAGAATCATGCCCACTACCACTGCGCCGTCTGACACGGTCGTTCAGGAAAAATATTACTTTTATTGTTATAAAATGGCGTCGAAAGACATACGCTCAGTACAAGTTACACAATGAAAAAATGACAAAGAAAATAACAAGTTTTCAGGTTAATATCAATAGCGTAAAATCTCTTAAATGACATATGTGCTATGGTGTCCCAAAAGGTTTAATACTAGGCCCCACTCTATTCCCCATTTATTTGGACAATATTTACGATTTGTAATTACAAATATCTTTAATCAAATAATCATAAATGGGTATATTATATTGACATAAAAATTGCATTGTGTGACAAAGTATTAACATTATTCTTTGTCACAGTAAATTAAGCATGTTTTTTTTTAAACAATGCTAAGTCTGTGTTTAGCCATGTTCATTGAGATCCACTGCTCGTTTACTCTTATAGTGACTTAGAATACGATTCCTTCTTTTTCATTCTTTATTTATCAATTTTCTCATTTTTGGTAGTATTGTTTCAAGTTCATCGTTGGTGTTACTCGTCGTGAACTGCTGGTAGATAGCTTTCGTCCTGTTAAACGTGATTAAACTTAACAATTAAACTAAAGCTATTTAGTTTACTAAGTATGGGTTGAGGATCTGTCATTTATCATTCGTTCTTATTTGATTCAGTATGTTTAGTCTATCTCGGTTAGTTAGAATGTTGTTTCATCACGATAAAAAATGACTTTCGATACATTTACATTGGTTTTCAAAATTTCCCTATGAAAATCAAAACATATAACTAGTACTTTTAAAAAGGATACTCAAAACAGCTACAATATAACTCTCCAGAATAAACTGGCCGTGGGAACCTCCATTAATATAGACAGGCCCGTTCTTAGTCCTATGGAAGAATGGTGGGCCTCTGATGTGGTTCCACATCTGGCCAGAGACAAGGGCGAAACAGAAGAAGACTGCGCAAACTGCCCACATTTGCTTGTTGTACAGGAACTCGAGGTTGTTCCTGCGAAGGTATAGGAAGCCAGCGATGAGGATGAACAGCATCGAGAATGCCACGAAGCCGGAGTAGTTTGGTGGACGGAAGACTCGGATCTGGAAACAATAAAGTTAATATATTCAGTTATTATTACCATGCCAGTGGATGCTATCGCAAGTCCAATTTCAATTTGACTTTGCCAGAGTCGTTATTTCATAGCAGTAAGGGTCTTCGTGTTCAAGTCTTACTACTTGACTTGCGGTAGACTCTACGGAGTCGCGGCGTACAATGAAACATGAAGATGACGATACCCGATACGCAAAGGTTGAAAACAAGAAAATATCCACTCAAACACGAATCACGTTCAGTTACCGGTGGTCAGGGCTCCCGAGAGAGAAACCTCCTCACTATACGCGCCGTGTCCAGGAGTACTGCTTTCTGGATCAAGCCCTTGATCCAGCTGCCCAAAGAGAGCCTCTTGAGATGTTGGTCGAGGCTCTTGGCAATTATGCCATTGGCCGTCACGACTATCGGCACAATGACTGCTAGGTTCACATCCCACATGTTGACAACCTCGCGAGCCAAGTCAAGATACTTCGTTTGTTTATCTTTCTCAGACTTCACGAGGTTCTCGTCATGAGGGACTGCTATATCAACAATCATTGCGCGACGCTCTAGTCGGTCTATGACCACTATATCAGGCTTATTGGCAATAATAGTCCTGTCAGTGATGATAGACCGATCCCAATACAATGTGCAATTGCCACTTTCGAGAACTGGGTCGGGCACATACCTATAGTACGGTACTTCCGATTCCACAAGATTGTATTTAAGAGCAAGTTGCTGGTGGATAATCCTGGCTACAAGGTTGTGCCTGTGCAAATAGTCTCCGTTAGCCAGACTAGAACAACCGGAAATAATGTGGCGGATGGTTTCCCCGGGCCGGTGACATCCCCGACATACGTCAACCGTGCCGTCCTTCACAATGTATTTCCGATAGTTGTTCGTCATCATAACTTCGTCCATAATTGCATAGATAAAACCTTCGGTTTCCCCGAAGAGGTCACCAAAACGCAGCCAGGCTACGGACGCTAAAAAGTCTACATCGGGCCCATGTAGGACCCTATAAAAGCGTCCGTGAAGCTCCTTGCTCTGCCATACCTCCCTGCGGTCATTAGTATGTAATACCACAGGATTGCGCCAGATCTCGTTAGCCAAGGAGAGCGCGGTAAGGCCTTATACAACGTGTTGATTTGCATCCTAGTCAAATTCAAGGACGTAATTATGCTAATGATTCTCGACCCAAATCGACAGTAAAATGGGTAGGTATTTTTTTAATTTTATTTTTTTATTTACGGAAATCCGTAAGTGTAAACCAGCCGCGGCCCGTCTGTTACTAGCCTTATAATCGCGCTTTCACACACAAACAAACGCAAACAATACATACACAACGCAACGATCATTCGATAAATTCGTAGGTAATCAATCGCACCCCAATCACGGTACGGGGATTCTCCCACGCAAGCTCCTAGCCACGCCCCCGGCCCCCGCGGCCCCGGAACTAACAGTGTGTTTGATGTCGCCGAAGCGTGCGTACGTTTTGTTTTGCGAATTCCGCTAGTGCAAGATGTGCAAGATGACAGACAATTATTATTCAAATGTAGAGATGGTGGAGATGGCCCGCCTGTATGCCATCAGTGGAGACAGCCTACGTGGAGCCAACCGGATATTCACGGAAATGTTTCCCGATCGGGAACCCCCATCACAGAGCGTCATGCTGGCTGCTACGCAGGGACTGTGGGATCATCGGCAGTTTGACGTTCCCCGGCATGCTCATGCTCGCGGCAGCGTAGGCCTGCCTGTCGCCTTGCAGGAAGACATCCTGGAATACTTCCAGCGAGACCCACGGGCAAGCACGCGGGAGGCTGGTCAACACTTAGGAGTGCACCACACCACAGTGTGGCGCCTACTGAAACGTGAACTTCAACACCCGTTCCACTACCGCAAGGCACAACCTCTACTTCCAGCAGGATGGCGCTCCCTCTCACTATGGTCGGCAAGTACGCGAGTACTTGACCGAAAAGTTGGTGACCACTCGATCGGTCGCGGAGGACCTGTGGCCTGGCCTCCGCGTTCTCCAGACCTGAAGCCTGTAGACTTTTATTTGTGGGGAGACGTTAAAAGTGACAAGTGTAACAGAATTACATGCAAGGATCATTAGTGCTTTCGACACTTTAAAAACGAATGTGTTAGTGTTACGTAAGCTGAAGGAAAACCAGCTACGTTGTGCTCGATTGTGCGAAGAGTGTGATGGTGGCAACTTTGAACAATACCTCCGGGTAACTTAAGTAGGTAATTTATTTATTTGTACATTATGTAAATACGTTGTAAGCTTAATCAATTTTATTAGTGTAAATAAGTTGATTTCAAATTTTATTTTTAACTACGCCAATAATACCTAAGAGTCGAAAATATCACCATCACAAATATCGCTACACTAACTAAGGCATTCTTGCCGGTCCTAAGCCCGTTAAGTAGGAAGGAAATCCACAAATAAAAACAAAATCACTACGAAAAGCAAAACTAACATTTTATTGATCATCTGATAACAGGTCAGTGAACTTTTCTTTGGCGCACTAGTATTATTGTCATTAGTAAGATTTCCGTATTCCAATGATGCTCAAAGATGAGTTAATTATCAAGCGAAATTTATGACAATAATGTAAGTGATTTTCGAAATAAAATTAGGTAAAATTATTGCTACCGGTCATTGAACGCTCGCGCGCGCTTGCATTTCGTAGGTAAGACGTCGACACTCACGCACACAGCTGCATTGTCGCTGTGTGCGTAGTCGGGTGATTCTGTTTGAATTAAGGGCTTAATTCTGAAATACTGTTAAATTTCAACAACAAAAAAAAGCAGCGCTTATTAGTTATTGCCCGCTACCGTACTTTCGATTGATTATTTATGTCTTTTATGACAACCTCCTGAAATTTGACGAGGATGCAAAACAACACGTTGTAGATTATTATTATTATTAGTTTAAGTATTAGATTTGTTGTAATATTATATCATGGAAAACAGAGAAGATTTAATCAGAATTCTCAACTAGTTAATAATTTACGGTTAGAGAGGTCAGTAGCTTCTTAGAGCCACCCTTGTTGTAGTGCGAGAAAGGGATGGAGCTATACAAAATAGATAGCTCCATCTTTTTTTCGCAAAAGATTCAGGGTAAACCTCCGATGGTTTGATCGCATGCGGAACACCGAAGTGCTACGCAGGGCTAGGGCTGCCTGCTTGGGCGGAGCACCGTCGTGTCCTCGTCGAGGCGATCGGCGGCGGCTTGGGAAGCGGTTACCTCCTTCTGCGAAGCAGTAATGCTAGCGAAGGAGGAAGCCGAACGCGTGAGAGAGAGGGAAACCTCACGCCCCAGCCGCCGCAACAGAAGAAGACACCCCGAGCGTCGGGAGTCGCAGGGCGATTCTCGGCCACCGTAGGCGCGGGCCTGCGGACGGCGAGCATCGGGTGGCTGCTCGCCGTCTGATCAGAACCAGACCCGGGTCAACGGCGCGCGTGTTCCACGCGCGCCTCAAAAGAGCTGTCAGCACAAAAGACGGGGCCCGCTAGGGCCAATGCCTGCCGGGGTTGCGGGATTTATTCGAAAGAGTCACCGCGGCCCTGGAATGCAAAGGGCATTAGGAGGAACACGGATGGGTTTTAGTCAGTAAGAGTCTGACACTCCCTTCTGCTTCTACCAGAGCGGGAGGAGTCATTTGATGATTTCCCATCCTTGCCATCCGTACTGATTTCTCCAGATTTGTTCTAGTATGGAGGGCCTCCGGGGAGCGTCCGGGCGGGGTTTTCAAAAAGGGTCCGGGTGAAACCCGAACGCTCTTTTGTGTATGTAAAAAATAATTAAAACAAAACTTAGTTAAAAAATAATTAGTAATTATTATAAACAGCAATAATGCTAACCACGGCTTTTTCGACTTCTAAGAGTTTTTGCTTGTTAACACTAGTTGGCAAAAAATCTCATCTAATCAAAAACCCTGGGTGTAATAATTTTCGAGATCGCTCCGCTCGCTCTTACATCATTGTTTCCCACACTTTTAAGGCTGTCAAAGTAACTTTTATTGAACTAGCTATATGAGTGGTCATAGAAATTCCCTATCTGATCCGAGCCGGGTTACTAAAATTAGCGAGCTCGCTTCACTTGTCCTCGATTTCGAGTTCGATTCTTGATTGTTACTGCCTTTCCGCATAAGCGCGTTCCTGTGCGAATGGTCAAAAAACCTATGGTACGAGCCCTACGAGCGCCTAAAATTTTCGCGCTCGCTTTGCTCGCGGTTAATGTCAATTGTTTCGACATCTTTTGTAAAAAAAAAAAAATTAAAAAACCCCCGACAAAAAAAAATAACTTGAAAACCAAAGTACTCCATGTATTTTATTTTATGGGCTCTAGATACCTAAAATAAAAGATTAAATTAAATTACCAGATGGTCTATGGGGCCGAAAAGTTCTGGAGTGGCGACCGCGTACTGGAAGACGCAACGTTGGGAGGTCTCCCACAAGGTGGACTGATGACCTGGTGAGGGTCGCAGGTAGCCGATGGATGCGAGACGCAGAGGACCGGTTGTTGTGGCGACACTTGGGGGAGGCGTATGTCTAGCAGTGGACGTGTTTCGGCTGATATGATGATGATGAGTTAAATTACCTGAACATCAGTTCTATCTTGAATCCATTTTGAAATGGCCTCTGCATGTATTCCTGATCTCTCAAAGTCCATGGAGTCAGCAGGTTTTGGCTTGCCTTTGGCTGGGAAGTGCATGATTACAGGTGCTGTGTTAAGACGTAGCTGAAAACAGATATAATTGAATACAATACAAATCTCTTTATTTCACTCTTCACAAAGGATCACATCGGTATACATGAAATTTTTACAAAAATAAGTTAAATAACAAACAATGCGGGTCATATATGTTCCTTTGTGAGAGACTGGAGTCCATACTAGGAACCCCGAATTCGCATTGACAATAAAAACGAAATTGTGAGGATACAGATGGAAAACGGCACGAATATCATTTGATATTGTTGATAACAGAACTTTTAGCTATCTTTTTCTTCTGTTAGGTCCTGTAGCAATACCTTATTTTAATCACAATGTAACCTGATAAGTAGGCTAATGAGTATTTATTTTCAGTGCCTTTTCTGCGCCCTGTGCGAGCTTCTATAACTGCGCCCTTGTTTTTTTAGATATTATAGGTATCCTAGCTAGAGCAATGCTATGTATAGGCCTACTTTATTTCATTCAGTGTGATAAAATAAAGCACAAGGACCTTGGTGTTGGTAGACTTCTAATATTTTGAAAGAAAAATCTATTCTTTTTTAGAACTAAAACTAATGTGGGCAGACGAGCTATGACCCTTCCCCTATTATACCACCCACTGTGTCTCACTCACTAAAACTCAAACGCAAGTTCACTACTGCAAATGCGTGGCCCACCCTGATGTTTAAGATTAAAGTTTTGGGCCACTTTGACCTTCATACTTCTATAATAAAATAACACCCTGCAAAGTTTCAGTAAACTGTAAATAAATTTAATTTTAAGTATTAGGTAAGGTAGAGTTTTGAATAAGGAAGGTAGCATAATATAAATTGCGTTTAAGTATGAATTGGTGAAAAAACGTTTATTCGAAAATATTTGCAAAAATTATTCACAACTAAACAATACACTTAGCATAGTCTTAGTCTTCGTCCGACCGACCGTGAAACCGGCCGGCCGCTTGACTCCGATAAATACTAAACACAAATACGCTCGTGCGCTGCCAAAAAAATTAGCGCGATGTTTTGTCTAATTTAACAGACGTTTTTGATGATACTGGCATGTAGGTATGTATGTGTTGGAATTGAGCACTAGGGGCGCAGCGGGAACTTATCAGGAGCAAACTGAAAAAAATAATTGCCCTACCTGGTCTGGCCATTCTTGCGCCCCCCAGAGTCTACGCCCTGTGTCTGGGCGCCGGTGGCACCGCCCTATTTACGGCACTGATTATATTCAACCTAAATAATTATGTTAACCGATTCACAGTCCCATGAACCACATGTGGTCTTCGCTGATTATTTAACTATTGTGTCTGCTTTGCGGAGTGAACCTGTTAACTAATTTTCTTAGTGTGTTTTTTATGTTAAGAATATTTTGTTGAGTATTTGAGTACTCTAATGCCTCGGCCACGAAAGTAACGCCACGCTTGAGGCGTCAATTAGCTACAAGCGTCACCGTCGTCTCGTAGGGAACTTCGCTGCTGCTTGCAGCGCTACTTTGTGGCCTTGTGGATAATACACATACATTTGTTTTTGACACTCGACGCTAGCTGTTGCAGCGCAAGGCGAATTCGCTTGGAGCGTCGCATTTCGTGGCCTTCTGGTAATGGTCAACCAAATATTCTTTCCTAAGTTGATTAAATTACAGCCTGGTGAGATTATGATTAAGTAAGGATAAATTTGAATGAACTAACTCTATAATACTTTCCAGTAAGACAGTATGAGCTAAACAGACAAAAAAAAAAGTAACAATAAATGACCACTCACCATTTGGAAGATATCGGAACCCTCATCAAAATCGACCATACCGAAGAACAGCTTGTTATTATATGCAGGTGAGAACCTGAATGAGTTAGCCACGATCAAGTACTCATCGTACACATGCTGGCAGATAGCACATCGTCGAGACGGTGCCATCGCAGTAAACATCACGACGAAGAAGTAATCTCTTGGTGGTGATTTGACATACTCCTTGAATTTATTTAAGTTAAGGGATACTATTGACTTTTTGGCTGTTAAGTCTGTTAACTGCTGGACTTTGTCTTCAAGCTGAAATGAGAATAAATAAAGTGTTAACTTCGCTTTTAGTAATTCTTCACAAAAAAAAAAAAAAAATGTATCACATTTTTAACCCTTATTTTTGGATTTACTGGGTACTGGAAATTCATGGAAGTGAATTCTGAGTTTAACATAAAGACTTGAAAAGTAGAATAAACACTGCAGAAATGGATTTCTTGCAAAGACACATGTGGTTTCAAAAGTTGTAGGTAGGTATGTCACATATAATGTCACATATAAGAGACTACTGAAATTAATTTTAATTAATTGACTTGGTAATGTATTTGTTATTAATATACTAAAATTAATTTTAATTAATGAATTAGTATGTAATCAATAAGTGTAAATGATCAGTTACAGGTTTTTTAATAGCATAGAAATTAAAAGAGGATGCCATGCAAGTGAAAGACAACTAACAAAAAGTATTTACAAGGTAGATGTGACTGAAATGCCTATAGAGGCTAGACAGACATTCTACTCACAACCAGAATGCCTGTATGATCAAATGAATGAAGCAAAAGGAGTATGTAAGGATTGTAGCAAGTACAATTTTGATAATTTCTGTCTAAATTCATAGGGAAAAGAGCAAGTTCAAGTATGTAAGTCATTTGAATATACTTACTTCTAAGTCCTGTAGATTAATAGAAAATAAAATTATGTTACTGGACATTAAAACAATGTAGTCTAATAATATTGATAAGTGCAGGAGCGTATGGCTATGTCAAGCTTTAGCTTTAAAAGCATGAGCAGAAACTTATGACTTGAGCTTAATATGGCCCCAGAGTCACAATTTTTAAATTAAACTAAATACTCGTTCAGAAGTGCAAATTTCTTTATATACTAACAGGAGACGAATAAATATAAAAAAGGAAATGTTTCGTTCATGTCGGTGTGCCATTTATTTTACTTTTATCCTTGACTATAGACTGACAGAATTTTCAGAATCCGAGACTATTATCATCAGACTAATAAAACTATGGTTATTGGTAACAAGATAAGGGGTCTAATGAGCTCCTTTACGAGTATTTAAACTTAAATTAAATAACATTAAGTGCCTCGTTTAAGTGTAAAGATAACAAGAAAACGCCGGCATAATTATCAAAGAAAGACTCCAACTTACCCCTTTTCCTCTAGTTTGAGCTGATCCTTCATAGTAAGTAAGGATTGTTGTTAGAAATAAAAGAAGCTTAAACTTCATTTTTAACTTATTAATAAAATTCACCCCAAAACACTAAACGGAATTAGTAAATGGTGTTTGACGTTTGCCACCTCAAAAGAAACGTCAATGTCATAAAAGCATGACGTGTATCTAAAAAGTTACGTTCATGAAGCGTGTTTCATTAACTAAGTGGTGATGCTGATGATAGACGTGCGAGCAAGTACGCGTATTTGTGGCTGAACGACCTATTTAGCTCGTGTGTCACCGTAAGTAAGCGTGCTTATGGCTTGACGATTAAGTTCGTTGACAATCCAACAGGTTTGAAATTATGCTCGTAGCTCACCTTGGCTCGCACGTCTGTCAACGACGTGAGCCGCAAGCCGCGAGCCATTACTTTGTTTTGTGAGACGTCGAGTGCTATTGTGTTGCAAAAATGACTGATTTTCGAAGCTATTCACACTAATTATCAAAAGAATTCTTAATTGTTTCAGGAACACGATTGTAACAGATTCTGGAATCGACCAAATATTATGTGCCGAAAATATGGTAGTCAAGTCAACTGCTATTCAATGTGAAATTGCCTCTCTCATAAAAGTATCCTGTCTGGCTATAATAAAATATCATTCCTGAACAAGAAAAAGTTTCCTCCATTCCGACATCGCGGTCCCCCTAGTACCAGAGTAATGAGCAAGCTTTCACGTCGAGCCGAGTAGGCTCGCGATCTTAAAAAGGTCATCGGGCATTATACTGAGGACTGACGTCCTCCGTAGTCTCAGCCATGACGACTATATCGTCCGCAAATCGAAGGTAATTGATGTACTCGCCATTGACATTAATGCCTAGCCTTCTCCAGTCCAAAACCTTGATGACATCCTCCATTGTGTGAACTGTTTCGGAGAAATAACGTCTCCCTGGCTCACACCCCGCTGCAGCAGGATAGGTTTCGAGGTCTGATCCTAAAGTCGGACTGACATGGTGGCGTTTTCGTACAAACATTTCAGCACCTCGATGCACCGGTAGTCCGCCTATGTACCAGTATTGTACATGAAGTTTAACTAAATAAATAAATCTGGCACCGTTGAGACAGCACAGCCCAAGTCTCGATCGAATCGAAGGCTTTCTCGTAGTCCACAAACGCTAAGCAGAGTTGCCGCAGCGTATGTATGTGGTCTATGGTGCTGAAGCCTTTTCGGAATCCGGCTTGTTTCGGGAGGATGGCTCGTTAAACCTGTGCACGAGACGGTTCGTGATGACTCTGGAAAACAGCTTGTAGAAATGTCTCAGAAGTGAGATGGGCCCGAAATTCTTAAGCACCACCACACCTCTGCTCCGTGTCTTTGGTGTTTTCCCCTCGAGTATGACGGAATTGAACAGTTCCTGAAGGGCCTTAAGGACCGGTTTTTCACCTGCCTTCAGGAGTTCGGCCGTCCGTCCTCACCAGACGCCTTGTTTTAAGCTGCTTCAGAGCCATTCTAATCTCTGCTGTCGTCTAGGATGTCCTCAGTATAGTGTGCCAGGTCAATATAGCTCTTGGATCATTTGCTAAATTCGTAGCGGGTTTAGTCATTGACGTGTATAACTGTCCATAGAATGTCTCGATCTCTCTTTTAGTTTAGAAGCTCAGATTTGGCGGATATGGTTCTGCCATCGGCGGTCTTCAGTTTTGTGAGCTGGCTCTGCCCAAATAGACAGATCTCTAGCGAAGACCTTGGGAGCCCTTATTCAGCTCTATCGCGTCTTTAATGTTTTCAGTATTAAAACGGCGAAGTTCGCTTTTCAAGGAATTGAGTTATCCGTCTATTGAGCTGTCGGTATTTGCACGCATCGTCTGAAAACTGCAGAATCAACTCCCGCCTCTCCTTCATGAGCTTGAGAGTAGGATCAGAGAGCCTCTTGTTCATATCTGTACCTAGGTATGGAGAGTCTTGAAGAACTTAAACCAGACCATATGGAGTTTCCACGAACCCATCGTTGTATTCGTCCACGGGCATGGCGGTGGTAGGCGAGCACGGGCATGTGGAATGCAATAAACATATTGAGTATTGAGCAGGCACTCGAAACGATTTTGGAGCTGAAAGCTTTCGCAGTTTTGGATCTGGATTTCGTTTGGTGAGTTTATAATTTAAGTTTAGAAGCCACTTGCAGCAGTCACTGGTATTGTTAGATTTGTTAGTAGAATACGCAGTGATATCCAGGGATATAATTCTTGAAGATTGTGCTTTCATTAATGAAGTTTCAAGGTTTCGATAAGTGTTGCCTGAATGTCTTCGAGATTTTGTTGCCGACCTAAAATTTCATTGCACAACAAATCACCATCAATGTCTGAATTCTTCTTAATGTCGAAAGAATTAGGTACTAAAATTACGCGCAGCGCCCTGTATGAACCGGCGCCCTCCAGTTGGTGGCACCCCGGGCGGCCGCCCGTGTCGTCCGGCCCTAAAGTGTGAAATAGTAGTCAAGCGTGTGCCTATAAAATGTAAAAAAAAAATTGTTTCAAAAGAAATCAGTAGAGTAAAGCAAACTAGTAGAGTCAAAAACTCATTCGTACATAAATTCAAACTATACTGCTCGTAAAACGGACTTGTCGCGTTTATAACGATTATTCTTGGTTTTTACGACCAAGTAATTAAAATCTCGAGTTTGGGAATTGCCTTTTGGGACGACTATTATTACTTATACTTACCTATGTTATGCTATTAAATTGATAAAGGGAAAGGTATTAACTTGACTTTTTTAACAAGTAAAAGTCATTCTGAGGTCTAGAATAATAGTATAATAGCCTATTAACGTTTGAACGCGACTGTACGGACAACAGCTTAGGTTTAATACGTCCAATAAAGATGGTCACCGTAATGTATGAGTCCACCGCTTTTTTGTAGTCATTCGTATTTGGTCGGATAATCAGCCGTTGTTTACATGTTTTGTTTTTTGTTTATATTTACTTAATGCGAAACATTCCAAGCTGAATATTTTCACTATATATTTTTGACTTAAAGCACTAAATCTTGGTTTAAAGCCACACATCTTGGGTTGAGCGGGTTTTTGTATTTTGCCGTCAAAGTTATGACACCATCGTTTTGATTTTTAGCAAAATTATTCAATAACGCATGCATTTTTGAAACTTTTAATGGTTATTAAAAGCGTCAAGAAGGACCGAATACAGTTTTCAGCGAGCTTATACGTTTTCTCATTTAGGAGCTACGATATTTTATCGGGTTTTCGAAAAAGTGCGATTACTTGAAAGTTATAAATATTTTTGTAAATCTAATTCTGTCACAAATACGCACAAATTAATAGCTACTCGTGTACTTTTATTCTATAGGCGCACATACGATGGTTTTAGAGATACACGCTCGGGTCGTGGTGGGGGTGTGAGCTTCTATCTGCGGCGAGGACTGAGCGCGCGTACCTGTGCTTCTGCGGTTGATCCCAGGTTCGAATCAGTTGAACAAATGAGGCTAACGCCCTCAGTGAATGGCAAAAAGATTGCCATTGGTACCGCGTACCGTCCGCCATGGTTTGACCTTATCCTTTTTGTGGATGCCATAACCGATTCCCTAAGCTCATTGGAGCATTGTGATCATTACATTCCTGAGGTCCTAAGTGGGAGTAAACTCGGATTGTGGTGTTTTCAACAAGTAACGAATCACCTGATCTTTACAACATATACAAATATTTTAAAAATAACGTGATTATCAAATTATTATTTACAAAAACTTATACACTATTTTTATTTATATTTTCACTTTATACAATGAATAATGTACATTTATTATTTACAATTTCTTTTATGGAGCTGTTATTTGCAATTATTGATTTAATATCATTTCTGCAAATAAGAATCTTCACTTTGTCGTTTGCAATGCTTATTTTTTACAATAGTGCTTTTTTAATTCACCAATTGCCCTCAGTATTTGCTTTTCTAACCTTTAAGTTCAATAACTGTTATCAGTCTGATAACAGTTACTGAACTTAAAGCACTTCTTTGTGTTTTTACATAGGCTCAAACTTTACGATTTCAAATGTGACCAACTTGAACAATATATGTCCTCAACAGTACTACTTTGTTTTTATTTGTTAATTAAAAATGCTTGAAAAATACCTGAAAGTTGGTTGGGTTTTTAAACGCGGGGTCCCTTGGCACAAATCACGATGATTTAATAGCAGCTGTGGAAGGGCATTCTTTCGATGTAATAGCAGTCAACGAGTCTTGGTTACGAGCCGGCGAGGAAGCGCGCGCGCCTACTGTGCCAGGTTATCGCCTGCGCCATACGCCGCGGCCGCTGACTGTACACGGGAGTCGCGGGGGAAGCGTGGGGTTTTATCTCAAGCGCGGCGTTACTGCTCGTAACTGGCCAACTCCAGCTTACCCAAAATACGGGACCATAGAACATATGTGGATTACTCTAACACTAAATGGTATTAGAATTGCTATAGGTACAGCGTATCGCCCTCCTCGCTTCGACTTGGATCTTTTCCTCGATGCTATAACTGACTCCATTAGCACCTTAGTAAAATGTGACCGTTACATATTGCTCGGTGACTTTAATGTCGACTTACTGAATATTAAAAGGCAAACTAAGAAAGTAAGTAAGTTTCTGAATAGCCTAAGCTTAAAACAGCTAGTTAGTTCGCCTACCCATTTCACAGACCATAGCGAAACATTGATCGACCTTGCCTGTACTAATCTCAACCACAAAGCGGTATACGTTGAGCCCTTTGGCTTATGCAATGGTCACTCGCTTATCGTCTGTGAATTTAACATTAAGCGTAGTAAATATAAACCCCAAACAATAACGTACAGACCCTTCAAACAAATAAACAAAGAAATGCTTGATGGTGATTGGTCTAATGTAAATGATATGGTTGAAGTTTTGAATAATAGTACATTAATTGTTATCTTAGGGTGAAAGTAACTGATTTAGTCCCGAGACGGCGTTTGGCGCCCGAACGTAGCGAGGGCGCCAATAGTTCGAGGGACTAAATAAGTCTTTCACCCGAGGTAAACACTGTGCTTTTCATAACGAATACAAGGAAAGTAAAAATAAAAACACGAATTAGCTAAAGAAAAAATCCATATCTGAATCTGATGAACTCATCGACGTGTTAATCAAACAAATCTCTCGAAAGAAGAAATGAAGATCGGACTGCCGCTTTCCCGTCAATTTTTTTTTTCTGTGACCGGCCAGCTATTCAGCCATTATTTTACATTATCATCATTGAAAAAATGGTAAATGTTTTGCCCAAATCTATGTTATTTTAAAGAAATAGTTGAAAGTAAATTATAATAAAGCACTTAAAAAATATAATCTTTAGTTAATAATCACGTTTACGTTATTTCAATTTGACATCGCGTTGTAATTGACTGGCTGTATAGAAAGTGGGACATGGTTCAATAGAAATGTTCAACAATTTTTTTTATTATTTGACGGCTGTCAGTTGAAAACGATTCTGAAAAGTAATACTTTCAACCCGCTCCTCAGGCAACTTCAGGCCTACTTTCCGAGTATGAGTAATGAAAAAACATTTTAACAATTTACGACGTTCACGCTCCGATTAAGTCATGCTTAATCAAGGAACCGTCATACCCCTGGATTACTGATACCATAAAACTTATGATGCATCTACGGAATTATGCTCTGTCCAAGTACTGCAAAACGAAGTCAGAATCTAACAGGGCATATAACAAGCAACTCAAATCTCTGGTGTTAACTTCCATATTTAGAGAAAAAGTAGCATACTTTAAAAATTTTATATTAATAATAAAATAAAAGACCCTAAAGCTTTGTGGAATAATTTAAAAAGCACCGTGCTGCCAAGTAAACAAATTGATGACCTACCTACTCATTTCAGAGACCCAGACCGAATAAATAATCACTTTTTGAGTGTTCCTGGCAACCCCGTCTGCAATATTGCGCAGCGCAATTTCTACGAGTCTCATCGATTCAAGGATGACAGTGTCGCATTCGCATTAAAACCAGTAACCGAAAGTCAAATTTTGAAATTCTTTCGCGAGCTTAAATCTAATGCGGAAGGCAACTCTGCATAAGGTGACTCTGAATATGCTTTTGTCAACCCTCCCACATACACTAACAGCCATCACCGAAATTGTGAACAGATCAATCAGTTCTGCAACATTCCCTGACATCTGGAAAACTGCAATCGTCAGACCGCTACCTAAAAATACGAATCCAACAGACCTAAAAGATCTCAGGCCCATTAGCATTCTGCCTTGCCTATCCAAAATTGCCGAGAAGACCGTGTGCCAGCAGGTGTCTCAATATTTGGAAAAAAATGACATACTTCCTGAGCTACAATCAGGCTTTCGTAAACAGCGTGGTACTGCTACAGCACTTCTGGATGTCACCGATAATATTTTGGCAGTTGAGCTGCCAAAATATTATCGGTGACATCCATAAGGGCTTATGTACACTACATGTACTACTTGATTTTTCGCGGGCTTTTGACTGTATCAATGTTGAGCTATTTCTTTCAAAGCTGAAGTACGGTCTTGAACAAAATACAATAAACTGGCGTTTAGTTCTCTCAATAACCGTCAGCAGCGTGTGGAAATCCGTTTTAGCAATGGCTCATCTTTTGTTTCTTCGGTCACTCCCGTCTAGTATTATATTATCTGTGCTCCCATTAATAGGGGAGTTCCGCAAGGCTCTTTACTTGGTCCCATTATTTTTATTTTATATTGTGCGGACATCAAAAAGTGCTTGAAGCACTGTAGGTACCATATTATTTTATGCTGATGATGTGCAAGTTTACATTTCTTTTAAGCCAAGTGACTATGACAGTGCGTTAAAGGATCTTAACGATGATCTCAACAGAATAGCATGTTGGGCTGAGAACAACGGTTTAGTACCTACATAACCCTACTAAAACGAAATATTTGCTTTTTGGGACCAAGTGCCAAATCAGTGCAGTGCCTGCAACACTCAATGTTACCCTTCTGGATGAGTCGGTCAGTAGAGTTAGTGAAGCACGTAATCTGGGACTGAACATGGACGCTGAGTTAAGATACGAAGCACATGTGGCAGCGTCAGTGCGCACCTGGTTTTATCGGCTGAAGGTCCTTTGTAAAATAAGACCTTATCTATCACAGGAGCTGCGAATCCTGCTTGTTGAGTCGCTCGTACTCTCAAACTTAAATTATGCGGATACAGTTATTGGCCCTCGGCTGCTGGCAAGAACTGATCGACTGATACAGAGGGTGCAAAGTGCCTGCGCTCGATTTTGCTTTACAATCCCTCTTAGAACTCACGTAACACCATTTCTAAATAAGCACTTCTCAAAATGAAGTCGCGTCGCGGCGTCGTAAGTTGCACTTGGCTTGCCTACTGTTTGGCGTTATAAAGAAGTAAATACAGGCAGCCGACCTACCTTTACAACAAACTGAGCTGGATTGCTAGTAAAAGGGAATGCGCAAGCAGACAGTGCTCTCAACAACTTGCTGCTCAGCCGCCTTCAGAGGTAGTTTCATGTACGCTGCATCCAAGTGCTGGAACAATATTCCCCCGCCGATACGAAACATTAGAAGTCTTAATATCTTTAGAAGTCGGCTCCGACAGTCCCTTATAAACTCTCAGAAAGATCTGGGCGTGACGATTTAACGTCACTCCAGCAGGATTCGTTTAGAATTTACCTGAAAAACTCATGGTAGACGTACAGATTACGCACTAAATATAAGTTCCACTCTCATATCACTTTAGGAGACACTTTCCTATTGGGGTAACGTACACGGATCTGTGCTGACGGAGCTTAGACTTCATCAGTAGACCTTCCTAGCTTAATATTTTTAATGTGCCGCCTCTCACCATGTAGTGATCACTTCCGGTTTTCACCGCGGTAATCACAGCTTCTTCGTCGACATGATGAAGTCAATCTCATTTTGTAAGTTTTGCACCGTTGCGGGGCTTGGGGCTCTGCCAGGTCCACTTCCTGTGCTCACGCCTTCAGAAAGTGACCGTCAGGATGACTGGACCAAACGAGATGTGTACATGAGACTATGTGCACTATTTAATACCTTTTTGCTACTATTTAGTACCGATTATGAGATATTTGCTACCTTTGCGTTTAGAAAAATATCAAAGAAATAAAGTGGTCAGCCATTCTAACGTCAGGTTGGCTGACCACTTCCAAGTTCTCAGTTTTAACGTTGTATTAACCGCGTTTTTGCTGCCTTAAGATATATTTTTTACACAATTTTAAGAAGCTCCTATAAAAAGTTATGAATTAAAGTTAATTTAGAAAGTGCCTATCTTCAGAAAATTAGACGTGGGGTGGGGTGGGGATGTGCAAGGGTTTTAATGTACCTACACACTTATATAACTGAGAATGAAT
The DNA here is from genome assembly GCA_947578705.1 of Lacanobia wlatinum. Taxonomy (NCBI): domain Eukaryota; kingdom Metazoa; phylum Arthropoda; class Insecta; order Lepidoptera; family Noctuidae; genus Lacanobia; species Lacanobia wlatinum. The sequence continues at coordinate 5,728,903 of OX388032.1, forward strand.
GCGGTATGTAAATAATTATAAAATTGCATAAATGGATAAACTTCATTATTGACATCCAGAAACAAGTTTTTCACAAGCCACTAAGCGCCTGCAGAAACATTGTTAGAAATTATTCTGAAAAGAAAACACGTAAATAATTGATGGAAAGACGTTTTAATGGCAATTATTAATAACTTTATATAGGAGCTTCTTAAAATTGTGTAAAAAATATATGTTGAGGTAGCAAAAAGGTACTAAATATTGACCTTAACAACGCGGTTAATACAACGCTAAAACTATGAGAACTTAGGAGTGGTCAGCCAACCTGACGTCAGAATGGCTGACCACTTTCTTTGATATTTTTCTCAACGCAAGGGTAGCAAATATCTCACAATAGGTAGTAAATAGTAGCAAATAGGTACTAAATAGTGCACATAGTCTCATGTATATCTCATTTGGTCCAGTCATCCTGACGGTCACTTTCAGAAAGCGTACACATGTACCTTCATGTCGTTATTACAAAAACAGTACTTCTTGCGTGCGACGTGGGGGAATCACCGGCCTCTGCTCACATCTTGTCTCCGCTGCGCGCCGTCGTCGTCAGCTTGCGAGGCAAAGCTCACATTTCCGCCTTGTACAGCGGCCCAGCTCAATCTCAGCGAGGAACAGGCTCACATATCCGCTAACATCGCGAAATTCCACTCAGTGTTATCCAAGCTGAGTGGAAACGAGATGTCTGAATAACGACTTTCTAATTGTTTCACATAATATAATCGAAAGGAAGGAGTTGTTTTACCTTATTCTTCTTGACTTTGGTAATGTGGTAAGTTAAAAAGTTGGTAGTTGGGGAAAAAAAAGTCGAACTACCACCGCTTAACACTTTTGGTATGGGTTGAAACAATTTGTTCGTGAGCCCACAACTCGCATCCGCGTCGTCGACCCATATGCTGAGTTCTGGGCACCGAAAGAGAGCGGAAACGTTCTGCCGTACCACAGGCAAGCCTGTACCTAGTGCTGTTGCCCGGGGTGGACCGCTAGGAGATGGATCCCAAACCACCACCCCACGCTTTCTTAGTCATGTGAAGCGTCCCTCTCAAACAAAATCATGACGGAATTGGGTCTTCACACCCGTTTGTTTTTTTCAGCCGCGATATAAGTCGACTGACCCATATACTCAAGTAGCTACCTACTGAGATGTGTATATTTATGAACATGCAAAAATTAAAATACCACAAACCAGGATCAGCTAACTGAACATTACAACCGATTTCTTCAAGAAGGGCATCATTAAACTGCCACTGCGTTGGCAAAGATGCAACGATTGCATGGGTGTACTTTGAAATAAAAAAACAGAAAAAAGATTAGGTAAATTAACTTATTTCATAAAAAAAACGCAAATAGCACCTACGAAATTGCCGTTTTTGCCGACGCACACATATTTGGTCTTACCTGGTAAAGACCAAATATGTGTGCATCAGAATGGTGGGTGTATGACTTGAGATAAACAATCCCCTAAAGTCAAACAGACTTTAGTAGGGTGTTTCCGGGCTCGCTCGAAAAGCTTGACTCGTGTGGTCAGAATAACAGAGGGAGTTTACTATTTCTACCTATCACAAAGTACCTACTACCGCCGTAGTAGTCTAGTTGCCGGATATTTAAGAGATGCGGCCCATTTACAACCCCGTGAACTATTGATTTTGGTATGTAGTAGATACTTTATGGTATGAATCAACATTGTTTTGACCCTTGGTGTGTGAGTGTATGGTGGTTCGTTGGTGTAGGTCATTCGCTTTGAAATCGTAAGATTCACAATCCATCTTTATTTCAGTATGAAATGTGTCGGATTTAATTGTATCCATACTGGTAAGTCAAAGTTAAATATTGATTTCAATGCAGCATTGTATCGGCCCAAAAGGATGCATTTCAAAACAAAAGAGAATGGGCAAGAGTGAAACAATTGATTCATAATTTACATTAGTTGTTTTCAAAATATTTTATTAACACAATTCATTCAATAACACCAAAGATTATAACATTCTCTAACATGAAACCTAAAATAAAATACAATTTTACCTAAATGTATTTTACTTACCAATTTATAATCATTCAAACATCATTTCGACTATGAGGTATACAGAATAAATATATTTTGAAATATTTTTTTTTTCACATTATAAGTCGTCAGAAATGTAATAATACTATTTAAATATTTAATATTATTATAGTTATAATTTCAATGCGATAGTTGCTATATAATGTCATGAAGCATCCGCCTTCCGAATACTTTATTCATATCGCTCGCATGAAGACCAAAAAGGAAAATAAAACACACAGTTTAATCAAGTAGAAACAAAATAATATGGAATGTACAAACCACGTTTATTTACTGATTCCTGGCAATACAATGTTTGTGACTTGCTTCTGAATTTATCAACAGAAGCCACTCGAAAGAGGATAACATTTACAGGCCCATTACAGTACGTTAAGGATACATACATCCACTAAACACTGAAAGCTATGCAGAATGGTACTTAAGCCAGGTTTTACCTTAACATTCTCAGCGATAGACATTGGTACACAGTACCCTGGGGGTTTAATTGTTTCATAAATTATTAAGATATCTTGTTTGGACTTAAATTTCTACTCTAACTGTACATTAGTTTCGCCTTAACGCTAAAATAATCTAAAAGTGATATCGTCGGATGGTACGAAGATAAGTTCGCGAGGGGGTGTAAACGCGCAAATAAACTTCTGATATGTCGATAGGTGAAACAAAAACATCTCCTGTCACCGAAATCAAAATAAAATGCGGTAATAAATTAAGACATAAATTACGCCGTCATCGCACGGTAGCATTTAAATTGTAAAACCATGATTGGGATTCGAAAATAGTGATTGTTATATTTATAAAATTGAAATAGAAAAATTATTTATACAATTCGCGTCTCTAGACGCGGTGCGGCCGCAGCATCAAGGCTGCACCGGGCCGGAGATATGCGAAAACATATAAATGATTAACGTCCAAGTAACCAACAAGTACTATACAAGATGTTGTGAGGTGCCCCGAGTCCCTATGCGGGTCGTTTCGCTACCGGCGACGACGTCCTGTGCGCGACTGAGCAGATGTGGCATAGCAACTCGGAGCACGGGCGACGGGAGTAAGAGTGTGCTTAATACGTTTACTGTTTCGTGTACAGGTAGATGGCGACGATAAGACCGTATAGACCCAATACTTCAGCGAAAATGAGGATAAGGATCATTCCGACGAATAGCCTGGGCTGTTGCGCGGTACCACGGACACCAGCGTCACCGACGATACCTATGGCGAAACCAGCCGCAAGACCAGAGAAACCTACGGCGAGACCAGCGCCCAAGTGGATGAACCCTCTGAAAAGACAGAAAAACATTTCATTAGTAATTTGCACAGCTTCTTATCGTGTGGGCAGTAAGGTCTAACGACCCCACACACCCTAGTGTCAGAGTTTCTAAACCGCCTCAAGGGCCTCTGACATGGTTTATTTGACGACCGCCATTTGTCGGCCGGGACCACCGGCTATACGTGCCTTCCGAAGCACGGAATCATCTTTTTATCACACAATCAGGTGATTCAAGCCTGCAATGTCCTAGCCAAACTGGAAAACAACTTTACAAAGTATGCTCTTCCCATGGGAATCGAACCCACGACCACCGGGTCACAAGGCAAACGTCTAAACCACTCGATCACGGAGGCAGTTAAATTGTATAATAATGTGTACAGCGAAAACATGTCAAGTCAGGGACTATACGTAGTTTCATTAAGATGTGGTTAGCAGCAGCTCACATTAAAATCAACATCATCCAATTAAGGCCAACACAAACTATTTGTTTATAAACCACCTAATTAAAAACCTATTTAGGATATCTACAATTTTCTAGAAGCATGTCGGTACACTTACGAACCGTTAAACCATTTCTACATGTGACAAGTCATTACACAAAAAAAACTAGTCTCGAGGTCAATAGCATGAAACATGCTCGCACGATTATTATAGTCGACGGCAATTATGAAATGAAAAATGTACAAAAATGTCAGTCATGTGTAGCTACCATGCGTAATAACACTCAATCAGTCCTAAGTAGTCCTAACATTTATGAAGCAGTTACTGATGAACATGTACTATATGTATTGTTGGAATCAAATAATATGAAAGATTTATGTAGGTTAAGCTGAATTGTGATGGCGTCACTCTAGCGAAGTAGGTCAGTAGGTAATGAATATGGATTCCTGTCAAGAAGATTTAATCTAGTTTTTATGAGGCATGGCATAGAAAATGCCTAAAATATTAATCTCTGTGAATTGAATACATAAAAAATCCGGTTAATATATTGCATAATCTTCATCTAAGTAATACTGATATATTTTAGTCTTATCAATTTGATAGATCGTCCTTATCTAGTCATTTTACCGGCGAATTCAGCCTTGTCGGTATGGAAATGAAAATTAGAACAGACTACTGAATGTTAAAAAATCTCGCGATATAATTATTTTCGAAATGCATTAACTTTTGTTTTACTGCACTGTATTTCATGCCCGTCATCTATGTATTTATTTACTCAACTGTTAGTAAAGGAATGCTCTACTGTTATTTTCAATGGAAATATCTGTTAGTTGTAAAGAAACTAAATTACATAAAGAAAAATTAGGGCCAGACAGTGCTGCTGGCAAATACCCCACATGGTTGCCATCTATTTCACCCATTGAGGACAAAGACTTAAAAGCTAGAATTATATTGTCGAGAAGAACTTCCTGGCTTGATGCCAAGATATCTACTAAAAACTAGGATACAGATATCCACCAATAGACTCTAGACGTAATATTTGTTATGATGTTCTTATGTAACGATTAGTCGTGTTTCTCTAGTGATTGACTTGTATTACAACCAGTCATTCATGATTAGGGATAAATAACACCATGAAAAAAAAAAATAACAATCGTAAGACCAAAAATAACTGCTTCAAAACCTTCCCTAGGTACTAAGCAAAGATCTTTAAATTCATTGTTATAGAATTATGGGAACTTTCTTCGAATGGGCTCAATAGCCTGCTGTTGCTACGAAATATCATAATAATACTTTAAAAACGCGTAACAATACTTAGCAATCAATAGCCTTGCTTATGCAACCTTGTTCAAGTCAAGCTAACAGGAAACCAGCGAACCATTGATGCGTAATTGTGGGACACAGACATAAAAAGCGAGTGAGGAAAAAACTAAAAGAATGAATGTGCCTAGGTATTGTAAATACAATAAAGAGAGTTAAAACAGATTTTTATACTGCACTATCTGACTTTATACCCTAAGAGATAAGACATGTAAACAAGATTACTGAAGTGTGTGCTACTTGAAAGGAGTCCATTTTGAAATTGAACACATGTTCGTACTTTAAACATACAAGGTACTTTTTAATATTATGGAACTAACATCATTTGAAACCATTTACAACAAATTCCACCTGTTCAGGCCATGCCATAAGCCCCTAATCTTTTTCAGTATGTGTGATATAACATCAGCTATATTAAAGTAACTTTATAATTATTATTTTCACTGTGAGCATTTCAGTACATGATATTGCATCAATTTCAATAAGGACTCAAGAACCTAATACCTAGCTGAAACAATGAAATAGGTATGACAAATTGCTATTTTAAGTGTGTTTGAAAAACTTCCAACACTTGCAATGTGTGAGAGCAGTCAGGTTAATATTAGTGCATTTTGATGTAATGAGTTAAACAACTAACCATGACAAGCAGGATAGTGGTTTTTATTCTTTTTGTACAGCAACAAGAATAAAAGGTTGCTATCAGAAGCAAAATAACTACTATCAACATCCACAGCCCACCTTCATATACTGCTACTAATCTCCTTGCCACTGAACCAAGCTGATCCAGGTTGTTCCTGGTTTTGTTGGATGGCAACTATGAAATGACAGTATTTAACAGTGCCATTCAAATGGTAAAATAATTGAAAGTCGAACTTACTTGTAAAGGGGGTAGTTGCCCGTTGAGGGCTCCAGGGATCCTGCAATCAGGACAGCCACTACTAGACCGTAGATGGCAATGATACCCGCCATGACGACAGGAATGATGGACTTCATGATGAGCTCAGGCCGCATCACCGACATGGCGGCGATACCGGTGCCTGACTTGGCTGTTCCATAGGCAGCTCCCAGCGCTGAAATCATGAATGTAATGGTTTAGTAAGAAACTCCTTGTTTTAGGCCTAGTGAACAAAGAGGTAAACAGTAAGTGGATCTGCAATTCTTTATGTAATCTTCCAGAGTTTTGGTTAATTTTGTTTGAGGCTATGTTTTTTGTGTGAGGGTAGAAAAAAAACTTGCCTCATTAATGTTTGATAGTGGTCATGATGTGTTAAGAGGAAGACAAATTACAAAAGATGATAAAATCATTGAGGGTTTGTTCACCCCTAACCTTTTCAGTTTCAGAAAGATTGCACTTTATTGATTGAATGAAATGCCACACCCCTTTCATTGAGAGGGATATTTCACTGGATTGAAGTTTGTCTTATGTTGCTTATACTGGATTAACCAAAGATGAGAGTGATGAGTCATAGGGAATTTTAGGTACTTCAGAGAAGACTTGAAAAGGGAAAATTTTGCTACAATTTGTCACATGACATTTGGGGATGCTAATATTTAATCATAGTATTAGAAGATATCATACCTAATCCAGAGATCTTTTTTTCAGCTCAATAGTAACCAATTCCCCATTTTTAACATATTCTCTAATCAAGTACCAGGGTACCATTTATAAGTTACGAGATATTTGAATGTGGGTACATAGATAAGACAGAATCATGTAATAGAACCTCTTTGGGTTGTTAAGGCTTTACATTCACATGACATAACCTTAATTCTAAGCACATAAGGAATCATGTGACTCAATCATTAGTCATTTAATTATAAATGCTATCCTATTATTGTAATTCAGTTTTCCATTGTTACTAGTGTTGTAATTATAATGATGTTGATAGAATCCTTAGTAATCATCTAAGAATATCTTATCCTGTACTTGGTGTACTTGAGTTGGTCATGTGATAACTTGAAATCATATTGCATTTAGTTTATGGTTCTTTTGCTTAATTAGGATCCTTGTAAAGAATGTAATTGGAACACACTTAAGTGAGAATAAATAATAGTAAGTTGTAGTAAAGTTAAAACATGATTGGACAGCTGACTTGATCACATGATTGTTAAGTTGGTCATGTGATGATCAATGCCATAGATTTTTCACTCATTTCCTTGTAATGCTTTTGATGTACATTACTAGTAGCTTTAACAATACAAACACCCTGGATGTTAAAATAAGAAAATCAAGTGAAACTAGACTAAAATGAATATGTCACAAGCATGATTCAAGTTAGCAAATGCTAATTGTGGAATGGGGAATACCTCATTACGGATTCCACACATTTTATCAGATGGGATGGGATTTTCCCTTGAATTGTTATTTTCCCCTAAACGTGCAATACAATCAAATTGACATTTTAGGGTCGCTGAGGCCAGAGTTTTCATAATACCTACAAATTACAAACTCTTTTGTTGCCAATGCAGTCACTTGAACAGTGCAACCAACCAACCAAGTGCCACCAGTCAATCACTTGACAAATGATTCACATTTTTGTTCCTGAATGAAAACAACGCCCTCAAAACCACCCCTTTCTCACTAAACACTGCCGGAATTACTATCAAATTGGCTCGTTCCGTCATGCATATCTATATATTTATGTAGGGATAACGTAAAGCACAAGGTGCGGCTACTACTATAATTAGTGCTCCTAAAATAACCAGATTCGAACTGATTTAGTAGAGCATGATCGTATAAAATGTTTCTCATAAGCATTCTGACATTTAAACATTAGGTTCTGAACTCCTGTAACCTATTTAGGGAGATCGATAAAATTCGAGACAGCCATTAGTACGTTAACGAACCACAAAATACATACCGCTAAAGATGATAGCAGACGCCGCCCCCATAACTCCAAAGAAGGGTCCATAGATAGGGTTTGTCACGGGTGGTGTCGACATTTTGAAGGTTTATTGAGGGAGTATTTACAGGTCCCAAAAACTGTGATGACTATCTGCACACACTCACTCCACGGAACTACTTTAGCACAGACAAATATGGCCCAAGCTTTGCAAACTCGATAGAATGGGTCATATGACGATTGATGTTCAAGGCAGTGCTCGATATGACCTAAGTTCTGATTGGTTTTGATACGTCACTTCCGAAATGCGCAGCCAATCCTGAGCTGAAGATTTGGCTGCGTTATGACGTAGATCATTGATGTGGATCGCTGGCCAGCACTTTTCTTGTGCGCATGTACTGTTTGATCATTTCAATACTTTTTTACACAAACAATTTCTTCTATGCAAAGCACAATAGCAAAATTTGGAATTTGGAAATTAAGTTATCAATAATCGTGCAAATTTGTTTCATTAATTTATTTTAGTTGGAGAAAAAATAGTAACTTGAAAATTCTAATTAAATCTGTATTGATTAAATTGTAGTGTTGCCACGATTTAAAATCTACTAACTAGTAATATTATATGTAGGTATAGCAGTTTATCCATTTTCAATAAAAAACATATTTACAAGTATTAAATAAATGAACAAGTAATGACATTGGAAATATAACTGTTTTTTCGAAATAACTCATAGGAATACAGAATACTCCACATTAATTTCCAAAATAAAATACAAATTCGAACCTGCTTCTTTTTCGTCGGTTAAAAAAATAAACCAATTGACTTTTGTTACTTAGTCAAATTGGTTGATACTTCTAATACTTTAAACCCAAGTTGGCTGGAAAAAGAAACCATATTTTAGGTACATAAACGAATGAGAACACCGGTTCGTATACACCTTCTTAATCTGGGTATGTTTTGATACCTTAAGAAGACGTCTAATCTTTCAATTAGTATGCTTATTCTTTTCTAATGAGTCAGGACGAGAAAAACGAGGTAACACGCTCTTTATGTGGTAAATCAAAACACACGTGAGCCTCATTCAGTATGATGCCTCCTTAGCACTCCACTTTATGTCTGTTTTTCGTAATGAGCAACTATTTCAACTTTCTGAATAAGTGATTTGGATGCTCCTTTATGCTCAGAGTATGGAAACTTATTAATTATTTAGCATTCGCCCGCGACTTTCCATGGCCAATTTCATAGAAACTTCTGCGAATGCTAAGCGATAGTGTAGCCTTTTGGAAGTAAAAAAATAGTTTGTTGGATTAGTACTTCTAGAGATTACCTTTTACAAATAATATATAAACAAACATAAGATTTTTTATTATTTTAGATGTAATGGAAGAAATCATATTTTATGCATGGGTATCATTTATCTGTCTTAAAAGTTCCTCTATAAAATGTTTGGATACACGTCTAAACTAAACGCTAAATTAGTTTTGTAATTCCACCGGCAATAGCGAACTGCTACATAATGTATCCAATTAGGGAATGGAATATGTCCCGTCACGTGATTTTCAGATCATGTTTTCTCTTTTTATCTTGTTGCGAAATTCGTAACGCTATCTCACTTTAATGCTATAGATTACATCGATTTTTGTTTTTGACAGCATTGGTAATACATAGTCTGTGGTGTGGTATAGTGTTGAATATACCACATGTCAAGTTGTCAATGTCAAAACTTCACGTTGCAGGTTGTCCATGCTTTTTGAAAGTTTTGATTTTGTTTGCGTAAATATTATTTTTAAAACATAAGTGAAAAAGCATGTGTAACAGATTTAATCAATAAAATTAATATAAGCGAAATTAGTTCTGTCTTCAAAATGAAATTTCATTACAAGGTAATTGTCAAAAATTGATTTTGAAAATTCAATCTTGTTATGGTATTTGTTTACAATATTTAAAATATGAATGATACGACTCAGTTCTCTAAACTGGTACAATAAACTCTAAAAAAAATATGCGCATTTTTGTTTTGCCACGAAAATGCTTTCAAAACATTTTTAAATAATAATATTTTAGTGTTTCTAAACATAACCTTTCTAAATGTTTCAGTTCCAAAATTTACTGGGTACTGTTTATCGGAGAGGCGATATCTTGTTCACTGGCGATGGAAACTGTGTAATAAGTCCTGTAGGAAACAAAATAACTGTATACAATTTGAAACAGTAAGTACAAACAAGATCATAATTGAATATGACCAGATTACACGAGGCTAGTTTCTAGTTCTACAGATAGAAAAGCAACCGCCCCTAAGATGACCCACTGACCCAAAATTGTATTAGTAAGTTAGCAAGCCAGCCTTTAATATAGGTATAGAACTTTCCTAACTTTTTCTTTAATATCCAGGAAATCAAGCCTGCATTTTACTACATTTCAAAAACTAGTCTCATATAACCCAGCCATCACCATATGAAGTATTTACTTAGGTTCTTTATCTAGTTCTACATATAGCACTATCTCATTCTTTTATCACTATCTTCAATACCAAAGAGCCCGATTATAACAATATTTTTTTTTTTTAGAAACAAAAGCAACACACTGTCTTTTGAGAGCTACTACAACTACACAGCCGTTGATGTGTCTCCAAATGGATCTACTTTATTGGCAGTCAATGAAAGTATGTATAGCCTTTTAACATTTCATCATCATCATCTGCCTAGTCTTTTCTCAACTATATTGTGGTCAGCGTTCAGTAAAACCTGTTAAAGCTGAATGACATTTTATATCTTCACATCTACATCTACACTAAAATTATAAAGACAAACAAACAAATCGTAAAGATTTGTTTGTTTGTTTGAATTGAATAGGCTCCGAAACTACTGGACCGATTTGAAAAATTCTTTCAATATTAGAATCCTACTTTATCCCCGATGGACACAGGCTATAGAATATTTTCAAAAAACTTAGGGATCCATATGAAAACTACGATAATGTAACCCAAGGTGTGAAAAAAATACCAAAAAAGATCTTTATATTGCATATGCTGCTGAAACTATTGACAATTAAGCAAAGTGATGTACTACAGTTATATAGAGGACATCAATATCTACATAAAAGTTGGTGAGGGTATATATCTAACTATTATGGTTAGGTCACAATGATCGCTTTTTATTCAAATTATTCAATCAAAACCCGGGTGATATGGAATAGTAGTGATTTTAATATCATGATGTTAATTCTTATCTATTTAAATTGTTTAATAATTAAGGTTGATTATGTATCTACATAATCAACCTTAATTATTAAACAATAGGGAATATGCACGAAAAAAATAGTTATTATCTATACAGTTTATCTAAAAATATACACAAATATAATACTAACAGTGACCATAGAATCAAAATTACTCAAAAAACAAACGAGATATAATTATTTTAAACAAATATATCTGTCCCTCTCGCGAAAACGCTGTTTTCTATGGCAGCTGTATAGGCGCCAAGAACTTTGACGTCACAATTCATATCGGACTTCTCTTTCTAATTGTAAACTTTGAAGCTTTGTAACGTCATCGCTGACGAAGGTATTTAAAAAATAATTTCATAATTGTTTATCAGAGCTAATAAGTATTTCATTTTGCAAATAAAAAAAATGCATGCATATTCCCCCATTATTTGCATCTGTAAATGTGTATTTACATCTGTAATTTAAACATTAACCGAGGGTAGAGGGGAGATGAAGTTCGTTGAGTACCAACAAAACCCGCGCGATCGAAGTCGCGTGCGAAGTGCTAGTTGCCATATTGGGATACCCTGACCGTACCTATAAGGATTATTTTATGCAACAGAATCTGTTCTGTAGTTTTCTCGCCAACTGAAAGCATAAGTGTATAGATGAGATGTTTGATAGTATTCCATAATATTTTATGATAATAACAATTAGTATTCTATAATAATAATAATAATAATTAATTAGGACAGTGGACGTGTGTCGGACATGCCACCGTCCGGGTGAGTCCATCAGACATATTGTCTCCGGTTGTTCTCGTCTGGCTAACGGCGAGTACTTGCACAGGCACAACCAAGTGGCCAGGATTATCCATCAGCAACTTGCTTTGAAATACAAACTTGTAGATTCTGAGGTACCATATTACAAGTATGTGCCCGACCCAGTTCTCGAAAATGACCATGTCACGTTGTACTGGGATCGGTCTATCATCACTGATAGGACTATTATAGCCAATAAACCTGATATAGTGGTGATAGACCGATAAGCGCGCCGCACAATGATAATTGATGTTACCATCCCGCATGACGAGAACCTCGTGAAGGCTGAGAAAGAGAAGCAAATCAAGTTTCTCGACTTAGCTCACGAGGTTGTCGACTTGTGGAATGTGGACTCAGCTGTCATTGTGCCGATAGTCGTTACGGCCAATGGCCTGATGGCCAAAAGCTTCGACGACCATCTGTCGAAGCTGGCGTTACGCGGTTGGATAAAGGGCCTGATACAGAAGGCAGTACTCCTCGATACGGCTCGTATTGTGAGGAGGTTCCTTTCTCTGGAGCCCTAACCACCGTTAGCTTGGACCCTGCTCCCGACACCGGCGGACTACTATTTTTTATATTTTTAAATGTTTTTTTTTTTTATAATGTGTTGTTTTTAAGAAATATTTAATGAAAATTAGTATGTAAGGATAAAAAATAAAGAGAATAATAATTAAAAAAAAAAAAAAACGAGATAATAATTTATTCTATAACAGCTAAAACCCCTGATGGTTAAGATCATTAAGTTTACAAGTAATTGTTTTTCCAAAGTCAATGGACTTGATAAAAATAATGGAAATAATTTTCTATAGTTTTTAAATAATAATAATTTTCTAAATAATCGAAACTAATGATCATCATCATTTTAGGTGAAAGATGTCAGCTGTTGGACATTTTAACCCTTTTGATGGCACATCAGATGCTGTGCTTTATTCCTCCTCCTGCTTTGAAAATTGGTAGTCCAGGAGAAAAATTATTCGACGGCCCGTTGTGTTCCATGTGCACCTCAAAGATATGTCAGCATAGTAGATGGGGCTGCTAAGCCTGCCAGGGTGGCAGAATTTGTTAGAAAGAGTCACGGCAGCCATGGAACGCAAAGGGCATTGGGAGAAACATGGATGGGTTTTAGTCAGTAAGAGTCTGTCACTCCGTTCTGCTCCGCCCAAAACGAGAGGATTTATTTGATGTTTTTTTTTTCCAACCTTAGAAAAAGGGGAGACATAATCCCAAATAAAACAACATACAAAATTATAAACAACAGGCTGATCTTTATTTTGCAGAAGGTGAAGCACAAATGATCAGCCTACTGACATGTACAGTGATACACAAGTACAAGTTCAAGCAACAGGTGAACGCTGTCAAGTTCAGTCCTGATGGGAAATATTTTGCCGCTTGCTGTGATGACATAGGTAATTATATGATTTTTATTTTGTAAAAACGTTTGACACAACAGCTTTACACGTCAATCTGATTTGATGTTTAATTCTTGTTATAATTTTATTCCAGTATTCATAATGACAGCACCATGCACATTCACCGGTGAATTCCGTTCATTTGTCATGAAGCGAGTCTTCAAGAAAGCCAGAGATGAAGTAACCTGCTTAGATTGGTCTCCTTGCTCCAAACTCTTAGCAGTCGGATCCAAAGACACAACCACTAAAATCTACACCATAGACTACTTGGATAACCTAAGCATGTACTCGCTCAGCGGTCATACGGACAAAATAGTGGGAGTTTTCTTCGAGAAGAGGAGTTTGGACTTGATAACTGTCAGTAGGAACGGTCAGGTGTGCTTATGGGAGGCTAACATTGATATTGATGATCTGGTGGTGTCCGATGTTCAGATATCTCACCGTAAGAAACGGAAGACAGTGAAGGATGAAGAGAGTGAGGATGAGGTTGATGAGAAGGCTGTTATTGAGAAGGATAAGGAATATGTAAGTATTTTGATTTAAGTTTTATTTGTGTACAAAATGTTTTATCATTTTAACCAGGATTGTCCAAAGCACGGCTCGAAGCTAATATTTATGCGGCCCGCAACATGTTTCTAATCTGCCACAAAAACACAAATTTAACTTTGGTTTTTATGGTAAACTAGCTTCTGCCAGCAGCTCCGCCCGCGTGGTCCCTAGGGAGAAAACTCCCGGGATAAAAAGTAGCCTATGTCCTTTCTCAGGCTCTAGACTATCTGTGTACCAAATTGCTTTTAAATCGGTTCAGTAGTTTTGGCGTAAAAGCGCGACAGATAGACAGACAGAGTTACTTTCGCATTTATAATATTAGTAAGGATTTACTTAAATGCACAATTACACTTCACATTATCTTTATCACAAATCAACATTTAATTCCAGGAAAGCGACAATGAACCAGATACCTCTGAAAAGGAAATTAAAACGGAAACGGAAGACAGTAAGCGGTTGCTATACAAGAAGTTAGGCAGGCATTACATAGGCGACGAGATACGGAGGGCGCATCATAAGGTCAAGCTCACGGCCGCGCAGTATCACAGGGATACTAAGATGTTGGTTACTGGTATGTACACTTACAATTGCTCTATCAAATAATCTCTTCAAAGTTAAGAGTGAACAGGCTCCTTCTGGGTAAGCTCGCTCCATCGTAGACTTTGTCTTTGTCATCTCTGACCTAGACTAGAGTCAAGAGCAAACCCATCACAATTTAAAAAAAAATCTCAGGAACTGCTGGTCCGAATTCAAAAATTATTTTAGTTGGATAGCTCATTTATCGAGGAAGGCTATGGGCTATATAACATCAGGCTACGACCAATAGGAGTGGAGCATTAATGTTCTGATAATATTAATTGCATGGGTCAGCTAGTTCTTATTTAATTAATTATTCTGTTTATTGTGTCTACCTTCGTCCGTGTGTCACTGCGGGGTGCCAACTGAAAACCAGCGCTGGGTGTCTAACGCTCAGCAAATGCTGAGATGGCTACCCTTTCGGTATGGGCACGCTCAGCGCAATTATTGTGTACCTTCTATTATTTCTGTTCATTTTGTCTATGTTGCTGTGAGTTTGTGTCTATGCTGAATAAATGTTTTCTATTCTATTCTATACCAATCTTTTGTGTAGTGTCTGCCTGCCTGTATGTGAAAAGGCGTAAGTTTATGTATGGAGATAGCAATAAAGAATACTCAAGCCTCCTGTCTAGAAAGCTTCCTGTTAGAAGACTGATGTCTATTTTCACTCGTCGACTGTTGCCAACGTATTCATTTAACCTTTTCACCGCCAGAGCGTAAATGCACCGGCGTCCCTCCCACGCCAAGCCACAAATTCAGCGCAAATACGTAAAAAAAATTGATTCCAACATCTTATCGATGACCAATTAATCATTGGAAAAGCAATTATGAATTGGTCATATTGGTCATGTTCCATATTTTTTTAATAAAATATTATTACGAGTAATATTTTATCGTAATCGCAGATAACTTGATTTAGTATATTTATTTTGTACTTAAAAATGTCGTTTGCTTGTCGGCTATAGCCGACGGTGGCGGTCAAAAGGTTAAGTTGTCGGTTTACCGGACTCCCGCTTTCACAGCAACCGCATGCGACGCGTGCGCCGTCCGCGCTCTTCGATTAAACAATGAGTGGTGCGTTTCAACAAATCAGCCGTGTTCAGTCACCCATAACGGTCCGCGGCCGAATACGCCTAACCGAAAACCTGTTTACTCTAGTCGGTGTCCGAAAACAGGCTGTGGTCGAGTCGGTCAAAACGAATTAATGTAAATGAGCCATGAAAAAGATTGCTTCACTGGAAACATGCCTTCCAGGTCTAATTACATACCAAACAAAATAAATCTGCGTGCACCTAACTGGGACAAGATCAGAAAAGATAGCCGTCACGAGACGCCCGGCAGATGTGAAACATCTATGTTAATGGTAGAATTTATAATTAACTAGCTTCTGCCAGCGGCTTCGCCCGCGTGGTCCCTACGGAACATACTCCCGTATAAAAAGTAGCCTATGTCCTTTCTCAGGCTCTAGACTCTGTGTACCATTTAAATCGGTTCAGTAGTTTTGGCGTGAAAGCGCGACAGACAGACAGAGTTACTTTCGCATTTATAATATTAAGTAAGGATAAAAATTTATTTACCTAGTTCCAAAGTTCGCCGTCCGTAACTGGCGGTGTAGTCCCCCACTACACCGCAGGTCAGCTAGTAATTAATAAAAATCTATTACGAAAGATGGAATAAATTAATCTGTCATACAACACTTTTGAAACACTGTTTTCCCACATTTTAGTTCCAAAGTTCGCCGTCTGTAATAGGCGGCGTAGTGGGGGCATCACGACATGACGGCGTCGTTTCCGTCACGGCATACGAGTTGGTTTTACTACCAAGGCGCACCAATAGGTGTTTCATATTTAAAATCTTATTTTTCCAGGTTTCTCCACTGGCATATTCTTTCTACATGAGATGCCAGACGTGAATCTCATCCACACGCTGAGCATATCGGAACACAGGATCAGCAGCATCGCAATATCTTCTCCTGGGGATTGGATAGCATTCGGCTGTCCTAACATCGGACAGCTGCTGGTTTGGGAGTGGCAGAGTAAGTAAAATTAATTGTGAAGTCTGTAACATTATCATTATTTATTATGCCTTGTTTTTATCCATTTATGTTGGGATCGGCTCTCAGTAGAACCCGAAACAGCTGAGTCATCATCATCTGCCTAGCCTTTTCCCATTATACAACAACCTGTAACAGAATAAACGCAATACCACTTAAGGGGTCATTTAACTCATCATTATGAACAACTTTCACTAAAGGACCAACCCATATCGTGAAAAAAAAATCGACTCCCCCATACATTTATGTGCGCATAACTCGACAAAATGTACTGAACAGCTGATATTTTTTTCGCATTTTTTGGATTGATCCCATAGTAAAAGTTGTTCATAATGATGAGTACAATTACCCCTTAAGAGGTATTAGGTTTATTACTCAACGTCAAGCGGGTACGGGGCGATACGCTAGGTTATACCAGTTCAGGCAAAAATAGTTAGTTTATAATTTTGGTGAAAATTCTAATATGTATCTTATTTCCCGAAAATAAACCTCAAATCCCAACGACTCATAATGAACTCAGATTCCCATGCGATAATAAACCTTATTTCTTTAACGATAAAATGAATTTGTCCAGGTGAACAGTACGTAATGAAGCAACAAGGCCACTCGCTGGACATGACGTGTGTAGCGTACTCCCCGGACGCGCTGTACGTGGTGACGGGCGGCTACGACGGGAAGGTCAAGGTGTGGAACACCAGCAACGGCTTTTGCTTCGTGACCTTCAGTGAACATAAGTCTACGGTGACGAGTATCACTTTTAGTGCCAATAAGAAGTTCTTTGTGTCAGCCAGTCTGGATGGGACGGTTAGGTGCTATGATTTGACTAGGTGAGTTGATTTTTTATCCCTTTTCTATCACCTATATAATAATTTCGTGTCACGGTGTTTGTTATCGAACTCCTCCGAAACGGCTTGAACGATTTTTTTTTCTTTTTTTTTGTGTTTATTCGTTAGGTCTGAGTTTTTTCATTCTTGGGCAAAACAACGTTTTCCCGGTCAGTTGGTTATTTATATAAATCTTTAACTGGTTAGCATATTGGTGTGAAACATCTATTGGCGCGCCTTGGCAGTAAAACCAACTCGTATGCCGTGACGGAAATGACGCTGTCATGTCGTGATGCCCCCACTACGCCGCCTGTTTCGGACGGCGAACTTTGGAACTAAATTATTAGATTTTTATGCATTAAGAATTCTAATATTAACATAGATATTTCACATCTGCCGGGCGTCCCGTGACGCCTATTTTTGATATTTTAACTCCCTTTTTTATGAAAGCTCTGGAAGTGTATCTAGTTTCTGATTTTTATGAAAAAGGGGTAAATTGTTAACATTAGACTAACGACTTTAAATATGTTAATTTTAGGATAAGAAGAACAGTATATTGAGACTGACTTTAAAATCAGAGGTGTAAAGCGTCTTGTTAATGTATTTATTTCTTTCGCATAGGAAATTGTAAAAGAGAGTTGTAAGTTTCCATAGATGATAAACGATTTTGGTAAACCATAGCCTGTTGACATTTCATCGAATCAAAACCCAACCTTACCTCACTGAAAATAATGCTCACTTTCGGATACCGTCACTTCCGTACACGTCTTCGAGATATTCTAGTTACAATCAAAACCCAACCTTACCTACCCCATTCAACATACCCCTCTCTTTCGGATACTGTCATATCTACGAGATACTCTAGCTACAATCAAAACCCAACCTTACCCCACTGAACATAGCGCTCACTTTCAGATACCGTAACTTCTGCACGCTAACGTCTCCGAGCCTGGTGCAGTTCAGTTGCGTGGCCTTAGATTCGAGCAGTGAATGTCTTTGAGACACTCTAGTTACAAAAAAAAACCCAACCTTACGCCACTGAACATACCGCTCACTCTCTGATACTGTCATGTCTACGAGATAGTCTAGTTACAAACAAAACCCAACCTTACGACACTAAACATAGCGCTTACTTTCTGATATTGTCATGTCTACGAGATACTCCAGTTACAATCAAAACCCAACCTTATCACACTGAACATAGCGCTCACTTTCAGATACCGTAACTTCCGCACGCTAACGTCTCCGAGCCTGGTGCAGTTCAGTTGCGTGGCCTTGGACTCGAGCAGTGAACTTTGTGCGGCCGGTGGACAGGATGTCTTCGAGATATTCTTGTGGTCCATCAAGTTTGGCAAGCTTTTGGATGTAAGTATTTCATGATTAAAAACTTTGGAAGTCGGTCTTGTAATACAGATAATAGCTGTGTAATACAAATCCACGAAATGAGGCCATTCATTATTACGTATGACGATTTAGCGGGGGAGGGGACGACCATGTCTTTTTGATTTTTCTTAAAATGGTGTTTTATGATCACAAAAATTTTATGTAGGTGAAAATTAATGATAAAAACCAAAGTTTATCACTACCAAAGTGGTAAGGGGGAAGAAGGGGCCCGCTATGGCAAGTGCCTGGGAGGGTTGCGGAATTTGTTCGAAAGGGTTACCGCGGCCCTGGAACACAAAGGGCATTAGAAGGAACACGGGTGGGTTTTAGTCAGTAAGAGTCTGACACTCCCTTCTGCTTCACCCAGAGCGGGAGGAGTCATTTGATGATTACCCATCGATAAAAAAAAATATAAGAAAAGGTACAAATAAACATTCCCAAAAATTAATACTTTGAATAATAAACGTTAAACCAAATCTGTTTTTCCTTTAAATTCTTTTATACATTTCGTAAAATATTAAACTGGGGATCGGCCTGTTCTTATTTTTTCTTATATTTATTTTATTTATTTATTTAGGCAATCCAACTAAATACACACAAAGACATTCACAGCACATATCGTTTACAAATACAATAGCATTGCATGCATCTAAATCAAAAGTAAGCACAACATTTTATTTAAATTTCACCTTACAATCGAAAATAACGTTTCATGACAATAAAATTTGAACTAAATAAAATTTGAATAGAATTTGTAATGTCATGTTATTTATTTATTTATTTTTATTTATTTTATTTGGTTCACCAACAATTGTATACACTGGTATATACAAATGAAACAGAAGCAACAAATCAGAACAAAGTGTAACAATCACTTACAGGTAAACTCTGCGTGCACACAAAACGTTGTCGTAACTTACAAAATAATAAAAAGCTTCATCAATTTTGAACTTAATTAAACTTAAACTTAACAGATTAATTGAACTAAATTAAAAAAAATAAACTAAATAGATCTAGGTACGCGATACATACTGCAATTCACCCATCCTAATTCACCGAGTGAGACAATGCAGAGCTAACTAACTTAATGTTCGGGGAGATACTTATGAAAACTGGCTTTCAATTTCCTTAAACCATCGAAATGGAGGTCGATCCGATCACTGCAACTGTTCACAACCCTGCAAAATCTCGCGTAGGGAGAGTTTGCACCCAGAACCGTTCTTCTCTGTGGAGGGCACAGCGGTGTTATAGGATTGCGAAGAATTCTTGAGGGAGCACGGAAGTTAAAATTATTTAATATTTGCGAACAGTCGATTTTGTGGGCCATAACTTTGCACACAAATATCGCGTCATTCAGACGTCGTCGTTTGTCCAGAGAAATCATATTAAAATGTTTGAGCCTATCACTATAAGAACGTATTTTCTTAGACAAACCACTAGCATAGGTCAGGTGACCCAGAAAACGTTTTTGTACACGTTCGAGACGCAATGAGTGGGTAGCATAGTGTGGCCGCCAGACCACGCTACAGTACTCCAATATGCTTCGAATTAAACAATTATAAAGAATAATTTTTGTTCTGCAGCTTTTAAATTGTTTTGTGTTTCTGATAACAAAACCCAGCATTTTGGAAGACTTTTTCACGATTTTGTCGATGTGAGGGATGAAAGTTAATTTCCGATCAAACATAACACCAAGGTCTCTTATCGTGTCCACTTCCTTAATTTTTTCTCCGTCAACATAGTAATCATGATCAATAAGATGATGCTTCCTGGTGAATTTGATATGGTAACATTTGCTAGGATTTAAAAGCATCTGGTTTATTTGGCACCATGTTACCAACTCATCCAAATCGCATTGTAGTTCAGAGGCGTCATGCTTAGATTTAACTATTTTGACGAATTTTAAGTCATCGGCAAACATAAAAATTTGACAGTAGCGAAAGCAGTTCGGAATATCATTAATGAAAAAGTTAAATAAGACCGGCCCCAAATGAGACCCTTGTGGCACGCCCGAGGATATGTGTCTGGCGGCTGATCGAAAGCCATTGACTACTACAAAGAAAGTCCTATTCTCAAGATACGAACTCAACCATGAGAGTAAAGTTCCAGCGATACCATAAGATCTTAATTTGTCTATGAGAATTTGATGCGAGACACGATCGAACGCTTTGCTGAAGTCTGTGTATATGACATTAGCTTGATGGCCAGAGTCCAATGCTGTCGTCAATAACTCAGTAAACAGTGTCAGATTGGTATTTGTGGATCGAGACTCCACGAAGCCATGTTGTCCCTCACTTAAGTAAATTTTAAGATGATTTTGAATGTGAGGGCAAATCATAGACTCAAAGATTTTACCTAGGGTTGATAAAATTGAAATGGGTCTATAGTTCGAAACTAAGTCCTCATTGTCAGATTTGTGGATGGGGACGACCTTTGCTTCCTTCCACTTCGAAGGGAAGACTCCGCTAGACAATGATTTATTAAAAATAAGTAACAGAGGAGTGACCAGCTCATTTGCACACTCATGTATGAATATTGGTGGTATGCCATCTGGACCAGCACCTTTGATGCAGTCTAAACTTTTTAGCTTTTTAAATAAGGCTTCACTGTCGATAGCTGGGTTGTTTAAATATATGCTACTTTCATAAATGTTATAAATATTTGTTTTTTTATGGGCACTGCAAACTTTTTCAGAAGGGCTGTATATAGAAGAGAAGTGAGAAGCAAAAAACTCACATATCTCCGTTCCATCTGATGATGTAGCTGTACCATCTGTCATAGATAAAGGATACGAGCTGGATCCGCCTCGTTTAGTTTTAACATAGGTCCAAAAAGATTTAGGGTTATTGGTTAGAGTGTGTTCAAGATTTTGTAAATAATTATTATAGCAAATCGTAGCAAGTGCATCACAGCGTTTGCTGATTATTTTCAACTCAATCTTGTCCATCGGGTTTTGGGAAGTATTGTAACGTTTCCTTATCTTATTTTTTGTGTTTAATAGTTTAATTAGAGTCTTGTTAAATCACGGGGGGTACTTACTATTTTTGGGTTTTTTAATAGGAATAAATCTTTGAATAGCATCATTGATGACGTCATAAAAAACCTGTACCATATCATTAACGTCATGATGTCCCTCAAATAATTCCTCCCAGTCCCGTTCCTTTAGGTATTTTTTAATTGGTACATAACTTGCTTTACGGAAGTCACGTAACTCGTTTGTAATATTATATGGAAGTTTGGCAACTTTTTTAAGACAA
This sequence comes from Lacanobia wlatinum, assembly GCA_947578705.1. NCBI lineage: Eukaryota > Metazoa > Arthropoda > Insecta > Lepidoptera > Noctuidae > Lacanobia > Lacanobia wlatinum. The sequence goes on from OX388032.1 coordinate 5,750,943, forward strand.
ATATTTATATCTAAGGGTGGATGATACTGATCAATATTACATAAGGAGCCAATACTTTGACTTACATTACACAGTGGATGATCAGTTAATATAAGATCTAGTATGCGAGATGAGGCATTACATACGTTATTACATTGGTTGAGCTTATTAACATATGTGAAATCCAACAGAGCTTCACAGGTATTAGGCAGTTTTAGGCTTTTATTAAGATTACTGTCAAGTTTCCAGTCTATGCACCCTAAATTGAAGTCACCTATGATACATGTACATGATTCCTGAAGTTGTTCAAAAACAGCGCTACAATTATCTAAGAAATTTTCCAAGTGAAAGAGGCTTACTGGCGGTGGCAAGTACACAGGCAGAGAGCCATTCGACGAAAACATTTATTGGAAGGGAGGTCCAATGGTCATCATATATCAATTATCATATAAGGGGAGGGGTCATTTACTTCACTGCAAGTTTATCTGGCATCTATCATAAGTAACAAACATCATCCCCGCAGGTGCTAGGCGGCCACGAAGCGCCCGTGTCGTGCGTTACCTTCAGCCCCACACTCGCCAGCTCTCGCCTTGTGTCCGCCAGCTGGGACAAGACCATCCGCATATGGAACTGCATCGAGACCAGCGCCGACTGCGAGACGGTTCAGCTTACATCGGACGCTTTGCAAGTTGCGTTTAGACCTGATGGAGAGGAGGTAAGGGTTTTTTGAAGATTTCTTTATTTTAGGTTAAATGGTAAGTTAAGGTATGGTGGTTTGATAGCCATTATAAGAAAGCAAATGTATTTCCTAAGTGTGCTACATTGATATATAAAAAACCCAAGATGCACAGTCTCGAACAAATGCAACACTCGAAACTGTCGTCAAAAACTGACTTGTATCAAGTGTCATGTGTGAGTTGTGTGCAGTTATGCTATAAACATTTTTTTTTGCAAATTCAACCTTACACGGATCGCTTAAAGTTGTTTTTACAAAGCAGTGCAGTATGGCGAGCGATGCGAGGCTGTTTGAAACTAGCGCACAATTATACATTGTGCGCTTGTTTTTTGCGATGCTGAGTGTGTATCTCGGGTTTTTTATATATATATCAATGGTGTGCTAGCAAAAACAATTACTTTCTTCGACATTTTGTAGGTAGCAAAAGTTGATGATCAAACCTACAATAACCCAGTTAGTCATCAATCGATTAAAAAGGTTATTCGTTTGTAGTTTGTTTTTTAAATATAAATAAATAGCGTGACAATCCATTAATGCATCTTATTGTATCCCACAGGTCTCTTTAATTTTTTTGATGAATATAATGAAGTTAATGTATATTTAAATCGACAGTTCTCGTCGTTGATAATATCCTGGCCATAAAGCCTCCTGAGTATTGTTGCTAGCAAGACTGAGGGCCACTTGACGGGGCACCTGTGCGCTGTACATGTGTCGTCGCCAAGTGCGCCCAGACTATGGTAGTTGTGTGTTGTTTGTATTGTTTTATAATGTTTTGTATTGTGTCTGTGTCTGTATCTATGTTTAAGTCAGTGTGTATTGTACTAAAATAGTTAAAGTGATTACTAACAAACCCTATGGGATATTTGTCCTGATTTAAATGTCAATAAATAAACCCGCGTAGATCTGAGTTTATAAAAGGACCAGTTTCGTGTGTTTTGTTGCTAGAACCTACTATATAAATTTCCTTATACCTTCATCAGATAGCAGTGTCAACTCTAGACGGCAACATAACGTTCTTCAACACGAGCACGGGCGAGCAGACGGGCAGCATCGAAGGCAGGAACGACCTTGGTTCAGGCCGAGCTGAGACCGACCTTATCACGCCTGATAAGATGCTGAAGACCAAGTGAGTGTTACTTATTAAGTAAATATCTTGCCAGCAAAGATAAGTGTGATCGTTCGTACAGGAAGTATCGTCCCTCTAAGTTGTCTGGTAGATATCGCCAGCGCGTCAGCGATAAGAGTTGGGTAACTGTTTTTAGCGTACAATAAAGGATATTCTATCTCACATTCTAAAATTCTTAAATCAAGTCGAAAATTGGGATAACGTCGGGGATCGTGCAAATCCGCGGAACTAGCATTGGATAATTCCGCGTATCTGTCAAATATAGCCATACAATATAGTATAGACTTAAATAGTTTTCTACTGTTATACAATACAGACTTTAATAGATTTCTGTTAACAATACATAGAATAGAACACATGAATAATACCCTCCATGTAAAAATGAGGTAAAAATCCGTTGAAATAAAAAAACTTTTAACTTTCGCCTGTAAACCTACACGCAGTGCAGATACGCACACTTTACGTATGGTAGATTCGCGGATTTGCACTATCCCCGACGATAAGCTTTAATTTAATATAAATATTTAAGTAACTGTTATTTAATTAAAATTTATATAATGTATATTGTTATTTTTTTTTAATTTTATTACAAATAATTTTATTTATCCTGCGGTCACCCGGGCGTTATATTTAATAAAATTTTATATTTTAATAAAAATAAAATAATTGAAAAGAATTTTAAACCTGACTAACTTGAGGCACATTGTAAAGGGAACGTGCACAGCGTTAACTATGCCATCTGTGTTGCATATTCGAAACTTTAATGTTAAGAATACTTGACATTGACGCTTCTGTGCTGCCACCTATAGTTTCTGCACGTTCCCTATCCGCTTTGATGCGGTCTCGGGCTTATGGAAGTTTATTCATTTTCAACTTAATTTCAATATCACAAAGTTGAAATTGTTCGACAGTTGTAAGTACTACGTACCTGGCCTAAATCACTACGTCACTACATAGTATAAAACAAAGTCGCTTTCTCTGTCCCTATATCCCTATGTATGCTTAAATCTTTAAAACTACGCAACGGATTTTGATGCGGTTTTTTTTAATAGATAGAGTGATTGAAGAGGAAGGTTTATATGTATAATAACATACATTACATAGTGGAGAAATACTGTTATTTTTGAGGTTTCTAATGTGATGTCGTAAATAATTACATTTTATGACGCATACGAAGTTGCGCAGGTCAGCTAGTATTTTATAAAATAAAGCCCCCGGCGCGTCTGTCTGTATGTTCGCGATAAACTCAAAAACTACTGAACGGATTTTCATGCGGTTTTTACCAATCGATGGGGTTATTAGTGAGGAATGTTTTTGTTTAATGTTTATGTTTTGTTTGTTTTATGTTTATAATTTGTTAAATTTTTGAGTAAATTGGCTGAAACAACGCTAATTGTTGCCCAAGGTATCAAAAATTTGCCTATTACTACTCCAAATTGCACCTGGGTGAAGCGGGTCGAAGCGGGTCGCTAGTTATGACTAAGTATCATATATTGGTTTCAGAGCTTTCACAACAATATGCTACTCAGCCGATGGTTCCTGCATATTGGGCGGCGGCAACTCCAAACACGTCTGTCTATACAGCGTGAGGGAAGCTATTCTCATCAAGAAGTTCGTTATCACACAGAATCGGTCTCTAGATGCGGTTAATGTGAGTATAATTAAACTGGTTTATTCGTAAAAATATCTAAGCATGTTATGATAAGTAATACTAATTGCATAGTTATTATTATTATTGTTTATTTGTGATGGGTTTGCTCTTGACTCTAGTCTAGGTCAGAGAAGACAGAGACAAAGTCTACGATGGAGTGAGCTAACTCAGAAGGAGCCTGTTCACTCTAACTTTGAAGAGATTAGGGTTGTAAGCGTTTGGAAACACAGACGCAGGCAGAGAGTTCCACACCTTTGCTGTGCGCATTATAAAAGACGTTTGGAAACGCTTAATTCCGCCAAACCTGATCCATCATCGGACCACAAGACGAACGGCGATGCGCCACCGGTACATGGTGGACATCCCACCCACACGCACTAAACGTTTTGGGAACACATTCATAGTGCGTTCAGCTAAGGAGTGGCGCGAGCCGAGGTTAAGAAACGCTGCCTACGAGGCCCGTCGGTTGTTCTGAGGCTACAGATCTTTCAGCGTTAGCGACAAACGCTGTCGGAATGTCACGTAATCAATCCCTTGGTCTTTATAGACTGGGACTTAATCTGGGGCGTAGCTATCGTCGTATCAAAGACTAGCTGACCCGCGCAACTTCGTCTGCGTCACAATTTTCATTACTGTTCCGCTCCTATTGGTCTTAGCGTGATGATATATAGCCTGTAGCCTTCCTCGATAAATGGGCTATCTAACACTGAAAGAATTTTTCAAATCGGACCAGTAGTTCCTGAGATTAGCGCGTTCAAACAAACAAACAAACTCTTCAGCTTTATATATTAAGTATAGATATAGATACTGGGCAGGGCCCCACCGTGTGGACGCAAAGCTATACATTTACTGCCAAGACAGTTCTGAGCTAGCAGGCCCTACTAGCTCAAACTGTCTTGGCAGGCATTTTGTTTGATAAAACAATACCCCTAAAAACGGGCGCCCCAATTTACTTTGATACAGTGGCTTCGAGACTAGCTACGCCACTGAACTTAATATAACTCGTAATATTTAGTTGAACTATTTGCTGGAAATAACCTTTTCTACCAATTACTCAATAATTTCATCATTACTAGCCAACACTTTACTGCTTCAGAGTAAAATAGTGCAGTAAAGTATGTATGAAAATCCTTTACTGCACTGCTTATGCTTTAAAACAGTGCAGTAATGTTGTATGAAAATACATTACTGCATTGTTTTGTCCAGGTGACTGTGTGTGAATCATTGCCAACTAGATTTATACCAACCAATCAGCGCTATTCTGACCACACAACAGGCCAATCGCAGGCTACTAGCATGACCAACTAGTTTTCTACCAGCTAATCAGCGCTTTTTTTATTCCCGGGAACAATGGCAGAATAAATATACGACCATTGTAAAAAAAAAGAAGATAAGAATTGGCACGAATCGAAGCGCAACTTTATCTAAATTAATTGTTTCTACTTTATTTGACTTCAGTTCTTTATTCGGTAGTAGAAAGAAATGCAGATTATGAACCTTGCGAAAGTGACATTTATAATTGCACTCGTGTTTTAAGAGCCCTCGCTGAAGCTCGGGCTCCACTCGGTGAAATTTTATGACACTTTCTACTCGATGCAACAATCTACTTATTTTTTAGCAATGTCAACATTTTCAAAGAAAATAAATAACTCAGTGGAATACTTACTTTAAAGTATAACATGATAATCTTTCTGTTACCAGGACTTCATAAACCGTCGGCTGATGACAGAGTTCGGCAACATGGCGCTGGTGGAAGAGCGCGGCGACGCGGAGGGGGGCGACGTCAGCGTGCGGCTGCCCGGCGTGCAGGGGGGCGATATGGCTGACAGGAGGGTGAAGCCAGAGGTACAGTTAATCCTTTGTTTGTTTATTTATTTCAGGCAACTGGGGCCTATAAAACACAATAATATTTATAAGCATAGAAATAATAACTATAAACGAATACATAACTCGCGACTCGCGACCAAAGGGTTCCGAACCAATTTCATTTTTTTATCATGTTATTTTAACACAACAGACTTCCTATAGGTTTTCCTGTAATCTTTAGGAATAGAACTATTATCTACATTTTTTTCAAAATTTTAGCTTCAGTAGCTTCGTGTCCGCCAATCCATTCTTTTTCGTAAATATGACGACACAATTTGCTGCTGCGGTGCGTCTCGCAGGTTCAATTTCCGCGCGGAATAAATATTTTTATTTATGGCCTAAAAACAAATCCTTAGTTGTTCCGCGTTTGGCTGTTTGTGTATGTGAGTTTGTATATTTTTGAACGCACTCACGATACAGGAGAAAATCCTAGTGAAGGGCATAGTTTTAAAAATATACAGGGTTACTCGAAAAAAAATATCAGCTGTTTAATACATTTTCATTGGCTAAATATTGCATTTTGTATGAAACAGCTGATATTTTTTGGAGCTTTCAGGGTTGGTCTCAAAGTAAAAGTTGTTTATAATCATGAGTACTTTCACTGCTTAAGAGGTTGTTGGTGTTTTACAAATAACCCTGTATATTGTTGAGTTTTAAACTTTTCTCAAGAATTTAATCTATATCCTTTTGATCTGTTTGTAAGGTGCGAGTCCATTGCGTGAGGTTCTCTCCTACCGGAGACAGCTTCGCAGTGGCGGCTACCGAAGGTCTGCTCATATACAGCCAGAATGCCGGCATTGATGGAACATTCAGGTACAGTAGATAACCTACTTACTTTTGCTATGCATGAAAAATTTGGAATGTATGTCACTGCGCAAATTCTTCATGATGATAAAAATACACAATAAGTTTTGTTTCTTTTATAATTTTGTTTTGCAGTAACTCAGTTGAAGTCACATAATAAATTGTACCAGACGCCCAAATCTCATACGATATTATCTGACAATTCACGTTATAAACTATGGTAAGCGCCAGATAAATGTGCAATTCAATTCAATTTGAAACAAATCAATCATTAAAATTAAATTCAAAACAATAAAATCAGTCATGTCCAAAATAAAACCAAAAAAGTAAAAAAATACATTCAATTAATTAATGTCAACAAATAAAATAATCATTAAACACACATACATTGTAACGGCATAAAAGTCGTCGACTCTTGCGTCAGCAAACATGCCCGACGCGCTGCAGAGTCGAGGGAGCCTCACTAGAATCCTAAAGGCGTTATAATATTGTATGCGAAGAGCGTTGTAGGCCCGCTGGATGTAGTTGAACCATAAAGCGCTGGCGTAAAAGTTTTACATACATTTATTGAATTTCTTAATATCAAAACCAGCAATAAATACTTGGAAGCTGTCCTCTATTGTGATCCTATACGTTCTCTAGTAATGAAAAACGGTTCATAATTTATTGTTGCAGTGTCTACGATGATTACGCGCCTACCATAATCAAAATGTAAAGAAGTGGTGTTTTAGGCAGTTTGCGACTGCGAAGTGAATGCGCTCCTTAAAAATATTATAATTACTTTTTTTGCTAAAACTTTTATACATGTTTTAATATCTCCTCATCATAGATTTGCTGTAGTCCTGTAAAAAATACAATGTATATTGTATTTTTAGTTCAACACCATGCACTGCGATCGCCAACCCGCCTGCCAAGCGTGGCGATTATGGCGCCCCCCCCCCCTTTTGGGGGAGGCCTATGTCCAGCAATGGACGTCTTTCGGCTGATATGATGATGATGATGTTGATTTTTAGTTGGCAATAACGATCGAAATTATTCGTCTTGGTTGTTCTACGAGCTACGATTTACTTCTGTGACACATGGGTGTCAAACACATAAAACTTTGTAAGAATTTGAGGTTCCCTAAAATAAATAAAAATAAAATTAAAAGCTTTTGATTTCATGGAAGTTACACAATATCTGCTAAAATACAAATCTAGTCTAATAAAACTAACTCATCCTTTGCATCTCAGGCCATACCGTCTAGAAGCTGGTTCAACGCCATACGCAGTCAAACAGCTGCTATCAGAAGGAGCGTGGGGCTCGGCTCTGGTGGCCGCCATACAACTGAACGAACACAGCGTGGTACAGCAGTGTGTGGAGGCGGTACCGCCCAATGACAGTAAGTAGACCTAAGTTATTTATACAACGTGTAACAGAAATACCTCTTAAGGGGTCATTGTACTCATCATTACGAACAATTTTAACTATGGGACCAAACCCGAAAACGCTAAAAAAAAACAGCTGTTCAGTACATTTTGTCGAGTTATGCGCACAGAAATTTAGGGGGGAGTCGATTTTTTTTCTCGATTTCAATGTTAGTCCCGTAGTAAAAGTTCTTCATAATGATGAGTTCAATGATCCCTTAAGAGGTATTGCGTTTATTCTGTTACAGATTGTATAGTCTGATCCGAACCCACTCCTCCTCCTACCTTTCTCACAGTTTCGTACATGAATTCGCCAGAGATCAACTGAACTTCGTAACAACAAATGGTCACGGGCTATTGCAGGCAGTCAAAAATGGCAATGTCTAGTCTACATTGGCCACTAAATAAATGATTACTCAGCCGAAGTAGAAATAACCTCAACTAAGAACTATAATAGGTTCAAGTGCTCGCCTGATGATTTGCAAGCTCAATTAAGAAACTCTAAAGAAATTTGTGTGTTGGCAGCATCTTTATTGAGACTTTCGTTTTTATTTTCACCAATAAATATTTTATTTTCATATAATAATATTAAGATACCATCAATGTTTTTCTTATCGGAAAACTAGCTTTTGCCCGCGACTTCATACGCGTATATCCCGTTTTTCCCGTTCCCGTAGGAATTTCGGGAAATCCTACCCTACACTCCCCAAGGAAATAACCATGCCAAATTACAGTTTTCTACGACCAGTAGTTTCAGCTGTGTGTTGTTTGTCAGTCGCTCACTCAGTATCGGAAGAATTTCATATAAATTTATTGATTGATATATGTGTACAAAGAAAGTGAGGCTTTAAGGCACTTGTCTCACCGCCGGCGAAGAAGCGAGTAGCTATCGACCATTTGCTCGCTGAGGAAAGGGACAAAAGATATAGATCTCGTTTGAGTAAAAGAGACGCCTATATTCATAGTCGATAGCTGGCTGTTCACACTGCCGGCCAGCGGCTCTTACCTCTAGTTGATCGCAGCGACAAGAGCTACTAAAGATTGTACTCGCTCAGCGACACTCGCTCGGCGATGCTCGCTTGGCGGTCAGACAACCAAGCTGCGGTAATTTCTGCCTATAGTGCGGGTCGGAGTGAGTATTGCGAGTAAAAGCCCTCCGCACAAAAGCACTCGCTGAAAGCCGAGCGTCAAAACTATCGAAACTTTTCACTCGCTAGTTGCTGATCGCCGACTGTTTCGAGTTTGAAGTTTTACTCGCTACTCGCTGATCGCCGGCGGTGAGACAAGTGCCTTACTCCTGTTCTAGGAACACTTGTATCACAGGAATCAGATCAAAAATCTTCTCCCAAACAATTGGTGTAAATATTACTTACTAGCACTTCGCCCGCGACTTCGTTCGCTCTGCAATTTTCTCAAGGATCCTTATTTTGTTTAGTAATAAATATAGCCTATGTTACTCAGGGATAATGTAGCATTCTAATGGTGAAAGAATTATTGAAATCGGTCCAGTAGTTTTTAAGTTTATTCGTTACAAACATACAAATCTTTCCTGTTTATGATATAACTAGTTGACCAGCGCAACTTCGTCTGCTCCGCTCCTATTGGTCTTAGAGATATATAGCCTATAGCCTTCCTCAATAAATGGGCTATCTAACACTGAAAGAATTTTTTAAATCGGACCAGTAGTTCCTGAGATTAGCGCGTTCAAGCAAACAAACAAACTTTTCAGCTTTATATATTAGTATATAGATAGTGTGGCTGCTAAGTCATAAGTACCTACTAACAAAACATAACACCATTGGCCACTTGGTTCGCAATAAACGTTTTGACTTTGACTTTGACTAAAAACGTTCATTTCTCCCCCAGTAAACCTGACAGTAGCCAACCTAGACGATGACTACTCCGACCGCCTGCTGAGCTCCCTAGCTCGCTTGCTGGAGGACAGCCGCCACCTGGAGCACTTGCTGCTGTGGGTGAAGGCCGTGGTGTCCGCGCGGAGGCGGAAGTTCCCCCCCAGCGTGCTGCTCGCTCTCGAGAAAGTGCTCACTGTTAAGTACTCGCAGATCAGTAAGATGTAAGTGGCTTTGGAGTTTTTTTATGTGTTTAGATGTACCAGCACATCAAGCTACCCGAAACTGTCAAAAGACAATGTCCAAATTCGCCCTGTGCAACAAAAGTATCGGACATACACGATAATTCATGTTCTATTTTATTATATTAGTTGCAAGTACTTTTGTAACACGGACTAGCTGCATGCCAAAATGAACATTAAAAAGTATTTTCACGAATAATAACATGAATCGCCGCCATCTTCACCAAACGTCATGTCATATCAAAAAAGATTAGGGATGCCCAATCGATTGTAATCAATCGATTGAATTTTTAAAGAACTGTAGTGTAATTATTTTGAATATAAATCATATTTTGAATTTATTTCGAATAAAGAGCAAACAGAAGATACAATAAAAGCATTCAATTACCATTCCATATATTATTCCCTAAATGTATACTTAATTCAAAAAAACCTTCTGAGTATAGGTACTGTGTGCATGAGGTCATACTCGATTTTAAATAGATATTAAGAATAATGCTGAAGTGATCAAAACCTTCACCATGATCATTATTCAGGGTTTTCTTATGATCGTTTAAGAAAGTGTGTGGTTTACTTCTAACTAAACGATCGCCGCAATCGGGTAAAAATACTTATCGTTACTGAGTACATTAAGTAGGTACTACAAATGTTTTTGTTATGTTATACAAATGTTATTAAGTATTCATATTATAAAAAGTATCGAAGAGTGTTTTTATATGTTAAGTAGGACATTGTCATCCTTGTAACAATATCTTAGGGAATATCGATAAGTTGTATCGTATTTTTACACACACTCCTATTTTTGACGTCACTAAATTGTCACTTGTCTGTCTGTCACCTGTGCTTTCACTGTTTACATTAGCGTCGCTTGCTCTTTGTAATTGTGTTGGTATGTTTTGGTGACTTTCGGGACTACTAATATTACGACTAGGCTATTATAATGGACTCTGATTGCTTTCAAAAACGACCAGACTAACACATACGCTATAGAAAGTGTATTTTGTGTAAATTGCGGCTCTGCTGGTGGTTCCATGTTGTTGGAAGATGATCAGATTCGTCATTGAGTACAACAATGGACTGCACCTCTTTTGGTAATTACATTTTTACTTTGTTTGCACCTATATTATTTTTTGTCGTACCTTTCTGTTTGCGATCTCTCAGACTTTTTTTTTCACTAATAAGATAGTGTGGTGTGATAGTTTCTTTACTAACACAATATGTTTGCAATTTTCGTTTCCAAAAAAAAAAGAAACAATTTATAAAGTATTTTGGTATATTCATTACAATAGAAAAAATCTGATAGGTAAATACTCTATAAAAATACAATTTAACTAAGTATGTTTTTTTTAGGTTCAAGCTCATCTCATATGCACCACTTGTTGGACAAGAGCTCAAGAGATGACTAACACTTCTGTAACAAGTAATGCTGGTAGAAACTGTGCACTCTGCAATAGAATGTTCGCACCTCGGGCATGCACGCTCACATCATCTGATTCATTCATCTGAAGACCGCATATTCTCCATAATGATGCGATTTTTGTGCAAATACAGCAATTCGTTGCACCACAAAAAGTAAGCTTTAACCTCCATTTGTAACTATTTATATTTATAATGGCTCTGTATAGAAGAGAAAATATAAAATAAAACATGTTTATTTTATACTTATAACATGTTTTTATATTACAGGTGACTGCAAATGATTACATATGTGATGTTTGTCATACATTATTTGTTAAGAGTTACCACAACATCACAAGATTTGCAAGAAGTACCAATGGTTGGTCATCAACATGATCAACGTGTGGTATATGGTTGTTCTCTGGCACGAATCCAATGTCACTCCATACAAGCAGAAAGTATCAGCCACATTTTAGGTATTGTGCGAAATTGAGTTCAACCCTGAGAGGTGAGAGACGTTTTTGATTGGTTAACTATTGCAAAAAATTAAGCTATGATGATGATGGTAAACATCAGATACCCATGCAATAACGGTCATTGACCCTCATACATTTATTGACTTTCCAAATAACAAAAACACAAATAATGACATAAAGCTGTCCTGAATCAACTTCTATCGTGATCCTTTAGGTTTTCTAGTAATGAAAAACGGTTCATAATTTTTTGTTTGAGTATCCACGAAGGGATATTAGAGAAACATCTATGTACTTTATTACATGTTTATCTGGTGCCGACCATAGTATGCTTAAACTTGCCTGATGTGTTATTTTGTTTAGCTAATAGATCTTTTCTGGTCAGTTATAGAAATGCAACATTTGTAGTATAAATTGTTTTATTTATTGTGCTATAAATGCAATGTGTAACCAACAATTTTTTTTTTGTTGCAGGTTCAGCCATCAGATTTGAATGAACTACAATTAAATAATTCCGAAACCATATGGATATTACGGGGCAAAATTCACAGCCGCCATATCAGCAATAAAACATATTTTGTTTACATAGCAATTGATTCAGCTCAAATTGGTCGACAAGCAATCATACAATATTGCTATAATTATGACCATTATTTTGTATTAAAGCTATGCGAGACATCAAAATAATGTCGACCCCTGCACAGTTTTTAGACAATATTTTAATTGCCAATTTAGATGAACAATAAACATGAAATTAAAATCTTTGTTTTATTTCTTATTCAAACATAATCAATCAGTAAGTTAAAGTAGGACTGTAGGTTTAACACAACTTACCGGCTACCTAATTGATAAGGCTGGTTTCATAGCCACGCGTTTGAACAGCGCGCAATGTTTTATATCACTACATAGTATAAAACAAAGTCGCTTTCTCTGTCCCTATGTATGCTTAAATCTTAAAAACTACGCAACGGATTTTGATGCGATTTTTTTTTAATAGATAGAGTGATTGAAGACGTAGGTTTATGTATGTATAATAACATCCATTAAATAGTGAAGAAATACTGTTATTTTTGAGGTTTTTAATGTGATGTAAATAATTACATTTTATGACGCAGACGAAGTTGCGCGGGTCAGCTAGTATAGATTAATATACACAAACATTTGATCTCACTCCAAAACCAATGCTAAGAATACAGGTATCCACTATCTACCTATGTTAATTAGATTCTATGAATTTAAACGTTGCACTTACCTATTTACTTACACCTAGGCTTTAGAAAAAAAAAACTGCAAAGGTACCTAATTATTTAGGTAGGTACTGAAAATAGCTAAATGTATTATGATTTTGTTAATCAGTTTCTGAGAGATCACTCGGACCTATGAAAAACTATATCTAATATTCGTTGTCATGGTTAGATTATAACCTCAAAATCTGATACTTTTTTGGACATACATCTTTTCTGCAGCTAGTCCGCTATGAAAATAAGATCTTATAGGAGTTTACTAATGATCAACAACACAATACATAATTTTCCGATGCTCCTGGCTCCAGGGCGAACAATGTATGGGGCAGAGCAATCTCCTTTCCCAATCAACCTTGGACCTAATCGATTTAGCGATAAAGTTGAAAATTATTAAATAAACTAGTGGACGTCACGCGGTTTCACCCGCGTAATTCCCGTTCCCGTGGGAGTACGGGGATAAAATATAGCCTATGTTACTCCCTGATAATGTAGCTATCCAATGCTGAAAGAATTTTTCAAATCGGTGCAATAGTTTCGGAGCCTATTCATTTCAAACAAACAAATCTGTCCTCTTTATAATATTACTAGCTGACCCACGCAACGTCGTCTGCGTCACCATTTTCATTACTACTCCGCTCCTATTGGTCTTAGCGTGATGATATATAGCCTTCCTCGATAAATGGGCTATCCAACACTGAAAGAATTTTTCAAATCGGACCAGTAGTTCCTGAGATTAGCGCGTTCAAGCAAACAAACTCTTCAGCTTTATATATTAGTATAGATATAGATTTGACAGATTGTTGTAACTTGATGTGCTGGCGTCTGTACTGTCTTTTAGCATGCTTAATCTGCAGGGTATGGCGATCAGCAAGTATATGAAGAATTTAAGGGAGCTTCGAGGAAATGATTCGTTAATGGCGTTTGTTTGATCCCTTGCTTCATTGTTATTACATAACCTTTAAGGATGATACACGCTAGACCATGCCGGGTCCGAGCCGAGCGTCGGCCGTAGTGATAAAGTGTGATTTGATAATATTTGCGAGGGTGTGTCCATACAAAATATATGTAAAATTATTTGACCGTGCTACGGCCGACGTTCGGCTCGGACTCGGCACAGTCTAGCGTGAGTCGTCCTTAAGTTATAAAATTAATATGTAAAAGGTGTTTTTGTTTTAATAATACGAACGAAATACCTAAATTAGCGCGCGTTCCGTCCATTCTAGCTAGAGCTGCCTCGCTTCCCCCCTATCCAGTTTAGTCCTACTTCGGCCGTTGAACTCTGTGTCTTGCCCTTACGTACGGTTTTCGCTTGGCTTTATGCACACAGACACGGACCGCAAGAGTACCTAAAGCCAGAAGCTCGGTGCGCTCTTAAAGGTTTCAGAAACATCACAAGGCCAATAGGGAATATGCATGCGATTTTTTTATACGCAAAATGAAATACTTATTAGCTCTAATAAACAATTTGAAATTATTTTTTAAATACCTTCGTCAGTTATGAAGTTATAAAGCTTCAAAGTTTACAATTAGAAAGAGAAGTCCGATATGAATTGTGACGTCAAAGTTCTTGGCGCCTATACAGCTGCCATAGAAAACAGTGTTTTCGCGAGAGGGACAGATACATTTGTTTAAAATAATTATATCTCGTTTGTTTTTCGAGCAATTTTGATTCTATTTTCACTGTTAGTATTATATTTGTGTATATTTTAGATAAACCGTTTAGGTAATAAATATTTTTTTCGTGCAGTGCTTGAAAAACCCACAAATTAAATTCGTAATATCATCTACCCAAGAGACAGATAACAAGCTTCATACGTTATGAACTATGTGGAGTCATAATACATAGGAATACGAAATGTGCAAATTATTCAGTGAATTCGCGATAACACGGCGATTATATTCAAGTTGCAATATCATGTCAAGAGACAATCAATGTCAAAAACCTGTCAAAATGTATAGAAATTAGACGTGTATTTGATTGTTTGCGATGCAAATGCTCATTAAAAATACGAGAATTGCCCCTTGACTTACTTGACTTAAGATCCTATGTCCCCTAGCTGGGGCAGAGGGCGTCCACAATACACTCCCATCGCGAACGGTCTTGAGCTTTACGCTTCACCTCGCTCCACGTCATTCCGATGCTCGTCGCTTCTGCCAACACGGCGCGTCGCCAGGTTTGACGGGGACGGCCACGTTTCCTTTTCTCTTGAGGATTCCAGTCCATAGCCTGTTTGGGAATGTGATCGGGATCCCTCCGGAGCGTGTCACCAATCCACCTCCACTTACGGCGCTTGATCGGGCGATCGATCGGGCTCTCGTGGCATTTCTCTAACAGCTCTACGTTAGAGATGGTCTCAGGCCAGTAAATTCCGAGTATGCGACGAAGACATCGGTTGAAATCGGTAGAATTGCCCCTTAGAGCAACCCATTTATTCGTTGCTGTATGCCTCAACATGACATATAAAAGACCTAAGGGGTTTGTAAGCGGTGTGTCCGATGGAATTTATCCACGTCAGAAATGACGAGCTCCATAAAAAAAGTATCTCTACTTATGACTATTTCAATAATATGGATTAATAATAAATTACTCCAAGAATTCGCTTGGGCTGGGCGGCATTCGGGAGGCTGCTTGATATCTTCGAATCGTCGATCCCACAATCCCTTAAGACCAGCGTCTATAACCAGTGCGTCCCCCCCTATGACTTACGGAGCCGAAACGTGGACACTCACCTGGTCTACAAATTCAAGGTTGCTCAGCGTGCATTAGAGAGAGCAATGCTCGGGGTTTCTCTGGTGGAAAGAATTCGCAACGAAGTCATTCGCCAGAGAATTAAAGCCACCGGCATTGCGCGTAGAATCAGCATGCTGAAGTGGAAGTAGGCCGGCCATGTCTGCGAACGGACAGACGGTCGATGGAGCAGACATGTGTTAGAGTGGAGACCGCGTATGGGCAAACGTAGTGTGGGACGCCCTGCGTTTAAAGAAGGTGACTGGCAGCGGATGGATGCGGACTGCACAAGACCGGGATAGTTGGCGCTCTTTGGGGGAGGCTTACGTTCACCAGTGGACGCCGATTGGCTGAGATGATGATGATGATTACTCCACCATCGTTACAAAAATAACTTTTTTATGCAAAATAACATGTGTTTAGTCTATAGTTCTCTACACAGCCGTTTTAGGATGTGTATACTCAGTGAAGAAATCATAAATGAATTTATGATGGAATGTTAAAAAAAATCAAGACAATAATTTAATATCATCGATAACTCAAAAAAGCTTTCAGGCGAAGTGCGAGCGTAATTTATGTTATCTTCGTGAGAAATATTACCTCTCGGAATCGAGTTAAAAATGGCGTCATATACGCCAGACACGGCAGATGGTATTGCGTAACCATTTACACTTCTCATGTCTGTGATAATTTAATAGACCAAATGATGAGATCAGACAATGTTAAATATTTAATGTGAACCACTTCAAAATCCTTACTTCCTTACTAATATTATAAATGCGAAAGTAACTGTCTGTCTGTCTGTCGCGCTTTCATGCCAAAACTACTGAACCGACTTAAATGAAATTTGGTACACAGATAGTCTAGAGCCTGAGAGAGGACATAGGATACTTTTTATCCCAGGAGTATGTTCCCTACGGACCACGCGGGCGAAGCTACTGGCAGAAGCTAGTTACTAATAAAAACAATAAGGACTTTTCCCCCTATCATCCATACATATAATAAAATTGTAGACTAACCGTGTCTGTACATTGAATATTTTTGCATGAAAATTACACAAAAAACTCAGGAAAAAGGTATAAAACACAAAAATGCAATTTTTGAAATTTTTGTCTGTTTGTCTGTGCGTTTGTGGGAGCATCACGCATAAACCACAGATTGGATTGCAAATCTAAGTACTTAAGAATATTAAGTGATAGCCCGAGTAACATTTAGCGTTTATTTCATCAAAATCGACCCACGAAATCAAAAGATATTGATTTTTTAAGTTTAGGAAAAAACTTCCTAATGTATTCTTATGAGTCAGAGCGCCATCTATTGAGAAAAAATAAAATGCTCGAAAGCATTCAAAATTGTTGAGTTATTTGTGAAACTTTTAATACGTGGCAAAATAAAAGTGATCATTTTTATACTTTTTCGTTATTTATAGTTACAATCGATCCTGGAAATCAAAATATATTGAATTTTTAGTTTAGTAAGAAACTTCCTAATGTATTCTGATCAGTCAGCGCGCCATCTATTGAGGAACCAAAAAATGCATGAAAGCATGAATGTTACACCAAAACACATTGATTGATTTATTTGTGAAACTTTTAATACCTTATCGTTATTTATCGTTACATACGGGCTTCTTATTTAACGTCTTCCGCTGCCAAATATTTTGTCAGTTAACATGGTCGATAGATGGCGTTGCACTGATGACGCGTTTTTCTGAACTGCGGTGTTAAGATTTTCCGCTGGAGAATGACCTCACATGATTTTTAAACACAGTTGTGTTCGTAGGAATTTCGGTTTGGTCTCTGAAAGGTCTTAAACTGTTAGGGACCAAAATTGCTTAAATCTCCGAGTTGTGCTGGTTTCGTTTAAAGTGCATTTATCGTAGTTTTGCGAAGTACTGGACGGTTCGACTTGCGGATCAGGCCTGTAGGGTTCCGTACCAAAGGTGCTGTGCTGACGGAACCCTACTGCTAAGCCTCCGCGATTGATTCGGTTTAGAGCGAAGCAACGAACGGTTCGATTTGCGAAACAAGGCTAATAATAATAAGGTACCGTACCAAAGGTGGTCACGGTGACGGGAACGATCGATTTTGGGGGGCTACTCTCTAAGTCCGAAGTCCGTAGTTGCGGGCTTAGTTGCGTGCGGGCGTATTCTATTCCGTATCACACTACAGACTTACGATTAGTCGCGAACCCGAACTAAGAATGAATGACAACACGATTTCACAGTAACTGTCAATTCGTGTTATCATTAGTTCTCAGTGGTTAGGTAATACGGAGTAGAAAATGCCCGCCCGCAACTAAGCCCGAAACTACGGATTTCGTTAGAGAGTAGCCCCCCAGGCCCGGGTCGACGGCGCGCTGTGTTCCACGCGCGCCTCAAAGAGCTGTCAGCATTAAAGCCGGGGCCCGCTAGGGCCAATGCCTGCCGGGGTTGCGGGATTTATTCGAAAGAGTCACCGCGGCCCTGGAACGCAAAGGGCATTAGGAGGAACATGGATGGGTTTTAGTCAGTAAGAGTCTGACACTCCCTTCTGCTTCACCCAGAGCGGGAGGAGTCATTTGATGATTCCCAATCCTTAAAAAAAAAAAAAAACCCTGTTGACGGGAGCGAAGCCGCGCGGGTCAGCTAGTTATCTACTATAATACATGAAGTGAGCATCCAAAACAGCTGTAGGTAGGTATCATAATAATGATTGACCTACAGCTGTTTTCATTATTATAATAATAATAATAATCCTTACTATCCTTACTAATATTATAAATTCGAAAGTAACTCTGTCTGTCTGTCTATCTGTCTATCTGTCTGTCTGTCGCGGTTTCACGTCAAAACTACTGAACCGATTTAAATGAAATTTGGTACAGAGATAGTCTAGAGCGTCACATTTTTCATGAATGCTCCGCTCCTATTGGTCTTAGTGTGATGATATATAGCCTATAGCCTTCCTCGATAAATGGGCTATCTAACACTGAAATAATTTTTCAAATCGGACTAGCAGTTCCTGAGATTAGAGCGTTCAAGCAAACAAACCCAACTCTTCAGCTTTATATATTAGTAATGAATTATAGATCTTAACAATCATCACCACTGACACAATCTTCAAACACACTTACAGTAGTACCCAACTTATATGGCTTACCGATGTACCTGCGCAGAAGATGAATTTTCAAAGCGCGGGAATGCTATTGACCAATCGGCGTGCTTCACGCAACGCGTTTTTTTTTCCTGTACCGCTATTGGTCGGCAGCTGCCACCATGTTAGCGCGCGGCACGTGACTTGCGAGTGAGACAGAACTAACAGCTGCAGTGTATTTTACTACTTTATTGTACTTTATCGAACTTTATTGTAGTGATCTAAGACTAATTGTAAGTTGGCTTTCTTTCGTTAATCTTCGGGGCCATACTTTCTTTTCTGTGCGAACGAAGATTCACGACGCGCCTTATCAGTTGGGTAGGTACCACTGTACACACCACACTCTTCAAATTCACTTCACACCACATGGCTACTTTTTTCAGCCACCACATCCTTAGATATTCTCACACTTTCACTACCGGATCATCTAAATAGTAGTGGCACTCGGTAAATATTGTGCAACGAATGGCTGAACACTACCCCCTGAGATACAGGTTACCACCTAGTTCAGGAGATTGGGGGGGGGGGGAACTTCTTGGCAACTATCACAGCCACCAAATTATACAACCTATATCTCCCATACATTTCTGTGCGCATAACTCGACAAAATGTACTGAACAGCTGATTTTCTTTTCGCGATTTCGGGATTGATCCCATAGTAAAAGTTGTTCATAATTATGAGTACAATGACCCCTTAAGATGTATTGCGTTTATTCTGTTATACGTTGTATTGTATATTCATCTAAACTAATATTATAAAGAGGAAAGATTTGTTTGTATGTTTGTTTGAATTGAATAGGCTCCGAAACTACTGGACCGATTTGAAAAATTCTTTTAGCATTGGATAGCTACACTATCAGGGAGTAACATAGGCTATATATTATCCCCGTACTTCCACGGGAACGGGAACTACGCGGGTGAAACCGCGTGACGTCCACTAGTATCAAATAATTTTAGGTATTAAGTATTTCAAAATTAGTTACTTAAAATTGTAATATTATTCTTTAGTGGTGAGAAATAAATAAATCTTTATATTTTTATATCAACGCATTGTAGCTAAAGTGGTATCACCGTTACGGATGATCCGTCAATTAGTTTTTACAACAGATTTAACAATGACTAAACTATTCATACGCAAATTGGCGGATATGACATTGAACTGTTACAAGCCAGAAGCCACATACAATGGAAAATGCACTGTACATACCGTTCACAGATTTTTTTACCTGGGACTCAAGTAGCAACCCATTAAGAACCTTATTACAAAAAGAATAAGGATGTCTATGATTTTGGCAGTGATACAAAATCAGAGGTAAAATTACTGTGAGCAGTTTTTAACTTTGTAGTTTAACCTCGACCTTTCAAGGGCACTGTGCGAATTTATATTAGGCTCAAAGTTAAGATAGAAAGACTAGCTATTACCCGCGAGTTTGTACGTGCATATCCCGTTTTTTCCCGTTCCCGTAGGAATTTCGGAAAATCCTCTCTTAGTGCTCCCCTACACTCCCCAAGGAACGTTTTTTTTTAAGGATTGGAAGTCATCAAATGGCTCCTCCCGCTCTGGACGACGCTCTGGTGGTGAGGGGCGGGCGTTTTGGGGGACTGTCTTTTGTAAAACTTGACGTTCAAAAAGTGCTGGCTCTCAGCCTAATTTGAATAAACGACTTTTGATTTTTGATTTTGGACGGAGCAGAAGGGAGTGTCAGAACTGTCAAACTCTTATTGACTAAAACCCATCCGTGTTCCTCCTAATGCCCTTTGCGTTCCAGGGCCGCGGTGACTTTCGAACAAATTCCGCAACCCTGGTAGGTCCTCAAGGAACCTACATGCCAATTTTCAGATTTCTACGACCAATAATTTCGTTTGTACGTTGCCTGTCAGTCACTCAATTATTCAGTCAGTTACTCTATTACTATCTATCTACTCAGTAAGTCACTCAATGACTCAGTCAGTCACCATTAATGGAAGGATTTTATATAATACTAGCTGACTCGGCAAACGTTGTTTTACCATATAAAAAAAACATACCTACCGAATATACACACAAAATTTCATGAAAATCGGTCGAGCCGTTTCAGAGGAGTAAGGTAACAAACACCGTGACACGAGATTTTTATATATTAGACTAGCTGACTCGGCAAACGTTGTTTTGCCATACAAAAAAAACCCTACCACCTATTCTCATACCTACCGAATGTACACACATAATTTCATGAAAATCGGTCGAGCCGTTTCAGAGGAGTAAGGTAACAAACACCGTGACACGAGATTTTTATATATTAGACTAGCTGGCTCGGCAAACGTTGTTTTGCCATACAAAAAAAACCCTACCACCTATTCTCATACCTACCGAATATACACAAAAAATTTCATGAAAATCGGTCGAGCCGTTTCGGAGGAGTTCGGTAACAAACACCGTGACACGAGATTCTTATATATTAGGCTAGCTTCTGCCAGTGGCTTCGCCCGCGTGGTCCCTAGGGAACATACTCCCGGGATAAAAAGTAGCCTATGTCCTTTCTCAGGCTCTAGACTATCTGTGTACCAAATTTCATTTAAATCGGTTTAGTAGTTTTGGCGTGAAAGCGCGACAGACAGACAGAGTTACTTTCGCATTTATAATATTAGTAAGGATTAGTGGACGTCACGCGGTTTCACCCGCGTAGTTCCCGTTCCCGTAGGAGTACGGGGATAAAATATAGCCTATGTTACTCCCTGATAATGTAGCTATCCATTGCTGAAAGAATTTTTCAAATCGGTCCAGTAGTTTCGGAGCCTATTCATTTCAAACAAACAAACAAATCTTTCCTCTTTATAATATTAGTGTAGATAAGGATCAGACTAAGACCCAGCACTTTTTGAACGTCATTAAGAAAGTCCTCCAAACTCGTCTTTTGACTGAAGAAGAAGAAGAAGAAGTGGTCCAACAACACAACTGTCTGTTAAGTTGGGAGAATTTGCAATTTATGCGATAGTCGGCTAAGACCAACTTAATCCGTTTGACATTCAATAAGTGATACACAAACTTGTAAATTACTAAGTGACACCCAACCTTGGTCTTATTAGGGTTTCAGTTAGCGTTGCCAGGCGTCTGGATAAAGCCGGACACAGTCAGGCTTTTTGGCTGTGTCCGGCCTGTCCGGCTTTGGTTAGGCGTTTTTTGTATTTGAGTTTTATTTTTTTACTAGCTTCTGCCAGCGGCTACGCCCGCGTAGTCCCCAGGGAACATACTCCCGAGATAAAAAGTAGCCTATGTCCTTTCTCAGGCTCTAGACTATCTGTGTACCAAATTTCATTTAAATCGGTTCAGTAGTTTTGGCGTGAAAGCGCGACATACAGACAGACAGACAGACCGACAGACAGACAGACAGAGTTACTTTCGCATTTATAATATTAGTAAGGAAGTAAGGATTGTCATGTGTGGATTTCCGTTCTGCCTACTTCATCTTGTATCGCTAGCTACGTACTCATCATCATTTCAGCCAATATTCGTCCACTGCTGAACGTAAGCCTCCCCCAAAGAGCGCCAACCATCCCGGTCCTGAGCAGTCTGCATCCATCCGCTGCCAGCCACCTTCTTTAAATCATCGATCCATCGTGCCGCAGGACGTCACACACTACGTTTGCCCATACGCGGTCTCCACTCTAACACATGTCTGCTCCATCGACCGTCTGTCCGTCTGCAGACATGGCCGGCCCACTTCCACTTCAGCATGCTGATTCAACGCGCAATGTCGGTGACTTTAATTCTCTGGCGAATGACTTTGTTGCGAATTCTATCCACCAGAGAAACCCCGAGCATTGCTCTCTCCATTGCACGCTGAGTAACTTTGAATTTGTGGAGCAGGCATATGGTGAGTGTCCACGTTTCGGCTCCGTAAGTCGTTACGGGTAGGACGTACTGGTTATAGACCCTGGTCTTAAGGGATTGTGGGATCGAGCTACGTACTACTACTATTGCAATTAAAGAAGTTAATATTGAATGATTTTGTAATAAAGAAGACTGATTCGTTCAATTTTATTGTTGTTTCATTAGAATTTAAGGTAAATGATAAAAAAGCCTTGTAATACTTTAAAAAAAATCTCGTGTAAATAATTAAGGGTGGACTGGACACTCTTCATTTTTACCAAAATGGCCTTTTTACTCAAATATCCAGTTAATTTTTACCCAAATGGCCTGTTCACTCAAATATCCGGCTAAACTCGTTGGTCTGTCTGACTTTTCTGTTTGAATACCTGGCATCCCTAGTTTCAGTAACTTTGAAACTTAAACATACAACGAACTAAGCCTTCCAGTATTTAGATAGTCCCAAAACTCCGTCACACTAATTACCTGTAGTTTGGTCACATGTGACGTCGATAAATCACGCGCGGAGCAAGTCGTGACGGTTTTAAGGTCAAGGTAACGTTAGCACGCGGTTTTGAAGGTTTATACAACGTGTAACAGAATCCACGCAAACTCTCTTAAGGGGTCATTGTAGTCATCATTATGAACAACTTTTATTATGGGACCAACACTGAAATCGGGAAAAAAAAACTGGCCAAGTGCGAGTCGGACTCGCGTGCATAGGATTTAGGCTTAGTAGTTTTGGAGATTATTTTTCGTCTAATTTCTTGCATAACTTCGAAACCTTTAATTTTTAAATTATGAAAAAAATATAATTAAAACCCTCACAGTAAGCCCTTTCATTTGATATGTCACACGATATTGTTCAAAAAACTTTTTGTTTTAATTTTCTTGTTTGCCCCCAAAAGTGACCCCCATACTAAAAAAACAATAATTTACGTAACTCGTCCGTGTTTGGGTCACAAAAGTCCTATGTGTACCAAATTTCAACAGAATCGGTCCAGTGGATCCGGAGAAAACTGACTGTGACAGACGGATAGATAGACACCCGAATGATCCTATAAGGGTTCCGTTTTTTGTTCGGAACCCTAAAAATCGACTGCTCCGTACATTTCTGTGCGCATAACATAACTCGACAAAATGTACTGCACAGCTCATTTTTTTATTTCGAGTTTTCGTAGTTAGTATGGGTTAGTAGGGCCTATGAAATAAAATATATTTACAGAAAATAATAACTATAAATTAATTAATACATATTATAATCAATCTTCTACACTAATATTATAAAGAGGAAAGATTTGTTTGTTTGTTTGAAATGAATAGGCTCCGAAACTACTGGACCGATTTGAAAAATTCTTTCAGCAATGGATAGCTACATTATCAGGGAGTAACATAGGCTATATTTTATCCCCGTGCTCCCACGGGAACGGGAACTACGCGGGTGAAACCGCGTGATGTCCACTAGTAACAAATAAAATTCTTCCGTTACTGAAGACATACAACGCACGGCCGAAACTACTCGCCAAGGGAAGCTGATATTTGGCATGTAGATTCCTTGGGGATTGTAGGGTAGCACTAAGATAGGATTTCCCGAAATTCCTACGGGAACGAGAAAAAACGGGATATGCGCGTACCAAGACGCGGGCAAAAGCTAGTTGAAACTATAAACTACTGCACATGAATTGAGGGCGTCGTGTTTGGCTGATTGCTGTCGCGCAGCTGGCCGCGGAAACGTCGATACACGACACCCTTCGGCCAATACTCTGCTTTGAGGAACATCTCGAGCTGATGAGTTGGAACTCGCAACACAAACGACTTGAAGTTTGTGTTGTGGCGCGACTCCAATTTCTCGACTCTCTAAGTCCAGTCGAACTTCACTCTCATGTATCGTCGCATGTGATGCCAATCCCAACTTAAGGCTTGTATACATGCCAATGACCTTGTGCATATAAACGGAGCTAACTACTCCTCTACGCGCCACTCCGCTACCCGCATTTTTAATTTATTATAAAAAAAACTGCCAAGTGCGAGTCGGACTCGCGTTCAAAGGGTTCCGAACGAATTTAATTGTTTTAACATGTTATTTTAACACTTCACTAACGACTTCTAATTTTTAGGTAAAGATCTATTATCTCCATTTTTTTCAAAATTTTAGGCTTAGTAGTTTCGGAGATAAGTGGGGAATGGTCATTTTTCGTCTAATTTCTTGAATAACTTCTAAATCATTTATTTTGAAATTATGAAAAAAATATAATTAACCCTTTCATTTGATATGTCACACGATAGATATTGTTCAAAAAACTTTTTTTTAATTTTCTAATTTAACCTCCAAAAGTGACCCCCATACTAACAATTTAATAATTTACGTAACGCGTCCGTGTTTAGGTCATAGAAGTCCATATGTGTACCAAATTTCAACAGAATCGGTCTAGTGGATCCGGAGAAAACTGGCTGTGACGGCGGACAGACAGACACCCGAGTGATCCTATAAGGGTTCCGTTTTTTTTTGGAACCCTAAAAAATAACACATATTTTTAAAAAGTAACAAAAACAAATGCCGACGAAAAGTTGCTTCATCTGCACGCTGTTTTTAAGCATTTCTCAAGAGAGCAGCCTTAATTGAAATAAGGGCAAGAGAATTTTGAATTGGGTTACGTTAAATTCGTAAAACGAAGAAATATCTATCACAAGATAAGAAGCAAACGATTGGATTGCTCGGGTACTAAAAGGATACCCAGCAAACCGATATATTAATAATTCAGAATTCCATTTTATATGTACAAAATGCTCGGTTTACGTATATCGTAAATCAAATTGATATATTGCCTAGATTCTAGATTTTTTGTGACCTAGTTTCCAGGTATTTGCGTATCAACTGTAGGATTATGGTGAATGGATATTTCTTGGAGCGGATTTTAGCAGAGTCTGAGTAATGTCGTTTGTGAGTTTAGAACGTTATACCGGTATGCCTATCTTAAGCGTTCCTCCCCACATATTCTAGCTATCTTTGGCACATTCTCTCTCTCATTCAGTAAAATAAAATAAAATTGAAAAAACCTTTTATTTCTTCACTACAAAATTTCAATTTCAAAGTGCATGCAATTTTAAATTTATTTGAAAAATTTTAGTGCATTTAAAAACGATAAAAATAATGTGATTCAACCTTATTTACTTAATTCTATTCTCATTTTAAGAAATAATATGATAAAAAATATAAAATAAGATTCATGACACAATCATAATAAATAGTTAAACAATTAATAGATTTTCGAATTAAAATCTTATTAAATTAAATTAATTAGATATGGTTAATTAATCAGGGTTTGTATTTGTTAGCAAGAACCCTCTCAATGAAAGGTAAAGGCCTCCTCCAGAGATGACCAGTAGTCTCGCGGCCATTGTATACCTGCTACTTTTATGATATCGTCTGCCCAGAGTGCATTTGGTCTTCCTCTTTTTCTTTGTCCTCGTGGACCTGCCCATGAAGTTGTCTTTGTATTCCAGCGATTGTCGCTAAGCCTTGCGACGTGTCTGTCAGTAATGAGTCCAAATCGTGACACCAGCGTTTTTTAGGCCCATCTCGGAAGGTTCTAAAAAAACAAACACGAAATGTCAATGCGCAGGATTTCGCTAAATCATTATAGGTCATCGCTAACCTTCACGCGCTGTGTGATCATGTCCGTTGACTCTCCTCTGCACATTATAAAAATCAGCTGATGCCGTCTCGCGTGAGCTAACGAAACCGATATTCAACTGATTTGTACGAAACATTAGACGTTTGTAAATGTGGTTTTTGTGTAGGCATCACTACTCTGCCGTCTTGTGGAAGGAGGTATCTAAACAAAACGAAGTAACCGATTTCCGACATTAGAAAATAACTCGGAGGTCGGAAATCGGTTACCTACTTCGTTTTGTCTCGATAGGTTTTTTTTAGGATGCCGTATCTCAAAAGGAAAAAACGAAACCCTTATAGGATCACTTTGTTGTCCGTCTGCCTGTCTGTCAAGACCCTTTATCTCGGGAACGCGTGTAGGTATCGATTTGAAATTAAAACCATATACTCAGGACTACGGTCTCTTGAAGCTGTGAAAAAAACAATGTTCTAAAATCCGTAAAAAAAAGATACGGCCGTTTGTGCCGCAAAAAAACGTATATTTTGACACTCTCAAGGGAATCAAAATGTATAGGGTATTTTCCGTTGACCTAGAACTATGAAATTTGGCGAGTAACATCGTCTTACACTGCAAGTATAGGGAAAAGTCTGAAAACTATACATTTGTAATTAAATGCATTTGTATTAGCTACAATCTGGGAGTCTTTAAGTCAAAAGTGAATAGGTTACTTCTAGGCAAGCGTGCTCCATCTTCGACCACATTATCGCTTACCATCAGGTGAGATGTGGTCAAACGCGTGCCTATCTATAATAAAAAAAAACATAAAAAATATAGTCTTTATTTAAAGTACCTACAACTTTGTACGGAACCCTCGGTGGGCTAGTCCGACTCGCACTTGGCCGGTACTTAACATTAAGTTTAAATCATAACCAATATTATAATTGCGAAAGAAATTTTGTTTGTTTGTCACGCTTTTTTTTTTTTTTGAACGCATTTTAACCAATTTTGATGAAGTTTGGTACAGAAATAGATGGGATCCTGGACACGTTAATAGGATATTTTTGCGAACATTTATAGTAACGGGAGCGAAGCCGCGTGTAAAGCTAGTTAATGAAAAATGGATATAAGTAAGAAGAAGATAGATATTTTAACACTAGTTTTCGGATCTTTTATTTTTCTGATAAGTTACTTCTAGGCAAGCGTGCTCCATCTTCGACCGCGTTTTCGCTTACCATCAGGTGACATAGTGGTCAAACGTGTGCCTATCTATAGTAAAAAAAACGGCCAAGTGCGAGTCGGACTCGCCCATGAAGGGTTCCGTAGCAGCAAGTAACATAATATACAGTTCTTGTAGTTCGTTGTAACTTTATAATTATTATTTACTTAGGCACCTATTACAGATTTATTATTAGAAAATAATGGTTCACGGTTTATGCATAAGGATTATGTTTTTTTTTTTTTATTTTATTTGTGATGGGTTTGCTCTTGACTCTAGTCTAGGTCAGAGATGACAGAGACAAAGTCTACGATGGAGCGAGCTTACCCAGAAGGAGCCTGTTCACTCTAACTTTGAAGAGATTAGGATTGTATGCGTTTGGAAACACAGACGCAGGCAGAGAGTATGTTTATAAAATTAAATGTTTTTTTTTTTATATTTGAGTTGATTACATTACGGTTTACGATTTATGACGTATTAAACAAAAACTACTTACTAGATCTCGTTGAAACCAATTTTCGGTGGTAGTTTGCATGGTAATGTACATCATATATTTTTTTAGTTTTATTATTATCTTATTTTAGAAGTTAGAGGGGGGGGGGACACATTTTACCACTTTGGAAGTGTCTCTCGCGCAAACTATTCAGTTTAGAAAAAAATGATATTAAAAACCTCAATATAATTTTTACCCGACTACGGCAAAGCCAAAAGGAAGGGTAATGATTTTAGCAGTCTATGTATGTATGTATGTATGTATGTATATAACTATGTTCCACTCTTACGCCTAAACCACTGAGCCGATTTTTATGATTGAGGTATCAATAAATTCTTAAAAACGTTCCGGGTGACATAGGCTATATAAATTATTCCTAAATGTATTGTGATGGAGTTGACACGTACATTTCTGTTCACGAAAAAAAATAATTTCAGATATTTGTGACATGTTTGGTATCAAACGAAAGGTCTTGATGAGCACATTACAAATATGTATGTATATCATATTGTTTAAGTAAATGTGTATGTTTAAATTGCTAACAAACAAGTAAAAGTGAGCCTGCACTTCGTGGGACGTAGCTGTACAATTTAGTGAAAAACATGATCAAAGTGATACCAACGTGAAGTTAGTCAAATCGTTGAAATCTTTACGATTTGTTATGCCACTCGTTAGAAGAAAAATACATAAAGCGAAATATTTATTTTTCGGATTTTTTCGAAGCTCGATAGATGGTGTTAGCGTCGAAATAAATCACGCCATGCTTTCGTCTCTGATGTCGCTTCGTCCCTGTAATGGGACGTGGTGAGCGGTCACGACCCTGCCCTTGGCAACCCCTCGACCCGTAAAACGGGCCTCTCACTGTTTTCCATAGCTAAAAATGCTTAAATTAGTCGAGTGAGCGCCTGCCCAAAAAGTGATAGCAACTCATACGCAATATGTATAAATGCTAATTGTATACTACAGGCGCGCTGCGGCGCCGTTATCTCATTGTCGCATTTTCACGACACCAAGTCGGCAGTCAATAGGTTTCGTTTGTTTTTTACCCGACTACGGCAAATCCAAAAGGAAGGGTTATGATTTTAGCTGTCTATGTATGTATGTATATATGCATGTTCCACTCTAGCGCCTACCTAATCCACTGAACTGATTGTGATGAATAAGGTATCAATAGATTTGTAAGAACTTTGCGGGTGACATAGGCTAGGTATACATTTTCACTTTATTTAAAATGCGAGAAAATACACGTAAATTTCTGACTCTAAAAAAAAAAATTAATTGAGATAATCATAACATGTTTGGTATCAAAGGAAAGGTCTTAACGAGCACTTTATAAATATGTACAAATATTGTATTGTCTAAGTAAATAAATATGTATAAATTGTTAACAAACAAGCGACAGTGAGTATTACTGAAAAAGTAATCTATGTAGAATCTGTAGAAGAGTTGTTGTTGTACATTAAAATAAAATAAAGCAGCCAGGAATAGGTACTTATAGAAACCATTTCCAGTATTTAATTTTTTGACCGTTTGTCTGTTTAGTTGTTCAAAATACGTGGAAATTATAAAACGATTGCAGATAACTTTTATCAATTGTAATTTTATAACTCAAAGTACAAAATTAAGATTTTGTTTCATCCGAATC
Organism: Lacanobia wlatinum; assembly: GCA_947578705.1. Lineage (NCBI taxonomy): Eukaryota > Metazoa > Arthropoda > Insecta > Lepidoptera > Noctuidae > Lacanobia > Lacanobia wlatinum. The sequence goes on from OX388032.1 coordinate 5,780,392, forward strand.
GGTTGGCTCTATCAAAATATATGTGAATTTAACATTAATTTTCATTACGTATAGCAAATACATACACGTAACGCCATCTATTGAACAAAAATCGTACTACCAGTTCATGGAAATAACACCAGGCCTTAAAACTGGAAAGTCGCAGGGAACAGCCGATAGATATGTTTATATAATATCTATTCAGCCTTTTCCCAGCGTTCCGCAGCTGAATACCAGTAATTTACGTGATGCGGCAGATTTCCACAACCCAGAAACAGGGTAACGCGGTACTTCTTGGCAGACCTAGTGTCAGATATTCTGGCTTCTGACCATCCGTAACGTCTGCCAAAAATCTACTAATAACAAGCGGGACCAACGGCTTAACTTGCTTTCCGAGGCACGGAGGAGTCTTAGCATGCGTTGTTTAACCGAGAAGATCGAATCGCTTTCGTCATTTAGCCCCAAGATTCTCAGAGACCATTATTGATAATTAGCTGTAATAAATGGGATGAAAAGTCTGACAACTTATGTTACTTATGATTTTGTATCTTTAAAATAATAATAATAAGTATGTATGTTTATAATTCTGATTGGTATCTATCCCCAACTCTATGTTAAAGCGCGAATTTTGCGAACAGTCTCCTAAGATTACTGACTAACATTAAGTAGCATTGTAAGCAAATCCAGACTTTATGACCAGTAGCAACATTAAAACGTTTTAACTTGTCTACACTATCTACACTAATATTATAAAGAGGAAAGATTTGTTTGTTTGTTTGTTTGAAATGAATAATAGGCTCCGAAACTTCTAGACCGATTTGAAAATTCTTCCAGCAATAGATAGCTACATTATCAGGGAGTAACATAGGGTCACCTGTTCACAAATGAAACACCCAAATTTCAAAACATCTTGTCTCTGTCGTTTCTCAAGTTTCGAGTCTAATTTTTTGTACCAAGATAGACAATTTAACTAGTAATCGCATAGTATTTAACATTTTGACTTTACTTTTATAGTTTATTTATAAAAAAGGTTTTTTTAAAAAATGAACTTTGTTTCATTGTGTCCGTATACGCGTATTCAATGAAACACTTGATTTTTTACAATGAAACAGTTAATTAGGTACAATGAATATTAGGTACTATATGTAGGTATGTAGATATTTTGTTTGCTTTTAATCAACTAGGTAAGTAAGCAATAAATTTAAATGAAAAAATATGCTTTAATCTTAATAAGTTAATAATCAGATTTGAACATTAAAAAACACAGAGACCTACTGGTTGCGGACTAACAAGAAATCAATCACCCTGTCCATGTCACAGGTCTTAAAAACAAAAAAAAAAAGTTTGATTCTTCTAATACGTGTCATTCCCATTCTTATTGCTTTTAGCATATGTAACGGAATAATGTGGGTAGTGTGGGTACTGTATATACTGTTTTATTGTATACAACATGCTTTCGTTTCATTGTAAACCAACCACGTCATATTTTATAAACTATAGAAAAATTTCAACAAAAAGCGAACTATTTTCATATGGATTCAGGTCAAAAGACACTTTGAAATGTACAGAATGCAACCTCATATTTAACAATACGAAATAATTTTCTGTAATTTGCTAAAAAAACACCAAATATTTCGATATTTTTTTACTTTTTGTAGCAATATCGGTTATGTGTCACTAGAGACGCCCTCTTACACACGGCGCGCTCGCAAACTTGGCATGTGCGGGGGGGTCCTGAGCATGTCCTTTCTTGCTATCTAGCACAATCTGCCAACGTCGTGTTTTAGAAATATCGCAAAGTTTCACTGTGTACAATTGTTTCAATGTTGGACAGGTGACCCTAGGCTATATTTTATCCCCGTACTCCCACGGGAACGGGAACTACGCGGGTGAAACCGCGTGACGTCCACTAGTAATTGATAAACAAAATGAAATTAGTCAGAGTTCTTTAACATACTGTACATTAAAGAACTTTGACTCATTTAATTTCAGTGAAAATTAAACTTCCGGTTTTATGCGGAAACCTGGCAACATTAGGTCACCCGCAGGCCTTAATGGCTTATCACCCGTGGTGAGGGGCAAAGCCCCGTGATAGGTTCGACGCGACTTTTAAGACAAGACAAAGTTTTGAGTTTTAAGACAAGACATAAAGTGTTGGTTATGTATCTATGTCCTTAATCTTCATCAACTGTCCAACCTTTTCCCAAATATATTGGGTTCAGCGTCCAGACAAACTGGATCCAGCTGAATACCACATCCCAATAACTGGGTGGCCTGGTACTTTTTGGTCAGATTGGTGTCAGATTTTCTGGCTTCTGACAATCCGTAACGACTGTCAAAAGTCTACAAATAACAAGCGGGACCAACGGATTTAAGTACTTTCCGAGGCATGCAACAGTCTTGGTATGATAAGATAAGACGATCAACCATCCACGGACCGACTTCAGCAACAGTGTCGTAGCTAGCATGGCTGACACCTGGGGCACCCTGAAATATTTATGCCTTGCGCGGTGACGGAAGTCACAAGCCATTTTTCGATTTTTTTTGCACCTCATCTCGGACAGGTTTCATTGCGTCCCCTGTTAAGGGGTGACACCCGACCGTAACAAAAAAGTCAACGAACGGTTGAGTGTCACCCGCAAATGTAGAAAACAGCAAGAAAGAACTAAAAAAAATTTTACATCTTAGGTATCTATGCATCACCATCACACTTTTTCGCCCATATCCACGCTAAAAAAGTCGCGAGCATAGCTAGTTGTACATAATTAAAATGATAGCGACGTGCAGTTATAAATAGAAACGATTTTTAAAACGGAAAAGTATAAAATAAAAAAATAGTTTAAAAAACTGTAACCCGACTACAGAAAAATAAAAGTGATCTGAAAAGTATGAAACAAGAAAATATTTCAGAAACAAATCAAGAGAGGTACAAAAATGGTGAAAGTAAAGCCGTGGTCGCATGCCTGTATATCATGTGGGTGCCTGGCACACCTATTAAACTATAAAGGCATGCGACCACGGCTTTACTTTCACCATTTTTGTACCTCTCTTGATTTGTTTCTGAAATATTTTCTTGTTTCATACTTTTCAGATCACTTTTATTTTTCTGTAGTCGGGTTACAGTTTTTTAAACTATTTTTTTATTGAAGACCTATCCATAGATACCCCAAACGTATGGGTTCTAATGAAAAAAAAATTTGAGTTTCAGTTCTAAGTATGGGGAAAACGTAATTTTTTTTTTCAATTTTTTTGTGAAAATCTTAATGCGGTTCACAGAATACATCTACTCACCAAGTTTCAACAGTATAGTTCTTATAGTTTCGGAAAAAAGTGGCTGTGACATAGACGGACAGACAGACATGACGAATCCATAAGGAATCCGTTTTTTGGCATTTGGCTACGGAACCCTAAAAAATGTTCAGGTACCGTTACAAAAGTAGAAAGTAAGAAATGAAGGATTTCTACGTTTTAAACCGGAATTTAAAATGTAATTTTTTAACCAGCACTCTTTCACAGCTGCATCCATTCGTAGTAGTCAAAGTAAAAGACGAATGAGCGAAAAAGATTCATGCAAAAAGAAATGCTCGACGACAGAACTCTTTTACTGATTTCTTTTACTTGATTAAAACGTATTTTTCGAAGAGTGAGGAAAAACAAAAAACCTTTTTACAAAAAAATTCGTGTGTGTATTGGTGGTTTCTTCGTATTTTGACACCGACTTCCGAAATTAATGTTATTTTTTACTTTGTAGTGTTTTTTTTTTTTATTTGGAAGTTGGTTGTATTTTTTTTTCACTTTTTAGTGGTACCCCACACCTAACAATACCACTGGAAAATCGCGGGAAAGCAAAATACGCAATTTCGTTTACTTGGATGACAAAAACCGTCATCAAACACGTAAACGAATTCCAGCTATTTGATTTAAAAGCCAAAGTTCCAAACGAATTTTGATAAAATTTCTATGGGACCAATCGGGAAGTCCTTTCAAATAAAACAAGACTTTTTCAAATCGATTAATAAATGACGGAGTTTAAAGGTAACAAACATAAAAAAGTACAATCGTATTGAGAACCGCCTCCTTTTTTTAAAAAATCGGTTAAAATTTTACAAATATCTTTTACAGCGAATAAAATGTATGTACGACGTTTTAAACCACCTTATTTTGTAAGCGTACTTCTCTGTTTTTCCACCAATTTTTTATTTATTTTTTCACCAATCGTACGATTTTAACATCTATCAAATAAGTATTCATTCATGTTTATTTTTCACAGTAGTGAAATACCATGCCACTTTATTTCAAAGTCAAAGTCAAAGGATTTATTTCAGCTAGACCAATAAAGGCACTTTTGAACGTCAAATGAGAATAAAATATTGTAGTGACTCTAGTCGTTTCCATTTTGAAACCCCACTGTGTTTCCATTTCGAACCCGAAGATTCACACAGACTTCGAAAATTCAATATTTCAGTAATAAAATACGCCATCGTGATACGGCCATCAGCTGTTTATCACTACGTCAAAGAACTAAATCAAGGCCGAGTGTTACCTAGCGACGTACTCGAAAACGATCCGTCATGTTGTCTGATAACAAAAGTCGGATAACTGTTTCACAACTTTAGATTTCATGATATAACTTGCAGTTATCTTAAAGATAGGAAGCCATGCGGATTTTTAAAAGGACAGTGGCGATGTTCAATTTCTAAGTCAGTGTTTTTAGCTTAAAGACGTCCACTACTCATTAGCCTCACCCCAAATCGAACTGCTCGGGAGTTTTTAGTCGTTTTATTGAAAAAAGTTTTTTTTTGTTATGCTATTTAGGGTTCCGAACATCCGTAAAAAACGGAACCCTTATATAGGATCACTCGGGTATCTGTCTTGTCTGTCTGTCCGTCTGTCACAGCCAGTTTTCTCCGGATCTACTGGACCGATTCTGTTGAAATTTGGTATACATATGGTCTTTTATGACCCAAATACGGACGCATTACGTAAATCATTAAATTTATGGGGGTCAAAATCGTAAATTAAAAAAAAAGTTTTTCAAACTGTATCGTGTGACATATCAAATGAAAGGGCTTACTGTGAGGGCTTTAATTATATTTTTTTTATAATTTTAAAATAAATAGTTTTGAAGTTATTCAAGAAATTAGACCTAAAATGTCCATTCTTCTTTATCTTTTTTTTAATTTTCTGGTTTGACCCCCAAAAGTGACCCCCATACTAAAAATTTAATGATTTACGTAACGCGTCCGTGTTTGGGTCATAGAAGACCATATTTCAACAGAATCGGTCCAGTGGATACGGAGTGAGGTAATTGGCTGTGACAGACGGACAGACAGACACCCGAGTGATCCTATAAGGGTTCCTTTTTTATCGGAACTCTAAAAAAACTAAATGTTAGGGATGAAATACAAAATAAATATATGTTTTCTATAATTTATGTCAGCTACCCAACAACACCCTTAAAACTGACCCCACACTTCTGGAACACCTGTATATTTGAATATAGTTTCAATCAAGTCAAAAATCGACAACGTGGTTCCTTACGAAAAAATCCCATCCATGCCTCTTATAGTTTCCGACTTCTCCGAACCAAGTTACTGAGCCATCTCAATGAATCACCCTGTAGACAGGGAAATTGATGGGGTTGTCTGGCAGGTTCTTTGTACGCGTGAAATGTGCCAGTAGCTTGGATCTTGAACAGACAGATTGATGGCTTTGACCTAGAAAATTGTACAGCTTATTTTGTTTTTAATAAGAATAATTTTATTCCTGGTTTTATTGGTGTTATTTTGGTTGGTGGTTTTTTTGGAGGTTTTATTCGTTGTTTTTTTTTTTGTTATATTAGTTGTTGTGGTTGTTTGGTTTGGTTGGTTGGTTTCATGATTGGTTGTTTGGTTTGATAATGATAATTTAATGTGACTGTGTGTTTATGAATATTTTTTTAATGAGTCTTTGAAACTTGAAATAAATAATTATTTATTTTTAATATTGCAAAAATGTCACTCACACAAAGCTTATTATGCTGATACTTTATAAGCATTGTGTCCTTCATTTGGTCAGTATATTATTTTGTCAGATTTGATAAATCATTAATGTGATTCAACTTTATAGAATCGGCATTAAAATAAAAATGTTACATACTGCCTTCTACCAGCGGCTTTGCCTTCGTGCATGTCGAAAATAATTATCCCAAGGGAACATATATACTCCTGGGTTACAAAAGTATCCTATGTCATATTCCAGGGCATGGTGTGCCCGTGTGCCAAGTTTCATTCAAAACCGTTCAGTCGTTAAAAAGTGATTAGGTAACAAACAAATAAACAAACAAACATTGTTACTTTCTCATTTTAATATTAGTAGGTATGGGTGAATTTTTATAATCAAGCTCCTGCAAAATCTACATTGCAACAAAAAGAACCGCAACGACATTATCCAACTAGCAGCGAACTACTACGTCGAAATCCTGCATAGCACAAGCAGAGTTTACCATGCGATTTGAACATCTACATCAACCCGAATATCAATTATCGGGCAGTTGCCCACACCGGACACAGCAACCGTCCGGTCGGAGGATCCTCCCTTTTCAATGGAGGTTAGCGGAACATTACTCTCTGTTCTGCATAGCTCCAAAATACAATTTTCCTGGCCTTGATAAGGTCATGATGTTGGAACGGATGTTAAATAACTATTCTAATGAAAATTCTCTGCGCATCGGTCGCTTTTAAAGTGGTTGCCCATACGCGAGCACAGAGAGCTAAGGGCACTTACTACCTTGTTTTCATTTCTTATCTCTCCCAACTCTCCCAGTTATCTAGCCCCTCACTTTCAATACATTTGCGCCAGCCACAATCTAAATCTACGCTCATCAAACAACCGTCTCCTTCAATGTCCCACTCACCGTACTGACTTTATTCACTCTTCTTTCTTCGTACAGTCTATTTCTCTATGGGATGGCTCCCCCAGGAGATCAGGGTGGCCACCAACCGAATAAACTTTAAAGTTGAAGTTCGTGAACACATTCTTAAGAAGTTGGCTGTTGTATCATCACAGCGCTAATATTTTCCAATTACTATTCGTATTAATTGTTTAAGTATTTCGTTTTCATATTTATCTTGTTAATTTGAGTACTTATAATATATAAATAGTGTATGTATAGTTTGTATATGTATATTATTGTTCATTTTAATTGTATTTGAATAATTTCAATTGATTTTAATTCTTCATATTGCACCTACCACTATTCTCTGCTTCACCCAAAGGTTGACTGGTAGAGAATGTCTATGGCATTAAGTCCGCCTATGTACATTTATGTGCTGAAGTGTTAAATAAATAAAAAAAATCACGGGTTCTACTCGCACAACCAAATAAACGTGATCACGAAATCACGTGCTAATAGGACAATGGCTTTTAGAGGATATTATGAATATTTTAGTGGCTATTATATAATACTCGTGACTCATTATAAAATGTTTAAAACACCCCGAATTTTCCTACATTTTGACTGATGATAGTTTAAACTACACAAAAAATTACTAAAAAAATTCGCACTTGAATTCGTTTTCCCGATATCGACTAATGATTCCACATTGTATAAAGATGTCAAATGGAGGCCATTTGACACCTACTCGTGTGAAGCGATATTGAACCTACATTAAAATCTTTCTTTTGTCCACAGTTGCGACTTCAACAAGTACACCATTCGCTGCATCAAGACAGTCGGCGAGATTACTCCGAAGATGGAGGTGGATGAGCCCCTGGACAGCGACAACGAGTCCAGTGGGCGAGGGACGGCTTCTGATAGTGATTGATAGCGAATAAACTGTTAAATCTGTATTTGATTTGTTTTATTTTCGGGCGTAACGATACTCAGGTCCACTTACAACATGATGGGAGTCTTTAGGTCAAGAGTGAAAAGGTTACTTCTAGGCAAGCGTGCTCATCTTCAACCACATCATCGCTTACCATCAGGTGAGATAGTGGTCAAGCGCGTGCCTACCAATAGTAACAAAATAAAAATGATAGCGACTGTGAGGAGGAACTATCGGGCTACTTCCACGTAACCTAGGAGTTTGTGTTCATAAACAGTGTATAGGTCTCGTCTATATACGAAGTTGATGTGATTTTTATAATACAGCGTAAATAAACGCTGAGTAATCACGTTTCTTGTGTTTCTTTTAAATTGTTTAATAAACCTTATTTTCTGCTATAGGGGCAATAAAATTACCACTCTGTGAAAATTTCAACTTTCTGGCTATTACGGTTCATTAGATACAACCCACTGAGTTTATGCCCTTCGGGTACACAACCTTAAAAAAGAAGAACACTTCAAATAAAACGCATCTTTCCATCAATTGCCTTTATTAACCTGTGTAACGCTGGGTCCCAATATAAAACTAACGGAGTTGCTATTGCGTGGCCACGAGAGCAGCGCGTTCGCTCTCGCTACCGCTACCGCAGACGCTATGACCGCTATGATAGCGATTGTGAGGAGAAGCCATCGGGCTACTTCCACGTAGCCCAGCAGTCTGTGTGAGTCGCGGAGTTCCTGTTGTATTGATTCTGGGATAGTAGCTCCCTGGAAAAAGAAAAAGAACAGGTTAATAAATAACATAGATATAGGTACCTATAGACAGATGCCAGTATAGCGGACTTGTTCGAAAGAAAATCGCAGCCCTGGAACGCAAAGAGAATTTAAGGAAACAGGTGGGTTTCAATCAGCAACAGCTTGACACTTTTCATTCATTCATCATTACACTTCACTAACTTCATGATTTCCGATAAAAAAAATGGTACAGACAGATGCATACGTTGGGTGCAGTGCACTCAGTTCACTAAATTAAAATTAAATTCATTTATTTCAGGCTATCAAACCCATATAAAACCAGTACAATAATTTAAATCAAATGACAATAGCAACTATTTCACATTAATTATGAATTTAAAATTAGATACATTACTACAATTTTATTAGATACATTAAATTTCATTTATTTTATTAATTTCCGTAGATATCAAGATTAGATTAGATTACAATAATATGTACGTGAACCATGCAGCAGAGGGCTTAGTGTAAGTTTTTTAACGCACTACATCGCGTTAACGTAAACGTTCGCTTACGTCAAATCGTATAGAAAAAAGGTTTACCGTTATCGTCACCAGACGGCGCTTATTCAGTTTCAATACAGATTGACGGTTACGGTAACGCGATCGAGAACGTTAAAAATCTCGCACTAACGCCACAGTGGTTCACGTACTGACAGTCAAACTAAGTAAAGTCGACTAAATACTTAAGGACGAAATAAAAGGTCTAAGTTGATAACGGTGTTCGTAACCTATGACATAGGTTTCTTTTACAAAGCAGGGCTTTTTGGAAGCTGTAGTGAAACGCATCAGATGTAACCGCTGTTTTCATGGCTCTAAAGGCCAAATTTCATGTGTCACGCACGTATGTTTATCTCGCGTAGCGCAGGTAGTGACGCAGAAGTGCTCTTTGTATACTTTTGTTTTAAAATTTATTTGAATGAATGTATTGCAGTTAGTTTACCCTAGTAGTGACACGTATAATAGGTACGTTTTTTTTTTAAATATTTTAAGCCTTTTGACGTCATTTACAGGACATTTTAATCAACTTACAAATATCATTACAGGACTTTTATGGATGAGTTAGTTAAATATAAGGCTTATCATCGACATTAGAACTTTCAGGATTTGGCAGAGGATTTTAGAATTTGGTGATATTTTGTAGGTGGGTCGTTCCTTTTTATCTACAATGGTCTGTCCTTCGTCTTACAATGGCTTCTCATAAGAGTATTAATATTTTCGGTTTTATAATGTTCGAATAATCGTCCATGTTTTTCTGTCTATTAATATTGTGTAATCTTTCAGTTTCACTAACCAGCATTTTTTTGTAACGTTTGTTTTTCGTAGAATGCCGTGACAGTGGTAAGCCAAAATGTGGTCTTCGCTGAAAAATAACCTCTGTCCGATTATTAAAAAAAAAACACAATTAAAAATGTTTTTTTTTTCAATTAAAGAAAACAGCATTGGCCGTAAAGGAAACTTTAATTAGTTCTAATAAAAAAAAATGCATTTTTTTAAACCTGAAATTATAGATAGTTCAAAAACCCAAAAAACGGAAAAAACTTCGATTCACTGTAGGTAAAAAAGAAGAACGACTCAGGTACGAATATCTTTAACGTTGCAAAGTCCAGATTTAGTAAAAGTGAGTCAGTCGGAAAAAACATAAAATCTTAAAATATTGCACGTGCATCTAAAATCGTATAGGAGGAACATGTGGGATGTGGGAACTTCAAGTATTATTAGCAAAAATCTTTTTACTCCAGACTTTCTTAAATGCGCTCTCCTCCATCACGCCTCATGAATAAATGCCAGCAATATTTTACTTTTGAAACATCTGGTTTCCATCCAATTTCCTCTACCTACTGCATTTACTCTTGGCCGTATGCCAGAAGCTAAGATCGTCTATACTAATATTACCCATAGGCTTCATAAAGCTGAAACGATTATTTAGTTGAACAAGCTAATCTCAGGAACTACTGGTTCGAATAGTTAAATCGCATGCATATTCCATGCATGCGATTTTTTTATTTGCAAAATGAAATACTTATTAGCTCTAATAAACAATAGGGTATTTTACTAAAAAAATCTAATTAGTCCGTCAGATAGATATTCAAAAAATATTAAACACGTATTTTTTCTTTTTTCGCGTAAACAAAACATGAAGATGATATAGTGCCACGATGAGATGATAAAACACGCGTGACGTCACTATGATGGTACAATTTTACCAAGCCACATGACGTCACGCGTGTCTTCAACGCGCTGTATCGTCTTCATTTTTTGTTTACGTGAAAAAAGTAAAAATACGTGTCCAATATTTTTTTTAAATCTATCTGACGGACTAATTAGATTTTTTTAGTAAAATACCCTATTATGAAAATATTTTTTAAATAACTTCATCAGCGATGAAGTTACAAAGCTTCAAAGTTTACAATTAGAAAGAGAAGTCCGATATGAATTGTGACGTCAAAGTTCATGGCGCCTATACAGCTGCCATAGAAAACAGCGTTTTCGCGAGAGGGACAGATATATTTGTTTAAAATAATTACATCTCGTTTGTTTTTCAAGCCATTTTGATTCTATTTTCACTGTTAGTATTATATTTGTGTATATTTTTGGATAAACTGTATAGATAAGAAATAGTTTTATCGTGCATATTCCCTATTGAAAAATATCGAACATTACGAAAAATTATTTATCGATATAATTATAATTACATAACAGTGTTGCATAGCCCATTTATCAAAGAAGGCGAACAAAAATGTTTAAAAAATCCTTAAAAATATATAAAAAAGTTTTTTTTTTCTTCGTGTACTTTCCTTCATTTTTATACATGCACATTATCAAGACTCACACTGTACAACATCATGCTATGACCAATAGGAGCGGAGTATTGATGAAAAATATGACGCACACGAAGTCTCGCGGGCCAGCGGGCCAGTAATAAATAAAAGATTGAGATGAAAATATTCTTTAGTTTTTGTACGCTAACGTGAAATAAAATAATGTGAGATAGATAAGCTATATTGTGTTAAGATAAGATTATTTATAACAATAGATAACAGCTGTCAGTGAATGAATGTAATTTTCCATACTACCTACTGGTATAAAAAAGGAATTCCCTGATTTTACCTAGGTATATCTCCATTTCAGGGTTACTGGGCGTTTTTTTGGAGGCATTTCTAGGAAATATATAGGTCAAGGTAAATTAGTGCTTCGAACTCCATGGACAAAAGAGGTGACTGTAGGATAAAATGAATCATTTTCTCTTTCAAGTTACTGCAGTTAGTCCATTCTGTTATATCGTCATCGTGAAACCTTGTGTGAAGTGAAGTGTACTTTTTAGGGTTCCGAACAAAAAACGGAACCCTTATGGGATCATTCGGGTGTCTGTCTGTCCGTCTGTCACAGCCAGTTATCTCCGGATCTACTAGACAGATTCAATTGAAATTTGGGACACATATGGACTTCTGTGAACCAAACACGGACGCGTTACGTAAATAAATATTTTTTAGTATGGAGGTCACTCTACTCTCACACTTGGGGGTCAAACTAGAAATTTAAAAAAATAAATTTTCCTAACTGTATCGTTTAACATATCAAATGAAAGGGCTAACTGTGAGAGTTTAAATTATATTTTTTTCATAGTTTTAAAATTAATAGTTTAGAAGTTATTCAAGAAATTAGACCAAAAATGACCATTACATTATCTCCGAAACTCCTGAGCCTAAAATTTTGAAAAAAAAAATGCAGATAATAGTTCAGCACCTAAAGATTACAGGAAAACCTATAAGAAATCTATAGTGTTAAAATAACACTTAAAAAAATGAACTTCCTTCCGAACCCTTTGCACGCGAGTCCGACTCGCACTTGGCCAGGTTTTTATGAAATTGGCAGCTCACTTATCTCGCCAGAGTTTTTACGGTGTGATGTTTACAGAATGGCACTTCAGTGGCAGTGCGAGTTTTTTTGCGATCTCGATCGCGTTAGCGTCAATTTGCATTGAAACGGAATAAGCGCCGTCTGGTGACAATAACGGGTTTTTTTTTCATATAAGTAATTTGACATACGCGAACGTTTATGTTAACGCGATCGAGACGTTAAAAAAACGCACTAAGACCTCAGTGACTACAGAGTTAAGTTGTAGATATCGTTGAACAATCTAGTCATCTTGAACACTGTCAGGGTCGCCACACTTAGGGTGCCAGTCAATTACAGCGGAGCGGGCCACAGCGGAACGAAGAAACGGAGAAATTTTAACCAATGGAATTGCATAAAGTCTCCGCACCACGTGAGTCACTGACATTTTGACTGACATGTCCGTTACTCCGCTCCGCTGCCTCGCTCCGCGCTAATGGACAGGCACCCTTAAGAGGAAATGCTGGCGGAGAGACTTTGTATGTAAAAAGTCATAATTCGAGGTTTGACTCTCGACAGTTTTCTCCTCCAATATTGAACCGATTTAAGAGCCGGGCGGCTGAATCGACCCACAAGTTCAGCAGTCGTGCTCCTAATCAAAATACCGCGCTAACAGTACCATACGCTTAAAATATTGAATAATTAAAGGAGCATACCTCTTCAAGCCACAGCATAGGGAACAAGCCAGTGGGCACGTTCTTCAGTTGCGGAACGATGTCAATCTTGCGCAGCTCTATGTTGAACTGAAGCCGCTTCAGACCACTCAAGACTACGCCGGTCGTCTGTGAAAACACAATCATGTCAATACCATCATGTTTGCATTGTTAAAGAAAGACGGACTTGTCACCAACAAGAGGGGAACTTTACGAAGACTTTTGCATGCACTAGGATGGTCCTGGGTAAACTTTTTCCCCGAACTTTTAATTTTAAGTTCAAACCTAGGTGATTACCATCTCTTTTCGACTAATCCCTGAATGTGTATAAAGGCGTCGTCTAGTTTGAGTGAAATCAGGCATGCTTTCAAACAGTTGAGATATTTTAACTCACCGGATCAATGTAAACAAAGGAGTTGTGCTTCTCCCTGACTGGCGAGATGCCAGACTGGAAGAACTCAAGCAGTTCCTCGGAGCCCAGGTAGAAGTGCGGCAGCGAGGCGATGGCGGGCGCGCCCTGGCACGGCATGAGGTTCAGCAGCCCCATGAGCAGGCAGCCGTCGTGGTTCGCGCTCCAGTTCCTGGGCAAAAACAGGAGAGATTAATCGGAGATTACTTTGGTAAAATGTACGGCAGGTTCATTGTCAGGGTGGGACATTACTACTAAGGGTCGTCAGTAAGGATTGGTGCGGTCCGATCCATAGGTACTGGCTAGAAGTCCACCGGAGTGCCAACCGACGGTAATTATATTATGTTTTTAGTTGATAAAACATTTATTTTAATTTTAATGATAATTTTATTTTAATTATATTAAATTGAATAAAAATGAATTGTTATTTTGTAATTTTTAACTTTATATTTATTATTGTATGTTTTAATTATAAATACTGGAACTTGGTGCCCTAATGATTGGTTGATTATTTGGATCAATTGGTATAAAGGAAAGTCATCCTGTCCATACTTAACTTGTCCCTGTTACAACCTGGTAATTCCTTTCTAATGTTATAAATGCGAAAGTGAGTTTGTTACGCGTTCAGGCATAAATCGCAAAACTGATTTTGGTATGGAGGTAGACGGGACGGTTACAGGCTACTTTAACGCGAGCGAAGCCGCGAGAAATAGCTTGTATTGACAATCACTACTCTTAGTAAGTGGGTGATATAGTACAAGCTGCTGTTTGAATAAACCATATTCATAAAACTATCGCTAAGCTGCCTGCCGGTAAATTGTGGGAACACCTCAACGTGATAACTTAAGTGAAGCGAGCTTGAAGTGAACTCGTTCTACCTTGGTTGGATGGATTGACTATCTAAAAACATAGATAGTTCACTTCACCTATAAGGTAAGATTTTACATAATAGGACTTCATGGCCTTGTTCGCCATAATCCCAATTTTTGTCATGGGTCTTTTTTATTTCGCGAAATTGAAAACGACTACATTCAATTCGTAACTCTATGGCGTTCATGTGACGTCACATCTGAACAGACCAATGAGAGCCTGTTTCTTGTAGACTTGTGCTCTGATTGGTCGCATTTTATTTCAGTTCACAACTTCTCGGAATGAATTCGAGAAATGATAAACTATCAAATTTTGATGCGTAAAAAAGCATTCCCAATGTTCAGTTGATAATTTATCGAAAGTTTACAATCTCTTAAGTTATTTTAAAACCTTACACGGAGTTTGCCACTTTTCAGTGACATATACATACGACGTACAAGGCCGGCTGAGCAGTCTTCTACGGGAAACCGTAAATTCCAAATTAAAACGTACTTACTTTTTACAGAAACATTTGTTGTCATGGTTGGCGCTCTTCGCTGCCAACGCCGACTCCGAGATCTCGTAGTAATAAGAGCTGATGTTGAACAGCTCCTTCTTGCCGACCAGATCCACGTAAAGGGACCTGTGGAGAACAGTTGCATACTTTTATTGCTTATTACCATCTTTTTAAGGTTACAAGTCGTCTGCAGTGAACATAAGGAAATTAGGTAATAGGGTTGTAATATAATTATGTAGGATTTTTTTCTGCTAACTTCATGTGTCTTTTGGGACAGTAAGTGACATTGTTGAGACATCAAGTTTTAATAATAAAAGTCTTTTGACTGTGGAGGTAGGAACTGAAAATGTACCAGGTAAGGTACGTGCTCAAAAGTAAAATCAAACTGCCTTGCCTTTTACCAAACTATATTGACTTGTAGCTGCATCAATGCCGCCACAAACCAACGGAGCAAATCAACATCGCAACAAAAGAGAACCGCGACGCCATCTATCCAACTAGCAGCGAACTACTACGTCGAAATCCTGCATCTCGCAAGCAGAGTTTACCGTGTGATTTGAACATATACATTAGCCCGAATATCAACTATCGGGCAGTTGCCTGCCAGGCACAACAACCGCCTGGTTGGAGGATCTTCCCTTTTCAATGGGGCTTCCCGGGACTTTAATCTCTGTACCGCATCCCTCCAAAGACCGTCGGCTTCCAGTCAATGTCGATGCAGCTGCATACCAGGATATTAACCCCCAAGAACCAGTAAGTGTAACTTCTTGGCAAGATTGGGGGCAAATTTTTTAGCTTATGAAAATCCGTAACGACTGCCAAAGATCTTCAAATGACAGTCGGGACCAACGGCTTAACGTACTTTCGAGGCACGGAGGAATCCCGCTATGTTAAGATGGCCACCCATCAACAGATCGACCTCGATAAGCGTTGCTAAGTAGCGCTACCTATCATGACTCGTGCGGTTGTAATTATTTAGTCACTCTGTTTGAAGTTTTCGAGTTTTGTTGCTTTCTGGTTACCTGCAGATATCCGGTTCAAAAGTGTAAAGCTTCTGGGGCACGTTGCCCTCTTTGATCGGAGGGAATATGGAGGAGTCTGAGCCGTTGATCTGACCACAGTACTTGTCGCCCCACATCTGCATGACCTGCTGACCCTTGTACGTGACTATGTTTCCGAGCTCGTACACGTTGTCTCGACCGCGGATCATCTCGTACGGACCCGTTTCTGAACGGTTCATCTGGAATATAATAAGAGTTGAAAAAATTAAAGATTCAGAAAAATAAAAATAAATGTTTATTTCACCTACTATTACTTCTGTTTACTTTGTCGCTGTGCGTTTGTCTGTGCTGAATAAATGATTTTCTATTCTTTCTTTCTTTCTTTCTATTCATCTCCACAAATTACATCAAGTTATACAATATACAGTCGACAAGAAAAACTTTTAAGAAATTCGTTATTTTTGGGAGATCTGGAGTCTAAACTAAGCCGAGGCCTGTACGATAGATCTCCAGAATTAGGTAGGGTTGATCCCCGACTTCTGAATCCATGAATCCGAATTAAGATTTTAAATTCTTTTTGTATGTGATAGCCATATTCATGAGAAAAGCTATAGACTATACGGAACGGGGAAAAAAAGGGAAATGCGCGTACCATGTCGCAGGCAAGTGTTTTATACGAATCAACTAACTAAACTTTTTCTAATAAAAAACAGCTGTAAAACTGGTTATTCAATCCAGGTGGAAACAACCAATCTCACTTTGCCCAAACTGGGAATCGCACTCACGACCTCATGTAGAGCAAAAGTGCTTGCGACCGCTGCCGCTGGATCAATGAGGCAACTAATGAATAATTTGAAAATTTAAGGCAACAGCCTCGGGCACCACGGCCTGTCGTGCAGTCGAAGTGCGGGTCGCATAGCACGGCACGCAAACATCAACGACATTATATCCGTCGCGCTTTTGTGGCCGTCGGCGTTCCAGCCGTACTAAAAGCCATTAGCTTGGCACGGGACGATGGCAAGCGACCGGATGATATGTCTTTAGTTTCTTGGAAGATGGGTAGGCCTATACTGTGGGACGCTACCTGTGTCGATACTCTTGCACCATCCCATCTTCCTAGTTTGTCGTGCTGTGCTGGTTCTGCCGCCGTGGCTGCTGAGAACCTCAAACGGCGGAAATATAGTAGCCTTGTTGGCAATTATATTTTTGAGCCGTTTGGGGTTGAAACTCTTGGACCGTGGGGTTTGAGTGCTCACGTTTTATTTAAAGAACTAGCTAAACGTTTAGTTGACACTTCGCGTGACCCAAGGGCTGGCTTCTACCTCGGACAGAGAATAAGCATTGCCATACAACGTGGCAATGCCGCCAGTCTTTTGGGCTCACTTCCAGTCGACAGCGATGCGGACGAATTTTTTGACGCCATATTAAAGTTTGGAGTTTTATTTTCTATTTTAAGTGTATATAGTTTGTTATTTAAATAAAGATTCCAGCCATTTGAAAATACTTACATGAGAAAACATAGAGAAATAAAATCCATTTGATCCCTCAGCTTGTCGCATGGTAGGCGGCAGCTCCGCTTTTATTTTACCACACACCAGTCCTGAAATGAAAAGGAATGGAAAGTTTCAATAATGAATAGAAGTCCCGAAGTCCCAATACTTTTGTAGGGTACACCGACCTTACGTCAACCTTTCTGAAGCCGTAGGAGACCCTATTCAATTTGGGTGCCCCGAAAGGGTCCAGCAATACGTGCCGTGGTCGCTTTAACCCCGAGTTTTATTCATCTCTCTAGTTCCTTTGGGTTTTTGAAGGAATCCTTGCTTGAATGTTAATGTGTGCCTCAAAAAGTGTCTTGGTCAATATTTTAGAACGGGCACTGAACTCCGTTTTTCTTTCATTTGCCAATTTTAAATATGAAGAGGGTCTGTATATCTGTAAAGTCTATGTATATGGCTGATATAGGCATATAGACTATTGATCTAGGAGTAGGTACTATATTGAAAACGTTCGAAAGATGTTGCTACCTACAAAGTACTTACTAACTTGCGACGCAAAATATTGATTGATTTTTGTTGTTGTCGCCTAAGGTTCAGCGATTAGATCAAATGTTAATTATACAAAAAATGATAATTAGATTATTTATTTATTTAGTACATGGAGGACTTACAGCTAATAAAGACAAACAAAATAGGAAACCGTAGTCACCAGCAAGCCAATAACAAATCCTCACGTATAGAAACATAATGTAAATTATGGTGTGAGCACAATATAAAAAACGCACCGCTTAAATTAAACTTAGAATTATTTAGTTACATAAATACATTGCTACTTAAAGAATTTGAGGCTTAAGCACCTTTTCGCAGAATTCACACTGATTGTGAATGGATCCAAATCATATTCCTTGCAAATATCATTGAAATTACTGCTTGCGCGCACAATATAACTGTTCCGCCTATAATTTGAAGATGTATGAGGTACACGTATGGGTGGATAAAAATATTTTAAATAAAAACGTTAAAGAAATTGTTGTTATAACATATGTTATTAAAGTGAACGTTATTTAAGCTTTTTAAAGCTACTGAAAATAGAGTAAATATTATTATACTAAATACGCGGCACCCGCACTAAAGTATATTTAAATATGACATACTTACATCTCTGGGTTTAATTAAATAGAATTTAATTGTGCGTCTGTTTATAATATCTAAAAAATGTTTTTTTACGAAATGCATAATGAAAGTAGGTATACCAAAATACTCAGAGCAAACAACATTATTTTTTGTTTGCCTTTCTGTCTGTTCGTTTCAGCTTATCTCCAAAACCATTGAAGTGATTTTGAGGGGACGGATGTTAAAAGTAAGTAACTACGACTTGTATTTTAGAAAAAAGATTTACTAGGGTTCCGTGCACAAACATTTAAACCGACGAAACGCATTCTACGCAGTAGAACAGAACCGCTGGTAGAAGCTAGTACTAGGTATTTTATTATTCAAGATGCATCCCTAGTTATTTCCCGTCCCGTATGCTTCACAGAGACAACCCATTATATTAAATTCATGTTTGATATCGTAAGATTAGTTTTGCTAGAGTTTATATACGAGACGGCTTTTAAAATATGGCACAGTGGCTTGTGGTTTATGGAAATAAGAAATAAAATGTGGTAGGAATACAGCTGCGGAGATGCATATAACCGTGGTTATTTGTTTCCTAACGCATACAACCCTAATCTCTTTAAAGTTAAAGTGATGTGGGCTTCTTTTGGGTAAGCTCGCTCCATCGTAGACTCTGTCTCTGTCATCTCTGACCTAGACTACAGTCAAGAGCAAACACATCCATACTAATATTATAAATGCGAAAGTAACTCTGTCTGTCTGTCGTGCTTTCACGCTGAAACTACTGAACCGATTTACATGAAATTTGGTACAGAGACAGTCTAGAGCCTGAGAAAGGACATAGGCTACTTTTAATCCCGGGAGTATGTTCCCTAGGGACCACGCAGCCAAGCCGCTGGCAGAAGCTAGTTTGAAATAAAAATCTAATGCAAACCAGTTATGGAGAAAATTAAATAATGAAAATATAGTACAATCTCACCCAAAGCAGCATTATCACCATCACAGCTCAAGTAGATGCCGTCAAAGAACAGGTCCCTCACTTTGACCCTGAGGAAGGCGTCGTCCAGGCTCGGGAAGAACTGCTCCAGCGCTTTGTTGATCACTCCCACCAGACTTGGCATCATATCGTGGACTGTTAACAAGGCGGCCTGGAAGAAAGAGATAGAAAACGTAACATACCTAGATTCCATACCTATTATATTAAAAAAAAAATTACACATTAAAACCTGCGATGGTCCTAGTTTATCACTTGTGACTTTGGGTCACAGATTATGGTTAAATTGCATTGTTGCACATGTAAGCGGGCACGCCATTTATTCCAGGAGGCTCATTTTGATTAGTATTGTATGCTTGAGTTTATTTATTTAATTACCTATATATGTAATTAGTTTTATCATTGCTTCATATTTAATTTTTGGGATAATAGAGTGTGCTAGCTGACATGTGCTATCCATTTATTTAATTTAATGATCGATATCTATCATAAAATGTTGAATAATAATGTTATATGTATAAATTCAAGTTCTTTAAACTTAACAGACAGTTGTGTTGCTGGGGAGTTTGTTGGCCACTTCTTCTTCCCAGCTAAAACACTAGTAAGTGGTGATGGGCTGGGCGATTTGGGGGACTGTCTTCATGTAAATTTTGACGTTCAAAAAGTGCTGATTTTCAGCCTAGTTTGAATAAATGCCTTTTGATTTTGATTTTTGAAAACAATGCATTCAGAATGCTTGTGGGGTTACCGCGGTTCTGTAGCGCGTCGGGTATGTTTGCCGATGCGAGGGTGGATGATTTCTACGCAATTATCACGCTTCTCTAAGGCGCGGAATACGCGGCAGCTCCACCAGCATGCTGAGGGCATTGAGTGACCGGTGGGACTGTCCAATGCTCGGCCGATGGGTGGGACTGCACACACAGGTCGTAGCTAGGTGAGTGGACTGGCATCTTTGTTTTTGTGTGTTAGTCAAATTGTGACTGTTTTGTTCTTATTGTATGTGTACCTACTAATAATAGTTTAATAAGTCTAGTGTATTTACTAACAATATAGACCTCGGTCTACAAATAAACAAATAATAATAAAAAGTAAAGTTCAGAAATGGCGTCTTTTTACCCAACTGCCAAGGACGGGTAATGGTTTTCGTCTGTATCTTTTCTACCTCGTATCTTCCAAATGGCTGATGGATTTCGACAGTTAAGCTGTCGCTAGATTTGTTTCAAAAACCCCTACAACGTTCGGAACGAAGGACGTTCAATTTGCAACTGAAGGAAGTTCAAGACACCTTCCAATTTATCCGAATCAATTATAGAAATTCGTGTTTCCTTTAGAATATCACCTTTGAGTCTTACTCATCAGGTACTTGTAGTGAGAAACAACAAAGATTTGTCTCTAGATTGTATCAGGAACACGAACATTGACCTCTGTTTCAACACACCCCCGGGGAAAAAGCCTCGGTTATCGCCCTTCCTCAATATTGAGTCTGTAAGGGTCGAACTCGATCAGTTATTGGTAGCCCTTAGAATGGAAGGCATTCTTTTGCAGTCAGTTTACTTCAGTTCAACTTTATATAGTACCACCACTTCGCCCGCGACTTCGTTCGCGCGGATTTAGTACTGCAATTTTCGTAAGGATCTCTTTTTTTTTCGAAAATAAATGACAGCCAATGATACTTCTTGATTTATTTAGTTTTCTATTGGTGAAAAATTGGTTAAAATCAGTTCAGTAGTTTTAGAGCTTATTCGACACAAACAAACAAAAATCTTTGATATGATATCGATAAATAATATATTATAGATAATATAATATCAATTTTTAACATAATATAGAAGAAAACTCCAACAAAAGTCGTTTTGACAAAGTACTGAATTAATCTTTGAAGTTCAGAGCATATTGGAAAGCCTGCACGTTTTTATGTGGCAAAAAGTTTCCAATTTATGAAATGCTTGTTGTTTCTCCGAGCGTTGTTGAAATTGTTAATCTATTGAATTAGGTTTTTGTTTTTCAAGTTTTTCAGGGAACATCTGATGTATGAGTCTCTTAGGTTGTTATTAATATTTTCAGCGTTACGGAAATGTATGTAGCTCACGGATGGTGCTTTGTGTTCTGGTGCGTTTATTTTTTTTATTTGTGATGGGTTTGCTCTTGACTCTAGTCTAGGTCAGAGATGACAGAGACAAAGTCTACGATGGAGCAAGCTTACCCAGAAGTAGCCTGTTCACTCTAACAAACAAACATTTTAAATTAATTAATTGTTAAATTATTTATTTTGCAAATATATTTTCGATTCGTTCGGAAATCCCATTCTATACAATACAAGCAAAAGTTGTTTCCCATGGCGGTAGGCAGACATTCTTACATACTCCTAGCTAAGCGAAAGCCTTGAATGTCAATGTTCAGTTTGTATTTAGGGTTCCGTACCGTCCTTCCGTCCGTCTGTCTGTCAGCGGGGTTTATATCAAAAACCGTAATAGGTAGACAGTTGAAATTTTCAGATTCTTTATTTCTATTGCCGCTATAACAACAAATAATAAAAATTAGGGTTTATAGTACGGAACCCTTCGTATGCGAGTCCGACTCGCACTTGGCCAGTTTTTTAGTTAGTTGACAAGTTTTGTTATTTAAATATTGTAATTTTTGTGCGTCATTTCAAGCTGAATAAACGTTTTTCCTTCTTTCTTTAGATACGCTAACCCCGACCCCCTCGTCGTGCGAGTAAAGTTGATATACAACATGGCAAATACATAGTATTATAGGTAGTATTTAATTAATATTCTTTACCAAATAAGAGAAGTGAACGACAGTGACTTCGTCGTCCTCCGTGAGTCCGCCCGACGCTTCGCTGTCGAATTCGAAGCGCTTGCGCAGCATGTACTTGATCGTGTCGTTGGGGCCGTATCCCAGGATGGTCCTCTCTCTGTATTGTCTGGAAAGAGAAAAGATGGTAGATAAGTTACATACAAACATAAATTTACGCCATGGACTTAGACAGAAACTACCTGAAGGCGACCCCTACCTTATCTCACCGGCCCCCTTCTACCATCGGACATCTAGACGCACTGCAAGTTACCATTCTTACCTTGATGCTATTCCACCAATTTGCACTAAGCGTTTACAAACGTCTTTTATAATGCGTACAGCAAAGAAGTGGAACTCTCTGCCTGCGTCTATGTTACCGAACGTAAACAACCCTAATCTCTACAAAGTTCTGGGTAAGCTCGCTGCATCGTCGACTTTGTTTCTGTCATCTCTGATCTAGGCTAGAGTCCAGTGGCGTAGCGCGGGTGTCAGCCGCCCGGTTCGGAAGAAAATTTTGCCGCCCTCTTAGTTATGTAGGTATTTCAAGTTGACTATAATATACAGTAATTCTAAAGTACAAAAGTACTTTAGAATGACTATATAATAGGATTGCCGAAAACAGCAAGAACAGTCATCATTTTTGTTTTGTATGTCAACATGCCGAAGAATTAAAAACAAAACATCCGTCTTTAACTAAAACTTTAGGTGCAACAAAAATATGAAAAGATTATTATTATTTACTGTAAAATTTTGTCGCCCCCTAAAGGTGCCGCCCGAGACGGGCCGCCCCTGCCGCTCCCACTTTGCTACGCTACTGCTAGAGTCAAAAGCAAATACATCTCAAATAAGAAAAGGTCCGTCTCACACTTTTTTTGCTTCATTTAGGTCACATCTGGTCATACACGCACACCGGTTGTCCCTAGGTACAACAAATTAAAATGATCGGTTGTGACTCGTGAAATCAAGAGTTGCCGTGTTGTTTTTATTTGGGCTGGACAAAATCAGGGCCTTGTAAGATATTTGATATCTATTCCGCTACTGAGCATAGAAAGCATTGTATGATACAGATTCACCTTTTGTGGCACTAGCGTAGGTCTGTGACCGCTTACGATGTCGGGACGACGCCGGGCGTCTTAAGGGTGCCTGTACATTACAGCGGAGGGGAGAAACAGAGAAATTTTACCCAATGGAATTGCATAAAATTTCTGTACCACGTGAGTCACTGACATGATTGGCAAATATTTCTCCGTTTCTCCGCTCCGCTGCCTCGCTCCGCCGTAATAGACAGGCACCCCAATGCTTGGGACCTCAATGGCTAACACCGGGGTTTGGACCCTATTGTCTGTTACCCAAAAGGGTCCAAACCCCGGTGGAAATTTGCAGTACATGACGACTCAATCTTGATTCCATAAAGTAGTGGCTCGCATATACATCTATATGCCACTATAAAAAAAATCTATGCTATGTAATTTTATAAAGCTAAAGAGTTTGTTTGGTTGACAAGCTAATCTCAGGAACTATTGGTTCGAATTGAAAAATCCTTTAGTGTTGGATATCCCTCTTATCGAAGAAAACTAAAATCATGCTACGACCAATAGGAGAAGAGGAACGTATTAATGAAAAATTTGCCACAGATGAAGTTGCGCGGGTCAGCTAGTCTTCTATAAATCATCATCATCATATCAGCCGAAAGACGTCCACTGCTGGACATAGGCCTCCCCCAAGAGTCGTCACAACGACCAGTGCTGCGCGTCTCGCATCCATCGGCTACCCGCGACCTTCACCAGGTCATCGGTCCACCTTCTATAAATGCTCATTAACACAACCTACGAAAAAAAACAAACTCAAAAGTTATATATAAATAGGGTATAAACTTTTCGATGCAAGATTATCATCAGCGTCATTTATTCGTGATGCAGAATAAGGAAAACAAAACAAATAACAAAATTAACACCGAGTATTTTGCTGCCCTTAATGGATCAACTTTATAAGTCGAGGTCAAATAAGGGCTTCATTAATTTAATTGTATCAATTCTGATATTATAAACAAGGTGTTTTGAAGCGATCCCGGATTTAAAGTAACTTCCTGTTAGGCATTTTGATTGAAGAAGCTTTATTATTTATATTTTCTTGGAGGTTGCGGATTAGGATAAATATTATTCTCTTGCAAATTGATTGAGAACTGGGAAAGATTTTCCCACAAACTGGTCTAAACAGGTAAATTTTGGAACAAAAAACTATGCCACAGAGCTTAAATTCCTTTGCAAACCGTACTTTTATATGGCTTTTTTTATACAAATGGCCACTTAAAATATACAATGTGTAGTCGGGGTGAGTCAGATTGACTGAAAAGGGTTTTATTATTGGCATAAACTTTAATGAAGCGTAAAATATAAATGATACACTAATGCGACACTAGAGCTACAATTCCAATGCAATTCCAATACTTATGTATGTATGACGACGAACTAAACTTATAAAATTCTACCAACATAACCAACAGCCAATCAGTAGCTGGTATTCGCGACAGCTCGGCTGTTATAGGTCGGTGCGAAGTACATGAGCGACAGTGCGTTCGGATACGCACGAACGCGAGTAGCGTTCATGCGCCTTACCTCGATCTATGCGACCAGGGAGATGTTTCGATACCTCCGCTATACACTCCCCGAGAAAACGATTCAAGAAAAGATAGGTAGGTAGTGTCGTTTGGCTTGTCTTGGCCGGACACTGCCGTACCCCCAGATTAGGAGAAGTAATGCCTCATCTAAGATTGATGGACTTAATATTGGTTCAGCGTACGAATACGATAGGTAGGTTTGATTGATCAGTGGCAATTAACTTAACATTTCATTGGATATTTTCTTATCCTTCGTTCTATCCTGCGAATGTATGTTTCTTGTAACGATTGCTGTTTCAGTCTAAGTTCGGTCCTGGGGGTCAGACTGTGTCATTGGATTTTTTTTTTAAGCTTTGCCCCACACTATGAATTTCTCCTGTGTCGTGGGTGAGTTTACAAACATACAAACTTACATACACAAACAGCCAGACCCGGAACAACTATCTGTAGGCCATACAAATATTTGTTTCGTGCGGGAATCGAATTCAAAACACGCAGCGCAGCAGCCGATCGCTCAATCACTGCGCCAACAGTAGCCACGCTTAAAAACACAGTACCTACATAACTTACATAGGAGTGAATTTTCAAACGCGCAGGTATAAAAAGAACTCATTGGGCATAAAATAATTCATTCATATCGCCATTAATGGCCAGTGTCCAGAAAACTGGCAGCATTGCTACGTCGAATAAAAATGTTGATTTTGATTTTGTTGATTTTCCAAGCATAACCTTTTAATTTAAAGAAAAGGGAGTGAATGATAACGTGGTGGTTCTAAGGGGCGGATGGCAGACGAAACGTGTTGCCAAGGGCAAGAAGGTGATGAGTATTAGTAGTATTATCTCCATTT
This sequence comes from Lacanobia wlatinum, assembly GCA_947578705.1. Classification (NCBI taxonomy): domain Eukaryota; kingdom Metazoa; phylum Arthropoda; class Insecta; order Lepidoptera; family Noctuidae; genus Lacanobia; species Lacanobia wlatinum. The sequence goes on from OX388032.1 coordinate 5,806,165, forward strand.
TTTTCTTGAGATGAAACCCATTTCAATAAAAAAATAAATGGATTGGAGGACGTTATTCAGTTTTTTTTTTTCATTTGAGATGGGTTTGCTCTTGACTCTAGTCTAGGTCAGAGATAACAGAAACAAAGTCGACATATCTAAGTTCTCTTTAACATCAATACGTGGTCTCTTCGAAAATATCCCGAATGTTCTTCATATTGTTTTTACTAATCTTTTGTACCTCAGTGTATGTATTCCAAGTATTTGGTTGCATAGGTATGAAAAGAACTCATTGGGCATAAAATAATTCATTCATATCGCCATCAATGGCCAGTGTTCAGAAAACCGGCAGCATTGCTACGTTGAATGAAAATGTTGATTTTGATTTTGTTGATTTTCCAAGCATAACCTTTTAATTTAAAGAAAAGGGAGTGAATGATAACGTGGTGGTTGTAAGGGGCGGATGGAAGACAAAACGTGTTGCCAAGGGCAGGAAGATGATGAGTTTTATCTCCATTTTTTTCTTGAGATGGGTTTGCTCTTGATTCTAGTCTAGGTCAAAGATAACAGAGACAAAGTCGACGATGGAGCGAGCTAACCCTGAAGAAGCCTGTTTACTTTTGCTGAGTTTTCTTTAAAATCGACACGTGGTCTCTTTGAAAATGTCCCAAAGGTCTTAAGATTATTTAGTGGTATCATCACATTTTACCAATTGTGGCGTGATCCTAGATCACAAACTATTACATACCTTACTATACAATTTTGAATACTTTTTACTTTATAAATAGTTCCTGTGGAAACACTGTTATATGTTTTTACATAATTTAAGCGATATCAAACAATTTTACGAGTACCAATAACACGTGTTACGCTCAAGTATTAGATAATAGATTGAAACACCTTATCGGGAATAGCCATTCTCATAGTATTTTGATTTAGGTATGACATATTATGAATTGGGCTATATTTCTTGTCACCAAAATTTATATTTGTCATCAAGTTGTATCATCTAATGAATAGATCTATCGCCACGAAATATTTTCGTTCTCAGATAAACAAAAAGTGTTCCCAGGTAGGAATTATCAAATTAATGTTGATAAATGTGTAAAATAAGAGATGGATTACCAATAAAATTGTAGTGCATTAGATGAATATAAACTTCATTCTTATGATAGTAATTTTATTATTTAAATAATAGCTTTGTGCTCAGAATGGTAGATCTGTCACCAAATAAATCGAGTATCGATCCCTGACCGCGACTCCTTTTTATTTGTTATTTTGTCACCAATGCAGTAGTTACATTTTGTTTCGTTCAGTTATTAAATAATAGTATTCGTTACCAATTAAATACATCAATTTATAATTTTAATGAAAATTTGTTCAAAGGCGGAGACAAATTGGCGACAAATTGACGACAAATTGACGCTTTGCCTCAACGATGGGTCGTAGTTAACTAGGTAGGTAGTACCCCTCTTGGCATAAAATTTGAAGGCATAATAATACTGCTGCAAGATAATGCTTTGGCATAATGCAAAGGTTAGCATAACTATCATTTAGTCTAATATGTTTTGGCATAAGTCGGAGTTATGTAAGAGCGAGCGAAGCGAGCTCTGGACTTGGGGCACCCCGACTCGGACAGGTTAGGTTAGAAGGGGATGGCGGGGTCGAGTGAGCGAGCGAAGCGAGCGAATAGACCCCGCCATCTCCTTCGTGGTTATTATTTTATAAACTTTTTTTTTGGAATTTTATGAAATTTTCTAGTGATATAATATATGATTTATTGGTGATCTCTTTAAATTAGTTTGCTTAAATACTTATTAGGACAAACCTATTATAATACATACAAAAATATTTATTTGGTACTAGACCATATATCTCCATGATTTTAGGTGATTTATTGTGGAATTGATTTTATATTGTTTGGTGACTACATTTTGGTGACAAATCTACTATTTTGCGGGCAAACCCTATTATTTAAGAAACACAAAACTAATTAAATTGGCGATAGCTTAAATGATACCCTTATGAATTAAACAGCATTAAACTGAAAAAGAACAGTTGTGTTATTGAAAAACCGGACAAGTGCAAGTCGGACTCTCACACTAAGGGTTCCGTACCAAAAATTGAAAAAGAAACGCTTTCCTTGTAAGGGAGCCCCCTTTTATCATCATCTGCCTAGCCTTTTCCCAGTTACTATATTGGGGTCGGCTTCCAGTCAAACCGGATTCAGCTAAATACCAGTATTTTACATGGAGCGGCTACCTTTTATATTTAACTAGCTTTTGCCCGCGACTTCGTACGCGCACATCCCGTTTTTTTCCTGTTCCCGTAGGAATTTCCCATTCCCGTATAGCCTATAGCCTTCCTGGATAAATGGGCTATCCACCACTGAAAGAATTTTACAAATCGGACCAGTAGTTCCTGAAATTAGCCTGTTCAAGTAAACAAACAAACAAACTCTTCAGTTTTATATATTAGTATAGATTTAATTTACATTATTTTTTGTTATAGCGGCAATAGAAATGCTCTGTGAAAATTTCAACTGTTTTCCTCTTACTGTTCTTGAAATACAGCCCGTTATAGGGTTCCGTTGGTTACGCTATGAGTACGGAACCCTTAAAGAGAGTAAATGACAGCATGATTGTTGGCAGAGAAAAATGGAAAGAGCAAACGTGTCCCGCCGACCCCAAGCAACACGAGACAAGGGCAGGAAGACGATGTCTAAAATTGTAGGGTAAAGGGTTTTTGAACCCAGTGTCGCCTACCTTTTTGAACTGTTTTGAACCCATAACAAAAGTATAATAAATAAATAAGGACCTATCTACCTGGATATACTAAAAATATCTCTAACACATTGGTATCTTTTATTTTTTGAATCGATATTTGCAGATACTTTGCAAAAGACACAAAGCGCAGTGATAAAGTCAACTGTAAGGAGTGTGAGTGTTTATAACTAAACAATAGAAGTGAAAAGTTATGCGCAGCATAAATAGATACTAGCTTTTGCCCGCGAATATCCCGTTTTTCCCGTTCCCGTAAGAATTTCAGGAAATCCTCCCCTACACTTCCCAAGTCTACTTTCCCCTACATGCCAAATTTCAGTTTTCTGTGACCAGTAGTTTCGGCTGTGCGTTGTCAGTCAGTCACTCAGTCAGTCACTCATCAGTAACGGAAGAGTTTTATATAATACTAGCTGATGCCCGCGGCTTCGCCCGCGTGGATGTCGGTTATTGCGACCAAAATTAATCAGCTCCCAGATGGCTTATTTTTTTCCGACACTTCCAACAAATATCATTATATTTTAGCCAAAGTATACAAAAACTTGACAAATTATATACTAAAACCTTCCTCGAAAACCACTCTATCCATTGGTGAAAACAGTATGAACATCGGTGCAGAAGTTTTTGAGTTTATCGCAAACAGACAGACGCGGCGAAGGACTTTGTTTTATAATATGTAGTGATAGTGATGTAATGATGATAGATAGTGCTCTAACCGGGGTTGGTCTGAGACAGCCGGTAATGGCAAAGCACCTCCAAAGTCCGAAGAGAAGTTGGCAAGTGTAGTAGAAAAAATAAAAACAAGAGTGTGACACTAGATACCCATTACAAGTATTTGGTGCCCAACTACCAACGCAAAGACTGAGAAGCAGACTAAGCTTTCTGAAATTGGCAACTCCGCTGCAGGACATTTTACTCCTACCCACTGACTATTTATCACCAAGCCAGCATCTCCTCGCAGGGTCTAACCTTATTGCGGAATTTATTCGAAAGAGTCACCGCGGCCCCGGAACGCAAAGGGAACTAAGAGGAACACGGATGAGTTTTAGTCAGTAAGAGTCTGACACTCCAGGGAGGAGGCATTTGGTGATTTTCCATCCTTAAAAAGAAAGGGTCTAACCTTCCGTGGTCCACTTGGACGTCCCTGAGCCGTCTCAGGACCCAAGTAGGAAGATGTAACTCCAACATCGTAATGTGGAGCTTCCTTGACGGGATAATGAATAGCAGTGTGTGGATGTAGAACCGAGTCACAAACTATGCTCCACCTCCTGTTCGGCTCTCTTTGCCCCAACACACGCAGCGCGAAGTGGCAAAGAGAACTTGTTTTGGGCTAACTTTATCACATCGATGAATATCGTTTTACCCCTGCAATGTACTATCATATAGATTCGATTCTGGAAATTTTCCCCATTTAACGAGGCGATTCAAAGTAATCCCTTAAAGTTTGTGGCATTTAGTAGAAGTTAAATTGATTGTTAGTTTATAGTTAGGGTTACGGATTACGTTATCTGCAGTGCGATTCTGTAAATATGTCGAAGTGAAAACTTGGGCGTAGTGAACGAAAAGTGAGCTGTCAAACCATACAAACAAGATGGCATGACAACTCACTTGTCGTTCACTCCACCTAAGTGGTCACGGTGAGATGTCGACAGAATCGACCGGCTGAACTGATTTGCTTGGATTTTCTAGACTTCTTCAATTACGGAGTTGAGATACCGCAGAGCGTCTACAGACTTCTTATAGGTTTTCCTGTAATTTTTAGGTATCTATTATCTGCATTTTTTTTTTTCAAAATTTTATGCTCTTACTGAGCATAAAATTTTTCGGGAATAATGGTAATTTTTGGTCTAATTTATTGAATAACTTTAAAATGGTTTATTTTAAAATTATGAAGTAAGCCCTTGTATTTAATATATCCCACGATACAGTTTAATTTTCTTGTTTAACCCACAAAAGTGACTTGCATACTAAAAATTTATTTATTCACGAAAGTGTTTGGGTCACCGAAATCAATATCGGTAATCAGTATCGGTCCAGTAGATCCGGAGAAAACTGGCTGTGACAGTTGGACAGACAGCCAGACAGACAGACAGACAGACAGACAGACGGACAGACAGACAAAAAAATAATAATAAAAAAATATTATAAAATTGTAATTTTGTTTTATTTAAATTTCATTTTTTTGGTATGCGTCACGCTTGGCGCAAATAAATGCTTTTTCTTTCTTTCTTTTTTCTTATCCTGTAAGGTGTTTTTTACGGATGGTCGTCAAAGAACTACAAACAGAAAAATACAACTTACTTGTAAACAAAAGGCCCGATCTCCTTCAGCATAGGCTTCTCCCCTCGGTTCACCTCCTCCACATTGGTGACGTTGAACACATACACCTTGAAGTCCAGCGGCATTGGCAGCTTCAGCCATTTGTCGAACATCATGGAATTGTTCTCTAGTTGGACATTCTGGAACAAAACATGTGAAGGAGTGAGAACTTGTATTCTTATTGACACAGTTGCGACAATAGTCTAGACGGAAGCAAGGCTGTGAGATATATAGCCTAATATTATAAACCTGAAGTTTGGTTGAACATCGCGCTAATCTCAGGAACAACTGGTTCGAATTAAAAAATCTTTGGTGTTATGTAGCCTATTTATCGAGGAAGGCTATAGGCTATATAACATCATGCTACGATCAAAAGGAACACAGAATTAATGAAAAATGAGATGCAGACGAAGTTGCGGGGGTCAGCTATTTAATAATTATATAGAGCAAGACAAAGCTCCAAGACATTTGCTTATTTTTTGAGAAACCGAATGTGTAGGATAGAGTAGTGTTAGATTGAATGAACTTTGATACTATACATGACTGCTAGCTTGGGCCAAAAAGCAATTATCGAGTACCAGGTGCTAAAATTATGTAAAAACGATACTAATTTTAATTAAAGTGAAAAATAATAGGTATTTTTGTTGTTTTTTTGCTGCCAATGTATGCGCATGTTGGTAATGTCTGGGGGCTGTGGGGTCTTGGATTAGTACCTAAATGTCGTTAATTCAACAAATTGCTTCTTTTAAAAATTTACACAATCATGTGTTTTTTGTGTTTGATGTTTCCTAGCCGAAAGCAGAAATAAGGAAATAAACTCATAGGCCATCGGACTATCATATAAACGTTAATTCAAGTGATATTATACCATCAATCAATATATATATAATTCATCCGACACTGAATGATTAAGTGACTGACAGACAGCGCACAGCCGAAATTACTGATCGTAGAAAGCTAAAATTTGGCATGTAGGTTCCCTGCACTTCGTAGAGGAGCACTATGAGAGGATTTCTCAAATTTCCTACGGGAACGGGAAAAAACGGGATATGCGCGTACGAAGTCGAGGGCAAAAACTAGTCTGTTATAATACCATACATTACCTACACATCCAATTTAACCCTCCTTTTTTTAAGGATGGGAAATCATCAAATGACTCCTCCCACTCTGGGTGAAGCAGGAGGGAGTGTCAGACTCTTACTGACTAAAACCCATCCGTGTTCCTCCTAGTGCCCTTTGCATTCCAGGGCCGCGGTGACTCTGTCGAACAAATTTCGTAACCCCAGGAGCTGGCCCCGTCTTCTATGCTGACAGCTCTTTGAGGTTCTCTGACGCGTGGAACACAGCGCGCCGTGGACCCGGGCCTGGTTCTAATCGGACGGCGAGCCACCCAATGCTCGCCGTCCGCAGGCCCGCGCCTACGGTGGCCGGGAATCGCCCTGTGACTCCCGACGCCCGGGGCGACCCAATTTAACCCTGCGGTGGTCTCCTGATGAGAGAAGTTTCAGTGATAAATAGTCCCCACACTAGCAATTTCTCCTGTATTGTGGGTGGATTAACGTACATTTAAAATCACATACACAAACAGCCGGTATACCTATCTGAAGGCCATACAAACATTTGTTACGTGCAGGAAGCGAACCCGCGAAGGCAGCGTATCAGTCAATTGCTCAACCACTGCGCCAGCCGTAGTGATATTTAATTGAGGTCAACAACTAACAACAACAGCTTCTAAAGCTTGAAAGTCTAGGTTTAAACCGGCTAGCAAGAGTTTTCAAGTTTGATTCGTATGCATAATGATCTCCTAGCAATACGGAAGGTACATTATGCATAGAGCCATTCATCTCGCATACATTTATTTTCAGGTAGGGTAAGCTTTCCTTTAGTTTGCCATGTTTTTTTACTTCCCAGAAAATAATAAATTGCCATCATTTTTAGTGTATTTTCGTTACCTGATTTCTTTTTATTGTAAGTATCTAATTTATTTATTTACTAGCTGACCCGCGCAACTTCGTCTGCGTCAAAATTTTCATTACTGCTCCGCTCCTATTGGTCTTAGCGTGATGATATATAGCCTATAGCTTTCCTCGATAAATGGGCTATCTAACACTGAAATAATTTTTCAAATCAGCCCAGTAGTTCCCGAGATTAGCGCGTTCAAACAAACAAACTCTTCAGCTTTATGTATTAAAGTATAGATTTATTGAAATTTAAATCAGGACAAATATCCCATAGGGTTTGTTAGTAAATACTTAAACTATGTTAGTATAATACACAGACATAGATACACACACAATACAAAACATTACAACACAATACAAACATTACACATCTAGTCAACTACCATAGTCTGGGCGCACTTGGCAACGACACATGTACAGCGTTCAGGTGCCCCATCAAGTGGCCCTCAGTCTTGCTAGCAACAATGCTCAGGAGACTGTTGTCGCTGTCCCGTACCCGACGACGTAGCAATGATGCGGATCTTTTACGCATAATTGCAAAGTCAAAAATTGTAAAAGTCGCTGCTGCGAACATTTCTGACGCGCTGCAAAAACGTGACAGCGACAACAGCATTCTAAAAGCATTGTTGTACTGTACGCGCAGAGCATTGTACGTTTTTTAGGGTTCCGAAAAAAAAAGGAACCCTTATAGGATCACTCGGGTGTCTGTCTGTCTGTCTGTCTGTCTGTCTGTCTGTCTGTCCGTCTGTCACAGCCTGTTTTCTCCGGATCCACTGGACCGATTCTGTTGAAATTTGGTACACATATGGACTTCTATGACCCAAACACGGACGCGTTACGTAAATCATATTTTTTTTAGTATGGGGGTCACTTTTGGGGGTCAAACTAGAAAATTAAAAAAAAAAGTTTTTTGAACAATATCGTGTGACATATCAAATGAAAGGGCTTACTGTAGGGGTTTTAATTATATTTTTTTCATAATTTTAAAATCAATGGCTTTGAAGTTATTCAAGAAATTAGACGAAAAATGACCATTCCCCCCCTTATCTCCGAAACTACTGAGCCTAAAATTTTGAATAAAATGGAGATAATAGATCTTTACCTAAAGATTACAGGAAAGATTACTATTAGAAGTCTGTAGTGTTAAAATAATATGTTCAAAAAATTAAATTCGTTCGGAACCCTTTGCACGCGAGTCCGACTCGCACTTGGCCAGTTTTTTTTTTACTATTTTCATTATTTTGGTGGTCTGATTGATTTCTAAACGTTTGTCCACATATTTTTCTTATACAACCTGTACCAGAATAAACGCAATACCTCTTAAGGGGTCATTGTACTCATCATTAGGTACAAATTTCACTATGGGACCAACACTGAAATCGCGAAAAAAAAATCGACTCCTCCATACATTTCTGTACGCATAACTCCACAAAATGTACTTAACAGCAGTTTTGTTTTCGCGATTTCGGGATTGGTCCCATAGTAAAAGTTGTTTATAATGATGAGTACAATGATCCCTTAAGAGGTATTGCGATTTTTCTGTTACACGTTGTATAAATACCTACTACGATAACCACTTAGAAGGCGGAGGTCAACCGTGCAGTGCACTGGTTATGGACATAATATCTACTACTATAATTACAAAACGATACTAATTACTATGGCTGATTAGTGGTTAATATCAAGGTCTGAGTGACTTGCCTTTGATTAGTTCCAATAAAGTAGACTAACGAATACAATAGAATAGAATTATCTTTATTATGAACACCATATGTAACATAGAACATTTTATTTGAGTGAGTGTGAATATCAAGCCAATTGTATGCTTGTTAATTTTAAAATAATAATCAATGTTGCATTGAAGTTTGTTTTGATTCAATTAGTATTCGTTATTTGTGTGTTAGTTATTAGGTACTGGTTATAAGAAAATATGTGAAAAATGAAACTGATTAGTGAACTATTATAAAAGTAAATTCAAAAACTAAAACCCTACTACTGGAAAATCACGCTCCAAGAAGTATGAAACAGGAAAATATTCAAAGTTCAAGACGCTTATAATGATCAAGACGATTCCTACGATATTTCATTTGTCCAATTATGATTAGAAGTTAAGCAGTTATGAGGGAACAGATGAACAAACATACATACGTTTGGAGGGTATGCGGAACATAAAGTCCCGCAAACCTCCGTTGAAAAGGGAGGATCCTCCGAACGGACGGTTGTTGTGTCCGGTGTGGGCAACTGCCACACCACACCACACACACAAACTACACACATCTATCACTCTATCACTGATAGTCACTGTCGCGGCCACACATGTCAGTTTTTTTTTTTAGTTATACATGGTTTGTCTATGACATGTCCGCGACAGTAAGGACTTTTTTATAATGCCCGTGCCTGGCACGGGCTGGCAGTGGTTTTACGGACGAATGTTTGTCTGTTATTTTGTTTTATAGTTGACTTATTTGTGTATTTTAAAAATAATGTCATGTTAATGTGCGTCTGTTTGGGCGGAATAAACAATTTTTCTTTCTTTTTCTTCTTTCATTAGTTAATCTTCGGGCTGATGTATATGTTTCAATCGCACGGTAAACTCTACTTGCGCGATGCAGGATTTTAATGTAGAAGTTCGCTACTACTAGGATAGATGGCGTCGCGGTTCTTTTTGTTGTGATGTAGATTTGCTATGTTGGTTTTTCTTGTGGCGGCATTGATAACATAAGTACAAACCAGTAAAAAATCATAACCCTCCTTTTGCGTCGTCATAGTCGGTTAAAAAGATCTGAGAAGGTAGCTTATAAGTATTATTTCGCATTGATAATATTAATCAGGATATCAAAGCAGGTAAAGCACTATGATATTGAAAAAAAAAGTTGAAATACAAAATATTGAAATTGATAAATTTTGTAGAGGTTATTGAAATACCTAGCACCGATATTGTTTTTATCCGCTATAGTATTAAGACAAGGTCACTAGGAAAAAAAAGAAAAACTTTTAATTTATACAGAAAGTCATAAAAACACAATGTCTATAATGATTGATTAACAATAAAATAAAAAACCGGACAAGTGCGAGTCGGATTCGCCCACCGAGGGTTCCGTACAAAATTTGTAGGTACATTTTTTTATGATTTAGGAAAAAATGATAGTTTTCAGACTTTTTCCTATACTTATAATAAAAGACGGAATTACTTGGCAAATTTCATAGTTCTAGGTCAACGGGAAATACCCTATAAATTTTGTTTCTTTTGAGAGTGTCGAAATATACGTTTTTTGCGGCGTAACTGGCCGTATCTTTTTTACGTTAACTTAGAAGTTTGATTTTTTCACAGCTTCAAGGAGCTGTAGACCTAAGTATATGGTAATATCAACTCGATACCTCCACGCGTTCCCGAGATAAAGAGTCTTGGCAGACAGACGGACGGACAACAAAGTGATCTTATAAGATTTTCGTTTTTTTCCTTTTGAGGTACGAAACCCTAAAAATAAAACATGCGTTGATTTTTGACAATATTTCGCTAAGTTTTAAGGTCGTTGCATTAGCTTGTCAACTTTAGCCAATAAGGATAAAACGGTTCAAAGGAGACATTAATGTGTTTGGAAACCATTAAGTTTAAGCATTTGTTTTTGCATTTAGCGATCTAAAAGGCACCCAAGTTTACCTGATTTGTCCTCTGGGTGAGAAGTCTCGACATACTTAGCGATTGCCTAGCGACCGAATTCGTTAAAGTCACCCGTACACAGTCGGTCTCGAACGCATTCCACGGTCAAAATCGATGGTATGATCCGTGGATCGCGTTCGAAATTTACTGTGTACGCGCGGCCTTAGGATTTGAGAGATATTTCACAAACTGAATAAGAAAGATATGTACTGTGCCCCTATGTTTTCCTTTTCGATGTTTTATTAACCGTATAAGCACTAGAACTCTTACAAAATGTTTAAAATTGTCCGATAAATCGCTGTCAACAGAGCCCTAGTGTACAAATTTGGCAACTATTAATCAAAAAAAGAAAACACAGAGACACAGTATACATCCTTCTTATTAAGTTTGTAAAATATCTTTTACTAGCTGACCCGCGCAACTTCGTCTGCGTCATAAAATGTAATTATTTACGACATCACATTAGAAACTTCAAAAAAAACAGTATTTCTCCACTATTTAATGGATGTTATTATACATATAAACCTTCCTCTTCAATCACTCTATCTATTAAAAAAAACCGCATCAAACTCCGTTGCGTAGTTTTAAAGATTTAAGCATACATAGGGATATGGGGAAAGAGAAAGCGACTTTGTTTTATACTATGTAGTGATATCGGTCCAATATTGGAGAAGAAAACAGTCGAGAGCCAATCCTCGAATGATTACTTTTTACATACAAAGTCTCGCCGCCAGCATTTGTTCTTACCGACCAAAGTCGGTCGCTACGCGATCGTTATCTATGTCGAGACTGCAGGCCCTGGACTGGTTAGGTAAGGTTTAAATTCGGTTATCGCGCAGAAGGAGGCTGCGGAAAGGGAGAGGGAGATCTCAACCTCCCTCCCGGCCCGCAGCAGACGCACCGGGCGTCGGCGGAGGGCTGCCCTCTTCCGGCCCCCCTAACTGGGTCCAGGGGCGGCGGACTTGGGGATGTCCGTCGCCCCCCATTCATCCGGACCCGAGGCGGTGGCGCGTGGTATTCCCGTGCGCCCCTCTTTGACGTCGCGGTGGGAGTCAAACACCTCACTCCCCCCACTGACCCGAGGTGGCCCGCAGAGGCGGGCCTGCACCAGCCGGGGATCACGGAAGTCGTAAGTTCCCGAGATCTCCGGCGTAGGTGAGAGATGAAACACCGGGGTGGTTTAAATTCGGTTGGAATTAGTGAGTTGGAAAAAAACGTAGAGTTTATGCTTTGTAGAAACAAAGTTTTACCTATATTTTAGCTAATAAAAATAATTCGTCTGAAGTCTTCTTGTAGTCTACTTGATTTATTGTAAAAAAGTTGTTTGTATATTGCCATAGTATACGGCCATTTGTTTGTAGGTGACACTGAATCTCTGGAAGGACAAATCCATTTAAGAATACATATTTTTTATCTATACTGAATATTATAAAGCTGAAAAGTTTGTTTGGTTGAATGCGCACTTAGAGATTACTGTATATATTTTATTTAGTGTTGGATAGTATGTATCGAGGAAGGCTATATAACATCATGCTACGACCAATAGGAGCAGAGTATTAATGAAAATTGTGACGTAGACGACGTTGCGCGAGTCAGTTAGTACCGGTATAAAGCTACACCATTGCCAAGTGCCAAAGGCTACATTCATCCTATATTATTGATTCATGCATTATGCATTAAACGCAAGCAACGTTCTTTTGACTCACTGTGCTAGTGCTATCTAAATATTCGCATATTATAAAGATTTTCCTGGCATTCTAGCTCGAGTTGCTCAAGTAATTGCAAATCCGACTGGCGATTTCGGGATTGGTCCCATAGTAAAAGTTGTTTATAATGATGAGTACAATGATCCCTTAAGAGGTATTGCGATTTTTCTGTTACACGTTGTATAAATACCTACTACGATAACCACTTAGAAGGCGGAGGTCAACCGTGCAGTGCACTGGTTATGGACATAATATCTACTACTATAATTACAAAACGATACTAATTACTATGGCTGATTAGTGGTTAATATCAAGGTCTGAGTGACTTGCCTTTGATTAGTTCCAATAAAGTAGACTAACGAATACAATAGAATAGAATTATCTTTATTATGAACACCATATGTAACATAGAACATTTTATTTGAGTGAGTGTGAATATCAAGCCAATTGTATGCTTGTTAATTTTAAAATAATTTAATCAATGTTGCATTGAAGTTTGTTTTGATTCAATTAGTATTCGTTATTTGTGTGTTAGTTATTAGGTACTGGTTATAAGAAAATATGTGAAAAATGAAACTGATTAGTGAACTATTATAAAAGTAAATTCAAAAACTAAAACCCTACTACTGGAAAATCACGCTCCAAGAAGTATGAAACAGGAAAATATTCAAAGTTCAAGACGCTTATAATGATCAAGACGATTCCTACGATATTTCATTTGTCCAATTATGATTAGAAGTTAAGCAGTTATGAGGGAACAGATGAACAAACATACATACGTTTGGAGGGTATGCGGAACATAAAGTCCCGCAAACCTCCGTTGAAAAGGGAGGATCCTCCGAACGGACGGTTGTTGTGTCCGGTGTGGGCAACTGCCACACCACACCACACACACAAACTACACACATCTATCACTCTATCACTGATAGTCACTGTCGCGGCCACACATGTCAGTTTTTTTTTTTAGTTATACATGGTTTGTCTATGACATGTCCGCGACAGTAAGGACTTTTTTATAATGCCCGTGCCTGGCACGGGCTGGCAGTGGTTTTACGGACGAATGTTTGTCTGTTATTTTGTTTTATAGTTGACTTATTTGTGTATTTTAAAAATAATGTCATGTTAATGTGCGTCTGTTTGGGCGGAATAAACAATTTTTCTTTCTTTTTCTTCTTTCATTAGTTAATCTTCGGGCTGATGTATATGTTTCAATCGCACGGTAAACTCTACTTGCGCGATGCAGGATTTTAATGTAGAAGTTCGCTACTACTAGGATAGATGGCGTCGCGGTTCTTTTTGTTGTGATGTAGATTTGCTATGTTGGTTTTTCTTGTGGCGGCATTGATAACATAAGTACAAACCAGTAAAAAATCATAACCCTCCTTTTGCGTCGTCATAGTCGGTTAAAAAGATCTGAGAAGGTAGCTTATAAGTATTATTTCGCATTGATAATATTAATCAGGATATCAAAGCAGGTAAAGCACTATGATATTGAAAAAAAAAGTTGAAATACAAAATATTGAAATTGATAAATTTTGTAGAGGTTATTGAAATACCTAGCACCGATATTGTTTTTATCCGCTATAGTATTAAGACAAGGTCACTAGGAAAAAAAAGAAAAACTTTTAATTTATACAGAAAGTCATAAAAACACAATGTCTATAATGATTGATTAACAATAAAATAAAAAACCGGACAAGTGCGAGTCGGATTCGCCCACCGAGGGTTCCGTACAAAATTTGTAGGTACATTTTTTTATGATTTAGGAAAAAATGATAGTTTTCAGACTTTTTCCTATACTTATAATAAAAGACGGAATTACTTGGCAAATTTCATAGTTCTAGGTCAACGGGAAATACCCTATAAATTTTGTTTCTTTTGAGAGTGTCGAAATATACGTTTTTTGCGGCGTAACTGGCCGTATCTTTTTTACGTTAACTTAGAAGTTTGATTTTTTCACAGCTTCAAGGAGCTGTAGACCTAAGTATATGGTAATATCAACTCGATACCTCCACGCGTTCCCGAGATAAAGAGTCTTGGCAGACAGACGGACGGACAACAAAGTGATCTTATAAGATTTTCGTTTTTTTCCTTTTGAGGTACGAAACCCTAAAAATAAAACATGCGTTGATTTTTGACAATATTTCGCTAAGTTTTAAGGTCGTTGCATTAGCTTGTCAACTTTAGCCAATAAGGATAAAACGGTTCAAAGGAGACATTAATGTGTTTGGAAACCATTAAGTTTAAGCATTTGTTTTTGCATTTAGCGATCTAAAAGGCACCCAAGTTTACCTGATTTGTCCTCTGGGTGAGAAGTCTCGACATACTTAGCGATTGCCTAGCGACCGAATTCGTTAAAGTCACCCGTACACAGTCGGTCTCGAACGCATTCCACGGTCAAAATCGATGGTATGATCCGTGGATCGCGTTCGAAATTTACTGTGTACGCGCGGCCTTAGGATTTGAGAGATATTTCACAAACTGAATAAGAAAGATATGTACTGTGCCCCTATGTTTTCCTTTTCGATGTTTTATTAACCGTATAAGCACTAGAACTCTTACAAAATGTTTAAAATTGTCCGATAAATCGCTGTCAACAGAGCCCTAGTGTACAAATTTGGCAACTATTAATCAAAAAAAGAAAACACAGAGACACAGTATACATCCTTCTTATTAAGTTTGTAAAATATCTTTTACTAGCTGACCCGCGCAACTTCGTCTGCGTCATAAAATGTAATTATTTACGACATCACATTAGAAACTTCAAAAAAAACAGTATTTCTCCACTATTTAATGGATGTTATTATACATATAAACCTTCCTCTTCAATCACTCTATCTATTAAAAAAAACCGCATCAAACTCCGTTGCGTAGTTTTAAAGATTTAAGCATACATAGGGATATGGGGAAAGAGAAAGCGACTTTGTTTTATACTATGTAGTGATATCGGTCCAATATTGGAGAAGAAAACAGTCGAGAGCCAATCCTCGAATGATTACTTTTTACATACAAAGTCTCGCCGCCAGCATTTGTTCTTACCGACCAAAGTCGGTCGCTACGCGATCGTTATCTATGTCGAGACTGCAGGCCCTGGACTGGTTAGGTAAGGTTTAAATTCGGTTATCGCGCAGAAGGAGGCTGCGGAAAGGGAGAGGGAGATCTCAACCTCCCTCCCGGCCCGCAGCAGACGCACCGGGCGTCGGCGGAGGGCTGCCCTCTTCCGGCCCCCCTAACTGGGTCCAGGGGCGGCGGACTTGGGGATGTCCGTCGCCCCCCATTCATCCGGACCCGAGGCGGTGGCGCGTGGTATTCCCGTGCGCCCCTCTTTGACGTCGCGGTGGGAGTCAAACACCTCACTCCCCCCACTGACCCGAGGTGGCCCGCAGAGGCGGGCCTGCACCAGCCGGGGATCACGGAAGTCGTAAGTTCCCGAGATCTCCGGCGTAGGTGAGAGATGAAACACCGGGGTGGTTTAAATTCGGTTGGAATTAGTGAGTTGGAAAAAAACGTAGAGTTTATGCTTTGTAGAAACAAAGTTTTACCTATATTTTAGCTAATAAAAATAATTCGTCTGAAGTCTTCTTGTAGTCTACTTGATTTATTGTCAAAAAGTTGTTTGTATATTGCCATAGTATACGGCCATTTGTTTGTAGGTGACACTGAATCTCTGGAAGGACAAATCCATTTAAGAATACATATTTTTTATCTATACTGAATATTATAAAGCTGAAAAGTTTGTTTGGTTGAATGCGCACTTAGAGATTACTGTATATATTTTATTTAGTGTTGGATAGTATGTATCGAGGAAGGCTATATAACATCATGCTACGACCAATAGGAGCAGAGTATTAATGAAAATTGTGACGTAGACGACGTTGCGCGAGTCAGTTAGTACCGGTATAAAGCTACACCATTGCCAAGTGCCAAAGGCTACATTCATCCTACATTATTGATTCATGCATTATGCATTAAACGCAAGCAACGTTCTTTTGACTCACTGTGCTAGTGCTATCTAAATATTCGCATATTATAAAGATTTTCCTGGCATTCTAGCTCGAGTTGCTCAAGTAATTGCAAATCCGACCGGCGAGGGTAGTCGCAAAAATGTTAATAATGCTATGTCACTTTGTCCTGATTTGAAAATGGAACGGAAGGCAACCAGTATGTCAAACTGGCTGGCAAGTTTTCAGGGATCAATACTGAACAGTGTATGAACAAAACTTGCCAAGTTTGTTTCGTGTACTTGGCATAAGTCTTGCCGAGAAGTTGGCCTGTTTTTTAACCCACTTCATTAACCATTAGTCTTATTTATAAAAAAAAATATGTGGTTAGATTTTTTTGAATAAGTCTTATTCATAAAAATTCTAAACATATGACTAGAATAAAACAATAAAACTAATTATCTATACATGCATAAAGAAACTGCTAATGAGTATTTAAATTAAGCATAAGTCGCTGATAATATAGCTATCCATAGCTGAAAGAATTTTTCAAATCGGTCCAGTAGTTTTTAAGTTTATTCGTTACATACAAAAATACAAATCATTCCTATGTATAATATTAGTATAGATGTACACAAACATGAATAGAATAGCTCCAAAAACTAACCTCAAATAAAAAAGTATACTTTTTAGCTAAAAAGATTAGAACCTCTTATAGTGAGTCCACACGATACAGCTAGTCTATTCTGTAAGAAACTATTTCGATATCGAGCTTCACCTGAGTGATAAAACTCACAAAGTGAGCTTTATTGCCCACAATGTAAAGAAAGAAAGAAAGAAAGAAAAATATTTATTTGGGACTCGCACAAGACATACATATCAATCAATACATACATATAAGCGGCGTCTTAAAATTAATTTGTGCGAGGCCAAAAAGGTCCCTGTCTCAGCATATGCTGCGATATTTAAAAAAAACTCACCTCGAATTCTACTGTCGAGATACGAAATTGTTGTTAGAGAATAGCACTATTCTACATATAGAAGTTTGTAGAAGTCTGTATAGAAGCCTGTATCGTCAGACCAGCTATACTCAACCTACGGCCCGCGGGCTGCATGTGGCCCGCCAAGCTTTTCCGTGTGGCCCTGTAGCCTAGCACAATATTGATGCTATATTTAGTCAGTATTACAAGAACTAAATAAAAATAACTTTAATTTCGGAAGTCGGTGTTTTTGGTTATTTCGTTTTTTGACACCGACTTCCGAAATTAAAGTTATTTTATACTTTGTAGAGTTTTGTTTCTGGAGGTCGGTTATATTTTTTGTAAAAAAGTTTTATATTTCTTACTTTTTAGTGGTACCTGCGTACCCATTCACAGCGTACCGGCGATGTTATTTTATGAAGATAAAACTTACTAAGTGCTTTCGGTGTAAAGGTCTCGTCAATACGAATGAAATAAGCCCAAACACTTGGTAGTTCCTACATACCGATGTAGAGTTCCCTTAACTCTCTGTCGTCTCCATCATCAGATCTGATCCAAACCTTCATTGTTTTGTAGTAACACCCGATATACACACGAATATCAAGTTTCTACCAGATGCGTGCCTACAATTTTCGAGAGTTGCCCACGATTTCTCAAGGTTTCCATCATCAGATCCTGACATGGTGGCAATGGGACTGCCTCGGAAGCATACCCTTTCATATAAAAAAAAGATTCATCGAAATCGGTTCATAAACGACGAAGTTATCCGCGAACACACATAAAAAAAAGAAAAAAATATATACGCGGTCGAATTGAGAACCTCATTCTTTTTTAGAAGTCGGTTAAAAAACGGTCCTTTTGTCGCAAATTCAAAAGTCCCATTAATGTAAGTACCAAATATTTAATGTTTAATATAATTTTTAAACCCCGAGCATAAAAGAGGGGTGTAGGTACGATTCTTTGGGCCAAGCGTATTCGCCTCGGGAGACCGCAAACTATGTACCTATTTGTTAAGTACGTCTATATTATTAGCGGTCCCCGACGCGATGACGCTTGGCCCAAAGAATCGTACCTATATTAAATTAAAAGGATCAAATACGTATTATTTTTTCACTTTTTAAAGTTATTTTTTAATTTAATTTTTACTGTAGGATATTGCCGCCGATCATGGCCATAGTAGAAGCCCAATGTAGCCCTGAGAGAAAAAAATATTGAATACGGCTGGTGTGGACTACACAAAACACAAACAAAACAAATACAAATGTTTACAAAACGTAATAGACATCTGCCATTAATCGCAATATTATTGAAAGACTCTCGATCGTAATCTAATTGTCGTCGCTCATTGGACAACCATTATTCATGTACGTAAGCCATGTTTAATTAATATGTTACAGTTCAAGTGAGAAAAGTTGGGCGTAATTGGAATTTACCAATAGTTGGGTTGCAGTTTGTTAGGGTAAATTGCTGAGAACAATGTTCTAACTCTAACAGTAATCAATCACTATCTTATTTAGTTGGACAGTTTTTAGTTTCAAAACATAGCTGCGTTGAAACGCCAGCGTGTGAAAAAATGAAATGTGTACTAAAACAGGAATTATTTGCGACTTTCCATTTTTTTGATAGGCTCGCGTTTGACCACTATCCTACCTGATGGTAAGCGATGATGTGGTCAAAGATGAAGCAGGCTTACTTAGAAGTAACCTATTGACTCTTGACTTTAAGACTCCCAGGTTTTAGCTATCAGAAAACACAGACTCTGGCTGCTGATTTCACTTCTGTACTGCTGATGTGCTTTACGCACAACGAATCTGATCTCAAAACGTTTTGTGGGTGGGATATCCACCGCCATTTCCAAGCTATTTCTAATCATAAATAAAATAAAGCCCATGTCCTCTGTCTGTTTTTCCCCTTAATTCTTCTAAACCACACAACTGATTTTGATACGGTTTCCGTAGCAAAAGGGCAATAAACGAGTAAGGTTGGTGTAGGATATAATTTGCACTTGTACAAAGCCCGAGAGGGTTACTATTCTATATAGATATCTATATTCTATATACCATTTTAAAGAGGTAAAGTTTATGAGTTTGTGAGGTTGTAGGGGGTTAACTCTGGAACTACTGAACCGATTTTGAAAATTCTTTTGCCAATAGAAAGTCACGTTATTTGTGAGTGTCATAGGCTATATTTAACCCGAAATATACCTTCCAACGAAGTGGGCATCGGTCAGCTAGTTTATTTATAAAGAAGTACGGTTGTTTGTTTGGTTGTATGAGATAGTCTCTGGAAGTACTGATCCGATGACGAAAACTCTTCCACTGATAGAAAGCTACACTATTGTGAGTGTCATAGGCCTTAAACGTTATCTCTGAAAATGCGAACGGTGGCTGCGGGACACGCCACGAGAGAGAAACCGCGGATAATCTAGTTTTTTCCCGAGAACCCCAGAAGGAGGATAATGTTATGATATCAAGGTTAGATTACAGATGTCTACCGAAAAACTTGTGTTTTCCTGCTTGAACGACGGCATTTGGGAAATTCCATATTTCCATAACAGGTACCTATACTATACTAGCTTACCTAATATATAAAAATCTCGTGTCACAGTGTTTGTTACCGATCTCCTCCGAAACAGCTCGACCGTTTTTCATGAAATTTTTTGTGTGTATATTCGGTAGGTATGAGAATAGGTGGTAGGGTATTTTTTTGTATGGCAAAACAACGTTTACCGAGTCAGCTAGTTAGAAGATAATATTATAAAGCTGAAGAATTTGTTTGGTTGTACGCGCAAAACTCAGGAACTACTGGTTCGAATTGAAAAATTATTTTAGTATTGGATAGCCCATTTATCGAGGAAGGCAATAGGCTATATACCATCACGCTACGACCAACAGGAGCGGAGAATCAATAAAAATGTGACGCTGATGAAGTTACGCGTGTCAACTATTTAGCAACAATATCCACTGTCCTAATTCCAATTTTAACCACAACAATAGTACTTGAGGTATCCTTAAGTGAGATTTATGATATAAAATAATAATTTATTTAGTAAGCTTTGTTATTCTATAGTTTTATTGTAGTTAATGGATTTATATTCGATGTAGTATAATAATTAAAGTATATATAATTGCTAAGACATTAAGTTAGACCTTAATGGAACTTAAGCTATGTTAAAGAACTTAATACATTCAATAAATTCTTTGTTATAACGTCTGTAAAATATATTATTTGCTGATGCATGAAAGAGGTATAAGTTTGAATTAAATAAATGTAAATTGTTAGATGGTATTCTGAACTGAACTAATAATACTATTAGGTGAGATAGTGGTCAAACGTATGCCTATATATAGTAAAAAAAATACCTGGCGGTAAAATAGTTTGTTTGTTTAGTTAACTTTTGAAGTATTGATACGGTTACAATTTTTTTTTCTCTGATGAAGATCTATGGGTACGTTATCGCAATGGGAAATCATATGACTCCGCTCTAGGCGGAATAGAAGGGAAAGTCAGACTCTTACTGACTAAAACCCATCCGTGTTCTTCCTAATGTCCTTTGCGTTCCAGGACCGCGGTGACTCTTTCGAACAATTCCGCCGTCCTGGCAGAATTGCTGAGTGTCCTAAGTTTATTTTAACCCGAAAAAACACAGTTTCTTTGAGAAAAGCCGCGAAAAAGAAAACTGGTTGATAAACGAAAACAAAATATTGTTGAAGTTTATGCACTACTTATGTAACCGAACTTGTGAGATAGAGAAACTCTTTAATCTTGAAATTATTATGTCAATCGCTTATATTTTTATTTTATTTTAAAGTTATGTTGTTTTAATATTCAGTCGGAGCATGTAGACTCATTAATGTGTATGTTGTGTTTACCTGTAATTGAGTGTACATTACATGAAAATGTATTGTGTAATTAGCTTGTATTTTGCAGAAGTTTTTGTAGTGTACTTACTCGTAGGAAATCCTTGAATAAATAGTGCTACATACTAAGTTTATTAATCAAGTGCAAATTGCATTTTCGTGAAAAACTTTATATGCTTATCACTCCAAATAACATTCTTTAAAAGCTAAAACATAATAGTAATTGACGTAAAAAAAAGTCATTTTCATGTTTAAATTATAGTTCTAAAACACAATAAAACTTTTAGAGAGTTTCTTTATTTTTTGGACAACAAACTCTGTTCCAAATTCATCCAGTTTGATTGTATTGGAATTGTCAGCAGATATAACTTTAGGTCCCAATTCATTTGTTTCAACTGTACCTCTGTACCTACTATTTATTTGAAAAATTGTTTCTAAAAACAAAAAAAAATACTTTTGTTTCAACTGTACCTACCTATTTGTTTTAGCAATTGTTTCTTTTTAAGTAACAAAAACATTCCAAAGGTAAAAACAAATTTCTCAAACAATGGAAATTTAGTCTCAAAAGGGTCGTAGGTTCAAACCTGTCAATAGATGAGGTTGTTTCGACCAACGTTAAACAAAGTACAGCTCTTTGTTCAAAAGAAATACATTTTATATATCTTTTTCAATGAAATATACGCAGGTTCAGGTAAAAAATATAGGTACTAGTTTATTTAACAGGTACATTTTCTTACCTACGTGTGTCATCGATTTGTGAGTTCATTGACGTTTCATTGTTTTTATTTTGGAGTGACAGTTTATTGTTTAAAATGTGGAAAATCCAAAATAAATCCTTTGTTTATTTTTAATCAATTCTCATAGCTGATTGAAAGGATCTCCTCGCAGATAGATACGACATGACAATGAAATACCGATGCAATGACGTTTTTTATAGATATTTTAGGTGAAAATGGCCCTTACACGAGCAATAAATGCATAAACGTTTTTTTGCTATACAAAAAAAATAGCCTACGACCTATTCTTATACCTACTGAATATACACACAAAATTTTATGAAAATCGGTCGAGCCGTTTCGGAGGAGTTCGGTAACAAACACCGTGACACGAGATTTTTAAATATTAGAAGATTTTAATCTGAATCTCGAAAACGGCTTCAACGATTTTCATGAAATTTAGTATGCAGGGGGTTTCGGGGGCGATAAATTGTTCTAAATAAAATCGAGATAAATGTGGAAGTCAGGATGTCTGTTAATCGATCCCAAATTCTCAACAGTTAAACGGTTTTGAATGAAAAATTAGAACACGGGTAGACTGTGTCCTGGATTTTTATCTTCTTATTACGTTACCATGGGATAATTTTCGTCTTTTGAGCGGGTGAAGCCACGGTCAAAAGCTAGTACCTAATAATTATGAAACCTTAAGGTAATCTATATTTATCTTGAGGAAAATATCGGCAAGCAAGTGATACACATTAATGGTTGTAATACTTGACCGTAAAGAAGTGTTCTCATCTAGCAGATAACATTTAGAAAACTTATTCAATTCAATCCATACTTTAATATAATAGAATCTATACTAATATATAAAGCTGAAGAGTTTGTTTGTTGGCTTGAACGCGCTAATCTCAGGAACTACTGGTCCGATTTGAAACATTCTTTCAGTGTTGTATATCATCACGCTAAGACCAACAAGAGCGGAGCAGTAACGAAAATTGTGACGCAGACGAAGTTGCGCGGGTCAGCTAGTTAAATATATACAAAATAAAATAAAATCTGAAGAGTGTTTGTTTCTTTGGTTGAATACGCTAATCTCAGGATCTGCTGGTTCGAATTGAAAATTTTGTTTTACTTTTGGATAGCCCATTTATCGAGGAAGGGTTTAGGCTATATTATCTACATTACGCTCATCATCATCATAACAGCCGAAAGACGTCCACTGCTGGACATAGGATGATGATGATGACATTACGCTACGACCAATAGAAGCGGGGTATTAGTGAAAAATGTGACGCAGACTAAGTTACGCGGGTCAGCTAGTACTGCATAAGAACAAAAGTCAGCCTTTTGCCTTCGCCATTTTCTGCCAGTCAACTTTTGGGTGGTGCAGTGTCAAATAGTGGTAGAAAAAAGGTGGCCCTGAAGTGCCCACAAGATTCACGATTCAAGATTCCGCCGTATTTGAAAACAGGGTGATTTTTAATTCATTGACAAACTTCAAGGGGGTGAAGTACCCATGAATATTTGTATGCAAACGTTGCCGTCTTATCTTATCTTTTTGTTTACGAAATCACCTGTTCCTTACATCCCGTCGGGATTTGCGTGCAACTTATTTTTCTTCGTATCTCCGGGTTTGATTTTAGAATGAATAAAGTCAGCTTGTGGTGTCTGCCTGAAGTGGGCTAGAAATATTTCTTTTTCAATTTATTAAGCCATGGTTACAAGCATTCTTTAACTATAGAGTTAAGATTAAATAAATAAAAAAATATTAGAGGCCAATGCGCCATGAGATCCGCTTCACCGCCTACCACGGCAGTGCGCGGTGCCTTGTGTTAATCGCCTAAAAGTCTTCCATATTCCTTATTCACAGTGTCAAATAGTGGGGTCCTAAGAGGGGTCTAGCAATGCTAAATATTGACTGTTTGTATATCTTATCTCAGCGATCTTACATAGCGACAAAATTTTATTTTTCAACATACACGCGAACGAAGTCGCAGGCAACAGCTAGTAAAAAACTGGCCAAGTGCGAGTCGGACTCGCGTGCAAAGGGTTTCGAACGAATTTAATTTTTTTAACATGTTATTTTAACACTATAGACTTCTAATAGGTTTACCTGTATTCTTTAGGTAAAGATCTATTATCTCCATTTTTTTAGAAATGTTAGGCTCAGTAGTTTCGGAGATAAGGTGGAGGGAATGGTCATTTTTCGTCTAATTTCATGAATAACTTCAAAATCATTTATTTTAAAATTATAAAAAATATATAATTAAAACCCTCACAGTAAGATCTTTAATTTGATATGTCACACAATATTGTTCAAAAAACTTTTTTTTAAATTTTCTAGTTTGACCCCCAAAAGTGACCCCCGTACTAAAAATTTAATGATTTACGTAACGCGTTCATGTTTGGGTCATAGAAGTCCATATGTGTACCAAATTTCAAATCGGTCTAGTGGATCCAGAGAAAATCAGCTATGACAGACGGACTGACAGACAGACAGACAGACACCCTAGTGATCCTATAAGGTTTCCCTTTTTTATCGGAACCCTAAAAATATAATTTTTAAACATTTGCTAGTCGCTTACGCTTTCAATGTAAACGCGCTCTTATGACATGATCACTGGCTGAGTAAGGATGCTACTCGTTCAAGGATATCCAGTAGATTTGCAGTAAATAAAATGGAGTAATATAGTTTATATATTATTTCTCAATACAGGATTTACCTTGAATAATTATTCGTCGCACAGTTATGAAATTACTATGAGTACAAAGAGCCTAAAATGGGCACACTTCCAGTCGACATTGATGTGGATGAATTTTTTGACGCCATATTTTAGGATTAACTTAGTTAGGAGTTTTTATTTTCATTTGTAGTGCATATAGTTATTTAAGAATTTTTTTTTAAACAGTACGTAATATGTAACTGAAAACGTTTTATTGTTTAGCCTAATACTGTTTCTTTTTTTAAAGTATTGTACGATTTTTTTTGCAAAATAATTTTTTGAAATGTGAAATATTCTTTCTAAAGAAAATGGGAGGAAGGAAATAACTGTCAGAATTGGACTGTCTTCTTTGTTTTTGGACGACAAATGATTCCATACTACTTACTGTGGATTTCTCAGAATTGTAGTTTTTCCTTAGTTTTTAAACGGCAAACCATTCCGAAGTGACTACGATTTGCTATTTATACTATTTTTTAACTGACTACAAAAAAGGAGGAGGTTCTCAATTCAACGGAATCTTGTTTTTACCACTTTAATTTAGTATCCTCAAATTACCTTTATGTAGAGGTCCTAATGGGATGGTGTCAGTTAGAGTGAGCAAGCAAAGCGAGCAAACAGCTCCCGTGGTCCCATTCATGTTAGGTTCCGTTAAACCCTACCAAGAGGCAAAAATAATAGGTTGTCGCTATCTTGATTTTGTTGGGAAGAGTAGGTACTGTAATTAGTTTTTATAAACACCCTTTTTTAGCACCGTAATAATTTATGACAGAAACCTTAGTCTGAAATTCCTACACGTCCTTTCTAGGTTTAGAAGATTGAAGTATTATTGAGACCAGTAAGTGCAACTTAAAGATTTACTTATCTACAACTTCAACATTTGAAGTAAATCTTCATAAATAAGCATAATATTGACCTTTACTCACAATCTTGACCAATGGACCTGTTATAAAAAGACGGGTTTTCTGCACTTGGGTCTAATGAAACAATTCTGCGAATTTTAACACGGTAGCGGCATTTTACAATTTTTAAAGGTTAATCTTGCTTGTGATTGTGACTTGCGCATTTCTATTGTACCTGTTAACTTCTTCGTGTTTCTGCTAAAATTAGAGGGTACATGAAGATGTGTGTACGACTAAACGCCGACAGACACTACACCGACAAGAGTTTACTTCGACGGCTCTCTTCGCCGACAGGATACTTCGCCCTCAGGACTCTTCGCTGACAGGACTCTTCGCCGACAGGGCTCATCAGCGACGCAATAAATAAAAATAACCACGGCGGGAGCTCCGCTCCGCTTCGCTCCCGCCTTAGCCTTCTAACCTAGCCTATCCGAGTCGGGGTGTTATCGATCTTCAGTGTGTCGCACAAGCGTGCATTCGAACTATGGTGAGTCGCAGTACAGTTTTGTCGTATAAGCGTTAATCGCACATTCATTTGTCGAGCGACACGTAGTACACTTGATACCGATACATAAACAATGCCAGATCTTTATTTTTTATGAATTGTATATTTACAAGAAAAGCATAATCGATTTCCAAATCTGATTATCGGAGATAAGTTGCGTCGCTGATGATCCCTGTCGGCGAAGAGTCCTGTCGGCGAAGTGTCCTTTCGGCGAAGAGTCCCGTCGAAGTAAAGTCTTGTCGGTGTTCAGTCTGTCGGCGTAGTGTCTTTCGGCGTTTAGTCGTACACTGCATGAAGATAGTGTAACTGTAAAGGTGGGTAATGACCGGTGCTACGGGGCGTATTGTAACATGTTACAAAACGAGCATTCGCGCAGTCACTACGCGAAAACGAGCACGAACAAGCGAGCAACGAGCCGCTCGTTGCTCAAACTACAACCCCATAGTATTTTGGTTTAATTTTATGCGATATACCTACACAATTTGTATCTTATAAAAATGTGAATAATAGTATCCAATTCAAATAAATATTGTGTACAAAACGAGTATTATAGTACAATTTTACGTTTGGTAAAAATACGTGAAAAACATTTGTGCTAGGCCCTCTGAGTGTAATTAAATTGTCTATGCCTTTAGGTGTTAAGGATGAGTTTTTGCAAGTTAAAAGCGTGAGAAAATCTATGTACCTAGCTTTTAATTTATTGGCAATATTTTAGATATCGTAAATACTCATGACTAGGTACACCAAGGGATAAACTATAAATTATGAAAAAAGAAATATCTCTGTAGTACATTTATGTTTGCATAGCTCGACAAAATATAAGGAACAGCAATTTCTTTTCGTTATTTCCTCGTTGGTGTTATTCCCATAGTAAAAATAATGTGTAAGTACTTGAAGGTACCCATTATTCGCACTAAGTGTTTCCAAACGTACTTTTATAATGCGCACAGCGAAAGAGTGGAACTCTCTGCCTGCGTCTGTGTTTCCGAACGCTTACAACCCTAATCTTTTCAACGTTAGAGTGCACAGGTCCTGGGTAAACGTCCTCCATCGTCGACTTTGTCTCTGTCATCTGTACCCCTAGCACAAGTTTCTTGCGAAATAGTAACGTTATCGTGACGTTTTTACCAGACCTTAACGTACTCGCTACAGCGAGATATTTTTTTGGTAGCACGAGTTCTGATAAACGTCTTGCGACTACTCGAAAGTAATAATTGAACGATAGTTAATTTAGGCAGAGAATGCAATAGCGACTGGAACGATTTGAACTGAATGGTGCGTTTTGAAAATGAGCACAAAAAAACCGGTAATTCTATTTTGAATAATTAAGAGCCTGAAAACACTGACACTAAAAATATATTTTATTTCATACACATGTTAAAACTTGTTTGTCATTTTAAAAATATATTTTTTTCATATACTATTGATAGTTTCAGTTTATTGGTGTCGTAATTTATGTAAAATTATTTGGTTTTGAACGGTTCCGCATACGACATTTGACACCTTTCATTTCACGTTTGATGGTTTCCTTCAAATTCCAAAAATATAAAACCCTCAGCACACTGATGCAAACGCGTGTAGCTGTAAAATGTTTGCGACATGCGAATGGCAAACTTAATAATAAATACATAGAAAAAACGGAATACTTCTTAAAGGGTCATTGTACTCATTATTCAAACGAAGAACATCAACCTCCTGCTGATATATTTGGGCATTACTCGACAAAATGTAGGTACATACTGAACGGCTGATTCCTTTTTTTGGTATACATTTATGTGTGTAGGTATATTTACGTATATTATTATTACACTAGATCCTACCCTGTATGATGATCTCTGTTTGCCACTGAAAGGTTTACTGGGAGAAAACTCAACTTTGAGTTGAGCTCGCCTTTGTACATGATCTTTGTTATGTCTGTATCCAATATAATTATGGTTTTTTGGTGTACAATAAAGAATTATGAATTAAGAGTTTGGCCCGTTGTAAAAGTTGTTTATAATGATGAGTAAAATGACCTCATAAGGGTAATTGCTTTTATTTTATAACACCTTGTATATCTCCGTACATTATTGTTCGCTAACATTTCTCACATAATCATTCGGTTAATCGTAATAACAATTATAGTAGTCATAGTATAACATACTTTGCAATGATTTCTTCATATTATGGAGGATTTTTACCGCGGGTTGTAAGTGCCGCACTACGTTGTGTGGTGGTGTGTGTTGACCCTAAGGAGTAAACGTCTATTGTTGTTTATTGTCATTTAAAATTAAAATTTAGCAGCTTTTATAAGAAAATGTGCGCTGTACAGTTCTGAAATGTTTTATTTAACAAAGTCAACAAAAACAGTTTAATTCAAATCGTCCTCAAGGAGAACTTCAAAGAAAAGTAAGCGTATATTTAAATATTTATAATCTACACTTCATCATCATCATATCAGCCGAAAGACGTCCACTACTGGACATAGGCCTCCCCCAAGCGTATACAATCTACACTTGTATTACACAAATCCAAACAACAATGTAAAATGCGTCTATTATGCTTATTCCCATGTAGTAAGACTTAAGAGTATTGCCTTGCATAGCACACAGAATGAGGCTTCAGGCTGAGAAAGACTAAGAAATTCCTAATTGCAATGTCAATCATCATCTGCCTAGCCTTTTCCCAAACATATTGGGGTCGGCTTCTAGTCAGGCCGGATTCAACTGAATACCAGTACCTATTTTACGCGGAGCAGCTGCCTATCTGGCCTTCACAACCCAGTCCAAGTCCATAAACACTAACAATCACCAAAATTTTTGCATTTAGTGTCACAATTTTTCAATATTATCCTTACTAATATTATAAATGCGAAAGGAACTCTTGTCTGTCGCGCTTTCACGCCAAAATACTGAACCGATTAAAATGAAATTTGGTTCACAGATAGTCTAGAGCCTGAGAAAGGACATAGGCTACTTTTTATCCCGGGAGTATATTCCCTGGCGACCACGCGGGCGAAGCCGCTGGCAGAAGCTAGTTTTTCATAATTATTTTAACTTCTGTTATCAAAAGGTGACGACAAGAAAAATATTTCAGATTGTAGCCAAGAGCCTTTGTCGACACCGCAACAATATAAGCCAGCATTGCCACCAAGAGCAGACAAACCATTCCAATGTGTGCGTCCTCACTGAACGCGCGCTGACTACGGCTTGTAGCGGGCGCGACGGCGCAGCGGCGGCGTGCGGTGGCCACAGTGACGTGCAAGCCGTTGTAGCGTTGCGGCGTATTTCAAGTGTTGCAAACCATGCACGAGGATTTGGTATTTTTATTAGATAGTACGATCCTGAGATGGGAGTGTTGAACACAAGAGATGGTGTGCATGAAATAAATAAAAGCTGCCAAGTTAATAGTGATTTTTTTAATTTATATAAAGAACTGTGTACACTGGAATGCTCGTGTCAACCGAGCGACAAGATCTAACTGGTTTGATACCCCCGCCACCCTCGCATTAGGCGCTTGCGGACTAGGCCCGTAATGCGGCCGTAACGCGCGGGTAGGAACGTTTGAAAACTACGCGCGCTATCTCGCGCGAGCCCGCCGCTTTAGCGCCCGCCGTAGTCACTACACTGTGGACAAAACCGGCGGTTTCATAAATATGTTTTGTCATTCATTGTGATCCGTGTACCTATGTATGTTAGACATTATGAAATATAAAATGTTGTTTAAAACTTTTTTTTTTCATCCATCTATTATATTATATAGGGTGATTGGTAATTTCAACTGAGCAATTACCAATGACTCAATCTGTGTACAACGATTTTTGCCCAGATAACTTGGTGACCATAATGGGTTTTCATTTTCGAGTACCTAATCGAAATCTACTTTACACAGAAGTTTCAATAAATTGTCATAGCTTTTTCTTTACGACGCTTAATTTCCATACTCATGAGTATGAGGTATTTATTAAATAAATTATTATTCGAGAGGTTTATTCGTTCATTAAGTTTCAGAAAAGTGTCAGATTATCCAGAGAAGAGATTTCTTACAATTAGCAACTTATGATCGTAAGGTCTTCAAAAAATCTTAAAAGTCTGATTGCTCGAAAACGCCGGAGGCCAAGTTGCCGACTCAAAATCGTTGCATTACCACTCACTATAACATCTCATTTGAAGGAACGCACTGCTACAAATTGCATCTGATCATCTCAGCCGAAAGACGTCCACTGCTAGACATAGGCCTCCCTAAATTTTGGGGGAAGGGTTTGCCATAATTGTCACGCTTGGCAGGCGGGTTGGCGATCGTAGTGTATGGTGTTAAGTTTTACAAAGAATGCTGCTGCCCATTCTCTGGTGAGTCCCTTAGTCGCCTCTTACGACACCCACGGGAAGTGATGGGATGGTATTATTCTTTTACGGCACCGGCTGACACCATATGGCATTGTATCTGGCAAAAGCTTAATAAGCACACAAAGTTCCTACTATTGGTAGAATACAGACCTCTGTGATAGGGAGTTGGTCACAATCCATCACGCGGGCCCAGTGAGGGTTAGCTAGATTTCACATTTCTTCGAGTTTTTTCTATAATATATTTAGTTGTGTTAGCGAGATATTTACAAAAAATGTGTAAAAAAACGATTTTTTTTTATCTTTGCCCTTGAAATATCTGTAGTCGCGGACACCCTTCGATAAGTAGGTTTTAAGACAAGTTTTAGGGGGTCAACATAAAGGTTTAAACAAGTTTATAGCCGACTTTCTGTCATTCCGAGATTCTTACCTAATTGACTAATTTGCCTGGACTATCATGAGGTTGTCCCACAAAAACTGTGCGTTTTCAGTCATACAGAAGCAACATTAGTGTTCACACACCCTTCGATCTCGTAGAATTGTGATCGAAGATCGGGCCTGACTTCAAGAGATTACCTTTACAAACTTATAAACAAACAATTTTACCTTTGCGACGTTACGACCAATATTAGTTAAGAGTTAACAAATTAAAAAAAAACTGGTGAAGAGCGAGTCGGACTCGCGCACTGAGGGTTTCGTAGCATCGTTTAAAACGTGAAATGTTTAAAATTTTCATCGGTGAGGCTTATATTCGTCAGAGAATTCGTCACTGCGGTGTATATTGCATTTTTAGATCAGCGCCATCTCTTGACTGACCGCTAGTTGAAATAGTGTAATTTTAGTTGATGATTTCTGAAAAAGTGTGTTATTTAGAGACGTAGTTTGGTTTCTCCTGTAATTTTTACATAAGTTTCTATGACAGGGAATAATTTCAGATTTTTCTCTATGCAAACTTCGGAGATAAGGGGGGAAATGGTCAATTTTTCATCATAAGTCGAAAACCATGTGGCCTTAAAAAATAATGTTTGAGAATGCATAAACAGCACTCTTCGACACGGCACCCCCCCCACATGTCCTAGTAGCCTCACTTTGAATTTTTAATAATCTCTTTCAGGCGCTGTTACAAGAAAAATATACATTTTTATTTCTATTTTATGTGCAAAATAGTTGAACAAATACTGTCATCTTAAACTATTCGAAATTTCAAGTTCATAGTAGCATATAGTAAGTAGTTCTTCAGATATCCAGCTGTGACAGACAAACAGACTTAGTCACACCATAAGGGTTCCTTTTTACCATTTTGGTACGGAACCAGGTTTCCTAAATTGTATTACATTAATAGCTAGTCGGATTCAAAATAGAAATGGGTTGAACATTCAATTTCATTTACTCCGAAAGTTAGCGGTACGCAAGCAAGGGACGATTTGATCTAGGATTTGATTAAATAATTAATTTCGTCGAAGAAGTGTCCCTCACAGTGTGCTAGCAGTACGATATAGGGGCAGCAGGTAAGATCTTCACAATAAACCAGTCGTCACGCTGCGAAGGTGTTCTATTTCATATTCGTCGTGCTTCTCTCCTTTGTTAAGTCTTTAGCCATCATCGATAGGCTTGTGAAACGTGGTTTATGATTATAGTTCTTGCCATTTAAATAGGTATTGCAATTATTTTCACAAACCTGCTGAAAAATATGTTATATATTAAGACATTTTAAGTCTTATATTCTTGTGAATAGGGTATCAGGTACTTATAATGTATTTGCTTACTGAAGGATGGAAAGAGCTCTGGGTGCCTAGTACATAATTTGCTCAGTGGGGTTTGTTCCTAGTTCTATAAGATTACAACTTTGCGTTGGTATGTACCCGTTGCAATACTTGATGAGCGCACAAATGAACATGCTGCACACACGTGAATTATAGTAGTTAGGTACCTAAAGCACTTATTTGTAACGCCTATCGCGATGCTGCGTGATTGGAACTTCAGTTGATATGGAGCACCAGAAAACAACGTGGATTTGCGGCGAAAAACGCACGAAAACGAACTTCACCATGACGCGCAGGCGGCGCCGGGCCGCTCTGTGTGATTCGCATGAATAACACTAATAAAACGATTCTTTTATGAGAAACTATTACGTGTGTTTACAAAGAAAATGAAAAATTTACCTACCTCATTTCACAACTTCTCTTGGCGTCTTTATGTATATAAGAGATCGGATAATAAATATAGAACATGCTTTCCTCTCGTTTTCATGATAAAATTGCATATTCTTGCATTAATTCCAAAATAAATACGGAAAATTGTTTGACGTAAACTGTCTCACCAAGAAAATGTCAGTGAGACATTTTTTTACGTGCGTAAATCCCAGCTAGCGAAAAAGTCGAAACTACACAACTCGTGCTACCATGGTGCTACCGATTTCCATACATTTGGTTCATTTACGCAACGTTAAAACGTAAACTCGATACGAAAGTAAGTGTCAAAAACTTGTGCTACCGATTAGTTAGTTCCAAATACGGACACATGGCGCTGATCAATTTTGCATACAAAAATTGTCGCAGGCGATACGTTTACGCTGTCGACAGAAACTCGTGCTTAGCCCTCTGTAACCTATACTACAGTCAAAAGCAAACCCATTTGAGTATATATATATAGTATACTATGCGGCTTACCCAAATGTCCTTACTTTGGTATTGTTCGTCGGTTCGTTGAGCTACTCAAAGTTCTGAGTTGAGCTGCACGATAACTGACAAATGCTTGCACTGTCTGGACAAGCCCACTCAAACCTGCGTGGTGCTTTCCTCAAAAGGCCACCTCAGACGTTAACCTACATGTTTTTCATATGTTATTGGCGATTGTATGGACTTCAAAAGAGACTATGACCTCTGAGTTTGTTTCGGTGTTCCTTCTCAGGGTAGTCAGCTAGGAAACATCCGGCCTCATCTAGATTAATATGTCAAATAAAATTGATGTGTAAAAGAGTTACTTGCAACCTATTTGCAAAATAAATATCATTAATCATTTTAAATAAAAAAATCTCCCAAATACATAAATTACCAATGAATTAAAAGTCAGTGTTGGTATATTGATTTTTAGGGTTCCGGACCAAAATGGTAAAAAGGAACCTATATGGTGTGACTAAGTCTGTCCGTCAGTCACAGCTGGATATCTCAAGAACTACTAATGCTATCAACTTGAAATTTGGAATAGTTTAGATGACGTTTGTTCAAATATTATGCAAATAAGAAATAAAAATGTATATATTTCTTTGCAACAGCGACTGAAAGGGGGTCTACTAGGACATGTGGGGTATCATATGAAAGAGCGCTACTTGCAGATTCTTAAACATATTTTCTTTTTTCTAGGCTGCATGGTTTTAGACTTTTGACGAAAATTAAAAAAAAAATACCGATTCCCCCCTTATCTCCGAAGTTTGCATAGAGAAAAATCTGAAATTATCCTATGTGATAGAAGATTATGTGAAGATTACAGGAAAAATAAAACGATGTCTCTAAATAGCACAGTTTTCAGAAATAATCAATAAAAATTACATTAGTTCCACTATCGGTCAAGAGATGGCGATGATCTAAAAATGCAATATACAACGCAGTGTTAAAATTCTGTCGAATATAGGCCTCGCCGATGAAAATTTAAAAACATTTCACGTTGTATATGATGGTGCGGGACCATCGGTGCGCGAGTCTAACTAGCTCTTGACCGGTTTTTTTAGGTAAGGATTTACGGATCCATGTAGTAGGTTTATCCAAAATTCAGAAGGAATTCTGAACCTTTTATGCGATGCACAGACATTGTAGTATATTATCCTAGAAGATATGGACTTTATTGAAAGGTATTAGTCAATATATATTAGTCAATATCGCATCTTTAATCTAACTTTGATTTTTGGCAGCCACAAAAGATTTATACAAAATGTCTACGTTTTATGGAATAACACAGGCTTAACGGAACAACGCTCAGCTGCTTTCTTAAAAATCTCTTTTGCCATAGATAACATGGTGCCATTTTAGTTTTCTTAAAGGCGGCCCACTTAATGTATTCGACATAAACTACCTCTAAGCACGATTTTTTTTTAAATTATTAATTAAAAATACAAGTGTTAGTTGATAATGTTTACGTATCAAAATAATGTCGCTGTTGCATTCTGCGCCGTCCTTGGAACACAAGGCTCAGACTGCGTTCGCTCCTGGATATTTCAAACTGCGTCAAGCGCCGTGATAATGAATAATATACAGGGAAGTTGAAAAAATACCCCAAACCACTTAATCCTGACTTTGTATCATGATCCTGAACAACATTTATTCTACGACTTTGTCCTCAACAAAATAATGTAACCAAAAACAATTTGATTTCATTTATTTGAAGTTTGTAAAATTCGCGTACACTACGCGCGCGCTTGCAACCTGGGCCCGCTTCGTCGACCGGGCGGCGGTCTATCGTCGGCCACCTCATTAAGAATATGCAAAATTTAGACTATGTTAATATTAAAAAAAAAATGTTTCGAATTTTGAAAAGTCGAATAAATATTGTTCAGGGTCATGATACGAAGTCAGGATTAAGAGGATTCGGGTATTTTTTCAATTTCCCTAGATATATTTTTTAATAATTTTTCTAATGTTCATAAATATAAAATTTAATTTTTAAAATAAATGTGTTGTTGTCATTGGATAGATGAAGTGGGCTGCCGCTGTAAAATGGCACCCTGTATTCTCCACAATGTTAGGTCTTAATTAGTCTTGTAATCTGTGTTAAACAAAAAAGCGAATTTCATTGTTTCTCCTTTAGCAAATGTAAGCAGTGCAATTGTTTTCTAATCCTACGTAACCCTAAATTCGAGTACAGTTTGTACTCGTTTGTTCTTAAAACACAACTGCAAAACTGTATTTGAATTTACACAAACTGTATTCCACATCTTCTAGCACACGTCAGTGGCATTGTTTTATATTTTACTGTTTATTTTACAACACTATTCAGACCACAACTGTTCAATTGGAACATTATTAAATATACTGTGTGTGTTTTGCAATACGGTAAAAGGTAAGGAAAAAATATTGTTTTCAGCTGAAAGAACTTTTCATGTGTCTTTTTTTTCTTAAGAAATAGGATTATTTCTTTAGATGTTTAAAGCCTTCGAGGGCCATGCTCGTGATTCAATAACGAATGAATATTAAGTAGCTATAAGATTTCCAGTTTTGCATTATTAATATAAATTCAAGCGTCTGCATGGTCCTTTTTTGTGCGTTCATGTTCCGGTTTTTGACTTCAAACTATTTTCTACTCAGTATTATAAGCTCTTAATCCCTGCTTCTCAGTTTTCGAGAATTTGCGAGCACTATTTATCCGCAAAATGGATATTCGTGGCATTATTTGTCACTTAAATCGACCAAAGCGGTGATACGGGTTCTTTTCAGATACAATTTCGCAGCGTTATCAATATGTACGACTGTAAATAAATGATCGTTTTCAATAAAATATTAATGTCGATCATAACGTTTGAAACTGCAATATTATTTCTGAATTTTATTATTTGGACCCGTTAATAGGTAAAATTCCTAATGTTATTTAAATCATCATGCGAGTACAATGTAAAATAGCATAGTTTTATTTAGTCCGAAATTATCTTTAATCAATGTGAAATCATGCACATAAGGTTTGATGATGATATTTTAGTGATTTTATATGACAAGATTAAGTTAACATGCTCAAGAATTACTTACACTTATCCATGCTCCGTTAAGTTTCCCAGTAAGTGCAAATATAACTAACATATAAAAACCAAACCACAAAGGAATACTTCACCAACTAAATGTAGAATGAGAAGATAAATTGAAGTAAACTCACTTTTTGTACTTGTTTATCAACAATTTTCTGAAAACCCCAGGACGCCAGTATTATGGCGACCACCAAAAACCCTAGAGAAACTGAGAAAATCAATTTGGAATGTTTTCCCAACATTTTTAACACTTTTGTCCGTTTTATTTTAGCACTTTTTAATTTTAGTTGTTTTTAGCGACGCGACATCAGTCCGTCTGCTTCACCACCTGAACTATAATTGTTTAAAGGGTTATTATTCTCTCACAGTTTTCCTTAAGACGAGTTTTTTTTTGTAAATAATAATTGGCTTGTCAAGGAACAGGTTTTAGATGCAAATGGGGCAATATTTGCAGTGATTTAGGATTCGTGATTGGATTTTTTGGCATTTTAGTTTTAAAATTGAGGTTTTATCGTGAATATTTTTCGTTGGATGTTTTTAACGGGAGTCAGTAAACTGCTTTAGATGCAGTTTCAGAATATGTTTGTTGACATTGTGTTTTTGAGTGGTTTAAAACAAAATTTAATGGTTTCTTGAAATAAATATTACGTTATTTTTATTTGTGATTTTATGGTCAGTTTTGAGTGGGTTTTAAATTGTACACGAAGTTTTCCATTGGATCGGCCTATTGCAGTAAGGACATGCGTCTACTCAACAGGTAATACCACAACCTTCACAGTACACCTCGCTCCATAGTGCACTATAATTTTACCGCTTTGTAATTACTAATAGTGTTTTAATAATTAAAAAATAATTAAATTTTTCCATCGAGAATGAATCATGTGTCTACTCTCAAAATAACATAAACCTGTTACGTATGTAGTAAAAAGTAACACGGCTAATCCAACTGGTTATTAATAGTCAATAAAAATTATTAAAAGATGAACTTTTTCAAATTCATAAAAAGATAGACGATTTATGTGTTTCCTGGTATTAATTTTTGCTTTTGAATCTATTGGATGACGTTAGTATAAATTGAGTAAAGAAAACACAAAAAAATGAAGCTGCTTTCCAAACAAATTTTGTAAGAATCGACTAAGGCGAAGAGACCGTCTTACCCAGTTACTGGGTTGTGGAGGTCTGGTCGGCAGCCGCTCCACGTAAACAACTTCAACTGAATCCAGTTTGACTGGAAGCCGACCCCAAAATAGTTGGAAAAAGGCTGGGCAAATGATGATGAAGTGAGGTATTTAAGGAAATCAGTAAGATTCCATGAATTTGTATTTAAACCACAGCTGCGCGGAAATCCAGGTAGTAGTGGTAGGTCCTAGTGAGTTCCATGTTTTCCTGATACTTTTCTCCATTATCGTTTAATACGTTTTGTCTTATTTCTTCATTAACTATTTGGTGTGTTAATATATTGTTCCTAGCAGTAAATAGCAACTGTCGCAGATACTTAAAAGGTTGGAGTTTGCGCCGCCTCAGACGTTACCTATATGATTTTTATTTATGTTTTTGACCATTTAAAAGAGACTACAACTCCCTCTTATCTTAAAGAACGTATTAAGTTCCTTCATGACATACATAATAGATATCTACGGTCATCGGAAAGCTTGAGACTGGAGATGCATTCCACCAGCTTCTATGACAAATCTTTTACGATTCAGGCGGTGCGGTTATGGAATGCCTTGTCGGTGTCGGTTAGGCGTGCTCAATCTTTGTATACTTTTAAAACTATGGTTATAAATCACTATCTCTCTTCTTAATCGTCTTTACTTGGGTTCTCTGCTATATTGTTTATATGTATTTATCTATTAAATAATTATTGTATATATAAATAGTACACCTAAGACTACCTGCAGTACTGTCACTCCTCTCTTTAAAATCCATCCAAAGGTTGTCTTTAAAAGATCGCTTTTAGCGATAAGGCCGCCCATTGTGTGACCCTATATAATGTTTTCTTCATCTATTTTTTTCTGTAACT
Organism: Lacanobia wlatinum; assembly: GCA_947578705.1. NCBI lineage: Eukaryota > Metazoa > Arthropoda > Insecta > Lepidoptera > Noctuidae > Lacanobia > Lacanobia wlatinum. Next base: position 5,844,271 of record OX388032.1, read on the forward strand.
TATATGGTGTACATAATAAAGAGTATTCTATTCTATTCTGTGACCCCTGAGTTAGTTTCAGTGTTTTTTTTCAGGGTAGTCAGCTAGGAAACGGCCTCATCTAGATTTATATGACCAAAAAAATATTGACGTTTTACACGTCAATATTATTTTGCAACCTATTTGCAAAATAAAAATATAATGTATCATTTGGCGGCAAACATGTCCGCTTAACCTTTTACCAACTATGGTGGGGTTATCTTCCGGTAAATATTGAAGCAGCTGGTCACCAGCATCTTCTGGCTGACTTCCTTAACATAATTATTCAAGTTTAGATAAAGTTATGAGGAAGTAATGATTTATCGCTACTAATATTATTAATTATAATTACTATATTACTATCTATATATATATATTAATATTATAAATGCGAAAGTAACTCTGTCTGTTTGTCTGTCCATCTGTCTGTCTGTCGCGCTTTCACGCCAAAACTACTGAACCGATTTAAATGAAATTTGGTAATTTAAGTCTTGAGCCTGAGAAACGACATAGGCTACTTTTTATCCTGGGCGTATGTTCCCTAGGGACCACGCGGGCGAAGCCGCTGGCAGAAGCTAGTTTTTAATATGACTACTGATGAGGATGTCATGTTTAATTTAATTATTATTCTCTCGACTAAAATATACAGAAAGGCTAATTAAATGATTAAAGATGACAGTTCGCCAAATACAATGTAATTTGCATAATCACAACAGCATGTTATTTCTCAGGCCATTGTTTTCTTACTAGTAGGTAAATACTTATTGTACGTTCGTGTGGTTTTAAGACTAGGAACCAGTGTTATCATTATTTGTAAGTACTTATTTACTACTGCAATTTCTGTTACGTTCTTCTGCGAAACGACGACTTTTGAATAATTTTAGAACATAAGAACCGATCAGAAAATTGTGAGAAGGACCAAACTAAATATTTTTAGATTATTTCTGTTTATATTTTTTTTATTCTTACTATTGGTAATTTTTAATATTTTTAATTAGTTATGCAAGTTATGATTTTTTTAAATGTCAGCTAAAATGTTGAAGGTGACATTTTTTACCGGTAGTTCAAAATATTAAATTAATTATTAGAATAATTTTAATTGAGATGGGTTGTCGAAAAAATCCATTGTCTCTTATCTCTGGAATACTACGTCATTGTATGATAATTATTGACAATAGAAATAGAAGTAATGCGAAAATTATTATAATATAAATAATAAACCATTTATTTTATTTCAGCAATTTGAATTAAACTGTGTTTGTTTGCTTTGAGACAAATTTTATTGTTTTTTTTTTTTCATATTTTGTTTTTTATTTTTTTTAACACAATCACAACACTTAGTACCAAAGGACCACAATTTCCAAAGACGTTAGGACCACACACTAGATAACATGAACACTGAGCCGTAACTCGCCACAGTCACGATATTGTCAGCATAATTGCGAACACACACTACCATGTACCAGGCTTTAATAGTGTGTTGTACTTGTAATGAATATTACTCGGATAATTCGACTCATTTGGGATATTTTACCGACTAATCGTTTCGTTTATCATCATTTTTAAGGTTCCGAACATCCGTAAAAAACAGAACCCTTATAGGATCACTCGGGTGTCTGTCTGTCTGTCCGTCTGTCACAGAAAGTTTTCTCCGGATCTACTGGTCCGATTTTGTTAAAATTTGGAACACATAAGAAATTCTGTGACCCAAACACGGACGTGTAGATATATATAATAGCCCATACTAAAAATTTACGTAAATTTTTAATATGGGCTCACTTTCGGGGTCAAACCAGAATTTTTTTTTTTAATAATATTGTGTGACATCATATAAAAGGACTTACTGTGAGGGTTTTAATTATATATTTCTCATAATTTCAAAATAAATGGTTTTGAAGTTATTCAAAAAATTAGACTAAAAATGAACATTCCCACACTTGTCTCCGAAACTACTGAGCCTAAAATTTTGAAAAAAATGGAGATAATAGATCTTTACTTAAAGATTACAGGAAAACCTATGAGAAGTCTATTGTGTTAAAATAACATGTTAAAAGAAATTAAATTCGTCTGGAACCCTTTGCTGCCAGTCCGACTCGCACTTGGCCAGTTTTTATCAGTGTGCACAATAACCTCCCAAAACTATTAGTCGTATGGTTTTGTCAGTCATGAGGACTTTGTTTTCTATTCTTAAGATAATTTATTATATCTGAATATTGTTTTCTGAATTTGTTGCACAAAAAACAACATAGCGTGTTGTCAGAATATAATCTGCGTGTTTTTTTTTTAGCAAAAAGTTAGCGAAAACTATATCTAAGGAAGTCACTTCTTGTATGAAGTTTTCACATTCATAATCTTCAATTTCTTTTCTATATAAATAAAAATTTATCGCTGAATTGTATGCGAAATGTAAATGCATAACTTCGTAACAACTGACTCAAATTGGATAGTATTTATTTTGTTGTGAAAGTAAAATTTGAAAAAAAAAAATTTTCCGGGCGAAGCCGGGGCGGACGACTGGATAAAAATATTAAAAAAATGCTACATCCCTAATACTTCAGATGTTAAAAATAACTTCAGGTATTATCCTTGATTATTAACCTTTAAAAATTCCTATATACCCCTGGGTATATTTTGTCTTCTAGATATGGAAATAATTTGAAACAACAATATATACGATCATTATTAGGGTACAAATGAAAGTGTGTTTTACTGTCATTAGTGTAAACAATAGATAATATAAATAATGGATTCCTTTATTAAATATTCGAGTGCCGCTCATTTAATATAAGAACTTTCGTTCTATTTTCAAAAGCTATAACGCTCAAATGACATGACGTTCATGTTGACGGTTATACAATATTAAAGTTTTAACTTTTAATCATTAGTATAATTGCATGATATATCAACTGAAATGAAATTATATCTCTTGGATGAATATTATAATTTGTTATAACAATAGGTGGCTATAGCAAATGAAAATTATATCAAGCTAAATTAACTTAAATTAAAAATTGTTATACCTGCAATTACACATCTATATCTACGTACATAGATAATATATAAAGCTGAAGAGTTTGTTTGTTTGCTTGAACGCGCTAATCTCAGAAACTTATGCTCCGATTTGAAAAATTCTTTCAGTGTTAGATAGCCTATTTATCGAGGAAGGCTATATATTACGCTAAGACTAATAGGAGCGGAGCAGACGAAGTTGCGCGGGTCAACTAGCCCTAAATAATTATACTTATGTTATCATAATCATTTCAGCTGAAAAACGTCCAATGCTGGACATAGGCCTCCCCGGAGTGTCGCCATATCGACCGATCCTGTAAGTCTTGCATCCGGAGAATTCCCGCGGTTCTCAACAGGGTTGAATATGGAATATGCATGAAAAAAATACTTATTATCTATCTTAACAGTTTATCTAAAAATACACAAAAATATAGTAATAACAGTGAAAACAGAATCAAAATTGCTCAAAAAACAAACAAGACAAAATTATTTTAAACAAAATATATCTGTCCCTCTCGCCAAAACGCTGTTTTCTATGGCAGCTGTATAGACTTTGACGTCTAAGTTAATATCGGACTTCTCTTTCTAATTGTTATCTTTGAAGCTTTATAACTTCATCGCTGATGAAGGTATTTAAAAAAATATTTCATGATTGTTTACTAGTGCTACTAAGTATTTCATTTTGCAAATAAAAAAGTTGCGTGCATATTCCCTATTATGTGACACTGACTTATTCACTGTGTAAGGTCCGGGTTTTCCAACATTTTTTTTTATACTATTGATAGGCACGCCTTTGACCACTATCTCACCTGTTGGTAAGCGATGATGTGGTCAAAGATGGAGCAGCTTGCCTAGAAGTAACCTATTCACTCTGGACTTAAAGACTCCCAGGTTGTAGCTATCAGGAAACACAGACTCCGGCAGGGAATTCCACTCCTTAGCTGTACGCATTATGAATATGTTCCCAAAACGTTTTGTGCTTTGGGTGGGATGTCCACCATGTACCGGTGACGCATCGTCGTTCGTCTTGTGGTCCGATGATGGAACGGGCTTCTTCATCTCTGCCCAGTTTTTAGGGTTCCGTACCGAAAGGATAACCAACGAAACCCTATTACTAAGCCTCCGCTGTCCATCCGTCTGTCCGTCTGTCAGCAGGCTGTATGTCAAGAACCGTAATAGATAGACAATTGAATTATTCTATTGCCGCTATAACAACGGTTTTTTTTTCGGTTTATGGTACGGAATTCTTCGTGTGAGAGTCCGACTTGCACCTGGCTGGTGTTTCATCATTTTTTATCATCAGACTAAAAGGGCTCTATACAGTCACATTATATCAGCGAAAAGGGGCTCTATACAGTCACATTATATCGGTGAAAAGGGGCTCTATACAGTCACATTATATCGGCGAAAAGGGGCTCTATACAGTCACATTATATCGGCGAAAAGGGGCTCTATACAGTCACATTATATCGGCGAAAAGGGGCTCTATACAGTCACATTATATCGGCGAAAAGGGGCTCTATACAGTTACATTATATCGGCGAAAAGGGGCTCTATACAGTCACATTATATCAGCGAAAAGGGGCTCTATACAGTCACATTATATCGGCGAAAAGGGGCTCTATACAGTTACATTATATCGGCGAAAAGGGGCTCTATACAGTCACATTATATCGGCGAAAACGTTTGTCAAGAGTCAAAAAAGTTTGGGATTGGGATTTCGGTAGCGCATCAAACCAATGTATATCTGGTCTTTTTGATACTTTTGTCATTTTTAAAATAGTTTTTTTTTTATTTTTTTTTTAAGCTTCATGTACAATAGTGGTACATGGGCGGACTTAATGCAACGAGGAATTCTCTACCAGAGAACCTTTGGGTTAAAAAGACTACACTATGGTAGGCGTACAATAAAAAGAAAAACTTTTTTTGTGTTGTGTGCCTTTAAGTTAATGCTTAATAAATATATTCTATTTATTTCTTTATGATAGAATGTCACTATGTATAGTAAAGCCTACTATCATCTTACTACTTATTATTATTGTTTCATTTTGTACTAAGTTAGAACTATCTAATACTTAGGTAGGAAGTTCCTACGGTTATTTTCCTTAGACGAAGTGGTTACGACAGCACATGTTAATTTTTATACGAAAAAAATCTCCACAAAAGTACCCAATTTTTTGTTAATATTATCATTCAAGGAGTCTGCAACAGTTCCGCTATTGGTTTTTTTTTTAAATAAAACAAGCTTTGTAGTGTCTAAAGTTCACGGCCAATCCGATTTATATTAAACTTCTTCTCGGAGCTTGAAGGTTTGCTCTCAATTATAAACAAATGATGAGGAGCCACTGTCAGCGACTTAAAAACACATAAACCAATATGGCCACATACCAAACTTCGAACAAAAAGAAGGTGTGGTGGGAAGCTCCAAAGTTAATTTTTGAAAATTATACTCAGAAGTTAAAGTCAAAAGTATTTTCTTTTTACTCTTTATTGGCACGCGTTTGACCACTATCTCACCAGTTGGTAAGCGATGATGTGGTGGAAGATGGAGCATTCAAATTAGGCTGAGTGCCAGCACTTTTTGAACGTCAACGTTTACAAATAGTCAGTCCCGCAAAAACGCCCGCCCGTCACCAATTCCTAGTGTTTTAGCTGGGAAGAAGTGGCGCAACATATTCACCAGCAACACGTCTGTCTGTTGAGTTATTTACTTGTTTTACAATGTTAATAGGTAAGGAGCCACAGAAGATGTACAGAAGGAGAGGCAGAGTTACTTTTGTTACATTTATGGATACAACGAGCGATGGGAGAAAATGTGCAACAAGCGACGATCTTCGCAGGGTGGCAGCTGGATGAGAGTTGGCAGAAATAGAGTGGAATGGCGTGCACTAGGAGAGGCCTATGTCCAGCAGTGGACTGGTATAGGCTGAAGATGATGATGTACAACCAGCCTTGCGAACTGATCGCTCTCTATCGAGTTTTATGCCCGCTGTCATTCGAACCCTACCTCTGTTTGCGTGAAGCCCGACTTAGGCTTATTGAAAATTTTAATTATTTATTTAACAAAGTGGTTCTGGTGATCTTAAACTTTTTCCAATATCATATATTTATATTATAAAGAGCTACAATTTGAGCTTATGATGTTTTAGAAAATAAGCCTAGAATAAAAATGTATTTTATAAGTTTTATTAAAATATATTTTAGTTTTATGTTTTTAATATGCAACAGTCAGGGCTGGGCAAAATACATACATTGCTGTAATTGAAATACAAAATAAAATCTCGTAAGAATTTCAAATACGAAATACAAAATAAAAAATAAATTAAAAACTCTGTTAAGAACAAAAAGTACTCCAGCCCAGCATGGGATAAAAAGCAGAGTAAAAGAAGATTAATCAGTAAAACTAGAGTTTCCTTTCATAAACACTAGATTTTTACCTGATACTTGACAATGACAATTTGACGTACAGTAATAGGTGCAGTGTTGCCAACTGTAAAGATTGCATATTTAGCAGTCGCCATTTTGCTTACGAAAGCTATCGAGCGCTATTTTCTTCATAACGCACCCATTATTAAGATCGTTAAATGAACGTTAAATTTATGTTAAAATGTATTTTGAAACCGTATGTATTTGAAATACTAGCTACAAAATACCTCGGCGTCATGTATTTGAAATACGAATTACAAATTACATTTTAAGAAAGTAATTGAAATACAAATACCAAATAAATTATTAAACACAGGCAGTATTTGAATTATTTGTATGTTAAATACAATTAATTCAAATACTGCCCAATCTTGGTATTAGTTTATTTTTCAGTAAAAAATTATCGTGTATTATCTTTTCTATGGGCCTTAGTTGCTTGACAATAAAACATTATTATTATAACTAAACTGGGTGGTAATGATGATTTGCTGTTTTTATTGTGTTATTTATAAAATATGTAAGTTCACATACACAAACTACCAGACCCAGAACAAATATCCGTAGGCCATGCAAATATTTGTTATGTGCGGGAATCGAACCCGCGACACGCAGCGCGGCAGTCGATTGCTCAACCCCTGCGCCAACCAACCGTGTCGATAAATAATATAGTCGCCTTTTCACGTACAGTATACTCTCAAACATATCATTAATTTCTCTCATATTACAATGAGATTAATATAGACACTCTCGAGAAAAAAACAAACGTTTTTACTATCAATGTCGTGTCCGACCACATAAGTATTGTCATTAAAGTACTGAATATTACGAAAATTACAAAATTGCCCAATCAGCCACGGATCAAATGACAACGAGATTACTTCCTGTAATATTTTATTTTATGACAAAAAATATTAGCGTTCTACGTTTATTCGGTAATTTTAAATGGGCATGGAAATTATACAGAACCTTTGACCCGCAATTATTTTCGTCGATGCCTAACAAAGTAAGATAATTATGCTTTGGTTTTATTATGCAGATTCCGGCAGGAATCAAAGGAACAAGCTCGTTAACGATTACAACCAGTGTAAGCCGGAATTTGGGTATGATGTGGCGTGCCTATGGAAATGCTACAATTGCCTTGAACTTAAAACCGATTCAACAAAAGTATTAATCGAAAAGAAACCCCATGTTATGAAATGAAATAATGAATAGTATTTTCCTCTTTTATGATACCGAACATTTGAGAACACTTATCCATCCTTTAAAAAGTAAGTTCAAAAACTAAAAAACTCACTACTGAAAAATCAAGCTCTAAAAGTATGAAATAATAAACTATTCATAGTGATGTTTAGAGGATAGCCGTGGCAGTGGCGTGCCTAGGGTTTCAAAATAAGGCAAGCCCAATAAAATTTTAACCGATTTCAAAAAAAGAAAGTTCAGTTTTCGACTGAGTATATAGGTACCTACGTATGTATCATCGCAATTTTCTCATAAACTACTGGTTAGGTACAATAAATTAAAAGTGAATTCATCCATCTCCTTCTTTCCTCTTCTTCAATTTCACTCTTGCTTGTCGTGCGGTGAATGAGTTAACCAAAGCACACTGAAGGCATGCTAGTGCTAGATTGAATATAATAAACATATCAGCAATTGCATACCTCCGGTGGCTTTGATAAAAGCCGTTTGGTTTGCTTCATTGCTTGAGGGAACAAAGTTATGGTAAGTAGGTGCTTGCTTCGTAACAGGACTAACAGGTTACAGACAAAAAAAAAACAAAGTTACAAAACGAAAGTTAAAAAATAGCTAGATAGAATGTAATAAGGAATTTAAATAAATTATTTATATTCTAATTGGAATCGTCTATCTTTCTTAAGAAATGATTTAATTACATCAGAGTAAAATGTTGGTGATCGTTTTAATTCTACCAACAACTGTTTTTCAATAGCTATCATTGATAATTCGGAAAGACGCTCTTGACCTTGTGTATTTCTCAGATAGGTATGGATACGTTTAAGAGACGAAAAAGCACGTTCCGCGGAAGAACTTGTAGCTGGAATAGTTACAACAAGACACGCTAATTTTAACAGCTCGGGAAAGGCATCTTCAAGGTTATTCTCATTAATGAAATCAATTAATTCGAAAACATTACGGCCTTTCAGATCAGGACTAGAATACAAGCAAATCAATTGGCTTTTTAATGTTTGTTTGTCGAAATAGTTTGCATAAATGTCAAATAATGAATCTAATTCCTCTGTAGGAAAATGTGAGTGATAATTGTCAAATTTTTTGTTGTTGAGCAGTTGGAAAAACTTTAATTTATAAATTTCAGAATATCGGTCAGTAATTTCGGTATTAATGTTATCGATTACTTCTACAAAAAGTCGTCTGTATTCCGTTTTTGCACAGCGTACGTTGCGTCTCAAACGAGGAGCCGAGTTATTTTGCAACGTATTCTCATAAATTTGATCAAATTCGGATTGAAATTCAGCACGTAACCATGCCTGAAATTTTATTAATACAATAACCGACATCAACTTGTGATTTTTGTAGAATATTGTACAAGCAGTCAGTTTTTTCAAATACCCGATGAAAAATAAAAAGAAAAAAATTGAAATTAAAAGATCTCAAATTGTTTTCAAAATTCTCCGCAGCTAAAATCGTATCCCCGTCCCAGTTCTGTGGATTGTCGCACAGATCAGAAAACAACTCATTAGGCAATTTTTTGCTGCAATGAGTATCGTAAAAAGCAGCTCGTTTTGTACTATTACTAAAAAAATTACACAAAGCCTGAAGGGCTGAAAAAAATAAACTAACCTCCTGAATTCTATTGCATGATTTAGACAACACTAAGGCCAAAATATGTGCATTACACCAAATGTAAATTGCTTGTGGACAAACATCTTTAACTTTTTGTTGAACTCCATTTCTTACACCGGACATTACACTAGCACCGTCATAGCTTTGCGCTACTAATTTTGCGATGCAATCATGTCTATTCAATATTTCTAAAATAATATTGGAGAGTGAGTCTGCTGTGCGACTTTCCGACACATTAAGAAAGCCCAAAAAACGGTCATGAATTTCATTTTTATAATAATATCTGAGAATCAAGCACAGTTGTTCTCTATGACTAACATCGGGGGTTTCGTCAATAATAATTGAAACAAATTTTGTTTGCCTAACTTCGTAATCGATGCAAGTTTGCATCACATCGGCTACGGAATGAATAATATCGTTTTGAATTTTGTTAGATAAATAACTCGGCCCCGGTTTGTCACTTTCCTGATGCTGCATATGCTTTTCTAAAACGACATCGTATTTTGAAATTAACGAGACCAGTTCTAAAAAATTGCCTTTATTTAATGAAGTTTTGGACTCATCATGTCCTCTTAAAGGAAGTTCCTGTTGTGCTAAATGACAAACAATATCGACAAATCTTTGAAATACACTACGGTTGTTATCAACGCGCGTGTTATATTTTGAAATTTCCTCAGATAACTGGCGTGATATAGATGTCTCAATTCGTTGTTTACCAAAATTACCGAAAGAAACCATTGCACACAGGTGTTTATGGGAATTTGCGTGCCTTTTAATGGCGCCAGATATGTTATTTAAATCATTATAACCAGATGTATTCCAAACGGAATCTTCATTCGAAAAAAATATGCAGCACCAACAATACAGCTTATTCGTGTGCGAACAGCCAACAATCCAACTAGTTTTATACACTGATCTATTAAATTTTCGTTTATGCGATTTACTAGTCTGAGAAATACACAGATTAGGCGTCGGTTTTAATGAAGAAATTAACTGTTTTTTCTGAGCAAAGCTTAAAGATTTTACCTTATCTTCGCCAATCAAAACTTGAACACATTTTAAATCCTCACAAGGTACAATTACCTCCATTGTTGTAGGTAAGTCACTAAAACAATTGTGTCACTAAGAAAATCTAAGAAAACACACAAATAACTTTAACAACATAACTTTTCCACTCAAGCGAATGAAACTGAAGTTAGTTGCACTCGGGTGTCGGAAACTACTTACCAGAGTTGCAGTGTTGTCATTTAGGCAAAAAAAGTCCCCAGGTATATGAAAAATCCAGCTAGATGTCGCAATTTTTTTATTTTTAAGATATTGCTTGAATATTTAATTTCGTTATTTTAAAAAGTCGCTAGTTTTTATTGTTGTTAAATCTTAAAAAAAGTCTCCAAACTCGTTAAAAATCTCCAAGATCTCACAACGTCGCTAAAACGGCAACACTGCAGAGTTGGCAAGGTGACAAGGTCACGCATACGCGGGCAACTTCATGCGCATGCAGGGCTTAATTCTTTCATACTGATCGATTTGTAGACGCAAAAGTTTCTGACTCGTTATATGGCACATCGCTATAAGTGCGAAAGTGACTGAGCTAGTATTTGAAAGCCCGGTAAAAGCCGGTACGTGTAAGCGAGATAGCTATATGTAGATTCTGCAAATGCGAAACTCTGCGCGCGAACAATCGCGATGTGTAGTGTGGCATAGGTAGATACTTTGTGTTATTTTGATAAGAATTAAGCGCGCGAACTTTTAAATAGTTTGGGTTTGATATTGATTCTCTATCGAGCATTTTAGTAAGGCATGCCGGGCTTTTGGGCTTGTATGAAGGCTCCGCCACTGAGCCGTGGTCGTATGCCACATTGCCCTAAAGCTTATGATCGCTCACTGCAGTTAGAATGTATTGTTTTGTTAGGTTAGGTGGCAAACGACCACGGCAAGCAGAGGCTAAAAGGAATTTTAGGGCTATGTTAGCAATTGAGCGAGTTTACAATATACATATAAATCTATATATTTGACATGTGCTAATTCTTTAATACGCCGTATGGTGTCGGCCGGTGCCGTGTGATAACGTAAAAGAATAATACCATCCCATCACTTCCCGTGGGTGTTGTAAGAGGCGACCAAGGGACTCGCCAGAGAATGGGAAGCAGCGTTCTCTGTAAAACGCAACACCAAACACTGTGATTGCCAAGCGTGGCGATTATGGCAACCCCCCCCCCCCCTTTGGGGAGGCCTATGTCCAGGAGTGGACGTCTTCCGGCTGTTATGATGAATTCTTTAATTATGATGCTGTGTTAGGTATTAAATGTAAGGCTTTATTTTCATTTGACACCTAACACAGCATCATATTTTTTTTTTACTTCTAGAGACCAATTCGAGACGCTCCGAACGATATCTCGTTTTATTGTTTTTTTTTTATATTTTTTTTAGAATCGTATTTCATCAACCGATTTCTCCATATTTTCATGTTCTTCCTTTTATGACTCCCTGGTCATCGTAGTCATCCAAAAAGGGAATGCGTGTAGAAAAGATAGTTTCTCATGGTCATCGTCATTTTTAGGGTTCCGAAAAAAAAGGAGCCCTTATAGGATCACTCGGGTGTCTGTCTGTCTGTCCGTCTGTCACAGCCAGTTTTCTCCGGATCCACTAGACCGATTCTATTGAAATTTGGTACACATATGGACTTCTGTGACCCAAACAAGGACGCGTTACGTAACATATTATTTTTTTTGAATGGGGTTCACTTTTACTAACTAAAACCTATCCGTGTTCCTCCAAATGCCCTTTGCGTTTCAATGAAACCCCTTTTACACGGATGTAATCTAGCGTTCTATCCAAGGTGACCTTGATGGGAGCTTTCTATCCGCGAATTTTGTATGAATTTGGATGACATCTGCCGTCTACACGGATGTAACATAGCAAGGATAGGATTGGATGGAACGCTAGATTACATCTGTGTAGAAGCGGTTTTATGTTGCGGTCGCAGTGACTCTTTTGAACAAATTCCGCAACCCTAGCGGGCCCCGTCTATTATGCTGCTGACATCTCTTTGAGGAGCGCGTGGAGGCTCACCACCTCGCTGGAGACCGTGCGGTATCCCCAGGCCAGCCGGATGGTGACCCTCTGGGGTACGTTCAGGTGGCAGGCCTGTCGCCGCGAGCTACCTTCGCATGCTCTTTGAACGTATAGGGAGCTCCCGCGCCCGGGTGCACCGCACACTCTGCACTATAGGTAAAGCCACCTCTGTTTTCACCCATGCCAGTTTACTTGTCGTCCTCTTCTTGCATAATTCTCTAACAGTCGTCATCATGTTTTTCATAGTAAGTATTTGTAGCATACATATGTACATATGCATTTGTCCATGAAGCGTGCCATATTCAATCGATAGCTAAACGCGCAGTGGGTAAGTAATTAAAAACCGCGTGTTTAATGATTCTAGCGATAGTACTGCTGTAATTTAAATGTGAAAAATGATCATGTCGATAGTAAATTAGCAATACACAGTTATCAACTATACTGTTGACTGGTTTTAGGGCTTCACTTCCATGGCTTGGACTCTTTTCTTGAGGGATTGTGATTTTTTCAGCCAAAAAGTAACCTATAATGCAAAGGCTCGCAGGTTTGCGCGCTGTAGCAAAGAAATCAAAATAACGCTTTTTAAAGCTTATTGTCAAGTGTTTTACACGTGCAGCCTGTGGACCAACTATACTCAGCGGGCTATCAGCGCCCTACGGGTCCAGTATAATAATGGATTCAGGATGTTGATGGGGCTGCCCCATTTCTGCAGTGCATCAGGTATATTTGCACAAGCACACGTCGGTGGCTTCCACGCCATCGTCAGACAGAAATCTGCCTCTTTGCTTTGCAGAGTGCGGGTTAGCTCCAACTCCATCCTGACTATAGCGGGGAGGTACGACTCTCCTTTGTTAGGGGATGTTGTTCGAAGATGTATCTCGAACAACATCCTTGTCTCTAAATAGATTTATAAGTTTACTAACATAGGAATAAGTTATCTTTTTGTTTACTAACCTATATGGATGCTGCTTATCCGAATTAAAGATAATTTTTTTTTATAATAGTATGCGATAATGCAGCTTTTTTTTTCTACAAATTAAAAAATTTCTTTATTGGATGGATAAATTATTTATTTTCTTCAATAAATAAATTTTACTTTATGTTAGTTTACTGATCCTTTTTAGTTAGGACGCCTTCAAATTAGCTGCAGCGCTGCCGCCGCGCTGCAACCGCTAGGTTCGAACATCATAGTGTTGTACATTTAGTTTCACGATAGACTCTGACGACGAAACACTGCTGTTAGTGTTACTATTAAAACGACAAAAGATTTTGCAAAATGAAGCCTAAGAAAACGTTGCCGTTATTTTGTATAAGCCAACGAACTGAATTTCATAAAGTTACAGCCAAAATGAAAAAAATCACGTCTTGTTTGTGAAGTTCTCGATAAAATATATTACATATTTCTTCCCAAACCTTTTTCCTTTCGATTTTATTAGTGTACATGTCTGACTTCGAATCTTATACCGCTGGACGACTCTTAACCACATCGATAAATTCTTTAACTTGATTTTCGTTCATGTTTAGACTTAACAAAAAGTACGTGCGCATCGTCACTAGTTTATCATATCATCATTAGCGTGAGTATAATAAATAATTAAAGCGTTCGTGAACGACATTGTTTTCAACACTGAACCTACCGTGAAATTGCATTTCAATCAGATTACAGCCTTAATAGCTTTAATGTATTGATAAGAACTGTAATGTCAAGGCAAGTTCAATTATTATTTGAAAACAATTGCTATGATACGGAATAATTTCTGGTCCTTAGGGTCACATTTGATTAGGAAAGTTGAATCAAATATTGTCTCAAGGTTATGAATGACGGATATCCCTGTGGGAAGTTTAATAGTTATTTTCACTATTTTGATTACAAAATAATAGATAATGTTACTTTTTTTTACCGATTCCATTAAAAGGAGGATACTCAATTCGGTTGATTTTTTTATGTTTGTTACCTCATATTTCCAGGATTTATGAACCGATTTGAATTTTTTTCTCATAATTCCAAATTTTTTCTCATGGTCCCATAGAAATTTCATCAAAACTGGTTCAGTAGTTTGGTTTTTAAAAACAAAATTGCTAGAAGAAATATATCATCCAACAAAACGAAATTGCGTATTTTGCTGTCCTGTGACTTTCCAGTGGTGTTGTTAGGTGAAAAATAAAAACTTTTTACAAAAAAATACAATCGACTTTCAAATAAATAAAAAAACTACAACATATAAAATAATTTACTTTCGGAAGTCGGCGTTAAAATACGAAGAGAAACACTGACTTTTTGACTGACACCGAAATTAAAGTTATTTTAATAGTCACAAAAATTTCATCATATTTATTTTTTAAATCCTGCTCACTGTAATTGGACTCGAAAAACGACTGTAAGGCTTGTAAAAACCATTAATTTTAATTGGATATCAAATATAAGGACTTTGGTTTCATTAAATTGCTCAAGTTTCTTTTGTAAATTATTTCTCATACTTGGATAAATAATATCTTACTGTAACACATAAATAGGTGCTAATTGAATAAATTATCGTGACGACACAATCAGATGACGTCATTTAATTACATAACGTTTGTAGGAAAATAACATGGTTTTGTTGAAGGTCAGTGATGAAGAATACTGCTGGTCTTAAAAGGCCACTTTAGCAGAATCATATTAGAATTCTGTCAAATTTAATTTTCATCTTTATCGCTAACGCATTAGGTTCAAGGTTGATTGGGAAAACCTGACAGTGACGGGTAGCGTGATGTGTTTTCTGATTCTGCTAAAATGGCCAAAAGGCCACTTTAGCAGAATCATAATATTAATCACACAACAATCTGTCAAATTTCATTTTCATCTTTATCGCTGACGCATTAGGTTCAAGGTTGGTTGGTTGGTTGGTTGATTTTCATCTTTGTCGCTGACGCATTAGGTTCAAGGTTGATTGGGAAAATTTGACAGTGACGGGTAGCGTGATGTGCTTTCTGATTCTGCTAAAGTGGCCTTTTTAGACCCCCTGGTTGTTGTGGCGAAAGGAAATAAACTATATCTATACACAGATTGTATGATAGTGTTTTTCTGTGGGTTTCAATGTTTCAATCTTAAAATTAAAAAACTGGCTAAGTGCGAGTCGGACTCGCGTGCGAGGGGTCCAAACGATGTTTTTTATATGTTATTTTAACACTATATACTTCTTATAGGTTTTCCTGTAATCTATAGGTAAAGATCTATTATTTCCATGTTTTTCAAAATTTAAGGCTCAGTAGTTTCGGAGATAAGGGTGGGGGAATGGTAATTTTTCGTCTAATTTCTTGAATAACTTCAAAACCATTTATTTTAAAATTGAAAAACTATGATTAAAACCCTCACAGTAAGTCCTTTCATTTGATATGTCACACGATGTTGCTCAAAAAACTTTTTTTTTAATTTTCTAGTTTGACCCCCAAAAGTAACGCTCATTCTACAAATTTAATAATTTACGTAACGCGTCCGTGTTTGGGTCACAGAAGTCCATATGTGTACCTAATTTCAACAAAATCGGTCCAGTGGATCCGGAGATAATTGGCTGTGACAGACGGACAGACAGACACCCGAGTGATCCAATAAGGGTTCGTTTGTTTGTTTTGTTTTTTGTTTGGAACCCTAAAAAGATTGAACGGCTGAACGGATCTGGATGATATTTAGCTCAGATATAGATTATAGTCTGGAATAGCACATATGGTACTTTTCATTCCGGTTTTATGTTCCCTTGGGATAAGAAAGCACTTTTCTCTCACTGGCAGAAGCTAGTATTAGATATGCCTTTTAACACAGAAAATAACGTTATAAGTTACGGAAAACAACTGAAAATTTTCTCACTGAAAAATCTTATCACACTTAACATAATGCATATTTCCGTTGAGCAAACTCGTAAATACTCAATTTATGTTGCATATAGAATTACAAACTTGATATTGCAGATGTTGGCCATCAAATTACGCTTTATAGCTTATCGCTACTGCATATAGTATAACGCTATAAAGGACCAGTTAAGCAAGACCTTTATACAGTATGCAACTTCAACTTCTAGGAAGGTCTTTGGGTATTGGGCAAGTTAAGGACAGACCAGTTAAGCTGGACTTGTGTTTGTTAACAATTTCAACGACAAGAAAGGTCTTAGGATATTGGACAATGAAATGAAGGACCAGTTAAGCAAGGTCTGTATTTGTACATAGCTCGAAGGACCTGGTGGATCATTTGAATTTGGGCGATTGACTAAGATTAATGGCGTCTTCTTGTGCTCTGTTACAGAATGCAACAGCTGTTCTGGTTTGATTTAGGGGTTTAAACCAACTGGGACGAAATAATGACTGGGATGAGAGATATTGAGAATTAAGGTAAGTATTATGGGGGGCTAAAACTGTAGTTATGGTGTAGTAAGTGAAGTGGCAGTGGGCAGGGCACTTTGCTTGCAGAATAGATGGTCGATGTGGGCGAAAAGTTTTGGAGTGGCGACCGCGTGCCGTAAAACGCAGCGTTGGAAGGCCAACAAGGTGGACCGATGACCTGGTGAGGGTGGCGGGTACCCGATGGATGCCCGATGGAGACGCACAGGACCGGTCGTTGTGGCGACACTTGGGGAGGCCTATGTCCAGCAGTGGACGTCTTTCGGCTGATATGATGATGATGATAAACAGAGGGTCTTTAAGTCAAGAGCGAAGGAGTGTGGTTACTTCTAGGCGAGCTCCATCAGCACATCATCATCAAAATCGCTCCAACATATAAAATGGGGGTCAAACGCGAACCTATCAATAAAAACCGGACAAGTGCGAGTCTGAATCTAACAGGAAAAGTTCCGTACCATAAACCGAAAAAACAACACGTTTCTTGTATGGGAGCCCCTTTAATTTTGTATTTGAATTAATTTTTATTATTTGTTGTTATAGCGGCAATAGAAAATACAGACTCTGACAATTTCAACTGTCTACCTATTACGGTTCTTGAGATACAGTGCGCTGATAAACAGACGTATGGACGGACAGCGGAGGCTTTGTAATAGGGACCCGTTGGTTACTTTTGGGTACGGAACCCTATAGACCTGACCTAGCCATTCTTATTACTTGAATCATCATCATCATCATCAAAGTTAGAGTGAACAAGCTCCTTCTGGGTAAGCTCGCTCCATCGTAGACTTTGTCTCTGTCATCTCTGACCTAGACTAGAGTCAAGAGCAAAACCCATCACAAATAAAAAAAAATAAAAAAAACATGTCAGCCGAAAGACGTCCACTGCTGGACATAGGCCTCCCCCAAGCGTCGCCACAACGACCGGTCCTGTGCGTCTCGCATCCATCGTCTACCCGCGACCTTGAATGAATGATACAAAGAAAATGACACAAATGAAGTCACCAGTTTGGAGGGATGCGGTACAGAGAGTAGTCTCGCAAACCCCCATTGAAAAGGGAGGATCCTCCGACCAAACGGTTGTTGTGTCTGGCGGGCTACTGCCCGATAGTTAATATTCGGGCTGATGTTTATGTTCAAATCGCACGGTAAACTCTGCTTGCGCGATGCAGGATTACGACGTAGTAGTTCGCTGCTAGTTGGATAGATGGCGTAGCGGTTCTTTTTGTTGCGATATAGATTTGCTCCGTTGGTTTTTTTTTGTGGCGGCATTAATGCCGCTACACCTGTATCTCACTCTATCAGCCCCCCTTCAAAACCCCCTACTTTCAAAGCAAAGGAAAGTACCACCTGATCACATGATTAGGATAACGTCACCACAAGGAAAAGCCTACGACACTGAAATTTCTCTCACCCGGACTTAGGATGCGTGGTCACGGTCGGTTGTCACTTGCGACGAATACGTCACATTAGGAGTAAGGTTGCGCGCAAACTTGCGATTTGTGGGGAAAAGGACCACGATTTTAAGTGTTAGTTGTATAAAAGGTACATCCAGCGGCTATGGCAGCCTCAAAGAGTTGCCTTGGTTGCGGATGTTTGAAAGAGTCACTGCGGTCCTGGAACGCAAAGGGTATTAGGAGAAACACGGATGGGTTTTATAAGTCAGTAAGAGTCGGACACTCCCTTCCGCTCCGCCCAGCGCGGATGCGTGTCGGACGAGTCAGAGGAGTCCTTTGATGATTTCCCATCCTTAAACCATATGCTATATGACCAGCGTCATATACAACTTGTAACAGAATAAACGCAATACCTCTTAAGGGGTCATTGAACTCATCATTATTAACAACTTTCACTATAGGACCAACACTGAAATCGCGAAAAAAAAATCGACTCCCCTATACACTTATGAGTACATAACTCGACAAAATGTACTCACAACAGCAGATTTTGGGATCGGTCCCATAGTAAAAGTTGTTCATAATGATGAGTACAATGACCCCTTAAGAGATAGTGCGTTTATTCTGTTACACGTTGTATAGCATCTGTTTGGTAACGTAGCTAACATGAAGCTGGCGCAGTTGCGTTTTATAAATAATTGTTAAGTTCTTTATATTTTATTTTATGTGTAAAATAAATATCTTTTCTTTCCATTCTACAAAAAACATCCTTATAGCCTGTGTACCTACTGGAATTCTGTACATTAACATTCGTTCTGAAATAGGTTTTCTAAAGGAATCCTAAGTAATCCGTAATGAAAAATCCTTATTTCGTATATGGAGTGCTTGAACTTCTAAAAAATCAGTTATTTAAGGATAGAGATTGCTTCTGCAAATATCTGTAAGTGAGATTTATTTTAAGCCATGTGTAATGTTCATTTCAAAGGAACTGTACAAGATACGTCGATACTTATTTTAATCAAATCTTCTGAAGCTATTTTTGTGTGGGTTTTTTTGTGTAGGTATTTATTTAACGGAGTACTGAAATAAATATTGTGTGATACTAATATATAAAATTCTTCCGTTAGTCTATGTGACTGACAGGCAATGCACAACCGAAACTACTAATCGTCGAAAGCTGTAATTTGGGGTTTTTTTTTACTATTGATAGGCATGCGTTTGACCACTATCTCACCTGATGGTAAGCGATGATGTGGTCGAAGATGGAGCACGCTTGCCTAGAAGTAATCTATTCACAGACTCCTAGGTTGTAGCTATCAGGAAACACAGACTCCGGCAGGGAATTCCACTCCTTTGCTGTACGCACTATGAATGTGTCCCCAATACGTTTTGTGCGCGTGGGTGGGATGTCCACCATGTACCGGTGGCGCATCGCCGTTCGTCTTGCGGTTCGATGATGGAACGGGCTTGGCGGAGTTAAGTTATGCAATTCCGTCGCACATTCCCCAAAATGCAACCGGTAGAAAACCGACAGGCTAGCGACTCGGCATCGATGATGTTGTTCCCTACACTACGAAGGGCAGCACTAAGATTTCCTGAAATTCCTACTGGAACGGGAAAAACGGTAAAAGCGCGTACAAAGTCGCGGTTAAAAGCTAGTTTTATAGATAAAACTCGGAGGAGCTTGTGGCTAAGTAATAACAGCCGCACGGGTCGATTTCAAGGTTAAGCAACGCTTGCCGAGGTTGGTCTGTGGATGGGTGACCATCTTAACATACTGAGACTCCTGAAAGCACGTTAAGCCGTTGCTCCCGTCGGTCATTTGTAGATCTTTAGCAGTCAATCAGAAGCCAGAAAATGGAGTACCGAAAAAAAAATATTGGTACGCTTGTAAAACCTTTTTAGGAAGAAAAACTGGCCAAGTGCGAGTCGGTCTCGCGTGCAAAGGGTTCCGAACGAATTTCATTTTTTATCAGCATGTTTTTTAACACTATAGACTTCTTATAGGTTTTCCTGTAATATATAGATAAAGATCTATTATCTCCATTTTCTTTTCAAAATTTTAGGCTCAGTAGTTTCGGATATAAGGGGGGGAATGGTCATGTTGGAGCGCATACAAAATAAATATACGCGTAATATGTACCTTAGGCTGTATGGGGTATACTCCTTGTATCCCTTGATGTATTCTACTTTGAGGCATGATACAACAGGTTGGAGACGAGAAGGCATCTAGCGTTGGCATCTTACGTCCTTGGAGTATTCCGAGGTAACACAAACAATCCGGGTGTGTTACAGGAGATAGGTTTGTGCGTGCCCGATGGGTACGTGCAGCGTCGCAGACGGCCTGATTTGTTCGCACTGCCGCGCGGTCGCACTAAGCTAATGGCCAAGGCTCCGCTCTCGCGTACATTGCGCACACTGAACCTGGTTGCTGTTAAAATAGATGTTCTCTCTTGTTCACTGGGCGAGTTCGCAAAAGTTTACACATTTTATGTTATGGGAAATAAGTTTTTATTGGAACAATTAATGTATTTAATTTATTAATTTATTGTATTGTGTTGTTTTATATTATTATGGATATTTAATTGGAATAATTGTATTTAATTGATTTATTTATTGAATTTTACTGTTTTGTATTATGAACTGAATTTTGTTGTTTTGTATTATGAATTGAATTTAATTATTTTTTCTACACTATCGCATTGGGTCACTGTAATGATAAAATAAAATAAAAAAAAATCGTCTAATTTCTTGAATAACTTCAAAACCATTTATTATAAAATCACGAAAATAAAATATGATTAGAACCCTCATAGTAAGCTTACTACGTTGATATATAAAAAACCCAAGATACACACTCAGCATTTCAAAAACGTCCCCAAAAAAAAAGCGCAATATGTATAATTATGCGCAAGTTTCAAACAGTCTCGCATCGCTCGCCATACTGCACTGCTTTGTAAAAACAACTTTGAGCGATCCGTGTAAGGTTGAATTTGCAAATAAAATAGCGCATCACTCGCCATACTGAACTGCTTTGTAAAAACAACTTTAAGCGATCCGTGTAAGGCTGAATTTGCAAAAAAAATTGTTTATAATATAACTACACACAACTAACACATGACACTTGATACATGTCAGTTTTTGACGACACTTTCGAGTGTTGGATTTGTTCGAGACTGTGCATCTTGGGTTTTTTATATATCAATGTAGTAAGCCCTTTCATTTGATATTGGTCAAAAAACTTTTTTTTTATTTCTAGTTTGACCCCTAAAAGTGACCCCCATACTATAAATAATGATTTACGTAACGCTTTCGTATTTGAGTCATAGAAGTCCATATGTGTACCAAATTTTAACAGTATCGGTCCAGTGGATCCGGAGAAAACTGGCTGTGACAGACGGACAGACAGACAGACACCCGAGTGATCCTATAAGGATTCCGTTTTTTGTTCGGAACCCTAAAAAGCTTCATTTGTCTTCATCATCATCTTCCTATCCTTATCCCATGTTTTTGGGATTAAAGCAACACCTTTTTGTTCCTCCATTCCCACCCGTTGTTTTCGGAGGCCCATTTATTGAGTATGAAAATCACTCGTTGCCCTTTTTAAGCCTGTTAATTGTCAGTGGTCAGGCAGGGGCTAGAGGATTCTTCCATAGAATACGATTATCAGTCCACTAAACCACCCAAATCCATAGCGTTTCGTCTTTTGTTACCATATTCTGCAATAGTCCTTGGGTATACTTTCATGGTACATACAGGAATAATCGTCGGTTGGTGCCCCATTCCATTTGAAATGTCTAATGGGGCCTCTAGGAGTTGGCTTCGGCCCCTCGTACGCCTACCAAAGGATCGGGTCTTTAGGTTCCTGAGATTGTAAAAGACATAAAAATAATAATAATAAGATTTAGTTTCTCCTTCAAAGGATATACAGGATTTACAAATACTGGAGGTACAAGGTTTGTGGGAATCAGGAATCCAAAATAGGATACCCTAAGCTATGCTATGTACTACGATTAGTAATTTGACTTGTCTACGATGTGCGCCTAACCTAACATACCTTCATTAAACATTCAAGGCACACTATTCCTCGATCGACAAATGTTTTCCATTATTTATTAGAATAACGGTGTACTTGTCTTAGTTGCGTGTACACATGCGACTTATTTGTCGCATAAACGCGTCTGTTGGAACTGTTTAAGATTTGTTTAGTTTTCAGATTATGGTTATTTACTTACTAACCCTGAAGTGCGTAATACTTAAAAACAATTATAAGAGTATTGGCACCACTTGATGTTTCAAGTAAGATAACAGATATTGAAAAACATAGCGAGTGGGTGAAGTTAGCTACTCAATTACTTTATAATAGGATTACAAGTATCTGCAAGTAACTAAGTCTTAAAGAATGATATCTCTTGACCCATTAAATTGTGAGTCAAATAAAATTATTAGTCGAAAATGGTTTTATTATTTGCGGTTGAAATATTTGATTAACCTCTAGCAATTGATTGTGTATTGTACTTAATACTCAATAATAATGGCAAAATTGTGATGAGTCTTGCACGAAAGTCAATAGTTAGTAGTAGAAGAACAAAAATCTGCATCACGTTAATGATTTCTTAGCAAGCCAAAACAACTGCTGCTTCATTTAATCCTATTTCAATAGAGAACATGCATGCAAAGTAGTATAGCGAATATGGTTGCATTTTTTTATTTGCAAAATTAAATACTTATAAGCTCTAGTAAACAATCATGAATTATTTTTAAATACCTTCATCAGCCATGAAGTTATAAAGCTTCAAAGATTACAATTAGAAAGAGAAGTCCGATATGAACTTTGACGTCAAAGTCCATGACGCCTATACAGCTGCAATAGAAAACAGCGTTTTTGCGAGAGTTAGTACTATATTGTTACACACTGGTAGTATTATATTTTTGTACAATTTTAGATAACTTTTATAGATAATAAATATTTTTGACATGCCAATTCCCTATTGCGACATATCGTCTGCATAAGTCGCAAGTGTGTCCCAGAACTATAAAACCAGTACATTAGGCCGAGCACATACGTTTGCCAAAGGCCCGAAGGTTGTCACTATCTGGTGTTATGACAGAAAAACCAATTAAACTATATGTGGGTGATTTGTATTCCGTTTAAATGAAGAGATAAAAGTGTCGTAAAAAGCCTAGAGTGAACAGTGCGCCCTTAATTTGTGAAAAATTCACAGAGGAGTAACAATGTTTAGTTTTAAACCAGTTTTAGTTTTAGCACTCAGCTTTTTGAGTTCAGGTGAGTCGTTTTTTTAATTTGATCGTGTAGTCTTGGTATTATTGGTGGATCGGTTGTAAAAAGTGGTTTAAATTGAAAAAATAATCTATATTAAAATTATAAAGGGGTAAAGTTTGTGAGTTTGTGAGGATCTACTGGATCCTATTGTGAGTATCTATCTATCACTTGGGGGAGGCCTATGTCCAGCAGTGGACGTCTTTCGGCTGATATGATGATGATGATGATGAGGATCTACTGAACCGATTTCGAAAATTATTTGTGAGAGAGCCACGTTATTTGTGAGTGTCATCTTACTGATATCATAAATGCAAAAGTAACTGTGTATGTCTGTCGCCCTTTCACGCCAAAGCTACTGAACCTATTTAAATGAAATTTGGTACACAGATAGTCTAGAGCCTGAGAAAGGACATAGGCTACTTTTTACCCCGGGAGTATGTTTCCTAGGGACCACGCGGGCGAAGCCGCTGGTAGAAGGTAGTAGGCTATTTATTAACCTGAAAAAATACTGCCTAATATCGAAGTGGGCACGGGTCAGCTAATTTGAAATTAATATTATAAAGAAGAAAGATTTGTTTGTTTGAATTGAATAGGCTCCGAAACTGCTGGACCGATTTGAAAAATTCTTTCAGCATTGGATAGCTACATTATCAGGGAGTAACATAGGCTATATTTTATCCCTGTGCTCCAACGGGAACGGGAACTACGCGGGTGAAATCGCGTGACGTCCACTAGTAATAATAATATTATAAAGAAGAAAGATTTGTTTGTTTGTTTGTTTGAATTGAATAGACTCCGAAACTACTGGACCGATTTGAAAAATTCTCTTAGCATTGGATAGCTACATTATCAGGGAGTAACATAGGCTATATTATATCCCTGTGCTCCCACGGGAACTACGTGGGTGAAACCGCGTGACGTCCACTAGTAATAATATAAATATCTAAAGACCACACCCTAGTGTCAGAGTTTCAAAACGGCCTCAAGGGACTCTGACATGGTTTCTTTGACAACCGCCATTTGGCGGCCGGGACCACCGGCTTATACGTGCCTTCCGAAGCACGGAATCATCTTTTTATCAGACAATCAGGCGATTCAAGCCTGCAATGTCCTAGCCAAACTGGAAACAACTTTACAAAGTATGCTTCCCGTGGGAATCGAACCCACGACTACCGGGTCACAAGGCAAATACCTAAACCACTCGACCACGGAGGCAGTTTAGGAACTGTGCAGAGTGGATTCCAAATAATCACAAATGGGCCTTAAGAAACCTTAGTATCTGTCTGAGAACCTTTTTAATTTTCAAAACCTATTGTAACGGCATCAGTACTGCCACAAGATAAAACCAACGGAGCAAATCAACATCGCAACGAAACGAACCGCATCGCCATCTATCCAACTAGCTGCGAACTACTACGTCGAAATCCTGCATCGCGCAATCAGAGTTTACCGTGTGGTTTGAACATATGCATCAGCCCGAATACCGACTATCGGGCAGTAGCCCGCCAGGCACAACAATAGCCTGGTCAGAGGGTCCTCCCTTTACAATGGAGGTGTGCGGGACTTTAGTCTCCTTTTTAGGGTTCCGTATCTAAAGAGTAACTAACGGATCCCCATTACAAGCCTTCGCTGTCCGCCCGGCCATCCATATTTCTGTCCATCTATCTGTCAGCAGGCTATATCTCACGAACCGTAATAGGTAGACAGTTGAAATTTTCAGTGTGTATTTCTGTTGCCGCTATAATAACAAATAATAAAAATACTAAGGTACAGAACCCTTCATGTGCGAGTATGACTCGCATTTGGCCGGTTTTTGTAATAAGTTTCGATTCAGTAGTATCTTGGTGCCTAGCCTTTTCCAAACTATATTAGGGTTGACTTTCAATCTAACAGGATGCTCCACGAACTCATCCCACCGGCCCTCTTCTACCATCGGACATCCAGACGCCCTGCAACTTGCCATCCCTACCTTGTTGCTATTCCACCAATTTGCACTAAGTGTTTCCAAACGTCTTTTATAATGCGCACAGCAAAGGAGTGGAACTCTCTGCCTGCGTCTGTGTTTCCAAACGCTTACAACCCTAATCTCCTCAAAGTTAGAGTGCACAGGCTCCTTCTGGGTAAGCTCGCTCCACCGTAGACTTTGTCTCTGTCATCTCTGACCTAGACTAGAGTCAAGAGCAAACCCATCACAAATAAAAAAACTGGCCAAGTGCGAGTCGGACTCGCGTGCAAAGGGTTTTGAACCAATTCCATTTTTATAACATGTTATTTTAACACTACAGACTTCTTATAGGTTTCCCTGTAATCTTTAAGTATAGAACTAATATCTGCACTTTTTTCAAAATTTTTGTCTCAGTAGTATCGTAGATAATTAATTTAATAATAAATATGTATATATAGGTATTTTAGTTAATTTATTAATTTAATTTTTGGTCTAATTTCTTGAATGACTTCAAAACTATTTGTTTGATAATTATGAAAAAAATAAATAAATAAACCCTTCACAGTAAGCCCTTTCATCTGATATGAAACACGATACAGTTTGCTACTTTTTTTTTTAAATTTTCTACTTCCACCGGTCACTTTTGGGGGTCGAAATAGAAAATTAAATCGTACTAAAAAAATATTTATTTACGTAAAACCTCCGTGTTTGGTTCACAGAAATCCATATGTAAACCAAATTTCAACAGAATTGTTCCAGCAGATCCGGAGAAAACTGGCTGTGTCAGACGGACAGACAGACAGACACCCGACTGATCCTATAAGGGTTCCGTTATTACGGATGTTCGGAACACAAAAATAAAAATAAAATGCAGCTGGGCACTAGTATTTTACGTGAAGCGATTGGCAACCCAGTAACTGGGTACCACGGTACCCCTTGCAAACGCTGGTTCCAGAATTCTAAGCCACATATTCTATGGCCTGACTACCCGTAGCGATTGCCACAGATCTACAAATCACAGCCGGAACCAACAGATTAACGTGATTTCCGGGACACGGAGGAATGTTAAGATGGTCACCCATCCACGGAACAACCTTGGCAAGCGTTGCTTAACCTTGGAAGATCAACTATAAATACAAAATACTTTATTTCAAACTAGTCGACCCGCGCAACTTCGTCTGTTCCGCTCCTATTGGTATTAGCGTGATACTATATAGCTTATAGCCTTCCTCGATACATGGGCTATCTAACTCTGAAAGATTTTTTCAAATCGGACCAGTAATTCCTGTGATTAGCGCGTTCAAGCAAACAAACTCTTTAGCTTTATATATTAGTATAGAAGTATAGATATACCAGTTACAGGCACTTTTGAATAGTCAAGGTCTGTCAGTCAAATAGATGAAGCTATTCTGTCGCGCTAGCGACAAGAGCAGCAAATTGCTCTGCAGCAAAACACACACTAACCCTATCTCCAGCGCGGCAGTTGCACGTTCCAAAAAGATCGACCTGTGAAGCTGTTATTGCCGACTCAAACATATAAAATTAATCACCATCATCATTTTTCTTTTCCAGTATCACCATTTGACTTCGGTTTTCCCTACGTCCCCACGGTAGAAGACCTCCTGTACGGTCCAGCCCCCTTCGATGACAGGATCGTGGGAGGGAAGAACGCCAGCATAGATGACCATCCGTACCAGGTGTCCTTCATCGTGAACAACTCCTATTTCTGCGGGGGATTCATCGTCAGCGAGAATTATATTCTGACGGCGGCGCATTGTGCTCAGAAGTAAGTTGGGGTCTAGGGAACAGGTTACTTCTAGGCAAGCGAGCTCCATCGTCGACTTCATCATCGCTTACCATCAGGTGAGATAGTGGTCAAACGTGAGCCTATCAATTGTAAAGAAAAGTGATTTTTAGGGTTCCGAACCGAAAATAAAGTGAGTTTTAGTAAAAAACGGAACGAATGGAGGATCATTCGGGTGACTGTCTGTCTGTCCGTCTGTTACAGCCGGTTTTCTCCGGATCTACTGGAGCGATTCTGTTGTATTTATGGATTTCTGTGATCCAAACACGGACGCGTTACGTAAATAAATATCTTTTTTTTAGTATGGGGTTCACTTTTGGGGACAAACTAGAAAATGTAAAAAATAAGTTTTTCAAACTGTATCGTGTGACATATCAAATGAAAGGGCTTAGTGTGAGAGTTTTAATTATATTTTTTTTCGTAATTTTAAAATAAACGGTTTTAAAGTTAATCAAGAAGTTAGACCAAAAATGACCATTACGAAACTAAATTTTGAAAAAAAAACAAATGCATATAATAGTTCTATACCTGAAGATTACAGGAAAACTTATAAGAAGTCTGTAGTGTTTAAAAACATGTTAAAAAATGAAATTGGTTCGGAACCCTTTGCACACGAGCCACCTCGCAATTAGCCATTTTTTTTCTGTGACGACCCAGTTTCTGTCCGCGATCTAGCCTGATGGAAAGCGATGGTTGAGATCTCAAAATCAAAATCAATCAAAATTAAAAGTCGTTTATTCAAATTAGGCTGAGAGCCAGCACTTTTTGAACGTCAAGTTTTACAAAAGACAGTCCCCCAAAACGCCCGCCCGTCACCACGTCCTACCGTTTTAACTGTGAAGAAGAAGTGGCCAACAAACTCCCCAGAAACACATCTGTCTGTTACGTTTTAAGAACTTCAATCTATATAAAAGTATGCTAAGTAATTAATAAATGACACGAAATTTATAACTTGTTAGCCAGCACACTATGATACTGATAATGATAGAAATGTATATAAAAAAAACAACGAACTGACCTACATAGTCAGATAAATAAAATAATAATAATAAATAAAAAAATAAAAAAAAAACAATATTATATGAATACATATAACCTACATATAATCTACGATGAAACGAGCGAGTTCAGTAAATACCTGTGGTGTTATTGCTGGAAGTGGGCTGTCAATCTGCAGCTGCCGCCAACTAAGCTATCACGGTGAGGTGTTTACAGAATAGACCGGTTCATTCTTTCTTCTTTACTTGTCGGCAGTAAGAACTAAACGACCCCACACAACCTAGTGTCAGAGTTTCAAAACGCCTCAAGCGCCTGGATTAATAGCTCTTTTCATGTTCACTTCTACGTTTCTACTACATTTTTAATAGCACTAAAATGCGACTCGGTAAACACATATAAAAATGTCACCGTGTAAAACTTAGCGGCCCTGGATCGCAAAGGGCATTAGGAGGAACACGGACGGGTTTGATTTCCCATCCATAAAATAAAATAAAAACCGGCTAAGTGCGAATCGGACTCGCACACGAAAGGTTCCGTACCATAAACCTTAATTTTTATTATTTGTTGTTATAGCAGCAATAGAAATACGCAACCTGTGAAAATTTCCACTGTTTATCTATTACAGTTTTTGAGATACAGCCCGTTGACAGACGGACGGACGGACGGACAGCGGAGGCTTAGTAATAGAGTTCCGTTGGTTACCCTTTGGGTACGGAATCCTAAAAAATGGTGAAATGAACGTAAATCCGTACAAACAAGATGGAATGACTGCTCACTTCATCTGTTTTCACGGTCAGATTTTTACAGAATCGACTGTCAGCTCACTCTTGCTTTTCTATTAGATGATTATATTTATCAGTGGCAGCCTGCATGCCGAATTTTGCTCTACTTCAGCCTTTTCACATGGGACCTAGGTTACAATGAGGTCTAACTAGCGAACTGCTTGACTTATACAATACGTACAGATTATTTCGCTTACCAGTAATATAGAGCCTCAGAGAAATTACTATTCCAAGTCCTTGAAAAGGAGTGGAACTCTCAGCCTGCGTCTGTGTTTCCAAACGCACACAACCCTAATTTCTTCAAAGTCAGAGTGAACAGGCTTCTGCGTAAGCTCGCTCCATCGTCGACTTTGTCTCCGTCATCTCTGACCTAGACTAGAGCAAACCCATCTCAAATAAAAAAAAGAGATTCAGGTGTGGAAGATCTTTCGGGACTGGAACCGCGGATTCCACTTATATCATTTTTGAGTAGTATTTGGGACCTCAAGAAAAGTCCCGGTCTCGGGCCCGAAAGTCCCTCGACCCTGCATAAGTAAGCATTCTTACTGAATATTTATACTGTTTTGATGCAGGACTTATCTCTGAGACAAGGAATGGGTCAAAATCCTCCACGTGGGACTAGAGCGAATTGATATAAAAAAAAACCAAGAGATATATTTTTGCTTCCTATGGTTGGCCTTGATATTTTTTTGCACGTGCCTAGAAGCAGTGGTAATAAAGAACGGAGGAAATTATAGTATTAAGTGTAGAAGGTATTATTTACAGTGTACACCAAAATTATTTTGCTGCGGTGTTGCACAAGTGCATATAATTATTGAAGAAACATAATTTCCTTAGACAAGACATAAGTGGATAGAAAAAACACAAAGAGGCTTTAAAAAAATACGACATGCTTAATTTAAATACTAAACAGTAGTCCGCAACTGCCTCCGTAGTCGGTGTGGTTTAGGCGTCTGCCTTGTGACCCGGTGGTCGTGGGTTCGATTCCCACGGGAAGAAACATACTTTGTAAAGTTGTTTTCCAGTTTGGCTAGGACATTGCAGGCTTGAATCACCTGATTGTCTGATAAAAAAGATGATTCCGTGCTTCGGAAGGCACGTATAAGCGGGTGGTCCCGGCCGCCAAATGGTGGTCGTCAAATAAACCATGTCAGAGGCCCTTGAGGCGGTTTAGAAACTCTGACACTAGGGTGTGTGGGGTCGTTAGACCTTACTGCCCACACGATAAGAAGTAGTAGTCCGCAATTGAACCCATAGAATAAATTTGTGTAAGAGTTATTACATATTTATCTATCTACACTAAAATTATTAAGAGAAAAGATTTGATGTTTGTAACGAATACATTCAAAAACTAATGGACTGATTTCAAAAATTCATTCAACTCTAGAATGCTACGTTCTCCCTGATTAACATACGCTATATTTATTAGTAGAAAAAATTAGAAATCCTTAAGAAAATTGCAGCGCGGACGAAGTTGCGGGAGAAGTGTTAGTTAATTATAACAACAATAAATCATTTTACTATCAGGCAACTGAGGCCCATAGATAAAATACACAAAATAAAAATAAACTAAATTATCTTAAACAATAATAAGCTAATAAATATTGAAAAACCTTATGAGAACTATAAACACGTTATATTGTCGGCGTCGCGTTCCGCTGCGTGGTGTCGCGTAACCGTCCTCGGGAACGTCGAAATACGACCTTTCAGTCAAAAGTTCTCTTTCAAGAAGATTTGTAGATCCGATATTCCGTCCCACAGCAGGGTAAAGGCTTCCCCTTCTTCTTTCCACTCTTCCCGTTTCTGGGCAAATGTGAACCAATCCTGTCGATAGGCGTCATGCTCGTAAGGCCATCTTCGCGTCGGCCTGCCGCGATGTCGCCGAACATTTTCTGGGACCTAACTCAATTGTCCAGGTCTTTGTTAACGAATGTCTTTGTCGCATACTCGGAATTTACTGGCCTGAGACCATCTCTAACGTAGAGCTGTTAGAGAAATGCCTCGAGAGCCCGATCGACCGCCAGATCAAGCGCCGTAAATGGAGGTGGATTGGTCACACGCTCCGGAGGGATCCCGATCACATTCCCAAACAGGCTATGGACTGGAATCCTCAAGGGAAAAGGAAACGTGGCCGTCCCCGTCAAACCTGGCGACGCACCGTGTTGGCAGAAGCGACGAGCATCGGAATGACATGGAGCGAGGTGAAGCGTTAAGCTCAAGACCATTCGCGATGGAAGTCTACTGTGGACGCCTTCTGCCACAGCTAGGGGACATAGGATCTTAAGTAAGAATTCAATTGTGGTTGCTTTAGCACATGGATCGTTTGACATTCGGCAGACGTGTCCTGTCCGGCCCAGTCCCACCAAGTGTTAAGAGTTGTGTAACTATTTTTGGTGTTCAATCCATGCTTTCATACTAATATTATAAATGTAATGTCTGTCTGTGTGTTACGCAACCACACCTAAACTATTGAACCGATTTTAAAAATGAAATTTGGCACAGAGATAGTCTAGAGCCTGAGAAAGGACATGGGCTACTTTTTATCCCTAAAGTATTTTCCTTAGGGACCACGCGGGTGAAGCCGCTGGCAGAAGCTAATAAAGTATGTTCTAACCATATTCATATCGATCTATATTTAAGTTTTATATAGAGAATTTAAAATCAAAGGCCGAATATAATGAGATCTCTTGATCAATCAGTTTAAAACAAAGACAAAAGCTGATATGACAGCAATTTACAATACAATTCATGAAGGCTTGGGCCATTGTATTCAGGCAAATTATAATTTTATGGTATCTGGGGAAAATTTCACGAACTCAACAATGTCAACTGGTTCGTAATAACAACTATGTATTCACGCATCTCATTATATGTCTATAGATTGTTTGTTTCACTTAGAATTGTTTATCATCAATCGATCAATTTATACACTACCATAAATCTATTTAAGTACCTGTATATTTAACACCGTGAAACTGATTCACATCCGTACACTTCAACGTAAGGTTCAGTTGAAAACCAGCGTCAGACAACTCCGTTGTCCGGCATTTTGCTGAACTGGACCTATTTGGCGCAGCCGCGGGGCACACAATGTAATTGCTTTAGAATTAAGTTCCTTTTTATTTGTGTTCCTTTGTCTTTTTACATTGTGTGTGTTTGTGTGTGCCAAATAAACTAGTTTTCTTTCTTTCTTTACATGAATAACATAAAACTCTTCCATTACTGAGTGACATAGTGACTGACACACATCGCACAGCTGAAACTACTGGTCATAGAAAGCTGATATTTGGCATTTAGGTTCCTTGGGGAGTGTAGGTAGAACTAAGAGAAGATTTCCCGAAATTCCAAGGGGAGGGGAAAAAACGGTAAAAACTAAATCGCGAGCAAAACCGAGTGATTTATTTAAAGCTGCTCTCTCGAGAAATGCTTAAAAACCGCGTGCAGATGAAGCAACTTTTC
The DNA here is from genome assembly GCA_947578705.1 of Lacanobia wlatinum. Classification (NCBI taxonomy): domain Eukaryota; kingdom Metazoa; phylum Arthropoda; class Insecta; order Lepidoptera; family Noctuidae; genus Lacanobia; species Lacanobia wlatinum. The sequence continues at coordinate 5,876,654 of OX388032.1, forward strand.
GTCGGCATTTACTGAGAAATTACATCTGGAAAAAAATAGGTAGTAATCTACATGATATGATACGTTATTTGGTTCAGCCAGAATTTCTGTATCGGTATCACATAATAAGAAAAAAATCACCAAATCACCTCCAAATCGTTGAGATGAAACCATTTGACTCCTTCATTTTTTAAAAATAGTCTAAAAAAAATATCTACTGCTTTGCAACACAAACGAAATAATTTGTTTTGTGTTACTTTTTTAAAATGTGTTATTTTTTATAATAAATAAAAAATGAGGGTAGCGGAGTGGCGCGTAGAGGAGTAGTTAGCTCCGTTTATATGCACAAGGTCATTGGCATGTATACAAGCCTTAACTGTTTGTTAGCTTGGGCTACCTGTGTGTACCTTGTGGTGCCTGCAGTCTCGGCATATTTTTCGATCGCCTACCGATATTTGGTTGTCTTGACATTCAAAGCTAGCGAATGTTATCGCTAGCGAATGTCAAATTACTAAACTTTGTCGTAAACTTATGCAAACCTAGCGTCGAATTTTGACAGCCTGCTAAGCGTATCGATTTTTTTCGGTAGGCATAAGAACGGTATTATTCGGTAGAAATTGCCGATATAGCTATCAATGTCGAGACTTCAGGCCCATGTCGTAAGTAGTAGGCCATATCCTCCAAATCGACTACACCTCTAATCATGACGAGGACGGTCCACGATTCCATCAACAGATAGAATAAGGCTTGGTAGAGATTTGACTGACGTTTTATAACATCAGTCATTTATTTGTCTTCTCCATTCCACCACAGATAATCGAGTAACTTGGTGGCAGTCAGAAACGGTATTGTCGTTTTTTTTTTCTTAAATTTTGTATGTCACCAGAAAACTGCAAACTCCGTAAGATTGTTATAAATCTATATTATATTATATCTAATTACTCGATATATTATTAAAAAATCATTTTGAATGCACAGTCTTAACCACTCAGCATCCGTGTCCCTTTCGGGACAAAACGCCCCAACCGTCAGAATCCGTAAGTCTTTCGCGACAAGCCGACGCTCGCGCGACTGCGCATGCGATTTTGTCCCGAAAGGGACTAGCGGATCATGAGTGGTAGGAGAAAAATGAGTTTGCTATTTCACGCGGTATTTTACAACTTTTTTTTATTTGACATGGATTTGCTCTTGACTCTAGCCTAGGTCAATCTTACGGCGTCTGGAGTTATCGCATTGACATTACAAACTAAGCGAGTCATTGAGTGTCACTGTTAACTCGTAGAAATTATTGTTAACTCGTAGAAGTTGTTTTTTTTTTTGAGAATAAATATCTTTTAACCTAAATTGACGACCGGTGACAATTCTAACTACTATTCGGTTTATTGTCGATGGTTGCGCTGAGCGTAATCACAAATCTCTCTAATGCCAACGATCTCCTATATGTCAATCAAGGCAATCAATTAAGTTGTGCGCTGTGTTTTGTTATTTGCTACTCCTGAAATATTGTGGTGCCCAATGTCACTGCCAATTGGATCCTTTGCTTAATTCGCGCATAAAATCGTCTGAAAAAGTATGCAGCATATTCTCCTGCCTGAAAAACTAATGGTTATAAAAAAGCTTGGACTACGCATATATTTTGGTTTACTGCTACAGATTTAATACGTAAATTAAAGGTATGGGTATGACTGACAGGTTGAAAATCCTCATCTTTAACTGATAAGGGAGGTCCTCCGACTACTGCCAGGTTGCGGGATTGTTCAATTCAAAGGACACGGATGGGTTTTAGTCAGTAAGAATCTGATATTCAATGTCCCAGTAGGATTTTGTGTGACACCAACTGCTATACGTAACTTGTATGTAGTGGAATAGATGTCGCCTCAGTAATATAAAGTAATTCTTAAATTCTGCTGATCTTTTCTTTTTTTTTACTATTGATAGGCACGCGTTTGACCACTATCTTACCTGATGATAAGCGATGATGTGGTCGAAGATGGAGCATGCTTGCCTAGAAGTAACCTATTCACTCTTGACTTAAATATTCCCTGGTTGTAGCTGTCAGGAAACACAGACTCCGGCAGGGAATTCCACTCGTTAGCTGTACGCACTATGATGTGTTCCCAAAACGTTTTGTGCGTGTGGGTGGGATGTCCACCATGTACCGGTGGTCCAATGATGGAACGGGTTTGGCGGAATTAAATTATGCAATTCCGTCGCACAAACCCCAAAATGCAATGATCTAAAAATTACTCTAAATCTTACAGCGTAGACCCATCAACAGTACTCCTTCGAGCCGGCAGCACTTGGAGAAAGAATGGAACCATCATACCCATAGCAGAAGTGATCCCACACCCCCAGTACGACAGCCCCAGGTTCGACAAGGATGTGGCGGTGATGAAGACCGTGGAGCCCATAGAGTTTACTGACGTCATTCAGCCTGTCAAGTTGCCGAAGAAGGGCAGGCCGCTGAAGGATAATTCAATTATTATGGTCAGCGGGTGGGGGCGGACTGAGGTAAGATGTTTAAATTTTGGTATTGTTTAATATCGGAATTTCAATAAGGACTTTACCCGAAACGAATATTTGTTATCTATGCTGTTTAGCGACTTTGAAGCTTTATGACTTCATCGCTAGCGAATTTTTTTTTACTATAACTACCTTATTATTATTTATTTATTTAGACAAGAAATGCAAAGGTTTACAATGTTAGTAACTATATTTCGTGAAGTATAAAAGTTGAGCCATACATTCTGCCCAAGATTTGACATGCAAAATTTTAATGGATGGAACACTAATTAAAATTATCATAAGATAAAAATTAACAGTTCAATGAATTTAAAATAAGTTCAGTCAAAATACAATTAAAATGGGAAATACAATATGTCAACATACAATTCAAATCTCTGTATGGTGTTGGCCGGTGCCGTAAAAGAATAATATCATTCCGCGAGACGACTAAGGGACTCGCCAGAGAATGGGCAGCAGCGCTCACTGCAAAATCAACACTATTTACTGCCATCGCCAATCCGCAGGCGCCAAGCGTGGCGATTATGGCAAACCCCCCATCTTGGGGGAGGCCTATGTCCAGTAGTGGACGTCTTTCAGCTGAAATGATGATGATGACGATTCAAAAGTCGACGCAAATATCTCGAAAAGCTTGTCGATAATGAGGGAAGAGCAATGAAATAATTACAGGAATAATTAAAAAATTGGTGCCTTTTGCGATGTTTTTGATATTGAAACTACTATGTAGTACTGTCAAATAATTCAGTCAATTATGTCAGACAGGTAATCACATGATCAAAATTAAAAAAAAGTAAACATGAACATGAATTCGCTTCAAATTGAATAGCCTCTCAAAGTACTGAATATTAAGGAACAACAAATAAAGCAAATTTCCTCAAGTGTACACGCGTGCGTAAAAAACATAATATTACGTCAGTAACTGACTGATACTTGTAGATAAACATTATTTTGGCAAGCTCGTCATGTCTTGAGGACTATTACTGTCGCACGTGTCTGCTACGGTTACTAGTACATCAATATTATGTCGGATACGCGACATTACTTATAGGACACAGGCAATACTGTTATTTGATAAGTTTTGTGCGTGACTGTAGGTATCAGTCGGTTATATAAACAGACTAGCTGATCTACGCAATTTCGTCTACGTTACATTTTTAGGGTTCAGTACCTCAAAAGGAAAAAAAAGAAACCCTTATAAGATAACTTTCTTCGTCTGTCTATCCGTGTGTCACCACTGAATTTCTCAGGAACGGGTGGACCTAGCAAGTGGAAATTTATACCAGATACTGAGGTTTATAATCCCTATAAGGTGTATAAAAATTAAGGTCCTGAGTCAACACGGTAATAAGATATGAGCAAATTTAGGTTTTCGCGAAAACTTGTAAGTACCAAAATTTTCTACTTTTTTATTTTTCGGAATTTTCCCTTTACTTGTGCTGTAAGACCTTGCTTTTAACCAAAATTGACAATTCTAGGTCAACCCAAAGTACTCTACTCGGTTTTGGGTCGCAAAACCTATATGGTAGTTCCCGTTGACCTAGAATCACGAAATTTGGCAAAAAGCAAGGTGGTCTTACAGCACAAATAAAGGAAAAATTTCAAAAAAAAAAAAAAGATGAAAATTAAAGGATGTCCCCATACATACATAGTTGACGCCGATTAACATAGTCCTCTGAGTTGTATGGGCGCTCAAAAAGTTAAGAGGACTAGCTTAATTGGCAACAACCTCAAATAAGGTAAATAAATAAAATTGTGCTTGAAAGAAAATATTTCATCATCATCATCATATCAGCCGAAAGACGTCCACTGCTGGACATAGGCCTCTCCCAAGCGTCGCCAGAACGACCGGTCCTGCGCGTCTCGCATCCATCGGCTACCCGTGACCTTCATCAGGTCAAAAGAAACTATTCATTGCAATATCATGCTCGTGTGAGTAGAAAATTTTACAGTTAAGACTAAAGCGACCGGCTTTTTTATGATGGTACGGAAGCCTCGGTGCGCGAGTCCAACTCGCTCTTGACCGGTTTTTTTTATTCATGTTCCGCTTCTATTCGTCGTAGCGTGATGTTATATAGCCCATAGCCTTCCTCGATCAATGGGCTATCTAACACGAAAGGATTTTTTTTAATTCGGTGTTAAATATATTATATAAATAAAATTTAGTTAAATGAATTTAGTTTGGCACACTTTTTCCGGTTAGAAAAGAAAACACATAAGCTATAATTTGCATTTTTATATATAAAATATGCACAAACACGCGCCTGCCTTTCAGGGCCAAAGCTTTATTGAAACCCCGGTGTTAATAACTGTGCCTAAAACATCATTGAGTTTTTTCAAGCCTCGGTTTCAGTTTTATTTTGCAAACCTCGTCAAAAATTAACAACTTCTCTGGTCTAAAAACTTTATAACTTTTTAGGATTCCTTAGTCAACAAGGAATTCTAGTTTCGCCATGTCCGTCCGTCCGTCTGTCTGTCTGTCCTTGGTTTAGCTCTAGAAATATTAAGCTTTAGTGTGCTAATTTTTGTTAGAGTCAAGTGTCCGCCCGCCCCCTTCTGCCAGCTAAACGGTTGTTTTTGAGACGCAAAACAATTCATGGTAGTAGCATAAATAACGAATTTAGAAGGAAAACGATCACAGCTTAGTAGGCTTTACAATTCAACGTGTAATAGTCGACCAACCTATAAAATGTTACAATAGGGTATTTTACTAAAAAATGTAATTAGTCCGTCAGATAGATTTCCTAAAAATAATGGACACGTATTTTTTCTTTTTTCATGTAAACAAAAGATGAAGACGATATAGTGCGTTGAAAACACGCGTGACGTCAATATGATGGTACAATTTTACCAAGCCACAAAATCCATTGGTTAAAATTCCTCCGTTTCTCCGCTCCGCTGTAAAGGACAGGCACCCTTATTCTTAAGTTCGACCACAGATTTATAAATATGATGATGCGAGTGTTCGATTTATTTATTTCTTTGTTAATGCGTTAATATTTCGAAGCGGGTTTACTAAAACTGCCGTCAACCAATTTGTTTTTGTGATCGGAATATTTTTTTCTTTATAATCTTAATTTATAGCTTCTGTGTTGATCAGGATGAGACAGTCCCAATTTAATATTTTTTGTAGACGATTAGAATTTAATTAATAAAAGTGTTTTTTTCCTACGAAAGGTTAAATGAAGACCAAAACTTGATTTATCAACGTGATTTTTTATCACCACCCAAATTTTTCCAGGCATTAGGTATAAATCAAATCCACAATTTATGCTAAAACCAACTGAATCAGCGGTTCCCTACATTTTGTCGAGTTATCCGAGCAAAAATGTACTGCTGGCTAATAGCTGGTTTATTCCCTTAATAGGTAAAACAAAATTGGCAGTTAATAACAATGTACCTCTTTTTAAATGTTAACATCCTCCTTAAGTAATACCTTTAAACGAGCAATTCTTGTATATATGTATGTATATATATGTATAATTTGATTTTCGGAAACGGCTCCAACAATTTTCATGAAATTTAGTATGCAGGGGGTTTCTGGAGCGATAAATCGATCTAGCTAAAGTCACCAAAATCTAATAAGTCCGATTTAACAGCTGAGTAGAGAGGGATAGAAGATTGCTTTACCACAAAGTGCGAAAGAGATTTATTTTTATGTCTCTTTCATACTACTAGTAAAGCAATGTTGTATCCTGCTGTCAAAACGGGCTTTTTATTTTTTGATAACTATAGGTTTCATTATTAGAATACGAAAAAAAAAACTGAGCCTAGTTCGATCATCCAGGTACCTATAGGTACAATAGGCAGGGATAGAGGTAGGTGAGTAGCCGATGGATGCAAGACGCACAAGACCGGTTGTTATGGCGACACTTGGGGGAGGCCCATGTTCATTGTATGGTTTTTCGCTGATATGATGTTAATATAGTGATTTTAGTATATTGTATTGCGTTTTTTTTCTAAAAAAATTGTTAACTTTATATTTGCACCAAGTGCAACCCCATTTCGTGTCCAGGCTATCCCTATCCATTACAGGTTGCCTGGAAGAGATCGCGGAATGCGATAAGGCCGCCATTTGTATATTTTTTAGTTTAAGATTTCCTACTGTATTTTGATTTTGGTGTACAATGAAGTATATATAAATAAATAAATGAAGAAACAATATTACAAGATTTCAGAACTGAATTAAAATACAGAATTTATGAATGAATCGACCAAAGTGTGAACTCTCGTGTGTACTACGTGAGCTCGACAAATGGATGTGCGATTAACGTTTATGCGACAAAACTGTATTGCGACTCACCATAGTTCGAGTCGGGGTACTCTGAGTCGGGGTGTTGTCGATCTTCAGTGTGTCGCACAAGCGTGCATTCGAACTATGGTGAGTCGCAGTACAGTTTTGTCGCATTTAAGCGTTAATCGCACATCCATTTGTCGAGCTCACGTAGTACACTTTGAACTCTCTGATCTTTTGGAAACCCATTTCAGCAAGGTGCCAGCTCCATCCCAGAGCGTCTGATGGACGTGGAGATCCCCGTGGTGCCGTACTGGCAGTGCATGGCGGTCTACTTCACGGTGCTGACCAGGAACATGTGGTGTGGGGGTAACTTCGTTCTCGGGGGGCAAGGGACTTGTCAGGTATGTGGAGTTACGATACGTTCCGTTATTACACTGTTGTATTGAGTTTTATTCGCTGTTATTATTGAGTTGTATTGATATACAAGGCGCCACTTTAGATGTAGACGCACATTAAATGACATTGTTTTTAAAATACACAAATAAAAACAACTATAAAACAAAATAAGAGACAAACATTCGTCCGTAAAACCACTGCCAGCCTGTGTCAGGGACGGGCATTATAAAAAAGTCATTCCTGTCGCGGTCTTGTCATAGACAAACCACGTCTAACAAAAAAAAAATTAAAAAGATATTGACATGTGTGGCCGTGACAGTGACTATCAATGATAGATGTCAATCTTGACACAGTTCCTGACACAAACAAAACAAACCATAAAACAAAACAACAAACAAAAAAACTTAATGTAATTAAACCTATAACTACAAAGTTACATAATTATAATAAGTTAAGCTGTGCGTCGCATCTGAGCAGGAATAGGTCACCACTACATCTATCCAATGAATAATACACAATCGTTAAAAAAAATTACGAACATTTGAATTATAAAAAAAAACTAAAAAGCAAAACATAATAAACCTTTTTACAAACAAAAAATAACTGTAGGTAATTTCGGAAGTCGGTGTTTTTGATAGTTTCTTCGTATTTTAACACCGACTTCCGAAATTACCTAAAGTTATTTTATGTAAAAATGGTTTATTATTTTTTGCTTTTCAGTTTTTTCGGAGGTTTAATTTTTTTGTTAAAAAGTTTTTATTTTATACCTTTTTATGGCTATAATCTACTAATTAAAACATGCTTAATTTTTTATTACTTTTAAAATAGCTACCTATCAAAATCGGACTACTCTGTAAAAAGTTATGCGTGGTCTCATACATTACAATCAGTGAGTGAACAATCAACCTTGTTTTCCTACCCTCACGGTTGGATTTTTTTTTCCAAATTTTTATGGAACCTCTCTCAAGGTATATACCCTTTCCAATAAAAAAGAATTATCAAAATCGGACTACTCTGTAAAAAGTTATGCGTGTTCATACATAAATATATATATATATATTTATACGCGTCGACTTGAGAACCTCCTCCGTTTTTGTCAGTTAAAAATTAAATATTATTCATTATCATGACGCACGGCATGACGTAGTTTGAAACGACCTGTAGCGAGCGCAGTTGTAACCTTTTCAATTCAATTCAATTCATTTATTCAATAACGACTTTTACATCGTGTCTGAATTTCTATAGCTAAATACACATATTATAATAATTTTCCATGCAATTCATATTTAAATAATTACAAATCCTATTTAAATTTAAGTCAGAACTAGCTGACCCGCGCGGCTTCGCTCCCGTCAACAGGCTTTTTTTTTTTAAGGATTGGGAATCATCAAATGACTCCTCCCGCTCTGGGTGAAGCAGAAGGGAGTGTCAGACTCTTACTAACTAAAACCCATCCATATTCCTCCTAATGCCCTTTGCGTTCCAGGGCCGCGGTGACTCTTTCGAATAAATCCCGCAACCCCGGCAGGCATTGGCCCTAGCGGGCCCCGTCTTTAATGCTGACAGCTCTTTGAGGCGCGCGTGGAACACAGCGCGCCGTCGACCCGGGCCTGGGGGGCTACTCTCTAACGAAATCCGTAGTTTCGGGCTTAATTGCGGGCGGGCATTTTCTACTCCGTATTACCTAACCACTGAGAACTAATGATAACACGATTTGACAGTTACTGTAAAATCGTGTTGTCATTCATTCTTAGTTCGGGTTCGGTACTAATCGTAAGTCTGTAGGTGATACGGAGTAGAATACTCCCGCCCGCAACTAAGCCCGAAACTACGGATTTCGTTAGAGAGTAGCCCCCCTGGTTCTGATCAGACGGCGAGCCACCCAATGCTCGCCGCCCGCAGGCCCGCGCCTACGTTGGCCGAGAATCGCCCTGCGACTCCCGACGCCCGGGGCGTCTTCTTCTGTTGCGGCGGCTGGGGCGTGAGGTTTCCCTCTCTCTCCCGCGTTCAGCTTCCTCCTTCGCTAGCACCCGTCAACTGGCTACTCTACCTACCGACCCTAACCTACCTACCTACTTACCTACCCTACCTACCATAGCTACCCTACCTTACCTACCCTACCTACCTACGCTACCTATCTGCCTACCTACCTACCCTTCCTACCTACATACTCATTTTTTTTTTTGTATTTTAATTCTTGTTATGCTATTCTGGACGAAGACTTATCCAAAAACACAAAAACTATGAAAATCGCTCGAGTTACTTAGAAAAGTGTTCGAACAAACCCGACTTTGTTTTACTTATATATTTAGAAGAAAAATAATATTCTACTCCGTATCACCTAACCACTAAGAACTAATGATAACACGAATTGACAGTTACTGTGAAATCGTGTTGTCATTCATTCTTAGTTCGGGTTCGGGACTAATCGTAAGTCTGTAGTGTGATACGGAGTAGAATACGCCCGCACGCAACTAAGCCCGAAACTACGGACTTCGGACTTAGAGAGTAGCCCCCCAAAATCGATCGTTCCCGTCACCGTGACCACCTTTGGTACGGTACCTTATTATTATTAGCCTTGTTTCGCAAATCGAACCGTTCGTTGCTTCGCTCTAAGCGGAATCAATCGCGGAGGCTTAGCAGTAGGGTCCCGTCAGCACAGCACCTTTGGTACGGAACCCTACAGGCCTGATCCGCAAGTCGAACCGTCCAGTACTTCGCAAAACTACGATAAATGCACTTTAAACGAAACCAGCACAACTCGGAGATTTAAGCAATTTTGGTCCCTAACAGTTTAAGACCTTTCAGAGACCAAACCGAAATTCCTACGAACACGACTGTGTTTAAAAATCATGTGAGGTCATTCTCCAGCGGAAAATCTTAACACCGCAGTTCAGAAAAACGCGTCATCAGTGCAACGCCATCTATCGACCATGTTAACTGACAAAATATTTGGCAGCGGAAGACGTTAAATAAGAAGCCCGTATGTAACGATAAATAACGATAAGGTATTAAAACTTTTACTTTTATTTTGCTACGTCTACGTATTAAAAGTTTCACAAATAAATTAATCAATGTGTTTTGGTGTAACATTCATGCTTTCATGCATTTTTTGGTTCCTCAATAGATGGCGCTCTGACTGATCAGAATACATTAGGAAGTTTCTTACTAAACTAAAAATTCAATATATTTTGATTTCCAGGATCGATTGTAACGATAAATAACGAAAAGGTATCAAAATGATCACTTTTATTTTGCCACGTATTAAAAGTTTCACAAATAACTCAACAATTTTGAATGCTTTCGAGCATTTTATTTTTTCTCAATAGATGGCGCTCTGACTCATCAGAATACATTAGGAAGTTTCTTCCTAAACTTAAAAAATCAATATCTTTTGATTTCGTGGGTCGATTTTGATGAAATAAACGCGAAATGTTACTCTGGCTATCACTTAATATTTTTAAGTACTTAGATTTGCAATCCAATCTGTGGTTTATGCGTGATGCTCCCACAAACGCACAGACAAACAGATAAACAGACAAACAGACAAAAATTTCAAAAATTGCATTTTTGTGTTTTATACCTTTTTCCTGATTTTTTTGTGTAATTTTCATGCAAAAAAATTCAATGTACAGACACGGTTAGTCTACGATTTTATTATATGTATAGATAATTCAAAAATAATAAAAAAGATATAAAAATTACGGCGTGAAATGGAACGGCGACATTGTTTTGATACGTAAAAATTATTTACAGGGTGTTTCATAATTCTAATGCGTCATTTATTTTGATTGTGCCTATTATCTTAATGAATTGTTTAAAAAAAATAATCGCACCAAGAGGTAATTTTTGTCGGGTACATTAAGTCGGCCGCCTTTGTAAGCCGACTAAATTGGCACCGACTAGAATCCTGGTTCCTTTCTCCGGGAAAGTATATTTCGATCAGGACTTCAGTCTGTCAAGACTTTTTTCTCCGGAACGCGTGTCGCTTTCAAGTATGCGGTAGGTACCTTGAAGCTTAAAAAAATCAAGCATCTCATAAAAAATGACGGCCACAAGTTTTGATACTTGCAAATAAATCAAAACCTGTCTAACTTCCCGTTGACCTAGCATCATGATATTTAAGAATTGTATGTTTGTCATTGTCACATTCTTCTTAGGGTTCCGTACCCAAAAGGTATCCAACGGAACCCACTACTAAGCTTCCACTGTCCATCCGTCCGTCCGTTCATCCGTCAGTCCGTCTGTCTGCGGGCTGTATCTAAAGCGGAGTGTGTATTTCTATTGGCGCTATAACAACAAATAATAAAAAGTAAATTTAGTTAAAAATTATAGTGGGCTCCCATTCAAGAAACGTGTTTTTTAGGGTTCCGAACAAAAAACGGAACCCCTATAGGATCACTCGGGTGTCTGTCTGTTCGTCTGTCACAGCCAGTTTTCTCCGGATTCACTAAACCGATTCTGTTGAAATTTGGTACACATATGTACTTTTGTGACCCAAACACGGACGTGTTACGTAAATTATTAAATTTTTAGTATGGGGGTCACAATAGAAAATTAAAAAAAAAAGATTTTTTAACAATATCGTGTGACATATCAAATAAAAGGGCTTACTGTGAGGGTTTTAATTATAATTTTTTCATAATTTGAAAATAAACGGTTTTGAAGTTATTTAAGAAGTTAGGCGAAAAATTGCCATTCCCCAATAATCTCCGAAACTACTGAGCCTAAAATTTTGAAAAAAATGGACATAATTGAACTATACCTAAAGATTACAGGAAAACCCATAAGAAGTCTATAGTGTTAAAATAACATGTTAAAAAAAAATTCGTTCGGAACCCTTTGCTCACGAGTCCGACTCGCTTTCGGCCAGATTTTTTTTTGTGATTTCAAACTTACATTTGCAGTTGAAGAATTGACCTTTACTCATATCGATGTATGACGTATGTCGAGACCCGCTCACGGCAGACTCGTTCTTTTCCGGTATTTCCATTCCACATGTCAGAACTGACTCCTTCTTCCATTCCACAGGGAGACTCCGGTGGCGCAGCAGTTCAAGACGGTGAGGCCATAGGCATCGTCTCCTTCGGCCGTGGCTGTGGACAGCAGTTCTCACCCAGCGTGTTCGCAGACATCGCTGCACCCCCTATAAGGGAATTCATTACGGAGCATACTGGGTTGTGAGAAGCAGAGTAAAGGATGGCTAAAAAATACGCAAATCATGATTTAGTTAGTAAGTTTATTTATGTTTACTGTTAAGGAGAATTTAAAAGCGTAGCGACATCTTCGTAAAATCAAAAGATTAGCAGACTTATTAATAAAAACAAATAGCCATGTTTAGTTTACATACTGATTAGCACCTCCTTTTTTTAATTTTCCATCGAAAAGCCTGTTGTTGGCTAAATTGAAACCATACTGGTATTTTTGTGACATCAAATTTAGGCCACATTTTGGATAAAGACAAGTCATGTAAAGTCGAACGTTACTGATATTATTTTTAGTAGCAAATAAATAATGGAAAGCATTTTATATGGCGTTATTATTACAATTACGATTCACCATTAATATATTTGAACTTACCTACTTGTACCCAATCAATGTTTTCTAATAGATTTTGTACCGGAATTGAATATCTAAGTTTCGAAACGGTATTAATTTTCAATATTACTCTCTAGAGAAATGTTTAATAACAGCGTGCAGATGAAGCAACTTTTCGTCGGCATTTACTGAGAAATTACATCTGAAAAAAATAGGTAGTAATCTGCATGATATGATACGCAATTTGGTTTAGCCAGAATTTATGTATCGGTATCACATAATAAGACAAAAAAATCACCAAATCACTTCCAAATCGTTGAGATGAAACCATTTTACTCACTCATTTTTTAACAAAAGTGTAAAAAAAATATCTACTGCTTTGTAATACAAACGAAAATTTGGTATTGTAACTTTTTTAAAATATGTGTTATTTTTTATAATAAATTTAAAATGCGGGTAGCGGAGTGGCGCGTAGAGGAGTAGTTAGCTCTGTTTATATGCACAAGGTCATTGGCATGTATACAAGCCTTAACAAGCAACTACTACAAAACTTAGTTGTACAAAACTATAATTTCTAAAGGCACTAAGTTGCAACTTATATTTAAAAATGAAGACATATCTTTAGCTACACGGAAATAAGTCACATGCAAAGAGACCAATCGGATAGTCATCAAATCATTTTTAATCACACATCAAGCAGGATGTTTCGGCTGCTCAAGGGTAACGCTAACTGCTGGTCATCATGACTTTAAATACATGTAATTGCTAGATCATGTGAATACTCCGAGATTGGATTAGGGATCCCTGATTCGTGTTCCAATTGTTTTTGCTCTCAAAGAGACTGATTGATCACAAGAATACGTTAAAGTTGCTGATTGTTTAAGGCATTTGTCTCACCGCCGACGAGGATTTAGCTATCGACTATTTTCTCGCTGAGGAAACGGACAAAAGACATAGATCCCGTGTGACTATAGGGATACATGCATTTATAGTCGATAGCTGGCTGTTCATACTGTCGACGAGAACTCTCTTATGCTAGATTGTTGCAGCGACAAGAGCTATCAAAGATAATACTCGCTCAGCGATGCTCGCTTGGCGAAATCAGAACTCACGCTGAGAGACCAACCAGCGATCATTTCTACCTATACAGCAGTCCGGAGCAAGGGGTGCGAGTAATCGCCCGTCGCACAAGAGCACTCGCTGATAGCCAAGCGACAAAACTATAGAAACTTCACACTCGTTTCTCGCTGCTTACCAACTCGTCAACACGTATCTAGTTTCTAGTTTAACTCGCTTCTCGCTGATCGCCGGCGGTGAGACAAGTGCCTAAGGCATCAATTTCAGAATTGTCTTTGATTGTGAATTTGCAGGTATTCAAATTAATTATGTATAGTTGTGAAGGTATGTGCATGCTATTGTGTGCATTGAAGCAGACGAGTCTTTGACTAGAGTCATTGTCGTATCTTATGTGCCATTTGATTATAATAATAATAAACATTTATTTTCAGAATCTCTTCCATAATTTGTTAGCAACAATGTAAACTTATAAACTAATTTTAGTAATATTTAATACCCATTTTTTTATTATAACCTGCATGAGGCACGCCAATCCTGGGGAATGTCTACTTGACTGCGTGCAGTCGTATCCACCGCCCCAAGATCGGAGAGTCCCAGCTTTCAATCAACGCTTTAAGGATGATGTTGGGACTGGCGCGAACACGGCGCAACAGAAATGCGCATAACAAACAACAACAACAACTGGCAAACATACTTAGTCACCAATTCGAAACATTACAACGCTGCCTAGTGATTAAAATAGATACGTTATGATTTTGGTCTTAGACCAGTGCCTAGAGCTTTTCAGGTAGCTACTGTTTCTCCCCTGCCAGGGTTGCGGAATTTGTTCGAAAGGGTCACCGCGGCCCTGGAACACAAAGGGCATTAGGAGGAACACGGATGAGTTTTAGTCAGTAAGTGTGTGACACTCCCTTCCGCCTTCGCCTGACGGAAAGCTATAATCTGGTCGGCAATGAAGCACGCTTGTCTAGAAGTTACCTATTCGCTCTTGACTTACAATTGAATACCCCCAGGTTGTAGCTATCAGGAAACACAGACTCTGGCAGGGAATTCCACTCCTTTGAAATACAATCTTAGTACTTTCCACATACAATGAAAGTATTTTCAAAACCTTTGATTGAGGAAATGCTGGCGGCGAGACTTTGTATGTAAAAAGTCATAATTCGAGGTTTGGCTCTCAACTGTTTTCTCCTCCAATATTGAACCGATTTAAGAGATATTTCACAAACTGAATAAAAAGGATATATACTGTGTCCCTATATTTTCCTTTTTTTATTAATAGTTGCCAAAGTAAACTACGGCTCTGTTGACAGCAATTTTGAGCATTTTGTGAGGGTTGTAGTGCTTATCTATACATATAATAAAATCGTAGACTAACCGTGTCTGTACATTGAATATTTTTCCATGAAAATTACACAGAAAACTCAGGAAAAAGGTATAAAACACAAAAATGCAGTTTTTGAAATTTTTGTCTGTTTGTCTGTTTGTCTGTTTGTCTGTGCGTTTGTGGGAGCATCACGCATAAACCACAAATTGGATTGCAAATCTAAGTACTTAAGAATATTAAGTGATAACCCGAGTAACATTAAGCGTTTATTTCATCAAAATCGACCCACAAATTCAAAAGATATTGAATTTTTAAGTTTAGGAAGAAACTTCCTAATGTGTTCTGATGAGTCAGAGCGCCATCTATTGAGAAAAAATAAAATGCACGAAAGTATCCAAAATTGTTGTTATTCGTGAAACTTTTAATACGTGGCAAAATAAAAATGACCATTTTTATACCTTTTCGTTATTTATCGTTACAATCGATCCACAAAATCAAAATATATTGAATTTTTAGTTTAGTAAGAAACTTCCTACTGTGTTCTGATCAGTCAGAGCACCATCTATTGAGGAACCAAAAACTGCATGAAAGCATGAATGTTACACCAAAACACATTCATTGAGTTATTTGTGAAACTTATAATACGTAGACGTAGCGAAATAAAGTAAACATTTTAATACCTTATCGTTATTTATCGTTACATACGGGCTTCTTATTTAACGTCTTCTGCTGCCAAATATTTTGTCAGTTTACATGGTCGATAGATGGCGTTGCACTGATGACGTGATTTTCTGAATTGCGGTGTTAAGATTTTCCGCTGGAGAATGACCTCACACGATTATTAAACACCGTCGTAGTTCGTAGGAACTTCGGTTTGGTCTCTGGAAGGTCTTAAACGAATAGGAGCCAAAATTGCTTAAATCTCTGAGTTGTGCTGGTTTCGTTTAAAGTGCTTTTATCGTAGAGTCTTAAACTGATTTGGAACTCAGTAGTTTTGTGAAGTACTGGACGATTCGACTTGCGGATCAGGCCTGTAGTGTTCCGTACCAAAGGTGCTGACAGGACCCTACTTCTAAGGCCTCCGCAATTGATTCCGTTTAGAGCGAAGCAACGAACGGTTCGATTTGCGAAACAAGGCTAATAATAATAAGGTACCGTACCAAAGGTGGTCACGGTGACGGGAGCGATCGATTTTGGTGGGGCTACTCTCTAAGTCCGAAGTCCGTAGTTTCGGGCTTAGTTGCGGACGTATTCTACTCCGTATCACCTACAGACTTACGATTAATCCCGAACCCGAACTAAGAATGAATGACAACACGATTTCACAGTAACTGTCAAATCGAGTTATCATTAGTTCTCTGTGGTTAGGTGATACGGAGTAGATTTTTTTTTTACTTTAGATAGGCATACGTTTGACCACTATCTCACCTGATGGTAAGCGATGATGAGGTTGAAGAGCACGTTTACCTAGAAGCAACCTATTCACTTTTGTCTTAAAGACTCCCAGGTTGCCCGCAACTAAGTTTTTAATTCGTGCTAAGTATCAGACGGTTCGATTTGCGAGCCAAGGCAAATTATAGGGTTCCGTGCCAAAGTTGCTAATGGGACCCTATTATTTAAGCCTTCGCGTACGATCTTGATTCGTGCAAACCAAGTCGATTTTTAGGGTTCCGTACCAAGGTTGCTAACTGAACCCTATTTATTATTAAGCCACCGCTGTCCGTCTTCCTTCAGTTCATTAACCGACTTCAAAAAAAGGAGGAGGTTATCAATTCGACTGCATTTTTTTTATGTTTGTTACCTCATATTAACCGACTGGATGAACCGATTTTTATGATTCTTTTTTTATTTGAAAGCTGGTGCTTCCCGTGTGGTCCCATTGCCACCACGTCAGGATCTGATGATGGAAACCCTGAGAAATCGAGGGCAACTCTCGAAAATTGTAGGCACGTATTTGGTAAAAACTTGATATTCGTGTGTATATCGGGTGATACTACAAAAGAATGAAAGTTTGGATCAGACCTGATGATGGAGACGACAGAGAGTCAAGGGAACTCCACATCGGTATGTAGGAACTACCAAGTGTTTGGGCTTATTTCATTCGTATTGACGAGACCTTTACACCGAAAGCACTTAGTAAGTTTTATTTTCATAACATAACATCACGCCAGTACGCTGTGAATGGGTACGCAGGTACCACTAAAAACTGAAAAATAAAAAACTTTTTTACAAAAAATGTAACCGACTTCCAAAACAAAACACTACAAAGTATAAAATAACTTTAATTTCGGAAGTCGGTGTCAAAAAGCGAAAAAACTAAAAACACTGACTTCCGAAATTAAAGTTATTTTATACTTTGTAGTGTTTTGTTTTGGAAGTCGGTTACATTTTTTGTAAAAAAGTTTTTTTCGTTTTATTTCTGTCTCGCTGATATAAAAATGTCTTCTAGAAAAAGGTCGAATCTTTCACAATATAGCAATATTCTCAAAGTCGGGTTTGTTCGAACACTATTCTAACTAACTCGAGAACGGCTCGACCGATTTTCATAGTTTTTGTGTTTTATTCGGGACGAAGACTAATTCCTTCGTCCGGAATAGCATAATAAGAATTAAAATACAAAAAAAAATGAGTATGTATGTAGGGTAGGTAGGCAGGTAGGTAGGGTAGGTAGACTGGTAGGTAGGGAAGGTAGGCAGGTAGGTAGGGTAGGTAGGCAGGTAGGTAGGGTAGGTAGGTAAGGTAGGTGAGGTAGGGTAGCTATGGTAGGTTGGTATGGTAGGTAAGTAGGTAGGTAGGGTAGGTAGGTTAGGGTCGGTAGATAGAGTAACCAGTTGACGGGAGCGAAGCCGCGCGGGTCAGCTAGTAAAATTAATAAATCATCAAAAAAGAAAACATAAGGACACAGTTTATATCCTTCTTATTCAGTCAAGAATCTCTTAAATCGGTTCCAAAATGGAGGAGAAAAGAGTCGAGAGACAAACCTCGAAATATGACTTTTTACATACAAAGTCTGTCCGTCAGCATTTCCTTTGAGACAAATACTGTTAGCTGGGTTGTGGCGGCTAGACCAGCGGTGGCTCCAGGTACAATACTGGACGAGGAGTTAGACTGAGCCAGCCCCAACATACCTAGGACAAAGTCTATGTAAAAGTCGGTTTTCCACAAAAACCAAAATTTTCACCTCTACAAAAAATTCTTGTACACATTTTCCCCTATACAAAATGTCGCTGTAATCTATACCGAAGTAATTGCAGTATATTACTACAATTATGTCCACGGTCCAGTGAACTTTGGTACACACGGACACACATGCATACCTACCTGTGTCTAACGTGTAGTTAGATAGGACCTTGATTGAAATGGCCGGAGATCATCTCACGTGAGCGTGGTCGGTATTGTGGGGCGTGGGCGGTATCGTGTGGTAGTATGTAATCTTGAGAAATGTTAGTTATAGGCAAGGATATTGCGATGAGCTTGATCACGATTCCAAGAATAATGTAAGTAAATAATAATTATTACTGTACATAATGAAGCGTGTTCTATGGGCCTTTTCGTAGAATTGGCGTTGTTTATCTCTATGCAAAAATATATCAAAATTGGTTTAGCCGTAAAGAATTGAAACGCCAGTTAGGACACGTCACTGGTGAGACTATAAAAAAAAACCTTGATCCATAACAATGTTAGTAATACAAACTAATTAAAAGCCATGTTAGTAACAAACACAATACAAAAGAGATTTAATAGACTGGTTTGTTTTTTTTTTCTTGTGGGCTTAGTATTTTTTGTATATATACAACCTATAACAGAATAAACGCAATACCTCTTAAGGGGTCATTGTACTCATCATTATGAACAACTTTCACTATGGGACCAACAGTGAAATCGAGAAAATATAATCGACTCCGCCATACATTTATGTGCGCATAACTCGACAAAATGTACTGAACAGCTGATTTTTTTTCACGATTTCGGGATTGGTCATAGTAAAAGTTGTTCATAATGATGAGTACAATGACCCCTTAAGAGGTATTGCGTTTATTCTGTTACACGTTGTTTATATTTTTTTTCATTGCTTTTTTTATAAAGGGTTCTCTTTTAAACGTCATATTTTTTTAGTATGGAAAGTCGTCAAATATAATGACTTCTCCCGTCAGACTCTTACGGACTAAAGCCCACCCGTTTTCCTTCAAATGCCTGTTGCGTCGGTCGTTGGTCGTGGTAACTCTCTCGAACAAATTTCGCAATCCTGCGTTATAGGGTCGTGGTAACTCTCTGGAACAAATTTCGCAATCCTGCGTTATAGGGTCGTGGTAACTCTCTGGAACAAATTTCGCAATCCTGCGTTATAGGGTCGTGGTAACTCTCTCGAACAAATTTCGCAATCCTGCGTTATAGGGTCGTGGTAACTCTCTCGAACAAATTTCGCAATCCTGCGTTATAGGCTCGTGGTAACTCTCTCGAACAAATTTCGCAATCCTGCGTTATAGGGTCGTGGTAACTGTCTCGAACAAATTTCGCAATCCTGCGTTATAGGGTCGTGGTAACTCTCTCGAACAAATTTCGCAATCCTGCGTTATAGGGTCGTAGTAACTCTCTCGAACAAATTTCGCAATCCTGCGTTATAGGGTCGTGGTAACTTTCTCGAACAAATTCGCAACCCTGGATTCCGCAACCCTGGCCCCTGAGCCTCGCTGTGCAATCACGGCAGCACGTGAACCACTGAGCCGCCGCCTTTCCCGAATCTAATAAGACCTACGATGATCATGAAAGCGGAAATATTCTGTAACCGCTTTAATAGGTAATTAACAAACATTGCAATTACGTTCCCATTTCCTAATATTTGTTCTTAGCTAGAGTTCGGAATATACATCATACTTTACGTTATAATTAACTGAAAACATGGTAAACATTCATCTAGGACTATGTAGGTAAAGTATATACAGGGTGTAACGGTAAGATGTAGTCATATTTTTAAAACTGCTTCTGTCCATGTGAATTTTCAACTTTCTTCAAGAGAGTCAACGTGTTGTGTTGTGTATTCCCAAAAAGATCGCAACACGTGGGTGTTTCTATTTGGAGGTATGCGGTACAGAGAGTAAAGTCCCGCAAACCTCCATTGAAAAGGTGGGATCCTCCAACCAGGCTCTTGTTGTGCCTGGCGGGCAACTGCTCGATAGTATATATTCGGGCTGATGTATATTGATAGTCAGGCTGATGTATATGTTCAAATCGCATGGTAAACTCTGCTTGTGCTATGCAGGATTTCGACGTAGTAGTTCGCTGCTAGTTGGAAAGATGGCGTTGCGGTTCTTTTTGTTGAGATGTAGATTTGCTTCTTTGGTTTTTCTTGTGGCGGCATTGATGCCACAAGAAACCACTAACGTTGATAGAATAATCATAACTTCATATGGAATTATTGTTTCTTAGGGTTCCGTGCCCAAAGGGCAGCCAACGGAACCCTATTACTAAGCCTCCGTTGTCCATCCGTCTATCCATCTGTCTTTCTCAAGAACCGTAATAGGTAGACAGTTGAAATCTTCACAGATTGTGTATTTCTATTGCCGCTATAACAACAAATAGTAAAAATTAAGGTATATGGTACGGAACCCTTTGTGTTCGAGTCTGACTCGCACTTGGCCGGGTTTTTTTGAGAATTCTCTATGGCTTGTTGGACAAAAGCTGTTCATGTACATGACAGAAAATCTGACACTAGTCTAACCAAGGGGTGTCATATTACCCAGTTACTGGGTTTTGGAGCTCAGATAGTCGCTTCATGTCAAATACTAGTACTCAGCAGCACCCAGTTAGACCGAAAGCCATCATAGTTGGGAAATAACTAGATAGAGGAGAATTTTTTTTGGAACGAAGTTCCTTATCGCGTGTTGTGAAAGGGGGCTAGACGGAGAAAATTAAGATCAAAAGTTGTAACGACACTTTTTGCTATAGTTGTAAGCCGTGCGGCGTGCGCGTGTTTCTCTGTCTGTCTCTCTTTCTCTCTCTCATAGAAAGCAAGCCAGTTATTTTGACAAGCCAGTTATTACTAAAATTATTGAGCCTACTGATTAAGTTTATATTACATTATATTTGTTAATAATAAAAAAAAATATGATAACTTAAAAAAAAAATTACAATTCACTAATTAATCGAAAGGAACTTCGTTCCATCCGAGTGTCCCTTGACACCTCTCAAGTTTTTTATTTACTTTTGATACAACTATCTCACTTGATGGTAAGCGATGATGTGGTCGAAGATGAAGCACGCTTGCCTAGAAGTAACCTGCTTATATGGACAGAAGCAGTTTTAAGGGTTCCGCATCCAATAGGTAACCAACGGAACCCCATTACCAAGCCTCCGCTGTCCGTTCGTCCGTCCGACGGTCCGTCTGTCTGACAGCGGGCTGTACCCGCAATAGGTAGACAGTTCAAATTTTCACGGGGTACGTATTTTTACTGCCGCTATAATAACAAATAATCAAAATTAAATAAAAAATAAAGTGAGCTCACATACAAGAAATGTGTTTTATTTCAGTTTATGGAAATACTGCCTGAAATAAAAATGAATTTTGTTTTTGTTTTGTTTATGGTATGGACCTCTTTTTGTAAGAGATTGACTCTCACTTGGCCGGTTTTTTTTTAACAAATTACTACACCTATCCGTAACACCCTGTATAGGCGGTATGCTCATAAGATACGGGTACTATATGAGTGCGTAGATCTTAATTACTGTCCTCGAAACGCGTTCATAACTTTCCTGGAAAATGATGTAGGTCTACGTTACGCGCGCGTTAGGGTGTCCTTAGACAGTGTAATTAAACAGTAGTTGGTGTAGTCACTTTACTAACATTAATTAACACGTCATTTTTGGTATAGAATCTATAATTATGTTGATAAATTTTACAGACTGGGTGGGACATTACGGGACAAAATGGACAATCCAATCGCTGGGTACTGGATGCACTTGCACACACTTGTGTATTCGGGGTCGGGCGGCTGGTAGGTCTCGTTAATAATTTTAATTGTGTTTGTTTGGGGTTTTTAATTTAATTTTTAAATGTGATTTTAATTTAATTTAATTTGTTTTAGTTTAGATTTAATTTTTAAGTATGATTTTAATTTAATTTAATTTTTGTTTATTTTTATTGTTATTTATTTGATTTGATATGTGTATTCTGGATTTGTATTGTCCGAAATAAAAGGTTTTGATTAGATTTTGATTTGAAAACCAGACCTACGAAAGTTTTCGACGTCGGGAAACGGATTACGGAACTGAAATGGAGCTGGGCAGGACACCTGGAACACATTCATAGTGCGTACAGCTAAGGATTGGAATTGCTTGCCAGAGTCTGTGTTTCCAGATAGCTACAACCTGGGAATCTTTGAGACAAGAGTGAATAGGTTGCTTCTAGGCAAACGTGCTCCATCTTCGACCGCATCATCGCTTACCATAAGGTGAGATAGTGGTCAAACGTATGCCTATCTACAGTAAAAAAAAAAACCTGGCATGGCGCGGTGATGATATGTAGGTGGAGTAAGGCAGTGACCGGGTGGCGTCCGCGGACTGGAAGAAGTGTTGGTCGTCCGGCAGCGAGATTGGCAGACGACATTGTTGCTATTGCGGGTAGAACCTGGATGAGGCTGCCCCAAGAACGTGAGGATTGGCATAAGGAAAGATAGGCCTATGTTCAGCAGTAGGCCAGATCGGGCTGTGGATGATGATGATGAAAACCTGAACTGTAAAATTATCAAAATCTAAATGGCACAAAAGTCTACGAAAAATAACGAATTTTAAACTAAATGAAACTCGAAGAAATAGGCCATATCCCTAGATAGAAAAGTGATAATTCTATTTAGCCCGTCAGTCAGATTTAAAAAATAATAATTCTATTTAGCCCGTCAGTCAGATTTAAAAAATAATAATTCTCTTTAGCCCGTCAGTCAAATTTTAAAAATAATAATTCTATTTAGCCCGTCAGTCAGATTAAAAAAAAACTTTTTTATTTTTCACTTTTTAGTGGTACCTGCGTACCCATTCACAGCGTACCGGCGTGATGTTATGTTATGAAAATAAAACTAAGTGTTTTCGGTGTAAAGGCCTCGTCAATACGAATGAAATAAGCCCAAACACTTGGTAGTTCCTACATACCGATGTGGAGTTCCGTTGACTCTCTGTCGTCTCCATCATCAGGTCTGATCCAAACTTTCATTCTTTTGTAGTATCACCCGATATACACACGAATATCAAGTTTTTACCAAATGTGTGCCTACAATTTTCGAGAGTTGCCCTCGATTTCTCAGGGTTTCCATCATCAGATCCTGACGTAGTGGCAATGGGCAAATGGACACGGGAAGCACCAGCTTTCAAATAAAAAAAGAATCATGAAAATCGGTTCATCCAGTCGGTTAATATGAGGTAACAAAGATAAAAAAAAAATACAGTCGAATTGATAACCTCCTCCTTTTTTTGAAGTCGGTTAAAAATATATTGGACGCGCATTTTTTGCCATTTATAAAATTGATAAAGATAAAGCGCATCAAAGACCAAGAGTGGGGGCTACTGACATCACGTTATAGAAAAAAGTTTACCATCGAGACTTTTCAACGCAAAATATAGTCTTCACTTTTGCTTACGTGAAACAAGAATACATACATGTCTAATATATATTTTTTTTTAATCTAGATAACGGACTAATTAGATTTTTTCAAGAAAATATCCATTTGTTTTGAGTTCTAGCAAACGATTATCATATATAGTCATCCCAATAAACCCACAAAAAAAGTCAAAGTACTTACAATACAAGTTTATTAAATTATTTACAACAAAGCAAAGTTAAATCATAATCACACATTTACATTAAATAATAAAGTTTCCCACAGACAGTTACATGAAAATGCGACATCGATCTTTTTACAGGAATAATTCTAGCATATAAAATGATTTTTATGAATTCACGGATTGGCCTAGCTGCCGCGTTGTCACGTCCAACCTGTCTGCGGTACCCCTAAGTCATCTTAAACACACATCACAGTTCTTTTACAATCGCCATTATAGCGTAGGTCACTCCTGAGAACATGGCAACTAAAGCGAAAATCCCAATGACCACGTTCTTCCATACAACGAAACAACATGGCGTTATGTCTCTGTTCCACCTGAAGACGGTCTCCGTGATGGCCGGTAGTAGGAGCCCCATGACGGACAAGCAGATGGCTCCCACCAGCTCCATGAAGAGTTCCAGTCTTGGAACGGCACTGGCAATGCCGACTGTGGACAAAAGAAAAGCAAATGAATTTGGATTTCGAATTCTGTTGTTTGTCATCATCATCATAACAACCGAAAGATGTCCACAGCTGGACATAGGCCTCCCCTAAGTGTCGCCACAATAACCGATCCTGTGCGTCTCGCATCCATTGGCTACCCGCGACCCTCACCAGGTCATCGGTCAACCGTGCCTCCCCCTTCCGGTACACGGTCACCATTCCAGAACTTTTCAGCCCCATCGTCCATTTGTTCTGCGAGCAATGTGTCTGTGTTGTTGGTAGTGTAGTAATCGTAAAGCGGTTGATCTATGAGGTTAAGCTACCCCTCTCAAGATTAGAATAATACGACGCGTCTGTATTAACCAAGGAGTTTGACAGAGTGTGTATCTTTAATTCATCTACATTGCAATACTTATGTTTAAGGCTCAGGTTCATAACTCCTTGAGTCACAGTTACCAAGAAATTATAGGTGGAAAAATATCAGTAACACTTTTCCCGTTCCGGAATACAAACGCAGGTCGTCATGTTCAGCTACAACTTTTTCAATTACTTTACCAACGGTGTTGTATTCATCTTTATATTTACCTTCCTCGTTTATCTTAAATACCTGCGTATAAAATACTGCAGTAACTAAATGCGACCCGTAAATCAACATCCTTTGAAACGCCTGATAGTAGTCTTAGAGCAACGTTTCATCGTCTAGCGCTTAATGCATAAGTAACGTAGTCGTAAGCTTCAATGTTACGCTAGAATGCAGGCGTGAGGCGACCTTGCGTCGAGTCGCAAGTCTAAGTTAAATATTGTGTGGTAAGGACGCTACTTTGTGAACGCGTCTTAGTGCTTTGAAGACAAGTTTTG
Source organism: Lacanobia wlatinum (assembly GCA_947578705.1). NCBI lineage: Eukaryota > Metazoa > Arthropoda > Insecta > Lepidoptera > Noctuidae > Lacanobia > Lacanobia wlatinum. Next base: position 5,901,840 of record OX388032.1, read on the forward strand.
CTCTTAAAGTATGTGTGGTTAGCTTGAGTGGTTTGTTTAGAAAAAGCAAATGAAACCGTAGCTAGAAAAGAAAAAGCATTCTATAATAAATATTCATTCCAATTCCAATTTTTACAATTCAATTAATTTCACTGGTAGTTTTATTCCATATAAGGGATTATTTTGTCAACTGAATTAAATGCTACTACTAACACATAGTGTGGACCAAAAGTTGTCTTGTTTCCGAATAAAAATATTATTATTATATTAAGTCGGTTTATTTTGCTGGGAGAGTATCTTGGAAAGTAGTTTCGGCTTTTGGGTAATAAAAATGTCCTGGATCCAGTAATGAGAAATGAAAACTAATTATAAAACTTGTCAGATACGACTTGCATTAATTAAGTACCACCCACTCATTGCTATACTAATTACAGCAGGCGTCGCCGCGTCGTCGGCTCATTATTTCCACTGCAATTATTATTGTATCTGATGGTATTTATGTCTTTCGACCCTCATTTCTACCAAAAAGCCGCGTTTTAATTACTGTGTTGTCGTGGTCCTTTTGAGGCAGCTTATTGGCAGCTTGTTAGAAAATTCGTTGTGATAATTATGTCGTAAGCTTGAGTAGATTAGTTTGATTCGACACAGTAATGTGAACCTACTTTAATAATATTTTCTACCAAGCTTAGAGAGGAAAGGGGCGTGATGGTATTGGTTATTAAGGTTACTCGTCCGCGAGTCTCCAATAGTTGCTATATAAAGGTATAGGTGCATGTCGCGTATGATAAGTCAGCTTTCAGGGCTCGATGTGCAGTCATGGTTCTGAATCTTACCTAACAACAAGGTCCCAGCGAACCGGACCCCGGCGAGGGCCCACGGGTGACCCCTGGCTGGTATCCTGTCCTGCAGCCGCCTCCACACCACGTCAACTGGCACGTAGTACACCAGGGTGAAGGAGAGCAGCATCACACACGCTACTAGGAGCTTCGCAGTTTGAGCTAGGCTGGAATAAAGAAGGCAGTTGATAAATGAAAATATTTTTGGATAATAGCCGGCAAATACCCTGAGCATGTAAAAATGCGATTATACAGTGTAGTTTGGAAAACGTATTAGGAAGCGAGATAAATGTATGGGGAAGCGGAATACACGAGGCTAGTTTTTCATACTGCAAAATAAAGTCCTGGGATATGCCAGTGCTGTGAATATTAAAGCCGATAATTTTAAACTAGTACCACTAAAGTAACGACAGATCCGTGAAATAAAATAAATGCTTGCTAGCAAATCGAAAACTAGCTTCGCCGGCCACATGCAGCTAGTATACAGGCCAGGATGGGTCAGAATACTGCTAGCTCAAATAATAGAACCCCATCCTATTAAACTATCTTCTCTTGGGACCTGGAAATGCTGCTGAACGTAGTTCTTAATTCATGATCATACTTACATTTCCTCTTGAGGCAAGTTAAGCGTCAAGCTCCCCCTCACTTCATCACCATACTTCAGGTAGCCAATGAACCCGACGAAGCCATACATGACGGCAATGGCAGACATGGCAGCGTTGAGCACTCCTGGACAGCCCAGGAAATCTTGAGGCTTCTTCATCTCGTTCTCAATGGGCATCACCACGCCGATACCTTCCATCGCGAAGAGACTTGTGCTGGAATAAAGAGAAGACGCAAAATTAGGAGAGTGGAAGAAGGCAGATAATTGATTCTACCTGGGGATGCTACAATATTCGATTCTTTTGACGATCTACCTGGTAATGTGGTAGTAAAGGAGTTAAGCTTATTGCATTTTAGCATGGCAATACAAGACTATGATACGGTTTCTGAATTGAGAAAGTGAAATTAAAGCTAAAGTTTGACAGGTTTTCGTGCTAAAGTAGAATTTTCAATTTCAATTTGATCGCGCTGCCAACAATTGTTATTATTAATCATTTTAATTTTAATACCATTACCGTCTTGATTCGGCATGTATCGAGTGCCTCAACATTTTCATCGATGAAAAATGAAACATAAGTTATTGTTAGGGAACCTATAAAGAGATATGCCGTGTATAAGTCACTTCGTTAATGGAACGTGCCCCTCTAAAGTTAACAAAGGCAAGTCAAGTCTGTTGGAATAGAATCGAACTGAGTTCAGTTCCAACAGAGTTAAAAGCTTGATTGCAGGCTTTGGGCTGCGGTTGGCTTTTCAAACCGAATATTGAACGAATGAGCTAGCTTTTGCATCGAACTCATACCTAATGAGATGTGCGTTCAATATTGATGCGCTTGTAATTTGGCCCAAGAGAATAATGGGCGTTGAATTTACGGTGCGCTTTGAGATTTTGCCGGATTTTACCGACTTACTTGAACATCTTTGAAAGTCGTTGTTAGTATTTAGAAGTTAGTAAATCTGACACTATACTTATCAAGGGGTATCGTATACGTAACCTATTTATTGGGTTATGGAGATCAGCGGGTCTAAAAATTAAAAATTGTCTGATAAAAAGATGATTACGCCCTTCGGAAGGCACGTATAAGCCGGTGGTCTCGGCCGCCACATGGCGGTCGTCAAATAAACCACGTCAGAAGCCCTTGAGGCGGTTTAGAAACTCTGTACTAGGGTGTGTGGGGTTAGAATGCGGGGCCCGCTAGGGCCAGTGCCTGCCAGGGTAGCGGAATTTGTTCGAAAGAGTCTTCGCAGCTCTGGAGCGCATTAGGAGGAACACGGATGGGTTTTAGTCAGTAAGAGTCTGACACTCCCTTCTGCTTCACCCAGAGCGGGAGGAGTCATTTGATGATTTCGCATACTTAAGGGTGTGTGGGGTCGTTAGACCTTACTGCCCACACGATAAGAAGAAGAAGAAATTTGAAGGTTTTCTTTATCTGTGTCCTTGTTAAGACAATGAGAGCTAATGTTATTTTGATTTACAGCGTGATGGATTAGGTATCAATGCAAGGGTAATTAATGCACTGACTAAAAACAAAGTTACAAAAAAGAAAATGTCAAGCTTTGTGGTACTCACATTACTCATTCCTTGCGTTGAAAACATGTTTTTTGGAAAAATACGTGTCCGCAGTTTCCATTGAATATAAATCAAGCCAGAAACTTTGGTAATAAACGCAATATTTCAGTTTTATGCAAAATTGATTGCCTATTTTTGAGGCTTAAATCTTCTTTCAAGTAGTCAACTGTCAATAAAATAGTTTTTGTGATTTATATATATATATATGACCTTTTACGTTTTGGTCGTCAGTTTTACATCTGTTTTTGTTTTTGCGTTTACAAGCACTTCATTAGCGCGGGTTTAGTTTTGCAATTTTCGTAGAGATACCTTATTTTTTCATGTAATAAATATAGCCTATGTTACTCAGGGATAATGTAGCATTCTAATGGTGGAAGAATTTTTGAAATCGGTCCAGTAGTTTTTGTGTTTATTCGTTACAAACATACAAATCTTTCCTCTTTATAATATAAGTGTAGATTATTCTACTGATTGGTTTCAGAACTGACTATTGAATAGGATTAAGTCAAAAGATTTTATCATTGTCAAGGGCTTTCTGCCTTTTTTAAATCCGAAATGGATTTAAAAAAGGCAGTTATTGCAGATTGAGGAGGAATTTACTGTGCTGACTGTCTGTGAAACCCCTTGACAATGATAAAATCTTTTGACTTAATCCAATTCAATAGTCAGAGATTGAAAAAAAAAATCTCAGAGAAAATTAAACTGGGAAGGTTATTCAGTATTCTGCGAGGGTTTTGAAAGCTTGCATTGTCACCTTCAACTATGGAGACTATTGAAAACATTGTTTGAGTTGAACTCGTTTTAAAGTATCGAGCAAGCGTCTAGACACTGAATCCTGGTGAAGATGGGTCTAGACCGGTAAGCTTTAGTATTTTGTGGGTTCCGTGGCTCTTACTATTGTACAATACCTGCAAGAGCGAGGTGCACAATGCATATTGTTAAAGAGATTTATATCTTTTCTTTTGTTGTCGATCTTTTTCAGGAGTTGCACTGGTTGGAAATACTGTGGCTAGCTTGTAGCGTCTGTCGGTCTCTCTATTTATTCATTTGCTTAGAAATGACCTGAAAGATAAATCATTCTAAAACTTGCAAGTTTTTTTTTAATTTGAAACTAATTGAGCTTTATAAGAAATGTGCTAGGTATTGGCTGATTAATTACTTATAGATACTGAAGGCCAATTCTCGTGCTAAAAAAGTACATATATATTTTTTTTGGTAATGGGTTTTGTTCTTGACTTTATTCTAGGTCAGAGATGACAGAGACAAAGTCTACGATGGAGCAAGCTTACCCAGAAGGAGCCTGTTCACTCTAATTTTGAAGAGATTAGGGTTGTATGCGTTCGGAAACACAGACGCAGTTAGAGAGTTTCACTCCTTTGCTGTGCGCATTATAAAATACGTTTAGAAACGCTTAGTGCGTATTAGTGGAATAGCAACAAGGTAGGGATGGTAACTTGCAGTACGTCTGGATGTCCGATGGTAGAAGGGGGCCGGTGGGATGAGGTTGTGGAGTTCTTGGGCACACTCACCGAAGTACTACAATCTGTAGAAGAACGACAAGAAGGCAACCTTGCGGCGATGAGCTAAGCTGTGCAGCTTGGCATCCACCAGTTTTCTTCATATCATCTCAGCCACGATCAATGACAAAAATTTGTCAGAATGTAGGGAAATTAGATGTGTTTATGTCAGTTTGCGACTTTGATGAGGATTGCCCCTTTGAGATCATATTTATTTCAAAGGTGGTTTCCTTACAATTCAGACTAGATATATTTGAAGCTTCTTAAGGTGAGAAAGAGAAAGTGAGAACCGGTAGTTGCATCTGTATTTGAACCCCAGTTGACAGGTGTTTAAGCAACAATTTGTACCCACCTGTATATTGAATGTTTACTTTGATTTTATTATGTAAAGACGCATAGATTTACCGTCTACGATTGTTACCTTCTTCAAAAGCATATTGTAGCTAATAAGCACTAAGTTTGAAGTTTTTATCTAGAAGTTTTGAGACAAGTGTACTGTCGGCTACAAAAGTCGTTTGACACAAAGTTGCAAGACACCGCTGCACTTAAGTTTGCCCATAAATAACTGGTTGGCAAAGTTATTGCTCTAACAAGTATGACCAGAGAGCATCGAAACGCCGCGATGGCCACAGCTAGTGATGGTATTGTCATAAGTTTGGATACAAACCTAGCGTGACAGCGAGTGTCAACGTTCACAATAGAAACTAACGGCCCGTGATAGTTGCTTTATGAATGTTTTTGTCGTTAATTTCTCAAAAAAAATAGCGCACAAATAAACAGTTTTAAATATCTAAATAAATGACGGAGTTATGAGCGTATTGAAATCTATGATAAACAGAGGGAGCACTTATAAGATTCATTTATTGATAGTAACTGTGGCTATGTCAACCAAAACTCGGATCGTGCTCCTACTGAATATACCTGATGTCTTCTCTAGTGGAGGACACGAACCTCGCGAACTTCAAGCCAATAGTAGGAACGTTACCAGAATAATGTTGGAGAGTTTTTTTTTCTATTGATAGGCACACGTTTGACCACCATCTCACTTGATGGTAAGCCATGATGTTGTCGAAGATGGAGCACGCTTGCCTAGAAGTAACCTATTCACTCTTGAATTAAAGACTCCTATATTTATCATTAGAAATTATTTAATAAAAATTCTGGGACTTAGTCAAAAACTTTGTTTATTCATGTGTAAGTTTCATAAAAATCCGCTCAGCTTCTGTGGCGATATTAATTAAGAAACATCCAGTCGTAGTAGTAGAATAATTATAGGTTACGAGTTTTTTTAACGACTGTACTTAAGTCGGTGCAACTTAGAACTGTACTTAAAAAGGGGTTGTAATACCAAGAGGTATAACTGAACAGATTGAACAAGAAACCTCAGTCGTATTTCTTATCCCTTTACCGTCCCTATAAAACATTGAAATGTCCCTTTTGAGTTAACTATTGGGATTGGAATTTTCGCATCAAGTGGCAGGTCTTTGCTCTCTTGCATCTATTTAAATGTATACAGAATACAAAGATATGCATATTTCACTAATATATAATCATAATCATCATCATCATATCAGCCGAAAGACGTCCACTGCTGGACATAGGCCTCCCCCAAGCGTCGCCACAACTACCGGTCCTGTGCGTCTCGCATGCATCGGCTTCCCGCGACCTTCACCAGGTCGTCGGTCCACCTGGTGGGAGGCCTTCCAACGTTACGCCTTCCGGTACGTGGTCGCCACTCCAGAACTTTTCGGCCCCATCGATCATGTGTTCTGCGAGCAATGTGCCCTGCCCACTGCCACTTTAGTTTGGCGATCCTTCGGGCTATGTCGGTAACCTTGGTTCTCTTGCGGATGTCATCATTCCTGATTCGATCACGCAAGGTAACTCCAAGCATTGCCCTCTCCATTGCCCTTTGAGTGACTTTGAGCCTTCTGATGAGGCTCAAGGCTAATACAAACTATCTTTACTCATTTATACTATATCTATACTATACTATAAAGCTGAAGAGTTTGTTTGTTTGGTTGTACGCGCTTATCTCAGAAACTACTAGATCGAATTGAAAAATTATTTTAGTGTTGGATAGCCCATTTATCGAGGAAGGCTATAGGCTATATATCATCACGCTAAGACCAATAGGAGCGGAGCAGACGAAGTTGCGCGGGTCAACTAGTATTTTAATTTATAAAGCTGAAGAGTTTGTTTGGTTGAACACGCTAATCTCAAGAACTGATGGTTCGAATTGAAAAATGTTTTAGTGTTGGATAGCCCAATTATCGAGGAAGGCTATATGCTATATAACATCACGTTACGACCAATAGGAACGCAGCTTTAACGAAAAATGTGACGCAGACAAAGTTGCACGGGTTAGCTAGTACATATTGTAAATGCGACAGTAATTCTGTCTATTTGTTACCTATCACGTCTTAACGGCTGATCGATTTAAATGAACTGGCACACGGACAGTTTATTTCGTGGGATAGGACATAGGATACCCGTTTTATCCCGTGAGTCCCTTGGGATATTTTTTGATATTCACTCAGGCAAAGCTGCCGACAGATGCTGGTAGGGTATAAACTAACACCTTTTGGCGGTAATTATCCTGTCTGTTACGATCCTAACATTTTTGCACGTCATTCATGAATGCTAGTTGTACTCACAACCATAAAGTAACACTACAACATAACACCGTCACATCTTGTTGATGATATTCTTACGAAAGATGGTGCAAACATAATAAGATCTGTGTATTGTCTTCTCTCGGCTTTTCCACGCACGTCTGCCTATTATTCAACCTTTTGTTAATTGCTTGACATTCATCCTCTCAACATGTCTCAACAAACCATTCTATTTGTCAAAAAATAAAAGGCCCGTTTTGACAGCAGGATACAACATTGCTTTACTAGTAAGTATGAAAGAGACATAAAAATAAATCTCTTTCGCACTTAGCGGTAAAGCAATCTTCTATCCCTCTCTACTTAGCTTTCAAATCGGACTTATTAGATTTTGGTGACTTTAGCATCTTCTTTCAATTTTCTTTTTTGTTTACTTACTATTGGGATTTGAATTTTCTGATCATATGCCTGAGTCTTGATCCTTTGCATTCCCTATTAGCATGTCTCCTCACTATGCATATTTCGTTAACTTTTTATCTTATCTTAAAAATCCTTTTAAAAGAGATCTACGTGAAGCGGATGAATATTTATGATGGATATGCAACGCAGATGGTTGTAATGATAAGTAATTTATCTTTAAAGGATCTCTGAAGATTTTGGGGGCAAAAAATTAAGTCAGAGCTAAACCGAAACCTAAAATGATTGTTGATTCCCTTCACAGCCCTAAAGTAACGTACTTTTAACCCGACTGCCCCACAAAGAGGTACTTGATATCTTTGTTTCTCTGCTAAAATGATTAAACTTTGTATTTGCACTAAATGCAGCCCCCATGTCGTGTCCAGGCTATCTCTCCTGGAGGAGATCGCGGAATACGTTCAGGCCGCCAATTGCATATTTTTTTTTGTTTAAGTTTTTCTTTATGTTTTATATTTTGGTGTGCTTATAATAAAGTATACAGGGTGCCAAGACTTTGCCACATGGAGGGACGGTACCTTAAATAGTGTAGAGAGAAAAAAATAATAAATGAAGACTGTGTATATGAATGAATGAATAAATAAGGAGGGAAATGTTGGTTGGATCAAAACTGTGATTCAACTAAAATATAATAATAATAAGCATTTATTTCAGACTAATGTCCATATTAGACACACACTTTAAAAACAACTAGCTCACAACAATATACAACAAAACAAAACACACAAAAATATATAAGCAGCTATGGACACAACACACATTAGGACGAGGAGGAACTGTCCACTGCTCACAGTTCATTATGCAAACGTATCCAATGACGCAGCAGTGGAGAGTCCCACCTGTCCGCGAACACGCTTATTAAACTGTTGCTACTGGACCTAACACGACTCAGCAGCGACGCACACTGCTTTCTAATAAGAGCTTGAGACCCATCAGAGTGCGCTTCTGCGAACATAGTCGAAGCGCTGCAGAATCGTGGCAGTCCCAGCAGCACCCTAAACGCGTTGTTGTATTGAACACGTAGGGCGCTGTATGACCAGTGTCAGAATATGAGTAAATGGCATCAACTTCATCAGACTGCTTGTAAGCTATTTTTTAAATTTGATGTGGGAATTCAAAAACAGGATCCCTTTGTCAAAAACAGGATCCCTTTGTCCAAAACAGATGCTTATTTTTCTATGTAATCTGTGTAAATCATTATACGATACAAGTATTACATAACAACTTCGAGAAATATTATGTAATACTTGTATGATTTAACAATAGACGTTTATTTTGGGATCGGCAAAGGCGTTGTTCTTCAATTATTTTACGGTCTAGGGATCAATTTTATTTGAGTGTTTTCTTCATAGAAATTCTCTCTTAACTATTCAGTACTTACTAGTTAATAAAACTTAAATTTAAATTAACGCTTTCACTTCGTATTTTCGGTTTTCTATAATTGGAGTATCTACGTCATTATTAACTTTTTTAGCCTTAAAAATATTTATTAAGAGAGTATAACGCTGGGTCACTGGGTGGTCCCCTAGGCACCCTTTAAAAAACCAAAGCATTTATTTTAATAAGACCATTTACATTCGCTTTTGAATTGTCAAGTTCGGTCAGTCAAAGAGGTAAAGCTATTTTAAATCAATAAATTCTTCTTTCTTTCTTTGCTTTTTAAAACGTTAACACTAGGAATTGAAATTGTTACTAAGTTGTGGTTACATTGTTCTTGTTGTAATTATTCATAGTTAGCTACAATAGCCACATAGTATTCAATTGCAAACCGGTTAGCCTGGAAAACGACTCCTAAATAATCAATCAAAAATAATAAATTGTGCTTCCTTGTCCAAACGTTTTCTCGTCCCGTTTATTCACCATACAAGACACGGCGTTTTTAATGTCGCGTGCACGCGCGCTTCCGAAGATTGCCGAGTACGTAATGAATTCGTTTCGGTCTAGAAGGGTCAATTACGGGCCAATTTTTGCCGTCAGAAAAACGTGCGGTTCGGCTGTCCTTACGTGCAAGTCAATGTATTGAATACTTTTAACGCGTTCTAACCTAAATACGCCAGAGATAAAATACAAAATAACTGATTAACTAACCTTATAAAAGTAGGCAATCCACTGATAGACGTCACAAGACTCTTATCAGAGAAGTCAGGTGTCTCTCTCAGGCAGTAGTACAGGCAGATACAGATGGATCCCAGCCAGACGAAGTTCGCTAGTGCTGAGAACGGTACTAGGTACTTTAGTGTCGTGATCTGCGTCAGTGGCAGCAGCACTATGAGTGTCAGCCCGCAGAAGACTGTCACCGACCAGTCAGGGCCGCCATAGACGATTGATACCTGAAAAAGAAGTTTAGGTTAAGGTGAAATATAGTTTAGAAGAAAGGAAACTTTTCACTTTACCACGACTTCTCTGCTGATCTTTTCTGAATAATTTCGTCGCGGGATCCAAGACAGTCGAATAGTTTTTCCGGGACTCACCAAGCTTCATTGACTTTTTTTACTATTGATAGGCTAACGTTTGACCACTATCTTACCTGATGGTAAGTGATGATGTGGTCGAAGATGGAGCACGCTTGACTTAAAGACTCCAAGGTTGTAGCTACCAGGAAACACAGAATCTGGCATCCCTGAGTCTGTGTTTTCTGTCAATTCCCATTCGACTCCTTAGTTGTACGCACAATGAATGTGTTCCCAAAACGTTTTGTGCTTACGCAACCTGGGTAAATTATGGCGATATCCACTTTTGTTTCTGGTTCTCAGGAGTTGCAGTGCAGCAGAAGTGCAGTTTTCTTCAAGATGGCTGGCAAGGAAGTATGTACTAGTTCTTTTATAAGAATAAATGAGGTAGCCCTTGTTTCTGTGCCTCGATTTCAAGTTAATGCCCGTAAAGGTACGAGTGATTGTCCCATTTTGAAAAGGCTTTTGATTAAGTTAATAATTGTCCCATTTAAAAACGGTTTCTGATATTTTTTACAATAAGTGCTTGTACTTACTTGTCTGAAAGACTCTGCTATAACTACAACGTAGACGCAGCAAGCTCCCATGTGCGTTAGTGCTAACGCCCAGTCTGCTAACTCCCTGAAAACAAAAGGTATTGATTTATTGTACCTAAATTCTTATTATTCCTTCCCTTAAAATGGTGATTCGGCAGTCTTTCTAAAGTAGAAGGGAAAGGTTTTAAATAAAACGAGTCACGCATACAGAAGTAGGGATTTTGGGGTGCGCCGATTTCCGTGTCGGCAATTTGCCCACGAGCATTTTGCGATCTACCTCTATAAGAATGTGTGAACAAATAAATGAATAAATTTATTTATTTAGGAAACTGGGCCCGCCATTGCGTGGTCACGGTTATATGTAGTAGTTGGTGTGTACAGTGTAAGACCTGAAATCGATCTTCCTTAGCGTGTTTTAAAACTTTAAAAGTTCATTGTATACTATGTGGAACTCGTGGCTCAGTCGTACTAAGTCCGTGTACTCTATAAAGTACACGAACTCAGTTTGACTCTTCGGGCTTTATTTAATGTGTTATTGCTGCGGAGACTGTTTCCTACTAAAGGATATTGTTCGGCGTCCATACATTGTTCGCCTAAGAAACCGGCCGGCATCAGCCATCGGCCCAAGCTAGCAGGTATGCATACCTATGTTAAAAGTACATACTAAAACTACTCTATTCCACATATTTTGTTAGTGAGAAAATTAGAGAGGTCTGGCAGCTCTGGGCTCTCAGTTTTAAAGTGTCATCTTTCACTTTGACGTTTTATACAAAACGTCATTGAAACTAAAAATAATGACGCCGAGGAATAAGACCGAAGTGAATTATGTACTTTTTAAAATGTTTTCAAAATGATAAAGTGTCCGTTCTATTGTTTTAATTAAAATGTAAATTATAAAAAAAACATTAAAGGTTTCATACGTGCAATTTTTATAATGTCCTTTCAAAACTTATTACGAAGACAATGAGAATGAATTTGGAAAAATTCACTCTCGTGTTTTTTTGGCTTTTGATTATTCTTATGACACACTAGAAGACTATCAAAATATAACTGTATTTCGATTTTCTCTCCGATTAACTTACCTAGAAAAAGGCGCAAATTTTCTGACTGGTTTAGGCCCGTGCTGGAAGACCAGGTCGCACGTGTCTGCATATCCTAAGCTTGGTTTTTTGAGTTCGACGCACAGCTGTTGTGATGTTTTAACCTGAAAGTACAAGCATTGATAGTTTGGTTAGTTTATATTTCAAAAATACACTCTTGGAATACAGTTTGTGTAAGAATTTTGTTTCCGTTGATGATATCCGCAAGAGAACGAAGGTTACCGACATTGCCCGAAGGATCGTCAAACTATAGTAGCAGTGGGCAGGACACATTGCTCAGTAGGCCGACAGTTCTGGGGTGGCGACCGCGTATCGGAAGACGTAGCGTTGGAAGGCATCCCGCACGGTGGACCGATGACCTGCTGGGGGTTGCGGGTAACCGATGGATGCGAGACGCACAGGACCGGTTGTAGTGGCGACGATGGGGGGAGGCCTATGTACAGCAATTGACGTGTTTCGGCTGATATGATGGTGATGATGGCTTTCTGTTACCAGAGTATTTACTTTGCTTCGTCTATTCCATGTGATTTAAAAAGGTCTAGCAAACTTTAATATCGTGATATCCTTTCGGTTACGATCATTTGGTCCTTACCGTTTGACTATGTTATCTTTAATGAAGGCAAGCTAATTTCAATCAATCAATTTATGCAATTCAACGTTTTGAATGTTGGTATCACATAACTTTAATGTTAGGTTCATCCTGTCTTAAGCGTGCTTAGTTGTAGTTATAGAACATTTAATTTCAAATAGTCACTAGCTGACCCTCGCAACTTCATCTGCGTTGCATTTTTCGTTGGTCATAGCGTGATGTTATATAGCGTAGGTATAGCCTTCCTCAATAAATGGGCCATCTAACACTACAATATTTTTTTAATTTGAACCAAGAGTTCCTGAGTTATTTCAGGAACTACTGGTTCGAATTGAAAAATTCTATACGCGTTCAACCAAGCAAACAAACAAACTTGAAGAGTTTGTATTGTTGAGTCTAAGTTATTCTACATTGCATTTTGCTCTAATGTTCAAATGACTTTCCTAAATTGGTTAACAGCCGGCCCTTCTATTTATTACAAAATGCAAAACCCTGAGGTTTATTAACACTATTTGTTATTACACAACTCCTTTCTCTAATACTTGGAAGCTGACCACGGAGTCAATAGCAATGTTATGTGGGTCATGGACCATGGAGTTCTAAATCATTAGGGTCTTACATAACTTGGGCAATTATTTTGGCTATATTTTGTGTTGGTGTAGGTACATTTTCTTTCATACATTGACCACTAGCTTCTGCTAGCGGCTTCGCCCGCGAGGTTACTAGGGAACATACTCCCGGAATAAAAAGTAGCCTATGTCCTTTCTCAGGCTCTACACTATCTGTGTACCAAATTTCAGTTAATTCGGTCCAGTAGTATTGGTGTGAAAGCGCGATAGACAGACAGATAGACAGACAGAGTTACTTTCGCATTTATAATATTAGTTAGGAAGTTAGGATTGGTAACTGTTAACAGTGCCCCAGTTTTCAAATATCTCTCGGATTTAACATCCATAAGTCTTCCCATAAGTTTTTACATATGCGCGATGCGACTATGCGACAATGAGGTGACATCACTTTTCATAGAAATTGTCCTATTTGAAAAAGTTTTTTAAAACTATTTGAATTCCGCCGTATGGTGTCGGCCGGTGCCGTAAAAGAATAAAACCATCCCATCACTTCCCGTGGGTGTCGTAAGAGGCGACTAAGGGACTCACCAGAGAATGGGCAGCAGCGTTCTCTGTAAAACTCAACACCAAACACTGCGATCGTCAACCCGCCTGCCAAGCGTGGCGATTATGGCAAACCCCCCCTTTTAGGGGAGGCCTGTGCCCAGCAGTGGACGTCTTTCGGCTGATATGATGATGATGATTTATTTGTAGGTTCACCAACAATTGTTCACATAGGACAACCAGTGTATGATAATTTATTGCATGATATTTTTAACGTAAAAATGTTTAAAATCTTGCAATAAATATTATACATCAGTGCAACAAACACTTATAGGTAAACACGGCATGCAAACGCTTTGGGGGAGGCCTATATCGAGCAGTGGACTACTTTAAGCTGTTATGATGATAATTTGAATTTATGAGAAAGAATCGTTGTATCATTATCGCATCGCGCCTGTCTGCACTGCTGTAGGAGCCGTTAGTCGAATGATAACCTATTGAATTGGTCATAGTAACGGCAGCCTACGATCTATTCTAACTAATATTAGGTATCAATGCAAAAGAGTCTTTGCCGACACTTGATATATAAAAACCCAATATGCACAGTCTCGAATAAATGCAACACTCGAAACTGTCGTCAAAAACTGACATGTATCAAATGTCATGTGTGAGTTGTGTGTAGTTATACTATATATTTTTTTTTTTTGCATATTCAACCTTAACTTAAAGTTGTTTTTACAAAGCAGTGCAGTATGGCGAGAGATGCGCAATTTTTTTTTGCAAATTCAACCTTACACGGATCGCTTAAAGTTGTTTTTACAAAGCAGAGCAGTATGGCGCGCGATGCGAGACTGTTTCAAACTTGCGCACAATTATACATTACGTGCTTGTTTTTTGCGGACGTTTTTGAGATGCTGAGTGTGTATCTTGGGTTTTTTTATATATCAATTTACCGACGAACAGATTTTGATTAATTTTGGCACCGTAAATGGGTCCGTGGAGTCGGTTATAGGCTATTTTATTTAAGGCTCAATTTACATTACGGCGGAACGAATGCGTCAATCTGAAACTTAACATAGCAAATTCACCCTTATCTCCACAACGTAATGCACGTATTTCTTCTGACATATTACTTCCTCTCAGATGCGCGAATTCCGCGGAATTCGCGCGTCTTCTTTCTATCTCGCGCGGCAATGTAAATTGAGCCTTACGCAAGCGAAGCCGCGGGAATAACTAAGTTCATCATAAAAAGGTCCGTTAAGAGGAAATGCTGGCGGTGAGAATTTGTATGTAAACAGTCATAATTCGAGGTTTGGCTCTCGACTGTTTTCTCCTCCAATATTGGACTGATATAAGAGATATTTCACAAACTGAATAAGAAGGATGTACACTGTGTGCCTATGTTCCTTTTTTGATTAATTGTTTCCAAATTTGTACACTAGGGCTCTGTTGACAGCGATTTATCGGACAATTTTGAGCATTTTGTGAGGAGTTCTTCAGCTTATACGGTTAATAAATAATCAAAAAGGAAAACATAGGGATACAGTATATATCATTCTTATTCAGTTTGTCAAATATCTCTTAAATCGGTCCAATATTGGAGGAGAAAACAGTCGAGAGCCAAACCTCGAATTATGACTTTTTACATACAAGGTCTCGCCGCCAGCATTTGCTCTTAATAGGGAAGTATACCACATATACCAAAAGGAACAAGGGAAGCGGAACTTTGAAATTACATAGCAAATTCAAGATGTCATAACTTTTATCTACTCAACCTACATAATAACAAACCTCACAGTAGTACTTATTTAGAAAGTGTCATGGGATTCAATTACCCAAAACACCATGGATAATGGGAACCACAAACTTGGCTAAACTTACGTAATCTAATGGTTTTATCTAACGTAAACGCGTAATACCGCGTTTGTGGTTTAGTTTGATGAGATTGCGTTGTACCAAGAGAATGCTTTTGTGTGCAATAAAAGACCCTTTCACACGAGACAATACAGTTAAATAACTCTATGTAACTTTTGAGTTGTTTGTGCAATTTTGGCTTAAGTTTTGAATGGATAAGTTGAGAAATAGTTGTCTATCTAGTGTTTGCTTTAGAAGTCAGTCTCGTAGTAGAATAAGCAAAAAGTCGTGGTCGTCGATATGAACTTCTGTGACCCAAACACGGACGTCTTACCTAAATAAATATTTTATTAGTATGGGGGTCACTGGGAGTCAAACTAGAAAATAAAAAAAAAGATTTTCAAACTGTATCGTATATAATACTCAAAATAAACAGTTTTGAAGTTATTCAAGAATTAAGGCCAAAAATGACCATTCCCCCCTTATCTTTGAAACAACTGAGCCTAAAATTTTGAAAAAAAAAAAAATGCAGGTGATAGTTCTATACTTAAAAATTACAGAAAAACTTATAAGAAGTATCTTGGCCAGTTTTTTTTCTTGTGGTCCTGAAATACTACTCGAAAATAATGTAGGTGGAATCCGGGACCGCAGTCCTGGTCCCGAAAGCCCCACGACCCATAAGATGAACAGTAACTAGGGACAGCGTCAAACTAAATCCAGCCGGTCGATTCTGTAAACATGTCGAAGTGAAAGCTTGGGTGAAGTGATCACGAAGTGCGCTGTCAATCGAAGTAATCAAGATGGACATTTATTGCATTGTAAGGTATTGTTGTTCAATTAATTTGATCAAACAGGCTGGTTCAAACTGTTTGATCAAATAGAAATACGAAGTTTTGTATTTCTTCATGTCATTTGATCTTTCCTCACAGACATTCATGCCAATTTGTTCAAACTTTTTGAACCAGCCTGTTTGATCAGGTCCGCATTATAGTCTGGCTTTTTAACACTTAAAAAATCAAGACATGAATCATCCTGAATCCACATGTATAATCTTTCTCAACGTTTTTTTATATAAAAACGTTACCAAAGATAAGAATTGGGAAAGAACGCTATAACTCAAAATCTGTAGGATTGAACGTATGAATGAGACTGTACATGTTTTGTAACTGTACTCAAGCTGAGATAAATTAATGAATGTGCATCAACCATCAACTAAAACACAGGCCGATTGCGAAACTAACAAAAGTTAGCATTGAACTAAAAACTCTTCAAAGTAAACCAATTTGTTCAACATACGTTTATGCAAATACAGACAAAGGTTACTGAAGGTCATCCGAAACGTGGGTGTGAAATTTAGGGCTACCTATTGGCAGACACTGATTTAAATAATTTAAAAAAACATCTCCCAAAAATCCGGACATTTTTGATGAATTTTGGCGCTCTTGTGTGAATTTATCAAATAAAGAATGCCGGGTGTTCTTTTTTGAGTCTAAAATTTAAATATTCCAAAAAAATCTATGCGTTTTTATAACCAACCAGAACTTTTTCCTTACACCCTTGAAACTAAAACAAATGCTAGGGAAACTCCGCCAGATGGCAGCCCTATTCAAATGTAAACATTGTCGGGTACATTTTTATCTGCGCGTGACATACTTTTTTATGTTTTCGGCGACGAAAACGTGCTGCTGTGTCGTAAAGTTTATCTTTCGCAATAAAAAGAATACACTCATAAAGTGTCGGAAGAAAATCTGCAGATTATATTGTCATTCGCTTTTCCTCGTAAGCTGACAGATGTCAGTGAGAATTTACGAGTTTACTGTATGCAGTATGAACTTGTTTTTTTATTTCAGATGGATGGTGGAGGTGACAGAAGAAGCCTGTTCACTCTAACTTTAAAGAGATTAGGGTTGTAAGCGTTCGGAAACACAGACGCAGGCAGAGAGTTCCACTCCTTTGCTGTGCTTATTATAAAAGACGTTCGGAAACGCTTGTGTAGCTTGGCATCCACCAGTTTTACGTCGCCAATGAGCCTCTTAGCTCTGCGTTCCACCGAGTCAAGCTCGGCAAGCTGGTGTGCAGAATAGGACCTGTGCTTGTGGGTAATAATAAACGCCACAATATTCCCGAAAGCATGCTAGCCTGTCTTACCGAAGAGTATGTATTACTAGTTACATGGTCGAAGAAGTCAAATACGCACTGTATACAGTCGCGTGGTGATTCAACAACTTCAGTCCCATCCCTACAGTGTTGGTCAAAAGCTAGGCAGATCATGCAAGCAGCTTACATACCTTCTCTTGTCCCTTGAAAAGATCCAAGTTCCTTCTAGTTAAAAATCTACATTGTAGTTCGATAGATGGCGTTGGGATTGAATTAGATCGAGGTATGGTTTCGTTATCTATACTCTATACTAATATATAAAGCTGAAGAGTTTGTTTCTTTGTTTGCTTGAACGCGCTAATCTCAGGAACTACTGGTCCGATTTGAAAAATTCTTTACGTGTTAGATAGCCCATTTATCGAGGAAGGCTATAGGCTATATATCATCACGCTAAGACGAAAAAGAGCGGAGCAGTAATGATAATTGTGACGCAAGCGAAGTTGCGCGGGTCAGCTAGTACGTTATAAGGCACTTGCCTCACCGCCGGCGAGGAAGCGAGTAGCTATCGACTATTTGCTCGCTGAGGAAAGGGACAAAATATATAGATCTCGTGTGTGTAAAAGAGACACATACATTTATAGTCGATAGCTGGCTGTTCACACTGCCAGCGAGCGGCTCTTACCACTAGTTGTTTGGAGCGACAAGAGCTATCAAAGATTGTACTCGCTCAGCGACACTGGCTCGGTGATGCTCGCTCGGCGGTCGGAACTCACCAAACAGCGGTAATTTATACCTATAGTTGGAGCCGGAGCGAGTATTGCGAGTAACCCCGTCGCACAAAAGCACTCGCTGAAAGCCGAGCGTCAAAACTATCGAAACTTTTCCCTCGCTCGCGCTGCTCGCCAACTCGTTTCGAGTTTGAAGCTTTACTCGCTACTCGCTGCTCGCCGGGTGGTAAGACAAGTGCCTAAAGGCTTGGGTTTAACAGAATGAAATTGTCTCGCTCTGAGGTCCTGCGTTTTATTCGAGTATCACAGGCTACAGGCTCCAATGCTCCTTGTATCGATATTGCCTTGTCAAAGAACCCACTGTTCCGAGAAGTGCCTATACTCTAAAGAAGCTATTCGATCCGAACAGCACCTTTATTGCTACATTCCAGTTTGAAGTCTACGTGCATTTCAATTTACAGTTACACGATACCTTTCAACTTAGTTTGAAAAGCCAACAACGGAAAGCAAACAATTTAGTGTTACAGATTTCCAGGTACCCAGTACGGTATACCAATACAAACTTGTTTGTCGAAATTGGATAGGTAGACATCACAAACTACGTTACTAAATCACAGTACCTTCAAACGGGGTTAATCGGAATGCAGGGGTGAATCGAAACAAAACTTTGAATGGGAATTTTATGTTTTTTAAATCTTGCTTGTAGAATTCAGTATTTAATTTTATAAAAAAAAATAAGTTAGAAAATCAATAATATGATATTTCAGTGAAAATCCCTATCGAAGTTTTGTTTAGATTCACCCCTCCGTTCCTATTTACCCCGTTTCACGGTAACTATTTTCCAAGAGTCAGTAGATCCCATCGCGACGTTTAGAAACTTGTTAAAAAAAAACCAGTCAAGTGCGATTCGGATTCTCACACGAAGGGTTCCATACCAAAAACCGAAAAAACACGTTTCTCGTAAGGGAGCCCCCTTTCATTTTTAATTTTAATGGCTGCCTATTACGGTTCTTGAGATACAGCCCGCTGACAGACAAACGGACACACGGACAGACGGACGAACGAACGGACAGCGGAGGCTTAGTAATAGGGTTCCGTTGGTTACCCTTTGGGTACGGAACCCTAAAAACGAAGCAAACGGAGTACGTAAGGATAGATAGATAGATAGATAGATATATTTATTTTGTAAAACATGAGTACAGCATACAGGTCTTATAAATTATGATGAGGTTGCTACATATTTTTCCATTTAAGACGTACAAAATCAGTTTAACAAAACAACAAAAAAAAGAAAGTATTCAATGTCAAAATTTAAATTAAATTGAAATTATAATATAAAAAATAAAGTTACCTTCAAAATTGCCATGTCAAAATCGAAGCAAAAGGATCGTAGCAGATCGTTTTATAGTTTCTGCTATGTAAAAACTCCTTGAGAAAAATAAGTCAGATTGCATAACCATGAGTGATTCCACCACAGCAACCCACATAAACACAGTCCAGGTGACTTTCAATCATGCTTAGGATACTGTTGGTGTTACCCCACACCCTGCGCGCCAGGAAAGCGCACCTTTTCCGCACTGTTGTGTAAAAAACAATCTACATGCGCATCTGCGAACATCCCCGACGCACTACAGAAGTGGGGCAGCCCCATCAGCATCCTAAACGCGTTATCATGGAAGTGTATTAAAATGTTGACGTACCAGCACATGTATGGTATGACAGCAAACGAAGCCAATCAGTAGTGTCCCAAGGCTGCCGATCACTAGACCTGCAGAGCTGAAGGCGAGGGGCATCGCCAGCACTCCAGACCCGAGCGATGCCTTCAGAAGATGAGCTAGCGCGCCAAAACTCCTGGAAAATAGAGAATATTGTGATGAGGATTGTGCCTAAATAAAAACAGAAGTTGTATACATAGAAGGTAAAGAAAAAAATCATGTATAAACACACAGTACAGGAATAAAATAAAGAGATTGAATTTTAAAACAATAGCATTGTGTGCCTTAAGACAAATGCCAGATTACTAGTGGCACAACGCTGGTTTTCACACTCATGGTTGCTTCAGTTGTATATAATGTAACATTATGTATTTGCCCCATGTTATAGTAGGTGAGCTATTAAGATAGAAAGTTCGAGATAACTACAAAAAACTCTTTTTTTAATTTAAGGATGGGAAATCATCAAAAGACTCCTCCGGCTCTGGGCGTCCCGTAAGGGAGTGTCAGACTCTTACTGACTAAAACACATCCGTGTTCTCCTAATGCCTTTTGCGTTCAGGTATCGCGGTGACTTTTCAAACAAATTCCGTAACTCTGGATTGTGCCCGACCTAGGAATCTAATCCCAAGATCACTAAAACCTCAGTGGTTGCATTGTCTCGAGATTCGCTAAATCAGAAGCTCAGATAAGTAAAGGATATGAGCATTTTTGTTAGTAAACATCACATGTCATGTTTTATTAAGAAATTCAAGCCGTCGTCCATAAATTAAAAATAATCCATAATCTATACTTTTAATATAAACTAGTTGACCCGCGCAACTTTGTCTACTCCGCTCCAATTGGTCTTAGCGTGATATATGATATATAGCCCTTTATATGATAGGTATAACCTTCCTCGATAAATGGGCTATCCAAAACTGAAAGAATTTTTCAAATCGGACCAGTAGTTCCTGAGATTAGCGCGTTCAAGCAAACAAACTCTTCAGCTTTATATATTAGTATAGATGCGAAAGTAACACAGTCTGTCGGTCTGTTTGTTATTTCTTAACGGCTAAATGGATTTAGATGAACCTTGGTACACGGCTAAACCATATCCTGGATTACTAGGTTCATAGATATTATTTTGTATCCCGGGATAATTCGGGCATAGCCGCAGACAAAAGTTAAAATTATCTTCGGGATTATCCCTCGGTTTTGGCCTATTTAATTTAATCCATGTTCAAATCTCATGTCAAGTGTTTTGATTGCCGCCTGAGATCATCCCCACGACAATAACAAGCAAATATTTCACATCAGATTCATTGACAAGTAATTTTATTGTATGAGTTTAATGTTATGAAGTCAAATATATCGGATTAATAGAATAAATTACGAAACTAAAATTCCTATAATATGCAAATTTTCACTTTTTATCACATGTTAATTAACCCACGGAAGTATTAATAGTTACGCTTCTTATTTAAAAACAAACCCAGGAAATTGTATTTTTAATTTTAAATCTAGACTTCCTTTAGTATCCAAAGTTTCACTATGGGGCCGTCCATTAATTACGTAAGGAGTTTTTGGGGGAAGGGGGTCTAGCCAAATCTCACTTAATCTCACGTGGGGAAAGGGGGGCAAATATCACGTACTTTTTCACAAGTAACTGAATCAACAGTGTAAAATTGCAAGAAAAGTGGTCATTCACCAAATTATATGTATAAGTAAAACGTGATTTGAGCTACAGAGCACCGGTGTGCGGTGCACAGTATACCAGGGGGGCTAAAAAGGCCACTTTAGGAGAATCATATTAGAATAATATATTAATCATGCAACAATCTGTCAAATATCATTTTCATCTTTATCGCTAACGCATTAGGTTCAAGATTGATTGAGAAGATTTTACAGTGACGGGTAGCGTGATTTGCTTTCTGATTCTGCTTAAGTGGATTTTTTGGACCCATAGCAGCCTCACCAGGCAATGTGCGATCCTTGCGGATTATCACACGTTTTACTTTAGAAATACGCATTTTCATAAAATGTCACGACGTGTCATCAAGGGGTGTGGGGGGTGGTATAAAAAATCGCCAAGATCTCCTCACGTGGTTAATTGACGCCTCTTTTTTGATAAATCTTACAGCAAACTTAGAAACTGGTACACACTTAACCATACAAACAAACTCACATAATAACTTTACATAATATTCTATAATTTATCATTAATTGCGTAAGGTGTTCTAGGGGGGAGAGGATCAAGCTAAATCTTTCTAAATCTCACATGTGGGGGAATTCTCAAAAGGTCTTGACAAATATCATGTAATTATTTTCCTAGCAGAAAACGGTGTAAAATTGCGTGAAAAATGATTTCTAGAATAAAATACGGCCAAATCTGAGACAATAGTGTTTGTCGTATTCGTCCGAACCCCGCAGAGCAGCGAAGTAGCGCTCGATTGTTTAAGGGCTGTCGCTATCTATATCTATATATATTTTCTCAATAATCCAACACATATACAGCCAAGACATAAATTTTTGAAAAATCTCGCGTGAGATTAGGGGAGGGGGAGGGGCGTCGAATAATTCTCAAAAATGCCTAACGTAATTAATGGACGCCCCCTAAGTCCCACGGCCTAGATTCTGTTATCAGCGTAAAATCGCCAAATGCCACAAGTCATTAACATTTGGTGCCGCTTTCCTAATGAAACAATAGTTCTGTGACCCCTGTTATCTAGCGAAACTGGTTCTGTTGAGAAGGTTATGTATTCTGTTAAGTAAGATGACTCATTTCTCGTTTAGTTTTAGCTATAGCTATCATTAGTTTGATTTACGTGATAAAATATGCTAAATTCTCATCTTATGTAAAAAGTCATACATAATTCGAAGTTTGGCTCTCGACTGTTTTCTTCTCCAATATTGAGCCAATTTAAGAGACATTTCACAAACTGAATAAGAAGGATATATACTGTGTCCCTATGTTTTCCTTTTTGATGATTTATTAACCGTGTAAGCACTAGAACTCTCACAAAATACTCAAAATTGACCGATAAATCGCTGCCAACAGAGCCCTAGTGTACAAATTTGGCAACTATTTATCAAATAAGAAAAGCATATAGACATAGTATACATCCTTCTTATGCAGTTTGTTAAATATCTCTTATATCGGTCTAATATTGGAGGAGAAAACAGTCGAGATCCAAACCTCGAATTATGACTTTTTACATACAAAGTCTCGCCACCAACATTTCCTCTTAAGGATTATGGTTAGCGCCAGTTAAACCTGCAATATATCACTTCTTAAATGTCCGAAAAATAAATTATTATGAACCGTTTATAAATTACTAGAGAACGTAAGGGATCACGATAGAACTCGATTCAGCTTTATCTTTTTTTTCTATTTTTGATAATATATACTACTATAATATATAAAGCTGAAGAGTTTATTTGTTTGTTTGCTTGAACGCGCTAATCTCAGGAACTACTGGTCCGATTTGAAAAAATATTTTAGTGTTAGATAGCCCATTTATCGAGGAAGGCTATAGGCTATATATCATCACGCTAGGACCAATAGGAGCGGGGCAGACGAAGTGACGCGGGTCAACTAGTTATTTAGAAAGTTAGTTAATGTATGGGTTCATATAATATGGGTTCAATGGCCGATATTGCATATCTATCTAGCCTTTTTTTATTAAGGATGGGAAATCATCAAATGACTCCCGCTCTGGGTGAAGCAGAAGGGAGTGTCAGACTCTTACTGACTAAAACCCATCCGTGTTCCTCCTAATGCCCTTTGCGTTCTAGGGCCGCGGTAAATGATATTTATTTTGCAAATAGGTTACAAGTAACTCTTTTACACGTCAATTTTTTTTTGACATATTAATCTAGATGAGGCCGGATGTTTCCTAGCTGACTACCCTGAGAAGGAACCCCGAAACAAACTCAGAGGTCATAGTCTCTTTTGTAGTCCATACAATCGCCAATAACATATGAAAAACATGTAGGTTAACGTCTGAGGTGGCCTTTTGAGGAAAGCACCACGCAGGTTTGAGTGGGCTTGTCCAGACAGTGCAAGCATTTGTCAGTTATCATGCAGCTCAACTCAGAACTTTGAGGAGCTCAACGAACCGACGAACAATACCAAAGCAAGGACATTTGGGTAAGCCGCATAATATACTCAAACTGCCAGACAGTCAAGAAATCAATCCTTAAAATAACGACCTACATAGTCCTCACACTTACAATACATCATTTTTTAAGAACCATGCAGATTAGTGTCTGATATGGTCTTTAGAAGAAAGAACCACACAGATTTGAGTGAACCAGTCCAGTCAGTGCAAGCATTTGTCAGTAGTCGTGTAGCTCAACTCAGATCCACCTAGGAGCTCAACAACTCGACGAACAATACCAAAGAAAGGACATTTGTGTAGGCCGTAAAAAGCACTCAAACTGCCAGACAAACATTAAAATTACTCAATGAAATAAAAAATAATCCACATAGTCCCCATTCATAATAAAAATAATGATAATTCTTTACAAAGTCAAAAGAATTATGTCAAATTGTATATAAAAATTAAATAAAAATGTCAAATTGTATATAATAAAAAGAAAAATGTCAAATTGTATATAAAAAAATGTCAAAAGTAAAACTAAAAAAATCATAAAAAATGTCAATGTATAAACCAAGCAAACAAATAATAAATAAATAATGACAATAATTATAAAAACAGAAACTGTGTATATTATTGGAGCAGCTCAATCCCAAGCCTGTTTGTCTTCAAGATAATCTTTTATGGTGTAAAAAGCCTTCTGGCAAAGTTTACGCTTTACAAATGCTTTGAATTTATTTATGCTTAGGCCTTGAATGAGACTTGGAAGTTTATTATAAAAGTGTATACATTGGCATCTAAATGAGCCCCCTATTTTTTTAAGCCTGGTTACAGGAACAACAAATTTGTGTTTATTCCTAGTATTAACATTATGTGTATCACTGTATTTTTTAAACATTTTTATTTTTTTATGGGCATACAAAATATTTGGTGACCATAATAGTGGATCCACACGATACAGACTGCAAAAGTCTGTACAGACTTGGAACTCTGAATAAATTTATCACTCCGATATTTGCTTACATGGCTTTTTTGCACAGATAAAATTGTATTAAGGAAGTCTGTACCATGTGGATCTGTCACTGGAAAAGTCTCCGTAAGATTGTAATACATCTTTTTTAGATTATGATTTCTCGATATATCATGAAAAAAAAAAGAAAATGTTTTGTATACACTAAATCCCACCCAAATTCAATAGTTTCCAATATGTACGTGGCTTATTAAGAAAAAATATTTTACAATTTCACGCGATATTTTACAATTCTACGACGTTTGCAATTTTCCGGTGACAGATCCACCATAAATCGGAAAATTATTTTTCGCTTTTTCAGTTTCTTAATGGGTGTCATCGCGCATCTTTTCGTTTCTCAGACAAATCCATTTATCTTTAAAATATCGTTTTTAAGATATTATGACCATCCATTGTCTAGTGCACTTGTTACCAGGGATGTTATGGATATGATATTTCGGATCTGGATACGGATATGGATATAGGAATAAAATTATATCGGTTTCGGATACGGTTACGGATATGTAATTATTTCGGACTATCCGTTAGTTTCGGATAGTTTCGGTTACGGATATTAGATTAAAGTAAAATATAAACACAAATAGTGTGTAATAATTTGGTTTTATTTATAGGTTTTATCTAGTCTAGGTTATCATTTGGTATTATAATCAGTCATATAGGTAAGTAACAAAACATGTCGTTTTATTTAGACTCCGCCCTTACATGAAACTATCCGAAACTTGTGAAACGGATACGGTTACGGTTACGGATATATTTTTGTTTCGGATATCCGATAGTTTCGGTTACGGTTACAGAGCTCCATAACGTCCCTGCTTGTTACATAATTATTCTTCAGCAAACGAGCAGTAGAAACTACTACCAATATCACTACTAGCTTAAATGAAAGTAGAAGATTTTCTCAGGCGAGTTTGTACACAAAGAGGTAGAATAATATTAAAACTTTACTGTGGCGGAATTTCCTTATAAACACAAATTCATATTAGCACAAGACAGGAAGATATAAGTTTGCTGCTGTGTGCCTCGATATTAATCCTCAAACAATCCTCCTTCCTTCAAGTAAGGGGAGAGTTGGCTTTATTGTACCACTATCCTGACTAATATTATAAATGCGAAAGTAACTCTGTCTGTCTGTCTGACGGTCTGTCGGTCTGTCGGTCTGTCTGTCTGTCGCGCTTTCACGCCAAAACTACTGAACCGATTTAAATGAAATTTGGTACACAGATAGTCTAGAGCCTAAGAAAGGACATAGGATGCTTTTTATCCCGGGAATAAGTTCCCTAGGGACCACGCGGGCGAAGCCGCTGGCAGAAGCTAGTTTTAAATAATTAATATATTTATAGATTCACCAACAATTGTTCACACTGGACAACCAGTGTTTATACATCAGAATCCTTACTAATATTATAAATGCGAAAGTAACTCTGTCTGTCTGTCGGTCTGTCTGTCTGTCTGTCGCGCTTTCACGCCAAAACTACTGAACCGATTTATATGAAATTTGGTACACAGATAGTCTAGAGCCTGAGAAAAGACATAGGCTACTTTTTATCCCGGGGATATGTTCCCTAGGGACCACGCGGGCGAAGCTGCTGGCAGAAGCTAGTTTTAAATAATTAATATATTTATAGATTCACCAACAATTGTTCACACTGGACAACCAGTGTTTATACATCAGAAATTAATTTATTAAATTAATTATTATTAAAATATTATACATCAGTGCAACAAACACCGCATGCAATCGTGAAATAAATTGTTTTTAGGGAAATGATAGTGATAGGATTTTCGTAAAAAAGATATTTTTAACACTCGGCTCAATTCACGTCACACACTGTCCTCAAACTTGTTATGGTGTCTCTTAAAATTGTAAGAGACAGTAAAATAAATAATATTTGTACCAGGTGTTCTGTATTTCAGATAGCCAAGATAACTTTGATATGCTAATTCCCTCGTAATTATAAGTCATCATCATCATCATCATCTTACCAGCCGAAAGTCGCATTTACAAGTTATCAGGCATCTTCATCTATCTATATAAACGTAACTCGAGAACGGCTGCACCAATTTTGCATTTTTTATAAATGTTCATAAATCTCCGAATAAGGTATTAGCGTAAAAATAAAAAAAAATCCGTAAATTTGGAAAGTGGGAAAATAAGTCGGATATTATAAAAACTGATACAACACAACCAACTCTCCTCTTCAATTCCGTTCATTTCTCAGAAGTCATAGCTTCAGAATTTGACTAACTAGTTCTATTTTAGGCAATATCTGTGTCGTCAATGTACAAAGCCAGATAATATTCTGTCGTGTTAATTGCTTTAAGAGTACGAATGTTAACTAGTGTAAGTTTATGACAATTTCCTAGAAGGTTTTCCTATCTACAATTTCCTATCTAAAGTCTTTTACATAATTAAATCAACCCCAAAAGGTTTACCCCCGATTTTTGAGTTAGGAATTCAAAGTTGAGAACTTTTAGTTGACCTGGACAAGTCAACTTCAAATATTATTTCAGAAAACGGGGAAAAGGGGACATTTTGTCGAGTTATGCGCACATAAATGTATGGGGGAGTTGATTTTTAGGGTTCGGTACCCAAAAGGTAACCAACGGAACCCTATTACTTAGCCTCCGCTGTCCGTCCGTCCGCCCATCCGTCTGTCTGTCAGCGGGCTATATCTCATGAACCGTAATAGGTAGACAGTTGAAATTTTCACAGATTGTGTATTTCTATTGCCGCTATGACAACAAATAATAAAAATTAAGGTTATAGTACGGAACACATCGAGTGCGAGTCCGACTCGCACTTGGCCGGTCTTTTTTCGCGATTTCAGCGTTGGTCCCATGGTGAAAGTTGTTCATTCTGATGAATATAATGACCCCTTAAGAGGTATTGCGTTTATACTGTTAATGATTATAAAGGCCTAAACCATTCTTTCATATCTTTTGTATTGTAGTAGAATCGACAAAACTTTTTTTTTAATGGTATGCTATGGTTTGGTCGAAGATGGAGCACGCTTGCCTAGAAGTAACCTATTCAGTCTTGACTTAAGAGGGGACTCGGGTCGGTAACTCTTGGGCCTTTCTCCATACAAACGTATTCCGCTGTTTTCTTCGTGGATAATGCTGATATAACAAAGTTTTTTTTTTTTTAAAGTCTAGATCGAATTAATACACGGTGCCTCTATCATTTTCTTTTTTCCAAAGCGTAATTACTTAAAGAATTATGACAATCCGAAAACCCGAAAAAACAGCCCGTTTTTACCGCCATGTTCAGACGATTGTCAGATAAATTTGATAAGTTTTTAACCAAATTGAAAATAATATAAGCATAGAAATATATAGCCTTCCTCTAAATTTTGACATATTTTATATCAGTCCAGTTTTGAAGAAGAAAACAGCGGAATTCAAAACGTCTTTTAGTCAAGGTTTTTATAGATAAAAATCAGCCTGAGCTGCAGTTGTCGCTTTCACTTTACTTGATAGGGCACAGTGCGACACATCGGCAATAGTTTCATCAAATACCTATTTTTCAAACTTGGGACTAGAGTCCCCTCTTAAAGACTCCCAGGTTGTAGCTGTCAGGAAACAGACTCCGGCAGGGAATTCCACTCCTTAGCATAATCCTTTACTACAAGTTATATTTCTGAATCTACTCTTCGTGGTGCACAGTATCTAACTTCCGTAACCCCGGGACATCTCGTTTCCTTAATTAAACCGGATGAACTTTTTGGGCCATCAAGATTGTCTCGTGAACTGAAAAAACGGTGCGTCAAACCGTTTTCCAGGTGAATTCACAACCTTGATTAACCGTTAATTGGCCTTCCTGATAAAATATAAATCGGGGAAATATGTATTGCTCTGCTTTGATAGTATTTTCTTTTTCAGAAACTGAATTTATATCTTTGTCGTAGAACAGATCACATTGTGAACCATGTGAACCTTTTTGACTGCACTTGCTAGCAGACAAGTTTGTCGTTGGAACTTTAGAAGCGTCCGGCAAAAATATAAAATATCATTTGAATTAGGAAGGCTTTTTTATGGATGGGTAATCATCAAATTACTCTTCCCGCTCTGGACGAAGCAGAAGGGGGTGTCAGACCCTTAGGTACTGACTAAAACTCATCCGTGTACCTCCTAATGCCCTTTGTGTTCCAGGGCCGCGGTGACTCTTTCGAACAAATTCATAAAGTAATACTATGGACAAAGCGTCCTGTGGTATTACAATATACATTACAAAATGCTCCGCTACTGCGGTGTTTACTATGTTTTTCTAATTAGCGGTTAAATTATCAGCCCAAACCAAGTTTGTAATAAAGACACTACAAAACCTCTGACGCTATCTAGCTAGTGTACAGTGGTACCCAACTTATAAGGCGCGTCGTGAATCTTCGTTCGCGCAGAAAAGAAAGTATGACCCCGAAGATTAACGAAAGAAAGCAAACTTACAATCAACCTTATGTAAAATGCTATAAGGTTTATAATAAACTGCAGCTGTTAGTTCCGTCTCACTCGCAAGTCACGTACATGCCACGCGGCGTGCGCTAACATGGCGGCAGCAGCCGACCAATAGCGGTACAGGAAAAAAAGCGCGTTACGTGGAGCGTGCCGATTGGTCAACAGCATTTCCCGCGCTTGTTGGTTGGCTTAGCTTAACACCAGACATAGGAGTACATTTAAATTTCGGATTCGAGGTAATTATCAAATTTTGGAACAACTAACTCTATTTAATAGAAGACAAAGTTCGAATTCCATTGCAAAACATATTTTTTGGCCCTTTTTGATACAAATGGCCATTTAAAAAAAATACTTACAGCCGAATATAGAACCTCCTGCTTTTTGAAGAAGTCGGTTAAAAATGAGCCTAAAATACACAGTATCCAACTCAAGAATCGGCTTAAGTCGATACTTGAGATGGATCTAAATGATCTCGAACTAGCTGACCCGCGCAGCTTCGTCTGTGTCACACACATTTTTCATTAATGTTCCGCTCCTAATGGTAGTAGCGTGATAATATATAGCATATAACCTTCTTCAATAAATGGGTTATCCAACACTAAAATAATTATTTAATTTGAACAGAGTAGTTTCTGAGATCAGCGCGTCCAACGAAACAAACGAACAAACTCTTTAGCTTTAAAATATTAGTATATATAGATTGTAAATTCAAGTATAGAAGAATCTAATAAAAGCCAGGTATGGCATGCTGCTATCAAACTGTCCATTTGCTGAGTACGATGATGTCCATAAAATAATTCACTAAACAATGTTACTTAACAAATAAAAGTTGAAGTCAAATTGCTTATTCGTTCAATAACTCAAATTGCAATAAAAAAAATGGTATCTCCATACAATGTTACTATCAGTTGATCAAAATTATTATGAGGAGTAGAATTTGGTTTTGTAGAAAATTCGACCACATCATCGCTTACCATCAGGTGAGATAGTGGTCAAACGCGTGCCCATATTGATAGGCACGCGTTAGTAAAAAAAAAATCGTTTTCATGGATAATTCCGTCCGAATCGTTTAAAGAAAGAAAGAAAAATGTTTATTCGGAACTCGCACAAAACAGACAGATGTAAAATTAATTAAAGCTAAAAGTAGTCTATTACTTAATCACTAATAAATTGGTCTGTGCGAGGCTAAAAAGGTCCCTATCTCAGCATAGGCTGCGAAATTAAAAAAAAAATAACTTCACACTACATATATTATACAAGAGAGACAAGATAAAATACATACACATAATACAGACAAGACAAAGTAAAATAATACTTACGATGTATTTGAAGCAATCGGTCTGTGTTGCGACGGAATATAGGGGTCCAAGTCTTCTCTAGATCCATTGTAAGCTAGCTCGATTCTGTAAGACGGAAACAAAATAATTATACAAAGAGAAAGGAAGGACAAGGCTGTACAGACGTTTATAATCTATCATTTAGATAATCTTTATAAACGGCAATTTGTATACTATGTTAAGGTTAGGTAAATAGAATTACATGTGGTTGAGGAAAATTTAAGTTAATTTGATAAACTAACAACAGGGGATTTAAATAAAATGTAAGAATATAAACACATTAAAGTACTAACTCTAAAATCTTCTAACAGGACAAACTTTGAAAACAACAATTTGAAAAAAAAAAAAACATTTTTTTTACCAGTTAAACATTCTACATAGATCATTCATTAATTCATTTTAAAGTACAATTAATCGAAATTTTATAATTTAATTTGTTGAAATTTTGAAATTTAATTTTTTGACATTATGATTTTTTTTGACATTTTTTATTTTACTGACGTTTTAAATTTAATTTATTGACAGTTTGAATTTTTATTTATTGGCATTGTCAAATTTAATTTATTGATGGGATTTTAATTTATTGGTTTTAATTTAATTTAATCTGTGGATGTCAATTTATTGCTTTTATTTTTGTTTTGATTTGTGATTTTATGATATTTATGTAATGGGTTGTAATTATCTGAGTAAATGAATTTATTATTATTTAAAGGTGTTAAAGAATGATTGATATCGAACTATCTCAAATGAAGTTTCATTTATGCTCTCAGTAATCTAGATCCTCTTCAGTTTCTGAAATCACCTAATCAGATTCTGATTAGCAACAAACAATTTACGTAAGAAACATTGACAAACCACATGACAAATCAAACAACAAACAAACACATCTCATGACAAATCTCATGTTTTGTAATAAAAAAAGGAATCCGTGAAATACCATCAACACGGCTACAGAGACTGAAGTTAAAATTATTAAAATATAATCTTGAATTTAAATATTTATAGAGAAGTTCTGTGGCGGGCGCGTTCCCGCGTTACAATCCTAACATCTTCTACCAATGCTAAGTGCGTTTCATTACTGGCATAATAATAAGGTATTACAGTTGAACAACTAACAACAAATCACGTGGCTTGACAAGTCAATTGGCATAAGGTTAAATTGCATTAGCACCCAGAAATAAGGGGTCAGTGTTATTCTGGGCATAAAAAAATACAACAGGTCAGCCTGGGCAACCACTCGTCCTTGAATTTAAAACCGGTTAACTGGTAACAACCACCCAACAGTGTAGAAAAAAACCCGGGCAAATACACCATAAACCGGGCAAAAATATCATACGTACAATCTTCTTACCCAAGTCCACAGAAATTAGTTACTTGATCACAAAATTCTCCATACTGTTTCAAGGCACGACTATACCACTTTGACATATCAGCTCGTTCTCGATTGCAAAGCATTGTCTCTCGAATATAACCCGTACAATATATTAGGTACTTCGCGTATTGACAGGAATCATAATGTATTAACCCCAATGTTCAGGCGTCAATCGAAGTATTGATGAAATAGTTATTTACCATTGCATCATGCAATTGAAGGAGGTAGTCATTGATTTTATTATTTTATTTCTACACGTGGTGTCTGCTTTCTTGTTTGTATATTAATGTGTTAGTTGAATGTCCTTGTTTATATCAGTAATTATGAGAAAATGTTGAAAAGGATTTTTTTTTTGAATATTTGGGACAGAATGTCACTACAATTTAAATACTAATAGGTAAATAACTAGACTAATAGAAAAACTAACTATTATAATTGTGGCTGCTGAGAACCTCAAGTGGCGGAAATATAATAACCTTGTTGGCAATTATATTTTTGAGCCGTTTGGGGTTGAAACTCTTGGACCGTGGGGACCGAGTGCTCATGCCTTATTTAAAGATCTTTCTAAACGCTTAGTTGACACTTCGCGTGACCCAAGGGCTAGCTTTTACCTCGGACAGAGGATAAACATTGCCATACAACGTGGTAATACCGCCAGTCTTTTGGGCTCACTTCCAGCGGACAGCGATGCGGACGAATTTTTGACGCCTTATCTTGGTTAGGATATTTTATTTTAAGTATATTTAGTACTTTAATGCTGTACCTAGTTCATATCTAAATAAACTATTATAATTATGTTACCGGAAAATTGCAGACTCCGTAAGATTATAATACATCTTTATTAAATTATGATTTCTCGATATGTTATGAAAAATCGATTTGTATGCAATAAATCCCACCCACATTCAATAGTTTCCAATATGTCAGTGCGTGACTTATTAAGAAAAAAATATTTTACAATTTCACGCGATACTTTGCAATTCTACGACGTTTGCAATTTTCCGGTGACATAAATACAAATGCAAAATCTATACTAATATATAAAGCTGAAGAGTTTGTTTGTTTGCTTGAACGCTCTAATCTCAGGAACTACGTTTTCAATTTGAAAATTTTTTTCTGTGTTAGATAGCCCATTTATCGAGGAAAGCTATAGGCTATATAAGTATCATCACGCTAAGACCAATAGGAGCGGAGCAGACGAAGTTGCGCGGGTCAACTAGTAAATAATAATAATGTACAAAAAAGCATATGAAAGGAATTCTGGCATTGAAAAATTCTTCTACATAATTTTCCAATCGACTGTAAATTTTTTGTAGCGTGATATCTCATTAAATATGCTTTTAGCTCTTTGTTACGGTAGTGGTAACTCCTTTGCCACCATTTTTAGCGTTCCGAAAAAAAAAACGGAACCCTAATAGAATCACTCGGGTGTCTGTCTGTCCGTCTGTCACAGCCAGTTTTCTCCGGATCCACTGGACCGATTCTGTTGAAATTTGGTACATATATGGACTTCTATGACCCAAACACGGACGCATTTCACTTTTGGGGGCCCACCAGAAAATATTAAAAAAAAAGTTTTTTTGAACAATATCGTGTGGCATATCAAATAAAAGGGCTTACTGCGAGGGTTTTAATTATATTTTTTTCATAATTTTAAAATAAACGGTTTAGAAGTTATTCAAGAAATTAGACGAAAAATGACCACTCCCTCCCCCTTATCTCCGAAACTGCCGAGCCTAAAAAAACATGTTAAAAAAATTCGTTCAGAACCCTTTGCACGCGAGTACGACTCGCACTTGGTCAGAATTTTACTATGTTATGACTTTCAGAGGTGAAAAAGGAATTAATATAGCAAAAGATCATTAATCAAAGATTTTTCAGAAACTTGCTGAATACAAACTTAAAGTTCAAGAATTTTAAGTAGTTTTGACATAAATTTGCCATGTGTCTATTTTACCGATACCGATTACCGGTATTATCGGTTTTTTTACCGATTTTAGTTAACCTTTTGTCCGAATGAACCAAGGCTAGCTATGCAACCACATCCCTTCGCTTGAATAAAATAATATGAAAGCAAATGGCTACTGTTTCAATATCACAAAATAATGTGCTTCTTTATTTATCAGGAACAATTTATATTTCCATGGTATAGATGACTTTTACGCGAGCAAACCCAGCGCAGAAGTAATTTACCACAACTATTTCTTCATTTACATCTACACTAATATTAAAAAGATGAAATATTTGTATTTTTGTATGTAACGAATAAACCTAAAAACTACTGAAACCGATTTCAAAAATAATTTTGCTATAGGATATTTTCAAAAAAGTTAGGGATCCGTATGAAAACTTCGATAACGTGACCCAAGGAGTGAAAAAAATACCAAAAAAGATCCAGGGAAACTATTGACAATGGAGCAAAGTGACGTACTACAGTTTTATAGAAGACATCAATATCTACAAAAAAGTCCGGGAGGGTATAATTATATTTAACTACTAGCTGACCCGCGCGGCTTCGCTCCCGTCAACTGGCTATTCTACCTACCGACCCTAACCTACCTACCGTACCTACCTACTCTACCTACTTATCTATCCTACCTACCATAGCTACCCTACCTTACCTACCCTACCTTACCTACCCTACCTACCTACCCTACCTACCTACCTACCTACCTACCTACTCTACCTACCCTACTTACCCTACCTACCCTACCTACCTATCCTACCTACCTACCCTACCTACCTACTCTTTTTTTTTGTATTTTAATT
The DNA here is from genome assembly GCA_947578705.1 of Lacanobia wlatinum. Taxonomy (NCBI): domain Eukaryota; kingdom Metazoa; phylum Arthropoda; class Insecta; order Lepidoptera; family Noctuidae; genus Lacanobia; species Lacanobia wlatinum. The sequence goes on from OX388032.1 coordinate 5,936,648, forward strand.
CTTATTATGCTGTTCCGGACGAAGACTAATCCAAAAACACAAAAACTATGAAAATCGGTCGAGCCGTTCTCGAGTTAGAAAAATGTTCGAACAAACCCGACTTTGTTTTAAATATATTAAGAAGAGAATTTTGCTATATTGTGAAAGATTCGACCTTTTTCTAGAAGACATTTTTTATTTATTTAACAATTTATGTACACACATTACATAGGAAGATAAAAAGAAGGAAACAGAAAAATAGGTACAAAGGTAATGCTTATTCCAAAAGAAATCTCTTCCAGCATACCTGCGAAAGGGGAGTTGTATAAAAGATAAGTAGACACCGTGTGTAAAAGGTATAAGTACTTACAAACAAAACAATAATTAAATAATAGGTAATATTAATATATTAGCGAGACAAAAATAAAACGCATAAACTGAAGGAAGACGGACAGTGGTGGCTTATTAAAAAAAAGGGTTCCGTTAGCAAACTTGGTACGCAACCCTAAAAATCGACTGGGTTCGCACAAATCAAAATCGTACGCGAAGGCTTAAATAATAGGGTCCCATTAGCAACTTTGGCACGGAACCCTATAATTTGCCTTGGCTCGCAAATCGAACCGTTTGATACTTAGCACGAAATAAAAACTTAGTTGCGGGCAACCTGGGAGTCTTTAAGGGTTGCTTCTAGGCAAACGTGCTCCATCTTCGACCGCATCATCGCTTACCATTAGGTGAGATAGTGGTCAAACGTATGCCTATCTACTGTAAAAAATATTCCACTCCGTATCACCTAACCAATGAGAACTAATGATAACACGATTTGACAGTTACTGTGAAATCGTGTTGTCATTCATTCTTAGTTCGGGTTCGGGACTAATCGTAAGTCTGTAGGTGATACGGAGTAGAATACGTCCGCAACTAAGCCCGAAACTACGGACTTCGGACTTAGAGAGTAGCCTCCCAAAATCGATCGCTCCCGTCACCGTGACCACCTTTGGTACGATACCTTATTATAAAAAACCAAACTACTAACCTAAACTAAACCTAAACCTAACTACTAACCAAAAAATGGTCGCTGTCTGAAATATAAGATTTTTATTTATTATTATTAGCCTTGTTTCGCAAATCGAACCGTTCGTTGCTTTGCTCTAAACGGAATCAATCGCGGAGGCCTAGCAGTAGGGTCCCGTCAGCACAGCACCTTTGGTACGGAACCCTACAGGCCTGATCCGCAAGTCGAACCGTCCAGAACTTCGCAAAACTAAATCAGTTTAAGACTCTACGATAAATGCACTTTAAACGAAAGCAGCACAACTCAGAGATTTAACCAATTATGGTCCCTAACAGTTTAAGACCTTTCAGAGACCAAACCGAAATTCCTTCGAAACACGACTGTGTTTAGAAATTGTGTGAGGTCATTCTCCAGCGGAAAATCTTAACACCGCAATTCAGTAAAACGCGTCATCAGTGCAACGCCATCTATCGACCATGTAAACTGACAAAATATTTGGCAGCGGAAGACGTTAAATAAGAAGCCCGTATGTAACGGTAAATAACGATAAGGTATTAAAATGTTTACTTTTATTTTACTACGTCTACGTATTAAAAGTTTCACAAATAACTCAATCAATGTGTTTTGGTGTAACATTAATGCTTTCATGCATTTTTTGGTTCCTCAATAGATGGCGCTCTGACTAATCAGAATATATAAGGAAGTTTCTGACTAAACTAAAAATTCAATATATTTTGATTTTGTGGGTCCATTTTGATGAAATAAACGCTAAATGTTACTCGAGTTATTCACTTAATATTTTTAAGTACTTAGATTTGCAATCTAATCTGTGGTTTTAGCGTGATGCTCCCACAAACGCACAGACAAACAGACAAAAACAAAAATTGTATTTTTGTGTTTTATACCTTTTTCCTGAGTTTTCTGTGTAATTTTCATGCAAAAATATTCAATTTACAGACACGGTTAGTCTACGATTTTATTATATGTATAGAAGACTACGTGTACGTATTAAAAGTTTCACAAATAACTCAATCAATGTGTTTTGGTGTGACATTCATGCTTTCATGCATTTTTTGGTTCCTCAATAGATGGCGCTCTGACTAATCAGAATATATAAGGAAGTTTCTTACTAAACTAAAAATTCAATATATTTTGATTTTGTGGATCGATTGTATCGATCAATAACGAAAAGGTATAAAATGATCACTCTTATTTTGCAACGTATTAAAAGTTTCACAAATAACTCAACAATTTTGAATGCTTTCGTGCATTTTATTTTTCTCAATAGATGGCGCTCTGACTCATCAGAATACATTAGGAAGTTTCTTCGTAAACTTAAAAATTCAATATCTTTTGATTTTGTGGGTCGATTTTGATGAAATAAACGCTAAATGTTACTCGGGTTATCACTTAATATTTTTAAGTACTTAGATTTGCAATCTAATCTGTGGTTTAAGCGTGATGCTCCCACAAACGCACAGACAAACAGATAAACAGACAAACAGACAAAAATTTCAAAAATTGCATTTTTGTGTTTTATACCTTTTTCCTGAGTTTTCTGTGTAATTTTCATGCAAAAATATTCAATGTACAGACACGGTTAGTCTACGATTTTATTATATGTATAGATTATGGTTAAGCTACAATGACCCATTTTTATTCAAATTATTTAATCTAAACTCCGTTGAAATGGAATAGTGGTGATTTTAGCATCATGATATTAATCTTTATCTTTTTAAATTATTTAATAATTAAGGTTGGTTATGTACATGTAAATTACACTTTAAATTATTCAAATCGGACCTTTCCTTTAAAAATTACGACGGGTATAAAAATACTCTAAGTAAGAAAAATGTTGCGGTTTGAGCGAACTGCCCTACGGTTAGTCGATAAAGAAGTAAGGGAGCTGAAGTTCGTAGAGTACCAACTAAACTCGCGCAAACGAAGTCGCGGGCGAATTGCTAGATTAAGTTAAAAAAAAACGCTGCCAAGAAAATAATGTAAAAACTAAGCAATGCATTGGAAAAATTATACTCGTGATTTATTATTACATACCGTAATGGCAGTTACATTACATACATACATACTGGTATTCAGCTGAATCCGGTTTGACTGGAAGCCGACCCCAATATAGTTGGGAAAAGGCTAGGCGGATGATGAATGGCAGTTGCATTATGCAAGAGTTGGAATTATGTATCGCTGATGGTAATATAGTATTGTAGAAGACTAGCGACTTGCCATTTGAATCAGAATTACATATTACTGCTTAGTTGTATCTACGTAATTTGTGTCGCCTTAACAGAAGGCCTAGCACGAATATTTTTGACGTATAGTAACGTAACGTAAAATTTTACCATAGCTACTCGTTTCGCACATAATATTTATTTGAATTAGATACGCTTTTTAAATTATTGAATGATATAAATTGTGGTTATATTATTAAACCACAATACTATGGGGTTGTAGTAACTAACTTTATCAACATATCCTAAAATATAAAATTCTTCCGTTACTGACTGATTGAGTGACTGACAGACAACGCACAGCCGAAACTACTGGTCGTAGGAAGCTAGCTTCCCTAAACTCCGTAAGTACTAAGAGAGGATTTTCCGAAAATTTTACGGGAACGAGAAATAACGGGATATGCGCGTACGAAGACGCGGGCAAAAGCCAGTTAATGTTATAAATGCGAAAGTAAATTTGTTTGTTTATTTGTGCGTTTGTTACCTCTTAACGTCGTAATGGCTAAATAGATTTGAAACTTGGCACACTGGTAGACCAGATGTCCCGGAATAAGACATAAGCATAGTCTTCATTCTGGGAATATGTTCCCTTGGGATAATTTTCGACTACCACGTGAACGAAGTCGCTGGCAGAAGCTAGTAGTCAAAACTCTTCATACAATGTATTTCCTGATTAATCAAAATTGACATGTCAGCTGTCCAATACGTCGTGCAAATTGTTCGAGTCAACTGAGATCAACACGTTTCAGGCACGTCTGTTGACCTTAAACCAGTAACCTCTTATATATTATTGTATGCTCGACTTGATACATAGACGAAATACATACGAGACAAAGAATGGGATCGCGTTTTTCTGCACTAATATTGTAAAGAGGAAAGATTTGTTTGTTTGTTTGTTTGAAATGAATAGGCTCCGAAACTACTAGACCGATTTGGAACATTCTTTCAGCAATGGATAGCTACATTATCAGGGAGTAACATAGGCTATATTTTATCCCTGCTGATGGAAAAGAGGAAAAATTTACGTTTCGACGTAATAAATACACGGTGGCATTTGAGTTGTCTTACAAAGGCAGCACACTTAATGTACCCGACATAAACTACCTCTAGGCAGGCGTGATTTAAAAAAAAAAATGAATTAAGATGATAGTACAATTAAGATAAATAATGCATTAGAATTATGAAAAACCCTGTTAAAAATGTTTTCGTATCAAAACACCGTCGCCGTCCCATTCCGCGTCGTCCTTGGAACACAAGGGTCGGACTGCGCTCGCGCCTGGATGTTTCAAACTACGTCACATGCCTCATGATAATAAATAATATTTTTATTAATTGAAATGTTCATAAACATAATTTTTAAGGTTCCGAACAAAAACGGAACCCTTTTAGGATCACTGGGGTGTCTGTCTGTCTGTCCGTCTGTCCGTCTGTCACAGTCAGTTTTCTTCGCATCCACTGAACCGATTCTGTTGAAATTTGGTACAAATATGGACTTCTATGACCCAAACACGGACGTGTTACGTAAATTATGAATTTTTTAGTATGGGGGTCACTTTTGGGGGTCAAACTAGAAAATTTGACGAAAAATTACCATTTTTTGGAGCTTTTAGTACCAGCAGTTTTGGAGATAAGGGGATCTCCAAAACTGCTGAGCATAAAAATTTGAAAAAAAAAGGAGATAATAGATCTATAAATTACAGGAAAACCTATAAAAAGTCTATAGTATTAAAATAATATGTAAAAAAAAAATCGTTCGGAACCCTTCGCACGCGAGTCCGACTCGCACTTGGCCAGTTTATTTAGTTGGTCTAGTTTGGGAGTCAAAAATATACAAAGTATATGTTACGGAGCAAAAGTATGTAAAATCGAGAATGACGCAAGAAAATGCAGACAAATCTTGAAACTTTAGTTGTTTCTCCATCACGTAATCCTATTAAAACTTCAACTTGCCTGGAGTAAACACACTTGAACGCTTTAAATGCAAGAATGATTCAAACAAGAAGTTCTTCTGACGTCTCATTAAAGACCTTAGAAAGTTTTACATATAGAGGTACACTTATTTTTAAATTTTGGTTTCTTTGTGTCTTTTGGGATCACCTCTAAAGGTAAGGCCTCTGTGGTCGAGTGTTTTAGACGTTTGCCTCGTGACCTGGTGATCGTGGGTTCGATTTCCACGGGATATGCATACTTTGTAAAGTCGTTTCCAATTTGGTTAGAACATTGCAGGCTTGAATCACCTGATCGTCTGATAAAAAGATGATTCCGTGCTTCAGAAGGCACGTATAAGCCGGTGGTCCCGGCCGCCAAATGGTGGTCGTCAGATAAACCATGTCAGAGGCCCTTGAGGTGGTTAGAAACTCTGACACTAGGGTGTGTGGGGTCGTTAGACCTTACTGCCCACACGATAAGAAGAAGAAGACCTCTAAAGGTGCTTATCATCATATTTAATGGAGATTGACACTTTATCCGATTGCCAAAAAGGACCCAGGTTGACTTTTATGTATGTTGTTTAAATATTTTTGTTTTTAATTGGTCAAAATGTGTTGTGAGCTCGAGCCCTGCACGTTAAAGGAAATACCAACCAACCTAGCATTCAGACTCTTCTTCTTCTTATCGTGTGGGCAGTAAGGTCTAACGACCCTACACACCCTAGTTTCAGAGTTTCTAAACCGCCTCAAGGGCCTTTGACATGGTTTATTTGACGACCGCCATTTGGCATCCGGGACAACCGGCTTATACGTGCCTTCCGAAGCACGGAATCATCATCATCTTTTTATCAGACAATCAGGTGATTCAAGCCTGCAATGTCCTAGCCAAGTCATTCAGACTGCCTGAATTTGAATGCTATTTTGAACTGAAAAGGTTTTTGTCTGATGTAAAAAAAAATATACATAACGATTTATTCCTATTGTAGCGCGATTAAGGTTACAGACATAGCCCGAAGAATCGCCAAACTAAAGTGGCAGTGTGCAGGGCACATTGCTCGCAGAACAGATGGTTGATGGGGCCGAAAAGTTCTGGAGTGGCGACCGTATACCGGAAGACGCAAAGTTCGAAGGTGGACAAGGTGGACCGATGACCTGGTGAGGGTCGCAGGTAGCCTATGGATGCGAGACGCGCAGGACCGGTTGTTGTGGCAACACTTGGGGGAGGCCTACGTCCAGCAGTGGACGTCTTTCGGCTGATATGATAATGATGATGTAGCGTGATTACGTTTATTTAACTTTGTTCGATCCTACAGAGACATACTTTCCTGCAAGTAGTGACTAGCAATGCAATAATGATATCTAAGTTCTTGGCTTGCCTATTCAATTAAGATTGCCATCAACGTAATAAGGAAAATAGAGCTGTACCTAAAGAGTGCCTTGGTGTCGGTAGATGTAGGCCAAATCTTAATCAGTAGCAATAATCTACGTAGTGGTTAAATGTCATACTGAAAATGGTTTAGATGACCGCGATGAGTTAATCTATTGTCAGTTAGAAACAATGGGTGCTAAATATTTTGACAACAACACATTAAAATGATGCAATTTGGAGTGACGATAATGCGGTAGAAATGAGAGCTCTTTGTCACAAACAAATATAATAAACCGACTTCAAAATAGGAGGAGGTTCTGTATTCGTGTAAATGTATTGTTTTTGCTACTATCGCTTTCTTTTTACACTTACATTTTCGAGCTAGGTTATGAGGCACAAGCACAAGCAAAATATTAACTAGCTCTTATCAACACAAATAGGATCTTTTTGAAGTACAAAAATACTAAATGAACTAATAAAAGAACGAATCCGATATACATTGAGTTTATTTGAAATCAAATAGTTCTTTGAATTGGTGTTCTTTGGTCCTTGTCTGGGGCGTATGGGTTGGAGTGTGGGGTGAGACAGGGAGGTTTGACTTCCCCGGCGCTCTTTAGCCCATACGTCAATTAGTTGATCGAGGAGCTCAGCAGCGCTGGTATCGAATGTCCTATTGATGGTGTGATTATTAATAGTATAAGTTATGCTGATGATATGGTGCTGCTGAGTCCCTCGATTGTTTTTTTTTTTCCTATTTATGGGCGCGCTTTTGACCACTATCTCAACTGATGGTAAGCGATGAAGTGGTCGAAGATGGAGCACGCTTGCCTAGAAGTAACCTATTCACTCTTGACTTAAAGACTCCCAGGTTGTAGCTATCAGGAAACACAGACTCCGGCAGGGAATTCCACTCCTTAGCTGCACGCACTATGAATGTGTTCCCAAAACGTTTAGTGCATGTGGGTGGGATGTCCACCATGTACCGGTGGCGCATCGCCGTTCGTCTTGTGGTCCGATGATGGAACGGGCTTGGCAGAATTAAATCATGCAATTCCGTCGCACACTCCCCAAAATGCAACCGATAGAAAACCGACAGGCCAGCAACTCGGCGTCGATGCTCAAGACTTTGGAGCTTCGACTCGACGAGCCTGTCATTACCGATGATCCTCTTGGCTCGTTTCTCAATTGACTCAAGGGCATCTAGCTAGTATTTGGCAGATCCGTCCCATAGATGAGAGCAGTATTCCATACACGATCGAACTTGCGCTTGATAGAGCTTGAGCAGCTGTTCCGGCGTGAAGTACCGTCTCACCTTTTCTAGGACCCCCAACTTTCTGGCAGCCACTTGAGCCTTTGCCTCTATGAAAGGGCCAAAATTGAGGGTAGACATAGTGAAGGGAGAAAGGGAGCGAAGGGCGTTGTCGATCCGATGTAATATGCTGGCCCGTAGGTTTGCAGGATGTACTAGAGAAGTGAAACTCTGTTCAAGGCGTTCTGCCAGTCTTTTTACACGTGCAGCCTGTGGGTTAGACATACGCAGAGGGTCTACAACGTTCTTTGCAAGCAGTATAATAACGCTTTTAGGATGCTGTTGGGGCTCCCGCGGTTTTGTAGTGCATCGGGCATGTTTGCTGAAGCTGATACAGATAGCTTCCAAGCTATTATGCGAAAGAGAACAGCGTCCTTGATGCGAAGGTATCGGGGGAGCACCAACAGCATTTTAAAGGTGATAGTGAATAAGCCTGATTGCCCGTTCCTGGAGCAGTGGACCCGTATGCAAACCTGCAGGTCTGGTGCAGCGGGAAGCGGACATAATTATAGGTACCTGAATTGGTTTCATTTTATTTCTTTTGTTGTGGTGACAAAAATTTACTAACATAGTTTTAAGTGTTACTAACAACAATATGATTTTTTTGTGTTCGATATAAATAAATAATAATAATAATAAGTTCTATTTTGCCGTGTCATAAAACTTGGGATGTCAAAAAGCCATATTTAGCTTCGATTTAAAATTATCTGAGCATTGAAAACGGCCCTTTGCGATTTGGACTCTCACACGTAGGGATAAAAAATATGTTTCTTGTGTCAACTGTGTACCTATTATGGTTCTTAAGATACAGCCCGCTGACAGACAGACGGACGGACGGACGGACGGATGGACGGACAGCAGAGGCTTAGTAATACGGTTCCGTTGGTTGCCCTTTGGGTTCGGAACTGTAAAATGAGCCCTAAGTAAAATTGAATACATCTTAAATTAATCTGCACAAGTTGTGGCACAAGTGCAGCACATCACTCACGTGGTACAACTTGAATGTCCTCAGCTTTGTAACAACGGAACTAATTTCAGTATGTTGTGAAACTCTGGAAACTAGCGCTGCAACTTTGTGCATCGTGCACGTGCCACAGCAAAATTGTAGAAAAGCTTCATTGTCTGCCAATAATTAAGGGTCCTAATTGGAAGGAGCTTAGGGCTAAATAATTACAGGCACTGGGATCGATCTTTCAGGTTAAGCAGCGCTAGCCGAGGTCGTTCCAATAATTGTTGACCACATTCAAGTGTCGAGACTCCGCTGGTGCCTCGGAAACCACGTCTTTTTACCCGACTGCTAGATAGACGGTTGTGTTTTTCGAGAATTAACCTAAATAACCTAAATTTCGGAAGTCGGTATTTTTGGTTTTGTTTCTTTGTTTTTTACCACCGACTTCCGAAATTTAGGTTATTTTATACTTTGTAGTGTTTTGTTTGGAAGTCGGTTATATTTTTTTGTAAAAAGTTTTTTTATTTTTCAATTTTAAGTGATGGTACTCGGACGCCGTCTTCATCTACGCAGAAATTGAAATAAGCTAAAATGCTCATAGAAAAACCACTAAACCAAACTGAATCAAATTTTTACGATCATAGAAATCGGATCAGAAACCTCGGAGTAATCGATGTACAAAATTGTGATGAAAAAAGTGAAAAAAAAAACTTTTTACAAAAAAAATATAACCGACTTCCAAACAAAACACTACAAAGTATAAAATTACTTTAATTTCGGAAGTCGGTGTTCAAAAATAAAAAAAAACCAAAAACACCGACTTCCGAAATTAAGGTTATTTTATACTTTGTAGTGTTTTGTTTGGAAGTCGGTTATATTTTTTTGTAAAACGTTTTTTTTACAAAACATTTCACTAATATTTCCCGAATGGGTGTGGCAGTCGTGTACGAATTGTACACCCATATTTTGCCATTTTCTTATGTTTTTAAGCCCCATGTAGTACAGGGCGAAACTCTTGCCGTCAACTATGCACGACTCGTTATCATCATATCAGCCGAAAGACGCCGCCTGCCAAGCGTGGCGATTATGGCAACCCCCGCTCCCCATCTTGGGGGAGGCCTATGTCCAGCAGTGTACGTCTTTCGGCTGATATGATGATGATGATGATGATGAGCCGAAAAACTCCACTGCTGGACATAGGCCTCCCCCAAGTGTCGCCACAAAACCGGTTCTGTGCGTCTCGCATCTATCCACTACCCGCGACCCTCACCAGGTCATCGGTCCACCTTGTGGGAGGCCTTCCAACGTTACATCTTCCAGTACGCGGTCGCTACTCCAGAACTTTTCGGCCCCATTGACCATCTGTTCTGCGAGCAATGTGTCCTGCCCACTGCCACTTCAGTTTGGCGATCCTTCGGGCTGTGTTGGTAACCTTGGTTTTCTTGCGGATATCATCATTCCTGATTCAATTACACAAGGAAACTCCAAGCATTGCCTTCTCCATTGGCCTTTGAGTGACTTTAAGCCTTCTGATGAGGCCCATTGTAAGCGACCACGTTTCGGTTCCATAAGACTATGGACTGCCACTGAGAAATTTCAGATAGAAAATCCGAAATCAAAACAATGGTAGTCAAATTAGAATGCCTTTCACGTGTTGTACATATTACAAATCAGGTTATTCTGGAGAAAATTGAGAAAATCTTACTCAAACGTGAGAGATAAACTTTAAATGAAAAAACGTGATAACATGGAAATGCAACACATTCAACTTCATTCACCTTATAATAAACTAGCTTTCGCCTGCGACTTCTTACGCGCACATTCCGTTTTTTCCCGTTTCCGTAGGAATTTTGGAAAATCCTCTCGTAATGCTTCTGTACGGAGTGTAGGGAAGCTTCATGCCAAATTTCAGCTTTCTACGACCAGTAGTTTCGGCTGTGCGTTGTCTGTCAGTCACTCAATCAGTCAGTAACGGAAAAGTTTTATATATATTGATTTTACATAAGGTTCATTTTTAATTCCTTGGCTACTTTTATGGTAAAATAACTCATGAATAAGACCAATAGGGTATTTTACTAAAAAAATGTAATTAGTCCGTCAGATAGATTTCCTAAAAATATTGGACACGTATTTTTTCTTTTTTCACGTAAACAAAAGATGAAGACGATACAGTGCGTTGAAAACACGCGTGACGTCACTATGATGGTACAATTTTACCAAGCCACATGACGTCACGCGTGTCTTCAACGTGCTGTATCGTCTTCATTTTTTGTTTACGTGAAAAAAGAAAAAAAACCTGTCCAATATTTTTTGAAAATCTTTCTGACGGACTAATTAGATTTTTTTAGTAAAATACCCTATTCTTACTTTGAATATTAATAAGCTGTTCTCTTCATGTATGTTCACATAACACGACAAAATTTATAGAACAGCTGAATTTATTTTTGACTAGCTTCTGCCTGTGGCTTCGCCCGCGAGGAATGTGTTTTACGTTACTACATGCCACTTTAACATAACCCAAGGAGACGTGCTATCCTTCCTTATATATAAAATTCTTCCCTTACTGATTGATTGAGTGAGTAACTGGCAGACAACGTACAGCCGAAAATACTGGTCATAGAAGGCTGAAATTTGGCATGTAGGTTCCTTGGGGAGTGTAGGGGAGCACTAAAGAAGGATTTCCCAAAATTTCTTTGGGAACTGAAAAAACGGGCTATGCAAATACGAACTTGCGGGCAAAAGCTAGTAATAATATAAATAATTATGCTAATCCGGCCATGGTCTAACCTGTGCCAAGTTTGAGAAATCTATCATCATCATCATCACCACCATCTGCCTGTAGCATTCCACTGCTGGACATAAGCCTCTCCCAATGCACGCCATTCAACTCGATTTCCGGCTCATCCAGGTACTGGCCATCCTGTGAAGATCGTCGCTCCACCTAGCCTGAGGGCATCCTACCTTCCCTCTCTATCAAAATTGTTTGCTAATATTGCTATTTATAATCTGACTGATACCGTAAAATATGAAAATGTTTAAAGGGGTGTGAGCCTAGAGATCTGTCATACAGGTCCCGAACCTAGTTCAGACTCCAGCTCTCACAAAGTTTCTAGAGTAAGGCAAAAATGTATGTTATGAGTAAATTACCTACTGACACAGTGTACCTTTGTGAGAGAAATAAACTATATATGTTATGTTATGTTATATCTGCTGATTCGTGGTCTCCACTCAAGAACTCGTCTACTCCAACGTTCATCGATTCTACGGTTAATATGGCCGACCTATTGCCACTTCAGCTTGCTTACTCTTAGAGCTATGTCGACAGCGGTTCTCAGCGGAATCTATAGCGCCACAAAAAATAACGTAGCGACATCTATACCGCTAGCTTCGTCTTACAAATCCTGCATAGCAGTATCAGAGTTTTCCGTACGATTTGAACATACAAAATAGCCCAAATATCAATCATCGAGCAGTTGCCCACTAGACACAACACATGTCTGGTGTAGGTTTGTAGGACTTTAGACTCCGTTGCCTCAAAACGTGATTGATACTGCCGAACGTAATTATAAAAATATAGAAATACACATACACAAATCCATACGCATTAGGAATTACGACCTTTTCATATCTTTCGATTTTATTCTGATAAATCTTCAGAAAATGGAGAAAGGATTTGTGTGTCCCCAGACAGATGAAGTGTCGATAATATTGACACAAATGTCGAGACGACATGAAACGTGTTTTTATAATGTCGGTACACATGTGTCCGTAAGATAGAAGATATTCATTCAGAAATACCTACTACCCGCGGCTTCGCACGCGTTGTTTATATTTTCATTGGTTTTACTATTATTTCATGGACACCCTAATCTTTTTTCTAAAATAAGTTACTCCTAATAACATCAGTGAAAGTCCTGTCAAACTCGGTGCAGGCGTTCCGGAGATTAGCCAGAACAAATAGACAGAGTGACAGATATATAAGCAGACATACAGTTAGACAGAGACACTCCAACAGACAGTTATTTCGTTATAAGTATCATATACTTCGAATACGCATTTAGTAAGGAGTTTAGATATTATTTCGAAATTTGTCCATCGGGAACGTCTTTTGGGTGAAAAAGCCTATATAGAAATATATGTCCTTATCTTAGTCGTGATCTCAACTAAACACAAGGAAGTAGCGAGGGATGTGTGTTTTGGGGGATTGTCTTTATGTAAAACTTAGACGTTCAAAAAGTGCTTACTCTCAACGTAACTTGATTAACTCATTTTTGATTGTGAAACTCTATCTAAATCGTTTTTGCCGTTCATAATATGTTATTATTGATTAACATACATCCGATATCAATTATTCCAAACATTCAATATATGTAGGTATTAAGGTTACATATTACGGCACAGCAACAGCACGGTAATTTACTTGTCATTCAAATTAGAGCTGAATGCTCATATTTGAATGACATCGCGTGTCGTAAAATATATTTCATAATGTCAATATGAAAAGGCCAACAACGGGCAGTCAGCGCGCTGTAAACGAGCCGACCGCATGTTTACAGCACGCCGACACCGAGTCGCCAGCGAAACAACGTCGGACTGCGAGCTTGTAACTCGCGGCCGGCGCGCGGACGGCGAGCTTGCACTTCGCGGCTGGCGCGCGTACGGCGAGCTTGCACCTCGTAGCCGGCGCGCGGACGGCGAGCTTGCACCTCGCGGCCGGCGCGCGCAGACAGCGAGCTTGCAACTCACGGCCGGCGCGTAGTTAGCGCGCTGGCGGCTAGCCATAGCCGTGCTGTTGCTGTGGCGTTGCGGTGCCGATATAATGTGCCACGACATTTAGTAGGATTTCGAAGTTTTTGTCCAAAGTCCTATTATACGTTATAGGAATGAATCTATTGCCGTAAACCAGACACAAATCCTAGACTAGATGTCTGTTACTAAGAAATTTCTTATCGAAAAACTAAAACAAGAATTTGTAAGACCTGTGGAATCCCTGAAATATTTATTCTTATATCTAAGATTTTCCAGGCTTACTTTACGATCACCCAATTTTATTCAGCGTAAGTTACCAAGGCTCCTAAATCCTAATTTAATAAAAAAACTTTTTTTGCCTCGACCTTTTCTCAAACGATCGATTGAACTCAAGAGATTTGAACTGGCAACACCTTGATCTTTATTTGAGCCAACTATTTATAGGCGATATTACCCCGGTGAAAGTGAATTTGAAATACTAGTTAGCAAAGATAAAGATACAGGTTCCCAGTGCAGGCAGGTCTGTGCGGGCCGGTACCGATAGGTGCAGAGTAAACCAGCATAAAAAACAGGTAAAACTATCCTTATTGACAACCATTTCCTCCAGTTCGCCGAACATATGGCTCGGTCCAGGTAGCCGGCACTGGCCGGTATCGACAAGTTTAAACCTGTTTCTTTATAACTGAGCGCATAAGACAACCTGGGAATATTATACCTGCACCGATCGGTACCGGTCCGCACAGACCTGCTTGCGGGAACCTGTATCTTTATGATTGCACCCTTAAGCGATAGTATGGCTTTCTATCAGTGAATAGTGAATTTATATTTAAACAACGTTCACATTGGCATTTCAATCGTAATCTATAACAAAATCCTCAATTTCCATACATTCTTGACAGAGTGTGTTACATTCCTGACATGCGAATTCGGACGTTGCTGAACAGAGTGCCATTTCTACAAATTAGACAATTACAATAATACCATCCCATCACTTCCTGTGGGTGTCGTAAGAGGCGACTAAGGAACTTGCCAGAGAATGGGCAGCAGCGTTCTCGTGACCCGCCTGCCAAGCGTGGCCATTATGGCAAAGCCCCCCTTTTGGGGGAGGCCTATGTACAGATTCCAGCAGTGTAAGTCTTTTGGCTGAAATTATGATGATGATGATGAGACAATACAACAAAAAAGGCAAGTTATCGAAAGTTTACAATCTCTCAAGTTATTGTATAATCTTACGGAGTTTGCCATTTTCCGGTGTCTTGATCATTCCAAATTGTTATGATTGGTTAAATCAAAATTCGTTCTTTTTGTTAGTGAACACCCGTATCAAAATCCGTTGCGTGGTCAAAGGATTCTAAAAACATGATAAAAGATCAGTCAGTCAGTTGATGAAGTTCCCCGCAGTGCACCAGTGGTGACTTTAAAATACGTATAATGTGTCTTTAAGGAAAATAGGTGAATCTATAACAATTTATTGCAGAATAATCGTGCTTTTTTTTATTTGAGATGTGTTTGCCCTTGATTCTAGTCTAGGTCAGAGATGACACAGACAAAGTCTACGGTGGAACGAGCATACCCAGTTTGTAGAGAGCTTGTTTTTCTTGTTTTGACGATTTTCTTTTTGTTTTTAGGGTTCACCGAACAACGGAACACTTAAAGGATCACTCGGGTGTCTGTCTGTCTGTACATCTGTCACAGCCAGTTTTCTCCGGATCCACTGGACCAATTCTGTTGAAATTTGGTACACATATGGATTTCTGTGACCCAAATACGGACGTGTTACGTAATTTATTATTTTTTTAGTATGGGCGTGAAACTAGTTTTTTTTTTTAATAATATCGTGTGGCACTTTTTTTTTAATAAATAGTTTTGAAGTTATTATTTTTTTTTTTACTATTTATAGGCTCGCGTTTGACCACTATCTCACCTGATGGTAAGCGATGATGTGGTCAAGAAATTAGACAAAAATTACCATTCCTAAAATTTTGAAAACAAAATGGAGACAATAGAACTTTACCTAAAGATTATAGGAAAGCCTATTAGAAGTCTGTAGTGTTAATATTACATGTTAAAAAAAAATTCGTTCGGATCCCTTTGTACGCGAGTCCGACTCGCACTTGGCCAATTTTTCTTGTTTAAAATAACAGATAATATGTGATCTCACGAGGTCTTAAGTTTGATAGTAACTTACAGCATTTGGCCTCAGTGGTTGGCTTTATAAATCGGTCTCCATTATCACAGCATTATCAACAAAGTCACTTACTTTGAACTATAGTTGTCAGAAATCGTGTGAATGGGGGGCGCCGAAGGTTTTTGTTTCTCCATTTTGCCAGTCCAATTTGTGCCGTATTTCCAGAAGTTGAGGGCTCAAACTCGTGAGTCGTTTGCAGGTTTTGGTTGCTGAATCATAAATCCATTGCCAAAGGTTATCTGTGAAAAGGAAAAAGGTAATTAATTTCGTTTGCGTTTTCTGAAGGCTGTAAGGGAACAAAATACTCTGTTATATAAAGGTATAATTATGTATCCAACACTTTAGAATAATGTCAACAACGTAGTCGTTGAAATTATAATGCTTTTAATTTTTTTTTGTTTGTGATCGTGTTGTACGCCTTAAAATTGTGCTAAATAAATGTATTTAATTTTTGAGTTTTTAGTGTCAAAATATGTAGATTTATTTTACTTTGTCGATTTGTTGACATCAGTGACTAATTTAAATTCTTTGAAGAAATACTAGCTTAGAAATTCCCTAATGAACTATTTTCGTTTAAACACTGTTTTTTTCATTTTAACACGAGCACAAGTGCATTGCTGCGGTGCGGTGCTGTGAATGCATTATTATTAATGCAATCACAGTAATTGTGAAGCGATGAATAATCATTGTACCTTAATTATGGCTCATAATTATTATAATAATAAACCAACTGTATCTTATACTATGGTATTTTCAAGTTTGATTAATTATAAAAACACGAATTGTGTTTGGATTGGTTATTAAATAAGCAACTTAATCGGATTACTTACTCAACGCAATCTTGTGTTGGCGGAAATTATACATACATACGTATAATTTCTAAACGATAATAGTTTCCAGCATTGGTTTTATTCATTGATATAAATATATTAATTAAAATGCCGTATGGTGTCGGCCGGTGCTGTATGGTGCCGTAAAAGAATAATACCATCCCACCAGAGAATGGGCAGCAGCGTTCTCTGTAAAACGCAACACCATACACTGTGATCGCCAACCCGGCTGCCAAGCGTGGCAGTTATGGCAACCCCCCCCCCTCCCCCCTTGGGGGAGGCTTATGTCCAGCAGTGGACGTCTTTCGGCTGTTATAATGATTTGATGAATAAAAATGAATAGTTGAGTAGCCAAGTCTCTAGCAATGATTGGTTCTACAACAAGTTATTTTCGTTGCTGATACAACAATTATTTGATGTTTTTCTTAGTAAACAAGGGCTATCTTTTTAATAATCACTTCAGGAATTCAATGGAATTTTCCTAAGGTGGAGTTTTCAAGCGTGTTGTCGCATTTTCAAAAATCATGCATGTTTACCTTGAGCTGCTGTAGCTTTACAATTTTTTTTCCAAATAATTCAGCGACCTCATCCCACCGACCCCCTTCTACCATCGGACATCCAGACGCACTACATCTTAACATCCCTACCTTGTTACTATTCCACCAATTCGCACTAAGCGTTTCCAAACGTCTTTTACAATGCGCACAGCAAAGGAGTGGAACTCTCTACCTGCGTCTGTGTTTCCAAACGCTTAAAACCCTAATCTCTTCAAAGTTAGAGTGCACAGGCTCCTTCTGGGTAAGCTCGCTCCATCGTAGACTTTGTCTCTGTCATCTCTGACCTAGACTAGAGTCAAGAGCAAACATAGAAAAACCATATCAAATAAAAAAAACTTGAGAGGTGTCAAGGGACACCCGGATGGAACGAAGTACCTTTCGATTAATTAGTGAAGGAATTGTAATAAAATTTTATTATTTTTAAGTAATAATAATATATATTATACAAAAAAAAATGTTATTATTAACAAATATAATGTAAACAGAAATAGAAAGACGAAACGAACATAACTGGCTTGCTTTCTATGAGAGAGAGAGAGAGACAGACAGAGGAACACGCGCACGCTGCACGGCTTACAACTATAGCAAAAAGTGTCGTTATAACTTTTCGTATGATTTCTTTCCGTCTAGCGGCTATTTTTTCACAACGCGCGATAAGGAATTTCGTTCCAAAAGCATAGTAATACATGCAATATCATCTAGTTTGCTTTTCTAGTAGTAAACACAGGGCATTTTCTGAGTAGTCATGTAGTACTTGAAAGTCTTATCAGTCAGTGTTTTGGCAAACATTAACGAACACGAACATGTCTTTGTCTACAATAGGTTTATCAAGGACAGATTTACCTGTAGACATAGTTTTGTATGTGTGAGTTTATAGGTTCAATTATTTTTTTAGGAGGTTCTCACCTGTTTTCTCCTCCAATATTGGACCAATTTAAAAGATATTTCACAAACTGAATAAAAGGATGTACAATGTGTCCATATGTTTTCCTTTTTTGATTAATAATTGCTAAATTTGTACACTAGGGCTCTGTTGACAGCGATTTCTCGCATAATTTTGAGCATTTTTTGAGGGTTCTAGTGCTTATACAGTTAATAAATCATCAAAAAAAATAGGGAGACAGTATATAACCTTCTTATTCAGTTTATGAAATATCTCTTAAATCGGTTTAATTTTGAAGGAAAAAACAGGCGAGAGCCAAACCTCGAATTTTGACTTGATCTACACTAATATTATAAAGAAGAAAGATTTGTTTGTTTGTTTGAATTGAATAGGCTCCGAAACTACTGGACCGATTTGAAAAATTCTTTTAGCATTGGATAGCTACATCATCAGGGAGTAACATAGGCAATATATATTATCCCCGTACTCCCTCGGGAACGGTAACTACGCGGGTGAAACCGCGTGACGTCCACTAGTTACTTATAAAGTCTCGCCGTCCATGTTTTCTCATAAGGTTTGTTTGCTCTTGACTCTAGTTTAGGTCAGAGGTGACAGAGACAAAATCAACGATGGATTGAGCTTACCCAGAAGAAGCCTGTTCACTCTAACTTTGAAGACATGAGGGTTGTAAGCGTTCGGAAACACAGACGCAGGCAGAGAGATCCACTCCTTTGCTGTGTGCATTATAAAAGACGTTTGGAAACGCTTAGTGCGAAAAACCGTAAAATATTGGTGATCTAGTTATAATGTAAGCTGATGTAATATACGAGTAAGTTGGAGAAAGGCTCGGGAGATGTTTTTGTACCAAATTGTCCTAATTCGGAATTGAAGTTTTCGCAAAACCCATGTTCCTTGTTTTAGTTTAAGGTGTATTTTAAAGACTTATGTGTAGTCCGTTTGCAACTGCCATTGGATTTTGTTTCATCATTTTTAATTTTTAAGTTGCTGTCCAATGGGGGGGTACCTTAAAAATTTAAAATCAAATAACCAACGGAACCTTATTACTAAGCCTCTGCGATTCGTTTGTGTGTCTGTCAGCGGGTTATATTTTATGAACTGTAATAGGAAGACAGTTGAAATATTCAGAGTGTATACAAGTATACAACAACTACAAGTACCTATTACAAATGAAATAAAGTTAAAGGGGTGGAAAATTGTGATTATTACGGATTATAGTACGGGATTGTAAGTGCCAGTAGGACTCGCTCACGAAGAGAGGAACCCAAAGTCAAAGTCAAAACGTTTATTCCAATTAGGCCATTAAACGGCACTTTTGAACGTCATTCACATTTCAAATAATATAAAATACTAAAGTGATTCTACTGTCCATTCGGAAAGGTAGATTCCTATGGAGAAGAACGGACAAGAAACTCCATAGTTACTCTTTTCAACCCCTGTCTTCTTCAGTGTTTTTCTTTTTCAGGATTTTATTAAATCCAAAAATACTACCTCTCACAAACCTGAGTCTAGATCATTCCGCACAATTGCGATACCAATCACGTATACAGATTATAATCTCGACCACAATTCCGTCTCATCTATTGATGATGGTCACTCCCATTGTATCTCACAATAGACAACTATGTAGCTTCGTAGGTACTCCATGTAATTGCTACTGTACAACAGGTGTAGGTACTGTATTCTGATATCATTGGGACTGTTGCCTTGATGATTGGTTCATATGCTTGACTTGAGCTTTGGCTATTATATCGGGATTCAATAGCGGGACCACTATATTAATAACCAGTGGATGTCACGCGGTTTCACCCGCGTAGTTCCAGTTCCCGTGGGAGTACGGGGATAATATATTGCCTATGTTACTCCCTGATAATGTAGCTATCCATTGCTGAAAGAATTTTTCAAATCGGGAGTTTCGGAGCCTATTCATTTCAAACAAACAAATCTTTCCTCTTTATAATATTAGTGTAGATTAAAAAGTGCGGATCGGACTCGGAATAAAACACGTTTCTTGTATGGGAGCCCCATTTAATTTATAATTTAATTTTTATAATTTTTTTGTTATATCGTCAACAGAAGTATACACCGTGAAAATTTCAACCGTCTAACTATTACGGATTTTGGGATACAGGCCGCTAACAGATAGACGGACAGACGGACGGACACTGGAGATATTTTTATATTTTCCCATAGGTATTTGGCAAACATAAATTGGCAGAATGGGGCTTTATAGACCCGTCGAATTCCTGATGCAAGTGCGGTGACCCGTCAAAATACGAGCCACACGTTGAAGTGACTAAAGTGCTCATATACCTTATCTTTAGGGGGTTTAATTAATGCCACCGATGCAGCAATTAACGTAGCACCTTACTAGGGGAGTAGCAGATTTTTAGGGTTCCGTACCCAAATGCTAACCAACGGAACCCTATTACTAAGCCTCCGCTGTCCGTCCGTCCGTCCGTCCGTCTGTCTGTCAGCGGGTTGTATCTCAAGAACCGTAATAGGTAGACAGTTGAAATTTTCACAGATTGTGTATTTCTATTGCCGCTATCAATCGATCAATCAAGTTATTTATTCATCAAGTAACTATGACTCATTTGTTAGTAACAAACTTATCCTATGATAGTCCGCGGGGAGGGGGGGGGGGGTTTGCCATAATCGCCACGCTTGGCAGGCGGGTTGGCGATCGCAGTGTATGGTGTTAAGTTTTACAGAGAACGCTGCTGCCCATTCTCTGGCGAGTCCCTTAGTCATTACGACACCCACGGAAGTGATGGGATGGTATTATTCTTTAACGGCACCATAAGGCACCGGCCGACACCATACGGCTCAGTAGCTGATTTAAAAATGAGCATCACGTCTAAACGTCCAGACGTAATTTTTTGAAAAAAAATATATGTTATATTAGACTATTTTCTTAATTATTTGATGTATGATTTTTTTGAGTTTTATTCAATAAACATAGTGTAATTAATCTGTGAAGTTATGTCTAACACGGACATATAGAATTAGCACATCTCAAAGATAATTTAACTATCTACATTTTGATATATGACTATTTTTTTAAAGTCATAGAATAATAAGGAAAGTACAAAAACTACTGAATTTTGGGTCGCGCGGGCGTGTAACGAGTGCGCGTTTTGTTCCTCCAATGTCGCTGGCGTACGTTGTAATCTAAATCAATATTTAGTGGTTTGATAAATATTTAGCTTAGGTCATCTTTCTAAATTGTTTTGCAAAAATTAGGGGAATGTTAAATTTATCCTCAAAACAATTTGTTTGTCTTATAAGGACAGACGTCATTTAACGCCGTTTATCAAATGACTTAAGATTATATTGTGTTATTTAAGTCGGACGGTAAATCTCCTAGTTAAATGCCACGGTTAAATACATTATCCTCAATTTGAATATTGCTTATTTTTTATTTATTTGGCAATCAAATTTTCAAAAGCGATTTGATAAATACTCTTAGTTGGTATAAGTTAGGTACCTAAATAATGTAGATTCCAATTCCACCGTATGTTTGATTTTCAGCTCAAGTTACAGTAATAGAAGTACTTAGGATTCCCTATAGTACTGATTTACTTTGGTGGTACCTGTACGTCTACCATGAGTTTCATCAATCTATACCTACTCGCTAGCGACTGTAGTTAAAAAACGTATGAAAACTTTTAAAAAACAAGGTTTTAGTTTATTTGTTAACTAAAGTTTTACTTGCAATTTGCTTGCTTGTTAATTAACAGCTAAACAAATAAATTAGAAACGTAGACGTACAGAGGTATTCGAAAGTAGCTGAAATTAATTTCCTTTAACAGAGTAGGGGCACAAAAGGTGGGGTCGTAAATAATCACAAAACATATTCAATTGGCAAAACATCTTGTAGGGATCAATGTTTGCGTTCTGGTTTTATATAATTACTATCTGATCCGCAAAAATTCGTCTGCGTAGGTGGTCGTAGCGTAGTCTTCATCGATAAATGGACTATTTAATTCTAAAATATTTTTTTAATTCGAACTTGTAGTTCCTGAGGTTAGCGCGTTCAACCAAACAAACGATTCAGCTTTATAGTAAGTATTGTGTAGAAGTGTAGATAATAATCACCAGGATTTTAAGGCTTGTATACATGCCAATGACCTTGTGCATATAAACAGAGCTAACTACTCCTCTACGCGCCACTCCGCTACCCGCATTTTTAATTTATTATAAAAAAATAATACATATTTTAAAAAAGTAACAAATCCAAATTATTTTCGTTTGTATTGCAAAGCAGTAGATATTTTTTTTTAGACTTTTGTAAAAAATTAAGGAGTAAAATGGTTTCATTCATCTCAATGATTTGGAAGTGATTTTGTTATTTTTTTTCTTATTATGTGATACCGATACATACATTCTGGCTAAACCAAATTACGTATCATATTATGTAGATTACAACCTATTTTTTTAGATCTAATTTCCCAGTAAATGCCGACGAAAAGTTGCTTCATCCGCCCGCTGTTTTTAAGCATTTCTCGAGAGAGCAGCCTTAATGTAAATACCAAGTTATTATAGTGTTAGATTTGGTCATTTAGTTGATAGCATTCGATAATATTTAAGTCTAATGAGCTAGTCCTTAAAAAAATATTAATTTGTAAATCGAGTTTTTTTTAATTATGATGCAAGTGGCAAATTTTTTTCATAGCAGTTTAATAGGTTTTTTTTTTATGATTTTTGATTTTTTTTTCTATTTTACATTATTAAATATTTTATTAAAATAATAAAAAAAAGGTTGCCCACCGGTATTGGGAACAGGGTCCAAGCTACCGGTGGTCAGGGCTCCTGAGGGAGGAACCTCCTAACGATGCGCGCCGTGTCCAGGAGTAATGCTTTCTGGATCAAGCCCTTGATCCAGCTGCCCAACGAGAGCCCCCTCAGATGTTGATTATTCTTATTTTATTTAGGAATGGGATTGCTTGACCTTGATCATGCCTGATGGAAAGCCATGGATTAAGTATGTGATGGAGCCAGCGTGGTCTATTTTCGTGGGGGTTTTCCAGCGGCTAACCTGATACTAAAATGAAATGAATAAGTGGAGGCTGACCGGTGCATTTCATTCCATTCCTAAAAACCGTGAGGTAGAAGCAAATTTAAGAGAAATTCACTTGAAAATACCCTTTTTTTAGGATGGAATATCATCAAATGAATCCTCCCGCTCTGGGCGAAGCAGAAGGGAGTGTCAGACTCTTACTGACTAAAACCCATCCGTGTTCCACCTAGTGCCAAGTTGTTCCGTTCCAGCGTAGTTTGCGTTCCAGGGCCGCGGTGACTCTATTGAACAAATTCCGCAACCCTGGCACTTGTAAATACCCTAGACGCTGAAAAGAAAACAATAAATAGATACTATATCTGCAACCATTCGAGGTTGTTGACCTTAACAGCTGGTTACAAAACCCATGGTCAGTTTCACTGGCCATTTCGTTCACAAACCAATTATTTAGTGACATTGACACATAAACAACTAATCGTCGGTTAATTTAACTACACCTCGAAACTTTCAATTCGTTATTGAAATTAATTATAATTGCTATTATTTAATCTTAATTATTATTTTTTATTTGAGGTGGGTTTGCTCTTGACTCTATTCTAAGTCAGAGGTGGCAGAGACTGAGTCTACGATGGAGCGAGCTTACCAGAAGAAGCTAGTTCACTCTGACTTTGAAGAGATTAGGATTGTAGGCGTTTGTATACGTTTGTAAACACAGACGCAGGCAAAAAGTACAACGAGCCGAACGCTTCCACACCTTTGCTGTGCGCATTGTAAAACACGTTTGGAAACGCTTAGTGCGAATTGCTGGAATAGCAACAAGGTAATGATCGTTTATATATAAAATTCTTCCGTTACTGGCTGACTGAGTGACTGACAGTCAACGCACAGCCGAAACCACTGGTCGTAGTAAGCTAAAATCTGGCATGTAGGTTCCTTGAGACTCCTCAAGGAACCGGAACTACAGGAACCGGTAGGGGAGCACTAAGAGGGGATTTCCCGAAATTCCGGAACGGGAAACATGCACGTGCTAAGTCGCGGGCAGAAGCTAGTACCTAATGAATATATTTTTAAACTAGTGGACGTCCGCGTAGTTCCCGTTCGCGTGGGAGTACGGGGATGAAATATAGCCTGTGTTACTCCCTGATAATGTAGCTATCCATTGCTGAAAGAATTTTTCAAATCGGTCCAGTAGTTTCGGAGCCCATTCATTTCAAACAAACAAACAAACAAATCTTTCCTCTTTATAATATTAGTGTAGATAGTGTAGACTATCCTTACTGCAAAGACGGTAGTTGTGAAAAAAAAAAATTATAATGATAAGAAAAATATTATAATTGCATACACTTAGGGCCCACTTTTTAGCCAACAACAAAAGGAGGATTTGGATGTATTTTTTTATGTGTGTTACCTCATAACTCTGTCATTTATAAACCGATTTGAAAAATTCTTGTTTTATTTGAAAGGATATACTTCCCGATTGGTTTACTTTGATGACGGTTTTTTGTCATCCAAGTAAACGAAATTGCATATTTTGCTTTCCTGAGATTTTCCAGTGTAGTGTTAGGTGTGTACCACTAAAAAGTGAAAAATAAAGCCCTTTTTACAAAATAATACAACCGACTTCAAAAAGTTTTTTATTTTTTATGGGGGAAGGGGAATTCTAACGAACACCATCCGCTACGATTATAATAATAATAATAATATATGTTTTTAGCCATAATAATATACCATATTTGCAATATAAACCCTCCACAATCAGACCATTAGAAACTAATAAATAACAAAAACTCAGTAAACATGGAGAAAGAAAAAAATATATATGTGACCGACAGATGACACATGTCACTTGAAAAACCTCTATCTCCTATTCTATACCGATGAACGAAATAAGAATTTTTTGATGATGATCACAAGAGCAGCTTCGAGACGCGCACGCCCACCATCCCCGGACCCGTCGCTGAGCTCCGCCTCGCCGCCGTCGGACAGCGGATCATGTTCACCGGCGGTTGCAGTAGCGTCGAGTTCCAGCGACGAGTATTTCTCCCCGCCCACGTCGCCAACACCTGTGCGTCGGCAGGGGAGAGGCCGGCCACCGAGAGGCTTGGGACCTAGGGGCCAACCGGCCCCGAGCCGGGTCCCCGCTGCCGGTGGTTGTGTGCAGCGCATGAGATGGACGCAGTCCATGAATAAAAACGTCATGCGCGCATACTATGGGTCTACAGAGGGCGGAACTAACCTCACTGCGTACCGTGTCAGGATGCTGTCTTTGTTTCAGGACCTAGAACCAACCGTGAACGTCTCGGCCCAACGATTGTCGGATCAGGTGCGGGTCATCCAACGTAATCACAGGTTGGACGATGCCACATTTGATAGGCTGCGCTCAGAAGTACTAAGCAACCTTATTATCTCGACTCCGACACAGACCGCGGTACAGGCGTCAGCCAATGGCGCAATCACACCGCGGCCTAATAGTGATAGTGATGGGGTAAATGATAGGGTTGTCACAGTAAGTAGCCAGTGCAACGAAAGATTGAGGAGTGCACTGGAGGATGCACCTATGCACAAAAAGAATAGGGCGCTGGTGTGTGCTTTGGACTCGCTGTTGCAGAACATATTTGAAAGCAGCGAGAGCCTCGTTGATACGCACTCGATCCTGTTTTGCGGGGCTGTTGCGGCATGTCGTATAGCCAACGTCAAGTTCCCTAGTGGTGACGAAGCTATACGACCAAAGCCTGCTACACCAGCCTGGCAGTGCAGAATCGAGCGGCGTATTGATGAGGCTAGGGCACTCATCGGCAAACTATACTGCTTCAGGGAGGGCAACACACGACCACGCGTGATGCGCTTTGTGAGACGGGCGTTTTCGGGGACTGATATCAGCCCTCGAGATTACACGTCCCGTGTCACTGAGCGCATCGACTTCCTGAAGCAGAAAGTTTGTGCATGGGCAAACCGTATTCGGCGGTATAAGCGGCGGGTTGACCGATACTCGCAAAACCGCATGTTCCAGAGCGATGAGAGGTGGGTGTACAGAGCTTGGGAGCGACCTGAACAAAGTGTGATGGACGTGTGCCGCCCGGATGACATTGCCACGAGTACATTCTGGCGAAACATCTGGTCGGTGCCTGTCTGTCATGCCGAGGGTGGCTGGATGCGCGATGTCGAGCGCGTGTGTGAAGCTATACCACAAATGGAGGAAATCACCATCACTCCACCAGATGTAGCCAGAGCAGTCCGTCCATTACCGAACTGGAAGTCTCCGGGACCGGACGGACTGCATAACTTCTGGCTTAAATGGTATAGCAGCTCACACGCGCTCCTGGCATCTCAATTCCAGTCATCCTTAGAGTCTGGGTCGCTACCACAGTTTCTAACAACTGGCGTTACCCACCTGCTCCATAAAACTGGTAGTCCCGCGGAACCCAAGAACTATAGACCAATTACTTGTTTGTCGACGGTCTATAAACTTCTTACATCCATCCTGAGAGTAAAGATCAATGAGCACATTGAGACTAACTCAATTATGTCTGCCTCTCAGAATGGATGTAGGAAGGGGTCCCGCGGCACTAAGGAGCTTCTCCTCATAGACATGGCCATAAGCCAACAGGTTCGTCGATCCCGCAAGGATCTGTCGACATGTTGGATAGACTACAAGAAGGCCTATGACTCTGTGCCACATACATGGCTCATGAAGGTGTTGGAGTTGTACAAAATAGATGCAACTCTACGCACCTTCCTTGAGTCATGTATGAGGCAATGGAAAACAGTCCTTCGCTATCCAGGATGTCGACCGATTCAGGGGAATAGAAAGAAAGAAAGAAAAGAAAGAAAAATGGTTTATTCCGCCCAAACAGACGCACATTAATAGTAGGTACACAAATAATAAAAACAGCTATAAAACAAAATAAGAGAAAAACATTCTTCCGTAAAACCACTGCCAGCCTGTGTCAGGGACGGGCATTATAAAAAAGTCATAACTGTCGCGGTCATGTCATAGACAAACCATGGATAACAAAAAAAAAAAAAAAATAGATATTGACATGTGTGGCCATGACAGTGACTGTCAGTGAGTCATGGATGCAAGATGGTTGTCATCCTGACACAGTTCCTGACACAAGCAAAACAAAACAATAAACATAAAAAACAACAAACTTAATTTAATTAAACCTAAAACTACAAAGTTACGTTTAGCTGTGCGTCGCATCTGAGCAGGAATAGGTGGTTGCTCGGCCAAAATGCCGTGATTTTGGAAGAACCAAACTCATCGGCGCCGGTTTTCAGAAACCACCATTGTCGAGTGACGCAATGGCGTCCCCCCGTGAGATCAAAGACTACAATCGTGAGATTCAACCCATTTTTATGCATGTAAGTACTCAATACAAACACAAAACTGTTGTACAGTATGCCCTCATAATATATACTTAAATAAAATAACATAACGAATATAATTATAAAAACACAGGTGCTCAAGTGTTTGTAATGGTTTAAAAAATAAATAAATAAATAAATACGAAATTACAATTAAAAGATAATAAATTGAAACGAACAATTCCTGACAGTGTTTCCATCTACTCTAATTAACGAAATTCCCCAACCTATGCTTTTTGTAGTTGCAGTTCTTCAAAAAATACATAAATAAATACCCCTTTTTCTTTGCCCCATAGAATGGCGGCCATTTGCATTTCGGCATGGCGGGCGTCACTCTTACTGTGCTAAACACTCTTACTGTACAAATGCTAAGCACCTTGTACTCACAGCAAACCATGCCCTAAGAGAGAGAGAGAGAGAGCTCACCAGTGCACTGTTGATGACCATCTCCATTGTTTGTAGGCTGCGACCCTGGAGGTAAGTCCAATAAGTAGTTTACATTTTATTGCTATGTGTTTTGTTGTATTTGCATGTAATATGTTTTCAATATATTTAAAAACTGCCTTTTGGTTTTCAGGACTCTTACTGGTGGAGGAAGGTCATTCCAACAGTGCGTGGCGGCGTATTTGAAACTCCCTCTGAATGCTGCGGTTCTGTGTTGAGGTGTAAGAAGAGGGTATGTGGATAGACGTGGTTCGTATTTGCTCTGTCTCCAACTTAGCTTCTCAAATAGATATTGTGGTTTCTGGGTAGACACTACTCCAAACAATAAACTAGCCAGGTGCAGCTTTCTTCTAGCTGCCATTTTCAAAATATTGAGTTCATTAATAAAAGGAGTGACGTGACTTCTATGTGGTATTTTAACACAGAACCGAGTACATGCATTTTGTATTCTTTGTATTAGCTTCTCGGTTCTTGCTAACAGACATGGCCCATAAACTGTATCACAATAGTTTAATCTGGATAAAACTAAGCAATCCACAAGCTGTTTGCGTAGGTCGACACTCAAGTGGGATCTAATGGAATAAAGGAGTTTTAGTCTATAAAAACAATTTCTTATTGAGTTACTGATATGCTTCTCAAATCGTAGTTCAGGATCCATAGTTAAACCAAGATTGCATGCAGACTCCACTCTGTCAATTTTTTCCCCCCCGATAACAACATCTGGATTGACTAACAGTATTGTGCTGATCATTTTCTTCGTGCCCAAAATCATAAACTTAGATTTCAGAGGGTTTAAAACCAATGAGTTACAATCCGACCATTCCACCACTCTCTCCAGATCCTTATTCATTTTATCCACAGCTTCTATTGTATCAGATGGTTTAAAAGTTATATAAAGCTGAATGTCATCTGCATACATATGATATTTGCAATGATGGAATGATTTAACAATGTCTGCGCTGTAAAGTATATATAAAAGGGGCCCCAAAATTGATCCCTGGGGCACACCACGTGGCACCTGACGAGGGGGGGATGACAAAGTTGATCCATCTTCCTTCTGGATTTCCACGAGCTGAGATCTGTTTTGTAGGTAGCTTGCAAACCACTCTATTGTTTCTGTTGTAAAACCATAGTAGGCTAACTTGGAAAGTAACAGAGTGGTGTTAATTGAATCGAATGCCCGCGAAAAGTCCAGAAGTGCAAGGATTGTTCCCTCCCCCCTATCCCGTGCCTCTAAGATATTTCCAACTACATCCGATAGAGCTGTGGCTGTCCCACGGCCTTTCCTAAAGCCAGACTGAAGGTCAGGCAGGATATTATTTTCTTCCAGATATTCCAGCATTTGGTTATAAACCACCCTCTCCAAGACCTTTGACAAGCAAGGTAAAATGCTTACTGGACGCAGATCTTTAAACGTTCTGGGGTTGCTGATTTTAGCTAAGGGTCGCACAATAGCCCGTTTCCATAAGTCTGGGAAAGTGTGCGTATCTATTGATTTATTTACCATTGTGGTGATAGCCTTGAGGGTGGTTGGTAACGTGAGCATTATCATATCTAGGCTCAAGCCATCAGTACCCTTAGCGTTTGACCCCAAAGTCCTCAAAATTTTCTCAATTTCCTTCTCATTTACATTTTGCAATTTAAATTGAGTATTTCCATATCTGCTATCATTAAAATATGATAGCCGAGATGGTGACACCATGCTTTGCCCAGGTACATTGAGAAATGCCCTATTAATTTCATCTGGGTCATTAAATTGTTCAGGGAGCATGCGTTCACTGTGGTCTGGAAAAACGTTGGACTTAAGATTTTTCCATAGCTTTTTGGGGTCTTTTAACTGACTATTAATGTGCCCATCAAAGTAAACCTTCTTTTCCTGCTTCAAAGCTTCAAAAGCTTGCTTTTTTAATTCTAGATAATATCTTTTTTTACTATCTTGTTTATTCTCATTATAATCAATTTTTGCCTCATCTCTTAGCTTCATCATTAACTTAATATTATCTGTTATCCATGGGGTGGGACGGTCTTTAAACAACTTACTTTTTATCGGTGCATGTAGGTCAAACAATTGTGTAACAAAAAAATTGAAGTATTCTACCATGCTATCCACATCTGGCAGCGAGCCCACTTCAGTCCATGGCATTGATTTCAAGTCCACTGCAAAATAATCGTCCAAAATATCCCTTAAAGGTCGAAATACAACTAGCCTAGGTTTATTCTTCACCTTCTTTACCACAGTATCACATACAATAAACGAGTGATGTCCTAGATCACTGCTATGATTGACCAATACATTTCGTACCCCTACGTCTGTGCAGATGACATCTAGGAGAGTACTACTGTCTCCTACGAAATGGGTTGGTGACTGTACTACTTGGTTCAGATTTGTGTAATATAAAAATTCAGTGATATCTTTTGTTTTAGCATTATTTAAATCCAAAAAATTAACATTAAAATCTCCCAATATCACTAAATGATCATAGGGTGCCAATGCACTTATACTGTCAGCCATTCCGTCTAAAAATCTAGATAGTTCAAACCAGGGTGGCCTATATGCTGTGCCTATTAACAGCTTTTTACCATTAATAGTTACATTTAACCACATCTGTTCTAAATCGGAATGATGAGCCTGTATTGATTAAACGGGGAATATTTCAGGGCGACAGTTTGAGTCCGCTTTGGTTTTGCCTGGCTCTGAATCCTCTAAGCACATTGCTGGAGGATTCAGGTCTGGGCTATCGGTTGAGAAGAGGTGGTCAGGCCATATCTCACCTTCTTTACATGGATGATCTGAAACTCTTTGCCTCCAACAATTCGCGACTGATGGAGCTACTGAAGGTAACTGAAACCTTCAGTAGTGCCATCAGGATGGAATTTGGTGTGGACAAATGTGCAGTCATGCATGTAAAGAAAGGGGAGATTATGGAATCTGAGGGAATTCAACTCTCGGATTCCATACAGGTTAGATCCCTCAGCTCGACCGAAACCTACAAGTATTTGGGTATGTCAGAAGCATTGGGCATTAATGTTGCTGACATGAAGCAATCGTTGAAGGAGCGCTTCTTTGGTCGCCTGAAAAAGGTTTTGAATAGCCTTTTGCCGGGCGGAAATAAGGTGCGCGCCTTCAACGGTTGGGTCATGCCAGTATTAATGTACTCTTTCGGCATACTCAAATGGACTCAAACCGAACTCGACGCCCTGGATAGGAGAGTCCGCACACTGTTGACCGCAAATCGGATGCATCACCCACGATCGTCGGTGATGAGACTGTACATCCCGCGGAAGTGTGGAGGTCGAGGCTTTTTAAACGCCAAGACTCTCCACAACCGCGAGATGTGCAGTCTCAGAGAATATTTTCTCAAAGCTGATGTGGGTATGCACCGAGATGTGGTCACAGTGGACAAGGGACTCACCCCGTTGTCCATGGCTAAAGAGAACTGGCGCAAACCTGTGATACTTACCACAGATGACCGCATGGAGGTATGGAAAGGCAAGAAGCTTCACGGGCGCTTCTATCGGGCTCTTCATGGGTCCGATGTAGATTTTTTAGCGTCCGTGGCCTGGCTACGTTTCAGTGATCTCTTCGGGGAAACTGAAGGTTTTGTCTGTGCGATTATGGACGAAGTTATCTTGACGAATAACTACCGGAGGCATATTATGAAGGACGGGACAGTGGACGTGTGTCGGGCATGCCACCGTCCGGGTGAGTCCATCAGACATATTATCTCCGGTTGTTCTCGTCTGGCTAACGGCGAGTACTTGCACAGGCACAACCAAGTGGCCAGGATTATCCATCAGCAACTTGCTTTGAAATACAAACTTGTAGATTCTGAGGTACCATATTACAAGTATGTGCCCGACCCAGTTCTCGAAAATGACCATGTCACGTACTGGGATCGGTCTATCATCACTGATAGGACTATAATAGCCAATAAGCCTGATATAGTGGTGATAGACCGATTAGCGCGCCGCACAATGATAATTGATGTTACCATCCCGCATGACGAGAACCTCGTGAAGGCTGAGAAAGAGAAGCAAATCAAGTATCTCGACTTAGCTCACGAGGTTGTCGACATGTGGAATGTGGACTCAGCTGTCATTGTGCGGATAGTCGTTACGGCCAATGGCCTGATGGCCAAAAGCTTCGACGACCATCTGTCGAAGCTGGCGTTACGCGGTTGGATAAAGGGCCTGATACAGAAGGCAGTACTCCTCGATACGGCTCGTATTGTGAGGAGGTTCCTTTCTCTGGAGCCCTAACCACCGGTAGCTTGGACCCTGCTCCCGACACCGGCGGACTACTATTTTTTATATTTTTAAATGTTTTTTTTTATAATGTGTTGTTTTTAAGAAATATTTAAAAATGTAAATTAGTATGTAAGGAAAAAAAATAAAGAGATAATAATATCCTTATTTCGGATAAAAAATTCATATTGGGTTAGTAAATTATGATATGCTCCTTTTGCTTTGAAAGATCAGAAAAAGTATATACTTTATTGTACGCCAAAAATGGTTACAAACTTTTAGAAAAAACCCTGGCAGAAGCTAGTTTTTAGAAACGAAAAGTTTTGTCGTTTTTTTTTTAATAACTTTTTTAATAACTCAAAAGTAATTTAAAATTTAAAAACGAAAAGTAAACTTGCAACTGACACCAGTTTTAACTTATTAAAATTATTTTAATAATGCAACATCAAAATGAAAATCTATTTAAAGTCTAGAAATTCGTTGTATATTATTATAATAATTTAATATTACGCACAAGTGATCTAATCCTATATCAAATGTGAACTTTAAACTTAAGGTGAATCTTAAGATTAAAGTAAAAGATTCACTCATCTAGGTAATATCAAGGAAAATAGTAAAATTGAATAAACGTACTAATTAATCAATGTGTATTAATTAGTGGCTTCCGAAGACGCGATGAAGTTTATCTTATTAATGCCGAGCTTCCTATAGGCAGAATTAATCCAATAGATTGTCAGATTTTATAATAATATTAAAATTAGTATGGCAGTCTGTACCTACGTTTGAAATGTAATTAATCAATTGCGCTGAGGCGCAATTTCTGAAAGGATTTGGATTATATTTCTTAAACGTACGTAATGTATTATATGTCATGTTAAGTCATGTATACACTTGTATGTATTTATATATAAATAAAAAGAACCTAAATAAATAAATACGAATATATGTATGTATATGTATGAAACATCAATACATCAATAAATAAATATCCCGTTACCTACCCATATTTTTTCACACACTCACACACACTACACAGTCACAGTCACACGCACAGACAAACTCACCCACAGACAGAGTGGCACACACAAGCACAAGCGCCATAAGTCACGCTTCTACACACATGTGCGCACATTGCATGCGTACTCACATAGACTTACTTTTTAGATTTACTTAGTTTTCCTTTGCATACCATATAGATTTAATATTTAAATTATAAATATATATAAATGTAATTAAGTTAAGGGAGAGCGGCCTTTCCTGGCACAAGTGTTTTCACACTTAAAAGGAGAGGGCAACCTCAATACTGTTGAACGAACTTTGTTTGTAATTGAATAAAACATTTTTTCATTTTTCATTTTCATTTTCAAACGGGTAGACCATAGAACTATAGGTTATAATACAGGCCGACCCAGGAAGAGGTGGTAAAGCGACATAGATGCCTAACTACTTGTTCGAGGTGGCCCGGTAAAAAGACCCCGAAGGAAATAGGAAAGGCCTGAAGGCCTGCGCTCAGTAGTGGAACAGTATGAACTAAATAACAAAAAAGAAATAGCCTAGTTAGGTAGTTTACTACACGGAGCTTGTAGAAACCAGAACAAATTTCCGTGCTTTCAGGCGATTTTGCCATACCTATTACTGGAATCAAAAGTAGCTCACAATTTAGGACCCATTCGTTTTTAATTAATATATAATCCGTGGTGCTTGACAACTGGGTTAACCCAGTTGTATATGTCCCTTGGTGCCTATTGGCCTAGCTCTTTTCTGTCTCCTGCTTGATAAGGAGGGAAGTGGAAATTATATATATATATTTTTTTCCTACTCCTCCGCTGTACTTTTCTGATTAAATTCGTTGCAGGATCCAAGACAGTTAAATCGTTTCTCCGGGACTCGTCGGGCTTCATTGGCTCGGCGTTTTTCTGGTGGTCGCCACTGTTGAATCTGGCTTTCAGGAGTTGCAGTGGTTGGAAATGTGTGGCGGGCTTGTCCCAATTAAAAAAGCCTAGTTAGGTCGGGATTATGGAATAAATTTACTTTTTATTTCGGCAGTAGGTTCCTTTGCTTTGACATAATTTCCGACTAGCTGGTATAAATTTATGTTAAACTATTAAATATGTATACCTACTGTGATAATACATATGTAGGGCCTTTGCATCATAATAGGCTAGTTTCCACCATCAAGAAATTGCAAATCTATTTAGTCCGTCAGTTAGAGTATTGAAAAATAATGGACACGTATTTTTGTTTTTGTAAAACAATGGATATTGACAAAGATAAAACGCATCAAAACTCGGGAGTGGGGGCTCGTGACGTCAGAACGCACTAAAAATTATACCACGGCGTGACGTATTAAGAATTTTAAAAGCGTCGTATCTTCGTCAATTTTGATTTACGTAACAAAAGAAAAAACGGGTAAAACATTTTTTGCTAATCTGACGGACTATTAAATTTTTTCAGCGGACAAGCCTAATAATGTTACATACATCAAGAAAATTTCGATAACTTACTAATTAATTTAATTATTAATGTAGAACGTAAAGTTACAAATTACAGATTAAGTAATCAAATCTAGGTTATTTCCGGATATCCCAGAACGTAAATTATAGTCTAATTCTGCGAAATTAATGAAAATGACTACTCTTGCAATTAATTAAATCAATCATGGTAATGAGCTAATCAATTTGATTTAAAGTCGCGGATTTATCAAACTATAATTAGCCTGGTTTTACAATTTACATTAATATACTGACAAGTATACCGAACTAGGTTCAAAAATTTTCGTTAGTTAGTGTTAAAAAAAAATTATATCGGAGGTCGGTGTTAAAAAAGAAAGAAACAAAACCAAAAACACCGACTTCCGAAATTAAGGTTTTTTATTTTTCACTTTTGAGTGGTGATACTTCGATGACGTCTTCGTCTACTCAGAAATTGAAATAAGCAAAAATGTTCATAAAATAAAAACTACTGATTTTTAATTTAGACACTTGACATTAAATTAATTTGTTAATGACTGTGATATTCTTTTTTTTTTACTTTCGTTTGTTCATTTTTTATTATTATAATTAATTCTATTTGCATTGTTGACATTTTCCATTTATTTTATTATTCTACCTAACGATTTGCATGCCGTAAGGTAAAATGTAGCTGATCTATGTGTTTGTGTAAGTTATCTTATATTGTACCTACATTTTGAGCAAATAAACATTCTGATTCTGATTCTGATTCTGAGAAATCAGTGCTCATACATAAAAAAATACCATCTGAATTGAGAACCTCCTCCATTTCTGGAAGTCGGTTAAAAACAGTATATTTCTATACTTTTATTGCCAAATTAAATTGAGTAGTTGTTTTTAGGTTAAAAACTCACTCTAAATAATTATGATTTACGTCTGTGTCCTGCAAATCACACGAGTTCTTTTTCGGGATGTATATTAAGAGGGGACTCGGGTCGGTAACTCATGGCCTTTCTCCACACCAACGTAAAATGTAATTGTAAATTGTTATTTTCTGAAGAATTCAAGAATTTAATGCGTGAAACTGTTATTAGTTGTGTACCTTTAATCTAACTATTGCGTTTTACTGTTTTAGTGACACAAAAACCAGTTAATAGATTAATATTTGTATGCCATTAAATGGCGGAATGTGTCTTTGCACTAAATATGTTATTGTAACATCTATTTCTACCACATTTTATACAAATAAATGACATTATTATTATTATAACGCATTCCGCTGTTTTCTTCGTGGATAATGCTGCTACAAAGATTTTTTCCAAAAAATTTAAATCGAATAAATACGGGCTTCTATCATTTTCTTTTTTTCCAAAACATAATTACTTAAAGAATTATGAAAATCCAAAAACCCGAAAAAAACAGCTCGTTTTTACCGCCATGTTCAAACGACTGTCAGACTAATTTGATAAGATTTTAACAAAATAGAAAATAATAGAAGCATAGATATAGTCTTCCTCTAAATTTTGACATATGATTTTTTTAGGCCAGTCCAGGTTAGAAGAAGAAAACAGCGGAATACAAAAGTCAAGGTTTTTATAATCAGCCTGAGCTGCAGTTGTCGCTTTCGCACTTTACTTGATAGGGGCACATTGCGATGCGTCGGCAATAGTTTCTTCAAATTCCTCGGGACTAGAGTCCCCTCTTAAGTATGCCGCTTTCTATTCAAAGGAATAAGGTAAACATTCGGAAACTTATATTTATATCGATTTTGTTAACCATTCTCTCGGTTGTAGAAAATAACGTTAAAAGTAATTGCATTTCTATAAAAATAGTACCTACAGAACGTGGGAAGTAACGAAGTGAAGCCAGTCATAATAATTTATGCGAATATAGCACTGCTTTGACACGTGTAACATTTACATCTAATCTTAATTAGATGTCAACTGAGTGTAAAAATGAACGATTATTTTTTTGTGAACCGATACAAAGTAACAGACACGTGTATTAAATTATTTGAACAAAAAAACAAGTGCGAGTCGTACTCGCATACTAAGGGTTCCGTACCTTAAACCATAATTTTTATTATTTGTTGTTATAGCGGCAACAGAAATACACAATCTGTGAAAATTTCAACTGTCCACCTATTACGGTTCTTGAGATACAGCCCGCTGACAGACAGACGGACGGACGGACAGGCAGCGGAAGCTTAGTAATAGGGTTCCGTTACTTACCCTTTGGGTAAGGAACCCTAAAACAGCAAAAATAAAATAATAATTGTCATTGTGGTTTAAATTAAGAATCAACAGGTTTATTCGTAAAAAAATATTTAACTACATGCTTAGTTTTAATCAAAATTAATTAGCAGTTGTTTAATTATTGTTATATATGGAGAACTAGCTTTGACCCGCGACTTCGCTCGTGTTACTATAGATTTTTGCAAAAAAGTGGCCTGTAACCGTCTCCACTATCTGATAAATCTCTGTACCAAAATGAATCAAAATCAGTTCAGAAATTTGAGCGTGAAAGCGTAATAAAAAAAAAAACAAATTCACTTTCGTATTTATATTAGTTAGGATTTGAATTTAGAAGTCAGAATTTATGTTAACTATGTTTTATTTTTTTATGTATTAACCTGCAAAAGTTCAAATAAATATCAGAGATACTTTTTTTTAATAACATTTGATAAGCCAAAATGTTAAAGCGCGAAAATCAAACTATTTATGTCCTTGCTGATTAACTAATACCAAGGCCATAGCTATAACTAATACCATATAACTAATACCATTCATTACTTTTAACCACCTACGGAACCATTGGAACGTGACAAAACGAGAAAATCAAATGAACAAGCCGACATAATTATAAACAAAAAATTTAAAAAATAAACTCTTACCGCGAAAATCAGCAAAAATCCATCAGAATTCCTTAAAAATGTCACTGCCAACCACTACTCACTGTAGAGATAACATAAAAGAAAAGAAAAAAATATATACCGACTACGTACAATTCTCACCTTCAATTGTTTTAGCACTATTTACACTCTCTATCTTAAAAGATGCGCTTATCACAACGTGTACACTATTCCATAGCTACATAACAAGTACTTTATTCGACAAGCAATCAACGGTCTATGAAAACCGCGCTGGGAAAATATGTATAGCATGTTTTTATTATTATAAGATAATACTGGCTAAGGCTTAGACTTTTATTAATATTATTAAAAAAATATTTTTTTTATGTTCCTGGGTTGAGAATATTCCATATTATTTTAATGTGGCGTTTCATTTGCCTGTTTACATCGAAATCCGTTCAGCTGTTTATGAGTTATGGATTAACAATCTTACACGTTTTAAATAACTAGCAACTGTATAAGGATATCGTAATTGGCTCACCAGTTACCCGCTTGATGGTTTTACAAAGAATGACACCACACCGCAGTTATTCCCCTTATGTTATGATATGTCTATCCATATTTTTACCGTGAGTTATCAAATATTTACAAATTACAAGGATGTCTTAAAGGCGCAAACTAAAAGGACTTTATCTATTTCAAAGAGTCATAGAAATTCTGAAAACCCACACAAAAATACATCAAAAAAAAACTTAAAGAACTGTTGACTTATAAGCAGAAAAAGTACAGTACATTCTATGTGTCATCTTCGTCATCGACATAGTAGATTTTATCGGGTTTTTCCAATAGGTTAATAAACGATAGGTACTCCGGGCCCTGGTGTGCATTAAAATTATCGAAAGATTCGAGTTTAATATAAAAAAATGAGGTTTAATAATAACCGTAAATATAATTTTCAAATAAAAAAAAATGCAATTTGATAGAGCTCTAACTAAAACATATTTAAACGAGCTACGTAATATGACGGCGCAAACTTTCAAATTTGTTTGCTAAGTTAAAATTGACTTTTGAAGTTTGTCAAAAAGAAAACGATAAAGAGCAGAAAAGAAAATGTAAAACAAACAAGATGTCTCCCATTTATGATGCTGACCGTACCACGATGTCTTACCTATTTTGAAATATTTTCCAACATAAATATAACCAAATGATCATTTTAACAAAACACCAACTGATCATTTCAACAAAAATTTCACTGTTTTAACTTTCATTCTCTTACAAGGAAAATCAGTTCTGCGGAATAAAATTCACAATTCACATTCAACCGAACTAAAAAACCCGTGTTCTTCAGTCAAACATCACTTTGACAATAACTGTCGGATATACAATAACATTCATTATTGAGTTTAGAAGAAAAAATGAAATAGTCTGTATTTTTTCCCATAGCGAACAATTGTTACTGAATTTACTTTATAAAACAGTTTTATGAAAATCCTACGCATTTGGAATTGTACTAGAATGACGTGTAATAACATGTAGTACTAACAAACTCGATTGTTTTGTGGTTAGCTAAGTGGTTGCGGATCATGAGGTTCGAATCCTAGGTCAGGCCAACAACATACCATCATGCCTATATATCTCCATTACCGGACTACAAGGCGTACGGCGATGTACTATGGACACATGATGTACAACCCACCGATACGCACAAAACATTATGGGATTACTTTCATTGTGCGTAGGTACGTAAGGAGTGGAATTCCCTGCCGGAGTCTGTGTTTCCTGATAGCTACAATCTAGGAGTTTTTGAGTCCATAGTGAACTGGTTACTTCTAGGTAAGTGTGCTATTTCTTCGATTACGTCAACGCTTTGAATCAAGTGAGATTATGATCATAATACGTGGGCCTAACAATAACAATTTTATAAAAAACCTCGAAGGGTAAGACATCGGTTTACCTATTATGAAATACCTTTACTAAGCCAGTAAGCGGGGTTATTGCATGCAATTGTGTATAAATCCAGACCCTGGGCTGGCGGAATTTAGTTTATTTATTTAATTGTTCGAAAGAGTCACCGCGGCCCTGGATCACAGAATGGAACTCGGATGAGTTTTAGTCAGTAAGAGTCTGATACTCTCTTCCGCCCCGCCCAGAGCGGGAGGAGTCATTTGATGATTTCCCATATTTAAAAAGAATACCCTGGGCTGCTACTGAAGGATTCCAACTCCAAATAGGAAAACCAAAGAACACTTGGCCGACTTGGGAATTAAAGTGTACTACGTGAACTCGACAAATGGATGTGCGATTAACGCTTATGCGACAAAACTGTACTGCGACTCACTATGGTTCGAATGCACGTTTCTGCGACACACTGAAGATCGACAACACCCCGACTCAGAGTACCCCGACTCGGATAGGTTAGGTTAGAAGGCTAAGGCGGGAGCTCCGCTCCGCTTCGCTCCCGCCTTAGCCTTCGTGGTTATTTTATATAAATCACTTAGATATAGGAGCCCTGCGAAGCAGGGCTCCCGATCTTCAGTGTATCGCACAAGCGTGCATTCGAACTATGGTGAGTCGTAGTATAGTTTTGTCGCATAAGCGTTAATCGCACATCCATTTGTCGAGCTCACGTAGTACACTCGAATTAAACTTATCTGAATCTCAAAAAAAAAATGAGTTTCAACTTTGTAGAGAGACTTTGAGGAGGTATATCGAAGATCCGTCCCAGAAAACCCAAAATATTAATTAAATTAAATTAAACGATGATATGACAAAAATATCAGGCAAAGTGAATTTAGTCACGCCATAAAGCGATGATGGCGACGATTCAGTCACCGGGGGTCATTAGCAGGGCACAATTGAACCGGATGCGCCTTTCAACAACATTTTTTTGTACATTAAAATGTTACCTTTTCAAGCTTCTTTCATTAAGTACGTATACCCCATTTTTTGTCAAATGTTTTTTTTTCGTAAATCTTCTTATTCTTGAAATATTTTTTCTTGAATGTGTGTAAGACAAAATAATTTATGGAAATGTCTCAGTGAAACAAGTACCTAATGAGAAATCCCTGAAGGTTTTCTGGAATATCAATTACAGAATTTTTTTATTTGATTTCGTTATCTTGGCAGTATTATTTTTTTGTTTCTTTTACTTCCAACTTGACATTCAGATAATTTTGTGAGCTGAGACCAAAGGAACTTGTAAATTATGCAATAGGAACGTTATTTAGGAACACTATGTGTAAAACTATTGGTAGAACATTTTAATCATTTTGAATAAACAGTTTTTTTTTTGGTAAAAAGTTTTCTACAAGCTGAATTCAAACCTTTATCTTTTTAAGAGAGACGTCAAAAAAAGCAAGCAATTGAATTGCAATGTCTTTGCCTCGTTCCTGCCAAAACGTCAAGAGGCACTAGACAAACTGTCATTCTATTAGCGAATACGGTTGTCGAAATGTCAAAATATAATATGTGTGTTCCGAAATATAACCCAGTATAACGACCAGTGCTCATGGCGTCATGAATCCCACGCCATACTGTTGATTCGTTCCGAAATATGTTCACGAGTTCTTAATTACTTTATATTCTGATGATCTGCTGTCATTACTTATTATGACTACTGATCAATACGAATTATAATCAAGTAGCTTTTGCCCGCTATTTTGAACGCGCATATCCCATTTTTTCCCGTTCCTGTAGGAATTTAGGGAAATCCTACTAGCTTTTGCCTGCAACTTTGTACGCGCATATCTCGGTTTCTCCCGTTCCCGTAGGAATTTCGGGAAATCCTCTCTTAATGCTCTCCTACGTATAGTAGGGAAGTAGTACATTACTGCAGCGGCCAGCAAAAGAGGCATTGATGGACGAAAGTGTAAATGTGGGCCGAGGTGAAGCCGAGGCTCACATACGTAAGTCCATCAATGCCTAGTTGTGGCCAAGGCTTGTATAGTACTTTTTTCAAATAATGTGTGGATATTAAAATACAATTACTTTTCAAAATCAATGACGAACAACAATCATTTTTCCCGCGTGCCGCATTAAGTGTTAATTTGTTTTTTTTTTTTTTCAATAAACAGCTTTATATTTGCAAGCCAGTTCGAAATTTAAATTAATCCTTTGATAAGTTACCTCCTTGGTTTCGGAGTAAAAGATCGTTCCATTTTTAAATAACACGACAGATATGAGTTTACTATGAAAATTTATTTGGCCGCTAAACCACGACATATATGGATTTTCGTTCAATTTTTGCCGGCTACTGCTCGCATGTATTTGACCAGTACAGCAATTTCGATTTATCTCGAAGAAGGTTGTCAAAATAATGCTTAATTTTCCAAGCATGAAAAAGCTTTTTGTTTTAAAAGGTGTCTCGTAACTAAATGGCTACTGTGCAGATTGATCAAACATATTGGCATTTAAAAGGTTTTCAGTCGTTTTTTGTCGCGGTTTCAGTGTTGTTCATAATGAATTAAAAGTCAGTCTGTATGTTTGTATGTGCAGATTAATAACCTTTTAAAAGCCTATTTGTTTCAGAATGCAGATCGACCCGACCGAGCGGCTGTAATTATCTTTTTTATTTAATGATTGTTGACATTTTAGTTATTCCGTATTATTTTTATTTTATTGTATTATTATTATTTCCACGGGTTCCCCACCCCTAGTTGCATTGCCAATACAATACAAGTCACCCTGTATATATTTAAACAACCTACCTACGTATCTATATTTAACCAACATTGTCTTCAGATCGTTCGAGATTAGCTTCGAGATATGTTTTTACGCAAAAGAGATAATGTCTCTGCGGCATGCCTTACTTCGAATTGACGTAGGTATATTAAAGCGGTGCAATTGGTATGTGGATGTGCAGGTATATTGCATGTTGACAACACTAGGTATGCAGGGAATTAAGGGTGACTGTCCACTGGAGCGGAGTAATATTAACGATAAAATCTCAGTGACTGACGCGAAGCGCTGATTTTATGAAATTCCATTGGTTAATATTTCTCCGCTCCTCTCCACTCCGCTCCAGTGGACAGTCAGCCTAAGAACCTCTAGACAAGTGGCATTAAGTCAGCGGTAACGTGATGCTTTCGCTACGCTACGTTCGACAATAGCCTTCAATTGTCGCAACGTCAAATTTTATGGGATTGTCAAACGCTGTCAAAATGTCACGTGATTCCATTCCCTATATTTTTGAATTTCGACAATCGCATTCACTAACAGAATGGCGCTTTGTCTAGAGGCTATGGTTGTTTCGAATCATGTGTTTAAGAACGTCAGCATGGGAAATTATATCAGAAAGAGAGTCAGGGTAAAATTAAATCCTGGTGAAAATGTAAATCACAAACAAGAAAAGTAGAGATGATTTGATATAGAAAAGTATTAGAGGATGAAAAAGACGAAAGACAGAAAATTTGATGTATAAAGTCATATATCGAGTTTTGGCTCTCGGCTAAAAAAAAAAAACTATGACTTTCACTGTTTTCTCCTCAAATATCAAACCAATTAGATATTTCAGTTAGTTCAAACTGAATAAGAAGGATATATACTGTGTCCCTATGTTTTCCTTTTTGATGATTTATTTACTCTATAAGCACTAGAACCCTCAGAAAATGCTCAATATTGTCCGATAAATTGCTGTCAACAGAGCCCCTTTTTTTAAGGATTGGAAGTCATCAAATGACTGCTCCCGCGCTGGGTGAAGCAGGAGGGAGTGTCAAACTCTTACTGACTAAAACCCATCCTCCAAGTGCCCTTTGTGTTCCAGGGCCGCGGTGACTCTTTCGAACAAAGTCCGCAGCCCCAGCAGGCACTGGCCCTAGCGGGCCCCGTCTTTAATGCTGACAGCTCTTTGAGGCGCGCGTGGAACGCAGCGCGCCGTCGAGTCAACAGAGCCCTAGTATACAAATTTGGCATTTTTTTTTTAAATTTATTTTGTGAAATATGTCTTAAATCGGTTCAATATTCAAGGAGAAAACAGTCGAGAGCTAATAATGACTTTTTACATACAAAGTCTCTCCGCCAGCATTTCCTCTTAATACTTAACACTTAACTACTAATTAAAAATTCTTTCAGTGTTAGATAGCCCATGTATCAAGGAAGATAATAGGCTATATATCACCACGTTAAGACCAATAGGAGCGGAGTAGTTATGAAAATTGTGAGGCAGACGAAGTTGCGCGGGTCAGCTAGTTTGTATATATTTGGCAGTCGTTATGGATTGTCAGAAGCCAGAAACTCTGACACCAGTCTTGCCAAGAAGTACCGTGTTACCCAGTTAATGGGTTGTGGAGGTCTGGTAGGCAGCCGCTCCACGTAAAATACTGGTATGCAGCTGAATTCGGTTTGACTGGAAGCCGACCCCAATATAGTTGGGAAAAGGTTAGGCAGAAGATGATCTGAATAATCACGTCCGCTTCAGCCCTATCATCTTCCACACATTCTATTCACCGTTTTCTAGTCTTCAAAACCCTATGCGATTTTTTTTTGTCATAGAAGGATCTTGAGATCAGTCTGTGGACTTGAATAGCTAACTTTAACTATAAATATTACTGACTGTATACATTTCTTACCACAAGATTACTAAATATCAATACGAATCAAGAAGACATTTTAAAGTACTTAAACTTAAAAAAAGAACCACAGATCTGATGAAATGATTTAATTGAAGTCATTGATGAAGGGTTTTCCCCAAACACTCATAGTGCAAGCTCATCATCAAAATATCAAAGTCATTCTGCATTGTATTTGTATTTTATTAATGTTATGATCAGTGACCACAGACAATGTGTCAATCATTACTCATGATGCCCCATCGTCACCTCTGTGCCTCGGAAAGCACGTTAATGCGGAGATACCTGAGAGTAGTTGATTTCAAAATAAGAATCACTTCGAAACGGCGAGTCGTAATTTTTTGAAAAAAAAAAACATGTTGTATTAGACTAATTTTGTAGTTTTAAAATTTTGAGTTTTATTCGTTCAGCATAGTATAATTAATTTGTAAAGTTAAGTCTAACACGGACATAAAAACGACAATTACACTATCTTAAAGACAATTTAATTATCTACATTTTGATATAAGACTATTTTTTTTAAGTCTTAGAATAACAAGGTAAGTACAAAAAAGTACTGAATTTAGGGTCGCGCGGGTGTAAAACGAGTTAGCGTTTTGTTCCCTCAAGTTCGCTGGCGTATGTCGTCGCCTTAAGGTGAGTTTGTTTGCTACATCTTCTTCACGTGTCACATTTTTCATTATTGGTCCACTCCTATTGGTCGTAACGTGATGTTATATAGCCTAATTTTATTAAACATTATTTTTGGGCTTCATG
This sequence comes from Lacanobia wlatinum, assembly GCA_947578705.1. Classification (NCBI taxonomy): domain Eukaryota; kingdom Metazoa; phylum Arthropoda; class Insecta; order Lepidoptera; family Noctuidae; genus Lacanobia; species Lacanobia wlatinum. The sequence goes on from OX388032.1 coordinate 5,981,368, forward strand.
GTTTTAGAAAATTATTCGGGTTTTAAATCGAACCCCGCTTTAAGGTGAGGCAATTTTTAAAAGAATTGAATACGGTTAAGAATGGGATAGTCAGTAGGTATATGGTCTTTGATCTTGAAGTGTGAAGCTTACAGGTTGATTTTTAATTTAATTAATCGTTAATATTTTATGTTAAGTGTATTATATTTAAAAATACAAGAAAAAAAAAGTATTTATTGCCACCGAACTAACCTGCATGCAAATTATAAACTTAAATTAAAACCTCTTACCTATATTATGAGTTAGTACTTTAAATAAACAATATTATCAAGTTTGACAAAAGAAAGCAGCTCGTATTTTGTCTAGTTATAAATAAACCGTAAATAAGCAAATTTGCGATGGTCGACTGACGGCTTTCGCAATAATAGATTCTCATATAAATTGATTTATATTAGAATAGGTGGCAATGACTGAAAATTTGTTCTTGTTTAATAAATGATGTTTGAAGGTAAAATACGACTTATTTCCTTTATTCATTGTACATACATTTCCAAATTACGTTTTTCTTTATATATATTTTTTTTTAAAGAAGTAGAAAGGGTATGGGTAGGAATTTCTCCTGTACCGTGGATACGTTTACAAACATATAAATTCACATACACAAACAGCCAGACCAGAAACAACTATCTGTACCCACAAAAATATTTGTTCCGTGCGGGAATCGAACCTGCGACACCTAGCGCAGCAGTCAATCGCGCCCACTGAGCCAACCGGCGCCAACCGTATTGTCATATTAAAATCTAAAGATATAAAATATTTAAAAATATAAAAATAGTAGCCCACTGGCATCGGGAACAGCGTTCAAGCTACCAGTGGTCAGGGCTCCTGAGACAAGAACCTCCTAACAATGCGAGCCGAGTCCAGAAGTACTGCTTTCTGGATCAAGCTCTTGATCCAGCTGCCCAATGAGAGCCTCCTCAGAATTTGGTCGAGGCTCTTGGCAATTATGTCAGTGACCCTTACGATTATCGGCACAAAGACTGTTGTTAAAATACGAATTATTATTATTATCTTGTGTAGAAATAGCTTCTGTCCGCAGCTTTGCTCTCATGTCAAAAATTATTCTAAGGGGACATATATATGGGTACTTCCGGGATATAAGGTATCCTATTGCTTATACCATAACATAGCTTACTGCATGCCAAGTTTCATTTAAATCCGTTAAGCTATTAGACGTGAAGAGTTGTCAAACAGACAGAGTTACAGAGTATACAGAGTTACTTCGCATTTATAATTTTAGTATGGACTAGTATTTTTTTTAAGGAAGGGAATTCATCAAATGACTCCTCCCACTCTGGGCGGAGCGGTAAGGAGTGTCAGATTCTTACTGACCAAGGGCGCCTTCAAATTTGTCGTAAAGTGCCGCGCGGCAGCAGCGCGGCTGCAGCGCTCCTGCCACGCTGCTTTGTTAATCCATACAAATAATAAACGCAAAGACAGCCGCGCTGCGGCCGCGTGTTTATTATTTGTATGGATTAACAAAGCAGCGCGGCACTTTGCGACAAATTTGAAGGCGCCCTAAAACCCAACCGTGTTCCTCTTATTGCCTCTTAAGCCTCATCGCAATCCTATCCATATTTTTGTAGGTACCACAACGCAACCGCAAGAAGCCATAGCGACATTATTCACACGTAACCACAGCTTGACGACCTTTTGTCGCGACGGTGTGGTGTGGTTGTAGTACGTATGAAACAAGCCTTATATTAATCCAGTGTAAGTCTGAATGTCCGATCTACAGCTAGGTATTTATTGTTTTACGATTTATTGTAAAGATCTTTTGTGGAGACCTGCAATATAACTCTCTTATCATTTAATAGTTTACACACGAGGCAAGTAATTGAAATTCTAAATACTTAAGTTTTAATAGTGACTTCGAATTTTATTGTGATTTGAAGTACTGACGTTCATAGTAACACACTTTCTCTCGATACTTGTAAACAAGGAATATGAGTTTCACAAAAGGGTACCCTAATCCTAATCAATCCAAATTGAGCACATTTGCTCAAATGGTCAATTACGCCTCTTGTAGGTAGGAGGCCACAATCCTACAAGTGAACAATAGGGTTATATCAAAGCAAAGGCTGCCAACTCCCATTTTTTATTGAGACTTTTATTTCATTGTGGTGTTATGTCAACATTTATCGATCGAAAAAAAAAAAACGAATGTTCAGTACATTATTTATTATTATTTACACCAAAAGTATGAACAAAAAGGAAACTTAAAACTATACACATACAATGGGCGGCCTTATCGCATTCCGCGATCTCTTACAGACAACCTGGGATAGACAGTATTTGCTAGGACATGAGATGGGGCTGTCATTGGTGTGACAAAAACTAATTGGTGTGACATATCGAGTACAAATATTCTGTTATATGTTGTATATACACGGTGCCATTTTAGTCGTCTTACAAAGGCGGCCCACTTAATGTACCCGACATAAACTACCCCTAGGCATGATTATTTTATTAAAATAATAGTACAATAAAAATAAATATTGCATTAAAATTATGAAAAACCCTGCTAATAATGTTTACGTATCAAAACAGTGTCGCCGTTCCATTCTGCGCCGTCCTAGGAACACAAAGCTTGGACTGCGCTCGATCCTGGATGTTTCAAACTACGACGCATGAGTCATGACGACTATGACGCATGAGTAATGAAAATGAATAATATTTTTATTTTCTCAATAATTAAAATTTTCATAGATATCATTTTTTTAAATGAATGAATAGTAGTCATTGGCACCGTATAAACGGTTTATTCAATTACATGTTTTCATTGATTGATAGGTACAGTGCTGTGCTATATTATAATACATATAGCACAGTGAACGTGGCTAAGGATTTAGATATGAATTTCAAGGGGCTATAAAACTAACCGTAGACTAAAAAGTGCTTGACTTAACAATACTTGAATCTTTATTAAACTTTCCAGAAGTGGAATTAATTTTCCCTGTATAGTAAGATCTTAGTAATTCCTTTAATACCTATCAAAAGTGGGCAACACAGTAACACAGAATAAGACACTCATCTCACCACCGACGAGGAAGCGATTAGCCGTCGACTATTTTCTCGCTGAGGAAATGGATAAAAGATATAGATCTCGTGTGAGTAAAAGAGACACATACATTTATAGTCGATATCTGGCTGTTTACACCGACGGCGAGAACTTTCTTACCACGCGACGTTTTTCATTACTAGAAAACGTAATGTGGGTCAATGACCGTTATTGTACGGGTATCTGACGTCTACCATGGTTTGTCGCAGCGACAAGAGCTATCAAACATTATACTCGCTCAGCGATGCTCGCTTGGCAGTCAGTACTCACGCCGAGAGACCAACCAGTGGTCATTTCTACCTATAGTGTAGGCTGCGCTCATCGCACAATCATCACATATTAGCCGAAAGACGTCCACTGCTGGACATAGGCCTTCCCCAAAGGGGGGGGGGGGGGGGGTTGCCATAATCGCCACGCTTGGAAGGCGGGTTGGCGATCGCAGTGCATGGTGTTGAGTTTTACAGAGAACGCTGCTGCCCATTCTCTGGTAAGTCCCTTAGTCGGCCCTTACGACACCCACGGGAAGTGATGGGATGGTATTATTCCTTTACGGCACCATAAGGCACCGGCCAACACCATACGGCACACAAAAGCACTCGCTTATAGCCGAGCGACAAGTCTATCGGGAATACACACTCGCTTCTCGCTTGCTAACTAGTTTCTAGCTTTACTCGCTTCTCGTTGATCGTCGCCGGTGAGACAAGTGCCTAAGATCATCAGACGTCGGGTGACAAAGACACTTGTGTTCTAATGACGTCCAATGGCGGTTGCTAAGCCCTATCATAACGTCACTGTGGAAGTTACTAAGCTTATCTACGTTATGAAATAAATTACTGAAGGTCGGTCGTTGTACTGGTGTTTGGAAATTGCTGAGAATTAGCCGAGATTTTTTTTCACTGATAAGATTATTAAATTACAACATGAGTACTTGCTCACAGTCATTTTAACTGTGCCAGTTTTAAAGGCATTTGGTGTTCAAAAACATAAGTCCAAATAATTTTATTGTGAAAAAGTGGCCAGCAAGTTTTTCTGTTTGTTGCCGCGGCCCAGGGGGGCTGCTACTCTCTAAGCCCGAAATCCATAGTTTCGGGCTTAGTTGCATGCATATTCTACTCCGTATCACCTACGGACTTACGATTAATCCCGAACCCGAACTAAGAATGAATGACAACACGATGTGACAGTAACTGTCAAATCGTGTTGTCATTCATTCTTAGTGGTTAGCTGATACGGAGTAGAATACGTCCGCAACTAAGGCTGAAACTACGGACTTTGGGCTTAGAGAGTAGCTCCCCTAGACCGCAAAGGCCAATCGAAGGATTACGAATGGGTTTTAGTCTGTAAAGGGTGCATATCCACCAAAGATAATGACAACACGATTCGACAGTAACTGTAAAATCATGTTGTCATTAATTCTTGGTGGTTAGGTGATACGGAGTAGAATACGCCCGCCCGCAAATAAGCCCGAAACTCCGGACTTTGAGCTTAGAGAGTAGCCCCTCTAGAACGTAAAGGGCAATTGGAGGATCACGGGTGGGTTTTAGTCTGTAAGGGTGCGTTTCCACCAGAGATGAGCGAAAATGCGTAACGAAGGATGTGTTTATGAGAACCAATAGAATCGCTGCATTAACGTAGCTACAGGCTAGGTACATGAAGCGCCTGCCGGGGTTGCGGGATTTATTCGAAAGAGTCACAGCGGCCCTGGAACGCAAAGGGCATTAGGAGGAACACGGATGGGTTTTAGTCAGTTAGAGTCTGACGCTCCCTTCTGTTTCACCCAGAGCGGGATGAGTCATTTGATGATTCCCATCCATAAAAAAAAGGTACATGAAGCGATTCAATTGGTTACAGCAGTACTTGTCTGAACAATTTCCATGCCTCACTCATTCACGCATAACAATCAAAGGCGATTAGCAACATGACCTTATATTTGACCTCAACCTGTCAAATGACCCGGAAAGGTAGCTACTGAACTAAATCACTGATCATCGGTTTAATAAGGATCGCTTCACTACACATCTATACTGATTTGAGGGATTATCTGGTCTTTGATCGTTTAGCTTATAAATTGCCCTGGGATTCTAGACTTAAGTATTCGAACTCGTGTTATAAAACGCTGAAACATAATTATGTATTCTATGCTTTTTTTGGCAGTCGTTACGGACTGTCGGAAGCCAGAAAATTCGACTCCAGTCTTGCCAAGAAGTACTGTGTTGGCTAGTTAATGGGTTGTGGAGGTTTGGTAGGCAGCCGCTCCACGTAAAATACGTATTCAGTTGAATCCGGTTTGACTGGAAGCTCAAGCTGGACCACAATATAGCTGGGATAAGGCTAGTAGATGATGGTATAACACGAATAATTTTATTATTTGTTTAATTTAAATATTTATTTTATTCTATGTTTAAAAAAGGTTGTTTATAAGAGTATCGACATATGTTAATATGATTAGTGTGCAAGCAACACTGAATCATTTGGCGGTTTGAATTAGTTGACGGGGTGTACCTATATTCGATTTTTTGAACTTTCGGTGTGGCAATACAAGGAGAGTGTGTGGTGCGCGCGGGATGCTAAGCCACGCCTTACGAACTGTCAGAAATTATTAACCTAGACTCTTCAGCTTAATCTGGCTGGACTGGAAGCCGACTCCAATGGGAAAGGCGAAGCAGATGATGAATTGTACAGTTCATTTGGTGCAGACAAAAGAAACGAAGCTGTGAGAAAAAACTACAGTGTTATGAGAATAGTTCACGCTGCTTGAAAATGTTAGCCGGGTTGATACGGATAGCATAGGGTACCTACGACTTTCACCAATGGGGATGTTGAGAACAAAAATCTAAATAGTCCGTCCGTAATATTCGAAACGTATTTTTTCTTTTTTCACGTAAATAAAAAATGAAGACGATACAGTACATTGAAAACTCGTAAGACGTCACATTCCGGTACACTTTTAATCTGAAAGTGACGTCGCAAGCCCCCACTCCTGAGCTTTGATGTGTTTTATCTTCGTCAATTTTTATAAATCTTACTAGCTGACCCGGCAAACGTTGTTTTGTCATATAAGTTATTTCTAGCTGCCCGGCGCTACTTCGTTCGCGTGGTGTCCTACCCCCTGCGCTACTCCTACACTACTCCTACCCTACTCCTACCCTACTCCTACCCTACTCCTACCCTACTCCTACCCTACTCCTACCCTACTCCTACCCTACTCCTACCCTACTCCTACCCTACTCCTACCCTAGTCCTACCCTACTCCTACCCTACTCCTACCCTACTCCTACCCTACTCCTACCCTTCTCCTACCTTACCCCTACCCTACTCCTACCCTACTCCTACCCTACTCCTACCCTACTCCTACCCTACTCCTACCCTAATCCTACCCTACTCCTAACCTACTTATCCTAGATAATCCGAGTAAATGGTGGTTAAGTATTCTTAAATAAGTATTCTTAAATTTTCCGTGCAACTTTTTAAATTTTTTCTCCCATAAAAACCTTCTCCTGACAATAACAATCAAAACAAAAAAATAATTAGCGAAGTCGGTCCAGCCGTTCACGTGTGATGCGATGACCAAGGGAAATAGGGATTCATATTTATATATATACATAGATAGATAGATAAAGCAAAAATTGGCACAAAAACGTGAGTATTGGCACAAGAAAAGGGAGGCCTATGCTTAGAAGTGGACGATGATGATGATGACGATGATGATGATGACGATGATGATGATCATAAACCAAAAATTACGTGTCCAATATTTTTCGATAGTCAAACTGACGAACTAAACGGAATCATATTTTTTTTTAGTCAGGTGACATCCCCAACTCCCGATCATAGTGGCTCTTTATAAAGAAGAATGGGCGCTGCCCTTACAATCCTTATAGGAATCTAACATAACCTAGATGTTTTTGCCGTCTGAAGTTTAAGGAATACACATTCTCGATTTCCATAGCCAGTTAACACATGAACGAGTGTTCCTTCAAGCAATGTATAGAAAAGTTATTTTCATTAACCTCCACTACTCTCAAAACGAAGTCTGTATACTACCCACTCCATCTATGATAAAATGTTATTTATTATTCGCTTATACCTATATGTTTGCATAAAATGTGTGTCAATAACAAACATCTAAAAATGCGAAATCCAAAAATAAACTTCTTTACCGTACGTTGACCTCAAAACTAATTGATTCCGTTTTTGGAGACAGAATATAAATAATTCAACAAAAGAGCGCATAAAAAATTTAGACAAAAATCAAAATCCATGTCGATCGCACTATTTTATAAACATTTTAATGAGGCTCATAAACACACGAAGCAATGGATATTAACATGAGTTTCTGAACTCATGAAATGAACTTTGATGATCGAAAACAAAAAAAAAACATACATTCAAACTACATACAAGTCTGTTAAACAAGTTTATCAATAAAGTATGCACAGTAATTGCAAAACAAAAAGCAAAACATCCTGAAACCCAACGCCATCTTGTTATCTTCGCCAATAAAATCGCCAAAAAAGAATGCAACCCGAATTATACCGGATCAATATCAGTAAATTACCATTAAAAATGCAACCAACTTTCACCAACACGTATTTTGTTCCTTTAAAAATGTCAATAACCTGCATGAAGCCTTTTAAGATGACATTAAGAAAAAGTGCATGAGTCATATTTTTATTTTAAGCTCAGGAAAGTGAATGATGTAACATAAATTGCAAAATCATCAAATAAATATTTCTTATGTAAAGCCTGTATCGGCTAAATCTGGCCGTTCCTTACGTTTGTAAGCTATTTTATGTTGCAGGTTAAGAAATACCAAGAATACAGTTAAAAAAATATTGCTTGTCCAAATGAGGCAGTGGGCCCACAAAATACAAAATTGTTGCCCTCAAATCGCGAGACGGGGCCGCGGCAGATCACGAATGAGATTGTAGGACGACATCTATGTCTTCCTTGGGAGTTGAGAGAATGGAGGGAGGCTTTTGTTCAGCAGTGGGAAAGTTTGGGCTAGATAGATATAATATAGTGCATACAGGGATAATCGTCGGTTGGTGCTCCAATCCATTAGAAATGTCTAACGGGGCCTCTACCATTTGGCTTCGGCCCCTTGTAAGCCTACCAAAGGACCAGGACCTCAGGGTCCCGAGATTGTTCAAGGCAATCCTAATATATAAAAAAAAATCCGTTACTGAGTGATTGAGTGACTGAATGACTGTCACCGCACAGCCGTAACTACTGGTCGTAGAAAGCTTAAATTTGGCATGTAGGTTCCTTGGAGAGTGTAAGGGAGCACTAAGAGAGGATTTCCCGAAATTCTTACGAGAAATAGGCTCCGAAACTACTGGACCGATTTGAAAAATTCTTTTAGCATTGGATAGCTACATTATCAGGGAGTAACATAGGCTATATATTATCCCCGTACTCCCACGGGAACGGGAACTACGTGGGTGAAACCGCGTGACGTCCACTAGTATTATATTATAATCCTAATGTGTGTATTGCAAAGGAAGGATTAAGGTTAACTTCAGAAATCCGCGGCTCCATTTGCGTTACTTTACCCTCCCTTTACAAAACTGGCAACTACCCCTACATGGTCCTTTCCTCAACAGAGCACCTCAGACATTAACCTACATAGTGCTCATAGGTATGACTTGACCATTATCCACATGTTTTTTCGTAGGGTAGTTATGAAATACTGGCCCTATTTAGTTAAACTTATTAATAAAATATGAGTTAGTGTTATTTATAACACTAACTCATATTTTATGATAAGTCATATTTACTATACTAACTCATATTTTATAATAAGTCATATTTACTATACTAACTCATATTTTATAACTAACTAGCTTTTGCACGCGACTTCGTACGCGCATATCCCGTTTATTCCCGTTCCCGTAGGAATTTCGTAAAATCGTTATTTCCTTCTTTATCTCTTAGTGCTTCCCTTTTGAGCCAAATTTCAGCCTTCTACGACCAGTTAAATATTGATGATTTGCAAAATAAATATCATTTATTATTTATCATCACACCTTCCCCAAGAAACAGGTACCGTCAAATGACTACTTTCCTCCTGTCGCCATGAATCACAACAAGAAAGTACAAATGGGAATTCACCCAAGACTGACGTCAATCCCACCTGTATTCACCTTCCTTTTCCACACCAACGCAATACATTTAGAGTTAACTAATGAAATTTTTCCTCAACACTCTACTTGGTATGTATCTAATGTCGTCTCCAATGCCCGTGTCGCCAACCTTAAAAAACCAAAAACGAAAAGCCTTGAAGCATCTCTTAAGGAAAATGATTTCTATGTAAGGAATCTTCAACATGCAAAGGTTAGAATAATATATTGAGGTACTGTTTTGGCAAAATTTCATCATCTGCCTCGCCTTTTCCCAACTATATTGGGGTCGGCTTTCAGTCAAGCCAGATTTAGCTGAGTACCAGTGTTTTACATAGAGCGGCTGCCTACCAGAACTCCACAACCCATTAACTGGGTAACACGGTACTTCATGGCAAGACTGGAGTCAGATTTACTGGTTTCTGACTATCCGTAACGACTGCCAAAGATCTACAAATGACAGCCGGGACCAACGGCTTCACGTGCTTTCCGAGGCACGGAGGAAACTCGGTATGTTAAGATGGTCACCCATCCACAGACCAACCTTGGCAAGCGTTGCTTAACCTTGAAGATCGGCCCATGCGGCTGTTATTATCTAGCCACGAGCTCCTCTGTTTTGGCAAAATTTATGAGGGAAAAATGAGGTCAAAGGTAGATTGTAAAAGGAAAAACACTTTCGAGAGCATGGTAAAGGTTACGCCTGAGTCTTGTCGTGTATGTAAAAGGATATTGAAGATCAGGTGGCTTTTGGTATAAAGGTCAGGTAGAGTGTCATAGTTACTTCGACACATTTCGAAATTTGCTCTTTTACTTTGTTTGAAAAACAGTGGCCTGTTGATATTTGATTGAGATCGGCAAGGTTCCACCTGGGAGCCATTAGCCTTATTTTTTTTTGAGGTTCGTTCGCATTCTAAAATAAATCTCAATATTTCAAAAGCGTTAAATTTCACCTTTTTTCTCTTTTAAAAAATGTAAAAAAAGGTTTTCACCAGGTGTTCTACATTTTTTTAAACTTTTTTACGAAAAAATACAACCGACTTCCAAAAACAAAACACTACAAAATATAAAATAACTTTTATTTCGGAAGTAGTTGTCAAAAAAACTAAAAAATAACCGAAAACACCTATTTTTTTCTAAAAAGGTTTTTATTTATCACTTTTTAGTGGAACCTGCGGGCCCATTCACAGTGTACTCGCGTGATGTTGTGTTATGAACTGGTAAACAATAAACAGTGTTTGTTGTAGTGTTTTGTTTTTGGAAGTCGGTTGTATTTTTTTCTAAAAAGTTTTTTATTTTTCACGTTTTAGTGGAACCTGCGGGCCCTTTAACAGCGTACTGGCGTGATGTTGTGTTATGACCTGGTAAACAATAAACAGACATGCGATTTCATCAATCTCGATCCATTTGCTATTATTTATTGAAGAGTTCCGTTGCCTACCTCCAAAGTTCTTCATCAGTTCTTCATCAACTCTTTACCAAATTGAAATGGGGCCAGTCCGGGAAAATACTCTTCCAAACAAAAAAAGAATCATCCAAATCGGTTGACAATTGGCGAAAATATCGCTAAACAAACATTTTTCATGGGATCCCATCATCAAATTCTAACTTATACCTTCCATCATCAGCTCAGCAACATGAGATGATGATTACCAGGTACAAATATCTATATTGCGTTAGAAAGTTTATGATAAACATTGTATGTGCCTATAAAATCTATAAAATTTGAGGGTTTCCCTCGATTTTCATGGAATTCCATCATCAGATTCTGACTTAGTGTCAATGGGACCACCTCAAGACTATAGGCTTTCGAATAAAAAAAAATTTTTTTTAAATCGTCCACAATTGGCGGAAAAATCGGTGAACATACATAAAAAAACATCCTCCTTTTTGAAGAAGTCGGTGAAAAAGAGAAAACACTATTCTACATTTTTTTACTGCTAAGTGAAAACTAGCTACAGGTATTCATTGTCCCCAAAGTCAAAGTCAAAGTCAAATGATTTATTTAAACTGGACCAATAAAGGCACTTTTGAACGTCAAATGAAAATAAAATATAGTGACTCTAGTCGTCCGTTCGCAAAAGGTAGATTCTTATGGAGAAGAACGGACAAGAAACTCCATAGTTACTCTTTTCAAAAATAAGCTTTACAATATTTGCATACATTAATCAATTGATTATATGTGAGGACGATGCTCCCAAAAAAGCACTTATATACTACTAATAGGTACAATAAAGAAATGCCAGCAGAGGTAAAATTAATAAGTTTGCTAGTAAGGGGACATAGTACTCACATACGTACAATTAACTACCCCTACTTAAACCCCTAACTTCAACCCTCATAATTTTCTTCTAGATATCAGCTGTCTTTGCAGTCTTTACTTTATTGCATTTAAATAATCTTTCACAACATTCAGATATATGTTCTAAAAAAATTGGCTATCAAAAATTTGTAAATTACACACATTTTTTTGAATCTATTTTATCAAGTTTCTATTTTTAGCATGATATACAAGTACTGTATCAGTGATCATTTGCAATACGTTAAGAATAAAATAAATATTTGGCTCGCCACTTTTTCCTCCACATTGACATTGTACCATTGAGCCTTGTTCTACTTTAATAAGGTCGGCAGAGTGATGCATTCAACGAGTATTTAAGTATTTATTAATGTTCAAGTGTCTGTATATATGGTCGATTATTTCTATGGTGTAAAATAATCATAATCATTTATTTGTCAGAATATGGTACAATGGTCTTAAAATTATTTAGTGTTATTTTTTTTATTATTGATAGGCACGCGTTTGATCACTATCTCACCTGATGGTAAGTGATGATGTGGTCGAAGATGGAGCACGCTTGCCTAGAAGTAACCTATTCACTCTTGACTTAAAGACGTTGTAGCTATCAGGAAACACAGACTCCGGCAGGGAATTCCACTCCTTAGCTGTACGCACTATGAATGTGTTCCCAAAACGTTTTGTGCGCGAGGGTGGGATGTCCATATTTAGTGGTATCATCACAATCTGCCAATTTTGGCGTGCAAACTTCAATATTAGGTTCATACAGATAACAAAGGAACACTAAGGGAACTGTTTTGAGCTGGCTATTACAATAGGGGAATACCAAAGAAATGGTGAATAGATTGTGTGAATGATAATATGCCTGAATGGAAGAGACTGTATAGAAAAATATGTATAGTCTTCCCAAACTCCCAACCTACTGTCAGAGAATTGCGACAAGAGCCCGATCGACCACCAGATTAAGCGCCATAAGTGGAGGTGGATTAGTCACACGCTCCGGAGGGATCCCGATCACATTCCCAAACAGGATATAGACTGGAATCCTCAAAGAGAAAAGGAAACGTAGCCGTCCCCGTCAAACCTCGTCAAACCACGCACCGTGTTGGCAGAAGCGACGAGCATCGGAATAACTTGGAGCGAGGTGAAGCGTAAAGCTCAAGACCGTTCGCGATGGAAGTCTACTGTGGACGCCCTTTGCCCCAGTTAGGGGACATAGGATCTTAGGTCAAGCCTCCCAACCTGATTTCTCTTACGGGAGTTAAACTCAACGGAGATTAGCCAAGTATGCAAGAGATGTTATACCCACACACACACACACACACACACACACACACACACACACACGCACACACACACTACACTGGTACACTTAATGTTTACGCTCACAGTGCGATGGGACGGTAATCCAACGCGACCGGGGAGAGATCAGGCGTAGGACCAGCGGTTTTACGTGCTTTTTAGGGTTCCCTACCCAAAGGGTAAGCAAAGGAACCCTATTACTGAGCCTCTGCTGTCCGTCTGTCCGTCAGCGGGCTGTATCTCAATAACCGTAATAGGTAGACAGTTGAAATATTCACAGATTGTGTGTTTCTATTGCCGCTATAGCAACATATAATATATATACAAGAAACGTGTTTTTTTCGGTTTGTGGTACGGAACCTTTCGTGTGCGAGTCCAAACTCATACTTGTTCGCTTTTTTAGCCACCTGGAATTTGAAAGATGGTTATGTGAAACTTCATAACCATCTTTCAAATTCCAGGTGGCTACTGAGAAAATCCCAATAGAAAACTCAACCATTGTTTTTGCCCGACCTGAGAATCAAACTTGGTATCCCACCCTTGGCAGTCGAACTTGCAACCATGGGGACTACAACGGGGTAACCAAAGCAGTTTGTACTGAGATAATGATCAATTGAAAAGTGTGGTAGAACGTTATGCAGACTCTAAATAATCCCAATTAATTTGGAGTGCTGACTCCAAATTGATTAACAAACGACATGGCTGATAAGGTCGAGAAAACGATGTGTAAATGACTAAAACGGTAAACAGCACTATCAGACAAGATAGCGACCAACTAAAGATAATATTATTCACTAAAGTGTTTTTGCCGAAGAGAATTTTAAACGTGAAATATTAAGTCGTGACGTCAGCGTAATCTTTATACATCCCTGATCCCTCTTGTATTCTGGCACAAGAGCAATTAATTTTGCACACTTTTCAAAAACAGAAACACATTTTTCGAACGCAAATTCCGCTTCGCTCCTAATTGCTTGTTATGAAACAGTCGGAACGGACTTTCTTACTGATTTTTTATGTCTTGAGTTTACAAGATAAACCACATTTTTACATCATCATCATCTGCCTAGCCTTTTCCCAGCTATATTGGGGTCGGCTTCCAGTCAAACCGGATTCAGCTGAATACCAGTATTTTACGTGAAGCGGCTGCCTACTAGACCTCCACAACCCATTGACTGGGTAACACGGTTCTCCTTGGCAAGGTTAGTGTCAGATTTTCAGAACTGTGACAATCCGGGACGACTGCCAAAGATCTCCAAATGACAGCCGGAATCAACTAGCTCTATTCTGGCTCCTGCTTGATAAGGAGGGAAGTGGAAATTATGTATATTTTTTTGCTACTCCTCCACAGTACTTTTCTCCAAGACAGTTCAATCGTTTCTCCGGGACTCGTCGGGCTTCATCGGCTCGACGTTTTTCTGGTGGTCGCCACTGTTGATTATGGTTTTCGGAAGTTGCAGTGGTTGGGAATGTGTGGCGGGCTTGTCTCATAAAAAAACAAGCCGGGACTAACGGCTTAACGTGTTTTTTTGAGGTACGGAGGAATCTCGGTATGTTTGTATGGTCATCCATCCACAGAACACCCCTGGCAAGCGTTTAACCTTGAAGATGGACCCGTGCGGCTGGTATAGTTTAACCACGAGCTCGTCCTCAATCTGATGTTTATATCAATTAGTAGTTAAAAGGTATCTCTTGACTTTGTCGCGTGTTCCTTATCAGAAATGTATCTACCTGTCTATTGAAATTGGGGTATCTCGAGTGGTTTGCGTTACGATAAACTGCTTATATCTTATGTATCTAAGATATACTAAGGTATATTTCCCAAAGACTCGAAGGACAATGTTTCAAAGAGTGAACGCAAAAAAAAAAAATATTGTGTTCTCTGGTTTGGTTCTGGTCCTTTATGTTGTTGGCATTGACTGTTGATAGGTAATTGTGATCAAACAGAAAGAGTTGTGCATCAATACTCAATTCAACCGCGGCTTCCTGAGACCAACCTATGATCTATGGTAGGCGCTAGATAAACATGCAATAAAGTACATTGACCTTTCTTTAATATCTTTCTGTAATAATTTTGTAATAATAAATATTTTTTAATTTTAATTTAATCTTATTTAATTTAACTTAATTTAATGTCTATTTTTTTGTAATTCGTAATTATTATTTATTTTATGTTATTGATTGTATGATCTTTTATTTGACTTGATGCTTTGACTGTGTGTATTAATTTTAATGTACTTTGTTTCTGTGTATACTGTATTATTCTGTTTTGTCCAATATCTTTGACATTTTTAATTTAATTTAATCCAATCTATTTTCAATCAGACATTGTTATTTATACTATTTAATGTGATCATATTTTACGTTGCACTCTTATACTTTTAACCTTTTAAAATCTTTAGTTTACACCTTTCCTGCAATAGTGTACAGTAATGTTGTGGTTGTCTGTAAGTGTTGCAGCACTAGAATATTTTATTTTTTGTAATGATTATTAGCTCTAAGTACGGTGTATGCAATGTTGACGATCCTAATGAATAAATAAATAAATAAATATAAGGGATATTAAAGAAAGGTCATAGATACACGAAAAATAAATTGTGAACTGTTTTTCATTACTAGAGAACGTAAAGGATCACGATAGAAGTCGATTCAGGACAGCTTCATGTCTATATTTATATTTATATTTATAGACAATAGATTTCAGTTTTTGTTTTTTACCGTAACCGTGCCGTGTTTGTTACCGTTATGGCACATGTATCTAGCGCCAACCATAGTATTGTTGCATCTATTTTATTAAATCACTATCCCACTGACTTTTCAACACGTTAAATCAAATATTTGTACATCTGTCCTTGAAAGGTGCGTCATAACTCGAACACAAAACACATTATGTACCTACCCGTGAAATCACAAGTAATTAGGTATGTACTATGCAAAGAACTAATTTCCATAAGGTAATATTGGAGAACGTGTCTCATTGAAATTTTCGTAGAAAAATCATTTTGGTTTTTCGGTTTTGCGTCATTAGTCTTCCTACCAGGAATCCTTGATACATTTTCCAATAACATAATAATCCTATAATCCCAATTCCTATAATCTTGGGAATGGTAATCAGAGATGTAATGTACCCAAAGATCACAGAACTCTGTTTAAGTGCAATAGAGGCAAGCCTATTACCGTACTGAAATTCCAGATGGGAATAAAGCCAAACATTGAAATAATCATTAAATTACTTTTTCGAATTAACTCTTTAGTTAAAACGTAGATTGGAATGAATTCAGCATTAGCGAAGACCGGAAAACCTTAAGCTATATTTCGTTGAAACAAAAAAGGAACTGTTTCGGCCCTGAGTATATTTTTAAACTAAGTTAAGCAGAGGATAAGCACTGACATACAACATGGCAATGCCGCCAGTCTCTTGGGCTCACTTCCAGTCGACAGCGATGCGGACGAATTTTTTGAAGCCATATTACAGTTAGGAGTTTCATTTTCTATTTCAAGTGTATATAGTTTGTTATTCAAATAATATAATATATTTTTTATAAAAAAAGTTAAATAACAATTTACTGGTAGTAAAACTATTACTATGTTACTATGTTATATCTAAAATTTTATATCTACGAGTATATATGCATGTACTGACGTTTGACGACCCATCCTTGTATCAAAATTCATCAAAATCGGTTTTACTATTTATACATGAAAGCGCACTTTCGTATTAAGATTTATAGAAAGAACTTCTACTCAGTAAGCGACATATTTAACACGTACGACGTATTATAGAAAGAATTTCTACTCAGTAAGCGACATATTTAACACGTACGACGTATTATAGAAAGAATTTCTACTCAGTAAGCGACATATTTAACACGTACGACGTATTATAGAAAGAATTTCTACTCAGTAAGCGACATATTTAACACGTACGACGTATTATAGAAAGAATTTCTACTCAGTAAGCGACATATTTAACACGTACGACGTATTATAGAAAGAATTTCTACTCAGTAAGCGACATATTTAACACGTACGACGTATTATAGAAAGAACTTCTACTCAGTAAGCGACATATTTAACACGTACGACGTATTATAGAAAGAATTTCTACTCAGTAAGCGACATATTTAACACGTACGACGTATTATAGAAAGAACTTCTACTCAGTAAGCGACATATTTAACACGTACGACGTATTATAGAAAGAACTTCTACTCAGTAAGCGACATATTTAACACGTACGACGTATTATAGAAAGAATTTCTACTCAGTAAGCGACATATTTAACATGAGAGTGAATAATTAATAATAACAATAATTCCATCGGACATCAATATATTATTTTGTCTTTTAATTTACGTAATAATGTAATAAACTCAATGGTCATGCTTGTCAAATGTCATTGTCTACAAATTATGACTATTATGATGTGTACCTAACTGTAAATTAGTATTTAACCCAAATGTTTGCATGTCACATAATTATGACTAAGTGTTATGGATCTATAAATAATTATTTACGTTAAGACCGAAATTGTACCAACACTTACTGCGAATAAATTGATTGATTGATTGATTGATTCATAATGCGGGCCATAGACGTTCAAGTGATTTGATCAAACAGGCTGATTCAAACAGTTTTATAAAATTGGCTATAAGAAAATTTTACTAAAATGAGTTGTCGAATGTCAAGAAGATGATCAAATAGTTTGATCGTACTGTTTGATAATGAACGTTAGAGTACACAGGCTCCTTCTGGGTAAGCTTGCTCCATCGTAGACTTTGTCTCTGTCATCTCTGACCTAGACTAGAGTCAAGAGCAAACCCATCACAAATGAAAAAAACGTCGATGACCCGCATAAGTTAGGATTTACTTAGTAGACGCCTCGTATCATTATGGTGTTATATTTGTGTGAAAACTATGTAGGTAGTTATCTACGAGTAAATATTTTTATATCTTTTGTATTGTGAACTAACAATTTGAGGTAAGCAATGTTTGGTACGCTAAGAAGAAAAATAAATATTTTACTGGCAAATTTTGTTGAATATTATTGTATCTTTATTAGCCAATTTTCAGTAGTTGCACCAAGTTCCGAATGATGCGAGGCTCGCCCGGAGGACACGGTGGAGTATACGGTGGAGGTCTGCCCTGCTTGGGCGGAGCACCGCCGTGTCCTCGTCGAGGCGATCGGCGGCGGCGACCTCTTGCGTTCGCCCCTGTTTCAAGCCATGGTCCGGAGCAAGGAGACATGGGAAGCGGTTCCTCCTTCTGCGAAGCAGTATTGCTAGCGAAGGAGGAAGCCGAACGCGTGAGAGAAAGGGAAACCTCACGCCCCAGCCGCCGCAACAGAAGAAGACGCCCCGGGCGTCGGGAGTCGCAGGGCGATTCTTAACTACCTATATAATTTTTATACTGAAGCCCCTTAACATTTTATCTATCTGTCAATTGTATCCTGCAATAACTTCATTTACAGTTGCTAGCAACTCGTTTCTTAAATAACAAGCTATTGAAAATTAACAGTCGGAAATTAATTTTGTTACTTGATTAACTTACTAAATACGAAACTTGAATAAACTCATGTCTCTCTATTTTTGACGTGATGACGTCTTAAAAATCGATGAACACCGGCTGCCACGTTCCGCCTGAGCCGGAGCAAGCGAGAGCGCGGAACAAGCGATAGACGGGCACGATCGGCCTAACCGTTCGGCTTGTTTGTTAAGAATTCAATTGTTTTCCTATGACGTTATCACGTAAAATTATCGTCCGTAAATCGAATTTACAGACAACTCATTTTTTTTTAATCAACGCCTTGTTAATTAAATACTTGACCGAAAATGCACCGCACAAAACGCTGGGTCCAGGAATATCTACCAGGGTTGCTGAATTCGTTCGATAGAGCCACCGCGGCCCTGGAACGCAAAGGGCATTAGGAGGAACACGGATGGGTTTTAGTCAATAAGAGTGTGACACTGTCTTGCGCTAAGGTTATTTGATGATTTCCCATTCTTAAATAAAGGGACCAGGAACATATTTTACGAAGAGTTCCTTGGGTGAGGTGAGTACAAAGGAAGTATTATTGAAAACAATACCGTAAAACATAGGGATGAATGGTTTCCATTTTTGCCAATAAATTCTATCGAGCATACAGATTGTAGCTGTTATAAAATCAACCTTCAAGAAGATCCCTTCGGAATACAGGCACAAAAAGACTCAACCATTCAAACCATCCAACTCACCAATATTATCTATTACACTAGGAATATACGGTTTCCATTAACATAACGAAGTATGGACGTTCGTAGCTAATGCTAACTTCATAACAGTTTCTACAAATTGTAAAGTCTACAAATGTTTTATAATAAGGGTATCAAGGTGAAACATGCAGTTTTAACCTTCAGCATTCCTTGTGTTTCGCATAAAAGTTGCAATAAAGGAAACCAGATGTTCAGAACTCGTTCTTTTAAGGACTTTAGCGATCAGGAAGATAAGGTTACTTACTTATTATAAAGAATTTGTTTGTTGGTGCGAAGCTGAGTTTCTAAAACGCTGAAACGTATTTAATGAATGTTGGTATAGAGATAGATGTCTACAATTTGTGAAAATAAAAAGTTAGTATACTAAATAGTCAATTTGTCCCATCCAAAAACGCGTTTCACGTGACAAGAATAGAAGAATCACTTAAAAAGTGTGTAACTTAAAATATTTTTCAAAAGAGCATAATAATTATAGATTCTTTTTAACTGCTGCTTCTGGTTTTTTGACAAATGTTTCATCACCATCATCATATCAGCCTCTCGGTGGCTTCCCCCAAGTATCGCCACAACAACCAGTCCTGTGCGTCTCGCATCCATCGGCTACCCGCGACCCGCGCCAGGTCATCGGTACACCTTGTCGGAGGCCTTCTAATGCTACGTCTACCGGTACGCGGTCGCCACTCCAGAAGTTTTCCGCCTAATCGACCATCTGTTCTGCCATTGTATTTATTTTTTCACAAATATTAATATTTATGAAATAAGTTTAAAATAAGCACGGATATAGACTTTTTTAACGGTAGTTAAATATCCTATTACACTGCTGCTTTTGTTTTGCAGTTTTGGCAAATGTTTAGTGTTTTCTATTCGCTATTTCAGAATCAGCCCGAAGGCTGCAAGTTTGCCTGGTTGATTAGTAAACATAAAAGGCGAACAATGAGTGTACTATACTTTACTGCTTTCTTTTTTCCGAGAATTCAGGCACGATGTTGATGATGTTTCCAAACGCTTACAACCCTAATCTCTTCAAAGTTAGAGTGAACAGGCTCCTTCTGGGTAAGCTCGCTCCATCGTAGACTTTGTCTCTGTCATCTCTGACCTAGACTAGAGTCAAGAGCAAACCCATCAAATATATATAAAAAAAATGTCATAGAACTTGTTTTTAAGGAAATTTATACGTTGTTTCCCACCGAAAGGATTGCGAAAGTGTTCGAAAGAATTGTGGCGGCCCTGGAACTCAAGGGCATTGGAAGGAACACGGATGGGTTTTAGTCAGTAAGTGCCCGTTCAGACATAGTCTCCGTTTTACTGGTCCGTTTTATCGGATACGTTTTTTTCATCGATGGTATATGGAGTTGTGTTTTTTTTTTAGATCGGGACCACTCGCAGTTCACCTCTCTAAGTGTGGTTACTGCTCAACCGGGCTAGTATGGAGTTGTGTAATAATTAAATTTGGGATAACAGTTTGTGTCTTGTGACCTCTCTCTACTCGTTTGTTTTTTTCCCATTTCATTTCACAACTCCATACGCATAAAAAACGTATCCGATAAAACGGACCAGTAAAACGGAGACCATGTGTGAATGGGCACTAAGAGTCTGACACTCCCGTCCGCTCCTCCACCAGAGCGTGAGGAGTCATTCGATGATTTGGTGATAGACATACATAGGATCTTTTACGATTGACGTCATCAGGGATTATGACGTCAATCGTGGCATTATAATGGTTCATGTTTATGCTATTAAATAGCATCAAGCATTTATTTTACTACCTAAAATGTTATTGAAGATCCAAATGCAGTAAAAACAGCTAAAAGCTGTACAGCTGCATTGTGTTTTGCTTCACTAAAACTAAAGGCTTTACAAAACCATTTTGACATGCCATTATCCAACCGTTGTATATTGTAGAGCATCGTAATAGTTTTGAAATACCAATATAAAGCATCAAGATGCTCGGTGAACTTTTATAAGAGTTTATACGGCCTTTAAGTTCTACATAAGTATACTATTTGTTATTTAAAATGCTTCCTGTGTTACTTGGGCGGGCACTAAGAGTCTGACACTCTCTTTCGCTCCTCCACCAGAGCATGAGGGGTCATTAGATGATTTGGTGATAGACGTACATAGGATCTATAAGGATTGACGTCATAATCCTTGATTTAACTGAAGATTACGCATGTCCTTACATACTGCGGTCAATGAATACGTTTCGAATCTGACCACATTATTTGTCGTGATTTTGATCACGAAGGTACATTGTCTGTGGTTTGATTGCGGTGTCTGAACACGTTTACTTAGAACTTTGTGGATCATGTCTTATTAAAGTAATGGCCATTATTTCTCCAGTAAATTAATCTGTCCAAAAATGTCCCTGCCAGTGTTGCGGAATTTATTCGAAAGTGTCACCGCGGCCCTGGAACACAAAGGGCACTAGGAGGAACACGGATGGGTTTTAGTCAGTAAGAGTCTGACACTCCCTTAGGCTCCGCCCAGAGCGGGAGGAGTCATTTGATGATTACCCATCCTGAAAACTGTCAGTGTCGGTTACATTTTTTGTAAAAAAGTTTTATATTTTTGAATTTTTGGTGGTAGGTACCTGCGTACCCATTCACAGCGTACCGGCGTAATGTTATGTTATGAAAATAAAACTTACAAAGTGCTTTCGGTGTAAAGGTTTCATCAGTACGAATGAAATAAGCCCAAACACTTGGTAGTTCCTATACCGATGTGGAGTTCCCTTGACTCTCTATCGTCTCCATCATCAGGGCTGATCCAAACTTTCATTCTTTTGTAGTATCACCCGATATACACACGAATATCAAGTTTTTACCAGATGCGTGCGTACAATTTTCGAGAGTTGCCCTCGATTTCTCAGGGTTTCCATCATCAGATCCTGACGTGGCAATGGGACCATCTCGGAAGCATACCCTTTCATATAAAAAAAGATTCATCGAAATCGTATCATAAACGACGAAGTTATCCGCGAACACACATAAAAAAATACATATATACGCTGTCGAATTTAGAACCACCTTCTTTTTTAGAAGTCGGTTAAAAAAAGGTACCTATTGTTCTAAGAAAACCAAATTACGAATATTTAATTGTAAATAAATTATTAAAGTTGATTAAATAACAAATGTTCATTAGTGTCATCGTTATTTATTTGCGAACATGTTTTGTCATGTACCTGTGTTTCAGTACAAAGAATAGTAAACAATACCATAAAATGTAATACAATATTTATGTATCCATTGTAATAGACACAGACGTAGTACGTGACAAATACAGTAACAAAAGCTAGTTAATTAGGTATAAAATGAACGAGAAATGAGACTTAGAAATCCAGTTGAAAATATGTAAGATTACATCTGAAAATAGCTGAAAACCTACCTTGGCGGCTATTACGAACAGTACAAAAATAGCTATAGGTATGTTTTTGTGTTGTTTAGTGCGCCTTCAAATTTGTCGCAAAGTGCCGCGCGGCAGCAGCCTGGCTGCAGCGCTGCTGCCGAGCTATAGTTGGGCAAAGGCTAGGCAGATGATGATGACGATGATACACAAACCTTCATCGTTGATCATTCTTCCTATAATTAAAAAACCGGCCAAGTGAGAGTCGGACTAGCCCACCGAGGGTTCCGTATAAGTTTTTAGCTAAAATTACTTTAAATAAAGTTTGATTTTTTCACAGCTGAAAGGGGCCATAGGCCTGAGTAGGTATACGGTTTTAATTTCAACTTACGCGTTCCCGAGATAAACGGTCTTGACAGACAGACGGACGGACGATAAAGTGATCCTATAAGGGTTCCGTTTTTTTGCTTTTGAGGTATGGAACCCTAAAAACCGTATCATAATCTGTTGGGTAATTAAGAAGAAGTAAGCAGTTAAACAGTTAGAGGCAAGCAGCTAACTTCTTTAGATATTAGCATACCCGCGGAACTTCGTCTGCGTAACATTTTTTTTCATTAATGCTCTGCTCCTATTGATTGCAGCGTGATGATATATAGCCTACTAGCTTTAGACCGCGACTTCGTACGCAAATATCCCGTTTTTTCCCGTACCCGTAGGAATTTCGGGAAATTCTCTCTTAGTGCATCCCTACAAAGTCTAGGGAAGCTACATGCCAAATTACAGCTTACTACGACCAGTAGTTTCGGCTGTGCGTTGTCTGTCAGTCACTCAATCAGTCAGTAACGGAAGAATTTTATACATTAGAATAGCCTTCCTCGATAAATGGGCTATCCAACACTGAAATAATTCTTCAATTCGAACCTGTAGTTCTTGAGATTATCGCGTTCAACCATACCAACAAACTCTTCAGTGTTAAAATATAATTATTTAGACGTTTATTTTTATTTTGTTGTTATTTCTTTACCGTTTTACATTCGTATTGCAGAACAAAACGCGATGATGGACTGCTCATTACAGCGTGCAGTGTGACATTTGTATGAAACGGCCTTGAGTAGCGGGCATTGAACGTAATCGCTCGCTGTGGCACTTCATCTCTACAGCTGTGCAGTTTAATGTTTTTTAGCCATGTTTTGTAAACACCGACTTCTTTTTTTATTTGCACTGTACTGGTAAGTAGTGTTTTTAACGGTAAGACCGGAGTTTTATCTGAATTTGGTATTTTTCTGGCTGATTTTTTTAGCTAGTTGTAAGCTGAAGACTGACGGCGCCGCCGAGATCGGCCTAGATAGGTCATTTACTTATATTTCTGTAGTGTAGGCTGGGTAATCTACACTAATCCATCCAAAGGTTTTCTTTAAAAGATCGCTTTTAGCGATAAGGCCGCCCATTGTGTCACCCTATGTAATGTTTTCTTCATCTATTTTTTTCTGTAACTTATATGGTGTACATAATAAAGAGTATTCTATTCTATTCTATATTAATACGAGTATAACATTATAAAGAGTAAAGATTTGTACTTTGTATGTTTGTAATGAATAAACTTTTAAACTACTGGGCCGATTTCAAAAATTCTTTCACCATTAGAATGCTGCATTATTTTTGAGTAGCATAGGCTATATTTATTACTAGAAAAAAAATGTATCCTTAAGAAAATTGCAGCACCGACGGAGTCGCGGGCGAAGTGCTAGTTCTAATTAATAAAAAGACTATCTTATCTATTTATTGCCTACTCTTTAGAAACTAAATCAAAATCGGTTCACCCGTTTAGGAGCTAGAATGATGCCACAGACAGATACACACATCACACTAATAACACCCCTCTTTTTGGTTTTAGGTTGAAAATTATCATAATTCAGAAACATGTTGGCTGAAATAACTGAAAAAACCGTTATCTGAAACACGATCTTAATACTTGTAAAGCTGTTGTTAGTTTTTAATTTATTTTCATTATATTTCAGTTAATGCTAATAAGAAACGCTGAATTTTAATTACTTAAGCATAAATATGTTATGTACCTACTAGGCTGATCAAAAAGTAATAATAATCGGTTATTTTTCTTTTTGCTCGGCGCCTATGGGTCCTAGCGTGATGTTAAATAGCTTGTAGCCTTCCTCAAGGCTATGAAGCGAAAAAAGTTTTTTACAAATCCGACTGGTAGTTCTAGAGATTAGCATGTTCAAACATACAAAAAAACTGTTCAGCTTTATTATTAGTATAAAAAAACACCGGTAGCACTCCGGGAGTGCCGGCAGAAGTGAAAACTTTAGTATTAACGTTGTGTTTAATTATAAGTACAAAAATACTATCATTTATGAGGTAGAATACAATGTTTATTTATTGCGCTATCGTACACAAATATGACAATTTACATGTTATTATTCATAATATTATATCGTTATTTATTTATATATTACATTAATTTTTATCTCTTAGAAAAATCAACTTTCATCCATAATTTCGTAATTCCGTAATTTCGTATCCTTGGATACGCGTGGCACGCTGTACATAAACACAGACGGACATTCGCGCAAGCGCCCTGTGCCGCCTAAGCGGAGCAGCACACTCAGGCACGGTAGAAAGAGTGGGAGATACTAGTTCCTCTCCCTTCCCCTCGATCTTACGCTTTTTCGATCGACTAGTGTCACTATAATATTTTATTTTATTTTAATTTGACGTTCGAAAGTGCCTTTATTGGTCTAGTTGAAATAAATCATTTGACTTTGACTTTGACAGCATCACGTGACCCTGACGCGAGTTTGGAAGTTTTTACCCATCCAACAAAAAGTGCTCAGCGCCGCTAAAGAAGTTTTCACTTCAAAAATATGAACCGGTAATCATTACTTTTGGATCAGCCTGATAGGTATCTCTTAGTACGTATCGATGACTGTCACTTGATCTCAGTGCCAGTTTTTTTACGTTCTCGATCGCGTTAGCGTAAACCTCATTTTGTGTTTAAACTGAATAAGCGCCATCTGGTGACAATAACGGCAATCCTTTTTTTCTATTCAATCAATATAATGTAACTAGCTGACCTGCGCGACTTCGTCTGCGTCACAATTTTCATTACTGCTCCGCTCTTATTGGTCTTAGCGTGATGATATATAGCCTTTAGCCTTCCTCGATAAATGGGCTACCTAACACTGAGAGAATTTTTCAAATCGGACCAGTAGTTCCTGAGATTAGCGCGTTCAAGCAAACAAACCAACTCTTCAGCTTTATATATTAGTACTAGCTTTTGCCCGCGACTTCGTACGCGCATATCCCGTTTTTTTCGCGTTCCCGTAGGAATTTCCCATTCCCGTATAGCCTATAGCCTTCCTCGATAAATGGGCTATCCAACACTGAAAGAATTTTTCAAATCGGACCAGTAGTTCCTGAGATTAGCGCGTTCAAGCAAACAAACAAACAAACAAACTCTTCAGCTTTATATATTAGTATAGATAGAGTATAGATATATAATTATAATAATATTGTAAAGAGTGAGTGAGTGAGTTTGTGAGGTTGTGAGGTTGTAGGGGGCAATCTCTGGATCTACTGAACCGATTGTGAAAATTCTTTTACCAATAGAAAGCCACGTTATTTGTGAGTGTCATAGGCTATATATTAACCCGAAAAAAATCAGCGGCCCGCATGGGATCATGCTATCCCGCGCCGTTAAACGCACCTTAAGAGTCTGAAACTCCCTTCTGCTCCGCCCAGAGCGGGAAGAGTCATTTGATGATTTCCCATCCTTAAAAGAAAGAAGTGATATTAACTGTAATTTGTGTGTGTGACTGTGTTGCTATATATATTTTTTAATTTGTTGTGGTGCAACTACAACAGCCGCACGGTTCGATCTTCAAGGGTAAGCAACACTTGCCGAGGTTGGTTTGTGGTTGTGTTACCATGTCAGAAATAACGTTAAGCTGTAGGTCTCGGTTTTATTTGTATACTAGCGGACCCGCGCAACTTCGTCTGCGTCACAATTTTCTTTACTGCACCGCTCCTAATGGTCTTAGCGTGATGATATATAGCCTATAGCCTTCCTCGATAAATGGGCTATCTAACACTGAATGAATTTTTCAAATCGGACCTGTAGTTCCTGAGATTAGCGCGTTCAAGCAAACAAACAAACAAACAAACTCTCCAGCTTTATATATTAGTATAGATCTTTGCGACCATCATAACGGATGTTACGGGTAGTCAGAAGGCAGAAAGTCTGACACCAGTTTTACCACGGGGTGCGTGTCACCCAGTTACTGGATTGTACAGGTCAGAAAGGTAGTTGCTCTATGTAAAATACTGTCAGTATTTCTTCTTCTTCTTCGTCTAGACAGGCAGTTAGGCTTACTGAATACTGTTACTTATAACCTACATGTTAAGTTGATAAATTATCCAGGTTGTAACAATGTTCAAGCTCACTTCGCTCGATTTTGCGTTCTACACTCTAAGTGCTTGAACTTTTGTGCATTTGTCACAAAAGTTTCTTCTATTTAAGTATAAAAAATCAAACCTGAAGATGGAGTACAAAATTGTTTAAGCTCGCTTCGCTCGCTCATAAAATTTGCGGTCTCTCAGTTCTTAACCTTTCCTTTATGAGGCAAAAACTTACTACTATTAAGATATTAATGGCCAAAAATTAAACCTATTCGATAAAGGGTACACAAATTTTCGAGCTCGCTTTGCTCGCTCTTGTCAACAAAGTTACTGATATCGTCCCGGGCCTCGGTATTGGGGAGCTACCTGGGCCTTCTGACTATGACTGGTCTAAAATTTCACTTTTGATCGTGCTCGTCGCAACGATTTTTCTCTTACTGGGCGTCGCATCTCAGGTTGCCCCCCCCCCTCCCGAAAAAAAACCAATGGGCTCGAATAATGTTAGTGCAAAGTACAGTGAGCAAAAACTTTCTTTACAATTTTATGTGCGTACGTACATGTATATTATTAAATCGAATACACGAATCTGTGTTAGTTTTTAAAGTATTTGTTTTTCGAGACCGAATAACAAGTTTGCCTAATACCTACCACATATATAAAATTAATGCAAACTCAATTTTACAACGAATCTCAAGTAGGTATCAACTTTATATTGAACGACGATTATCTTTTTATTTTTAGGGTTCCGTACCAAAATGGTAAAAAGGAACCCTTATAGTGTGATTAAGTCTGTCCGTCTGTCACAGCTGGATATCTCAAGAACTACTAATGCTATCAACTTGTCAACAGGAAAAATAAAACAATGTCTTTAAACAACACACTTTTTTAGAAATTATCAACAAATATTACTTTAGTTCCACTAGCGATCAAGAGATGGTGGTGATTTATAACTACAATATACACCGCAGTATTAAAATTCTCTGACGAATATAGCCTCGCTGATGAAGATTTAATCACATTTCACGATTTATATGATGGTACGGAACCCTCAGTGCGCGAGACTGACTCGCTCTTGACCGGTTTTTTTTTGACGTTTGCACACAAAAAAAAACAAAAATTATGAATTTCTTCTTTTTTCAATTTCGTGCTGGGACGAAGTGCAACAACCCGTTTTATTTGTACCACACCGGTTATGCACCGAAACCCTGCTTTATATCACTTGGCTTTTTTTTCTCTTTTCTGGCTTCCATACTCGAAAGGTAGCTAACAAAACCATATTAATATATTTGATTTTTTCAATAATGGGAGAAATTCCTAGAGTGGGGCAACACTCTAGGAATTTCTCCTGTATCGTGGGTGCGTTTACAAACATACAAACTCACATACACAAGCAGCCATACCCGGAACAACTATCTGTAGGCCATACAAATATTTGTACCGTGCGGGAATCGAACCCACGCCACGCGGCGCAGCAGCCTATCGCTCAAGCACTGCGCCAACCGTGTCGTCAATAAATATTACTAAGCCTCCGCTATCCACCCCGTCCGTCTGTCAGTCAGCGGTTGTATAACATAAACCGTTATAAGCAGATAGATGAAATTTTGGCAAGGTAATGTATGTATTGACAAATGAAAATGAAATAAATCAGTTTTACAAGAAATGTGTTTTTTTTCGGTTTCTGGTACAAACACGCGTTTTATATGCGAGTCCAATTCTCATTTGGCTTGTTCATTTTGATGCGAAACATCTATTGGCACGCATTCGCAGTAAAACCAAATCGTATGCCATGACGAAAACGACACTGTCATGTCGTGATGCCCCCACTACGCCCCGCCCATTTTTTTTTAAAGCCTATGGTATCCCATTGCTGGGCAAAGACCTCCCCCTCCCCATATCCTTCCAGACACTTTTTTCTTGCGCCACCTCGAACCAGCCTTCGCAGTGTGCGTCCAGATCAACTCGCCACCGGTTTCTGGGCTGGCCTCGGCGACGCCATCCATCCTCTGGTACCCATTGCGGGGAGACTTTAGCCCAGCGGTCATCATGCATGCGCACGGTGTGACCCGCCCAGTCCAATTTCAGCCTGGCAGCTTTTTGCCCAAGTCTATGATACCTGTTTTGACCTGGAATACTGCGCTCCATTGGCCTTTGGCATACCCCAGGGCGGAACTTTTGCGACTCGGTGAGTGACCAGTTCTGAACACCGTAGGTTAGGACGGGCAGAATACACGTACATACATAATACACGCCGCCTCTTACGGACGGCGAACTTGGGAACTAAAATGTGCGAAAACAGTTCTAATATTAACATGGATGTTTTACATCTGCTGTCGTTCCGTGACGGCTACTTTTGTTTTTCACCCCATCAAATTATCCATAATCGTCTTTACGCCAAAATTGGGATCGAGGAAAACAATATCAGTAACAAAACTGGCGACAAGCTGTGGGCGTCTAAGAAACATAGAAATTGGTCGGAGTAAACAACGTAAAAATATTTCCAATTACTGTAGAACGTGATCGTGGCCCTATAACCAAGATTTGTATTAGACGAGGTTTGTTTACTGCCTTCGTTTCGTGAAGGATTAACGTGGACTTGTTATAATTACTTTTATTCATAACTTTTCACCTGGAATATATTATTAAACACAGTGGTTATGTCTTTGGCAATCTCGGGACCCTGAGCACCATTGGTCGGCGTACGTAGATCCACAAACTCCCTCAAGATATTTCTAATGGAATAAGCACCAACAGAATTATCAAAGTTATTTCCAGAAAGTTAGGTTACACTAGCTATTGCCCGCGACTTCGTACGTGCATATCCCGTTCCCGTAGGAATTTATGGAAATCGTCTCTTAGTACTCCCTTGCACTCCCCAAGGAACCTACATGGTTTTAGCTTTCTACGACCAGTAGTTTCTGCTGTGCGTTGTCTGTCAGTTGGTCACTCAGTCACTCATCAGTCAGTAACGGAAGAATTTTATATATATTGGTTGATGATGATGATTCGTATACATAAATAAAGATTTTTAGACATAGGACGTTATTCGAGTAAAGTATTACAAAGAGTGAGCTATGTTTGCACGGAAGACTGATAATAACTGAAAAGTAACTAGTAGTAATGTAATCCCCAAAACGTTGATGGAAAATTGAATTTTAAATATTGTAGTCAGGATAGATTCGAGGATATTCAAGTTAACAGGCTTAGTAATCACTTTCGAATAAATTGGTACGTCATTATTTCTTCCTACGTTATTTCATTGTTTTCCAGTGAACTTTGAAAAATAGCAGAACACACTGGTAGAGCTTGGCAATTTACTCGTATTGTGCCGTCTGTCAGTCAGGGTGCTCCAACGTGCTGCTGTCAACGCCACGATTGACACTTTCAAAATTGACACTGTCAAGCGCGAGTCGCGACAGTTTAAGAGTTGATCTATTGCAACGGTACCTATTTTAAAATTGAAACTTTTGCGATTTTCTTGTGGTGGTGTTACAGCTAAATAACGGTTGTATTTTGGTAAAAGATAGTAAGATCTTAAGTTTATAGTTAAATCCTGAAGTAATACGCTGCAATGTAATTTATGTAGTAAAAATATACCTAGTTTGTATAATTTTCTATTATTTCTCTTCTTTTGGGTCATTTCTAGGTAGGTAATTATAAATGAATATTAAGCTCAAGAACTCGAAAATGGTTTACTACGTTACTGTGTAACTCCTGGTAAATTTCTTTTGTAACAATATCGTATCCGCCATATTTTGTTGAAAAGTTTTTTATTATATTTCTATGGTTGAAAAATATAGCGCTTTCCAATATTTCAAGTTTTTAGACCGCTTCTTAACTTATTATTTTTCTACAATCAGTAGTTTCGGCTGTGCATTGTCTGTCAGTCACTCAGTCACTCAATCAGTCAGCAACGGAAGAATTTTATATATAAAGGATTGCCGCTGAAATCATGAATTTATTCAGAATATTACCGATGGATGAAATTGCTTGATTGATACTATTGAGCCATTGATGTATAAAAACCCAAGATACACACTCAGCTCACAATTTAAAATTGTGCGCTAGTTTCAAACAATCTCGCATCACTTGCCATACTGCACTGCTTTGTAAAAACATCTTTAAGCGATCCGTGTAAGGTTCGATTTGCAAAAAAATTGTTTATACTCGTAGTATAACTACACACAACTCACACATGACACTTGATACATGTCAGTTTTTGACGACAGTTTCGAGTGTTGCATTTGTTCGAGACTGTGCATCTTGGGTTTTTTATATAACAATGTATTGAGCCTACTGTTTTCACGAAACTTAATCGAGTTCGTTGCCATTTGTTGACAAAAACGAAACAGAATAAATCCAGCACTTCAGAGACCGCAATTATTTATTTTTTAACCTTATGGACCCAACCTTTGTGCAACATTCGCATTTGAATTAGGGTAAACCCGTTTTTTCATTACATAACGAACATGATTGTTTAATGTGTGAGCGCAGATTATGCCTAACCTATGTTCCAGCCTATGTAAAATACAAGGTGGAATTTTGAGATGGGGCAGTTACTTTTACCGTTGAGATGCACCTTTACCGTTCAGAGGACGTCTTACGGCTGATAATAATGATATCAGCCGAAAGACGTCTTCTGCTCCCCCAAGTGTCGCCACGACACCCGGTCCTGTGTGTTCTCGCATCCGTACGTATAACTTAGTACACAGCAATTATCTTATTGAGTAAGTCATCATTGATGATTTAACAGATTTTGGTACATTCCGCTAGAAATCATGCAATTTACACAAAAAATTTATTTCAGATGTCAGTTGATCTATTTAATAGTAAGGATTTTATATAAAATCTTTATTTGATCTAAAAGACTAAACTTTTAGATCAACTGAAGTTTGAGTACTACAAAATGCCATAAATTAAGTTACCTGCCCTTACTACCCTTTTCAAAAATCCACCCTGTATATACACTGTACATTTTTATATAATACAGTTACACGCATCTGTTTTATATACCGAGACTAATTGAATTTATTTTAATAGTAATTTTACATTGGTTATAAAATGAAGTTATCGGAAATCGATTTAGTACGTACTTGCTTCTATTTACTACTCTGAGAACATTATTTTAAACCACCTTTTTTCTGCATCTGTTCTCGCGTTACAGTATTATATAACCATTTTTAACATATATAGTCATTTTTAACATTAACACTGACACAAATAATTTAGTGTTACAAACAATTTAACGCAAGCTAAACTAGACGTAGTTGGGAATAATTAATTATTATCATAAATTTTATGTATAACTAGCTTTTTCCCGCGAATTCGTACGCACATATCCCGTTTTTTCTTGTTCCCGTAGGAATTTCGGGAAAACTCTCTTAGTGCTCCCTTGCGGAGTGTAGGGAAGTTTCATGCCAAATTTCAGCTTTCTAGGACCAGTAGTTTGGCCTGTGCGTTGTCTGTCAGTCACTCAGTCACTCAATCAGTCAGTAAGGGAAAAAAATAAGTCAATAAACTCATTAATTATTCTAATACCAAGTAAATATTGTAAAAATTCTTAGACAATTCTTAGTATATTGTTTGAGCCCTTGCCGCCTGTAATACAGGACTCTCCTAGTACAGGCATCTAACATTGTTCTACCTATGTTATTATTTAAGATTTATAATTCTATTGTAAAAATACATAAAGTAGTAGTCTGCCGGCACCGGGAGCAGGGACCAAGCTACCGGTGGTGAGGGTTCCATTATTATTTTATTATTTATTTCCAGGGTCCCATCTATCTGTTTACCAAAATTCATCGAAATCGAATCGGCTATGTAAGTGTGACGTAACAAACAAACTCGCTTTTGCATTCATAATATTGTTATTAGAGAGTCTATTGACATAGCGTTAGATACACTATTATAACATCGATTATTGTTATTACAAATACCTTTTTGTTATTAATATGAAACAAAACTGAATTGATTCGATAAGCAGACCAAAATGTCCATTCTCCTTTATTTAACCGACATGGTTTTCATATGTTATTGACGATAGTATGGATTTCAAAAAAGGCTATGACCTCTGAGTTTGTTTTGGTGTTTCTACTCAGGGTAGTCAGCTCGGAAACACTGACCTCATCTTTGAAGATATTACCAAAAAATATTAACGTGTAAAAGAGTTACTTTTAACCTATTTGCAAAATAAATATCATTTGTCATTATTTTGTAACTATGTGACATTTTTTACCCATCATGTTTTGTTTTTATTTCGTTTTAAAATGTAGGTATCAACGTGAACTTTTCACCGTATAAAATTAATTGCTCTTTCAATTATGGCTTAGCAGTAAATAATTACAATTTTAATTAAACCGGTAAATCAGCTGTTATAATTAACGACGTTCTTGATAACATTTTTAAACGAGCAACGTTTTATTTATATTGACGTAATTATGTCTTAACCAAAAAATAAAGACGCGCAAAATGTTGAATTACAAATGAAAACATAATGTAATCAAATTAAAAATGTAACGTAAAATTAATTAATAAAAAATGTAAATAAATACTCACGGCTTAAAAAACAAAAGAGTTCACTTAACAAAACACAACTCGAATCACTCACAAAAAATAAAATACAAAAAAACAACTATTATTTTCAGAGCGCGAATTTAGCGCAGCGCGCGCGTGCATACACAGTGTACATAAATTAAACATTAAGCCACTACATCCACTCCGGCTCAGGCTGTAGGCTGTGGTATCTTTACCGCTCGACGTGCAATGCAAGGCTTTTCGAAAGGGAATGCCAGGTGAACGGAAGTTGTCAACAAATAATATGGAAGTAGAATGGTATTGGTGTGGAATGAAATGGGCTATTTTGTTTTTATTTTTCCTTTGTGTCGACAAATATAGGTGGGCTTAATGCTTTGTGTTTTCTACCAGTGAACCTTTGAGTGATGCAAATCAAATCATTGAAGGTATTTTGGTATAGCAATAAAGTATGTATATTTTGAGTGCCAACATTCCTTTTTTTTAATTGTCATGGGTTTGCTCTTGACTCTAGTCTAGGTCAGAGATGACAGAGACAAAGTCTACGATGGAGCGAGCTAATATTTAGAAATTATTTGTTACTTTTAAGGCTGCTCTCTCGAAAAATGCTTAAAACAGCGTGCAGATAAAGCAACTTTTCGTCTGCATTTACTAAGAAATTACATTTGAAAAAATAAGTAGTAATCTACATGATATGATACGTATTTGGTTTAGCCAGAATGTATGTGTCGGTATCACATTATGAAAAAAAAAACACCAAATCACCTCCAAATCGTTGAGATGAAACCATTTCACTCCTTAATTTTTTAACAAAAGTCAAAAAAAAAATCTCTGCTGCTTTGCAATACAAACGAAAATAATTTGGTTTTGTTACTTTTTTAAAATATGTGTTATTTTTTTAGTAAATTAAAAATGCGGGTAACGGCGTGGCGCGTAGAGGAGTAGTTAGCTCCGTTTATATGCACAAGGTCACTGGCATGTATACAAGCCTTAACTTTTTAGAACAGCCCTTTCTCAGACGCCAACTGCCAGATATTGAAACCTATTTTTAACTTGCATGTTGGCATTTAATGATTTATTATTAATTAATATGTAGGCAAGCATATGTTTTAAAGGTCTCACCTATTTTTGAAAAAATACTAGTTTTGATTTTCCTTAAAAATGTTACCCAAACAACAGATTTTTTTTGTTTATGTCGGGTTTTGATTCCATCAAATGGCAAACAATAAAATATTCTCATACTGTTTTTTACTAGGAAAATATTTAAAAATGGTGAAACTTTCTATTGTCTCTTACAATTAAGATTATTGCACTAATGCAACTTCAAATAACTCCAAACTTTCGTTTTCGTTATCACAACAATCGCTTGCCATACATAATATTTTCCCTTCAATTAGCGTATTCTGCCGTCACAAGAAAAAAAGACACATCTACACAAAATGAAGTAACCGATTTCCGACATTATTAAAAAAACTTAAGGTCGGAAATCGGTTACTTCGTTTTGTGTCGATGCGTCGCCCTTTTTTATAATGGCAGTATTGCAGTCGAGGTCGATTTGAAGAAATAATTACACTAGTACAAATATTTTCTTTTCGAGTGGGAAATTTTCCATTTTCCGGATAAGATTTTTCAGGAAGAATCACGGAAAACTAATATAGTGTGAATCCATCAAAACTACTTAATTTAGAATTACTTATAAGAGGAATAAATATACCATTGAAGTATGTTCAATAGATTTCTTCTTATAAATAAACTAGCACTTTGCCCGCGACTTCGTTCGCGCGTGTTTTGTATTGCAATTTTCGTAGGGATCACTCATAAATAACGTGACTATCTATTGGTAAAAGAATTTTCAAAATCGGTTCAGTAGATCTAGAGATTACCCCCTAAAATCTCAAAAACTCACAAACTTTACCCTTTTTAAAATAATATTTGTATAGATAATTGCGATTAAAAAAAATCTTTCAGTGATTGAATGCTATTACAGTGCTACAATTTTTTTCAAGAAAATCTTTGAATGACTAGTAGGGAATACCTTTTTTTTTGGATGGAAAATCATCGAATGACTCCTCCCGCTCTGGGTGAAGCAGAAGGGAGTGTCAGACTCTTACTGACTAAAACCCATCCGTGATCCTCCTAGTGCTCTTTGCGTTCCAGGGCCGCGGTGACTCTTTCAAACTAACTCCCCAACCCTACTGGTAGAGAATACCTAAGGCAATAACCCGCATGTGTACTTGAGTGCAAATCTTAATGAATAAAATGTTTCATCATCATCATATTAGCGGAAAGACGTCCACTGCTGGACATAGGCCTTCCCAAAGGCCACGCTCGGCAGGCGGGTTGGCGATCGCAGTGTGTGGTGTTGCTTTTTACAGAGAATGCTGCTGCCCATTCTCTGGTGAGTCCCTTAGTCGCCTTGTACGACATCCACGGGAATTGATGGGATGGTATTATTCTTTTACGGCACCATACGGTACCGGCCGACACCATGCGGCATTAAAATGTTTATGCAATTGTAATTGAACTTAGCCGTGGACGCAAGTTATGTAATTTGTTGCAATTACTGGCTTACATGATGATGCTAGACGGTGATGATATAAAAACAAATTCACCATTCACAGGCACCACCTCATAGAATACGCAACATAAAAAGTAAATAAAACAAATGACCGTATTCTCAGTATGGTCTCATAGTACTCTTGACTCATGAAGCAACCAAGTGTTCCACTCCCGCGCAGGGCCGGACGATTTCGACATGCTATTGAATTGTGCGTACAAATCGTGTCTAAAGCAAAGGCTAATGTTGTAATTATTATTGTAAACAAATAATAGCAGTGCAAATGGGCCATAAAATAAAATTATGTTAATGTATTATTTGTAAACAAATCATTATGAGTTAAGCAGGTTAAAAATTACTCATGCAATAAATTAAGGGCAAATTTTTGAAAACCTACAATTTTATGGGTTTTTAAACCTATAACCAGTTTATATACTTTGGCGCCTAAGTGTATGTTTTGTTTTTTTAGGGTTCCGAAAATCCGTAAGAAACGGAACCTTAATAGCACAACTCGGGTGTCTGTCTGTCTGTCTATCTGTCACAGCCAATTTTCTCCGGATCTACTAGACCGATTCTGTTAAAATTTGGTACGCATATGGAGTTCTGTGACCCAAATATGGACGAGTTACGTAAATTTAAATTACATACATTTTGAGTATGGGGGTCACTTTTGGGGGACAAACTAGAAAATAAAAACAAGTTTTTCAAACTGTACCGTGTGGCATATCAAATGAAAGGGCTTATTGCTTATTATATTATTAAATTATATTTTTTCATAATTTTAATATAAATAGATTTGAAGTTATTCAAGAAAATAGACAAAAAATTACCCTTATCTAGAAAGAAAAAGCATTTAAACGCGTTAAGCGCGTTTAGTGTGTAAACTACTGAGCCTAAAATTTTGAAAAAAAAATGTATAGTTATAATTGCAAAAATGACTCCCTTTGCACGCGAGTCCGACTCTCACTTGGTCAGTTTTTTTAAATATACTTAGATAGGTTTTTATGAACTTATTATGATTGATTTGTTATCAATATTATGTTGGAACGTGTTCTAATATCTTTCCTATTCATAATAAAACGGTCCATAACAAGCCAATACTCACACGCATGGAACGTTCGTGGAGAAAGTTTATTATAAATATTATGTGAGTTTGCTTTTAAATACGCAAAGGAATATGTACTGTGCTGCCTTTCCACTAGTCATAATAACCACATTGACTTTTTCTACCTGACTACGGCAAAGCCAAAAGGAAGGGATATGATATCTATAATGAGGATCATCGGCAATGAAAGGCTCGTCGCGACGAAGCTCCAAAGTCTTGAGCATCGACGGCGAGTTGCTAGCCTGTCGGTTTTCGCATTTTGGGGAATGTGCGACGGAATTGCATAATTTAATTCCGCCAAGCCCGTTTCATCATCGGACCACAAGACGAACGGCGATGCGCCACCGGTATATGGTGGACATCCCACCCACACGCACAAAACGTTTTGGGAACACATTCATAGTGCGTACAGCTAAGGAGTGGAATTCCCTGCCGGAGTCTGTGTTTCCTGATAGCTACAACCTGGGAGTCTTTAAGTCAAGAGTGAATAGGTTACTTCTAGGCAAGCGTGCTCCATCTTCGACCACATCATTGCTTACTATCAGGTAAGATAGTGGTCAAACGCGAGCCTATCAATAGTAAAAAAAAGAAAAATCTGCCAGGGCTGGGGAATTTGTTCAAAAGAGTCATCGCGGCCCGAACGCAAAGGTTAGTCCGCCACACATTCCCAACCACTGCAACTCCTGAAAACCAGAATCAACAGTGGCGACCACCAGAAAAACGCCGAGCCAATGAAGACCGACGAGTCCTGCAGAAGATTCAACTCTCTTGGATCCCGCAACGAAATTAATCAGAAAAGTACAGCGGAGGAGTAGGAAAAAAAATATTACATACTAGCTGACCCGCGCAACTTCGCCTGCGTCACAGTTTTCATTACTGCTCCGCTCCTATTGGTCTAAGCGTGATGATATATAGCCTATAGCCTTCCTCGATAAATGGGCTATCTAACACTGAAAGAATTTTTCAAATCGGACCAGGAGTTCCCGAGATTAGCGCGTTCAAGCAAACAAACAAACAAACAAACAAACAAACAAACTCTTCAGCTTTATATATTAGTATAGATATAATTTTCACTTCCCTCCTTATCAAGCAGGAGACAGAATAGAGCTAGGCCAATAGGCACCAAGGGACACACACAACTGAGTTAAGCCCAGTTGTCAAGCACCACGGATTATATATTAACACTAAAACTAATGGGTCCTAAATTGTGAGCTACTTTTGATTCCAATAATAGGTATGGTAAAATCGCTTGAACGCTTGAAATTTGTTCTGCTTTCTACAAGGCCCGTGTAGTAAACTACTCCAGAAGTAACCTGAATACTATCTAACATAATATTGCGTTCAGTTTGCCAAAGAATACACTCCCATAAGATGTGGTGTACGGATTGTTCGTATTCATAGTCGGCTGTAGAACATTGACATAAAGGCGAGGCCACAAGCCTAAAGGAAAATAATTTACTCTTAAAGTTGCCATGACCTGTGAGAAATTGGGCAACACAATGATACACCTCCAGGCATGTCCTATCCAGCCGCTCACGAACGGATGGAAAAACTAAACGGATGTAAAAATTCCTCCCAGACGTCAGTCTGGGGTTTTAGTAATCTAGAGATCAAAGGGCATTAGGAGGAACACGAATGGGTTTTTAACCGACATCCAAAAAGGAGGTTTTTTATATTTGTTCCGATTACTCCGAGGTTTCTGATTCGATTTCTGTTCTTCTGGTTTAGTTCGATGCAGTATACTTGCCACTTTGTCCCATAACAATTTGATTCAGTTTTGTTTAGTAGTTTTTATGTTATGAGCATTTTTGCTTATTTCAATTTCTACGTTGACGAAGACGTCGTGCGTCGTCCAAGTATTACCACTTTAAAGTGAAAAATAAAAAACTTCTTACAAAAAATATAACCGACTTCCAAACAAATTTATTAAACTAATAATTCCATACAAAGGATAAAATAACCTTAATTTCGGAAGTCGGTGTTAAAAAACAAAGAAACAAAACCAAAACCACCGAAATTAAGGTTATTTTTTTCTTTGTAGTGTTTTGTTTGGAAGTCGGTTATATTTTTTTGTAAAAAGTTTTTTTGCTCAGTAAGAGTCTGACATCCCCTTCCGCTGCGCCCAGAGCGGCAGGAGTCATTTGATGATTTCCCAACCATGAAAAAAAAAACATCACTCGTCTTTGCAAGAGACAAGCCAAAATCAATTAATTAATCTTGTGAAATAACAAAGATGCCAACCAAGAAAGATGAATCATAGTCAATTAAATTATTTTCTTTCCTTCACCTGGAAAACGGTACCTCGTTTTCCGTTAAGCGTTGTTGAACGATGTCAATGACGTACCTACACGTGACATAGATTCCCGTCTTCCCCGTTGGGTTTTCCTTTGGGGATTACCGGCGACTTTTATAATATTTATGTTTGAGAATTGTAGGAGTCATCCTCCACTTATTGATTGCAGAGCTTACCGGTAACAGATCTACAGTTTTACTAAGAGGTAAAACAAGGTCAAATGTTGAGGTTATTTTATTTTAATATATTTTGAAAACGTACAGCTAATTACAAGATATGCTTACTTATAGTTACAAGTTTCACTTAGAGAATAAACGAAATCAACTATTGTACTAACAAAATCAAATATGCACATCAAAAACAACTTCAATGTTTTTTAGATATTGGTACTTTAAATATTTGTTTTTTACTTTATTTTAAATGAAAATAAAGTTGAATGAAATAACAATCACGATAAAAATAAGTAAGCAGTAACAAACTCTAACTAAGAACAACCAGATAATACTATTGTGTTTTTAATTGAGATATTTTAGAAAAAGACGTATTAAAATGTTATAAAGCCTTAAAACTATTACAAGATTTTGACGTATTATCTATGAGAAGTAACATATTTTGAATTTGAATTGCTATAACTGAGTAAATTGCCCATCCTCAAGGATTGGCAATTTATTCAATTTTGTAACTGCCCAACAGAATCGGAGAAGTTAATTCCTGTCAATTATTCAGTAAAATAAGTTCAAACGATTGAATTAACCAGTTTTGCGAGATCATTGATTTTTGTTCGGGATTTAAAAGGCTCGTGGAATTCAACAACATTTGTCAGAAAAAGTTCATAATAATAGTGAGGCGGCGTATAGAGAAAGCTGCTCCACAGTTTTTTAAATTTATTAGTCCTAGAGTTCATATCAATTAAAGCTTTTTATAGTTGTCAAAAAATAAAAGGTCCGTTTTGACAGCAGGATACAACATTGCTTTACTAGTAAGTATGAAAGAGACATAAAAATAAATCTCTTTCGCACTTAGTGGTAAAACAATCTTCTATCCCTCTCTATTCAGCTGTCAAATCGGACTTGTTCGATTTTGAAGACTTTAGTAGGTATATTTTCGTCCATTTTAAGCATCTATAAACAAAAACCGGCCGAGTGCAAGCCCAATTTGCACGCACACAAGTTTAAAGATTGTAACCCGTTCGGAAGGGGTGCCGAACGGGTCACAATTTTTAAACCTGTTATTTTAAAAACCATAGACTCATAGTGTTTTGTTTGACGTTAAGCCACATCTATGTTGAATTAAATTCATTAATGACGTGACGTCATTCAGGAAAGATTTAACTATACTTATTAAGAGGCGACTCTCGTCCCGAGGAATTTGAAAAATAGGTATTTGAAGAAACTATTGCCGATGCCGTCGCGCTGCGTCCTATCAAGACGTTTTGTATTCCGCTGTTTTCTTCTTCAAAACAGGACTGATCTATAAGAATTATATATCAAAACTAGCTGACCCGTGCAACTTCGTCTGCGTCTTCCTCGATAAATGGGCTATCTAACACTGAAATATTTTTTTAAATCGGACCAGTAGTTCCTGAGATCAGCGCGTTCAAGCAAACAAACAAATAAACTTTTCAGCTTTATTTATTAGTATAGATTTAGAGGAAGGTATATCTTTGCTTTTATTATTTTTTATTTTGGTTAAAACTTATCAAATTTGTCAGATAGTCGTCTGAATATGGCGGTAAAAACGGGCCTTTGTTTTTGGGTGTTTGAACTGTCATAATTCTTAAAGTAATTATGTTTTGGAAAAAAGAAAATAATAGAGGCACGTATTAACTCGATCTAGATTTTTTGGCAAAAAATCATTGCTCTAACAGCATTATCCACGAAGTAAACAGCGGAATGCGTTTGTATGGAGAAAGGCCCAAGAGTTACCGACTAGAGTCCCCTCTTAAGCCGTCCGTAAAAGGCTGCGTAGTGGCATTACGACATCATCAGCTTCGTCATCATCATATCAGCCGAAAGACGTCCACTGCTGGACATAGGCCTCCCCCAAGCGTCGCCACAACGACCGGTCCTGTGCGTCTCGCATCCATCGGCTACCCGCGGCCATCACGAGATGACAGCTTCGTTTCCGTCACAGCGTACGAGTTGTTTTTTAACCGACTTCCAAAAAAGGAGGAGGTTCTCAATTCGGCCCGTATTTTTTTTATGTATGTACATCGATTACTCCGAGGCTTCTGATTCGATTTCTTGATTCTTTTTTAGTTCGATGCAGTATACTTGTCATTTGGTCCCGTAAACATTTAATTCAGTAGTTTTTAATTTATGAGCATTTTTGCTTATTTCAATTTCTGCGTTGACGAAGACGTCGTCCAAATATCACCACTTAAAAATGAAAAATAAAAAAACTTTTTACAAAAATATAAAACCGACTTCCAAATAGTAACACTATAAAGAATAAAATAACCTTAATTTCGGAAGTCGGTGTTTTTGGTTTTGTTTCTTTATTTTATAACACCAACTTTCAAGACGCGCTAATAGATATTTCTCGTCAAAACGTTCTTTTCTGGTTAGTTGTTGAACCGTTCTCCGTAACTCATCGAACTTCATTGCACTGACCACCCGTAACAACTGTCAAAGAGTTCAAATGTCAGGCGGATGAACGGCTCCATTTACTTTTTGAGGAATGGAGAGGTGTCTGTATGTAAAGATGGCTACACAAACCACCCATCTGCGGGCTGACCTCGGCAAGCGTTACTTAACCTCGAAGATCGATCCGCGTGGCAATTCTTATGTAGTTGAATCTATTTAATTTCATTCATGGCTATAAAACCTGCTGAGCAAGTGCGCGACTAATTGCGCTTGTGGTCATTAAAACTATGATATCGTCAATAAGTCAATTTTGATTAATTTCCTTAAAATAAACTTCAATTGTAGCAATGTTCTTAGGGTTCCGTACCCAAAAGGTAACCAACGGAACCCTATTACTAAGCCTCTGCTGTTCGTCCGTCCGTTCGTCTGTTTGTTAGCGGGCTGTATCTCAAGAACCGTAATAGGTAGACATTTGAAATTTTTCACAGATTGTGTATTTCTATTGCCGCTAGCAACTTATAATAAAATTTAAAGTTAATGGTACGGCATCCTTCGTGTGCGGGCCCGACTCGTGCTTTGCCGGTTTTTTTTTTTTTAATGAAATGAAAAGATTTATTTCCAGATTAACATCCAAATAGGTATAAATATGTACAGACTAGCTGACCCGCGCGGCTTCGCTCCCGTCATCTGGCTACTCTACCTACCGACCCTAACCTACCTACCCTACCTACCTACTTACCTACCCTACCTACCTACCATAGCTACCCTACCTTACCTACCTGCCTACCTACATACTCATTCTTTTTTTTTTTGTATTTTTATTCTTATTATGCTATCCCGAAACAAGAAATTAGTCTTCGTCCGGAATAAAACACAAAAACTATGAAAATCGGTCGAGCCGTTCTTGAGTTAGTTAGAAAAGTGTTCGAACAAACCCGACTGAGAATTTTGCTATATTGTGAAAGATTCGACCTTTTCCTAGAAGTCATTTTTTATATTAGCGAGACAGAAATAAAACGCATAAACTGAAGGAAGACGGACAGCGGTGGCTTATTAATAAATAGGGTTCCGTTAGCAACCTTGGTACGGAACCCTAAAAATCGACTTGGTTCGCACGAATCAAAATCGTCCGCGAAGGCTAAAATAATAGGGTCCCTTTAGCAACTTTGGCACGGAACCCTATAATTTGCCTTGGCTCGCAAATCGAACTGTCTAATACTTAGAACGAATTAAAAACTTAGTTGCGGGCAACCTGGGAGTCTTTAAGACAAAAGTGAACAGGTTGCTTCTAGGCAAACGTGCTCCATCTTCGACCGCATCATCGCTTACCATCAGGTGAGATAGTGGTCAAACGTATGCCTATCTGTAATAAAAAAATAAATCTACTCTGTATCACCTAACCACTGAGAACTAATGATAATATGATTTGACAGTTACTGTGAAATCGTGTTGTCATTCATTCTTAGTTCGGGTTCGGGATTAATCGTAAGTCTGTAGGT
Source organism: Lacanobia wlatinum (assembly GCA_947578705.1). NCBI lineage: Eukaryota > Metazoa > Arthropoda > Insecta > Lepidoptera > Noctuidae > Lacanobia > Lacanobia wlatinum. The sequence goes on from OX388032.1 coordinate 6,024,761, forward strand.
GATACGGAGTAGAATACGTCCGCAACTAAGCCCGAAACTACGAACTTCGGACTTAGAGAGTAGCCCCCCCAAAATCGATCGCTCCCGTCACCGTGAACACCTTTGGTACGGTACCTTAAATTATTATTAGCCTTGTTTCGCAAATCGAACCGTTCGTTGCTTCGCTCTAAACGGAATCAATCGCAGAGGCTTAGCAGTAGGGTCCCGTCAGCACCTTTGGTACGGAACCCTACAGACCTGGGGGGCTACTCTCTAACGAAATCCGTAGTTTCGGGCTTAGTTGCGGGCGGGCGTATTCTACTCCGTATCACCTACAGACTTACGATGAGTCCCGAACCCGAACTGAGAATGAATGACAACACGATTTCACAGTAACTGTCAAATCTTGTTATCATTAGTTCTCAGTGGTTAGGTGATACGGAGTAGAAAATGCCCGCCCGAAACTACGGATTTCGTTAGAGATTAGCCCCCCAGATCCGCAAGTCGAACCGTCCAGTACTTCGCAAAACTAAATCAGTTTAAGACTCTACGATAAAAGCACTTTAAACGAAACCAGCACGACTCAGAGATTTCAGCAATTTTGGTCCCTAACAGTTAAAGACCTTACAGAGACCAAACCGAAATTCCTACGAACTACGACCGTGTTTGATAATAGTGTGAGGTCATTCTCCAGCGGAAAATCTTATCACCGCAATCCAGAAAAACGCGTCATCAGTGCAACGCCATCTATCGACCATGTAAACTGACAAAATATTTGGCAGCAGAAGACGTTAAATAAGAAGCTCGTATGTAACGGTAAATAACAATAAGGTATTAAAATGTTTACTTTTATTTTGCTACGTCTACGTATTAAAAGTTTCACAAATAACTCAATCAATGTGTTTTGGTGTAACATTCATGCTTTCATGCATTTTTTGGTTCCTCAATAGATGACGCTCTGACTGATCAGAACACAGTAGGAAGTTTCTTACTAAACTAAAAATTCAATTTATTTTGATTTTGTGGATCGATTGTAACGATAAATAACGAAAAGGTATAAAATGATCACTTTTATTGTGCCACGTATTAAAAGTTTCACAAATAACTCACCAATTTTGAATGCTTTCGAGCATTTTATTTTTCTCAATAGATGGCGCTCGGACTCATCAGAATATATTAGGAAGTTTCTTCCTAAACTTAAAAATTCAATATCTTTTGATTTTGAGGGTCGATTTTGTTGAAATAAACGCTAAATGTTACTCGGGTTATCGCTTAATATTTTTAAGTACTTAGATTTGCAATCCAATCTGTGGTTTATGCGTGATGCTCCCACAAACGCACAGACAAACAGACAAACAGACAAACAGACAAAAATTTCAAAAATTGCTTTTTTGTGTTTTATACCTTTTTCCTGAGTTTTCTGTCTAATTTTCATGCAAAAATATTCAATGTACAGACACGGTTAGTCTACGATTTTATTATATGTATAGATAACAATCAATCAATCAATAAATAAATACATTTAGAAGCCGCGACTAATATTTAGTTACATTTTGTGAATCAGCAACGTTTTCTTTTGTTTATTTTAAATAACCCATAATGTGGTTTGCACAAAGTACGGAAGGTACGTTTTTCCTCACATGAGTAATTCAGGTGCAAAGGTGAATCAATATAGTTATAGAAAACCCATTTCTATAGTAATTATTCAATATACGTCCTCGTGAAAAAATATTTTAATAAAAAATTCCATTGATGACGTATGTATGACAATCAATGGAATTTTTTATTAAAATATTATGGTACTAGAATGCTACTGTTGAGCGTGAAGTTTTTTATTGTTGGTAGGCACACGTGTGATCTTACCTAATGGTGAGCGATGATGTGGTCGAAGATGGAGCACGCTTCTCTAGAAGGGTCGAGGGGCTTTAGGGACCGGGACGCGGATTTTTCTTGTGGTCCCAAAAAATACTCAAAAATAATATCCGCGTGTTGGTCCCAAAAGCACCTCAACCCAAGGTGCGATTTCCGGAAATCGGATTTATCGATTCGCTTCCATTGGGAATTTCTCGGTAGTGGAACGGAGTCTGGGTTTTTGCCCGCTTTATGGCTATAAATTCGCCCCTATTAAACCAAATAATAGTTTTGTTTTATTTACTTTTTTTTTGTTATTTTTTTTTTGTGATTGGTTTCCTCTTGACTCTAGTCTAGGTCAGACATGACAAAGACAAAGTCTACGATGGAGCGAGATTACCCAGAAGGAGCCTATGCACTCTAACTTTGAAGAGATTAGGGTTGTAAGCGTTCGGAAACACAGACGGAGGCAGAGAGTTCCACTCCTTTGCTGTGCGCATTATAAAAGACGTTTGGAAACGCTTAGTGCGAATTGGTGGAATAGTAACAAGGTAGGGATGGTAAGATGCAGTGCGTCTGGATGCCCGATGGTAGAAGGGGGCCGGTGGGATGAGGTCGTGGAGTCGTGAAGACATGTACATTGGTTTTTAGTTGTATTTCATTTTTAAAATTACATTTGTAATAAAAAAAAGACAAATTAAGATTGTTTACCTTTCTTTAATTACCTAAACTTCTCTAGCACAGATAGTAACTGTAGAGACATACCTCTGCCCAAAACTACGACATAATATTTTTTGAATAAATTACTAAAGGGAATACTGGCCAAGTACAATGACACTGTTATGCGTGAACAATGACTTCTACGCACTGTAATTGTATCTACAAAATGATGATTGCGGCATTGACACAAAACCTGTGAAGAGGATAATCACTTGATGATTCGTCATAGTAAGTATCGTACTAGAAAATTGCGTAGAACTGGGAAAGAATAAAAATATGTGTACTTGTAGTTTATCATCTGCCTAGCCTTTTCCCAACTTTACTTTCTTATTTTTTTAAGCGTGGGAAATCATCAAATGACTCCTCCCGCTCTGGGCAAAGCAGAAGGTCAGACTCTTGCTGACTAAAATCCATCCGTGTTCATCCTAATGCCCTTTGCGTTTCAGGGCCGCGGTGACTCTTTCGAATAAATTCCGCAGTTATACTGGGGTCGGTTTCGAGTCAAACCTGATTCAGCTGAATACTAATATTTTATGTGGAGCGGCTGATCTGATCTCCTCAATCTAGTAACTGGGTCACATCCACCGCTACCAACCCTAAAAACAAATCCTCCTAAAACCAAAGTCAAAACACCTAAAAACAGTAGTCAATGTAGCAATGTAGCCAATGTATTTTTCATGTTCAGTTAGCCGACAGAAAAATAAAACCTTTTTGTATGGTTAACACTAGCGACAGATGTTTTTTTTTCTATATTAAATGCCGCATTCTTACTTACGAAGAATAGTTCTAGATGTTCACTTGTCGCTATGTCAATACGAACGAATTTATAGATGACATGCGATAATATAATTAGTTGATTTTGAATTTATTATAATGAATGTGGATTATTATTCTTATTAATTTTTTTTCTCTTTGGTTAATTTTTATTGTGACATTTCTTTTTAAATTTTTATTTAAGTAGGTATAATCTTGACATTCCATTTTTATTTTTATTATTTGGTATTAATTTACTAAGTAACTGTATTTTAGTGTTTGTATTGTTTATTTGTTTGTTTGTATTATTTATTTATTTATTTTATTTATTTATTTATTGGTTTACCAAACAATTGTTACATCAATAAATACATCGTGCATATTATTTGTTAGCGATGTTTTTATTTTATTTTCTACACAATGTATGTTGTTTTGAAATAAATGACTTATGACTTAATAAATAAAATAGATTAGCTGGATTGGGTTATCTCAGGGTTGGTACTTGTCTTGTTAATAAAATACGTCTAAAAAATAGTCTCTAAAAAATATGTGATTTTTTTAGAGGCCCACTTATTTACCCCTAAAGGGGAGAAAGCCCCTATCTTGGGAACTCTGTGATACATCTAGGTAAGACTGGTGTCAGTTTTTAAAGCTTCTGACAATTCTTCTGACATTTATAGGGTTCCGATCATCCGTATAAAACGGAACCCTTTTAGGATCACTCGGGTGTCTCTCCGTCTGGCTGTCCCTCTGTCACAGCCAGTTTTCTCCGGATGTTTGATTTGGTACACATATGAACTTCTGTGACCCAAACACGGACGTTACGTAAATAAATAAATTTTTAGTGCGGGGTCGCTTATGGGGGTCAAACCAGAAAAAAAAAAATACAAACTGTATTGTGTGATATATTAAATGGAAGGGCTCACTGTGAGAGTTTTTACTATATTTTTTCACAGTTTCAAAATAAACAGTTTTGAATTTATTCGAGAAATTAGACCAAAAATGACAAAAAAAGCAGATAATAGTTCTTTTCCTAAAGATTACAGGAAAACCTATAGGAAGTCTGTAGTGTTAAAATAATATGATAAAAAAATGAAATTGTTTCGGAACCCGTTGCACGCGAGTCCGACAATATGGCAAAGATGCGACGACGTGTTGTTATAGATATTGTTCTAAAATCGTTGTCGCATTACACCCGTCTGCGCGAGCGTAAATCTATCTATACGTCTGTGGCACATAATTCAATTTTAGTCTTATTTAATTGTCACTGGTACCTATCAGTTTGTGGAGAAATTTCCGTGTCTATAAATAGAACAAAGTTAATCATTAGTTTACTGTTATTACTGCAGTGTTACTTCATTGTAATTCGTATTCGTTCCCTTTCAATGTTTGGCCTTCGTTAGATGGTCGGCGGCCTTGCGTATGTATGCTAGTCGAGCAGCCACTAAGACGATTTACACAAGGCGTTTGGAGATATTTATTTATGCTCTTAAAAACCTAAAGTTGGTATTGGATAACTACAAAAAATTTAAAAATAAATAAAAACAAAAAATAATAATATCAAATTAATCTATACTAATATATAAAGCTGAAGAGTTTGTTGTTTGCTTGTACGCGCTAATCTCAGGAACTACTGGTCCGATTTAAAAATTCTTTCAGTGTTAGATAGCCCATTTATCGAGGAAGGCTATATATCATCACGCTAAGACCAATAGGAGACGAGCAGTAATGAAAATTGTGACGCAGTCGAAGTTGCGCGGAACAGCTTGTAAATAAGATAAAAAGAAATCATAACAACAACAGCAACACAAAAACAACAACAACAGAATTGTATAAATGTGGAATCTATCTGTCTGTCTGTTTATTACCTTTCACGTCTTAACAGCTGAACGGATGTAGTTGAAACTAGCACATGTACAGACCATGTCTTGCAGAACAATTATGTAAACATCTCACCGTGCAGGTGAGATGTTTACATAATTGTAGCTTTGTTTACATAAGTGTACATAATTGTAGCTTAGGTGAAGTGAACGTGAAGTGAGCTGTCAATCCAGTCAAACAAGATGAAATTACAGTTCACCTCACGCTCTCTCCACCTCAGTTTACACGGTGATGTTGATAGAATAGACCTGCTGGAAGCTGGAATAGGGCAATTGGCCTCGCCCATACGTCTGCAGTCGTGCACTCGTGCAGATCGACGAGACGTTCAATCAATCGGCTAGTTGACAGAAAAAATAAATAAAGAATAATGTCATACAAAAAAATGACTTTATCAGTTGGTGGCATCAGATCAGTGATTGAATTGCATGATAAGCAACTTGTTTCGAACTTTTTAGTCGTTTTTAGCGGTCGGGTTTTTTGGAAAAGTATTTTTTTTTATTTTCTACATTTTATTGAGTTACATTTTTGGAATCGTCTCTCGAGCCCTTTATCTTGACACCCCTTCGATGGGTTTTGAAAATTAAACATTTTTGAAGGCATAATATGGCGCCAAAAATCGGCCATATTATTTTTTAGGGTTCCGAAAAAAAAGGAACCCTTATAGGATCACTCGGGTGTCTGTCTGTCTGTCTGCCTGTCTGTCTGTCTGTCTGTCTGTCTGTCTGTCTATCTGTCTGTCCGTCTGTCACAGCCAGTTTTCTCCGGATCCACTGGACCGATTCTGTTGAAATTTGGTACACATATGGACTTCTTTAACCCAAACACGGACGCGTTACGAAAATAATTAAATTTTTAGTATGGGGGTCACTTTTGGGGGTCAAATATTAAAATAAAAAAAAAGTTTTTTGAACAATATCGTGTGATATATCAAATGAAAGGGCTTACTGTGAGGATTTTAATTATATTTTTTTCATAATTTTAAAATAAATAGTTTTGAAGTTATTCAAGAAATTTGACGAAAAATTACCATTCCCCCCCTTATCTCCGAAACTGCTGAGCCTAAAATTTTGAAAAAAATAGATATAATAGATCTTTACCTGAAGATTACAGGAACACCTATTAGAAGTCTGTTGTGTTAAAATAACACGTTAAAAAAATTAAATACGTTCGGAAACCTTCGCACGCGAGTCCGACTCGCACTTGGCCAGTTTTTTATATACCCAGTGTGACTCTCACAAATGAATACAAATCTAACGACACCTTTGAAGCTAAAATCCATCAAGCCGTTTAAGCTAAGGTTTAGGTCAAACATTTGAGTTTGGCGCCAAAAATCCGCCATTTTGTTTTTGTTTTATTTTGATATACCCAGTGTCACTCTCACAGTAAATACGGATCTAACGACACCTCTCAAGTTAAAATCCATCGAGTTGTTCAGGCCGGAGAGCGTGCCAAACAATTATACGTATACATACATACTCTCGAAAAACATAACCGTCCTTCTGGCGCAGTCGGGTAAAATCTAAAATATTCAGAGTTTCACAGGTCCTTATTACGATATTAGCAGTTACGCTAGCTAATCACATTATTTTATAACTGTACTTACTGAACCTCTGCCAAGGTTCCGGAATTTGTTAGAAAAAGTCACCGCGGCTGTGGAACGCAAGGGCACTAGGAGGAACACGGATGGGTTTTAGTCAGTAAGAGTCTGACACTCCCTTCTGCTTCACCCAGAGCGGGAGGAGTCATTCGATGATTTCCCATCCTTAAAAAAAACTTGACCCATAAATCTCTACAGATGCTAAACTATAAAACAACCGTTGTATAATTTACAATTATTTACTACAGCTACATAAGCTTATATACCTTATATACCGCAACTGTTCGATACTTACAGCACAATCTAATATTACATCTACCTGCTATTATTTACTACTGTTTTGGAACAGCTATCTGGGCCCTAAACGTGACTACTACTTAGAAATAAATCTAGGCGATTTAGATATTGTTCAAGTATCGGTATTATTACAGACATACTGTGTGTATTTAGATGTATATTTTGCCGTTCTGTTTGTATTGCTTAACTTTTGGGAAAGGAGAACGATGATACTTAAAGGTAACCTTCATAGACTAAATTCATTGAAATTAAGAAATATCATTTCTAGGCGATATAAGTAAATTGTATGGCACTTGTCTCACCGCCGGCGAGGAAGCGAGTAGCTATCAACCATTTGCTCGCTGAGGAAAGGGACAAAAGGTATAGATCTCGTGTGAGTAAAAGAGACACATACATTCATAGTCGATAGCTGGCTGTTCACACTGTCGGCGAGCGGCTTTTACCACTAGTTGATCGCAGCGAATTATACTAGCGACACTCGCTCGGCGATGCTCACTTGGCGGTCGGAACTCACCTAACAGCGGTAATTTCTACCTATAGTGCGGGCCGAAGCGAGTATTGCGAGTAAAAGCCCGTCGCACAAAAGCACTCGCTGAAAGCCGGGCGTCAAAACTATCGAAACTCTTCACTCGCTACTCGCTGATCGCCGACTGTTTCGAGTTTGAAGCTTTACTTGCTACTCGCTGATCGCCGGCGGTGAGACAAGTGCCTATTGCTTAAGTTTCGGAAAAGGTGTCACCATGTTCACCATAATATTATAAATTGATTGACTGCCTCGTTGGTGCAATTTCGATCCTCAGTTCGGTGCCACAAGGCGGTATTCTTTCATAAATTCCATCTTGAAAAATTTTTTTTTCTGTCACACACGTTTTGCCCCGGTGAGCAAATGCTCGTAAGCGTGTCTGTCTTTCCACTAGGAATTTCTCAGTAGCAGCCAGGAAGGAGTTTGGAAGCCGGTAGTGTGGTACCTCCGTCCCTCAGAAAGCATGTAAAGCCGTTGGTCCTGCGCCTGATCTATCTCCCGTCGGTTCGGATTGCGCCCCATCAGGCAGTGAGAGTAAAGGCATAGAGAGTGTATCTCTAGAGGTTTGCACACACACGTATGCACAAGAATACCTACTATATCCTGCGTGCTTGTGTAACACACCGTACCAATACCGTGTATTACACTACACGGTATTCAGGGCCCGGTGGCAAAGGTGGGCGTGGCCCCTAACTAGGGAGCCGCTTATTACACTAGCCGGTCGATTCGGCCCTAACTCAGTTGTGAAGTGACCAGCGTTGCCAACGTGTGGGGAATTCCCCAAATTGCGGGGAATCTCAAGTTGATTTGGAATTTATTGGGGGTTGGCAAGATATGGGGAAAATGCGGGGATTCTAAATATCGATTCTTCTGATATTATTTTAAATATCGAATTTGTGGGATATCAGTAGATTTGTTGTCCCCAAATTGGGGAATTTGACTTGCATTTTCAGGGAATTTGTTAAATTGGTGTTGGCAACACTGCTCCCTAACTCCCTAAACGCTATTACACTGCCCGGTAGTAAGGGAGTTAAGGAGCTAACTAGACCGGACCTTTTGGTCACCCTAATTAGGGTCCCTAACTCCCTCATTTTTATTACACCATCCTAAAACGGGACTTAGGGCCCTGAATACCGTGTAGTGTAATAAACGCTTTAGCTTGGTAGACGTTGGCCACCATGGCCGATATTCGATCGAGAAGATTTTACATTGATTGGATTCCTCGAAAATAACAAGGCTCGGTGCTTGTTATTGCGACGAGACAAGGTGAATTGGAGGAAAATAAGTGTCAATGTTACCATTAACTAATACTGGCAAAGGTATCAGATAAATGTAGGGAAAAACCTGAGTTGTTTGATCTGAGTTGTCATTATCAGGGCCACTTGTACTGGTTCATCCCCGAGTGCTGGCATAATCCTATGGTAGGCGCCAAATAAACTTGCAGTAACGGTCGTTGACTCACCTATATTTATTGACATTCTTAATTTGTAATGAAAAATAATTCATAATATATTTTTCGAGTACCTATGAAGAGATATTAAATATTGCACATTTATCTGACGCCTACCATACTGGATATTATAAAAAAGTGAAAATTTGTGAGGATGGATGCTTGATACTCTTTTACGGAAAAACTACTGAATAAATTTTTATAAAACTCAACAGTAATATATCTAACTCTTCCAAAATAACACATAGGATATTATTTATTTCCTGATATTTTATTTTAATAATAATAATCATTTTATTATCAGGCAACTGGGGCTCATAAATAAAATACACAAAATTAAAATATACAAAATTATCTTAAACATTAATAATCTAATACACCCCACTCACTCTATGTGGTCTCAGTCCTCATCTCACTGACACAGCAAATATGAGGACTATGTATGTAGATCGTTATCTTAAAGGTTCATTTCATGATTGTCTGGCAGTTTGAGTACATTATACGGTATGCCCAAATGTCCTTAATTGGGTATTGTTCATCAGAACGTTGAGCTCCTCAAAGTTATGAGCTGAGCTGCACGATGAGTGACAAATGCTTGCACTGTCTGGACAGGTTCACTCAAATCTGTGTGGCTCCTTCTTCAAAATACCACCATTAACCCACATGGTTCTCTTGCGGCTTAACAATTGCATTGTAAAGATTCAATGTCTTTAGTATTATATAATTTTTTAGCCAGAGTATTGATATTAATTTAGTTTGATTCCTCCAAGCGATCCTGAGAAAAACGGTCTTGACAGACGGACAGACAGACACACTGACAGACGGACACCAAAGTAAGCGACCTTACTAGCGACATCTTTTTTACTTTCCTAGTTAGACGCGAACGAAGTTGCGGGCAGAAGCTGTACTGTACCATAAGATCGAACATTGGATAAAGTTGACTGTATCAAGATTGTTTTTAAATTGATCTCAATACGTTGTAAAGAATACGAACAAAACAATTTGTTAAATCGACTAACTGAATTGGGGCTAATACCTACAATTATTTAATTTAGACAAATTTTCGTAATTGCTCTGCGAGTAAAACAATTACTGCAATGTTGCCAGCTTTTCTGTCTAGCAACATTGCTAAAATGAATTTTTTTCGCGCAGCTGTGAGGCACGATATTTTGTTTTGTTTTTCACTTTTTAATTTGTTTTATTTTATGTCTGTGTGCCTGATGGATGACTGTCGTTAAATAATTCTTTCGTAAGTCTTTTCCATTGCACATCATGTCTCTTATTGTTTGGCATCCAACTCTTCCCGATTTATGGGGAACGGTTCTAACAGTTACCATCACACAATTTATTGATTTAAAAGTGTCCATGGAGTTTCTTGCACGTTCGTCTTCATAGAGGTCTACGCTTTGGAACGTGCAAATAGCTTCACCGCTTTGACTGACCGACCTTGAAAATTCAAAAGTGCTTGTAAATGTTTTAATTGAAGTAAATAGTTCATGACTTGGAGGCCCGGGATACAAATACATTCGCGTGCACCCTAGCCGGTACCTTAGACACATTTGGAACAACTGCCGCTTCCTCATCATACTCTCCCGGTATCTTGACGAGTGCGTCAGTCCACTTATATCTCGTTACATGACTACACTCCTTTTTTTAAGGATGGGAAATCATCAAATGATTCCTTCCGCTCTGGGCGGAGTGTCATACTCTGACTAAAACCCATCCGTGTTCCTTTTGCATTCCGGGGCCGCGGTGAATCCATGACAGGCACTGGCTCTAGTGGGCCCCGTCTATTTAGCTGACATCTCATGAGGCGCACGTGGAACACAATACGCACCTAACCTTGTCCTTATCGGACGGCGAATCACCCATTGCTTGCCGTCCGCAGGCCCGCCTACGGTGGTCGGGAATCGCCCTGCGACTCTCGACGCCCGGAGCGTCTTCTTTTGCTGTTACGGAGGCTGGGGCGTGAGGTTTGACTCTCCCTCACGATGACTCCTATGCTACGGTCAGATCTGATAACTCTTGAGATGGCCTGCTTATATTAAATGCGAAGTATAAAGTACAGTAATTTCGACACTGTATAGCGAAGTAATGTTGAAATCAAAAGTCACGTAAAGACAGGTTAATGACCTGTGACTGCAGTTAAGATGTATCAAGTTGTTGTGGTTAACATAACAGCAGAAACTCATAGATAATGTTTTGGTGAGTCATTTATCATTAGTGTGAAATATCAATGAAATCTTGTTTGAATGTATATTTTAAGACGATTTGTTTTACAGTTAACGCATTGATATATAAAAACCCAAGATACACACTCAGCATCTCAAAAACGTCCGCATAAAACAAGTTCCAAACAGTCTCGCATCGCTCGCCATGCTGCACTGCTTTGTAAAAACAACTTTAAGCGATCCGTGTAAGGTTGAATTTGCAAAAAAATTGTTTATAGTATAACTACATACAACTCACACATGACACTTGATACATGTCAGTTTTTGACGACAGTTTCGAGTGTTGCATTTGTTCGAGACTGTGCATCTTGGGTTTTTTATATATCAATGAGTTCGATGAGTTGAGTACCTCTATATGGATAAACGGAACCCTTATTGGATCTCTCGGTAGTCTGACCGTCTGTCTGTCACAGCCTTTTTTTTCTGAATCTACTGGACCGATTCAGTTGACATTTATTAATCACATAATTATATTCTTCTATGATCCAAACACGGAAGTGTAACGAAAAATAATTTTTGAAAACAATTAACTTTTAAAGACATTATTAACGTTATAGAAATTAATGATCATTAGAAATCAATGACTTTATCGCCCTGCTAAATACAATAGCAAACGAGGCTCTTAGGGTGTTTGTCCATTACAGCGGAGCGAGGCAGTGGAGCGGAGAAACGGCGAAATTTTAACCAATGGAAAAATTTTGACTTACATTATCTATACATATAATAAAATCGTAGACTAACCGTGTCTGTACATTGAATATTTTTGCATGAAAATTACACAGAAAACTCAGGAAAAAGGTATAAAACACAAAATACAATTTTTGAAATTTTTGTCTGTTTGTCTGTGCGTTTGTGGGAGCATCACGCATAAACCACAGATTAGATTGCAAATCTAAGTACTTAAAAATATAAAGTGATAACCCGAGTAACATTTAGCGTTTATTTCATCAAAATCGACCCACAAAATCAAAACATATTGAATTTTTAAGTTTAGGAAGAAACTTCTTAATGTATTCTGATGAGTCAGAGCGCCATCTATTGAGAAAAATAAAATGCACGAAAAAATTGTTGAGTTATTTGTGAAAGTTTTAATACGTGGCAAAATAAGAGTGATCATTTTATACCTTTTCGTCATTGATCGATACAATCGATCCACAAAATCAAAATATATTGAATTTTTAGTTTAGTAAGAAACTTCCTTATGTATTCTGATTAGTCAGAGCGCCATCTATTGAGGAAGCAAAAAATGCATGAAAGCATGAATGTTACACCAAAACACATTGATTGATTTTCCGCTGGAGAATGACCTCACACAATTTCTAAACACAGTCGTGTTTCGAAGGAATTTCGGCTTAGCCTCTGAAAGGTCTTAAACTGTTAGGGACCATAATTTGTTAAATCTCTGAGTTGTGCTGGTTTCGTTTAAAGTGCATTTATCGTAGTCTTAAACTGATTTAGTTTTGCAAAGTTCTGGACGGTTCGACTTGCGGATCAGGCCTGTAGGGTTCCGTACCAAAGGTGCTGTGCTGACGGGACCCTACTGCTAAGCCTCCGCGATTGATTCCGTTTAGAGCGAAGCAACGAATGGTTCGATTTGCGAAACAAGGCTAATAATAATAAGGTACCTACCGTACCAAAGGTGGTCACGGTGACGAGAACGATCGATTTTGGGGGGTAGTTTCGGGCTTAGTTGCGGGCGGGCGTATTCTACTCCGTATCACACTACAGACTTAGATTAGTCCCGAACCCGAACTAAGAATGAATGACAACACGATTTCACAGTAACTGTCGTTCATAGTAACAGTAATCGTGTTATAGTTCTCATTGGTTAGGTGATACGGGGTAGAATATTTTTTTTTTTACAATAGATAGGCATACGTTTGACCACTATCTCACCTGATGGTAAGCGATGATGCGATCGAAGATGGAGCACGTTTGCCTAGAAGCAACCTATTCACTTTTGTCTTAAAGACTCCCAGGTTGCCCGCAACTAAGTTTTTAATTTGTGCTAAGTATCAAACGGTTCGATTTGCGAGCCAAGGCAAATTATAGGGTTCCGTGCCAAAGTTGCTAATGGGACCCTATTATTTAAGCCTTCGCGTACGATTTTGATTCGTGCGAACCCAGTCGATTTTTAGGGTTCCGTACCAAGTTTGCTAATGGAACCCTTTTTGTTAATAAGCCACCGCTGTCCGTCTTCCTTCAGTTTATGCGTTTTATTTCTGTCTCGCTAATATAAAAAATGTCTTCTAGAAAAAGGTCGAATTTTTCACAATATAGCAAAATTCTTAATCTTCTTAATATATTTAAAACAAAGTCGGGTTTGTTCGAACACTTTTCTAAGTCGAGAACGGCTCGACTGATTTTCATAGTTTTTGTGTTTTTGGATTAGTCTTCGTCCGGAGTAGCATAATAAGAATTAAAATACAAAAAAAAGAGTAGGTAGGTAGGATAGGTAGGTAGGTAGGGTAAGTAGGGTAGGTAGGTAGGGTAGGTAAGGTAGGATAGCTATGGTAGGTAGGATAGGTAAGTAGGTAGAGTAGGTAGGTAGAGTAGGTAGGGTAGGTAGGTAGGGTAGGTAGGTTAGGGTCGGTAGGTAGAATAGCCAGTTGACGGGAGCGAAGCCGCGCGGGTCAGCTAGTTGGTTAATATTTCTCAGTTCCTCCGCTCCGCTGCTTCGCTCCGCGCAAATCGACAGGCACCCTTACGCGTCAGATTCGGTTTAGATCTCCGGGTCGAGTTCCTTGAAATTAACTGTCTGTTAAGTTTATTTTCGTCTATTTAGTCCAACGAGCATTGATTGTAGTAATTTTTTACCACTCAACTTCTAATTTAGACCAAGCCATCTTATGTAACACTATTCCATCGAATGCTTCATATCCGCCACATTTGCCAGTAATTCGTGAGTTACACGTGTTACAAAATACATGCATCTACGTTATGTTGTGTAACAGAAAATTAGATGTACACTAATATTACATATTCGGTGATTATTATACATGGTTTCTATTGTGTGTAGCCTAGTGATGGGTCGTTGAAGGTTTTTCCGTCAACGAAACGTTAACGTTGAATTGCGTTTGTCAACTAGTTGATCAACTAGTTAATTTCGTCAACGAGTTAACGTGTTACAAACGTCAACTTGCATGAACGATAAACGCCTAAACGCTTTTATTAACGTATGCTGTTGTAATGTTAATTTACGAACAATTTGATGCAGTTTGCGGGAGTTTTATTGTTAAAGAAATACAATTTACGTACGTTGAAAATAACAAAACGTTGGGTTCATTTTCTCGTTTCGTCAAACGAGTTGAATTTATAAACGTCGTTGTCTCGTAACTCGTTGACGAATTCAACGAGTTGATTTGTACACGGTCAACGTTAATCCCATTGAAGAGACATCAACGTTGATTCAACTAGTTCGTTGATTCAACGCCCATCACTAGTGTAGCCTCGATTTATTACGTAAATCGTCTAGACGGTGCTAAATCTTAATTTCGTATTCATACACTATTTTGCACAAATGGCTAAATAATAACAGCCCACGGGTCGATCTTGAGGCGCTGGATCCACTGCGCGCGGTCTAGCGCCTCTAGCGGTTAGTGCTTGTTTACGGAGACGCGGGGCGTCATGCGTCGCGTTCGGCGATGCGGCACTAAAATAATAAAAAACATGGCGATGTATGAGAGCGTTTACGGAGAAGGTTCTCAATTCGGGTATTTTCTTTTAATTGTGTTACCTCGTAACTCGTCAATTATTAACCGTTTTGAAAAAATCTTTTTTTATGTGAAAAATCGTCAAAATTGGTTTAGCAGTTTGGGTTTTAAATCAAAATAGCTGGAATTCGTTAACTTAGATAACGTATTTGGTTTGTCATCGAAATAAACGAAAGTGCGTATTTTGCTTTCCTGCGATTTTCCAGTGGTGTGGTTAGGTGCGGAGTACCACCAAAAAGTGAAAAATAAAAAATAAAAACTTAAAAAGTACAACCGATAAAAACATACAAAGTTTAAAATAACTTTTATTTCGGAAGTCGGTGTAAAAATACGAAGAAACAACCAAAAACACCGACTTTCTTTCTTCAGAGGCTCGATCTTTCTTCACCCACGATCTTTCTTCGTGGGCAGTAAGGTCTAACGACCCCACACACCTCAATACTTACTCATTTATATCATCCATGTAACTGTTTTGGGACAAATACTTACTCATTTATATCATCCATGTAACTGTTTTGGGACAAATACTTACTCATTCATATCATCCATGTAACTGTTTTGGGACAAATACTTACTCATTCATATCATCCATGTAACTGTTTTGGGACAAATACTTACTCATTTATATCATCCATGTAACTGTTTTGGGACAGTTACTTACTCATTTATATCATCCATGCAACTGTTTTGGGACAAATACTTACTCATTTATATCATCCATGTAACTGTTTTGGGACAAATACTTACTCATTCATATCATCCATGTAACTGTTTTGGGACAAATACTTACTCATTTATATCATCCATGTAACTGTTTTGGGACAGTTACTTACTCATTTCTATCATCCATGCAACTGTTTTGGGACAAATACTTACTCATTTATATCATCCATGTAACTGTTTTGGGACAATTACTTACTCATATATATCATCCATGTAACTGTTTTGGGACAAATAAAGACTTTTCGTTTTTCACCGAACACCTCTCCTGTACCTCATCCGCGTAATCCACGACGACTCAGACAGGAGCGTGTTCATTGCGTGGTTTGCGTTGTCGAGCAGACGAATTTTTCAATATTTGAAGTAATGGATCAGGAATTTCATCCGGTTTTGATTGAATCGGAAAGTGTGATTTACAGTGCAGATTACTGCTGATTTTTGGGGGAAGCTGTGGCGTGTTTCATCTTACGAGCGGCGCAAATGTAGACACTTTTAGGGTTCCGTAGCCAAATGGCAAAAAACGGAACGCTTATGGATTCGTCATGTCTATCTGTCTGTCTGTCCGTCTATGTCACAGCCACTTTTTCCGAAACTATAAGAATACTGTTGAAACTTGGTAAGTAGATGTGTTCTGTGAACCGCAATAAGATTTTCAAACAAAAATAGGAAAAAAAATTGGGGTTTGCCCATACTTAGAACTGAAACTCAAAATTTTTGTTTCATCGAACCCATATGTGTGCGGTATCTATGGATAGGTCTTCAAAAATGATATTGAGGTTTTCAATACCATTTTTTTCTAAACTGAATAGTTTGCGCGAGAGACACTTCCAAATTGGTAAAATGTGTGTCCCTCCCCTGTAACTTCAAAAATAAGAGAATGATAAACTAAAAAAAATATATGATGTACATTACCATGCAAACTTCCACCAAAAAATGGTTTGAACGAGATCTAGTAAGTAGTTTTTTTAATAGGTCATTAATCGTAAACAGCAATTTACCTTTCATTCAATCAACTCAAATATAAAAAAAAACATTTATTTTCATAAACATAAACCTTATGCATAAACTGTGAACCATAATTTTCTAATAAAAAAAATAATAAATAATAATGGTAAATAATAATTATAAAGATACAACGAACTACAAGAACTTTTATATTATGTTACTTGCTGCTACGGAACCCTTCATGGGAAGTCCGACTCGCACTTGGCCGCTTTTTTTTTTGTTGCTGTCGGCAAGAAAAAGTGTCTACATTTGCGAAGCCCATCAACACACCATCGCAGGAAACCGTAGTTGCTGTGTCCTGTAACGTCTGTGCAGGGAGTGGTTGGTTTCATACTGCAGTGCGATTCTGTAAACATGTCGAAGTGAAAACTTAGGCAAAATTAACGACTAGAGAGCTGTCAAACCATACAAAAAATATGGAATGACAGCTCACTTGTAATTCATTCCATCTTAATGTTGTTGAACATCACTACGCGCCGGGTGACCGCGCGGGGTAGCTGCGGTCGCGGACGGGCGTTCAAGCCGCGACAATGCGACATCGTCCGTCTTACTGAGCGCACACTCATTCCCTTTAAACTTAAAGTTCGATAATGTTGTTTGATCGCTTGTTAACTTCTTTTTAAATTAATACAGTCCACTATTTATTGTTACCGGAGTTTCTCTGCTATTTGTCCTAGTACCACCTGTAGGATATTACCCCATTCCTTTCTAATGTACACGGTGAGATGACGACAAAATAGATCGGCTGGTTACTGTATAGAAATCAGATATTCATTGGTAGCTTGTATCCGGCACAAGACACAAAAGTGTCCACGTTTGCGCATCCCTTTATGTAAGAGATGAATGATAATAATATATATATCTATTTTGTGCACTGCAGTTTCTTTCTGCGTTTTTTTTTTTTATGGCCGGGAAAATCTTGACAGTCAGCCACAAATATAACGCATTCGCTTGTATAAGTAGACGTAACATCCGGCCATAATTTCCGCTACAACATAAACCAACCTACTTCCCACGACCGACCAGAACCTACTTAAAAACAGCTGTTCATTTTATTAATTACTAGCTGACCCACGCTACTTCGTCTGCGTCACATTTTTCATTAATGCTCTGCTCCTATTTTTAATAATAATAATAATATATAGTATATAGTCGGCCTTATAATGTTCACACTGTTGGGACTCAGGCCTCCTCTCTAGGAGAGGGAATGGGCCGTAATCCATCACGCGGGCCCAATGCGGGTTGGTGAATGTCACATGTCTTCGAATTTTTGGTTCTAGGACATGCCGGTTTCCTCACGATGTTTTCCTTCACCGTTTTGAGAGCAGTGGTGATGAAATAAATTACACAAAGTAATGTGCCTGGCTGGGTTTGAACCCGTGACCTACAACTCGTAAGTCGGAGCCGTTAACACTCGGCCACCACTGCTCACAATAATAATAATAATTATTTCAAATAAAACGTTTACAAAAAGTGTACAAGTAGTCAACAGTCATAAGTTATTGTAGTGCCTATTATATATATTGTAGTGCTATTGTAGTGCCTAAAAATAAACTAAAACTAAGATATTATTATCGGTGTAAGTAATGGTTGTTCGGAATTGCAATGTTAGGTAGCGACCAGCCCGATCTAGGTTAATTTAAATCTGTGTTTTAAGCCATCACTTTACAATCCAACTACTTTGATCTAGTACAATTTAAAGTAAAAAAAAAATCTCTTCTTCGATTGGTCGTAGCGTGATGTTATATAGCCTATAGCTTTCCTCGATTCCTTATGAGTTTTCACTAAGACCATACATAAATACCATTGCATATTTTAGTTCCCTTTTACAAAATGTGTGATAAAATAAAAATTGAACCCGATCAGTACATTTAAAATGAGTTAAAGAGCTTTCCTGACCAGGGGGGCTACTCTCTAACGAAATCCGTAGCTTCGGGCTTAGTTGCGGGCGGGCTTATTCTACTCCGTATCACCTATAGACTTACGATTAGTCCCGAACCCGAACTGAGAATGAATGACAACACGATTTCACAGTAACTGTCAAATCGTGTTATCATTAGTTCTCAGTGGTTAGGTGATACGGAGTAGAAAATGCCCGCCCGCAACTAAGCCCGAAACTACGGAAATCGTTAGAGAGCAGCCCCCCTGTGGACCGATGATCTGGTGAAGGTCGCGGGTAGCCGATGGATGCGAGACGCACAGGACCGGTCGTTGTGGCGACGCTTGGAGGAGGCCTATGTCCAGCAGTGGACGTCTTTCGGCTGATATGATGATGATGATGATGATGAAAGAGCTTTCAGTATCAATATCATCGTAGCTATAGTAAGATCTTTGAAAACAGAGTGATGCGCGAAAACGTGGTAAAGGCAAAATACGCGTTCCCTCTTGCTCGCACATACTATCAATCACGTTAGGAGAAAAAATACAACCGACTTCCAAAAACAAAACAGTAAAAGTATAAAATAACCATAATTTCAGAAATCGGTGTTTTTGGTTGTAATTTTTGTTTTTGACACCGATTTCCAAAATTAAAGTTGTTTTATACTTTGTAGTGTTTTAAAGTCGGTTGTATTTTTTTGTAAAAGACTTTTTTATTCAAAAAAAAAATGTCAAACATGCGATTTCAGCAATCTCTTTCCATTTTCTATCATTTTTGAGGAGTTCTTCATCAGATCTCCACCAAATTGAAATGGAACCACTCCAAGAAAATACTCTTCCAAAAACTACCCAAATCGCTTGAAGTGTGCCTAAAAAGTTTGAAAAGTTCCCTCTATTTCTCCAGGATTCCATCATCAGATTCTGACCTGAGGATCATTGGGACTACCTTAAAATTCTACCCTTTCGATCAAAAAAAGATATTTCCCAATCGAGCCAGGCGTCTTCGAGTTATCGGAGAAGATACATAAAAAAAGATTCAGATGAATTGAGAACCTCTTCCTTTTTTGTTATTGGAGTATCGACATTTTATTTATTGAAGCCGATGGTCGATATTTTATTGAAGCTCTTGTAAATTACCAGACCTTGACCCTCTGTTTCTTTCCTCAAGCCATTTTAACCCAAGTTATTTACTCTTATTTATATTAAAAAACCATCCTAAATTATATTTTACTAAACAGAAGACAAAACTTTATAACACAATAGTGAACTTGTTTTTAATCTCACTTAAGTAATTATATTAAACTAACACCTTTCTCGATAGATGGCGTTGGCGTCGAATTAGAAGTCGCTATGGTTTTGTTACGAGCGACAATATAAGGAGCATATTTTAGTACTGTAAAGGCAAAACTCAAAGTACCTATTTTTGTAATCAAATTTCTCTGGGACAACTCAGACGAAATTTGTCATGACTGCCAAGAAAGGTAAGCACCTACTGGGGCTGTACCACAGCTGTAAGTGGTCCTCATCATTATCTTACCCTAACCAAAATCGATTAGGGTCGACACGAAATGTTTTTTTCTGCCGGCATTTCAATTTTTTAGTTTTTTTAGAGTACCTCAAAAGGAAAAAACGGAACGCTTGTAGGATCACTGTGCTGTCCGTCCGTCCGTCTTCTGTCAAGATCCTTTATCTCGGGAACGCGTGAAGGTATTGAGTTGATATAAAAATCATATACTCAGATCTACAGTCCTTTAAAGCTGTAAAAAATCAAACTACTAAGTTAACGTAAAAAATTATAATTAAAAAAAATCAGTTTAAAAATAAAATGCAACTAAAAACCAATGTAAATACAATAATAACAATTACTTGATCAATTGAACCACTAGTTCAAGCAGTAGTTTATTTGTTTAATATGTGTTTGAGTAAAAAGTCACATCAAGATTGTTTATCCTTATTTAACTACCCAAAGCGTTCCAGGATAGATATGTCTATAGATATAGGTACAACCTTCTTACATAGAGGGCCGAGGTCCGTTTTGTTTTTATTTTTAACCTGTGATCACCGGGGCGCAATAGCCGTCGCGACGCAACAACAGTTATTGAAAGTTTGATTGTAAAAAAATCGACGGCCGCCATGTTTTTTGGTCGATCGGGGCGTAACCCTTATAGGATCACTCTGGTGTCTGTCTGTCTGTCCGTCTGTCACAGCCAGTTTTCTCTGGATCCAATAGACCGATGAACTTTGATGACTACTGAAATTTGGTACACATATGGACTTCTGTGACCCAAACACGGACGTGTTACGTAAATGATTAAATTTTTAGTATGGGGTCAAACTAGAAAAATTAAAAACAAATATTTTTTGAATACTATCGTGTGACGTATCAAATGAAAGGGCTTACTGAGAGGGCTTTAATTATATTTTTTTCATCATATTAAAATAAATGGTTTTGAAGTTATTCAAGAAATTGGACGAAAAATTACCCCCCCTCCCTTCTAAACTAATAAGCATAAAATTTTAGAATTAAGAAGACTATAGTGTTAAAATAACATGTTAAATAAATCAAATTTATTCGGAACCCTTAGCACGCGAGTCCTACTCACTCTCGACCGGTTTTTTTTTTTTAAAAAGAATTTTTAACCGCGTGATTTGGTACGGCATGTGGGATGCCATTATGCGTCAATTTCAGTTGATGCCCAATGGCACGCGGATGTGCCAACGAAAAATCACCGGTTCGTTTTTTTTTTTTATTCTTACGAATATTCTAGTTTGTTTTATTATGTTGTAAATTACTGTGATTTTGGGTATAGTGTTCTTTTTTCTTGTTGTAAAATATGAATATGTTATCTATGTTTCTTCATTAAATATCCGTTATTATGTTTAAGATTTCGCTACTAATTTCGGACGTCGGTGTTTTTGGTTCTTTCTTCGTATTTTAACACCTAATTCCGAAATTAAGGTTATTTTATACTTTGTAGTGTTGTTTTTTTAATTTGGAAGTCGGTTGTATTTTTTTTGTAAAAAAAGTTTTTACTTTTCACTTTTTAGTGGTACTCCAATGGAAAGTCGCAGGAAAGCAAAACACGCAATTTCGTTTATTTGGATGACCAATAAAATACGACATCCTAGTTAACGAATTCCAGCTATTTTGATTTAAAAGCCAAACTACTAAACTGATTTTGATGAAATTTAAATGGGACTAATCGGAAAGTAAATCGTTTCACATAAAACAAGATTTTTTCAAAACACATAAAAAATACAACCAAATCGAGAACCTCCTCATCTTTTGAAGTCGGTTAGAAAAAAAAAATCAAAAAAAGAACGTTCATAGTATTTTATTAACTTGACATTTTTTAGTGTTACTTACAAACTATTGTTAAAATTAATGATATCACATTTCATTTTTCACAATAACAAAAACTTATTAAACATGTTATTAAATAAAATAGATGTTTATTATAATTGTACTCAACTTTTTGTTTATTTTTGAGGACGGAATGTAAAGAAGAAGTTTAGAAGAATACTGAAAAGTATAAAGAACATAAAAAGTTGGTTTCATAGTACATTTTTCATGTGGTTTGCTGAAAAGTAATTTCTCGAGAGTAATATATCATTACTTCAACAGTCTTACGAACTTTCGAATATTTTTCATAACTTTAACAGTTCAATAGTGTGTGGTTTCTCGAAGTATGTTTTGAAATATGGAATCTTTGAGCTCAAAGCTTGCAATATATTCACAAACTATAACAATAGCTATAGCTTGCAATTTATTCACAGATTATTATTAGTTACCAATACTCAATCATTGAGCAATTTTAATAAACTAACCAAGCTTAGATTACATTATAAAGGTTAATGTACTTATTTATTTATGTATAGTAATAGGATATAAGTCTACATTTTTTTTTAAACTTAGATGATAATTATTGATTCAAGTTACTCTAACAGTAAAGTAAGATACAAAATGGCATCTGAAGAAAATATTATTATTGGTAACTACACTATGATATTATTCAGCAATTAAACTAGAGGGATAAAAAACATTACTTAGACATCCTCTGAAGAACTGGCAGACAATAACAACACTATACTGTCGTCATAAGAAAGAAGGACGTAACTACACAAATCGAAGTAACCGATTTCAGACATTAAGAAATTAACTTAAGGTCGGAAATAGGCAACATCGTTTTGTGTCAATACGTCCTTTTTTTATAACGGCAGTATAACACTCCCATAGACAGGACATGGAAATGCAACGACGCGACGCATTTTCAAACAAATTGTTCTAAAAAAGCTCTGCGAAATTTCAATTTTTATAAAATGACAGTGGAATCTTTAAGTCTAGTTACAAATGTTTAAGTCATACGTACATAATTATTCTTTAAAGTGTGGAATTAAAAATGTGTTTTTAAATTGCAACTAGGTCAGTAAAAATCTTAAAAGTATACTAACACTATGGTTCACTTAATAATAACTTAAATTAAATTGGCAATTTATAACAATAGTTGTCGCTTTGTGTTTAGCCACCTTGTACAATTTTATTAGTTTTCAAGTGGTCTGTCTGTTTCGTTAGTCTTTCATTTGATTTAGTTCAAAATGTTTTTTTTTTATCTCATCAATAATAAGGAAAGGTTATAAAACTTCATTCATTTCTGTTTGTCGAGTTTTATAAAAATGTTACAAAAATCCGTCACTAAACACTATTTTGTCATACTTTAAATTACACGTGCAAAATATTTTACAGTGTTTAACAAATCACTTAATCATTTTACTAGAGAGCCTGCCTGAGGTAAAAATAATATAAAAATATTTGAAATATCAGCAAAATGTTAAAAAAATAGCTTACAATAAAGTAATTGAAACTAAAAGGCATAATAAAACTAATGGTAAAGGCAGAGCGAAGAATTAAACATCATGATAATTATAAAACTCATAGGTAGTTAATTATAAGAAGGTTTTAACGACACAAGTTTCAGGCAGGCAATCAATACCTTAAGGCCTTTTGCTGTAATTAAAAATCACAACCTAATTAGTGAGTTTACAGTCCATGAGACTACCTTAATTATTACAAACCTACTTAGTAGTACTATCTATTAAATGGAATGTCATCATCTACTACTTGAAATTTTGGACGGAATTTCCATTAGTACAGACGAATTTAATTGTTAATAATACCTTTAGTTGTATTTGATGGATTTAATTTGTCTGTGACAGTCTAGACAATTGTTTGATATAACTAACCCAATTCACTATAAATAGCCTACATTCTGGTATTAGATATTCAGAGTTAGCTATCTTTCCAACTGGCTTAAAGGTATTTACAAATTCCATTGTAAGACTTTCTATCTCGCCAAATGTCATGGTCCTTATACACGAAATACTTAAATCAAATCAAACGTTCATAGTGTCATTCATCGAAATGCTAGTTACATTAGCTACTACCTCTAAAACTGGGGTGTCATAGAATTTGTCCACCATGCCTCTGATAGAAGTGAAGGAACCAGCGAAGAGTGCGACAAGGGAAATCATAGCGATGAAGATGTTTTTGTATAGGATCCAGTTGAAGGGTCCAAGTCCTCGGTCCCATTTGTGGACAGTGTCGATGATGGCTGGAGTGAGGAGACCGAGGGTCGAGAGGAAAATGGCTCCACTCAAGTTGATGAAGAGCTCCAGGTCGGGGAAGGCGGCTGCGAGGGCAACTGTTGGAAAAGATAAACTCATTAGATTGGATTCTTAAGATCATATTAAGGTGCTGTCTCTGTGTTTTTGGTCACCCAATGATGATCCCTGAGTGTGGATGTCTTTCACTGTACAATAATATTTGCAATAGATCCCATTTGTCTCAGAACAGCTTTATTCTTTATTAAAATGTAGGTACTTTAGGCCACCCACGATATTATCTTAGTGGAATTTTTATATAGCATAATTGACGAACAATAAATTATGATTGAAGTTAAATGTTTTGCTAGACCTTATTAACATGATGTTAATCATAAAAAAATAAGCTGTTTTGTTCCCTTAACAAGTGATCCGTAGTAATATTGTGAGCGTGGGACGGCCCCGTACGGAGTTGTAAAAAAGTTGGTAAAACATCCATTATAATTTATTCTCAACTTTTTTCGTTCTCAATTAGACTTGTAATCCCTAGTGATATCATGAAACCCGAAACAATGTCTGTGGACCTTATTTTAAAGTTCAATTTATTTTAAGCTTTACGTCAATTATAGTGCTTTTGTTTTAGCAGTTTTTATTCTTGAAGGCACAGAATTAATGCAAACTATATTTTGACATTTTCACTTCTCATTTATCAGTCATAATTTAATTTCGTCTATCATCTTCCCGTTGTCCTTATTTACACTGACCATGTCGGAAATTGGTCCTTAGGTATGAAGAACAATGGTAACATAATTTTCCCGTGGTCTTCGACAATGTCGAAAATTAGTTCTCCTTAAGTACGAGGAACAAGAGTAGCTAATTCTCACCTGATCCAATAACAGCAGTGGTCCTGATAGCGATTTGGGTGACGTTGTGGTACCTCACGGAGACCTTGTTGTGCAGCTGCCTCCAGATCATCTCCATGGGCACATAAAACTGAAGACTGTAGGTGAACAGGATCGCTAGAGCCATCAGGATCTTCGCGCTTTGGGCGAGACTGAAAGAACAAAGTAAGATTACTACAAAAATTAGGCTAACTTTTGAAGAACCTGAAAGTATTTTAATTGTTGTAAGCGTTGATGTGTTCGAGAAATGTATGTTCTGCTTGGTGATACTCAAAATGTGTTGCTAAACTGGTGCAGTTTCGGGCTCCATTTGAAACTATTGTATTTGAAGGTAATGTATTAAAACGTTTTACACCTGCCTCAGGGAAATCATTGCGGGTAGTTTACTCAGGAATATGTAATTTAATACCTAGCAAGCATTTTCTCGAAAATACACCCTGATGTGGATACTGTCGGCCTTACCCAAGAGAATCGGCAAGCATATTAAAATCTTCCTGTCGGGAGTACGGAACTATAAAAAACGAGCTTAAAATTAAAGTAACAAAAATGCTACTCACACTTCATCCTGCGGCAAATTCAAGGTGACACTTCCCCTGACATCGTCTCCATACTTCATATAGCCGAAGAATCCGACAAGACCATACAGGGATATTACAATGGTCATGGCCACGTTTAACACTCCAGGGCATCCGAGGAACTGCTGTGGTTTCGCCATCTCGTTCTCAACCGGCATCACAACACCGATGCCTTCCATTGCGAAGATCACGGTGCTGGAAAGAGATAGGAATATTTAGCATGTTACGTGCTTGAACGCAGTACAGTACGATTGCTAGGAAGATGGACCATATTAGGAAGTGATGGATATATTTCATATTTTTCGGGACTCTGAAAGCAGCAAATGTACGAGAGACCGCTGGCTGATGGTGCATTAGCAAACTGTTTGGGGTGGCATGGATTTGATACGGGTTGAAAATTTATGAAGTAAAAATCACCACCGTGATGTGGATCATGGCACAACTTTCTTTTGCAATTGTTAAATATACTGTTGTATGCAAAACTTGCGTTCCAAAATAATGCTGACCAACTTTAAATCAAATCATAGAGGTAAATCAGAGTTTGCTACAACGGCCATTTTACATTTGTTAGTCCCAAAATTCAAATGTGTAGAATTTGTTCCATTAAACAACCTTTTGTAATAACTATTTGAGCCAATTGTAATTAAAAGTTTCAAAGTATTACAGTTTTACAATTATTGAAATTAGGACGGCCGTTAACTCTAATTGTTCGAGCTAGACTTTTTTGTTGTTATGTTGATTACATGTCATGAATACCTCTTGAATCTAAAGTACGTGTTTAATGTTTTAGAAGTATTTAATGTAGTTACATTCGTCGAAGTTTTTAGTAAGCGTTGTTGACAAAAATTTAACTATGCACTAAAACTGAAAACTACTACAACTATATATATCACTAGTTTTATACTATTCGGAGTTTGCAGGCGTAACTTATGACTATTGAGTACTGAATAGTGTTGTGAGTTTGTGTGTCCTCTTTCTATATTGTTGTAGAATGTAAAGAAGATGGTCAAAAAATAAAAAAAATCAAGATAAATCATGATTATTAATTTATCTGCTCGCTGTTTTCTTATAACAATTATTTTTACAATGACACCTTTCCTGAGTTAAGTCCGGCCCGGCTTCGCACGGGTGCTAATGTTTATTTAGCCCAAACTAACAAAGTGAACATCTAATTACCAGAATCAATAATATTGTGCAAAAGACAACCGTTAACGACGTCTACCCTCAGGTGTCTACCAGTTCGGGACATCTTTACTTGTGATTATTTGGTTGCGCGACTTACTTTAATTTTGAGATATCTCTTAAGATATTCATCCAAATTAAATGGTGTGAACGGCAATTTTGCTCTAAATTAAACACTCAAGATGACTAACATATTTATTAAGATAAGGATAATTTATTTCAGATTTAGGTATCCATAACACAAATTATTATTATTAATGATAAGCATTGAATCATTCTGGTGGGTTGTTGTCGATTTGCCATATTGTTGACTCGTCACAAGCATGAAAAAATATGTAATAAGTATCTAGAAACCGGTTATTGTAATCTCGTCACACATCTTCATTTTAAACATTTTTAGGTTAATACTAGGTTAGGTATATGGCTAATCGTCCTGAGGGATGCTAGAACTCGCAAAGCTGAAAATTTAGCTGTCGATAAGGTGTAACTAAGGATTCCGTATGGTGTCGGTCGATGCCGTATGGTGCCGTAAAAGAATAATACCATCCCATCACTTCCCGTGGGTGTCATAAGAGGTGACTAAGGGACTCACCAGAGAATGGGCAGCAGCGTTCTTTGTAAAACGCAACGCCATACACTGCGATCGCCAACCTGCCTGCCAAACGTGGCGATTATGGCAAACCCCCCCCCCCCTTTTCTCCAATAGTGGACGTATTTCGGCTGTCATGATGATGATGAAGGTGCAACTAAAGGGCAGCAAATTTATGGTTGAACCGAGTACATAGAAAACTTCTCACCTGATAAACAAAGGCCACTGCGTCACACTGGCCACCACAACCCTTCCCTCAGGCTTCGGCAGATCACTGAAGATGTAATACATGGTGATCGCGAAACAGATCACCAGGAACACGTTAGCTATCGCCGAGAATGGTACCAGCCACTTCAGGTTCCTGATCTGACAGATGAGTACCAGAGGCACAAGGGTCAGTGCGCAGTACGCTTCCACTGATAACTTATATTCGGGAATGTATTCATCTAGGACCTGAAACAAATGAATATGGTTAAGTTAGGAGAAATTTGTGATTTTTGATTGTTTGAATAAAAGAACTAAGTTAGCTCTTTATTGTACACCAAAACAACTTTATAATTAATACAAACAACTAGATTAATAATCCTGGCATTATGTACAAACGAGTTTAAAAACAAAATAAATCATTGGGCATCAAACAAATAATCCACATCGCTGTCAATGACAAAAGTGCCCAGAACACTGGCAGCAGTGTCGCGTTGAATGGCTGCTAATTCTTTGGCCGAAGAAAAGCCCAGCCCTCTGGTCACGTGAACAGTCGACAAGTTGTTTGCTGATGTCCTTAAAGACTCGATGCGCACTCGGACCCCATGGGCCTAGTGTTTCAACTCCAAAAGGCTCAAATATATAATTTTTATAAGAAGCCGACTGAAGAATATGAAAACTTCCAATATTTTTTCAAAATGAATTCCCTAAAACAGGGTGCGAAAGTTAAAGTAAGATTGTTTTAGCTTTTAGATGGATAAAATCATCGAGCACAGTGCTTGAATAATGGAATCAACTGAAAATTTCAATGAATGTACGATCGCCTAGCGTGATGCTTAGAGCAATGAATGTAATGTAGACGTTATTTTCATTGCTGTACATTTCAATACTATACATTGAATAAAATCGCTCAACATTTCAAGGTAGTTTAAATGATGGGAAACCATCAAATGAATCCTTTTGCTATGGACGGACCGGAAGGGAAGTGTCAGACTCTTACTGACTAAAACCCATCCGTGTTCCTCCTAATGCCCTTTTAAGGCTTGTATACATGCCAATGACCTTGTGCATATAAACGGAGCTAACTATTCCTCTACGCGGCACTCCGCTACCCGCATTTTTAATTTAATATAAAAAATAACACATTTTAAAAAGTAACAAAATCAAATTATTTTCGTTTGTATTGCAAAGCAGCAGATATTTTTTTTTTTAGACTTTTGTTAAAAAATGAAGGAGTAAAATAGTTTCATCTCAACGATTTGGAGGTGATTTGGTGATTTTTTTTCTTATTATGTCATATCGATACATACATTCTGGCAATTCTCTAATTAAACCAAATTACATATCATATCATGTAGATTGCTACCTATTTTTTTCAGTTGTCATTTCTCAGTAAATGCCGACGAAAAGTTATTCTCGAGAGAGCAGCCTTAATCCACAACCCAGACAGGCACTGGTCCTAGCAGGCCCCGTCTATTAAGCTGACATCTTGAGGCAGGGCTGCGAGATTTGAAAATAATCGCAACAGCTTGATACAAATAATGTTTGTAAACTAGAATTACTAAACCACACCGAAAATAGTTTAGTTTTATCAAAGCGCCTCACAAAACTATGGCAGCAAATAATTATAATCAAAACTTCACTAAAGTTACCCTATATTACTCTCGATATTATTTAGTGACAAATTAATTTTATTTTATCTAAATTAATTTGGCTTCCATTTTAATTAATTTTATAGCCGTATTAAGAAAGTTTTGCAATTAATTACAAAGCTTCTTAGTAGCTTATAGAATGTTTAATGTTTGTTGGCGTACCTAAAGAGTGAGATCAAAGATATAAAGGAAAATTCATAATTCTAAAGCTCTTATAATGTTGGGGAACAAAGGTAAAATAATATAATAACTTTGAACAGCAAAAACTAAAAAAGAACTTCCTATTCTTTACCAAGAAATCAAAAACAAGGAAACTGAACAACTATGAACTGAAAAAGGCTGTCCTTGGGTGGCTAAAAAGTCTAGACTACGAAGCAACAGAAAATCTGTTAAAAATTGTCACGTAAGGCGTCTCACGCAAATAAACATCATCACACCACACATACAGACCTGTGATACACTAACACATCACTCTCCACAAACTTTTAAGTGCATGCTAATTTTAATTTAATTTAATATCATTTTATTTTATTATGTTCACCATTTTAATTTGGTTATTCAACTTTTAATCTTAATTTTAATTCAAATTTCTGACATTCTGGTTTTCGGTACTTTATGATTTTAATTTGTTTGTTTTTTTTTTTAATTTTTGATTTTAATTTCTGACATTTTTTTCTGATTTTTGAAAATTTTAATTTCTGACATTTTTTTCTGATTTTTGAAAATTTTAATTCCGATCATTTTGATTTTTATTATTAGTGACATTGTTTGAATGTTTGGTTATGATTACGATTTTAATTATTGAAGTAATTTCCAACTGTGTCTCTAATCTAAGAGTTTCACAATGTTTAATATCAATTTTGATCTATTATTATTATTATTTTATCCATTAGTTATTGCTTGATGTTATTTTTAAATACCTCTTTTTTATTAATTTGTTTCCATAATGGGGAATGCACTGGCTCCTGTAATACAGTTTAAAACTAGCTCAGGAGCCAGGGAATTTCATATAAATTGTGCTTGAAACTGATACAATAAATAATTTATTATTATTATTATTATTCTATTAGTTATTAATAAACACATCCCTCGCTATGCATCCTCGCACATCTTTGATGGAGTAAGGGTGCATTCCTTACTGTCATGGGATGTCTCGCAGAAACTGCACAATTTCGCAGGATATAAAAGTACCTATGACCTTTAGCAAAAGTGCAGCTCCTATCAGTGAAATAAATCTTCGTTATGGGATCAGCTGGTGACCAGTGGTTTAATACTTTTAACAAACATTATGAACTAACAGACACTACAACCTTTATGTAGTACTTATGCCCGCGATTTCGTACGCGCATATCTCGTTTTGTCCCGTTCCCGTAGAAATTTCGAGAAATCCTCTCTTAGTGCTCCTCTACACTCTCCAAAGAAGCTACATGCCAAATTTCAGCTTCCTAAAACCAATAGTTTCGGCTGTGCGTTGTCTGTCAGTCACTCTGGGGGGCTAAAAAGGCTACTTTAGGAGAATCATAATCGTTGCGGAATCTGTTTGAAAGAGTCACCGCGGCTCTGGAACGCAAAGGGCATTAGGAGGAACACGGATGGGTTTTAGTCAGTAATAGTCTGACACTCCCTCCTGCTTCACCCAGAGCGGGAGGAGTCATTTGATGATTTCCCATCCTTAAAAAAAAAGGAGAATCATAATATATATTAATCACGCAACAATCTGTCAAATGTCATTTTCATCTTTATCGCTAACGAATTAGGTTCAAGGTTGATTGGGAAAATTTGACAGTGACGGGTAGCGTGATGTGCTTTCTGATTCTGCTAAAGTGGCCTGTTTAGACCCGCAGTAACTGAATCAGTCAGTAACGGAAGATTTTTAACTATATACTAGCGGACCCGCGTAACTTCGTCTGCGTCACAATTTTCTTTACTGCTCCGCTCCTAATGGTCTTAGCATGATGATATGTAGCCTATAGCCTTCCTCGATAAATGGGATATCTAACACTGAAAGAATTTTTCTAATTGGACCAGTAGTTCCTGAAATTAGCGCGTTCAAGCAAACAAACAAACTCTCCAGCTTTGTATATTATAGTATAGATATTAGTATAGATTGATGATTAGTTTAGAAAATGAAACATGTTTCAAGTTGAAAGGGAACCGCTTCTCTTGGTATGGTCATGTGAAGAGCGCATGTAACTAAAAGAGTTATGAATATAAATGTGGATGGATGGAGAGGCCTAGGAAAAGGTGGATGGATTGTGCGATATGAAGAAAAACCGGCCAAGTGCGAGTCGGACTCGCACACGAAGGGTTCCGTACCATATACCTAATTTTTATTATTTGTTGTTATAGCGGCAATAGAAACACACACTCTGTGAAAATTTCAACTCTCTACCTATTACGGTTCTTGAGATACAGCCCGCTGACAGACAGACGGGAGTACGGACAGACGGACGGACAGCGGAGGCTTAGTTTTAGGGTTTCGTTGGTTACTCTTCGGGTACGGAACCCTAAAAAGGGAGAAAGTAAGTGGTAGTTTAGAGGTAAAGCGGTACACCGAGTAAAGTCCCGCAAAACTCCGTTGAAAAGGGAGGATCCTCCGACCAGACGGTTGTTGCGCCTGGCGGGCAACTGCCCGATAGTTGATATTCGGGCTGATGTATATGTTCAAATCGCACGGTAAACTCTGCTTGCGCGATACAGGATTTCGACGTAGTAGTTCGCTGCTAGTTGGATAGATGGCGTCACGGTTCTTTTTGTTGTGATGTAGATTTGCTCCGTTGGTTTTTTTTTTGTGGCGGCATTGATGCAGCTACCTACAATAGCATGATGGCTGACAGGACAGAATGGAACAAAAAAATCGTGTTGTTCTGACCCCAAGTAACATGGGATTGGGGCCGAAAGATGATGATGATGTTACAATAAAATAGTTAATTTTCTCACCTCCTTGAAATTTTCCGAGATGAACACGACATAGACACATAGAGCTGCTAGATAGGTGCACGTCATCGCATAGTCCACGAATGTTCTGGAAAAAAAGAAATACATCTTAAGAGCCGATTTTTCAGTTGACAACTGGATATAAAAGCGTCATTATGACTTTCCAGTGGTCAACCACTGACACTCCATTGAAAGAAATGGCATAGAATCTTGTCAAAATCAACCATTATGAAATCAATGATAGACCATTCTGACACTATTGTAATAGCAGACTTGGGGCCCAGGTCACTTCGTCTAGTTTAAAGTTCGATCTTTGATTTTGTCCCTATGAACAACTTTTATATTTTGTTACTCAGTAGTTACGTATAAAAATGTACAATAAACGTATTATTACAACTTAAATTTGAGTAGTAAATAAAAATACATGTTTGACAGCTCTTTTTAAGAAAATATATAAAACGGCTACATTTGTTTTTCAATTAAAAAAATATATAACTTATGAAAAATTTGATATACACGGGGAGTGGTAGAATTGACAAACTCTCTAGTAAAACTTATCTTTTATTCACTAGAGTCAACATCGGCTCAGCAGTCCTTAATCAAAACAATAATTATAACTTCTAATTTAATAAACAACCCAATCAACAACATTCGTAGCAAGAATCAGCAGTTTGAATGGTGAACACAAGTCGCCCGTAACTCAACACCAGTACGTCTACCATGAGTTTTATCAATCTATACTCGCTGGCGACTGTAGTTAAAAAAATGTATTAAAACTTAAAAAAAAAACAAGTTTGTAATTTATTTGTTTATGTTGTTAACTAACAAACAAGCAAGTTGCAAGTAAAACTTTAGTTATCAACTAAAAATAAATTAGAAAGTTGTTTTTAAGAGTTTTCACACATTTTTTTAACTACAGTCGCTAGCGAGTATAGATTGATAAAACTCATGGTAGACGTACAGCTGCGGAAACGTTACACGTAGGTAGAGTCAACAAAGCTATTGGGTACGCAGGCAGCTAACTTGCAACTAATTTTAAACAATGTTGTGAGTGTGCTGAGTAGAAAATTAGTGTACAACACACTCGTAAGTATTTCAAAAGCTTAAGGCACACATCTATACCAATAAATAAAGCTGAAGAGTTTGTTTGTTTGCTTGAACGCGCTAATCTCAGGTCTGGTCCGATTTGAAAAATTGTTTCAGTGTTAGATAGCCCATTTATCGAGGAAGGCTATAGGCTATATCATTGCGCTAAGCCTAATAGGAGCGGAGCAGAAATGAAAATTGTGACGCAGACGAAGTTGCACGGGTCAGCTAGTTAGAAATAAAAATTGGGAGTGCTGTGGAAAAATTAATGTTTTTGCCTGTATACCGAATAGCTTTGTTGATTGTATGTCGACCCCTAAACGTGCCTACACTGCTATTGTCACCACCGGCAAATCGGGTGCGTCGCAGCCTAAGCGACCAGCCAAAATAGGGAAAAAGAAGGGTACTCAACCTGCCCTGACTGCGACCCGTAGCTACATGTCAGGAACGGGCCAAGTTTATGAAGAGGGTTTCAAAGTAGAAAAAAAGAGGAAGAAGAAGCCCTGTTCTCGTAATCAATGCGGTACCGCAACGAGTGGACCACCATGCTGCTGCGCCCTGCTGTGCCTTCGACGCAGCTGTATATTTCGCGTCTGTGTCACTCCACAAGGGTTGAGGAAGTCGTGCAGTACTTGAAAGAGATTGAGAGAGAGAGAGAGACTCTGAGCGCAAGAAAATCCACAACAACCCTTAACTTGATGAGTATAATATCTATTAAGTATCTTACCTTGCAAAGTTGGCCCAGGGCCTTAATCTTTTCGGTCCAAACTCGAAGGCAGCACCACACGTCTCCGCGAAGCCCATCGAGGGCTTTTTGGCATCCACGCATACTTCTTGGGATGTTTTGACCTGGAAAAAATAGTAGTTTTCATGAGATGAAATTCTTGGGCCGAAGATTGAGGCAGTGGTTGGTTGACACAGGCCTTTAAATATATTTACCCCCGAATAAACACTTAAAAATACGTAGGCATTTAACTAAACAGTTTCCCAAATGGTTGGTAGAGGAGTTGGTAAAAATGTAACAAAATAGACATTGCTTTTGTTATATTTTTAGTTGATTGTTAGGTACGCAGAAAGTGTAGGCCGATATCAAAGACTTGGAGAGCTTTATAAGGATAAACAACAATATCACGCTTGACAACCGAAGCTTTATCTTGAAGTTCAGTGTCTTTAAATAATTTCTTGTTATTATTCCAACCACGAGGATAAAGGGGATTCATTAATGTAAATGGAGACTTACTTTGTGTACGCCTCTGTTACTCGAATGGGATATTTGACTGATTTTTTTGTAACATTTCTCTCAAAACGTAGAGAGTAGATAAGACGCAGTAAAAAATATTGCTTAAAAATCTCAAAAAATGGCAGTGTCGTCAGAGTTATAAAATCCGAGATAAACAGAGACAGTACTAATTGCGATTGACGTCACTCACAAGTCCTGCCATATTGAATTGAAGCCATCCAGTGCAAACGACATTTTGTGTGATAAGTATAGACGAATAACTATCAATACCCTCACAAAAAAAATAAACGGAGCGAATATCAACATCGCAACAAAAAGAACCGCGACGCCATCTATCCAAATAGCAGCGAACTACTACGTCGAAATCCTGCATCGCGCAAGCAGAGTTTACCGTGCGATTTGAACATATGCATCAGCCCGAATATCAACCATGGGGCAGTTGCCCGCCCCAACCGACAACCGGTGTTGACAACCGTCTGGTCGGAGAATTCTCCCATTTTCAATGGAGGTTTGCGGGACTTTACTCTCTGTATAGCAAACCTCTAAACTCAAAAAAGTGCAAGCTCAACAAAAACGCGCGCGCGTGTTCAAAGTCGTATAACTTCCCTGTTTTTCAACGAATTTTATTATTTTTATCACCAATTACCTCAGTTCTCTTTTAATAATATCTATCAAATAAATATTCATTCATGTATCTTTTTCATAGTAGTCAAATACCCTTTCAGCCTTAACATGACATTTGCGATTCATGACTATCTCGAACAAGCGGTTGCAAGCGCTAGAGCTAAGTTTGAAGGTTCGATTCTCGAGTCGGTCAGTGTGTTAATGATTTGAAATTTGGCCTGAAGAGTGTTATAGTTTCGTTCCTATTAACTGGGTTTAAAAATGACTACCGAAATATACATAGGTGTACCACAAGATAGGTAGACCCGTGCCTTTCACTTGACTGGAGTACGATTGGTCGAAAGACTGATAAACCGAAGAACGATGACCGAAAGATCATTTGCAAATAACAAATTCACGTATTCCAAAATGGATGAGAAAGTTGGGCTGAGAAAAAACTGGATGAAAATAGCTTGCAGGTAGCGGAGACGAGAATGTTGAGATGAATGTGTGGAATAACGAGGATGGATAAAGTGAGAAATGAGTACATTAGAGGTAGTTTAAAAGTGGCACCAGTTACGGAAAAGTTAAAAGGGAACCGGTGTCCTGGTATTGTCATGTGAAGACGAGGGATGAAATGCATGTAACTAAATGAGTTATGAATATAAATGTGGACGGTTACAGAAGGAGAAGGAGGCCAAAAAAAGACGAATGGGTTGTGTGAGGAGCGATATTAAAGAAGCGGGAGTTATTGATGGCGTGGCAGCTGTAGTGCTCTTCTATAACAATATTTTCTTGCCTCGACAGCGGAATCCGAGGTGAGTATCAAATTCGTATAAATATAAGACCTTTATGTTGTGTGTAATAAAGCTCAAATTTGTGAGCTTTCTCACTCAGGTGCAGCTCGATATCGAAGTAATTATTTACAGAATAGACTAGCACATAGACAGAATGGAATAAAAAACGTCAAAGGCCATGGGATAAGGGCAGGAAGATGATGAGTTTTAAACCAAAATGGACTGCGGAAATAGCAAGCTTAAGCCGTTCATTTCATTTAAATATCCCTACGAATCGCGAGCTCAATGCGCAAACGCGAGGAACAAAGAAATATTTAAGCCGGCTGTAATGAATTGGATATCAACAACTTGACGGGTTCTAGGAAACATTGTTAGTCGTCGATTTGAATACAGTAATTAAGGAAGTTTTAGGTTGAGGGAACTACGGAATAAATACAATGTCTAAAATACTTGAAATAATATTATTTTGGTGAATAGTGTTAACCTAAATTGTAGAAATTGTATTTAGAATTTAACAATATCAACTCAGAGGTTGGATCAGTACATGTTCCTAGGGAGACGGGAATCGTGAGCAGCGGTGTAGTGGAAGCATCACAGCATGATAGCGTCATACTGTTTGCCGTCATGGCAAACGAGTTGGTTTTATTGCCGAGGCGTGCCAATAGATGTTTCAAGGGAGAAGGGAGTACGAAAAAAAAAACTATTTCGTCAATGTGGCTATTAGAACGTTTCAACTTTTGCGTAGCTTCACTTTGGTGGCGAAAGTTATGAAAACCAGCCAAGTGCGAGTTGGACTCGCTCACTGAAGGTTCCGTAAAAATTTGTAGCTACAAATTACTTTAAATAAAGATTATATTTTTAAGATTTAATTACGAATGTGTAGTTTTCAGACTTTTCCCTATAATTTGTAGTATAAGACGGTATTACTTGCCAAATTTTATAGTTCTAGGTCAACGAGAAATGCCTATAAATTTAGATTTCCTTGAGAGTGTTTTTCTTTCTTTCTTTTTTTGCGGTATAAAAGAATGTATCATTTTTACGTTAGCTTAGAAGTTTGATTCACAGCTGCAAGGGGCCATAAACCTGAGTATAAGGTTTTAAGTTCTACTCGATACCTCCACGCGTTCCCGAGATAAACGGTCTTAACAGAGAGACGGACGGACAACAAAGTGATCCTATAAGGGTTTCATTTTTTCCTTTTGAGTTACGGAACCCTAAAATTGGTGATCATTCAAAAGAATTGAGAGGAGGTTCTTAATTTCTTTTTTTAAAGTCGGATAAATATAAATTTCCTAAGTACACATGGTCCCCCACTTGGTTTAAGGACCCGTAGAAAAAGTTTCGTCTATCAAATTAACATTGTTATTGAGGGAAATGTAAGTAAATAAATAAATCTTTCAACAATAATAACGAAAGCTCCTTTGAATAAGTTATCAAAACGCCATAAAGATTTATTTGTTCGAGTAGGATTATTTTTTAGGGTTCTGTAACCGAACGGTAACCAACGGAACCCTATTACAAAGCCTCCGCAGTCCGTCCATCCGTCCGTCAGTCTATCTGTCAGCGGGGTGTATCTCAAGAACCGTAATAGATAGACAGTTTTAAATTTTCACAGAGTGTGTATTTCTATTGCTGCAATAACAATAAATAATTAAGATTAAAGTTATTGATATATAAAAACCCAAGATGCACAGTCTCGAACAAATGCAACACTCGAAACTGTCGTCAAAAACTGACATGTATCAAGTGTCATGTGTGAGTTGTGTGTAGTTCTACTATAAACATTTGTTTTTGCAAATTCAACCTCACACGGATCGCTTAAAGTTGTTTTTACAAAGCAGTGCACTATAGCGAGCGATGCGAGACTGCTTGAAACTAGCGCACAATTGTACATTGTACGCTTGTTTTTTGCGGACATTTTTGAGATGCTGAGTGTGCATTTTTGGTTTTTTATATATCAATGATTGAAGAAAATTAAAAAGTATAGGGGCCTCAATACAATAAACATATATTTTTCGGAACCCTTCCTGTGTGAGTCCGACTCGCACATGGCCGGTTTTATGAATTGTTCACAATAACAGCGTATTCAAATCTAAGCATTTGCTGATCAACATTATCTGCCTAGGGAGATAAGGCAGAAAAGACTAGCCTTTTCCCAACTGTGTTGGGTTCGGCTTTCAGTCAAATCGGATGCAGCTGAGTACCAGTATTAGGTGTTGCCAGTATTAGGTGTTGGTGTTGTGTTGGTGTGGTGCCAGTATTGGGTGTTCATCAACAAAAGTTACATTAGTTCCACTATCCAGAGAAAGAGAGAGATGGCGCTGATTTAAACTTGCAATATAAACCGCAGTGTTCAAATTCTCTGACGAATATAGGCCTCGCCGATGAAAATTTAAAAACATTTCACATTTAATATGATGGTACGGAATCCTCGCTGCGCGAGTCCAACTCGCTCTTGACCGGTGTTTTTAGGGTTCCGAAAAAAAAAGGAACCCTTATAGGATCACTCGGGTGTCTGTCTGTCTGTCTGTCCGTCTGTCACAGCCAGTTTTCTCCGGATCCACTAGACCGACTCTGTTGAAATTTGGTACACATATGGACTTCTATGACCCAAATACGGACGCGTTACGTAAATTATTAAATTTTAAGTATGGGTGTCACTTTTAGGGGTCAAACTAGAAAACTAAAAAGATAAGTTTTTTGAACAATATCGTGTTACATATCAAATGAAAGGGCTTACTGTGAGGGTTTAAATTATATTTTTTCATAATTTTAAAGTAAATAGTTTTGAAGTTATTCAAGAAATTAGACGAAAAATGACCATTCACCCCCCCCCCCCCTTATCTCCGAAACTACTGAGCTTAAAATTCTGAAAAAAATGGAGATAGTAGATCCTTACCTAAAGATTACAGGAAAACCTATTAGAAGTCTGTAGTGTTAAAATAACATGTTAAAAAAAAATTCGTTCGGAACCCTTTGCACGCGAGTTCGACTCGCACTTGGCCAGTTTTTTTTATTTTAACGAGTGTCTGCCCTCCGAAGCATTTCCGGATAATTTCGTGAAAAAGATCGTAACTGTGATAAGTGATATATTTTTATTATTTAGTTACTAACATTACATCATACAATGTTACCAAACAAAGGTTTTCGGGTATTTTTATAGGCCATTGTTATTGTTTCGCGTCGAGATTAACGCTTTTAAAACGGCCGTTGAAATTAAATATCCAGTTATAAACTCTTTCATATAATTTTAATTAGTTTAGGAATTTCAACAGTAAGGGCGCATTCAAATTTGTCGCAAAATGCCGCGCTGCTATGTTAATCCATACAAATAATATACACACGGTCGCAGCGCGGCTGCAGCGCTGCTGCTGCGCACTTTGCGACTTTGAAATCGCTCTTAGGGTCGGCGCACATATGGCGAAGCGCAGCGCAGAGCATTTTAAACTGTCAAACTATTATCGACATTGTGTTCATTGAAATAATTTCTAAAATCAATTAACACTTAGTCGCTTCGATGCTCTTCAGGAATTTATTGTTGTGTTAATTGATTTTAAGGCATCGCCTCTGTACATTTGTGTGCGTAAAGTATTAAAAAATAAATATGTTTAAGGTATTTCAATAGCACGGACCCCTCCGTATGCCAAATTCAAAGTCAATTCATTTCATTATTGCAATTCACCCATAAAAAGGCTCTTATGAACGTCAACATTTAGTTTCAGTTTTTTCATACTAACATAGCTTGTAAGAAATTTCTATAGCTTCAACTTTACGACGCTTCATTTACAAAGAAATGGCTATTTTTTATAAATTGTTGTGCATTCATTCATTCAAGAGCTATTCGAAAAGTATACTTTGACTATCCAGAGTGGAACAGATTTTCTATCATTTGTAGTTTTGGTTGAGAGGCAGTAATTTTTTACAAAAGCTTAAAAACATCGATAACTCGAAAACCACACAAAATGGACATCAAGTTTACGGAGCCAAAATCGTTACAAATTAGCTCTATTTAAACCCATTTCAAGGAACGCACTTTATTACCATTCACGCGGTACATTACACTACTAGTTGATCCGCGCAACTTCTTCTGCTCCGCTCCTATTGGTCTTAGCGTGATGATATATAGCCTATAGCCTTCCTCGATAAATGGGCTATCTAACACTGAAAGGATTTTTCAAATAGGACCAGTCGTTTCTGAGATTAACGTGTTCAAGCAAACGAACAAACAAATTCTTCAGCTTTATATATTAGTATCATCATATCAGCCGAAAGACGTCCACTGCTGGACATAGGCCTCCCCCAAGCGTCGCCACAACGACCGGTCCTGTGCGTCTCGCATCCATCGGCTACCCGCGACCTTCACCAGGTCATCGGTCCACCTTGTGGGAGGCCTTCCAACGTTACGTCTTCCGGTACACGGTCGCCACTCCAGAACTTTTCGGCCCCATTGACCATTTGTTCTGCGAGCAATGTGCCCTGCCCACTGCCACTTTAGTTTGGCGATCCTTCGGGCTATGTCGGTAAACTTGGTTCTCTTGCGGATATCATCATTCCTGATTCGATCACGCAAGGAAACTCCAAGCATTGCCCTCTCCATTGCCCTTTGAGTGACTTTGAGCCTTCTGATGAGGCCCAATGTAAGCGACCACGTTTCAGTCCCGTATGTCATCACTGGCAACACGCACTGATCATAGACTTTCGTCTTGAGACACTGTGGTAAGTGGGACGAGAAGATACCGCGCAACTTCCCGAACGCCGACCTCTTTCTCGAAGTTGGCCCTCCCTAGCTGGTATATTAGTATAGATTCAATAAAATACTACCTAGCTTACAATCCCTAACAACCGTTTAATGAACAATGGAACAAATCACAATAAAGAAAAACATCAGTCACGGAAGATTTACTAATAGATATAATCTCCTAGGCCTGACCCTGGCCTTCACGACGCTTCCTTCTAATGTCGTAAGCAGTGACGAGACTACAAGTAGACGTATAAATAACATTTGCATAAGTTTTCTTGGATACAATAATGATCAAGGTTACTTGGGAGCCACTTGATGCAATTTTATTAGTAACTGTTTTTTTTGTGTGGCCTTTTTTGGATGATAAATTATTAATTGTAGCGGCATCAATGCCACCATAAAAAAAACAACGGAGCAAATCTACATCGCAACAAGAACAGAACCGCGACGCCATCTATCCAACTAGCAGCGAACTACTACGTCGAAATCCTGCATAGCGCAAGCAGAGTTTACCATGCGATTTGAACATATACAATCATCAGCCCGAATATTAACTATCGGGCAGTTGTCCGCCAGACAACAACTGATTGGTAGGAGGATCCTCCCTTTTCAATGGGGGTTTGCGGGACTTTACTCTCTGTACCGCATACCTCTAAAAAATGACTCCTTCCGCTCTAGGCGGAGTGAATGGGAGTGTCAGACTCTTACTGACTAGAACCCACCCTTGATCCTCCAAATTCCCTTTGCATACCAGTGCCGCGGTAACTCTTCCAAACAATTCCGCAACCTTAGCAGATTTTGTTTGCCTACAAGTAACCTTTTCACTTTTAACTTAAAGGTCGGTTGGGTCGTCAGGTGAGGATTGGTGCGGTCCGATCCATAGGTACTGGCTCGATGTCCACCAGAGTGCCAACCGACGATAATTAAATTTAGTAAATTATGTTTTTAGTACATGTATTTTAATTTGAGTGATTATTCTATTTTATTTTTATTATATTCAATTGTAATTTTCTGATTTTATACTAATTTACTTTTTTATGTTTTAATTTAATTTTAATTTCAGGACTTGGTGGCCTAATAAGTGAATTTTGAACGTGTCGATATCAAGGCAAGGCAAAAACAAGCCTTCGATTGAAGGATAAAGGTCTTAAACGACATTGAAATAAGATCACTCTTATGTTCTTGGTTTTCAACAAAGTTGATAATGCAAGCAGTCATTCGGAAGCCCGAGGCCGTAATGTGTAGAAAAAACGGACCTCCCGTATGCAAAATATTGACTGACTGACTGACTAAAAATACACAGTAGTTTAGTAAAGCTCATTTTATTTCGAGCTACTACACATTTTTATTAATAGTAACGTACGCGATTTATCCAAATACAGTTCTAATTGTAGAGAGGCATCATTCTAAAAAATTTGTTAAACTGAGGTACCGATTGGGACACAATTCTGCTGCCTACATTTCAAAAATACTCCTAAATTTGTCCTGTGGTATATTATTACTCCATGACATATAGTCAAATGTTATATCATAATAACAACATGCAAATGAATACGGGAGTTGATAAAATAAAGCGTTCAAACGACCTATCAGAACCGCTGACTTATTTTATTTGGTATTTATTGTATGTGTGTAAACGCACCACCCACGACACAGGGCAAAATCCTAGTGTGGGGCACCGTTTTTCATTAAATAAAAAAATAGATATATGATATAAGATCGTGATATTTAAGCAAATAGTTAAGACTCAAAATTTTTGACAGTCACAATTTATTTTTATAATCTCGCCTTTTGCCATTATGTCACCTGATGGTAAGGAATGATGTAGTCCACGCTGGAGCAGTCTTGCCTAGAAGTAACTTATTCATTCTTAGCTTAAACATCTACAGGTTGTTGCTATTAAGAAACACAGACTCGAGCAGGGATTTCAATGACAGACTGTACACACAATGAAAGTTTTTTCAAAACGTTTTGTGTGGATTGCACCTGCTCTTCGAGATGAGTTAAGACTTCTGAGCACTCGTGCGACTGTAAACCATGGTGAAAGATCTACAAATGTAAGCCGAGATAAAGTGCTTTCCGAGACATGGTTAATCTTACAAGTCAATCCGTACTACGTAATATATCACGGACCTTTGACAATCTTTATCATATTGTCAAAACATTCTTCTGTCAATAAAGAAATATCTTTGCAGGAATCTAGTCAATAAAGACTGCTTTTAAAGGTAAATTGCATGACAGTGAAATATGCAAGCACAAAAGTTGAAGTTATCGGAAAATTCTCGACAAAAATCTACGACTTCTTATTCATGAATTTTTGCTATTCTATAAAACCCGAGTAGTGAAACGTCTGCATTTAGATACAAATTAATATCATCAGAGTGAAAGCTTTTATTTTTGTAGCAGATTCTATTTTTGGACATTGAATTCACTAGTTTCATTAGTAGAATTGATTTGAACATTCAATTCACTAATTTCACTAGTAGAGATGACTTAAAAATATTTATTTAGTCCGTCAGATAGATTTACAAAAAATATTGGGCACGTGCTTTTTATTTTTTCACGTAATCAAAAAATGAAGACGACATAGTGCCTTGAAAACTCGATTGACGTCACAATTGAGTACAATTTTAACTGTAACGTGACGTCAGAAGCCCCCAGTCCTGATCTTTGATGCGCTGTATCTTCGTCAACTTTTATTGATATGATATAGCAAAAAATACGTGTCCAATATTTTTCGATTATTTTACTGATGGACTAAGTAGAAGAGTGGTTCCGGACCTGAGGATAATTACCCCCGCGGGGGTAAATCAGTGATTCTTTGGGGGTAGCAAAGAACCTAATAAACGACCTAATCTAATGAAATACGTAGCTAAATTACCTTATTTTGCCTTGCCTTATTTTGTTCAAATGTTTATTAGTGTTATGTTTAACTGTAAGTTTTCCAAAAAATAATAAAATAAATAATAAAGTAAAAGTAATATAAGTAATATAAATTATTAATCATTGCCCAGTAGGTAAGTACCATTCTATAGGATCGGAACTCATCAAACCTTGTTTGTGTGTCACCATCAGTTTTCCTAATAGGTCACAGGGGTAACAATGTTGAAAAGGTTAGAAACCACTGAAATATAATCATATTTTTTTACTCAGGAATAAATCGTATTCAAAATGTACAGGAGAAGTACAAACACTAACGATTCCAAATAAATTGGGGTGAGGACAAAAAAGATTATGACGACTAGGTACGGAAAAGGAAAATTTTAAAAGTACCGGAATTCCTC
Organism: Lacanobia wlatinum; assembly: GCA_947578705.1. Classification (NCBI taxonomy): domain Eukaryota; kingdom Metazoa; phylum Arthropoda; class Insecta; order Lepidoptera; family Noctuidae; genus Lacanobia; species Lacanobia wlatinum. The sequence continues at coordinate 6,068,749 of OX388032.1, forward strand.
TTGGATTTAAAATCTCAAATCTTTATTGCAATCCATAAAGTATTCGTGCAGGTGCTAAATATTAATGAAGAAAAACAGTAGGCCACTGTATCAGCACAACAAAATGATGAAGTTATTACTTTGAGAACAACCCCGACAACTCGAATTAAACATCAGCTGTCTCATACAAAATGCAATATTTAGCCAATGAAAATGTATGAAATAGCTGATATTTTTTTCAGGATCTCAAAGTAAAAGTTGTTAATCATCATATCTACTTTCACTGCCTTAGAGGTTTCTGGTGTTTTACAAATAACCCTGTATGTAAAATTCTTCCGTTACTGACTGATTGAGTGAGTGACTAACAGACAACGCACAGCCGAAACTAGGTACCTTGAGGAGTGCAATGGAGTACTAAGTAAGGATTTCCCGAAATTCCTCAGGGAACGGGGAAAAACGGGAAATGCGCGTACGAGGTCGCGGGCATAAGCTAGTATGTATATAAAATCCTTACCATCCATCTGATTAGAGAATTTAAGACTTAAATAACAACTGAGATTAGGCGATATACATAATTATACAAGTAATCCATAGTACTTGTAAAAATTGAAGTTGTAAAAAATTAGATCAAATCTTACCAGCACATAAACGCAGTGTGTACAAATAAATCCGACGACTAGTGTGCCGATGGCTCCGGCTGCTAGACCTGCATTCTTGAAGGCAGCAGGCATGGCCAGGATACCAGACCCCAGCGACGACTTTAGTAGATGCACCAGGGAACCTATTGTCCTGAAAGGTAAATATTTTTTAGGATGCTTAGGAGGTCTTAGTGTATAGACAATAAGGACTAATTTAAGATGACACTGTGGGAAAGGCAAAACAGGCCAAATGCGTGTCGGACTCGCACACGAAGGGTTCTGTACCATAAACCACAATTTATATTATTTTTTGTTATATTAGCGGCAATAGAAATACAAAATTTGTGAAAATTTCAACTGTTTACCTATTACGATTCTTGAGATACAGCCCGCTGACAGACAGACGGACGGACGGACGGAGGTTTAGTAATAGGGTTTCGTTGTTACCCTTTGGGTACGGGACCCTAAAACCGGGATGTGCTCCATCTTCGACCACATCATTGCTTACCATCAGGTGAGATAGTGGTCAAACGCGTGCCTATCAATAGTAATAAAAAAAACATCGAGTTACCCAATAAATGGGTAGTGGATGCCAGATCGACAGTCGAGGCTTGTAAAATACAGGTACTTTTTTTACAAGCCCGTTGCCGGCCACGCTTTCGTAACTACTGCAACTGCTGAAAGCCAGAATCAACATTCAACCGTCTCGGATCCCGCAACGAAGTTAGTCAGAAAGTACAGGGAGTAGGAAAAATTATAATTTCCACCTCCCTCCTTATCAAGCAGGAGACAGAACAGAGCTAGGCCAATAGGCACCAAGGGACATATACTACTGGGTTACGCCCAGTTGCCAAGCACCACGGATTATATAATATGTGAACATTATTACTAATGGGTCCTAAATTGTGTGCTACTTTATATAAGTCCTTAGTTGTATCAATCTGCCTACCCTTTTGGTAGCTAGATTGATTCCTGATAAAACAAAATGGCGGCTGACCAGAGCATCGGCCCACCTCGTGGGGAGGCCTTCAAACGCTGAAATAGGTTCAGTGCCAAATTAAAGATTGGTCCACACATATCAGGGCCTTTTATGCACCGATATCGTTATGAAATCCTGACGGACCACGGTCCGCCCACATCTCGAGCACGGCCCGGATTTGTGCGGATTAACCTTAATAGTACCTGTGTCAAGAGCTTCTGTTTCCAATAATATTTATAGCGGTAACTCAGTACTTAGTGATAATTTGATCCACTAAATAAAAAATGTCCCATTATCGAACTTTAAATTTCGTGTTAAATATTTCATATTTTTTCGATTGATTTTCAGTTTACCTATTGACACACAAAATTCTATTTTCCTTTTACAAACACATTTCTACAAATACAAAAAAAAAGTTAATTTAATTTCTAAAAAGTTACTTACGAGTTAGGGTGCTCCACTTTTCTGTGTTCAAATGGGTTGTAGGCTTTTTCATTGATTATTTCTTTTGAACCCAAACTTAATGTTGATTGGAAACCTGGATTCGCTGCAAGGTTCGCTCTGGAAATTAAATTGAAAAATAGATTAATTTTGGGATTCTTAGTAAACAGTTTCTTTTGAAGACAGTTTTTTTTTTAATCATGCGATTGTAAGAACTGTCTTTCGGTTTGGTATGCCTTAGTTGCTCATCTCAACAGCCACGAGACAAGTAGAACCTTTATTTTACCAAGATTTATTCCAGGCTTTGGACGTTTAGGGTGCCTGTCCATTACAGCGGAGCGAGGCAGCGGAGCGGAGAAACGGAGACATTTTAACCAATGGAATTGCATAAAATCTCCGCACCACGTGACTCACTGACACTTTGACTGAGATGATTGGTTAATATTTTTCCGTTTGTCCGCTCCGCTGCCTCGCTCCGCTGAAACGGGTAGGCATCTTTAAAAGTAAAAAAAAACACATTGACTCATTTCGACTTAATGAAAATAAACCCATTTAATATTAAAACCACAATAACTTCATTGCTTGTGAATGGAACTCTAAACCGCAAAATTATATTAGTTGGTAACTACTTTTGAACAAACTAGTAACTCTAACAATTCTATTAAATACTTAAACAAGTTTTAAGAGACAATTTTACAGCACAGGCTTCTGCCAGCAGCTTCGCCCGCGCGATCCCTAGGGAATATACTCCCGGGATAAAAAGTAGCTTTTGTGTTATTCCAGACTATAATCTACCTCTGTGCCAAATTTCATGAACATCCTTTCAAGCGTTCTGACGTGAAAGAGTAACAAACATCCATCCATCCATCCATCCTCACAAACTTTCGCACTTATAGTATTAGTAGGAAGTAGGATTAGTGGGAATTAGGATTAGCACGAAGTAGGATTAGTGGGAATTAGAATTAGTAGGGAGTAGGATTAGTGGGAATGAGGATTAGAACGATGTCGGATAAGTGGGGATTAGGACTAGTAGGAAGTGGGATTAGTGGGAATTAGGATTAGCACGACGCAGGATTAACGGGGATTAGGACTAGTAGGAAGTGGGATTAGTGGGAATTAGGATTAGTAGGAAGTAGGATAGGACTAGCTATTGTCCGCAACTTCGTACGCGCTAATCCCGTTTTTCCCGTTCCCGTAAGAATATCAAGAAATCGTCTCTTTATGCGCCTATACTCCCTTAGGAACCTCCATGCTAAAAAGGCGAAGCCGCTGACAAAGGCAAGCACAATTTGTATATGCTAAACATAAGCTCTTATCATTGCCCCAGAATCACAGAGGCATTTGACTTCAAGATAAGGCTAACGGTTTATTAGGTTACAGAATTGTCGTTTGTTGTCACGAACTGATTAAGAAGGATAATACGGTGTCCGTATGTTTTCCTTTTTGATGATTTATTAACCATATAAGCACTAGAACTCTCACAAAATGCTCAAAATTGTCCGATAAATCGCTGTCAACAGCGTGAACACTAGGGAGTGTACAAATTTGGCAACTATTAATCTAAAAAGGAAAACATAGAGACACAGTATACATCCTTCTTATTCAGTTTGTTAAATATCTCTTATATCAGTCCCATATTGTAGGAGAACAGTCGAGAGCCAAAACTCGAATTATGACTTTTTACACATAAAGTCTCGCCGCCAGCATTTCCTCTTAAGCTATTCTATTGTAAAATTTCGTAAAGCATTTAAATCTATAATTCTTCATAAATTCACGCGTTTTTATTAGTAGCAGGACTAGTTTTTGCCCACAACTTTGTTCATGTCACCTATTCTATCCCCACAAGGAAGTTGTTTGTTGTTAACTGGGACTTAAAGTAATACCTATACTGTATCTTTTTATCAGTGAAAAAAATTTCGTAAACGGATCAGCACTTCCATAGATTACAAAATTTTTTTTTTATAGGCTGCATTATAAATTTTATCTCTTTACTTATTAATTTAGTTATGATAGCAATGTTTTTTTATTGTTAAAACAAGATACCCACATTAGTAGTTTGTTGAAATACGTTGAATAATTCGGACATCTTTAAACTTCTTTAGGTACCTATTTACGCGTCAAAGATCTAAGACGATAGGGGCGGTGGGTAAACACTAAAATGTCTTCTCTTTTTATTTTAAACGTTAAGTTTTTACGTAGAACTGTAGACTTGATTTTTGAAAAGGTCAAGTCTTGTTTTTCTGGGGTATCTTAATATTCATTAGAGAATTAATAAATAGTAATCAGTTTATTCTAGACATCAAAGCAATACTTATGAAAGTATAAACAATTAAAAGGTCAATGAACCATCTGCGTGCTGGATGGAGGTCCACATCCTCACATAGAAAAGACGTCTGTGTATTAGATAGAATTTAATTGATAGCTTATACAATCAGCTAAAGGGCGGAAATTAGTTTGTAGGGTTTGTACGGGTACGCCGTTGCGGAATCTGTTCGAAAGAGTCGCCGCGGCCCTGGTACACAAAGGGCATTAGGAGGAGCACGGATGGGTTTTAGTCAGTAAGAGTCTGACACTCCCTTTCGCCAGAGCAGAGGCTTCTTCCAGAGCGGAACGTGTCATTTGATAATTTTCCATATTTCCCGCACAAAATGAGAAAATTAAAAAAGTTTTTCATCTGTAAAAAAAAGAACGATTAAAAGGTAATAAATGGATTTATTGCGTGGGTTCCATTTTTTTTTTTTATAAAAGTGTTCATTATAGAAAAAATAACGATTAAAAATGTCTTTTTTTAATAAGAGTCTTAGTTATGCAACGGCGTAGTGCCAATTAGGTAGACAGGTTAGGAAATGGATAATAGATTGGGAAATGAATGTATTGCTGGAATGACCTGACCAATTTTCTGAGGGTAAACCGTGCCTGTGGAATTTTTCGTCCTTAAATAATAAACATCATTTGCTCTACTGGTAATGTTCCTGATAATTTAAACAAAAACCTTCAAAAGCAGCGACCCTGGACCTGTTATCTGCTGTGTACGGGAATCGAACCCATACGTAGTGATAGTGAACGATCCTTCAATCACCACACCAGCAGAAAATATACTTTTGAATCGTCTCAAGTTTCATAAATGTCGTAATTATTTCGTTCTTTCCGACGATTCTTTTATCACTGTGCCAATAGAAAATACTTTTGAATTATCTCAAGTTGGATAATACCATCATCAAAACGAAAGGCGTCCTTGGCTGGACATAGATCTCTCCAAAACCGTCACCACAACGACCAATATTGGAAAATATTGGTCGATGATTCGATGAGGACCAATATTGGAATATATTTTATTTAAGAACAAATTACAATAATCACTAAGACACCATTAAAGATGAAAACTAAGATAGGTCTTTAATATTAATATTCTCTTTGAATTTCAGATCTTTCATCATTATAATTATCATAACAGCCGAAAGACGTCCACTGCTGGACATAGGGCGTCTCGCATCCATCGGCTACCCGCGATCTTTACCAGGTCATCGGTCCACCTTGTCGGAGGCCTTCCAGCGCTGCTTCTTCCGGTAAGCTGTCGCGTTTCCAGAATTTTTCGGCCCCATTGACCATCTGTTCTGCGAGCAATGTGTTCTGCCCACTGCCATTTCAGATTGGTGATTCTTCGGGCTATGTCGGTAACCTTGGTTCTCTTGCAGATATCATCATTCCTGATTTGATAACGCAAGGAAACTCAACATTGCCCTCTCCATTACCCTCTCCATTGCCCTCTCCATTATCCTCCCCATTGCCCTCTCCATTACCCTCTCCATTGCCCTCTCCATTGCCCTCTCCATTACCCTCTCCATTGCCCTCTCCATTACCCTCTCAATTACCCTCTCCATTACCCTCTCCATTGCCGTCTCCATTGCCCTCTCCATTGCTCTCTCCATTACCCTCTCCATTATCCTCTCCATTGCCCTCTCCATTACCCTCTCCATTACCGTCTTCATTGCCCTCTCCATTATCCTCTCCATTGCCTTCTCCATTGCCCTCTCCATTGACCTCTCCATTGCCCTCTCCATTGCCCTCTCCATTGCCCTCTCCATTGCCCTTTGAGTGACTTTGGCCATTCTTATGAGGCTCATTGTGAGCGACCATTCAGATGACTCGAACTTAATCTAGAATACATAAATACCTACCTTATTCACGATGCCTTAATTAATTTTATTGCGAAGTCTAGAATTTAGGGTACTTACGTTGAATTAAAATTCTCCAGCACAATACTGCCTTTTTTCTCTCCGTTCCCCATAATGCCGCGTTTCTGTAAAGAAAGGTATAAAGATTAGACTTGCTTTGCTTTTTTAATGCTTGTTTTTTTACTGCAACTGAGCCGTGACATAAATTTTATTAAACGACTCTCTGTGACATTTTGAAGTTAAATAAGTTTATTATCGCCCGACTTAATGATGTAGACATTGTGGGTAGAATGCGGAGAAAAGGAATTTATTAGTGTTCAAAGTACGAATAAAATTATATGATTCTTGTACTTTTTAGTTTTATTTTTGGAGATTTAGCAAGCTATGATGGTGCATATCTATTCCAATTTGTCGTCTTAAGTGTGTCGTTAACGTCGACAAGTGTCTAATGGTCCAACACAAAATAAAACAAAAGTGAATGACCATTACGTGACGCAAATCTTTCACACTTTCTGTTTAATCCCATTATCTAATAACCCATAATCGCTGACTTTTAATCCTCACGTAATACATAAAAAAACAACATGAAATAAACTACCGAACATGATTACTGTTACATCATGGAGGTAATTTTTATTTCGTCAACTGTCCGTCAAAAATAAGGACCAATATAATTTGACAGGCGGTGAAACAGGGAACTACAATTTAAAGTTCGAAATTCGAATGTTGCGGTTGTTTTCTTTGTAAGTAGCGCTACCGCAAACGGTCAATTTATACTGGAAGCGTTGTAGAGAATAATCGTTGATAATCGTATGAAGCGTACTTTTGACGCGTACGTAATCGGTGTCAAGTAAGCCGAAGTGGGACGCGGTGAAACGCACCACTGATGTTCAGGTACTGGATGTGTTAAAATGAAGTAGGTATATATTTTATTACAAGAAGTCTAGCCTTTTTAACATCAGTTCAGATAAGGTGTAGTTTGTTTAGTCAATTGATGGTTTCTCTTTTTTGTCTATATTTTTTTTTATTGGCTTTGAATCCGTCGATATTTTTTAGAAGTTGTAGAACACTGTGTAATCCACTGCAAAACCTCTATGGGAGCTATGTTCCACTAAGTAGTTAGGTTCTTTATTTAGATGAAAATCAGTATGATAATCATCAGTGATTACTGTCCGGATATTAAGTACCTAAAGACCCAGACCACATAATCGTTAAAGAGTGCGTGTTAAAATGACTCATCGCTCTTATTTCGTGACCCCCACTGAATTGAGCAAGAACCATTCACGATGATTCACCGTAGACCTAGCATAACAGCTACAAAATCAAGGTCCCATCCAGTATTCGACATCTTTAAGGATACGTCGGCGGTATGATAAACGAGTCCAACTTTTTTCAGAATCAAACATTTGGAAACGAGCCCCCATTATGTTTTTTGCAAAAACCGGACAGCCGGTAATTGGAAATCGGAATTTCGAACGATGAAAATTAAAATTGCGAATTTTAAATGGGCTCGTTTTTTTGGACTGTTGTGTAGGTATGCTGAGTATTTTGATTTCTGATGTTGATGCTGTGGAGTGAGCTACTTTATGTGGGGTTATTGAACTGTAGAGGCTTTTCACTTGCAGATCGCAATGGGTTATCCATTGCGACCTGCAAGTAAAAAGCCTTTCATTCCATACGTAAAAATTATGTACTTGCGTGGTAGGATGATGAATTTATATATTTAGGACTAAAGAAAGAAAGAAATGTTTATTTGCGACTCGCAAAAGACACATAAAATTAAAAAAAAAGTAAAACTAACAGTTATAAAAATATGTATACACAGTTAAGCGGCATCCTTAAATTCAGCATCAATCGGCATCATTTTTCTTTCCTTTTATTAAATGGAATAGTTGATAAACCATGAAACTAATTACTTATTAGCTTTTGCTCACAGCTTCGCGTAAACTGTCCATCAAGAACGTACCTACTACCGGTATATAATAGCTAATTTTAGATGATGCGGTCGAAGATGGAGCACGTTTGCCTAGAAGCAACCTATTCACTTTTGTCTTAAAGACTCCCAGGTTGCCCGCAACTAAGTTTTTAATTCGTGTGTATCAGACGGTTCGATTTGCAAGCCAAGGCAAATTATAGGGTTCCGTGCCAAAGTTGCTAATGGGACCCTATTATTTAAGCCTTCACGTACGATTTTGATTCGTGCGAACCAAGTCGATTTTTAGGGTTCCGTACCAAGGTTGCTAACGGAACCCTATTAATTAATAAGCCACCGCTGTCCGTCTTCCTTCAGTTTATTCGTTAGAAAAAATGTCTTCTAGAAAAAGGTCGAATCTTTCACAATATTGCAAAAATCTTAATCTTCTTAATATATAAAACAAAGTCGGGTTTGTTCGAACACTTTTCTAACTAACTCGAGAACGGCTGGACCCATTTTCATAGTTTTTGTGTTTTTGGATTAGTCTTCGTCCGGAATAGCATAATAAGAATTAAAATACAACAAAAAAATAAAAAAAGAATGAGTAGGTAGGTAGGGTAGCTAGGTTAGGGTCGGTAGGTAGAGTAGCCAGTTGACGGGAGCGAAGCCGCGCGGGTCAGCTAGTTTTAGATATTACGCTAGTTAATGTGTCTATTTCAAATAATTACCTATCAGGATAAACCCGTGGTTTTGTAAACATCGTTCTCATGACACAATTGCATCTGATTGTGTTTGAATTTACATATAAATATATGTTGGCATTGAATAGAGCCTTCGTCGGTACCTACATGAAGAGAATTACAACGTCAATATTATTTATTGGGTTTTTTATCACTTTTTGTCTTCAGAGTCATTAATTAGGAGCTAGTATACCTTACATGTGAAACCATAAAATTACTCCTCCTGCTCTGGGCGGAGCAGAAGGGAGTGTCAGACTCTTACTAGCTAAAACCCATCCGTGTTCCTTTTAATGCCCTTTGCGTTCCAGGGCCGCGGTGACTCTTTCGAACAAATTCCGCAACCTGGAGGAGCACTTATACCTAAGATGCCGATGAAGTGGTAATAGATCGGCCATGTTTGTCGAGAGACCGCAGCAAACTAGTCTGGTGGCCTACTCCCTAAGTCCGAAGTCCGTAGTTTTGGGCTTAGTTGTTATTCTACTCCGTATCACCTAACCACTTAGAATTAATGACAACACGATTTGATAGCTACTGTCAAATCGTGTCGTCATTTATTCTGAGTTCGGGTTTGGGAATAATCGTAAGTCCATACGTGATACGGAGCAGAATACTCCCGCAACTAAACCCGAAACTATGGACTTCGGGCTTAGAGAGTAGCCCCCCTGGAGTGGACACCGCGTACCTATTGGCAAGCATAGTGAGGGACATCTCCAACCTAGGAAGAACGGCCCTCAAGGCTCTCGAGAAGGTGGCTGGGAAAGGCTGGATCCAGTAGGCGGAGGCTTAGGTGTTGAGGCGCAGCTTGGGAATGGCTTAAGACTAGGACTAGATGTTGTGGCAGTAGTGAACTGTAGGCTGAGCTGATTTTTAGGTATAAAGCCAAATAGATAGATGAATAGATAGATGAATGATGGTAGATTGGTCAAACATATTTTCAGTACAAGAGACAATACAGCCTAGCTGAATGTCCTGTTGCGGAATTAGTTCGAAAGAATCACCGCAGTCCAAGAACGCATAGGGCATTAGGAGGAACACGGATGGGTTTTAGTCAGTAAGAGTTTGACACCCCCTTCTACGCTCAGAGCGGGAGGAGTCATTTGATGATTTGTCTTTGAAAAAAACAAAAAATCTGAATGAGCTGTAAGACGTAAGACGAATGTTCGTGAGTGAAGTCCGTGAATAGACAAATGCTGCGTAAGTCTCTCTTGCCCAAACGTGTCGAGGTTTTGGTTCAAATTTTAGAGGGTATGCGGTATAGAGAGTAGAGTCCCACAAACCTCAATTGAAAAGGGAGGATCTTCCGATCGGTCGGTTGTTGTAGCCGGTGTGGGTAACTGCCCGATATTTGATATTCGGGCTGATTTATATGTTCAAATCGTACGGTAAACTCTGAAACCGCGATGCAGCAGATGCATTTTGAAGTAGTAGTTCGCTGCTGGTTGGATAGATGGCGTTGCGGTTCTTTTTGTTGCGATGTAGATTTGCTCCGTTGGTTTTTTCTTGTGGCGGCATTGATGCCGCTACAAAATAATGCTATTTTAGCTGGATGATGAAGCTCATATACGGTCATGGACCACTCTTAATGTGCTTGTAGGTGTTGTAAGTAAAGATAGAATACCCAAATATATGAAAAGTGCAAACAATAAAATTAGTCGTTTAGAAAAGGCATTAGAGCTAAACGCGTATTTTTAGATTCATAAAAGAGGTTGTTAACATAAAGCATGTTTTTTGTTGATGTGAATAATGAGAAGCTAGTATGATTTATTTTTGTTAGCGTTATGTTTTACTCAGAATTATTAAGTTTGTTTTTCTCAACCTTGCTCACACGTGCGAAAATCGGTGCATAGATAAATATCGTAAGCACCTAACATGCGGGTAATATTAGCATAATGACATTAGTCATTAATTTGTTGTGGCAGTAATCTGCAGACCCTGAACTTACACAACACGCAACATTTTACGCAGGTTTATTTATCAGCAATTGCAACTCCTGAGAGCCAGAAATAACAGTGGCGACCATCAGAATAGCACTGAGACAATGAAGCTCAAAGAAACGATATCAGTGTCTCGGTGTTTTTGGTTTTGTTCCTTTGTTTTTTAACACCGACTTCCGAAATTAAGGTTATTTTATTCTTTGTAGTGTTTTGTTTGGAAGTCGGTTATATTTTTTTGTAAATAGTTTTTAATTTTTCACTTTTAAGTGGTGATACTTGGACGACGTCTTCGTTAACGCAGAAATTGAAATAAGCAAAAATGCTCATAAAATAAAAACTACTGAACCAAACTGAATCCAATTTTATGGGACCAAATGGCAAGTATACTGCATCGAACTAAAAAAGAATCACAGAAATCGGATCAGAAAACTCGGAGTAATCGGTGTACATACATAAAAAAAAACTAAACAAAATACCCACCGAATTGAGAACCTCCTTCTTTTTTGGAAGACGGTAAAAGAACAGCAGAGGAGTTAACCACCTCCCTCTTTTACAAGCAGAAGACAAGATAAGCCAAAGACAATATTAATTACAATCTTATCTGTGTTTGTCATGCCGTTAGAAACGGCACTGATAAATAAATATTATGACTCTTATAATTTGCAATAGTAAAATTTTGACGACACAACTTAACATTCACAAAACCAGCGTTCTAGATGTACCGATGTAACCGCGTAAGCGTTAAACTTAGAGGAAAGGCCACCATGACAAACCCAACACCACATGTCAAGGTCTGTTGGTACTCAAACCTGTTGATGTTGCAATGCACTTTGCATGATAGCGCTATTTTGTTTCGAGGTGTTTTACTGTAGACTAGCTGTTGCTCGCGACTTGGTTGTTGTTCAACAATGTTCAACTTAGTTGAGGCAAATTAGCAAATGTACTCTTTATTTTTATGGTTCCGAACAAAAAACGGAACCCTTATAGGATCACTCGGGTGTCTATCTGTCTGTCCGTCTGTCACAGCCATTTTTCTTCGGATCCAGTGGACCGATTCTGTTGAAATTTTTTATAGATTTTAGGACGAAAATTTGGCGACTTAGTACGCGCATGTTTTTGCCGTTCCCGTAGGTATTTCGGAAAATCCTCTCTAACTGCTCCTTTGCACTCCCCAAAGAACCTACTTACATGCCAAATTTCAACTTTCTACAACCAGGAGTTTGTGCGTTGTCTGTCAGTCACTCACTCTGTCAGTAACAGAAGAATTTTATATATTAGGATGATGTGCCCCTTTTCATAAATAAACGATATTATAAATGATTTATTATTTGCAATACTCAGTTCAGAAACCGATGTGACAAGTCGCCCCTATTACCTTGAGTTTCCATGCGTGATCAGTGACCCGTAACAATCACAATTGATGTCTGATGTGAAATTACAGGGCCATATCTTAACTGAACCAGTTATATAATTGTATTAAGGCTGCTCTCTCGAGAAATGCTTAAAAACAGCGTGCAGATGAAGCAACTTTTCGTCGGCATTTACTGAACAATTACATCTGAAAATAATAGGTAGTAATCTACATGATATGATACGTAATTTGGTTTGCCAGTATTTATGTATCGGTATCACATAATAAGAAAAAAAAACACCAAATCACCTCCAAATCGCTGAGATGAAACCATTTTACTACTTAAATTTTTAACAAAAGTCTAAAAAAAATATCTACTGCTTTGCAATGCAAACGAAAATAATTTGGTTTTATTACTTTTTTTAAATACGTGTTATTTTTGTATAATAAATTAAAAATGTGGGTAGCGGAGTGGCGCGTAGACGAGTAGTTAGCTCCGTTTATATGCACAAGGTCATTGGCATGTATGCCTTAAATAAAAAATGCGAAACGGCGATGTCTGTGCTGGTATTAACTGTGTCTCAGATACCGGTGCCTTCCTCTTACAGATAGTAGTGTAGAGTGTAGATAATTTAATGTCTATAATTTTTAATAACTACGAAAGCTAAAAAAAAAAAAGATTTTTAAACATATTTTTTTCACTTAATTACGCTTATCGATGCTATTTTTTGCCTAAAAAATGTCCAACAGTGAAATAATTGTAGTCTGACTTTCAAACAATAAAAATTAATATTCTAATAATTAAAATTAAATTCTCAAGTAAAATACATAAATTAAAGTTCTCAGTAACTTTATTGATATTTGAGACGAAAGATTACTATCAGGGTCGTTGAATGACGAGATAATCGAAAATGATTACAACAATCTTCATTGTTTCAAGGGTTTTGAGTTGACAGTTTTACTAAAATGCGGCATTACTACGGTTTTTGAGGTTCCGAACAAAAAGCAGAACCCTTATAGGCTCACTCGGGTGTCTGTCTGTCTGTTCGTCTGTCACAGCCAGTTTTCTCCGGATTCACGGGACCAATTGTGTTGAAATTTGGTACACATATTTACTTCTGTGACTTAAACACGGACGCGTTACGTAAATTATTAAATTTTTAGTGTGAGGGTCATTTTTGGGGGTCAAACTAGAAAATTAAAAACAAAGTTTTTTTAACAATATCGTGTGACATATCAAATGAAAGGTCTTACTATGAGGGTTTTAATTATATTTTTTTCATAATTTTAAAATAAACGGTTTTTAAGTTATTCAAGAAATTAGACGAAAAATGACCATTCACTCATTATCGGGCCTTATCTCCGAAACTTTAAAGCCTAAACCCGGAACCCTTCGCACGCGAGTCCGACTCGCACTTGGCCAGTTCTTTTTTGAGTTGACAGTTTCACTTAAATGCGACATTACAAAAGTTTTTGTTCATCATAGTTATGAAACAAGGTAATCATGGAATATTGTCCATGAAAATAGTATTTACTCTATAAGTTCAACTTGTTAGCGGAATTTGTTTGAAAGAGTCACCGTTTAATCACTCAGGGGGGCTGTCTAAGCCCGAAGTCCCTAATTTAGTTTTTTTTTTTTTACTATTTATAGGCCCGCGTTTGACCACTATCTCACTTGATGGTAAGCGATGATGTGGTCGAAGATGGAGCACGCTTGCCTAGAAGTAACTTATTCACTCTTGACTTAAATACTCCCAGGTTATAGCTATCAGGAAACACAGACTCCGGCAGGGAATTCCACTCCTTAGCCGCACGCACTATGAATGTGTTTCCAAAACGTTTTGGGTGCGTGGGTGGGATGTCCACCATGTACCGGTGGCGCATCGCCGTTCGTATTGTGGTCCGATGATGGAACGGGCTTGGCGAAATCAAATTATGCAATTCCGTCGCACATTCCCCAAAATGCAACCGGTAGAAAACCGACAGGCTAGCAACTCGTCGTCGATGCTCAAGACTTTGGAGCTTCGTCGCGACGAGCCTATCATCGCCGATGATCCTCTTGGCTCGTTTCTCAATTGACTCCAGGGCATCAAGCTGGTATCTGGCAGATCCGTCCCAAAGATGAGAGCAGTACTCCATACATGATCGAACTTGCGCTTGATAGAGTTTGAGCAGCTGGGTCTTAGTTGCGGGCGTATTCTACTCCGTATTACCTAACCACTAAGAATTAATGACAGCACGATTTGACAGTTACTGTCAAGTCGTGTTGTTATTCATTCTTAGTTCGGGTTCTGGACGCAACTAAGCCCAAAGCTACGGACTTCGGGCTTAGATAGTAGCCCCCCAGGATCCGTAAGTCCCTTTCGGCATAAAATCGCGGGCGAAATCGTGCGAGCGTCGGTTTGTCCATAAAGTGACTTACGGATTTTGACGTTTGGGGCGTTTTGTCCCAAAAGGGACACGGATCCTGAGTGGCGGGAACGCAAAGGGCACTAGGAGGAACATGGATAGGTTTAAGTCTGTTAAAGTCTGACACTCAGTTCTGCTCCGCCCAGAACGGAAGGAGTCATTTGATGATTTCCCATCTTTAAAAAAAATGGCTTAAAGACAAGGAAATACTGATTTGGTTGCTTGCTTGAATGACGGATTAGCATACGTACTTACGTACCATTAGGAAAATTGTGGTTTATCATTAATTATCATTGTAAGGTTGACTGAAACCTAGCCCATCATAAAATTACAAGGAGGCCAATTTTTATACTTAAAAAAAAACTGGCTAAGTGCGAGTCGGACTCGCGTGCAAAGGGTTCCGAACGAATTTAATTTAATTTTTAACATGTTGGTTAACACTATAGACTTTTTATATAGGTTTTCCTGTAATCTATAGGTCAAGATGTATTATCTCCATTTTTATCAAAATGTTAGGTTCAGTAGTTTCGAAGATAAGGGGGGGGGAATGGTCATTTCTCGTCTTATTTCTTGAATAACTTCAAAAACCATTTTAAAATTATGGAAAAAACATGGTTAAAGCCCTCACAATAAGTTCTTTCATTTGATATGTCACAAGATATTGTTCAAAAAACTTTTATTTGAATTTTCTAGTTTGACCCCCAAAAGTGAACCCCATACTAAACATTTAATAATTTACGTAACACGTCCGTGTTTGGGTCACAGAAGTCCATATGTGTACCAAATTTCAACAGAATCTGTCCAGTCGATCCGGAGAAAACTGGCTTTAACAGACGGACAAACAGATACCCGAGTGATCCTATAAGGTTCGGTTTTTGTTCGGAACCCTAAAAACGTTGATTTTGAGCGAAAATCAAAAGTTGTTGATATGAATGGAAAAAAGAGGTTATTTTGACCGATTGCATCTGCAATCCAAATGTCGAACATGGATATAATAAGCGGGATCAATTTGTCAATGTGACAATGTGGAAATTATGAACTTCGTAAAAGTTAAACTGGGAATTCTTGTCACAAGTGGCAAGTAAATAAGTTAACGATGTTTTATTTCTAGATATTTTCTGTTCCCTAGTTACATAAGTCCAATACGTTGGTCTGACCAGATTCGCACCGCCCTTGACACTACATTTCACAACGCCCTCCACACTGCCAGGGACAGAAACAGGTGGAGAAACATCATACGTGTGAAAGTGATACAGAAGACCCTCAAAACTGAGGAATACGACGCAAAGAGGAGGGAGTTACATAAGTATGATGATGAAAAATCGGAACATAAATAATAATGGATGGCATATTCGTATTAAGCATGAACAGTCTAGAGGTGTCCCGTGACATATCATCTAAATTCACTCTAATGACATCGTTCAAGAATAATGTTCGATCCAATCACCCCTCTATTGTCTTGTGATAGGATTATAATCCACATAAAGCAGATACTATGTGAGGCGAAACTAGTAATAAAACATAAAAAAAAAATTAACTAGATATTTTCATCATTATATGTATTCGTTTTGGCTCCCGTGGTCCTATCTTACAGGAGCTGCGCATTTTTCCGGAATACAACTAAGGTAGCTAAGTAGCATTAAAGTTAATGTAACTTCACTATAATGTTACTTTCTATCAGTGAAATATTTTTTTAAATCGTATAGATAAATTGTTAACAAACAAACAATTTTACGTTTTTATTACAATAGTAGTTTTTGCCCACGACTTCGCACGCGCATGTATCGCTTTTTCCTGTGTAATCTTCCTCATGAATGTGGCTATCATGTACAAAAAAAAAAACAAATCCGACTGGTAGTTTCAGAGATAAGCGCGTTCAAATAAACAAACTCTTCAGCGTTATTATATTAGTTCGTTAGTACGTTAAGAAAAAGAAGTCGGTTAAAATACAAGTCTAGAGCTATCCAAATGAAGTAAAAAGATCTTAGTATGAGCAGAAAACGTTGCTCTCGGTGGAAAACAGCCCTAAAAGTATCACAGCAATTTTGCGCCATATTGAATCAAGGTAATGTCTTATTGTTTGTTTGTTTTGGCATGTAATAGTTTTTTTATTAGTACTTAAAGTCGTGTAGAAAAACAATCATTATATTCAATTGATCTACGAGTTTCTTTACGGTAAAGGTAGACGACCCTAAGGGTGCCTGTCTATTTGCGCGGAGCGGAGAAACTGAGAAATATTAACCAATCATGTCAGTCAAAATGTCAGTGACTCACGTGGTACGGAGATTTTATGCAATTCCATTGGTTACTATTTCGTTTCTTCGCTCCGCTGCCTCGCTCCGCTGTAATGGATAGGCCTCATTTTCATCAGAGATGTGCGAGGATGCGCTTGGCGTATAAAAATCAAGGTCCTGAGTCAACACGATAAAAAGATATGGGCAATTTAGATTTTCGCGAAAACTTGTAAGTACCAAAATTTACCTTAACTGTAAACTTTTTTTTTGTAATTTTTCCTTTATTTATGCTGTAAGACCTTGCTTTTTGCCAAATTTCGTGATTCTAGGTCAACGGGAACTACCATTTAGGTTTTCGACCCAAAACTATAGGGTACTACCGGTTAACCTAGAATTATCAATTTTGGTTAAAAACAAGGTCTTTTAGCACAAGTAAAGGGAAAATTCCGAAAAAAATATTTGACAATTAAGGTAAATTTTGGTATTTGCTTACAAGTTTTCGCAAAAATATAAATTTGCCCATATCTTTTTATCGTGTTGATCCAGGACCTTGATTTTCATACACCTTATAGGGACTATAGACCTCATTATCTGGTATAAATTTCAACTTGTTAGGTCTAACCATTCCTGAGAAAATCGGTGGTAACTCACGGACAGAAAGACGGACAGGTGAGTTATTTTATAAGGGTTCCTTTTTTACCTTTTGAGATACGGAATCCTAAAAATGTTTGCTTTATCGAAGATAACTCGAGTTTATTGGAAAAAGAATTCCTTTCAAAATCACATTTTTTTTTCAAATTTTACGTCTGTCTGTTTTGTGCGAGCCCCAAATAAACATTTTTCTTTCTTTTCTTTCTTTCTTTCTTTCAAAATAATTTACCTAGAAAACCAATTGTTTTTGATAGAATTGGTATAGAAAGCATGAAATCTGTAATAAGAAAGTAGAAAGAGAAAATCTTGGCTATAAAATTAAGACCCATATTAAGTTTATGATCCAAATTTTGAGATAAGAATATACCTAAACTACGCAGCACGAAAGCATAGTAATCTATGAACTTGTTTGTTATTACGTCCGAGTTCTATATTTGTAAAGATTTTTTTGTGTATTAAAAATGTGCCAACAATTTAGGGCTCAAAATACGATGGTATGTTTTCATAATCACCGTCGAGATAGAACTTGAGTGATTAAGAATATGATATGAAGTTCATAACTATCGCGAAAATAACATGCAAAAAGGAACTAGATCTTCTTTACTCATATTATAAGAAGAAATATTTTTTGTTTGTTTGTACCGAATAGGCTACGAAACTACAGGACAGATTTTAATCATTTTGTCACCAATAAAAAGCCAAATTACCAGGAAGTAACATAGGCTATAATTTATTTTCGAAAACAATAGAAATCCCTACGAAAATTGCGATACTAAACCCGCGCGAACGAAGTCAGGGGCGAAGCGCTTTTAACGCATAAAATATACAATACACCTATGAATAAATAACAGGCTTCACCAACAAATGTAAGCGAATTTCACATTATTGCGCTCAACTGAATTAAATTAATTATAATTATGATGATAACACAGACGCTAATTGTGCGGTACGTATGATTGATGCTAACAGCAATATTGAAGTCAAGCATTAATTTGATTTCTATAAATACATTGAGATAGAATTATATCTGCCATATAATATCGTCAGATTAATATACATTATTTGAAGTAGGTAAAACGGGGTAATTAGAAACAAATGGGTGAATAGAAACAAGACCTTCTTGAGACATTTTTGATACTGCCGATAATCTTAATTATTTGACTTTTTTGTTTTTTTTTTTTTAATGTTTGAATCTTCCTTTTTTTCTCTTTGCTTGCCTGTTTAGTTTTAGTTTTACCTCCAACACTTCTTTTTAATTTTTATTATTGTAACTATAGAGAGCGCACGTCGTATTTGTTTTATTCAATAATTTTATATTACGTCGAAAATGTTGTTTTGGTTTTACATTTGTATCGCTCTTTTAATAAAATTGTTTGGAATATATATGTGTGACCGTTTATTTTCCCAAATAAAAACTTTAAATGGTATTTTCACTTGAATGCCACATTATTGGTTTCTAAAAAATAATTAAACTTTAAAAGCTAATATTGATTTAAAAATTGGAGTCCTTTAATGCTGCAATCAGTATTTGAATAAAGCGAAAATCACCTTCAAAGTTTTGTTTCTATTTACCCTTGCGTTTCTATTCACCCCGTTTTACGTATCTAACTAATTGAAGGTAAATAATTTGTTTGATAAGAATCTACATAACATTAAATAACGCATTTATAACCTGGGCTTAAGGGTGAGATGTGATGTCTTTACGACTCTTCAGTATTTCAGGAATTATCGTCCAATTCCGCAGTTAGTACACCCCCGGTAGCAATAGCTCCCAGTACAATCTGAGAACAAATGACAGATGACAACGATGGGTTGCGAGCAACTGCAATTTATAGCGGTTGTTTGTTATACAGGCGTGGCGGCACTATAGCACATTAATTTAGTGTAGTGAGCGGTTTACCATTTCGTGCGAAGTTTTGTTTCCGATAAAGAGAAAAATTGCCACTTTTTAGAAGGACTTTTTGTCAATGAGATTAATCTACCTAGTCTTTTCCTGACTATATTGGGTTCAATATTTTTTACGTGGTGTTACCACATAATTAAATACCTAACCCACATTACCCAGTACTTGGTAATTAAATACAGCAAGACTGGTGTGAGATTGTTTTATGACTGCCTTCAACAACTGTCAAAGATCTACAAATATGAGAGATGACAACGACTGGTTGCGAGCAACTGCAACTTATAGCGGTTGTTTGTTATACGGGTGTGGCGGAACTATGTCACATTAATTTAGTGCAGTCAGCAGTGAACCATTGTAGAGTGTGTGTTTGTTTCAGATAAAAAGGAAATTGCCACTTTTTAGTAATGTTTTTGTGTGAATAAGATTGATTTGCCTAAGCTTTTCCTAACTATATTTGGTTCGGCTTTCAGTCTAACTGGATTATTATTGGACAATATTTTACATGCTGTGACTATAAATCGTGTTCCGGACGATATACATACACTTCGACCGGATGTTTAGAACAAGGAAATAAGCATTTTTCATAATGGACATATATTAATCAATTCTTTTTTTATTTTATTTTCACACAAACTAAATACCTTGCGTAAATCATCAGATATGCATGCCTCTTTAACCGAATTGGCAGCGAAAAACAAAAGAAAGTCAAATAGCATTTGATAGATTTTTCATTTTAATTGCACTAAGACCCTTTCATACTGCATAGCTCAATTAAATGAAATTACAAATATCTTTGTAACGAAGCCTTTTTATGTACTACTTCCAATGTTTGATTTGATTTTTATGGAATTTGAAAGTTTATGGATAACGGGAAGAGCACAGTGTTTATCTGACCTACACGACCCAGTAACTGGGTTACTCAATGCAAATAGGATAGATATAGTAATCAATTTTAAGGTTGCCTGTCCATTGCAGCGGAGTGAGGCAGCGGAGCGGAGAAACGGAGAAATTTTAACTAACGGAATTGCATTTTTACTTTATTTTTTTACGTGAGTCACTGACATTTTGACTGACATGATTGGTTAATATTTCTCCACTCCGCTGCCTTGCTCCGCTAAAATGGACAGCAGTCGTATCCTGTATTTTTAATGGGTTAGCAGAAAATCCAAATCCAACAGGAAAATTTGTAGGCTACATGTAGCTTGCAAAATTTATTTTATCATGAAAAGACACGAGTAGTAGTTAGGATTGGAACAGGAAGATAAATCATTAAACCTCATCATAATTATAATGATAGCCTACTTATCCACGCAGATCCCTTTATAGATAGAATACTGAAAAATCAATGCGGAATCAGCACGAATCCGATGTCGACTTCATTAAAAGTTATTTATTGACGTTCATAAAAGGCGATAAACTGATTTTATTTATTTAAATGGACAGTCAACAAAGCTATTTGGTATGCAGGCAGCTAACTCGCAACTACTTTTTAAGCCACGATATAAAAACGACGGGGCGGTATAAGTTTGACGTGTCTGTGTGTGTGTGTGTGTGTCTGTCTGTGGCATTGTAGCTCCCGAACGGGTGAACCGATTTTGATTTTGTTTTTTTCGTTTAAAAGGTGAATCAGTCGGGAGTGTTCTTAGCTAGGTTTAAAGAAAATCGGTCCAAGATGGCCGCCGCCACAAAATATTGTACAACACACTCGTAAGTATGTCATAAGCTTAAAAAGTTATAATGAACACATTAGACAAAACACAGGACAAGTATGGGTAGGTATTTTGCCTGAATTAATGATTTTTTTTTTTTTATTTATTAGAAATAATGGCCTTGCAGTGGAAAAATAGTATTTTTGCTTGTATACCAAATAGGTTTGTTGACTGAACATCATGTTTTTTTTTTAAATAATAGCCTTTGTTGCTTTGTTGAAGTTTTTTATGTGTTTAGTTCGCATTCGCATCGCCAGTGTCGCGTAAAAATATTTCTAATTTTCCTACATTTTGACAAGTTGTTGACATTGTTTGTCGATTTAATAATATTGCAAATTAAGAACGCTTTTTGAGTACGTGATTTGGCTCGGACAAAAACACTAGAATAGTGACGATTTTTGAGTACAGCAAATATGATTCTAAATTGCGTTTTTTTTTGTTAGCCTATAGTGCCCCACTGCTACGCAAAGGCCTCCCCCATATCCTTCCAGACACTCTTCTCCTGCGCTGCCTCGAACCAGCCCTCGTGGTGCGCGTCCAGGTCATCCCGCCAGTGCCATCTGGGCCGGCCTCGGCGACGCCGTCCATCCCCTGGCACCCATTGCGTCAACATTCTTGCCCAGCGGTCATCATGCATGCGGCCAAATACTAACAAAGCTGAGGAGTTTATTTGATTGATCGTGCTAATCTCTGGAATTGCCAGTCGGATTCGGAAATTTCGTTTTGTAAATGATAGCCACATTGAAGAGGAAGGCTAAAGGCTTTACGAGAACGGGAAAAAGACGGAAAATGCGCACGCAATGTCACGGCCAAAAGCTATTTGAACTATATTTTTTGTGCCATCTTTGTCCAAGCTAATTCTCGTACTCAAAATGCATCAGTCAGACTATAAAAATATATCGAGCAAGCTTTTTTTGCTAAATCAAATAAATGTCCTTGCAACAATTGTCAAAGGTTACTAGAGCGTCACGAT
Organism: Lacanobia wlatinum; assembly: GCA_947578705.1. Classification (NCBI taxonomy): domain Eukaryota; kingdom Metazoa; phylum Arthropoda; class Insecta; order Lepidoptera; family Noctuidae; genus Lacanobia; species Lacanobia wlatinum. The sequence goes on from OX388032.1 coordinate 6,090,780, forward strand.
ACAAGAAAGAAGGGTATTAAAACAATGCAATTCATTGTAATTTATAAAAATAATTCACAATTCTCCACGGATATTGTGCTCAATAGTAAACAAAAACACATATTCACACCGATTTTGTTCGCTTTAACTTCAAAACAATGGTACACAGTTGTCAATCAATAGATTGTTCCATATATGTGTTCTATAGTACCGTTTGTTAAGGTGTATTGTGGCTCATTTTCAAAAGATTCACCGATACTAATCAGTAATAATTTACAGAAGGTCTACCTTTTTTAGGGTTCCGTACCTTTTGGGGTATAGAAAAACGGTTCCCTTATAAGATGACTTTGTTGTTCGTCCGTCTGTCTGTCAAGACCCTTTATCTCGGGAACGCGTGTAGGTATCGAGTTGAAATTAAAACCATATACTCAGGACTACGGTTCCTTGAAGCTGTGAAAAAAGTTCAAGTTAACGTAAAAAAAGATACGGCCGTTTATGCCGCAAAAATAGGTAAATTTCGACACTCTCAAGGGAAACAAAATGTATAGGGTATTTCCCGTTGACCTAGAACTTTGAAATTTGGCAAGTAGTACCGTCTTATACCACAAGTATAGGGAAAAGTCTGAAAACTATACAGTTGTAATTAAATCATAAAAAAATAATCTTTATTTAAAGTAATAAATACCTACTTCGGTGCGCGAGTCCGACTCGCTTTTGACCGGTTTTTTGTCTCTCCTCCTGCTCTGGGCGGAGTAGAAGGTAGTGTCAGACTCTTACTGAATAAAACTCATCCGTGTTCCTCCTAGTGGCCTTTGCGTTCCAGGGCCGCGGTGACTCTTTCGAATAAATTCCGCAACCCTGGCAGGAAGTATGATTAATATTATTTGTAGGTAGACCTTCTACCTACAAATAATATTAATCACACTTATGAAGGCTTCCACAGACGAACGCAACTTGTCAATGTGCCAGAATTGGAACCACAACTTTTCTCAAACGCGTCGTATTCTCGTGTAGCGCCTTTTTGTAGGATCCTTAATAACTTGCATGGCCCACGATATTTATGCATCACTGTAACTTTTTAAATACAAATAGCTTAATCACCACAAACATACTCGTACTTTTAAAGTAACTTGAATCTAGGTATACTTACAATACTAGCTTCTGCCAGCGGCTTTGCCCGCGTGGTCCCTAGGAAACATACTCCCGGGGTAAAAAGTAGCCTATGTCCTTTCTCAGGCTCTAGCCTATCTATCTGTTTATCAAATTTCATTTAAATCGGTTCAGTAATTTTGGCGTGAAAGGGCGACAGACAGACAGACAGAGTTACTTTCGCATTTATAATATTAGTAAGTATAATAAAAATTATAAAGCTGAAGAGTTCGTTTGTTTGGTTGAACGCACTAATCTCAGGAACTACGGGTTCGAATTGAAAAATAATGTTAGTGTTGGATAGCCCATGTATCGAGGAAAGCTATAGGCTATATAACATCACGCTACGACCTATAGGAGCGGAGCATTAATGAAAAATGTGACGCAGGCGAAGTCGGGCGGGTCAGCTAGGTATAAATATTGTGTTCTAGGTCAATGTTATACACTACGTCAACAAACATATCAAGTTACCTACTATGCCTCCAGCCTGATACGATACTGACTCCGCAAAAATAATGACAGTTGTAGTAAATAAATTGCAATAAAATATGTTTTTGTAGTCACACTTATGACGGTTTCCACCAGACGAACGCAACTTGTCAATGTGCCAGAATTGGAACCAGAACTTTTCTCAAACACGCTGTCGAAATATCGCAAAGCGCCTATTTGTAAGATCCTTTATAACCTGCAGGGCCCACGATATTTATGGATCACTTTAACTTTTTAGATACAAACAGCTTAATCACCACAAACATACTTGTATCTACTTTTAAAGTAACTTGAATCTAGTTATCCTAATATTATAAAGCTGAAGAGTTCCTTCTACGGGTTCGAATTGAAACATTATTAAAGTGTTTGTAAGCCCATTTATGGAGGAAGGCTATAGGCTATATGACATCACGGTATGACCAATAGGAGCGGAGCAGTTATGAAAAATGTGACGCAGGCGAATTTGCGCGGGTCAGCTAGTTATAAATATTGTATTCTAGGTCAATGTTATACACTACGTCAACAAACACATCAAATTACCTACTATGCCTCCAACCTGATACGATACTGACTACGCAAAAATAAAGAAAAAACAATGGCAGTTGTAGTAAATACGTTGCAATAAAATATGTTTTTGTAATCAACATAGTATGACGCCACTCATTCAAGTTACCTGAGTCGTTCAAACATACAATTTAACGAGGAAGTAATGTAGTAGGTAAAATAAATTATATATTATTGTTTTATTGGAATAATACAATAAATGTTTCATTTACTATTTTGATACCGTAATAAATAAAGCCGTGTGAAATAAATACTGTAGAGGGAAATACTTTGTTTTGTTACTATAAATTGTGCAGTTAGAGTTTCAAGTTCTTTTTTGATAACAACGACTTTACAACGTACTCATCATTATGAACAACTTTTACAATGGGACCAACCCTGAAATCGCGAATACAAGCAGACCCAGACGCAAAACCCCTTAAGAGGCATTGCGTTTATTCTGTAACAGGTTGTATAAATATACCATATCGCGTAGAACATCATGTTCCTGTTCTTGCCTCGTATTACGTTATTAGTCCAGGCAAATTACGCTGAAAATTAGGCTAACTTTGCAATACTTAATTCTTAACGCTGATTTTTTGCCGTTAACATGTAGAGTACACAGACAGGGAAGTATTTTAAAACGTATCCTGCAAAAAGTTAACCCCCAGATGAATTCTCAAATTTCAGTAATAACTTGAACTAATATTAACTGGCAAGTTTGTTTGGAGCATTTGTAGAAGATCAAGTTTTACAAGTAAGTCAGTAAATTAAACATTACCCGTCAGGTACCACAAAATTAAAACCCAGTAGACGCGTCCCATATGTGGGACGGCCGGGGCCTGACGGATCAACCCGTGCAAATACCCTATCTTATTATTAAATGTAATTTTTTGATTATGTACTTCCAGATAAAAAGTGTCTGCTTTCTTTTCATATAATTGTTTAATTAAATATCTCAATTCGATAACCAACAAAATTGATCATATATCTTTTATCGCAAGTTTTTTTTTTTGTGATAGCGATTCAGGCAAAAAAGTAACTGAATTAAATTGTATTTAAGTTTAATTTGACCATGACTGACTTAAAAGTAATAAAATTAAAAACATCTAGGTAATCAATATTTCTAAAATTCGTTTTTATTTTTTTAACGACATTCCTTGGGGCAAAAATGTTTAATTCTGACCAAATAAATTACTTTTATCTATTCTTGACATATTGTAAAAAGAAAATCACAGATTTAACTTGATTTTCCTAGTTTTTAAAATAAATGCGTTTTTGTTCTTTTTTTTTCAGAATGAGCCGGTTATGGTTTTTTTTAATAATTTTTTTTTATATTATTAGAAGAGCTAAAATTAATTACACGATTCAAGAATCAGAGTTTTAAAGCTAATTTGACTGGCCTATAATAGGTATGCTATTAGGGTCGGTACAACGTGTTTTAACGTGAAACTCATTCATTTCGTTCTTTCATTGTCAATTTACTCCGAAAATAACTTGCAATCTATGTTGAAAAGGGAAACATAGAAATTGGCACTAACACCAACATAAAAGCAGTTCGTAAAAATAAGGCCATTGTTTACTATAACAGGTTACTGTTCAAAATTAACTTGTGTCATGGTCTTTGTCAGTGATTGTTTGTTTTTTTTTTGTTCGTTTTCATGACTCAATTTATTAATTTAACAATCTGTGTGATTCATATAAGCCAGTCGGCAGTGGGACATAGGTTACTTTCCCCCAGAAAAATTAGAGGACAGACAGGCATGACGCGACAAAGCGACTAATGCCCGGTTTCTAAGGGACTTTATAGGTCACTAGCTTCTGCCAGCGACTTCGCCCGCATGATCCCTAGGGAACATACTCCTGGGATAAAAAGTAGCCTTTGTCGTTTCTCAGGCTCTAGATTATCTCTGTGCCAAATCTATACTAAAATGTATAAAGCTGATATCTATACTATACTATAATAATACCACATAATCTATACTAATATATAAAGGTGAAGAGTTTGTTTGCTTGATCGCGCTAATCTCAGGAACTACTGGTCCGATTTGAAAAATTCTTTCAGTGTTAGATAGCCCATTTATCGAGGAAGGCTATAGGCTATATATCATCACGCTAAGACCAATAGGAGCGGAGCAGACGATGTTGAGCGGGTCAAATAGTTTCATATAAATCGGTTCAGTAATTTAGGCGTGATTGCGTAACACACACGCGTATTTATAATATTAGTATGGATTTATCTGTCCTACCAAACAACAGCATCTTAACGAATAGCGTTAACGGACAGATAATCGACTGATAAAGTGCCTCAGAACCCGGGCATAAGGAGCGCGTTAAGGCGCGGAGGGCTGTCACATAGAAATTCCTAATGCAAATACTTAGTAACACTTTTCCCGATTTGGGAATCGAACACACGGCCCCACTCTCAGCAATCACGCTTGCAATCGCGAAACCAACTGAGCAGTTAATAAAATGGAAGGAATAATATGTCCGCAGCGCAATTTCCAAAGAAAAGATTGTTGCAATGTTGTCACATTGTCTTTTCGCGCTGGTCTGCGGGAACCTTGTATCGAGCCGTGGATATAACCTTAAGAGGGGACTCTAGTCCCAAGGAATTTGAAAAATAGGTATTTGAAGAAACTATTGCCGATGTTGTCGCGCTGCGCCCTATAAAGTAAAGTGCGAAAGCGACAACTGCAGCTCAAGCTGATTTTACCTATAAAAACCTTGACCAATAAACGTTTTGTACACCGCTGTTTTCTTCTTCAAAACTGGACTGACTTAAAAAAATATGTCAAAATAATTTAGAGGAAGACTATATCTATGATTATATGCTTCAATTATTTTCTATTTTGTTAAAAACTAATCAAAGTCTGATAGTCGTCTGGACATGGCGGTAAAAACAGGCTGTTTGGATTGTCATAATTCTATAAGTGATTATTTTTTGGAGAATAGAAAATAATAAGAGCACGTATTAAGATATTGTTACTAACAAGATAACTAAGATATTGTTACTGAAAAAAATTATGGACTGTGTGAAATCAATATTAATATTTTCATCATTCTCTTTATTTTTTATCCTTACATAATAATTTACATTTTTAAATATTTCCTAAAAACAACTCATTTTAAAAAACATTTAAAAATATAAAAAAAATAGTAGTCCGCCGGTGTCGGGAGCAGAGTCCAACTACCGGTGGTTAGGGCTCCAGAGAAAGGAACCTCCTCACAATACGAACCGTATCGAGGAGTACTGCCTTCTGTATCAGGCCCTTTATCCAACCGCGTAACGCCAGCTTCGACAGATGGTTGTCGAAGCTTTATTATTATTATTAATTAGAGCGAAATTTTTTAGAAAAAAAATCATTGCTCTAGAAGTCTTATCCACGAAGAAAACAGCGGAATGCGTTTAATTGAAAAAGGCCCAATAGAGTTCCCTTTTAATAAGGTGTTTTAGTGAATTAAGATATTTACTTTTATTTTTGCTACATTTAACATTAAAAAACTGTATACACTTAAAATAAAAAATAAAACTCCTAACTATAATGTGGCGTCAAAAAATTCGTCCGCATCACTGTCGACTGGAAGTGAGCCCAAAAGACTGGCGGCATTGCCACGTTGTATGGCAATGCTTATCCTCTGTCCGAGGTAAAAACCAGCCCTTGGGTCACGCGAAGTGTCAAAGTGGCAATGCCGCCAGTTTTATGGGCTCACTTCCAGTCGACAGCGATGCAGACGAACTCTTAATAAGTAAATTATTATTATAATAAGGTCGCAGTAAAGAGTGCCATCGTTATTAAGCTGCATTCTGCAACGATCACACTTTCTGCTATTAAATACCAGTTTTTCCGTTACTTTCCCAAACCTACTTTCTTGCAATTAACTGTTTATATGTTACTGGATAATTGCATTTAAAACTTCGCGAAAAAAATAAACATCAATGTTTATGACTGAGGAAGATATTTTGATGAAAAATATTTTATTTAAATTCAGTGAGAACGATTTTTATTAACGTTTCGTTAAAAGCAATTGAGATAAATTTTCGCCTTTTGACGCCTGTCAGTTGAGGCTTTTGATGTCTGAAAAAGTAAAATACCCTTTGGCACAACTTTGTAGATGTCGGATACTGGTTTTGCCAAAGGGTATTTTGGTACCCAGTAATATTGTTACTAGCTTTTACCCGCGACTTCGTACGCGCATATCCTGTTTTTACCCATTTCCGTAAGAATTTCGGAAAATCCTCTCTTAGGGCTCTACACTCCCCAAGAAACCCACATGCCAAACTTCAGCTTTCTACGACTAGTAGTTTCGGCTGTGCGTTAGTCAGTCACTCAATCAGTCAGTAACGGAAGAATTTTATATATATTGATGATATCCATATGGGAGCAACACAGGAATCGCGAAAAAAAAATCAACTGTTCAGTGAATTTTGTCGAGTTATACGCACAAAAATTTTATGGGTAGTCGATTTTGTTTTCGCGGTTTCAATGTTGGTCCCATAGTGAATGTTGTTCATAATGATGAGTTCAATGATCCCTTTTAAGGTAAAGTATTTATTCTGTTACACGTAGTATACAATGTGGCTACAGTTCTTCAGTTACGTTCGCTCCCTAGGCGTTGCCAGCCTATTAGCGTCAGCCGAACAATAAAAATTGAGGAATTCCAAATGTAACACTTGGCCCATTCGAACCAAGAACCTCATGCGCAGTCCAAAAAGGTAATCCTAGTTGTCTGACCTCATCATTCCCGCCTTAAGATGTCCACTGCTGGTAAAAGGCCTTTTTTATGGATAGAAAATCAACAAATGACTTTTTCCGCTCTGAGAGGAGCGAGAGGGAGTGACAGACTCTTACTGACTAAAACCCATTCGTGTTCCTCCTAATGCCGTTTGCGTTCCAGGGCCGCGGTAACTCTTTCGAACGAATTCCGCAACATGCCTCCTCTTAAAATACCCACGGCGACCGGTCCTGTGCATCTCGAATTCAGCGGATTTCCGCGACCTTCACCAAGCCTTCGCCGTCGGTCCACTCTGTGGAAGGCCTCCCAACACGTTCTCTTCCGGTACGCAGTCGCCACACCAGACCTTTCGACCCCATCGACTATCTGAGGCGCTAGACAATGTGCCAAAGAAAACGGGGCCCGTTGCCAGTGCTTGCCAGGGTTGCAGAATTTGTTCGAAAGAGTCACCGCGGCCCTGGAACGCAAAGGACATTAGGAGGAACACGGAAAGGTTTTAGTCAGTAAGAGTCTGACACTCCCTTCTGCTCCGCCCAGAGCGTGAGGAATCATTTAATAATTTTTCATCCTTAAAAAATAGACAATATGCGATTGCGATTGTCAAAGTGCCAAAATAAAAGGCATTGATGACGTGATATTTCGACAGCGTTGGTCAATCCCATACATGTTTGATGTTCTAACAATCGCCATCGCCACGATACCGCTGTCAGGTTGTCACTTGTCTAGAGCCTCTGTCCTGCGAGCAATAGGCATTTGTCTCACCACCAGCGAAGCGATTAGCTATCGACTATTTGTTCGCTGAGGAAAGGGACAAAAGATATAGATCTTGTGTGACTATAAGAGACACATACATTTATAGTGGATAGCTGGCTGTTCACACTGCCGGCGAGCCGGCTCTTACCACTAGTTGATCGCAGCGACAAGAGCTATCAAAGATTGTACTCGCTCAGCGACACTCGTTCGGCAATGCTCGCTTGGTGGTCAGAACTCACCCAACAGCGGTAATTTCTACCTATAGTGCGGGCCGGAGCAAGTATTGCGAGTAATCGCCCGTCGCACAGAAGCACTCGCTGAAAGCCCAGCGACAAAACTATAGAAATTTTTTAACTCGCTGCTCGCCAACTCGTTTCGAGTTTCCATCTTTACTCGCTACTCGCAGGCGGTGACACAAGTGCCATATGCCCTGCCCACTGCCACTTAAGTTAAGCTGACCTAGTTTTCAGTAACTTTGTCATTAGCGTATTTTAATAGACAAGTCCAATCCTTTTACAAAGATCTCGATAGGAATTATGCAAGATAATATAGAATCGAAACAATTACAGAGTCCGACACGTGTTAAATACAAACCTACATAGCATGAATAAGTGTCTAATAATACATAATGGTTGATAATAGGTAGTTATCCCACAGTTTAAAGTCACCATTGTGCATTTAAATGCCAGTCTCCATCAGCTGGTGGTCATTATGATACGCAAGACCGTTAATAAAGGTTATTTAAGGTACTTCCCAAGGATCTGGCCTTTTAATGTGACATACTTGCGTTTTGAACCGGATTTGGATGATCTATGGTCGGTTATATAAGTCTTCATTGTCGCCGTGCATTAATCGCGCAAAAACTAATAATACTCAACCGATTTGAATATTTTTGCCTCTGGGGTGGTTTAGAAGCGCTAAAATAAAATCAGAGGTATGCAGTTCACCGGGTTTTCTGGCATATTTTCGTGGATATGTGCTAATCTCATTAGCATTATTATTTATGTATTAGTAATCGTTTATTTTAAATCATGAAAGTTTGAATAAGCTAGTCAGACATTCTTGGGGAGAACAAAAATTTTAGTAGGTAGGTACCTTATACTACCTTTAAAACTTGTTATGTTAAACTTTTCATCAATACGGCCTAATACACACAGTGTTACTATTGACAAGCTCTTACCAATGACGAAAAATAAAAAATATATGGCATTGACGATGGTTACAGAAATTTCAAGTGGTGTATCCCTATAAATTTTTTTAAGATGGGAAATCATCAAATGACTTTTTCTTCTCCGGGCGGAGCGAAAGGGAGTGTCACACTCTTACTGACTAAATCCATTCGTGTTCCTCCTAATGCCCTTTACGTTCTAGGGCCGCAGTGACTTTCGAATCCCTTGCATTTTGACTTTTCGACAATCGTTCTCCCTCATAGAATGTCACTTGGAGCTATTGATATATAAAAAACCCAAGATGCACAGTCTCGAACAAATGCAACACTCGAAACTGTCGTCAAAAACTGATATGTATCAAGTGTCATGTGTGAGTTGTGTGTAGTTATACTATAAACAATTTTTTTTTGCAAATTCAACCTTACACGGATTGCTTAAAGTTGCTTTTACAAAGCAGTGCAGTATGGCGAGTGATGCGCAATTTTTTTTGCAAATTCAACCTTACACGGATCGCTTAAAGTTGTTTTTACAAAGCAGTGCAGTATGGCGAGCGATGCGAGACTGTTTGAAACTTGCGCACAATTATACATTATGCGCTTGTCTTTGCGGACGTTTTTGAGATGCTGAGTGTGTATCTTGGGTTTTTTGTATATCAATGCCTGGAGCCCCTAGTATCCACGTCTCGAAAATCATTATCTCTTTTACATTTACATTACCCAGAATATTCTTCCGTTACTGAGCGCACAGCCGAAACTGCAGGTAGTAGAAAGATGAAATTTGGCATGTAGGTTCCTTGGTAATTTCCATAGTATCACCATAACACAAGTTCAAACTCAGAACCAAACTGCCAGTTAAGTAAAACTTGAAAGTTGGCAACGGAATGCACATCAGACATCAATTGTGATTGTTACGGGTCACTGATCACGCATGGAAACTCAAGGTAATAGGGGCGACTTGTCACATCGGTTTCTGAACTGAGTATTGCAAATAATAAATAATTTATATTATCGTTTATTTATGAAAAGGGACACATCATCCTAATATATCCTACCCTCCGAACGTTCCGAGCACAACACTCACAGTTGTCTTGTCCGTTTTTATTTTATTTGTTCACCGTTTTTACGTTAATTTCACTCTCGAAAATCAAATAAAAGTTCATCTAAAGTCAGTGCTAGCATCCACTATTATTGTTAACCTTTGGAAGTTTTTATCAAACAAAAACAACTAAGAAGTCACACATCGCAAGAAGTGCAGATTCATAGTTCAAGAATCTTCGAGTGCAGCGGATTGTCACCTCTAAACGCAAGTGACAAGAGCTACAACGGCGCGCATAACTCGCTCGCGGTGCCATAGGCGGTGCAGTGCAGCAAATACTCAGCAGTGCAGTGCAGCAATAGGGTGAGGCGGGAGGTGCAGTGCAGCAATAAGGTCAGGCGGGAGGTGCAGTGCAGCAACAGTGTAGTGCAGCAACGACGTTGCCGCTGTCGGTAAATTATTTACCTCTTCTTATTCAGCTTAAGTCTTTCATACCCTTAACTATTTCAATGCCTACACAGCGCAGTCCACCGTCAACCTCTAAACAAACTTCTAAACAAGTCAAATCGCAAACGGAACCAAAACCTAAGGCGAATGAGACTGATAATACCACCAACCGAAGTAAACGTCAACGTCTTGAAAATTCTCCAGGCAACCCGGAAAATTTATCTTCGTCATCTTGTATCTGCAATGAGCTTAAAGTCGAGCTAATAGAAATGCTGAATAGATGGAAAAATGACCATGACCAGCGCCTGACCAACTGGAAAACCGAACAGGATGCAATCTTGTCACTACTGGCCAAAGATGTGTCCGAACTCAAGCTCCAATGCTCTGTAATCAGGGACCGGCCGGGTACTCGTTGAAAGGGTTTTTGAACGGGTTTTTTTAAGCGCTTCAAAAATAAACCCTATGATACGTGTTACACTCTCGAACGGGTGTTGTGTAACCCATTCCGAACGGCTTACCCTTTCAATACCCTGTAACTCTGTAACAGGGTAAGCCATTCGAACCCAACACATCGTAATATGCACTCTTCGAAATCGACATTAGTTTGAAAATTGCGTAACCACGACCGCAATGGACATCTTGTTGCCCGGCGCGCGCCATTGTTGCATGTACCGAGCGACTTGTAAACATGGAATAATAATCATTGTCCGTATGATCTTACAGTTCAATTTTCCTTGTCGCACAGGCTAAACATTGTAGGTAATGTTTCTTTTTCGTGTCTATTCTTGTTTATTCTCATCATTCGTCATTTAATTCGGAACACGGACGGAACTACGGAAGTAACTTAAATAAATTTAGCAGTGTTTTTGTTTACCTAAGTGTATGTTGTCATCATCATTTCAGCCAATATCCGTCCACTGCTGAATGTAAGCCTCCCCCAAAGAGCGCCAACTATCCCGGTCTTGAGCAGTCTGCATCCATTCGCTGCCAGCCACCTTCTTTAAATCATCGATCCATCGTGCCGCAGGGCGTTCCACGCTACGTTTGCCCATATGCGGTCTCCACTCTAACACATGTCTGCTCCATCGACCCTCTGTCCGTCTGCAGACATGGCCGGCCCACTTCCACTTCAGCATGCTGATCCTACGCGCAATGTCAGTAACTTTAGTTCTCTGGCGAATGACATCGTTGCGAATTCTATCCACCACAGAAACATTGCATTGCTCTCTCTATTGCACGCTGAGCAACCTTGAATTTTTGGACCAGGCCTATGGCAAGTGTTGTCCACGTTTCGGCTCCGTAAGCTATTACGGGTAGGACGCACTGGTTATAGACCCAGTATTAAGGGATTGTGGGATCGACGAATCAAAGATATCACGCAGCTTCCCGAATGCCGCCCAGCCCAAGCGAATTCTTATGGTCGCCTCCTTCTCAAAGTTGTGTCGCCCAGTTGTATAATTTGGCCTAGATATTTATGTATTCTTCTGCAAAGATTCCGCCTTGATTTCAATGTCATACGCAAATCGGAGGTGTGAGATATACTGACCGTTGATATTTATGCCCCATCCTTTCCAATCAAGCATCTTGAAAACGTCCTCCAACGCGTTCGTCAACAGTTTCGGAGAGATGACGTCTCTCTGTCTTACACCTCGACGCAGTTGGATTGGTTTTGTGCTCTGTTCTTGTACTTGGACGGTAATTGTTGCGGCCTTGTACAGACATCTCATCACCTCTACGTAGTGGTAGTCGATAAGACATCTCTGCATGGACTCCAGGATAGCCCAGGTCTCGACGGTGTCGAAGGCTTTCTCGTAGTCCACATACGCTAGGCATAGAGGCTGATTATATTCCTCGGTCTTTTGAATTATTTGCCTGAATTGTAGTGTGATCTAGTGAGATATGAGTATGTGGTCTACGTTGCTGTAGCCTTTTCGAAACCCGGCCTGCTCCGACGGTTGGAAGTCATCGAACTTTTGGGCGAGACGATTCGAGATAACTCTCGAAAACAGCTTGTAGACGTGGCTTAGGAGTGAAATGGGGCGGTAGTTCTTGTGGAGCGTGTTATCGCTCTTCTTGAAGAATAATACCACCACGCTGCTGTGCCGTTCCTCCGGTGTTATGCCAGTGTGGATGACGGAATTGAAGAGCTTTACAAGTTCTGTCAAGACAGGTGTTCCTCCTGCCTTGAGCAGCTTTGTGGTTATCCCGTCACCCCCGGAGCTTTGTTGTTATGAAGTTGTCTGAGAGCTATCCTTATCTCACCCATGTGAATGTGGGGTAGCTCATCTTTGAGATGGCGTGTAAGCCTGGCCCGTGGATCATCCGCGCCGTGGGCCTGAGGTGGGCATGTTTTTTGAGCATACAAGTCTCCGTAGAACTTTTCGACTTCAGCGTATCTCTGGCTTTGAGGTGACGGTGGTGCCCTGTGACGTTTTGAATTTCGGCAGGTGACAACGGGAGGTATGGGGCTTGGCAAATACCTTCGAACCCTTATTCCGCGCTATGGCTTGCTCGATGTCTCGGGTATTTGGACTTCGAGTGTCGCGTCTGATTAGCTTCTTGATCTCCCTGTTAAGTAACTGACGCTCAGACGGTGTGGCATTCGGGAGTTCTCGTCGTTTCCTTATCAATTCCAGAGTCTCGCTAGTGAGTACTGATTTACGTGTATAACTCATTGGTCGAAAGTGTTTATTACCCATCTCGCGGATGATACGTAAGCAGGCTTTCGGTGGCATCGTTAATATCCTCGGTGGTTTCCAACATGGCAAATCGGTTCTGTAGGTCCAACTGGAAGCTTTCGCAACCAGCTTCGACCTGGGGCAGCGTTGGTCTGACGGTCGACCTCGTTAGGCGCACTCTTTCGATTTTAACATTAATATTCAGAATGCCTTTAACCAGTCGGTGATCACTTCCGGTGTTCCGATCACTCTTAATATATGGCGCTTATCAGACATAACGAAGTCGATCTCATTCTTTGTCACGTTATTGGGGTTTCGCCAGGTCCACTTCCTTTGAGGATTCTTCTGGAAAAAAGAGTTAGTCAGTAAAAGCCCCTGAGTCTCAAGGAAGTTTACCAGAATTCGCCCCCTGTGATTTCTGCGCCCATAGCCAAATGGACCTACTCTCGACTCACCACTCTCTTGTACTCCCACTTTAGCGTTGAAGTCACCCAAGACAACAGTGTAGAATGTTTTGGTACGAGACATAGCTTTCACTATGTCTTCGTAGGTGGCCTCAAGTTCTTCGTCAGGGTGTGCGGATGTTGGAGCATACACTTGTATAATCTTTAAAGAGTACTTTTCTGATATCTTAATTAAAAGGTATCAAGCCCTTGCCGACACATTGCCGCATTCCACAATGTTACCCCTGAGTGACTTGTGGACCATAAACCCAACGCCACCTTGGGATGGTTGGTGTCCTTCTCGGAAATAGAGCAAGTGGCCACTATAGAGGGTTCTCATCCCCGTCTTCGGATCTCCGATAGTCCCACGATGTGCTAGTTAATACGACTTAACTCTACTTGTACGACGCCAGGTCAATTTTTCGGGATTGGTACCCTGCCATAGCCAGGGGATTCTTAGCACCTGCCACCGCACCGTTACCCTGGCCGGTACCATGGCCAGGAATAGTGCAGTTACCGGGAACTGGGGGCCGTGAATCTAGGATTCTGGGTTGCTTTTCATAGTGAGGATTTGCCATAGTCACCACGCTTGGCAGGCGGGTTGGTGACCGCAGTTCCTGGAATACTTTCTCTTATAGTGTTGCTGCCCACTGTTAGATTCGGCATTTGGGAGCATTCCAGCATGGTTCATAGATATACCGCCATGTTTCGGTTACCGGAGCCAAAAAACGGATGCGTTGTTGTCATTCCGGCTAATATCCCTTAGTCGCCTCATACGACACCCACGTGAGGAGATGGGTTGGTCTATTCTTTTTACTTGCCGGATACCACACGGCAAAGTGTATGTTGTAGTACTTCTCTATTAAGCAAGGAATTTAGAGAGGTATTCTATCTGTGACAATGTCACAGCCGAGGCGAGGTGCTGTTCACCGATATTATGTATACGATGCATCAATTGACACAAGCAAATGTAATGCCATAACATAACTTGTAAAAAACCAAGTCTCGCAACTCAGTTCTGCTACCGTAAAAAGTGGTGAGATCCATGTAATATCAAGTCGGTTAATTTATTCAGTCCCTACTTAAGGATCCTTCTGCCTTAAGTTATTATTTAATTAGCTAACCTAACAACATCTCATATCAATTTTAAAAATCTTTTATGTTTTAAATAAAAAGATTGACTTGGCAATCGCACTATATGTATTACTTGTGAGATACATTGTGTTTTCATGCCAAGTCAATCTATGTAGTGTGTGTGTGTTAAGTGTGTTATACTTATTTAACTCTATTTAAATCAGCTATGGATCGTCATCATTCATTCGCCATTATTGACATTAATGTGATTTCACTCTAGTGACAAAATAAGTGCAAGACTGATTAGTGTAACAAATTTTAATAAATCTTATTAAATAAATCATATTTAAAAAAATAAATCGAGCCTAGAGGTAGTTTTTGTCGGGTACATTAAGTGGACTGCCCTTGTGAGACGACTAAAATGGCACCGTGTTTATGCACGTTAAATCATGCCCCGCTACTTTGAAAAAAAAAACTAAATGGCAGCGAGGGTGCTATGCCAGCTCCCATAGAAAAACTAGCCAAGTGCGAGTCGGACTCGCGTGCAATCGTGTGACAAATCAAATGAAAGGGCTTACTGCGAGAGTTTTAATTATATTTTATTCATAACTTTAAAATAAATAATTTTGAAGTTATTCAAGAAATTAGACGAAAAATTACCATTCCCACACTTATCTCCGAAACTACTGAGCCTAAAATTTTGAAAAAATGGAGAATTGGAAATAATAGATTTTTGTCTATAGATTACAGAAATCCCCTATAAAAAGTCTATAGTGTTAAAATAACATGTTACAAAAATGAAATTCGTACGGAACCCTTTGCACGCGAGTCTGACTCGCACTTGGCGAGTTTTTATTAAAATAAAAACATTGCGCGCGCGTCGCGTCGGTCGCCACTTTTTTTCACAACCGCCAGAGTTTGCATCGAACCAAATCTGCTATACCTACGAGTACACAGTTTAAAGTTTAAAACTATTCATACATATCATTGCCGCCTGTGCTAGTAATCGTACTCGGGAATTCGTCTTGATTCTCTGTAAAAAGCGGCTGACTATATTCTTGAAATCGTACATTATCATCATCAGTATCGCTAGCGTCACCTGAAACACAATCAATCCTATTGGTAATAATAATAAAAATATATGTTACTAAATAAATAAATAAGTATAGGTACTTACAAGGCTAAGTAATTCAGTTGTAGGTAACTTGTAACTTAACATAATAACAATAATTTTAAATAACAAATATCATTACACATCACAATATTAACATTAAGGTACCTAACTCAGTACTTTAAATAATAATCACTAACCTGTGTTACTCATCCTAATTATTAGCTCGCTTATCTGTCGACTTTCATCACTTGTCAAATTCGTAATAACTCAATAAAAATAGTACGGCAATGAGGCGCCGCTAGGGTGCAAGTATCCCGCACCTACATGCAGCTCAAGTGTATTAGGTAATTCAGGGTAACCCGAATAAAAGCTTTTCGTAAAGGTAACCTCTTCAAAGGCTTAAGCCATTGAAGGGGTTAACCCCTTCACGTGCTTACCATAATAAAGGTGGTAACCGTTTCGCTGGGTTTCGGAGATGTAACTCGATCAAAAGGTAACACTGCGATATGAGTTACCTCATGTACGGCTTACCCTATCAAAAGGCTTAACTCTTAAGCGGGGTTGTCCGGTCCCTGTCTGTAATACAAAAAACAACACAAGAGCTGGAAAACAGTATGGCTTATATAAACAAGGATTACGAGGAAATGAAAAAAAAAGTTTCTGAACTGGAAAATCAAAACACTGAAAAAGGAAAATCCATTAGTCATCTACAAAAACAAATCCAGGATCTTAACCTTCAATTTCGTCCAGCCACAATAGAACTCCGCAACGTACCTGTGAAAGAAAATGAAAAACCAGAAGACCTCGTTGCGATCATGTCGGGAGTAGGGAAAGCTATAGACTTAGACATCAACAAGTCAAATCTCCGCGATATCTATCGACTACCAGGGAAACCCGGAACTTCACGTTCTATAGTGGCAGAATTTACGAAGGTCTCTGATAGAAATAATTTTTTATCCAGCGTAAAACAATTCAATAAAGCTCGTCCACTAAATGAGAAGCTGAACACTCAAACAATTGGACTGTCAGGACAGAAATTACCCATCTATGCTGCGGAACATCTTACTCCATCCATGAGGAAATTATTTTATGATTGTCGTCAATATGCTAAGACACATAATTTTTTCTGCTGGAGTGTAAACGGACGAATTCTAATGAAAATTCATCCAGATGACAAACCCATCCAAATCACCTCTGAAAACTGTCTATCCGCATTAAAAAACAAGGAATGACTAGTTATATTTTACGTTATAGCGCCTAATGCGCACGCGATATCTTGTGCGCGTCTCGTAGCTTTTTTATTTCTATTTAAATTAATTTTATTTTTACTTTATGCTAACATTTCAACTCTACTACTTGCTTGTTTTATGAAAACTGCTGTAACACAAAACTCCACTTCTGACAATTACTACAAATATTTTACAACTACGCAGATGTTGCTCGTCACCCTCCAGCTCAACCACTGCTCAGTTTGTTGCCTAATATTAGTTTTCCACACGCACGCTATTTTCCCCTACTATGACAATGCTCGTACTGACACGGAACTCTACTCAAATGGCTAATATAAATGATTTTATAGCTACCGAAATCGATACTATGAACATTGCACGCTCATTCCTCTGCCCACCAGGTCAATGCTTGGCCAACATCAAACAACCTGACTTAAACTTAAAAATAATACACATCAACATAAGAAGCATTGCTAAAAACTTTCACCAGTTTGTAGCAATGCTTACAACTACTAAAATTGACTTTGATGTTATCGTGTTTTCTGAGTGCTGGCTCAGATTAACGGGTCCTCTACCTATTCTGCAAGGCTACTCCTCTCACGCTTCCACAAATAACTACACGCAGAATGATGGAGTGGTAATATACACAAAAACCACTCTTCAATGTAATTACTCTGAACCACCTTTCCGGGATGCAAATTGCCTCGTATGCACAACTAGTAATACAGCCATTATTTGTATTTATCGCTCACCATCGTATTCTGATCTGGAAAATTTTTACCGCAGCTTGGATAGCCTAGTAGTGAATCTGAAACGCTTCAAGAACATCGCTGTCATCGGCGATATTAATATCGATATAAAATCTAACAATCATGACCGTCACTCAGATACGTACCTTACTACTTGTGCTTCTCTGGGACTTTTACCTGGTCATACCTTACCTACTAGATTAGGCAATTGCCTGGATCATGTCCTTATTAAAACTAAAGCCCCTGCTATTGTGACTGTTCTTGATACACACATAACCGATCATCTACCGGTTGCCCTGTGCCTTAAACTCTCTAAAAATAAATCCGTTATCACTACTAATGATGACGTTATTAGGTATGATTACATAAGCATCAAGAATGAAATAGACGAGCTAGACTTTGGACCAGTCACAACTGAATCCGACTGTAACCTAGCCACTGATTTATTTATATCTTTGATCCAATCTGCCATCAAAAATCATTCTCATACGGTACATATTCCTAAAAAGTGTAGAATAATTAAGCCCTGGATGACCTCAGGTTTACTTAGATGTATCAAGAATCGTGACAATCTCCATAAAAAGTCAAAGTCTTCCCCTGGCAATAATATTCTTACTGTTACGTATACTCGTTACCGGAATTTTTTAAACTCTCTTCTCAGAAAACTAAAAAGAACCTATGAAAAAAATGAGCTACTAAAGGCTAAAAATAACATCAAAGCCACTTGGAAGGCTATAAGATCAATCACTAACTCCAACACTGTGCCGCAAACCTCGAGCACTCACCTATTAGAAAACGGGGATACAAAATCCGCTTTAAACAACATTAATCATTTTTTTGTCAGTGTAGGAGAAAATCTTGCGTCAATGATTAAGACTCCCGAGATGCCTCATGTGGAGTGTCAATCTCAACCCCTACAGTACAACTCTCTTAGTATCATACCAGTGGACGAGGCTCAAGTGTACGGGCTAATACGCAATCTTCGCAGTGATTGCTCCACCGGACATGATAATATACCAGTTAAGATTCTAAAGCAATCTATAACTGCTCTTACTCGTCCCATCACACATATCTGCAACCGTTCTATCGACTCAGGCTCTTTCCCTAAAGCCTTTAAAAAAGCCATAGTGCATCCAATCTTTAAGAGTGGAGACAAAACTAATGTAACCAACTATCGACCTATATCAGTGTTGAGTTCTCTGTCAAAGATCCTGGAAAGAATTCTTAACAACTGCCTTACTGATTATCTTGAAAAGTTTAATATCATTTCTAAAAATCAATACGGTTTTAGACAAGGGGTCTCAACGGAAGACGCTGTATTGGATCTCACCCATACTGTTACAAGCAACCTGGACCAAAAACGCAAGTGCTATGGAGTCTTTCTCGACTTGTCCAAAGCTTTTGACTCAGTTTCTGTCCCCATTCTTATTACAAAGTTGGAGAGCATAGGAGTCCGAGGAATTGCGCTCAAAATCTTCACTGACTACCTCACAAATCGCACCCAGTGTGTTAAAATCGGTAAACTGTGCAGTGACGACATGAATATTACCTATGGAGTCCCACAGGGTAGTATTCTTGGACCTACCCTTTTCTTGGTCTACATCAACGATCTGTGCCGTTTAAATATACCCAATTGTGACATTTTTACTTATGCAGATGACACGGCGCTGATCGTCCATGATAATGACTGGGATAAGGCTAGGCTAAGTACAGAGCATTCTCTTCGTCTAGTGATGGATTGGCTTTCCTCTAATCTATTAACGCTAAATGTGGAGAAAACAAAGGTTGTCTGTTTTTCGCTTCGTAACACAAACTTACCCCCAATAGATTCCCATCTGATTAACGCTCATACATGTTTAGAACACAATACTAATAGGGCCTGCAACTGTCTCACTCTGTCCCTAGTTGCAAAAATTAAGTATCTCGGTGTTATTATTGACGAAAGATTGACTTGGCGACCTCATATCGAGGCATTAGCAGCTCGGATGAGGAAATTAATATATATCTTTAGAGAGCTTCGTTACTCAGCTAACCCCGCAACCCTATCTCTCGTCTATCAAAGTCTCTGTGTATCAATTATATCCTACTGTATAACTGCTTGGGGTGGTTCCTTTAAAACCCTATTACTCCAAGCAGAACGAGCTCAAAGGGCAATTCTGAAAGTTATGCTCTTTAAACCCAGAGATCACCCTACTGCCCAGCTCTACTCCGAATCTAAAGTCCTCACAGTCCGTCAACTTTTCATTCTCCGCGCTATCCTACGCTGCCATTCTACGCTTACCCTTGACAGTGAAATTCTTAAAAGACGCAGAGGATTTCCGGTCTGTAAGACAGTCAGGTGTCGAACAACATTTGCAAGTCGCCAGTTTAAGGCACTAAGCTCACGTCTCTACAATAAAATAAACACAAAACTGGATATTTATACCCTCACCAAATTCCATTTAAAAGCTAGGATTAGCAAGTGGTTGCAGCAGTTAACATATGAAGCGACTGAAGACCTTTTTACTGTTATTAATTAAATCCATCGCTTTTTGCAGTAAATTTACGAATAAAATAAGAAAACCATTAGTTATACGATCCAACGTGTACAATATACCCTAATGTAGTGAATTAGCGTAAGACAAGGCTATTT
Source organism: Lacanobia wlatinum (assembly GCA_947578705.1). NCBI lineage: Eukaryota > Metazoa > Arthropoda > Insecta > Lepidoptera > Noctuidae > Lacanobia > Lacanobia wlatinum. The sequence continues at coordinate 6,111,000 of OX388032.1, forward strand.
TGGGAGGAATCAATGGACCCCCAAAATACAGGCATTCCTTGCCTAGTTTGGGGCTCTATGGTCTCAATTATAACCATATCGTATAGACTAAAATACACAACCAGTTTGTACACAAGATTTACTATGTATCCATTAATTCTAGATTATTTAGCTCTTGTGTGTAATTTCAAAGTTATTGGATCAATAAAGATTATTATTACTTTAAAAAAAAAAAAAAAAAAAAAATATAAAATTCTACCGCACTGACCGTTACTGACTAAGTAATTGAGTGACTGACAGACAACGCACAGCCGAAACTACTGGTCGTAAAAAGCTGAAATTTAGCATGTAGGTTCCTTGGGGAGTGTAGGGGAGCACTAAGAGAGGATTTCCCGAAATTCTTACGGGAACGGGAAAAAAACAGGAAATGCGCGTACGAAGTCGCGCAAAAGCTAGTTGCACTATGTCGGTCATTATTTCTTAGCTACGCGAAAATATGTTAATTGTAAACTGTGCGTTATTTATCTACAGTAATATTATAAAGAGGAAAGATTTGTTTGTTTGTTTGAAATGAATAGGCTCCGAAACTACTGGACCGATTTGAAAAATTCTTTCAGCAATGGATAGCTACATTATCAGGGAGTAACATGGGCGATATTTCATCCCCGTACTCCCACGGAAACGGGGACTACGCGGGTGAAACCGCGTGATGTCTACTAGTCAATAAATAAAAACTCAACGAAGGTTAACCTTCAGTTCACGTAATAGGTTATTTCCATGAAAACATGACACTACTGATATTTCGAACATTTACTTCCTTATTATGAGAATTAAAGAATACAAGGTATTTAATCTGTGTTCTGCGAAAAGTTTATGGCTTGTATTCATGCCAATGACCTTGTGCATATGAACGGAGCTAACTACCTCTCTACGCGCCACTCCGCTACCCGCATTTTTAATTTTTTATAATAAAAATAATACATGTTTTTAAAAAGTAACAAAACCATTTTCGTTTGTATGCAAAGCAGTAAATATATTTTTTATTTATTATTTATTTAACAATTTATGTACACACATTACATAGAAATATAAAAAGAAGGAAACAGAAAAATAGGTACAAAGGTAATGCTTATTTCAAAAGAAATCTCTTCCAGCATACCTGCGAAAGGAGAGTTGTATAAAAGATATGTAGACACCGTGTGTATTCTTTTGATAAAAAAATGTAGGAGTATAGTAGATTTGGAGGTAATTTTGTGTTTTTTTTTTCTTATTATGTGATACAGATAGATAAATTCTGTTTAGCCAGAATTTATTTATCAGTTTCACATAACATTTTAAAAAATTGCGTATCTTATCATGTAGATTACTAAGTATTTTTCAGATGTAATTTATCTGTTAGTGCCGACGATAAACTGCTTCATTTAAGCTTTTCTCGAGAGAGCATCCTTAAGGTCTTCCGTAATAATACAGGGTATTCCAGAAGTGTATTGTAATATTTAAGTTTGTTTAAGGTTGAGCTGATATTCATTAAGGAAAAATAGCAAAAGAAAAAAAAAACCAGCCAAGTACGAGTCAGATTCACACACGAAGGGTTCCGTACCAGAAACATTATTTTTTATTGTTACAGCGGCAATAGAAATACACAATCTGTGAAAATTTCAACTGTCTACCTATCATTCTTGAGATACAGTGCGCTGACAGACGGACGGCCGGGCGAAGAGCGTAGGCTTAATAATAGGGTTCCATTCGACTTTTTCAAAAAAAAATCGACCACGAAAAACTACTAAAAACTTCCAAACAAAATAACTTTTCAAGCAGCCTGATGCATTTGGTGACATCAACTGTAAAAAACTGCTTGAAAATTATTTTTTTCGGAACTTTTTAATTTTTTTTGTGGTTGAATTAAAAAAAAAACCGGTCAAGTGTGAGTCGGGGGAATGCTCAATTTTTTTTTTGTCAAAATTCGTAAACCGGCCTAAAAAAAAAACAGGAAAATGGTTTGAGAATGTGCAAATAGCGCTCTTTCATTTGATACCCAATATGCACCATAAGACCAGTGGTAGCCGAGTGGTAACGGCTCCGACTTACGAGTTGTAGGTCGCGGGTTCAAACCCAGCCAGGCACATTACTTTGTGTAATTTATTTCATCACCACTGCTCTCAAAACGGTGAAGGAAAACATCGTGAGGAAACCGGCATGTCCTAGAACCAAAAATTTGAAGACATGTGACATTCACCAATCCGCATTGGGCCCGCGTGGTGGATTATGGCCCATTCCCTCTCCTAGAGAGGAGGCCTGAGTCCCAACAGTGGGAACATTATAAGGCCGACTATGTATGCACTAGTAGCTCCAATTCGATTTTTTAAGAATCCCTTTCAGTTGCAGATGCAAAAAAGAAATTTTCACTCTTATTTGCAAAATAGTCAATTAAACGTCATCTAAAACTATTCCAACTTTCAAGTTGATAGCATTAGTACTTCTTAAGATATCTAGCTGTGACAGACGGACAGACTTAGTCACACCATAAGGGTTTCTCTTTACCATTTTGGTACGAAACCCTAAATTAGACCCACCTTTTTTTTGCTATTTATTTCTTAATGTATAAATATATATAAATAGGTTTTTGTGGGAAAGTATTAAAATCAGTGAAAATAATCTCGAAAACCACTTCTCTTGTAAAACGAAGTACGGTACCAAGTAATTTTAAAACGGTTCTTCCGGCCGTCTAGACGTTCAAGGCCCCATTTATGGAATATGAATCACAAAACCGTATAACTGTAAAACGAAAGGGATATTTGATTCGTAAAAATGAAAACCGCAAAATCAAGGCAGCCATATTTGATTTGTTAGATACAATAACTTGGTGATGTAGAATCATCGTGGACGGTATCTGCGTTTTTTGTTGGAAAGATACGATTTATGTGCACTTAAATACATACGTTAGCGGTTTTTAAGACAAAAGTTGTTTTGCAACTGGTTTTTGTAAAAATAGATTGCAATGATAAAATAATTTGGGATCTACAAATTGTGTCAATCTTAATTTATTGAGATACTTTATGCAAATTACTGAGTTGAAATATCATATTCTACAAATAGACAGTGATATGAAAACGACCGATTTGAATATTTTTTAGACATTAGTGGAGTCATTTCCCGTATAGGTTTAAGGAACATTCGCATTTGCTTCTCAGTTGCAAACTTTCAAAAACACTCCTCTAACTTTCCTATATTTTGAGAAGTTTTTAACCGACTTCAAAAAAGAAGGAGATTCTCAATTCGGTTGTATTTTTGTGACGTAGATTGTTGCCATGATGATATTGCAACTTTTATGGCGATTTGAACGTATTTAAATATGAGAATAGGTCTTCAGAGTTTCTGAATGAGATCAAATCTCATGTTAAGGGAAAACCATCCAGTCAATTCGAGATCAACTGTTACTTTTGCGAACCAAGCACAAAATTCAACACAAAATTTAGTAATCAGAACTAACCAAGTAGATTAACCTTTTGGAATCTGGGTGAGTATTGTTTAGAATTTAATTTAAACTTTTTGTGCTAGTCTGTAGTTCCATATTTGGATATAAAGTTGTTTTCAAACTAAACATTAGTATTGCGTCAAATAATTATGCCGCAACAAAGCGTAGGAGTAGTTTAACATTACAAACTTTTTTATTTCATTTGAAATACCTATCGGAATTTCAAGTTGATGTAGTTTTAATGCTAAATCAATGACGCAACTTTTCGGTCCAAAGTTTTAACTAACCTACTCTTTGTTTTGTTATATCTGTTAGATACATATATCCGTTAGGCATTAAAGAATGTTTACATTCGCCTCTCAATTGCAAACTGTCTCATAAACATATCTAACTAGCTGACCCGCGCAACTTCGTCTGCGTCACAATTTCCACTACTGCTCCGCTCCTATTGCCTATAGCCTTCCTCGATAAATGGGCTATCTAACATTGAAAGAATTTTTAAAATCGGACCAGTAGTTCTTGAGATTAGCGCGTTCAAGCAAACAAACAAACAAACTCTTCAGCTTTATATATTAGTATAGATTTCCATACGTATTGATAGTCCTGGTATAGCATCCCCGGAAACCTCTACTGAACTATTAAAACAACTATTAATAAACTATGATAGGATACACATTTTAACATAATTGTGTGTTAAAAGAACAGCTTTGTGATATTTTGTATTTCTCCCAGCCAATTCTTTCCTTTGGAACCCATATCATGAGGGGTGCATACAAAATAATTCCTAACTTATAATCCTACTTTGGGAATATTAGATATAGAATGATGTTACTTAGTTAAGTTGCGTTGCATCCAAACAAACGTGTTTGCAAAATTTTAGCAAAATTTATTGGGGATAGCTGTGGGGGATGTATATACTAACAACATAACAAGGCAAGTTAAATAAATTCTTCTAATAGGATTAGGCTGCTGGCTGACCCCGTTACAGAACAGAAGATTCATCATCTGCCTAGCCTTTTTCCCACCTATATTGGGGTCGGCGTGTAGTCGGATTCAGCTGAATACCAGTATTTTACGTGGAGCGGCTGCCTACCAGACCTACACAACCCATTACCTTGTAACACGGTATTTCCTAGAAAGACTGGTGTCAGAATTTCTGGCTTCTGACAATCCGTAACGACTACCATAGATCTTCTACAAACAACAGCCAACGGCTTAATGTGCTTTCCGAGGCACAGAGGATTCTCGGTATGTTAAGACGGTCACAGACCGACCTCGGCAAGCTTTGCGCTTTTATTCTTCAGCCACGAGCTCCACGAGTTCCAAAATAGAAGATTCCAGACATAAAATTAGCTTGTATTTGGTACAAAACAATTCAATCTTGTTTTAGATTAGTTTACCTACCTATCAACCTCCCTAGCTTCAATCACATTTGCGGCAGACGTGATCTAAGGTAACGTACCTACTCTAGCAATGATTGTGACGTGGTTCAACATTGAAGCTCTGAAACCTGATGTAATGTTAGTACGTGGGCTTAATATAAATCTCAGGATAGTGCTTGAAACTACGCGTATTGTTATCATAGATCATGGTTAATCTAGAATCAGAATTGTAGTGTAATATGTATGTCTTGTACTGAGCCAGAGATGCGCTACATTTACTTATTTATTTAAGATTCATGCAGTGCAGGGGTTTATCCATGCATAAAGTTATAGTGCGCCAATACCATACAAATGCACCTTTGAGTATCCAATGAACGTCACCGATGCTACAAATTACGCTGCTACCTAATGGGCCTAAAATAGCTAAAAAGTTATCCGCAAATATTTTAATCTTTTTATGCATGACAACGTCTTATGTTTGCTTTCATTCATTAGAAGATATATAATATCAAAGGACCTGTAACACTGTTAAAATGGTATTAAACCCTGGTATTGCAGATGTCCGTAGGCGGCGGTGATAACCTACCATCAGGTGGACTGCTAGTTTGTTACTCTATGACATTAACAGGCTTCAATCAGAAACCAAAATCTTTTTGACCCTGAAAAATTATTAGTCATCTGCACCGCAATTAATTACATGCCGACATATTTACGTTCATAGGTTTCTTACCTCTACAATAGGCCACAATCACGCTCACATAACATGCCACAAACTGCGCATAAGGGGGAGCTCACACCAAGACGAGGCGTTACGCTTGAAGAGGCCAGTTGTTTCGTACTACGTAGCCCAGCAGCCCAGTAGCGCCGCGAAACGCATTTCGACTATATGCGACTCCGCGAGCGAGGCGCATCGTAAAACAGCGAGTGATGAGTCGCGCGGTATACATGTCAGTCTTTTTCTTTTCAAGTCAATGGCTATCTTCTCAGATTATTCTGGTCCCTTACGTTTTTTGCAGCATCGGTGGCATTCTTTGAATTCCCCGAAAGGCCAGGCGTATGGATACTTACTCCAACGTAGGTATGGTTCTTGTTCTAGACAGGTTCACCGCTCGTACATTGTATATCCCATGTTTCTATAAAACCCCACTTCGACAAGTTTTATGCCCGCCTGGGTGCGCATGCACATGTCAGTAAGAAAATTAAAACAAAAGAAAACACTCGGCGGTGTCGCGCCGCGGTGTAAGTTGCCCCTAAATAGACAAAGTACATAACTATTTCATTATATAATATAAAAAGTTTCTGCATACCTCACACGTTCCGCACACGTCATCCGTGAGACAAAGTCATTTCATAGTCACGACAGACTTTATAATTTACGACTCTAATCTTGATTGATATCGTTTGATACGGAATACGTTCATTTTTAGAACGTAACGTGATCAAAAAGTAACCATCTATTTGGCCTTGGATAGAAGATATAACATAGCATCACGCCTGTAATCCCATAAAGTAGTCCCCATAGTTGTTTTATATGCCAAAGTGTCTGTCGATATTTATTGCTCAATCATTTATTGCATTCCACGGTATATATTTAGGCGGTAACTTAAAAATAAATGAGATCATAAAGGACTTTATTGAATTTTTATGGGATCTAATATTGGAATCCAACGAAAGATATGCCCAACCTCTGCGGGACTGGCCTTCATTTCAGCCCCTCAGGTGTATGTAGAGGAGCCCTGAAGCACTCATTTTGTTGTAGTTTTAATTTACATGCGCGGCGAACCTCGTTGTCCGGTAACCTCCATTACAGACGCACGACGTTCAATCTTCTAATTTCATTTTTTAAATAATATGTCTACTGCAGTCTGATTTTACTTTTTAAACCCCAAGGGGGCTACTCTCTAAGCCCGAAGTCCGTAGTTTCACGCTTAGTTGCGGGCGTATTCTACTCCGTATCACCTACGGAATTACGATTAGTCCCGAACCCGAACTAAGAAGAAAGTAACTGTCAAATCGTGTTTTCATTCATTCTTAGTGGTTAGGTGATACGGAGCCCGCAACTAAGCCCGAAACTACGGACTTCGGGCTTAGAGAGTAAACCCCCTGATCAGCTTCTAGCTTCAGAGGGGGGGGGGGGGATCTTTACAATTTACTATTGGAACAGCACTAAAATCGCGAAATAAAAATTGGTCACAGTGATGAGTACAATTATTCCAGAAAAATTCTAGATCTACGTAGCTGAAATCACATGGTTGCTTTGAAGTTTATTTTTCTAACTTCTTATTGAGTCAGTAAAAATACATACGAAAGAAGTGCACTTACCTAAATAAATAATAACTGAACAAGAGAATGATTTGCAGTACTTAATATTAGTTTAGTGACTCTTATAAAATTGTTTCAAATAAAAACAAAACATAATTGCTCTCCGGAGCGGAGACGTTCGAAGTGTTTTCAAGACTTGAGGAAAAAAGACGAAGATGTTCTTATGACGAAGCAATGAAAAACATTTCTTATAGGTTTGTTGGTTCAGTTTAACGAATCACGAATAAAAAAATAACTTATTTAATTTATTTTTGAGCGATGGAGATTTTATTTTAATTCGGCCATTTGCGGATTCATACCGTCACTATGGTTCTCACAGATTTGTATGACAAAGTGACAGCCATGCGGCGACGTTTTTATGGTTCCGTATCCAAAGCGTAACCAACGGAAAACTGTTACTAAGCCTCCGCTGTTCGTCCGACCGTCCGTCTGTCTGTCAGTGGCCTGTATCTCAAGAAATAAAAAAGGTAGACAGTTGAAATTTTCAGAGTGTATCTTCACCGCTATAACAACAAACAATAAAAATTAAATTAAGTTAAAAATTAATTCCCATACCTACAATGTGTGTTTTTTTTCAGTTAAATATACGAAACCTTTCGTGTGAGAGTCCAGTCTACATCCTTCTTATTCAGTTTGTGAAATATCTCTTATCTCGGTCCAATATTGGAGGAGAAAACATTCAAGAGACAAACCTCAAATTATGACTTTTACATACACAGTCTCGCCGCCAGCATTTCCTCGGCCAGGTATTCCCAATTTTCCCAATATTCCATCACTTTGAATCAATGGTTAACAAATAAATAGTGATTGCTAAAAGCCAAAAAAATACGAACTAGAAGTTTACTTTATATACTTTGATATTAATTGTACTTCCAAAAACCATATCTAAGAAAGGTTAATAACATATAGAAGAATACTTTCTGGTTAAATTTTGCATAATAGTTTAATTCTTTTAAAAATACATTATTATGGCTTCACGCCGTCGACGTTAGCGCACGGCTCGCTTTGCGTAAAGTATGGAAACGTTAGATACCTACTTCGCTTGGTCTACCTGGCCTTAAGAGGTAGTATTGGCGAGGTAGTGCCATTTCCCATGGAATGGTGCAGCCGCGGTGAAGTGTCGGGCAATACTGCCGCTATGTATGTTGATTTGTGTATGTTTCTTGTAGTTGTGTGTTATGTAATATGCTGTAGATAAAATTATCTCAATTTACTAACATAGGATAAGTTTTTTCTATCAAATGAGTCATTGTTACTTGATAAAATAAAATAAATTGAATTGAATTAATCCAGAGAACATGACATTGCGGTACACATCTATTTTATATGCTAAACTGTATGTTTAGGAAATTCAATTTGAAATTGTCTAGACTGGTAGTCGCTGATATAATTTAACCAAAATCCCGTTCAGGGTACATTCATCGAATATACGAGTAAGTTGAATGTAGGTATAATTGTGTGCAGCTTTTATGAGTACAGCATGTAATTCAATCTGAGCCTCTACCAATTTTGTTGTTTTTTTAACTGACTTCTAAAAAAGGAGGAGGTTCTCAATTCGGTGAATATCTTTTTTTTTAAATAAGTACACTGATTACTCCGAGGTTTCTAATCCGATTTCTGTGATTAATTTTTAGTTCGATGCAGTAACTTGCCATTTGGTCCCGTACAAATTTGATTCAGTTTGGTTCAGTAGTTTTTATTTTATGAAATAACCTTAATTTCGGAAGTCGGTGTTAAAAAACAAAGAACCAAAACCAAAAACACCGACTTCCGAAATTAAGGTTATTTTATTCTTTGTAGTGTTTTGTTTGGAAATCGGTTATATTTTTTTGTAAAAACTTTTTTTTAATTTTGTTGGCGTTGACTTTCAGTCTGACCGGATAGATTTTATATTTTATTTTTGACTAACACTGTATGACTTTCGGCCTTCTGCTCATCATTTCAGCAGAAAGACGTCCACTGCTGCACATAGGCCTCCCTCAAGTGTCGCCACAACAGCCGGTTCTGTGCGTCTCGCATCCATCGGCTACCCGCGACCCTCACCAGGTCATCGGTCCACCTTGTGGGAGGCCTTCCAACGCTGCGCCACTCCAGAATTTGGACACATAGCGACTGTCAAATATTCATTTAAATGACAGACGGGACACGTGCTTTCGGAAGCACGGAAGGGTCTACATATGTAGTGGAAGACCACCCACCCACGGACTAGCCTCAGTAAGCGTTGCTTAACCTTGAAGATCAGTTCGTGCGGTCATTATAATTATAGCCATTGGGAGGCTGGCCCTCCTAATTGTTTGCAAATTGTAACAAACAACTACAGCAAATTTTTTTTTTTTTTTTCTGATTAGGTACCGTATAAGTTTGAATGCTATGATGTCATGGCTAGGGCCGCTAAAATGTCGCTTACGCACAAACGTGTCTTTGCAATTACAATGTAATGACGGGTTTTATTATTAATTTCATGGCTTCCTTTACACGATTACTCTTGAGATTTTATTGTGCATCCGTTTTTAATGGTTAATCGTTAATTTTGCAAGATGACTTGATCAAAATGTGGTGAGCTAACAAATACTAAATAAATAAAATAAAGAAAAGTTAAATGGTTACATCTGTACAAGATCTTTACTTACGTTGGTTTCTACTGCGACTTTCAAGAAATATTTTCCTGTTTTGTAACATCTTTAGGTTTTTCCCGGACACCTCGCTTTGTCACCGTTTAGAAATCAAAGTAGGCAATTGTGCGCATGTTTCTTAATATTTTAAGCTGTTGCTACTAATATTTTAGAAGTTTGTCAAGAGGCACATGTCCAATCATTAAACGGTCATTCAACTGACAACATAGGTACAAACGCCAGCACATCAAGCTACAACATTCTGTCAAATTTCTTTAATGGATTTTCAACTTTATCGTTAAAACATTAGGTTCAAGATTGATTGGGAAAATTTTACAGTTTCGGTTAGCTTGATGTGCTGGTGTCTGTACTATGGCAGGCGCCAGATAAACTTACAATAAAGTACATAGACCTTTCCTTATTATCCCTTCGTAGATACCCGAACTCAAAATCTTCGGATTCAATGTCAAATCTGTGCTGCTCTACGGGTGCGAAACGTGGAAGGTAACCAGGGACATCTCACGCTCCTCGTATCGTATCCACATATCCTCGGGATTTACTGGCCCGACACGATCTCTAACGTGGATTATTAGAAATGCCACGAGAACCCGATCGACCGCCAGATCAAGCGTCGTAAGTGGAGGTGGATTGGTCACACGCTCCGGAGGGATCCCGATCATATTCCCAAACGAGCTATGGATTAGAATCCTCAAGGGAAAAGGAAGCGTGGCTGTCCGCGACAAACCTGGCGACGCACCGTGTTGGCAGAAGCGACGAGCATCGGACTGACTTGGAGTGAAGTGAAGCGTGAAGCTCAAGACCGCTCGCGATGGAGAACTACTGTGGACGCCCTCTGCCCCAGCTAGGGGTCATAGGACCTTAAGTCAAGCAAGTCAAGATAGGGTGAACAGTAAATTATGAACTGTTTTTCATTTTTAGAGAACGTAAAGGATCACGACAGAAGTCGATTCAGTACAGTTTCATGTCTTAATTTCTGTTTTTGATATTGAGAAAGTCAATAAATGTATGTGGGTCAATGACCGTTATTGAACATTTATCTGGTGCTTACCATAAAATTAATTAAGCAACTTTTTTGCTACCTAGAGTGCGTATTTTCAAATCCTGTTCCTCAAAAAACAAGGTCAAACATATTATGTACCGACTACCGGCGCACGTGTTGGTGTTATAAGTATTAAGTAATCGAAAATTTTAATAATATTTACCTAATTAAATCTGTCTGTACCTACTGAAGCTCATTAATAAATATTATGGTTCTTATATGATTGTAAAAAGTATTATTCATGACTAGTTTTTCTTAGAAACTGATAATTTTGCGGAATTAAATCAGTAATCTGTGAGATAAAATATGTTGCACTTGGAAATAGAATTTTCTGTAACGGATTGAGAAGTATCAACATAAGCAAAACACTCATACTTATAATATTGGCCCAGGTCGAAGGAAAGCCTGCTCAAGGCAGTACACCAGCAAGATAGACATACACAATTAAGAAGGATGTTGGTGGCAGCATGTACTTAGCAGTCTACACTGCAAAACCCCGCATGGCTTGGAGACGGGTTGCGGAACTTGATCGAAAGAGTCACGCAAAAGAACACAGATGGGTTTTAGTCAGTAAGAGTCTGACACTCCCTTCCACTCCTCCCAGAGCGGACGATGTCATTGATGATTTCCTATACTTAAAAAAATGGCTTGGAGACGATCGTATGTGGAAACCAAATCAATGGGGGGATGACGAAAATGAAGACGAGAAAAACAAAAAATCTCTTAAAATTGTTTAAAATATTAGTCAAAGAACTGTGACAGCTGTATTAAAAGCGGCGAGACAAAAATATTTTGGTCCTTAGAAATAACCAATTTACGAATGAAACGGCACGAATAAAAGTTAGATGTAAGTTAGAAGTAAGTTTCGAGATTTATGTGTAGGTAAAACAAATTAAAGTAATATCGAAATTTAATAAGTGATTGATTGCTTTATTAACGTCAATCGAATCGCTTTCAGCATGAAATATTTAATTAAAGGCATTATTAGGGCGTTCAAAAATAGTTTCTTGATTACCCTAGTTTTGGAAAATAATGTCCTGATATTTTCAGGTCCTTCTTTTGCTAAAATGGAAACAGAGTTCTGATGTAAAAGAAAACGTTTCAATGATCCTTTCTTAATGCGTCAAGTGGCAAATGGTGGACATTCCACCCGTACGCACAAAATATTTTGGGATTACTTTCATTGAGCGTACAGCTATTTTTTGGGTTGAGAAATCATCAAATGACTCCTTTCATTCTTTTGGAGCGGAAGAGAGTTACAGACTCATACTAACTCAATCCGTGTTCCACCTAATGCCATTTGCGTTCCAGTATAGCCGCCATGGTTGCAAAATTTGTTCGAAAGAGTCACCGCGACCCTGGAACGCAAAGGGCTCTAGGAGGAACATGGGTTTTAGTCAGTAAGAGTCTGACACTCCCTTCTGCTCCGCCCGGAGCGGGAGGAGTCATTTGATGATTTTCCATCCTTAAAAAAAGGGGTGTATAGCCAAGCAGCGGAATTCCCTGCCGGAGACTGTTTCCTGATAGCTTCAACCTGGGCGTCTTTAAGTAAAGAGTGAATAGGTACTTCTAAGAAAGCGTGCTGCACCTTCGACCACATCATCGCTTTTTATCTAGTGAGATTATGGTCAATCCCGATCCTATACATTAATAAAAAAAAATGCAAAGATTTGGTGAACCTAGTTTTGGAAATAATTAGACAGTCTTTTGTCCTACTTATGCCTAGGCAAAGTAGAAACAATTTTTGATGTATTCAACTATAACGTGATTAAAATGGTAATGAACTATGAGCACTGCGTCTGATTGCCAACATTCACGCATAGCTCGTGACGACGCGTGGGAGGGAAGTATGTAGGTACTTCGTAGGTATTATTATTTTGTACGCTGACGAATCACAAATCGAGATTGTAGGTCCATTCGCCAAGCATTCGGCTATCTTCAAGAACGGAAATTTTGAAGTTTCTCATACCTATATAGTGAATGCGTACCTATAAACGAACGTTCGAAAAATACTATTTTTACACGACTGCCTAAAAAAAGGAGTGTTATGTTTTCAGGGTTCATGTAACTCCTAAACGCCTTAACCGATTTCGATGTATGTGGTATCGTTAGAAGCGTTGCGTTATCCCGGGTAACATAGGCTAGTCAAAACTAGCTAGTCTAAACAAGTTTTTTAATGCAGTCGGGGGACCATTAAAGAAATGTTACAGAGTACCTACTATCCCCCGACTGCAATAAAAAAGTTGTATTTCAGTTTAAAATTTTTGGGCCTATGCTTGTTTTTTAGTTCATTTTTGGACATGGCAGACGTGTTTTTTAACTTTTTATTACTATTTAAATTAATAACACTAACAAGAATTTGCCTGACTATTTTGAAACGAAAAATTACAAGAAAATAGAGACGATTTCCTGTGCATTAATTAAAATAAACTGTGAGACTGTCTGTGGCCATTCAGTATCTTTGCCAGATTTATGTACCACAGTAAATATACACAGGCTGCTAAAATGATAAGTACCATGATAATTATAATCAGTTAACAACTGAGGATTGAGTGGGTGAAATTCCATCAAACTTTAGTCTAACCTGGGCCTTCGAGAAGCAATAAAAGTAATAGTCCTTGTGCCCTTAAGTGGTAACTTATTATGAGTCAGCTAATCAGTGGAGAGGATATATTAAATTATATTTTATGGTTTGCTTTGAGGTCAATGCACCTTGAGCTAATAAACGGGCTTAAGGGTGCGTTTACAACAGATATGTGCAAGGATTCATAGCGAGGGTTGTGTTTATTAAGAAGAAATGCTGACGGAGAGACTTTGTATATAAAAAGTCATAATTCGAGGTTTTGTTCTCGCCTGTTTCCTCCTCCAATATTGGACCGATTTAAAAGATATTTCATATACTTTTAGAGCGTGATGCGGTACAGAGAGTAAAGTCCCGCACACCTCCATTGAAAAGGGAGGATCCTCCGACCAGACGGTTGTTGTGTCCGGTGTGGGCAACTGCCCGATAGTTGATATTCGGGTTGATGTATATGTTCAAATCGCATGGTAAACTCTGCTTGCGCGATGCAGGATTTCAACGTAATAGTTCGCTGCTAGTTGGATAGATGGCGTCGCGGTTCTTTTTGTTACGATGTAAATTTAATTAAGTCTATCCGCCCGCATTTCCTCTTAAGAACCAACAGAATCGCTAAATTTAGTGAGTCAATTCTTCTGGCAATTTTATAATTACTTATTTGGTTATTAACTAACACATTCCTCGCTACGCATCCTCGTACATCTCGCATGGAAATGCAGCCTTGCTCATAAGAGTAGGTTTAACATTAAATGCCAATACTAAGTTTTAGGCAAGGCTCGGTATATGAAGGAACTAATAGGTCCAAGAATTCCTAAATAATTACCTAGCTTGGCCTACCTAGATAATTAAGAAACAAGTTTCAACTGATGGAAAGATTCGTATAATTATTCCTCTCCATTAAATTAAAATACTAATGGTAAACGCGTCGGTTTAGACTGGAAGGCAAGGCTACGAAAAGTGGGGTCACTCCCGTTCGGTAACGCTCCCGTTTGGTAAGGCTACATATACGTTGGCTATGTTTGTAGATATTACGTACCTAAGCACACCTTAAAGTACAGTCAAAGAAAAAAGTTCAGGTGGGCTGAATTGATTTAATATTTTATTTTCAAAATTTTCGTTTTATTATGTACGTCTCAATTCGACCGTATTGATGATGAGTTACACAAAAAAGCTGTGTTAGGTTCTAATTGAGTTGTTCCTGGTTTAGCTGTTTATGCATGTGAGTTTATTACTAACGTATGTTATTTATTTTTCTTTGCTTAGTTTAAATAACTAAATATAGTACGCTAGCTTCTGCCAGCGGCTTCGCCCGCGTGGTCCATAGAGAACATATTCCCGGGATAAAAAGTATCCTATGTCCTTTCTCAGGCTGTAAACTATCTGTGTACCAAATTTCATTTAAATCGGTTAAGTAGTTTTGGCGTGAAAGCGAGACAGACAGACAGATTTACTTTCGCATTTATAATATTAGTAAGGAAGTAAGGATTATAAATATACGCTACAACAATTTTAAATAACTTGTTACAGTTGTTACAATTCAAACAAATATTTAAATTCCTTAGAAATTAGACTTGACATACTGACTGTACCTGGTGCATGCAATACACTACTATAGGTAAGTATATGTAGCGTTACCAAACGAGATTGACCCGGCAAGTGTTGGTAGAAAATTACTAGCCTTTACTAATAAAAATACACAGCGACTCGTACTATAGAGGCGTCAGCAAATATTTGTGATGTTTCATTAACAGTTGTTTTTTTTTGGCTTTTTTTTCTTCCTTTCATATTTCTGGGTTCGATACAAAATATTACTGTTCTATAATTCTTGTTTGATTATTTGTTAAGGGATCGTAGCAAGTGGCACATGGTGGACATCCTACCCATACGCACAAAAGATTGATATTAGTTTCGTTTTGCATACAGCTAAGGAGTGGAATTCCTTGCCGGAGTCAAATCATCGCTGAAGCTCCATTTTTTTTGCTCCGCCCAAGCAGGGCAGACCTCCACCGTATGCTCCACCGTGTCCTCCGGGCGATCCTCGCAGTGTTGACACCCGGGCGTATCCTCCCACCGAATTCGAAACAGGTATCTCCCGAAACAACCGTGTCCGGTGTGTAACTGCGTCAAACGGAAAGTGAGAAATCGCTGAAGCTCCAGCGTTATGCTGAAGAGTGGTTAAATATTTTCCAACCTGTATTTTTATGGGATGACTAAAAATTATTTCCTTCTATCTTTTTTTTAAGTGTATACGCATTTGTTTTATTTTCTCCGCACTTATAGCCTTTATCATTCGCTTTCTTTCTGCCCACTAATTTTTTCATTCATCACCATTTTATTGCAGTTATTTGCATGATAATATCTACATAATCTATTACATAAACGAATACATAACTTACTTCAAGAGATTAGTATCTTAGTATCTGAATGTTAGAACGGTACATAACATGTCGATGAACTTTTACAGATGTATGATAGTTCGTTGACTGTTCTATATTAATATATTATTAATGATTTATTGTCAAATGTAGGAGTATTGTAATGGTAATTTCGAAGTAATAGTACACAGTTGAATGTACTAGTAATACGCGTAATAACGGTGAGTCTTTTGTCACGATTCTTTTGGCTTTTTTTATTTAGCCTGCACTGTCCCACTGGTGGGAAAAGGCCTCCCCCAAATTCTTCCAAGTATTCTTTCCCCGCGCCACCTCATACCAGCCCTCACGGTACGCGTCCAGCTCGTCGCGCTACCTCTTTCTGGGCCGGCCTCAGCGAATACGCGCGCCGAGCGGCGGCTGGGGTTCGGCTGACTTACCGACCCTTAAATAAAACGTTCAGCCTTAAATTATTGCGGTTTTAATAGATATTATCAAGTTGTATCTTCTCGCCAGAGAATGGGCAGCAGCGTTCTCTGTGAAAATCAACACCATAAACTGCGATCGCCAACCCGCCTGCCAAGCGTGGCGATTATGGCTAACCCCCCCTTTTGGGGGGAGGCCTATGTCCAGCAGTGGACGTCTTACGGATGATATGATGATGATGATGATGAAGTTGTATCATCATCATCATCATATCAGCCGAAAGACGTCCACTGCTGGACATAGGCCTCCCCCAAGCTCCCTCAAATTGTATGGTATTAAGATTATATAATTTAACATCAGAACTAGGCAAATTAAAGCTGTAGATAATTCTAACTAATATTACAAATTCAACAGTCTGTTTGTTTGTTACCTACCTTTTAACGGCTGAACGAATTGGATGAATCTTCTCACGCGAATAGACCTGGAACAGACATACAGACTTAAGATACTTTATCCCGGGAGTATGTTCCTTTGAAACATTTTAGTCTATCACGTGGTTGAAGAATGGCAGAAGCTAGTTTTGATGTAGGTATTGAATAAGAATGATGACGGTTCGCAGTCACTTCCCCTTTTTTAAGGATGGGAAATCATCAAATGTCTCCTCCCGCTCTGGGCGGAGCAGAAGAGAGTGTCAGACTCTTACTGACTAAAACCCATCCGTTTTCCTGTTAATGTCCTTTGCTTTTTTAACCGTATAAGCACTAGAACCCTCACAAAATGCTCAAAATTGTCCGATAAATCGCTGTCAGTCCCTAGTGTACAAATTTGGCAACTATAAATCAAAAAAGAACATAGGGACACAGTATATATTCTTCTTATTCAGTTTGTGCAATATCTCTTAAATCAGTTCAATATTGGAGGAGAAAACAGTCGAGAGCCAAACCTCGAATTATGACTTTTTACTTACAAAGTCTCTCCGCCAGCATTTCCTCGTAAGAAAGTCAATAAATGCACCTATGTGGGTCAACGACCGTTAGTACACATTTCAGTCTACCACATAGTAATAGGTAGTTGAAAATTAAATTGTTTGGGTTTTATCACATTTAGATCCGCCTCCTTCAAGAATGATATAACAAATAACGGTTACACTGACCACAACTTCATTAAACCATAACTACCACATCGAAGCACTCATCACCTACATTTCTTTACGATCAGCTGATACAATCAATTACGAAGTGAGTTGTATAATAAAAAGCGGAACACATGCACAATGTAAATAATATAACAGACACTAGGCACGTGCCGACCCGGATGTGATACGCCGTGATGATACTGCATCGGTATTCACACTGCATAAGTCTATAACGGACGGTGTGACATCGGCTTTATTAAAAGCGAAAAGGTACATATTAGAGATGGGCCGACTATGGACTTGGCCGGCGTCTATGTGAGTGGGCGACTAGTCGGCGCTAAAATGGCAGACTAGCTGCTAAAATGTAGCCGGTATTCGGCTGTCCTGACTAGTCGGTCTATCTGTATTAATTTATTTATGTTTTTGTTTAGTACTTTGATAGTGAGTTGTTTAATTTGAAAAATCTGAAGTCTGGTTACAAAGCTATTTGGTACTTAACGTAACTTGCAACTACTTTAAAACAATGTTGTGAGTGTGCTGAGTAGACAATTATTGTACAACACACTCGTAAGTATGTCAAAAGCTTAAAAAATTATAATGCACACATTAAAAACATTGGCAGTGCTGTGGAAAAATTAATATTTTTGCCTGTATACCGAATAGCTTTTTTGACTGTACATGCATCAGGGCTATACAACATCATTAAAAATAAAAATAAAAGTATTTATTTAGTAAGAACAAAAAACAAACGTCTAATACGAAAAAATAGTATGGATAAAAAAAATCGGTCTCCAAAAATAATATGAAAAAAAAAAATCCAGATTAACATCCAAATAAAGTAAAAAAAAAACTGGCCAAGTGCGAGTCGGACTCGCGTGCAAAGGGTTCCGAACGAATTTTACTTTTTTACCATGTTCTTTAACACTATAGACTTCTTATAGGTTTTCCTGTAATTTTTAGGCAAAGATCTATTATCTCCATTTTTTTCGAAATTTTAGGCTCAGTAGTTTCGGAGGCAAGGGGGGGAATGGTCATTTTTCGTCTAGTTTCTTTAATAACTTCAAAACCATTTATTTTAAAATTATGAAAAAAAAAAATATATAATTAAGACTCTCACAGTAAGCCCTTTTATTTGATATGTCACACGATATTGTTCAAAAAACTTTTTTTTGAAATTTTCTGGTTTGACCCCCAAAAGTGACACCCATACTAAAAATTTAATAATTTACGTAACGCGTCCGTGTTTGGGTCATAGAAGTCCATATTTATACCAAATTTCAACAGAATCGGTCCAGTGGATCCGGAGAAAACTGGCTGTGACAGACGGACAGACAGACAGACAGACACCCGAGTGATCCTATAAGGGTTCCGTTTTTATTCGGAACCCTAAAAAAAATGGTCAAAGCAATCCTGTATATTAATAACTTTTATTTCCTGTTTATATAGTGTCAACTTATCGCCGACTATACATGTGGTCGACTAATTGGTTTTACTGAATATAAGGTCCATCTCTAATTCATGCATAATCAGCGCCAGTAAATAAAGTCCATGTCGTTTATTTTGGTATTTTTAGGGTTTTGGCATCTGCAATACATAGTTGATTACTGTTTGCTGGAATAAAGCAACGATAAAGCTTTCCAGTAAGATTCCAATTTAAGTTTCTGAACGAACAGTGATTAATAACGTTTTCAAATATTTTTCATCACAGTTATTAGCTAGCTTCTCGCGCAACTTCGTCTACGTCACATTTTTCAGCTCTGCTCTTATTAGTGACTAGTTGACCCGCGTAACTTCGTCTGCTCCGCTCCTATTGGTCTTAGCGTGATGATATATAGCCTATAGCCTTCCTCGATAAATAGGCTACCTAACTAGCACTTCCTGAGATTAGCGCGTTCAAGCAAGCAAACAAACAAACAAACAAACTCTTCAGCTTTATATATTAGTATGATTTTATATACAGCCTTCTGGGCCTTATGGGCTATCCAATACTAAAATAATTTTCAATTGGAACCAGTAGTTCCTGAGATATGCGCATTCAATCAAACAAACAAATATACTCTTCAGCTTTATTATATTAAATATACCTCTAGATAAGTATAGATATTGGATGACGTTGAGTCAAAGAAATGCTTGCTTCTTTAGCGGTTTCGAGGTAATAATATGTATAAGAACCCTGGTTTACTTTATTGGACATCCTGAATGCATAGTAATTGCTTGCCAAAAACGAGTTTTCTTCGGAAATCAAGTCAATCAAGTTTATTATTATTTTTTATGTTTCTTTGAACTCTTTTAAATATTAAATCCGAAGTCCGAAGACAAAAATTGAAACGGACACGCGAAACACATTTCGCATGGATTCGAATTCAAAACAAATAAAAAATCTGCATCTATGAACTACTGACTTAGTTTATTTTTTCTAAAATACATTGGCATTAAATTACTGTTTACTTTTATTTAAAAGAAAAAGTGGACTACGGATTTCTGTGTTTGTTTTTAAATAAAGTCTCTTCTAGAGGTATAATTTGCTCCAGCACTGGTCCATAGTTTTTAGGGTTCCGTACCCAAATGGTTACCAACGGAACCCTATTACTAAGCCTCCGCAGGCCGTCCGTCCGTCCGTCCGTCTGTCAGTGGGCTGTATCTCAAGAACCGTAATAGGTAGAAAGTTGAAATTTTCACAGATTGTGTATTACTATTACCGCTATAACAACAAATAATAAAAGTTAAGGTTTATGATACAAAACCCTTTGTGTGCGAGTCCGACTCAGACATAGCCGGTGTTTTTAAAGGATGGGAAATCATTCAATGACTCTATTAACTCTGTTCGGAGCGGAAGGGAGTGTCAGACTCTTACTGACTAAAACCCATCCGTGTTCCTCCTAATGCCCTTTGCGTTCCAGGGGGCTACTCTCTAAGCCCGAAGTCCGTAGTTTTGGGCTTAGTTGCGGGCGTATTCTACTTCGTATTACCTAACCACTAAGAATTAATGACAACACGATTTTACAGTTACTGTCAAATCGTGTTGTCATTCATTCTTAGTTTGGGTTCGGGGTTAATTGTTAGTCCGTAGGTGATACGGAGTAGAATATGCCCGCAACTAAGCCCGAAACTACGGACTTCGGGCTTAGAGAGTAGCCCCCCAGGGCCGCGGTGACTCTTGCGAATAAATTCCGCAACCCCGGCAGGCACGGGTCCAAAGTACTCTTATGATATAGCTGTCATATTGCTAGTTCTCAATGATACTGATGACATCCATGGTTAGTTTGTGCTCTTGACCGATATTCTATGTTTACAGATATAGTCTCAAAACGATTTCCAAATAAGATGATATCAATATTGAGATTGATGCAGTCAACACAAATACACTTATGATAAAAACTTACTCACAATTTTTTATGTTTTGTTTTGATTGAAAGGCTACATAAGCAACTTCATTTTTTAACCCTTATAGGATCAATCGGGTGTCTGTCTGTCCGTCTGTCACAGTCAGTTTTCTCCAGATCCACTAGACCGATTCTGTTGAAATTTGGTACACATATGGACTTCTGTGACCCAAACACGGACGCGTTACGTAAATTATTAAATTTTTAGTATGGTTTAATTTTTTTGAACAATATCGTGTGACATATCAAATGAAAGGGCTTACTGTGAGGGTTTTAACTATATATTTTTTTTCATAAATTTAAAATAAATGGTTTTGAAGTTATTCAAGAAATTAGACGAAAAATTACCATTCTTTATCTCCGAAACTACTGAGCCTAAAATTTGAAAAAAAAAATGGAGATAATAGATCTTTACCCATAGATTACAGGAAAATCTGCAAGAAGTCTGCAGTGTTAAAATAACGTGTTAAAAAAATTTTATTCGTTCGGAACCCTTTGCACGCGAGTCCGACTCGCACTTGGCCAGTTTTTTTTCCTAGCACTTTTGTAATTTTGAAATGGTTTGAACTGGTTCTGTCATCTGCTAAGTTAAACTGCCTAACGAGTGTTCATGGTCAATTCGTTCCAGTAACTATAGGTTGATTTTCAATCATCATTATGACCCATCTGCCTTCAAAGCAAGAGTGAACAGGCATCTTCTGGGCACGCTCGCTCCATCATAGACCTCATCCATCGCTCTCCACCAGGCGTATTTGCGGTCAAGAGAGTAAGCTCATTCCAGTATAAAAAAAAAACGGGTTGATAGGGGTTTATACTGAAATATAAAAAACTCAATGAAGGAGTAAAATGGTTTCATCTCAACGATTTGGAGGTGATTTGGTGTTTTTTTTTTCTTATTATGTGATACCGATATATAAATTCTGGCCAAATTACGTATCATATCATGTAGATTATTACCTATTTTTTCAGATGTAATTTCTCAGTAAATGAAGACGAAAAGTTGCTTCACGCTGTTTTTAAGCATTTCTCGAGAGAGCAGCCTTAGCCCTACATTGGAAATTGTTTAATGAGTACTTTTATGCCTGGAAAAATAGCCAACGAATCGAAAGTCACTCTGTGATACGTTAGTAACCCTTACTAATCTTTGGACACTATCTATCGTGTGTAACTAATCTACCTGAACGATTTATAATGCAATGTTGCATAGTTTCATCATAGACATAATATTTCTAACATTCCTAAGCCTTATCGGGCATTACGGATTAGCTAAACAAACACTTGATTCTATCTATGATTACTAATAAATAGTTATGTCCTCATTTCACAACTAGCATCAAATAAAATGAAATAAAATGAAATAAAAATTTATCCCTGTTTACTTGAACGATTTTAATTTAAAAAAAAATTGTTATGTTCGTAATTGTCACGGCAAGGTTCGAATTAAAGAAAAGTTTGATGTTATAACATATTTACTTTTGAAGTTATAACTAAGGGCACATTTACACTAGGACGATTAGTGTTTTTGATAAATCGTCTTTCTTCACGTTCGTTTTTTTTTATCACGGCGTTAGTTTAGTTAATTTTTCGCTTACTCAAATTCATACCGTTCATATAGTTATTAAAACAATATCTCATCAACAGTCGCTAAGCTTTTTTTATTCGATCGTTTTATAATTCCCGTTTAAAAATAATTTAATGATCTAAAATATGTTTTTATTAGCAAAATGAAATACTTATTAGAAAACAACCATGAAAATACTAATAAACCTAACTATATACATATGAATATACAAAAAAAAATACACTCAGGCGTCGAAGAATTCCTCCGTATCGCTGTCATCCCGAAACTTGCCCAGAAGACTGCCACGTAATGATTAATTACTAGAGCTATTAAGTATTTCATTTTGCAGATAAAAAAATTGCATGCATATTCCCTATCTGTGATTTCATCAAGACTAACTTGATGACCTCTAAAATAGACTGTCTCGTACTATTTTTGAACCTCTACCTAGTAATTGGGATATTACCTAACAAGAACTAGTTTTGAAATAGCAATCATGCAACCAATTTTTCTTGTACTAATATTAAAACCAGTATCAACAAAAATAAACGAAAACGTGGGGATTTTAGTAGACGAGACTGTTTTATTTCTATTTATTTGAATCCTCGTCATTAAATCAACTCAGTAGGTGCTTAGTAGAAATAAATTATATATAAAATAATTAAATTCCATCTGGATGCAGGTAACATAATAATAAAGCTGAAGAGTATGTTTGTTTGAACGCACTAATCTCTGAAACTGCCAATCTGATTTTGAAAATTATGTTTGTATATGATAGCCATGTATTCATGAGGAAGTGTAAAGGCTACACGGGGACGGAAAAAACCACATCATTGCTTACCATCAGGTGAGATAGTGGTCAAACGCGAGCCTATAAATAGTAAAAAAAGAGGAATAATAAGTCGCGGGCAAAAGCTAGTCTATACTATATATATAAACTCTTCAGCCTTATAATAATAATTTTATAATATTTAATTTATATATATATAAAATATTATAAGGCTGAAGAGTTTATTTGATTGTTTGGTTGAAAGCGCTAATCTCAGGAACTACTAGTTCGAATTAAAAAAAAAATCTTTTAGTGTTGGCGGGCCCATTTATTGAAGAAAGCTACGACCAATAGGAGCGCATCATGAATGAAAAATGTGACGCAGACGAAGTTGCGCGAGTCCACTAGTTGCAAAATAAAGGTGGTTATCGGTCACTTTAAAAACTCAAAGGCTTTCAAAAAGATGACATCACTTAAACGGCCATGATACTATTCAAACCTACACAAATAAGTAAGCATAATATTGGTGTTGTGGTCTCTTTAAGTACACAAACGTGATTCTAGAGGTAACACCTCACGTGCAGTGACTCATTGATCTCAATAGGCCGCCGGCAGAATTTAGTGTCAGCAGGGTTGGGCAGTATTTGAATTATTTTTAATTAAAATAAGTTATTGAAATACAAATACGTATTTGGTATTTATATTTCAATTACTTGCTTTAAATGTAATTTGTAATTCGTATTTCAAATAACTGACGCCAAGGTATTTTGTAGTTAGTATTTCAAATACTTATGGCTTCAAAATACATTTTGACATAAATACCTTTAGCCTTAATTAAGCGATTTTATTAGTGGGTGCGTTCTGCAGAAAATAGCGCTTGATAGCTTTTGTAAGCAAAATGGCCAACCGCTAAATAAGTTGATCTTTAAGAGTTGGCAACACTGCAACTGTTACTGTCAAATTGTCAATGTCAAGTATCAGATAAAAATCAAGTGTTCATGAAAGGAAACTCTTCTTTTACTCTGCTTTTTGCTCATGCTGAGCTGGGTTACTTTTTATTCTTAATAGTATTTTGGAATTTGTATTTTGTATTTCAAATGAAAATCGCTTAAATAATGTATTTGGTATTTTAAACACATTACTTAAAGTTATTTTGTGTTTCGTATTTAAATATTTGCGAGATAGTATTTTGTAATTTGTATTTCAATTAAAGCAAAACATGTATTTTGCCCAGCCCTGAGTGTCAGTCAATTTATATAAACAACTATATAAGTATTGAACAGGTTACAAAGATGTATTCTAATATTATAAAGCTGATGAGTTTGTATGTTTGTTTTCTTGGACGCGCTAATCTCAGGAACTACTGGTTCGAATAAAAAGATCTTTTAGTGTTGGATAGCCTGTTTGTCGAGGAAGGCATAGGCTATATAAAATCACGCTATGATCAATAGGAGCGGAGTATTAAAAAAATGTGACGCACACAAAGACAAAGCTAGCTTGTTCATCATATATTTATGGAAATCCTCAATAATCTAGATTTTTTTATGCTTGTTTCTCGATTTGATAAATAATGAGTGATTTTTAGGGCTCCGAAAAAGAAAAACGGAACCCTTATAGGATCACTCGGGTGTCTTTTTGTCTGTCTGTCCGTCTGTCACAGCCAGTTTTCTCCGGATCCACAGGACCGATTCTGTTGAAATTTGGTACACATATGGACTTCTGTGACCCAAACACGGACGCGTTACGTACGTAAATTATTAAATTTTTAGTATGGGGGTAATTTTTGGGGATCAAACTAGAAAATAAAAAAAAAGTTTTTTGAACAATATCGTGTGACATATGAATTGAAAGGTCTTACTGTGAGGTTTTTAATTATATTTTTTTCATAATTTTACATTATATGGTGTTGAAGTTATTCAAGAAATTAGACAAAAAATGACCATTCCCCCGTTATCTCCGAAACTTCTGAGCCTAAAATTTTGAAAAAAATTTAGATAATAGATCTTTACCTAAAGATTACAGGAAAACCTATTAGAAGTCTGTAGTATTAAAATAACATGTAAAAAAATTAAATTCGTTCGGAACCCTTTGCACGCGAGTCCGACGCTCACTTGGCCAGTTTTTTTTCTGTACATTTGTGTTCGTTTAACCCAGTAGGTCCTCCGTGGTCGAGTGGTTTAGGCGTTTGCCTTGTGACCCGGTGGTCGTGGGTTCGATTCCCACAAGAAGCATACTTTGTAAAGTTGTTTCCAGTTTGACTAGGTCATTGCAGTCATTGCAGACTTGATTTACCTGATTGTCTGATAAAAAGATGATTCCGTGCTTCGGAAGGCACGTATAAGCCGATGGTCCCGGCCGCCAAATGGCGGTCGTCAAATAAACCATGTCAGAGGCCCTTGAGGCGTTTAAGAAACTCTGACACTAGGGTGTGTGGGGTCGTTAGACCTTAATGCCCATACGATAAGAAGAAGAAGTCGGTAGTCTAAAGGAATCCAAAGATTTTTAAGGCCTTTCAATAAAAACTTTATGAACTTATCAAATTTATTTTCACCCCTAGAAATATTGCCAATTACTTTAAAGTCAGCTTATCATTTACAATGTTACTTGTCAGTCTCCAAAGTCATAAATTACTTTTACAAATGATGTGTTACTTCAGTGATATCATATAAAACTTCACACTGTAATGTAATACACCACACATGTTGCAGAAATGTTACGTCAAGAACTCCAACAAGTCAGCAATACGACCTACTTTGAAGCAAAATTATCAACTTATTACATTTGTCATGAGGGCAAAGTCATGTTTCTTTTTGGATTAGCTAATGAAAATGATTTATGATATTGGTGGAACCTGATGCATTCAGTGCTACTGGTTATTTAATCTGGGGGGCTACTCTCTAAGCCCGAAGTCCGTAGTTTCGGTCTTAGTTGCGGGCGTATTCCACTCCGTATCATCTAACCACTAAGAATTAATGACAACAGGATTTGTCAGTTACTGTTAAATCAATTTATCATTCATTCTTAGTTCGGATTCGGGACTAATCGTAAGTCTGTAGGTGATACGGTGTAGAATACGCCCGCAACTAAGCCCGAAACTAGGGACTTCGGGCTTAGAGAGTAGCCCCCCTGGTTAACATAAGCTTTTTGAGGTTCATATGCCCATCGGTAAAAATGGAGACTATATGTAAAGATGAAGATTTTTTCTCCCACTTTTAAACCACTGTCATCATATTAGCCAATTGCCAATTTCAAATCACCGATCCATCGTGTCGTCCCACACTACGTTTGCCCAAACGCAGTCTCCACTCTAACACATGTCTGCTCCATCGACCGTCTGTCCGTTTACAGACATGGCCAGCTTTCTTCCACTTACCACTTAAACCACTTTAGGAAATGAATTTTCAAAACCTTTGTTATTTAAGGAACCGCAGATATGTTACGTCAGGCACTGCAACAAGTCAGCAATACTCCTACTTTAAAACCAAATTGTTAACTTATTACATTTGTTAAGAGTTACGGCAGAGTTATGTTTCTTTTTGGATTAGCTAATAAAAATTAGCTAATAAAATAGTGTTGGAACCTGATAAATTCAGTGCTACTGGTTAACATAATCTTTAGGAGATTCATAAGCCCATTGGTAAAAACTGGCCAAGTGCGAGTCGGACTCGCGTGCAAAGGGTTCCGAACGAATTTTTTTTTAAATGATATTTTAACATTACAGACTTTTAATAGGTTTTCCTGTAATCTATAGGTGAAGATCTATTATCTCCATTTTTTCAAAATTTTAGGCTCAGTAGTTTCGGAGATAAGGGGGGGAATGGTCATTTTTCGTCTAATTTCTTGAATAACTTCTAAACCATTTATTTTTAAATTATGAAAAAAAAAAAAAAAATCTCATAGGCCCTTTCATTTGGTATGTCACACTATATTGTTCAAAAAACTTTTTTTTAAATTTTCTAGTTTGACCCCCAAAAGTGACCCCCATACTAAAAATGTAATGATTTACGTAACGCGTCCATGTTTGGGTCATAGAAGTCCATATGTGTACCAAATTTCAACAGAATCGTTTTAATGGATCCGGAGAAAACTGGCTGTGGCAGACGGACAGACAGACAGACACCCGAGTGATCAGTGATGACAGAGACAAAGTCTACGATGGAGCGAGCTTACCCAGAAGGAGCCTGTGCACTCTAACTTTGAAGAGATTAGGGTTGTAAGCGTTTTGAAACACAGACGCAGGTAGGGAGTTCCACTCCTTTGCTGTGCACATTATAAAAGACGTTTGGAAACGCTTAAAACAAATTTGAAAATAAGTAGCATTTGAACTCTGACTGTCACGAGCTTAATGAGATTTATAGTAGACGCCAAATACCCGTGCAATAACGGTCATTGATTCACATCCATTTAATGACTTTCTTAATATCAAAAACAAAAATAATGAGAAAAAGCTGTCCTGAATCGACTTCTATTTGATCCTTTACGTTCTCTAGTATTAAAAAACGGTTTATAATTTATTGTTCGAGTATCTACGAAGGGATATTAGGGAAAGGTCAATGTTCTTTATAGTACGTTTATCTGGCGTCCACCACAAGCCATATGCCTTAAGAGTTTCCCCATGGGCAAGAATGACAAACTTTTCTATAATTGTTCGAGCCAACAGAGGTTCGCAACTAAACAAACACTTTTAGATATGAGTATTCGATAAAACTTTTTTTATGGTTCCGTACCCTATTCTCTACTCCGCTGTCCGTCCGTCCGTCCGTCCGTCCGTCCGTCCGTCCGTCCGTCCGTCCGTCCGTTCGTCTGTCGGTCCTTCGGTCTGTCTGTCAGCGAGCTGTATCTCAAGAAGCGTAATAGGTAGACAGACAGTTGAAATTTTCACAGATAGTGTATTTCTATTGCCGCTATAACAACAAATAATACAAATTAAGGTTCTTGGTACGGAACCCTTCGTGTGCGAGTCCGATTCGCACTTGACCAGTTTTTTATTTACGGAACTCTTTTATACGTACAGTTTCATAGACGTGCGTTATCTATCAGTGCGTGTATGGGTGAAGTTCGAATTATTTATCTAAATTTTTTGAGCTGTAAAACAGGTACTTGATAGTGAAAGTGTATCTGACCGCCTAGGGCGCGACCTGCAGTTTGTAAGTCCTTAAATTTCGTAACTATTGGCTAATCGTGGTTATCCATAAGGATGATTCTGACCTTAGTAACACCAGCGTAACCCTTTGTAATACTAAACCTTCAGAGAGATTTTTTTTAAAACGTTGCCCCACACTAGGAATTTCTCCTGTATCGTGGGTGCGTTCACAAACATACAAACTTACATGCACAAACACCCAGACCCGGAACAAATATCTGTAGGCCATACAAATATTTGTTACGTGCGGGAATTAAACCCGCAATACAGTGCAGCAGTCAAGCGCTCAACTACCGTGTCGTTAATTGACTTGTGTGAATATTTATGGTTAAACTAGAGATGTAAACTAAACACTATTGCTAACGATATTGTCCATTGACCTTCGCTTATGTCATAGGCTATGAAAGTTATTACAGGAGAACTGTAAACAATCAACTATGATCAGGACAATGACTTCTAGTAATAGTCGTCATTTTCACCATTAGGTCATCGCAATTGGCTAACCTTTTCTCAATTGTGTTGAGATCGGTTTTCTGTTGTTCCTTTTTTTCCGGACGCTTTTATCCTGCTCGTCTTTTACATCATCGTTCTCACATGTATGAATAATTTCAACTTGATGTAAACCAAACTTTGTAACAATTTATGATTTTTAAAAGAGTGTCCGTGGAGTTTCTTGCACGTTCTTCTCCATAGAGATCTACGCTTTGGAACGTGCAAATAGCTTCATCTTTTTGGACAGACCGACCTTGAATATTCAAAAGTGCCTATGAATGGTTAGTCTATATCTATACTATAATATAATATTATAAAGAAGAAAGATTTGTTTGTTTGTTTGTATTGAATAGGCTCCGAAACTACTGGATCGATTTGAAAAATTCTTTTAGCATTGTACAGCTACATTATCAGGGAGTAACATAGGCTATATATTATCCCCGTACTTCCACGGGAACGGGAACTACGCGGGTGAAACCGCGTGACGTCCACTAGTTTGAAATAAATATTTTGAGTTTGAGTTTGAATTATTGTACACCACACTTGTAAATATGTCATAGGCTTAAGGCGGATACCTGAGAGTAATCACGACACAAGAATCACGTCTAAACGGCTAGTCGTAATTTTTGGGAAATAATATATGTTACATTAGACTATATTTTTAATAATTTGATACATGAAAATGTTTAGTTATAGTCTTTCAACATAGTGTAATTAAGTTGTAAAGTTATGTCTGAAACGGACATAAAAACGAAAATCGGACCAAAACTGTCGGGCGCATTTGAATGGAATTTACACAAAAAAAAGTTGTAATAAAGAAAGAAAAAGAAAGAAAGAAAAATGTTTATTTGGAACTCGCACAAGACATAAAAGTAAGATAAGTTATATCGGTATAACTTATCGTTATAAAAATATACATATATTATAACAATATACAGTTAAGCGGCATGCACACATTAGAAACAAATATTGGCAGTGCAGTGGAAAAAATAATATTTTTGCCTATATTCCAGGATTGTAGTGATCAGAGAGACAGGCTCTCTGTAAAATACTGCTATACCGTGTCATTTGTAGATCTTTGGCAGTCGTTACGGATAGTCAGAAGCCAGTAAATCTGACTGCAGTCTTGCCATGAAGTACCGTGTTACCCAGTTAATGGGTTGTGGAGGTCTGGTAGGCAGCCGCTCCATGTAAAATACTGGTATTCAGCTAAATACGGCTTGACTGGAAGCCAACCCCAGTGTAGTTGGGAAAAGGCTATGCAGATGATGATGAACGAATAAAACTCAAAATTTTCATAAATGAAATTATTAAGAAAATAGTCTAATATAACACGTATTTTTTTAAAATTACAACTTGCCGTTTAGACTTGATGCTCATTTTAAAATCATCTACTGAGCCGTATTTGCACCTCATTGAATACTAGCTGATCCGCGCATCTTCGTCTGCGTCACAATTTTCATTACTGTTCCGCTCCTTTTGGTCTTAGCGTGATGATATATAGCCTGTAGCATTCCTCGATAAATGAGCTATCTATTACTGAAAGATTTTTTCAAATCGGTACAGCAATTTCTGAGATTACCGCGTTCAAGCAAACAAACAAATAAGAAAACTCTTCAGATTTATATATTAGTATAGATATAGATGAACAAGTGTGCCCTTTTGGATCTAGTGTGTTGTTACCGGCTGTATCGTCACGCATCGACGGATCGACCTTATCAAGCGTAATTTAACCTTGAAATTCAACCAGTACGACTGAAATTATTTAGCTACGAGCAACTCCGTCAAAGTGTCTAATCTTTTCCGTTATGTACCACTGCTTGCCAAAGGCCTCCCCTCTCCCTTTTCCACAACGTCTGACCTGTGCCATTGCGGGCCAGTTCTTAAGAGGGGACTCTAGTCCCGAGGAATTTGAAAAATAGGTATTTGAAGAAACTATTGCCGATGTTGTTGCGCTGCGCCCTATCAGGTAAAGTGCGAAAGCGATAACTGCAGCAGAGGCTCATTTTATCTATAAAAATCTCATAGTTTTTGTAGGTAGAAAACAGCGGAATACAAAACGTCTTTTGGTCATCTAAAAAACGTTTTGTATTCCGCTGTTTTCTTCTTCAAAACTGGACTGATCTATAAAAATTACATATCACTAGTTTTATCACTGTTGAGTGATTGGTCCAAAATGAATCATGGCCCTTTAGAGGAATGTTTTCCTTTTTTGATTTTGATATATTAATCGTATAAGCACTAGAACCCTCAAAAAGTGCTCAAAATTGTCCGAAAAACCGCTGTCAACAGATACCTAGTGTACACAGCATACATCCATTTTATTTAGTTTGTGAAATATCTTTTAAATCGGTCCAATATTGGGGGAGGAAACAGGCGAGACCCAAACCTCTAATTATGAGTTTTTACATTCAAAGTCTATCTGCCCGCACAAGTAGCATTCCGGGAAACATCTGTGAATTTAGTTTTGGCGCGCAGTTGTGTGCACCTTACACGGTCCGAAATTTGAACTCCCATGGCTCGTTGGCGAACCTCGAGTCTGGACCTCAGCTGAAGTGTTAAAGACCGGTCAGAACAGCCGGAAACGTCCACTGCTGGACATAGGCTTCCCCCAAAGGGGGGGGGGGGGGTTGCCATAATCGCCACGCTTGGCAGGCGGGTTGGCGATCGCAGTGTATGGTATTGCGTTTTACAGAGAACGCTGCTGCCCATTCTCTGGTGAGTCTCTTAGTTGCCTCTTACGACACCCACGGGAAGTGATGGGATGGTATTATTCTTTTACGGCACCATACGGCACTGGCCAACACCATGCGGCGGGGTCTTCAAAGTAAGGTCATATAAATTAGGATTTCTTGACAATGACGTCATAATAAACCCAACCAACAGACCACAAGTACATTCGCGAATAGAAAGAGAAATCGTGAGATAGCGCGGTTAGGCAATGCAGCTCAGTAATTGTTCGTGTCGACACAGCTCCGCTTGTGTGCCTGACTGTACGTCGTTATGATTTTATCTGGAGGAGATAGTTGCACGGATATAATTGTTGAAATGTTTTCACGTTGGTAGGTAATTAGTTTTAAGAGCAATTTTTTTGACGACAAGCCCGCCACACATTCCCACCCACTGCAACTCCTGAAAGCCAGAATCAACAGTAGCGACCACCAGAAAAACTCCGAGCGAATGAAGCCCAACGAGTCCCGGAGAAACGATTTAACTGTCTTGGATCCTGCAACGAATTTAATCAGAAAAGTACAGCGGAGGAGTAGGAAAAAAATATATGTATAATTTCCACTTCCTTCCTTATCAAGCAGGAGACAGAATGGAGCTAGGCCACTAGGCACCAAGGGACATACACAACTGAGTTAAGCCCAGTTGTCAAGCACCACGGATTATATATTAACACTAAAACTAATGGGTCCTAAATTGTGAGCTACTTTTTATTCCAGTAATAGGTACTAGGGCTGAACGTACGGAAATTTGTTCTGGTTTCTACAAAGTCCGTGTAGTAAACTACTCCAGATGTAACCTGAATACTATCTAACATAATATTGCGTTCAGTTTGCTAAAGAATACACTCCCATAAGACGCGGTGTGCGGATTGTTCGTATTCATGGTCAGCTGTAGAACATTGACACCATTAGAATGCTACGTTATTCGTGAGTAACATGGCCTATATTTAATAACAGAAAAAAAAATAGGGATCTATACGAAAATTACAATACTAAACACGCGCGAACGATGTCGCGGGCGAAGTGCTTTTTACCACTTTGTGGCATCATGACTACTTCTGAACTGTTAAAAAGATATTTTTGAAGTAATTTTGTTTATATTGACACATGCGGTTTTTTTATTTACTGGGCCAATCTTGTTTATTGACTTGTTTTCACATTAATATCTGTAAGTATAGAATAACGGAGTTTCCTAAGGTTTTAAAAGATTAAACTACTAATTGGGTTAAACATTACTGCATATCAAGCTAAAACACTTACATAACACGTATTTGCTAATGCATATTCCGATAACATCGAGAGATATCTAAATGTTTTGTTCTTCAAGTACAATTAGAACCCAGTAGTTTTCCGACAGTAATTCAATATTGACATCATCATCATATCAGCCGAAAGACGTTTACTGTTAGACATAGACCTCCCCCAAGTGTCGCCACAAGCCACAACAACTGGTTCTGTGCATCCATCGGCTAACCGTGACCCTCACCAGGTCATCGGTCACCAGTCATCTTTATATTGACGTCACATTTAGGGAAAACCCTGGACCCTACCTTGTGGAAGCACCTTGTTATGAACTGTTACAAGAACTATGATTGGACGAGGCAGTAGATGACGTCACCGCGTGGCTAAATAATAACAGCCGCACGGGTCGATCTTCAAGGTTAAGCAACACTTGCCGAGGTCGGTCTTTGGATAGGTAACCATCTTAACATACAAAGACTCCTCCGTATCTCGGAAAGCACGTAAAAGCTGTTGGTCTCGGCTGTTATTTGTAGATCTTTGGCAGTCGTTACAGATTGTAAGAAGCCAGAAACTCCTCCAGTCTTACCAGGAGGTACCGTGTTACCCAGTTGCTGGGTTGTGAAGGTCTGGTAGGCAGCCGCTCCATGTAAAATACTGGTATTCAGCTGAATCCAGTTTGACTGGAGGGTAGATGAGTCAGCAGGTGACGTCACTGGTCTTGAGTCCTACCTGTACCGGTACACAAGCTGGCATTGAAGAGTTTCTTGCTGAATTATAAGTCATGGTGTGTGGTATAGTAAGGTCAAATCGTTATTCGTACAAGGATTTCTGCTTGTAAAGTTCAAGTAGCATACAAGTCTTAGCAGGAAAATTGGCAGATTCCTTTGGATGATATTTTTTTTATTATTTTGCGTCATAATGTGACTAAGCTGATTTTATTGGACAAATTAATTTGATGACTAGTTCATCATTTAGTTTACTTAACCAATATGAATTGCATGTCTTCAATTCTGGTTAGTCTAGAGTGATGCTAATTTCTCAGTCATAGCTGACACTTTTTATTTTATTTTTTAATCTTTGCCCCAAATTAGAAATTTCTCCTGGTGCGTGGATGCATTTAAAAAGTAACATACACAAACAGACAGATTCGGAACAACTAGTTGTAGGCCGTACAAATAATTTGTTCCGTGCAGGATTCGAACCTCAATCACTCCGCCAACCGTGTCGCCTCTCCATTACATTCCATTTCCATCCATAGTACATTGTTATCTTAGGGCTGAAAGTAACTGATTTAGTCCCGAGACGGCGTTTGGCGCCCGAACGTAGCGAGGGCGCTAAAAGTTCGAGGGACTAAAAAAGGCTTTCACCCGAGGTACACACTGTGCTTTTCATTACGTATACAAGGAAAGTAAAAATAAAAACACGAATTTGCTAAAGTAAAAATCCATATCTAAATGTGATGAACTCATCGTGTTAATACAAATCTCTGCTATACGTAAAAAGTATGAACAAAATTTTACAACTCGAAAAAACAAATAAAGATAGGACTGCTGCTATCTCGCCTATTTTGTTTTTTTTTTTTTTGTGACCAGCCAGCTATTCCAGCCGCTATTTTACATTTTCATCATTGAAAAAAATGGTAAATATTTTGCCCAAATCTGTTATTTTAAAGAAATAATTGAATGTAAATTACAATAAAATAACATTTAAAAAATATAATCTTTAGTTAATATTCATCTTTATATTACTTCAATTTTACATCGCGCTGTAATTGACTGGCTGTATATAAAGTTGAGACATGGTTCAATAGAAATGTTCAAAAAGTTTTTGTTTTAATTTGACGGCTGTCAGTTGAAAACGATTCACCCTAGAGCTGAAAAGTAATACTTTCAACCCGCTCCTCAGGCAACTTCAGGCCTACTTTCTGAGTATAAGTAATGAAAAATCTTGTTTGAATGAAGTTATCAGCAAAACTAGACATAAAAACATTTTCCAGTACATCATCAGTAGGTAAAACCGATTAAAGTTTTATCATTGAAGGTAATTTAACGATGTTATTAGCAGAATTAGAGGCAATTGAAGGATACTCTGCCGGCAAAGTTGATCTATGATTCAAAAGTAAACTAGCCAATGTTTTATGACTGAATTGGAGTTAATTGGAAGACGTTCAATGTGAATTTAGAGAATGTCAAATCAATGAGTCAATAATGTCTGAATTGACATTGATTCAAAGAATCAGTTTTTATTTGCACGAGTTGCAGAATGGATGACCGTTGGGGTAAACATACTTTTGAGTGAGTCTGTGAAATGTTAAGACGACGACATACGCCAGCGACCTTGACATAACAAAACGCGCATTCGTTTCACGCCCGCGCTACACAAAATTCAGTAGTTTTTTGTACTTTCTTTATTATTCTAAGACTTAGAAAAATTGCCGTATATCAAAATGTAGATAATTAAATTGTCTTTGAGATAGTGCAAATTCTATCAAAATACGCCCGGCGGTTTTGGTTCGATGGTCGTTTTTATGTCCGTGTTAGACATAACTTAACAAATTAATAACACTATGTTGAAAGAATAAATCTCAAAGTTTTTATACGCATTTTCATATAAAACATTTATTTTTTTCAAAAAATTACAGCTAGCCGTTTCGACGTGATGCTCATTTTAAAATCAGCTACGGAGCCGAATCTGCGCCTTAATTGTAGTGTAGAATATTTGCAAGCTAGGTGGAGAGAAAGACTTGCGGAATTTGTTCGAAAGAGTCACCGCGGCCCTTTAACGCACAGGGCATTAGGAGGAACACGTATGGGTTTTAGTCAGTAAGAGTCGCCAGAGCGGGAGGAGTGATTTGATGATTTCAAATCCTTAAAAATATATTTATATTAGCTTCTGTCAGCGGCTTCGCCTGCGTGGTCCCTAAGGAACACTCCCGGGATAAAAAGTAGCTTATGTCGTTTCTCAGGCTCTAGACTATCTTTGTACCAAATTTAATTTAAATCGGTTCAGTAGTTTTGCCGTGAAAGCGCGACAAACCGACAGAGTTACTTTCGCATTTATAATATTAGTAAGGAAGTAAGGATTGCCATCGCGGATAAACAATAGATGAGGCTGACACAGGAACGTGAGGATGCTCGGCATCGTGTGAATTCGGGCTGCGGATGATGACGATGAGGTAGGAAAACGGTCTGTTCTAGGTAGCTAGAAGCTACCGCTAGCTAGCTAGGTAGCCGAGGTTTTATGTTTTTCCAATAGCATGCCATTTTACTCGGTTTTAGAATACTCTTATCTTCATCCAGCTGCTGCAAGCAACCCTATTTTGTAGATATTTCTTAGGTAACTTTGCCGATTATACTATCGGCCGTCGTATAAAAATATGTGTACGGTTTATGGTTTACGGCTGGCCATATACAGGCCATTGCCAATAAGCTTGTTTATATTGTGAGATATGTTGGCAACTTTGTATTTTATAATATCACTGGCACTTCGCCCGCGACTTCGTTCGCGCGGGTTAAGTATCGACATTTTCGTAGGGATCTCTATTTTTTCGAAAGTAAATTATAGCCTATGTTACTCAGGGATGTAGCATTCTAAGGGTGCCTGTCCATTACAGCAGCGTGAGGCAGCGGAGCGGAGAAACGGAGAAATATTAACCAATCATATCAATTGATTAAAAAATACCAGTGACTCACGTGGTGCGGAGATTTTATGCAATTCCATTGGTTAAAACTTCTCCGCGTCTCCGTTCCGCTGCCTCGCTCCGCTGTAATGGGTATGGGAAGGCAGGTTAAATGGTGAATTATTATTTGAAATCGGTCCAGTAGTTTTTGAGTTTGTTCGTTACATACATACAAATCTTTACTCTTTATAATATTAGTGTAGATGTTGTAACTACACAAATGACAGGGAGGAAGAGAAAGGGAAGCCCTTGTGTAAGTGGCTAGTGAATGAGCTCGCTCTGAGTCACCATGAAGTAAGATTCGGTTTCACAATAGTGTTGCTTATAACAGTGTACAGAGGTAGTGCAATCTATGTACACTAATATTTTAAAGCTGATGAGTTTGTTTGGTTGAACACGCAAATCTCAGGAATTACTGGTTCAAATTGAAAAATTCTCCTAGTGTTAGATGGTGGACATCCCACCTACACGCACAAAACGTTTTGGGAACACAGTGCGTACAGCTAAGGAGTGGAATTCCCTGCGGGAGTCTGTGCTTCCTGATAGCTACAACCTGGGAGTCTTTAAGACAAGAGTGAATAGGTAGCTTCTAGGCAAACGTGCTCCATCTTCGACCGCATCATCACTTACCATTAGGTGAGATAGTGGTCAAACGTATGCCTATATATAGTAAAAAAAGATAGCCCATTTGTCGAGGAAAGTTAAAGGATATAATGTTACACTACGACCAATACAAGCGAAGTAATTATGAAAATGTGACGCATACAGATTATTTATTATAATTATTATTT
Source organism: Lacanobia wlatinum (assembly GCA_947578705.1). NCBI lineage: Eukaryota > Metazoa > Arthropoda > Insecta > Lepidoptera > Noctuidae > Lacanobia > Lacanobia wlatinum. The sequence goes on from OX388032.1 coordinate 6,148,130, forward strand.
TATTATTATTATAATAGGACAATGATTTCCTCAACAGTATATTCCTGCGGCTATGACCCTTCGACCACAGAACTTTGGTGGTTATTTAATGAAAATATAATTATTTATATACATACATATCTATCATTAGTTAATTTCCTTTTACTTTTCCTTAAAAATGCGTCAATAGCTAAAAAAAGTAACTACTTTATTTATGTCTTCAGACTTTCTTATCCAATTCTATAGTACAGTCAACAAAGCTATTCGGTATACAGGCTAAAATATAAATTCTTCCACAGCACTGCCAATGTTTATTTGTAATGTGTGCATTATAATTTTTTAAGCTTTTGACAAACTTACGACTGTGTTTTACAATAAGTGTCTACTCAGCACACTCACAACATTGTTTAAAAGTAGTTGCAAGTTAGCTGCCTGCATACCCAATAGCTTTGTTACCGTTCATAGAAAACATGAATTTGTTCATAAAAAGACAGTTGTTATTAAAGCAATTAATAAAACAAATATACAATTATTAATAGTTTTGTGGTGATAGCCCTTTTTCCATAAAACTTTTGTGATATTAGAAGCGCCTATCCTATTCCTGTCCCCTAATATGTGTGTATTTAGGAGTTAGCTACCTATTCAGGTATTCTACGTACGGCAGTAGGTTAAGATGTATGGCGATGCGCCGCCGGTACATGGTGGACATCCCACCCACTCATAGTGCGTACAGCGTTAGGAGTGGAATTCCCTGCCGGAGTCTGTGTTTCCTGATAGGTACAACCTGGGAGTCTTTCAGTCAAGGTTACTTCTAAGCAAGCATGCTCCATCTTCGACCGCATCGTCGCATACCATCAGGTGAGATAGTGGTCAAACGTATGGCTATCAATACTAAAAAAAATATATATTAATTCTTAATAGGTACAGTCCACAAAGCTATTCGGTAATCGGTATACAGGCAAAAATATTAATTTTTCCACAGCACTGCCAGTGTTTATTTATAATGTGCGCATTATAATTTTTTAAGTTTTTGACATACTTACGAGTGTGTTGTACAATAATTGTCTACTCAGCACACTCACAACATTGTTTAAAAGTAGTTGCAAGTTAGCTGCCTGCATACCCAATAGCTTTGTTGACTGTACATTTCTATAGCATCATATATTTTACTAGCTTTTGCTCGCGACTTCGTACGCGCATATACCGTTTTTCCCGATCCCGTAGGGTTTTCGGGAAATTCCCTCTTATTGCTCCGCTTTTTTTTAAGGATGGGAAATTACAAATGACTCCTCCCGCCCCTTTTTTTTTAAGATCGGATTCATGAAGTGACTCCTCCCGCTCTGGGCGGAGCAGAAGGGAGTTTCAGACTCTTACCAACTAAAACCCATCCGTGTTCCTCATAATTCCCTTTGCGTTCCTTAGAGCCCTGCTTTTTTTAAGAACGAATGGGAATTCATCAAATGATTTTTCCCGCTCTGGGCTGAGCAGAAGAGAGTGTCAGATTCTTACTAACTAAAACCCAACCGTGTTCTTTCTAATGCCCTTTGCGTTCCAGGGCCGCAGTGTCTATTTCGAATAAATTCCGCAACCCTGGCCTCTTACTGCTCCTCTATACTCTTTAAGGAACCTACATGCCAAATTTCAGCTTTTTACGACCAGCAGTTTCGGCTCTGCGTTGTCTGTTGTATTTCACTTAGTCTGTTACTAGTAACGGAACAAGATGGTTTTTCCCTATTTGACCTAAACAATAATCACGAATTTTCCTGGAGGATAATATGAAACCAATTGTCTACGCATCATCATCATGAACGAGCTCACCACTACTACGAGACGTCACGGGTGTGGTTCCGAATTCCTCCGCGCGCGGCGCCTCGGTCACTTAACCAATCGCTCGACAATCACGCAGACGACAAACGCATTACTCTTGTCAAAGAACTGTAATTTTTTGATTATACGCCTTATTGCTATCGAAGAAGATTTTCATTCATCTCCAAAACACCAATATAAAATCAACGTATAAACAATTACAATTATTATAAAAGGCAATTAAAACACGTGATACTTTGCGGTTTTCTTGTGAACGAAATAATTGTCAGTCGCAAAAAAGCCGGGTTTTTATCAAGCGTGTGTTTTTCAAAAGCAAAACTGGTTGTTGATGGTATCACGTTAGTTGCCGGATTTTGTTACACAATGTGTATATGTATCGTGTTCGCAGATTTTCGGGTTTTTTGGTAAAAGGGGTTAATGTGTGTAACTGTATTACTGCAGAAAACACTAAAATGTAAAAAAACGGAGATGTTTGAGTCGGACTTGCGCATGAAGGGTTCCGTACTATCGTACTTTCTTTATTTGCTGTTATAGCGGTAGGTAACAGAAATATAAATTCTGTGAAAATTTCAACTGTCTACCTATTACGGTTCATAAGATATAGTCCGTTGACAGATAGACGGACGGACGGACGGACAGCGAAGGCTTAGTAATAGGGTTCCATTGGTTTCGTTGGGAAACCTAAAAAGTTTAGTAATATTCAGGTAAACTTGCCACCAAGCAGAATAACTTCTGATTATAAACTATATACTGATATACATGTCACGATAAACGAGTTCACCTACCTATCAGCGTACGGTAATTCAAAATCAATCAAGAAATAATTAAACATTAATTTAGCCTATTTTTCACTTCGTCACTTACGACGAATCTAATGCTACCTCGTTTGTTAGTTTAGTACTCGTATTTTAATATCTGTGGTTTAGGCTACAGGGCGCAAAAATACCTAAATAGATAAAATATGCCCCCGGAAAATTTCAAAATCCGTAAGATTTAAATATCTGTATTAGATTATAAGTTCTCGATATAATATTATAAAGTAATCAGTTTGGGCGCATTAAATTCTATCCATATTCAACAGTTTCCAATATATTCGTGACATATGGAGAAAAATTAGTTATTTCACGCGAAATTTTAATATCTTACGGCGTCTGTAATTATCCGGTCTCATATAATTTCAAATAATATTACATACTATAAACTCTGGAAAAGCATAACCTTCTTTCTTAAGAGGAAATGCTGGCGGCGAGACTTTGCATGTAAAAAGTCATAATTCAAGGTTTGGCTCTCGACTGTTTTAAGAGATATAAGAGATATTTCACAAACTGAATAAGAAGGATGCATACTATGTCTCTATGTTTTCATTTTTTGATTAATAGTTGCCAAATTTGTACAATAGGGCTCTGTTGACAGTGATTTATCGGACAATTTTGAGCATGTTGTGAGTTGTGGTGCTTATACGGTTAATAAATCATCAAAAAAGAAAACATAGGGACACAGTATATATCCTTTTTATTCAGTTTGTGAAATGTCTCTTAAATGGATCCAATATTGGAGGAGAAAACAGTCGAGAGCCAAATCTCGAATTATGACATTTTACATACAAAGTCTTGCCGCCAGCATTTCCTCTTAAGCAGTCGGATAGATGGATAGACAGTACACAAAAAATCTTCTTAAAAAAAAACACAAATTAAACTGTCTCATGCAATTTTTGTGGACATCGTAAAAACTGACATAGATTTAAATAGATAATAAACAATAAAACAACTCGCACAGAGAAGGTCAACAAGTTATCAAGCTATATTTTGAAATAAAAGCCTTCACAACATATTAATTCAGCCGATGATTGTTTAGCAAGAAAAAAAAATGATTGTTCTGTAGCCGGTACAGAGATAATTTAGTTAGGTATTATTTTATTGGCTGTCATTTTTATGTCAATGTCAGTCTTGTAATGGTATCGTAATAATTATTTTATTAATTTACGTTACACGTTTTTATTTTTTTCACAATTCTTATTCATACAACACGCAAGGCATATCAAAGCAGTGTGAAAAAAAAAACTTAAAAATCAGATATGGTATTTAAGGCCAGAAAATAGGATATCCTATTTTTTACTTTTTTAACAGTAATGTATTATTAAAATCTTCAATTGGATACTGTCGATAATTTTTAGTTTTTGAACTAGACTATTGGATTTGAATTGAAATATCAGTGACATACTTGTGCCGATTTAACTACGAATGTAGGTACAATATATCAATATAATTACTAAGTAGACATGAACCAAAAATATCAAAACATTCTTCGAACCATTATTAGTTAAAACTATATAAGTACATACCAAATTTATATTTTTTGCGAGATGCGTATGAAGAATCATACGCATCTCGCAAAAAATATAAATTTATTCCTATCGTTAATAACCAAGACAGAAACCTTGAACTGAAAAACTGCACCGTTTATTCAACGCACGCAATTTTTACGCAAAACAAAACTACCTGCATTGCAAAAAATAAGTAAACAAACTTATTTACATTCTGTACACGCAAATTCAAATTTCGAAAATACAGTTTTTTTTTTAAATAAAATAAAACCTATGCATTTTGTTGTTCAACAAACAAAAAACAACCGAAATAACGCGGTATAAATAAAACATCAAAAAGAAAAAAAAAGCGATCCGCAAAAAAAATAAACAAAAAAATGTTGCGTACCTCAGGTCAATGACTGTCAAAAAATCCCTTCACTCAGCCCTTTCCACATGTACATCACTTTCGTCACGATCAATTTTGCGAAAACGTCAACACTATACTTCAACTTGACAGCAACGTACAACCCGCGCGACGGACAAACCAACACTGCACTCAATGCTTGCCTTGCGAAATGCGCGAACGCAGAATTACAACACCAATTTACATTGACCTTTAATTCTAACCTACTTTTCCCCCAATCGCTTAGCTTGTATACGTATCCAGAGCGGCATGGTAGGTCTTAATAAACTGGTGGTTTTTATAGGCAATGATTTGGCTCGTTATAAGGACGGTCGAAAGGCTCTGGCGGGGTTCAGTGACTCTCAAAGTTGCTGGAATAGGGAAAATCCGAATGCAGTTTGGTTTGCCAACTTACCAGGTCATGGCTGTGTTACCTTTGCGGATTTGAAGGGAAAATTTATTTAGTGTGTTCTAGGATTTGTGCAAGACTGAGTTATATGTCAGTTACTTGGTAAGTATAGCGCAGAATAGCTGAAATTTTGTTCATAGGCTTTATTAATCGATGCATAAATTTTACTGATGACGTCACGGAATGAAACTTGTTACAAATAACAAATGCATTCTTAAGTGAGGGCAAAAAACGGGGAATTTTCTGACAGAAAAAACCCAACAACAGTTCAAACCAAATGGGATTTGAAACCAGATCTTCGAACTGGATTTGCTTGTTATTCTTCCCATTTGAAATCCATTTAGTGGCTACTTATGCAACTGGAAACATCCACTGTAACATTCACCAGCTAGTCTATTCTATAAATAACTATTTCGATATCGAGCTTCACCTGAGTGACAAAATTCACAAAGTGAGCTTTATTGCACACAAAATAAAGGTGTTAATTTGAAACTCACCTCGGATTTCACTGTCGAGATACGAAAATGTAGTAACAGAATAACACTACAGCAGTGCGATTCTGTAAATATGTCGAAGTGAAAACTTAGGTGAAGTAAACATGAAGTGAGCATCCATACAAACAATATGAAATGACAGTCGGTCGATACTGTTAACATGTCGAAGTGAAGGCTTAGGTGAAGTGATCACGGAGTGAGCTGTCAATCCAAGTAATCAATATAGAATAAGAGCTCACTTCGTGATCACTTCACCCAAGCCTTCACTTCGTCATGTTGACAGAATTGCACTGCAGTTCACCCCACGTTCACTTCACCTAAGTTTACACGGTGAGATGTTGTTAGAATAGGCCGGCTGTAATTGGATTAAACACCATCTGAGGAACAGTTCTACTAACTCTTAAGGCGGAGATACCTGTGAGTAGGTGATTTTAACACGAGAATCACGCCTAAAAGGCTAGTCGTAATTTTTGAAAAAAATATATGTTACACAGGACTATTTCTACACTAATATTATAAAGAGGAAAGCTTTGTTTGTTTGTTTGAAATGAATAGGCTCCGCAACTACTGGACCGATTTCAAAAGTTCTTTCAGCAATAGACAGCAACATTATCAGGGAGTAACATAGGCTATATATTATCCCCGTACTCTCACAGGAACGCGAACTACGCGGGTGAAACCGCGTGACGTCCACTAGTTTTTAATAATTTGATTTGCGAAAATTCTAAGTCTTAATCGTTCAATATTGTGTAATTAATTTGTATATTTATGTCTAACACGGACATAAAAACGACAATCGGACCAAAACCGGCGCGTATTTTAATCGAATTAACACTACCTTTTTTATCGATTGGAAATCGATAAAAAAGGGGACTTACCAAAAAGGGGACTTACCGCCGCAATTGTGGCGTGCCCAGCGCTGGGTTGCGATAGTCGACTGTTATGTTATAAAGTCATAGAATAATAAGGTAAGTACCGAAAACTACAGAATTTTGGGTCGCGCGGGTGTTAAATGAGTGCGCGTTTTGTTCCCTCCAGGTCGCTGGCGTATGTGGCATCGCCTTAAAGGCGCTATTACAAAATCGACCGCTTGGCCCGGACTGAAGCTACAGACTTTCCGAGATTTATAGTAGGTAATTGTAGCGCTGTATACAACAATTGTCTAAATATATTGTCTTACATTTAAACAGACATTTTTATTTTCAAGCAAGGTAACATAGTAACCTTAGTTATTAGTTACTTTTTTTTCGAATTTGTATTATGTTTTCATAGAAAAAAAAAACATAATTTCGGACGAAATATTATCAGTAACTCTCTGTTTTACGGAATTATTTTTGATGTATTACTGTATGAAACATAATACATAAATTGATTAAAGCACTCCTAAGTGGAAGAGACAGTTGTATCATAAACGATTTAATCATTAATAAAACAAATATTAATGATAAAAAAATTATATCTTCGATGTAACAAAACATGCAGAGACAAGGTCTTTACAAATTTACGTAAACAAATTGAAATCGAACTTCAGCCGCCCCTCACTACCACCACTGCTGAGCCTCGACGGGACACTGGCCCACTCCACTGAGGAGAAAGCGAACTTGTTTGCTTCTTTAATTGCACAATCTTCACGTCTGGATCCTGGTGGCGCGGAGCCCCCTGCTTCTCCTGCTGGATGCGAGTCGAGAATGTCGAACATTCGCATTCATCAGAAGGTCACAAGGACGTGAACAAGGCTATTGTCGCCGACGGGATACCAGCAATTGTTCTTAAGACTTGTACGCCTGAGTTGTCTCCGATCGTGACACGCCTATTTCGCTTTTCATTTGAGACTGGAAAAATGCCGAAGGCTTGGAAGCAAGCTAACGTGCAGCCCGTGCCCAAGAAGGGTAGTCGAGCTGACTCGTCGAATTATAGACCCATCTCAGTAACGTCCAAACTTTGTAAGAGTATGGAACGTGTGCTGAATCATAAACTCCTGGCATACCTAGAAGCGAATGATATTCTTAGTGACCGACAATGCGGGTTCCGCCGAAATCGGTCAACTGGGGATCTTCTAGCGTATGCCATTAAAATCTGGAATGAAGCCATAGAGAGGCACGGGGAGTCACTAGCTGTCTCCCTTGACATATCGAAGGCTTTCGATAGGGTCAGGCACGATAGCCTTATTAGCTTCCTTCCTTCGGTCTGCCTGCCGGATTGTGTGATTGGATCGCGGATTTCCTGAGAGATCGGTCTATCCGAGTGGTCATTGATGGCTGCTCGTCTGGACTGTTGGATATTAATGCCGGGGTTCCTCAGGAGTCGGCGCTTTCGGCAACACTATTCTTGCTGCATATTAATGATCTGCTAAAATCCGGTACCTTTGGGTATGTAGACGACAGCACTGTCGCTGAGAGATACGTGTCCGATGCACGTGCTGGTGGGTCGCAGATCCGGTCTCTCCGGGAGGCTATGGTTGAGCGCTTGAACTTGTCCTTAAAGGCTGTCTCTGAATGGGGCGAGGCCAATCTGGTCAAGATCAATGCTGCTAAGACCCAAGCGTGTCTATTTTCTGCTAAAAGGAGCCAATGCCACCCAGCTCCATCTTTTTGGGGTGTAACCGTGCCGATAACCCACCTGAGCTTCTTGATGTTACGTTAACATCTACCCTCAATTTTGGCTCTTTCATAGAGGCAAAAGCTCAAGTGGCTTCGAAGAAGTTGGGGATCCTAGCAAAGGTGAGACGATACTTCACGCCGGGACAGATGCTCAAACTCTATCAAGCGCAAGTTTGATCGTGTATGGAGTACTGATCTCATCTTTGGGACGGATCTACCAGATACTAGCTGGATGCCCTTGAGTCTATTGAGAAACGAGCCAAGAGTATCATCGACAATGATAGGTTCGTCGCGACGAAGCTCCAAAGTCTTGAGCATCAACAACGAGTTGCTGGCCTGTCGGTTTTCTACCGGTTGCATTTTGGGGATTGTGCGACGGAACTGCATACTTTAATTCCGCCAGACTCGTTCCATCATCGGGCCACAAGACGAACGGCGATACGCCACCGGTACATGGTGGATATCCCACCCACACGCACAAAACGTTTTGGGAACCATTCATAGTGCGTACAGTTAAGGAGTGGAATTCCCTGCCGGAGTATGTGTTTCCTGATAGCTACAACCTGGGAGTCTTAAGTCAAGATTGAATAGGTTACTTCTAGGCAAGCATGCTCCATCTTCGACTACATCATCGCTTACCAACATGTGAGATAGTAGTAACGTCCGCATTTGAATTTCATTCGCATTTTACCAAAAACTCTTATTTCCCAAATTTTGACAAATTCTCAGTTATTTTCGCCAAGATAACTACGGCTTGAATTGAATTTGACTATTTATTATATGCGTTTGCTTCTCACGTTTCAAATACAGTGCGGAATGAATTATGTACGAGAATTAGCCTTCTATATAAAACAAAACAAAGCAATTGATGCACCTACAATAATATGACACCTACACTAGAAGGCATCAAATTGCAGATCTTCTTCAAAAAACTTGTTTTTCTAGTCACGTTTCAGAATTGTCAGCAATTTTTACCGCAATTTACGCACTGGGTCGTTTTACAGTTTTAGCAAAATAACAAAATTGATGACTGAGTGTGTTAGTTTGTGTTTTTTATTTGAAAACAACGTGTGTGATTGTTTACCTTTTTTACCATCTGCTTGGAAGAAAATAAGGATCTTGTGCCCCGCACTATCGTGCCACCAGAGCCTGGGCTGTCATTTGTATCTACAACTATCAAAGTTCTCTTTGACAGTCATAAAGGATAGTCAGAGGCTAGAAAATCTGTCACCAGTCCTGCCAAAGGGTGCCGTATTATCCAGTAACTGGAGTGTCAGGGTCGGATAGGCTGCCGCGCAAGTAAAACACTCGTACTCGGATGCATCCAGCTAGAGTGGAAGTCGACTCTAATATAGCTGAGAAAAGGCTGATTGGTTCATCATAATCATCATATCAGCCGAAAGACGTCCACTGCTGGACATAGGCCTCCCCTAAGCGTCGCCACAACGACCGGTCCTGCGCGTCTCGCATCCATCGGCTACCCGCGACCTTCGCCAGGACATCGGTCCACATTGTGATTGGTTAAAAGAAAAAAAAAATATTAACGTCTTACAATTTAGCACCTAAATATCCGCCATTTTGTTTTTTAACCGACTTCAAAAAAGGAGGAGGTTCTCAATTTGGTTGTAATTTTTTTTTATGTGTGTTCCCTTTTAACTCCGTCATTTATGAACCAATTAGAAAAATTCATGTTTTATCTGAAAGGATGTACTTTCCGATTGGTCCCATTGTCACCAAGTCTGAATCTGATGGTGGGATCCCATGAAAATTGAGGGAAACCCTCAAATTTTAAAGGCACATACAATGTTTTTCATAAACTTTCTAACGCAATTCAAATATTTGTGCCCGGTAATCATAATGTCATGTTGCTGAGCTGATGATGGAAGGTATAAATTATGATCTGATGATGAGATCCTATGAAAAATATTTGTTCAGCGATATATTCGCCAATTGTTAACCAATTTGGATGAATCTTTTTTGTTTGGAAGAATATTTTCCTGGACTGGTCCCATTTCAATTTGATAAAGATCTGATGAAGAACAAGTAGGCAATGGAACGGCTCAATAGAAGGTAGCAAATGGATCGGGATTGCTGAAATTGCATGTCTTTTTATTGTTTACACCAGTTCTCAATATAACATCACGCCGGTACGCTGTTAATGGGTACGCAGGTACCACTAAAAAGTGTAAAATAAAAATCTTTTTTTACAAAAAATACAACCGACTTCCAAAAACAAAACACTAGGTATTTAGTTTAATTAAATTTAATGTCGGTGTTTTTGGTTACTTTTTCGTATTTGACACCACACAAAAAGAAATATACATAGGGACACAGCATATATCCTTCTTATTCAGTCTGTGAAATATCTCTTAAATCGGTCCAATATTGGAGGAGAAATAGTCTCGCCGCCAGCATTTCCTCTTAAGAAACAATAGAATCGCTTATGTTGAGCGAGGCTAGGTAAATTAAGCAATCCTATTGGTTCTTAATAAACACATCCGTCGCTACACATCCTCGCACATCTCTAGTGGAAACGCAGCCTTATGATGTTAAAATTCTTTGAAGGAAATACAAAACAGTTTTCCTTAAATTCTTAAGTTAATAGTGCTTTTCTAAGAACAAGGTCACTTGAAATACAACAGTCTCCTCTTAATTGGGTGTGAACAAAAAATATTTTCTTACATAAATTAACCCAGAATAATAATGACGTATTGTTTATTCAGATGGGTAATGCTGACTTGAATAGCAATGTTATTGTCAAGATCAATGCGTTACGGTTGACAGCTAGGAAATGTTTTAAGCCAATTCTTCTGCTGACTTAAAAACAATAATAGTCGTAACACACGCTCGGATTTGGTTCGACCGGACCACAAATTTGGTTCAACTCCGAACCAAATCTAACCGTCTGAAGAGTAGTCCGGCGAACATAGTTATATTAATTGAGTCCACCTTGGTCCGCTAGTCTGCACATCGGATTTGGCTTGCTTCGTACCTAATCCGGACGTGTGGACGGTATCATCAGGTGAGATTGTGGTCAAACGTATGCCTATATATAGTAAAAAAAAAAAAAAACTACGACTAGGCGTGTTCGAATTTGTATGGTTCCATACTCAAGGGTACCCAACGGAACACCATTACTAAGCCTCTACTATCCGTCCGTCCATCCGTCTGTCCATACATAAAAAAAAATGCATACGGTGTATTTTTAACGCGCCAATGACGTACGCCAATTATGAACGCGCTCTCATAGCGCTGTAGATGACCAAAAAGTAGTACCTGATGGATAATAGATAGATAGCAAGACAGATGTCGTCGTCGGCGCGTTAAAAAAAACGCCGTGTGCAAAAGGCCGTTCAATACAATAACACGTTCCGGGGGCTGATGGGGCTGCCGCGCCACTGCAGCGCTTCCGCGTCGTTCACGGCAGGTGACACAGACGGCTTTGCGGCCATCATGCGCTAACGGTGCGCTTCTATCATGCGCCACACGCGCGACAGTGCCAACACCATCCTACGCGCGCTGGCGGACCGGTGGGACTCTCCGATGCTGACTCGCTGGATACGGCTGCACGCAATTATATAGTGATTTGCCACCATCATCGATGAGTCCACCTGGATCCACTCAATCAATCAATGATTAATTATTATTATTAAGATTAGTTTTTAAGCAATTTTACAAACAAATATGGATCCTGACCTATCTGAAATAAATGATTTATTATTATAATATAAAAAGCCTCTAAGGATGAAAAACTTAAATAAGAAATTTTGACTTCCGTTGCTTTCAATACAACAAACAGAAATTATTTTGAATTTCCCTCCATTTAGTAATAATATTAACCCCTAATTTATTTATTTTTAAAATTACCGCATTTTCTTAATATAATAAATGTTTTGAGATTGACGTAGCACTTGTAAATTATTATTATATTTTATGCTTCTTCTTTGTAGAATGACTTTAAATTTAATGGAAATCTTTGTTATCAATGTTTAGTTTTCCCAATATTTTATAGAATTGTCCATTTATACCTACTAATATCATAAATCTGAAAGTAACTCTGTCTGTCTGTTTGTTTGTTTGTCACCTCTTCACGAATTTACGGCTGATTTGGATACTTTTTATCCCAGGAGTATGTTTTTTGTATTGTAACTGAATCAACGCTGTTTACTGACAATAACGGAAAACCTTTTTTTTTTATTCAATCTATATCTACATATACTAATATATAAAGCTGATGAAGAGTTTGTTTGTTTGTTTGCTTGAACGCGCTAATCTCAGGAACTACTGGTCCGTTTGAAAAAATATTTCAGTGTTAGATAGCCCATTTATCGAGGAAGGTTATAGGCTATATCATCACGCTAAGACCAATAGGAGCGGAGCAGACGAAGTTGCGCGGGTCAACTAGTTTGAAATCGATCGAGTACGTTAAAAAACTCACACTAAGTACAGAACAAACGTCTCCTTTACCGAATCGGGAGCCCATCACAAAAAGTAAAGAACCTCAAAATATTCACCGAAAATAGAATTTATGTAACAATTTTCGTAACAAAGAATGACAAAATTATATAACTACGTGCCAGAGCACCCGGTTTCCGATACTTCGGAAAAAAAGCGGCAAGGCTACCGCAAATTGGAGGAGTATTGAAACTGACGTTGGATCTATAGATTTTCCCGAATAAAAAATGGTGTAGGTACAGTCAACAAAGCGATTGCGTTTGTAGGCAGCTAAATTACAAGTACTTTTAAACAATGTTAATAAATAAATGTTGTGAGTGTGCTGAGTAGACAATTATTGTACAACACACTCGTAAGTATGTCAAAAGCTTAAAAAAATATAGTGCACACATTAGAAATAAACATTGGCATTGCTGTGGAAAAATATATTATATATTTTTGCCTGTATACGCAGCCAACGCAGAGCTCAGAGGTTCATCGGTGACGTAAAACTGGTGGATGCCAAGCTACATAGCTTAGCTCATCGAAGTAAGGTTGCGGTCTTCTACAGATTGTACTTCGGTGAGTGTGCCCAAGAAATCCACGACCTCATTCCACCGGCCCCCTTCTACCATCGGACATCCAGACGCACTGCATCTTACCATTTCTACCTTGCTGCTATTCCACCAATTCGCACTAAGCGTTTCCAAGCGTCTTTTATAATGCGCACAGCAAACGAGTGGAACTCTTTGCCTGCGTCTGTGTTTCCAAACGCTTACAACCGTAATCTCTTCAAAGTTAGAGTGAACAGGCTCCTTCTGGGTAAGCTCGCTCCATCGTAGACTTTGTCTCTGCCATCTCTGACCTAGACTAGAGTCAAGAGCAAACCCATCACAAATAAGAAAAACAGTATACCGAATAGCTTTGTTGACTGTACACTGAAGCATGTTGTATCTATCTGATGAGGTTGTATTTAAGGACGAATTTGCAAGGGATGATGTTAAATGTTCGTGTAGTGGCATTTTACATCTCATCAGTTTTCTTTTAAGATAAGAGTTTATTAGAAATCGTGCCATACCTGAAGGCCGGCAATCTCTCAGCGACAAACGAAGTCAAAAACTTAAATAGGTTTTGACTGCGAAGCGAATCATCATCTGCCTAGCCTCTTTACAAATATACTACCGCAATATATTTGTAAAAAAGCTAGGCGACTTCTAGCCAAACTGGATTCAGCTGAATACTAGTATTATACGTGGAGCGGCTGCCTACCATACCTCCATTAACACGGCATTCCAAGCGCAAGACTAGAGTCAGGTTTTCTGCCTTCTAACAATCCGTAACGACTGCTAAATATCTACAAATGACAGTCGGCACCAACGGCTTAATGTGCTTTTCGAGGCACAGAAGAATCTCGGTATATTCAAATCAAATCAAATCAAATCTTATATTTCAAATAAACCGTTTACAGGCACTTTTGAATTGTCAAGGTCGGTCAGTCCAAAAAGATGAAGCTATTTGCACGTTCCAAAGCATAGATCTCTATGGAGAAGAACGTGCAAGAAACTCCACGGACACTCTTTTAAAAATAATAAATTGTTACAAAGTTTTGTTTAGGTACATCAAGTTGAAATTATACAAACATGGGAGAACGATGTAAAAGATGAGCAGGATAAAAGCGACCGTGAAAAAAAGGAACAATTCAAAGAAATATTTAAAATAAACCATGGCAACTGAGAAATGACCAGTCCCAACTGACAGCGCCCGTTCACGAACATGACGCATGCGCTAGCACCATTCGGCTCAACCATTTTGAAGGGAGCCAAATGATCCAACGCATACGCCACCATCAGCCAGAATTTTGTGTGAGCATGACAGTCCCAACCGCCAGGGTACATTCAAGTCAAAAACAAACCTAAAACTGATAGCTATAGCTTAAGATTAATGTACACAGTACTCACAAATGAACCGTTAAAATGGATGAAATTATACATTGCTAAATAAATTGAGTCTATACAATGCAAATATTGTTTTTTTTTACAATCTTCAGCCGGTCCAACAATGTTTCTAACAGATTATTTTGTGCGCCCTAGTGGCTGTGGAGCAGGGCCAGCATTCAGCCAAGCATTTTTATCTTCAATATAATCTCCCAACTTATAATATGCTTGCCTGCATAGTGTGCGTTTAATACAAGATTTAAATGTTGTGTCATTAAGTTCTAATATATGGGGAGGTATCTTATTATAACATTTTAAACAGTACCCCATAAAAGACGAGGCAACTTTAGCCAGTCTGAAACCTGGTTGAACTAATTGATCCCTATTTCTAGTACCATAATTATGTCTGTCGCCTCTTTTACTAAAAAGATGTAAATTCTTTCTGACGTACATGATGTTTTCGTAAATGTATTGACAAGGTACCGTCATGGTGTTAATATTCTTAAACAGTTCCCTTAGAGAATCGCGCCGGCGGAGATTGTATATCGCTTTGATGGCTCTTTTCTGCAGAATAAAAATAGACTCAATGTCTGCAGCCCGTCTCCATAGTAAAATACCGTAAGACATGATACTGTGAAAGTAACTAAAATAGACCAGTCTCGCGGTATCGACATCCGTTAATTGGCGGATTTTCCTAACAGCATAAGCTGCTGAACTTAGCCGTCCAGAAAGAGATGTTATATATGAGGGCCCCATTGTAGCCTTGGGTCAAGCGTAATTCACAGGAAAACCGTTTTATCGCGTTAAAATGGTAACCCATCCACAGACCGATCTCGGCAAGCGTTACTTAACCTTGAAGGTAGACCCGTGCGGCTGTTATACTTTAGCCACGTGACGAGAATGCGAACATTATTAAAGAATACGACATATTTATTTATTTATTTAGTACATGGAGGACTTACAGCTAATAAAGACAAACAAAAGAGGAAACCGTAGTTACCAGCAAGCCAATAACAAATCCTCACGTATAGAAAACATAATGTAAATTATGGTGTGAGCACAATATAAAAAACACACCTCTAAAATTTAGCTTAGAATTATTTAGTTACATAAATACTTGCTACTTGCTCTTGCTCCTCTGGTCTCTAATAAATAGGATCAGTTTTGTAAGTTCCTTATTTTTTGTAAACAAACAATATAGAAAACAAATTAAATAAGTGTCAAGGCGAATATTTTTCTTTTGTTGTGGCGTAGCATGATGTCACGGGCTGCTCTCTCAAGAAATGCTTAAAAATGAAGCAACTTTTGGTCGGCATTTACTGAGATACTGCATTTGAAAAAAATAAGTAGTAATCTACATGATATGATACGTAATTTGGTTTAGCCAGAATTTATGTATCGGTATTACATAATAAGAAAAAAAAAACACGAAATCACCTCCAAATCGTTGAGATGAAACCATTTTATTCCTTCATTTTTAACAAAAGTCTAAAAAAAATATCTACTGCTTTGCAATATAAACGAAAATTAGTTGGTTTTGTTACTTTTTTTAAATATGTGTTATTTTTTATAATAAAATAAAAATGCGGGAAGCGGAGTGGCGCGTAGAGGAGTAGTTAGCTCCGTTCATATGCACAAGGTCATTGGCATGTATACAAGCCTTAAGGGTGCCTGTCCATTTGCGCCAAGCGGAGCAGCGGAGCAGAGAAAAGGAGAAATATTAACCAATCATGTTAGTTAAAATGTCAACGACCCACGTGGTGCGGACATTTTATGCAATTCCATTGGTTTAAAATTTCTCCGTTTGTCCGCTCCGCTGCGCGCTGCCATGCTCCGCGACGATGAACAGGCAGCCTAAAGGTAAGAGAAACTGACATTTTCTATAAATTGAATCTTATTCAGAATAATATCCAAATAAAAAAGATTTCTCAATAAGAAAAAAATGTCTACCCACGTTTCATATGCCCCTAAGGCTACCCACTGACCTTATTTTTAGCAAAATATTCAGTTTTCGTCGAATCTATTAAGGTGAGGTTTTTTGAGCATTCCAGACGTAGGTGGATTGAATGGAATATATTGTTGTTATCTGCTGCCGATGAAATGAAAAATAATCTATTCATAGAAATAAAAAAGTAGTTTTCATCTAAACAAAAATAAATACATAGGACATACTGAAGAAAATAAGTGTTTATTTACATAAAAATAGATTAGGCACCCACTTACTCGTACGATTATGACACAACAAAATAATATAATGTCATCAAAATCTAAGAAGTCAGCTTTGACAGCTGAGTAGAAAGGGATAGAAGATTGCTTTACCACTAAGTGCGAAAGAGATTTATTTTATATCTCTTTCATACTTACTAGTAAAGCAATGTTGTATCCTGCTGTCAAAACGGGCCTTTTATTTTTTGACAACTATAATTTTAATAGTGGGTTGCTAAAGCCGGCCACGACAAGGCCATTACGTCAATAAAATAAATACCTGTATTTATATGATACATATTATTTTCCAACGGAACCCTATTACTGAGCCTCCGCTGTCCGTCCGTCTTTTAGCGGGCTGTAACTCAAAAACCGTAATAGGCAGACAGTTGAAATTTTCACAGATTGTGTAATTCTATTGCCGCGGAAAAATTATGATTCGGAACGCGTTCGTGCACGAGTCCGACTCGCACTTGGCCGGTTTCTTTATGCCTTTATCTACCTGAAAGACACATCGGAGGAATAAGGACGCTCGGTAATAAGCAATACGATGCAAAGAGGAAGGAACAGGTATTCGAGAAGTATTTTTAATTTTGTGCAGTTTTTTTTTAAGAGGGTTTTCTAGTCCCGAGGAATTTGAAAAATAGGAATTTGAAGAAACTATTGCCGATGCCGTCGCGCTGCGTCCTATCAAGTAAAGTGTGAAAGCGACAACTGCGGCAGAGGCTGATTTTACCTATAAAAACCTTGAAGGAAAAACGTTTTGGGTTCCGCTGTTTTCTTCATCAAAACTGCACTGATCTATATAATTTTTTTTATCAAAATTTACTGGAAGACTATATCTATGCTTCTATTATTTTCTATTTTGTTCAAAACTTATCAAATTTGTCCGACAGTCGTCTGAACATGGCGGTAAAAACGGGCTGTTTTTTCTAGTTTTTGGATTGTCATAATTCTTTAAGTAATTATGTTTTGGAAAAAAGAAAATGATAGAGGCACGTATTAATTTGATCTAGATTTTTGAAATAAAAAAATCATTGCTCGTTAAGTAAATATGTTTTGGAAAAAAGAAATTGATAGAGGCACGTATTAATTCGATATAGATTTTTTGAAAAAAAAAAACATTGCTCTATCAGCATTAACCACGAAAAAACAGCGGAATGCGTTTGCATGGAGAAAAACCCAAGAGTTATCGACTAGTCCCCTCTTAATAGTGTCAATGTATAGTCCTACCGGTTTCGGCCATGTCGGTCATTCTCAACGGAGAGTAGCCATCGGCGCGGGACATATTATAGTGCAGGTGTGTGTGCGCAAACACAGGTACACTCCCTCTTCTATCACTCTCATATTCCCACGGGACGCCAACCAGACACGACCGGGGAGAGATCTGGCGCAGGACAAACGGCTTGAGAGGAAATTTCAGCTGCGAGACATAATTCGAGGTTTGGCTCTCGACTGTTTTCTCCTCCAATATTGGACCGATATGATGATATGAGATATTTCACAAACTATCGCTATTACAAAATCGAGCGCTTGGTCCGGACTAAAGTACAGACCGCGTTTCCCGAGATTTATAGTGATTGTAGAGCTGTATACAACAATTGTTTAAAAATATTGTTTTACATTTAGATAGAATTTTTTTTAATCAAGCAAAGTAACATAGGAACCTTAGTTATCAGTAAGTTTTTGTTTGAATTTGGATTATATTTTTAATAGAAAAAAAAAAATATTTCGGACGAAAAATTTACAGTAACTCTCTGTTTTACGGAATTATTTTTGGTGTATTACTGTATGAAACATAATAAATTGAATAAAGCACTCTAAAGTAGAAGATACAGTTGTTGTTGTAAACATTTTTACTAATGAAATTAACTTATTATATCTACGATGTAATAAAGCATCAAAAGATGCCTAAAGTAAAATTTTGTTTCATAAAATTTTACTTTAGGTATCTTTTGATGCTTTCTTTTGTCCTTTGCAGAGACAAGATTTTTACTAATTTACGTTAATAAATTGAAATATTTATTCAAAGCACTCCCAAGAAAAATAATCAAACTTTCTTAGTCATATATATTTTTTTTATTTGTGGCTATATGTAAACCATAACCATAGGGAGTAAGGGGGAGAGCGGACATAACATCATTCCGGCCCCAAGTGTCATCCTCACCTGCACGCACTACAAGGCGGCGGCTGTCATCTGACAGCCGTGGTGCTCCCATGCTAGATAACGAACGAGGCTATGGCGACCGAGCAATAGCGGGATAACTATACATCCATCCGGGCAACTGGTTTGGAAGCGGCTGCAGCGGTCTAAGGGGCTAAATAACCCTTAAAATGTCTGGTGCAGAAGGCAACGGGAAACCACTGCACTAATTCCCACGTCACTATGGATTTAAGGAATAGCGAAGTAGATCTGTTGAGCAATCCGGCTGACGCCCGGCGTCACCAAACCGGGGATGGTTTTGTGAAATGTGCTACAGGCCATGTGATTGTGTCAGATCAGGCAACACATGGGAACTATGTTACTGATAAATTGAAATCAGCTAGACAGCCTCACCGCCTAGGCACCTGGAATGTACGCGGCCTGAACCAACCGGGCAAACTCCAGATAGTAGATAGGGAAATGAAAAGGATGAATGTCACTATCCTCGGACTCAGCGAAACTCACTGGAGAAATTCTGGTTACTTTTCGACTGACCAGTCGAATAAAGTCTACTTGTCAGGACTTGATAGTTAAAATTCTAAAGGTGTTGCTTTTGTGGTAGGTACCACTTAGCATAGATAAGTATGTCAGCGGTTACAACCCGACCGAAAAATTGCCATTAAAGTTAACACAACTCCTTGTAAGCTGAACATTATACAGGTATATGCACCTACAGCCCAATCCAGCGAGGACGAAATTGAGAACTTTTATAGCGCCTTGGCAAAATCTCTCCAGAAAATACCTAAAAGGGAGATAACGGTAGTTTTAGGTGATTTTAATGCCATTATCGGTAAAACAGATAGCGACGAACATCTTTGGCGGGTGGTCGGGAAGTATGGAATCGGTAACAGAAACGAGAGAGGTAAACGTATGCTTCAGTTCTGTAGTGAGGAAAATTTTACCATGATAAACACTTGTTTTAAGCAACATATCCGACGATTGTACACTTGAATTTCTCCTGGCGACTGTTTTAGAAACCAGATAGACTACATCCTCATCCAGAGCCGATGGAAATCGTCTGTCATGAATACCACGACATACCCGGGGGCGGACTGTGATGCGGCTGATCATCAGCTTTTAGTCACCACAATCCGACTACGGCTGAGAAAACTCCTCAAGCAAGACCGCACACTGAACATGCGCCATGTTGACTTACAAACCTGCAGAAAAGCGATTGAACATAACATGCCTGAATGTTCTCTAACTGAAACTACTGACCCAGATGTCACTTGGAAGGCTTTGAAAAAAATTATTGTGCAAACTGCCAAAGAAAATATGCGGCCTAAACCTACCATGAAGCCTTTTATATCTTCGGGAACAGCTGACCTAAGTCTTCGTAGATGTGAATTAAAGGGAAAGGGTCTGACCTTACAAGAAAACAGAAGGTTATATGACCAACTCAGCACAGAAGTCCAGAGAAGTTGCCGCAAAGATTATGACCAGCACATCAACAATCTGTGCTGATCTCGAACAGAATTCTGCGAAACACGAGACTAGGGATCTTTTCCATAAGGTCAAAGAGCTGACTAAATCTCGTAGTACGAGAACCTGCACGATTGCAGATGAAGCAGGTAACGTACTCACTGAAAAGGATCAGGTTCTGGAACAATGGAATCAGTATTGCACAACACTTTATGACACCGCTCAACCTGTCACAGACAGCGCACAGATTTATCGCCACAAGAACCAGAAATTCTGCAGTCAGAGGTCGAACATGCCATTGAATGTCTCAAGGTTAGAAAATCTCCAGGTAAAGATGGAATTCCTGCCGAGTTACTCAAAAACCTGAACTCCATTGGTGTGAAGCAGATTCTAAGTATCTGCAACTCCATCTGGAAGACCAAGAGATGGCCTGAAAAGTGGACAGAGTCGGTGTTTGTTCCGCTTTATAAAAAAGGCTCGATCAAAGACTGCAGCAACTACAGGCACTTATCCCACATTTTTTATTTTTTGCATTTGTGATGGGTTTGCTCTTGACTCTAGTCTAGGTCAGAGATAAATAATAAATCTTTCTTTCTTTATTGAACTAAAGCCTAAATAATAATTAAAATGGTAAAGTAGAAGTATATACATTGATAGGCTTACGCTAGGTAGTAATACATTGATACCCTGACCTCTAAACTAGGTTAATACATGTATCTTAGAAGATCAGTGTCCCTCCGCAACAATGTTACAAGCCAGAATTTTTTACAGCTCTAGGACAACTACTAAACATCGCAAAAATAAAATAAAAATTAAAGTTATACTTTTACAAATCAAAAGAATAAAAAAAAGCCGTATGCCGTTAATGTGTGATTGAGGTGTTTTGTATGTTAGTGTTTATGTATGAATGTGAGTGTGTGTTGTGTGTGGAAAATTGGAATTTATATTTATCTTTAAAGGTTACCTAAAAGAAGATCCTCTGTGTGTTGATAAGTCAGTGTTAATAGGTAATTATGTAACGTGTGTTTGCATTGATATTTGGATTTTGTGGATAATTTTAATACTTTGTTTAAAGTGTTATATAATTTTGTGCTGGTAATGTAATACTGGCGCCTGGCAAACGTTGTTCGGTGATATTCTTGTGGAAAGATGTTGTGCTTATTTCTACCTGCTGGTTCTTTGTGGGGATGGGTAAATGGTTTACGGATAAAAATGTGTTAGATGACCGAGACAAAGTCTACGATGGAGCGAGTTTACCCAGAAGGAGCCTGTTCACTCTAACTTTTAAGAGATTAGGGTTGTAAGCGTTTGGAAACACGGACGCAGGCAGAGAGTTCCACTCCTTTGCTGTGCGCATTATAAAAGACGTTTGGAAACGCTTAGTGCGAGTTGGTCGAATAGCAACAAGGTAGGGATGGTAAGATGCAGTGCGTCTGGATGTCCGATGGTAGAAGGGGGCCGGTGGGATGAGGTCGTGGAGTTCTTGGGCACACTCACCGAAGTACAGTCTGTAGAAGACCGACAAGCAGGCAACCTTACGGCGATGAGCCAAGCTATGCAGCTTGGCATCCATCAGTTTTACGTCACCGATGAGCCTCTTAGCTCTGCGTTCCACCGAGCCAAGCGCGGGAAGCTGATACTTAGCTGAGCCATCCCAAAGGTGGCTACAATACTCCATGCAGGATCGGACTTGCGCTTTATATAGGGTTAAAAGCTGTCCAGGCCTGAAGTATCGCTTCACTCTATTTAGGATGCCCAGGTTTTTGGCCGCGGTTTGGGCTTTGTACTCGATGGTGGCGCCGAAGTTGAGTCGGGATGTCAACTCCATGCCTAGGAGCTCGAGCCAATCAGTCACAGTAACAGATGTCTCGAGCCAATCAGACCCCGAAAAATAGGAGTTTGGTCAAAACGACTCCTGTTTGCGGTAAAAAGACACGCCTGTGTTTTGGTGGTGTTAAAAGTGACCACATTGTTATCACCCCACTGGGAGACAAGGCTTAAGGTCAAATTTGTCCGCTCTACCATGGCCTCTCTCAAGGAATGAACTTCATCCCCGCTGGTTGTGCGCTGGACAAGTATCTCTCTGAAACCGTACTGTCATCTGCGTACCCAACAAGACCAAGCTGAAGTAGGTCATTGATGTGCAGCAGGAAAAGAGTTGCAAAGAGAACAGACCCCTGACCCCTGAGGAACTCCGGCATCAATAGCCATGAGGTCAGAGGAGCAGCCGTCAACGACTACTCGGATCGACCGTTCACTCAGGAAGTCTGTCATATCCAGCTACAAAAACCAGCTAAGATACTCCTGTACATTATTAACAACAGGCTAAAACACTTTCTCGGTCCACAAATTCCAGAAAAAAAAGCCGGGAATTTAACAGCCCTGTGCTGTTGTGTTTCATTGACTACAGTAAGGCTTTTGATTGTGTGCAGTTGTATAGGCTGTGGGAGGTTCTGGGAGACATGGGCACGCCTCAACATCTTATTGATCTAGTACGTTGCCTTTACATCAACAACCGCTCTTTCGTCAAAATAGACACCGACTGCTCAAATGTGTTCTCCATTAAGAAAGGCGTTAGACAGGGATGCATCCTCTCACCTCTACTCTTTAATGTATATGGAGAGTATATAATCCGGAAAACTCTTGAGGGCTGGGAAAAGGGGTTTGCTGTTGGTAGAAAGCGCATTTCCAATCTGCGATATGCAGACGATACCGTTCTCCTTGCTACAACTTTTGACGACATGAGGGAGATACTGCATAAATTGGAGGTGGAGAGTGGCAACTTAGGGCTTGCAATAAATAGGCAGATAACCAAGCGTATGGTGATAGATCGTGCGGGAAAGCTAGCGGGCGTCAATGGCATCCAGGGCATCGATACCGTGGACAGTTTTATTTTTCTGGGCTCTAATATTAATAGTGAAGGCAGCTGCATCCCGGAAATAAAGTGACGGATAGCCATCACTAAGGATGCTATGTCACGCCTCCAGAACATCTGGAAAAATCGTGGTATAGATTTCAAGACCAAGGTCCGTTTGGTCAGAGCACTGGTTTTCCCGATTTTCCTCTATGGAGTTGAGACGTGGACAGTCCGAGCAAGTGAAAGACAGAGAATTGACGCATTCGAAATGTGGTGCTGGAGGCGGATGCTCCGAATCTCATGGAAAGAAAGAAAGAAAAATGTTTATTTGGGACTCGCACACACCTACCACATATTTATTTATGTTTATTATAAACACACACAGCACAACTACAACACAAACATAAACACAGCTACATTATTATTATCATGTAAGTTTATTGATAACACAACTCTGGACAATCACGGCATCTAAAATGTTTACATTATAATGTCGGATGGTGTCGATGGCGCAATGATCATGCGCATCATTAAATATTAGGAGCGCAATGTATAAGAAGTCGCGCGCGCAAAGGCACAAACGCACAAATCTGTCTGTCCTTTCTCAACTAAATATCAAGACCCGATTGTCTACAGTTTGCTTACAGCGTATTTTGACCTATTTTGGCCACATAATGCGAAGGGGAGATAGCAGTCTTGAAAAACTGGTAATTGTTGGCAATACCGAAGGAAAGAGAGCACGTGGCAGGTCACCAACACGATGGTCTGACCAACTGAAAGAAGCTACGTCCTCAAGCAAATTCCAGCAGGTGGCGATGGCAACTATAGACCGGAATCGATGGAGACAGATTGTCCGCTTGAAGGGGTCCAGTGACCACGATCCTCAGTAATGAGGGACCAACTGAAGAAAAAGAAGACTAAACCATAATCACACATCAAAACTCGAGTCAAACGCTCAAATCCAAGAAAAAATAGCCCTCTTAACGTGCTTTCGGAGGCACGAGGGTGTCACACCACCAACTACCAATCTCCGGGCTGTCACAAAAATTCCTAGTGGAAAAACCCAATAACACTTTTTGACGAACCTGGGAATCGAACCCAGGACTTTACGCTCGGCAGTCGCAACGCAAACGTACCGAAAGGCATACAGCCGGTCGATTCTACAAACATGTCGAAGTGAAGGCTTGGGTGAAGTGATCACGAAGTGCGCTGTCAATCCAAGTAATCAAGATGGAATGTAGATAGACCGGCTGTTCTAAGGGCAGCTAGATACCCATGTAAACTACGATTGTTCAATGATGGGCGACTCCATGGGAAGGAAGCAATGAAAGATTATTGAATTGTACATGTTAGTTATACATTACGTAATGATTCCATTGATGATTAAACTCTATCTACAATTACAATGATTCTATATAATTCTCACTTATTGTTGTAAATTCTATAGCGGATGGATTAGCTCTGTTTTATTTTTAAAATATTCTCGGATCAGCATATTATTATGATAATTTACGTAAGAAAACAGACGTAACTCCTAATCATCTGTGACGGTTCACGTCCGTGAAATTTAAGGGTTCTGTGGCTAGATAAAAAGCGTGAAAGGTTTAGGTAGTATTTTTAATTCATAATATGTACATAATATGTACATAATATGTATATAATATGCATTATTTTAGTTAGGATTTTTTATTTTAAGTGTACATATTTAGTATAGTTTAATTGAATGATGCAGAAGTTAATTAAAATAATATAAACACCAGTCGGTGTTTGTGTTGGTTGTTTCTTCGTATTCTTTTTTTATTTAGAAGTCGCTTTTTTTTTAAGTTTTTTATTCCTGACATTTTTTTAAATTACGTTAGCTTATTTTTTAATTACGTTTATTTATTTTCACCACAATATTAACAGAAAAATTTACATATATTAATTGCCAAGTAGTACAACACTGAAAATATTGTGGGGACTGGTGTCTAAGCTAGGCCAATGGCCTGTGTTTCAGGTTACCAGGTCTCCACACCATTTTACTATGTCTCATTACTTACGTACTAGTGACAAGAGACAACAAGGAATACTGTGATGTGAATGGGTGTAAAATTTTATAAGTAATTATGAAGGGAGTTGTGTTTGTGATTTATTGTGTGAGTTTGTTGTATAGAGTGTAAGGTTGTGTGTTATCTGTTTGGGTTTAAAATAAATTAATGTTAAAACGTGTTAAAATATAATGCCAAAAATGTCTTCAGTGTCCTCGTATGATAGGATTCGCAGCCAATTAGTGAGTATGTATTTTTTTAATTTGTGTTTGGGCAAGGCGTATATGTCAATTTGGCTGTTCACTTTGTTGTAGATGCGTCCACTTAGAACAGTGAAATTTTGGCTTGCGAATTTTGTCCGGCATCGTACGGGTTCACAGACTGGGAGTCCTTTACGTTAAGATTAAATATGTTTTTCCAGCGGAAGAGAGCAATGCCGACGCAGTATAGCTCGCAGAACGAAGAGTTAGCGGACTGTGAGTACTTGGGACTCGGTATAGAGCAAAGCTGTAGGGTAGTCACTCACGCACTCTCAACTATTGCATTAATTCATTATTATTTTATTGTACTTATATCTTAGTGTTGTTCCGTATGTGTGTCCGTGACATCACGCCGGGCCCTGTCATAACACCAGCGCTGTGATATTTATTTTTAAATATCGCAGCATAATGCTGAGACAGGGACCTTTTTGGCCTCGCACAGATTAATTTAAGGATGCCACTTAACTGTGTATATATATTTTATAACTGTTAGTTTTACTTTTTTTAATTTTATGTGTCTTGTGCGAGTCCCAAATAAACATTTTTTTTCTTTCTATATAAACTTTAATATAGCCCTCTCTCTGCGATCGTTCAACCTGAAGTAACAATGCTTTTTGGGTTCCTCCCCAGATTGGAATGCAATAAGTGAGGACACTAACACAGAGGCTTCTGTAAACAAGAAACAAGGTCTTAGGATCAGCCGAATATCTGAGCTGATTGAAAATAGAAATTAGTTTTCTGATTTGGTCAATGTTTCGGTACGGGCTCGCCAGGTTAGATGCTAATCAATGAAAACACCCAGGTATTTAACGTTGCGGACAAAGGGGATTGTGAGGCAGTTACAATTTTTGTGATCAGAATTGTTAAGGTTAGTGCCTGTATGAGCTTTCACTGTTCTATTCTCCTCAGGAGGAGGAGGGCAGTGTGGAAGAGAGAATCGGATAATTTTGGTCTTTTCGATATTCAAGGTCAGTAAGTTCTCCGATAGCCAAGCCATCACTCGGCGAAGGGCTTCTTTCGTTTTAAGTCGAGCATTGTTCCAGTTGTCATCGTAAGTAATCAGGGCCGTATCGTCCGCGTAGGGTCCGGGGGGGGGGAGCGGGTAAGAGGCACAGGTCATTTATAAAAATCAAGAAGAGAGTAGGCCCCAATATGCTACCCTGTGGGACCCCAAAGCTGATCGTCACCGCGTAACTATGAAAAGAGTCAATTTTGACACACTGTGTTCGGTTCAATAGGTAGTCTGAGAAGATTTTTAGATAACATTTTTAAACGACGATCTACAGTAATTTTTTTACAGGCCTTAATACCAATCAATTTGACTATATCAGTTTTTCAAAATTATATTTGCTAACCAATCATAATATTTATATACTACCTACTTATAAATGTGGATAATATTTTGTAATCTCAGACAAATTCATTACATAATAATATGGTATATAAGGGATACCTAATTGATTTTTAAAAATGATAAATTCAATATAATGTCTTCCGATCGTATTTACTGTGTTTCGCTTCGTACTTCCAGTCTTAACAATATAGGTAATGAGAGCAGATATTTTATTGCTTAACCTTACACGTGCTAGTCTTATAGTTCAACCATACCTAGGTATAACTTTTTAGGGTTCCGTACCCAAAGGCTAACCAACGTAACTCTATTACTAAGCCTCCGCTGTCCGTCCGTCCGTCTGTTTGTCAGCGGGCTGTACCTCAAAAACCGTAATAGGTAGATAGTTGAAATTTTCACAGATGTGTATTTCTATTGCCACTATAACAACAAATAATAAAAAATAAGGTTCATGGTACGGAACCCTTCGTGTGCGAGTCCGACTCGCACTTGGCCGGTTTTTTTTTATTAAAAATACAGACTTTTACTGACTAAAACCCGTCCGTGTCCCTCCAAATGGTCTTTGCGTTCCAGAGCCGCAACAGTAACTCTTTTGAATAGTTAGCCAAGAGGAAATGAGGCCAACTTTAACTTACTTCTTTTTAACTTTATTTAGAGGAGCTCGTGGCTAGATAATGACATTCGCACGGGTCAATCTACAAAGTTAAGCAACGCTTGCCAAGGTTGGTCTGTGGATGCGTGACCATCTTAACACACCGAGTTTCCTCCATACCTTGGAAAGCACGCGCGTTAAGCCGTTACGGATAGTCAGAAGCCAGTAAATCTGACTCCAGTCTTGCCGTGAAGTACCGTGTTACCCAGTTTATGGGTTGTGGACTGTGAAGGTCTGGTAGGCAGCCGCTCCACGTAAAATACTGTGTATTCATCTAAATCCGGTTTGACTGGAAGCCGACCCCAATATAGTTGGGAAAAGGCAAGGCAGATGATGATTTGTTTTTGTCATCATTTGTCAAATGGTCCTTCGAGCCGGATCTGAACCAGCGACCTATGTTTAAAATAGAAAACACAACACTAAAAAAATCTTTTTGGAATTTAGTAGGTAGTAATAGAAATTGATCGCTTTTTAGCATACATTTTAGTGTTGTCTCCTTGAGCCCTTTTTCTTGATCTTCTTCTTTTCGAATCGATGGATAACTCTCTAGATCGTTTGGGCATAGTAGGTTGCTTCGTTAATTGCAGCATCGGTGAGTTTAATTAAATCCCCCAACGTACAGGTGTATGGGCACTTGGGGCACTCTGTCATGTGGCTTATACTCTGAACAGGGGCACCGCACTCACATTGAGTATCGAACGGGTCTATGAAACCCCATTCCACCAAGTTGTGTTTGCAGCGGCCTACCTGATGCGCAAACGGATCAAAGCTTTCCAAACAGGCACAGCAATTCACTACCTGGAGGCAACTGCTCTTTGGGTTTCACAAAACCTGGAGGCGGTGGGTACTTGTCTTCCCAGAGTTTGCCTCTCTCTTTCCTCATCATCATCATATCAGCCGAAAGACGTCCACTGCCGGACATAGGTCCCTACCTTTACATTTTTTTTTTACTTATCCCTATCTACGTTGCGGTTTCCGGTACACGGTCGCCACTCCAGAAGTTTTCGGCCCCATCGACCATCTGTTCTATGAGCAATGTACCCTGCCCACTGCCACTTCAGTTTGGCGATCCTTCAGGTTATGTCAGTAACCTTGGTTCTGTTGCGGATATCATCATTCCTGATTCGATCACGCAAGGAAACTTCAAGCGTTGTCCTCTCCATTGCCCTTTAGTGACTTTAAGCATTCTGATAAGGCCCATTGTGAGCGACCACGTCTCAGTTAAACTCTCTTTATTACATCGTAATTATCTTGATAGGCCACTCGATAGGTTTTGAAGAAAACATTTTTAAAGACATAATAAATATGGCGCCATAAATCGGTCATTTTAATTCATCACAATCAAGTTAAATCTAACGACACCTCTCAAGCTAAAATACATCAAGCCGAATAGGTTACAGAGCGTGTCAAAGAAATATACATACATACACTCGAAAAACATTACCCTCTTCCTGGTACAGTCGGGTAAAAACACGGTAATTGAAGACATGATTTTTTGTTTACCGCGCCACCATTGAGTACAAAGCCCAAACTGGTCGCGGCCAAAAAACTAGGCAACCTAAATCCTATACAAAGCTCAACTCCGATTCTGCACGGAGTATTGCAGCCACTCAGCTAGTCAGCTAAGTACCAGCTTGCTACGATTGACTCGGTGGAACGCAGGGCTAAGAGGCTCATTGGCGAAGTAAAAGTGGTGGATGCCTAGCTACACAGCTTGGCTTATCGTCGCAAGGTTTTTTTTCTTTTGGGGCAAGCCCGCCACACATTCTTAACCACTGCAACTCAAGCGTCGCAAGATTGCCTGCTTGTTGGTCTTTTAAAGATTGTAATACGGTGAGTGTGCCCAAGAACTCCACGAACTTATCCAACCCCCCGCCCCCTTCTACCATCGGACATCCAGATGCACTGTAAGTTACCATCCCTACCTTGTTACTATTCCACCAATTCGCACTAAGCGTTTCTAAACGTATTTTATAATGCGCACATCAAAGGAGTGGAACTCTTTGCCTGCGTCTGTGTTTCCAAACGCTTACAACCCTAAACTCTTCAAAGTTAGAGTGAACAGGCTCCTTCTAGGGAAGCTCGCTCCATCGTTGACTTCGTCGTTGTCATCTCTGACCTAGGCTAGAGTATGAGTAAACCCAACTCAAATAAAAAACAAAAACTTTAAAAAAATACAGCCGACTTCTAAATAAAAAACAATACAAAGTAATATATATATTTTTTTTACAAAAGTCGTTTGTATTTTTTTGTAATAAAGCTTTTTATTTTTCACAGCGTGCCGACGTGATGTTATATTATGGATTGGTGTAAGCATTTAACAGACATGCGATTTCAGATCCCGATCCATTTGCTACCACATGCACTGGTCAACAAGGATTTTGCCACAAGGAATGTGCTTACTAATTTTGGATTACCTACCTACCCTTATCACAAAACCATATTTATTGTTTTTTGTTTAGGTCTAGTTTTCGTGTTACATTTTCTACCAGTGACACAATTTTCCCTTTAGCTTGTAAATTCTGTTTTTTTTGTTGTTTCAGTAAAGTAGCTATTTTTTCAGTTTACGGAGTTATTTTATTCGTTTAAAATGTGGAAGAAGTGTCCAAAAGATTCTGACAAGTTCCTTTATATTTATGATGAAATTATTTTTAAAACTCAAAAAAGAAATACTGCACGATCAGTAAAAAAAATGTGAGCTTTATTTTGGGTTTTTTGAATATAAAGGGATAGTTGAGTATTCTGACGTACAATCTGCTGCACAATCAATCCTTTAACTTGATAATGTGTCTGTATAAGAACCGCCTGAAAACTTCAGTTTTTACCTCAAAGCTCCACTTCAAAATCATATTACAAGAAAGCTGCATGTGTCTCAATAATTCTAATTTCAGTTCTATGATATTTTTTTTAATTTTTTTTTTTAAAAACACTACATGAAACATGTTCATAACATAATTAGTTAAAAACATTCTCGTGGCACAAAAAAAGTGTTTTTTTGTTGACCAGTGCTATTGAAGAGATCCCTTGCCTACCTCCGAAGTTCTTCATCAGATCTTCACTACATTGAAATAGAACTAGTCCGGGAAAATACTCTTTCAAACAAAAAAATAATCATCCAAATCGATTACAAATTAGCAAAAATGTTGCTATGCAAATATTTTTCATGGGATCCCGTCATCAGATTCTGACTAATACCTTCCATCATCAGCTCAGCCACATGAGATGATGATTATCAGACACAAATATCTGAGTTGTGTAAGAAAGTATATGAAAAACATTGCATGTGCCTATAAAATTTGAGGGTTTTTCTCGACTATCATGGGATCCCATCATCAGATTCTAATTTGGTGACATTTAGACCACTTCAGAAGTATATGCCTTCGAATAAAAAAAGATTTTTTTAATAGGTCTACAATTAGCGGACAAATTGGTGAACATACATACAGCTGAACACAGAACTTTTTGAAGAAGTCGATTAAAAAGAATCGCGTCTAACTGACGACCACAAAAAACTGCGTATGCATAAATAAGCATTGAATAATAAAAAAGTGAATGACAAGACAGGCACGTGACACATGAACAAGAAAACATTTCATGTCGACCGAAAGTAATTTCGTTTAGGGTAAGATGAAGAGAATTTACCACACAGAACATTAAATACTTGATTTACCAGCTCTACTACAGGTCCATCTTTCCTTTGTTAACTTTAGTCACTTATATCAAACTTCGTCTGAGAATCCCCAGAGAAATTTGAATACAAAAACAGGATGTGTTTATTTCTCAGCCCAGTCGTACTAAAATCTGCACCATATTACTATCGCTTGTAACGAAACCATAGCGACTTCTAATTCGACGCCATCGCCATCTATCGAGCAAGGTGTTAGTTTAACATTTTTATTTAAGTGAGACTAAAAACAATTTCACTATTGTGTTGTAAAGTTTTGTCTTCTGTATAATAAAATATAATATAGGATAGTTTTTTTTTACTATAAATTCTGGAATTAGAAGAAAACCTGGGTTGAAATGGCATGAGGAAAGAAACAGAGCGTCAAGGTCTGGTAATTTACAAGACCTTTAATGAAATATCGACCATCGGCTTCAATACATAAAATGTAGACATTTCAATAACAAAAATACATTATGTGTAGTATTCTGCTGCCTATATAATTATTATTTTCTCCTAATGTGAGAGCTAGACGGTCATTGTGATCCATAGTAAGTGCGAGCAAGAGAGAACGCGTATTTTGCCTTAATCACCCTTTCGCCAATGTGTCGCCCAGGGAGTCTAAAACGGCCACTCTAGCAGAATCAGAAAGCACATCACGCTACCCGTCACTGTCAAATTTTCCCAATCAACCTTGAACCTAATGCGTTAACGATAAAGATGAAAATGAAATTTGACAGATTTTTGTGTGTTTAATATTTTGATTCTAATATGATTCTGCTAAAGTGGCCTTTTTAGACACACTGTTCTGAAACAAATTCTTATAGTTAAGATGGCAATCTCTGACAGCTCTTTAATTCATTTTAGGTGTACTAATCGGGGTCAATTTTGTACTCTATCAAAAATTTGTAAAAGGTAACTATGCAATGGTAAGTCTTAGTGAAAACTCATTCAATCAATCAGAGCTACATAACGCACGCTTGTTGCTATAAATATGTGTTATTTATTTTGATCAAGAAACTGTGCTTTAATATGTTCTTTATAAAAGAAGGTTCAAGCCATTAGGTTAACTTTCTTACGGCATCAAATGGTTATGTCACAGTTTAATTTATCTACCTGAACTCCCTAAAAAGAAAGTATTCGGCGTTGAAAGTGTCAAGCAATTTTGTGTTTCACTTTTATTTCCGTCGTTTATAGGCACTTTATTACATTTGGTTATTATCTATTTATCTTGCAGCAGTTGCTTTAGGTTACCTTTTGTTAAATGTTGTGAATAGTTAGGTGAATAAATTACACTAGTTTATAAAAAAAAAATGTCCTTGCAGTAAATTACATATTTTTTTAATTAGCTGCAATAACTCAATGCAAACATGTACATTTTTAATTTTTATCACGTCACAGATGGAAGATATCGACCCCTTTTAGTTTCGACTACCCACAAGTTTGTTCCGAAATAGCTAGTCTTCATTTTGATAAATGTTTGTTTTCAAAAGGTCAAAAAGGTTGGTTAGAGTATATTCTGGCTGTTTTTGGTGAACTTATTGTATCTAAGAAAGAATATTCTATAAAGAAAACACTCAAATATGCCTATCTTTTATTACTTGAAAATTCCGGTCTCTCATCGGGATAAAAGTGGGTTTCTCAAGTGTTTATTGAAAAATGTAGAAGAACGCTAAGCTGCTGGAATGCAAGTTTAAATAGATTGTTGAAATTGCAAGCAAATGATAAAGACCCACCATGCAACCACGAAACTGATTGTTACTCCTATCGCTAAAAGCATTTGCCTTTAATCATAAAACCAAGGGTTAAATTACACGTGCGGATGTCCAAGCAGCTTTTTTAATATTTCAAAGGTGCTAAAAAAAGCATTTGGATTATTAAAAAATATCAAAAACGTCGACACTAATGCATTTTTGGTCTCGTTATCTTTGCAAAAATATATGGGGAGTATTTTCGAAATGTGACGTGTTGGAATTTTTTAATATTTTTTTCTAAACTTGCAGCACCTCATTAATTAAGAATAAACACTTTTCCGTTCCAGGACAAAAACCTTGTAAACTAGTGTTATTTATCTCAAAATATTGAGAGAATTGATGGTACAGCTTTTCCTAAATAATAAAAAACTGGCCAAGTGCGAGTCGGACTCGCGTGCAAAGGGTTCCGAACGAATTTCATTTTTTTAACATGTTTAATTTAACACTACAGACTTCTTATAGGTTTTCCTGTAATCTTTTTTTTAATTTTAGGCTCAGTAGTTTCGGAGATGAGGAGTAATTTTTCGTCTAATTTCGTGAATAACTTCAAACCATTTATTTTAAAATTATGAAAAAAATATAATTAAAACCCTCACATTAAGCCCTTTCATTTGATATGTCACAAAATAATGTCCAAAAAACGTTTTATTGACATTTTCTAGTTTTGACCCCCAAAAGTGACTCCAATACTAAAAATTTGATCATTTACGTAACGCGTCCGTGTTTGGGTTACAGAATTCCACATGTGGATCAAATAAAAAAAAAAACTATACTAATATATAAAGCTGAAGAGTTTGTTTGTTTGTTTGTTTGCTTGAACGCGCTAATCTCAGGAACTTCTGGTCCGATTTGAAAAATACTTTCAGTGTTAGATAGCCCATTTATCAAGAAAGGCTATAAGCTATATATCATCACGCTAAGAACAATAGGAGTGGAGCAGTAATGAAAATTGTGACGCAGATAAAGTTGCGCGGGTCAACTAGTAAATAAATAAAATTGTTCTCTTATTCTGCCTTTAATTTTGGCGTGCAAATATAAATACAGTTACAATATATTTAAGTGTATTATTGATCGTAGTCATGCAGTCATTAAACAGATAATCCAATTGAAATTGTATGATTGAATTAGATAATTGGTGTTTTCGTATGGAGAAGCACTGGCAAGAAACTCCAAGGTTTCCATGTTACAGTTTTAGTAGGTATGCGAGTTCAGCTTATTGGATATGCCTGGTTATGAATCTTTGACATAAAACAGAAGTTCTAAAGGGCAGAATTAAAATTCTAAACTAATCTAAATGTTTGTTAAGCGTAGCCACCAAGTCTGTGGGTTGTGCAGAGCGCGTGAAGTGTGAAGCCATTGTGATGGGCCACCGGTGTGACGGCCCTGACATACTTTTAGATAAATTCGTCATTTATATTGTCAACAAGAGTTTGAAGATTCTTCATGAATTATTCATTATGATGACGACACGCAGCGTTGATGTACCTAAGTGCCTGAGCGGACTTTATGCAATATCCATACTGCATATCATATGCTCATGGGTGCTCATGCTCATTTGATGACTCGAAATTACTACACAGTCTCTATTCGGAAATGATGTGTCTGTCAGCTCTTAGGTTGGTACTGTGGCACAAACTCCTTTGTTGGCTCACCCTCCGGGGACCTCCGTCAATTTAATCATAAAAAAAGCTTTAGAAGAATTAGGAATTTAGAATAGGTTCAAATATTGACATACGATGGTTAATTTGTTTTTCTGACGGGCCTGTAAAAGCTTTTCTTGAGATCAGTAGCTCAATATAATGATCTCTTAAATCGCAAAAGTATTTTTATTGATATCGATCCCCAGACGTTTCAGAAGCCCTAATCTGAACGTCTACAGTACCTACCCCCACCTCTGCTTAACGAACCGAGCGTGTGTTCGCACATCATCATCATCATCATATCAGCCGAAAGACGTCCACTGCTGGACACAGGCCTCCCCCAAAGGAAGGGTTTGCCATAATCGCCACGCTGGCGACCGGCCGACACCATACAACATGTGTTCGCACATGTTAACATAATTAATCAGCGGCGCCTGCCTGTTTTGAGGAAGGAAGAAGAGTTTTGAGGTTTCGTTTTAAGGCGATTACTGATCTGTTTCTTCATGTCTATTCTCAGGGGTGCTCGGCACCCACTGTTTATTTCTCATGGGTGCTCGAGCCCCCGAGCACCCACGGAGTCGGCGCCCCTGCATGGAGGCTAATTTACTAATACTGATCGTGGGGTCTATAGTACTATGTATAGGCATACGTTTGACCACTATCACCTGATGGTAAACGATGATGCGGTCGAAGATGGAGCACGCTTGCCTAGAAGTAACCTATTCACTCTTGACTTAAAGACACCCAAGTTGTAGCGATTCCCGAGTAAGGCAAAGTTCTATTGAATATTCATAGGATTTTTGCAGTATTTCCCAGAGTTCGTGGCCTTGTTGAATTGTCGTCCAATGGCCTACGGGAGTGAGGAAATACAGTTAACACTTTCTTGTACTTGCGCAAAAACTTGTGCAAAATAATATTTCCTGCATTCTTATTATGACAGAAGCAGCTTAGATCTTTAGTTCTTCTTGCACGTTCTTCTCTATAGAGATCTACGCTTTGGAACGTGCAAATAGTTTCATCTTTTTGGACCGACCGACCTTGACAATTCAAAAGTGTCTGTAAATGGTTTAATTGAATTAAATGTTTTTGAGGTTAAGTACATACAATCGCTAAGCAGTAAAAAGGCAGGTAATTTGGCATCTATTCTGAATACATTAACTTTCCACGTTTTTAATTTGAAGGTAAACAACATCTAAGAACTAAACACACCGCACTTAGACCCGACCACTAAGTTCTTGTATTTATTATTTAGAGAATCCCAAGTCTACCTTCAATACTATTTTCAAGTTCTGAAAGCAGACAATACTTACTGAAATGGATTTAAACACAGAACAAGCACAACCTTATCTGGGTAGGTAACTGACGCCTCCCGTGGGTATCGCCGCAATGTCTGAGAGTTTACCGTCTTGTAACTTATTGCTCCTTATATTTATCAGGCGCTTGAGACACTTATGAAAATCAGACTGGAGTAGGTGAGAAACTTCCGTTATAGCATGGATATTGTCTGTGCTGTTGGAAATGCTTAATTTCGTTGAATACATTATATGCACTTACTTATTTTCGCCCGCGACGCGCATATCCCGTTTTTTCCATTCCCGTGAGAATCTTGAGAAATCAACAGAAATCTTTTAGTACTCCCCTACATTCCCAAAGGAACCTACATGCCTAATTCTAGCTTCGACCAGTAGTTTCGGCTGTGCGTTGTCTGTCAGTCACTCATCTAACAGAATAATTTTATATGTTAGGATGATTATGCTATATATGTACTGTACCTACTCATTATATATCATGACAAGACACCGCTGTTTATTTTTATTTTTATAATTAGGGCATCGATCCTGATGTATAAAGTAAAAAAAGAAAAAAAAGTTTATTTGCGCCAAGCTTGACGCATACCGAAAAAACTGGCCAAGTGTGAATATATAGGTTATATATAATATATATATATAGGTTCCGAACGAATTTCATTTTTTTACATGTTATTTTAACACTATAAACTTCTTAATCTATAGGTAAAGATCTATTATCTCCATTTTTTACAAAAGTTTTAGCCTCAGTAATTTCGGAGATAAGGTGGGGAACGGTCATTTTTCGTCTAATTTCTTGAATAACTTCAAAACCATTTATTTTAATATTATGAAAAATATTAAAACTCTCACAGTAAGCCCTTTAATTTGATATGTCACACGATATTGCTAAAAAAACTTTTTTCTTTAATTTCCTAGTTTAACCCCCAAAAGTGACCTCCATACTAAAAAAATAATAATTTACGTAACACGTCCGTGTTTGGGTCAAAAGTCCATATGTGTAACAAATTTCAACAGAATCGGCCCAGTGGATCCGAATAAAACTGGCTGTGACAGACGGACAGACAGACAGACAGACGGACACCTGAGTGATCCTATATAAGGGTTCCGTAAACAAAATAACGAAGGTTATGCAAGTTAAGAAGATATGCGTTACATTCACGCAAAACGGCCATCGCTCAGCATAATGCTGGGACTCGTGTGCGAGACAGAGCCAAAAACCTGGCTTTAAAGCAAAGAAACATGAAGGAAGCATTAAAAAAGAGACAATAATGATAAAACCATTTTTTATTCATTTATCAATACGACTTATTTTTCTCCGTGTTGAACAAAAATACCCTAAATATTATTTTGCGCATTAAAACGTCAAACAGTTAAGGCATCCGTGACGTATGAGCTTGTACCCTTAGCACTAAAGCGTAAATATATAACTTTATATAATTTATTATTTTATAATTATAACATACTGTACAATAAAACTGCAACAATGGACAGAGGAAAATTATTTTTTCCTATTATTATATAATAAATAAATACCTAGAATTTATACTATAATAACTCTCCCAAATGCTCTGCAAACTATGTGTCTTAAAATAATTATTGTGTAATTTAGATAATTATTATTTTTTCCTCTTTTATGTAATAAAATGAATCACACCCTTAAAATAAGGTATGATTTCTACCGTACTAAATGAAAACCCTCCAATGGCACTATGACTATGTAATATAAAAAAAAAGATTTTGTACAGTAGACCGCACGTCAGTGTAATAAACCCAACAGAAATTGATATATTATTTTATTTTATTTTAAACTCTGCACCCAACGACATCCGATCGACTGCACTTTTCAAAACTGTTATTTCAGTAAAATAAAATAAAGAAGTAGATATCTTATTATTATGAATATCTCACGGTAAAAACACAGAGTAATTTAAATAATAAATCGAATGAAAATTAAAGTACCTACCTAAACTTTACATTACCGTCGTTCCCTCGTAGACCGTCGAAATTAATAAATAACAATTTTAAATATAAAAATTTCTTTATAATTAAGCTATCACAATGGTTTAAAGCTGATAATGATTGCGACACTATTCCATACATGACGCCGATGACTTATAAGCACCTTATTTAAAAATATAAATAATATGTTACTTTGTTTCATAAGAATGTTTCAATAAATATTTTTTAGTACTTCTATTTATAAAATGGTACTATTATTTCAATATTGTAATATTGTTAATAGGTAGTTTTTCTAAAAGAGAATATTTCCTCTTATTTAGATAATGTATCCTCTATTAATTTATTAAAAACATTTAAGGTAACGGACACCGGTTCAAACGAAA
The DNA here is from genome assembly GCA_947578705.1 of Lacanobia wlatinum. Lineage (NCBI taxonomy): Eukaryota > Metazoa > Arthropoda > Insecta > Lepidoptera > Noctuidae > Lacanobia > Lacanobia wlatinum. The sequence continues at coordinate 6,186,202 of OX388032.1, forward strand.
ATTCTTAAACTCTACAAAATGATTACTTCATTGAACAATAGTGTAAACACGTGTTTTAAATATTAAATTCTAAAACCATTGTTTGTAATCAGATTACAAGTTGACTTTAAAACAACAACTTGTGTATAACAAATGCTCTAATATATAGCTTATCTATGAGCACCTTATGTCTATATTAGTAATTAAATACAGAGCACAGAAAAGCCTAGACCACCCGTCTGCATTGTATGCGCTGAGCTTGCAGTAGTATCAGCTGGTAGAGTCAGAATAGCCGTTGATTAGCAACGGCCATCCTGACTCTGACATAGGCCGGCCACTTGCTGTCACGTTTCATTTTTTTCTTTTATGACAACTGAGCTGGTTCTGACTATTCTGCCAGTACACGTCGTGACGGCAGCACAGAGAGGCAGGCCGTCGAACTTTGTACTTTGTGGTAGGTGTTAGCCTAGCTTGGACCAAAAACACAAATACAGCGTGATTTTTTAGAGGCGGAGAATTTAAATTGAAATAAAGTACAGAAAAATGTTCATAATATTATGCACGAAATTGGCTTTATTTGAGAGATGATTTTGTGTCATTAATGTGGCAGACATGTGGTTTCATTAGGACGGTGCCATATGCCACACAGCTTACAATACCATTAATTTAGTGAAAAAGAAAAAAAAAACGTTTGACGAACGATTGATTTCACGAAATGGACGTGTTAACTGCCCACATCGTTCATGCGATTTGACGCCTTAAGATTATTTACTCTGGGTATATATAAAGTCGCATGTCTACGCCGACAAACCAGAAACAATTGAGCACTTAGAAGCCAACATTCGACGCGTGAAATACAGCCCGATTGAGAAGAGTACCTATGTAAAAATTGGACATCCAGATTACGCCATATACGCAGGAGCCGCGGCACTTGGCCGAAATTATATTTAAACATTAATGTCATAAAATCGTCTCTCAAATAAAACCAATTTCATGGTTCTCCGCCTCTAAAAAAACGCCAATTTCAAAGAACAGTCTCGATCAAGTTTCACGCTTTAAAAGTTCACAAAAATCGAAAATATTCGTAGCACTGACATCTCGAACAGTTAACGTCGAGGCTTCTCGGTGCTCTGTGCCATAAAATAATAAAAGTTTCAACTTTATTTAAAATAAACAGATACTTAATGTCACTTTTTAAAATCTAATTTAGAAAGTAAATTTCAGCATCTTTAATTTTTCTTCTACAGAATATCTTTTTCTATTATTTTGTGCATTTTTTGGTACGATCATTTTAATATATTAAAAATCTTTTAAAGCAACTACTTATAGCTATATCTACAAACTTGATTCCACCACCCTTTTAAATAAAAGCTCTATTATACAAACATTTCTTTACTGCAATCCCGTATTTTAAATTTGTGTTAATACAGCTAAAATCTTTCTCATTTTGATATATTTTGTCTTCTGTCGCAGGAACATTAACTCAGTCAAGAAAATGGTTTAAAACGGTGTGTTAAAATACTGTTTTTTTATATTGTGAGTTATAATAATATGTAAAGGTAATTCGGCATTCTGCATACATATTGATTTCTTTCTGAAATGGCACCAGGTGGCAGCACTGAGATGTCAGGTCCAGTGTCAAGGTGCTATGTTATCTGACATTTTAAAATTGACATCAACGTCATGTGTACGTCATAATATATGTTTTCAAAGAAGCGGACCTCTCACCTAAGTGGCGCCCTCTGATGAATTTCCGTGAGAAATCTCATCGCTCTTACATTTTTATAATAGTTGTCGTTTTCACAGGTTGAAATCAAGAAAATAGTTTACGATCACAAATCCTCCGAAATCTTAATAAGAACTCAATCCAAAATCCAAAACATTTCTTTACAACTTACTCAAAATGCCTAACAACCTAGTCGATATAAACCCTTTTATAGTTTGTGCTAACATCGACAATACTAGGCATTGATATGGCCTAGTCACATTGAATTCGAACAATGCTTTTCAGGCAGCGACAGTAGTACCCAAGGAATCTAATTGTTATGAGGATGTCTTCGTTTTCAGCAGAAGAACGGGCCAGTACATGGTGACGAAAAGGAGGAACAAGGCAGGGAACACCACACGTGAGAGTTTGTCGATCTCCCTCCAGAGCACTCGCTCTTGACCGGTGTCGGCGTCTAACCAGGCAACCTGCAAAGAAAAAAAAATGTTCACCAATTTATGCAAGCAAATGAAAAATCATACAAAAAAAGGCAAAAATGACTCTGACGAAATAAATAGAGAAGCTTTATAAAATAACACCCTATACGTGAGTATAAAATTAATAGGCAAAATTAAGTATTGATTCACAAATATTGCAGTCCTACATAGATCAGAACACAAACGTTGTTTGCAATGTTCTCTGAGTGTTATGGACAGGGAAATTAATTAAACAGTTTTTTAGGGTTCCGAAAAAAAAAAACGGAACCCTAAAAAACTGTTTAGGATAGGATCACTCGGTTGTCTGTCTGTCTGTCCGTCTGTCACAGCCATTTTTCTCCGGATCCACTGGACCGATTCTATTGAAATTTGGTACACATATCGACTTCTGTGACCCAAATACGTACGCGTTACGTAAATTATTAAATTTTTAGTATGGAGGTCACTTTTGGGGGTCAAATTAGAAAATTAAAAAAAAAAGTTTTTTGATCAATATTTTGTGACATATCAAATGAAAGGGCTTACTGTGCGGGTTTTAATTATATTTTTTTCATAATTTTAAAATACACGGTTTTGAAGTTATTCAAGAAATTAGACGAAAAATTACCATTCCCCCCTTATCTCCGAAACTACTGAGCCTAAAATTATGAAAAAATAGAGATAATAGATCTTCACCATTAGAAGTCTGTAGTGTTAAAATAAAATGTTTAAAAAATTATATTCGTTCGGAACCCATTGCACGCGAGTCTGACTCGCACTTGGCCAGTTTTTTTAATTGATTTGGGCTTACAAAAGGTCTTTAGAGCTATACAAAGCTCCTAAATTGTAAATATTTAAGTAGGAAAAACCAGTACAAGATATTCTATCTTGTCCTGAGCAGACCACGTACTACTAATTAATTTCGAAGATAAAAGCATTTGTAATATAAAATATTATTAATAAGTAGACCAAATATCGTTTGAATTGACAAAAAAAGCGCAGCTTTATTTTTTTAAAACAGCAATATTTTGTTTGTCAAAATAATATTGAGAAATTTATTGTTTTGCCTTCCAGACAAATAAATTTAAGTTACCAAAAAGACTAAAATTTTTTATTCCCACGAAAGTTTTTTAGGCCAATTTTTCTATAATCAGATAATATTTAACTCAAGAATAAGTACGTCTGTTTTCTTTACAGAAGTTGTCAAACCGACATTTTTATTCCTCAGCTTTAAAGTTAGATCCTTTAATCTTTTGAATTCGATGAACCGATTAGATTGATCCTCTTTAAGAGAAAATGCTGGCGGACACAGCTTGTATGTAAAAAATCATAATTCGGTTTGGCTCTCGCCTGTTTCCTTCTCCAATATTGGACCGATTTAAAAGATATTTCATAAACTGAATAAGAGGGATACATATTGTGCCCCTATGTTTTTTATTCATTATTAGTTGTCCAATTTGTACACTAGGGCTCTGTTGGTAGCGGTGTATACCTATATACCACTTTGAGCATTTATTATATATCATCAAAAAACTGGCCAAGTGCGAGTCGGACTCGCGTGCAAAGGGTACCAAACGATTTTTTTTTAACTTGTTATTTTAACACTACAGACTTCTAAAAGGGTTTCCTGTAATCTTTAGGTAAAGATCTATTATATCTATTTTTTTCAAAATTTCAGGCTCAGTAGTTTCGGAGATAAGGGGGGGAATGGTCATTTTTCGTCTAATTTCTTGAATAACTTATTAACCATTTATTAAACCATTTATTTTAAAATTATGTAAAATACATACTTAAAACCCTCACAGTAAGCCCTTTCATTTGATATGTCACACGATATTGTTCAAAAAACTTTTTTTTTTTTCTAGTTTGAACCCCAAAAGTGACCCCCATACTAAAAATTTCATAATTTACGTAACGCGGCCGTGTTTGGGTCATAGAAGTCCATATATGTACCAAATTTTAACAGAATCGGTCCAGTGGATCCGACACTGGCTGTGACAGACGGACAGACAGACAGACAGACACCTGAGTGATCCTATAAGGTTTCCGTTTTTTTTTGGAACCCTAAAAACATGAGAGCACAGTATTTATTATTCTTATTCAGTTTATCAAATGTCTTTAAAATCGGTAAAATATTAGAGGAGGAAACAGTCGAGAGCCAAACTTCGAATTATGACGTTTTACATACAAAGTCTCTCCGCCCGCGTTTCCTCTTAAGGATATATCTAAAATATGTAACTATGTGTGTGGGTGTGTGTATGTGTGGGTGTGACTGTGTGTGTGTGTTTGTGTTAGTCAAGAGTTGAAAAGTTACCTGTAGTATACTCTGCCGTCTCTCGACGCCAACCAGATGAGCAGTGGTATGCGTAGCGGACGGCGCTGGATGCACAGCTGGCGTGGCCGCAGGGGGTGACGTCGGGGAGGTCAGGTCCACCTTCCGACACCTCACCTGCGACCCCTCCCAGGCTGCCAGCGTCCCGCAAGACCCCTTCTCTCCGTTCAGACGCTGCCAAAGATAACGAAACATCTTCGTCTGAATAATCTTGATTCAATTTCGAACTGGTTGTTGTGATTGAGGTCATAGAGTGCTGTTAGTTTGGGGATACTAATGCTATGGCCACACTACCGTAATTTGGAAATAATTATGGCCATTATTGAAACAACACCTAGGTGTTGCCACGATTTCTGCCGTGGTATAACTAAAATGCCGTTATCCGACATCTGGTCGATTTTGTACTTTTGATAATATCATCATCTCGGTTTGGCTTGGGTCGGCTTCTAGTCAAACCAGATTCAGCTGAGCAGAGTGTGGGGAAGCAGCTGTTTTATTTTATTACAAGGTAGCTCCCATAGTGTAAGTTATTTTTATTTATGTAAAAGTTTATTTAGGAGGTGGCCGTAATTTTTAATTATAATGGTTACACTAAGATTCTGGTATGGTATCTATCATCATCATCATATCAGCCGAAAGACGTCCACTGCTGGACATAGGCCTCCCCCATAATGGGGGGAGTTTTCCATAATCGCCACGCTTGGCAGGTAGGTTGGCGATCGCAGTATATGGTGTTGAGTTTTACAGAGAACGTTGCTGCCCATTCTCTGGCGAGTCCCTATACTAAAATTATAAAGAGTTTGTATGATTGTTTGTTTGGTTGAAGGCCCTAATCTCAGGAAGATTCGAATTGAAAAATTATTTTAGTGTTGGATAGACCATTTATCGAGGAAGGCTATAGGCTGTATAACATCGCGCTCCGACCAATAGGAGCGGAGCATTCATGAAAAATGGAACACAGACGAAGTTGCACGAGTTAGCAAGTTCTATCATTAAGTGTTTTGGGCTCTCAAATATCTTGTAAAGTTCTTGACAGTGAAACAGTGTCATTCAGCAAGAAGATAATATTTACCACCGGAATGATTCTGGGCATAGACTCCTGGGCCTTAGTCTTGTTCATCTGGTACTGTTTGTCCAAGACCTTCACGACGACGAACTCTCCTAGAGCGGCGAAGACAAACATCATGCAGCCAGCCATCCATAGGTCCAACGCCTGTGAAATTAAAAAAAAACAAAAAGAAATTCAGAAGTTATGTTTTCGAATATCATTATAAAATGACACAGGTTACATACAAAAAAGGTCCAATTAGCACCATTTCATTCTTGTTTATGGTTCCAAACCTCTACATAGAAATACAGAACCCTAATATGAACAGTCGGTTGTCTGTCTGTCTGTTTACATTCTGTGCTGTACTCAACTTTTTAGTAACGCCAAAAGTTGAGAAAACCATTGAAAATGTTACCAAAATTTGGGTTTTGTTAGGAGGTTTGACAGATCTATACTAATATATAAAGCTGACGAGTTTATTTGTCTGTTTGTTTGCTTGAACGCGCTAATCTCAGGAACTACTGGTCCGATTTGAAAAATTCTTTCAGTGTTAGATAGCCCATTTATCGAGGAAGGCTATAGGCTATATATCATCACGTTAAGACCAATAGGAGTGGAGCAGACGAAGTTGCGCGGGTCAACTAGTGTAATATAAACTGCCCAGCAAATCTTTGTTGGCATATATGTTTCGAACAAGATATATCGAATCGATCAAATTACCAATTTCTACCAATTTTCGAAAACAAGTCGAATGAAATAAGGAATAAAATAAAGTATTTCCCTTTCCCTTTTAATATTTTCCTAAAATGTTTTTATAAAACAGGAAAATCTGGTATTTCCCTTCATTGCTAATTGGACTAAGCTACTATTTATTCTTACTAAAGGAAACATTTTTGGGATCAAAGAAAATTCTATTAAAAAGAGGCAGCTTTCGATGTGCCAATTTAGTCGATGTCTTGTAAAATACAGGATTTTACAAGACATCGACTAAATTGGTAATAAGAAAGATGTTTCAGTGGAAATAAAATTATCTTCTTTTAGTCATTTTAAATACTGTGCGGAATTTAAATTCCAGGAAAGTGGCCTTAAATCTTTAACTAACCATTTTTTGCTGAAAATCTGAAAGCTACAACTTACTGTTTATTATTTAGAAAGACGCCGTGTAACAATTTAAGTTAATATCCCGTCTTAAGCAACTGTACCTACTGTAGAAAATGAAAAAAGTACCTACCTGGAGATGTTCTTAACACCTTGATTTTTATTAAAATACTTACATTTTAATAAAAATCAAGGTGTTAAGAACATATCCAGGTACTGTAAAATCGTTGAGAAGTTAGCTGCCTCGTTACTGAGTGTTGTTTCAGCTGAAGTACTAGTAAAAACTTTATTGCTACGTTTTACCGGTAAATTACTTCTTTCCACGATCTCTGAGGAATAATAGGGATGATTCCTGAGTAATCCTTACTATCCTTATCCTTACTGGCCAAAAGGTAAAGATCTATTATCTCCATTTTTTCCAAAATTTTAGGCTCAGTAGTTTCGGAGATAAGGGGGGGGAATGGTCATTTTTCTTCTAATTTCTTGAATAACTTCAAAAACATTTGTTTTAAAATTATGAAAAAAATATAATTAAGACCCTTCTAGTAAGCCCTTACATTTGATATATGACACAATATTGTTCAAAAAACTTTTTTTTATAATTTTCTAGTTTGACCCCCAAAAGTGATCCCCATACTAAAAGTTTAATGATTTACGTAACGCGTCCCTGTTTGGGTCATAGAAGTCCATTTATGCACTAAATTTCAACAGAATCGGTCAAGTGGATCCGGAGAAAACTGGCTGTGACAGACGGACAGACAGACACCCGAGTGATCCTATAAGGGTTCCTTTTTTTTTCGGAACCCTAAAATATGGAAATGCGACATTAACTTTGTCTGTTTGTCTGTCGCGCTTTCACGCCAAAACTACTGAACCGATTTAAATGAAATTTGGTACACAGATAGTCTATAGAGTCTGAGAAAGGACATAGGCTACTTTTTATCCCGGGAGTACGAGTATGTACCACGCGGGCGAAGCCGCTGGCAGAAGTTAGTAAAATATAATTCTATTTAGTCCATCAGTCAAATTATCGAAAATAATTGAATACGTATTTTTTGTTTCATCAAATCTATAAAATTTGACAAAGATAAAATGCGTCAAAGATCAGGGCTTGTGACATCACTTTTCGATAAAAAGTGTAGCAAAATGTAACTTCAAATGTCCAAAATTTTTTGAAAATGTATTTGATGGATTAGTAATTAGATTTTTTATAGTCAACATTCCTATTATTGCAAATCTCGAGCGAGTGTAAAGGATTTGTAAAGTCGATTTTAACTAATTTTAACTAAGCTCGAGAAATCCAGCCCCTGCCATTGACAAGGAGAAAGAAGCAAATGGAACGGTTTTTAACTATTGATTCGAAAAAAGAAGATGTTCCATGATCGGATTAAAATATGTACGGCGATGATCCACTGATGGACAGCCCACCCACACGTACAAAATGTTTTGGGAATGCGTTGCGCCCAGTTAAAAAGTGGAGTTTTCTGACAGAATCTGCGCTTCCTGATGGCCCCAAACGACCCTAGAGGACTTTAAGCCAAAAGTGATTAAGTTACATCTAGGCAAGGGTACTCTATCACGTGCCAATGCCGTCATGATTAGGTAAGCTGTGAAAACGGGATAGTGTTCTGCGTCTTATAACTCCTTCTCCCTCCCACACCATAATCATGATCGTTTTAAGACGTCATAGTAGGTACCCAGATCATCGCTTTCATCAGGTAAGATTGTGGTCAAACACAAGCATATCAATAAAAATAATAACCTTCCTTTTGCTTCGCTGATGTATGGTAAAAATAATTGTATCTTACCTTAACATAAGCCACAGGTGGAATATCAGCTCTTAATCCCGTAAACATGGTGACAAGAGTCAACATGCAGGTGACCAGGAGAGTCACCCTCCCAGGAATAGCATCCAGATCAAGCCAGAAGCTGAACCAGGACAGCATCACCACTAAAGAGGACGGAGCGAAGGTTTGAATCAAGTGGTGGCCAATCTGGCGCTCGAATCTGAAGTATACTACTAATCTAGAGTAGTTACCTGAAAAAAAAAAAAATACAATGAGTATATTAGTATTAAAACTTTTTGGTTAGGTCTTTAAAACTTTTCAGATTACATTCTAGGTTTTTGATTTATGATACTAAAACAAATGAAGGCTTTGAAACGTTAACGTGCTGTGACTTAAATTGGAATAAAAATTGTGAATTGGTTAAAAATAAAGTTTTATAACCCATTCACTCTTAATTAAATAGATAAAGCTCGGATTAGAAAAGTTTAATAAATTGAAATAGTCCCTTGTGCAATAAATTATTTATACGCCTAGTGTGAAATAGCCATTTAATATTAAATTCTAACAATTTAGCTGAGATAAAACGTAAATATCTTATTTTATTACGTTTCGTCACGAGTTCCAAAAAAATATTTCGTTGTTCGAATTTTTGTGTTTGACCTACAAACAGGTTTAATAAATATAATATATTCAAAGTGAGTAAGGAAGGCCAAAATAAGGAAAAGTTTTATGATACTTTCATTTCAAACGATAAGACTCAAATGATTCTGAGGAAAACACGAAAAGTGTTGAGTTGTTGACGTCAACGATAAGCTTAAGGAAAATTGGCTTTGAATGGGAAACATCAAAAGGAAGAAGGCGGTAAAGCACCTAACTTTGGAAATAAGACGGTATTTTGACATGATCGATGGTCGAACTAGAGGAAAATAATAGGTAAGTGGGGGAATGAGGATGACTGTTAAAAGTGGTGTTGTCATGTTATATATAGAGAAGTAATGAATACTGAGTTGATGCGTGATAATAGTACATTACTGCAGCGGCCAGCAAAAGAGGCATTGTTGGACAAACGTGTGTATAATGTACACATAATTATTTTTTTCAAATAATGCGTGGAAATTTAAATACAACTGCTTTTCAAAATCAATGACGAAGAACGAACAAGAATAATTTTTTCCCGCGTTAAGGTGTTAATTTGTTTTTTTTTTTCAAGAATCAGCTTTCTGTTTGCAAGCCAGTTCGAAATTTAAATAAAACTTTGATAAGTTAGCTCCTTGGTTACCATGTTTTGGAGTAAAAGATCGTTCTATTTTTAAATTACACGACAGATATGAGTTTACTATAATCAATCAATAAAATTCTTCAGTTACTGAGTGACTGACAGACAACGCATAGACGAAACTACTGGTCGTAGGAAGCTGAAATTTGGCATGAAGCTTCCCTACACTTCGTAGGAGCGCACGGACTTCCCGAAATTCCTACGGGAACGGGAAAAAACGGGAAATACGTGTACGAAGTCGCAGGCAAAAGCTTGTTATCTATAAAATAGCCGTAATCAGCTGCATCTGATCAAACAGGAAGTCAACCCACCAATAGAATTATAAAAGACTAGGCAAATTGATTTTTAAGAAGTAAATAAAAGTTGTAAAAAAGAAATCTAGCTGAATCAAAGCCAAGCTTAAGTAAACAAGAATAATTTTAAAAGAACGATCAAGACGCCTTTTGAAAAGGGATCGAGCATAATGTTATGTCATAACCATTTTATCCGCAACTAGCGCGCGCTAGTTTTCGGGTTACTATGACACTCACAAATAACGTGGCTTTCTATTGGTAAAAGAATTCTCACAATCAGTTCAGTAGATCCAGAGATTACCCCCTACAACCTCACAAACTCACAAACTTTACCTCTTTTTTTTTAATATTAGTATATTAAGTGAGATTTGCATTCGGAAACGTCAAAATCCTACCTGGGACCTTAGACAAAATGTTATGGAGTTTTAGCATACATGAATTTGTTGTGAATTTGTTTATTTAAGCCAGCGATCTGAGCTGCACATACACCTTTGCATGTTTTGAATAAAACATAGGTTTACCGCATAAACGTGAATCATGAGCACACATCTGGAAAACTATGAGGATCGAGTTATAAAACTTCTAACCTCCATAGACTTCAAGTTATATTAGTAGTGTTCCATTTTCAAATATTTTGTATTAAAGCTACATTTTCCAAAAAAAGAAAAAATGCTAAATGACCAGCACATACCAGAATATCTGCTGGAAGGCTAGAGATACATTATAGAAATCCAGATAAGGGGTGGTTTCTTGATAAAATATTTTACTCGTATTGCCTTTTCAAAACACGCATAAAATATCATAAGTGGTTTCTGGTGACGTCACTTGTTGGTAAAGGGTACGTTTACGGTGTATATGTTACAGGTAATGTTAGAAGGTTAATTAAATTTAAATTTACCCTGATATGACTAGTATTACCCAAGCGTTTTGGGTAAAGTCCGAAAATGAAATCAACTTTAATTTGTATTCTGCCCTTGGTATAACTAGTATTACCCAAGCCTTTTGGGTAAAGTCCGAAAATTAAATTAACTTTAATTTGTATTCAGCGGTTACCCGGATACATCTAGGTCTACCCAACACTGGGTGGGTAATGTTAGGTGATGCATTAACACAAAGCAGGAGCGATTCCCGGGCCGTCATCCCCATTTTGTCTCTAGCGTTGCGCACGCCCGCGTTTTTTTTTAAGTACGCGCCCGCGTATTTTTTTTTTGTTAAGTAAAACTTACCATCCTTATCGATCATGTATCCATTAGTTTCTTCCAGTCTCAACGGTTCACCGATGTGATACTGCAGCAGTTTCAGCTCAGGGTTGATGGTTACGCCAGCTTCACTCCAGCGAAACCGCACTTTTTGGTTGCTGTATGAAACTATAAGGAAAACGAAAGGTGAAAGTTAAATTACAAATCATCCGAATTGAGAACCTCTTCCTTTTTTGAGGTTAGTTTAAAATAAATAAGTTTAGTCCTTGTAGAAAAAACAGACCATGGAATCATAAAAAAAAAATATTAGAAATAATTATAAAAACTCGGATATTTATGAGTTGTTTGTAGGTTTCTACAAAATAATCATATTTTTTTTTATTTATGCGTCGTATTTGCACGTGAATAGATCGTCACTCAGCATTATTATATTATGCTATGGTGTGGCAACATTAAATCCCGGTTTACGACATGCAACACCAACGGCGCTCATTTTCACTTACAATTATTAAGAGGAAATGCTGGCGGCGAGACTTTGTATGTAAAAAGTCATAATTCGATGTGTGGCTCTCGACCTTTTTTTCCTCCAATATTGGAGCAATATAAGAGATATTTCACAAACTGAATAAGAAGGATGTATACTGTGTCTCTATGATTTCCTTTTTTGATTAATTGTTTCCAAATTTGTACACTAGGGCTCTGTTGACCGCGAATTATCAAACAATTTTGAGCATTTTGTGACAGTTCTAGTGCTTATACGGTTAATGAATCATAAAAAAGGAACACAGTATACATCCTTTTTATTCAGTTTGTAAAATATCTCTTAAATTGGTCCAATATTGAAGGAGAAAACAGTCGAGAGCCAAACCTCGAATTATAACTTTTTACATACAAAGTCTCGCCACCAGAATTTCCTCTTAACAAGGCTCGACAAGAGAAAATGCCGCACAAATTTATAATAATTTAAATACTTTTAGCAAATTCTTGCATAGCACTGAAGTTTCTAAAATACCTGAGTATTTTAGAAACTTCAATGCTATGCAAGAATTTGCTGACCCTCGCCAGACAAGAATCTGTGAAATCAACTCGAAATCCGTGCATTCATTGAATTCACGAAGTGCCTGTGTTTTGCTGAGAATATCTCTAGCAATTTAATTTAATTCGTTTGAAATATTGCAGTTAACATTTCTATGCATTCAACAAAATTTTGAGGGGCTGTTTATTTTGCTACTTACTAAAAACTTGCTTAGAATCTATCTTCTACTTATATTTCAAAATGAATCCCTATTTCCCTTGATCACGGGATCACGCGTGAACGGCTGTGCCGATTTCGCAAATAATTTTTTGTTTTGTTTATTATTGTCAGGAGTTAATAAGGTTCTTATGAAAGAAAAAAATAAGAAAGTTGCTAGTTGACGGAAGCAAAGCCGCGGAAGACAGCTAGTATACAATAAAAATCTTTTTGTCTCTAAAATGTCTGTCTTAAATACATGTTACAGAGATGCCTATGTTTCTCATCATCATCAGCAAATTCCTGTTGAAAGATCTGCTAGACCGTGGGTCTGACTCAAGTGCTGCTACAACTACAGAACCCATAAGCATTCTGATCTGGCTGACCCCAAAAATTGTGGCAAGAGATCGTGATTTGTGCCCGGTTGGTGGCAATAGACTCACCCGCTATTACAAGTGACTATAAGGGCTAGTTTACACAGTGCGAGCTCCTGACTCGGATTGTCTACTCGTATGCAAGTAGCTCGGCTCGCTATAGCTCTACTGGAGAGTTACCATCGAATGCGTCCGAACGATGCGAGTGATGACCGAGCTGCTACCACGTGCAAGTTACTGTCATGCGAGCAGGCGAGTGAAAACAAGAAATGTTTAAGTAACTCGGTTGTGAGCTATCGAACTCGCACGGGCCGGTAACTTGTAAGATACGTCACTGCACTGCAGCTACTGGGTAGGCTAATCCGCACGCTAGCTTGCACTATGTAAACCAGCCATAAAAATAATTGTCAAAATGTGGGTTTTTTATAAGTGCATTTTATTTCTGCATATTTATTTCTCTGCTCTAAATCTTTGATGAATATAGGTGAAATGTTAAGAACTTACAGCTCTCAATATAAATAGGGCAGGACTGTATATCCATGGGGTAGAGCTGGAACTCCATCTGGCAGGCGATGATGGCATGCATCCTGGCAGAGTACCTCACCGTCTGGTTCCTATACAGCGTCACCGAAGAGAATTTGTGTGTCAGCTCCGCAATTTCTGGAAAAAATAAAGGTGAGAGAATAAGAGGGGTAGACTTCCATATTTCTGAAGATAATTTATTAATACTAATAAATATAACACCATAAAATAAAAATATAAAATTTTTTAGAAAAATAGTGCTTCGGCTGCAGCCACGATAAAATTCAGTCCACAGTTTAATCCCTATTTTTAAGTATCCTCATAACTGAACACAGTCTCGATACAGGTAGTATATACATATATGTAGACTGCAGCGTAGTAAGCTTTATTTTTTTTTAGGGTTTCGAACAAAAAATGGAAGCCATATAGGATCACTCGGGTGTCTGTCAGTCTATCTGTCTGTCTGTCCGTCTGTCACAGCCATTTTTCTCCGGATCCACTGGACCGATTCTGTTGAAATTTGGTACACGTATGGACTTCTGTGACCCAAATACGGACGCGTTACGTAAATTATTAAATTTTTAGCTTGAAGGGTCACTTTTGGGGGTCAAACTGGAAAATTATAAAAAGTTTTCTGAGCAATATCGTGTGACATATCAAATTAAAAGGCTTACTGTGAGTGTTTTAATTTTATTTTTTAAATAATTTTAAAATAAATGGTTTTGAAGTTATTCAAGAAATTAGACTAAAAATGACCAAAACATGGAGATAATAGATCTTTACTTATAGATTTAGAAGTTTATAGTGTTAAAATAACATGTAAAAAAATGAAATTCGTTCGGAACCCTTTGCACGCGAGTCCGACTCGCACTTGGCAAGTTTTTTAATGAATGTTTCTTTGTGACTATAAACTAGTATTATTAATTGAAATAGAGTTAAGATATCATTTATTTTTCTTATTTATAAGTGCCTAAACACGCCTATAGATCTCTTTGCTAAACCTAGTTTTGTAACAACTTTTCCTACTTAAATGTTCACTAGAATACTTGAAACAAATTCCCAGTCGTTTTCATCTTCATTTAGTAGACAGTTTTCCGGCTTCACTTGAGAAACTTAACTCTAACTTAAAACTACTTTAAAACTTTGTGACTGCTTAGGCAATGCCAGTCCGTAGAAGTTAGGGTATCAAGTGCATTTTCATCGTGTTCATTTGTATGTACAGTCAACAAAGCTATTTGGTATTCAGGTAAAAATATTAATTTTTCCACTGCAATCCCAATATTTATTTCTAATATGTGCATTATAACTTTTTAAGCTAATGACATACTTGCGAGTGCGGGGCACAATAATTGTCTACTCAGATTGTTTAAAAACAGTTGTCGGTTAGCTGCCTGCGTACCAAATAGCTTTGTTGACTGTACATTATGATCAAATTGTAAGTTCTGAAGTTTCTAATTTGTATGATATTCGCTTATTATAACGACAATATTCTAAAAACGCTTCTCTTCACACTCTATAAATAATTTGTCACTTTGTGATCTGTTTTTAAATTCAGTGGCAATCTAAAAGAAAGAAAGAAAAAAACCTTTTTTACATCACCGGAACGAAAACGTATATGTCATGCAAGCTCAACTTAAAGTAAGTCATTATTGACACCGCCGGTCATAATGAAATTCAGTGCAATATTATTGCCCGGAGGTCAATAATGTGTTTTGAATTTGGAACTCAACTTGTAAACCGATGGAAGTCGCTCGCGGCTACCTCTCTTCATGACTAGCGAACAATTTTCTCGCAGTAGGTGTGAAAAGTAGTGTATGCTCCTTAAGGATGAAGGTGTCTTTGCCTTGTAATAGCTTGATACACTGCATTCAGGATTTTTACATTAAGAGCGGACTCTAGTCAGTAACTCTTGGGCCTTTCTCCATAAAAACGCATTCCGCTGTTTTCTTCGTGCATGCTGCTAGAGTAATGTTTTTTTACCAAAAAATCTAGATCGATTTCATACGTGCTTTTATCATTTAATTTTTTCCAAAACATAATTACTTAAAAAATTATGACAATCCAAAAACCCGAAAAGACAGTCTGTTTTTACCGCCATGTTCAGACGACTATCAGACAAATTTGATAAGTTTTTAACAAAATATAAAATAATAAAAGCATGGATATAGTTTTAAATAATATCTAAATTTTGATATATAAATTTTATAGATCGGTCCAGTTTTGAAGAAAAAAACAGCAGAATACAAACATCTTTTGGTCAAGGTTTTTATAGGTAAAATCAGCCGCTGTCAATCTGCTGCAGTTGTCGCTTTCACACTTTGACATCGGCAATAGTTTCTTCAAATACCTATTTTTAAAATTCCTCGGGACTAGAGTCCCCTCTTAACCCTCTCGCTACGCTCGTAAGTTAAACTCTAAACGTTCTTACTGCGCTCGTGAGTTAACTTTCGAATCCTTCATTAAATTCGGGATTTAATATGACGCCCGTAACATAAGACACTGCTTTATCCCCTTAATTGCATAATCTTCTATATAATCCTCTGCTCTGTCACTCCCTAAAAGTCAACACTAAATTCAAAATGTTGTACGACGATAACTTTACTCGGAATCAAGGGCTTGGCACCTTTTTAGGGTTCCGTACAAAAAGGGTAGCCAACGGAACCATATTACTAAGCTTCCGCTGTCTGTCAGCGGGCTGTATCTCAAGAACTATAATAGGTGGACAGTAGAAATGTTCACAGAGTTTGTAGTTTGTTTTAACAAATAATTAAAATTAAATTAAAAATCTCAACCAAGAACCGTCTTTTTTCTGTCTATGGTACGGAACTCTTCGTGTGAGAGCCCAACTCGCACTTGTCCAGTTTTTTCTAGACGATGTCAAGCTACTCTTTATCAAAACTTAACCAACTGCATAAGTTTGGATCAAAACAAATTAGAATCTACAATATTATTTCCTGTTCACATAACACCGTAACTTTTTAAGCCCACTAACAAGGAAACTACATCTTGAAAAGCTAGAACTGCTTAAGTTTGAACGGGAACACAAGACTGTACAAACATTTTCAGTTCCTAGAAATAGTGCTTAGCTCGCAGTACAACTTGAAGTTCAAGCGTATCCAGTATCACACGATTCCCGGTTTCAAGTTTATGACAATCACGTATACCAACAGCGAAGATTCTACCAATGTAGGCAAATATGAACCTTAGGGCTCTTGAAAAAGTGATATTCTATTCATTTATTATATGACTACTATATTGTATACTTCATAAGCGCAGAACAAATATTTATAAAAATAACATCATTTGTTTTATCAGCGGTAATGATTGTCAAAGTGTGACATTCAATCAAACTGTGACATTTCGGCAAATCGTGTCTATTCTAAAAGTAGATATTAAGAACACATCTTCCTTCAATGTATTCAAAGCTAAACTCAAGCAGTACGCCACTGACAACACAAAACTTCTAAGTTAACGATATAAGTCTCACAATATCAATGTCGACATCGTACCTACCTGCATTAAGAGGAAATGCTGGCGGCGAGACTGTATGTAAAAAGTCATAATTCGAGGTTTGGATCTCGACTATTTTCTCCTCCAATATTGGATCGATATAAAAGATATATTTCCACAAACTATATAAGAAGGATGTATACTGTATCTATATGTTTTCCTTTTTTTATTAATAGTTGCCCAATTTGTACACTAGGGCTCTATTGACCGCGATTTATCGAACAATTTTGAGCATTTTGTTTAAAATTGTCACAGTTCTAAGGAACACAGTATACATCCTTTTTATTCAGTTTGTAAAATATCTCGTAAATCGGTCCAATATTGAAGGAGAAAACAGTCGAGAGCCAAACCTCGAATTATGAGTTTTTACGTACAAAGTCTCGCCGCCAGCATTTCCTTTTAAAAAAACAAAATTGTTAGCTACTGGACTACACTAACCTTAGTTATGTATTTATTCGCTAAGTGAACAATGTATGTTCTTTTATAATCAATAAGGAATCTTTTAAACCAGATTGTGACTTTATTGAACAACAAAGTTGTTACACTATTACGTAACACTTTTATAATACTTTTAATTTCATGGGAACAAAGGAAATCTTATCGCTGATAGCGATTATCTATCACAACCTTTGGATTGAATGAACAAGTTTAAAATAGACACATACATTCTTCTTTTCTGTTTCATTAATTTTCATTCTTCTATATTTTTTTTCTTCTTAGTTTTTTTCAATCATTCTAAGGCCAATTCTTGTATAATATTACTATTTATTCGTCTTACAAAGGCGGCCCACTTAATGTACCCGACATAAACTACCTCTACGCACTATTTTTTTTTAAATACATATACAATAGTGCAACAAAAATAAATAAAGCATTATGATTACGAAAACCCTGTGAATAATGTTTACGTATCAGAACAATGTCGCCGTTCCATTCCACGCCATTCTTGGAATACAAACAAGGCTCGGACTGCGTTCGCTCCTGGATATTTCAAACTACGTCATGCTTCATAATATATCCAATAACTTCTACACATTAATTAAAAAAGAAATGATATTTAACTCTACTAATATATAAAGCTAAAGAGTGTTTGTTTGTTTGCTTGAACGCGCTAATCTCAGGAACTACTGGTCCGATTTCAAAAATTCTTTCAGTGTTAGATAGCCCAAATATCGAGGAAGGCTATAGGCTACATATTATCACGCTAAGACCAATAGGAGCGGGGCACTAGTGTAAATTGTGACGCAAACGTAGTTGCGCGGGTCAACCAGTTAAAAAATAAAAACACTGTTTATTATTTTTATTTTTTAATAAATATCATTTCTTTTTTAAGAAATATGTAGAAGTTATTGGATAAATGAAGTGGACTGCCGTTGTAAGATTACTAAAATGGCACTTATACACAGTGCGTTTCGTTGGTTCCCTATCTACAAATTCAGAGGATGCCATTGAACTAAAATATCCTTATAAATCGAGTTCGTCGACTTCAATATTGGTTATTCAAATTCAATGATTCCATTTAAATAAGTTTAAACCCCATAAATCGTTGAGTTGGACAGTTTCGGCCTGAAAGAGAGAAACGTTTGCAATTGTAATTATACTGGGATTACGTATTATTTCAACTGGGATTGTAACGGAACTTTATAATCACCTTACAAGGTCGAAACTTTTACACAAAATTGCACCCCTGGATTCGCAAGTATTTAACGGAGTTGTAACTGTCAAACTTTTATGTTTTTGCTTCCGTAGGCGTAAGGATTACTTTGCTTTGCCGTTTATGCCGAAGAACAAAGCCGACCCGAAGCAATTACTGCACTTATTCTGTGTCAATCATTTTGAGCCAATTGGGTAGTTCATTCGGATTGACGGTTGACACATCATGTGATTCGGCAGTATTTGTGGAACGAAATAATTGAACCGTAGCAACTACTACATTACGTTCGGCATCATTCGGCTTGAGCCCGGTATTTACCCTGAACATTCATCTACATATTATATTCGATTTTACCGCCCAGCTGTATGGATCAATGCCGGCCCACCTAAATGTGTATAGCAACCCTTAAGGCACTTGTCTCACCGCCGGCTAGGAAGCGATAAGCTATCGACTATTTGCTCGCCGAGGAAAGGGACAAAAGATATAGATCTCGTGTTAGATTATACTCGCTTAGCAACACTCGCTCGGTGATGCTCGCTTGGCGGTCAGAACTCACCAACCAGCGGTAATTTCTACCTACAGTGCGGGCCGGAGCTAGTATTGCGAGTAATCGCCGGCCGCACAAAAGCACTTGCTTAAGGGACTTGTCTCACCGCTGGCGAGGAAGCGAGGAGCTATTGACTATTTGCTCGCTGAGAAAAAGGACAAAAGATATAGATCTCGTTTGAGTAAAAGATACACATACATTCATAGTTGGTAGCTGGCTGTTCATACTGCCGGCGAGCGGCTTTACTTCTCGTTGATCGCAGCGACAAGAACTATCAAAAATTATACTCGCTCAGCGACACTCGCTCGACGATGCTCGCAAGGATGGGAAATCATCAAATGACTCCTCCCGCTCTGGGTGAAGCAGCGGGGAGTGTCAGACTCTTACTGACTAAAACCCATCCGTGTTCCTCCTAATGCCCTTTGCGTTCCAGGGCCGCAGTGACTCTTTCAAACAAATTCCGCAACCCCGGCAGCGGTAATTTCTACCTATAGGGCGGGGCGGAGTGAGTATTGCGAGTAAAAGCCCGTCGCACAAAATATCTCACTGAAAGCCGAACGTCAAAACTATCGAAACTTTTCACTCGCTACTCGCCAACTTGTTTCGAGTTTGAAGCTTTACTCGCTGCTCGCTGATCACCGGCGGTGAGACAAGTGCCTAAAGCCGAGCGTCAAAAGTCAAAACAATCGAAACGTTTCACTCGCTACTCGCAGCTCGCCAACTCGTTTCGAGTTTCAAGCTTAACTCGCTACTCGATGATCGCCGGCGGTGAGACAAGTGCCTTTGGCTAAGTGTTTTCTACTAGCAACAGCGATTATCGAAATGCCAAAAAATACTAAGGATTGATTTGCGTGACACTTCGATGGCTTTTGTCAATTCCATACATTTTTGACGTTAACACAATCGCCTTTGCCACGTTTACGCTGACAGAATGTCATTTGAGCTTCGTGTCACTACTTAACTATCTACAGGTTCAAGTAACTGTTTAGTGTGTCTGTATAGTCGGTTATTTTAATTTTACACGAAAAAAAACTAAAAATGTGACAATGCCCCTATTTTTTTTTGTACCTTTTTACACTTTTAGGTTGGTCCCTTCTGAAAACTGTTTTAAATCGTTTTTAGGGTTCCGAACTAAAAACGGAACCCTTATAGGATCACTCGGGTGTCTGTCTGTCTGTCCGTCTGTCTGTCTGTCTGTCTGTCTGTCCGTCTGTCACAGCCAATCATCTCCGGATCCAATGTCAAAAATCCGATTCTTTTGAAATATGGTACACATATGGACTTCTGTGACCCAAACACGGACGCGTTACGTAAATCATTAATCATAAGACGAAAAATTACCATTACCCACCTTATCTCCGAAATTTTTGAAAAAAAAAAATGGAGGTAATAGATCTTTACCTATAGATTACAGGAAAACCTATAACAAGTCTATAGTGTTAAAATAACATATTTATAAAAATAAAATTCGTTCGGAACTCCTCGCACGCGAGTCCGACTCGCACTTGGCCAGTTTTTTTTTACCTCCTCTTCGTTATTTCAACTGTATTTTATAAGAGTGCATTCAAGTTTTAAGACAATAATATTTATTTATTAAACGATAAACATTATACCTACCAATAGTTTTCCAGTTTTAGCAGTTAAATATTTTTGATCGCAAAACGTGCCAAGGTTGGCAGGTAGATGTTTGCGGTGAGAAGTCGAACACATGGGTTTTCGACTACTTAACTATCTACAGGTTCAAGTAACTGTTTAGAGTAGTCGGTTATTTTAATTTTTCACCAAAAAAAAACTTGGTATGTGACAAAGCCCCCTAATTGTTTTTTTGTTGATAACTTTACACTTTTGGGTCGGACCCTTCTGAATACTGTTTTAAATGTTTTTTTTCTACCTCCACTTCGCTATTTCAACTGTATTTGTTAGTGTTTAATGAGTGCATTCAAGTTTTGAGAAAATAATATTTATTTATTAAACGATAACCATTATACCTACCAATAAGATTTCCAGTTTTTGCAGTTAGATATTTTTGATCGCAAAACGTGCCAAGGTTGGTAGGTAGATGTTTGCGGTGAGAAGTCGAAAATATGGTTTTTCGTTTTCCTGGAAATTACATTTCAAAAATATTGGCCACTGGTCGTCAGTTTATATGGATATCGCGTGCTAAACAAAATAATCAATGCAAAAAATAAAAAGACAAGTCGTGACGCACTTACTGACTGCCTCATCAACCAGTCCAAACCCGAAAAAATATATTGAAATTTTGCACAAAAGTTCCTTTTTTGACGTAAACAGGCCGAATTTTTTAAATTTCCATAAGTTGACGAAGTCGCAGGCAAAGTGCTTGTTTGTGACGGTAAAACAATTGGATTATATTTTTGAAGGTGGCATTACACCTCCAATAATATAATCCAATTATAGAGGAAGGTGACCAAATATGGGATAGTATCCCTAAAATGGAATACCGGCAATTCTCTCAAACGGAAACTCACACACGCAATAAACAGTGTTTGTCTCTTTCTTTCTATCCCCATTCGCGCGTACAAGTTGTAACACGCCAGTAGAGCGAGCCCTTTCGTCAATGTCGCAGTATTTTGTTTTGTCGCTTCCGCATAACTTACGAAGGTATGTAAAAAATACGTATTTTTCGTACAAAAAGTGGACACAGTATTGTTTTTTATAATCGCTCGAGATAGTTTCGATGTTCTTTTGTAGGTTTGAGCGGCATTTGATTGCATTACTTTCGTATGTATAAAAATATGCATGTCAGTTTGAAGTCGTTGAAAATTCCAAATATGGACTATTGTTATTGTATTGTTTGATACAGACAGTGAGCCTGATGAGGCTGATTGGAAATACAGGTCCATACTCTGAAGATTCGGAGTATATTTTCTGTGACATGCTGTTTTCGAATGATGCTCATGGGGAAACATGGGTCAAGTGCCGCATGTGTGGACTCTGGGCACATAATGATTGCACAGGACCAGAGTTTGACGCCTGGATTTGTGATTTTTGCAAAAAAATTGTGTTCCTTTCAATATTATACCAGTTTCCAAGGAGTCTCATGTAAGTTAGGGTTAATTTTTGATGGTGTTTATAGTATTCCATAATTGGGGTACATGTTCCATATTTAGGAACCTTCATCATTATTTCGTTATTTATTTTTAATCCCATTTAAAAGTAATCAATGTAACCAAAACTTGTAACAAAATAAAGCACAAATATATGAATTTTAATAATTACTACAATTTTTTATTTATTTGTAATATTTATGCAAATTATGCGTCAAAAACAAAATAGTATTCCATACTTGGTCACTTTCCTCTATTATATTATTGAAGGTGTAATGCCCACAGTTCAGAAACTAGCATAAAATCCCCAATTAAGCCTTCTAAGTCTTTGTTAGGGATGCGATAATCAGGCTTGATAAAGTTGTAATACTTTAATATTTTTTACACCCGGGGGCAGTTTCGTTACAATTTCCAAACTTGTAGATGGGCTAACATTTGCACTCCACATTAGCTTTATTTTGCTTTTATTTTAGTAGCAGACTGTATAAGTAACACTTTTTTGCCAATATACATACAAAATATTTTGTCACATACTTAAGTCGTAATCATAAGATAAAAAATAAGGTGTATATACACCCTAACATAAAACAGCATAGATAATAAATTGTGATAGTAACATAGCGTGTAAAAAAGAGATAATATGATTTTTTTGTCCAAACTTGCACGGTAAGCCAAAACTCACATCATAATTAGTGACTATACAGTGATAAATAGTGCTTCAACCGAGTGTTCACCAAAGCTGCCCTAAGCTATTAAGTTAAAGTGACTTGATGACTTTGTGACCGTCATTAAGTTGGCTATCTATCTATATATATATTATCTACTGCTATTCAAGATAAGACGAAATTAGGCGCTAATGTGAAATTTTATCACTTAGAAGATAACTACAGAATCTAATGACTAAGGAGTAACTATACGGTGTTTTGATACTTGAGAAAAATTATAAAGATTGAATATTATTTTCAATTATTTTAAATAAATTAATTTCAATCTTTTATTTAATACAAGCTTAGTTTCAAATTACCACAAAAATAGTTTTACTTGGTAGAAGACAAAACTTTCTGAAAACTGACGACAAATTGTAGAAGGTATATTTTATTAGTTGAGCATCACAAGTTTGAAAGAATAAATATTTCTGTCAAAACAACATTATACAAAAGTTTGTTTCAAAATTTACGACATTAGGTGAATATAAATATAATACGGGAAAGGAAAAAACATGCAAAAAAGTTCGAAACTTGACAAGGAACTAATAACATTGCAAAACTTTTACAATTCCAACAAGTTGTGTATTTTTCCTGCATTATAGAAATGACTTTGATTTAGTTTGTTCCTATTCTTAGTTGATATTGTCCCCATTCTTTCATGCATTTGTGTTGAGGGTATAACTCTGTAATAACTAAAATAGTTGGCAAGCAAATGTACTGGTTCTCAAGCTAAATTTTGCAAGTGAAAACTCAGTGAGTGAACGAAAGCATTCATTGTTTTGCAAAGTGACTTAAAAGCCCGCTGTACATGTCGCATAGTAATATTATTCAAGTTATTAAATATATTCAATGAATTATATTCATTTTGACACCACTAGATAACTCAGGCCCATTCGATTCTGTTTACAATATACACAGTCTGAGAGTCTGAGTAATGAAGGAGTTACATATTTACAAGTAGGTAATTGCCATCTTTTACCCTTACATTATCATAAACAATAAGGCTCTTATCATTTTCTGCAAGACCTGTTGGACCAACTGCATTTAGATTCCCTCTAAAATCGCACTTCCATCGGAAGTTCTTTGTTCGAACCAATTTCAGGCGTTAAAAGTAGCCTGGTTCCCGTTTGTATTTAAAAAACTGTTTTTAAAGTATCAAGATGAATGTATAAATGGACAAAATAATTCACACCATCTCGAATTTAGTGTGACTTTTACAATAAAATTTTGTGCAATTCTCTACAAACGACTTAACAGAGTCGTACCACAATAGTTAACAGTTACATTTACAAAAATGAAAATATCCCAGAAAAACGTGTGAATTTTTGTGATGTCATATTTCTGTGCGAGCGAGCGTACGCGCGACAATTTGTACGCATTCTCTGAGCTCCATAACAGTATGTTAGGAATATTCGTATTTCGTGGAAAAACGCGAACATTCCCAAGTAAATGGCGTTTGTTAACTGGCGAAGTTATGAGGAAAATATGCAAGGTCTTTATGAATGAATAGGCGTTTTCAAAATGTTAATGAAGACTGAGTTTGACTTTTAATTGTTTTTTTAATGGGTTGCTTTTGAGACCGAAGGTCAAAATATTATTTCTCGGGCCGTCGATTCTGTAAAAAACTCGCCTTAAAAAATGTGAAATGAGCTGTCGTTCCAACACTTGAATCTAAGGATTCACAGCTCACATCAAGCTGATTTTAGCTAATTAGGTACACGATGACATTGTTACAGATTAAAACTACTGGTAAAGTTGGCTGAGAAATGGAAATTGACTGTCATAGTATGTGATGCGAAAAAAAGAGGAACATCACGTGAGGAAAAATTTAACTATGAATGAGGTTAATAAGTGAAACCAGAACACGATGGAAGTTTTTTTTTTAAGGCGATGTGACCAAAAGTCATGTGACATAATGAGATGACGGCAAATATAAATGTGTGAAAGAAATTGTTAGTAAATATTTTTATTTGGATAAGGACCGGAAAGGTTTGGGATCCCCCCTGATACTTTTACGCCACTCTTGGCGATTTTGCGTCATTTTTAGCGTTAGTCACATCGCTGACATAGACAGTGAATTTCAAACAGATTATTTTCCATACATTTGAACAGTAATCTATACTAATACATAAAGCTGAAGAGTTTGTTTGTTTTTTTGTTTGTTTGTTTGTTTGTTTGCTTGAACGCGCTAATCTCAGGAACTACTGGTCCGATTTGAAAAATTCTTTCAGTGTTAGATAGCCCATTTATCGAGGAAGGCTATAGGCTATATATCATTACGCTTAGGTCAAAAGGAGCGGCGCAGTAATGAAAATTGTGACGCAGACGAAGTTGCGCGGGTCAGCTAGTGTAAGTATAAATTGTACCGAAGCACAACACAAAGAATAAAAGATGGCAACTTTATCGCAGTAACACAAAAATCAAATATGATGTATCTAGTAAGTATTTACATGAAACAAGTAAAAGAGACAAATCCTTTGTTTCTTTACGTACAACAAAAAGAGTTTTCTAAGAAGCTAATGACATTAAATAGCATGTACAACGAGCTTTTGTGACAAAAGGAGCTCTGATAAAACTTTCATATTACCGGGAGACCGTGGTTTGTAATGCATTGCTCCTCCTAAAAAGCAAAACTTTGTTAGACTTGAGTATATCCACTTAAAATCTAGTTAAATTTACTTTGAACATGAATTAAGAAGATAAGTTGATTAAGAATTAAGAAACTTTTCAAATATTATATGAATTTTCGGGATAGCTTAGGTGAACAAACAGTATTGTGGCACCTTTTCAGGTAATACTTTAACAATAATACAAATTTTGCTTAAAATTAAGGTGAAACACAGTATGCACACAACTCCACAATTTCCTCTTAATTTGAAACGTTTTTCCATATATTTTGGTCGATCTATCGTTTTATTTTCTGATAAATACTTACTTACTATTAAGTAACCGCAGGAATTTGTGAAAACTATCTCAATTTAAAAATATTCCTCATAAAACTATTTAACACTTTATTTCACAAATTCGATTACAATTCTACTAATTCATTACTTAATATTATAAATGCGAAAGTAACTCTATCTGTCTGTCTGTCGCGCTTTCACGCCAAAACTACTGAACCGATTAAAATAAAATTTGGTACACAGATAATCTAGAGCCTAAGAAAGGACATAGGCTACTTTTTATCCCGGAAGTATGTTCCCTAGGGACAACGCGGGTGAAGCCGCTGGCAGAAGCTAGTATGATGTATATATGTAAATTGTTAAAGAGAAAAATCAAACATATAGGCAACAACCAAAGTCTTTTAAAGTTTAAAATTTAATGTTGTAGGAGTCAATCATTTTCCTGTAAATATTTAACAGTACAAAATATTATTTTTTTAATACTTACTTTAGATGACAACTATACTTTAAAAACGACAATTTTATTTCTTTCTATAAAATACCGGTGGTATTTAATAACTATTTCAGAAGTGTTTTAGTTAGTTTACTTATTATTATATTCTACAAGGATGAATCTTTTAATTACCGGTCTAGACGTACTTTCGCTTTCAATATTATTACACATAAATGTTTAATGTGATAGAAATTCACTGCTAGAAGAACCTTGAATCTAAAACGGTTTCAAAGCAAACCATCTGTGTTTAAAAATCAATTTTTATCAAAATATAAATGACACAGACAATATAAACCGGTGAATTGTAGATGAATTAAATAATCCTCTATTTATCTCTAAATCTATTGGACATCAATGATATTGAAGATATGAATTTTGTGATTTTCATAATATTGAATTTGCTAACATCAACACCACAACACACACACACATCAACATTTTTAGGAGTTATGAAAACGTAACTACGTTTTATTTGAAAACTATACTGCTGTAAAGCATGGGTGTCCATACGTATTTTAAATCAAATTTTGTTACAGTCAACAAAACAGATTGTAGTTATCATAAATTCAAAGCATTTACCTGTGACCTTGGAGTTTAAGAAGTAAGGGTCAGGATGCCACAGGTTGTCAAAGAACTCTGGTGGCAGGGTCACATGGTCATCTCCCTCTTCGAAGATATCCTCGGGAAGCTGCAGCCGACTCTCGCTCCAAGTCTGTCTTATGAACATGTCGACTCTGAAAGAAGAAATGAAGAAGGTTAGTAATGTTCTAAGTATCTCTTTAAAATTGCTGCTGCCTTTTAGACACAGCAAAGGTTAAACCAATGAAGATTAAAACTTGAATTTCAAACCAACGACCAGCCAGCTGTTGACCTCGATCAAGCCTGATGAAAACAGCGACGAGATCGAGGATGTAACGAGCGGGCCTAAAGATCTATGTCAATCAATTTACATATTTATTACTAGCTGACCCACGTAACTTCTTCTACGTTACACTTTCCATTAACGCTTCGCTCCTATTGGTAGCAGAGTGATTATAAATATAGCCAGGGCTATCCAAAACAAAAATGTTTTTCCAATTCGAACCAGTACTTCCTGAGATTAGCGCGTTCAACCAAACATAAAAAGTCTTCAGCTTTATAATATTAGTATAGATAGCTAGATACAGTGGACATAGGCCTCTTCCAAATTTTTTTCATAATACCTAGTTCCACCTTCCGTACCCAGTTTGTCTGAGTCGTCGCAAAAATCTTCGTCGATATATCAAATTCGGTGTGTGAGTCTTCCTTTTTGTACATTGAATATCCTATAATTAATGACTGTAGGTTTTGTGAGCACAAAAAGAGTAAAAAACTTCCACTCGAATCTCAAATATCTCTAGGTATATCTTAATTTGTCTTACAGGACACTGACACGTGTTGGTTTATACACTAAAATAAGTCTCTGTAAAGAAAATCGAAGCAAGAAAATAATAAAGGTGGAAAATGAAGAGAAAAAGTTTCAATTGTCATACATTTTTGACGAATTGTGAATGAGAATTGGCGCTCAGGCAAAACGTATACAAACTCAGAACGGACGACAAAACAAGGAAATGGAAGACTGAAAGCAAATCAGGACTGGAAGTATCTATCTACTAGTTTTTTTTTTATATACTTGAATGTGTTACAAGTACGAACGACGTCGTACCTATGTCGATTACGTACACATATGTATTTAGGACGCTCAAATGTATAACCAAGCGCAAAAATCAATTTTTGGTTTGAATCTTCACGTGCGAACAAATTGTTGGCAACACATCCGCTTTCATGGAACATTGGTCCCAATGTGCCAAATACATCTCCCAGTCTATTCTGTAAACATCACAACCTGAAAACGTAGCTGCTCTGTCGCAAGTTAGTTTGAAGTGAGTTTCCATCTTGATTGTATGGATTGACAGTTCACGTCACGTTCACTTGACCGGCGTCACACATGTGGTACGGTGCGCTCGCGCGGTTTTAGTCTCTATTATTACAATAATGCAAGGTATTTTATGATGTGGCCGTTTTAAGTGCGCGGGAACCCCGGGGTTAAGCTAAATTTTTACAGAACACCACTATTGGTTGTGAAGCCCAAACCCCACAGGTAAATCAGACGTATAAAATCTTGTCGTCATCTCAACATATTCTAGTGACAAAATAGTGATATTTTAGGTCTACTTTTCGAGTCGATGGTTTTCTTGTTACATTTATTGGCCCAGTTTTGGCTACTTTAATCGCAGCGGCGCGGCGGTAGCATTCATCAAATCCACCAAAGTACAGGTTAATGTGCACTTGGGGCACTCCAACGTGTAGCTCATGTTCTGAACAGGAGCACTCACATTGAGTATCCGACGGGTCTATGAAACCCCATTTCGCCAAGTTGTGTTTGTAGTGGCCTACTTGGGTGCGCAATCGATTCAGTACCTTTCATATAGGCCACTGCAGATAATGTCCTGCAGTGCTATTCTCTAAAAGACAATTTCGTGGCTGTAAGCTGCGACGAGCTCGTCGACGAGACAGCCTTGAGATCGCCCGAGTGTGTGGCGCTGATTCAAACTGTATTCACTAGCGTAGCTGTGGTCGTCGACGAACTTTAAGCTGTAGCCTCTCGTCGCTGTTTCCTAGACGAATTAGGGCCTTGAAACAAATTCTTTTAATCATAATCGAGCAATCTTGACTGAGAATTTTAGGGGTTTAGAAATTGAAATAAATGTCTATCTTTAAGTATTTTAAGGAATAGAGTAAAACTATGCACAAATTCCATAATTATAAGAATTTATTGCATATAATTGTTACATTTTAAGGCTGAATGACGATTCCTTTGCCTATTTTGAGCAACGCAACGCGACGATGAAACGAACGTGTAAACAAAAACAATAGACGCGATGCCAACAAAACCACCTGAGTTCTTAGTTTGAAAACTTTTATTTGTGTCAGCATCAGCAGCTATTGTTTTGAATTTTATAGATAGTTCTGTGACCAAGAGGATAAATAAATAAACCTACTGAAACGTGAGTATTACGTTAAGTATTTTCACTGCTATCAAACATGGCTATTACATTATAGTGCCACGAGATATTAATAAAATTATGTTACTAGGTATTATTTTATAATATTAATGTACCCATAACTATATTGTTGTAAAGGAACATTGTGTATTTTAAGCATGCCAGTGCGGTCCCATCTCGTGTCCAAGTAGAGATGTTAGGTTAGTAGAGTTTGGAAGAGCGACGTAGGAGCGACAAATTGTCACTTTTCTTAGCTTCTTCTAATAAATTAAGCTTTATAATCAACCGAGCTGCCATATTTATATACTTATAAGAAAAATAAATATAAAATATAAGAGTCGAATGCGCGATTATCGTAGCTGTTGGATTTGACATGGTTCGAAGCGAGGCTGTAAGCGTTTTCGTCGCTGTTTTTTCGTAGGGAATACCAAAATTTATGAAGAACTGTTTATAGTGTCAATTTGTTCGCCGTTGGGTAGTTTTAACTCACGGCCGTCACAGTCTTGAGCGCTAGTGTAGCTTTACGTAGCTTAGAGAATACGAAACTGAGATTCACCGCTGCAGCAGCCTGTATACAAGGCTGAATCTTTAGAGAATAGCATAGCTGGTGGCAGATGTTATGTTCTTGGGGTTGCAAGTAGTTTGGTTTTTGGAATTATCCTTTTGTGTTGTGGGCCAGAAAACAACGATGTACTACGTTTTTAATACCCAAAACTAATTTCCCGAAATGTGAAATAATGCGTACAACATACAGACAAAGAAACTATACAGACAAGAAACTCTCTGTACTACGTGGACAATGTAAAATATTTTTATGAAACGTTTAAGACAGACCTAAGACTCAGATGAACGATGTCAAAGATAAGATAAACGATGTCAATGTACAGCTTGGAACAAAGGAATTTCTACATTGCCATTTATTGAGCATACATGATGTTCTCAGAGATACATTTTGGGCTTTATTAGTAACGGTTTAGTCTTTATATTTTAGACCTAAATCTCGTATAAGCTGTGGGTAAATTGCGATTTACTTGAAACAAAGCTCCAAAATATATTTACTGAAAGATCTTACAAATAAATGTTCACGGCGTTACTTCTAAATAGTCCTCTAGTGCTTTTTATGCATTGGATTTCAACAGGCTTCTTTGAAATCACTAAAGTGTTTTGCTCCTTTTAATAAACTAATCCACATTTTTATAACGTGTCTGAATGAAGACTATGCTCAAAAAGTGCTAAAAAATTCAAATATGAAGGAATTGTCAATTTTTTAAATAACTTTAAACCTATTTACTAGACACACAATTGAACTGTTAGGGGTTTCGTTTTTTACTTCTGAGATATGGAACCATAAAAATATAAAAATGGGCATCATACAAAGCTTGACTTACACGTGGAAGACAAAATTGTTTTTACGAAGTTTCAATCTCCAAAGACAACATATCATAAACCAGGATGTGTTTATTTGTTTTGTTGATGGTTTTCGAGTATCTTGTGGTAGTTCTGTTTGCTTTAACGGCATTCTGTTAGGGTCTATACAATTGTTTGCAGTTGTAATATTATAGTTTTGTTACGTTAAATTTGTTTGAATGATTGGGAACTTTTTCAGAG
Source organism: Lacanobia wlatinum (assembly GCA_947578705.1). Taxonomy (NCBI): domain Eukaryota; kingdom Metazoa; phylum Arthropoda; class Insecta; order Lepidoptera; family Noctuidae; genus Lacanobia; species Lacanobia wlatinum. The sequence continues at coordinate 6,217,035 of OX388032.1, forward strand.
TCTGCTGGTTGCGATAATCATTTTAACATTTCAGATGAAACACGTCCACTGCTGGATATAGGCCTTCATCGAGCGTCGTTGCATCGACAGCTCCTGTATTTTTTGCACGCAGTGATGATCACCAGGTCATAGGACCACCTTTTGGGACGCCTTTCTACACTACGTCTTCTGGTACGCGGTCACCACTCCCACAACGGAACATCTTTTCCTCGAGCAGTGTGCCTTGTCTTCTGTCAACCGATGCGCGGGCTAAATACTGATAGGTTTAGCCCGAAGAATGGGTTTGATTTTTACCATAATCTTGATTTTCGGTTCTCCTGCTGATCTTTTTATTTCTGATTCGATCACAGCATACAACAGAGCGACAATTATATAAGTGCATCAGTAAACAAAAACTGTTAACTTGCATAATATATTATTACAAGCACAAGTAACTAGGACAATTTTAAATTATGCTGTTACCAGAGCACTGTCAAGTATCTCTCGTGTTTGAGCAACTCGGCAAAATTTTATGTCACTTTAAGTTCACTATGCGATCATTAATTTAACATGAACTTCCTGTCTTTAGTTGTCTTTTAATTAGTGACAGATGAAAATTGTATGAGATTTTAATGAAACTTGTCTTCAAGTCAAATGATACACGTGTTTCAACTTTCTGCCATTTGCATAATAACAATATTCTTGAGTGACTGAATATTAAATTGGAATAATTTAGTCCGGGAGGTGTTGTTTTAAAATAATCTTTCCTGTACACAACGTAATGGATGGTTGGTAATTTCATTATACTGAAGCCTAAAACAACTTTTCAACTGTGAAAGGGATCTTTTGACTGATGTTTTTATTTAATCACCTTCCTACCTAGTGAAAAGAGGTTCAATTCGAGGTTACTTTAACTCACACGTCGTATACGCTTAGAATATGATTTTTTCTTTATTTTATTTTTTGTCCACCAGCCATGTTATCTCTACATCACCCTTGACTGTCTGGTACCTTTGTTTTTCATGAAATTTCAGTAAATTACTTAATTTAATCTAGGTTTCTTTATTTTTTTAGATGGCTTTGCTCATGACTTTAGTCCAGGTCAGAGGTGACAGAGACAAAGTCTAAGGTGAAGTAAGCTTACCCAGAAGAAGCTTGTTGACTCTAACTTTGAAGAGGTTAAGCAATTGTGAATATAAGACGTGCTCCAACACTTATTCTCTCCCAGATTGGATAGTATTGTACTCGTCCGCTTCTCAGCATGGACCTCTCAATGGCAGCTACAATTTACCGGTCAAATAGGAAATTGCCACAATCGTCACGCTAGACTGGGCTGCCGGATCAGTGTCCGCATAGAAGTCGAGAAACGCTGGTTTCCTGCGATACCCAAATTGTCTGGCGAAAATTGTATGTGGCCTATTTTATACCATAAAAACCCTATTCTATGCTTGTACTTGTAAATAGTAAAAGCTAAAATGTTCGATTGTTTTCAATTTAATGACCCTTCAACATTTGAACGGATAGACCATAGCCTATACACTTCGGATACTTTTTAACGTACTACTGGAGTACATGCCACTGGGAGTACAAAAGCTGATTTAAAAAACCAGGACTCACGAAAAGCGAACTTTTCAAAAATAGACGAGTTTACAAAGGGAAGGGACTTGCCCAACAGGACAATTTTAGTACTGTTTAATAAAGCTAGTGGCTCTCTAACCTTTAAAGTTCAACAGCACTTGCCAAGATTAGTACGTCAATATGTGACCATCCATTACATATAGAGATCACTTCGTGCATCGGAAAACACGTTAAGTCCAATGGCTTACTAATAACATGCATTGATGGCTTTTTTACTATTGACAGGCATATGTTTTACCACTATCTCACCTGATGGTAAGTGATGATGCGGTCGAAGATGGAGCACGCTTGCCTAGAAGTAAACTATTCACTCTTGACTTAAAAACTCCCAGGTTGTAGCTATCAGAAAACACAGACTGTGGCAGGGACAGCCACTCCTTAGCTTTAGAATGTGTTCCCAAAACGTTTTATGCGTGTGGGTGGGATGACCACCATGTACCGCTGGCGCATCGACGTACGTCTTGTGGTCCGATGATGGAACGGGCTTGGCGGAATTAAATTATGCAATTTCGTTGCACAGTCCCCAAAGTGCAACCAATAGAAAACCGACAGGCCAGCAACTCGGCGTCGATGCTCAAGATTCTGGAACTTCGACTCAACGACCCTATCATTGTCGATGATCCTCTTGGCTCTCAAATCACAAGCGGAAATCTTACCAATCTTACCAAAAAGGGACCGTGTTACACATTCCCAGTTACTGACTTCAGGAGGACAGTTAGGCAGTTCATCATCAGCCTATAACAGTCCACTGCTTGGCATAGGCCTCTCCAAGTGCACGCCATTTGGTTCGATCTCCGGCAACTCTCATCCAGCTGCTACCGGCCACCCTGTGAAGATCGTCGCTCCAACTAGCCTGAAGGTGCCCTGAGCGCCTGAAGGCACATTTGCTGATTCACGGTCTCCACTCAAGAACTCGTCTACCCCAACGGTCATCGGTTCGACGGCTAATATGGCTGGCTCATTGCCACTTCAGCTTGCTTATTCTTTAAGCTATGTCCAGGCAGTTGTACCATTTAAAATATAGCTGCATCTGACTAGCCTGGAAGCTGATTCCAAAACAGTGAGAAAAACTCTTGCGGGGAACTACTGAATACCAGCACTAGATGTATACTGACAACTACTGAGATGCCCGGCAAATACTGAGACGCCCGGCAAATACTGAGATGTTAACCGTCTCGGTATGGGTATGCTCAACGTAATTGTATCATTCTTGTCCATTATTTAGTTTGTCTTGTGCGAGTTCGAAACGATTTTTTTTCTATTCTTTCTTTTCTATCTTCTTTTTCTTTCTTTCACCTTGTGATTGTTACGGTTGTATAGTGTGTGTATCGAATAGTTGTTTTCTGTTCTATTTTACTAAAGTGACATACATATTATAGACTTACCTGAAGTCCATGTCTTCAACATTGATAGAGTTGACATCTACCACATATATGCTGAACTCCACGACGACCGGTTGGCCTTTGTGCGCCGGAGGCCGCATTTCTGCACAAAAATAGAAAAAAAAATTAAGTTGTTATTTGATATTATCGCTCGTATGCTTAGCGTAGCGTGACTCGATTGGTTGACTAACAAATCAAACCTTTTATTAAATTATACTCATATCAGCCTCTTTTTTAACCATGAGAAATCATCAAATGATGAGTGTCAAACTCTTACTGACTAAAACCCATCCGTGTTCCTCCTAATGCCCTTCGCGTTACAGGGCCGCGGTGACTTCCGAACAAATTCCGCAATCCTGGAGCATATGAGCCTCTAAACGTCTTGTCTTTCGATAAAAACTCTTGAAGATTTTACTAAGGATTTGATTACACTATATTTTTTGGCAGTATATCAGCAGCTGCAGTCCAGGTCACTCCAATTTTTTTTTTATGTTTTCAATGTCAGCTCAATTTTTTTCAGAGCCTGGGAAATTTTCAAAAAACATTTCGAAGTATATTTGATCGTGAACATACGACGACATCATTTGTGGATCCATTACCAGTAATTGCAAGCAATCGAATGGAAAGTGTCCAATATCCAATTTATCTAAAAATAGGTTAAGGAATGTTATTTTTACCCCAAATAATTGGAGAAGGGCATGAAAATTGTGGATAAAGTGGTTTTTCCCTTATCATATTATAGGTAAGTGTTGTACGATCTTAAAAAGCCAACATCTAAAAATAAATCTTAAAAGATTCTATTTTCGATTTAATAGTGTCTGCTTTCTTGCATCCAATAATTTGATCGGAAATCAATCGTCCAGCAATACATATAAAATTCTTCCGTAACTGACTGATTGAGTGACTGAGTGACTGATAGACAGCGCACAGCCGATACTACTGGTCGTACAAAGCAGAAATTTGGCATGCAGGTTCCTTAGGGAGCAATAAGAGATGATTTCCTGAAATTTCTACGAGAACGGTAAAAACGGGATATGCGCGTACGAAGTCGCGGGCAAAAGTTAGTCTATACTAATATTATAAAGAAGAATTATTTGTGTGTTTGAATTGAATAGGCTCCGAAACTACTGGACCGATTTGAAAAATTCTTTTAGCATTGGATAGCTACATTACCAGGGAGTAACATAGGCTATATATTATCCCCGTATTCCCACGGGAACGGGAACTACGCGGGTGAAACCGCGTGACGTCCACTAGTAGTACATAAATTGTAATATTTCCCCGTGAAGATGAACAGAAACTACCGTTACCTTAAAGATCAGAGGACGACGCGTAGGCAAAGTGATATTGTATCAGCGGAAATGACTGTTCACAATTCCAAATTGAATTAGCAAGCATTATTAAAATGTCAAGTAGTGAATTCCAAATGGTAACGCTGTCAGGATGTCATAAAAAAAAACATAAGCCTTTATTGCTGTTACTTATTTGACCAAAGTTACTTAAAAAATAATAATAACAATACAGGTAAGAAAACTATAAATTAACTTATTAAACTAAAACATATTCTCGGCATTCGGCTTATCTCCCCTCTTAACAGCTTGTCTTTCGACAAAACTATCATTGATTTCGTCCAATCTTCTGGGATCACTTTTGCTGTTATTATTTTGTTAAACAAATTGGTTAATTTAGTGGCAATTACCGGCATGGATATTTTAAGAAGTTCATTGGCGATTTGATCGAGACCAGCTGGTCGATTCTGTAAACATGTCGAAGTGAAGGCGTGGGTGAAATGATCACGAAGTGAGCTGTCAAACCATACAAACAAGATGGAATGACAGCTCACTTGTCGATCACTCCACCTAAGTGTACACGGTGAGATGTCGACAGAATAGACCGGCTGGTGCTTTTCAAAACTTCGGCGTAGTAATAGCTCTTTCTGTTTCTTCTTTTAGAATAGGTGGTATAGATTCAGTATCTTGGATGTCGTCTGTTATAGTTGTAGCGAGTTTATTATTTTTGCTTTTATATAGCTCCTTATAATATTCCGTGGCAATATTTAATATATCTGATCTTTTTGTTTTACATCTTCCTTGATGTCGTATATCTTGTAGTAAAATTAAACAAAAAGGTTGAGTTATCGTGAAAAAAAAATACACTGCCAGTGTAGAGACCCCTTGTAAGATATGCTCCACCTACTTTCCTGATCTTTATAATAATAATAATAAAGATTTATTTCAGATAAAATCCATAGCTTGTTAGTAAAAGTCTTAACCTAGTGTTAGTACAAAACATACAAAATTAAAACAACTGCCACCTACGTGTGCAGCCGTATCCAGTGAGCCAACATGGGGCTGTCCCACTTATCACAAAATACACTCAGGATGCTGTGGGAGCTAGCACGTACTCTACTGAGAACAGAAGCGCACCTTTTCCGTATAATGGCATGAAAACCATCAACCCTGGCCTCGGTGAACATCCCAGAAGCGCTACAAAAACGTGGCAGACCCAACAGCATCCTGAATACATTGTTATACTGGACACGCAAGGCATTGTATGCCCTCAGCGTATACCTGACCCACAGACTGCTTTATGCCCAACTGTCTGCACCTTCCAGGCGACCGACCGAATTCGGTCGTTTAGTCCGAAGGCCCGTACATAGTCAATCTCGAACGCGATCCACGGAAGATAATTGATTTCGATCGTGGATCGCGTCCGAGATTGACTTGCCGAATTTTGTCGGTAGGCAATTGGTAACTATGTCAAGACTTCCCGCCCTGGACTTGAACGTGGCTAACGTCAGAGCGGTCTAATCAGGCTGAATTTGCGAAGGATTCGATCCACGCGAAAAAAAGAAGACGTGAACAAGTAGAAACATATTTTACCGACTTAAAAAAGGAGGAGGTTCGTCGTTCAATTCGGTTGCATTTTTTTTGTGTGTATTACCTCATAACTCCGACATTTATACGTTTTGGGAACACATTCATAGTGCGTACAACTAAGGAGTGGAATTCCCTGCCAGAGTCTGTGTTTCCAGATAGCTACAACCTGGGAGTCTTTAAGACAAGAGTGAATAGGTTACTTCTAGGCAAGCGTGCTCCATCTTCGACCACATCATCGCTTACCATCAGGTGAGATAGTGGTCAAACGTATGCCTATACAACGTGTTGATTTGCATCCTAGTCAAATTCAAGGACGTAATTATGCTAATGATTCTCGACCCAAATCGACAATAAAATGGGTAGGTATTTTTTTAATTTAATTTTTTGATTTACGGAAATCCGTAAGTGTAAACCAGCCGCGGCCCGTCTGTTACTAGCCTTATAATCGCGCTTTCACACACAAACAAACGCAAACAATACACAACGCATACGCAACGATCATTCGATAAATTCGTAGGTAATCAATCGCACCCCAATCACGGTACGGGGATTCTTCCGCGCAAGCTCCTAGCCACGCCCCCGGCCCCCGCGGCCCCGGAACTAACAGTGTGTGTGCAAAGCGTGCGTGCGCTTCGGCGACATCAATGTCGCCGAAGCGCACGCACGCTTTGCGAATTCCGTTTCTCCGTACATCGTTGAGACGTAGGTACAAGATGGTGGAGATGGTCCGCCTGTATGCCATCAGTGGAAACAGCCTACGTGGAGCCAACCGGATATTCACGGAAATGTTTCCCGATCGGGAACCCCCATCACAGAGCGTCATGCTGGCTGCTACGCAGAGACTGTGGGATCATCGGCAGTTTGACGTTCCCCGGCATGCTCATGCTCGCGGCAGCGTAGGCCTGCCTGTCGCCTTGCAGGAAGACATCCTGGAATACTTCCAGCGAGACCCACGGGCAAGCACGCGGGAGGCTGGTCAACACTTAGGAGTGCACCACACCACAGTGTGGCGTCTACTGAAACGTGAACTTCAACACCCGTTCCACTACCGCAAGGCACAACCTCTACTTCCAGCAGGATGGCGCTCCCTCTCACTATGGTCGGCAAGTACGCGAGTACTTGACCGAAAAGTTGGTGACCATTCGATCGGTCGCGGAGGACCTGTGGCCTGGCCTCCGCGTTCTCCAGACCTGACGCCTGTAGACTTTTATTTGTGGGGAGACGTTAAAAGGTTAATTTACACGGAGGAAGTGACAAGTGTAACAGAATTACATGCAAGGATCATTAGTGCTTTCGACACTTTAAAAACGAATGTGTTAGTGTTACGTAAGCTGAAGGAAAACCAGCTACGTTGTGCTCGATTGTGCGAAGAGTGTGATGGTGGCAACTTTGAACAATACCTCCGGGTAACTTAAGTAGGTAATTTATTTATTTGTACATTTTGTAAATACGTTGTAAGCTTAATCAATTTTATTAGTGTAAATAAGTTGATTTCAAATTTTATTTTTAACTACGCCAATAATACCTAAGAGTCGAAAATATCACCACGTACTTTCACTTAACTAGCACGTCTTTCCATTTCCATCAAACGTAGAAAACATTTTTAGACTTAGTAGATCGCTACACCAAGGTATTCTTGCCGGTCCTAAGCCCGGTAAGTAGGAAGGAAATCCACAAATAAAAACAAAATCACTACGAAAACTTTAGGTTGAAGGATAAAGCAAAACTGATAACAGGTCAGTGAACTTTTCTTTGGCGCACTAGTATTACTGTCATTAGTAAGATTTCCGTATTCCAATGATGCTCAAAGATGAGTTAATTATCAAGCGAAATTTATGACAATAATGTAGATGATTTTCGAAATAAAATTAGGTAAAATTATTGCTACCGGTCATTGATCGGTCGCGCGCGCGCGCTAGCATTTCGTAGGTAAGAAGTCGACACTCACGCATACAGCTGCTTGTCGCTGTGTGCGTAGTCGGTGATTCTGTTTTATTTGTATTGAGGGCTTAATTCTGAAATACTGTTAAATTTCAACAACAACAAAAAAGCAGCGCTTATTAGTTATTGCCCGCTACCGTACTTTCGATTGATTATTTATGTCTTTTATGACAACCTCCTGAAATTTGACGAGGATGCAAAACAACACGTTGTATATAGTAAAAAAAAAAAAAAAACTGTTTTGAAAAAATCATCCACTTCATCAAAATCGGCTTTTAAATCAAAATAGCTGGAATTCGTTTATTTAAATGACGTATTTGGTTTATCATCCAAGTAAATGAAAGTGCGTATTTTGCTTTCCTGCGACTGTCCAGTGGTGTTGTTAAATGTGGAGTACCACTAAGAAGTGAAAAAATAAAAAAATACAAAAAATTACAACCGACTTCCAAATAAAAAAAACAAAGTATAAAATAACTTTAATTTCGGAAGTCGGTGCCAAAAACAAAAAAAAAAAAATCTGGCCAAGTGCGCGTCGGACTCGCGTGCAAAGGGTTCCGACCGAATTTTTTTTTTTACATGTTATTTTAACATTACAGACTTCTAATAGGTTTTCCTGTAATCTTTAGGTAAAGATCTATCATCTCCATTTTTTTCATTTTGGCTCTGTAGTTTCGGAGATAAGGGGGGGAATGGTCATTTTACGTCTAATTTCTTGAATAACTCCAAAACTGTTTATTTTAAAATTATGAAAAAAATATAATTAAAACCCTCACAGTAAGCCCTTTCATTTGATATGTCACACGAAATTGTTCAAAAATTTGGATCCGGAGAAAACTGGCTGTGACAGACGGACAGACAGACAGACACCCGAGTGATCCTATAAGGGTTCCGTTTTGTTTAGGATCCCTAAAAAAACAACCAAAATCACCGACTATATGTTTTCTCAATCTCTTACGCGTGTGTATACTTTTTATTGGGCCCCAGTTGTTAGCCAACCAACAATCCTGGTACAATTTCTGTGAAAATTATAACCCGACTAAAGAAGATAGTACTATTTTACAGGTTAAAATCTATCGCTATCTCATAAGGCAGGCCAGAACTGGACGTAGCATGTGCAGTTCTGGCCATGCCACCGGTACATGGTGGACATCCTACCCACACGCACAAAACGTTTTGGGAACATATTCATAGTGCGTACAGCTAAGGAGTGGAATTCCCTGCCAGAGTCTGTGTTTCCTGATAGCTACAACCTGGGAGTCTTTAAGTCAAGAGTAAATACCTAGGTTGCTTCTAGGCAAGCGTGCTCCATCTTCGACCACATCATCGCTTACCAACAGGTGAGATAGTGGTCAAGCGCGTGCCTACAAATAGTAAAAAAAAATATTCCTATTGTTTCGTTCACGTTTATAGCATTTCTTCATAATCGTAAATCTGACCTATTTGAAGGACATCTTAGCCGTACTAGTATTTTGTACAAAACTAGTCCCTTATCTCCTTTAATCCAATTACTAGAGAATACCGCTATCCTTAGATTACAATCGGTTGATTTTCTAATCCTACCCAATTATATCCACTCAACGGTAACAACTGTCATAGTACGGTCAATACCTTGATCAACAAAAACTAACCTTACTGGGATGAAATAAAGACGATGTCTATCTCCAAGTCGGATTGTTCTCACAAAATGTGCGGTTGACTCTCTTAACGACAGTACGGAATGGACGATTTAACGTCCAGATGAAAATCTTTTCGACATTTTGTTTGTCCTGTATTGTTCCGTGGTCCTTGTGGCTCAAGTGGATACAATAAAAGGGATATTTTATCGGTCCTATAGGAACTGAAGATGGGAAAGGGATCATGTTAGGTGGACGTTTTTCAATGGCTAAGGGCTAGACGTAATATGCTCTCAATTGTTGTCATGGGGTAGAAGTTCCGATAAATTTCTGTATAACAAAATTTCGTCTTTGTATAACAAAATCAACTCACATTTACCAGTTTACGACTCGTCCCTTTTCAAATGAAAAAGTTTGGCGGTTCATTCATATCAAACCTAAACTATGACGAAACCGAAAATTATCTAACGAGTAACAACATTCGCTAATTACTCCCACTAATGCACACACACGCACGACCACCTACACATAACACAAACACACCATCACGAACGCACACACAGACACGAAACTCACCCTTTTTTTTAAGGATGGGAAATCATCAAATGACTCCTCCCACTCTGGGTGAAGCAGTCCCTTCTGCTTCAGTGTCAGACTCTTACTGACTAAAACCCATCCGTGATCCTAATGCCCTTTGCGTTCCAGGGCTGCGGTGTCTCTTTCGAACAAATTCCGCAACCCTAGCTACACGAAACTCACCCACACCCACATTTGCATGCTACAGCTGTTGTTTTTATTGTAATTTTTAGGGTTCCGAAAAAAAAACGGAACCCTTGTAGGATCACTCGGGTGTCTGTCTGTCCGTCTGTCACAGCCAGTTTTCTCCGGATCCACTGAACTGATTCTGTTGAAATTTGGCACACATATGGACTTCTGTGACCCAACCGTAAATTATTAAATTTTTAGTATGGGGGTCACTTTTGGGGGTCAAACTAGAAAATTAAAAATAAAAAGTTTTTGAACAATATTGTGTGATATATCAAATCAAAGGACTTACTGTGAGAGTTTCAATTACGTGTTTTTCATAATTTTAAAATACACGGTTTTGAACTTATTCAAGAAATTAGACGAAAAATGACTATTCCCCCCCCTTATCTCCAAAACTACTGAGCCTAAAATTTTGAAAAAAATAGAGATAGTAGGTCTTTACCTATAGATTACAGGAATACCTACAAGAAGTCTATAGTGTTAAAATAACATGTTAAAAAATAACTTGCGCACTTGGTCAGTTTTTTATTATTAACTCATTGTAGACTTCTTGCATAGCCGTCTCTTTATTATCATTTTTGCCAATCTGCACATGTAACACGTACCAGTACCGAGGGATCGAAACTGTGTCTCCTAAACACAGGCTATTTTGTAGCCTAGCTCCAAAGTCTTGAGCATCGACTGCGAGTTGCTTGCCTGTCGGTTTTCTACCAGTTGCATTTGGGGAATTTGCGACGGAATTGCATAATTTAATTCCGCCAAGCCCGTTTCATCATCGGACCACAAGACAAACGGCGATGCGCCACTGGTACATGGTGGACATCCCACCCACACGCACGAAACGTTTTGGGAACACATTCATAGTGCGTACGGCTAAGGAGTGGAATTCCCTGCCGGAGTCTGTGTTTCCTTCTTCGACCACATCATCGCTTACCATCAGGTGAGATAGTGGTCAAACGCGAGCCTATCAATTAGTAAAAAAAACATAAGCTACGAGGACAGAGCTTCATCCACCTTATTGTACTCTACAATTCTGTGTTACCTACCTGTTATTATTTAAGTAAAAAAATTGTAAAAATGAAAGTTGAGAAAGGCTCCAATAGACAGGCGTAATGCGACAATACTTTTGATATAAATTGCTTAACTGTCTAGAGATATTGTGTTACCTAGATACAGGGTCGTGAAGGTCAGATAGTCTAAATATGGCAGATAGGATTCAGATAGAACACTGGTAGTCAACTGCATCAGGTTAGGCTAGAAGAAGGCAAACTTTTTAACCGACCTCAAAAAAAGGAGGAGGTTCTCAATTCGGTGGATTTTTTTATGTATGTACACCGATTCCTCCGAGGTTTCTGATGCGATTTATGTGATTCTTTTTTAGTTCGATGCGGTATACTTGCCATCTGGTCTCATAAAAATTTGATTCAATTTGGTTTAGCAGTTTTTATTTTATGAGCATTTTTGCTTATTTCAAATTCTGCGTAGACGAAGACGTCGTCCGAGTATCACGACTTAAAAGTGAAAAATAAAAAACTTTTTACAAAAAAATATAACCGACTTCCAAAAAAACGAAGAAACAAAACCAAAAACACTGCCACGCGTACACGCCACCACTGGTTCGCCATCCCTAGGCGAGGTAGATCGCGTATAATAATTGTAGAACAACTTCTAGGAAAAATACTTGACGCATTGTTGTGGCATCTGGAAATCTATACTAGGTTCTCACGACGCAACGCAATAATATCGCACACCGTGTGTCGTGCTCGTTTCAGTAAAAGTTTTCTGTTTCATTGTGTGTGAAAGTACGGGATCGATTTTAACTATTTCTTCACTAATAGAAAGCTAATTTATGAGGAAGTAACATAGGCTATAATTTATTTTCGAAACAAATAGAGATCTCTACAAAAATTGCAATACTAAGTCCACGCGAAGTCGCGGGCGAAGTGCTAGTAGGTTTTAAAACGTCTACCACTGAATCATACGAACGTGTTTACAACTTTATCGATTGACTGCAACGCTGTCTATCTGTAAATTATTCATAGCACTAGCTTATTGATGTTAGGTAATATGCCTTACCTTTGACATAGTTTTCAGGCAGAACGACTCGTGGTTTCAGTGTGTGATTTCTCTTCGATGCGACATCATTGCAAAGCCTGGAATAGAAGAAAAATAATGATTACATTCTTAGCGTCTTTTTCCTTCTATTTTAAAAAGTCTACAAAGTGTGACAGACAAAACGAAAAACCTGGAGAGGGATCATTTTACTTAACGTTGAGTATAGGAACTACTTACTACACTTCATTTAACCAACAAATTTTTATTTCACTACATTTTATTTATATTTTTATTAAATAATAATATAGCTTTATTTAATTTCATGCAAATGTGAACATACTTAAATAAACTAAATTTACACTTAATTTACACTTTGTATGAGCCCCCTATGGGTATAAGCCTCCTCCAAAGAAAGCCACGAGCCAGATCCAGGCCAGCCACACACCAGATGGTCTGACGAGATATTGGAAACAGCATATCAAATAAAGCTTTAATAAATAAACAAATAAAATGGGAACTACACTGAAATCGCAAAGAAACACACATTTTCTTTAGTGACGCGAAAAAAAAATATTTTTCTAAAAATGTACTGACGAGCCAATATTTCTTTTTGCGATTTAAGAGTAGTACCAGAGTATAAATATTTTTACCGTGTTAGTACTTTTAAATCGCGCCGGACAATCAGGCCATTGTAAAAGTTTTTTTTAATGATGAATATGAGTACAATGACCCTTTTCAGGTGTTTCTTTATTAAGGTAAGCCCTGTGTATAGCTTAGGGACTAAAATATACTGAAGAGTATTTGAACAAGTCGGTATTCAGTGGAAATAATTAAAATTTAAAGATAAAGTGCTCAAAACTCGGTCCTGACTAGAGTTAGTGGAAGTTGAGTGTATGTTTATGCAAAGCTTTCCTTTAGGGAACCCGGTCATTGACAGGTGGTCTGGTCATGAACAGCAGTTACGTTGGTGAACAGTACAAAACAATTCCAGAGAAACAATGAATAAGTTATACAGGGTGGAATTTTGTAATGCCACCTGAAGGGAAAGTACTCTTAATACCGTAGATACGAAATTTTACTCAAAGAAAACATTCCTTTATTTTTGAAAAGAAAGAAAACTGCATTCAAATATTTTCGAAAATTCACTTGCCACACCCGGGAATCGAACAGACTTTAAAAATTACACCCTGTACTTTTATTGCATCGATCGTTAGGGCCAATTCTAAGGATGAAATCTCTCTAACAAACTAAATTAAATATAAATTAAATTAAAGCAAAACCATGAAATCTTAAATTATTTTAATTACTTACAAAAAATGGTAAACTAACTAATTAGTTTCTCGAAATGGGCTCCATTTCAATATAAAGGAATGTTTTCTGTGAGAAAAATTTCTATCTACAGTATTAAGAGTGCTTTCCATTCAGGTGGCATTACAAAATTCCACCCTGTATAGTAACAGGGGCAGCACCAACAGTATCCTAAGCGTGATTGAAGTCACCTGGATTGTGTTTTTGTGGTGCAATTATTCATGGGTTGTCCCAGCAGTAGGTGGGTTGTCCACCATTATTTTTTGTGTTGTTTATTTTTTATCAGTGCTTACTAACATAATCGTAAGTTTTACTAACAGTTTTTGAGTTACGGATACTCGATTAAAGATAAATTCGATTCTATTCTATTCTATTCTATTCTATTCTATTCTTTTCTTTTCTTTTCTTTTCTTTTCTTTTCTTTTCTTTTCTTTTCTTTTCTTTTCTTTTCTTTTCTTTTCTTTTCTTTTCTTTTCTTTTCTTTTCTTTTCTTTTCTTTTCTTTTCTTTTCTTTTCTTTTCTTTTCTTTTCTTTTCTTTTCTTTTCTTTTCTTTTCTTTTCTTTTCTATTCTATAGTATTCTTTAATCATAATAACTATGTGATACAAAGCAGTAATATTACTAAGTTATGATTGAATGACAAATTATATTGAAAAAGCCGGCCATGTAGTCAAATCGTCAAACATTGTACATTTAATGATGTGCCTCTTACAATAACGTGTCAATGCAATCATGATTTCACTGGGGGAAAGAGCTTGATAGAACGAATAGCATTATCTGTTTTTTTACAATGGAATCATAATGGCACTGGCACCTCTCAATATGATGACAGGGCTACTAACAGTGCGTTAGGGCCGTGGTAGTGCCCGTCAGGTCTGCTTTATTGTTCTAATGGATGGGTTACCGCAGTCTTAGAACGCAAAAGCATTTGAAGGAACACGGAAGGCGCAAATACCTCTCAGTGGCTAATTTTAAAATGAGAATCACGTCTAAATGGCTAGTCATAATTTTTTGGTAAATATATATGTTACATAAGACAATTTTCTTCATAATGTGTTATATTAAAATTTTTGGGTTTTATTCGTACAACATATTGTAATTAATTTGTAACGTTATGTCTAACATGGACATATAAACGACAATCGAACCGAAACTGCCGGGCGTATTTTAATTGAATTTCTCTAACTAACTATCTCAAAGACAATTTAACTGTCTACATTTTGATATACGGCTAATTTTTTAAAATACATAGTATAATAAAGAAAATAAAAAAAACTACAAAATTTTGGATCACGTGGGTTGGAACGAGTGCGCAATTGGTTCTCTCAAGGTCGCTTGCGTATGTCGTCGCCTTAAGTCTGTAAGAGTCTGACACTCCCTCATATTCTGGCCAAAGCGAGAAGGGACATGTTGATTTCCGATAAAGGGCTACTAACAGTATTACAACAACAATATTTCATGAAATGGGAGGCCACATCACGTGCAGAGAGTAATTGAAATTAAATAAATAAATAAATAATAATCTATACTAATATATAAAGCTGAAGAGTTTGTTTGTTTGTTTGCTTGAACGCGCTAATCTCAGGAACTACTGGTCCGATTTGGGAAATTCTTTCAGTGTTAGATAGCCCATTTATCGAGGAAGGCTATAGGCTATATATCATCACGCTAAGACCAATAGGAGCGGAGCAGTAATGCAAATTGTGACGCAGACGAAGTTGCGCGGGTCAGCTAGTAATCTATATCTATACTAATATATAAAGCTGAAGAGTTTGTTTGTTTATTTGTTTGCTTGAACGCGCTAATCTCAGGAACTTACTGGTCCGATTTGAAAAATTTTTTCAGTGTTGGATAGCCCATTTATCGAGGAAGGCTATAGGCTATGCACCATCACGCTAAGACCAATAGGAGCGGAGCAGTAATGAAAAATGTGACGCAAACGTAGTTGCGCGGGTCAGCTAGTAAATGAATAAATAGTAATGGATAATTCCACGATATACACCTACAACACCAAACCATTTAAAAACAACTCAACTTCCACTACCTTCTTAAAATATCTTTCCCATCTATCGATTGCTAATCGTTAACCTCTGGAGACAGACGCTCTCAAGATTATTAAAGTTTTAAAATAGATTAAATTAAACTTAAAGGTCACACCGCTCAGTAACGTATGCACAGGGAATTTGTAGCCTGTGCCAGATGGGCCAATTTAATTTGTTCAAGTAGAAGCTAGTGGACTATAAGGTTTTGTTTTAATTGATATTGATATTGTTGCATGTTTTGCGAGCATGCAACAATATCAATTAAAATTTATTTTATGGCTGCTCTCTAGAGAAATGCTTAAAAACAGTGTGCAGATCAAGCAACTTTTCGTCGGCATTTACTGAAAAATTAAAGAAAAAAATAGGTAGTAATCTACATGATATGGTACGTAATTTGGTTTAGCCAGAATTTATGTATCGGTATCACATAATAAAAAAAATCTGGCCAAGCGCGAGTCGGACTCGCGTGCAAAGGGTTCCGAACGAATTTTTTTTTCAACATGTTTTTTGACACTGTAGACTTCTTATAGGTTTTCCTGTAATCTATAGGTAAAGATCTATTATTTCCATTTTTTGGAAAATGGAAATTTTTCATCTAGTTTCGTGAATAACTTCAAAACCGTTTATTTTAAAATTATGAAAAAATATATAATTAAAACCTTCACAGTAAGCTCTTTCATTTGATATGTCATACGATATTGTTCAACGAACCTTTTTTTTAAATTATAAAGTGACCCAAAATTTACGTAACGCTTCCGTGTTTGGGACACAGAAGTCCATATGTGTACCAAATTTTAACAGAATCGGTCCTGTGGATCCGGAGAAAACTGGCTGTGACAGACGAACAGACAGACACCCGAGTGATCCTATAATGGTTCCATTTTTTGTTAGGAACCCTAAAAATCACCAAATCACTCCCAAATCGTTCAGATGAAACCATTTTACTCCTTCATTTTTTAACAACAGTCTAAAAAAACTTTTACAAAAAAATATAACCGACTTCCAAACAAAACACTACAAAGAATAAAACAAAATTAATTTCGGAAGTCGGTGTTTTTGGTTTTGTTTCTTTGTTTTTTAACACCGACTTCAGAAATTAAGGTTATTTTATTCTTTGTAGTGTTTATGTCCAGCAGTGGACGTCTTTCGGCTGATATGATGATGATGAGCAGCCATAATCTTTATCTACACTAATATTATAAAGAGGAAAGATTTGTTTGTTTGTATGTTTGTTTGTTTGTTTGAATTGAATAGGCTCCGAAACTACTGGACCGATTTGAAAAATTCTTTTAGCATTGGATAGCTACATTATCAGGGAGTAACATAGGCTATATATTATCCCCGTATTCCCACGGGAACGGGAACTACGCGGGTGAAACCGCGTGACGTCCACTAGTATTCAATAAAAATCTGCTTAATACATGTTGATACAAACAACAAACGTAGTAAACAAACGAGATTCACTCATTCTATTTTATTTATGATATTTAATGTAAGCCCATCAAGAGCTGAAATCTTACTTTTGAAACTTGTAAATTCAACTTTGCGAATTTAAACTTTATGAAACAGCAAAAAGTTGAACACTCTCCGAAATAATTTATTGAAGTAGTACTTACTTATTTTGTTCAATAATTTAGTTTAACGAGTTATTTTAACACTATTGATTTCTTATATGTTTTCCTGTAATCTATAGGTAAAGATCTATTATATCCATTTTTTTTTTCATAACTCTAGGCTCAGAAGTTTCGTAGATAAGGGGAAATGGTAATTTTTCGTCTAATTTCTTGAATAACCTTCAAACTATTTATTTTAAACCCTAAGAGTAAGTCCTTTCATTTGATATGTCACACGGTATTATTCAAAAAACGTTTTTCTTAATTTTCTAGTTTGACCCCCAAAAGTGATCCCCATACTAAAAATTTAACGATTTACGTGACGCGTCCGTGTTTGGGTCACAGAAGTCCATATGTGTACAAAATTTCTACAGAATCGGTCCAGTGGATCCGGAGAAAACTAGCTGTAACAGACGGACAGACAGACAGACACCCGAGTAATCCTATAAGTGTTCCGTTTTTTGGAACCCTAAAAATGCGAAAGTTTGGATGAACGGATGGATGTTTGTTACTCAATCACGTCAGAATGGCTTTTTCTTTTTGGGACAAGCCCTCCACACATTCCTAACCACTGCAACTCCTGGAAGCCAGAATCAAAGTCAAAGTCAAAACGTTTATTCCATTTAGGCCATAAAACGGCACTTTTAAACGTCATTCACATTACAAAAAATATAAAATAATAAAGTGATTCTACTGTCCATCCGGAAAGGTAAATTCTTATGGAGAAGAACGGACAAGAAACTCCATAGTTACTCTTTTCAAATAAATCTTTTACAATATTTGGTATACAAAAATGTAGTTATTTGTAAGGACCATGCACCTAGGGTATGCAGAGGTAGACTTATTAATTTCTAAATAAGTACATGATATTCACACATTTACAAATATTGGAATCACTAATTAACAGTGTGTGAGTTAGCAGAAAAATACAAACACAAAAAGAAACAGAACATCTATAAAGTTAATACATAAAGCAACCAGTCTGATTTTGTCTAACATTGATTGTCCTATGGAGCAGGACCAGCATGTTTCCAAGCATCAATGGCGACCACCAGAAAAACGCCGAGCCTTTGAAGCCCAACGACTCCCGGAGAAACGATTCAACTGTCTTGGATCCCGCAACGAAATTAATCAGAAAAGTACAGTGGAGGAGTAGGAAAACAATAATTTCGACTTCAGTCAGAATGGCTTAACGAATCCTGATGAAATTTGGCACAGACGTTGGTAAAATTATAGTCTGGAATAACCCCCGGAAATATGTTCCCTTGGGGATGATTTTCGACATTCACAAGGGCGGAGCCACGGGAGGCAGCTAGTCTCACATTATTTAAGGACTTTCAAGGAATCTCAAACGTGATACTTACATTTTATACTTTAAAATTTGTACATTTTACTTTCAGCATTCAATTAATACAAACTCAAAAACGCAGACGAAGGGTTCCGAGCAAATCATATTTTTTAAATCAAGCAACCATAGAAGGTTGTTATAATTTAAATGTTGTTATAATAATATAAAATAAAAATAAAGACCCTTCTTTATTCTTATTTTTAGGGTCTCGTACTTTAAAAGTAAAAACGGAACCCTTATAGGGTCACTTTGTGTTCCGTCTGTCTGTCAAGACCGTTTATCTCAAGAACGCGTGGGAGTATCGAGTTGACATTAAAATCATATAATCAGATCTATGGCTCCTTGCAGCTGCAAAAAACTTAAACTTCTAAGTTAACGTAAAAAAAGGATACGGTCGTTTATGCTGCAAAAAAACGTATATTTCGATACTCTCAAGGGAATCTAAATGTATAGGGACCTAGAACTATGAAATTTGGCAAGTAAGACCGTTTTATACTACAAGTATAGAGAAAACTCTGAAAACTGTACACTTGTAATTAAATCGTAAAAAATAAAGTATTTATTTAAAGTAAGTTTTAGCTACGAATTTGTACGGAACCCTTGGTGAGCGAGTCCGACTCGCGCTTGGCTGTTTTTTTTAAATTATTGTTGTTGTAGCGGCAGTAAAATATGCACTCTATGAAAATTTACCTAATGCGGTTCATGAGTAAAATCCCCGCTGACAGACAGATAGATGATCAGCGGAGGCTTAAAAGCGTACGGAACCCAAGAATATCTATACTAATATATAAAGCTGAAGAGTTTGTTTGTTTGTGTGTTTGCTTGAACGCGCTAATCTCGGGAACTACTGGTCCGATTTGAAAAATTATTTCAGTGTTAGATAGCCCATTTATCGAGGAGGCTATATACCGAGTTGATACGACAGAGGGGCTTTCCTTTAAACTGCCTATACTAGGTACCATTTCCAAGCTCTGTACCAAAAATCAATTAAATAGGAGCAGTAGTTTAGTCGCAAATAATTTTTTAAGTTTTTGCCTCAATTGAACACGATGTATCTTTTTCCTAACAGCTGATTATGCCTACGCATCGGTCATGCACCTTAAAACGATAAATCGAGTATAACCTACGATGCGTTGTTGCCGCTCCGACGCAATTCATAAGTACAACCAAATTTTCACTAAAAAGATGGCACGCCAAAAAAGGAAGCAATAAACACACACTTGCACTTTCATTACGAGAGTGACAATCATAGCAAAACATACCGCGCGTAAAAGAAATAGAAATAGGTCAGTGTGTTGTTATTGCATTCTAGATATTTGCGATCGGAAAGTGGGGCCTCAGTGTGCCGATGTCTTCCTTCCGGAACGTATGTTACGTAACACGGAAGCGCGGCGCGCGGGCGCAGCAACAAACAATTGATTTTGTTTTGTTATTGTGATAAGATACTAAATAAGTTTAAGACAGTATTTCTTTTTTTATTGTGACAGGACACGTAACTTGGGATTATTATTATTAGTGTTAGTGTTTTTTTTTTTGTGATCGACTGTTTTTTATTGTGATAGGACACGTAATTAAACTTTGGTTGTGTGTGCGTGTAATTAAAGTGTTCAACAATGCCTCGTGTAACTAACACGGCGGCAGACTACACGGACATGATTTTAATTGTGAATTAGGTATGTTTGTGATTTTTTTTTGTGAATTGTGAATTTTTAAATTGTCGATGTGTCCTCCACACATCGAGCATTTAAAAATTTTGTGTTTTTGTTGTGATTGTTGTCGTGTGCGTACCTACTTCAAAACCTTACCTATCATAAAAGCGGGCGCGAGCGGAGGCCTAAGCTCGCGCCTGCGCCACCGCCGGCCGCCCGCCCGACCACAATTTTATTATACCTACCCACACCGCGCTCAGGCGCGTGCGCGACGTTGCCGCTTTTCCCTAGGTCAGTTGAATTTATTTGCACAGGGTGGTTGCGTTTTACTCTGATTTGTAAGCTATTTAGTTTGTTTGAAAGAAAAAAAATCTCAATTTTGTAGCTTTTTATTTTTATACCGTATCGGATTAATACTAAACACGTATAGTATACGTAGTGTAATTTAATGCCCCTCTGTCGTATCAACGTTGTATAATCACCCTAGAGCAATAGGAGCGGAGCAGTAATGAAAATTGTGACGCAGACGAAGTTGCGCGGGTCAGCTAGTATGATTATAAGAACGAGCAGTAAACAAGAAAACTCTGTAGTAAAACTTTTTATATGTCACTCAATAGAACTTAAACAAGATAATATTAATTTTGAGATATTTCACAGACGATATCATTGGTGCAACTTAAAAACACACACTGTACGTTGGTTTTTAGGGTTCCGTCCCCAAAAGGTTAACTAACGGGAACCTATTACTTAGCCTCCTATGTCCATTCGTCCGTCCGTCCGTCCGTCTGTATCTCAAAAGTCGTAATAGGTAGACTGTTGAAATTTTCACAGAGTGAGTATTTCTATTGCGGCTAAAACAACAAATAATAAAACTTGAATTAAATTATAAAAAAGTGTACTAAAACGTGTTTTTTTTCAGTTTATGGTACGGTACGGAATTCTTTCTGTGAGAGTTCTCGCGCTTCGCCGATTTTATTCGTTTTTAAATTAATTTTGGTACGTGACGATGGGAAGAGACCAGATGGTATGACGTTGGTGCCGTGGAAGGTGGGTAGGCCTCTGGTGTGGGACGCTACATGTGTCGACACCCTTGCGCGAGCTCTGCCGGCGCTGCTGCTGCGACTGCTGAGGCCCTCAAGCGGCGCAAATACTGTAACCTTATTGGTAATTACAGTTTTGAGCCGTTTGGGGTCGAAACACTAGGGTCATGGGGTCCGAGTGCGCGTCTCCTTTTTAAGGATATTTCTCGCCGACTGATCGACACTTTGCGTGACCAGAAGGCTGGCTCGTTCTTTGCTCAAAGAATTAGTATTGCCATTCAACGTGGCAATGTTGCCAGTCTTCTGGGCACGTTTCCGGATGACAGCGATGCGGAGGAATTCTTCGATGCCTGAGTGTATTTGTTTTTTGTATATTCATATGTATATAGTTAGGATTTATTGCTTATTTAAATAAATGTCAAATTTTAACATATATTTTAAAGAAGTGATAATGAAACGAAAAACTGCATAATTATTATAGTAGTACATTTAGTAAGAACAGTTACAATTTTCGAAATCGCTTACAAAAAACTACCACAGTAATTTTTGTAAAAACCTGCACTATTTTTAGATTGAATAATAGTGGAATTTAAAGTAGTTAGTACATTCCGTTTTAGTTTTACGAGTCAACTGATATATGAACTTAAAAACTCCTCAGGAATCAAGCATCTATTTTGAGTTTTATTTCCATAGCCTTTAGGGCTTTATGTACGGTGTACATAAAGTAGCATGAGCCGAAATTTTTAATGAAAGACACTGAAAATAAAAAAGGTAGGATAACGAACCTTATGTATAAAAGAATAAAGTTTATGTGGAAGTTGTTGCAAGCTATGACGTCAAAGAAAATTGTTATTATGCTAACTTAGCGTGGTATATTTAAATTTAGAGCCAGCGCTCACGTGCTGGCGTGCCTAACCTATTTCAGTATAAAATTGAAAGTTTTAGATTACTACTAAGACATTCGTTGTCAATTATGTACAGGATTCTAGTGTGGGCTCAATTTAAACAGACTTATTCATAAAAAAAAACAAACCATAAGCTTATTTTGAATATTGGTTAGCAGATTCTTTATTCAAAATTTTATATTGGGATGAGAATCTGCCTATCAATTAAACTAAGCATAAGGTAGAAATAAACTGGCCAAGTGCTAGTCGGACTCGCGTGCAAAGGGTTCCGAACCAATTTAATTTTTTTAACATGTTATTTTAACACTACAGACTTCTTATAAGTTTTCCTGTAATTTTTAGGTATAGAACTATGAACTGGATTTTTTTTAGAAATTTTAGGCTCAGTAGTTTCGGAGATAAGTTGGGCAATGGTTATTTTTGGTATAATTTCTTGAATAACTTCAAAACTATTTATTTTAAAATAATTAAAAAAAATTGTTCAAAAACTTTGTTTTGAATTTTTTTAGTTTGACCCCCAAAAGTGACCTCCATACTAAAAATTTTGTGATTTACGTAATGCGTCCGTGTTTGGGTCACAGAAGTCCATATGTGTACCAAATTTCAACAGAATCGGTCCAGTGGATCCGGAGAAAACGGGCTGTGATAGACGGATAGACAGACAGACAGACATCCGAGTGATCCTATAAGGGTACCGTTTTATGTTCGGAACCCTAAAAATTGTAAATAAGGCACTCTGTTTGCTAGTTGAATTCGCGAAATAAGCCCGAGTAGTGGAGAGACGAATTATCGCAATCATTTATTCTACTTGATGACAAAAGCCTCTTATAAGAGTAATGAGCATTTCGTTGAAATAATGTACGTAGTACAATAATAAATATAAATAATAATTCCATGTAAAATGTGAAAATTTAACTGTCGCAACTTAAGCCTACTAAATTAATGATATTCAATTCAATTAACGCTAATAATACTTTCCAAAAATTTGTGATAATGAAGCCGATAAATGACCATTCCCCCTCCTTTATCTCCGAAACTAATGAGCCTAAAATTTTGAAAAAAAAAAATGGAGACAATAAATCTTTACTTATAAAAAATAAATCTTTATTCTATAAATCTTTACTCTTTACTGTAGTGTTAAAATAACATGAAAAAAAATATTAATTCGTTAGGACGCCTTTGCACGCGAGTCCGACTCGCTCTTGACCGGTTTTATAAACAATGTTACTGTATTTCTGAGAGCCATAATGCCCGATATCTGTGAAATTACATCGAGATAGGCGGGCGACATTGTTGCCATCGCAGGTAGAACTTGGATGAGGCTGGCACAGGACTCCCTCTGCGAAACAGTTATCGCGCAGAAGGAGGCTGCAGAAAGAGAGAGTGAGATCTCGACCTCCCTCCCGGCCCGCAGCAGACGCACCGGGCGTCGGAGGGGCATACGCTGCCCTCTCCCCTAACTGGGTCCAGGGACGGCGGACTTCGGGATGTCCGTCGCCCTCCATTCATCCGGACACGAGGTGGCGGCGCGTGGTGTTCCCGTGCGCCCCTTTTTGACGTCGCGGGGTTAGTCAAATACCTCACTCCCCCCGCTGACCCGAGGTGGCCCGCAGAGGTGAGCCGGCACCAGCCGGGGATTACGGAAGTCGCAAGTTCCCGCGATCCCCGGCGTAGGTGAGAGATGGAACACCGGGGTGGTTTTAGTCAGTAAGAGTTTGACAGACCCCTCCGCCCGCCCCAAGGCGGAGGATATCCATGAGGAATTCCCCCTGTTAATAAAAAAAACGCTGGCATAGGATCGTGAGGATTGGCACAAGAATAGAGAGCCTATGCTCAACAGTGGACGAAGTCAGGCTATTGATGACGATGATGATCTGTGGAATATTGCGCGAGAGCAAAGCCGTGAAAAACCTCGTCATTTATTTAAATAAATTCCCCGTGTAAAATACAACAAACACTTCCGAAATACTACTTTATTCATAAACACATAATGGCACGGCATTCATGTCGTCATTTTTCTTTCTCTTCATAAACACGAATTTAAATCCATCTACCCCAACAAGGAAATCCGAGGGTGTTAACATGAAAAACTGACAAGTGACTGAATGTCGCAGTAATTTAGCACGATTTACGCAATGCGACGGACTGAATAAAATTTACACCAAAATTAACACCAACAGATAAAATGTCTACAGTTAATTTATGATTGTAGACTTGTAACTTGCACTATGATGCTATTTATAAACTAAATTAATGGTTGTACGAAAAAGTCACGGCAAGGTTTGTTTCAGTTAAATGTATCATTTAGAAAGAAAAAAATATTTATTCCGCTCAAACAAACGATGTTTATTCTGTACTATACAAAAATACAAATAGCATTTATGCATATAACCGGCAAAGCATATTTATTTATGTATTATGTACTTAATTGTACACCAATAATAACATTAAATGAAACTTCAAATTAAAACACATATGTACAATGAGCGGGTATACATATTCATCATTGTAAAGAATACCTACCTAGTCATTCTATTAAATATCGATCACGTCTAGGCATTGTCATCATCATCATCATCATCATCATCATATCAGCCGAAAGACGTCCACTGCTGGACATAGGCCTCCCCCAAGCGTCGCCACAACGACCGGTCCTGTGCGTCTCGCATCCATCGGCTCGGCATCTCGGTCATCGGTCTATCTTGTTACAGGCTTTCCAACGTTCCGCCTAGGCATTATATCAAATATTTAATCTATCGCTGACTGAATAACAACGCCAACAACACCCAAACTAACGTCTTTGAGCGAGCGAAGCGAGCTCAGAAACTTAGTGCTCCCCAAGACGGACATGTAAAGTTCCTTTTAAGGCTTGTGTGAGAAATAGGAGCTCCGCATTGCACAGATATCCACATTTTTGGTCAAAGAACTGCGATGTAAATACGATTGCTTGAAAAATACTAGAAATGGCACTCTGATCAGGCATTTCAAAATCGTCATCATCATATAAGCCAAAAGACGTGCACTGCTGGACATAAGCCTCCCCCAAGCGTCACCACAACTACCGGTCCTGCGCGTCTCGCATTCATCGGCTACCTGCGATCTTCACCAGGTCACCGGTCCACCTTATGGGAGGCCTACCAACGTACGGCAGGCATTTAATTCTTCGTATCTAAAAAAGTTTTCAACTTGTTAAGTGGTAAAATTTATTTTACATCTAATCTTTGTGGGATAGGATCAGATCAGATCTAAAAACATTAGATATGCAGACAGGGACCTTTTTGGCCTCGCACAGATTAATTTAAGGATGCCGCTTTACTGTGTAAACATATTTTTATGACTGTTAGTTTTACTTATTTTACTTTTATGTGTCTTCTGCGAGTGCCAAATAAACATTATTTCTTTCTTTCTTTATATATAAATCGATATAAAGCTACGTTACAGCTGCATGCCGTAGGCAAACACAATACAGTTAATCTTGAAAATTAAAGACACGTTTGGGGGATCGCTCATAAAATACGTATGTATGTAGATGTTCATTTTATTGCTACCGATGCTGATCCGGACATTTTTCCAGTACAGAACATTTTTCCCAAAGTTATTTATTACAAGCAGGAAAATGACTTTTCCTTATATCCAAGGTATCCCATAAATTAGGCGTATTATTTTATTATGAATCTATTGTCATTAATAAACGATGTCATTTTGTTTTGTAATTTATTATTATTAATTTCGGCCTTGTATCTTTCTTGATGTTTGTTAAAGTTAGCCTTGTTTTACTGTTTAATAAATCAAGTACATTTTCAGTTGCTCGTGAAATAATCATGACAAACTGAGCATAGTACTTTTCCCTTTGATAGTCTATCAAGGAAGAAAGGGACCATCGTCATGCAAAACTACGAGTAGAATACGTTCGCAACTAAGCCCGAAAGTACGGAATTCGGGCTTAGGGAGTAGCCCCCTGATTCTTGCACTGCAGGCCTGCGCCTTCTGTGGCTGGCAATCGCCCTGCGTCTCCCGACGCCTCGGGAGTCTTCTTCTGTTGAGGCGCATGGGGCGCGAAGTTCGCCTCTCCTTCACGCGGCTTGCCTCTTCCTTCGCTAGCATTACTGCTTCGTAGGAACAGACATAGAGGGTAAAAATATTAAAAGTCATAATAATATATTTCTCTGACAAAATATGTTAGGTACTTAGTAAATGTATGAATGTTACACATAACGTGGCAAAACACATTTGTTTCATTTGTGTACACTTCACGAATTTTCAAATTGAAAAGAAAACGAGACGGTCCTTGTATGCACTGTAATGTTTCTATTAGTTGTTAACAATATCTTATTGTTTCTTGACGATATTGTTTACAACTTAGTTTGAATTGCAAAGAGCTCGCTATAATTAAGATTCTAGAATATCTATTCATCACAAACTTCCAGTGTAAGATTTAATGTTGTTTTAATGTCTTAATTTTTTTTTATAGTATGAAACCATGACCGGTATTATAGCAAAAAGCGACCTTTTTGTTTTGTTTCGCTTCCGTGAAACGTCTACAGAACCTTCCTTCCTACCTCGGTTCTATGAGTACCGAGAATTGACTGAACCTTCATGAACTGTGCGTGAATAATAATGACACAACCTAGGCCGTAATACCTGGCGCTCTGCCTAACTCACAACCGGTCCAGTGAGATGATATAAATGCAAATTCACGAATAACATGGTAAATGTAACAATTTCGGGCCAAGGTAACAACATCGATTGCCCTGTAGGTACTGTAGGTGCACGCCATGTTCCTACAAATAGAATTAAAAAAAAAAGTTCTGCGTGGTTTGTTTTGGTATCGATTGTACAGTAATACGCGGTCGCAGTGCGGTTTCCTTTACTGCCTACCTACTTTATGGTGGATTTAATGGGATTTATGTATGAAATGCATGCGGAATCATTCACTTATGTTTATGGTGGTTCAGCGTTGAGTTGAGCAATTATTGGTTGTAAACTGGGTAACAGTATGTGAAGCCATATTCTTTACTACGCTTTTTCAGTATTTTTTCTCTTATGGTCTGTTTTGCGGGAGCCAATTTTATCGGGATGAAAAGTAAATGGCTCTGAGCAATAGTGTACTTCCAGAGTTTACCTCTTATAAAAAACTGGCCAAGTGCGAGTCGGACTCAAACTGAACAAAAAGACTCTTAACATGTTATTTGAACACTATAGGCTTTTTATAGGTTTTCCTGTAATCTATAGGTAAAGATCTATGATCTCCATTTTTTTTCATAATTTTAGGCTCAGTAGTGTCGGAGATACGGGGGGAATGGTCATTTTTCGTCTAGTTTCTTGAATAATTTCAAAACATTTATTTTAAAATTATGAAAAAAATATATTTAAAACTCTTACAGTAAGCCCTTTCATTTGATATGTCACACGATATTGTTGTATAGTTGGACTCCCAAAAGTGACTCCTAAACTAAAAATTTACGTAACACGTCCGTATTTGGGTCAAAAAAGTCCATGTGTGTCCGGAGAAAACTGACGGTGACAGACGGACAGACACCCGAGTGATCCTATAAGGGTTCTGTTTTTTGTTCGGAACCCAAAAAACAAACGATTTTACTTCTTACAATACAGTACAGTATACAAGACAAGACTTAACCATTGCTTTACTTTTGAGATTAAAAAGGATTCTTAAAACAAGTTAGGTGCAATGAACCATGTTGAACTTACGAAATAGAAGTTACTCAATCCAAGTAAATAATAAATTCTTATTAAATTCTATGTACCTTTTTCAGCGAAAACAAATTAAGTCGGCTTAAGCGTAACCGTCCTTAGTTACAAAACTGAAATATCTTAAGCCTCATGTTCAAGTAAACCACACTGCTTAAATTGAACCTATCAATTCAATACCATTGAAAACGCAAAGTTCTCTGTGGCAACTTTGGCAGAAGCTCCAAAGAAGCTTGAAAATCGAAGCTAAGTCTGTCGGTTACATTTCAGGGAGTGTGCGTTGGCATAACACAATTAAATTCCCCCAGTCTATTATCAGAATACAAGAAATGCGCCAATGCGCCATAAGTGTAAGGTGGCAATACGCACAAAATATTTGGGAATATTTTCGTTCTGCGTAATTCCACACCTTTGCTGTAGATAAGGAGTGAAATTAACTGTGGGAGTCTTTTTTTTCTGATAGCTATGAACTAGGGTCTAAAGTCAAGAGCTTGCAATACAGTACATTGACCTTTCCCTGTCATTTCGTAGATACTTATGAACGTATTGTTACTAGAGAACGTCTGGCCACGATAGACGTTGATTCAGGACAGCTTCGTCTTTATTTCTGTTTTTGATTTTAAGAAAGTTCATAAATGTATGTGGGACAATAGCCGTTATCGCGCATTTATTTGGCACCTACAATAGGTTACTTCAAGACAAGCGTGCCCATAGTTGACTAAATCATCGTTTACAATTAGTTAAGGCAGATGTTACCCGCCTATCAATAAAAACAATTAAAATACTAAACAAAACGAACGTGACAAATAAAGATACAATTCATATAAAAGTTTAGGCTGACGTTTTTATGTCAGACCGGCAAGCCGGATGTTCCCGCTATACGAACGAAAAACAAAAATAAAAACATTGTTACGAAAAAATTCGGAGTTTTGAAGCTCAAAATAAAATATGAAGGATATTCTATTTTGAGCTTCAAAATTCCGAATTTTTTGATTGGTTAGGTTTTAAAATGACTACTACAAGAATATAATCTGTACATATAATAAAATAGTAAATCTTAAGGTGTATGTTCCCGATTGGCAAGAAAAGTACTGAACCGATTATGTATTTTAAAATTTTGTATAAATAATCCTTACAGGTACGGTCAGTTTATAGGCTATATATTATCACGCTATGTGCTATGGAGGATGAGCAATACTCAAAAATGTCTGTTTTGAACGAGAAAGTGCACATGGTTCGAGTCTCACCAACATATATTATTATTGTATGTATTTTCTGTTTTGAATTATATTTTTACACGACAATAATGTCAAAATAAAAATAAATTGGGTTTTTGCTTACTTACAATAATATTTAAATTCATATTCGACATTTTTCCCAACAGTTTAGCGAGGAATTGTTATAAGAAGCCATTTCATATGACAAAATTACAAATACTTATGAGTCTAACCTTAGCAATGTTTATCATCACGCTATACTTTCAAGGAGCTGAGCAGCGAAAAACCATGACATAAATAAGATCAGCTATTTCATTCAATTGTCATCAGTAGTAATAGGCCATCGGCTTAAAGACCGAAAGAGTTGGTGTGGATTCGAAACTCAAAAGTCGTAATTATTTTTGGATTTTATTTAACTTATGCATTTCCTTACTTTTATGATTCTTATTTTATTTTCAAAAATTTATAACATGTTATTGTGGAATTTCGGATATATTTTTTGCATTTGGTATGCCAAATATAATACCAGAGTGTTAAAGTATAATTAACAGAACCTATTTTCTCTTTATCCGTATTCTGTTTTGTTCGCATCAGATTACAAAACCAATGTAGATAACTTTTACACATAAACCTGATAGGAATTTTAGCAATTTTCTAGAATAAATCAACGTATTTCAGATACACGCAGTGCCATCTATTGACCGACAGATTTCTAAACTAGAAAACATTTTTTTTTAATTACTACTTTTACAACGTCTTAAAAAAGTAATTCTTTTAATATCTTAAAAAATATCGTTCTGAATGCACGTAATATTCTTATTAATAAAAATTAAAACAAACTCCGAACAGTTCAACTACATATTCCATAGATGGAGTTATGCATTTGATCCCATTTTTTGAATTGCGGTATTAAGATTAGAATATTGATCAACAGGCGCGCGCTTACATTTGCTAAGCTTTGCTAAAGTTGCTGAATACTGGGCCCATACGAACTTGGAGCCAGAGGTCACGTAAAATCACCCACGAGGTTGGCGAAGTCCCATGATCATCAAGTCGATAGAATTGCATTAGCTCCGCTGAAATTGGGTTTCTGTGTTTTAAAAACATAAAATTGTTTCGATTTGCGTTCAAGACCCGGAATAAATAAAAAATCATCTTGATTTATCAAGTAGTTTCAAGAAGAATGTTCGTTTAATTTAGAAGATAGCCTGTGCTATCCCGTTGCTTCACAGCATGAATTCGTTTCTTCTGCCATGTGTACTTGGAACCCACTGAACAAGCATTAAAATCAATATGCATAATATTGACAAATGTTTCTAGAGAATATAAGGAATGTATTTCCATGAAAACGGTCATGTAAGAAAATGATACACATTATCCGATTAAGTTTTTTGATTTCTATTTAGGTATTAAATTTCTATAAAACTTTGCAAAGTCACATACATCCAATAAACCGTTTTCTGTTTAGTTTCAAAACTGTTCAATTCCCATTAGCCTATGAAACGTCATGACCAGAAATTATCTGTTGCGGGCTTCACTGTCCAGTGGATCAAGGGGAACTCTCCCACCCATATGCCACTGACATTGACACCGGTATCTACATACCAGAGATTGCCAGAGATCAACTGAACTTCGTAACAATACATTTGTTGTGACCATTGTCACGGGCTACAAATTGCAGGCAGTCAAAACTGTCAACGTCAAGCCTATACATGCGACTAACTAAACGACTTCTCAGCCAAAGTAGAAATACCTTCCAGATAATAATAGGTAAAATTACGGTTTATTGTCCCCTAAAAACATCTTTTCAACATAGGCGCTATAGACAGCCAAATTTGCGTAGGTTGCTTCGAACCGAGGAATCAGTTGCCCACGTCATCCAACAAGTAATGGCGAAGCTGCCCGATGTGATCAAATTCTCGGAAAGGTGAGGTCGCCCCGCCAAACCTGTAAAGCAACCAGGAGGCATCTGTGCATTTGGGCGGAGCAAGGTTGGCTAACTTAGCCAGAACTGACTGAGAATGGGAGTTTAACATGGTGCGGACAGCGGAGTCTCTACTCTACTCTATTCTCTTCGTTGCAAGGGTAGACTTCTCTTCTGCTTGGTTTTCCATGGCCAACTTTATGTAGCTCTATCGTACGTTAGCAACCCTTTTTATATTTTTGAAGTGAAAACTTCTTTAGCGGCGTTGAGCACTTTTTCTGTAATGGGTATAAAATCTTAAACTCGCGTCAGGACACGTGACCTGATCGAAAAAGCGTAAGACGGACTCGCGTCAGGGTCACGTGATGCTGATCGAAAAAGCGTAAGATCGAGGGGAAGGGAGAGGAACTAGTATCTCCCACTCTTTCTACCGTGCCTGAGTGTGCTGCTCCGCTTAGGCGGCACAGGGCGCTTGCGCGAATGTCCGTCTGTGTTTATGTACAGCGTGCCACGCGTATCCAAGGATACGAAATTACGGAATTACGAAATTATGGATGAAAGTTGATTTTTCTAAGAGATAAAAATTAATGTAATATATAAATAAATAACGATATAATATTATGAATAATAACATGTAAATTGTCATATTTGTGTACGATAGCGCAATAAATAAACATTGTATTCTACCTCATAAATGATAGTATTTTTGTACTTATAATTAAACACAACGTTAATACTAAAGTTTTCTCTTCTGCCGGCACTCCCGGAGTGCTACCGGTGTTTTTTTTTAAGGAACGGAAATCATCAAATGACTCCTCCTGCTCTTGGCGGAGCAAAAGGGAGTGACAGACTCTTACTGACTAAAACCCATCCGTGTTCCTTCTAATGCCCTTTGCGTGATGACTCTTTCGAACAAATTCTGCAACGTGTTAACAACCCTAGCAACTTTCTTTAACATCATGTATAGAGAAGCGTTATCATTTAAACGTTTCCCATTACGAAAAATTACTAGGGCTGGTCGGCATTTGGAACAGAAGAGGTGAAACTTTTTTTATAAACCATGAAACCATGTATCGATCTTCAGTGTGTCGCACAAGCGTGCATTCGAACTATGGTGAGTCGCAGTACAGTTTTGTCGCATAAGCGTTAATCGCACATCCATTTGTCGAACTCACGTAGTACACTCTAAAGATACAGCCATGAAATAACAACTTTAAATGTACGAATCTTTTTCTTACAATACTACACCTACGTAACAAAAATATTATTCAAGAAAATGTTAGGTTCTTAGAATTTCAAACCGTGGGCTATACTCGTGGAGTGAAGCCTTTGCACGCCTTTATTCAAACACTAAAAATAAATTATTGTTTACTCTGTATATTAGCGTGTGTGAAGTTGAGTGCCCTTGAATATAAGCTTAGTTCACACAAAATGAGTAGGTTGGTCGAAAAATTCGTTACGAATTTCGGGCGAGAAATTTCTTTTCATAATTAGAGTTGTAGTCGTATTATTTTGAGAGAGTTTGTTTATTAAGGTTATTGGGGACTATAACTATTACATACATTTAAAATAAAACGTGCTTAACTAACAAAAAACTGGCCAAGTGCAAGTCGGACTCGCGTGCAAAGGTTTCCGAATCAATTTCATTTTTCTAACACGTTATTTTAACTTACAGATGTTTAGAAATAGAAAAATTATCCGCATTTTTTGAAAATTTTAGGATTATGGGGTGAATGGTAATTTTTCGTCTAATTTCTTGAATAACTTCAAAACTGTTTATTTTTAAATTATGAAAAAAGTATTAGTAAAACCCTCACAGAAAGCCCTTTAATTTGATATATCACACGATACAGTTTGAATTTTTTTTTTTAATTTTCTTGTTCGATCCCCAAAAGCGACACTAATACTCAAAATTTGTTAATTTACGTAACGCGTCCGTGTTTGGGTCACAGAAATCCATATGTGTACCAAATTCCAACAGAATCGGTCTTATAAATCTGGAGAAAACTGACTATGATAGACGGATAGACAGATATACAGAAAGACCGACAAACAGACACCTGAGTGATCCTATAAGGGTTCCGTTTCTTCCGGATGTTCGGAACCCAAAAAACTAAAATATGGCGTCGAAAATTCTACTGTTAATGTGCCTAAAAGGCTGGCAGCAAATACCACATTAGTATACTGGCAAGCTAGCAGCATTGCCACGTTGCATGGCAACGCTTATGCTTTGTCCGAGGTAAAAACCAGCCCTTGGGTCACTCGAAATGTCAACTAAACGTCTTGACAATTAATCTTTAAACAAGTAATGAGCACTCGAACCCACAAACCGACAGTTTCAATCACAAACGGCTCGAAAATATAACTACTAACGAGGTTATTATAATATTAGGTTTAAGTGTGGCTTTAGGTTATTTGACAAAATTTGGTAGATCATTTAGACATTGTGTGAGAAAGCTTATGCTTAAGGCTTGTATACATGCCAATGACCTTGTGCATATAAACGTAGCTAACTACTTCTCTACGCGCCACTCCGCTACGCGAATTTTGATTTATTATAAAAAAAATAAGATTTAAAAAAACTGGCCAAGTGCGAGTCGGACTCGCGTGCGAAGGGTTCCGAACGAATTTATTTTTTTAACACTACAGACCTCTTATAGGTAAAGATCTATTATCTCCATTTTTTTCAAAATTTTAGGCTCAGTAGTTTCGGAGATAAGGGGAATGGTGATTTTTCGTCTAATTTCTTGAATAACTTCTAAACCATTTACTTTAAAATTATGAAAAAAAAATATAACTAAAACCCTCACAATAAGCCCTTTCATTTGATATGTCACACGGTATTGTTCAAAAAATCTTTTTTTTTTTCATTTTCTAGTTTGACCCCCAAAAGTGACACCCATATTAAAAATTTAATGATCTGCGTAACGCGTCCGTGTTTGGGTATTTTTTTTTAATATTGAAAAAAAAAATGGGTCACAGAAGTCCATGTGCGTACCAAATTTCAACAAAATCGGTCCAGTGGATCCGGAGAAAACTGGCTGTGACAGACGGACAGACAGACAGACACCCGAGTGATCCTACAAGGGTTCCGTTTTTTTCGGAACCCTAAAAAGTAACAAAGCCAAATTATTTTCGTTTGCATTGAAAAGCAGTAGATCTTTATTTTTTAGACTTTTGTTAAAAAATGAAGGGGTAAAATGGTTTCATCTCAACGATTTGAAGGAGAATTGTGATACCGATACATACATTCTGACTAAACCAAATTACGTATCATATCATGTAGATTACTACCTATTTTTATCATATGTAATTTCTCAATAAATACCGACGAATAATTGCTTCATCTGCTCGCTGTTTTTAAGCATTTCTCACAAGAGCAGCCTTAAATAGTGATAATGTACCGTTTTGCTGTTTAAACAGATTAAAAGTAAAATAAAAATACAAAATGAGTAAATTACGCTTGATCACTCGTTTATTCTGTTTGCTTATTCGACCATCGGTAAACTTGTAGCTGTGTTCGAAATAAATCGGAACAATAATCTACCAAGTGCTAAGGGTGAATTTAACCAACAGAATTGCCGGTCTCTTGTGTTAAAATGACAACGTGTAAACATAGGTGAAGTGAAACGTCAATCCATCAGCCGGTCTATTCTGTCAAATTTGTATACCACCGTGTAAACTGAGGTGGAGTGAGCATGAAGTGAACTGTCATTACATCTTATTTGTAAACTGCCTCCGTGGTCGAGTGGTTAAGGCGTTTTTTTATATTTGTAATGGGTTTGCTCTTGACTCTAGTCTAGGTCAGAAATGACAGAGACAAAGTCTACGATGGAGCGAGCTTACCCAGAAGGAGCCTGTTGCCTTGTGATCCTACTATATGAAGTTGTTTCTTCCAGTTTGGCTAGGACATTGCAGGCTTGAATCACCTGATTGTCTGATAAAAAGATGGATACGTGCTTCGGAAGGCACGTATAAGGCGGTGGTCCCGGCCGCCAAATGGCGGTCCTGAAATAAACCATGTCAGAGGCCTTTGAAGCGATTTAGAAACTCTGACACTAGGGTGTGTGGGGTCACTAGACACGATAAGAGAGAGATCTTATTTGTATAAATTAACAGCTCACTTCTTCTTCACTACACCTAAGGTTACATGGTGAAATGTTTACAGAATCGCACTGCTGTAGTGCTATTCTAAAAAAAAATTGCTTAAAATATTAGGTAAAGTGAAACCTGGATGTTGTTGCTATCAGTGAATTACTCCACAGTGCGATTCTGTAACGAAGTGCGAAGTGAATAAGGAGTGAGCTGATAATCCATTTAAAAAGATGGAATGACAGTTTACTTCACGCTCACTTCACCTAGGTTTACGCGGTAAGATGTTGATAGAATAGACCGCTAGGTAGAATGATAACTCACTTCACCCGCACTCCATTTAAGAGGAAATGCTGGCGGCGAGACTTTGTATGGAAAAAGTCATAATTCGAGGTTTGGCTGTCAACTGTTTTCTTCTCCAATATTAAACCGATTTAAGAGATATTTCAAAAACTGAATAGGAAGGATATATACTGTGTCCCTATTTTTTCCTTTTTGATGATTTATTAACTGTATAAGCACTAGAACTCTCACAAAATGCTCAAAATTGGCCGATAAATCGCTGTCAACTGAGAGAGTGTACAAATTTGGCAACTATTAATCAAAAAACGAATACATTGAGACAGAATATACATCCTTCTTATTCATTTTGTGAAATATCTCTTATCTCGGTCCAATATTGAAAGAGAAAACAGTCGAGAGCCAAACCTCGAATTATGACTTTTTCCATACAAAGCCACGCCGCCAGCATTTCCTCTTAAGTTCTAACGCTGACTTTTTCACAGAATACACTGGCTGAAGCTATGGATTCACAGCTCACTTTAAGCTCACTACATAGGTTTCACGATGTAAAGTTTACAGAATCGAACTGCTGAATGATAGCTCAACTTCACTATGGCGTGACTGGTGAGTGACGTCACACGTGGCAGTCGCATCATTAACGCGGTCTCTGTTTATCAAAGACTAGCTAAACCGCGCAATTTCGTCTGCGTCACATTTTTCTTTAATACACCTCTTCTGTTGGTCGTAGTGTAATGTTATGAAACTTATACACTACCTTCATAAATGCGCTATCCAAAACTACAATATTTTTTTCAATTCGAATCAGTAGTTCTTGAGAAACAACGTTCGTATCGTCAAGCTGCCTGCCAAGCGTGGCGATTATGGCAAACCCCTCTTTTTGGGGGAGGTCTTTGTCCAAAAGTGGACCTCTTTCGGCTGTTATGATGATGATGATGAAGAAACAACACTCAACCAACCAATCTCTTCAGCTTTATAATATTAGTATAGATTTTATTTTTGAGTTTTTTTTAAATATTTATATTGCGTATTGTCATTTCACTAGGTATCAAGAAAAGTTATAAAAAATCCGGATAAAAATATGGTCCCCTTTTAACCGATTTCCAAAAAAGGAAGAGGTTCTCAATTCGGCAGGTATTTTTTTATATATGTACACCGATTACTCCGAGGTTTCTGATCCGATTTCTGTGATTCTTAGATTTATGTGATGCAGTATACTTGCCATTTGGTCCCATAAAAATTTGATTCGATTTGGTCCAGTTGTTTTTATTTTATGAGCATTTTTGCAATTTCTGCGTTGACGAAGACGTCGTCCAAGTATCACCACTTAAAAGTGAAAAATAAAAACATTTAAAAAAAATATAGCCGACTTCCAAACAAAACACTACAAAGAATAAAATAACCTTAATTTCGGAAGTCGGTGTTAAAAAACAAAGAAAAAAACCAAAAACACCGACTTCTGAAATTAAGGTTATTTTATTCTTTGTAGTTTTTATTTGTGTGACGATCAATTGGATTTAATCGGCGAAATAACCCTAAGTAAGTGTAGACCAAACTTTATTTTGCTCTATTAAAAGAAACCTTGAGTGAAATGATGACTCAGTTCTATAAATTATTAAATGTTTGACTAAGTTCTTGTGTTAGAAATATTGATTTGTTTTTATGTTAGTCATAGGTTTTGGCCTTGAGTCAATTGAGAAACGAGCCAAGAGGATCATCGGCGATGATAGGCTCGTCGCGACGAAGCTCCAAAGTCTTGAGCATCGACGACGAGTTGCTAGCCTGTCGGTTTTCTACCGGTTGCATTTTGGAGAATGTGCGACGGAATTGCATAATTTGATTCCGCCAAGCCCGTTCCATCATCGGACCACAAGACGAACGGCGATGCGCCACCGGTACATGGTGGACATCCCACCCACGCGCACAAAACGTTTTGGGAACACATTCATAGTGCGTGCAGCTAAGGAGTGGAATTCCCTGCCGGAGTCTGTGTTTCCTGATAGCTATAACCTGGGAGTATTTAAGCCAAGAGTGAATAGGTTACTTCTAGGCAAGCGTGCTCCATCTTCGACCACATCATCGCTTACCATCAGGTAAGATAGTGGTCAAACGTGAGCCTATAAATAGTAAAAAAAAAAAATAGGTTGTTACTGTTAATTGCTGAGAAAATTACTCACCGTTCGGTTTGTAGTCGCTGTAGTTAGGAAACTGAATTATTTTAACTTTGTTGGTCAAAACTACATGATCGAACGTTCGGTTGATCGTGTAACTACTTCGGAATACAATTGTATGTAAAGTATGCTCTATCTACGTATATCTGTTGTCGCCATATGTTAGTATCGGCGATTTCACGATGTGGCCGTGTTAGGTTAGATTCGAGGTGGACATTTCATAAAGTGGCCAACCATTTCATGAAATGGCCAGTTCTACGATACGGGTACGACATTTCTACCCTTTATTAAAATTGACGCTTTGTTATTTACTTTTTTTTTAAGATAATTGTGAGTTAACTTGCCATGTTAAAACTTTTTTTAAAACTCTTTGCATCAATAATGAGGAACTATATTGTTTGTTTGGATTAGTTGTGATCTATGGTGATCTCTTTCTATCAGTTTGCCGGTAGAAAACTCAATTTTGAGTTTAGCTCGCCTTTGTACATGAACTTTTTAATCAAAGTACGTTTAATATCATAACTTATATTAAACGTACTTTGATGAAAAAGTGTACAATAAATAATTAAAGAAATTTAGTTATTTTTCCTGTTCTCTGATCTAATAAATCACTTAAAGCTTGTTCAATATGCAGCAATAAATACTTAGCTGCTTAAAATAATCACCGGCAAACACTTCCTCAGAAAGTTCAAATTGGCACAATCAGTCGACCTCCAAATCGTGACAGGTTAACTTATCACTCACTGCTGAAGTTTCGTGAGACACGGAAATAAAGTAATTAATTCAGTCCCTGTCCACGGGAAAAAGTGCTCAAGGTCAATATTGCCCAAAGAAAAAACATCCAAGGTCAAAATGTACACTTAAATGTAACCCCACAATGCTACGTCGAAGTGATTTTGATAAAGTTTTTTTTTATATTTTAATGGACTAAACAGCCACGCTTCTCTCAACTACTCCAGCTCCTGACAGCCAGATTCAATAGTGGCGACCACCAGAAAAACAACGAGTCAATGAAGCTCGACGAGTCCGGAAGAAACGATTCAACTATCTTATATGTATACCGCAAAGAAATTAATCAGAAAAGAACAGCGGGGAGTATGAAAAATATCATTGTCAGTCTTAAATATTTGGAATGAACCAAGCGAGATTTCGGTAGCGCATGTCAGTCCAATACATGGTCCAGAAAGACAGTAACATTTTTCCCGGGGATTTTTTTTTGGGGGGGGAAACAAGATGGCGGGCACCGTTAAATAACTAAAGACGTATTATTAGTTCAATCAAAGCTTTTTGCTCATCATTAACACGTTATGGTGGATAAAATGTCACTTTTATACAGGTTAACCCTAAAGCAATCTTACGGCACTGCAGACTGCGGCCGAAGGTCAAGGTCAGTTGAATTCATTAATCAAGTTGATATGTTACACAAAGTGGTAGTTCATTGTCAACTGTGCGAACTTTTCATGTAAAACTTGGCCGTTTTCTTGACCTTACCACTGTAGGAAGGCCGTAGTTTAGCATCGCAGCGTAGTATATGACAATAATTGTTTTCGAAAATGAAAAAATTGTTTTGGCACAATACTGATACTACACTGACTTGTATTATCATAACTTTTAACTCGGAAAATGCACGATTCTTGTAAAATAGGCCACAATTAGAGAAGTCGCGAAAAAAGCCAAGCTGTAAATCAGTTATAATAAATTGACACATGACTAGGTTTTCTGCTTTATCGGCCTTTTTTAGATGATTATAAAATTTGTTTGACAAAACCAGCCATATGCGTATTTTTTGTTTTTTAGTTACCTAGCGCACGGAAGTGATTTCTTGTGGACTCGAGGCTTTTCGTTTTTGTTTCCCACCTCGATTAAAGTTAAGAGGTGATGCTGGCGGAGAGACTTTGTATGTAAAAAGTCATAATTCGAGGTTTGGCTCTCGACTGTTTTCTCCTCCAATATTGAACCAATTTCAGAGATATTTCACAAACTGAATAAGAAGGATATACACTGTGTCTTTATCTTTTCTTTTGTGGATTAGTAGTTGCCAAATTTGTACACTAGGGCTCTGTTGACAGCGATTTATTGGACAATTTTGAGCATTTTGTGAGGGTTCTAGTGCTTATATTGTTATTAAATCATACCCTTCTTATTCAGTTTGTGCGCAGTTTGTGTGCAGTGCGATTCTGTAAACTGTCAAAGTGAAGGCTTGGGTGAAGTGATGACGAAGTAAGTTGTCAATCCAAGAAATCAAGATGGAATGACAGCTCACTTCGTGATCACTTCACCCAAGCCTTCACTTCGACACTTTTATAGATTCGACCAGCTGTGCACCAAAAGAAATCGCTCGATCGTGCTTCGCAATGTACTGAAAATTGCATGCGAGTTGCTTACAGGTGAAAAAGAGGCCTAAGACCAAAAAGATTGCCAGGGTTCAGATATTGTTCGAAAGAGTCACCGCAGCCCTGTAATGCAAAGGGCATTTGGAGGAACATGTAGTCAATAATAGGCACTAACTTCCGCTCCGCTCAGAGTGGACGGAGTCATTTGATAAACTAAATAAACTTTGTAAGTTTATTTTAACAAACAAACTAATAAACTTTGTAAGTGCCTATTCTTTCATAATTCTTTCATTTTTTTTTGGAAATATTTGTACGCCGATACTCAAGGCTAAACGTTAATCGACTCAAACGATGTAATATCTTGCAAGCTCATGTATGTATACCATGTTTAAACAGTTAAAGAAATCTTATCTTATCTTGATCCTTAAAAAAAGAGCAAGAAGATTATACAGGAATCGTTTTTTCATAATTATTCTATCTACGTCATACACCATTTACTAATCACGAACAAACATTCTATATTAAACTATTTTCATTGATAAGCAATCGACGAAAATTGAGTTAGCATAATTATAAGTTAACGCTACACAATTGAGGGTATTCATTAATCATTGTTTGTTTAGGAAGTATTGGTTCGTGTCAAGTTCATGGTCAAATCGTTACTGAAGGACGTCACATTCTATCGTACTATCCTAACAATTGTAATTTCCACTGTTCCCAGAAGATGCCTGTTCACTCTTGCTTTGAAGGCAGACGGGTCATTCTTTATATCGTTTTATTTTTTTTAGAAAACATCAATTATATTGACGTTTTTAGGAAGATGAAAGAAATAAAGAATACAAATTATTTTGCACATACGCTAAACACAAATACTAATTGTCAACCTTACACACGAAAACTACTAATAGGATTCTGATGATACTTTTACTTTTAGATCATACATCTAAATTACACTAGGCTATCATTAATAAAGGGAGGACGCACTAATTACATGCGAGTAGAGCCGCGGGCGTTATCTCATGGTCATGTCATATTTGTTAATCAACAACGTTTTTGGCTGACAGTTTCGTATGAAATCGGATGACATATGGCCAAAAGCTGGTTGTAGGATATTAGTTTTTAACCGCAACTTTGTACGCGCATATCCTATTTTCCCCGTTCCCGTAGGAACTTCGGGAAATTCTTTATTAGTGCTCCCC
The DNA here is from genome assembly GCA_947578705.1 of Lacanobia wlatinum. NCBI lineage: Eukaryota > Metazoa > Arthropoda > Insecta > Lepidoptera > Noctuidae > Lacanobia > Lacanobia wlatinum. The sequence continues at coordinate 6,258,140 of OX388032.1, forward strand.
TACAATCCCTAGTCCCTACATGCCAAATTTCAGCTTTCACTCACTCAGTAACGAAAGAATTTTATATATATTGATTGTTCATCCCATATCAATGTTAACATGGAAAATCTGACAATACTCTTGCCAAGGAGTATCGTGTTGACCAGTGAATGGGCTTTGGAGGTCTGGTAGGCAGCCGCTCTACGTAAAATACTGGTATTCAGCTGAATCCGGTTTAGCTGGAAGCCAACCCCAATATATTTGGGAAAATTCTAGGAAGATGATGATCAACGTTACCATGGAATATTTTTTAAGCTACTCTAGGGCGAAGCCGCAGACAAAAACTACAAAGTAATGAAATAAAGAGTGATACCAGAATTGGCACCAGTACAGAAGCATTTTTCAAAATGGTTGATTACACTGCAGTGTTGATGGTCGACGATAAGCTTATATCGTTTAAGGCCAAGGCTGCTTTTATAAATAGAAACAGTGTTGTGGGTGATGTGACATTATCTTTTTAATTAACAGTTACTGGACTACATATAACATTCAATTTCACTTAATGCTTGTTTTCCCGGAAGGGTTATGAATAGTGGGTACACCTACATTTTGTAATTTAAGTTTAAGACCGTTTCAAGAGAGGATGAGTCACATTTTGGGCTTCTATTTTATCGAACAATTTTTGTATAAAGAACTGAATAATACTTTGGCTGATCCGAGGATCCCACCTAGGACCCCATCCTTAGCTTTCGACCTCAAAACCATGAATTTATGGAGTCCGTTATGTCGCAATTTTTTTTCAAAAGAGTCATCACTGCGCTGGAACACAAAGGGTAATTGAAGGAACACAAATGGGTCTTTGTCAGTAAGAGTCTGACTCTTCCTTCCACTACGCCCAGAGCGGAAGGAGTCATTTGATGATTTACAATCCTTAAAAAAAATAGAATCAGTTGTAATAACTAATACTGACACATACATAATTATTGTAATTATTTATCCACCATGTCATTTGGTCACCTATGTCGTCGTTAGTACATAATAGCCTCATTAGCTATTATGGTTGGTTGACATTAAACATGAGAAAGGGGGTGGCATTATTAATGAAAGTACTTAACAGAACCATTGTGGATTTTAAGCTGATTATTATCTGCACTTCTATATTATCTATACTAATATTATAAAGAAGAAAGATATGTTTGTTTGTTTGAATTGAATAGGCTCCGAAACTACTGGACCGATTTGAAAAATTCTTTTAGCATTGGATAGCTACATTATCAGGGAGTAACAAAAGCTATATATTATCCCCGTATTCCCACGGAAACAGGAACTACGCGGGTGAAACCGCGTGACGTCCACTAGTGATATTATAAAGCTGATGTTTGTTGGTTTAGTTGAACACGCTGTTCTCAGGAACTCCTATGTCGAATTAAAAAAATATTTTAGTATTGGATAGTCCATTAATCGAGGAAGGCTAAAAACTATCACACTACTACGAATAAGAGCGGAGCATTAAGAGGAAATGCTGGCGGCGAAACTTTGTATGTAAAAAGTTTTATTTCGAGGTTTGGCTCTCGACTGTTTTCTCCTCCAATATTGGACCGATGTAAGAGATATTTCACAAACTGAATAAGAAGTATATATACTGTATCCTTATCTTTTCTGATTTATTAACCGTATAAGCACTAGAAATCTCACAAACTGCTCAAAATTTTCCGATAAATCGCTGTCAACAGAGTCTTAGTGTACAAATTTGGCAACTATTAATTAAAAAAGGAAAACATAGAAACACAGTATATACATCTCCTTTCCTTTTAATATAAAATGTGACGGAGACTAGGGTGCGCGGGTCAGCTAGTCTTATATAGTACCTAGTACAAAAACCATGCTAATAGCGACTCTACCTTTCCATTTAAATAATATTTACACATAAATACAAACACCAATGAATAAGTTCATTAGGTAGGTCTAATTTAGTGTCTACACCCGAACTTTTCTGGTCGGTCCAGTTTGCCAGCCTGATTTCTCAGCACAAATCTTAATTAGGTGCGATACCTTCAGAAAAAAAAACACAGTTAGGAAAAAAGCTAAATTAAACCTTACGCAAGATTGGACTAGTTATGTCTAATTTATTACTTTAGGGAACTACAGAATCGATTTGCCAATTTGGAAACCCCTTAGGACATTAACGATGCCACCGATGACCTGCTACATGTCATTCGCGAGGTGGGCAATTCGACGAATGAGTAATGGACGCAAGTCAGCACTTACCAGCGAGACTCTAGAATTGATGAGGAGACGACGAGAAATCCTGAATGCCACACCGTCTGAGCTTCAGGTACTTAACAGGGAGGACAAAACGCTGATTAGGCGCGACACTCGTAGCGCAAACAAGGCGCGCGGAACAAGGGCTCGAAGGTGTTTGCCAAGCCCCATACCTCCCGTTGTCACCTGACGAAACTCTAAATGTCACAGGGCACCACCGTTGCCTCGAAGCCAGAGATAATTGCTGAAGTAGAAAAGTTCTACGGAGACTTATATGCTCAAAAAACATGCCCACGGGCCAAGCTTACACGCCATCACACGGACGAGCTACCCGATATTGACATGGGTGAGATTAGAATAGTTCTCGGACAACTTCATAATAACAAAGCTCCGGGGATGATCGGATAACAACAGAGCTGCTCAAGCCAGGAGGAACACCTGTCTTGACAGAGCTTGTAAAGCTCTTTATTTCCGTCATCTACTGGCATAACACCGGAGGCATGGCGCAGGAGCGTGGTGGTATTATTTTTTAAGATGGTCAATAACATGCTCTTCAAGAATTACCGCCCCATTTCACTCTTGAGCCATGTCTACAAGCTGTTTTCGAGGGTTATCTGGAATCGTCTCGCCCAAAAGTTCGATGACTTTCAATCGCCAGAACAGGCCGTATCTCTCCGAAACTGTTTACGAACGCGTTTTAGATGTTTTCAAGACGCTTGTTTGGAAAGGACGGGGCATAAATATCAACGGTCAGTAAATCTCGCACCTCCGATTTGCAAATGACATTGTCATCATGGCGGAATCCCTGCAGGAGCTGGAGGTGATGCTGAACAGCCTGAGCGATTCTTCAAGGCAGGTGGGTCTCGGTATGAATCTGGACGAAACCAAAGTCATGAATATTTCATGTCACCCCGAGACCTGTAATCGTAAATGGCGCTACCCTCAAGGTTATGCAGAATACACAGGCATGGACAAACGTAGAGTGGGACGCCCTGCGGCACGATGGATTGATGATTTAAAGAAGGTGGCTGGCAGCGGATGGATGCGCACTGCTCAAGACCGGGATGGTTGGCGCTCTTTGGAGGAGGCTTATGTTCAGCAGTGGACGGCAATTGGCCGAAAAGATGATTACTTTACACACCAAATATATAGCAAAGCATAATCTGACTGATTAGTCAATAGTCAAGTCTCCTCTCTATGAGAGGGAGAAAGAAAAACTAAATAAAGAAAAATACATAAAAAAGAACAAAGGGATACCCACCCTATTTGAACAGACCTGAGTGTCAATTCCCCTAATTTTCAAACAACGTTCGCATTTGCATTTCAATTTGCAATCTTTCAAAAATGTATGAAAATTAAGGCTTTTTTGACAGTTTGCGACTGACATGCAAATGCTAACGTTATTATTATTATTTTATTTAGCATAAACAAGTTTAAAAAAAAAAATCTTTCTTATAACAATGCCCCACAAAAGCAACAAACTGTATATATGTTTTTTTTATTTAAAAATATGATGCCCTCAGACTTCAAGCAGTCCCGCGGTACGACAGTTGGGAGGAATCCGTAAGAAAGAGTAGCAATCAAATTTTTTTATCATGATAAAATTAAGTACTAACATAGTTTTAAGACTATTAATACTAACTCAATGGACCTTTGTTTTCTGGAATACATAAATGAAAAAAAATAGTGAATACCTATTGTTTTCTATCAAAAACCTATCCGCACAATACAACTAAAAAGTTCAAAATAAGTCACTTTTCAAGTGGTCTGACATAATTTTGGTGACATTTATTTAAGTTCAATGACATAAAGCTGATTTACCATCCTTATAAAAAGAAAGCTTTTTTTCTGGGGTATTCGGTTTATAAGACAATTAAAAAACACTGAACCACATCAAAAGGTCAGCTCATTTAAAACTGTTAAGTGAACACAAATCCCTTACAAAGCCTATCATTCGTAATCACTGCAGTATTCAACTGTTCATAGTTCTTGATAACCGAAGGTCAAGGTCGAATAACATCATAAATCAAGTTGATACGATAGCAGCGGCAGGGTTGTGTGTGTCTGTGTCATTTCCTGTTAGTGGAGGGTTAAGTGATGGCTGTTAAGGTTTTGAAATTGGTAGATGTTATACGAATTACGTGGTCCGCTAATGTATTATTAGGTGGTGTTTTGTTTTTTTTTTATGCGTTTGTAATATATTATTACGTTACGGTAGATAATGATAGTGTGAATACCTAAAATAGGCCAGAATTTTACGCAGAACTGATTGACGTATGATTTCATGAGCTTGTGTGCGATGAAAATAGTCATACCGAAAGAAAAGTTTATTATTATAGATAGAGTAGTGTATAACTAATAGTTTCGTTTTATGTAGATTCAAATGACGGTGTGATTTCACACCGATGTTTGTGTTGAGAAAAATAAATGTTTAATTTGTATTTGTGCTCGTCATACGGCAATTGTAGGTTTGGTGACGTTCCGATAATTGTCAGCACAAAATTCTAGAACAGATCTTTGATACAAATCATTAATACTCTCACAGTGTCGCGACGCAACAATGAGACAGTGATGCAACAACGCGAATCCGCGAAATATCAGTAAATTAAGACGTTGTTTTTAAAAGCGACACAATTTTTGATGCTACGAATAGCATCAAAAATTGCGTCGTACTGCAAAATTATTCAAGATTAGTACTTTTATTTCATACCTTTAGAATACCAATATTCACGTCATTACCATAAAATTGTTTGCAAAAAATATTCCGAGACGAAGCAATAATAATTTTTGTACTGATATTCCAGCCGTTTCATACTTTACCAATATAAATGCAAATCTATTGTAAGCCCAGTTTTAAGTGTTGAATAATTTGAGTCTCCAGAGAGTAAAAATGTTATAATAATAGGCTAACCTGGAGTCTGGTTGATCCTCATCCCTAATGGTTAGTTTAGACAGTCCGAGCTTCTACTAGACAGTACACAGGTACTCGGATTGCTTATTTGTATGCCAGTACCTCAGCTCGCCTTAGCTATCTTCACGATGACAGTAGCTGCCCAGTCTCTTGTGCAACGCAACTCACAAAAAAATACAGGTTGCGCTCGCAACTTCCCAGGTGACACTGGCGAGCTACTGCCAAACGATGCGAGTGATATCTGAGCTGCTGCCATGTGTGAGTTACTGTCAGGCGAGTGGCCTACCGAGCTCGGATGCGAGTTACTATCCAACTCGCACATGGTGGCAGCTCGGACATCACTTGCAGCTACTATCATGGTTACTGGCATATGAGTGGGCAATGCGAGTATCTGTCTTGTGTCTAGCCAGCAGCTTGCATTGTGTAAACTTGCCATAAATTGTAGTTTGATATTCTGCCAGAAAGTTTAATATTCCCTCGTCACCTGCCAGTCTTTTCATATTATTTTTTTTTGCAAGTTTTTGCTTAATTTTGATTGATTTACTTTCGTGGGTCTAGATAATATATTTTTTTACATTGCCAGTCGTGGTTTTTTGAGAGTTTCATCCACAGACAAGAGACAGAAACAAGAGAGAGTCTATGTAAAATTGACTGTGTGTGCCACCGGAAAATTGCAGACTCCGTAAGATTGTAATCAATCTTTATTAGATTATGATTTCTCGATATGTAATAAAAAAAAAAACGATTTATATACAATAAATCCCACTTTAATAATTTCCAGTATGTCGGTGATTTACACGGCGCCTGCGCTACACCTCTAATGGCATCCTGAATGTGTTTTCTGACCGGTGGGACTCTCCCCTTTTGCAAAGGTGGGTAAGAGTGCAGACACACTAGTCCAAATAGACTGAATAACAGTTCATTGGTACATCAATTAGTTATTATTGTAATTTAATTTAATACTAACATTAGGCTAAGTAATATGGATAATAATATAAATAAAATATTTGAATTGAATTGAATTGAAAGGATGGATGTTCTGACAACGTCGCAATTCAAAGGGCATTGCAAATTACAGTAAATGTTGTCAACTGTAAAATAAACAGAGTTCTGATACGTATTGCCACATTAAGTGTGTGCTCACATTCTTAAAGCTGTTAGCTAAAGGAGTCTTCGCACTGACACAAAGATTCACAAACATGTTTCGTAAGAATACAAACCGTATTCTTATAATATTCATCTAAACTAATATCAGCTTCTGTCCGTGACTTCGTAAGTGCATATCCCGTTTTTATCCAATTCCCGTAGGAATTTCGAGAAATCCTCTCGTAGTGCTTCCCTACACTCCCCAAGGAACCTACATGCCAAATTTCAGATTTCTAAGATCAGTAGTTTTGGCTATGCGTTGTCTGTCGGTCACTCATTCATTCAGTCACTCAATCTATCATAATGGAAGAATTTTATATATTAGGATTGAGAAGAGGTAAAATTGTTTGATAAGTTTCCACACATCCAGAATTGTGGAAAAACAGTACCCTGATAGGATCTCTCGAGTGTGACCAGTGGTCTCGAACGTCATAGAGCGAGATCGGTAGAATTCCTAGGTTCGAGACCGTTGTGTCTGACTCTCTAGCTTCTACAGCCATTTTATTTTACTCTTTATAGGCACGCGTTTGACCACTATCTCACCTGTTGGTTAGCGACGATGTGGTCGAAGATGGAACTCACGCTTGCCTAGAAGTAACTTATTCGCTCGTTGACTTAAAGGTTAGGTTTTTTTGTTTGTAAGAGAGAACATTGGGTGATTACTGGTTTATCACTTGTAGGAAGCTACACTATTATCGAGTGTTAGTTTACTCAATCTCTTCCACTCATCACTCAAACGCTTTCTATGAGAAAACTCAACTTGTCTAATAACTATCTACTTCTTCTTATCTAACGACCCTACACACCCTAGTGTCAGAGTTTCTAAACCGCCTCAAGGGCCTCTGACATGGTTTAAATATCTACTAACAGCGTAGGTACTATGTGGTCTTCGGTGTAAAATAAATAATTTAAAATCGGTGACAAATATCACCTGACCTAGACTAGAGTCAAGAGCAAACCCATCTCAAATAAAAAAAAAAACACCGGTAGCACTCCAGGAGTGCCGGCAGAAGTGAAAACATGTAAATAATACATCCTTACTGTCGCGGTCACATCATAGACAAACCATCGACAACAAAATAAACAAAAAGACACTGACGTGTGGCCGCGACAGCGACTGTCAGTGACAGATGTCAATCTTGACACAGTTCCTGACATAAACAAAACGAACCATAAAAACAACAAAAAATAACGTTGTGTTTAATTATAAGTACAAAAATACTATCATTTATGAGGTAGAATACAATGTTTATTTATTGCGCTATCGTACACAAATATGACAATTTACATGTTATTATTCATAATATTATATCGTTATTTATTTATATATTACATTAATTTTTATCTCTTAGAAAAATCAACTTTCATCCATAATTTCGTAATTCCGTAATTTCGTATCCTTGGATATGCGTGGCACGCTGTACATAAACACAGACGGACATTCGCGCAAGCGCCCTGTGCCGCCTAAGCGGAGCAGCACACTCAGGCACGGTAGAAAGAGTGGGAGATACTAGTTCCTCTCCCTTCCCCTCGATCTTACGCTTTTTCGCATCACGTGACCCTGACGCGAGTCCGTCTTACGCTTTTTGCGATCAGGTCACGTGTCCTGACGCGAGTTTAAGATTTTATACCCATTGCAGAAAAAGTGCTCAACGCCGCTAAAGAAGTTTTCACTTCAAAAACTGGCTAAGTGTGAGTCGGACTCGCGTGCAAAGGGTTCCGAACGAAATTATTTTTTTTAACATGTAATTTTAACACTACAGACTTCTTATAGGTTTTCCGGTAATTTTTAAGAATAGAATAGAATAGAATACTCTTTATTATGTACACCATATAAGAGCCAACCATATAGAACAATTATCTGCATTTTTTTTTTTAAATTTTAGGCTCAGTAGTTTCAGATATAAGGGGGAATGGTCATTGTTGGTCTTATTTCTTGGATAACTTCAAAACTGTTTATTTTAAAATTGTAAAAAAATGTAATACCCTCACAGTAAGCCCTTTCATTTAATATGTCACACAATACAGTTGATAAACTTTTTTTAAAATTATTTTTTCTAGTTTGAACCGCAAAAGAGACCCTCATACTAAAAAAAAATATTTACGTAACGCGTCCGTGTTTAGATTACAAAATTCCATATGTGTACCAAATTTCAATTGAATCGGTTTAGTAGATCCAGAGAAAACTGGCTGTGACAGATGGACAGACAGACACCCGAGTGATCCTATGAGGGTTCCGTTTTTTACGGATATTCGGAACCTTAAAAAATAACATCGCGTACCCGCTGCGTCAACGCTAACACCCCACAACCAATGAGAAGACTTTCTTAGCTCACCTGCAATCGAATTGTAGCAACATTATTCATACCACGTGTATCTTCCCGAGAGACGCCAAAGGACGTGAGTTCGTGGAAATTGAAACCAAAGCATCGTAGTAATGTAGAACAAGAGAATTTATTTATTGTGGTTACAAAAGATAGCCGGCCATTAGGAAATTAGATTTTGTGTTACTTGAAATTTACGTACAAAATATAAGCCATATTAAATGATGATAGTCTTGGTGATTTTCTATTATAAATTTGATATAACTTAGACTTAATTTTTTCAAAATGAATATGGTATTGTGTGTGTTAATCCGGATTATAAACTACTAGTGGACGTCACGCGGTTTCACCCGCGTAGTTCCCGTTCCCGTGGGAATACGGGGATAATATATAGCCTATGTTACTCCCTGATAATGTAGCTATCCAATGCTAAAATAATTTTTCAAATCGGTCCAGTAGTTTCGGAGCCTATTCAATTCAAACAAACAAATCTTTCCTCTTTATAATATTAGTGTAGACTATCTTATGCCCGCGACTTCGTATGATTCTGTTTTTATCCGTTCCCGTAAGAATTTCGGGAAATCTTCTCTTATTACTCTCCTACGGAGTGTAGGGAAGCTACGTGCCAAATTTCAGCCTTCTACGACCAGTAGTTTCGGTTGTGCGTTGTCTGTCAGTCACTCACTCAATCAGTCAGTAACGGAAGAATTTTATACATATTAGGATTGTCATCATATCAGCCGAAAGACGTCCACTGCTGGGCATACCTAGGCCTTCCCCAAGCGGCGCCACAACGACCGCTCCTGCGCGTCTCGCATCCATCGGCTACCCGCGACCTTCACCAGGTCATCGGTCCATCTTGTGAGAGGCCTTCCAACGTTGCGTCTTGCGGTACGCGGTCGCCACTCCAGAACATTTCGGCCCTATCAACCATCTGTTCTGCGAGCAATGTGCCCTGCCCACTGTACATACCGACATAGCCCGAAGGATCGCCAAACTAAAGTGTAGTTTGGCGATCCTTCGGGCTATGTCGGTAACCTTGGTTCTCTTGCGGATATCATCATTCCTGATTTTATCGCGCAAGGAAACTCCAAGTATTGGCCGCTGCATTGCCCTTTAAGTGACTTTAAGCCTTCTGATGAGGCCCATTGTGAGCTACATTAGGATTGTATGTGTGCCAAATCACATTTAAATCCGTTTAGTAGTTTTTGGGTGAAAGAGTAACAAAAACATATCCATCCTAACAAAACACATTTATAATATTAACAGGATTAATTCACCCACTTGGTATTTCACAGGCAAAGTTTTATATTCTAACTAGCGTCAATAAAAGTGTAATAAAATTAGCAGTTGCTGGAACGGGTACAGTCTCTGTCTATTACTTTGTAACAGGGGTACCTACCTAGTGTTGTGCTTAAAGGTAATAAGTGTTATCTAACCAACTTAAAATAGAATTAAGATAGTGGCAAAAGCGAGAAAAATAAATCTATTTACTAGTAGATAAAACACACAAGATAACCAACGGTTGGACGAGATTGATAGTTAAGCCCATTCTACCTTGAACTTCTTACATTTGCGTTCAAAAGAAAGTGTACAGCAAAGAGGTTCTTTAAAATAGAATTTTCACTTTTTCAGCACTATATTTTTTGGTTGACAGGAAAATAAATAGGTGCATTAACGAAATTGTTTTTCGATGTCCAGTTAAGAAATGTGTTATAATAATAATATATCAAGCTGAAAGCATTTCAAAAATTGATACATCATGTCCACGATAGTCTAGTAATGGCTTTTGATAAAGTTATTTTTTTAATTTAACATATTCTGTCGTCGCTAACCTGAGAGTCGTTTCTTTTGAATTATGGTTATTTGGAAAATATAGTTACCAAAATTACTCATTTGTTTTTTTTTTTAAATATTCTAAACGTGTAAAAGTTCACGGTGTTTACTATATTAATTTAAGTTTTTTCAAGTCACGATAAAGGCATGTTGAAGGCCATGGTTTTTCATTACTTACCGTATTATTACTATTGAAGTATACGGGACAAAAGTAAAACCTATCCTAATAAAGATAAAAAGTAGTTATAGCATTGTGGCGAACATTTTAGGTATAGGAGTATACGATAGGAAAGTATATTACACGATGTATGTTCATTACACGTGACATTTTATAGACTCAAAAAAAAATGAAAAACTCATTAAAACTTCTTCAAAATGCCACCTAAATCCTAATCTCTCAGGTTAACTTCCATTTCATACTGTAAAACACAAACACTGCATTATTACCTACAAACCATTTATCACTTAGTTCGGCCGCCAGTGTACAGCCTATAGGTGAGACAGGCTCGCTCTAATCTTAACGGCACTACTGACCTTCGCCGATAAGAGGCGATAGTGGCCAGCACGCCAACAGTAGCCGGTAACTTATAGCCTAGCCTTATAGCCTGGCCTTATAGCCTGAGCGGTATAGCCTAGCCTTTGGTGTTCATGGCCCATGCCGCAGACCGCAATGTTAGGTCTCGAGGACAGTGGGCTAATGTATTGCGAGCTTTATCTACATGGCCTTTTGACCTTGTAGAAAGAATTTTAATTAAGTTAATTTGTTTTGTGGTGCTTGTATGTTAATGTTGGTTTTTTCAGGTTGCTTTGTGTCTGGAGTTTTTTGTGACTAAGTTTCTGGGTAGTACGTTCCGTGGGTTGTGCGTGTTTTTTTTTTGTTGAAAAATGTTTTAAATATTTTTATAAATTCATGTGAAAAGAAAAGCGACGATGGATAAACGATTTGAAAATATATTTATATGGCAAGGTTATACAGAAATGGCAGGCGATAGAGATGTATGTAAAAAGACATATTGTGGTGACCTCAAATAAATTGGGATAAGGGCTGAGGGATAACTTATGGTTCCCATTTGCATGACAAAAGAGGAAAACGTGATTTTCCGTTTCGTCAAATTGAAAAAATTGTCTCATCGGAGAACAATGCGAATGTTTTCCAATTCAGACTTTAGAAAATTTACGTTTCAATCAATCCTTCAATGCTGTTATTTCAACGAGTTGCGACAATCTACACAAGCTTACCCTTGCATGGATATCTCGCTGACAGGATGATTGGCACTGAATCCCGCCATAAACTTACCCTGTCGTAAATTGAAAATCTAAAGCCGATATCCTGATGACAGAAATCGTCTCATAAATTACTCTATATGTGTATGTGCATAGTCGTAAAATTTTGGATAAAGGGAAACGCTTATTAGGTATTCCATCGGCGTTTTAATTAAATTAGGAGTCGATGGATCCCTCGAATATTATAATTATGACGGGTTTTTATTAATTTTGCAGTGGCACCTGCCGATTGAATTAAAATTTATTCTCTGGTGTCGGTGGTTCTCGGAAAGTGACTAAAGAAAGGAAAACTTAATAATCTTTATGCTTGTCGGACGTCTTTACTGTTACTATGAGCTTTGGTACAGGCGCTAAGTTTAGGTGGACGACTTTATAAAGTTGTATTTATCATAGACGATTAAAATAAAAGGAGAGAGTTCTTCCAAAAGAAAGAAAATAATTAATGAATAAATTAACTTCTTAAATCAACAATCTAATCAAAGAATTTTGCACGACTAGTTTTTAAGAAAACTGCCCTGAATAAGGGCATCATTTGCCAATTTTATACAAAGAGTAAAAAAAAAATCGACTGCCCCATACAATCATGTGCGCAAATTCGACAAAATCTACTGAATAGGTAGCTGTTTTTTTCCGCGATTTTGGTTTGGTTCCGTAGTAAAAGTTGTTCATGATGATAAGTATAATGAACCCTTTGCAGGTATTGGGTATTGCGTTTATTTAGAACAAATATGTAGAACCAGCCTCAAATAATGAACAACCAACAGCTGTTCAGTAGATACGTTTTGTCGAGTTATGTAAAACATAAATATATGGTGCAGGCGATTTTTTTTGCGTTTTCAGGTTGGTCCAATAATAAAAGTTGATCATAATAATGAGTAGATACAAAAAAACAAAACTACAAAACGCTAAGCTGTTGGCGGCCATATTGCGCGTCATCGCGAATCTATGGGGACAAGTTTGGGTGGTTTCTGGTGACGTTACAATGATGACATCACGTACGTTACGTTAGTTACATGGAATCGTTATTAAATTAGCAAATAGGATGTTATTGATTTAATAACATGGTTTTAACATAGATTTAATAAAAATATAGTAATTCTAAAGTGTGTTAAATATCTCTTTCTCTCCTAGACTCTGTGCAAGTTAGAGCGAGATAGCAAAAAAGAAAAACAAATTACGTCAAAACAGATGACAGATCTTCTGGGGTTTTAGCCATAGATTCGGGAAAAAATGCCGTTTCCGGACTCTGTGCAAGTTTGAGCAAGATAGAAATAGTTAACATATGAAAATTACGTCAAAACTGACAGCGCCATTACGTGGCGTCGACACACGAGCGGTGGATTGACACAACGCCGTCTGACGGCGTTATAACAGTATTGTGATACACCAGTTGCATTTAATCTGTTACACTCTGTACACAAGGAAAGTCTATGGCTATATTATGTGATTACATCGAATCAGTTACTCGTTTTATTGTGATAACAACATACAATAGGCTAGTTTCCACCATCAATAAATTGCAAATCTATTTAGTCCGTCCGAGTCAGTATTGAAAAATAATGGACACGTATTTTTTGTTTTTGTAAAATAATGAATATTGACAAAGATAAAATGCATCAAAAATCGGGAGAGGGGGCTGGTGACGTCACGTCGCTAGTAAAATTGTACTATCGTAGTGACGTCACGCGAGTTTTCAACATACTGTATCTTCGTCATTTTTTGTTTACGTGAAAAAAGAAAAAATACGTGTCCAATATTTTTTGGAAATCTATCTGACGGACTAATTCATTTTTTTCAGTAAAATACCCTATTGAATGATTCTCCAATCCTTAATTTCAGCGTTGACATCTACCGTTTGTGAAATCGATGCGGCATGCGACGAAGCCTCGACCATTATGTTCCCTTCAATTTGTCCCGAGCGATGACAGAACTGCGGAGTCAAATTTGTCAAGGCGGATTTTAGGATTGATTTACGATCGTCTGTGGCTTGTTCTAATGTACCTCAAGGTAGTCAGTTCTTGGTGTTAAGAGCAATTAGAATACAATTTGTTTGAGGCTCCCCAAAATAAAGAATAGAGGGCAAATCTCTTATTTTTAAGTACGAGGATTGGAATTCAGAACTCAGCATTCATTGCAATTAAACCGTTTTCAGGCACTTTTTAATCTTGAAGCTTGCAAGCAAATCTTTAAGTGCAACTTTTATGATAATCCGTTACTACAAAACCATCAATCACATCAGCATCATCATCGGTAATGACAGGCTCGTCGAGTCGAAGCTCCAAAGTCTTGAGCATCGACGCAGAGTTGCTGGACTGTCGGTTTTCTATCGGTTGCATTTTGGGGAGTGTGCGACGGAATTGCATGATTTAATTCCGCCAAGCCCGTTCCATCATCGGACCACAAGACGAACGGCGATACGCCACCGGTACATGGTGGACATCCCACCCACACGCACAAAACGTTTAGGGAACACATTCATAGTACGTACAGCTAAGGAGTGGAATTCCCTGCCAGAGTCTGTGTTCCCGGATAGCTACAATCCGGGAGTCTTTAAGACAAGAGAGATAGTGTTCAAACGTATGCCTATCTATAGTAAAAAAAAACCACCGCTAACATACCAGATTTTCTTAATGCTTTGGATTCTGTACAACCCAAAACCTCAACAATATCATTAGACGTTAAAATAACCGTTTAGATTTTCAATAAGACAAGAACCAACCTTGTTTTACACAAAATCTTAATAGAACTTTGTACTTCAGGACTCATTTGACTCGGTTTACATATTTAACGCATAACATTCGGTGAGATAAAGACATCATAATGAACCATTTACACCTTAACTTTAGATAACATATGAGTATACATATACGGTAAAATTATAAACTTTGTCGTCTGCGGAGTTTCGAAAACTAATTTAATTTGACCCAGTAATTTTTGGGAGAGTTATCGTAATATAATAGTACAGCAATGGGGACTAAGCCAATACTAAAGGGATGGTTTTCTTGTTGCTTGAACCAATCTTACCTGTTCGAGTTCAAGATTCAACGCTATTTTCAAATATAAAAAATAAAAATTAACGTCACAAACATTTAAATACCACTGCCGAGTACTTAAGGATGGCATGAATATTACACAAAATTATTCGTTTCGCAAGCAGAGTGAGCTATAGGCACTTGTCTCACCGCCAGCGATCAGCGACTAGCAAGTAAAGCTTCAAACTCGAAACAGTTGACGATCAGCGAGTAGTGAGTGAAAAGTTTCGATAGTTGTGACTCTCGGCTTTCAGCGAGTGCTTTAGTGCGACGGGATTTTACTCGCAATACTCGCTCCGCAAAAAAAAACCGACTAACCACCGCAGTTTTGTTGTTCTGACCGCCAAGCGAGCATCGCCGAGTGTGTGTCGCTGAGCGAGTACAATCTTTAATAGCTCTTGTCGCTGCGATCAACTAGAGGTAGGAGCCGCTCGCCGGCAGTGTGAACAGTCAGCTATCGGCTATGAATGTATGTGTCTCTTTTACTCACACGAGAACTACATCTTTTGTCCCTTTCCTCAGCGAGCAAATGGTCGATAGCTACTCGCTTCCTCGCCGGCGGTGAGACAAGTGTCATAAAGATATAAGAACCCATCCTTAAGTATTCGCAAGATGGTGAGTTATCTATTTCAGAATAAAAGTTAGTATGGTACACTACAGGCAACAGTACCAACCTTTGAAACGGGAGAGGCCTATGTCCGGTAGTGGTCTGCGATAGGCTGGGTAGAGAAAATAGAGTGGTCACTAAGGGGTAATTTAAGTACAGGGTACCTATTCGCAAAGATTTAAATTGCTAGATCTACCTTTACCGCACTAATCCCCGTTTTCTGGAAGAAGAATATCGACGCGTCACAAATAAAATGTAAGTCCAGTCATGTGATTGGCTGTTGAGAACTTATTTAGCCCACAGCTAAAACACGCACTTAACGATTTGTCTACAATAAATTTGTGGTAATTTTCATTCGAGACACTGGGCCTTAGTCACTAATACAGTATCAGTTGTGAGACCTCACTGTTCCCGGATTAGTTGTTTTCATAAAAGCTAAGTCTATGTTTTTGTGTGCGACAAAATTAAAAAGAAAAGCGACCATCTTCTGACGCGGTATAGCAGGATAACAATTTAAATCTTTGCTTTTTTTAATTCAATTGAATACTTTACCATATCAAAAAGAACAGTGCCGTAGGCCAAGAGCATTTCATCTTCAAGGGGGGTAGGAAACACTGTGAGCGCGTTGGAGGTCATTCCAATGTCAACCGTTTATCTGTAACAAAAGGTTTCATTTTAATTAGAATTAAGGCTAGCAGTATGCTACGTAGCGTAGTACGACGATGTGTAGTATTTGTGAAAAAAAAATCGGTCAAATACGAATCAGACTCTCCACCACAAATCGATAAAACTGTTTCTTGTATGGGAGCCCCCTTTAATTTAATTTACTTTCTATTTTGATTTGATGTGTGTATTTCTATTGCCGCTGTAGCGGCAATAGAAATACACACTCTGTGAAAATTTCAACTGTCTTTCTTTTACAGTTCTTGAGATACAGCCCGCTGACGGACGGGTAGACGGAGAGCGGAGGCTTAGTACTAGGGTTCCGTTGGTTGCCTATTGGGTACGGAACCTTAAAAAAGAATGAAGGGAAGTTCGAATTTGGTAACTATGATTACAATATTGACAGTCAGGTCGAATTGTTAATTACGATTTATTGTTCTACAGCCTATCTGTGTGATACTTATTTCTGCGATGAGTGCCTGGCATAATAAAACAGTAACATCAATGTCTTACAGTTAAGTACTTAATCTCCAGAAATCCGTGTTCGCTGTCCAAAAGCCGATTTGAGAATAAAGAGAATTATTTCCCAACTCAGTCTTTGTAATGTCGAATTCTGGGAAGATTTTGTGTTTAGAGAGGACCCCAAGCTCAGTAATCGCACTACTACGAGTATAAATAACTTTTTACATAACACAATATATACATCATCATATTATTAAGTAGACTATGGCCTGGATAACAGAATATGATACTATTTATCTCGGTTGTGTGTAGGTAACGGTCCTATGGCATCATTTTCGACATTCACATAAGCTAGTAATTCTATAAGACTTAACTTAATTTTCGTAGAACAAAATTATAGTCGGCCTTCTATAATGTTCCCACTGTTGGGACTCAGGCCTCCTCTCTAGGAGAGGGAATGGGCCGTAATCCACCACGCGGGCCCAATGCGGGTTGGTGAATGTCACATGTCTTCGAATTTTTGGTTCTAGGACATACCGGTTTCTTCACGATGTTTTCCTTCACCGTTTTGAGAGCAGTGGTGATGAAATAAATTACACAAAGTAATGTGCCTGGCTGGGTTTGAACCCGCGACCTACAACTCGTAAGTCGGAGCCGTTACCACTCGGCCACCACAGAACAAAATAAACCACCTTATTCACCTTTTAGCACTTGCTAAAAGCTACGTAACATAAAATCACTAGGTTTACAGTGCGAGGACAATAACTTGGTCCGTTCGGCGCCTGAAGTTAATCATTTAATAATAAGGTATCGATTCCATCACAGATCGATGGGCCGACCTACTGACCAGTATCGTACCGAGAAACACTTTACTATGCGAAGGAAAACGAAGGAAATTGAAAGCAAATCAAGGGTTTAACGAGAAAGATTGTTTGTTGAGACAACACGGTAAGAAATGCTGGCTGGTTTGTTACATTTGGTCTAGATTAAAAATTATCGAAGTGGTGGATGGTCTGAAAGTTCATTTGCTTACTCACATCCTAAAATAATAAAAAAAATTGAGTAAATTTGAAACGCTAGTAAATTCGCATTCGCATTCGGTTTTTACGCACTAAAATGCCTTTTGATTTATAAATGGTTTTTTTTGTTAAATTTTATGAAAAAAGCTCTCTTTACTAGGTTATTTTGTTCCTAGCTTTTAAGTAGGTATCAAATAATAAAATAATTAAAAAAAAATGTGTTTACTGTTAAGTACAACTTGAATAAAGAAATAAAGTTAACGTACCTACTGAACTTGACAAACAAAGAATCAACACGACTAGTTGCTTCAAAATGAGTGCTTCAAAATTTTCGGACCAATTGTGGTATTTACAATATTTATTGTCTACGTTTATCCGTCAAAACATTAATGTATTCTGTGCTGAACGAACGTTGATCTGTTCAATGTTCAAGTTAATGACCTTTACAATTGACTTAACATGAAGTGAGAGCGTTCAATCAGGAGGTAAGAAACCTCTTTTTGGGGTTTGTGACCCCGAATTATAATAAATTCTGATAAGAATAATTATTTTAATGTGTAGGTGGTGGTTTTACTTAAGGTTTAGGCTTTGAAAAGCAGTTCTTGAAGTTTTCGTGTAAAACACCCACATAGCCTAGGTCATTACCCCAAGATACCAAAAACCTGTACATAGAAGGAAGTACACTTAGAAAAAAAAAAACACATAACTAGTCATCTTCTTGGTCGTATTTATCCCTGATATCTAAATCTTAGTACAATAATAAACAGTATCAGAAACATTAAGTTAAACGAGGCATTACATCCATTTTGGAAATGAAAACAAAATTAGAAAATTGAAATTTAGCAATACAGCGAGACCACAACAAAAAGTGTAACGTGAGTTTATTTTGGTTTTTTTTTTTGCAGTTTAAAACGAAAACTGTACAAAGTATTATTTATTTAAGTAATTTCTTGAACAAACGTCATTTATAATTTATCAGTGCATTTTCAAATCCTCAAAGGTTTGAAATCTCATAAAACTGAACTAAGCTTCCGCTTAAGCTTGAATCCTTGATCAAATAACAATTGCTTCAATTAATATTTTCTCAGCGAGATTAAACAACAATCAGATCCGGTGCCACGTGTAACTGAATGAATGGATTATTTGATGGAGTTTCAATGGTTAACAGTGTTTGTTTAGGGCGCAATTTAAATCAGTTTTATTAAAGGATCTGAATGAAGGAATGAATTGCAGCTGGGAAAATCGGCAATTTGGAAAAAAGACAGTAGAAGAAGTTAAAACTAAGTGAATGTGGTGATTATGGATTGTTTTTTTTTTCTGGAAAAGAGCCTTTGCCCTACAGTTTTGGGTTTAGATTATTGAATTATGAGTACACAAAATTAATTAAGCTGAGCGCTAATTTGTACACGGTCTTGCGCTGGATGCCAATTTTTACATGCTCCCACGCTTGTTCCTTACTTACTTTCTACATGGTCCTAAGGTGAGCGCCAATTTCTGCGTAGCCCCACACTGGGTGCCACTTTGTACATAGTTCTACGCTGGGTGCCATTCACCATGGTCCCACCCTGGGCGCTATTTTGTATATGGTCCTACGCTAGGCGCCACTTTGTATATGATACCACGCTGGGCGCCACTTTGTATATGGTCCCACACTGGGCGCCACTTTGTAAATGGTCCCATGCTGGGGGCCATTTTGTGTATGGTCCCACGCTGGGCGCCACTTTTTAAATGATCCCACTCCGAGCGCCACTTTCGGCATAGTCCCAAGGTGGGTTCCAATTTCCACGTAGTCCCACTTTGGGCGCTTTTCTCGTAATATTTATTGTATACAAAATAGTTCTGATACATTGCCACAATAGGACAGTTTAGTGTGCCTAACACTAGACGACATTGGAATGAATGCTCCAAAACATACGATATGTTGAATTTTCTACGTTCGACTGTGCCAGGAGTTGCGTTGTTACCTAGCGGAAGTAAAAACGGGAATTAGATTTTTCTCAAGAGAACCATTGAAATGTTTTCAAATTATAAATGTGGTTATAATTTAAAATATCTAATTTTGTTGCCTGTTCTTAACATGCATTTCAACATTAAATGATCTATGGTTAAGTAAACAAAAAAAAAGCTAATATTCTACTAAAGCAAATCACGCTACCCATCACTGTCAAATTTTCCTAATCAACCTTAAACCTAATGTGTTAGCGATTAAGATTAAAATTAAATTTGGCAGATTGTTGTGTGATTAATATTATGATTCTAATATAATTATCCTAAAGTGGCCGTTAGCCCCCTGAACATTCAAACTATCTCTTCGAATCTGTAGTAACAGTACATACATGCAGACAATTCCAGAGGTCGTGTCGTTTCTTGGTATGCCTCTAGCACTGAGCATTGTCACTGCGTATAATATCTACATGTAAATGTCTCGTACAGAAACTTGCGACCCTTATGAACGATCTGGGGTCTGCGATAAAAACTACACTTAGTTGCAGATTAGTATTTGCAGGACTATTGTTCTACCAGTGAAAGCTATTTAGTTACATTACATCTCGTCCGTATTCTACAAAGAGGTAGAAAGAAGAATAAACAATAACCTCACGTATGTCGGTATATACAACCAACGTCACATTAATGGTAATACTCCAAAAATCTCCCCAGTAATATTTTTACTATTTACTGCCAATAGGCGATAGGATACCAAATGAAATAAAGAAGATAAAAAAAAGCATTTATTAATTTGGCGACGGTACATCGGGTAAATACCCATAAATATATTAAATTGGACAGTCATTAATAAATACATATAGTACATCTCTTCAAATTTAGAGTAATCAGGCTCCTTTTGGGTAAGCTCGCTCTATCGTAGACTTTGTCTCTGTCATCTCTGACCTAGAACAGAGTCAAGAGCAAAACTATCACAAATAAAAAAAATAAGATTGTACCTCACGGCTGCTCCAAAAAGATTTCAGTCAATTCAGAAATGTTGGCAGATAGGTGAGGTCTGGCGCTAGACTTTCGATGGGCTTTGAGTGACAAGTGATGGAGTAAACGATCATAAACATACATTAAAATTAAGCTTTGATACGTAAAAAAAATAATTAAATAAATAGGCAGTTTTACCACTATCTCACTTAATGGTTAGCGATGAGGACGAAAAAGTACGAAATAAAGATGCTGTAAATGTCAAATTGTTACCACTGATGTGGTTGACTGTTTATACTAGATTTAAACGTAATATTACCCACATTTTACCAGTTGGTGTCCCATGTCCACTATTTCCTTATTACCTTGTGCCTATTTAGTATTCTCCGAGTGTAATTTAATAACAGGGTTACTACCCGGAGTTTCACTGGACCGAAAAATACAATTTTCTCTTTAGTTAAACTAGGGAATTTCACCGAGAATTTCGTGAGTTAGATATATAGAATATTCTGATATTAAGGGGCTATGCAAATAATAAGGCCGTTTTGAGAATTGTTTTTTCTCGTAAAGTACCTATAATAGGGATTAGATATTTCGGTTCATGTTTCTTGACTTTATAATCTACCTAAATTCTAAAGGAATACACGATATGAAGAAATTTTCTCGATAGAAAAAAATTGCAAAGTTCGGTCTGTCTTTTTGCCATTTTCATTTTTATGGCGAAATGCATTGTATTGATTCTATGAAAACTACTTTTAAACATAGAAAATAATCTTATCTAGCTAAATTCTTAATATATTTTGATTTCGTTATACTTTTATGTTATAAAATCCGAAAATTAATTTTGGCACTTACGTTATTTATTCCGTGCCGCCCTCATTATATCGCCATCTCATCTTTTGCCTTTTAAAAGTATTTGCATCACTGTCGATTCAGATCAATTTAGATGGTCCGTGGGCCTTGTCAACGTAGCACCTATGTCACTTTTTTGCAGATCCGAGCTGTCAGATTTTCGTAATTTAAATATTTTTTTTACAATATTTTACATAGTTCAGCAGCTTAAAGTTGTAATTTATTAAAATTCGTGCTATGAAATTATTTTCCCTGTAATTTTGTGACCTTGGACAATATATAATCGTAGTTATTTTCTATTCGTGCCAACATTGAAATGATGGATAAAATGGTATGAAATAAAAGACTGAAACTAGATAAAGCACAACGTTTGGGAACATACCTGAACGCAACAAAGGATTCATATCACAGGAAATTAATAGTGGCTAATAACACCGGCAAATTATTATAAAATCATCACTTTCACTTCTGTGTATAGAACATCCACAAATATTGTTTTTCAGTCACGTAAAGTAATATAGCTATAGCATTTTTTTTTCTGGACTGGAGTGTCTATTTTTATAGCTCTTATCTCAAAATTTATCTTAAGAAACAGGCTAAAATAAATTAATTTATTTCGTGCTATGAAAGACGTCAAAAATCAATATGTCATGTAATTAAACTTGCCAGTTTACGAAAAAAATTGAGTTTAGAAACTGGCTTTTGCCCGCGACTTCATCTGCGTGAATTTCAGAACTAGGTCAAGAGGGAAGTGAGAATAATTCAAAAAATGTATAACGCATAATCATAAAGATAGGAATGAGGTCAGAGGCTTTAAAAGAAATGAAGAGTAAATAAATAGTAGTCAGTCCCGAAAATTTTACTCCTTCATGATTCTGACCTCCTTGCAGTCTCTACTGCTCATAATTCTAGCCCCAAACATACTCATTCGTGATTCTATTAGACATTGACGCCTTTATTTAGATGATTTGATGTTTATTATTTGATTTATAATGTTGTTGCGGTACAGAATTAAAATACTAGTTCTAAAACCAATCAATAGGTATTAGTCCGGTCAAATTAGACCGAAAAATAGGAGTGAAGTCACAATAATCGCACCCAGCTCAAAATTGGTAGGATTGTTCAAAACACTATGATAAATGAAATCTAAAAAGGCCTCATCGATCCGATACCTGGAAAAAAATTACTTGGGGTCAAAAGTCACAAAAACGTGTTTTTCGCGATTTTCAGCAAAACGGTATCTATCTATTAGGATTTGGTTTCCGCACTTAGTCCTGATGTTGGACCATTGTGCGTGAGCCAACCAGCCAACCTCCCTCCAGAAACAGTAGTGCTATTCTGTAACAACATTTTCGTATCTCGGCAGTGAAATTCGAGGTGAGTTTCAAATTAAGACCTTTATGTTGTGTGCAATAAAGCTCACTTGTGAGTTTTGTCACTCAGGTGAAGCTCGATATCGAAATAGTTACTTACAGAATAGACTAGCTGATTAGTTTTCCCGGTGTGTAAAAACAGCTGTAAGCGAGTTCTGCGACCCTATTATTTGACTCCGTATTTCGGTAACGCCTATGCACTCAAGGAGTACGTGCGATACCGTTTCCTCCTCCTCCATGCATGCTCTGCATAAAGGACTGTCCGTAATAGCTATCGTGTGTAAGTGTTTGTTCAAGGATGGCATAGCCTCCCTGGACTGCCTGCTGCGGGGTGCTAAGGCCTACCAGCGTTACGCTTGTTTGTGGGTGTGTTCTTGTAGCCATGTGCGCAGCTGGCTGAAGGGGAGTGGTACTATGGGTTCGGCTCCAACAGCCACAATATCCTCCTGGCCAGCTCATCGGCCGCGTCATTTCCTTGTGGTCCGCTGTGTCTTTTTATCCACAGCAGCGTCACAGTGTTGCGGTTGGTCAACGTGATGCGTTCTAGCATTGTGGCATTCTTGTATGAGTTTCGAGGTGGTGTGATGCTTCCTTAGGAATTGAGGGACTGAGGCGCTGTCGGAGAGTATGCGAATGTGGGTGTCCGTGACTACCCTGGCTTCTATGGCATAGACCGCCAGGATAAAGCCCACGCATTCCGTCTGATAGACGGTGTTGAGATTACCTAGCGGTCTGGATATTCTGATGTTAAAGTCATTGGAGTAAACTCCAACTACGGTTCCGGTGCTTGTCTTTGATCCGTCAATGTAGATTCTCAGCTCTTTGAGACCTGAGTGATCGCTCAAGGTGGTGTGGAAACGTGTGCATATTATGACGATTACAACTCTTCCAACTTTTTGAATCGATATATCTCAGAAACGGTGGCTCTTAGGAAAAAAGTATCTAGCCATTTTTATAGATAATTATTTATCTGATCTACAATTTTTGTCTGAACTAATTTTATGATAAAACTTACCGTTTTGCTGAAAATCGCGAGAAGCCTATCGTGTGTAAGGCCTCATCGATCGATCGTGATGATGCGTGCTAACGCGCTTTAAACGAAGTTCAGGCGCCGATGGTTAATTTTTGCATACAAAAATTTTGTAGCACTGTAATCGTTGACCTATTTGTATCGATACAAACGCGCTGATACGGCGATAGACGGTATAAAAGCGCTGCAGTCGCGCGTATGTATTTCTATATAGAAATCTTTGTGTTTTCACCAGACTCCTCAACAGTAGTTAAATGGAGTCTGACGAGAAAGCACTGCTTACGCTGGCTTTATTATTGAAAGTATAAAAAATAAGCGACGTTATTGGTTTCACGAGCGAAAGAAGATTGAGTGATGGTCATTTTAATACAACTTTTAAAACATTGCCCAATCATAAAAGATGAGTGAAAAATTCGAACTGCTATCGGATGTCGTGTGACTGACAAGTAAACCATGCAGTGCCTCTCCCCACACCTTTCTCCGACAATTAAGAGGGGATTCTCCATACAAACGTTTTCCGCTGCTAGAGCTATGATTTTTTTTCCAAAAATTCTAGATCGAAACGAAAATCCAAATCTTAATTACTTAAAGAATTATGACTATCTAAAAACCTGAAAAAACAGCCCGTTTTTACCGCCATGTTCAGACGACTATCAGACAAATTTGAGTAAGTTTTTATCCAAATAGAAAATAATAGAAGCATAGATGTAGTCTTCTTCTAAATTTTAATACGTAATTTTTATAGATGAGTCCAGTTTTAAAGAATAAAGCAGCGGAATACAAAACGTCTTTAAGTCAAGGTTTTTTAGGTAAAATCAGCCTCTGATGCAGTTGTCGTTTTCGCACTTTACTTGACAGGGCACAGTGCCACGCATCGGCAATAGTTTCTTTAAATACCTGTTTATCAAATTCCTCGGGACTAAAGTCCCCTCTTAATAAACAAACTCGATACACACGTACTTTGAATGCGCTTGTCGCGCGCATTTGTATCGCTTTGTACGCACATTTGAATCGATGCAAATGCGACGATCTGCTGTTTGGTCCTTTTACCTATAACGCCGTGGA
Source organism: Lacanobia wlatinum (assembly GCA_947578705.1). NCBI lineage: Eukaryota > Metazoa > Arthropoda > Insecta > Lepidoptera > Noctuidae > Lacanobia > Lacanobia wlatinum. The sequence continues at coordinate 6,282,907 of OX388032.1, forward strand.
CCCGCGTTCGCAAAACGTCTGAGCGGTAAAAATACGCCGTGTGCATAGGCTCTTACATTATTACATACCATCAGCGATGAATATGATTTGGAAGTTCTTCAATTGTATTAGAACTTTCAAATGAAGTTAATGTAATGATCAATGTCTTGTAAACTCTCAAAAACAAAATGGCGGCCTTTGAACTGCAATCCTTGGCCTTAGCTTGGTGGCAAAATAAAGTTGAACATCCAATTTGACCACTCTATATAACACGAATGAAACATGGAGGAGATCTTGGCTAAAGAATAACAGCCGCACGGGTCGATCTTCAAGGTAAAGCAACGCTTGCCAAGGTTAGTCTGTGATTGGGTGACCATCTTAACACACCGAGTTCCCTCCATGCCTCGGAAAGCACGTTAAGCCGTTGGTCTCGGCTGTCATTTGTAGATCTTTGGCATTCAGAAGCCAATAAACTTGACTCTTGCCGTGTCAAGAAGTTCCGCGTGGTCGGCAGCCGCTCTACGTAAAATACGTATTCAGCTTAATCGGGTTTGACTGGAAGCCGACCAGAATATAGTTGGGTGTAGTTGTAGGCAGATGATGATATAACACGAATAACTTTACTATTTGTCTACTTTGAATATATATTTTATTCTTTCTTTAAAAAGGTTGTTAATAAGAGTATCGATATATGTTAATATAATTTGCTTGCGAGTAACCCTGAATTATTTGGCGGTTTGAATTAGTTGATGGGGTGTCGCTATATTCGATTTTTTTTAACTTTTGATGCGGGTGTACGAGGAGAGTGTGCGGTGCGCTCGGGGTGAGGGATGCTAAATCGCGCCACGAAATTATTTACTTAGGCTCTTAATTAAATTGTCGTAACTTGAAGAATAAACTAAGTTATATTATAAATACAATATTTCTGTTTTAGCTGGCTACACTTTCAGAGGCTAAATTTGCACTGTTGATGACCGTTACAACCCATCGTAAGTACTTAAAAAGGTTTTTAAATTCTGTCCATTCTAGACATTATTACACTCAACTCGCCTGGCAATCACAATGGTTGCATATTAGAAAATCAAAACTTTTCTGAGCAAATTTCAAAAGAACAATAAACGAGATAACAAAATTTAAATGGCCAAATGTTTTATTTAGAAAAATTTTAGAATCCCAATGTATGTGACATCAAATGAACGACTGATCAAAAGTTGCTAAATGTAATTTTAAAATATCCCCGACTCAGACTACCCCGACTCGGATAGGTTAGGTTAGAAGGCTAAAGCGGGAGCGAAGCGGAGCGGAGCTCCCGCCTTAGCCTTCGTGGTTATTTTTTTAAACCACCCAGAACTATGGTGAGTCGCCAGTAATCCATTTTGACCTTTAAACGATTTGGTCAATAGTAATAAACAACATAATAAAAACATAAACAAACAACAAACAAAAAAAAAAACAAAACAATAATAATAATAAACAATAATAATAATAATAACCGACTAGAGCGTCGCGCAATGATTATTGATATAGCAGTCCCTCATGACGAGAACCTCGTGAAGTCTGAGAAAGATAAACAAACGAAGTATCTTGACTTAGCTCGCGAGGTTGTCGACATGTGGGATGTGAACACAGCAGTCATTGTGCCGATAGTCGTGACGGCCAATGGCATAATTGCCAAGAGCCTCGACCAACATCTCAAGAGGCTCTCGTTGGGCAGCTGGATCAAGGGCTTGATCCAGAAAGCAGTACTCCTGGACACGGCGCGTATAGTGAGGAGGTTTCTCTCTCGGGAGCCCTGACCACCGGTAACTTGGTTTTGTTCCCGATACCGGTGGGCTACTATTTTTTATATTTTTAAATGATTTTATTTTTTTTATAGAAATATTTAAAAATGTAAATTTATATGTATTTAATGTCATAAATGGAATAATAATAACAAAAAAAAAACAAACAATAATAATATAAACATTGATATTCCAGACTTTGGTCAGCTGAACTTTTGATCAAATGACCATCGTTATTTTAAACTTTGATGATTTGTACGTTGTTCTTTTGAAATTTGCTCAGAAAAGTTTTGATTTTCTAATATGCAACCATCACAATGATTCAGTGATTAAACGGCGTTTTTCGAATTTTAAGCTCATACTATTTGCTAGTATAAATAATTGTTCCTTCATAATTTAGCCTACATAATAATAAATGCCATTTTAATATTTAAGCTAAATTACAGTAAAGTTTCATCCAAATCCGTTTGTATCCGCTTCAAAGTTCTTGCGTGAAAAGGTAAGAAACATCCGTCCGTAAGAAATATAATGTTTACATTTTAGTGTCAGTACTGTGTTTTCAGAAATCACTAGAACACGGAATCGCTACGCTGGACGCCGAATCCTATTACTAATGTTTACAACTTACGGCAGTTATAGCCATAATCAGAATTGTCACCGACTGTCAACTTTTACAAAATGTAACAGAACACCTATTAAGGGGTCATTGTTATCATCATTATGAACAAATTTTACTATAAAGCCAACCACAAAAGCGCGGAAAAAGGAATCAGCTGTTCAGTACATTTTGTCCAGATACGCGCACACAACCGAATGGCAGTCGTTTTTTTTGCCATTTCAGTGTTGGCCCATAGTAAAAGTAGAAGAGTATTGCGTTCATTCTTTTACGTAATGGTAAAGTAATGGTTCGTATAAGTAATGGTTGACACTCACTGACACAGATGGAAAGTATTTACAATGAGATTTCAAACTGAGATTCAGATAGGACTTTGATCAACCTTGGAGCACCGATAGCGTGCCCTGGGGATATATCGTCTAAACTCCAAATATATATCTAGGTATGTATTTTAGTATCTACAGGAATATCGATACGTCATTCGCTATGATTTGGTCCCTTGAGTAGTAGTCGCGTTACGAGGTCACGAATCTACGCCGACGACGACGCCAGCATTACTTAATCTTAGAAACCACGAAGTCCAATGGAAAAAATATCAAACATTTACTGTATTTAAGAATCGATGAAAGGCATTGTGCGTGCGATGTAAAGAAAACTTGAACTGAATATAATAACTGTTTTTTTTTTTTTATTTGTGATGCGTTTGCTCTTGACTCTAGCCTAGGTCAGAGATGACAGAGACAAAGTCTACGATGGAGCGAGCTTACCCAGAAGGAGCCTGTTCACTCTAACTTTGAAGAGATTAGGGTTGTAAGCGTTCGGAAACACAGACGCAGGCAGAGAATTCCACTCCTTTGCTGTGCGCATTATAAAAGACGTTTGGAAACGCTGACTTCGAATTGGCGGAATAGCATCAAGGTAGGGATGGCAAGTTGCAGTGCGTCTGGATATCCGATGGTAGAAGGGGACCAGTGGGATGAGGTCGTGGAGTTCTTGGGCACACTCACCGAAGTGCAATTCCTGTTCTACATAACTAGTTTAAATAGTAAAGTAAGACGACGTGGCAGGGTGATGGCATGTAAATGACTGACGAGTCGCTCATTCCTTCTAAGGAACAATTTCGAAAATGCAATAAAGCGGATCGTATCGCCAGGGTCGCTACAAAGGTAAAAATTGCGTCTTTCTTCCAGTGTTGCAAGCACTACCACTGAACATGAAGCTCTGGGTTTGGATCCCGGTTTGCGCATAGTTACGAGTATATTAGCTTTTTGCCTCTAAAATCTTGCTCAGTAGCAAGCGCACATACGGTTTGTGGTTACAAGTTTATCCTCTATGACATGGGACTTAATATAAAAAAAACTCAGAGCTTTTATTTCAATTAAACCATTTATACTTTAGAATTGTCAAGGTTGATTGGTCAAAAATATGTAGCTTGTTGCACGTTCCAAAGCGAAGATCTCTATGGAGAAGAGCGTTCAGGAAACTCCATGAACTAGTTACAGTCAACAAAACTATTCGGTATAAAGGCAAAAATATCCATTTTTTCACAGCATTGCCAATGTTTAATTCTAATGTGTGCATTATATTTTTTTAAGCTTTTGACATACTTACGAGTGTGTTGTACAATAATTGTCTACTCAGCATACTCACAACATTGTTTAAAAGTAGTTGCAAGTTAGCTGCCTGCATACCCAATAGCTTTGTTTTTCAGTAAAACACTAAGTTTAATCTTAAATCTTTTTAATCTTAAAGTTCACGAAGCTGTCATTTCTCTTTCCACGAATATTCTGTTTGTATAGACTCAAAAGAGATTAAACTGAATGGTACGGTTTCCACAACGAGTTGGAAAGCTGTGCATTTCAGTGTCTTTATCTGCTTAATGTTCTTTGATGTTTTCTAGTTCACAGATTTTTTTTCTCTTCAGAAGAAATGGTGAATAGTGTAGCAGGTTTTTTATACATTTTTGCGCTCATTAAATGTATTTTCGACTTAATTCGTTGCAATCAATTGTGGTAATAGCAAAAGGCTATAAGAATTGTGCTAATCTTACATAGAAACAATATTTATCAAGTAATCAGTGTCGTAGTCATATTGGAAGTAGAAAGACTAGAGTAAACAAATTAGATTATGATTTTAATTCCGTGCAGCCAAAGGTATTCGTTGATCTTGCGTAATTGTTGGCGTCTTGTACAATTGTCTTTATTATTTTACTCTTAGAACTTAATTTGCGTTACCATCTTTTTTTAGATTTTCCCAAAAAATTTAAAATGCCTCACTACCCTTGGCTAATAGACCATTAATTACCCTGTAAAGTTTTATATGCCCATAAAAAAGTAACTACCTACCTTTTTTTGAATTATTGCACTGGTAAGTTTGACAATTTTCGTACAAAGATAGTCGACGGTCCAGCGAGCTTTTCTTATACCTATCTTTAGGGGTTTACATCCATCAACCTAGTCCTTTTTATCCCATTCTAGGGCAAAGACCTTCATAAAAATTAAAAAAAATATGCAAAGGGATTTGCATAATTTTGTTTTGTGATAGAATGGACCGAAAGTAGTTTATTCATACAAATATCATTTCACTACCACATGAAAACCACGTTAAATAACATGTAACAGGGGAAACGAAATACCTGTTAAGGGATCATTGTACTCATCATTGTGACCAACTTCTACTGTGAGGCCAACACCGAAATCGTGAAAAAAATCTGATGTTCAGTTAATTTTGTCCAGTTATGCGCACAGAAATGTATGGAGCAGTCGATTTTGTTTTCACGATTTCAGTTTTAGTGAAAGTAATAATAATAATAAAGGAGAAAACTGAGAAAGATAAACAAACGAAGAGTCTTGACTTGGCTGGCGAGGCTGTCGACATGTGGGATGTGAACACAGTAGTCATTGTGCCGATAGTCGTGACGGCCAATGGCGTAATTGCCAAGAGCCTCTTCAGATGTACAGCTGAACAATCCCTTGGGCTTGATCCAGAAAGCTGTATTCCTGGACACGGCGCGTATAGTGAAGAGGTTCCTCTCTCAGGAGCCCTGACCACCGGTAGCTTGGACCCTGTTCCCGTTACCGGTGGGCTACTATGTATTTTTTTTAATATAGAAATATTTAAAAATATAAATTGTATGTATATTAAAATAAATAAATGGAATAATAATAATAATAACCGATCACAATTAGAGTAGGTCCCTAAATATTCACATCATACGTTTGTTCGTAAAAAGGTACCTAAGACCAAAACAAATATAAACCAATGATAACCTACCCCTATTCAAACAGTTATTGCAAACAGAAATTAAATTTAAGACCTCTCGAGGAAGGAACACGCAAGTATCAATGCGATTGTTATCACAATTCCCATACAACGTTTTATCTTCACTTAGCATGCGATCCTTTTCAATGCTAATGCCTCGACAGTATTGTTTTAGTGCCCTTTGATCCAACAGTTATTAGTTCAATTGAACGAAGAACTAAGCTGATTAATTATGCTTGAATCCATTTGCCTTTGTAACCGCTCGACATCTGGTAATATCGGATTTTCTGTTACGTTCGTGGTTCAAGCTAAATTGTATGAAGCTAGAGATTTTAATTGAGGTTGATAATATGCGTTGGTTTAGTTTAATACTTTTATTTTGTGTAGACAAGTGAGGTTTTTTTATGGGAATTTATCAAATGACTTCCTAGGAGAGTGTGTCATACTCTTACTGACTCAAACCCATCCGTATTCTTGTTAGTGCCCTTTTACTTTCGCGGTGATTCCTCCTTGGGGTAGGTAACTAATTACCATATTATTTTATTAGCAATGTTTTATTTCCTTTTTCAACTTTATCTTTGAAGATTGAACTTACAGCTTAGTTTATTTTCTTATTATTTCAAGGAAAATTTAAACCGTCTTTATTGTTTTTTATTAGTTCTTAACAACTATCATGTACTGACTCATAGTTTTGACGTAGTAAGAAGTTTATTGGAGCGAACAACTTACTACACAGTTGTTGGGTGATGTACGTTTCCAGTTTATTACTAATGCATTGTTTAGAACTTTCTCGCTAAAAGATTACTGGTGCTCGTTCCATCAACTAATATGATGTTGTTGTGTGTGTGTTACTCCGTATTCCTGTTTTCAAATAGTATGTATTGTCAAACTTCTTGGTTAAAAAAAAAAACACAATAGACTATGATTATACAATAATTAAATGAACTCACCACTAATTCAGAAATACAAAATTTATGTCACGGAGCGGGGCTCAGTGTATACATTGGGGGACTCCACAGAATTCTTATGACATTGTACTATTTTCTTTCTGATAATAAGAACTAGTTTGGAAAACCTTCACGTTTTCACCTTAATTGTAATGAAAAACAAAAGGTTAGATAGTCTTTATTTGTTATGAACTAGTTTCAATGTCTTTATTATAATGTTCAGTATATCGTTAGCCTTTAGAAGGTCATTTAAATGCGACATGTGTTGCTTCATTACCATTGTAGCCTTGTTTGTTGTGAATTTAAAACAAAAATCTGAAAGGTCCTTGCTTAGTTTTTATTTAAGTAACACAAAGTCATACCTACTATCAACTATGTAGATGATGTTATGCGGACTGAATAATATGACTCAAACCTGACTTGAGTATCGCATGTTGGAAAATTTAAATATTAGTTCAAATCTTGGCAAGTAATTGTTTTGATATCTATATCTATATACTAATATATAAAGCTGAAGAGTTTGTTTGTTTGTTTGCTTGAACGCGCTAATCTCAGGAACTACTGGTCCGATTTGAAAAATTCTTTCAGTGTTAGATAGCCCATTTATCGACGAATATATCATCACGCTAAGACCAATAGGAGCGGATCAGTAATGAAAATTGTGACGCAGACGAAGTAGCGCGGGTCAGCTAGTAAAATAATATTTGAGAAGACCAAAGTATTGGTAAGACCGAAGGCGCGAAGTAAAAGTCAGGTTGATGTGGCAATGCTGAGGAAGGGCGTATGTCAAGCAGTGGAAGTAATTCGGCGGAATGTTTTATCATCATAATCAACAATAATTGATCAACAACTGATTTTCATGCATATACCTCATCATAAGGTTTAGTTCACAACCAGCATCAGACTACGACTCGTTGTCTGGTATTTTGCTGAACTGAATTTATCTGGAACTTAAACTGTTTTCATTTTTCATCTGTACAAAATATTAATAAATTATGGCTTGTCCTAGAGGCATAGAATGTTAAAACTTATGGAAAAAAAGCCTTATCCTGTACAGAGTAACTAACCCTATAAGAATGAAAAGTAAATCCGTGTCATCGTACTTTCGTGCACTGGTCCAAACAGAAAAAGGTTTTATTGTACAGAAAAGCTACAAGCTGCTCGTGCGAGCACGCGATTTCAAGTTTTAAAGCCAAAGTATTTTTGGTTGTTCTTTTAACGGATCACTGGTGACATTTAGGGTTCAGTTCTACTTTTTATGTTTGATGGGAAATTCATATAATTTTGTATGGAAAATTAAATTTTTTTGATAAAAAAAAGATATCTGGCAGTCTTTGAAGACTGCCGATAGAAGTGAAAACTAAGTAGGTAACAATTTTTTCTTACTTAGATTATTTTTAAAGTGTTATTTACATGTACATAACGAACCTTAATTATAAAATTAAATAGATAAGGATTAATATCATGATACTAAAATCACCACTTTTCCATTTCACCCGGCTTTTGATTGAATAATTTGAACAAAAAGCGGTCATTGCGACTTAACCATAATAGTTAGATATTTATATATATATCTAACTATTATAGTTAAGTCCGCGAGGGTATTCCGTCGCGAACATTTTTGTAGACATTGGTGTCCTCTATAAAACTGTAGTACATCACTATGCTCTATTGTCAATAGTTTCTGCAGCGTACGTGATGTAAGGACCTTTTTTTAGTATTTTTTTCACACCTTGGTTTACACTATCGAAGTATTCATACGGATCCATAACTTTTTTGAAAATATTCTATAACTTGTTACTCAGTGATAATGTAGCATGATGACCTTATGTTTAGTTATTTTTTTTTAATAATGAATTAATTGATACTCAGCAGCGAGACATCGTTCGTTTGTTTGCGGTGCCCTAACAGGGTTCATGCGCAAAACGAAACAATAAATGAAATTGTTAAGTGTGTTGTGTGCATGAGAGCAAATGATAAATAAATAAATAATTATTACTTCAGATCACATAAAATAGTCCGTCTACAAAATTTCTAAGCTTCTGCTACTGTGCTGCTGCAGAAATAATAAAGGCTTCCTTATTTCGCTAATAATATTGTAATGTTAATATTTAGTTTATTGTGTAGGATGTTTATGAAAGTGAGCTTTGTTCGTTGATCGTTCCTCTGTAATTGTATTTCTCTCAAGGAATTTCCTAAGGCGCAACTTTCACGAGCGAGCGAATCGCCGCGGGTCTACCCTGCTATCGTCAGATAATCTATTTTCGACGATTCTTCCTCCGCCAGCATATTGGCATGTCTCATGGCAGATGTCACTCGCAAGTGACCACCGCGTGTCGTATTAGATTTCCGCATGATAACAAGAAACCGTTGCAAATTTTTTTTGTTAAATAGTTTTGAGGCTAAGGCGCTGCGCATACGTCGTGTATGCACGTGGCATCTCGTTGGAGTTTTGCTCGGCACTATCACTCATCAAATCTCTGCAATAAAATCGTCGTGTCAAGACACGGTCATACAGTTGTTAAAAATGAAATAGCTAGACGCGAGCCGATCGCTTATGGAGGTGGCGCTTAAGTTTCAGTTGAGAATAATAAAGCATTTTTAATATTTATTTTAGTTCATAATATTGTGTACCCTTTTTTTCCTCCGACTATTCCATTTAGAATAGAACCTAGAATGATTGAGAGATTTCTGATTCAGATTATGGCTCGGTTTCTGTAACGAACATGATCGCAAAAATAATGTGACAATTTGACAAACGCGCAATAGGAGTTGTGATTGTTTGAAAGAATTTCCAACTTCTCATGATGCTGAGTTGATGATGTAAGGTATAAATTAGAGTCTGGTGATGGGATCCCATGAAAAATGTTTGTTCTTCTGATCCTTTTTTTGTTTGGAGTAATATTTTCCCGGACTGTTCTCATTTCAATTTGGTGAAGATCTGATGAAGAACTTCAGAGGTAGGCAACGGAAATCTTCAATAAATGATAGCAAATGGATCGAGATTGCTGAAATCGCATGTCTGTTTATTGTTTATACCAGTTGATAACATTACATAACGCCGGTACGCTGTGAATTGGTACGCAGGTATCACTAAAAAGTGAAAAATATTTATTTCTTTACAAAAAATACAACCGACTTCCAAAAACAAAACAGTATAAAATAACTTCGACTTCCGAAATTAAAGTTATTTTATACTTTGTAAAGTCACTAAAATCTAATAAGTCCGATTTGACAGCTGAGTAGAGAGGGATGGAAGATTGCTTTATCACTAAGTGCGAAAGAGATTTATTTTTATGTCTCTTTCATACTTACTAAAATGATGTTGTAGGAATCCTGCTGTCAAAACAGGCCTTTTATTTTTTGACAACTATAGTGTTTTGTTTTGTTTTTTAGAAACCTGCTTGACCTTACATTCAATCTGAAATTATAGGGCGACTGTCTATCTGAGCTCTACAACCCGGTAAAAGCGAAGCACGATACCCCTTGGCAATACTGGTTTCTGACTACCCTTTTTTTATGGATGGAAAATCATCAAATGACTCCTTCCGCTCTTGGCGGAGCAGAAGGGAGTGTCAGACTCTTATTGACTAAAACCCATCCGTGTTCCTCCTAATGCCCTTTGCGTTCTAGGGCCGCGGTGACTCTTTCGAACAAATTCCGCAAACCCTGGCAGGCACTGGCCCTAGCGGGCCCCGTCTACTATGCTGACATCTCTTTGAGGCGCGCTTGGAACACAACGCGCCGTCGACCCGGGCCTGGGGGGCTACTCTCTAAGCCAGAAGTCCGTAGTTTCGGCCTTAATTGCAGGCGTTTTCTACTCCGTACCACCTACGGACTTACGTGTAGTCCCGAATCCGAAGTAAGACCGAAACTACGGACTTCGGGCTTAGACAATAACGCTCCTGGTTCTGATCGGACAGCGAGCCACCCAACGCTCGCCGTCCGCAGGCCCGCTTCTGACAAACCTTAAAGACTGTCAACTATCAACAAATGACAGTCGGGTTTAACAGCTTAACTTGCTCTTTGAGGTATGGAGTAATCTCAATGTGATAACATGCTCACCCATCCACAGACCAACTTCGTCAAACGTATCTTATCCTTGAAGAACGACCCGTATGGCTTATTGAACTACGAGCTCCTCTATGTACCTTTAAATTACCAACGCATAATTAATTGATCGTACTTTGTTTATCAATATTTGTCTATCCGTATATACAAGGTGTAACAGAATAAACGCAATAACTCTTAAGGGGTCATTGTACTCATCATTATGAACAACTTTTACTATGGGACCAACCCCGAAATCGTGAAAAAAAAATCAGCTGTTCAGTACATTTTGTCGAGTTATGCGCACATAAATGTATGGGGGAGTCGATTTTAATGTTAGTTTCATAGGGAAAGTTGTTCATAATGATGAGTTCAATGTCCCCTTAAGAAGTATTGCGTTTATTTTGTTACAGGTGGTATAGAGATAGTCTTCAAATTTTTACACAAAGTTTCCATCAGTTCAGAAGCTTATTCTACTAACATTCACATCACCATCTGTATCACACATCTATTCAAGCCAAGAATTGTATACAAATAGATACGAGATTGGTATTATTAGGGACACATTGTTAACTCGACTCCTACGACAAGTAAGTTAATAATATGCACTCGCGTCGCATCTGTTTCTTGGTACTGCATTTCTACGTAAGTATTTAGTTTGTCTAGACTGTATTTAGTTCTTAGAAATCTTGTAAACAAAGGATTTTAGTTGATGTTATTAATTTACGAGGAAAGTTTTATGTTTAAGTTTTTACTGTTTGAAATTTGATTAGGTTTACTTTACCGTTAGAACTTGATAATGTAATGTACAACTCATACCCAAGTATTGTCAAATTATCAGGAAATATAATTGAACATTATTCACGTAACTAAAACAAATTAAATACTAGCTTCTTCGTGCGACCTCACTTTCGTTGTAATCGCAAAGGATGGTTGCATTTTTCGGAATAAAAAGCAACCTATGACATTTAGCTGTAGTGTATCTTTTTATCTGTGACAGAATTTTTATATTCGTTTCAGGCAGATAAATCAACAAATAATTTACCTCTTTCTTTATTAGTTAAAACTACTCGCGTAACCAAACAATATGTTCTTTCAAATCACGCAAATTCGGTAAGTTCTTCTTGGCCAAGAAGTAAGTATATACGATACGGAGGAACAATTAGATTCATTTACTCAACAAAAGTGGTGTTTTGTCAGCATGAATCAACCTTTTTAGGAGTTTCCTTGCGGAACATGGCCTATTGGGAGATTAGACCATTAAGTGGATGATGAGGCAGTTACTCCCGGAAAAAAATTATTAACCTTGACCGCTATGCTAAACGTTGGGTCAAGGATATGGAGATTATATCATATATTATGGCGTTTGGATGATTCATCATAATATAAATAAATGATAATCTCCATCACATGATAAATTATTTTGGAATTGGTTGGTTGACCGCCTGATAAATCCCTTACAGTTTTGAGTTTGAATGGCCATATGAACGTCTCCAGGAAAAAGATTACTACTCGGATTACGGCAAACAGATACATTTGGAAGAAGACTTGTAGCCCTGATAAACTAAATTGGGATAAGGGTAAGTGAATGTTGAAATTACACAACTTGTTTACTTACTTCACAATGAAAATCAAGCAAATATCGGGACAAAAACTATAAATAACTTATGAACGCTTGGCACAGACAAATACAAATTAATATCCAAATCCATGATGATGAAGGAGGAAATTATGTGTATTTTTTTAAAGCCAGACGTACTATTCTCAAACTTTATTATTAATGAGAGACAGAACCAACAGTGGTCCACCAGAAAAGGACGATTCAATATCTTGTTGAGTAACTGAGAAACAATTCAATTGCTTTGGTTCCCACAGCAAAAACTAGAAAAAAAACAGAGAAGGAGAGGGAAAAAACATAATTTCCACTTTGTAAATGCTGTTAAAAAGATTTTCAGGGCTTATTTTAAATAATAAACCATTTACGTGAAGTGAACAAGAAAATAAAGTAAAAATTAAGTAGCTAGTTACTAACCTAAGTATAACCACAAAGAAGGCTTTAACAACAAAAGTTTCCAAGTACCTAATACTTAGAAGGAAAATTGTTTAGAACTGAGAAAATAAAGACATTATAACTAAATGTTACTCATTGTATTTGATCACATATTGTTGAATGGTATAAGGAAAAATTACATTGTTTGACATTTATTAGATTGTATCTAATACTTATTTGACGTACTTCGAATAATGAAAAGTAAACATACGTGAACAAAAGGTAACTACTAAAACCTCTGCAGCTGCTGTGTCTGGTCATTCAAAAGTATCATTTGCATCCTTGTGACAATGTATCATTTACTTGTCACTTGCTTTATTAGTCGTCTCTTGTTTTATTCCACGATCTGAGTACATATTTGTTAATTTAATTTGATCTTTACACACCATGGTTTGCAAGTCTTTACCTGATTCACTAAAACACTGACTACAAAATTGTCACCATTTCATTAATTGATTTTATGCAAATATTACTGTCCTAGCCATTTGTCTTGATTTTATCATTGTCATTTTTATTGTATTATTTAATGAACTGAGTATTCTTTAAATCATTTTTTTACCTATCTTTTATCATTATCACTATTATTCCAATTTATTATTCAATAGTTACGAGTTTCATCATTGACTTCCGTTGTTAAATTCTTGATACTATCTATCTTATTGGTCCACATATGATTAAACCTTTACATTTTGAAACAATATGTTCTACACCAGTGTACCTGATTCACATAAATCAATATTTATGTTGTCAGTGTTTCAGTGGTCCTATTTACGTTTCATTGATATCTATTCTATTCTTCTTAGAACCAACTATCGCTCTATATTATCATTGTTACTCCAATTTACTAGTCACTTATTATATCATTGAAATCTTTTATTCGTTTCATTCTAGCACCCGTCACCCAATAATAGTGACGGGTGGATATTCTGGGAAAATGCCTGAATGTAAATTTCGATGTGCAAAAAGTGCTTATTTTCAGCCAAAATTTTAGACCTTTGTTTGAACAGGAACGTGCTAACCACTCAAATGTCACACCTTCTTTGACTGAATGTCCATATTATAATCGAAGACGGCGTCTTTTGTCATTTGTTACACATTGACGTGGATTTTGTTGTTGATAATGTTATCATAATTATGTCATGATATTTTTTTTCAAATGTACCCTCATAAAATTGTGTTCAGCTCAAATTGCTTTGTTTTGAAGTTTATCAATTTAGCGTATTTATTCGTAGATATAGAGATACACATATTTCACTGTGTGACCATCTATTGCTTCGTGTTATGTTCTCTTATCTACCTATTTACCTACATCATTACTAGAACTCACACGAGCACGTGCGGAGTTATAATCACAAAGACGGAACAGCGTGCTCCCGTAAATCAAGCGTCCCCTTGAAGTCATATTAGGCAGATCGTCTGCTTATCCTTCCCGGACACGGGCAACAAGCTCTAACTGGAATCGTAATTGACCACCTGTTTCTTTGAGTTGGGATAGCTATTGAAATTCAAATTGTTCTGGCTATTGTTTCCTTTCTTATTATTAAGGAGCGTTTGCATTCGCATCGGAGTCACAAACTGTCAAAATAAATTTAAAAATTAGTGGAATTTATTGGGCTTCTGGATTCTCTTTACAATTTATTACTTCCGAGAAGTTTGTGGTTGCAATTGGTTTGGGCATAGTGTTGTTTGAGCTATATGAGGAAAATTGAATTGGCTATTGTATTCTAAAATGAAAAAGAAAAACAATTTTAGAACTTTCAAGGAGTTTTACTGCTTTCGGTGTATGTTGGTTTGGGAAAATTGTTTCATTAGCAATATACGAGGAAACTGAAAAGTACTGTTCTGTGAAAACTTTAGTGCAGTATTCGTGAGAGTAGGTGTGCTTATGTCTTATGTTTTCTACGTACCCCAATTTCGAGTAGAGGTAAAAATTTGCAAGAAAAATTAAGTTGCGTGTATTTTTGTGTGGTTTACTTTCAAAACAAACTAGCTAAATTAATTGAAAAGCGTTATGTTATTTTTTCATTCCGTATTCAGATCTTTCTTCCAAGTACATTGACATACTTTTATTTCATTAATTACTTTGAAGTTTTCGTTACTAAAACCTAGAGCAGACATATCTCAATTAGCGACAAACGACCTTACACTAATTACAAATCGTAGGTGAAAAGTATCACAAATGTAGACTGATATTTAGGTCTAGGCTTTTACCGACTTCAAAACCATTACGTTAATTATTATCATTGAAATTAGACTGAATATCAAGTTACTCGTATTATTTTCGCTCGATATTTCCAAGGTCGGAACTGTCTCCTCATTTATGTATATGACGAAACCTATAAACTAATAAATTACGAGTATCTATTGTATTTGTATACTGTAACTGAACTATGTCTAGACACGATAATCCATTTCTCTATTGCTTTTACGTAATTTTCAGTTTTCAGTATCATAAATTCACAACACTCCTCGGTAATGTAGTAATGTAGACGTGCAAAAAATTGTAATTTATATTTTTTACCTGACAACAGCTGCTTCATCTTTCAATCATCTCAATCCTAAGAAAGATTTTTTTTTTCATCATCTAAAATTGGATTTATTAATCCTCACTATCCTTACTTCCTTAATTCCTTAATAATATTATAAATGCGAAAGTAACCCTGTCTGTCTGTCGCGCTTTCACGCCAAAACTACTTAACCGATTGAAATGAAATTTGGTACACTGATAGTCTAGAGTCTAAGAACACTACTACACTACTTTTTATCCCGAGAATATGCTCCCTAGGGACCACGCGGGCGAAGCCACTGTCAGATGCTAGTAAGCAATACATCATGAATCTTGCTAAGTTTTTCTATGAGGTTTTAGTTCACACTATCTGAGTCTAAACTAATAAAAAATGGTAAATTATTTGTAAGTATTAAGGAGGAATTCTAGAAACGTACCTACCTACTGAAATGATTAATAAAACAGTTTATGAAGTCATTGAGTGAGAGAGAAGCCAGCGGAAAAAGCAAGTTTTATGATAAAACATGTTTTTTTAGAAATCTATTCTGGTATAAAAGCACCACAAAAAAGACTTCGAAACTAGTTCATTCTAAATAATATTAACGAAGCAGAAACAAAACTCGACAAAGATGATAAACAACCAGCTATGCCAGTAGATCTAAACGATATTGTAGAAGCAAAACGTGAGGAAACCCACACGTTTCAGATAAAATCTAACGTGTTTAATGCCTTGAGTACGGAAAACGCTAGTGTCGTTTGTCATACCGGGTTTAAATTGTGAGGTGACGTGAACGCTACGATTGCTAAGCTCGTTGTCAGCTGGAGTAAGAATGAAAATGTTTTGTTTGCTTAAAATGGACATTTAAAAATGGAACAAGGAATAGAATGGACATTTAAAAATGGAATTTGGAATAGAATGTTACTCTGATGCATTTAATGGACAGTTTTAATTCATGCGAGAGCTGTCACGTCCTCAGTTTAATGAGCTTGTCGCATATCATTACGCCAGTCATGTGCCCCCTAGGCAAAGATACATGTACCTGAGGACGAATATTTCGCCTATTATTATTAAACTATTGCCGTAACTCTCGTAGTTCGATATATGAATTGTCTAATATTGACCAATCATATTACGCTTCTTAAGAAATGATCCTAATTCTTAGACGTCATTGAATAAACATTTTGCATATTCATGGACATAGGTGTATACTTACCTACATAATATGAAGCGACACGTTCCTTACCAAGCTTGAATGTGAAACGTTAACAGATAAATTAGCTCGCTTGGGAATATGTATACAATTTTAATTGCGGAGGACTTCGAATTGACCTACATTACATGTACAGCAAAAAATAAAGACCTACTTATGAAGGTCAAAACAGAAAATACTATTCATAACGTTATCTAAAGTAAATAAACAAGACCCAAATAAAATTGAACACCTGGCCATGACAAGTAATCATCCACAGGCATTTCCAATAGAAGAATTCAAAGAAAACGTTAATTAGTTCCTTCTACGTCGAGACGCTCATTAAGGCAGTTCCACATCCTCAATTTATTGTGTACAGAATGTCACTTCAGATGTAACGTTGGAGTAATTTCGAACAGCTGTGCTGGAATTCGCTATTTGACGGGAAGCCTTTCCTTTCGTTCATCGTTTATGGATGATGAGTCATTTGTGACTACTGGCATTTAGGACAGTAATGGAATACTTCCATTACTGTAAGATAACGTTTGCCGTGAGGAAATCCATAAAGAAGAGATATAAATTATTTATGAATTCACGTTCATCTTAATACTACAGTAGCAACGGTGCTAATTAAATTGAGCTTAATATTTTATATTCATATTCATCTTTATTTGCATTCTGCATTTTGCATCTTTATTCCTACTTCCTTCATAAATGCGAAAGTTTGTGAGGATGGATGAATAGAGGGGCGATTGTCTGATAATCTTTGACGCCGAAACTACTTTACAGTAGGTCTAAAAAGACCACTTCAGCAGAATCAGAAAGCTCATCACGCTATCCGTCAATGTCAAATTTTCCCAATCAACCTTGAACCAAATGCGTTAGCGGTAAAGATGAAAATGAAATTTGACAGATTGTTGTGTGATTAATATTGTGATTCTAATATTATTTTCTAAAGTGGCCCTTTTTGGCTACAGCACCGTGGACCACATACACACTCTCAGGCAAATAATCCAAAAGACCGAGGAATATAATCAGCCTCTGTGCCTAGCGTATGTGGAGTACAAGAAAGCCTTCGACACCGTTGAGATCTGGGCTGTCCTGAAGTCCATGCAGAGATGTCTTGTCGACTGCCGCTACGTAGAGGTGATGAGATGTCTGTATAGGGCCGCAACAATGACCGTCCAAGTACAAGAACAGAACACAAAACCGATACAACTGCGTCGAGGTGTAAGAAAGGGAGACGTCATCTCTCCAAAACTATTTACGAACGCATTGGAGGACGTTTTCACGACGCTTGATTGGAAAGGGCGGGGTATAAATAACAACAGTTAGTACATCTCGCACCTCCGATTTGGGTATGACATTGTCATTATGGCGGAATCTTTGTAGGAGCTGGAGATGATGCTGAACAGCCTGTGCGATTCTTCAAGGCGGGTGGGTTTCGGGATGAGTCTCGACAAAACCAAATCATGTACAATGTTCATGTCACCTCGAGACCTGTAATCGTAAATGGCGCTACCCTCGAGGTTGTGCAAGAATACACAAATCTAGGCCAAATTATACGGCATAGCTTTGAGAAGGAGGCGACCAGAAGAATTCGCTTGGGCTGGGCGGCATTCGGAAAGCTGCGTGATATCTTTAAATCGTCGATCCCACAATCCTTTAAGAGCAGGGTCTATAACCAGTACGTCCTAACCGTAATGAATTACGGAGCCGAAACGTGGACACCATAGGCCTGGTCCATAAATTCAAAGTTGCTCAGCGTTCAATGAAGAGATCAATGCTCGGAGTTTCTCTGGTGGATAGAATTCGCAATGAAGTCATTCGCCAGAGAACTAAAGTCACCGTTCACATTGCGCGTAGAATCAGCATGCAGAAGTGGAAGTGGGCCGGCCATGTCTGCAGACGGACAGACGGTCGATGGACGTGTTAGAGTGGAGACCGCGTATGGGCAAACGTAGTGTGGGATGCCCTACGGCACGATGAATCATAAAGAAGGTGGCTGGCAGCGGATGGATGCAGACTGCTCAGGACCGGGATGGTTGGCGCTCTTTGGCCCGCTTACGTTCAGCAGCGGACGGATATTGGCTGAAATTATGAAAATGGGCTTTTTAGACCCGCAGATTTAGATATTCGGCACACGCATACTACATAACTGGGTAAATATAAATTTGTTTTGTTTCGATCTACACACCGATTGCATACTTTATGCATGCTTTATTTCTATCACAACCGGAAAGAATCTGATCCATTGCTTCAAAGCTATGACTTAAACATTCGATTGCTTGACAATATGGATAGTGCAGTGTATGTTGTTGAATTTTCAAAATGAATCCATTGCAGTTAATCATGTTTTATGTAAAAAAGCTGGTCGGTGTATTAGAAAAAATCCAAAAAACATCGTACGTCTTTTCTGTTCCCTTTTCCGACTAGTTACCTCGTTAGTCTTTCCCAGAATTGACTGTAAACGTTTGTAAACCCCTTTTTTTAAGTATGGGAAATCATCAAATGACTCCTCCCGCTCTGGGTGAAGCAGAAGGGAGTGTCAGACTCTTACTGACTAAAACCCATCCGTGTTCCTCCTAATGCCGTTTGCGTTCCAGGGCCGCGGTGACTCTCGAATAAATCCCGCAACCCTGGCAGGACGTTTGTAAACCCTGGCATGTTATTTTCAAAGTTCTAATACATACATAGGTTTGTTTATTTCACTTGATAAATTAGTAAGACACTTCCAAATACTTGAATTAAGTGTATTTTCCGTAAAACTACGAACTGATTATATCATTTTTTTTAAAGAATTTCAAATCATGAAATTCGCTCTGAATAGAACGTAAGGGAGAGTCAGACTCTTACGTACTAAAACCCATCCGTGTTCCTTCTAGTGCCATTTACATTCCAGGACCGTGGTGAGTTTTTCGAACAAATAATGATTATAATATTTTATGCGCCCTCGTGTGTCTTCTTAGGACTGGAATTTAATTATAGATGTTGAAGATTGAAGCGAAAATTTAAATAAAAACCCTACTTTAATGGCAAAGTTTCACAGGTTTTCAGACTCCAGTTTTATGAATACAACTTCAAATAAAATTCTTAATTCACAAGGCTAATCCTGGTATTTAAAAGCATTCATATTCAGGTCGTATTATATCTCAGCGACAATCAATGTAATCAATAACTTGTAAAAATACATGGAAATTAGAGATATTTTTGACAAATTGCGCTATGAAACGAGTGCGAACTTAAAAATACGAGAATTGCACCTCAAATTCCATCAATAAGATTTATCAAGGAGTCAGCCTGTTAAAATCTTGAAGCTATTTTCGTCGTTCTTAAACGCAGTTCTATTGCACAAAGAGATTTTCTTAGATAAATACTCTTAAGTTTAAAGTTGGCAAACTGAAATCAGAGAGAAAACTAGACTGAACAGTTTAATATGAAAGATAAAATATAACTGGGTAGTTCCGATAGCAGTTCCGAGTGTGATCCGATAGTAGTTTTCGTCTCCTAAGATCAACGGAAAAGTAACAGAAGACAGTACTATTCGCAAAGTTCGGAGAAGTTCAAAGAGATAGTTTCTCGTTGAGTTCTTAGACTATTATGAACTTACTTCCAATAGTTTGGGTTGCCATTATTTTAATTTAAGATCGGTTTTTTGTTAGTTGGTTAAAAAAGCTTTGTGATGTTTGTTTTTTTATATTATTTCGAATGCAGTTGCTGGTGGTCTTTCTTATTCTTATCTATTATTTTTTAGGAACAGATCCCTATTACTAAACCTCCGCTGTCCGTTCGTCCCTCTGTCTGTCAGCGGGCTGTATCTCTAAACTAGACCATTGAAATTTTTACAGTGTGTACAACAACAACAAAAACTATTGCCGCTATAATAACAAATAATAAAATTGAATTTATTATTAAAGGGAGAGCTTCCTTTAATTTCAATTAAATTCATTCATACAAAAGTCGTGTTTTTTAAATTTATAGTACGGAAACACTAGTGTGCGAGTCCAACTCGTACTTGGCTGGTTTTTTTTTAACAATATTGGAATATTCCAATATTGTTAAAAAAAAACCAGCCACCATATTGTTAAGAAGATAAAAAAATATAAAAAGTTAACTATATTGAACGTGACTTTCGTGATTTAGCCGTAAGTAGATACTAATAACAAAATTACTTATTATTGTATAATGTAAACCTCAGAGATTTTTGATGCACTTTAAAATATTATAGCAAAGAACATGATGACAGAACATCAAAGAATCAACCGAGCTACGTCTATATTATCGAACGTGTAGAAAAACAGTTCAAAAACCTTGAAACTATTCACGCAAACAAAACCGATCAACGACATCATCAATTTTATTTATGACGACAACTTCCCTCATCATTTTCAAAGACTTACATGCTACAAAGACTTTGTGTACTAACAGCCAAAAAAAGACTTACGTACCAGCACAAAAATACCATGGCACAACAATCCATAGCACAACACTAAACAGCACTGTAACTTCGCGAACACTATTTACACCGTAAGCCGGTCGGTTCGAACCCCGCCGTAGTTTTGAACTGAAAACTGACTGCAAAAGCGGTTCGCGTGTTAAGCCGCTAGCAACCCACAGCAAGCCAGTTGCACATAACATTTGAATAAAGAATTAGGCTCGCATACAAAAAAAAAAAAATTCAGACAGTACTTTTCTTTTTTTTTCTGCAATGAATGATGTGTGAGTTGATACAATGATTCAGGATTAGTAGTTAGTAATCCAGTGTGTCGTATTTAATTATTTGTTGACATCGCGTTGCCATGGTTACGCGGACCGTGTTACGGAGTTGTTGTTTTTTGTTTGTAGCTGTAAAAACTGTTTGAGAAATGTGTTGCTGCTTTCTGGTTGAGTGTTAATTTGATAAGGTCTTAAAAGGATTATTATTATGTAGTTAAATTTGATAAGAAAATATTAAAAAATCCGAGGATATTAAAGAATTCTGAAAGGTTCGCTGATTTTAGTACCCAATAAAAGCGAAGATATTAAATTGTTGAAAAAATCTAATTTTGAATTCAGTTTAGGAATAATAAATTCAAAAGAAAATTGTAAGTAATCACTAAAATTACGATGCCCAATAGTCATAAAAAGGTTTAATTTTATTTTCTACCTTCTTTGTGAGAAGCTTCTCATAAAACAGAGACGTTTCTCACATAATAACTAGCAGACTCGTAAATAAAAAATATTTATAGCAAAAATTTATATTATATACTAGCTTCTGCCAGCGGTTTCGCCCGCGTGGTCCCTAGGGAACATACTCCCGGGATAAAAAGTAGCCTATGTCCTTTCTCAGGCTATAGACTATTCATGTACCAAATTTCATTTAAATTGGTTCAGTAGTTTTGGCGTGAAAGCGCGACAGACAGACAGAAAGACAAAGTTACTTTTTTGACCAACCCCCTTTTGGGGGAAGCCTATGTCTAGCAGTGGACGTCTTTCGGCTGATATGATGACGATGATGATAGCTAAAATTGAATTTTACAACATTTACGCAGTAACTTTTATTGTTCGTTTTAGCGTTAATCCGATATAATGAAGACTTTATTATTATGAAACAAAATCAGATAACAGTTAATAGCAATATTAAATCCTGAAATTGACTGTAATCTTTTCTTCCAAGTTTCTGTAAGCTTAAATAGAATCTCAAGTTGATTTACAAATTGATTTTGATTGACATAATAGAACTACTAAGTATGAGATGTAATTATTGGCAGAATGGGATACATAAATCTGAAATATGAGCTGGGTTAGAGTACTTGAGATACCAAAGTTGTTATGGTCGATTATGCATTATTAATCGTTATTTGCTGACAAGATAAAAAGACTTAGTGAGCATTTATAAGCTTGCAAATTATTGCAAGAAATTAAGTGACATACATTTTTTTAACAAATCTATTTTACGCCTTTCAATGTCATTCTTTCGTTCTCAATAAATCTAGCAAGCATCTTGAACATGTAGCAATGCTTACCAAAGAGTATTTGATAAATTTTCCAACGTTCAACGTGCGAAACCGTTGACGCGTAAAATTCTCCGCAAAAAAAAAAATGTTGAGCACCCCTCCACGAACGTCGGTGTATCAGTAATATGACATTTGAGTGCGGTACTCGCGACGTCGCCGCCTCGGCCGCGCTTCGGCACGCGACATTGACCAGCCCGCGACCTTGGGGAATCACTGGAATTGTCGTCAACGTAGGAAGACGAGCATGTTCACTTTATGGAAAAAGGATCATGCATAGAAATGTTTTGTATTTTGCGTTAAAACGGCGGAATTTTTTTTTAATTTAAATTTGGAATTTATGTACCGTAACTGTGTACCTACATTATAATTTTTTAATTTTGAGAACCTAAAACATAATAGGTCGTTATATTTTCTTTACTGGAAAAAAAATATAAAAGACATTGTTTTTGGTTTTGTTTCTTCTTTTTTACAGATAGAGCAGTGGTGGCCGAGTGGTAATGGCTCCGACTTACGAGTTGTAGGTCGCGGGTTCAAACCCAGCCGGACACATTACTTTGTGTAATTTATTTCATCATCACTGCTCTCAAAACGGTGAAGGAAAACAT
This sequence comes from Lacanobia wlatinum, assembly GCA_947578705.1. Taxonomy (NCBI): domain Eukaryota; kingdom Metazoa; phylum Arthropoda; class Insecta; order Lepidoptera; family Noctuidae; genus Lacanobia; species Lacanobia wlatinum. Next base: position 6,305,888 of record OX388032.1, read on the forward strand.
CGTGAGGAAACCGGCATGTCCTAGAACCAAAAATTCGAAGACATGTGACATTCACCAACCCGCATTGGGCCCGCGTGGTGGATTACGGCCCATTCCCTCTCTTAGAGAGGAGGCCTGAGTCCCAACAATGGGAACATTATAAGGCCGACTATGCTATGCTATGCTTCTTTTTTACGTTGTTATCATTCAAGTAAGTAAAAGTTCTCTGAATATAAAATAAAAAATACTGAGACAACCTGAATAATTTTTTTACGGGACCAAATGGCAAGTATACCGCATTGAACTGAAAAGAATCACAGAAATTTAATCAAAAACCGCGGAATAATCAGTGTACAATGTGTAATATACGAATTGAAAACCACCTCCCTTTTTGGAACTCGATTAAAAATTAACAATATTTTTCAGACAGTATAAATTCCATGCAGGTAGAAATATAATAAAAAAAGTTTTTCAACAATTTTGATCACTCTTTATTCAATCAAATCTATACTTTTAAGTTCTAAGCATTCGCAGCATATTTCCACGCGTTGGGTCGAAGTCCTAGCAGTAATTTTTCGTAACTTCAGATTATTTATTTGAAAGAGGCATTGAACCTTTTATTTCATGTCCCCACGCAGCTTCTAAGAAACGAGGAACTTTATTGGAACAATAAAACTGATTCATATTTATGTATTGTTAAATTAGTTTTCTTGGTAGGCATAGAAGCGTACATACGTCATCGAGACATATATAATTAGGGTTTCGTAGCCAAAGGGTAATGGTACCCTATTACTAAGCAGCCGCTGTCCGTCCGTCTGTCTATAATTTCAGTATTGTTATGAACTGTGACTCCTGTCCCCGTTTTTATGTTACAAAAAAGAATATTAATAGTACTTGGCAAATAGTGCCGTCTTCTTCTTGTTATCGTGTGGGCAGTAAGGTCTAACGACCCCACACACCCTAGTGTCAGAGTTTCTAAACCGCCTCAAGGGCCTCTGACATTATGTATTGTTAAATTAGTTTTATTTACAGGCATGGAGGTGTGTTTATGCGTCATCAAGTCATCTTCATTTAGTATACTATAAAACTAACCCATTACAGCATGGGCAGTTGGGCACCAACCGTACTCAGGCGTGCTCCGCCAGGAATTTGTTCGAAAGAGTCACCGCGGTCCTGGAACGCAAAGGGCATTAGGAAGAACACGGACGGGTTTTAGTCAGTAAGAGTCTGACACTCCCTTCCACTCCGCCCAGAACGGAAGGAGTCATTTGATGAATTCCCATTCTAAAAAATGTAGAGCTAGAGTATCCTCGCCCTTTGAAATGGAACTCGACCTCGCGATCTCTACATCAGAACATAAAACAACTTGTTAATTTGTAATGTGAGAGAGACTTAACCAACCATTTTCCCAGGAGAGCACTTGCTAAAAACTTACTATGATTAAAATAAAAAATATACATTAGGGATGTACCCCGGGTAACTGAAAAGGGTTAATTTAATATTTCAAATGGGCAAATTTATGAGCTGTCAGTAGCTGGTGTCATTGCTCGTTCTTCTAAAAATTAATCATTTTTCCATTGACTAGCTGAAAAGTTTTTAAGTAGCGTTAGTAGGAGATCTGAAGGCCAGTTCTCGTACTTAAAAATACGAGAATTTTCCGTCAGTTGGCAGTCTCTCAATGTAAAAGATTATGCTTATCTGCACCCAGTTAGACTAACAATGATCGAAAAAATAAAACACCGGTAGCACTCCGGGAGTGCCGGCAGAAGTGAAAACATGTAAATAATACATCCTTACTGTCGCGGTCACATCATAGACAAACCACCGACAACAAAATAAACAAAAAGATACTGACGTGTGGCCGCGACAGCGACTGTCAGTGACAGATGTCAATCTTGACACGGTTCCTGACATAAACAAAACGAACCATAAAAACAACAAAAAATAACGTTGTGTTTAATTATAAGTACAAAAATACTATCATTTATGAGGTAGAATACAATGTTTATTTATTGCGCTATCGTACACAAATATGACAATTTACATGTTATTATTCATAATATTATATCGTTATTTATTTATATATTACATTAATTTTTATCTCTTAGAAAAATCAACTTTCATCCATAATTTCGTAATTCCGTAATTTCGTATCCTCGGATACGCGTGGCACGCTGTACATAAACACAGACGGACATTCGCGCAAGCGCCCTGTGCCGCCTAAGCGGAGCAGCACACTCAGGCACGGTAGAAAGAGTGGGAGATACTAGTTCCTCTCCCTTCCCCTCGATCTTACGCTTTTTCGCATCACGTGACCCTGACGCGAGTCCGTCTTACGCTTTTTGCGATCGGGTCACGTGACCCTGACGCGAGTTTAAGATTTTATACCCATTACAGAAAAGTGCTCAACGCCGCTAAAGAAGTTTTCACTTCAAAAAAATATTAAAAAAGTGCGAGTCGGACTCTTGCGCAAAGGGTTCCGAACAATTTTTTTTCAACATGTTACTTTATAATCATAGACTTCGTACTGGTTTTCGTGTAATCTGTAGGTTTCCTGTAACCTATTATCTGATTTTTTATTTATTTAAGGCTTAGTAGTTTCGTAAGTGTGGAATGGTCGAGTAGAATACGGAATCGCGACGCACAAAATATCGATTAATGTTAATACGATGCTTCAAAATCGCGATGCACTGCGATGACCGTTCGGACCGATGATGTTACTGCGAAAAATCGTCTCTGCGAAGCTCGCGGTAACGTGCATCGCAGTGTTGTCACTGCGATGCTCGTTACCGCGATAAATATTCACTGCGATTCTACTGCACTGCGATGCACGTTACCACAAAAGATCATTTCTACCGAGCTAGGTACTTGACTTCGATAATCTATTACTGAGAAACTATTAGACTCCGACATACCTACTCGTCGTTCGTTAAGCTTAACATATCAGTGCTACTTCTTCTTTCTTTAACAGGTAACTTCGGAATGAAATATTTAAGAATTATAAAAAACTAGTGGACGTCACGCGGTTTCACCTGCATAGTTCCCGTTCCCGTGGGAATACGGGGATAATTTATAGCCTATGTTACTCCCTGATAATGTAGCTATCGAATGCTAAAAGAATTTTTCAAATCGGTTCAGTAGTTTCGGAGCCTATTCAATTCAAACAAACAAATCTTTCCTCTTTATAATATTAGTGTAGAAAATACTTTGAGACTATTAAAATAAGCCCTTTGTTTTGACATTTCACACAGTACCGTTGAAAAACCCGTTTTTTGAATTTTCTATTTCACCCCCAACAATAGACCCCATTTTAAAAATTTACTAATATTCGTTACGCGCCCGTGTTTGGGTCACAGAAGATTATATCATCATCTGCCTAGCCTTTTCCCAACTATATTACGGTCGGATTCACAGAAGGTTATATGCGTTCCCTGAGAAAATCGACAGAGACCGACCAACAGAGTTCAACAGACAGACCGACAACCGAGTGATCCTGAAATGATGCCATTTTCCATGCAGAGGTTCGGAACCCTGAAAAGGGGAACTTTTAACACTATCATAGTCAAATTATAAATTTACTGAATCCTTTTCAAATATTTAGTGAAATGAAATCAAAACATTGTTCTGTGTTCCTTAATAGCACTTTAAAATATTAGAAAGTTAAACTTTACATGACTGCGAATAGAATTTCAAAGCTTAACTTTTAATTCAAATAAGAGAACAAATAGTTTCAGGAATATTTAAATGTATCTTTCCAACATTTTCATTACACTGTCGACATAAATCAAAACAGTTTTTGAATTTGTTTGCACGAATTTTTAAATCAGTCTCGTCTGCTTGTGAAATAGTTTCTTTGTTAACCACTTAAAGGTAAATAAGAAAGAACGAAGGTAATTTTATAATGACTTAAGAATGAATAATTTTGTACATTAATTTCGAAAGTAGTAGACATATACTCCAGAGTTGCAGAATTCGTTCGAAAGAGTCACCGCGGCCCTGGAACACAAAGGGCATTAGGAGGAACACGGATGGGTTTTTTTCAGTAAGCGTCTGACACTCCCTCCGCCCAGAGTGGAAGGGGTCATTTGACGACTACCCATACTTAAAAAAAACTGGCCAAGTGCGAGTCGGACTCGCGTACAAAGGGAATTTCATTTTTTTAACATGTATTTTTAACACTACAGACTTCTTATACGTTTTACTGTAATCTTTAGATAAACATCTATTATATTCTTTTTTTTTTCAAAATTTTAGGCTCAGTAGTTTCGGAGATAAGGGGGGGAATGGTTAACTCAAATTCAATAAATTCTAACTAAGGTTTTCCTTAATTGATCCTAAACACAAAGCAATAAAAACAAAAAATCTTCTATTGAAAAATAAAAAATAGTCAAAATATCTAAATCACAAATCTGGAGCGAATTTATTGAAATATAAGATTTTCCCGTAGCTTTCACACGCGGGATGTCATGTTCGGGCTCTACATTTTGAGTATGGTATAAAAAGTTTAGCCGATGGATGCGAGACGCACAGGACCGGTCGTTGTGGCGACGCTTGGGGGAGGCCTATGTCCAGCAGTGGACGTCTTTCGGCTGATATGATTATGACGATGATAAAAGGTTTTAAACTCAAAAATATTGTAATTTTCTTTCAGTCCAAGATTTTTTATAATCGGTCTTCCAAAGATTACCTCCTACAATCGATCATAATTTCAGTCAAAAGACGTCCACTGCTGGACTTGGGTATCTCTCAAGAGTCACCACAGCGATCGGTTCTGTGCATCTCGCACCCAGTGAATTCACGCGGCGTTCACCAGGTCATCGGTCCACCTGGTGGGAGGCCTTCGCGATCGACTATCTGTTCTGATCGCCTCTGCCACTTAAGTTTGGCTATTGTTTGGGCTATAGTAATCTTGGTTCTCCTGCTTAACCTTCATTCCTGATCCGATCTCGCAAGGAAACTCCGAGCAAAGCCCTTTCCACTGCCCTTTGGGTGACCTTAATTCTTCTGATGAAGCCTATAGGCACTTAAGCCAGCAGATGGAACTAAAATGTGGTCACTCACAATATGCCTGACCTCTCACAAACAAACAATTTTACCACCTTTTATAATATGATTTGTTGAATTTATTAAGTTCCCTTTTGTAATAAAACTGGACGGGACTGATTTAATTATTCAAAGTTAAAAGCTTTATAGTTTCGATGAATAGGTCGAAAGCATTAGCACGCATAGTTTTAAGTTGTAAAAACTTTGGCTTTAATGATGCTTTTATAACTTTGAAATTGAGGTATGTTTCGAAGAGAGGCATTTGATGATTCTAGACCTCTTTTGTTCAAGAAAAGAAAGGTTTGTGTATAATAATTATTTTTTCTGTTTTGCACTCCAAGTACCACATACTTGACGGGGCCTGCAAAGGTTAAGCCGGGTTCAAATTATTTTGTAGGTACCACGACACAGTGCCTTCTGGCGCACTTGATTGGCTACAAAACCCGTTGTGATACGACATAGGCCTAAATAGATTCGTTTGAATGGTGTAGACCTTACCAAATCACAACACGACACAGTAATGTAAACCTAGCTTTATGGTATTTGTTCAAAAGAGTCACCGCGGCCCCTTTTTTTTAAGGATGGGAAATCATCAAATGACTCTCAAAGCAGAAGGGAGTGTCAGACTCTTACTGACTAAAACCCATCCGTGTTCCTCCCAATGCCCTTTGTGTACCAGGGCCGCGGCGACTCTTTCGAACAGATTCCGCAACACCGGCAGGCGCTGGCCCTAGCGGACCCCGTCTTCTACGCTGACACACAAAGGCCCTGCAACACAAAGGGCATTAGAAGGAACGTGGATGGGTTTTAGTCAGTAAGAGTCTAGCTCTCCCTTCCGTTCCACTCACAGTGGATGGAGTCATTTGATGATGTTTCATCCCAAAAAAAATAAAATTGTCAGCAGCGTCATCAATATTAGGTTTAGTTGTTTCGTCCCATTGTGCAATAATTTTAAGTCTACACGTTTTCCTTAATTCTGTCAATCTAATCATGTCCAGGATTTTCCTGTCATGCTTTATACTGTCATATTACCCTATCTAGCAATGTCTTTTACTGTTGAGAGTCACGATTGAGAACATTCTTACCTGATGAAAAGCAATGATGTAGTCGACGGTGGAGTTTGCTTACCAAGAAGTTAACTATTCACTCTTGACTTGATGACACTCACGTTGTAGTACATTAATTTTATCCATCAATACACTGCCTTAGAGCTTTTGCGGATTGTATCCAATCCAAATCTGAATTTGAGTTCCGAGTTCTAATCTAAATTTGTTTATTACCTCGTATCAACGTTTAAAATGGCGGATTTTTGGCGCTAAATTATATTTCTATTCTATATTTTTTTTATTATAAACGTTGCCCCACACTAGGAATTTCTCCTGTATCGTGGGTGCGTTTACAAACATACTTACTCACATACACAAACAGCCGTCCACAAATTGTAAGTCTACACTAATATTATAAAGAGGAAAGATTTGTTTGTTTGTTTGAAATGAATAGGCTCCGAAACTACTGGACTGATTTAGAAAATTATCAGCAATTTATAGCTACATTATCAGGGAGTAACATAGGCTATTTTTTATCCCCGTACTCCCACGGGAACGGGAACTACGCGGGTGAAACCGCGTGACGTTCACTAGTCGTTAATATTTTTTATTGACCAAAACTGTCAGTAGTATATCAAAATGAAGGAAATTAAAAGGATTACATTTGTTTCTGTCTTTTTAGTGCATTGCGTAGGTATAAGTTGACTTTTTTGCAGTGGGGTTTCTTGATTTTTTTAATCTTTGGATCGAAATTTCTCGGATGCAGTTTGGAGCCGCACTTAAAATATTTTATCAGTACCTACGATATATACGACATATGAAAATTTTACCTTTAAGTCAAGAGTGAATAGATTATTTCTAGGCAAGCGTGCGTCATCTTCGACCACATTACCGCTTTCCATCCTATGAGATTGTGGTCTAACGCGAGCCTACCAGTAAAAAAAACCGGTCAAGTGCGAGTCTGAATTTCACAAGAAGGGTTCCGTACCATAATCCTAAAAAAAGCATGTTTCTTGTATGCCCTCTTTCATTTTTAATTTGATTTTTTTTATTTTTTGTTAAAGGGGCAATCGGCAGTAGAAACACACTCTGTGAAAATTTCAACTGCCAACTTATTACGGTTCTTGAGATACAACCTGCCGATAGACAGACGGACGGATGGACAACGGAGGCTTAGTAATAGAGTTCCGTTGGTTACCCTTTAAGTAGGGAACCCTTAAAATCGACCATTTTCCAATAAGCTTCAGGTAAACTGTTTATCGGTAAAAATAATTGGATCCTACCTTCTCTATTAGGGTTGAAGTTACGTGGAAAATTCTTACTAACGGTTATAATTCCTCGATATAATTGCGAAGGTAACCTTGAGACAAGATCGATATGAACACACGTTAACGGTGCCACGAGGGGGTTTCTGATTAATACGAGTTTAATCGACTATTTATAGCTTGAGTTTAATATTTATGAGTTTGATGGACTTTTGTTTACGTGGTTAAGCATCTTTTCTTTTTTTTTAAGGATGGGAAATCATTAAAGACTCCTCCCGCTCTGGGTGAAGCAGAAGGGAGTGTCAGACTCTTACTGACTAAAACCCATCCGTGTTCCTACTAATGCCCTTTGCGTTGCGGGGCCACGGTGACTATTTTGAACAAATTCCGCAACCCTGGCAGGCACTGGCCCTAGCGGGCCCCGTTTTCTATGCTGACAGCTCTTTGAGGCGCGCGTGGAACACAGCGCGTTGTTGACCCGAGCCACCCAATGCTCGCCGTCCGCAGGCCCGCGCCTACGGTGGCCGGGAATCGCCCTGCAACTCCTGACGCCCAGGGCGTCTTTTTCTGGGGCGTGAGGTTTCTCCTCTCTTTCACGCGTTCGGCCTCCTCCTTTGCTAGCATAACTGCTTCGCAGAAGGAGCTGACCGCTTCCCATGCCTCCTCGCTCCGGACCATGGATTGAACCAGGCCTGATCGCGAGAGGTTTCCGCTGCCGATCGCCTCGACGAGGACACGGCGGTATTCCGCCCAAGCAGGGTAGACTTCCACCGTATGCTCTAGGTTATCCTCGCGGTGTGTGGTTAAGCATCTAGATTATTATTTAGGTTTACATACCGAGTGGTATTACTTAAGTGGCAGTGGACAGGTTACATAGCTCACAGAACAGATAACAATTTATTTATTAAAACTTTATGCACTATTAAAAACACTGTACAAAGGTTGACTTAAAAAGTCGACCTTACGATAATCGATGGGGTAGAAAGGTTCTGGGGAGGTGCCCGCGTACGGGAAGACGAGGCGTCGGCGACATATGGTAGACCAACGGAATCCCTTGGATGTGAGACTCGAAGGACCCCGGTCGAAGTAACGAATCTTGGGGAGGCCAAAAGATGTCCTCTACTGGACAGAGGACAACTTTTGGCTGAAATGATGATAGATCGATGTACACACTGAGACTTCTTCATGCCTCAGAAGGCACGTTAAGCTAAAATAATAATTTATTTATTTTGGATGGGTCCATATACACAATACAATCAAACTTAAAATACAATAAAATAATAACTAAAATTTCAACAGTTCATTTAGCAAAATATAAACAAATTCTCAAAACAAAACAAAACCAAACCAAACCATTAATTAATTCAGAATTACGTTTAAACCGTTTGAGTTAATAGTTCTTCATCATCATCATCATCATCATATCAGCCAAAAGACGTCCACTGCTGAACATAGGCCTCCCCCAAAAGGGGGGGGGGAAGGTTCCCATGATCGCCACGCTTTGCAGGCGAGTTGGCGATCGCAGTGTATGGTGTTGAGTTTTACAGAGAACGCTGCTGCCCATTCTCTGGCTAGTTCTTACTAATTATAATTATACATAGTTTAATACAACAACATATCATTTTCCTTTTATCGTCCTCATCTTCAGCAATCATTTTCAGTATGCCGTTGGTACTACCTCTTACGACAGACGCTACAGCAGCCAGACGCCAGCAAATCTGAATCCAGTTTTGCCAAGGGGTTTTCCCAGTAACTAGATTACCGAGGTCAGAATCTGGGGGGCTACTCTCTAACGAAATCCGTAGTTTCGGGCTTAGTTTCGGGCGGGCATTTTCTACTTCGTATCACCTAACCACTGAGAACTAATGATAACACGATTTGACAGTTACTGTGAAATCGTGTTGTCATTCATTCTCAGTTCGGGTTCGGGACTAATCGTAAGTCTGTAGGTGATACGGAGTTGAATACGACCGCCCGCAACTAAGCCCGAAACTACGGATTTCGTTAGAGAGTAGCCCCCCTGACCTCGGCAATCCATAGTAGTTCCATGTTATTATTTATTCATTTATCACAACACTTCTATCACTACAGGATCTCCCAAAGCGATAGGGTGGTACTTAGGTTATAGTTTACAAATTGTAACATAAATAAAAAAGAAAGAAAGAAAAATTGTTTATTCCTCGCAAACAGACGCACATTAATATGACATTATTTATAAAACGAACAACTATAAAACAGAATAAGAGACAAACATTCCTCCGTAAAACAACTGCCAGCCTGTGCCAGGGACGGGCACTATAAAAAAGTCATTACTGTCGCGGTCATTTCATAGACAAACCGTGGATAGCAAACATATAAAAAAGATACTGACATGTGTGGCCGTGACAGTGACTGTCAGTGATGGATGTCAATCTTGACACAGTTCCTGACACAATCAAAACAAACCATAAAGACAAAACAACAAACAAAAAAACTTAATTTAATTAAACCTAAAACTACAAAGTTACATATAATAAGTTAAGCTGTGCGTCGCATCTGGGGGGCTACTCTCTAACGAAATCCGTAGTTTCGGGCTTAGTAGCGGGCGGGCGTATTCTACTCCGTATCACCTACAGACTTACGATTAGTCCCGAACCTGAACTGAGAATGAATGACAACATGATTTCACAGTAACTGTCAAATCGTGTTATCATTAGTTCTCAGTGGTTAGGTGATAGGGAGTAGAACATGCCCGCCCGCAACTAAGCCCGAAACTACGGATTTCGTTAGAGAGTAGCCCCCCTGATGCGGGTTGTGGGCACACGAACGAATCACTGCTCGACCCATAGAATAGGTGGTTGCTTGGCCAAAATGCCGTGATTTTAGACGAACCAAATTCATCGGCGTCGGTTTTCAGTAACCACCATTGTCGAGTGACGCAACGGCGTCCCCCCGTGAGATTCAACCCATTTTTATGCATGTAAGTACTCAATACAGACACAAAACTGCTGTACGGTGTGCACTCATAATATATACTTAAATACAATATCATGACGAATAAAATTATAAATATACAGGTGCCCAAGTGTTTGTAATGGTTTAAAAAATAAATACGTAAATACAATTAAAAGATAATAAATTAAAACGAAAAATTCCTAACAGTGTTTCCATCTACTCTAATTAACAAAATTCTCCAACCTATGCTTTTTTGTAGTTGCAGTATTCTATGCCCCATAGAATGGCGGCCATTTGCATTTCGGCATGGCGGGCGTCACTCAGCAAGCTCAAAAAAAATACGCAATGTCTTTCAGCCAATTCTTTGCGGTGAGTGATAAATCGATCGACAACTTAAAACTTAACGTAAGTAGTTGGTATAGTATCGATCCCGATCGGTCGAAAGAGATACTCACCACGTAACGTCCTGCCGACCGCCGATACCTTGATAGCTTGGCTCATCGCCGTAAGGTTGCCTTCTTGTCGGTCTTCTACAGATTGTACTTCGGTGAGTGTGCCAAGAACTCCACGACCTCATCCCACCGGCCCCCTTCTACCATCGGACATCCAGACGTACTGCATCTTACCATCCTACCTTGTTGCTATTCCACCAACTCGCACTAAGCGTTTCCAAACGTCTTTTATAATGCGCACAGCAAAGGAGTGGAACTCTCTGCCTGCGTCCGTGTTTCGAGACGCTTACAACCCTAATCTCTTCAAAGTTAGAGTGAACAGGCTCCTTCTGGGTAAGCTCGCTCCATCGTAGACTTTGTCTCGGTCATCTCTGACCTAGACTAGAGTCAAGAGCAAACCCATCACAAATAAAAAAAAATACCTGGTACCCATCATTCATCAGGCCTCGTCATGAACAAAGTAAACACCCTCCTGCCAACAAGATTGTTAAGCCCCTTGTACTCACAGCAAACCATGCCCTAAGAGAGAGAGAGAGCTCACCAGTGCACTGTACACGACCATCTCTATTGTTTGTATGCCGCGACCCTGGAGGTAAGTCCAATAAGTAGTTTATATTTTATTGCCATGTGTTTTGTTGTATTTGCATGTAATATGTTTTCAATGTATTGAAAAACTGCCTTTTGGTTTTCAGGACTCTTACTGGTGGAGGAAGGTCATTCCAACAGTGCGTGGCGGCGTATTTGAAACTCCCTCTGAATGCTGCGGTTCTGTGTTGAGGTGTAAGAAGAGGGTATGTGGATAGACGTGGTTCGTATTTGCAGTTATTCTTGCGAATTCATTCAATGAACAGCAATAAATGTCAATCCTTTCGGCGACTTCATTTAGTTTACGTAATTCGCGAGTAACTGGCGCTATTAATTACTGGTACTCATTTACAAACGATCAAGAGTGGAAGCCGACCCCTAGTTGTCAATAAATAGGCTATCCAGATTTATTATCACGATAATTTGGTTTCGTTTTTATGGTTCCGTATCCAAAAAGTAACCAACGGAACCCTATTACTAAGCCTACGCTGTCCGTCCGTCTGTCCGTCCGCCCGTCCGTCTGTCAGCGGGCTGTATCTCAAGAACCGTTATAGGTTGACAGTTGAGATTTTCACAGATTATGTATTTCTATTGCTGCTATAACAAAAAAATAAAAATTAAGGTTTATAGTCCTAATCGCATTTGGCCGGCTTTTGTTCTATTGTTATAACTAGATTAGGAAATAAATTACTTGGGTTCGATTGGAACTAGATAGATTGATTTCATTATAACTTAAGAGGGAATCTAATTGGAAAATCAACTATTCAATTCAGACCTATTAATACTGAGAATCGAAGTCCTCTTTTAGAATATCGATTTTGATGGCATGAGTGCCTGTCGTAATTTGATGAGGCTTACAGAAGTCTGGTTGTTTAAAGACAGCTGTGTTCACCTGTCTGCTATAATCACCATAATTATAACTTCTTCTTCTTATCGTGTGGGCAGTAAGGTCTAACAACCCACACACTCTAGTGTCAGAGTTTCTAAACCGCCTCAAGGGCCTCTGACATGGTTTATTTGACGACCGCCATTTGGCGGCCGAGACCACCGGCTTATTCGTGCCTTCCCAAGCATGGAATCATCTCTTTATCAGACAATCTGGTGATTCAGGCCTGCAATGTCTTAGCCAAACTGGAAAACAACTTTACAAAGTATGCTCTTCCCATGGAAATCGAACCCACGACCGCCGCGGTCACGGAGGCAGTTAAATAATAATTATGACTGACTGCATGAAGAATTCAAACATATGTAAATTCTTGATCGAAGCTGTATCTTCTATAGTCACCATGTGGTTCCTGACTCAGGAATTGAATCTAGGATCACATGCACAGCACCATAATGGTGCTGTGCGTTCCAGGGCCGCGGTGACTCTTTCGAACAAATTCCGCAACTCTGGCAGGCACTGGCCCTAGCGGACCCCTTCTTCTATGATGACATCTATTTGAGGCGCGCGTGGAACACAACGCGCCGTTGACCCGGGCCTGTGGGGCTACACTCTAAGACCGAAGTCCGTAGTTTCGGGCTTAGTTGCGGGCGTATTCTGTTCCACCTACGGACTTACGATTAGTCCCGAACCCGAACTGAGAATGAATGACAACACGATTTGACAGTACCTGTCAAACCGTGTTGTCATTAATTCTTAGTGATTAGGTGATACGGAGTAGAATACGCCCGCAACTAAGCCCGAAACTACGGACTTCGGGCTTAGATAGTAGGGCCCCTGGTTCTGATCGGACAGCGAGCCACCCAATGCTCACCATCCGCAGGCCCGCGGACATGAGGACTGCTACCTGTATAGACGTCTATTCAACATCTACTCAAGAGCAATATTAGAAAAAACCTTATGGCAGCTAAAAATAAATAAAAAGAATTTAACCATTACAAATACCAACATCAAGCAATAAACACGCATTGCATGCGAAAGTTACGTCAAGCACAGGCATAGAACGGAGGGCCTAGCACGCATATTTTGACGTATTGTAAAATTAACGTGATTGATAAACTTTTTAGTTTTTCAATCTTTAAAATTTACTACCGTACCTCCGTAGTATTTTGGTTTAATTTTATGCGACGTACACAATTTGTATCAAACAAAACTATAATGTAACCCGAAATCGCGAAAAAAAAATCAGCTGTTCAGTACATTTTGTCGAGTTATGCGCACAGAAATGTATGGGGGAGTCGATTTTCTTTTCGCGATTTCAGTGTTGGTCCCATAGTGAAAGTTGTTCATAATGATGAGTTCAATGATCCCTTAAGAGGTATTGCGTTTATTCTGTTGGTTGGTTCAGATTGTATATATACATATATAAAAGCAGAAACTGACTGACTGATCGATCAACAGCCAAAACTACCGGTAGTAGAAATCTGAAATTTGGCATGTATCTTCCTTACACTCCGTAAGGGTGCACTAAGAGAAGATTTCCTGAAATTCCTACGAGAACGGGAAAAAACGGGATATGCGCGTACGAAGTTGCGGGTAAAAGCTAGTTTCAAATAAATAGTGTGTGCGGAACGAGAATCATAGCTGTAGTAAAACTTCACGTTACGTACGTAAATATACGTCAAAATCATTCGTGCTAGAAACTCCGCAAACAAAAGAAAAACTATTCAAGATTCAAGATTCATTTATTCGTGTGATTTTTGGTACATTCCTTTTATTAGTACTTTTACTTCTAGAGCGACCCACATATCGTGACCATTCTGCACGGATAGTCAATTGACAAAATGGCTGGTCGTTTGTATTGAAGCTAATGGCACCGCGTTATTGTGAACGGCAACTATTTTATATACTTGAGGATGTACATCATTTGCTGATGGATTGGTTCAAGAACCAAGAGGATAGGAGAATTTTAATCAATGAGTTTAATTTCTATATAACACAGGTAGGCTTAATTCAATCAATTTTAGCACAACCGACGTCAAATGTGGCGAAAAGATTAAACGAGTTGGTGTACCATATTGATTAAGATTCTTCTTTTTTAGCAATGTTTTGTAGTAGTCTGTATAAGGCATGATGGGGTTGGCGTATCCGTGCATTGGGATAAAAACCCCCAATTAAATAAATAAAGATGGAAAAAATAACTATTTTATATAGGGAGTTAATGTGCTTTTACAGTTGAATCGAGTTAATAGTATGACTGTGTAAGCAATGTAACGGATTAATCCTACTGCTATTATAAGTATGAAAGTTTGTGAGAATGAACTCACAAACTTTCGTGTTTTTAATCTCTGTTACTATTTCACGCAAAAAATTACAGAATAGATTTGTATGAGTTGTAAAATACTGGTATTCAGCTGAATCCGGTTTGACTGGAAGCCGAACACAAAATATTTGGGAAAAGGCTAGGGAGATGCTGATGATGGATTTGTACGAACTTTGGCACACATGTTGTGTTATTAAGTACCTGGATTAAAATATAGATTATTTTTATTTCGATCTAAATTCACGCGGAGGATGTCCCGGAAACCATTAGTAAGCTTTTCATTTAATTCCTGGAAGGAGTCTTGTATTTACAAATAGCTTTTCCAAATGTTTTTTTTTTAATGTTTCGTTTTATTATTATTTTTTTGATATTTTTTTTTGATTTTTAATTTGATTTTAATATCAACGAAATTTTATTAATTAATTTTGTACGCCTTCTGTCTGGCATAACATAACGCACTTTTATTTTATTTTTATAACATCCATTTTATTTGTACCTATGTAAACAAATCAATAAATGACTTATGACTTATGATTTATCTCCCGAAGAATATCCTAGGAACCTTGACTTTTTCCATGATAAAAAGCCTATGGCACTTAGCGTAGTAAATAGCATAGCTTTTTGTCAGTGATACTTCCAGGTATCACCTGCCGCAAACATCTAAATATTTTAATAGTGGTTTAGATTTTGGCAAGTGGACTTGTCCAATTTTCTGGCCTCAGACAATCTGTAGCTTAATCGTGAGCTGTCCTTAGTTTTAATTGGCGAATAAGTTGTCGTTATAGTGCATTATAGTGGTTGCCAATAGTTACAGGAGCACAAACTCTTGACTAGATGTGACTAACAGTGCCCCAAACTTTGCGTTAAGTGGCTTTTCCGACTGAGTCACGTTGACCTAGCCCACAGTCTTATGTATTTTGTCGTTTCTTAACTGAACTTACAGTGTCCCTAATGCGAGTTTTTATGCATATTATAAACTTCAGTTCTATTGAAACTTGATAAGCGCCCTCTGGTGACAAGAAAGGAAACCCTTTTTAACCGACTTCTAAAAAAGGAGGAGGATAACTCCGAGGTTTCTGATCAGATTTAAGTGATTTTTTTTTAGTTTGATGCGGTAGACTTGTCATTTGGTCCCGTTAAAATTTAATTCAGTTTGGCTCAGTAGTTTTTATTTTATGAGCATATTTGCTTATTTAAATTTCTGCGTAGACGAAGACGTTGTCCAAATATCACCACTTAAAAGTGGTAAGTAAAAACTTTTTACCTAAAAAATATAACCGAGTTCCAAACAACGTATAAAATAACCTTAATTTCGGAAGTCGATGTTAAAAAACAAAAGCAAAAACACCGACTCCCGAAATTAAGGTTATTTTATACTTTGTAGTGTTTTGTTTGGAAGTCGGCTATAGTTTTTTTTTTGTTTTATGTAGATTGGGTTAGTCACCTAACCCAATCTACATAAAACAAAAAAAAAACGTTAACGCAATCGGGATTTTAGCGTTTTCGACCGCGTTAGCGTAAACGTCAATTTGTATAATTGAAACTGAATAAGCGCCGCCTGGTGACAATAACGGGAAACCTTTTTTTCCATCATCATCATCATATCAGCCGACAGACGTCCACTGCTGGACATAGGCCTCCCCCAAGCGTCGCCACAACGACCGGTCCTGTGCGTCTCGCATCCATCGGCTACCCGCGACCTTCACCAGGTCATCGGTCCACCTTGTGGGAGGCCTTCCAACGTTACGTCTTCCGGTACGCGGTCGCCACTCCATAACTTTTCGGCCCCATCGACCATCTGTTCTGCGAGCAATGTGCCCTGCCCACTGCCACTGCTGATTCGATCACGCAAGGAAACTCCAAGCATTTTTTCCATAATAGGCTAGAATTTAGTCTGTCAGTTAGAGTATTGAAAAATAATGGACAAGTATTTTTTGTTTTTATAAATCAATGAATATTGACAAAGATAAACGCATCAAAACTCGTGACGTCAGAACGCAATAATTATACCACGTCGTGACGTATTGAGAATTTGCAAAGCGTCGTATCTTTGTCAATTTTGGTTTACGTAACAAAAGAAAAAAAACGGGTCAAACATTTTTTGATATCTAACTGACGGACTAATTCGATTTTTTCAGTTGATAAGCCTATTTGAAAAGTGAACGATTACGCTAACGCGATCGAGTACGTTAAAATCCTTGCACTAAGCCCTCAGTTTACGTTACGTAAGTTTCTCGTTCTAAGGTTTTTCCATGCAAATCAAATCAAATCAAATCGTACATTTCAAATAAACCATGTACAGGCACTTTTGAATTGTCAAAGTCGGTCAGTCAAAAACATGAAGCTATTTGCACGTTCCGAAGCGTAAATCTCTATGGAGAAGAACGTGCAAGAAACTCCACGGACTGCTGATGGCATAGCGCCCTGCTGTTTTGGTATGAGTTTAACTGCTTTTGAGCATACATTCAGACCTGCAAGCTGAAACTGCAAAAAATATTACATTTCTAGCAAGTAATACTGGAACTACACTGACTTCCGAAATTAAATTTATTTTATACTATAGTGTTTTGTTTGGAAGTCGGTTATATTTTTTTGTAAAAGTTTTTATTTTTCACTTTTAAGGCTGCTCTCTCGACAAATGCTTTAAAAAATCGTGCAGATGAAGCAACTTTTCGTCGCCATTTACTGAGCAATTACATCTGAAAAAGAAATAGGTAGTAATCTAAATGATATGATACGTAATTTGGTTTAGTCAGAATTTATGTATCAATATCACATGATAAGAAAAAAAGTCACCAAATCACCTCCAAATCGTTGAGATGAAACCATTTTACTCCTTCATTTTTTAACAAAAGTCTAAAAAAAAATATCTACTGCTTTGCAATACAAACGAAAATAATTTGGTTTTGTTACTTTTTTATTTAAAATATGTGTTATTTTTTATAATAAATTAAAAATGCGGGTAGCGGAGCGGCAGGTAGAGGAGTAGTTAGCTCCGTTTATATGCACAAGGTCATTGGCATGTATACAAGCCTTAAGTGGTGATACTTGGACGACGTCATCGTCTACTCAGAAATCGAAATAAGCAAAAATGCACATACATTAAAAGCTACTGAGCGAAACTGAGTTATTTTTTTACAGGGACAAATGGATTACAAAAATCGGATCAGAAACCTCGGAATAATCGGTGTAAAATAAATATAAATAAAAAAATACCAACCAAATTGAGCAGTTCCTCCTTTTTTGGAAGTCGGTAATAAAATTAATTTAAAAAAATATATCCCAAATTGCACTCGCCCTTGAACTTGCGCTAGTGACTAGTGCAATTCGCCGGAGACGCAACGGGAAGCGTTAGATTGGTGCCAGTTGTAAATTCAAAAGGCGAGCGTTCCCAATGTACCTGGCCTGTGGCTGACACAGATTAGATTATTTGTTGCAGAGTGGTCAGATCTTTATGAATTTACTTGGAAATAAAGCGATAGCGCTGTGACATGGTCATCTAAATATTTTTATTTTGAAAGTTTCGCAAAAGTATCTAACTAAACATGGCAATATTATTTAGTAGCTTTCCGTGGTCAGATTTTTTTGTTATAACATTGTTTGGGAGACTAGGTGGAGCTAGTTTTATTCGTTGGGTGGCTAATAGCAACTGACTGAAATAACTGATTAGGGAGGCCTTAGTTCAGCTTTGGGCTGTTGAATGTAAGGTTATCGAAACTATATAATTATTATCTGCTAATGTGCTGGTAAAAAATAATAATATACTACATACAACGATATACAATTTAGTATTCTTCATTACATTACGGCGTACAAATTACAAAAAAAAAACAAGAATATTAAATATGTCAATACTTAATATCAAGCCTGTAGCCCACGGGCAAATTTTCATCAAAATGTAATTATACCGAAAACGGTTGTTCTAACATAACACTATTCTCAAGAAGACATGATAAATGTGTATCACTACTGCAAAAAAAAGTAAAGTACAAACCACTTTATTTATAAAACATTCAACAAGACAAGAGGTTTAAGTCAAACTCTAGTCTTAAAGTTAAACGGATCGTCACTACCTCAAGTTAAAACTATTTGTTAAGTTAGTTAAGTACGATAGATAGATCTTGATAAGACCTATTTATAACGAAATTTGTTTCTTCAATCTCCAACTGACTGTTTTCCTTTACTTTAGTTGAAAAATAATTGTCGCATCTACGCTTCCAATCTTTGGTCTGACGTCAACAATGGTTCGCAATTATTGTAGCGCCGCCGCGAATAAGGATATGTCGTCTGCACGGCGGCTGCTTGCCATTAACTAACGATTAGGTTCTGGTTAATTGACGTCACTTTAACATGGGGAACCCACGTGGAGGACTGGAGAAATATTTAGATTTAATTTGTTTGGATGTCAGTTTTGGCCTCGTGAAAGTCGAATATTATCCCACATCTATTATAATGCGCAGTGGTGGCCGAGTGGTAATGGCTTCGACTTACGAGTTGTAGGTCGCGGGTTCAAACCCAGCCAGGCACATTACTTTGTGTAATTTATTTCATCACCACTGCTCTCAAAACGGTGAAGGAAAACATCGTGAGGAAATCGGCATGTCCTAGAACCAAAAATTCGAAGACATGTGACATTCACCAACCCGCATTGGGCCCGCGTGGTGGATTACGGCCCATTCTCTCTCCTAGAGAGGAGGCCTGAGTCCCAACAGTGGGAACATTACAAGGCCGACTATGCTATGCTATTATAATGCGCACAGCAAAGGATGGTGTTCGCAGGTGCCGTATGGTGCCATAAAAGAATAATACAATCCCATCACTTCCCGTGGGTGTCGTAAGAGGTGACTAAGGGACTCGCCAGAGAATGGCCAGCAGCGTTCTGTGTAAAACTCAACACCATACACTGCGATCGCCAACCCGCCTGCCAAGCGTGGCAATTATGGCAAACCCCCCCTTTTGAGGAGGCCTATGTCCAACAGTGGACGTCTTTCGGTTGATATGATGATGATGATGACAGCAAAGGAGTGGAACTCTCTACCTGCGTTCGTTTCCGAACACTACAACCCTATTTCAACCCCAATCTCTTCAAAGTTAGAGTGAACAGGCTCCTTCCGGGTAAGCTCGCTCCATCGTCGACTTTGTCTCTGTCATCTCTGACCACTGTCCAGAGTCAAAAGCATACCCATCTAAAGCAAAAAAATATATATCTACACTAATATTATAAAGAGGAAAGATTTGTTTGTTTGAATTGAATAGGCTCCGAAACTACTGGACCGATTTGAAAAATTCTTTTAGCGTTGGATAGCTACATTATCAGGGAGTAACATAGGCTATGTATTATCCCCGTACTCCCACGGGAACGGGAACTACGCGGGTGAGACCGCGTGACGTCCACTAGTTTATTATATACGGCATGAGCCAATAGCGTAAATTTCTAACAGTGAAAAAAAAATGTAAGCAAGCAATTTACCCTCTGTATGAAATTAGCTTACTTTGCTTATCTAGAAACAAAGTGAAGGTCTGTTAGCAGCAGATGTCAGTAATGTTCTAAACGAGAACAAATGGATTTGTGAGGAATCCTCATGAGTATTTCTTATGTTCATTATTTTCAGAATGCTTAGTTAGGTACGGGTCAGTTTATGTAAGTAACAGTATTCTCAAGGGGATAAGCAGAGGTGTTCCTGTATTTCATCCTTATTTTCCAGTTTTTTTTTAAGTCACATGTAAAAGCTATAATCCAAGAATTCCTGACAGAAAAGCTCAATACAGTTTTCTTGACCCGGGATCTCATGCTCAGTAGTAGCTACTGCAATCTCTGGATAAAAGATGCTCTCAGCCGATTCGAAATGTCTGATG
Source organism: Lacanobia wlatinum (assembly GCA_947578705.1). Classification (NCBI taxonomy): domain Eukaryota; kingdom Metazoa; phylum Arthropoda; class Insecta; order Lepidoptera; family Noctuidae; genus Lacanobia; species Lacanobia wlatinum. The sequence goes on from OX388032.1 coordinate 6,326,254, forward strand.
AACACAAGGTATTGCACGCAAGGCTTATTTATTTTATTATTTATTTTCACCTAATATGGTTAACATAGTTAATAAACTAAGCCCCACAAAACCGCCGTAATGGTTTGACTGTGGGTCGGTGAGTCTCATCTACACTAATAATAATATATAATCTACACTAATATTATAAAGAGGAAAGATTTGTTTGTTTGTTTGAATTGAATAGGCTCCGAAACTACTGGAACGATTTGAAAAATTCTTTTAGCATTGGATAGCTACACTATCAGGGAGTAACATAGGCTATATATTATCCCCGTACTCCCACGGGAACGGGAGCTACGCGGGTGAAACCGCGTGACGTCCACTTGTTAGTTATAAGTACATATACACTCATTCGTTAATTTGCACTTATAACTAATTATACACTGTAGCACTTTAACACGTTTCTAAATAGTAATATTTCTTATTCTTAATTTAATTTTAAAACAATTTTTATTCAATTCACTCCTTATGTCTGCCGGCAGACTGTTCAGTAGGTATGGTATTATGTATGCTGACCATTGATATATAAAAAACCCAAGCTGCACAGTCTCGAACAAATGTTATACTATAAACATGTTGTGTGTAGTTATACTATGAACAATTTTTGTGCAAAATTCAACCTTACACGGATCGCTTAAAGTTGTTTTTACGAAGCAGGTTAGTATGGCAAGCGATGCGAGACTTTTTGAAACTAGCGCACAATTAAAAATTGTGCGCTTGTTTTATGCCGACGTTTTTGAGATGCTGAGTGTATATCTTGGGTTTTTATACATCAATGATGCTGACATAGTAATTAGCGTTCCTTTTTTTGTAAATATATAAAATCATCAAATAACGCCTTCCGCTGTAGACAGAGTAGAAGGAATGTCAGACTCTTACTGACTAAGGGTGCAAACATAAAGATACAGGTTCCTGGTGCAAGCAGGTCTGTGCGGGCCGGTACCGATCGGTGCAGTTTTTAACCAGGTAAAACTATCCTTATTGACAACGATCTCCTCCAGTTCGCCGAAAATATGGCTCGGTCCAGGTAGTCGGTACTGGTCGGCACCGACAAGTTTAAACCTGTTTCTTTATAACTGAGTGCATAAGACAACCTGGAAATATTATACCTGCACCGATCGGTACCGGCCTTTTTTTTTTAACGGGTGGAAATCCTCATGGATGTCCTCCGCCCTGGGGCGGGCGGAGGGGTCTGTCAGACCCTTACTGACTAAAACCACCCCGGTGTTCCATCTCTCACCTAAGTCGGGGATCGCGAGAACTTATATGGCTTCCGTAATCCCCGGCTGGTGCCGGCCCGCATCTGCTGGCCACCTCGGATCAGCGGCAGGAGTGAGGTGTTTGACTCCCCCCGCGACGTCAAAGAGGGGCGCGCGGGAACACCACGCGCCGCCAACTTGGGTCCGGATGAATGGGGGGCGACGGACATCCCCAAGTCCGCCGCCCCTGGACCCATTTAGGGGGGCCGGAAGAGAGCAGCGTATGCCCTCCTCCGACGCCCGGTGCGCCTGCTGCGGGCCGGGAGGGAGGTCGAGATCTCCCTCTCCCTTCTGCGCGATAACTATTTCGCAGAAGGAGACCACCGCGTCCCAGGACTCCTCGCCGTCGACCATAGCACGAACTACGGCCGGCAGCGAGAGATCACTGCCTACCACAAAGATGAGGGCACGGCGCGGCTCCTCCCAAGCGGCATACTCTGCCAGCGTATGCCGCGCCGTGTCCTCCCGACAGATCGGTAACGGCCTGCACCGACCAGCCTACACCGGGAACTTGTATCTTTATGTTTGCACCCTAAGACCCGTGTTCCTCCTAATGCCCTTTGCGTTCAGGGCCCTGCTGATTCTTTCGAACAAATTCTGCAACCCTGGCAGAACTAGCGTTCCTAAGGATACAAATAGAACTTGTTTCAAGCTTAGCCAAGACTAAAACATAATTTACGGCTAAACTTAATTATTATACCAACAAGTACGTTAAGTTAGCAACAGGTCTAGAATTAATTACACCACTAGAAGATTGATAGGTAGTTTGTCGACACTGGGGTGGACACTCTTGTGTTGCTACCAACAGTATACTATTGTAGTCTTTGTTACCAACGAAAAATGTACTACTTACTTGTATATTTCTTTTTGTCTTAGTTGGACAGACACGACACGGTTGGCGCAGTGGTTGTGTTATTGGCTGCAGCGCTGCGTGTCGCGGGTTCGATTCCCGCACGGGACAAATATTTTTATGGCCTACAGATAGTTGTTCCAGGTCTAGCTGTTTGTGTATGTGAGTTTGTATGTTTGTGAACGCACCCACGATATAGGAGAAATTCCTAGTGGTTTAAAAAAAAAAAAACTATTTAAGAACAAAAAATTGTATTTAGTCATTTACACCGTCTTTGTGCATTCATTTCCTTGATGTTGGATCTTTACTATTTATAAGTAATTAAAAAAACCTACGCCAAAGAAGATAAAAAAATCCTAGATCATTTTTGTATATGATATAAATTAACATAGAGATTAGATTCCCGAGAAAGAAGGAACTTAATTAATGCCTACGCATTAATTAAGTTCATTCTTTCTCGGGTAATAGTCAAATAACGTTGTCTTACAAAAACAGGCCAAGTACGAATCGGACTCGCGTGCAAAGGGTTCCGAACCAATTTCATTTTTTAACGTGTTTTTTTTTAATACTACGGACTTATTATAGATTTTCCTGTAATATTTAGGTATAGAACTATTATCTGTATTTTTTTTTAGTTTAAGGATCAGTAATTTCGGAGATAAGGGGGTATGGTCATTTTTGGTTGATATGATGATGATGATGACAGCAAAGGAGTGGAACTCTCTACCTGCGTTCGTTTCCGAACACATTCAACCCTAATCTCTTAAAAGTTAGAGTGAACAGGCTCCTTCTGAATAAGCTCGCTCCATCGTCGTCTTTGTCTCTGTCACCTCTGATCAGAAGACTAGAGCTAAAAGCAAACCCTTCTCCAGTAAAAAAACTTGACAGGTGTCAAGGGACACCCGGATGGAACGAAGTTCGGAAAAGTAATTAGTGAAGGAATTGTAACAATATTTTTTTTTATGTTATAATAATATTTTATTTATTATTAAAAAATATAATGTAATATAAACTTAATCAGTAGGCTCAATTTTAGACCCTAATACCTACCCTGCCTACCCTGCCTACCCTGCCTGCCCTGCCTACCCTGCCTACCCTGCCTACCTGCCTACCCTGCCTACCCTGCCTATCCTGCCTACCCTGCCTACCCACCTACCCTGCCTAGACAGGATGGGTAGGGCACCCATCCTGCCTACCCTGCCTACCCACCTACCATGCCTACCTTTCAAATATAATGTAAACAGAAATAGAAAGACGAAACGAAAATAACTGGCTTGCTTTCTATGAGAGAGAGAGAGAGAGACAGACAGAGAAACACGCGCACGTCGCACGGCTTACAACTATAGCAAAAAGTGTCGTTACAACTTTTCGTGAGAATTTTTTCCGTCTAGCCCCCTTTCACAACGCGCGATAAGGAACTCCGTTCCAAAAATAATATTTATTAGATACGGCACGAGCCAATAGCGTAAATTTCTAACAATGAAAAAAAAATGTAAGCAAACAATTTACCCTCTGGATTAAATTAGCTTACTTTGCTCTTTACTACTTTGCAAATTAGCTTAATTAGCTACTTTTATCTAGAAAAAAAGTGAAGGTCTGTTAGCAGCAGTTTAGACGTCAGTAATGTTCTAAACGAGAACAAATGGATTTGTGAAGAATCCTCATGAGTATTTCTTACCTTCATTATTTTCAGAATGCTCAATTAGATACGGGTCAGTTTATGTAAGTAACAGTAGTCTCAAAGGGATAAGCAGAGGTGTTCCTGTATTTCATCCTTATTTTCCAGTTTTTTTAAGTCACATGTAAAAGCTATAATCCAAGAATTCCTGACAGAAAAGCTCAATACAGTTTTCTTGACCCGGGATCTCATGCTCAGTAGTAGCTACAGCAATCACTGGATAAAAGATGCTGTCAGTCGATTCAAAATGTCTGATGAACATAACTTTCACAAGGCATTGCTTACTTATTTTATTATTTATTTTCACATAATATGGTTAACATAATTAATAAACCAAGCCCCACAAAACCGTCGTAATGGTATGACTGTGGGGTCGGTGAGTCTCATTAGTTATAAGTACATATATATACACTCATTCGTTAATTTACACTTATAACTAATTATATACTGTAGCACTTTAACACGTTTCTAAATAGTATCTTCTTAATTTAATTTTAAAACAATTTTTATTAAATTCACTCCTTATGTCTGCCGGCAGACTGTTCAGTAGGTATGGTATTATGTATGCTGACTATTGATATATAAAAAAGGGTTCCGAAAGAATTTAATTTTTTTAACATGTTATTTTAACACTACAGACTTCTAATAGGTTTTCCTGTAATATTTAGGTATAGATCTATTATCTCCTTTTTTTTCATGATTTTAGGCTCAGTAGTTTCGGAGATAAGGCGGGGGGTATGGTCATTTTTCGTCTAATTTCTTGAATAACTTCAAAACCATTGATTTTAAAATTATGAAAAAAATATAATTAAAACTCTCACAGTAAACCCTTTCATTTGATATGTCACACGAGATTGTTCAAAAAACTTTTTTTTTATTTTCTAGTTTGACCCCCAAAAGTGACCCCCGTACTAAAAATTTAATGATTTACGTAACGCGTCCGTATTTGGGTCATAGAAGTCCATATGTGTACCAAATTTCAACAGAATCGGTCAAGTGGCTCCGGAGAAAACTGGCTGTGACAGACGGACAGACCGACAGACAGACAGACAGACACCCGAGTGATCCTATAAGGGTTCCCTTTTTTTTCGGAACCCTAAAAACCCAAGCTGCTCAGTCTCGAACAAATGTAACATTCGAAACTGTCGTCAAAAACTGACATATATCAAGTGTCATGTGTGAGTTGTGTGTAGTTATACTATAAACATTTTTTTTTGCAAATTAAACCTTACACGGATCGCTTAAAGTTGTTTTTACAAAGCAGTGCAGTATGGCGAGCGATGCGAGACTGTTTGAAACTAGCGCACAATTTTAAATTGTGCGCTTGTTTTATGCGGACGTTTTTGAGATGCTGAGTGTATATCTTGGGTTTTTATACATCAATGATGCTGACATAGTAATTAGCGTTCCTTTTTTTGTAAGTATGTGAAATCATCAAATAACGCCTTCCGCTGTGGACAGAGTAGAAGGAATGTCAGACTCTTACTGACTAAGGGTGCAAACATAAAGATACAGGTTCCTGGTGCAAGCAGGTCTGTGCGGGCCGGTACCGATCGGTGCAGGTTTTAACCAGCATAAAAAAACAGGTAAAACTATCCTTATTGACAACCATTTCCTCCAGTTCGCCGAACATATGGCTCGGTCCAAGTAGTCGGTACTGGTCGGCACCGACAAGTTTAAACCTGTTTCTTTATAACTGAGCGCATAAGACAACCTGGGAATACTATACCTGCACCGATCAGTACCGGCCCCTTTTTTTTTTAAACGGGTGGAAATCCTCATGGATGTCCTCCGCCCTGGGGCGGGCGGAGGGGTCTGTCAGACTCTTACTGACTAAAACCACCCCGGTGTTCCATCTCTCACCTAAGTCGGGGATCGCGAGAACTTATATGGCTTCCGTAATCCCCGGCTGGTGCCGGCCCGCATCTGCTGGCCACCTCGGATCAGCGGCAGGAGTGAGGTGTTTGACTCCCCCCGCGACGTCAAAGAGGGGCGCGCGGGAACACCACGCTCCGCCACCTCGGGTCCGGATGAATGGGGGGCGACGGACATCCCCAAGTCCGCCGCCCCTGGACCCATTTAGGAGGGCCGGAAGAGAGCAGCGTATGCCCTCCTCCGACGCCCGGTGCGCCTGCTGCGGGCCGGGAGGGAGGTCGAGATCTCCCTCTCCCTTTCCGCAGCCTCCTTCTGCGCGATAACTATTTCGCAGAAGGAGACCACCGCGTCCCAGGACTCCTCGCCGTCGACCATAGCACGAACTACGGCCGGCAGCGAGAGATCACTGCCTACCACAGATATGAGGGCACGGCGCGGCTCCTCCCAAGCGGCATACTCTGCCAGCGTATGCCGCGCCGTGTCCTCCCGACAGATCGGTAACGGCCTGCACCGACCAGCCTACACCGGGAACTTGTATCTTTATGTTTGCACCCCAAGACCCGTGTTCCTCCTAATGCCCTTTGCGTTCAGGGCCCTGCTGATTCTTTCGAACAAATTCTGCAACCCTGGCAGAACTAGCGTTCCTAAGGGTACAAATAGAACTTGTTTCAAGCTTAGCCGAGACTAAAGCATAATTTACGGCTAAACTTAATTATTATACCAACAAGTACGTTAAGTTAGCAACAGGTCTAGAATTAATTACAGCACTAGAAGATTGATACGTAGTTTCTCGACACTGGGGTGGACACTCTTGTGTTGCTACCAGCGAAAAATGTACTACTTACTTGTATATATTTCTTTTTGTCTTAGTTGGACGGGATAATACACGATTTGAATACAAAAAATTGTATTTAGTAATTTACACCGTCTTTGTGCATTCATTTCCTTGACGTTGGATCTTTATTAATTAAATAAGTAATTAAGAAAAACTACACCGAAGAAAATAAAAAAAATACCTAGATCATTTTTGTATATGATATAAATTAACATAGAGATTAGATTCCCGAGAAATAAGGAACTTAATTAATGCCTACGCATTTATTAAGTTCCTTCTTTCTCGGGTAATAGTCAAATAACGTCGTCTTACAAAAACTGGCTAAGTGCGAGTTGGACTCGCGTGCAAAGGTTTCCGAACCAATTTCATTTTTTAACGTGTTTTTTTAACACTACGGACTTCTTATAGGTTTTCCTGTAATCTTTAGGTATAAAACTATCATCTGCATTTTTTTAAATTTTATTCTCAGTAAATTCGGAAATAAAGGGGGAATGGTCATTTTTGGTCTTATTTCTTGAATAACTTCAAAACTATTTGTTTTAAAATTATGAAAAAATATGATTAAAATCCGCGCAGTAAGCCCTTCATTTGGTATGTTGACATCATAGAGTGGTTGCTGTTGTTGTTTGTTGAGTTGTTTAGGGGTCTGCGGCACCCTGACTAACCCTAGTCAGGGTCTACTCTGAAGGACCCCCTTCAGAGTAGATATCTACCATCTACCTAGTAACGAAAAGTAATTCCACTAAGGACAACAATTTTAGACCTGTCTTTAATCACCAAGCTCAGATTCTAAAAAAGGATCTTTTCTCAGTATTAGTCTTGAAAATAATTCATTTGAGTGAAGGTAGGTATTCTGATTCGTCTGGTTCTTCTGATTTTGTTTCAGAAATTAATTTGTTTAACATTTCTTCAGAATCTGACACCAGTCTGACAGACAGGAGTATCGTGTTACCCAGTTAATGGGTTGTGGAGGTCTGGTAGGTAGCCGCTCCACGTAAAATACTGGTATTTAGCTGAATCCGGTTTGACTGGAAGCCGATCCCAATATAGTTGGGGAAAGAATAGGCAAATGGTGTTTTCTTTAGTATAAAATCCTTTTAATACACAGACAATATCTGCAAGTGCTTAGTTATTGTGAATATGCAGCTATATCGGGTTAGGGCTGGAAGCCGAACCCAATATAATTGTACAGGTACTTATAGGTATTGTATAGTTGGAAAATGTCTTGGCAGATACTCAACTCTAAATTAATATGCTGTAAAGATTATCCTCCATCAGGATCTCTCAAGAGGTTAAAGAACTTAATAGCCCATTTTTAACCGACTTCCAAAAAAGGAGAAAAACACGCGTAAGATAACCGAAATAAGGCTATAATTTCAAAGTACCTCGTATTTGTCGTACCTAACTACTAACTCCTCTTATTAAGAACGTTGAGGGTCTTCTTAATAACGTATCCTAACCGCATAGTACAAGCTTATCACCCTATTAATATAACCTAGCCTTACGTTATTATGATAACTTTAGAGGTTAGTTCCCAGTCGCTATATCATTACTGCCTCTTATAATAATAAATTAACAGCTTATCTCTTCAGGGCCATTTTCTATCTCAAGGTCTGCCTTCAGTCAAGTTATTTGCGACCGGAACACATAAGCACGTATTCTATACAGGATGGTAAAAAAGTGTAATGTTTGCCGATAATAATCATTATTTCGGTTTTGCACTCCATGTCAGCATACTTGACAAAGTCCGCTAGCGCCAGTGCCTGCCAGGGTTACGGAATTTGTTCGAAAGATTTACCGCGGGCCTGGAACGCAAATGGCATCTGGAGGATCACGGGTGAGTTCAGTAAGTTTCTGACACTCCCTTCTGCTTTGCCCAGAAAGGGAGGAGTCATTTGATGATTTACCATCCAAAAAAACAAGGGCAAAGTTTTCCCCTATTCCTTATATTCAAATTTGTGTTGTGCTTCTTCGGGCCAATTTTCGAGGAAGCCATTCAATCTAAGCTATCTTCTTCTCGGTCTGCGTGACTATCAGCTAGATGGAGTCGCGGTAGTTCTCCCCTATTCCTTACGTTTAACTTTGTGTTTTGCATCTTTGGGCTAATTTTCTAGGAAGCCATTCAATCTAAGCCATCTTTTTCTCGGTCTGCGTGACTATCAGCTAGACAGATTCACGGTAGTTCTCCCCTATTCCTTACATTTAATTTTGTGTTTTGCTTCTTTGGGTCAATTCTCGAGGAAGCCATTCATTCTAAGCCATCTTCTTCTCGGTCTGCGGTGACTATCAGCTAGGCGGATTCGCGGTAGTTCTCCCCTATTCCTTACATTAAATGTGAGAACTGACCCAAAGAAGCACAACACAAAGTTAAATTTTAACTTTGTGTTGTGCTTCTTTGGGTCAATTCTCGAGGAAGCTATTCAGTCTAAGCCATCTTCTTCTCGGTCTGCCGTAACTACCAGCTAGACGGAGTCACGGTATTGCTCCAGTCCTGCCATATAGGACCCACAATTTTGACGGCATCTGGCAGGTATATCCTGTCCAGTCACACTTTAGTCTTTCAGTTTTATGAGCTACGTCGACGGTTTGTTTTATGGTCAGATAGATTAAAATTTTTCCTTCGTCAGTTTCAATAATCTCCTTTTGGCAGCTTGAATTCTGAATGTTAGCCAAAGACAAAACCGGGAAAACTGCAAGTTTTTTTTTGTCAAAATGTAAATGTGCAGTAAAGGCAAATTCTACAAATGTTCATGCAACGTTCGCATTTGCATATCAGTCTCATAATAGCTCCAATTTCCGTACAATTTCGAAGAATTACGACTGAGATGCGAACTTTGCTTAAAAATTAGTCGAATTGGCACTCTGATAACAAAAAGGTTTCTTTTGTCATGTAAGTTTTAGGTCTGTATATGCATTACTTCAAAAATTCAAGCGCCAAGTCCATCAAAACTAACCACCATATTGACCTCTTCTATTTTTGTCATTTTTGTATCTACTGTGTTTCTGAAACTATCAACTAGTTATTGTAAGTGTTATTTCTGCACTGTTATTGTAATTTTATTGGAGTTGTATTTTTCTTTTTGCATGCTGTGTCTATCGCTAAATTTGTACACTATGCTTGTATTATTATATTGCTTGTGTTATTAGTACAAACAGTATAACAATTGTAGATAGGCCAATAAATCCATACTGATATTTAAGACTGAAGAGTTTGTTTGCTTGAACGTGCTAATCTCAGAAAATACCTGTCCGATTTGATAAATTCTTTCAGTGTTAGATAACCCATTTATCGAGAAAGGCTAAAGGCTATAAATTATTACGCTACGACCAATAGGAGCGGAGCAGACGAACTTGCGCAGGTCAACTAGTTAATAAATAAATCTGTCGATTTATTTCCATGAATTTATAGAAGATAACAAAGAAAACGATGGTTTTCAAATACGTTTTGCGTTAAATTTAAGTTACCTTCCATAACGACTTTTTTCAGCCCTGTATATTGGCTTGACACACATAAGTCGTTAATAATAGTAGCTAATCTAAAAGCGGTTTGACTCAATGGGTCAAGTTCGTATTGATTACATTTACTTTTACGTAACAACCTTAACCTATTTTATTTGTTTTTATTTGGTTTCTGAAGGTTGGTACTACCTACTCTACAAAAAGCGACAAAGCGGGTTAGCTATGGGCAAACTACGTAAGTCCACAGATCATTTAAATGAAAAGCTTCAAGTTTATAGCAGATAGTCCGACAGAAAAAGGTAGGCTATCAGAGGGGTGCTCGTTAAGGAGGGAAGTGGAAATTAGATTTTTTCCCACTCCTCCGCTGTAATTTTCCGTTGCGGAATCCAAGTCAGTTGAATCATTTCTCCGGGACACGTCGAGCTTCATTGAATCGGCGTTTTGTTGGTCGCCACTGTTGATTCTGGCTTGGTGGCAGAAGGGTATAAGGAATGTTCGAATCCGCAACGCAGCTGCAAACTGCCTCCGTGGTAGCATAATTAGGCGTTTGCCTTGTGACCCGGTGGTCGCGGGTTCGATTCCCACGGGAAGCATACTTTCTAAAGTTATTTCCAGTTTGGCTAGGACATTGCAAGGTTGAATCACCTGATTGTCTGATAAAAAGATGATTCTGTGCTTCAGAAGGCACTTATAAGCCGGTGGTCCCGGCCGCCAAATGGCGGTCGTCAAATAAACCATGTCAGAGGCCTTTGTGGCAGTTTAGAAGCTCTGACACTAGGGTGTGTGGGGTCTGTAGACCTTACTGCCCACTCGATAAGAAGAAGAAGAAGCTGCAAACTTTCAAAGACACCTCTCATTCTCGCATTTATTTTTGGCCAGTATTTGACATTAATTGAATTTTTACTAATTAATTGAATTGAAAACACCATTGAATAATGTTGAAAATTGAATAAATTCAGTGATATTGTATAATTTCAGATCAATTAGATATTATAAGTGAATTTGTTAGTATATAGCCGTTTTTTCTTGCATGTGGTGTTAACCTTTAATTAATTGTTGCACGTGCAAATGTTACTTTAGACATTAAGTCAGAAATGTATGTAGTGTAAACAATTGTTGGTTAACCTAAAAAAATAAATGATCGCTGAGATAATATTGCGACTTCAGAGAATAATAACCTTCAAGCCACTAACGAGTACCTTTGGTAAGCCATTTGTCTATTGACAACGAAATGGAATTAATAGATCTTTACCTAAACATTACAGGAAAACCTATTAGAAGTCTGTAGTGTTAAAATAACATGTTAAACAAACTAAATTCGTTCGGAACCCTTTGCACACAAGTCCGACTCGCACTTGGCCAGTCTTTTTTATTTAATATGGGTTAGCTCTTGAATCTAGTCTAGTTCATAGGTGACAGAAACAAAGTCGTCGACGATGAAGTTAGCTTGCCTAAAAGAAGCCTGTTCACTCTAACTTTGCATAGTTTATTTGCAAAGTATACATGTTTTTCTATCTATTTCCTTTCCTTCATTCCTTCTTCCTTTCTTTATCTAAGTAAAAGGTTTCAAGTGAAAATTGTGTAGAAATTTTCGCTAGCAACGCCGAGCAGCTCCCGTAATTCCGAGCGAAACAATAGGTGTCATTCAAACATCGTACCTTGTTCAGACGATTCCAGTAACAGCTGTGCTGACAAGCTGACATTGTGTTTATTTTCGTTGTCAGGACACGAAGTTTAGCTCCGTACGTGAATTTGAAGCGAGAAAACCGGGTGTTGTTCGCTGAAACACAATGATGTGCCTGTGGCGTGTACCACGATAAATTACGGCTTTGTGGGAAAGAACTGCATCCTTTTGATAGTTGGGTAAGTAAAAACTGGCCAAGTGCGAGTCGGACTCGCGTGCAAAGACTTTCGAACCAAATTCATTTTTTTAACATTTAATTTTAATTTTACAGACTTCCTATGGGTTTTCCTGTAATCTTAGGGCATACTAGATTTTTTTTAGGGTTCACTCGGGTGTATGTCTGTCTGTCTGTCTGTCACAGCCAATTTTCTCCGGATCCACTGGACCGATTCTGTTGAAATTTGGTACACATATGGACTTCTATGATCCAAACACGGACGCGTTACGTAAATTATTAAATTTTTGGTATAGAGGTAACTTTTGGGGGTCAAACTATAAAATTTAAGAAAAAAGTTTTTGGTAAATATCGTGTGACATATCAAATGAAAGGGCTTGCCGTAAGGGTTTTAAATATATTTATTCATAACTAGCTGACCCGCGCGGCTTCGCTCCCGTCATCTGGCTACTCTACCTACCGACCCTAACCTACCTACCCTACCTACCTACTTACCTACCCTACCTACCTACCATAGCTACCCTACCTTACCTACCTGCCTACCTACATACTCATTCTTTTTTTTTGTATTTTAATTCTTATTATGCTGTTCCGGACGAAGAAATGAGTCTTCGTCCGGAATAAAACACAAAAACTATGAAAATCGGTCGAGCCGTTCTTGAGTTAGTTAGAAAAGTGTTCGAACAAACCCGACTGAGAATTTTGCTATATTGTGAAAGATTCGACCTTTTTCTAGAAGTCATTTTTATATTAGCGAGACAGAAATAAAACGAATAAACTGAAGGAAGACGGACAGTGGTGGCTTATTAATAAATAGGGTTCCGTTAGCAACCTTGGTACGGAACCCTAAAAATCGACTTGGTTCGCACGAATCAAAATCGTACGCGAAGGCTTAAATAATAGGGTCCCATTAGCAACTTTGGCACGGAACCCTATAATTTGCCTTGGCTCCCAAATCGAACTGTCTGATACTTAGAACGAATTAAAAACTTAGTTGCGGGCAACCTGGGAGTCTTTAAGACAAAAGTGAACAGGTTGCTTCTAGGCAAACGTGCTCCATCTTCGACCGCATCATCGCTTACCATCAGGTGAGATAGTGGTCAAACGTATGCCTATCTGTAATAAAAAAAAAACTACTCCGTATCACCTAACCACTGAGAACTAATGATAATATGATTTGACAGTTACTGTGAAATCGTGTTGTCATTCATTCTTAGTTCGGTTTCGGGATTAATCGTAAGTCTGTAGGTGATACGGAGTAGAATACGGACGTATTCTACTCCGTAACTAAGCCCGAAACTACGGACTTCGGACTTAGAGAGTAGCCCCCCCAAAATCGATCGCTCCCGTCACCGTGAACACCTTTGGTACGGTACCTTAAATTATTATTAGCCTTGTTTCGCAAATCGAACCGTTCGTTGCTTCGCTCTAAACGGAGTCAATCGCGGAGGCTTAGCAGTAGGGTCCCGTCAGCACCTTTGGTACGGAACCCTACAGGCCTGGGAGGCTACTCTCTAACGAAATCCGTAGTTTCGGGCTTAGTTGCGGGCGGGCGATTAGTCCCAAACCCGAACTGAGAATGAATGACAACACGATTTCACAGTAACTGTCAAATCGTGTTTTCATTAGTTCTCAGTGGTTAGGTGATACGGAGTAGAAAATGCTCGCCCGCAACTAAGCCCGAAACTACGGATTTCGTTAGAGAGTAGCCCCCCAGATCCGCAAGTCGAACCGTCCAGTACTTCGCAAAACTAAATCAGTTTAAGACTCTACGATAAAAGCACTTTAAACGAAACCAGCACGACTCAGAGATTTCAGCAATTTTGGTCCCTAACAGTTAAAGACCTTACAGAGACCAAACCGTAATTCCTACGAACTACGACCGTGTTTGATAATCGTGTGAGGTCATTCTCCAGCGGAAAATCTTAACACCGCAATTCAGAAAAACGCGTCATCAGTGCAACGCCATCTATCGACCATGTAAACTGACAAAATATTTGGCAGCAGAAGACGTTAAATAAGAAGCCCGTATGTAACGGTAAATAACAATAAGGTATTAAAATATTTACTTTTATTTTGCTACGTCTACGTATTAAAAGTTTCACAAATAACTCAATCAATGTGTTTTGGTGTAAAATTCATGCTTTCATGCATTTTTTGGTTCCTCAATAGATGGCGCTCTGACTGATCAGAATACAGTAGGAAGTTTCTTACTAAACTAAAAATTCAATTTATTTTGATTTTGTGGATCGATTGTAATGATAAATAACGAAAAGGTATAAAAATGATCACTTTTATTTTGCCACGTATTAAAAGTTTCACAAACAACTCAACAATTTTGAATGCTTTCGTGCATTTTATTTTTCTCAATAGATGGCGCTCTGACTAATCAGAATACATTAGGAAGTTTCTTACTAAACTAAAAATTCAATTTATTTTGATTTTGTGGATCGATTGCAACGATAAATAACGAAAAGGTATAAAAATGATCACTTTTATTTTGCCACGTATTAAAAGTTTCACAAACAACTCAACAATTTTGAATGCTTTCGTGCATTTTATTTTTCCCAATAGATGGCGCTCTGACTCATCAGAATACATTAGGAAGTTTCTTACTAAACTAAAAATTCAGTTTATTTTGATTTTGTGGATCGATTGTAACGATAAATAACGAAAAGGTATAAAAATGATCACTTTTATTTTGCCACGTATTAAAAGTTTCACAAATAACTCAACAATTTTGAATGCTTTCGTGCATTTTATTTTTCTCAATAGATGGCGCTCTGACTCATCAGAATACATTAGGAAGTTTCTTCCTAAACTTAAAAATTCAATATCTTTTGATTTTGTGGGTCGATTTTGATGAAATAAACGCTAAATGTTACTCGGGTTATCGCTTAATATTTTTAAGTACTTAGATGTGCAATCCAATCTGTGGTTTATGCGTGATGCTCCCACAAACGCACAGACAAACAGACAAACAGACAAAAATTGCAAAAATTGCAAAAATTGCAAAAATTGCATTTTTGTGTTTTATACCTTTTTCCTGAGTTTTCTGTGTAATTTTCATGCAAAAATATTCGATGTACAGACACGGTTAGTCTACGATTTTATTATATGTATAGATTTTAAAATAAACGGTTTTGAAGTTATTCAAGAAATTTGACGAAAAATGACCATTCCCCCCCTTATCTCCGAAAATACTGAGCCTAAAGTTTTGAAAAAATTGGAGATAGGTCTTTACCTATAAATTACATGAAAACCTATTAGAAGTCTGTAGTGTCAAACTAACATGTTAAAAAAAAATCGTTCGGAACCGTTTGCACGTGAGTTCGACTCGCTCTTGACCGGTTTTTTATTTAATTTTAGACTCAATAGTTTCGAAGTCAAGGGGGGGGGGCAGTTTTGGTCTAATATCTTGAATAACTTCAAGTGTGTCTATGGCGTGTACCACGGTAAATTACGGCTTAGTGGGAAATAACTGCATCCTGTTGGAAGTTGAGTATGTAAAAAACTGGCTTGCATAGTGCGTGTGTTGTAGTTGCAAGTGTATTGAACTTCTTACAGAAGAACAAAGAGAGAAAATAACTATAATTCTTTCGTTTATTCAACGTTTGCTGGACGAAAACTCAACGTTGAGTTAAGCTTGCCTTTGTACATGATCTTGATTATCACTGTATTGTAAGTTGTTTTTGTGTAGATACAATAAAGAATAAGAGTAACTGAATAATCTTAATATATACAATTCTTCCGTTACTGACTGATTGAGTGACTGAGCGACTGACAGACAACGCACAGCCGAAACTACTGGTCGTAGAAAACTGAAATTTGGCAAGCTTCCTTACACTCCGTAGGGGTGCAATAAGAGGATTTCCCGAAATACCTACGGGAATGGGATAAAACGGCATATGCGTGTACAAGTCGCGGGCAAAAGCAAGTTGAATAATAAATATAGAATGTGAAAAATAAATTCAGTAAAAAATAAAAGTAAATTAAAACCCCGGATATTCCACTCAACGCCTTAGTTCACACAGACCTACTACACACTTGCATTACCAACATAATGCTTCTTAAGTAATTCCACAAGTTCCTGAGCAAACACACTTGGATAACGTGCTGGGAGAAGCAATGTGCTCCTTATTGGATAAGAGCTTATCACTAGAGCAGGGATGGCTATTCACAGCAATTTCTTTTTTGTTTTTCTTATTATTATTTTTTTCAAATTATGAAGGTTTTTCAAGGGTCAATGTTTTTATTGTGCGTACCTTTCGCTAAGGAGCGGATTCTCTGCCGAAGTCTGTGTTTGCTGATGCTACAACGTCGGCGTTTTAAGGCGGCATTTACTGAGAAATTGCATCGAAAAAGGTAGGTAGTAGTCTACATGATGTGATACGTCATTTGGTTTAGCCAGAATTTATGTATCGGTATCACATAATAAGAAAAAAAATCACCAAATCACCTCCAAATCGTTGAGATGATACCATTTTACTCCTTAATTTTATTACAAAAGTCTTAAAAAAAAAATATCTGCTGCTTTGCAATACAAACGAAAATAATTTGGTTTGTTACTATTTCAAAATATGTGTTATTTTTTATAATAAAGTAAAAATGAGGGTAGCGGAGTGGCGCGTAGAGGAGTAGTTAGCTCCGTTTATATGCACAAGGTCATTGGCATGTATACAAGCCTTAGACAAGATTGCTATCTATCTGGTATTCAAACGCAATCCTGAGGATGTTTGCTACTGAGGTGGTTATGAGCGTCAGCTAAAAAGGCTTTCAGGAAACTACCCCGGAAAGGGTTCAAATCAAATCAAATCAAAAGGCATTTATTCAAATTAGGCTGAAAATCAGCACTTTTTGAACGTCAAAATTTACATGAAGACAGTCCCCCAAATCGCCCAGCCCGTCACCACTTCCTAGTGTTTTAGCTGGGAAGAAGAAGTGGCCAACAAACTCCCCAGCAACACAACTGTCTGTTAAGTTTAAACAACTTGAATTTATATAACATTATCCAACAGTTTATGATAGATGTCGATCATAAAATAAATAAATGGATGGCACATGTCCGCTAGCATACCATTTTATCCCAAAAATTACATATGAAACAATGATAAAACTAATTACATATGTAGGTAATGAAATAAGTAAACTCAAGCATACAATACTAATCAAAATGAGCCTCCACGAATAAATGGCGTGCCCGCTTACATGTTCAACAATGCAATTTAACCATAATCTGTGACCCAAAGTCACAAGTGATAAACTAGGACCATCGCAGTTAAATTATAACACTTAAAAAAAAAGTTGAAGTAAGGGGAGGAAATTGTTAGTACTAAATCAATTAAACGATAAAATAAAAAATGTCTTCTGTTGTCTGAAGGGTTCGGGAGGAACGCAAATAAACAAAAAAGCTTAACTAAAAATATTAATTGACTATTTTTTACCGTGGCAACGTTATCAAATACTAGAATATTGCTTGTTATAGATTTAAGATCTTTTAAACATATTTCTATGCTCAAGATTTTCGTGCTTTAGTTTTGCCAACCCTACTCTTGGGCAAGTTGAGAAGTTTGTGTGCCGTCGGTGGTAAACACACTTTCTCACTTCTTGTGGCTTGAGAAGTGGATAATGAATTTAATTAAGAGAAAAGGGAGCTACTTTGATTTAACTTTTCTATGATTTTCAAAGGACATAGTTTTGAGGTTGAAAAAGCCGGCCAAGAGCGAGTCGGACTCGCGCACCGGAGGTACAGTACCATCATATAAAACGCAAAATGTTCTTAAATTTTCATCGGCGAGGCCAGTTTTGGATCAGCGCCATCTCTTGACTGACAGTGGAACTAATATATTTTTTTTATGATTTCTGAAAAAGTGTGCTTTTTGGAGACATCGGTTTTTTTTCCTGTAATCTTTACATAAACTTCTATTGCAAAGATAGTTTCAGATTTTGCTCTATGCAAACTTCGGAGATAAGGGGAGGGAAAAGGCATTTTTTTTAATTTTTGACTTTTGACGAAATGTGCAAATGTTGTTCGTTCATATGATTCTCAACATGCCCCTTGTAGCCCTATTTCGAATTTTTAAAAAACCCTGTCAGTCGTTGTTGCAAAACCACATTTATATTTTTATTTTTTTCTTATTTGCAACATGGTTGAGCAAACGTCATCTATGACTATTCCCAATTTCCAGCTACTAGCATTAGTAGTTCTTGAAATATCCAGCTATGACAGACGGACAGACTTAGTCACACCATCAGGGTTCCTTTTTACCATTTTGGTACAGAACCATAAAAATTACTTTGATGCATGCAAATGTCATCACAATGACGATAACTAGTTAGGTTAGGTAATCCATACACCTAGACGTGTACAAGGCTAGTAAATAATTTATACTTTAAGTCCCTAGGGGTAAAGAAAACAGTAAACTAAACAAGCTTTCAAAATTCTAGATAACGTAAAACAACTCAAAACCTAATAAATATAAATTAATTCGATTTGCAGTATTTTTATTCAAAAAGTTAGTTTAGAGATGATGAGGTGCAATCAGAAACTTTATACAGAATTAGGGTGCCTGTCCATAACAGCGGAACGAGACACCGGAGCTGAGAAACGAAGAAATTTTAACCAATGGAATTGCATAAAATCTCCGCACCACGTGAGTCACTGACATTTTGACTGACATGATTGGTTAATATTTCGTATCTTAACCAATCATATCTCCGTATCTCCACTCTGCTGCCAAATGGGCACCCTTACTGCTTTTGGAGCAAATTTTTGGAGTTAATTCAAACAATCTGCCTTCTCAGCTCATGTTCTCATAACACAGTATTTTAAAAAAAGAGGATATAATTTATTAAAAAGTCCTTTATGCCTGGCTGTTAATGGACCAATTTATAAGTAAATCGGTTATGGGGAAAAAGCTCATATTAGTATATATTAGTATTTGTAGGCAACTCATTCTATTATATCTTTTATTTCAAATAAGTTTTATTTTGTATTTTGTACGCACGAAGCGCAATGACAACGTTGCGTTATGTGTTCGCGCGCTTTTGTACCGTCCGTTGAGCCCCCGCGCCGCGCGGACGTGCTGTCTAGGCAGTCGCCGCTAAAAAGGAGTCGCGAGCGGGCGTGTTCTGTCTGAAACGCTCCAGCGTTCCCGCCAATTCTGTTTAAGTCTAAGTACCTACTGTTAGTGTTTAGCTAATGTGTGTAAAGGTGTGTGAGTTGTTTGTGAAAACGAAAAATATACGCCTTTTAATGAAGTGAATGCGTCTCATTGTGAAAAAATCCCGCCCTAAACAATAGTATTGGTTAATATTTCTCCGTTTCTCCGCTATGCTGCCTCGCCCCGCGCAAATGGACACGCATCCTTACCTTTGTGTTTGGAAAATGACTAGCTCAATATTTTATATATTATTCATAGCTTCGTGTTTGACCACTATCACAACTAATGGTAAGCCAAGATGTGATCTATGAGTGCGACTGAAAATTGTTTGGTTCTGGATCCGACCTCCATCACAATCATTTAAATCCCATGTTATGTTGGTGGCGATTGTACTGTCAATTGGCCGTATTTTAAAACCAACAAATGAAGATAAAATGAAGTTCGACATACAATGGTATTCAGCAATACCTTAAGTCAGCTGCATCCGATTAGATTGGAAGCCGAACCCAGCAAATTTGATAAAAGGCTAGGCAGAGTCATCATCATCACCATCATATCAGCCGAAAGACGTCCACTGCTGGACATAGCCTCCCCCAAGCGTCGCCACAACGACCGACCTAGGCAGAGTAATACAATGTAAAGCAACACTGTCATTTTTAATTTTCTGCCTGTGTCTGTGTTTCCAAACGCTTACAACCCTAATCTCTTCAAAGTTAGAGTGCTCCTTCTGGGTAAGCTCGCTCCGTCGTAGACTTTGTCTCTGTCATCTCTGACCTAGACTAGAGTCAAGAGCAAACCCATCACAAATAAATACATTTGAAGTAACCTCCCACCTTAATAGTAAATATTACTAAATGTTAACAGCGGCACCGGATGATCTTCCAATTTGAGCAACGCTTCCCGAGGTCAGTGTGTGGATGAGTGGATACCAAGACTCCTCCGTGCTTCAAAAAGCTCGTTTTGTTGTTTATCTCGGCTGTCATTTGTCTTAGATCTTTGACAGTCATTATGAATAGTAAGAAGCAAGAAAAACTGTCACCAGTCTTGTCAAGGGGTACCGTTTACCCAGTAACTGGGTTGTGGTGGCTGGGCAGTGGCTCCATGTAAACTACTTAGCTGCATCTGGTGAGAGTGGAAGCCAATCACAATATAGTTGTGAAAGTCTGGGCAGAATGATCATGCCAACAGGCTTGCCTCCTATAACATGGACTAAATCACACACCTCTGCTAAACTCTTGGGGAATATAGGCGTGAACATCTATACATATAAGAAAATATTCAATGTACAGAGCTGTACATTGAATATGTTTGCATAAAAATTACATAGAAACGTTAATAAAAAGATATAGAACAGAAAAATGATTTTTTGTCTGTTTGTCTGTGCGTTTGTGGGAGCATCACGCATAAACCTCTAATTGGATTAAAAATTTTGGTACTTTAAAATATTAAGTGATAACTCTAATAACATTTAACGTTTATTTCATCAAAATCTACCCACAAAATCAAAAGATATTGAATTTTTAAGTTTAGGAAGAAACTTCATCGAGCGCTAAAATAGGTAGTTTCATTGAGACAGATACTTGCAATGCCATCTATTGAAAAAAATAGTAGTAACAATGTGTGAATAGAATACGAAAACGAGAATAATTGTAAAAGAAAAGTGAACATGTTATTATTATCTTATCATTATTTATCGTAACATGTGAGCTTCTAAGTTCGAACTTATATTTGACAGTTCAACTACAGTGTCGAAAGATGGCGTTGTACTGACGACGCGTTTTTCAGAATCGCGGTGTAAAGTTTCTCCGCAGAAATATGACCTCAGCCCATATTTGGCTAAGACATTTGTCTAGCTGCACTGTTAGTCGATAATAGAGAAAAATCGATCGTTATTCGATTTGATTTTGTTTGTCTACTTGGAGAGTTATAAACTGTTTTACTTACATTACATTGGTGGTGAACGGATTTTAGGTATTATTTTATTATGTTTCATAGTGGCTAAATTATAACAGCCGCACGAGTCGATCTTCGGTTAAGCAATGCTTACCGAGATCGGTCTGTGGATGGATGACCATTTTAACATATTTAGCTACCAGCCAGTCTCCTAAACGCAATTTAAAAAATCGATTATTTTTACTCAATAAATCGATTCTATGAACCCGGTAAAACTGTTTTAATAAGTAATTAAAAAATGTAAAAAATAATTACCTAAATTGATCGTTTTCTATAATCTGCAATTATTGTTAGTGAAAATCGAAAAAAAATTGTTTCTTTTTAGGCTGGGCTGGAGAAAATTAAGAATCATTTTTGTTTTTTTTTTATTATTTTATTTATTGACATAATCTTCTCATTAACTTGTTTTTTATGAGTTGTATTGCAGTATGTGGTTAACTAGCGACCTCAACAAATTGATAAGTATGATTTTGTCTGACAAACCGGCAGCAGGTTCGTCATGCTCCCTTAGACGTCGCTGCTTGCGGTAGCGTCGGGAATCGGGTTACCTCCTTCCCTCTAATATGGCGAGGGAGGTAATGGCTGATCTTTGCGTTATGCTCGTGAACGGGTGCTGCTTGTGGTGACTGGTCGTCTTGCTGACCGTGGTTTATTATTGTTATAATTTTTAAGTGTTATAATTTAACTGCGATGTTTCTAGTTTATCACTTGTGACTTTGGGTCACAGCTTGTGGTTAAATTCCATTGTTGCAGATGTAAGCGGGCACGCCATTTATCCCTGGAGGCTCATTTTGATTAGTATTGTATGCTTGAGTTTACTTATTTAATTACCTATATATGTAATTAGTTTTATCATTGTTTAATATTTAATTGTTGGGATAATAGAGTGTGCTAGCTGACATGTGCCATCCATTTATTTAATTTAATGACCGATATCTATCATAAAATGTTGAATATCAATGTTATGTAAATTCAAGTTCTTTAAACTTAACAGACAGTTGTGTTGCTGGGGAGTTTGTTGGCCACTTCTTCTTCCCAGCTAAAACACTAGGAAGTGGTGACGGGCTGGGCGATTTGGGGGACTGTCTTCATGTAAATTTTGACGTTCAAAAAGTGCTGATTTTCAGCCTAGTTTGAATAAATGCCTTTTGATTTGATTTGAAAAAAATCAACTTGATTCACCAGTATCTTTGTTTTGTACTTTGAACACTACCACCATTCGTTCGATAGTCAGTTTTTTTATTTTGATTCGAGGTAGGTTTGTACCAGGAGATTACCTGGACTGGTTTTTTCAACCGAAAGAGATGATCTTCTTATTTTATTAATTCTGAGAGAGATCAGGATACGCAAGGTATTAACTAAACGTAGATTTTATCTATGCAACACATCTTTTATATATACACGCGAACGAAGTCGCGGGAACAGCTAGTTATAAATATAACTATCATCAATATTTAAATGTATATAAAATTCTTCAGTGTAACTGACTGAGTGACTGAAATACAACCCACAGCCGAAACTACTGGTCGTAGATTCCTTGAGTAGTGCAGGGGAGCACTAAGCGGATTTCCCGAAATTTCTACGGGATATGCGCGTACGAAGTCGCGGGAAAAAACTAGTGTCATATAAAATTTCATAAGCTTACATTTCGTGCTCAGATTCAATATCAACTGAGTTACTCACTCACATTTAGCTCCAGATTGGAATACTAATGAAATATCGAAGTTGAACATCAAAAACCAATTTATTGAATTGTTTGGCTTGGTTAATTTGTTCGTTTAAAATGCTCGAAATGATTGGTTTGATGGTGAAAGGCTAAACTGTTGCTACATGGAGAGTAATGTGTGTTTGTTACGTTCCTTTATAAAACTTTAATTGCCTTGATATACACCGTAAAATTTTAATGGTTGTTTTCCCGGGGCAGAACGATTAGCCACCCGTAGTACTATCGAAACATAACGTCAAACTTACAAAATAAGAATATTTCTTAATTCAAAAATCAAAAAATAGAAATTATTAACTTGAAAGCGTGAGAAACAATAGTAGTTTACTAGCGACGTAGGTAACTACTCAAAACACACACGCTGCCGATAAGTGAATAAAAAATAAAATAGCCTTTTATGTCTTGCTTAAAAATTACAAAAAAAAAAATAAGTATACCTACTGCATGCAATCATTATTATAACATTTTATCATTTTAAGTTCACAAATACAATTTTAATTCAATAAATAATATACAATTTGATTAAATAAATAGTATCAATTTTAAAAGTTTTATAACAAACTCTACTTTCAATCAGTATAAAAAAAAAATATTGGCAAATTAAAAAATATTTCATTATTTTATTAGTCTAGTCTTAGTGTCGCTTTGAGTTACATTCATTTATGATTTAAATTTCATTATCTTATTACATTTACATGCATTGCATTACATTTTACATTCCATTACATTTTATTTTTTCATGTTTTTAACCTTTCATTGTCCATGAGGTAAGTGAATAACGATTCATAAATGTTCAGACCAAAATAAGATTTCATGCGTAGGGATAGATACGGCGTTAACTGCACGCACGTGTCTTCCATTTTTTGAAACATAAATCGATTGTACTACCAAGACAAAATCATTTTGCTGTGGGAAAACAACCATTAATTTCACGGTGTATAATAAACTCCGGGATTTACCGACATTTTCCGAGGTTTGAAAAAATAGCAGTGATTTGTTACGATAATTGTATGGCTTATTATTTGATGCGAATTCACATTTCCATACGTTTACGTAGGTAAATTAAACCAGCCTTCAAAGAGACTTAACATGCATCTTCCAGGCATGCTCGTATCATAGTAAATGATATCCATAGCTTTCATCAAGCAATTTGGCTCCATTCTGTGAAAGTCAATCTGTGCCTCAATTGGCTAGTTTTCACCATCAATACATTGCAAATCTGTTTAGTCCGTCAGTTAGAGTATTGAAAAATAATGGGCACGTATGTTTTGTTTTTATAAATCAATTATTGAAAAAGATAAAACGCATCAAAACTCGTGACGTCAGAACGCACTAAAAAATATACCACGGCATGACGTATTGAAAATTTTAAATTATTTATTATCGTCAATTTTGATTTACGTAACAAAATAAAATAATCTTGTCAAATATTTTTTGATAATCTAACTGACGGACTAATTATTTTTTTTAGTTGTGTAGCCTATTTTTAAACTTTTCGGGATGTAATCTATTTGCACACAAGTTATACTCACGGCTCTCAGGTTGTTAGGGTAATGGTAATAGCAGGCACTTAAATTATGTATTATTGTATTCTCTTTTTACTACGTACTTGTTGCTGTTGTGTTGTATCTGTGTCGAATAAATGTTTTCTATTATATTCTTTTCTATACTCTTCTTCTTATCGTGTGGGGCAGTAAGGTCTAACTTGACGAGGGCAAGCACAGACATGGTGGACAACTCCGCAAGTAAAAAGATGTGCTAAAGCATCACTTTAACTAGTGCGACTTAGAGCCGTCCCGGTGGGAGCAGCAAACCGCCCAGTCTTGTCTTGTTTTATCTAGTCTAGTCTTGTCTTGTCTTGTCTTGTCTTGTCTTGTCTTGTCTTGTCTGGTCTTGTCTTGAGCTTGATGCCAAGCGTGACTGATTGAAAGCCCGACCACCTGCGGCAATTAACTATAATTACATAGATGATGTGCTGACGTGCCCACAATGTGCGAGGTTGTTTACAAAGAAGATTGGTAACATAAGCCACATGCGAGCTCAAGGACAACAACTACAGCGGAGCTGAAGAAATCGTCTTGGCCGAAATCGGTCGGATCACATCATCATCATTGGCCGGACGCTCGAGTGGATATTACAATGAAGGTTACCTAGTCGACTTGCGCCCCCTAAAACTCTGCATCCAGGTTTTAAGCAGCCTTTGCACCACATATAGACTGATCGTGCTAAAAAAACAGATCCTGCACAAAAAAAAACAGCAATAAAAACGAAACTAAAACCCCTTTGATTGACTGAAATGCAACAAGTTCAAAACTAAACTCTCCTCACTTATTTCATTCTAAATCTTTACAATGTTTCAACAATATTTCTTACTTTTCGACGGCCTAAAATCTAGAAAATTGAAACAGATATTTTATTCTACATAACATACGGCGCCTCCCGAAGGAAATAAACCCGTTTTATGTTACCGATGAAGATACTTGATCATGTAACAGGATAAATGTTCCAATTACAGATCCGTAGTTCAAGTAAAAGTTATGGCTTTTCTTTACCTTTTCCAACACTTTGTTTCGATCGGATCCGTTGACTGCATCTCGTCTAATCAATTCACACTTGAACACATAAATCTAGATCTGAATTAAATTCGGCACACTAGTTGACCTAAATGTACATTAGACCTTAAGAGAGGACTCTAGTCGGTAACTCTTGGGCCTTTCTCCATAAAACGCATTCCGCTGTTTTCTTCATAGATAATGCTGCTAGAGCAATGATATTTTTCCAAAAAGTCTAGATTGAATTAATACGTGAGTATATCTCCATCATTTTGTTTTTTCCAAAACATGATTACTTAAACAATTATGACCATCCAAAAACCAGAAAAAACCGCCCGTTTTTACCGCCATGTTCAGACGACTAACAGACTAATTTGATAAACTTTTAACAAAATAGAAAATATAATAGTAGCATTAGATATAGTCTTCCTCTAAATTTTGATATATGAGTTTTATAGATCAGTCTAGTTTTGTAGAAGAAAACAGAGGAATACAAAACGTCTTTTGGTCAAGGTTTTTATTGGTAAAATCAACCTGAGCTGCAGTTGTCGCTTTCGCATTTTACTTGATAGGGCGCAGCGTGAAAACATTGGCAATAGTTCTTTCAAATACCTATTTTTCAAATTCCTCGGTACTAGAGTCCCCTCTTAATTACATGAGGAAGGCCTAGGATAGCGTTCATGACAGATTGATAGGAGAAGTTAACACATCGGGAAGAATGGAAAGCTATGGGGGAAATTTATACACAGCAGTAGGATAATATACCTAGGTTAATTATACCATACACTGCGATCGCCAACCCGACTGCCAAGCGTGACGATTATGGCAACCCCCCCCCCCCTTTGGGGGAGGCTTACGTCCAGCAGTGGACGTCTTACGGCTGTTATGATGATGATGAATTAAAAAAAAAACAAACAAAGAATCATTAAAATCGGTTGACAATTGGCGAAAATATCGCTAAACAAACATACAAAGAAAAAAAACAGTCCAATTGAGAACCTCCTCCTTTTTTTAAAGTTATTTAAAAAAAGAATATGGTCTCAACTCGTCAGAATTGTAGTTATGATGGTTCAATTATAAGTTATATATGCACTTTCAACTCTGTTTTTCTTGTCATATTTTATTTATGGATATTCGCTACTCATTACTGTGCCACTTCCTTTGATTGCAAAGAGGTCGTTACTAAATTATTTGCACAGCAGGACATCTTCCATTGCTCTGTTATCTTTTATGTTTTTACACCACGAGGAAAGGTTTTTCGAGCTACTGAGACCCTTTTAAGGCACATTATTTAGAGTAAGGGGTAATGGGGGTACTTTTACGGTAGTCATTAATTAACACCAGTGCCATTCATCAAAAGGACTTCCCCATTCGTCCTAATTTATTATAAGGGATTACAGAAGCAAGTTGTAGTGTAAATCATTAATTTGATTTACTGAATTCGGTTTACACTTGTCTAATTGGGCCAAGATTGTGAGCCAGTTAATCTGACAGTGGATTAGCAATGACTGGCTGTTCTGTTCCTTATCTCTGGCTGTAAGGTTTAGTAGATTAAGGGCATGAATCTGGTAACTTTGACTAGATAAGTTGGAATATTATTTACTTTAAAAAAAATATAGAAAACGCGGAATCAGATTGGAGTGTATGGATTGTGTGATAAATGACGTAAAAACCGGCTAAGGGCGCCTTAAAATTTACCGCGCGGCACATTGATATATGTATAAAACCCAAGATGCACAGTCTCGAACAAATGCAACACTCGAAACTGTCGTCAAAAACTGACATGTATCAATTGTCATGTGTGAGTTGTGTGTAGTTATACTATAAACATTTTTTTTTTGCAAATTCAATCTTACACGGATCGCTTAAAGTTGTTTTTACAAAGCAGTGCAGTATGGCGAGCGATGCGAGACTGTTTGAAACTTGCGCACAATCTATACATATAATAAAATCGTAGACTAACCGTGTCTGTACATTGAATATTTTTGCATGAAAATTACACAGAAAACTCAGGAAAATGGTATAAAACACAAAAATGCAATTTTTGAAATTTTTGTCTGTTTGTCTGTTTGTCTGTGCGTTTGTGGGAGCATCACGCATAAACCACAGATTGGATTGCAATTCTAAGTACTTAAAAATATTAAGTGATAACCCGAGTAACATTTAGCGTTTATTTCATCAAAATCGACCCACAAAATCAAAAGATATTGAATTTTTAAATTTAGGAAGAAACTTCCTAATGTATTCTGATGAGTCAGAGCGCCATCTATTGAGAAAAAAATAAAATGCACTAAAGCATTCAAAATTGTTGTGTTATTCGTGAAACTTTTAATACGTGGCAAAATAAAAGTGACCATTATTATACCTTTTCGTTATTTATCGTTACAAGCGATCCACAAAATCAAAATATATTGCATATTTAGTTTAGTAAGAAACTTCCTACTGTGTTCTGATAAGTCAGAGCGCCATCTATTGAGGAACCAAAAAAAGCATGAAAGCATGAATGTTACACCAAAACACATTGATTGAGTTATTTGTGAAACTTTTAATACGTAGACGTAGTCTTCTATACATATAATAAAATCGTAGACTAACCGTGTCTGTACATTGAATATTTTTCCATGAAAATTACACAGAAAACTCAGGAAAAAGGTATAAAACACAAAAATACAATTTTTGAAATTTTTGTCTGTTTGTCTTTGCGTTTGTGGGAGCATCACGCATAAACCACAGATTCGATTGCAAATCTAAGTACTTAAAAATGTTAAGTGATAACCCGAGTAACATTTAGCGTTTATTTCATCAAAATCGACCCACAAAATCAAAAGATATTGAATTTTTAAATTTAGGAAGAAACTTCCTAATGTATTCTGATGAGTCAGAGCGCCATCTATTGAGAAAAAAATAAAATGCACTAAAGCATTCAAAATTGTTGTGTTATTCGTGAAACTTTTAATACGTGGCAAAATAAAAGTGACCATTATTATACCTTTTCGTTATTTATCGTTACAAGCGATCCACAAAATCAAAATATATTGCATATTTAGTTTAGTAAGAAACTTCCTACTGTGTTCTGATAAGTCAGAGCGCCATCTATTGAGGAACCAAAAAATGCATGAAAGCATGAATGTTACACCAAAACACATTCATTGAGTTATTTGTGAAACTTTTAATACGTAGCAAAATAAAAGTAAACATTTTAATACCTTATCGTTATTTATCGTTACATACGGGCTTCTTATTTAACGTCTTCTGCTGCCAAATATTTTGTCAGTTTACATGGTCGATAGATGGCGTTGCACTGATGATGCGTTTTTCTGAATTGCGTTGTTAAGATTTTCCGCTGGAGAATGACCTCACACGATTATTATACACAGTCGTAGTTCGTAGGAATTTCGGTTTGGTCTCTGGAAGGTCTTAAACGAATAGGAGCCAAAATTGCTTAAATCTCTGAGTTGTGCTGGTTTCGTTTAAAGTGCTTTTATCGTAGAGTCTTAAACTGATTTAGAACTCAGTAGTTTTGTGAAGTACTGGACGGTTCGACTTGCGGATCAGGCCTGTAGGGTTCCGTACCAAAGGTGCTGACAGGACCCTACTTCTAAGGCCTCCGCGATTGATTCCGTTTAGAGCGAAGCAACGAACGGTTCAATTTGCGAAACAAGGCTAATAATAATAAAGTACCGTACCAAAGGTGGTCACGGTGACGGGAGCGATCGATTTTGGTGGGACTACTCTCTAAGTCCGAAGTCCGTAGTTTCGGGTTTAGTTGCGGACGTATTCTACTCCGTATCACCTACAGACTTACGATTAATCCCGAACTCGAACTAAGAATGAATGACAACACGATTTCACAGTAACTGTCAAATCGAGTTATCATTAGTTCTCTGTGGTTAGGTGATACGGAGTAGATTTTTTTTTACTATAGATAGGCATACGTTTTACCACTATCTCACCTGATGGTAAGCGATGATGAGGTTGAAGATGGAGCACGTTTGCCTAGAAGCAACCTATTCACTTTTGTCTTAAAGACTCCCAGGTTGTCCGCAACTAAGTTTTTAATTCGTGCTAAGTATCAGACAGTTCGATTTGCGAGCCAAGGCAAATTATAGGGTTCCGTGCCAAAGTTGCTAATGGGACCCTATTATTTAAGCCTTCGCTTACGATCTTGATTCATGCGAACCAAGTCGATTTTTAGGGTTCCGTACCAAGGTTGTTAACGGAACCCTGTTTATTAATAAGCCACCGCTGTCCGTCTTCCTTCAGTTTATTAACCGACTTCAAAGAAAGGAAGAGGTTATCAATACGACTGTTTTTTTTTTTATGTTTGTTACCTCATATTAACCGACTGGATGATCCGATTTTCATGATTATGTTTTTATTTGAAAGCTGGTGCTTCCCGTGTGGTCCCATTGCCACCACGTCAGGATCTGATGATGGAAACCCTGAGAAATCGAGGGCAACTCTCGAAAATTGTAGGCACGTATTTGGTAAAAACTTGATATTCGTGTGTATATCGGGTGATACTGATACAAAAGAATGAAAGTTTGGATCAGACCTGATGATGGAGACGACAGAGAGTCAAGGGAACTCCACTTCGGTATGTAGGAACTACCAAGTGTTTGGGCTTATTTCATTCGTATTGACGAGACCTATACACCAAAAGCACTTAGTAAGTTTTATTTTCATAACATAACATCACGCCAGTACGCTGTGAATGGGTACGCAGGTACCACTAAAAACTGAAAAATAAAAAACTTTTTTACAAAAAATGTAACCGACTTCCAAAACAAAACACTACAAAGTATAAAATAACTTTAATTTCGGAAGTCGGTGTCAAAAAGCGAAAAAACTAAAAACACCGACTTCCGAAATTAAAGTTATTTTATACTTTGTAGTGTTTTGTTTTGGAAGTCGGTTACAGTTTTTGTAAAAAAGTTTTTTTCGTTTTATTTCTGTTTCGCTGATATAAAAATGTCTTCTAGAAAAAGGTCGAATCTTTCACTATATAGCAAAATTCTCAAAGTCGGGTTTGTTCGAACACTATTCTAACAAACTCGAGAACAGCTCGACCGATTTTCATAGTTTTTGTGTTTTATTCGGGACGAAGACTAATTCCTTCGTCCGGAATAGCATAATAAGAATTAAAATACAAAAAAAGAAAATGAGGTATGTAGGTAGGGAAGGTAGGCAGGTAGGTAGGGTAGGTAGACAGGTAGGTAGGGAAGTTAGGCAGGTAGGTAGGGTAGGTAGGCAGGTAGGTAGGGTAGGTAGGTAAGGTAGGTGAGGTAGGGTAGCTATGGTAGGTTGGTATGGTAGGTAAGTAGGTAGGTAGGGTAGGTAGGTTAGGGTCGGTAGGTAGAGTAACCAGTTGACGGGAGCGAAGCCGCGCGGGTCAGCTAGTTATACATATACATATACGTTTTTGAGATGCTGAGTGTGTATCTTGTGCTTTTTATATATCAATGACGATGAAGTTGTCTAGTGACATGGGATTCGATGTCAGCGCGTGTTTTAAAGTTTTACTTCAGCACAAATAGTATTTTATTTATTAATACGTTTATTTCAGACTTACATACGTCGATACTTTACAATAATTTAAAATAATAGTTACACATACAAAAAATAACAAAATAAAAACAAAATACAGACTCAATAAAATCAAAATTAAGTTTAGCGTTCATTTGGCGATACTGTCGCCCATTGTTTTAGCCTAATGTTTTCCTCATCTATCTTTTCCGTAACTTATACAAATATGTAGGGTGATTTTTAGGGTTACGAACAAAAAACGAAACCCTTATAGGATCACTCGGGTGTCTGTCTGTCCGTCTGTCACAGCCAGTTTTCTCCGATCCCACTAGACCGATTCGATTGAAATTTAGTGTGCATATGGACTTCTGTGACCCAAACACGAACGTATTACTTAGATCATTAAATTTTTAGTATTATGGTCACTTTTGGGGTCAAACTAGAAAATTAAAAAGAAAAGTTTTCTTAACAATATTGTGTGACATATCAAATGAAAGGGCTTACTGCGAGGGTTTCATATATATTTTTTTCATAATTTTAAAATAAATGGTTTTGAAGTTATTCAAGAAATTAGACAAAAAATGACCATCCCCCCCTTAATCTCCTAAACTATAGAGCTTAAAATTTTGAAAAAATTGGAGATACTAGACCTTTATTTATAGATTACAGGAAAACCTATAAGAAGTCTATAATGTTGAAAACACATGTTTAAAAAATGAAATTTGTTCGGAACCCTTTGCACGCGAGTTGGACTCGCACTTGGCCAGTTTTTTAAAGTATTTCATGGCCAAATCCGAAACTATTAGGAATATCGAAAGACACTGAAACGAGTCCTGTATAGTGTGTACAAGTACAAATTAAAGAGTCTAAAGTAGACCGCCCACATTGTATAATAGAACTAGCTGACCCCCGCAACTTCGACTGCGTCACTATTTTCGTTACTGCTCCGCTCCTGTTGGTCTTAGCGTTATGATATATAGCCTATAGCCTTCCTCGATAAATGGGCTATCTAACACTGAAAGAATTTTTCAAAGTAGTTCCTGAGATTAGCGCGTTCAAGCAAAGTAACAAACAAACTCTTCAGCTTTATATATTAGTATAGATTTGAAATTGATATATCTAGATTTTATATATTTAGAAGTTATATAATGGTCTTGGCAAATAAAATAGCAAAATGGCGAAGAAACATCATCACCCTTCATGTACAAGCTAGCTGGAAACTACAAATCAGTAACCGGCAGAAATGACCCGATCCGCAGGAATTTGTTCTAACAACGTAACGATTACTAGAACTAACTGGAAAACAACTACTCAATTGACACTTCCTACTTTACAAAATATTAGCACTTTTGTGATTGCTCGCAATGTCAGCTGATATACTGAAGTTGGTAAATAGTTACCTTCGGGAATTTTAGTCTCGCTGAGAAACCACTTTTTTAGGGTTCCGTACCTTGGTAACCAACGGAACCCTATTACTAAGCCTCTGCTATCCGTCCATCCGTCTGTCTGTCAGCGGGCTGTATCTCAAGACCCGTAATAGGTAGACAGTTGAAATTTTCACAGATTGTGTATTTCTACTGTCGCTATAACAAAAAATAATAAAAATTAAGATTTATGGTACGGAACCCTTCGTGTGAGAGTCGTTAGACCTTACTGCCCACACGATAAGAAGAATTGTATTTTGACATTTTAATTGAATTTTCACACTTAAATAGTATTTTGACATTTGAATTGAATTTTACATTTTATTTGTATCTATACATTTGAATTTTATGTAGACATTTTAATTATATTTTTGACATTTTAATTACGTTTGTCATCTTAATTGTATTTTGACATTTAATGGTATTTTGACATTAGAGCTGAATTGTGACATTTGAATTGTATATCGAAATTTGAATTGTAAGTTGACATTTGAATTGTATTTTCCCATATTAATTGTACGCGGGGGACCGAGTCATCCGCGTCCGTAGGAGAGTACCCAATGTTAACCCTACACGTGGTCCCCGGGTGGTGCTAATCAGGTGACGCTAACTGGTGGTAGGCTTCGGCCAATGGCTTGTGACCACCCACTGGGCAAAGACGTACCGCCAAGCGGCCTAGCTGCGTTCCGGTACGATGCTCAGTGTAGCCAATACAGAGGAGTTGGGTCAAAATAGTTGTTCCAATGCAGGCAGACCAACCAGGCTTGCGCTGACATGGGCGTATCGGGAGACTAGTCGCGGAGGGTAGCGGGATCCGAGCCACGGTGCGCCGCTGGCCGACCGCAGGAGATGGGGGCCCAAGTAGTGTGTTAGCCACACATGAAAGGCTGCCCCGCCAACTGTCGAAAAATCCCGGAATGCACCATCGTGCTAGTTGGCGACCAGACGAGAGGGCCCGATGGACATTCCCGGGGGGGCTCGGGCGTCCCCGCAGTCTCCAGGCTAGTCCCCCAATGATGCCGTCCTGTCAGAGCGTGTCTGACAGGACGGCAGAAGGTTCAGAAGGTTAGCAGCATGGAACCTTATTTCACTTCCTTCTCCTCTATCTTATTCACTTAAATCATGACCAGGAACATAAAGAGAAAAGCTGTACAGCGGCAGCACGCCCTCTCGCACAAAGTACACCTCTCTAACATTCGAGGTCTGCACTCAAATCTCGCCGCAGTCCACTACCACCTCGAGACTGAGAAACCAGCGCTCTTGTTTCTGTCGGAGACGCAGATCGGATGTCCGTCAGACGTGTCTTACCTTTTATACCCAGGGTTTACCCTGAAGCACCATTTCAAACCACGCGCGGGCGTATGTATGTACGCTCGGGACGAGATCTGCTATCAGCGTCTCCGCAACCTCGAAGACTCCAGGTTCTCAACGCTGTGGGTTATAGTGGACACAGGCCTCGACAAAATTGTTTACGCCTGTGTCTATCGTTCGCACAGCGGTGATTTGGAGACAACTGGGCTCACACAGAACCTGAGTGAGGCGGCGGATGCGGCTCAGCAGCGGTACCCTTCCGCCCAATTGGTATTACTGGGGGACTTCAATGCCCACCATCAGGAGTGGCTCTTCCCATACCAGTGCACAGACCATGCTGGACGAGAGACGCGAAAGCTAGCGCTTGCGTTAACTCTTACCCAGCTGGTCGAGTGCAATCGCGCTGATGCGCTTAAGCACTCGGCGTACCTAGCATGGGTCGATGCTCGTTCGCGCAAAGCAAATGACGTGAGTCGAAAGAAGAGAGCCTTTAACAGGGCTGCCAAGTCCTGCAAGAAGGTGTTGCGGAGGGCTCGGTTTGACCACATTAGCCGAATAGGGAACAAACTTTCTTCATACCCAGCGGGTAGTAAGGCTTTTTGGTCCCTGGCTAAGTCGGTCGAATCGAACTTCTGCCGCCCCTAACTACCAGCACTGCTGAGACCCGACGGTTCGCTGGCCCACTCCGCTGAAGAGAAAGCGAACTTGTTTTTTTCTTTGTTTGCGGATTTTTCACGTCCAGATGGATGCGGTCCGGTGGCGTGAGACCCCCTGCTTCTCTTGATGGATGCGAGTCGAGTATGTCGAACATTCGCATTCATCAGTACGTCTACCATGACTTTAATCAATATATACTCGGTAGCGAGTGCCCCTAACTACCACCACTGCTGAGACCCGACGGGACGCTGGCCCACTCCGCTGAGGAGAAAGCAAACTTGTTTGCTTCTTTGTTTGCGGAATCTTCACGTCTGGATCCTGGTGGCGTGAGGCCCCCTGCTTCTCCTGCTGGATGCGAGTCGAGTATGTCGAACATTCGCATTCATCAGAAGGACGTCCGTAGGGTACTGTGTAACCTAGACGTGAACAAGGCTAGTGGCCCCGACGGGATACCGGCACTTGTTCTGAAGACTTGTGCGCCTGAGTTGTCTCCGATCTTGACACGCCTATTTCACCTTTCGTTTGAGACTGGAAAAATGCCGAAGGCTTGGAAGCAAGCTAACGTGCAGCCCGTGCCCAAGAAAGGTAGTCGAGCTGACCCGTCGAATTATAGACCTATCTCGGTAACGTCCATACTCTGTAAGAGTATGGAACGCGTGCTGAATCATAAGCTCCTGGCATACCTAGAAGCGAATGATGTCCTTAGTGACCGACAATACGGGTTCCGCCAAAATCGGTCTACTGGGGATCTTCTTGCGTATGCCATTCACATCTGGAGTGAGGCCATAGAGAAGCACGGGGAGGCACTAGCGGTCTCCCTTGACATCTCGAAGGTCTTCGACAGGGTCTGGCACGATAGCCTTATTAGTAAGCTTCCTTCCTTTGGTCTGCCCGCCGGATTGTGTGATTGGATTGCAGATTTCCTGAGAGATCGGTCTATCCGAGTGGTTATAGATGGCTGCTCGTCTGGACTGCTGGATATTAATGTCGGGGTTCCTCAGGGGTCAGTGCTTTCAGCAACACTGTTCTTGCTGCATATTAATGATCTGCTAAAACCCGGTACCTTTGGGTATGCAGACGACAGCACTGTTGCTGAGAGATACATGTCCGACGCACGAGCTGGTGGGTCGCAGATCCAGTCTCTCCGGGAGGCTATTGTTGAGCGCTTGAACGTGTCCTTACAGGCTGTCTCTAAATGGGGCGATGCCAATCTGGTCAAGTTCAATGCTGCTAAGACCCAAGCGTGTCTATTTTCCGCCAAAAGGAGCCTATTCCTCCCAGCTCCATCTTTCCGAGGTGCAACCGTGCCGATAACCGACCAACTTGAGCTTCTTGGGGTTACATTAACAGCTACCCTCAATTTTGGCCCTTTTATAGAGGCAAAAGCTCAAGTGGCTGCAAAGAAGTTGGGGATCCTAGCAAAGGTGAGACGGTACTTCACGCCGGAACAGCTGCTCAGACTCTATCAAGCGCAATCATGTATGGAGTACTGCTCTCATCTTTGGGACGGATCTGCCAGATATCAGCTTGATGCCCTTGAGTCAATTGAGAAACAAGCCAAGAGGATCATCGGCGTGATAGGCTCGTCGCGACGAAGCTCCAAAGTCTTGAGCATCGACGACGAGTCGCTAGCCTGTCGGTTTTCTACCGGTTGCATTTTGGGGAATGTGCGACGGAATTGCATAGTTTAATTCCGCCAAGCCCGTTCCATCATCAGACCACAAGACGAACGGCGATGCGCCACCGGTACATGGTGGACATCCCACCCACACGCACTAAACGTTTTGGGAACACATTTATAGTGCGTACAGCTAAGGAGTGGAATTCCCTGCCGGAGTCTGTGTTTCCTGATAGCTACAACCTGGGAGTCTTTAAGTCAAGAGTGAATAGGCAAGCGTGCTCCATCTTCGACCACATCATCGCTTACCATCAGGTGAGATAGTGGTCAAACGCGCGCCTATAAATAGTAAAAAGAAAAGAAAAAAATTGAACTGAATTAATTTTAATTGCATTGAATTGTTATTTTTTTTGTCTTATAATTGTGATTAGTGTTCCATCATTAAAATTATGCATGTCAAATCTTGGGCAGAATGTATGGCTCAACTTTTATACTTCACGACCTCATTTGTATACCTGCATTCTAGCAAATAAATAATTTGTTTTTTTTTTTTATTTCGACTCGCTCTTGGCCGGTTTTTTTTGTGAGCCTAGATTTGTGTCCCACTGCTGGGCAAAGGCCTCTATTTTACTTCCAAATCTCTCTGACTGGTCGATCTCTGGCCAACTTTTCCCCACTTCTTTTTTTTGTTCTAGATAGGCATACGTTTAACCACTATCTCACCTGATGGTCGCTTACCATCGATGCGGTCGAAGATGGAGCACGTTTGCCTAGAAGCAACTTATTCACTCTTGTCTTAAAGATTCCCAGGTTGTAGCTATCTGGAAACACAGACTCTGGCAGGGAATTCCACTCCTTAGCTGTACGCACTATGAATGTGTTCCCAAAACGTTGTGTGCGTG
The DNA here is from genome assembly GCA_947578705.1 of Lacanobia wlatinum. Lineage (NCBI taxonomy): Eukaryota > Metazoa > Arthropoda > Insecta > Lepidoptera > Noctuidae > Lacanobia > Lacanobia wlatinum. Next base: position 6,362,919 of record OX388032.1, read on the forward strand.
TGGGTGGGATGTCCACCATATACCGGTGGCGCATCGCCGTTCGTCTTGTGGTCCGACGATGGAACGGGCTTGGCGGAATTAAATTATGCAATTCCGTCGCACACTCCCAAAAATGCAAACGATAGAAAACCGACAGGCCAGCAAAGGAGCTGGGTGGAATTGGCTCATTTTAGCGGATAAAAAACACGCTTGGGTCTTAGCAGCATTGAACTTGACCAGATTAGTATCGCCCCATTCAGAGACAGCCTGTAAGGACAAGTTGAAGTGCTTAACCATAGCATCCCGGAGAGACTGGATCTGCGACCCACCAGCTCGTGCGTCGGACACGTATCTCTCAGCAACAGTGCTGTCGTCTGCATACCCAAAGGTACCGGGTTTTAGCAGATCATTAATACGTAGCAGGAACAATGTCGCCGAGAGCACCAACCCCTGAGGAACCCCGGCATTAATATCCGGCAGTCCGGACGAGCAGCCATCTATAACCACTCGGATAGACCGATCCCTCAGGAAATCTGCAATCCAATCACACGATCCGGCGGGCAGACCAAAGGAAGGAAGCTTACGAAAAGGCTATCGTGCCAGACCCTGTCGAAGGCCTTCGAGATGTCAAGGGAGACCGCTAGTGCCTCCCCGTGCTTCTCTATGGCCTCACTCCAGATGTGAATGGCATACGCTAGAAGATCCCCAGTAGACCGATTTCGGCGGAACCCGTATTGTCGGTCGCTAAGGATGTCATTCGCTTCTAGGTATGCTAGGAGCTTACGATTCAGCACGCGTTCCATACTCTTACAGAATATAGACGTTACCGAGATGGGCTTTGAGGAGTGGCTAAAGCGGCGCCACGGCGTCCTCACCTTCAGCTTGACGCAGGTACTCACCGGACACGGTTGTTTCGGGAGGTACCTGTTTCGGATTCGGCAGGAGGATACGCCCGGTTGTCAACACTGCGAGGATCGCCTGGAGGACACAGGTATGCCCTGCTTGGGCGGAGCACCGCCGTGTACTCGTCGAGGCGATCGTCGGCGGCGGACTCTCGCGTCCGGCTCTGATTTAATCTATGTTCCGGAGCGAGGAGGCATCGGATGCGGTCACCTCCTTCTGCGAAGCAGTACTGCTAGCGAAGGAGGAGGCCGAACGCGTGAGAGAGAGGGAAACCTAGTGAGGTTTCCCTCTCTCTTACGCGTTCGGCCGCAACAGGAGAGCTTTTTCTGCTTTGAGCTTTAGCCGCCGCAACAGGAGAAAACGCCTCGGCCGTCGGGATTCGCAAGGCGATTCCCGGCCATCATAGGCGCGGGCCTGCGGACGACGAGCATTGGGTGTCCGATTAGAACCAGGCCCGAGTCGACGGCGCACTGTGTTCAACGCGCGCCTCAAAGAGCTGTCAGCATAGAAGACGGGGCCCGCTAGGGCCAGTGCCTGCCGGTGTTGCGGAATCTATTTGAAAGAGTCACCGCGGCTCTGGAACCAAAGGGCATTAGGAGCAACACGGATGGTTTTTATTCAGTAAGAGTCTGACACTCCCTTTTGCTTCACCCAGAGCGGGAGGAGTCATTTGATTATTTACCATCCTTAAAAAAAAACCGAGATGGGTCTGTAATTCGACGGGTCAGCTCGACTACCCTTCTTGGGCACGGGCTGCACGTTAGCTTGCTTCCAAGCATTCGGTACTTTTCCAGTCTCAAACGAGAGGCGAAATAGGCGTGTCAAGATTGGAGACAACTCAGGCGCACAAGTCCTCAAAACAATTGCCGGTATCCAGTCGGGGCCACTAGCCTTATTCACGTCTAGGTTACGCAGTACCCGAAGAACGTCCTTCTGATGAATGCGAATGTTCGACATACTCGACTCGCATCCATCAGGAGAAGCAGGGGGCCTCGCGCCACCAGGATCCAGACGCGACGATTCACTCACCACAAAAAACTAAGCTTCTTCACTACAAATAATTCAAACAATGGATGGTTCAGGATCTGCTCATTACTTTGTTAATCTATATGTAATCAAAACAAGTGCGAGTTGGACTCGCACACGAAGCGTTCCGTACCATAAACCATAATTTGTATTATTTTTAGTTATGGTGGCGCGGCACTAGGAATACACAATCTGTGAAAATTTCAACTCTCTACCTATTACGGTTCTTGAGATACAGCCCGCTGACAGACAGATGGACGGACGGACGGCCTGCTTTGACCCACTGACTGACAACTGACTACTGCCTTGTTGATAATTATGGTATTTGATGTGCAAAATCTATACTCCCATATTCATATTATAAACTAGCTGTGTGTACAATTAAGTATATAACAAATAAATAAATCTATTACTGTCTAACTCGAGTGTTTCATTACGTTTTTAATTAAATTAAACTGTATTTCGTTTCAATATATTCAAAAGTATTTCTTTATTAGATAGTATTAGGGTTCGTCCTTTTTATATTATGAACCTAATAACAGGTCATAACAAACACTGGATTATTTTTAATGGACTTGTTACTTGTACATTGCCAAGATTTTTGGTATTAATATAAAATTTCGTTATTAATTTTCTTTTGTGGACAAATACTCTTGTATGAAGCACGTAAAAGTATACTTAGGGATTGGGGATTATTAATACTTTGAAAAACCACATTTATTTAATTAAGAATTCTTTTTATAACACCTTATTAAAAACTTGAGAGGTGTCAAGTAACACCCGGATGGAACGAGGTTCCTATCGATTAATTAGTGAAAGAAATGTAAAAAAAAAAACAAAAAAATAATAATAATAGTAGCTTGGACCCTGCTCCCGACATCGGCGGACTACTATTTTTTTATATTTTTAAATGTTTTTTATAATGTGTTGTTTTTAAGAAATATTTAAAAATGTAAACTAGTATGTAAGGATAACAAATAAAGAGAATAATAATAATAGTAAAACAATATTAATTAAGAATTATAATTTTTATTTTTTTTAAGTAATAATATTTTTTTTTATTATTAACAAATATAATGTAATTTTAGTAATAACTGGCTTGTCAAAATAACTTGCTTGTTTTCTATGAGAGAGAGAGAGAGAGAGACAGACAGAGAAACACGCACACGCCGCACGGCTTATAACTATAGCAAAAAGTGTCGTTATAACTTTTGGTCTTATTTTTTTCCGTCTAGCCCGCGCGCGATAAGGAACTTCGTTCCAAAAAATAATCAGGTATGACACATTTTTAGCACCTTTTCGAGAGATTTCCTTGTCATGATCTTTCCACACTCTTAGGTTTTCATTGCACATCAGCATATCTTGCTGACTTTTTTCTCGACGATTGTACAGAAGATTCTATAAATATACCTGGTCCAGTCTACTAAAATATTCCTGAATATTTTTGAGGCCTAAGCGGTAGGACGATCTATTGTACCCAATAGAGATTATAATAGCAACTAGTTTCTGGCAAATTGGATTCATGAGGTCAGTTTTGGTATTCTCTCTATTAAACTACTAATTAATTTTAGGTATCCCTTCGGGCAATACTAAGTTTCGGTTCAGTCAGTAGTTTTGAGGTAACCCTTGTCTAGGTTACATGACATTATTGGTATAAATTGTACGAACGAATTGCCCTATCTTTGCTTATTAGATTACCGTCAAAGGTCGAAGCCGCTTAAGTGCGCCTCGTGCCAGTCAAAGTGTTGTGTTTCATAATGGTAGACGGTAAGCACATTTTTATTAATTTATTTCATTGACTAATATTTTATTTTAGGATCTCGATGGTACCTAAGGTAATAAAATAAATTTGGCCGCTAAGAACAAAGCTTTCAAAGGGCAAAAGGCAGGCAAGCGTGGGATCACACCTCCCACGTAGTAAAAACTGAAGGCGTGCTTCGATTTCGTGAGGGAATGAACAATAAACTCTAATCACACTCCTCCAAATGACCTTTCTATAGGTGTCCCCTTAACTTCATCTGAAATATTGCTTTTTTTAAGGATGGGAAATCAGCAAACGACTTATTCCGCTCTGGGTGGAGCGGAAGGGAGTGTCAGACTCTTACTGACTAAAACCCATCCGTGTTCCTTAATGCCCTCGAAGCCCAAAGTCCATAATTTCGCGATTAGTCCCGAACCCGAACTAAGAATGAATGACAACACGATTTGACAGTAACTATCAAATTGCGTTGTCGTTAACTCTTAGTTGTTAGGTGATACGGAGTAGAATACACCCGCAACTAAGCACAAAACTACGGATTTTGGCCTTAAAGAGTAGTCCCCTAGGGCTACGGTGATTCTTTCGAATAAATTCCGCAACTCTGGCAATACTGCTTGCAACCTGCTTTTAGTACTAAGGAACAGTGTGTTTTTGAAAGTTGCTTGGATCCACTTGATGCTAGCAGCATCAGGACGTCCAGTCGTTGTCATGATGGTCATGGGAAGCCGCGGAAAGCCTATCCTGAGTCCAATAGTGGACGTTTTTCAGCTATTATGATATCGATGACTCACCATCATCCAATCCTTACAGTTGTAGATCCAGGGGTTGTCAAGACAGGAGCCTACAAGTACGAAGATGGTACTCGCTATGTTGGCGAATGGAATTCTAAGGGCCAGAAGCATGGCATGGGGCATTTGGTCCTACCTGATGGCACCAGATACGATGGGTCGCTGATTGGCGGCCTCTGCTCTGGGCTGGGTGTCATGGCGTTCCCTGATGGTGCTAAGTAAGTTCTATTCTTTTTGCTGTATTTTGTTGGCCAAGAAGGTGCGCCCGACAAGTTCGACCATTATATGTCCTGGTGTAAGCGAGATGTGATAAACACAGGCTCGATAGATGTGGCTTGGGAAAGCTATTGTTCAGCAGTGTACGTCTTTTGACTGAAATGATGAAGAAGGCGCAGGCCTCACCTGATGCACAGATAGAATATGCTTATCTTTTGTACATGTGTACGTGATTCAAGCAAAACCTGCGGCTCTAGGACTCCGCTTTGAAATAGGTATGGAATTTATCCGATCCCGTAGGTATTTCAATAACCTGTGAAACACGATTGAAGTGAAACTCTACAAGTGCCTAAAAATATCTGTCAGCTATATTTTGCTGGAAACAGCAAAATTCTTATCTTGGTTTCGAAAGGTCGCAGGAAAATCAGCGCCATTCACGTTGCTTGAAAACATTCATAAAGTAAATGTTATTTTCACAAGTTCGAAACCATTTTATGCATAAAATTTTATTGTTATGAATGAAAATATTTACCAAGTCCACTTATAGCTTGGTCGGTTGTTTGGATCCCTGAGAAATATAACAATGTCTGTTTATTATTGCACTACTCCAACCAAGTACCTTTCAAATGCAATGGTGAAATAAAGTTAATATTTATTATCACTGTTGTTCATTATTTCGAATTCTTCTTCAGAAAAACTTGGTTTTTCTTTCTGTTTATTCTTCTCAAGTCACTGTTTGAATAATATTTAAGATGCTTAGGTATTTTCGCAAAGACGTTGGTTGCATTCATGACTAATTGTGTGAGCAGAAAGTTGTGTAGAACTTCTACATTTTCATACAAAAATTATCTGGTAGAATAAATTCAGTGCGTATAACGATGGTCCACATACGCATTGAATTAAGGCTGCTCTCTCGAGAAATGCTTAAAAACAGCGTGCAGACGAAGCAACTTTTCGTAGACAGTTATTAAGAAATTACATCTGAAAAAATTGGTAGTAATCTACATGACATGATACGTAATTTGGTTTAGCTAGAATGTATGTATCGGTATCACATAATAAGAAAAAAAATCACCAAATCACCTCCAAATCGTTGAGATGAAACCATTTTACGCCTTCATTAAAAAAAAAAAAACTACTGCTTTGCAATACAAACGAAAATAATTTGGTTTTGTTACTTTTTTAAAATATGTGTTATTTTTTTTCATAATAAATTAAAAATACGGGTAGCGGAGTGGCGCGTAGAGGAGTAGTTAGCTCCATTTATATGCACGAGGTCATTGGCATGTATACAAGCCTTAAGTCCGTCCGTTCATATTCTGACAGGGGAATATTACAACAACAGCTAGAACTAAGACGACCATCCTCGGCAAATAGATCAAGGCGGCAGTAGACTGACTTGCTCTAATCCTTCCTGGTATAGCCTAAACAAATAACATCTGTACCTACAATCACAAAGATTTTCCAATGGTGTAAGTATTTGACCGACGGACCAGTAAATGTAACTGCGTGCACCGGGATATCTGTAAGAAATACATGTTGGCAAAATTTACATAATTGTGTTTATAGAGATATTTTAATTTAATTCAAATTATATTGCAATCACATGTATTTTAAAATACCTTAATTTATTGTTGTAAAGCTCACATGGACGCTGTCGGGCACAGCAGTAATATCATAGTGGCTTTAATACAAATTAAATACAAACGAAGACATTATGGAGGGTAACTAAACCCTAGGTCAAATATTATATTCTTTTCTATTCTATTATTATAAAAAAATGCTAAATAACAGTGAGGGACATAAAATTTAGACGTAAAGGTGTCTAGATACTTAATTGACAAATAATTAAGACGGACGAAAACGGCTTTTAAGGCCGTATCTTTGAAATAAATGATAGCTCGAAAGCACCGATTTCATCTCCTGGCACCGCGCAGTCCCCGCATGCTTCCATGTGCAAAGTCCGAAATATCGAACCTAGCGCCACAACATGCAATAAATTCAAACCGCCAACTGATTCAGTGTTGCCCGCACGCAAACTTCATAAACTTCTTCTGTCAAAATATTAACACAAATCAGCACTCTTATAAACAGTGATTTTAGACGTAGATAAAATACAATTTAATAAAATATCGAGCGACGAAAAATATTGATTTGTTTTAATACTCATTTTTTACAATCGTTGGTAAATTATATCATGTTTTGTATGGCCCCAAATTATTGTGAAAACTACTAATTCAGTTGACTATTTAAGAACATGGCCATAATTGTGCAATAGAGATAGTACTAGAGACTTTTAAGCATACGTAAGGTATGGAGTAGACCAGTTGTATAAAAGTTATATTTTAATCGTAATTGAAATATGTACACAAGTTATGAAAACGAATGAAAAGATAAGTAGTCAATTTGTTTTTTTTTTCGCGTGGCTTTGCTCACGTAGCCTTTTCCACAGAAACCGTGCATTTTCTGGAGATTTTTTTGTATCAGTGAAAAATAAATCGAACGTCCTGTAAACATCGAGCTCCTAGGCATGGAGTTGACATCCAGTCTCAACTTCAGCGCCACCATCAAGTACAAAGCCCAAACCGCTGCCAAAAAGCTGGGCATCTTAAATAGGGTGAAGCGATACTTCAGGCCTGGACAGCTTTTAACCCTATATAAAGCGCAAGTCCGATCCTGCATGGAGTATTGTAGCCACCTTTGGGATGGCTCAGCTAAGTATCAGCTTGCCGCGCTTGACTCGGTGGAACGCAGAGCTAAGAGGCTCATCGGTGACGTAAAACTGGTGGATGCCAAGCTGCATAGCTTGGCTTATCGCCGTAAGGTTGCCTGCTTGTCGGTCTTCTACAGATTGTACTTCGGTGAGTGTGCCCAAGAACTCCACGACCTCATCCCACCGGCCCCTACTACCATCGGACATCCAGACGCACTGCTGCATCTTACCATCCCTACCTTGTTGCTGTTCCACCAACTCGCACTAAGCGTTTCCAAACGTCTTTTATAATGCGCACAGCAAAGGAGTGGAACTCTCTGCCTGCGTCCGTGTTTCCAAACGCTTACAACCCTAATCTCTTCAAAGTTAGAGTGAACAGGCCCCTTCTGGGTAAGTTCGCTCCATCGTAGACTTTGTCTCGGTCATCTCTGACCTAGACTAGAGTCAAGAGCAAACCCATCACAATTAAAAAAAAAACAGATATTTTTAACTCTTTATCATATTAGTTGAGTTCAATACCTAGTTAACCTAGTCATCATCATCATCATCATATCAGCCGAAAGACGTCCACTGCTGGACATAGTTAATCAGTATTAGACCCTAAATGCCGTATGGTGTCGGCCGGTGCCGTATGGTGCCGTAAAAGAATAATACCATCCCATCACTTCCCATGGGTGTCGTAAGAGGCGACTAAGGGACTCGCCAGAGAATGGGCAGCAGCGTTCTCTGTAAAACTTAACCATACACTGCGATCCCCAACGGAGGCAACCCCCCCCCCCCTTTTGGGGGAGGCCTATGTCCATCAGTGGACGTCTTTCGGTTGATATGAGAACCTAAATGTGATGCAATGACCCTTTTAGCAAAGTTCCATCGTAAACATGAGCACCGCTGCTATTATATGCGGCATTCCAAATCCGGGGCTGTAGGATAACCCTGGTGCCATCCTCAGGCCCATATTGCTTAGTAGTAAATAGTTTCATCCTGATTGTTGTTTCATCCACGGAACATCTTCAAGACTTATACCAAATCATGGAAAGTACTTCTATTAAACTACTTGACCGTCACTGGAAGCTTTCATATGAGATGGCATTTCCGTTTCCCATCGATTTCTTACCAGTTTTCGTACTTTTATCCCCTCTATACTTCCGGCTCAGTGGCACCACCTGGTGGTTGCGGGTAGTTTTTAGTTTTCGTAAAAAGTGGCACGCCATTTGTGTTCACACGCTTCGCGAGCATGTCAAAATAACTGTAAATATTACAAAAACTGGGGTGGATTTTTTTTTTCGAAAAATCTGTTGTTTCTCCTCAAAAGATAATTTATTTAGGGATACTATAGAAACCATGGGAAAATAAAAAAATCCTACCAAAAGAAAAGATTCATGACATCATTACAAAGATAAATCAGGCTATCAGGATAAATCAGGATAAATCAGGCGAACAAGAGCGGTTAACTTTGAAGGAGTCGCAGAAAATAGCGGGACTTATAAATTTTGCCAGTTTTGTTGTCCCTCGGGGTCGGCTCGAACATCGACAGTTACTAATGTTCGTAAATTCGCTGCCAGTCCTGCCATCAAAGACCTACCCACTACCACAAGGTGTCTTAGAGGAACTAAACTGCTAGGCCCAAAATGGTCAAAAGTCAACCCCGTCAGTACCCTCCCCCAATAAATTTTCTGACGACAGATGCGTCGGATCAAGCGAACAATTTAGCTCTGTCAGGAACTTGGTCGCAAGCGCTGCATTGCAATGAAAAAGAAATGCTAGCAATATTATATGCTCTTCAGAACCAAGTTCATTGGCTTCATCAAAGCGACAACAAAACTGCGGTCACCTACTTACGAAAGGAAGGACGTACGAGGACATTATCCCTGTTGGAAATAACCTATCGAATTCTGAATTTGTTAGACCAACATCAGATACAGTTCAACATACACTTAATTCCGGGCAAATACAACAATCATGCGGACCATTTATCGCGCCTTCGCCAACCTCCAGAATGGCACGAACTACCGATTTGTTTTGAAACAGTGTTTGCAAAATGGGGAACCCCAATAGTAGATCTATTTGCCACGGTGACTGCTCACGTAGTGTACAATTACGTGTCCCTAGATCTGAGAGATCCTCAAGCTCTGTTCCACGATGCCTTCAGTGCCCCATGGAATTACGAGCTCACATGGATATTCCCACCACTTTTCCTAGTCTCCAAAGTCCTGTCTCACTTAAAACAGTCGATAGGAATATTCCTATTAGTAGAACCTCGATGGGAGGGATCTCAAAGCCCGAGCGCTCGCAGCTCCTTTAACTCTGAGAAACCTACAGAGATACCTAATAGACACGTCGACGGGACTCCCACCACCGCAGGTCGAGAACATTGTCCTTGATGTTTGGAAGTGTGGGGGTGGTCCGACGCGATAAAGACATGGAACGCTCAACAACTATCACTGCTTAAGAATTCTTGGCGACCTACGAGGTAGCCTGGAAGCGCTGGACGTCGTGGTGCCGTAATAAAAACCTTGACTTAATGAATTCCACTGGTTCACAATTAGCGCAGTTTTTATGTGATTTATATTTAATTGATTAGATGTCGTATAATTCAATAATTTTACATAAATCGGTAATTTCTACACTATGTAACGCTGAAACTTCAAGTCAGTTAAGTTCACACGTTCTAGTAAGACATGTTTTAAAATCTATTGCCCTTAAAAATCCAAAGGTCACAAAGCCTCCTTGGATATTGATAAATTAATTTAATTTTTGAATAATTACACAATTTATTCAAATAATCTATTTCAAACATCACGTCATACTGGAATTTTGCTGTTGCTTTGCTCTGGTAGGCGAATACACGATCTAACTCTACTTAATATTGATCCTAATCATTGCATAAGATCTGATAGCAGTATAATATTTTGGCCTCGGTTTGGCTCCAAAACTGACAGCAGTAATTATACCCTATATACTGGACAGAAAAAACTATAGCATTATTAAACGATAGACGTAAAGCGGCAAAATCAACTTATTTATTTATTACGATTAGAGGTGTGGCTAAACCTACTTCACGTATAGCCATTGCAGGATGGGTAAAGACCCTGTTTCGGGAAGCTGGCATTGCAGCCACACCAGGTAGCACCCGGTATGCTGTAGCCTCCAAAAGCTGGTTTCAAAATTAACTTCTCGACGAAATCTTGGCACGTGGAAATTGGCGTTCAGCTAATACATTCCAGCAGTTTTATAGACGAGAAATAATGAGAAGTACTGATTCACAAAACGTCACACAATTGTTCAATCCAATTGATTAACATTGCTAAATAAAGATGTTGTTTACCTAGAACAGATATTCTTAAATTGGTTGTTTATGATTACAATTTATGATTTCTTATTAAAAAAAAAAGTATTAATTATATTTCTAAGTTACACATAGTAGTTATAGAAAAAGTTTCTAGAAAGTACACTTATCTATGTACTTTCATTGAATTGCTTTATACATTTATATAAATAAATGCATAAATTATTAATTACAACTTTGTTTAAATTCTCTTCTATCTCTCTTCTTTCTTGCTTTATCACATTGGCATTTGTCTTCGTAAACTATACCTACCAAGACTTTTGATAGGTTGGAATGGCGGAAAAATGTTAACCTTATTCTGATGTTTGTAATGTTTACTGTCGTAAAAGGGAAAGAAAGTAAGCGTTTTAAACAAATTTGGACGGTAAAAATTAAAAAATAATGTATAATTTTTTCGCCGACTTTAGGAGAAGGCTTGATTTACATACTGTTTTATTGGCGATATACCTAATGAGACGTTGAAAATGCGTCATAACTAACTTAAGGCTTTGAAATTACGTCATTTTCAATTAAATTGAACTTGCTAATATTTTATTTTTACAAAAATATGTCTGTGGTACGAGATGAAGTAAGGCTGAAATGATGAGGGATAAAGAGTCACAAAATATCAAGAGCCCAGAATTATGATAAATTAAAATTGGCCTAACAACTATTACAACATCATATTGATTCAGATTTATAACATTAGTAGGATTAAATATTTTTCATTTATTTCTGGTAGGTACTTCTAAAACCCACGCAGAAAAGTCGGGGTAAAATGCTAGTATTTACTGAACACATTTTTCACAATTCAAACGCGACTCCATAATTTTCCCTAGGCTTGTTGCCTTTGACATTTAACACATTCTTGACACATTGATGTTTGACGTATTTCAATCCTAAAATGAAAACATTTATTTTAGCGTGTGTGTTGAGTTAAAATGTAAGAATAACGCTGTATAAACAGACACTCCAATATAGAAAACATAATGTTTACCCAATATTGTTTTGTGAGATGAGAACATTGGAGGATACAGTACGTATGTACAAGTAAAGGTGATGACTTGGAGACGTTATTTTCTTCAAACCGTTGCCATTCATTTCCTGGTAAACGAGTCCATTGTCGCCTTCAGGTAGAAAGTCCGAACGACGTTGTACTTAATTTAGTTTTGCTCTTTTATTTCACGCCAATTTTATACATAATTCAAAAGTTAGTGTGGATAGAAAAATATTGCGTTTTATATTATTCACGGTCATAAAAATACACATTCACATGGTGCAGACATTTTTTAACAATAAATCTATCTATAAATGGCTAAACTATTAGCATTTACTGTGAAAAAATATATTGAAATTACGAAGATCTGACAGCTCCGATTTGCATAAAAGTGATACAGGTCCTGCTTGCAAGAGCTCCACGGAGCATCTGAAGAACTGAACAAATGAGAGAGATGCAAATACTTTTGCAAGGCAAAAGATGAGATGAAGATAATAAGAGTGTAGCTCGGAATAAAAAAACGTAAGTGCCAAAATAAATTTTCGGATTTGGTAACATAAAAGTATTATTATATCCAAATCTGTTCAGTTGAAACCTCGATAAGGTTATTTTATATGCTTTAAAGGTATTTTCATAGGATCAATCTAAAGCGTTGCGTCTTGTAGCTAAAAAAAGTAAAAAGATATTTCGAACTTTGTGATTTTTTTCTATCGAGAAAATTTCTTCGTATCGTGTATTCCTTCAGTTGGATACTAGATTATAAAGTCAAAAAGCGGATACCGTAATCTCACATCCCTGTTCGAGGTACCTAACAAGATACGTTAAAACGAAAAACGGCCTTATTCTAAAGGTATCCCCTTAATGTGTGTTTTCCGAAATTTGCTCAGTTTCAGACGTTTTAAATATTCAAATATAAAATAACTAGCTGACCCGCGCAACTTCGTCTGCGTCACAATTTTCATTACTGCTCCGCTCCTACCGGTCTTAGCGTGATGATATATGTAAAATGCATCCCCTCTGCGAGATGAATTTCTTCCTCTTTAAGTGCAAAGTTAATTTCGAAGATCGTTATTTTTGCCGATGGGTGCACAGCTTGTGAATGATAACTTTTTGTGTAATATTAATCAGCGCGGAGAAAATATGGCCTCTAGAATATTTGAATGTAAAGATTTTGAGTCTAAAACGGAATTTACCGTCAATGTCTATTACCATACAATCTTAAATTGTTTATGAACAACAACACAACACACAATCCTGAAATCCTGCATCTATCTATACTCTTTACTAATATATAAAGCTGAAGAGTTTGTTTGTTTGTTTGCTTTCTTGAACGCGCTAATCTCAGGAACTACTGGTCCGATTTGAAAAATTCTTTCAGTGTTAGACAGCCCATTTATCGAGGAAGGTTATAGGCTATTATATATATCATCACGCTAAGACCAATAGGAGCGGAGCAGTAATGAAAATTGTGAAGCAGACGAAGTTGCGCGGGTCAGCTAGTGTTAGTTTAAGTAGATGACAAGCATTATTATTGACTCACCTGATGTTAAGCAATGCTGTAGTCAACTGTGGAGTATGCTTGCCAAGAAATTACCGTTCACTCTTGACTTAAAGACTCCTAGGCAACACACGAAATAATACCACTAGGCTTTCCTCACCACAAAGATTGTTATACCTAACCAGGCGAACCGAGAATTTTTTTTTGAGATAATTTGATGAAAGTACTTACAAAAGTTTCAAGTTTCACTGACCCAATTAATTCACTTGCTCTAAAAACTCGATTGGGATTGCTAACATCTGTTACTTTGTTCTTATTTTATCTCAGATCAAAAATCATTGTTATTATTAATTTTTAAAGTGTAAAACTGAACAAGATGTTCTATTCAAGTACATATTTTAAAAAATGAGTGGAAGACTGCACAGCTGTTTTCTTCCCACATCAAAATTATATAATACTAGCTTTTGCTTGCGACTTTATACGCGCATCCCGTTTTTCCTGGAAATCCTCTCTTAGTGCTTCTTTACACTCCGCAAAGAATCTACATGCCAAAATTCAGCTACATACGACCAGTAGTTTCAGCTGTGCTTTGTTTGTCAGTTACGGAAGAATTTTATATATTAGTAAGTAAGTATTAAAATATGCTGTCATTTAATTTTGTATGAAAAGACAAGGCATAATACATACTTTTGTCATGAGATGTACAGTGCATGCGAACAATTATTTTTAACCGACTTCAAAAAAAGGAGGAGGTTATCAATTCGACTGCATTTTTTTTTTAATATATTTGTTACCTCATAATTAACCGACTGGGTGAACCGATTTTCATGATTCTTTTTTTATTTGAAAGCTGGTGCTTCCCGTGTGGTCCCATTGCCACCACGTCAGGATCTGATGATGGAAACCTTGAGAAATCGAGGGCAACTCTCGAAAATTGTAGGCACGCATCTGGTAAAAACTTGATATTCGTGTGTATATCGGGTGATACTACAAAACAATGAAGGTTTGGATCAGACCTGATGATGGAGACGACAGAGAGTCAAGGGAACACCACATCGGCATGTAGGAACTACCAAGTGTTTGGGCTTATTTCATTCGTATTGACGAGACCTTTACACCGAAAGGACTTAGTAAGTTTCATTTTCATAACAAAACATTACGCCGGTACGCTGCGAATGGGTACGCAGGTACCACTAAAAAGTGAAAAATAAAAAACTTTTTTACAAAAAATGTAACCGACTTCCAAAACAAAACACTACAAAGTATAAAATAACTTTAATTTCGGAAGTCGGTGTCAAAAAACGAAATAACCAAAAACACCGACTTCCGAAATTGAAGTTATTTTATACTTCCGAAATTAAGTCGGTTACATTTTTTGTAAAAAAGTTTTTTTCTTTCTTTTCGGGTTTTAGTTAGGCAGTGGCTTACTGCTGTATTTTTACAATAACGAATATGAGTTGAAATAAAACAATTTCATAACAAAGCGTCCGAACATTAGTTCAACAAACTGGTTCCTTGAGCTCCTTAAATTTCTGTAGTTTGAGCTACATGATAACAGACAAATTCTAGCTTTGTCTGGACAGGTCTATTCAAATCGCTGTGGTATTTTCCTCAAAAGATCACTTCCGACGTTAACCTATATCGTTATCATATGATTTGACCAGGGCCCCAAGTCAGCTATTACAATATTGTCAGAATGGTCTCATAATGATTTCATAATGGTCGATTTTGACAAGTTACGCCAGATTTCTTTTATATATGTTTTTAAATATTATTTATTAATTGGTCATTATGTACGAGATTACCATTCTATGCCATTTCTTTCAATGGAGTGTCAGTGGTTGACCATTGGAAAGAAATAATGACGCTTTTATATTAGTCGATTACAAAACTTGTCATTATCGACCATTATGAAATCATTACACTGGTCAACAAGATTTTGCCACAAGAAATGTGCTTACATTAGTAAGCTGTGTTTGAATTACCTACCTACCCTTATCACGAAACCATATTTATTTTGCTTTGATTAGGTCTAGTTTTTGTCAATTAAGATTTTTTGTTTTTCGATAAAATAGCTGGTTTTTTCAGTTTACTGAGTTATTTTATTCTTTTTAAATGTGTAAGAAGTGACCAAAAGATTCTGACAAGTCTCTTTACATTTATGGTGAAATTATTTTAAAACTCAAATGAGAAATTCTGCACGATCAGTAAAAAAAAATCAATAAAAATGTGAGCTTTCTTTTGGGATTTTTGAATACAAAGGGATAGTTGAGTAGTCTGACGTACCATCTGCTGCACAGTCAATCCTTTAACTTGATAATGTGCCTGTACTAGAACTACCTGAAAACTTCAGTTTTCGCCTCAAAGCTCCACTTCAAAATCATATTACAGGAAAACTGTATGTGTCTCAATAATTCTGATTTCAGTTCTATGATTTTAAAACATGTTCTTAATATAATTATTTAAAAACATTCTTGTTACACACAAAAAGTGTTTATTTGTTGACCAGTGTTATGAGACCATTCTGAAACTATTGTAATAGCAGACTTGGGGCCCAGTACGATTGTATGGACTTTAAAAGAGACTTTTACCTATAAGTTTGTTTCGGAGTTTCTTCTCTGGCTCAACTAGGAAATACTGGCTTCATCTAGTTTAAAATTACCAAAAAAGATTGACGTGTAAAAGTGTTATTTACAACCTACTTACAAAATAAATATAATTTATTATTCCTAAAAAAAATAACAAGGTTTAAAGTAGGTACCTAAATAATAAAACTGAAAAGCTGAACGCCAACGTCAAACTGATTGGTTTAGGTACCTAATGAAAAACTGAAAGCAAAATTTTGTCAAAAGAACTCCGGAAAACTTTTCAATTGACTCTTCAAGCGACATGAAAGGTCCAGAGGACAATAAGCCTTAAATGTCAAAGTATCCCTATTTAAAAACAGTTGATACTTTCTAAGCATGGATGTTTAATTTATGCATGAATAATTAAATAATACCTTATCATAATTACATGCAATTTTTCTCATGAAGACAGGCAGAAATTTCAGCATGCATGTACCCAAAGAAGAACCAACGGAACCCTGCCTCCGCTGTCCATCCGTCCGTTTGTCTGTCTGTCAGCGGGCTGTGCCTCAAGGACCGTAATAGGTAGACAGTTGAAATTTTCACAGATTTTGTATTTCTATTGCCGCTGTAAAATTAAGGGTACGGAACCCTTCGTTTGCGAGTCCGACTCGCACTTGGCCGATTTTTAATTTAATATTTCACCACGAAATCGTGAAAATCCTGGCCATATATTTATGTGTGATTAACTCGACAAAATGTACCGAACCGCCGATTTTTTTTCGCGATTTCGGGATGCTCATCCTTATGAACAACTTTTACAATGGGACTGTAAAAGTTGTTCATAAGGATCAGTAAGTACAATGACCCCTTTTCAGGTATTGCGTTTATGATTGGCGACACGGTTGGCGCAGTGGTGGAGCGATCGACTGCTGCGCGGCGTGTCGCGGGTTCGATTCCCGCACGGAACAAATATTTGTATGGCCTACAGATAGTTGTTCCGGGTCTGGCTGTTTGTGTATGTGAAATTGTATGTTTGTAAAAGCACCCACGATACAGGAGAAATTCCTAGTGTGGGGCAACGTTTAAAAAAAAAAGAAAAAGAAAAAAAAATGATGTAACAAACTGTATCTATTATAATAGGGTTAATAACTTTCTAAAACCATTTACTTGATTTTACTTAACCTTCAAGATATCGCACGGCGTCGCATCGACCACACTGATCGCACTCTTGAGGTATACTTTTTCATAATAATTATTAATTAATACAATAACACAAATATTACTAATATATTACACTACTACTACTAATACCACTGCTACTACTAATGAATTATTTTATTGCCTTTGTTCATTAACTATACATAAATATTATATTTTTAAATATTTCAATAAAAAAATTAAAAAAAATAGTAGCCCACCGGTATCGGGAACAGGGTCCAAGCTACCGGCTGGTCAGGGCTCCAGAGAGAGGAACCGCCTTATTTTTATAATAATTATTATGAAAAAAATATACCTCAAGAGTGCGCGAATGACTAAAAAAAAACATTACTAAACCAAACCAACTCAACAATAGATATATTGCAATTATAATAATAATCATCATGAAAAAATATGCCTCAAGAGTGCGAACAGTGTAGTCGATGCGACGCCGTGCGACAGCTTCAAGATTAAATAAAATCAAGTAAATAGTCATAGAAAGTTAATAAAACTGAAATTTTATTGAAATTTCAAGTTATTTTAGGAGAAAGAGCTATATCGAAACTTCTATCTATTTTGAATCACTAAATACAATTCTAGATTTTTTTAAACTTTGTTGGATACCTTTAGTATGCTGAAAACTAAACTTTAAAATGCCAAGCACGACTCTTGGCACTTTAAAGTTTAGTTTTCAGCAGTGCTCTGAACTGAAATGAAAATCTTTCACTCCAACCTTCAAAACTTCGAAATCTTGAGAATAAGATAGTTTAAAGTTTAGGTTAACTTTTGAGAGGACTGTAGTTTAAGATTTAGTAGTTTGCGTCGCGTCCCATTAAAAATAAAACATGTTTAGAAGATTCGAAGTATCAAAAAGTCACGAAGTCAAGATTATCACTTTTCTTGATACTTTAATTTAAAAAAATAATTCTGATCCTAAAACAATCGAGTCAGCGTCAGCAATACGCTAAAATGACGCACGAAGTCAAAATAAGCTGTAAAAAAACCCTAATATATAAAATTCTCCCGTTACTGAGTGACTGAGAAACTGACAGACAACGCACAGCCAAAACTATTGGTCGTAGAAAGCTTAAATTTGGCGTGTAGGTTCCTTGGGGAGTACCAAGAGAAGATTTCCTGAAATCCCTTTGGGAACGGAAAAGACGGAATACGCGCGTACGTAGTCGCGGGTAAAACCTAATAAATACATATTACTTTAACTTACATTTTCAGCCTGTTTTAAATTGAAGAAGCATATTGTTCGGTCTTAATTATTTTGGCGAAGTTAATGAAGTAATTTGCCCCGTAAATGAAAAATGTTTGAAGCCGAAAATAGTTCCCATCCGGCAGAGTTTTTAATTAAAGCAATCCTCGAAAAGGCGATTCGGAAATTATTCACGTCTGGCAACATTAATCGTTGACTGCGAAATCTCCGACGTATATTTTGGGTTCAGACAAATTGAGATCGAGTTCAATCAGCATTTTGTATTAATTTATTCAAAGTAAGTAAGTAAAAAAACTAATTTTATGCTCAAGGATGTCCCTTGAGCATAAAATTAGTTTTAACAAACTACTTGCTGCCTGTCCATTGTCGCGAAGCGGAGAAACGGAGAAATTTTAACCAATGGGATTGCATAAAATCTCTGCACCACGTAAGTAACTGAGCTTACTTACAAATCCGTTGGGTAAAGTTTCTCCATTTCTCCGCTCTGCTGCCTCGCTCCACGACGAGGCAGCCTTTTTTTATGGATGGAAAATCATCAAATGACTCCTCCCGCTGTGGGTGATGCAGGATGTGTTAAGCCAATCCTTACTAATATTATAAATGCGAAAGTAACTCTGTCTGTCTGTCGCGCTTTCACGTCAAAACTACTGAAACGATTTAAATGAAATTTGGTACAGAGATAGACTAGAGCCTGAGAAAGGACATAGGCTACTTTTTATCTCGGGAGTATGTTTCCTAGGGACCACGCGGGCGTAGCCGCTGGCAGAAGCTAGTATGGTATATTTAAAAAAAAAAATCGGAGGCTCTTGACAACTGACATTCTGTCAGCGGTAGCGTGGCGAAGGCGAATGTGAAAACGTCAAAGATGTATGACATTGACAAACGCTGTCAAAATGTCACGTGATCAATCCCTTACCCATCCCCCCCCTCCCTTATCCCTTGATATGGTGTACATAATAAAGAGTATTCTATTCTATTCTATTCTATATTTTGGCATTTCCACAGTCGCTTATGCTAATAGAATTGACCTTTGTCTGGAGCCTAAGGTTTGTGTTTCCTTTTTAGGGTTCCGTACCCAAAGGGTAACCAACGGAACCGTATTACTAAGCCTCCGTCCGTCTGTCTGTCTGTCAGCGGGCTGTATCTCAAGAACAGTAATAGGTAGGCAGTTAAAATTTTCACCGAATGTGTATTTCTAATGCCGCTATCACAATAAATAATAAAAAATACCCCATACAAGATACGTGTTTTTCTGAGTTTATGGTACGGAACCCTTCGTGTGAGATTCCGACGCGCACTTGGCCGGTTCTTCTGTTTAGCCCTTGGTCCTGGATGGTGGCGTTTTGTAGATCTTTGATGTTACGGTTAGTCAACAGCCAAACAAACTTACACCAATCTTACCAAGGGTTACTTTGCTACAAATACTGGGTTATGAAGGTGAGATTGGCTGTCGCTTCAATAAAATACTAGTACTCAGCTGTATCCACCTAGACTGAAAGCTGACCCCAGTATAGATGGGAAAAGGCTAGGCAGTTAGATAAACTGGGATAACTAAACAAAATAATGTTGATATCATTCCACCAAAGTTAATAATTGGATCCAGTATATCCCTAACATTGTTGGGTATAAATTTGCCATTTTAGCTCCCTGTTTGGAACAACTATTTTGGCACGTGTAAAGTTTGAGCATACTCATCTTAAAAATAACAAATGTGACGCACTGCAGAAGTTGTCAACAGTGTAGTTGGTCCATTGTAGCGTATTAATTCAGAAACAGGGCACTACACTGCAATACACTGCGTTGGAAATTAATTTCGTAAACATTTTAATAGTACAGTTATCAATATAAATTATTTCGTTACTGGCTGATTGAGTGAATGACAGACAACGCACAGCCGAAACTACTGGTCGTAGAAAGCTGAAATTTGTCATGAAGCTTTCCTGCAGGGGGGCACTAAGAGAGAATTTCCCGAAATTCCTACGGGAACGGAAAAAAAAGAGGATATACGCGTATGAAATCGCGGGCAAAAGCTAATCCTACTAATATTATAAATGTGAATGTTTGTATGTTTGTATGTTTGTATGTTTGTATGTTTGTTTGTTTGTGCCTCAATCAGGCAAAAATGGCTGAACGGATTTGGATGAAATTTGGCACACATATAGTCCACATCCTGGAATCAAACATAGGCTACTTTTTATCCCGGTAAAAGGCATGACCTAATGGAGACAGAGGAGGAAGTGGAAACCCAGCGCTTCTGCTGCCTTAGTACTTTAGATTCACAAGTACCAGGAGAACAGAAACATGTCGTAATATTTTCGGGGCTGAAATTGGGAGCGTTAAAGATTCACAAGTACGAGGAGAACAGAACGATGTTATAGTATTTTTGGGCTCGAATATTTTTTTTTTTTTACGTCGAACAGAAATATGTATTTTGAAGATTTTTCCGGGCTAGAATTGTAAACGCTAGATTCACATGTGACAGGAGACCAGAAACATGTTGAAGAAGTATTTCTTTGGCTGAAATTATGAGCGCTAAAGATTCAGAAGTACCAAGAGACCATAAACATGTCAAATTATTTCCGGCACTGGAATTATAACCGGTTAGAATTCAAAATTACCAGGACACCAGAAACCTGTCGAAGTATTTTCGGAGAAAAGTATGTGAATCCTAAAGATTCATAAGTACCAGGAAGCCAGCAAGATGTCAAAATATTTCCGCGCTAGATATATGAGCGGAAAGGATTCAAAATTACCAAAACAACAGATTAATGTGATATTTTTTCCGGGGCGTTAAAGATTCATTATGTACCAGGAGACCACAAACATGACGAAGTATTTCTAGGGTTGGAATTTTGAGCAGTTAAGATTCTAAAGCACCAGGTGATCAGATATGTGTAGAAGTATTTTCGTGGCTGGAAAAATGAGCGCTACAGATTCACAAGTACCAGGAGAACAGAACGATGGTATTTTTAGGCTTGAATTTTTCTTATTTAACTTTTTAACAGTCAAACAGAAATATGTATGTCGATGTTTTTTCCGGCCTGGAAATGTAAATACCATAGATTCACAAACAACAGGAGACTAGAAACATGTGAAAGTATTTTTTTGCCTGAAATTGTGATCGCTAAATATTCACAAGTACCAGGAGACCAGAAACATGTTGAAATATTTCCGGCGCTGGAATTGTGACCGGAAAGATTTCAAAAGTACCAGGAGACCAGAAACAAATTGAAGTATTTTCGGGGCTAGGATTGTGCATGCTAAAGATTCATAAGTACCAGGAGGCCATAAACATGTCGAAATATTTCCGCGCTTGAAAAAGGGGGCTGTTGTTCCCAGGCAGGAATTATGAGCGCTAAAGATTCATTATGTACCAGGAGACCAGAAACTAGCGGAAGTATTTTCGTGGCGAGGATTGTGAGTGTTAAAGATTCACAAGTACCAGGAAACCAGAAACATGTCGAAGTATTTCTGAAGCTGGCAGCATTTAAAAATACCAAGAGAATCGAAACATATCGAAGTTTGTCTGGGCTGGAGTTATGAGCGCTATAGACTAACAAGTACCAGAATACCAGAAACAAGTCGAAGTAGTTCCGGAGCTGAAAGTACGGACAGTAAAGACTCACAAAATATCAGAATATAGAATCATGACGATGAATTTCCGAGAATGAGAATATGCGACAAGGAAGTTGCGCGCCACCTCTAAAGTCTACGCAGACGAAGTCGCGGGTGAAGTGCTAGTTTACTAATAAAATACTAATAAATAAGTTTTTAAGTAATAAACTTTTACCTACATATATGCTAAAATAAATGAAGTCATAATTAAAGCTCATAATTATGTTGAAGATCTAACGAAGTTTGAGAGGCATCTTGGTTTAAAAAAATTAGCAAAAGGCCTTTAAGTAGTAGTACTGGATTTTTCGTTTGCCCTAGCTAATAACAATTTGACCCAGGAATCAAACCCAGATCTTCAACAGCTCACCATCACAAAACCAACAAGACAGTCTAATGGGCTGTTCTTTATTGAGCCCAATTATTCCACAATCATTAAATAATGTGATTGTTTACGTTTGATTCTAGATATGAAGGTGAGTTCATGCAGGGCTGGTTTCACGGTCACGGCGTCTTCTGGCGAGCTGATGGCATGAAGTTTGAAGGGGAGTTCCGAGGAGGAAGAGTCTGGGGACTTGGTAAGATTCATATACTTCCATCATTTTTTCCTACTCCTCCGCTGTACTTTTCTGATTAAATTCGTTGCAGGATCCAAGACAGTTAAATCGTTTCTCCGGGAATCGTCGGGCTTCATTGGCTCGGCGTTTTTCTGGTGTTCGCCACTGTTGAATCTAGCTTTCAGGAGTTGCAGTGGTTGGGAATGTGTGGCAGGCTTGTCCCATAAAAAAAAATACTTCCATCATATATCGGAAATCCAAAAGCTTGAATGCAATATTTCAATAATCTGAATAAAAAAAGAATACATTGAAAACATAGCCGATCACAAGGTAAATACTACCAAACTATTGGAGAAATCTTTACGAATATACGTGACAAACAAAGATTTTATTTGCGCAGCTGACAGTGAAAGCATTGTCATCATAATGTATCATTCAAGAGGTATTGAGTCGCTATGAATCCCTTTGTGAATACCTGATAACCAGAATCATCTATAAACTGTTGGGCGTAAGGAACAAATAGAATTTTAAAGCAATGCAATGTAATGAATGAGTAAGTTATGTATTACCTACAAATCGTCAGGCGTTTCAAGCCGCGTTTACGCGTATTAATTAAGTCAGTCACTGAAGGCGGCGACCGCACTCGGTTTAAGAGGAAATGCTGGCAGCGAGACTTTGTATGTAAGAAGTAAATCGAGGTTTGGCTCTCGACTGTTTTCTCGTCCAATATTGGACCGATTTAAGAGATATTTCACAAATTGAATAAAAATAATATATACAGTGTCCCTATGTTTTCTTTTTTGATGATTTATTAATAAAGAAAAAAAAGAAAGAAAAATTGTTTATTCCGCCCAAACAGAATTTAATTATTATTATTATTTAATTTTAATTTCGTTCTGATTTTATTTTAATGATGAAATTAATTTTATGTAATTTTATTTAGTTAATTTAATTTGAGTTTAGTGTTATTTTAATTTCAATTTTATTTTTGTGTATTTTTTTTTTCTTTAAGTTGACGTGTGAGAATTTTAAATATGGATATTTGATATCTGAAGTAAAAATAAATTATTATTATTATTATTATTATTAATAGTAGGTACACAAATAATAAAAACAGCTATAAAACAAATTAAGAGAAAAACATTCTTCCGTAAAACCACTGCCAGCCTGTGTCAGGGACGGGCATTATAAAAAAGTCATAGCTGTCGCGGTCATGTCATAGACAAACCATAGATAACAAAAAAAAAAAAAAAAATAGATATTGACATGTGTGGCCATGACAGTGACTGTCAGTGAGTCATGGATGCAAGATGGTTGTCATCCTGACACAGTTCCTGACACAAGCAAAACAAAACAATAAACATAAAAAACAACAAACTTAATTTAATTAAACCTAAAACTACAAAGTTACGTTTAGCTGTGCGTCGCATCTGAGCAGGAATAGGTGGTTGCTCGGCCAAAATGCCGTGATTTTGGAAGAACCAAACTCATCGGCGCCGGTTTTCAGAAACCACCATTGTCGAGTGACGCAATGGCGTCCCCCCGTGAGATCAAAGACTACAATCGTGAGATTCAACCCATTTTTATGCATGTAAGTGCAATGCATGTAATCGTATAAGCACTAGAACTCTAACAAAATGTTCAAATATGTCCGATAAATCGCTGACAACAGAGCCCTAGTGTACAAATTTGGCAACTATTAATCAAAAAAAGAAAAGAGAGAGACACAGTATACATCCTTTTTATCTACTACATTTCAAGCAACGTTCGTATTCGAATCTCAGTCGCAATCTGTCGAAAAAAACCGGCCAAGTGCGAGTCGGACTCTCACGCGAAGAGTTCCGTACCATAAACCTTAGTTTTTCATTATTTGTTGTTATAGCGGCAATAGAAATACACAATCTGTGAAAATTTCAACTGTCTACTTGTTACGGTTCTTGAAATACAGCCCGTTGACAGACAGACGGACGGGCGGACGAACGGACGGACAGCGGAGGCTTAGTAATATATAGAGTTCCGTTGATTACCGTTTGGGTACGGAATCCTGAAAATTAATCAAAAATGAAGATTTTGTGAGATTGCGACTCAGATGCGAATCCGTATGTACTGTGTGTGTGGTAAAAGTTTACAAACACAGTGCCTAATATGAGTGACAGATAAAATTGTTTACTAATGTCCACCTATTTATGTCATACATATTATCAAGGTTTAACTAAGTCTCCTGTCAGTTCATTCTAGTTCAAAATTGAGGTCGGACAAAGCTATGCTTGGACTACACGAGGTTAGTTTTCTGGCTAAGATGGAAAATAAGTAATATCCTGGCCAACTATGCTGGCTGGGTCGGTCAAAGTGTGTTATTGGGTTTTTTCATTAGGAAATTCTCAGTAATTTGCCTGGAGTTTAGAGGTTGGCGGTGTGGTACCAAGACTCCTAGCTTCGGAAAGCACGCAAAGCGCTCTCCGGTCGTCTTTTCTGCGTTTTTAGCTCACTTCCAGTTGAGATTTGCCACCGTGTCTGAAATTCGATGGAAAGCATAATTAGTACTGGGCAAAAATGAACTATTTTTTTTAAATCAATTCTTGCAATAAAATTGTCTTATTGAAAAACAAATAAGATCACACGCATTCTGTTTTTAAACAAAAGAATTTTCAGAATATCTGACCGTTTTACCTACTTATAGTGGTTTTAATAACAATTTGTAAACGTCTCAGGAGTTTATTTCGCTTATCTTAGCGAAAGGCTAGGCTACCCCATTACTTCTTATGGAGTCAGATGAAAGCCTTAATATGTATGAGGTTTTAAGAGACGGAGCTAAAAGTACCAGCTAATTGAAAACCTCGTAACCTCTATTCAGAATGGAGGCCAAACTCGGGATAGAGCTAAATAATTCATACGAGGAGTAGTATCAAGGTTTATTTTCATTTTATATGTAATGTGCTTGCATTTATTGATGATACTAAATATATATACGATTTTTTTTGTAATATTGGCAATGCAATTTTTGGAATGATTTTAGTAAGCACATTTTCATTTGGTAAAATTTTTACTTGGCAGAATATTACTAAGGATAATGTCACTGAGGCATTTGGTCGTTTATCAAATAATTTATTACAGTAGACAATCTTTAGACAGTAAACATTTAATCAAATGATTTGTTATGGCAAAACCTTATTTGCTAAAAATTAGATTTTAGTGGCAGAAATGAATTGCTGTAAATCCGACTCCACGGAGTTTTGTCTGTCCTACTCCTAGAGTGTAATTTAGAATTGGGTAGGCGCGGAGCCTCGCAGTGCCGGAGCCGTGACAGAAACCATACCTTCTGCATGTTGCATGCTCGCCTGCATGCTTACTCGAATGCTCGTATGAATGCTCACTTGCATGCTCAATTGTATGCTTGCTTGTTCACTTGCATGCTGCATGCTTGCTTGCATGCTTCGAGCTTGATATCTTGCTTGCTTGCATGCTCTCTTGCATGCTTGCTGCATGTTTGCTTGCATGCGTGGTGTATGCTTGTTTGCATGCTTCTTACATTGAAATAAATATATTTCCGTGTAAAAAGACTGAGTATATTGTAAAAAAACGTATTTATCCTGCTACTTCAAACATAACTACACAACAAGTGAACTATCTCAAAACAAGTCGGTAAAAGAAAAAATATTGCCCGCAATCATGTAACTCGTATCTACGTAACGCCTGAGAGAAGTTCATAGCAAAAGTAACAATTTCAAGAAACTTTCGTTACAAAACACAGTGATATTGTTTGCATGATTAACTGACATTGAGCGAAATTTGGGATATACCATCACACATAACACAACAAAATACATTGTAATTTAGTTTGTTTATTCTGTACAACTGACATATAGATGCAAATCTTGAAACGGTAATTGAAAATTGATGTTCTAAATATTTGGCTTTTTATATTTGGCTTTTTTTATTTTGCGTAAAATATGTTTTCATTATATCATAATCATCATATCAGCCGAAAGACGTCCACTGCTGGACATAGGCCTCCCCAAAGCGTCATCCTGCCTCACACCCTGCTGCAGGAGGATAGGTTTAGAGGTCTGATCTCAGGATCATACCTCAAGTCGGACTCACATGGTGGCGTTTTTGTATAAACCTTTCAACACCTTGATGTACCGATAGTCGATCTGGCATCGTTGGAGTGACTGCAGCACAGCCCAAGTCTCGATCGAATCAAAGGCTTTCTCGTAGTCTACAAACGCTAAGCAGAGGGGCAGATTATACTCTTCGATCTTCTGTATAACCTGACGGAGCGTATGTATGTGGTCTACGGTGCTGAAGCCTTTTCGGAATCTGGCTTGTTCGGGAGGCTGGAAGTCGTCAAACCTGCGTGCGAGACGGTTCGTGATGACTCTGAAAAACGGCTTGTGGACATGGCTTAGAAGTGAGATGGGCCTATAGTTCTTAAGTAGGGCATTGTCGCCCTTCTTAAAGAAGAGTACCACCACTCCTTTACTCAATACCTGTGTTGTTTTCCCTTCAAGTATGACGGAATTGACGTCAATGACTAAACCCGATACGAATCTAGCTAACGACCCAAGAGCTAGATTGACCCGGCACTATACCGAGGACATCCCGGACGTCAGCCTGTATGAGATTAGGATGGCTCTGAAGCAGCTAAAAACAACAGGGCGTTGGGTGAGGACGGAATTACGGCCGAACTCCTGAAGGCGGGTGGAAGACCGGACCTTAAGGCCCTTCAGGAACTGTTCAATTCCGTCATCATCATCATCATATCAGCCGAAAGACGTCCACTGGTGGACATAGGCCTCCCCCAAGCATCGCCACAACGACTGGTCTGGTCTGGTCAACCCATTGCCTCGCCGTGACCTTGACCGCTACCGGAGTCAAGGGTAGACGGGCTGTCGGGCACTAGCGGCCATTTTTTGGTTGTGCTTGTCATTGGGGGGGTTTGCCATAATTGCCACGCTTGGCAGGCGGTTTGGCGATCGCAGTGTATGGTGTTGAGTTTTACAGAGAACGCTGTTGCCCATTCTCTGGCAAGTCCCTTAGTCGCCTCTTACGACACCCACGGGATGTGATAGGATGCACCATACGGCACCGGCCGTCACCATGCGGCGAAAAATATGTTTTACTAACTGAAATATTTGACTAAATTAAAATTGGCAAAAGTACAAGTTGGTAAGCAAGTTATTGTTTAAACGTTCACTTGCCAAATATTAGGTTTGCGTTACAGTTATTTGTGATGAGTTTATTTGCTTAGTAATAATTTAGCAAATGAAATTATGCGGAAAATTGATTGGGAAGTGATCATTTGTCGATTTCTTTTCGATGAGACAAGGGTTGCCCAGATATTTAAATATTATTTCTATAAAAAAAATGTGATACACGCACATTGTACACGCATGATAAAAACTTCCAGTTCTTAAAATCCAGGGCAAAAGTGGACTCGGCTCGTTTTGAGCCATCCAGCTCACCCGGCCATCTTGTACTAGGTCTGCCATGACATCTACAAGGCTTCAAAATTTCAAATTCAGATTCAACGTTCGATGGCCGAAGTAAGACTAAAGCGGAGAGGGGAAAGGATAGGGGAGAGCGACGTGGTTTTTGCTAAAATGGACGAACGCACGCCATTGATATATAAAAAATCCAAGATACACACTCAGCAACTCAAAAACGTCCGCAAAAAACAAGCGCATAATGCGCAAGTTTCAAACAGTCTGGCATCGCTCGCCATACTGAACTGCTTTGTAAAAACAACTTTAAGCGATCCGTATAAGGCTGAATTTGCAAAAAAAAATGTTTATAGTATAACTACACATAACTCACACATGACACTTGATACATGTCAGTTTTTGACGACAGTTTCGAGTGTTGCATTTGTTCGAAACTGTGCATCTTGGGTTTTTTATATTCAATCTATGACGCACGCTAATAAATAAAGATATTTTTCCATTAAGTTTACTACAATTAATCGCATTTTGAAGTGTACAATTTATAGATTAAATATCTTACATATTTATTACATATTTAACTAAAGGTTAAATAATAACGCTGCAGCAAGGGATCAAACGAACGCCAATTACGTATCGTTTTTCGTTTCGGTTCCGAACGAAGTTCATGTTTTTAAAGTGTAATTTAACACTATATGCTTCTTATAGGTTTTACTGTAATCTATAGGTAAAGATCTATTATCCATTTTTTTTTTTTTATTTTAGACTCAGTAGTTTCGGAGATAAGAGGGGGAATGCTCATTTCTTGACTAACTTCAAAACTATTTATTTAGAAAATATGAAAAAAATATATTTAAAACCCTCACAGTAAGCCCTTTCATTTGATATGTCTTACTATTTTGTTCAAAAAAACTTTTTTTTGAAATTTTCTAGTCTGGCCCCCAAAAGTGACCCTCATACTAAAAAATGAATGATTCACGTAACGCGTCCGTGTTTGGGTCACAGAAATCCATATGTGTACCAAATTTCAACAGAATCGGTCCTGTGAAACCGGAGAAAACTGGCTGTGACCGACGGACAGACAGACACCCGAGTGATCCTATAAGGGTTCCGTTTTATGTTCGGAACCCTAAAAACATTTCAAATCGGGACACTTGAACAAAACCCATTGAAACAACTGCGTGTTTGGCGTGAACAATGTCCAAAAACAATATTTCAACTAGGAGAATAATAACTATATAAAAGTTTAAGTCAGAAGTGGAATTTATCATAATAGCGTAATCTATTACGAAAACTCTGACCGACTTACTAAAATTCAATCATCATCAGCCTAGCCTTGTTCACAATTATGTAGAAGTTGACTTCCAGTCTGACCGGAGCTAAATTTATAGTCCACGCCACGAGAAGCTATAAATTTTGTAAACAACCATTCAATTGTTTGTTTCATGAGTCAGACGCGCTCTAATGCCACAAAACATCAGACTACAGCGCTTTATATCGATAAAATACAACCCGACCAAGTGAAATTGCTCGTTAGTTTCGTGTTACACGTATGTTACTTTGAGTTGATTGAATTCGGGATTGTCGCTACGTAACTTAGTAGAAGATCTTTGTTTATAACATTAATATCTTCTCGTGACGGGAACTTATGAAGATTTTTTTTTTCAAATAAAATTATTACCTACTGGGTGATAAGTTGTAACATAAAATTTTGAGGTTATAAGGATACCAGATGAAGAATAACCACTATTTCTTTGTTACACTTTTTTTGTGTGTACACTATGCTATGTAATGCAAAAACTATTATAATGGAAATAGCCGCAATCCGTGTTTGATCTAATAAACAAAAAAAAAATAGTTCTTTTAGGGCAGTCTGCATTATTAACGCCATGAGAGCCCACTATACCGAAATTTTTATCATATGAAAAACTATAACTATCTATACATATAATAAAACAGTAGAAACCGTTGTGTCTGTACATTAAACAAATTTGCCAAAAATGGATGATGCAAAGGAGCTATAGAACACAAAAAAAAAATCATTAATCTTGTGCTTATTTAGCACAAGATTATACACATACAGATAATGATAAACTTGCGCTTTGATCTCATAGGTTTTGGCAGTACATAACGCCATGCCATCTGTCACGATTCTTGCATACTACCATAAGGCTATGTTTCTACCAAAGATGTCCAAAGATGCGTAACGAGGGATGTGTTTGGTAGAGCGCCTTAAAATTAACCGCAAAATGCAGCGCATAGGCAGCGCGGCTGCAGTGCTGCCGCCACGCTGCATCCGCTAAGTTCGAACATCATAATGTTGTACATGAACTCTGACGACGAAATACTGCTGATAGTGTTACTATTAAAACGAAAAAAGATTTTGAAAATAGAAAAACAAAAGAAACCTTAGAAAACGTTGCCGTTATTTTGTATAAGTCAACGAACTGAACTTCATAAGGTAAAAGGCTTCTGTGCCAAAAAAAAAAATGTTCGCTTGGAGTCTTGTGAAGTTCTGAATTGTTATTGCAAATTTCTTCCCAAGCCTTTTTCTTTTCGATTTTATTTTTGCACCTGTCTGACTTGGAATCCCATATCGCTAGACTACTCAGAACCTCATCGATAAATTCTTCAACCTGACTTTCGTTCAAGTTTAGACTTAAACAAAAACTACGTGCGCATCGTCACCAGTCGATCGATGAACTGATGCGCGGCCGCAGCGCGGCTGCAGCGCGGCTGCAGCGCTGCAGTCGCACGATTTTTATTTACCTGAGATGTGTGGGGATGTGTAGCGAGGGATGTGTAAAGAACCAAAAGAATCGCTTGCGCTGAGCGAGGCTAGGTAAATGAACAATTTTAAATTATTTCTAGCAAGAAAATAATAAGAAGATCCAAGTTCTCCGATTTTTATTTTTGTGCTATTTACTACTATATTTTAATAACTCATAGAGTCTGACATAAAAAAAACTGGTCAAGTGCGAGTCGGACTCTATCACAGGGTTCCGTAACATAAACCTATAAAAAAACATTATTATTTATTGTAAAAGCGGCAATAGAAATACACACTCTGTCAAAAATTTAACTATCTACCTATTACGGTTCTTGAGAAACAGCCCGATAGACAGACGTTCGTCTGTCTGTCTGGACAGGATGGACGGACAACGGAAGCTTAGAAACATGGTTTCTTTGGTTACCCTTCGGTTTCTAGTTTGTACTTGGAAATAATAGATAGCGCTACATGTACTTATAGGTCGTATTTCAATGCAAAGTTCTGTAAGATAAACACTACAATAAAATTCATAACAAGGCCATTTCTTTATTCTTCTATTATTATTATATTATGACGATAAACAGAATAGAATAGATTAGAGTAGAGTAGAATAGAGCAGAATAGAATAGAACAGAATATAGTAGTAGTTGTCATTCGTGAGCTCGCATGTGGTTTATGTAACCAATCTTCTTTGTGAAGATCCTCGCACATTGCGGGCACGTGAGCACACCATCTAATATCTTAAATGACGTGTGATTACTATGATTCGTAGACTAACGCACATTTATTACTAGATGTATAATTAGCCTAACATATCCCGTTTTGCACATGGTCGCAGACGATAAAGATTTTAGATAAAAAGTTATATTTTCTAGTCTTAATATTGTCTCAGATGCGTTACTGTAATTAATAAAAAGATTAGGTACTAAAATATTTTTATGCGTAGTCTCTCTTGATCTGCGTAACTAAAATCCAAGTGCTGTTTACTTTAAAATTTTATTTAAATTATTAATATTTTTTTTAGATTCAGTACTACGATATTTTGTTAAATGGTAACCTGTGATGACACTTGGGGGAGGCCTATGTCCAGCAGTGGACGTCTTTCGGCTGATATGATGAAGGCTTCTGGAAAAGGTTTACATACCTACATAAAATCACGACGGGGTAGGCAGGAACTGTAGACCGCTGCTGCGATCCTAACTTAGTTTTTTTTTTTGCTTCATTTACGTTTACAATGACCAATCGTGTAAGTAAATATATTTTCGAGCCTTTTGGGGTTGAATCTCATAACTTGTTTAAAGATCTGTTAAGATGCTTAGTTGATACTTCGCGTGACCCAAGCGCTGGTTTTTACCTCGGACAAAGGGTAAGCATTGCCATACAATGCAAACGTGGCAATGCTGCCAGCCTTTTGGGCACATTTACCTACCGGTGGCCCGTGATGCGGGGAAATTTTTCAACTCCATGTTTTAGATTATTTTCAGTTAGTTACGAGTTTTGTATTTGAGTGTATAAATGGTAAAAGTGACTTGTACATAATTAAATAAATGTTATGACCAGTTGCACATTGCATAGATATCTATTATCCATCACTCTTACTCCTATATGAATTTAAAAATTTGCAAGCGAATCCGCCCTCAGTGAGTCGTTCTTTCTCTAAATTTTGATATCCACGCTCCCAGCAAAGAAATAAAAAGATTATCCTAATTGAGTCAGGTTGATGACACGTACGATCGTAGAAATTGTAATCACGACTTCATGAGACATCAGATTTTTTGAGCACATAAATCATGTTCATTTAAGTTATATTTCAAAGTGTGTGTGTGTGTGTGTGTGTAAGTTACATCTCAATCAAAGGATAATTCTCAAAACCGCAATTCACTGCGGCTTTTCGTAACTCCATTTAATATTTTCATTGCATGAGGTTTTCATATAAATTGTTGCCTTTGAGAGACAGATTTCTGCTTATATTTAAATAAATACGCATCGTTTTAATGAAATTGTGAGTCTATTTGTGAAACAGAAGCAAGAAATATAAAAAATACGCATCATTAAATCGTAGTAAAAATTTATTTATACTTAAACACAACGGTTTTTGGAGTTTCTACCCATTATCCAGTCAATGACCGATATTTTTAAAGTTAGCAATAATTGTCTGCAAAAAGGCTACTACTTTGAGGGAAGAATGATTGGCGATCTCATTCATTTGCAACACTCACACTCAACTAACTCATACCAATTTTTACTCATACAAAGGTAAATTAATTTTTTAATTTCTCTACCAAATAATATACATTATTATTGTTTGTCCAGCATAATGGTATTAGCTTATGTATAATGTTTCTACTGCTTGGAGTATATAAGCCTATTCTCCGAGAGAGGGCAGGGCTGTAATCCACCATACCGCCCGTTGCGGTTGGTTATTGTGTCTGTGTATTTTCGATTTTTGTTGTATTACATACCTACCATTTTCCTCACGATGTTTTCCTTCAGCATTTTATAAGCATTACTGGCTGATGAAACAATTAACTCAAAGCAAAGTTTCTGTCTGGGGTTCGAACTCACAGCTTTCAATTTGTTCGTCGCAACTATCACCCTTACTCCTCTCGAATTCTCTTTTCCAGGTCTAGTGACGTTCAGCGATGGCAGCAATGGATTCCCTCGCAACGAGGGCTTCTTCCAAGACTGTCGGCTGGTGCGACGCAAGCGCTGTCCAGAAGTGGTGCAGCGCGCACAGAAAGTAGCGTACATGGCGCGTGCGCAATGCCAGCAGATGTAGTGTTACTGATTATAGTACCGTGCTGTTAGAAGCCATGTTTTTTATTTAAGATTCTCAAAATTAATATACATAGATAGATAATAGAAACACAAACTTATTGAACCCAGTTGATGACAATTTGGCCCCTTTTATCGCATAAAAGGGGCTGGATGAACGTAAAACGAGGTGAATAGAAATGCAAGGGGTGAATAGAAACAAAACTTTGAACGGGATTTTCACTTAATTTTAATTCTGCTTGCAGCATTTAAGTACTCCAATTTTTAAATCAATATTAGTTTTAAATTAAAGATTGATATTTTTTTAGAAACCAATAATGTGGCATTCAAGTGAAATTATCAAAGTTTTGTTTCTATTTACCCCGTTTTACCGATATATTATTATGTTTAGGCACCACATTGTTCCTTAGCAAAATAATCTACTTCATCAGTTTTTGAGGCAAACAACAAAGTTGATAGTAAAATAGGCATTTTGTTACCAGAAACAGCCCTTCTAAAGTAACTTTTAGCTTGGGATTTGGCGGTCGGGGGTGTGGATTTAAATGAAACCATTTACACTTTCTGTTTCAAGGAGTCTTTGTGATGTAAGCTGGTAAGTGTTGTTGTTAATTCTAGTGTTATAATTGTTTATTAAACAGAATATTATTATGTGGGGGGTTAGAAAGGCGGATAACTTTCATGTGAGAGACGTTAATACAGACATGAATATTTAACTTGGATAGTTCGTAGTTTAAGTTAATAGTAGGATTATACAATATGAGATATCTCTTACACAAACTGTTGGAATTAAATCAACGTTTTATTCTGTACGCTTTTATGCAATACTAGTTTTTGCCCGTTCCTACGGGAACTTGCCGAATTAATGCCGGTAAATTTGTTTGAAAAAAAGATGCGAGATTTACTAACAGACAAGTGTTATTACAATATAAAAGAATTTTTGAATGACACGATTTGACATATTTTATTTCATTAATTCTGTGTGACATTTTATGACTAATTTATTTTGTTGACATAATAATATTATTTAACAATTTTTTTTTCATCCTTAAGTTTTGTGACATTTTACGAGTAATTTTTTTACTGTACTGACTTATCAATGCAATTTGACATTTCTACTTTTTAATTTATTATTATTAGTTTTGTATTCATTTTTTTTTTGTAATTCCTATAAATTTGTACGCCTTTTGGGTGAAACATGTACGTACGGAATTCTATATTGTACCATCCTGCATGCTTCATTCACATGTATACGCATGTATTGACAAACAAAATTATCTTTATCTTCAGTTTTCTACGATAAGTAGTTTCAGCTCAGCGTATTCTGTCAGTCACTTACTCAGTAACAGAAGAATATTTAAGGATTTTGATAATGTCCGGTAATCGACCAAACTGCAAAAAAGGATCAAAATAATATAATATATTCTACTAAGACTACCGAAGTTTCAAAAACATAACTTAATTATATAAAATTCTTCCGTTACTGACTGACTTAGCAACTGACAGACAACGCACAGCCGAAACTAATGGTCGTAAAAAGCTGAAAATTGGCATGTAGCTTCCCTACACTCCATAAGGGAGAACTAAGAGGATATGCGCGTACGAAGTCACGGGCAAAAGCAAGTGTTAATATCAAAATGTTTCAACACCAAACGGTTCAAATAAATAACTACCAAAGACATCTATGGTTCACGTTTGGTTTTGAAGCATTCGGCTGAGTGCCCATCAAGGAGATCGGCGGCGGCGACCTCTCGCGTCCGGCCCTGGTTCAATCCATGGTCCGGAGCGAGGAGGCATAGGAAGCGGTCACCTCCTTCTGCGAAACAGTGATGCTAGCGAAGGCCGCCCGCGTACGGCCTCCAGTATGCGGCCGAGAGAGGGAAACCGCACGCCCCAGCCGCCGCAACAGAAGACGACGCCCCGGACGTCGAGAATCACAGAGCGATTCCCGGCCACCGTAGGCGCGGGTCTGCGGACGGCGAGCGTTGGGTGGCTCGCCGTCCGACTAGAACCAGGCCCGGGTCGACGGCGCGCTGTGTTCCACGGGCGCCTCAAAGATATGTCAGCAAAGTAGACGGGGCCCGCTAGGGCCAGTGCCTGCCAGGATAGCGGAATTTGTTCGAAAGAATTACCGCGGCCCTGGAACGCAAAGGGCATAAGGAGGAACACGGATGGGTTTAGTCAGTAAGAGTCTGACACTCCCTTCTGCTCCGCCCAGAGCGGGAGGAGTCATTTGATGATTACCTATCTATAAAAAAAAAACGTCTTGAGTGCCCATCGAATCTTTTCGGTCAATAGCAAGCAGATAGTAGACCGTTCACGTGACGCTAGGCTTTTCTTCGGCCAAAGCATCTTTTGTGAAAATTGACACCGCTGATGTGAATGTATTATTTGATGTATTTTTGCGTTTGTACCTAATTTCGCGACGTATTAGGGTGCCTGTTCATTACAGAGGAGCGAGGCAGCGGAGCGGAGAAACAGAAAAATATTAACCAATCATGTCAGTCAAAATGTCAGTGACTCACGTGGTGTGGAGATTTTATGCAATTACATTGGTGAAAATTTCTACGTTTCTCCGCTCCGCTGCCTTGCTCCACTGTAATGGGCAGGCACGCTTATGTAGTTACTTTTTTTACCCCGTGCAAAATATAGGTAGTTAATCATTTTTAGGTTTCCGAGGTTTAAAGGATCACTTGAGTGTCTATCTGTATCTCTGTTTGTCTGTCTGTTTGTATGTCTGTTTGTCTGTCCGTCTGTCACAGCCAGTTTTCTTCTGATCCACTGGGCTGATTCTGTTGAAATTTGGTACACATATGGACTTCTGTGACCCAAACACGGAAGCGTTACGTAGATGATTAGTTTTTTAGTATGCGGGGCAAACTTTACTGCTGTCTGTTTTGTGCGAGTCCCAAATAAACATTTTTCTTTCTTTCTTTCTTCTTTCAACATTTACAAAGATGTTTTTTTAATAATACCATGTGACATTTCAAATGAAAGGGCTTAATATGAGAGTTTTAATTATATTTTTTTCATAATTTTCAAATAAATAGTTTTGTAGTTATTCAAGAAATTAGACGAAAAATTACCATTCCCGCCCTTATCTCTAAAACTACTGAGCATTAAATATTGATAAAAATGGAGATAATAGATCTTTACCAATAGATTACAGAAAAAAATATAAGAATTTTATAGTGTTAAGATAACATGTAAAAAAAAAGAAATTCGTCCGGAACCCTTTGCACGCGAGTCCGACTCGCACTTGGCCAGTTTTTTTATTGTACTATTTGTTTCTTCTTTTTTCTGTTTTCATATTATTGATCATTCTTAATTTGAAGTCAGTAAATTAATTCATTTAATACAAGCAGATATGAATAAGTATCAACAGAATAAAACTCAACATAAAAAATAAAACCAAAAATATTTTATTAAGCATTTACAAAGCCTCTACAGAGAGCTAACGATAACATTAAAACTAAGTTTAGAATAAATTAATGTACATAATTGAAGTAAATATATTAATTAGATTTCAATTTTCTGTTAGCTATAGTTTCTTCGTCGTCGAGGCATTGACCGTACCTCACTTCCATGCATTTGCTTCCCTGAAAGTAAAAGAAACAAAATATTATTAGTTTACATTTAGAAAATCGTATTATGAAGGTGTTTTTATCTATACTAATATCTATACTTAATATTATAAAGAGGAAAGATTTGTGTTTTTGTATTTAACGGATAAACTTAAAAACTACTGGACCGATTTGAAAAATTCTTTCAGCAATGGATAGCTACATTATCAGCAAGTAACGTAGGCTATATTTTATCCTCGTACTTCCACGGGAACGGGACCTGCGCGGGTGAAACCGCATGACGTCCGCTAGTCGAAAATAATGAGGAAGTCCGAAGGGCTCTAGATAAAATCCCATTCTATTAGCGAATGAGTTTTCGAAATGCCAAAATACAAGCTTGAAAAAGAAATGCATGATTGAGCACGGGACATTTCGACACCGTGTATCAATTCCATATATTTTTTACTTGACCGTCAGGATGCAGCCATCCTGACGGTCAAGACCAAACGAGATATGTACATGAGACTATGTGCACTATTTAATACCTATTTGCTACTATTTACTACCTAGCTTCTTAATATTGTGTAAAAAATAAATATTAAGGTAGCAAATGGGAACTAAATATTTACATTAACAACGCTGTTAATACAACGCTAAAACTATGAGAACTTGGAAGTTGTCAGAATGGCTGACAATTTTATTTCTTTGATATTTTTCTAAAAGCAACTGTAGCAAATATCTCATAATAGGTTACTACCTATTATGAGATATTTACTACAGTTGCTTGCTAATAGTAGCAAATAGGTATTAAATAGTGCACATACTCTCATGTATATATCTCGTTTGGTCCAGTCATCCTGACAGTAACTGTAATGAATAGGCACCCTAATACTAGTCAGGGGGGCTAAAAAGGCCACTTAAGGAGAATTATGTCAGAATCATAATATATTAATATTATCACACAACAATTTGTCAAAGTTAATTTTCATCTTTATCGCTAACGCATTAGGTTCAAGGTTGATTGGGAAAATTTGATAGTGACGGGTAGCGTGATTTGTTTTCTGGTTCTGTTACAGTGGATTTTTTAGACCCGCGGTAATTAAGGTGTTGAGTCTAGTCAGAGTGGCATTCTTCCTACGATCATTCCAAATTTAAAAATGTACGGTATTGACATTATGTCACAAGAAAGTCAGGTGGACAATTCACTTAAGATGTTGGCGCCATTGTACATATATTTTTATCACCACTTAAGGATAGAGGAGGCCCTTTTAATGTTTGATCTATGTTCATTGGAAAATGACATAAATGTATTATGAGGTTATCCTTAAAATCTATATCATAAAAAATACATTTTCCACAACAAAAGCTGACGAAAAATAATGAAAAAATACTTTTAAGTTATATGATGAAAACATATTTTATGAAAGTTTTGGCTATTGTGTTTGGTACAAAAAATAAGTACATAAAAATGTTTTTCATCGATGATACTTTTTTTCTTTTGTCCGTTCTTTTAGACACTAAAATATTTTCAATAATTTTTTTCAAACAATCCATGTTTATCGTATTTTTCATCGATTGATATCCAAAGCATATTCTTTTTTAAAAGGGTGACTGAACTTTTGGTCATCTTACGATGCGAAGTCTGAACTTCACTACATATTATAAAACAACAAAGTCCTCTGCCGCGTCTGTCTGTTTGCGATAAACTCAAAAACTACTGCACCGATTTTCGTGCTATTTTCACCAATGGAGGTTCTTCAGGAAATTCTTAGTATAAAATTTGTCTAGAAAAAAAATTAGGGATCCTTAAGAAAATTGCAGCGCGGACGAAGTCGCACGCGAAGTGTTACTATATTATAAAAACGATAATATGGTTGTTATGCTTGTGAGAGATAATCTGTAGAAGTACAGATGATTTTTAAATTCCCCTAATTCTATGTCTGTAATATCAACATTTAGATGGCAGCTATATTTCTGTAGCGTATAGCTGCCTTAAAGTGCTCTTAAATTGGTAGCTACTAATCCTGAAATTTTATATGGCAAAATCGGGCACTACTGCATAAGGTAATAGACTACTGTTAGTATTAATTAATTTTACATCTGTCTGTTTTGTGCGAGTCCCAATTAATAAACATTTTTCTTTCTTTCTTTCAAGGTCTTATTTTTATGCTAGTTATTGATGATGCTATTATATCGTTACTACGGGTTACTATAGTTATAACTGTTTACGTTTTAATTCGCCGTTACGTAAAATGTTACCTTTCACTGCTAACATTACGCGTACTTAGTATGGATGATGGTAGTTATTCATATCTGTATGAGTATAATTAAGTAAATTTGCATGATTTGATCTGTAACTATCTTCTATTTTAATTCAAGTATGTAACTAGGAAGTTACATTACTGCTTGTTTTTTTAATTGTAAAGTTATTATTGAAAAACACCTTGCCTACCTAGTTTTATTAACAACTAGTGGACGTCACGCGGTTTCACCCGCGTAGTTCCCGTTCCCGTGGGAGTACGGGGATAATATGCCTATGTTACTCCCTGATAATGTAGCATTCCAATGCTAAAAGAATTTTTCAAATCGGTCCAGTAGTTTCGGAGCCTATTCAATTCAAACAAACAAACAAATCTTTCCTCTTTATAATATTAGTGTAGATTAGCATAGTGTAATTAATATTTGTTAACTAGGCAAAACAGGTAGAGTACTAAAATTCTTCTTATCACAATCCATTCAACAATTTTTCGATTTCACCATTTTTAACTACTATGCACATGCTTACTCTGTTCCGCACTACTCCAAAATTTCATACCTTTAACAAAAGATAACTTTAGACCTACTAACACAAAAACAAACAAACAAACGGAACTTTCTTCACAGCAGTCTGCTTCACACTTCACACCTACTATTGACACAATACTTTCATCTTCCGCTACTAAGATACTTAAGGAAAGTAAAATGATCCGTGACATAACGGAACTCGACTGCCAGTCGCTTTAACTTTCACTCGGAAGAGGTTATGCAACGATTCTAGACGTAACCGTACCTTCTCATTAATCTTCGGTTTAAATTTATTTATTATTCGTGAAATCGTTTTGGGCCGGTGGGTTTCGTGAGGGCCGGGTTTGGAAAAGCTTTTACGTAATTAAGATGTGTGGAAATTGATAGTTGGGAGAAACTAAACTACTACAAGCTTGTAAGGTTTTTAAATTGATTACAGAGAGATAAATTCGACTTAATCGTCATCACTATCATGATTTTCTTGGCAATAAAATTGGGAAGAGTTGTAATCTACACTATCTACACTAATATTATAAAGAAGAAAGATTTATTTGTTTGTTTGTTTGAAATGAATAGGCTCCGAAACTACTGGAACGATTTGAAAAATTCTTTCAGCAATGGATAGTTACATTATCAGGGAGTAACATAGGCTATATTTTTCCCCGTACTCCCACGGGAACGGGAGCTACGCGGATGAAACCACGTGACGTCCACTAGTAGATAATATAGTTGGTGTCTTCACTAGATACCATCATTTTACTGTATTTCTCTTCAGAGTTATTTATCACCGCTGTTACTTGGGATTACAAAATTCTAATGTCACTCAATTGATGAATCTGCACATAATTTTTTTCATTCTAAGTAAATCTATTGAATTCTTGATTAGAACAGACATAAAAGAGAACAATTTTCAACTAACCTTAGCAATGTAAGCTTTCATGTAGAAGTTTCCAAACAGAATGATGAAGGAAATCATGTAGATGATGAGAACGTAGTGCATCCACAGCGGGAACTCGCAGCCAGTCCTGATGCCGTTGATACCGAGGACCAAGGCGCAGGTGAACTGGATCTGAAAGGAGAAGACGGTTTGTTTAAGGATGATGATGAAATACATTTTATCATATAGATTTATGGCAAAGCACGTTAAGTCGTTGGTAGATAATTTGTAGATCTTTGACAGTCGCTACGGATAGTCCAGTAAATCTGACACCACTCTTGGCAAGGAGTACCGTGTTACCAAGTTGTAGAGGTCTGGTAGCCAGCTGCTCCACGCAAAATGCTGGTATTCAGCTTAATCTGATTTGACTAGAAGCCGACCCTAATATAAGGCTAGGTTGATGATAACATAGATTTAGAGGAAGACAGTGAAGACCATGTCATAAAATCGATAAAAGGAAGAAAATATGTGATGACTTTGAGAGAGCTAAACTTTAAGTTACAAAAAACGTAGCTGACCATAGCCAGGCATCATATCAGTCGGCTGACTACTAACGGGTCAAATCTATTAGGTCATTTAATATCAGAAGGTCAAATTCTACTAAACTTATTTTTAAACAACGGCAACGTTCGCTTTCGCATCTTAGTCGCAATCTTTCAAAAAAAGCTCAATTTCCATACAATATTATTGACAACCCGAAGGATCTCCAAACTGAAGTGGCAGTGGGCAGGGCACATTGCTCGCAGAACAGATGGTCGATGGGGCTGAAAAGTTCTGGACTGGCAACCGCGTACCGGAAGACGCAACGTTGGAAGGTCTCCCACAAGGTGGACCGATGACCTGATGAAGGTCGCGGGTAGCCGATGGATTCGAGACGCGCAGGACCGGTCGTTGTGGAGACTTGGGGGAGGCCTGTGTTCAGCAGTGGACGTCTTTCGGCTGATATGATAATGCTGATGATGATTATTGACATGCAACTTAGATGCGAACGTTGCTTTCAAATTTGTAGAACTGGCCCGCAGAAAATTCGTTTAGAATACAGTGCACACTTACTATAAGACTAAAGATACAAATTAGACTTTTAATGACTAGAATCACTTTAAAAAAGTTAGAAGTTAGAAAAATAATAAGACCCATAACACTAACGATATTGTTAAAGATAAAAGAATAGAACCTATTCACAGAAACAGTTTATATTTTTGTGATGGAACTTTTATCAATAGGCGATCAGCTTAGATTGTTTGGAATATATTGTATACTGAAAGTGTTATTATTGTACTTGAAACTATCGTAACACTGAAAACCATCTTTCGACACGCTTAGAAGAATACTATCTTAGAAAAGTATTGTGAAGAAAAATAAGAAAAAAATCTGGAATCTGTAGACCCACAATTTATCTGGGCTCTTATTACTGCACTCTGATTTTATGAATTCTTTCAAGCATCTGTTGAAGTTTTTGTTTTAAGTTTAATCAATTTCTATTAGACTTTTGCTTTTATTTAATATCGCACGTTTTTTTGGAGAGTAAATGACCTGATGGTATCGTTCATATAACTGTTACTATAGAGTTCAAATCTCGGGTGGTGTATTTTATCAACAACTAGTTGACCCGCGCAACTTCGTCTGCTCCGCTCCTATTGGTCTTAGCGCGATGTAATCCTATAGCCGGACCAGGACTTCCTGAGATTAGCGCGTTCAAGCAAACAAACAAACTGTTCAGCTTCATATATTAAGTATAGATTATATTGTTACTAGTATTTGGATATAGATAATAACGTTTTCGACAATGTTTTGTATTTCCAACCACCACTGAGAAGAATCCACATCGATTGACAAAAAAAATTCAGCTTTGGCAACTTAAGTTTCGAATGTTGCAAACATTCTGGTATTGTTACGTGGCAGTTTGTTTGTACCAATACCAATTTCAATAACTATTTTGGCCTTTATTTTTAAAACTTGTTTTCGAAACTCTCAAGAACCCGAATATAGAGGATTATGCCAAAAAAGGTTACCGAACAAGGATAATAACAACGGTCAAAAAATTGTCCTTACTCGTATCTTTATTGTTTTCACAATTGGGAGCGACAATAACTTTTATATTATACTCAACTATAATAGTAATAAGGTAGGTTTAATAATAAGGTCACTAGCTCAATAGAGCAGCTCAGCTTACGACAATGATGGTCGTATTTTGTCCTCTATTTACTCTGGTAATAATATTGTTACTTTAGGGACCAGTCTAATTCCATTTTATCAAAACTGCATAAAATATACAACATAAATTGACAATGATAATGGGGAAAATCACTTAAAACCTCACCGCGCAATATATTCAACCAATACAATCGGTATTTCCGGAGTAAAGTGGCCAAAATGACCAACTAATTGAAAACAAATTCCCGATTAGGTCCAATGTCAGCCCAGGTGTTACCCACAAACTATTTAATTGGAATAATTTGGACCGCGTTTAAAAGCTACTAACACTGCTGTATTTAAATTCAAAGGCCCTTTTCAACCCGGATGAGAGTAGTTACAGAAACAATTATTAACATAATAAATGTTCGTAATATTACCTAACCTAAGTATTTCATAACATTGAAAGAAAAC
Organism: Lacanobia wlatinum; assembly: GCA_947578705.1. Lineage (NCBI taxonomy): Eukaryota > Metazoa > Arthropoda > Insecta > Lepidoptera > Noctuidae > Lacanobia > Lacanobia wlatinum. Next base: position 6,406,155 of record OX388032.1, read on the forward strand.
AAAGGAATATGAACACGCAATGGTATGCGTGTGGCTTGTCGTTAACTCCGAGTATATACAAATATAATCAACATAGTTTTGTTCATCATGTCACATAAACTAACTTTGCTAATCCGGTTTCAGATTATGGTGTTAGTACCTGGGTCTCGCGACTGTTTACGGAGTAAACTTTACAACCATCTGGGGTCGAAGTTCAAGCAATTCTTTCTTATCATCATCATCATCATATCAGCTGAAAGACGTCTACTGCTGGACATAGGCCTCCCGAAAAAGGAAACCCCGCCCCCCCCCCCGCGTTTGCCATCATCGCCACTCTTGGCAGGCGGATTGGCGATCACAGTATATGGATGGTGTCGATTTTTTACAGAGAACGCTGCTGACCATTCTCTGATGAGTCCCTTAGTCGCCTCTTACGACACTCACGGGAAGTGATGGAATGGTATTATTCTTTTAAAGCACCATACGGCACCGGCCGATACCATACGGCGGTATATACGTCATATTCTTTCTTATAGCATTTATTAAATACGTTCATATTTTGCATCTTCAAACGATTCATCATCATCATTACATCAGCCGAAAGACGTCCACAGCTGGACATAGGCCCCCCCAAGCGACGCCACAACGACCAGTCCTGTGCGTCTCGCATCCATCGGCCACCCGCGACCTTCACCAGGTCATCGGTCCACTTTGAGGAACGCCTTCCAACGATTAGGGAATTTTGTTCGTTTGTTTGTGTCTACAGTGGCCAATCTGGAAATCCCTTAACCGATTGCGGATCCAGGTTAGAAGTAACCTAGCTATATTATGAAGTATCCTAGACACATCTTAAATGTAGAACCAGCGGGGAGCCTCTTCTAACAGTGTTGCGGAGTTTTGGAATTTAACCAGGGAAGCGGAGTTTGTTCGAAAGAGTCACCGCTGCTCCGGAACGCAAAGGGCATTAGGAGGAACATGGACGGGTTTTACATGGCTAATGGCAGAGCGGTCCAAGTGGCCACTAGTACATACTAGTCAAATATAATTTGAAGAGTCAATCGACACGAAAAGAAGTAGAAAACTGATCGTCAGTCAGTCATGATCTCTTTGAATACAACGTGTAACAGAATAAACGCAATATCTTAAGAGTTGTTCATAATGATAAGTACCTACAATGACCCTTTTTAAGGTATAGTGTTTATTTTGTACCTCTACCATGAGATGTCATCGAAAACTTACTTGCTAGCGTTAAACTCGCTAGCGTACTAACGTCTTCTTCTTATCATGTGGGCAGTAAGATCTAACGACCCCACACACCCTAGCGTCAGAGTTTCTGAACCGCCTCAAGGGCTTCTGACATGGTTTATTTGACGACCGCCGTTTGGCGGCCGGGACCACCGGCTTATACGTGCCTTCCGAAGCACGAAAATATAATTTTTATCAGACAATCAGTTGATTCAAGCCTGAAATGTCCTAACCAAACTAAAAAACAACCTTACAAAGTATGCTTTCCCGTGGGAATCGAACTCACGAACACCGGGTCACAAGGCAAACGCCTAAACCACTCGACCATGGAGGCAGTTTAAAGGAGTAGCGTTAGCGTACTAACGTGAATCGAATTGATTTCGATAATGCTTGCACCATGAGTTTTACGGAGTCTTATTGTAAGTACAGGTAGATCTTTACCATAATATGCTCTTTGCACTTTGTCAATTGCAACATCCTGTCCCGTAACAAAGTTAGCCATGTTAGCACGGAAAGTTGCGCTTGAAACGTCTTGTTTTAGTAATATTGGAAAATATTTAACTAGAAATTATTTACTGAGAGATGTTTCTCGACGACGACGTTTGTAACAGAATGAATTTTATTTGTTTTGTTTAAATCTGTAAATTTACCACAAAAAAGCTTGTCTATGAGAAGATAGAAGAGAATAGAAGATGTAAAAGTATAGACATAGTAAAAAAAACAGTCGAATTGACAACATCTTCTTTTTTAGGGTTCCAACCATCCGTAAGAAACGGAACCCCTATAAGATTACTCGGGTGACTATCTGTCTGTTGGTCTGTCTGTCTGTCCGTCTGTCACAGACAGTTTTCTCCATATCTACTGGGCCAATTCTGTTGAAATTTTGTACACAAATGAACTTGTGACCTTAACACGGACGCTTTACGTAAATAAATAAATTTTAAGCACGGGGTCACTTTTGGGGGTCTAACCAGTTTTCTTTTTTTTAATTTTCGAACTTTACCGTATGACATATAAAATGAAAGGGCTTATTGGGAGGGTTTTAACTATATTTTAAGTCGGTTAAAAAGTATATTTACATCAAATAGATACCAACAAGATTCCCCAAAATTCTCGACACTTAATTTCTTTGCATTCTGTACATTGTACAGAAATTATGCGGCATTTCAGTTCGCAAACTTTTATGTTATGTGCCTTGAAAGCTGTGTCTGAATAGTTCAAGTATTTCTCTAGCGCCAGACATACTTGTTGATATTCAGATAATCTGGATTACATAATAATTTTGGGTTTATTTGGGAACTTATTGTTGAGCAATAAAAAGGGACGGCTATGAAATACCGAAATATTTTTGGCATATGAGTGTTGACACAATTGACCAATTCAATTCGAATATAAAAGGTGGTGAGGCCGACAATTGACCAGTCCGTCGGTCAGTGACTTGTAATATAAGCAGCTTATAGCTCCGTGTAAGGCTGCCTGTCCTTTGTCGTGGAGCAAGGTAACGGAGCGGAGGAACGAAGCAATTTTAACCAATGGAATTGCATAAAATCTCCGGACCACATGAGTCACTGAGATTTAATACAATTGCCACTCCGCTGCCTCGATCCGCTGTAATGGAGAGACACCCTAAGGCTGCCTGTCTATTGCCGCGGAGCGAGGCAGCGTAGCGGAGAAACGGAGAAATTGTAACCAATGGAATTGCATAAAATCTCCGCACCACGTGAGTCGCTGACATTTTGACTGACATGATTCTGTCTAGAAATCTAACGATTATCAAATGCTGTGCCCTCGGAACGGCTGTGTTCAATTTCATGTCAAAATTCTTCTAATATTTCTTTAACTTGGTGATCATTGCGTTAGGTTGATATCATGTCGATCTATTTCTATTCCTTACTATTGTAGCGGCATCAATTCCACCACAAGGAAAACCAACGGAGCAAATCTATATAACAACAAAAAGAACCGCAACGCCATCTATCCAACTAGCAGAAAATTACTACGTCGAAATCCTGCACCGTACAATCAGAGTTTATCGTGCGATTTGAACATATACATCAGCCCGAATATCAACTATCGGGCAGTTACCCACACCGGACACAACAACCGTACTGTCGGAGGATCCTTCCTTTTCAATGGGGGTTTACTTTACTCTCTGCATCGAATACCTCAATACTATAACCCGCTAGTCATAGCGTTTTTGATAGGAGTTAAGCTAGTCCCGCCATTTTTGTCTTAGTCTACTATTTACAGTAACCTGGAGCCTACATAGTACCAATATGATCATGATTCTGTCGTGAAAAAGGAATAGTGGTATTCGTCCGCCTCACTCTCACATCGTCATCATAATGGTTTATAGATCGGATCCGCGATTGCCCTAAATGCCCATAACCCTGGGTTTTGAGGACTAAATGAATGCCACCGATGTGCTGCAATTAACGTAGCCACCTAGGTTCAGAAAATCTAAGGAGTTTCCCTTCGACTCGATAAGAAGAAAAAGGAATTATAGCAGGATCTCTGGTCTTCAAGGTCCCATTGACTTGATGATTCAATATGTTCTAATAAGTCTAGGTTACCAAACTCACCAGCTGCATGATGGTGAGGTACTTCTTCCACCAGAGGTACTTGCTGACGGCGGGCCCGAAGACGGACAGGCCGTAGTAAGTATACATGAGCACGTGGATGCCACTGTTCACCATGGCAGGCAGGAAAGCTGGAAAGATATTTTTTCGTTAGTTAAAAATAAAAGTAGTGCGTGGTGTAACCTAATAGCTTGTTTGCACAGTGCGAGCTAGCGTGCGAGTCAGCCTGCCGAGTAGCTGCAGTGCTGTAACTCGCATCTTTTGGACATATCTTACGAGTTAATGCCACGTGCAAGTTGGATAGTAACTTACATGCGAGTTACTTCAACATTTTTGTTTTCACTCGCTTGAGTCGCCTGACAGTAACTTGCACAAGGCAGTAGCTCGGATATCACTCGCATGGTTCGGACGCGCTCGACAGTAACTTGCCAGTATCAGCCAGGCAGTTGCGAGTGGAACCAGTATTTTGTGCAGCGAGTCACTATCATCGTGAAGACAGGTAAGGTGAGCCGAGCTACTGGCATGCGAGTAGCTGTCTACTTACTAGTCAGCAGCTCGCACTGTGTAAAGTTGTAAACTAGCCATTATTTGTATTGAAAGGAATAAAAAGTATAATTATTTAGCGCCAGTTTTTCAGGGGTTTTAAATTTTTTATCTACAGAATACATAGTTATGACCATTAACATCATCCTGTCCCTTATTACGTGGTAATTTAAGTCAGGGCAATACGTTTTATTCTTCCATTCCTGTCCTGTCAACGGTCATGCTATCACTGAAGAATTAATTTGACAGTTTGACATATTTTTTATACAAAACCTGTCAAACAGTCATATTCGTTCCTCTCATTGATATATAAAAAACCCAGGATGCACAGTCTCGAACAAATGCAACACTCGAAACTGTCGTCAAAAACTGACTTGTAACAAGTGTCATGTGTGAGTTGTGTGTAGTTATACTATAAACAATTTTTTTGCAAAGTCAAAGTGGAAATGAACTTAGTCTTTAATTGAATCATCATCATATCAGCCGAAAGACGTCCACTGCTGGACATATGCCTTCCCAAAGTGTCGCTACAACAACCGGTCCTGCGCGTCTCGCATCCATCGACTACCTGCGACCTTCACCAGGTCATCGGCACACCCTGTGGGAGTTCTTCCAACGCTGGGTCTTCTGATAATCGAATACCTAATTAAAATTCTCTTATAGTGACGAATTTTCTAAAGGCAATTGTGTGACTCAAAAGCCTTTGAAATAGGCCATTCAATAAATTGAAAACATAAAAGCTAATAAAGTACGAAGTTAAATAACATCAAAATTCAATTAACAGATTATTATATAAAAGAGATCAAGTACGGTTTCAACTATACAGGGTTATTTTTAAAACACCAACAACCTTTTATGAAAATACACATGTTTATAAACAACTTTTACTTTGACAACAACCCCGAAAACTTAAAAAAATATCAGCTGTTTCATATAAAATGCAATATTTAGCCAATGAAAATGTATGAAACAGCTGCACAAATAACCCTGTGTAACCCCAGTCGTTCATCTTTCCCAAGAAATCTTTTTTTCTTAGATACGTTTGAATATCCCTTAATATTCCAATATCAGAAAATAGCAGTAAGTGAGTTTCGGTTAGAATCCCGAAAAAAGCCATGCTTCTAAGAAATTTTCTTTAAAACAATCTTTTGGAAAGATTGTATGAACTCAATATTTTCATTTAATATAGGTAGGGTTCAATTAACTATTACTATCTAAATAAAAAACTAACTAAAAAAAAGATATTCGTCGAAAAGTTCCTCCGCATCGCTGGCCACTGATAATGTGCCCAAAAGGTTGGCAGCATTGCATCGCTGTATGTTAACGCTTATCCTTTCGTCCGAGGTAAAAGCCAGCCCTTGGGATCATGCGAAGTGTCAACTAAGATCTTGACAGATCTTTCTTTGAAAAGTACGGTAAATACTTGATGTATCGTTAAGAGTGAATAGGTTACTTCTAGGCAATTGTGCTCCATCTTCGACCACATCATCGCTTACCATCAGGTAAGATAGTGGTCAAACGTATGCCAATTTATAGTTTTTTTTTTAAACCAAATATTTGGGATCAATATCTGATCAATCGCAGTAATTATGATTATTATTATTAACTAGCTGACCCGCGCGGCTTCGCTCCCGTCATCTGGCTACTCTACCTACCGACCCTAACCTACCTACCCTACCTACCCTACCTACCTACTTACCTACCCTACCTACCTACCATAGCTACCCTACCTTACCTACCTAATCGGTCGAGCCGTTCTTGAGTTAGTTAGAAAAGTGTTCGAACAAACCCGACTGAGAATTTTGCTATATTGTGAAAGATTCGACCTTTTCCTAGAAGTCATTTTTATATTAGCGAGACAGAAATAAAACGAATAAACTGAAGAAAGACGGACAGCGGTGGCTTATTAATAAATAGGGTTCCGTTAGCAACCTTGGTACGGAACCCTAAAAATCGACTTGGTTCGCACGAATCAAAATCGTACGCGAAGGCTAAAATAATAGGGTCCCATTAGCAACTTTGTCACGGAACCCTATAATTTGCCTTGGCTCGCAAATCGAACTGTCTAATACTTAGAACGAATTAAAAACTTAGTTGCGGGCAACCTGGGAGTCTTTAAGACAAAAGTGAACAGGTTGCTTCTAGGCAAACGTGCTCCATCTTCGACCGCATCATCGCTTACCATCAGGTGAGATAGTGGTCAAACGTATGCCTATCTGTAATAAAAAAAAAAAAACTACTCCGTATCACCTAACCACTGAGAACTAATGATAATATGATTTGACAGTTACTGTGAAATCGTGTTGTCATTCATTCTTAGTTCGGGTTCGGGATTAATCGTAAGTCTGTAGGTGATACGGAGTAGAATACGTCCGCAACTAAGCCCGAAACTACGGACTTCGGACTTAGAGAGTAGCCCCCCCAAAATCGATCGCTCCCGTCACCGTGAACACCTTTGGTACGGTACCTTAAATTATTATTAGCCTTGTTTCGCAAATCGAACCGTTCGTTGCTTCGCTCTAAACGGAATCAATCGAGGAGGCTTAGCAGTAGGGTCCCGTCAGCACCTTTGGTACGGAACCCTACAGGCCTGGGGGGCTACGCTCTAACGAAATCCGTAGTTTCGGGCTTAGTTGCGGGCGGGCGTATTCTACTCCGTATCACCTACAGACTTACGATTAGTCCCGAACCCGAACTGAGAATGAATGACAACACGATTTCACAAAACTGTCAAATCGTGTTATCATTTATAGTTCTCAGTGGTTAGGTGATACGGAGTAGAAAATGCCCGCCCGAAACTACGGATTTCGTTAGAGATTAGCCCCCCAGATCCGCAAGTCGAACCGTCCAGTACTTCGCAAAACTAAATCAGTTTAAGACTCTACGATAAAAACACTTTAAACGAAACCAGCACGACTCAGATATTTCAGCAATTTTGGTCCCTAACAGTTAAAGACCTTACAGAGATCAAACCGAAATTCCTACGAACTACGACCGTATTTGATAATCGTGTGAGGTCATTCTCCAGCGGAAAATCTTAACACCGCAATTCAGAAAAACGCGTCATCAGTGCAACGCCATCTATCGACCATGTAAACTGACAAAATATTTGGCAGCAGAAGACGTTAAATAAGAAGCCCGTATGTAACGGTAAATAACGATAAGGTATTAAAATATTTGCTTTTATTTTGCTACGTCTACGTATTAAAAGTTTCACAAATAACTCAATCAATGTGTTTTGGTGTAACATTCATGCTTTCATGCATTTTTTGGTTTCTCAATAGATGGCGCTCTGACTGATCAGAATACAGTAGGAAGTTTCTTACTAAACTAAAAATTCAATTTATTTTGATTTTGTGGATCGATTGTAACGATAAATAACGAAAAGGTATAAAAATGATCACTTTTATTTTGCCACGTGTTAAAAGTTTCACAAACAACTCAACAATTTTGGATGCTTTCGTGCATTTTATTTTTCTCAATAGATGGCGCTCTGACTCATCAGAATACATTAGGAAGTTTCTTACTAAACTAAAAATTTAATTTATTTTGATTTTGTGGATCGATTGTAACGATAAATAACGAAAAGGTATAAAAATTATCACTTTTATTTTGCCACGTATTAAAAGTTTCACAAACAACTCAACAATTTTGAATGCTTTCGTGCATTTTATTTTTTTCAATAGATGGCGCTCTGACTCATCAGAATACATTAGGAAGTTTCTTACTAAACTAAAAATTCAATTTATTTTGATTTTGTGGATCGATTGTAACGATAAATAACGAAAAGGTATAAAAATGATCACTTTTATTTTGCCACGTATTAAAAGTTTCACAAATAACTCAACAATTTTGAATGCTTTCGTGCATTTTATTTTTCTCAATAGATGGCGCTCTGACTCATCAGAATATATTAGGAAGTTTCTTCCTAAACTTAAAAATTCAATATCTTTTGATTTTGTGGGTCGATTTTGATGAAATAAACGCTAAATGTTACTCGGGTTATCGCTTAATATTTTTAAGTACTTAGATTTGCAATCCAATCTGTGGTTTATGCGTGATGCTCCCACAAACGCACAGACAAACAGACAAACAGACAAAAATTTCAAAAATTGCATTTTTGTGTTTTATACCTTTTTCCTGAGTTTTCTGTGTAATTTTCATGCAAAAATATTCAATGTACAGACACGGTTAGTCTACGATTTTATTATATGTATAGATTAAATATTATTTTTAGTCTATCTAGAAGCATAAATCAAAGAAACAAGAAAAAAAATCAGCACGTTATATTTTTACCAATAGATTTTTATACAGCTAAGGCGTGGAATTCCCTGCTAGAGCTACAGCCTCTTGACTTAAATACTCCCGTATTTAATTAAAGAGTGAATAGGTTACGTCTAGGCAAGCGTGTTGCATCTTCGACCACATCTTCGCTTAACATCAGATAGTGGTTAAACGTGGGCCTATCAATAGTAAAAAAAAGAACACGATCAGACTTCGTCCGAGTCACGATCTTGCAAAACCTGTCGTTTCTCCCTAAATCCCTCGCACTTTCTTACATATTATTTCCCAAATCCAATCGATCTGCTTTAGTCTACACGATGCAAAACGAAGAATAATTCGTTGAAAAAAAAAGTTTAGTAAACATCTCATTAATTATGCTATGAATTAATTACATGACAGTTTATGTCGTCAAGTAATTAATGATCGTCGAAAATTAAATTTCCTGTGCCCTTCGGTTTATTTGACATCTGTCAGTACAGGTATTTGTGCTTAAATATTTATTTAGCGAATATTTTTAACGTGAAAATATTTAAACAGCTACGGCTGAATAGTAATGCCAATATAGAGTAGTTTTAGAAGTGAATATTAATCGGTTACTATCAGAAAGGTCGAGAAAAAACTTGGCCAATACGCAATGGTAGAATTACATCTCTGTTTGCTTCGTTTACGTCCACACATGTCATGTTTTCATACACGCACGCCCGTTGTGAGTCCTACCGTACTTCTGATCTTTCAGGAGAACAATGCAATAAGATCAGTCTATGTTCTTCTAGATACGGGGCCCACTAAGGACCATGCCTGACAGGGTTGCGGAATTTGTCCGAAAGAGTCACCGCGGCCCTGGAAAGCAAAGGGTATTTAGGAGGAACACGGATGGGTTTTAGTTTGTAAGAGTCTGACACTCCCTTCTGCTCCGCTCAGAACGGAAGGATTGAAGTGTCCTTCTAGGGCTTTCCCTCCTCGCGTCAGCCTCACCATCATCTGCCTAGCCTTTTCTCAACTATATTGGGGTCGGCTTCCAGTCAAACCAAATACAGCTGAATACCAGTATTAGTAGTATTTATGTGGAGTGGTTGCCTACATAAATTGTTGTTGTTGTTGTAGTTACTGGGTTGTGGACAACAACAACAATTTATTTCTAAAACTTCAGTTATACATAACATCAATGTGGTCTCGACCCCTGAACTAGGACAACCTGTCTGACAGGGGTCGAGGTTCATCCGGTTACATGGATCAGAGTGAGGAAGCAAGACAACGTTTACTGCAACTACTACAGTGATTTACAAATAATAATAAAATAAACCATGTCACGTTGTACTGGGATCGGTCTATCATCACTGACAGGACTATTGTTGCCAATAAGCCTGACATAGTGGTGATAGACCGATTAGCGCGCCGCACAATGATATAATCGATGTCACCATTCCACATGACGATAATCTCTTGAAAGCTGAGAAAGAGAAACAAATTAAGTATCTCGACTTAGCACACGAGTTTGTCGACTTGTGGAATGTGGACTCGGCTGTCATGGTGCCGATTTTCGTTACGGCCAATGGCTTGATGGCCAATAGCGTCGACGACCACCTGTCAAAGTTGGCGTTACGCGGTTGGGTAAAGAGCCTGATATAGAAGGCAGTACTCCTCGATACGGCTCGAATTGTGAGGAGGTTCCTTTCTCTGGAGCCCTAACCACCGGTATCTTGGACCCTGTTCCCGATACCGGTGGGCTACTATTTTTTATAATTTTAAATGTTTTATATTTTTTTATAATATTTAAAAATGTAAATAATAAGAATGTGAAATTAATAAAGGAGATAATAATAGAAAAGAAAAAAGAAAAATAAAATACAGTCATTAAAGGTACAGAAATAATGGACGAATTGAGGTAGCGTGTGTGTGAGCATGAGTCACTAGGTTAGATTACCGATTAGGTTTTCAGTGTCTTCGTAGCTATAGTTTTCCAGCCAAAGTAAGATTTCCTTTTACTGAGTTACACCAAGACTGGAGGCAGCCTATATTTTCAGGCTTCTGACAATCCCGACTGCCAAAGATCTACAAATGACAGCCGGGATCAACGGCTTCGCTTGCTCTCCGAGGCACGGAGGAGTCTCGGTATGTTAAGATGGTCACCCATCCACAGACCAACCGCGGCAAGCGTTGCTGATCGACCCTCGACACATCAAAGAACAAATGTACCAATTTTCAAAACTTCACGAATTATTCACTCTGATTTCATGTGGCTATTATTATTTAGCCACGAAATCTTCCGTCTTCGTGTTTGCCTTATAAATAGAAAGAAAGAAAGAAAAATGTTTATTTGGGACTCGCACAAGACATATATATCAAACAATACACATAAAAAGAAGTTAATTAAAACTAACCGTAAGCGGCATCTTAAAATTAATCTGTGCGAGGCCAAAAAGGTCCCTGTCTCAGCTTATGCCGCGATAGTTAAAAAACAAATATCACAGCCCAGCGCTGTGATATTTGTTTTTTAATTATCGCGGTTATGACAGGGCCTGATGTGATGTCACGGACACACATACGGAACACAACACTAAGATATATATACAAATAAAATAATGAATATAATAATTTGTCTAAAAATAAAACAATATAAAATGAGGAATACATAAATACATACAATAAAAAATTTCAAAATTAACCAAATCTCAATGGCCCAGTGCTCCAGTGTCATTTGTCAATGTCATAGACAAATAACGGAACGCGAGGGCGCACTGTTGGAGACTATGGTTCACAAAGGTTGGTTATCGAGATTAAACATTATAAAACATGGCAGAAACACAACAAACAATGTAAATAAAACAAAACGAAAGACTTATAAAATAGACTATTATAAAATAGATATAAATAGCTTTTTATGTATTTTAATTTAGTTAGTGGGTGCATTACTGTTCCTCTAGATAGGTTACGTAGTATCTTTATATACAACATCTCCTAGTCGTTTATCACGCTACTCTTGATACAATTCTAACCCACTAGTATGTATAAAGCCTCGTTCACACGACTTTAGATTAGTTGTTTCAGTTTAACTCATTGTACTAAGTCTGCAAAGCTACTAAGTACATCAATCAAGCTTACAGACTCTAGGTAGTTCTCTAGTTCAATTTCCTAGATTGTACTGTATCGGGATTCACCTTCCTTTATTCCAAGATTTATTGTCCTCGGGGTTAATTTAGTTTAAATCTATTCGACTCTAACTTACTATACTAGACTTTTAATCTGAAAAAACTGGCCAAGTGCGTGTCGGACTCGCGTGAAAAGGGTTCTGAACGAATTTGAACTGTAGATTTTTTATAGGTTTTCCTGTAATCTGTAGGATCTGCAGTTTTTATTCAAAATTTTTGGCTCAGTACTTTAAGAGATAAGAGAGGAATGGTAATTTTTCGTCAAATTTCTTGAATAAATCTAAAATTTATTATTTTAAAATTATTAAAATACATAATTGGAACCCTCACAATAAGCCCTTACATTTGATATGTCACACGGTACAGCTTTTTTAAAAAAAAATTATAGTTTGTCCCCCAAACGTTATACTCATTTTTTTCACATATGTACATATGTACACAGTATTTGGATCACAGAAGTTCATATATATGTGTACTAAATTTCGACAGAACCGGTCTAGCAGGTATGGAGAAAATTGTCTGTGACAGATAGACAGACACCCGAGTGATCCTATAAGGGTTCCGTTTCTTACGGAACCCTAATAAAACGGTAGAAATAAAAAGTTCCCTCTACCTTAGTTTATTGTATCGATAAACGAGCATCGTGATTAATGTCTAGCTCTAGATTTATGTTATTGCCTGGAGTTAATGCTTAAAGTCTGTAACGGCCATTGCTCTCCTTAAATTGAATGTTTAAAATTAGACGGTATTTCATGATGAGATTTTTGTAGGTTTTGTAGGCATTCATAAAAATGTTGATGGCAATAGGCTGTCATAGCATCATTCTAATATGTACCACAACCACACCCCAACCACAACACGTGTGTGGGCGCTAATTTATATAAAAAATAATAATTAAATTCACACCGACCACATTTTTCTGTCACTATCGACCACGTGTGTGATACCGACCGCATCTCAGCCACGTCGCAACTACAACGTAAGCAGTGACACCATTAACTAGCGGCCGGCCACATCGCAAACACATCCACATTTTGTAGGAACCACAACGCAACCGCAAGAAGCCGCAGCGATACTATTCACACGTAACCACAGCTTGACAACTTTCTGTCGCGACGGTGAGGTATGGTTGGTGGTACAGTCCTACGTGTTGAACAAGCTTTATACTTACTTAATATTATAAATGCGAAAGTAACGAGCGGCGATGCGTCACCGGTACATGGTGGACATCCCACCCACGCGCACATAATGTTTTGGGAACACATTCATAGTGCGTGCAGCTAAGGAGTGGAATTCCCTGCCGGAGTCTGTGTTTCCTGATAGCTACAACCTGGGAGTCTCTAAGTCAAGAGTGAACAGGTTACTTCTAGGCAAGCGTGCTCCATCTTTGACCACCTCATCGCTTACCATCAGGTGAGATAGTGGTCAAACGCGTGCCTATCAATAGTAAAAAAAAACTGTCTTTCTGCCTGTATGTCAGTCTCTTCGTTCTCTTCTCAAGTTTTAACGGCTGAAAGTATTTGGATGCAAATTGGCACACGGATAGGCTATGTCTTGAGTTACTATGGATTGCATTATCACGCTTGTTTCCCTAAATGTAAAATGGGTGTATATAGTACAACCTCTAAATCTCCAAATAATCTAACTAGCATTTACTCACGACTTTGTACGCGCATATCCCCTTTTTCCCGTTTTCTTATCCCTTACCTATCTCATGTGGCTATCATAATATACAAAAATAATTATCGAAAACCGAGTAATATTTCCAGAGGTTTAGCGCGTTCAAAGAAACAAAAAATCTCTTCATCTTTATAATATTACTTCTTTCTTTAATCCATCCAAAGGTTGTCTTTAAAAGATCGCTTTTAGCGATAAGGCCGCCCATTGTGTCACCCTATGTAATGTTTTCCACATCTATTTCTTTCTTTATCTTATATGGTGTACACAATAAAGAGTATTCTATTCTATATTAATTATAGATGGTTAGACTTGTATATACTACCTTGTTAATGGGATAAACTAATTAAAGCCTTTGTTGATCGAAACAACGTTTTCCCTTATTCTATAATTAAATTAAAATACAAGCCTGCGCGTGTCGCAATTTCAAACGCCATATTCTTGCAAAACAATTAATTACAAAATATTAAATGTAACAGGGAAATATGCAAATAATTTCCGCTTAACTTTGATATTTATGCTAACGATATTTGAATCACGTTAATATTTTAAAGCTGAAGAATATGTTTGGTTAATCGCGCTAATCTCGGGAATTACTGGTTCGAATTGAAAAAATATTTTAGTGTTTTATAGTCCATTTATTGAGGAAGGCTATAGGTTATATAACATCACGCTACTACCAATAGGAGTGGAGCATTGATGAAAACTGTGACGCAGACAAAGTTGTGCGGGTCAGCTAATCATTTCATATTTCTTAAGATTTCTTTCACAATTACTTTTTACCCGACTGCCAAGGATGGGCTGTTTTTCGCACGTATCTTGTATGTATGTATGTATGTTTGTTTGTTTGTTAGTTTGTAAATTCCTTTACAACCTCGTACCTTCCAAACGGCGGTATGGATATCGACTATTAAGGTGTCGTTAGATTCATATCAAAAACCCAAATGTCTTTAGTAAACAAAAGCAATATGGCGGATTTTGGGCGCTAAATTGTAATGTCAATATTAATATTTTTGGCTAATTGAATTTAAACATATAGCTTATATATATATTTGTGTAACCAGCATTTAATTTCCTTCATTTTTGATACCCTACTCGATAGGTTTGGTTAAAAAAAATATTAACATTTAGCTAACAAGCTAAATGTTTGTTGTTAGCTAAATGTTAATATTTTTTTTTAACCAAACCTATCGAGTAGGGTATCAAAAATGAAGGAAATTAAATGCTGGTTACACAAATATATTTATAAGCTATATGTTTAAATTCAATTAGAAAACGGATTTCGTTTTCATAAAAGTGTCCCGGTTAACTTATTTGCAGTCGGGTTTTCGATTTTTCTAATTTGCGACTCGTTCCTCAACTTTGCCTATAAAGAAAGTGGTTGCTGAAATAATGTGGCGTCAAATTGATTTTTTATTGCGAACTCGGGTAGCTCTAAGAACAAGTATGTAGAAATAGATTATATTGGTACATTAGGCAGTAAGTGTTTCCTAAGAGGAACGAAGTGGAGGCAAATAATTCAAACTTAACTCTTTAGATGGAACGGTCGAGTTACTTTATAGCAGGACGAGGGAGATTCACATTATTCTCAGATTTTTATATGTATACTCTGGGGACATAAACTGAGTTGTATTAACATTTTTAAGTTGAGGGTACGTAGTTTCCGAAATGGACATCGTTAAATTTCTAAGCTTCCTCAATAATTTATTGGGCTACCTAACAAATTGTCAGATCTATTAGACGGAATATTTTAGAATTGCTCTATTTATATAAGAAATAGTTTATGTTATATTTTCTGGTGGTTATAAGTACTATCACTAGTTTTCATGTTAGTACCTATTCGTGGACTTTGTTTGAATTACAAGTTTTTTTTATTTTATCTAGTGTTGCGGACAGTGCCATTAAGGAAAATGAATCAAAAAAATATTTATTATCTATAAAGTTTATCTAATAATATACATAAATATAATACTAACAGTGAAAATAGAATAAAAATTGCTCGAAAAACAAACGAGATATAATTATTTTAAACAAATATATCTGTCCCTCTCGCAAAACTGCTGTTTTCTATGGCAGCTATATGGGC
The DNA here is from genome assembly GCA_947578705.1 of Lacanobia wlatinum. NCBI lineage: Eukaryota > Metazoa > Arthropoda > Insecta > Lepidoptera > Noctuidae > Lacanobia > Lacanobia wlatinum. The sequence continues at coordinate 6,421,697 of OX388032.1, forward strand.
GTCATGGACTTTGACGTCGAAGTTCATATCAGACTTCGCTTTCTAATTGTAATCTTTGAAGCTTTATAACTTCATCGCTGATGAAGGTATTTTAAAAGTAATTTTATGATTGTTTACTAGAGCTAATAAGTATTTCATTTTGCAAATAAAAAATTACAGGTATATTCCCTAATGATTGATATGTAGGGGTACGCTGGCGCTAAGTCACGACCTTATTGAAGAGTATATAGTGTCCAAATGGCAGTAGAATACTGACTCCTAAGTCACATGTATTTCTAGTTTAGGAGTCAGGGTTTCAACTTTAGTGTGCCTTTAATTTTAATGAATACTGTAGCTAGATATTAAGCTATTGTAAGGTTTTGTATTAATCAAGTATTATATTATAATGACAAACCGTTGTATGACGGTCTTGATCGCTGATAGAATATAACTTTGTCTTTGTTCTCAGCCCTTCTATGATGTACCAATGACATCATGGTTACATTGTTGAGAGATAGAGAGAGACGGAGTTATGCAAGGGCAATTAGCAATATTCCTTTTTGCCAACGGTTTCGTGATTGCTATGGCAGGAATGGAGGCTGTTAAAATTCGGAATTTAACATGAACTTAATTTCAAAACAGAGTCAATAAGAAATGAAGATGATGAATACATATAGCTATACAAACTGTAACAGAATAAACGCAATGACCCCTTAAGAGGTATCTTAAGGGGTCATTGTACTCATCATGATGAACAACTTTAATAGTGGGACCAACACTGAAATCGCGAAAAAAAATCGCCTCCCCCATACATTTATGTGCGCATAACTCGACAAAATGTACTGAGCAGCAATTTTTTTTTTGTGATTTCAAGATTGGTCGCATAGTAAAAGTTGTTCATAATGATGAGTACAATGACCCCTTAAGAGGTATTGCGTTTATTCTGTTACAGGTTGTTTATGGAAATAAGCTTAATTTTAAACCATTTGAAGACATAGATATATGTCGGAAAGAAAAATACTCACTAGATCCACTAGGAACCCATTTGATCCCGATCCACCAGAAGCTGAACATCGTAGAATGGTGATACACATGTAGGAAGGTGAGCTGCTCATCCTTCTTCCTCAGGATGAAGAAGAAAGTGTCGCAGAACTCTAGAAGCTTCGAGAAGTAGTACCACCAGACTGCGTCCGCTATCTGAAAATGGAAGTAGAATATTGTAGAAACATTAAAAAGAAAAAAGATGTGTGTGTTGAGAAGAATGTAAATTAGGTAAATAACGACGAGTGTTCTTTAAGAGAATTAAAAACAATGTGCTTAACCAAACTTTTTTAAGGTAAATTTTCCTAAAAATCAGGCAAAGACCATTGCAAAACTACCTTTGAATAACGAGTCTGGTTTTTGGAAATTATAGGTAATCTGATTTTGTGAAACTTGTCTTCTGAAGGATCATCATCATCATCATTATCATAACAGCCGAAAGACGTCCATTGCTGGACATAGGCCTTACCCAAAGGGGGGAGGGGGGGTTTGCCATAATCGCCACGCTTGGCAGGCGGGTTGGCCATCGCAGTGTATGGAGTTACGTTTTATAGAGAACGCTGCTGCCCATACTCTAGTGTCCCTTAGTCGCCTCTTACGACACCCACGGGATGTGATGGGATGGTATTATTCTTTTACGGTAGCATATGGCACTGAAGGATGAACCTTGTTTTTTTTTCAAATGTCAGATATATATCAACTGAAAAATAAATAAGGCTATTTGACACATTTTCTATACAAAAGTTGTTGAAATTAAAATTATTTTATTTACTCCGCTAGAAGTTGTTTGACTACTGAAAAATCAGTCGTTATTCGAATTCACGAGAGGCCATTATCTCAAGATACACAGCCGTAAGCTGACTTGTCAGTTTTATAAATCCTAGAAATATAAAATACTAGCTGCCGCCCGTGGCTCCGCCCGCGTGAATGTCGAAAATTATCCCAAGGGAACATACTCCTTGGATAAAAAATCTATCTGTATGCCAAATTCCATCAAGATCCGTTCAGCTGTTCTGACGCATTTACATGTAGCTTTTGCCCGCGACTTCATACGCGCATATCCTTGGAGTTTCTTGCACGTTCTGCTCCATAGAGATCTACGCTTCGGAACGTGCAAATAGCTTCATCTTTTTGGACCGACCGACCTTGACAATTTAAAAGTGCCTGTAAATGGTTTATTTGAAATAAATATTTTTGAGTATGAGTTTAAGTTTATCCCGTTTTTTACCGTTTTCGTAGGAACTTCAAGAAATCCTCTCTTAGTGCTCCCCTAAACTCCTCCAGAAATCTACATGCCAAATTTCAGCTTTCTACAACCAGTAGTTTCGGCTGTGCGTTGCCTGTCACTCACTCAGTAGAGTAGAGTCAGAAGAATTTTATTAGGATAATAGCTGACCCGCGCAACTTCGTCTGCGTCACAATTTTCATTACTGCTCCGCTCCTATTAGTCTTAGCGTGATGATATATAGCCTATAAACTTCCTCGATATATTGGCTCTCTAACACTGAAATAATGTTTCAAATCAGTACGTCTACCATAAGTTTTACTAATCTATACTCGCTAGCGACTGTAGTTCAAAAAGTTTGTAAAAACTTAAAAAAAAAACAAGTTTTTTACTTATTTTTTTAGTTGTTAACTAAAGTTTTACTTACAACTTGCTTGCTTGTTAGTTAACAACTTAAACAAATAAATTAGAAACTTGTTTTTAACAGTCTTCATACATTTTTTAACTACAGTCGCTAGCGAGTATAGATTGATAAAACTCATGGTAGACGTACAGATTTGAGATTAGCGCGTTTAAGCAAATAAACAAACTCTTCAGCTTTATACATTAGTATAGATTAAGTTAAATGAGATTTTTTATTATTTTTTACAGATTAGATTTTATTAGGTAGGTACATGAATATTTGTTTATCCCCGTGCTAATTCACTTATTAATAAATCTTCTATGTTTAATCTCGGAGAGGCACACTTAGCTAATAATACCTGGATATAAGCGAACAATAAAGGAGATAAGTAAGTAGGTTCAAGCAAAACAATGATTAGTAATATTCTCATAAATGTATGTCATCGTTACGAAGATTTTGTACACTGAACTCAATTATTTTGAAGATCATAAGTCAAAGTCAAAGTCAAAACGTTTAATATTACCGAGAGTCGTATCTCTCAAAAGGTTTGCTCTTACTTTTGTTTAAATAATTTAAATTTTAAATCTTGCTGTTTTGCTTGAGACAATATAGAATAATTTAAAGTGATTATGTTTACTTTGCGATGTTTGCGTTTAAATATGGGCGTGTTTGATAATGTTAATGTGGAAAAGAGACTTGTAACACGGAATTGGTATGTGACAGAGACTAAGCTTTTTAACGTTCGGAACCTTTTAATACGGTTTTATTAGAATCTGCTATGAAGTGCTATCGACATTGATCTTTGAAAACGATGGATTTCAAATAAAATATCTAATATATAAAAATCTCGTGTCACAGTATTTGATACCGAACTCCTCTGAAACGGCTCGACCGATTTTCATGAAATTTTGTGTATATTTTATTTGGCGGGTATGAGAATAGGAGGCAGGCTATTTTTTGGCAAAACAACGTTTACAGCTAGTATAAAATAAAAATTAAATTCGATCGTCCAATGTTGATCGTATTGCTATCTTATTATATTTATAATTCTTATTGATTTTAATGAGATCGATTTCGATTAGTACTTAGGTTAACGAAAATCAGCAACCGAGCATGACATAAATTTATTATTTTTTGGCGTGTTACAATTCCGCCGTATGGTGTCGGCCGGTGCAGTATGGTGCCGTAAAAGAATAATGCCGTCCCATCACTTCCCGTGGGTGTCGTAAGAGGCGACTAAGGGACTCGCCAGAGAATGGGGAGCAGCGTTCTCTGTAAAACGCAACACCATACACTGCGATCGCCAACCTGCCAAGCGTGGCGATTATGGCAAATCTCCCCTTTGGGGGAGGCCTATGTCCAGCAGTGGACGTCTTTCGGCTGTTATGATGATGGTGATGTGTAACAATTTAGAATGCCACACAATCGGAGATATTCCACCCACCTCCGCGATCGATAAAATAGTAAGTAATATCTATACACACACACATGCCATCTATACACCTATCGCATGTGATATTATGAAGTTCGGTCTCTGTTCAATATCTACTCTTGTGACTAAACGTATTTTCTATCTAAAATTAAAAATCATTTATTATTCAAATGGTGTGAACAAGTTATTGTAAACATTAACCTTCGTAACATTAACTTTGGATGTAATAATTAATTAAAGATATTTTTGGAAGCTTAATTTTTGTTACGTGTTTTGTAGATTAATGGTTTACATACTTTATAAATATAAATGTGTCCGGTACCTAAATGATTGATTAAGATATGTTGGAAATATACCTGTATGTGATGAATGACGTGAAAAAGGATTATATAATACGAACTCTGTAATTACATAATTCACTTTTTTTAATTAAAATTATGATAATTTTTTTATAAGTGATGGGTTTGCTCTTGACTCTAATCTAGGTCAGAGATGACGGAGACAAAGTCTACGATGGAGCGAGCTTACCCAGAAGGAGTCTGTTCACTCTAACTTTGAAGAGATTAGGGTTGTAAGCGTTTGGAAACACAGACGCAGGCAAAGAGTTCCACTCCGTTGCTATGCGCATTATAAAAGACGTTTGAAAACGCTTAGTGCGGATTGGTGGAATAGCAACAAGGTAGGGATGGTAAGATGCAGTGCGTCTGGATGTCCGATGGTAGAAGGGGGCTGGTGGGATGAGGTCGTGGAGTTCTTGGGCACACTCACCGAAGTACAATCTGTAGAAGACTGACAAGCAGGCAACCTTACTTACGGCGATGAGCCAAGCTTGGCATCCACCAGTTTTACGTCACCGATGAGCCTCTTTGCTCTGCGTTCAACCGAGTCAAGCGCGGCAAGCTTATTCTTAGCTGAGCCATCCCAAAGGTGGCTACAATACTCCATGCAGGATCGGACTTGTGCTTTGTATAGGGTTAAAACAATAGATATCAGTAGCAGAGACGCGCCCTTTTTAATTAATTTAAGATGCAAGCATTTGCTATGTCAGAGTTGTGTGTAGAAGATCGAGGGAAGCCTTCGCCCAGCAGTGGGTACTAAATAGGCTAGATAGATAGCTGTGACAGACAGACGGACCTAAAGGAATTCGTTTTGTAACCGACTTCCAAAAAAGGAGGAGTTTCTCAATTCGGTGAGTATTTTTTTTATGTATATACACCAATTACTCCGAGGTTTCTGATCCGATTTCTGTAATTCTGTAACTCGTTTGGTCCCGTAAAAATTTGATTCAGTAGTTTTTATTTTATGAGCATTTTTGCTTATTTCAATTTCTGCGTTGACTGAAGACGTCGTCCAAGTATCACCACTTAAAAGTGTATATATGTACCTTAATTTCAAAGAAACAAAACCAAAAACACCGACTTCCGAAATTAAGGTTATTTTATTCTTTGTAGTGTTTTGTTTAGAAGTCGGTTATATTTTTTTGTAAAAAGTTTTTTTACACGAATGTTCGGTCATAAGAATCACAATAGTACCAATTTATTACCTTTAAATATGTACATTTATTTATTGCTTTGTACAACAAAGAAAAGTAGGATAAAGGGCGTAATATAACGGTTAACCTCTTGTTAAAGATTTTCTTCTGAATTAAATTACCATTTAAGCACTTCTGTGATCGTAAGATGTTTGTGGGACCTTTGTACGAGTTCACGTAGAGTTTCATGGCCCTTTGTACGGAGATTGCGTGTACTTTAATGGTAGTACATCTCTTGGCATAAAATTTTAAGGCATAATATAGTTTGGCATAACGGTTTCGCATAACTTTTATTAGCATACTGCTGCATAATAATGCTTTGGCATATTGCAAAGGTTAGCATAACTATCATTTAGTCTAATATGTTTAGGCATAAGATGGAGTTATGCAAGAGCGAGCAAAGCGAGCTCTGGACTTTGGGCACCCCGACTCGGACAGGTTAGGTTAGAAGGCCCCGCCATCTATTTTCGTGGTTATTTTTTTATAAACCAAATGCGTTTATGACATTATGCTTTATAAAATTATGCTAGCAGTATTTATGGCAACGTCGGCCACGTTGCCATAAATACTGCTAGTCAAACCTGGCGACGCACCGTGTTGGCAGAAGCGAAGAGCATCGGAATGACATGGAGTGGGGTGATGCGTAAAGTTCAAGACCGTTCGCGATGGAAGTCTACTGTGGACGTCCACTGCCCCAGCTAGGGGACATAGGATCTGAAGTCAAAGGTCAAGTCAGTATTTATGGCAACAAGCATTATGGCAATACATTTATGGTTAATAATATTATTCGTAATGATCATTATGCTGAATTTCGTTATGCCAATGTAAATTGTGCCAATATATTTTATGCTTATCAATAGCAAACCTATTTTAATAAGTTATGTACGAGTATAAAATTTAATATTGGTGATTTCTTGGGTACGTTCGAAAAGGACTATAAGATAGTCATAAAGCCTATTACGTTGTTCATTTCATGTATTATAATTATTTACTACTGCATGACCCGCGCAACTTCGTCTTTGCAAAATTTTTCATGAATGCTCCGGTATTATTGGTCGTAGCGTGATAAATGTGTTCATCATCATTCATTTCAGCTAATTTCCGTCCACTGCTGAACGTAAGCCTCCCCCAAAGAGCGCCAATCATTCCGGTCCTGAGTAGTCCGAATCCATGTGCTGCCAGCCACCGTCTTGAAATCATCGATCCATCGTGCCGCAGGGCGTCACACACCACGTTTGCCCATACGCGGTCTACACTCTTACACAAAATTAATTTATATATTTTTTTAATTCGAACCATTGGTCATGAGATTAACGCGTTCAATCAACCAAACAAACTAGTCAGCTTTATAATATTTTTTTTACTATTGATAGGCACGCGTTTGACCACTATCTCACCTGGTGGTAAGCGATGATGTGGTCGAAGATGGAGCACGCTTGCCTAGAAGTAACCTATTCTCTCTTGACTTAAAAAGTCCCAGTTTGTAGCTATCAGGAAACCCAGACTCCGGCAGGAATTTCCACTCCTTAGCTGTACGCACTGTGAATGTGTTCCCAAAACGTTTTGTGCGTATGGATGGGATGTCCACCATGTACCGGTGGCGCATCGCCGTTCGTCTTGTGGTCCGATGATGGAACGGGCTTAGCGGAATTAAATTATTCAATTCCGTCGCATACTCCCCAAAATGCAACCGTTAAAAAACCGGCAGGCTAGCAAGCTCGGTGTCGATGCTCAAGACTTTAGAGCATAAAATATTTGTATTGATAAGACCTACGTCGTTGGTCTATTAGTCGTAAGCAATGTACGAGGTAAGCCCTCTTCACATCAAAGACTTGTAAAATAAGCCTCGGTTTACCCAGTGGCTTAAGTTTCGTGGGTTGTAGGTACTTAAGGAACATCTCTGCCGATCAGCAAACGCAGCAATGATGTTATGTTGTTGCTTATTTTATTTATAGTAGCTCACCCGTGGCAACGAAGTTGAGTCATGAAATATGGGCTTGATTTCTTCACTCGTTCTAAGGCATTAAGAGCAATTTAAGGTAAGGTCTGTCCATTCTAGTAAACTTACATTCTTATGAGTTTAACTATCCCTTTTGTTTAAGCATTTTGCGTGATTTTAATTACTAAACTACAGACTTATCTCTAATTTTGAAGGTCTCCCTACGCTGGTTTACAGTGACACTTGACAACGTCCAATAATAAGAAAGAAAGAGAGAAAGAAAAAAAAATTGGGACTCAACAATAGCATCCCCTTAACCTTAAAAGAAAGTATTAACAAACAACTCACTTGCAACTCATCAGGATCATATTTCTGCCGGCAAGGTTCACAGATATAGCTGTACCGTAACCTGAACGACGCCGTGAGCAACCTCAATGCTATGTACGCGTTCAAAGCCGCCATCGCCAGGTTATAGGGCACCAGTAACCATGTTAGCTGGAAAGGCCTTCTGTTCTTCATCATCTTGGGGCCTATCCATACAATGAAGAGGTATAGAAGGGTGTAGAAGACCGTTGGGGCTGGAGAGTCGACTAGTGGCCAACCTTTTGTGCGGTTATCTGTAACAAGAAATGTTAAGCTTAAGAACAGATCTGGATATGCGAAGTGACGATAATAAATTAACATATTTAGATCCAATTTCTAGATATTATGCTTTTAGATACATGTTTCAATTTTATATTTAAAAAACTGGCCAAGTGCGAGTTGGACTCGCGTGCAAAGGGTTCCGAACGAATTTAATTTTTTTAACTTGTTATTTTAACACTACAGACTTCTAATAGGTTTTCCTGTAATCTTTAGGTAAATATCTATTATCTCCATTTTTAGGGTTCCGAAGAAAAGTAACCCTTATAGGATCACTCGGGTGTCTGTCTGTCTTTCTGTCTGTCCGTCTGTCACAGCCAGTTTTCTCCGGATCCACTGGGCCGATTCTGTTGAAATTTGGTACACATATGGACTTCTATAACCCAAACACGGACGCGTTACGTAAATTAGTAAATTTTTAGTATAGGGGTCACTTTTGGGGGTCAAACTAGAAAATTAAAAAAAAAGTTTTTTGTAAAATATCGTGTGACATATCAAATTAAAGGGCTTACTGTGAGGGTTTTAATTATATGTTTTTCGTAATTAGTAAAAAATTGGTTTTGAAGTTATTCAAGAAATTAGACGAATAATGACCATTCCCCCCCTTATCTCCGAAACTACTGAGCTTAAAATTTTGAAAAAAGTGGAGACAATAGATCTTTACCTAAAGATTACAAGAAAACCTATAAGAAGTCTGTAGTGTTAAAATAACATGTTAAAAAAAAATTCGTTCGGGACCCTTTGCACGCGAGTCCGACTCGCACTTGGCCAGATTTTTACAGTAGTTTCGGAGATAAGGGGGGGAATGGTAATTTTTGTCTAATTTCTTGAATAACTTCAGAACCATTTATTTAAAAATTATGAAAAAATATAATTAAAACCCTCTCATTTAATATGTCACACGATATTGTTCAAAAAACATTTTTTTTTAATTTTCTAGTTTGACCCCCAAAAGTGACCCCCATTCTACAAATTTAATGATTTTCGTAACGCTTTCGTGTTGTGGTCACAGAAGTCCATATGTGTACCAAATTTCAACAGAATCGGTCCAGGGGATCCGGAGATAATTGGCTGTGACAGACGGACAGACAGACAGACACCCGAGTGATCCTAGAAGGGTTCCCATAAACCTATAAGGGATCCTAAAAAACGTAAAATTTGCTTGTTTGAAAAGGTCTCTAAAAGGTCTAGTGCAATAAAATTGTAAAAAGTAAATTATGCGTACCAAATATCAACTAGATCGGTCCAGTACATTTGAAGCATATTGCTATGACAGATGGATATACACACAAGATACTGTGTGGGTTAAATTATTTCATGCTGACGTTTGGAAATCTAAAATTATTAAACTGGTTGCAAACTGCATAAAAATATAAAAACACTGCAGTAAAATATATAATAAAACTAAAACTATTTTAGACACAAATGCCACTCTTTAGCATCAGAATAATAAACAATATAAACTAAACACCCCGAAACTAAAACGCTATAAAATCGTACATGAAAGTATCAATACTGAAACATCCATCTTTTTTATTTACTGAAAACAAACCTTGATTGATGATAAAACGAGGATCTAACTATGTTCGCACAGTACTGTGCAGAAAAATCCACCGATTTATCGCACACAGTCAGAAAATACCAGGAAATAGCGCGATATTGGAAATATATTACTTTCCTTGAAAGCCGATAGTCAAATGAAATTCGTACGAAGTTCTTATTGGTAGTGAAGTATAGTAATAAAACTAAGAATATTACTTGTATGAGAAGTTTTATTAGTTTGTTAGAAATGGTGAGGAAGGCATATAACTTAACCTTCGTAGTATTTATTTCCCATAAACTGCACATAAAAATGGCAAATGATTCTAGTGACTACATGAAAAGCTCAATGGTTGAATCGAATTTGACGAAATTGTAGTTTGAATTTTGGAAAGACAGTGAGCAATGGAACGAAGTATCCTCGGAGTCAGGATAACAGACCGTATAAGGAACAATATACTTCGTTCCAAAACTCAAATCGCAGATGTAGGTAACACTGCTGCCAAATTGAAGTGGAACTGGGCAGGCCATATCTGCCGCATGCCACAGGTGAACTTGGCTAAAATAACGACGGATTGGGTCCCGAACATCAGGAACCGGCGACGCGGTAGACCCAAACGGAGATGGCGGGACGAGCTGGACTCCTACCTGGGGGATTGGACTCGGATTGCTCAAAAGAGACTGGAGTGGAAAGAAGGAAGGGAGGCCTTTGCCCTGCAGTGGGACACCACGGGCTTATAATAATAAATAGTAGCATAACAAATACAGGTTACATAAAAAGTTCAGGTCGCGGGTAGCCGATGGATGCGAGACGCACAGGACCAGTCGTTTCAGCTGATATGATGATGTTAATGATGATTAGCATTACTGCATGAAAAAAGTCCAAACCCTAGTGTTATCGTTTCTAATCTTAGTTATATATGAATTTATCATTAATGAACATTATGAATATCATTTTTTTATGTGATCAGAATCTACTTAGGTGAAACTAAAATCATTTCTGGTAGTAATCCAGGCGTATGATTATTACAAAAAAACTGGCCAAGTGCGAGTCGGACTCGCGTGCAAAGGGTTCCGAACGAATTTAATTTTTTTAACATGTTATTTTAACACTACAGACTTTTAATAAGTTTTCCTGTAATCTTTAGGTAAAGATCTATTATCTCCATTTTTTCAAAATCTTAGGCTCAATAGTTTCGGAGATAAGGGGGAATGGTCATTTTTCGTCTAATTTCTTGAATAACTTCCAAACCACTTATTTTAAAATTACGAAAAAAATATAATTAAAACTCTGTCAATAAGCCCTTTCATTTGATATGTCACACAATATTGTTTAAAAAACTTTTTTTTTAATTTTCTAGTTTGACCCCCAAAAGTGAACCCCATACTAAAAATTTAATGATTTACGTAAAGCGTCCGTATTTGGGTCATAAAAGTCCATATGTGTACCAAATTTCAACAGAATCGGTCCAGTGGATCCGGAGAAAACTGGCTGTGGCAGACGGACAGACAGACAGACAGACACAGACACCGGAGTGATCCTATAAGGGTTCCGTTTTTTTTCGGAACCCTAAAAAGTGATAGCAAAAATAAATGACAAAATGTTAATTCCACCATAAAATGATATACCTAATTATTTGTTGAAAGAAACTATTTAGCAAAATTAGCAAACTCATTATAATTTTAATTGAAATAAATATTTATTGTTCCCGTTAAAGTAGAGCCTAATAAAATTTTTAAAATCATTTAATTTATTTATGAAAAGGTTATTGATACTGTACGATTTACATGCTGTTTTGCATATCTATACTGTAGTGCTATTCTGTAACAATATTTTCGTATCTCTACAGCAGAATCCGAGGTGAGTATCAAATTAGTATAAACATAAGGCCTTTATGTTGTGTGTAATAAAGCTCACTTTGTGAGCTTTGTCACTCAGGTGAAGCTCGATATCGAAATGGGTATTTACAGAATAGACTAGCTGTACTTAACAAGAACAGTATAGATATGCAAAACCGAATGTTATAATGCTGAAGAGTTTGTTTGGTTGGACGCGCTGATCTCAGGAACTGCTGGCTCGTGTTAAAAAAATATTTTAGTGTTGGATAGCCTGTTTAGGAATCCTATCGGCTATATAACATTACGCTACGACCAATAGGAACGGAGCATTGATGATAAATGTGACGTAGACGAATTGCGCGGTACTTCCTGAGATTAGCGCGTTCAAGCAAACAAACTCTTCAGCTTTACATATTAGTACTAGCTTTTGCCCGCGATTTCGTACTCGCATATCCCGTTTATTTCCCGTATCCCGTTTCTTCCCGTTCCAAAGAACTATCCTATCTTTTAAGTTGGATCAAATAACAGATAGTTACAAAGTTTCATCAAAATCGGTTCAATAGTTTAGGAGTCCATCGCGGATAAACAACGTGACACGTGATTTACATATATTAAGATAGAAATAGATTATGAGACTACTCTGAAATGATTTCCTATGATCCGTTAGCGTTAACGTGATCCAATAAATAAAATATCCGATACATTAAATATTCTTCCCGAAAATGTGGTTGTTTTGTCGGTCCATAATTTATAGCTGAACCAGTAGAATGTAGCTCACATTATTCACCGTGCGATCCCATGTAATATGTATGGATGAGGTAGGCTGTTTTTCATTCACTTATTCTTGAAATTGAACATTGTCAAAGGAATGGTTTTGGTAAACATTTGTACGAACATGAGATTTTTGGGAAATTGTGTTTGAAAAACAAGATACAGCAATAGATTTATTTTTGTAAAAATATCCTTGTAGGTACGACTATTACTACTACGGCTTTTGATAATTATAAGAAGTAACCCAATCGCTGGCTTTTACCTCGGACAAGCATAAGCGTTGCCATACAACGTGGCAATGCTGCCAGCCTTTTGGGCACATTACCAGTGGCGATATGCGATGCGGACGAATTTATCGACGCCATACTTTAGGTTATTTTTAGTTTTAGTTAGTAAAGATTTTTTAATTCAACTGTATAAATTGTATTTGTTTTAAGATGAATCAATCTCTTGATAAAAGTTTTAAGGAATTGATTATAAATATTATATGAAGTAATAAAAAAATATTACCTTTGTGGTTGTGGTGTTAAATATTGAATAGTAGATTAAGAAATGACGTTGTAAGAAGCTTATGCAATTAAAAAAAACTGTGACAAGATGTGATGTATAAAATAAAATGGTCAATAGCTCAACCAAAAACATAAACATATAAAATGGTCCGATGACCTGACAGATACTGGTTTAGATTAAAACTTAGTTAAGCCACAAGTATTCTTAAAAATATTTAAAGGTTCTGTAGACCTATGGAAGTATCATATCTTCTGTTTGTGGCATAAATAAATGAAAATGTCATTATAAACAATAACATTTGAATCAATTCAGAATACTTAAAAATAGTCCAATGTTTTCGAAACCCTTAAATTACAACGCTTTTCGTTGAAGCGTTGATTATAATTCATTCTAACATGCATTGTCTTGCAACAGTGCAAAACTTTCTGTATACATATTGAAATATGGAATCCCTACAGAAAATTTTGCACATTTTTAACTAGGGCCACGTGTCTTACCTGACAATGATAATGTCCATAGATAATAGTCGTATGTTTCTTTCAGCACGCTCTGTGTGGAATTCATTATTAAATCCGCCATCTTGGATTAATTATTGAAGACTATCTGTAACAAAACAAAATTAAAATTAATTAAAATACACACACATTCACTGCCGTATAAAGCCAGGATCTTTTTCCCATTCAGTATTCTTATTTTTAATAAGATGTTGTAAAAACATTTCTTAATTAAATAAATGTGGTTTTCTTAGTATTAATAATCCCCAATCCCTAAGTATACTTTTACGTGCTTCATAAAAGAGTACTTGTCAACAAAAGAAAATTAATAACGAAATTTATATTAATACCAAAGACCTTGGCAATGTACAAGTAATAAGTCCAGTCTAAGCTAGATATTGTAAAAAGAAGCCAGTGTTTGTTATGACCTGTTACTAGGTTTTTTAATATAAAAACGACGAACCCTAATACTATCTAATATGCGTACAGCTAAGGAGTGGAATTCCCTGCCAGAGTCTGTGTTTCCTGATAGCTACAACCTGGGAGTCTTTAAGACAAGAGTGAATAGGTTGCTTCTAGGCAAACGTGCTCCATCTTCGACCGCATCATCGCTTACCATCAGGTGAGATTGTGGTCAAACGTATGCCTATCAATAGTAAATAAAAGACATAATTATGTAAAGTGGCTAAACTTATTGCCAAATGGGCGTAAATTAGACATTTATGATTAAACTAAGACGTCTAATGTATTGATAAACATTTCAAAGAAAAGTTTGTCAATTATTTTGTAAAGTTATTGGGTATATTATAGGGTTTGAGATACCTTAACCCTTAACCTTAAAGGTTTTAGTATATTCACTACATATTATGAAACAAAGTCCTTCGCCGCATCTGTCTGTCTGTCTATTCGTTCGCGATAAACTCAACTACTACACCGATTTTCATGTTGTTTTCACCAGTGGATAAAGTGGTTCTCGAGTGGAGGAAAGTTTTAGTAAATACTTTGACTAGAAAATTTTGACCACACGACTGAAGTGAAACTTCTTTCGCTCCATCTGTATGTATATGTGTGTGTACAATATATACATGTATGTAAATATACATTTATTAATTTTCAAGAAGCAATATTTTGCCTGCAGTGTGCTTAGATATACGCAACGTATTTGGCTATGAGAGGAAGAGAGAAAGAAAATGTCTCTGTCACTGCTGTCTCTTGCTTATATCCCCCACTCAACTCCCGTTCGCCTCGCCCGATCACACTTTTCGTAACGCTAAGTCACGCGTTCGCCAGCTTACTCCCCAAGTCAAGCGTGCATAAAGAAGTTTCACTTCAAAAATTAGGTATCCTTAAGAAAATTGCAGCGCGTACGAAGTCGCGAGCGAAGTGCTAGTTTATAATATGACTATGGGAATATGGGTTTTCCCCATCAAATACCATAATTATCAACATCAACAAGGCAGCAGTCAGTTGTCAGTCAGTGGGTCAAAGCAGGCATGAGTATGAATAACGAGAGCTTTCTTCCATAGAGTCCATCTTTGATCGGTGTCGGGTCGTGTGCTAGCATTTATATTGTGCTATGCAAACCGTCGTTTGTACTCAATGGCGTTTTAACTAGTGACGTCAGATGATAGCAGTGCTATCATCATATCAGCGTTTAAAGATCACTGAATGCATATTTTTTTAATGTGGCTTATCTTTTTTCGAGGTGTTGAGTATAATTGTATATGTATTATACTAGCTGACCCGCGCAACTTTATCTGCGTCACAATTTTCACTACTGCTCCGCTCTTGTTGGTCTTAGCGTGATATATAGCCTATAGCCTTCCTCGCTAAATGGGCTATCTAACACTGCAAGAATTTTTCAAATCGGACTAGTAGTTCCTCAGATTAGCGCGTTCAAGCAAACAAACAATCGGACCACAAGACGAACGGCGATGCGCCACCGGTACATGGTGGACATCCCACCCACACGCACAAAACGTTTTGGGAACACATTCATAGTGCGTACAGCTAAGGAGTGGAATTCCCTGCCGGAGTCTGTGTTTCCTGATAGCTACAACCTGGGAGTCTTTAAGTCAAGAGTGAATAGGTTACTTTTAGGCAAGCGTGCTCCATCTTCGACCACATCATCGCTTACCAATAGGAGAGATAGTGGTCAAACGCGTGCCTATCAATAGTAAAAAAAAAAACAAACAAACAAACTCTTCAGCTTTATATATTAATTATAGATTCAAATACCTAATGCTCACGCATTAACGTCTTTAGCAATTCAATCAATAAATGCGTAATGAGACGCACAAATAGTGACAGTATATACGCATAGACAAATGCATTATCACAAAGATAAGTCTTGGAAAAATGTCAAAGATTGTGTTTGCTTAGGGTTCCGTACCCAAAGGGTTTCCAACGGAATCCGATTACTATGCCTTTGCTGTCCGTCCGACCGTCCGTCTGTCTGTCAGCGGGCTGTATCTCAAGAACCGTAATAGGTTGACCGTTGAAATTTTCACAGATTGTGTATTTCTACTGCCGCGCTGTCATAACTAAAAATAATATAAAATCAAGGTTTATGGTACGGAACGCTTCGTGTGCGAGTCCGACTCGCACTTGTCCGGTTTTTTATTTACACGTATTAAACGATCAATTTTGTTTTCATTTTTATTTTATTTGGGAAAACAAACAACCGTACATTAAATAATACATCGAGATGGTTTAAACTATAGATAAATGTACAATCCATGACGTTTCCACATCTTACTATTGTATGATACAATGCAGATACATGCAATTAACATATTTATGTACACTTAACAAAAAATAATAAATAAATTAAAACTATTCCTCCAAATACATGATTAATATTTATTACTCAAACTACTTTGCTCTGACTCAGAAACCAGAAGGCATTTAATTAATTCTTTAAATACAAAAAATGTATTTAAGAAAGAATTAATTAGAAATAATTTCATACAATTCATCGTTAACGCTAAATTCCGACGAAGGACACGTAATGAATAACCACACGAGTCCAACCCACCGGAATAAGGTATGAAAATGTAAAAATATTCACTCGTTCATGCGAACCTGTAAGTGTGAGGCCATTCTGTACTCATGAAAGCCCCTATGGGCTTTGAAGACCCGTTCAAACTGTCACTCCCCGCTGTCAAATGAATGAATGTGTTGTTGAATACCGTAATCAAACAATTGTTTTCGTTCCTTTTTAAAGTTTCGTACCCAACGGAATCCTATTACTAAGCCTTCACTGGTCTGTTCGTCTGTCTGTCAGCGGGCTGTATCTCAAGAACCGCGATAAGCAGACATTTGAATAAAATAGAAAAGAATACTCTTTATTATGTACACCATATAAGTTACAGAAAAAAAAATAGATGAAGAAAACATTACATAGGGTGACACAATGGGCGGCCTTATCGCTAAAAGCGATCTGGCCCAAAAATTGAAATTGAACAATTGAAAAATGAAAATTGAAATTGTTTGTTTTGAAATTTTCACAAAGTGTGTATTTTCTATTGCTGCTATAATGACAAATAATAAAAATTAATTTAAATAAAAAATAACAGGGGGTTCCCATACAAGAAACTTGTTCTTTTTTCGGTTTATGGTACGGAACCTTCGTATGAGAGACCGACTCGCCCTTGCCTATCTTTTTTTTTTTGGCATACATCATGTTGCCTACGCAAAAAAGATTTTTTTATCATAAAGTATGTTTTTCAACAAAGGCTTAACAAATTCCTCTGAAGTACTAAGAAGACATAATTTTAATAACAAGCTTTGGCAATAAGAAAATACCTGCCGCTCCTTTGATATCGTTAGTAAGGCAGGCGAATATGACATTCTTCAAGCCCTTTGATAAAGCAAAAATTGCCATTTTAGGGTACGAAGGTATATAAAGCTCTCTACCCACCAAAGCCGCCTGGCGACTTTACTCAGCGGGCTAGACCGGGCGGGCTTGTTTTCGGCACAATTAGCGCAAAACATGCCCCGGAGGCGGTCTAACCCAGCCACACTCAACCTTTTTTCTCTCAGGGCCATATTGGGCTTCTACAATTGTCATAGCATAGCATAGCATAGTCGGCCTTATAATGTTCCCACTGTTGGGACTCAGGCCTCCTCTCTAGAAGAGGGAATGGGCCGTAATCCACCACGCGGGCCCAATGCGGGCTGGTGAATGTCACATGTCTTCGAATTTTTGATTCTAGGACCTGCCGGTTTCCTCACGATGTTTTCCTTCACCGTTTTGAGAGCAGTGGTAATGAAATAAATTACACAAAGTAATGTGCCTGGCTGGGTTTGAACCCGCGACCTACAACTCGTAAGTCGAAGCCATTACCACTTGGCCACCACTGCTACAATTGTCATGATGGGTGGCAATAACTTACAGTTAAATAAAATACATTTAATAATATCTATATGAATGGGACTTTTGAATTTGCAACAAAAGGACCATTTTCATATAACATTGGCCATCTTTTTCACGTTGATATTGGGTGAGAAATAGCAACACATCGCCAAGGTCATATCAGTTTAGTATAGATAAATATTTAATACACTGACTAAATATAGCATCAATAATGTGCTAGGCTACAGGGTCACACAGAAAAGCTTGGCGGGCCACATGCGGCCCGCGGGCCGCAGTTTGAGTATAGCTGGTCTAACCTGCCGGGTAAAGGCGCTGGGTCGGCGACGGCTTTGGTGTGTGGAGGACTAAATTATAAGGACGTAACGTTTGACACCACACACTGCGATCGCCAACCCGCCTGCCAAGCGTGGCGATTATCGCAACCCGGTTTTGGGGGCCATTTGGGGGATGCCTATGTCCAGCAGGGTACGTCTTTCGGTTGGTATGATAACGATGATGATGAACATTGTTTGACAGGTATCTTTGGAAGTAAGTATGTAGGGTTATGGGTTATCTGTAACCCATAACGAAAATTTTGAAACTGTTAGAAAGATCACGGTTTTTGAGCCAGTTAATTAATCATTTCAATGTTTTTAATTCGCATAATTGAAGGCAGTGTCACATAAAAGCATAAAATGTATTATTGATTTGATCCTAGGTATCGTTTTAAGTTTGATCAAAGTACCACTTTCGACATACATAGGTATATCCTAAGTTATCAATACTGACTAACTAGGACTGGGCTGATATTAAATATTTATTTTTATTTTATGATAAATTGCATGATGTAAGTATTATCATAAACTTAATTACGATGTAATTTTATCTTCTTCTATAAAAATCTCGTGTCACGGTGTTTGTTACCGAATTCCTCCGAAACGGCTCTACCGATTTTCATGAAATTTTGTATGTATATTCAGTAGGTATGAGAATATATAAAACTATTTAAAAGGTGGTAGGGTTTTTTTTTGTATGGCAAAACAACGTTTGCCAATTCAGCTAGTATTATTACAATAAGAATATTACCGAGTACCTACAAACATAAGCTTAATGAGTCGGAAAATCGCTTGTGTTCCTAGCACACTTAGGTGAAAACATGATTTAGTGGTGACAACAATTGATTCATAAGTCTGGAATCTACACTATACTAGCTTTTGCCCGCGACTTCGTACGCGCATATCCCGCTTCTTCCCGTATCCCGTTTCTTCCCGTTCCATAAACTATCCTATTTTTTAAGTTGGATCAAATAACAGATAGTTACGAAGTTTGATCAAAATCGGTTCAGTAGTTTAGGAGTCCATCGCGGACAAACAACATGACACGTGATTAATATATATTAAGACAATCTATACTAAAATTATAATAGGTAAAGTTTGTGAGTTTGTGAGTTTGTAGGGGTAATCTCTGGATCTTCTGAACCGATTTTGAAAATTCTTTTATCAATAGAAAGCCACGTTATTTGTGAATGTCATAGGCTGTATATTAATCCAAAAAATACCGTCCAACGAAGTGGCCACGGGTCAGCTAGTCAATTATAAAACCTGCATCAGTTCTAAACCAAACATGTCCAAACTAATGTTAGAATTACGAAAGTTACTCTATCAGAATGATTAATTATTTATTCATTCAATATTTATAATGCCAAGAGTTTCCTTGGGATAATTTCAAATTTCCAGGCTTAAAGTCACTCAAAGAGCAATGGAGAGGGCAATGCTTGAAGTTTCCATGCGGATCAGGAATGATGAAATCCGCAAGAGAACCAAGGTTACCGACATAGCCCGAAGGATCGCCAAACTAAAGTAGCAGTGGACAGGGCTCATTGCTCGCAGAACCGATGGTCGATGGGGCTGAAAAGTTCTGGAGTGGCGACCGCGTACCGGAAGGCGTAACGTTGGAAAACCTCCCACAAGGTGGACCGATGACCTGAACCTGGACAGATGAGAGTCGCGGGAAGCCGATGGATGCGAGACGCACAGGACCGGTTGTTGTGGCGACACTTGGGCGAGGTCTATGTCCAGCAGTGGACGTCTTTCGGCAGATATTATGATGATGATGATGAATTTCAGAGTATCACGTGGGTAAAGTTCCTAGCATAAACTAGTACCTACTATAAAATAATGTTAACATCGAATCCAACATTAACATAACACGACAGCGAAAATTAATAAAACAGAGCTATGAAATTTATCTTATTTTATTTTATTGATGTTAAAATGTAGGCGTGAGTACAAACAATATCTACAAGCTTTGTTTAAAATCTATCAAAGACATGTGACTTCAATAGAAAATCAATAAAACATTGTTCACAATGACAGTTAGAAAGTTAAAAGAAACAATATCTAAGAGATAAATGACACTTTACAAATTGGAGAAATCTCTTATCAGGCCGGTTACGAACCTATAAAATTATACAAACGATCTATTCGGATGAAGAGTATCATGTCAACCAGTTTGCTGACGTAGGCTGCCGAAGCTTCCAATGTATTTTGTTGGGAAATTTTTTGAAGAAAGTTGGATACATAACTTTGGTTTTTATTATTGTTCGATTTTCAATCATGTTATGAAAGACTTGCTGACCCGTTCTACTTGTTTGCGTCACATTTTTCATGAATGCTCTTGTCCTATTAGTCGTAGCGTAATATTATATAGCCTATAGACTTCCTCGATAAATGGGCTATCCAACACTAAAATATTTTTTTAACACGGAACAGTAGTTCCTGAAATTAGCGCATCCAACCTAACAAACAAACAATCAAGCAAACTCTTTAGCTTTATGACACTAGTATAAATAAGAGCAGATTTTTTTAATTGATACAGAAAGTACAGAACTATTTACAATTCGGGTATCTATGTGGAGGTCTTCCCAACTTGAAAATTCATTTTATTTTTAGCGTTCCGAACATTGGTATGAATAAATGGAACCCTAATAGGATCACTCGTGGCACGCCTGTCTGTCTGACCATTTGTCTATTTTTAGTATGCGTTATGTTTGGTGAAAGTAATTAGGGTTCCGAACAAAAAACGGAACCCTTACAGGATCACTCGGGTGTCTGTCTGTCTGTTTGTCCGTCTGTCACAGCCAGTTTTCTCCGGATCCACTGGACCGATTCTGTTGAAATTTGGTACATATATGGACTTCTATGACCCAAACACGGACGCGTTGCGTAAATTATAAAATTTTTAGTATGGGGGTCACTTTTGGGGTCAAACTAGAAAATTTCAATAAAAAGTTTTTTGAACAATATCGTGTGTTATATCAAATGAAAGGGATTACTGTGAAGGTTTTAATTATATTTTTGTCATAATTTTAAAATATATGGTTTTGAAGTTATTCAAGAAATTAGACGAAAAATGACCATTCCAACATATTAAAAAAATGAAATTCGTTCGGAACCTTTTACACGCGAGTCCGACTCGCCAGTTTTTTTTTCTATAGATTCTGAAAGATGCATTCCTCGGATCTATAGCCAATCGTACTAAGTTCACTCAGAATTAGGTATATATATTGGCCAATTCCTTTAACAACTGTGTGTTTGAGAGAGTCGGTATGGTTTAATTTTCTTCAGAACAAGCATACAAAATTTGGCGAACATAAAAAGCCTTCCTACATTATTCATGAAGCAGTGAGAAGAGCTCGTGAGATCAACAATTTTACCTTTCATATTTGGCAACGAGACGCGAGTCAATATGTTAAAGAGAACACATAAAGGATGATACGTCATTTCTTTGTCAAACGGAGCCTTTGTCACACTTCGCCGAGATGTACAGTCAACAAAAGAGTTAAGTCTCGGTGTCTACATATCTTTTATACAACTCTCCTTTCGCAGGTATGCTGGAAGAGATTTCTTTTGAAATAAGCGTTACCTTTGTACCTATTTTTCTGTTTCATTATTTTTATCTTTCTATGTAATGTGTGTACATAAATTGTTAAATAAATAAATAAATAAGTATGAAGACAAATAAAATCATATCTTTCCACTTCTTTGTTCTATACACGGTGCCATTTAAGTTGTCTTACAAAAGCGGTCTACATAATGTCATCATCATCATATCAGCCGAAAGACGTCCACTGCTGGACATAGGCCTCCCCCAAGATGGGGGGGTTTGCCATAATCGCCACGCTTGGCACGCGGGTTGGCGATCGCAGAGCATGGTGTTGAGTTTTCCAGAGAACGCTGCTTCCCATTCTCTGGCGATAATACCTACTCTCTTTACTCTCTTTTACTTAATGTACCTGACATAAACTACCTCTAGGCGCATGTTTTTTTTTAAATAATTGTTTAAGATAGTATTATAATAATAATAAATAATGCATTAGAACTATGAAATACCCCGTTAATAACGTTTAAAATTCCGCGCCGTCCTTGGAACATAAGGCTCGGAATGCGCTGGCTCCTGATGTTTCAATCCACATCATACATCACGATGATGAATAATATTTTCTTTTTTAATAATTCAAAAATTCATAAATATCATTTTTTATCAGTTATTGGATAGGTCTATAGTGGGCTGGCGTTGTAAGCTTAGTAACTTTTATTTCTTTAAGATTTCTAAGTGAGTGCGTGATAATGAAATCATAGAACATAATATACAAAATGCACCACGTTTGTAGGCTGATGAGACACTTTTCTGTTTCGTTGACCGTACCTATGTCTTGAACATTGTCACGCACACATGACAAAGTACTGCCTTATTTAGAAAAGATTAATTCCTCGGAATCCTTTCTTGTATAGATGTTCTCTGAGACGGAAAATGGGTGAAACTAAATGAAGGATCGGTGTAATGAGGTATGTTATTGGGGAATATTGGAATATTGAGTAGAAGTGCCTACAAGTCGGTTGTTAAAAACAGGCTGGCTCTATTGTATTGACTATTGCATAAATGTCATGAACAAAAATGCAGAAATTATGAATGTTTTTTATTACTTTAAGTCTTGTTTTTTGAGCCTCATCAGAAGGCTCAAAGTCACTCAAAGGGCAATGGAGAGGGCAATGCTTGGAGTTTCCTTGCGTGATCGAATCAAGAATGATGATATCCGCAAGAGAACCAAGGTTACCGACATAGCCCGAAGGATCGCCAAACTAAAGTGGCAGTGGACAGGGCACATTGCTCGCAGAACAGATGGTCGTTGGGGCCGAAAAGTTCTGGAGTGGCTACCGCGTACCGGAAGGCGTAACGTTGGAAGACCTCCCACAAGGTGGACCGATGACCTGGTGAAGGTCGCGGGTAGCAGATGGATGCGAGACGCACAGGACCGGTCGTTGTGGCGACGCTTGGGGGAGGCCTATGTCCAGCAGTGGACGTCTTTCGGCTGATATGATGATAATGATGAAGTCTTGTTGGTTTGGTAGTGGCTCCACATGCTACTTTTGAGCTAGATTTCGAATCCATTACCCCATATTATTACAATTGAAACCATCTCGAATTTCTTAACAGCCCGGAGTCTGAATTTGTGCACGGTTGGGATTGGCTTTTTGAAATACATTGATCTTAAATAAAACCAGCAAAACTTATGGATTTGAAAACTGCTACTGCTTTACTACTAATACTTTATTTATTGATATGTTGCACAAAACTAACTATAATTAACTATTACTCTAAATATTTTAACGTAATTTTGAATGTTTATGTGAATATTTTAATCTGCTTTCTGTTTTTATTTATTGTTTAATGAATGGTCAATTACATTTTAATTATTGCATATTATTTAATTTTATTTTGATTCTAGTATGTATAAGGGTCAATTCGAAACAAATGAATTATTATTATTTAAAAAACAGCATATTTTTTTTATTTGTGATGGGTTTGCTCTTGACTCTAGTCTAGGTCAGAGATGACAGAGACAAAGTCTACGATGAAGCGAGCTCACCCAGAAGGAACCTGTTCACTCAGACTTTAAAGAGATTAGGGTTGTAAGCGTTTGGAAACACAGACGCAGGCAGAGAGTTCCACAAAAACGCTTAGTGTAAATTGGTGGACTAGCAACTTGGTAAGGATGGTAAGTTGCAGTGCGTCTGGATGTCTGACGCTAGAAAGGGGCCGGTGGGATGAGGTCGTGGCCACACTCACCGAAGTACAATCATGCATGCATACTCACCGAAGTACAATAGCGCATGTATGTGTATAGTCATTAAATAAAAGGTTTCAGAGATGAAAAGAAACAAAACTATGCTTCACCTAAACCAGTACAGTGACTTGCATTTGATTTGTGGAAATACTTGTTTGTTCCTCTTGTTTCGTTAAGGAAAACGGAAGCAAAAACGCTTTCAACCGTCGATTATTTTGCTACGCTTACTATACTTTCAAATGTAGCCTTAATTTGTTTGAAAGTCTAAAATAGCTTCCCTTTTACTTTTAGAACAAATGGAAAACACGCAATTCGCCTTCATGGACAATTTAAATAACGACATTCAAGATCAAAAACGCTGACACGTCTTCCAGCTGAAGATGCCACATCAAACGGTCTTGTCATTTCACATTAAAATCAATAACTAGCTGACCCGCGCAACTTCTTCTTCGTCATTTTTCGTTACTGCTCCGCTCCTATTGGTCTTAGCGTGATGATATATAATATATAGCGGCTTCGCCCGCGTGTTCCCTAGGGAACATACTCCCGGTATAAAAAGTAGCCTATGTCCTTTCTCAGGCTCTAGACTATCTGTGTACCAAATTTCATTTAAATCGGTTCAGTAGTTTTGGCGCGAAAGCGCGACAGACAGACAGACAGACGGACAGACAGACAGACAGAGTTACTTTCGCATTTATAATATTAGTAAGGAAGTAAGGATTAGTAAGGATTATTTTATTATTATAAGCCCGTGGTGTCCCACTGCAGGGCAAAGGCCTCCCTTGCTTCTTTCCACTCCAGTCTTTTTTGAGCAATCCGAGTCCAATCCCCCAGGTAGGAGTCCAGCTCGTCCCGCCATCTCCGTTTGGGTCTACCGCGCGCCGGTTCCTGATGTTCGGGACCCAATCCGTCGTTATTTTTGTCCAGTTCTCCTGTGGCATGCGGCAGATATGGCCTGCCCAGTTCCACTTCAATTTGGCAGCTGTGTTGCCTACATCTGCGATTTGAGTTTTGGAACGAAGTATATTGTTCCTTATACGGTCTGCTATCCTGACTCTGAGGATACTTCGTTCCATTGCTCGCTGGCAGACCCCGAGAGTGGACTTTTGATGTCGCGTTAATGACCACGTCTGCGCTCAATACGTGAGGGTGGGGAGGATGCACATGTCCATGAGCATCCGCCATAACAACGAATAACGGCAAAATTTACATGAAGATAATCCCCTAAATTGCCCAGCCCGTCACCACTTCCTAGTGTTTGAGCTGGGAAGATGAAGTGGGGCAACAAACCCCCAGCAACACAACTGCCTGTTATGGCGACAACAAATGCCTGGGACTTTGAGGGAACAAAACGCGTACTCGTTTAACACCCGCGCGACCCAAAATTCAGTAGTTTTTAGTACTTACCTTATTATTTTAGAACTTAAAAAAAAAACGCCGTATTTCAAAATGTAGATAATTAAATTGTCTTTGAGATAGTGTGAATTCCATTAAAATACGCCCGACGGTTTTGATCTGATTGTCGTTTTTATGTCCGTGTTAGACATAACTTTACAACTTAATTACACTATGTTGAACGAATAAAACTCAAAACTTTCGTATATCATTTTTTTTTTAATATTCTTATGTAACATTTTTTTTTAAATATGACGACTGGCCATTTAGACGTGATTTTCATTTTAAAATAAACTACTCTCAGGTATGCCGTTTGGTGTCGGCCGGTGCCGTGTGGTACCGTCAAAGAATAATACCATCCCATCACTTCCCGTGGGTGTCGTAAGAGGCGACTAAGGGACTCGCCAGAGAATGGGCAGCAGCGTTCTCTGTAAAACGCAACACCATACACTGCGATCGCCAACCCGCCTGCCAAGCGTGGCGATTATAGCAAACCCCCCCTTTGGGGGAGGCCTATGTCCAGCAGTGGACGTCTTTCGGTTGCTATGATGTGTGTGATGACTCTCAGGTATCTCCGCCTAAGTGTGCATCAATCAGACACCAGCTATCCTCAACAAATCAAATGCTTAGCCATAACAATATAATGTCCAGAATAGTTGTCTCAAGCTGTTCACACTTTGTATGCGACAAAGATCTATGCAGGACACACACAATAGAAACTTTATCGTCTTTCTGATTGAGGTATAAAAGCGATTTAATGTCTAGGTCTAACCTTTAGGTTAGTGTGACTGTCATGTTAATGCGTTCTCACTTTGTGAACGATTCCCAGAGCAAAATTTTACTACCAATATATTGGTATAATTATGGCTTAAACATGCACGGCGTTGACTATCCCATCTAGTGTTGCATATTCGACACTTTAACGTTTTGAATACTTAATATTGACAGTTCTAGGCTGCCACTTATTGTTTAAGCACGTTTACTATTACACAAACATAACCTTTCTTCCACAAATTTAGCTCGAGGTCTGTATGAAAACACAGGGATCCAGAAGAATTTCAGCGTCAGGTACACCTGACACATGCAGAACTGGACTCTCACTGCAGCGCACACCGCTCTATGTTTGTTCCTTTCTGTGTCACATTCTTTACTATTTTTTTTTTTATGATGGTATCACCATGGTAACATTATTGTAATTATATTTAGGTGCTTAACCTTTTGTTATTTAACTAGCATTTGCCCGCGACTTCGTACGCGCATATACCGGTTTTCCCCGCTCCCGGATTTTTTTTGGGAAATACTACCTGCACTCCTCAAGATCGGCTGCGCATTGTCTGACAGTCACTCAGTCAGTGTGGTGTGTGGGGTCTTCAGACCTTAGTGCCCACACGATAAAAAGAAGAACTCAGTCAGTCAGTCAGCATTGACGGAAGAATTTTATATATTAGAATTGATTGTGCTCTTGTGTATTATATTTTTTTGTATTTGTGTTGCATCAAGATAATGTTTCTACTCTGTTATCTATTTATGGTGTCTCAAAGAATGTTCTGCTTTTTTATCAATGAGAATCGAGGAAGTCCTCCTCGATTCTTTCTTCGAACATGGCAAATTCAGTTCTGTTATTTAAATACCAGATGTAATTTATTTATTGGGCAGCGTATGCCAATTAGAATGAGTTTAAAACTATCCTATACTTTGCCTTTAGGGCCTTGCTACAACAGAGAAGCACCAGAAAATAGCAAGGACTTTTTCCGTGTAAAATTGGTTCCTGTGTTTTAAATTTTTAGGAATTCGGACAAATGGCTAAAATTCCTGACAAAACTTCCTGACATTTTTAAAGTTCACTCATTTTTCTCATAAATTCTTCTGTGACTCCAACTGATTTTATTCTTATCAGATAACACGCACTACGAAACATTTACAACATCGCAACATCAGTAATACGTGTGTAAATTAATTAATTTCTGCGTATTTTGTCTTTTTAATTGTTTGTGTTTTTGTTATTATTTTATTATATGTCTGTTATGATCCTTTGCCGGTCAAAATAAACATTTTTTAAATTTCGTAATAATAATTTTACTAACGCAACAAAAACTTGACTTGCAACTGATGGTGGTCATTCATTGTCACTTCCTATGTCGATGGTCATTGTGGAGAAAGTGAAATCTTAGAGCGAGACAGCTGGCACATCTATATAGGAGTGAAGGAGCCGGCTGTAGTTGGTGAATCACGTACCGTTTTAAGATGTAAGTGTTCCGCGTTGAAGATAAAGCGTGGTTCATACTTTAGGAGTTTGGGATATTTTTGTTTTGTAAGTTAAGCTGCTATGATATTATTTAATCTATATGGATAAATTGAAGCGTAATAGATAATTATCGAAGTGTTTATTCTATGATGATATTACAAACACTGAGTTTCTTGCACGTTATTCTCCATAGATCGGTCATTCATTCAAAAACATGATGCTAGTTACAAAAGCAAAGCTTGATGTTTTTGAAGTGACTGTAAAATGGTTAATTTCATAAATGCTTTGAATTTGAGATTCAATAGACTTGTGACCATAAAGGTTTCCACCGACGACTTCTACGACTGTAAGGCTGCCTGTTCATTGATGCGGAGAAATATTAACCAAAGGAATTGCATAAAATGTCAGCGACTGAAATCTGTTATTTGTGAATGGAATTGCATTGGTTAATATTTTTCCGTTTCTCCGCTCCGCTGCCTCGCTCCGCGTCAGTGGACAGGCAGCCTTAGACACCATTGCGAGGACCATTTTTCTCATTAAAGTTTAACTACAAATATTACTACTCGTAGAACTATCAATTTATATAAAATTCTTCCGTTACTGACTGACTGATTGAGTCACTGAGTGAGTGACTGACAGACAACGCACAGCCGAAACTACCACTACGTAGAAAGCTGTTTGGCATAAGTTCCTTTGGGAGTGTGTTCTTAGTGTGGGAGCACTAAGAGAGGATTTCCCGAAATTCCTACGGGAACGAAAAAAACGGGATATGTATGTACAAAGTCGCTGGCAAAAGCTAGTTTCGCTATAAAAAGGAAGAACGTTACAACAACACGGAGAGCAAAAAAAATAACTCAGTTTCATTATCTAAGTATATAATAGGTTGAAAAATATACCAATTAGTTTCTATTATGCTATAAGGGCGCCTTCAAATTTGTCGCAAAGTGCCACGCGGCTGCAGCGCTGCTACCGCGCTGCTTTGTTAATCCACACAAATATTAAACGCAAAGTGTCGCGCTCCGGCAGTGCTGCAGTTTTTTTTTTTTTTTATTTGTGATGGGTTTGCTCTTGACTCCAGTCCAGGTCAGAGATGACCGAGACAAAGTCTACGATGGAAGTGCTGCAGTTTTGCTGAGTGTTTATTATTTGAATGGATTAACAAAGCAGCTTGGTAGCAGCGCTGCATTTTGCAACAAATTTGAAGGCGCCCTTATATTTAATCAATCTTTGTGGGATTATCGTAACTGATAATCCCATAAAGATTGATTATAAAACCAATATTTGTAGGGATATAATTTTGTTTTATAATGAAGCTTTCATCATCATCTGCCTAGCCTTTTCCCAACTATATTGGGGTCGGCTTCCAGTCAAGCCGGATTTAGCTGAATACCAGTATTTTATGTGGAGCGGCTGCCTACCAGACAATAATAATGAAGCTTTAAACCCTACTAATATTGAGTGAAACATAAACCCATTTAAAGGTTTAAATTTCCCGCAGGAAAAAGTACTTGTGAAGAAATATTGAAACTAAAGTTAGCGGTCGCCTCTTAAAACTTGATAAGGGGATAATACGTTTATCACAAGGGTCAGGTTCTTTGTTACAATATCTTGTTAAATTAGTTGTTGGCTGAGTTCGTCAGATGATTTATATAAATGTCTAGCTTTATCTGAAGACTTCGCAAACTTGTTTAAAAAACAAGAATTTAGTAAGAAATTCAATTAGTACCTAAACATGACTTAGCTCTAATTTAAATTATAAAGTTCAATTAAGAATACTTCGAGTTTATAATTTTAATAATCACAATAAGGTTTCCCCAGACAGGTTTAACGTAGCAATGCGACAACGTGCTTTCATAGAAATTGATCAAAAACTGCTTTTGATGTAGAATAATGCTCGGAAAACGCGTTATCACATTGTATCGAAGCCTTAATGTAGTATAAATTTTTTTAGTGCTCAATCAAGGATCTTCATTTTTCATCAGAACATAGTTGGCGTTTGTAAAGTATTGTGAATTGTCCTTTACAAAAACATATAAACTTAAACATTCTTAATTATTTTCATGTTTCCATTTAAGCTGATTTAAATATTCACATAACATAAAACGCACTTTATTACCATCCTCATAAAATACATAAACATGATATTTCAATTGCACTTAATATTTTCAAGCCAAAAATATAATGATGATGAGTAAAGTGTACCTACCACATAAGTTCCAATGTGAACAGGCATTTATACATTGTCGAAATATTTTGATTATGCAATATCTACCTGTAGGGTCTTCTTATTAATAATCGTGTTCCACTTTCGCAGTACTTTTACGAGAAAATAAATATCTCGCTGTATTGAATGGAGGAAAATGATTTATGAATAAGTTTTGGGGTTTTTTAAGGGACAATTATTTACCAGTAAGATCTTTTTTATCGATTACTTTACTAGGGGGAGTAGCAACGGTATCCTGAAAATGATAGCGGATTAGACGCGTCGGTGTTCAACCGGTTCATCAAACTGCATATCAGAGGTACGGCTTGATATAAAAACATACATACTTAGTTATATTTATCAACCTAATAACATAGCTTTTAAGTATTTGTCTTACTAACACTATGGATCATTTTTGTCTGATAATATACAATTTTTATTATTGATTATTTTTATAACTAGTAGGTACTTCGCCCGCGACTTCTTTCAAACGGGTTTAATATTGAAATATTCCGAGTGATACCTAATTTCTTCTAGTATAAATATAGCCAATGTTATTCAGAGATAATGTAGCATTCTAATGGTGAAAGAATTTTTGAAATCAGGCCAGTATTTTTGAGTTTATTCTTTATAAAATACAAATATTTTCTCTTTAAAGTATTAGTGTAGATTAAAGTTAACGAGGTAGAAAGTCAAACATGAAATTTCATTTCAGATTATGAGATAACGCTCGGTGCTATGTTTGAATGATTAATCATAGATTGAATAAAACAAAATAATAGTCTTTTTTTTTACTAATTGATAGGCTCGCGTTTGACCACTATCTCACCTGATGGTAAGCGATAACGTGGTCGAAGATGGAGCACGCTCACCTAGAAGTAACGTATTCACTCCTGACTTAAAGACTCCCAGGTTGTAGCTATCCGGAAACACAGACTCCGGCAGGGAATTCCACTCCTTAGCTGTACGCACTATGAATATGTTCCCAAAACGTTTTGTATAGTTTCACTATTTAAATATATGTTAGCAAATTGATCGTTTATTTGACATGTAACTGTCTTTCAAAAGAAGATACATCTTCAATGAACCTACTATTTATTATATACCAAAGGCCAAAGGGCAAAGTCGTGACGACGCATAGATACGGAGAAATTGGGTTAAGTACGTGATTTGAATTCCAGTAAAAATAGCGCATGATCATCAATGAAACCAGTTTATGAATCGTAGTAAAACACAAATAAATGTAAGATCAGCAAACAAAGTCTACAGTTTAACCATTACTGCTGACTCAGTTGATTAAATTACTTTTCCTGTATCTAAAAAAAATATCTGAGCTTTTTTTTACTATAAATTGGCTTACGTTTGACCACTATCTCACCTGATGGTAAGCGATGATGCGGTCTAAGATGGATCACGTTTGCCTAAAAGATTTTTATTTCATTTATTACGTTGCCGACTGTACCCATCAGCTGTTAAGCATGTTACGACTATCGGAACAAATTATGTAGATAATGTAGGAAACGGTAAATTATTAAAATTATTATACACTTTGCTGGAGTTATCTCATTTTTATGATCATGAGACTACTCACGTACATTCCGGGTTTGTCCAAGACGTTTCAATCAGTCACGTAATGCTCATTAATAAAGGCCCAGTTTTGATTCAACTGGGCCTTTATTATTGAGCACCGTATGATCTGTTGATGACTTGCAACAAATCCTTTGTCATTAATATTATATGTGAAGGTATTTAATTAGAGGATTAGAACAGGTCTCTGATAACCAGTTAAAAAAATTGCCAAAAGATCTTCACAGAAATATGGGTATCAGATACAATATTTATATACTATACTTAATATATAAAGCTGAAGAGTTTGTTTGTTTGCTTGAACTCGCTAATCTCAGGAACTGATGGTCCGATTTGCAAAATTCTTTCAGTGTTAGATAGCCTATTTATCGAGGAAGGCTATATATATCATCACGCTAAGACCAAAAGAAGCGGAGCATACGAAGTTGCGCGGATCAACTAATATCGAAGTCAATTGAACCCAAAAGTACTCCTAACTTATTCTTCAAATAATAGTTTCACAAGCTAAACCCTATTTATACAAATACCTTTATAACAAAGTATAATTTTGCTTTTATATCATATAAATAAAATACACAGATTGCGATGGGACTTGGCATATCTATGGGCAAAACCCAGAAAAGGAAAATCTCAGAGACATCTCGGAATTGCCGAAATATGTCCAGTTATTGGCAATTTTCTCGACCCTTGTTACTGGGAAGTTTATTTCTTTACCGTGAAGTGTGGGTGAATGCCCTTTAAGGAACACAGACATTATAGAGGTGTAGTTATTTGGGTCTGGAGTCTCGTAAATCCGTTTAGGTATTTTGTTATCTACAGTCAGTGAGACTTTTTGTAGAAAAATGCGGAAAAACGGGCTCTAAAGTAGCAAGCAACTGTATCATGCGTTGATATATAAAAAACCCTATAAAAAGGTTTTTTTATATATTTATGGTATCATGGCTTATTAACCTACCTTGGCATATACAAAAAACAGGCCAAGTGCGAGTTGGACTCTCACACGAAGGGTTCCGTGCCATAAAAAGAAAAATAGAACTCTTTCTTTATGGGAGCCCGATTAAATTTTCAATTTAATTTAATTTTTATTATTTATTGTTATAGCGGCAATAGAAATACACGCTGTGAAAATTTCAATTGTATTCGGTGTTCTATTACGGTTCTTGATATACAACCCGCTGACAGATATACGGACGGATGGACGGACAGCGGAGGATTAGTAATAGGGTTCCGTTGGTTACCTTATAAAAATGTAAAAAGGTTTAAACTGATTGCATAGCAACCTGTTGCCGACTGTACATGAAATAAACTTTCAACAATGCTTCTAATAGTCTGACAGGGTTCAACTTTCATATATGAATAATGATGTACTGATAGGTGTTTATTATATGATTATGCATAAGCCACCTTAAACATGACCATAAATTGTCAGGACGTATAATACAGGGTTGATGGTGCATTCCATTAATGGGATGTTGCAACAATTTTGATCTTTGGGACCAAATTTAGTGGTTTGCGAGTTATCGAGCTCATGTTTACTCATGTATACTAGAGAAATACGTTCGAAGTTCGAAAATTATTCGATATTCAAGCCTTCAGAAAAGTATAAGTTTTTTTTTTCTAGAGAGGGGTAACTTTCCCGCAATTTTCAATTTTCTATTATAAAATCGATTAACTACTCGAAAAAAAAAAATAAGTCCAAGTTTTCATTTGAAGGAGTGCACTCAATTACCATTCACCTCGTATATAAAACCGACTTTTAGTCGCTCGACGGTAAATATGTCCCCAATTCAATTGAATGCTCATAAAGCTGTTTGATTAATGTAAATTAGACGTACCATATCAACTTGAAAAGGGATAGTCACCGCATCGCTTTTTGCCTCGCCTTCAAACAGGCTCCTTACGTAAGCATGTAACCAAAGCGTATCAGCAGCTCCGGTACGTCGACAACGGCTAGGCGTCGCCGCGCTTACGTCTAGCCGTCGCTTCGCTTAGCCAGCCAATGCTAGCCAACGCCTCGCCTCGTTTACGTCTAGACGTCGTCGCCGCGCTTACGACTAGCCTTCGCCTTGCTTACGGTTAGCCGTCGCCTCGCTTACGGTTAGCCGTCGCCTCGTTTACGTCTAGGCGTTACCGCGCTTGTCCAGATGCTAAGCGATTACATTACGATTCCGATTAGTGTGTGTTGCAGTAGGGAGTTTTATATAAAGAATACTGTACGGCTCGAGTTGATACGGTTACAATTCCTTTCTGGGTTGATATGTGTGGTGTGTCCTTAATACGTACTAAGATACGAGAGTGTCACACCGCCAACTGCCAAACTTCGGGCTGCTAATGAAAATCCCTATTTTAGGTAGGTACTGTGATGCATAAAATTACATGTGGAGTTGAAATTCTGCATTAAATTTCAATTTCACCTTTGTAACTTTGCAAGCTAGCAGTTAAAACTGCAGTCCGATGAGTCATGCGGAATAAGAATTACGTTTAAAATTTTAATTAAGAAAAATAAAAGAATTGTCACGAGACTGAGAGCTGTCAGCCGCATTTTAGAATAAAATTATTACAGTGAAAGTAATTGTATTATAAGAAATAAATTCGATACGCGAATAAGCCTTTTATTGACTTCGACCCCATTGAAATACTATATTGCGGAGCTGGGTGTCTGACGTGCAGCTATTGCTGAGATGTTCTTTTTGTATTGGCACACTCAGCGCAATTGCATCATTGTTTTCTATTACATTTTGTCTGTCATTTTTGTGTTGTGACTGCATCCAATAATGTTTTCTATATTATCCAATTCTAAGTTCTATGTATTTCCAGGGTTGAGCAATTCGTTCGAAAGAGTCACCGCGGCCCTGGAACGCAAAGGGCATTAGAAGGAACACTGATGGGTTTTAGTCAGTAAGAGTCTGACACTCACTTCTGCTCCGTCCACAGCGGGAGGAGTCATTTAATGATTTTCAATCCTTAAAAAATAGGTACTATGTATTTACTGATACTAATAACATCTCAGCGCTCCTACGCATTAGCGACCAGCCGCTTTTCCAATTTAATATGCAACCGCTAGGATTGTACGCACTTAACCGCCATTAAATGACAAGCGGTTGCATATTGAAATGGAAAGGCGCGGTTGGCCGCCCCCGCGGCTAACCGCTAGTCCGTAGGAGCGCTTAGGTTTTATACAGTTTGTCGAAAAACCGAACAATTTATGTTCACAGTCCCCAATGTGCTTTCCTGTGCATGTCCGGAAATAAGAAATAAGATACTTTTCATTCAGGAGTATATTTCCTTGGAATAATTTTCGACTTTCACGTGATTGAATCCACTGGCAAAAACTAGTGTTTTAAAAATTATATGTTCGCCTTTTATTAAACGTCAGCGTCGTAATAATAAGAATGAACTGTACAATGTTTACGACGAAATGACATTTAATAATGAACGTGTAAAGAAAGCTTGACACTGAACTCAACAGTTTTATTCTTAGCGAACTAATAAAATGGACGATATACGCATTTAATCTCTGTTAATTAAACGGTTTTACTCGAAAGCAACACTTAAACTCAGCATGTAATTTGCAGCTGACATTAAAACTGAAATTGATGTTTAATCTGAAACTAGCTTGTAGGTTTTAAAACAGCCAATAATCTAGGAGACACCAGATAATATGTATTTTTTAATTAAATTTTGTTGATTTATAAATACGCCTACGATAGCATGCCAATCGAAAAATTTTTCATGGCTATTTTTAAATAAATTAATTTATATTGGAACAAATTGAGTTTCAACAGAATTTGTTCGGTTATCAAAAGAGTGTATAGTACAGTGTGCTTAAAGTATTAATAAATAAATAATGTCCAGATAACATGTGTTAATAATTTAGATAAAAGACGAAACACGTCGACACGAAAAGCGTAAATACCCGGTCTACTAACTAGGCACACAGTTAGCAGAGTCACATACAAACATGCTTAGGTACGGCCAGCCACAGACTGTTGGCTGCCCTGGCTATGTCTAACTAATGAATAAAGCTGTACATCAGTACTGGTTCTCAATATCTGATTAATTATTATTGGACAACAAAACCATAATACAGCAATTATTAAGTCCATGTACAAAGGCGAACTTATCTTAAAATTCAGTTTTCTCCCAGCAAACCTTCAGGTCTATTTCTCTTTGGCATTTTCCTATGGCCCCTTCGCAATCATCGCATTTTCGAAAACAAACGAATTTCCTTCCATTTTATGAAGTAATTACATTGAGTTAAAAAATGTACTGCTACTGATTCCCTAACTAAGATAATACAGCTTAGTTTGGGAATCAGTAGCGGTACCTTTGTGCAATACACTAATACGAAGCATTTATGTTAGATTAAGAAGATTAACTGGCGACAATAAAGAATTTATTTATTTATTATTACTACTTCCACGTTGATTGAGAGCGTCCTGTCTGCACCAAGTACAAAAGGCAACTGACAGAAAACCGACGAACCACGAAGTTTTCCGATGAACTTTAAGAGAATAGTTGTACTGTAATTGCTAATTATCACTCAAATTAATAGGTTATTTTCAAGCAAGGCTTCCACGATTTATCAAAATTTACTATCGTCGTCGATTGCAATCAATGAGATAGTCGTCAATTGCCAGTTTTGATAATTATCAATGTAGTTTGGTTTCTTTGTGTTCCTTGTGCTTCATCACTACATAGTATAAAACAAAGTCGCTTTCTCTGTCCCTATATCCCTATGTATGCTTAAATCTTTAAAACTACGCAACGGATTTGAATGCGGTTTTTTTTAATAGATAGAGTGATTGAAGGGGACGGTTTATATGTATAATAACACCCATTAAATAGTGGAGAAATACTGTTATTTTTGAGGTTTCTAATGTGATGTCGTAAATAATTACATTTTATGACGCAGACGAAGTTGCGCGGGTCAGCTAGTAATATAATAAATTCTACTCGCGAAACCGTACATCTAGCGTATATCTCGTTTTTTCTTGTTCCCGTTAGAACTTCGAAAAAATCTCTATT
Source organism: Lacanobia wlatinum (assembly GCA_947578705.1). Taxonomy (NCBI): domain Eukaryota; kingdom Metazoa; phylum Arthropoda; class Insecta; order Lepidoptera; family Noctuidae; genus Lacanobia; species Lacanobia wlatinum. Next base: position 6,457,984 of record OX388032.1, read on the forward strand.
AGCGTTCCCCTTCATGCCCCAAGGAACCTGCCAAATTTCAGCTTTCTCCGACCAGAAGTTTCGGCTCCGCCTTGTCTGCCAGTCACTCAGTAACGGAAGAATTTTATATATATAGATTGATTGATGATATATTTTTTTTTTCTTTATTTATTTATTTAGGGATATTTAGAATCGCAATGCGTATGTCAGTCCCATCGTACCCTAAATACAAATCAGTCATATCTGGGCCATGAACCTAAGCAGACTCTTCGCATCATCGCTATTTGGCTGAGCCAAGATTTTATTGCAGGTGCCTACGTCAAGTCTGTTCAACCTCAAGGCCCTAAACAAATTATTTCTCTCAGACTCATACCGGACACAGTCCATCAATAAGTGGTTTAAGTCTTCAACCACTCCACACAGTTAGGAGAGTTGGTTTTCCTCATCATGAACGCAAATTTATTACATGGAATGTGTCCAGATCTGAGTCTATGAGCCGTAACAACTAATTTTCGGCTTAAAAATCCATTTACAAACCAGGGCACACGAAAAGGCTGACCCTGCATGCTTTTATACCAGATTCCTTTTTCTTAAGAGCGCTTGTCAAAATATTCCTTCCAATCATCATAACACTTATTTTTAAATTTAGGTAAAACTTCTGAATAATCCAAAATTATGCTAGTTCCTCCTCCATTTTTAGCTGCATATTTTGCCAGCATGTCAGCCATGATATATATTGATATTGATAACTATACTAAGCTCACACTTCTAACCAGAGATCCGTTTAATAAAGTTACTAACCAACCATTTCAAATCCGAATCAAGTTATCAGTCATAATACGAGTTTCATCCAACTACCTCAAGTTACCTCAAGTTGTGTATAGCTAGTACTTTAACTTAGAACTTAGCTCAACTTGCTTTCAGATAAGAAACAATTGTCTAAGTTCGACATAGTCGTATGTCAAAAGTTAGACTCACAGTGTCAGATACAGGATTACCTAGTTTCAGTCACTAAATATAGTCAGAGGCCCTTGAGGCGGCTTAGAAACTCTGACACTAGGGTGTGTGGGGTCATTAGACCTTACTACCCACACGATAAGAAGAAGAAGTCACTAAATATGTTTAACAATGGTGTAGAAGCCTGATCGAAGAACTATCGGGTGAAGTTAGTACGCAATATTTTACTGAAAAAATCTAATTAGTCCGTCAGATGGATTTTCAAAAAATATTGGACACGTATTTTTTCTTTTTTCACGTAAACAAAAAATGACGAAGATACAGTACGTTGAAATCTCGCGTGACGTCACTAAGATAGTACAATTTTACTAGCGACGTGACGTCACCAGCCCCCTCTCCCGAGTTTTGATGCATTTTATCTTTGTCAATATTCATTGATTTACAAAAACAAAAAATACTTGTCCAATATTTTTTAATACTCTAACTGACGGACTAAATAGATTTGCAATTTATTGATGGTGGAAACTAACCTATAGTCAGTTTTGTTGTTAACTAACCAAGCTTGTATTGATACAAGCACAAATCTAGACCACGAGCTGCTACTACAAAATTCTTGATGGAAAATTTGCTAATCTACTCTTCTACACTAATATTATAAAGAGGATAGATTTGTTTGTTTGAAATGAATAGGCTCCAAAACTACTGGACCGATTTGAAAAATGATTTCACCATTAGAATTCTAAATTATCTCTAATGAACATAGGCCTTAGAATATTTTCAAAAAAGTTAGGGATCCGTATGAAAACTGCGATAATGGAACCCAAGGTGTGAAAAAAATACGTAAAAAAATCCTTTTATCGCGTACGCTGCGGAAACTATTGACAATAGAGCAATGTGATGTATTACAGTTTTATAGAAAACATCAATATCTACAAAAAATCTGCAAGGGTATATGATTAAGTCACAATGACCGCTTTTTGTTCAAATTATTCAATTAAAAACCGGGGGGGAATGGAATCGTGATGATTTTGGTATCATGATATTAATCCTTATCCATTTAAATTATTTGATAATTAAGGTTGTTTATATACATGTAAATTACACTTTAAATTATTCAAATCGGACCTTTCGTTTAAAAGTTACGACGGGTATAAAAATACTCTAAGAAAAAGAAATGTGGCAGCTTGAGCGAACAAGGACAGTTCGATTAGTTTAATCTGTTAATAAGTAATTTATACACTACCCTATTAAGGGGGTAGAGAGGAGATGAATTTCGTGGAGTACCAACTAAATCCGCGCGAACGAAGTCGCGGGCGGAGTATATAATAATAATATGTATTTGGAATATATAATATATTCCATATTCCTCGAAACATTTGTTCCTCAAACCACGGTAATTCCTCATTTTCAGTAGTATTTACATACCGGTATGAATGATGAAAGTTGGCTTAGTTCCCGACGTGTAGGCAAGCCTTCAAACCGCAGAGAGACAGACAGCTTAGTGCCTCGTCTACACTGACGGTTGTAGAAAAGCTGTTTAACGAACGTCTGCACTTTGCCTTGTTTGTAGTGTCATATACGACTGAGTTTATAAGTACTTCTTGGTTTATGACACAGATTTAAACTAGCTTTATATGTAATGTATGTAGAGATATGTTGTTATAAAAAATAATTGTTATAGATCTGTTGTGCTGGATAAAATCATTGTCCCATCCTATCCCTATAGTATTTTAAATGTGGACGTCTGTATGTTTGGATAGGTTCGTTGATTAATCACTTCTCAACTACTGAATGTATTAAGATGAAACTTGGTTCACCGGTAGATTATGGCAGGGGTTAAATTAACGCATAGGATACTTCTTTATCCCGGTATTACGTTCCCGTCTTATTTCCTACATTTACTTGCAAACCATGAAACTGCAAAAAAATGGTTCCCACATATTTCTACTGACATTGTGTGTACAAATAAAGCTCCAATTGGTAATATAGAATCATGCAAACTCAAAATTTCCACTCATTTGTTGGAAAGACAAACTTTTTACTGGAAATGGAAGTTTCTTAAACAAAAATAAGCGCATAAATGCACGTCACAACTGATACAATTACAGGGCTCGCAAAACATAATTATCTTCGAAATACTTTCACCTTTTTACATCCAAATATATACACGACAGTCAAAATCAGATGCAGCGCCGATAAAGGTACGTTGTTTAGGGTTCCGTGCCCAAAGGGTAACCAACGGAACCCTATATTACCCTATAGCTGTCCGTCCGTCCGTCTGTCTGTCAGCGGGCTGAATCTCAAGAACCGTAATAGATAGACAGTTGAAATTAGGGAATATGCATGCGATTTTTAACCGACTTCCAAAAAAGGAGGCGGTTCTCAATTCGGTGGGTATTTTATTTGTATGTATGTACACCGATTACTCTTACTCTTACTTTTTTAGTTCGATGCGGTATACTTGCCATTTGGTCCCGTAAAAATTTGATTCAGTTTGGTTCAGTAGTTTTTATTTTATGAGCATTTTAGCTTATTTCAATTTCTGCGTAGACGAAGACGTCGTCCAAGTATCACCACTTAAAAGTGAAAAATAAAAAACTTTTTACAAAAAAATAGAACCGACTTCCGAAAAAACACTACAAAGTATAAAATAAACTTACTTTCGGAAGTCGGTGTTTTTGGTTTTGTGTCTTTGTTTTTTAACACCGACTTCCGAAATTCTCGAACCGACTTTCGAAATCAGTTATATGTTTTGGTAAAAAGTTTTTTTATTTTATTTGCAAAATGAAATACTTATTAGCTCTAGTAAACAATCATGAAATTATTTTTTAAATACCTTCATTAGCGATGAAGTTATAATGCTTCAAAGATTAAAATTAGAAGGAGAAGTCCGAAATGGACTCTGACATCAAAGTCCATGACGTCTATACAGCTGCCATAGAAAACAGCATTTTCGCGAGAGGGACAGATATATTTGTAGAAAATAATTATATCTCGTTTGTTTTCGAGTAATTTTGATTCTATTTTCACTGTTAGTATTAAAGTTTTGTATATTTTTGGATAAACTGTATGGATAATAAATATTTTTTTCATGCATATTCCCTGGGCTCCCATACAAGAAACGTGGTTTTACGGATTATGGTACGGAACCCTTCGTGTGGGAGTCTGACTCGCTCTTGGCTGGTTTTATAAAAATGCATAAAACTGGGTGCTCCAGTTCATATCACTTTCTTTATTGGAAATATGCGGTAAGTATATGTCAGAACGTGCTTTCTTAAAGTACGTGGTTTAATTTTATTTAGGCACTTCCTTGTTGATGAATTGGCAATTCGGCATGTACTTTACAGTAACTTGATTATCGTTTGTATAATTATTGTAATATTGATGATTATGAGAATTTGTCATAAATATTCGCATAGTTATGTAGCTGATAAATTTATGTCTATTCTTAATTATTTATATTTTTTTTTCTTTTGATCAGCTCGCGTTTGACCACTATCTCACCTGATGATAAGCAATGATGTGGTCGAAGATGGAGCACGCTTTCCTAGAAGTAAACTATTAACTCTTGACTTAGACTCCCAGGTTGTAGCTATCAGGAAACACAGACTCCGGCAGAGAATTCCACTCCTTAGCTGTACGCACTATAAATGTGTTAAAATTAAGACTTTCGCAGACAGTTTAAAAATATGTTTTACGTCTAGACGAACGTAAGGAACGACTTTTTTTCTGTCAGAGACCACTCGCAGTAACAAACCTGTGAAGATTGCAACTACTTAACCGGACTTGCCTGTGTGGGCCTCAAATGAATTTAATGCCTACTTAAAAACTAAAACTCCGCTCGCTGAGGGCACCCCCTGTGGGGTACGGATCTCGGTTCAGCGGCGTCGTTTTGGGGAGGACAGCAAGGGACTGGCTGGGTCATGACTTTATTTAGGGAGTTTAAAGTTAAGGGCTCAGCGGCGCGGGCTGGCTCGTTAGGCAAAAGACGGGGGGGGGACATTACAGGGGCAGCGCGATGGGCCTCGGCGGCGAAGCCGGAAAACGGAACGCGGTCTGTTTTTGTGTTAAGTAACGTCTTCATAAAGCATAGCATAGTCGGCCTTATAATTGTTCCCACTGTTGGGACTCAGGCCTCCTCTCTAGGAGAGGGAATGGGCCGTAATCCACCACGCGGGCCCAATGCGGGTTGGTGAATGTCACATGTCTTCCAATTTTTGGTTCTAGGACATGCCGGTTTCCTCACGATGTTTTCCTTCACCGTTTTGAGAGCAGTGGTGATGAAATAAATTACACAAAGTAATCAGCTGTTCAGTACATTTTATCGAGTTAAGCGCACAAAAATGTATAGGGGAGTCGATATTTTTATCGCGTTTTCAGTGTTGGTCCCATAGTGAAAGTTGTTCATAATGATGAATTAAATGACCCCTTAAGAGGTATTGCGTTTATTCTGTTACAGGTTGTAACCTTTCTCGATAAATGGGCTATTAATAAGTATTTTAGGTTACTAGCTGACTCGGCTAACGTTGTTGTGCCATATAAAAAAAAAAACTTGAGAGGTTTCAAGGGACACCTGGACGGATCGAAGTTCCTTTCATAAAAAAAAAAATAATTAGTTAATTAAAATTTTTTTTTTTTTTTTTTAAGTTATAATAATATTTTTTTTTTTTATGAACAAATCTAATGTAATATAAACTTAATTAGTAGGCTCAATTTTAGTAATAATTGGCTTGTCAAAATAACTGGCTTGCTTTCTATGAGAGACAGAGAGAGACAGACAGAGAAACACGCGCACGCCACACGGCTTACAACTTTAGCAAAAAGTGTCGTTACAACTTTTGGTCTTAATTTTTTCCGTCTAGCCTCCTTTCACAACGCGCGATAAGGAACTTTGGTCCAAAAATAGCCTATAACCTAATTCCCTGACCTATTAAATATACACAACAAATTTCATAAAAATCGATCAAGCCGTTGCGGAGGAGTTCGATAGCAGATATTTTGACACGAGATTTTTATTTAGACAAGCAGTGATGCTGTCTAAGGTACACGCTTGCATAAAAGTAACCTTCTTACTCGAGACATGAAGACTCCCAACACCTCAGTTTGATCTCTACGTAACTTTTAACGTAACGGTTACACGCACAAATTAAGTGAAAGTCGGTACACGCATAAAAGTTGTTAGCTTATTATAAGAATAATAATATTGATACTTAAAAAATGGTCCGCTCATTATGTACATATTTGTACTCTGTAACTTTCAAAAAATTTGAGTACAATTAACAAAAGCAATGTGAATTTAACGGAATTTTGAGAGCTAAAAAAACTTTCATTGGTTTCAAATTATATTGCTTTTCAATATTGACATTATTTTAGTGTAAGTAAGCACAATAAAAGTTTCACGAATTCCAGTATAATAAACTGACTATCTTGTTTGTTTCAAAATTCTTCAGTCTATAATAACTTGATACAAAGAGCCTCGGGTTTGATCCATTTTTTGCATTTTGTACATTAATAAATTAAAATATATTTTACTAAATATTTTAATTTCAATTTTCAGAATTTTTCACCGAAGAGATTTTTTCGAAAGTGATGAGCACATAATTTATTAACAAAAAGTTAATAACGCAAATTGTAATGGGAATTTAACGTAAATAAGGTGATAGAATTGATATCTTTACCGTCAGATTTTCCCTTCAAGAGAATCTGTCGTAGTACTAAGTACATAGACATTAATTGTCTGTGAAAATGATATAAAAAAAAACAGTAAAAATCAGCTGTTGTGTTTGTAATGCCAATCAGCCAATCGTAACTAATTTGTCTATTGTTTTAATGTAAAATGAGTGGTTGTAATTTCATAGGTACTTACTATTCTGAGGGTTAACACTATCTAGATGCCAGTTCATGTATTTTAAACACTGTGTGTGTACCTATGTCAAAATTTTACTACGTTTTTATCGTTCAAACTCTAGTACCAATTTCATCTCGGCGAGTCAAAATTATGTTAATTTACATTGAAAATAAATTAATTTATCACTAGCGTAAGGAAATAAGTGTGTTTTTTGACATATTGAGAGTGTTTTTAAAATTAAATGTCCGGAATAGACCCATTATTATATTTTATTAAAAACTAAAATTTCTTCATTGGAAGTTTTAGTGGTACTTCAAGGTACTTACCCACATAAATCAAAGAAATAATTAGAATTCCAGTATCTAGGTCATCATGTCTTGTCTGAACTTAGCTCAAAATTAATAGCTTTGAAAGTGATTACGTTTGGGGGAGTGAAATTACAATCGAGTTTTCCAGTAAAATCTTGTATTAAATTCATGCTAACAATCATTCTTCCCCTTAAAAATAATTTATTGCTCCATTTTTTTTAAATGTTGTCACCGTTAAATAAATTAATACATTTTGCATAAATTTTAATCAATTTACGTCTTTACAAATCAATTATCTAATTTGTCTAATTTTACGACGTGTTGATTTGCGATTTGGCGATTTAATTTGCACATCAAATATCCAATTTGTAAGCCAACAAAAATTTATCACCATTTTTGTAGTAAATAAAAGTTTCTATTTCAAGTTCGTAGCTTCCGATGGTCGTTTTGCATATTTTTCGCATAAAATTATGCGAACTAGTTTGCACGAGCGAATAATTATGCAAACGATTTAATTTCTATGTGAGTTATTGGACATTTCTTCTATGTGGTAGGCTTTTGAAGAAAAACTAAAGTAGCGAAAAAGTTAAAATAATATTTTTTTTAGTTTTAAACAATATATAAACAAAATAACACTTACCTAAAATATCCTATACAAAAGATAATAATATTCGAAAATTCGTAAAACTGAAAAAACTTCACGGAAGTACTTTCGCAACACTCTCACTCCCGGGTCCCGCGCAGCCGATGCGCCGCGCTAGCCAAATGCGACTGCGCGAACGAAGACCGCCGAAACTTTACGACAACTTCCGACAAGTTACCTTCACATGACGAAGGGTGGGTCTCTGTGTTATGCGTACAATTTTCACAGTGATTACTCTTACGTAAGATAATTAGTACGCAGAATGGTCCGATGGCGTTTTTTTACGTTGCGTTTATTACGTGAGTGCGGGCAGATTTTTTTGAGATAGGTTCTTAAGTGACGGTGTGATACTTTAATATGTTTTGGTTTTTGTTGTAGCTCACTCTCTATAGCTCGTTGAAAGATAAGGACAAAAAAACAGGCCAAGTGCGAGTCGGACTCGCACACGAAGGGTTCCGTACTATAAACCTAAATTTGTATTATTCATTCATAATTCACAATCTGTGAAAATTTGAACTGTCTACCTATTACGGTTCTTGAGATACCGCCTGCTGCCAGACAGACGGACGGACGGACGGACAGGGGAGGCTTAGTCATAGGGTTCAGTTGGTTACCCTTTGGGTGCGGAACCCTAAAAAGAAGGCAAAGGGCGATACGCGGCCATAGAGGTCATGATTAGAGACCGTGAATTGATAAAGCTAGAGACAAACTGGTCCCACGTACGCAACCTATGCAACACATTATGATATCTGGACTGTTGATTTTGTGTCAAAAACTATGCAATAGAGATACACAGTTATTGTATGCAACGCAATATACGATAAAAAAGCATTGCATACGTTGCGTACGTAGGACCAGTGTGTCTCTCGCTTGAACGTACACAGTTTAGTGCATAAAATGAAAAAAAAAACCATGTCTGGACAACAAGGATGTGAAATAGTATTATTTTAAGTGTAATTATTGTGCTAATTATGATGCTGTTTTCGTTTTAGTTCAAATGCCTTTGTTTTTAGGTGGGAAATCATTAACTGTATTTTCCCACTCTGGGTGGAGCGGGACAGACAGACTCTAACTGACTAAAACCGACCCGTGTACTTCCAAATGCCCTTTGTGCTCCAGGGCCGCGGTAAATTTCGCAACCCTAGCAGGGGTAGTTTACTATACGGACCTTGTAAAAACCAGAACAAATTTCCGTGTGTTCAAGCGATTTTGCCATACCTATTACTGGAGTCAAAAGTAGCTCACAATTTAGGACCCATTAGTTTTAGTGGTAATATATAATCCGTGGTGCTTGGCAACTGGGCTTAACCCAGTTGTATATGCCCCTTGGTACCTATTGGCTTAGCTCTATTCTGTCTCCTGCTTGATAAGAAGGGAAGTGGAAATTATGTATTTATTTTTTTCCCTACTCCTCCGCTGTATTTTTCTGATTAATTTCTTTGCAGGATCCAACACAGTTAAATCGTTTGTCCGAGACTCGTGGGCTTCATTGGCTCGGCGGTTTTCTGGTGTTCGCCACTGTTGATTCTGGCTTTCAGGAATTGCAGTGGTTGGGAATGTGTGGCGGGATTCTCCCAATAAACCCTAGCAGGTTGTTAAACACATACCCAATGTGTATTTGCACGTTATATTTCCAAGGTCAAGGTATTCTACCATAGCTGTTTTGTTATTATGAGTCAAGAAAAAGCCCATCACTCAATAAAAACCGGTCAAGAGCGAGTCGGACTCGCGTGCAAAGGGTTCCGGAAGATTTTTTTTAACATGTTATTTTAACACTATAGACTTCTTATATATATTTTTCTGTAATGTATAGGTAAAGATCTATTATCTCAATTTTTTTCAAAATTTTAGCCTCAGTAGTTTCGGAGATAAGGGCGGGAATAGTCATTTTTCGTCTAATTTCTTGAATAACTTCAAAACCATTTATTTAAAAATGATGAAAAAAATATAATTAAAACCCTCACGGTAAGTTTCATTTGATATGTCACGCGATATTGTTCAAAAAACTATTTTTTTTTTAATTTTCTCATTTGACACCCAAAAGTGACCCCCATACTAAAATTTAACAATTTACGTAACACGTCCGTGTTTGGATCACAGAAGTCCATATGCGTACCAAATTTCAACAGAATCGGTGCAGTGGATTCGGAGAAAACTGGCTGTGACAGACAGACAGACAAACACCCGAGTGATCCTATAAGGATTCCGGTTTTTGTTCGGAACCCTAAAAATAAAGTCAGGCCTCTGGAGTACCAAATCTATCTAGCTTTATTATAAGGCATTATCAAAATTACGTACATCAAGCACGCATGCATTTTGAATCGTTTCATAATTCATTTCATTTGAAAAATAAGAGTTTTCAAGACTGCTGGTTACATTATTTTTTTATGCAGCTATCTAAAACTTGTTTTTAGTTTGACAAGTAGGTATAATTCATTAAAACTGTTTATTGCTGATGTTAGCTCTTATGTAAGGTTGTCAAATCATTTATTACATCTTTTATTTGGAGGTGTTATTGTATGCATTTTATGGTAGTAGATAACCAACTTTTTACATTATAATAAGCTGGAAAATTCGCTAAAAGAATTCATCTTTTTAGGATGTGTTAATTGTATAGATGTACTGTATTTTTTGTTATTAGGGTTCCGAAAAAAAAGGAACCCTTATAGGATCACTCGGGTGTCTGTCTGTCTGTCTGTCTATCTGTCCGTCTGTCACAGCCTGTTTTCTCCGGATCCACTGGACCGATTCTGTTAAAATTTGGTACACATATGGACTTCTATGACCCAAACACGGACACGTTACGTAAATTATTAAATTTTTAGTGTGGGGGTCACTTTTGGGGGTCAAACTAGAAAATTAAAAAAAAAAAAAATTAACAATATCGTGTGACATATCAAATGAAAGGAATTACTGTGAGGGTTTTAATAATATTTTTTTCATAATTTTAAAATAAATGGTTTTGAAGTTATTCAAGAAATTAGACGAAAAATGACCGTTCCCCCCCCTTATCTCCGAAACTACTGAGCCTAACATTTTGAAAAAAATGGATATAATAGATCTTTACCTAAAGATTACAGGAAAACCTATTAGAAGTCTGTAGTGTTAACATAACATGTTAAAAAATTTTAATTCGTTCGGAACCCTTTGTACGCGAGTCCGACTCGCACTTGGCCAGTTTTTTTTTTATTTTTATGTTAAACTAGCTTTTTCCCGCGACTTCTTAATCGCATATCCCATTATAACCCGGAATTTCGGAAAATCCTCTCTTAGTGCTCCCCTACACTCCCCAAGGAACCTACATGACAAATTTCAGCTTTCTACTACCAGTAGTTTCGGCTGTGCGTTGTCTGACAGTCATGGCTCATTCACACACTCAGTAACTGAAGAATTTTATATATTAGGATTGATAATTCACACACTGATATATCAATGTTTGCAATATTTATTTGCTAATATGTGAGCACCATGTCTCTATTTACAAAATGAATTAGTTTACCTCTGCAGGTATGTACTATGTATCAGTTGGAATAAATTATTATTCCAACTGATACATAGTACACGCAAAGTGCATCATTCTCATGCGTAATGTTTATATATATTTTTTTATTTACCTCCAGACATCTTGTCAACGACACAACGTGACACTTTAGGGCACCATGTTGCTTTATTTTTAGTTTTTTGAGGTGTCTTCTACCAATACATATATTATTTGATTGTGCGCCGCGATTTCACTACATAGTATAAAACAAAGTCGCTTCCCGCTGTCTGTCTGTCCCTATGTGTGCTTAGATCTTTAAAACTCCGCAACGGATTTTGATGCAGGTTTTTTTAATAGATAAAGTGGTTCTTGAGGAAGGTTTTAATATATAATTGATTAAGGTTTTGTGTTAGTTGGCTGATATGTGAACATTATTACTGAAGAGGTTGGAAAAAAATGATCTAAAAAATTCTTCACGTCGCTTGCGCTGCGAAAACTATTGATGATACAACAAAACGATGTACTACAGTTTTAGGTAACTCATCAATACCTACGAAAAAGTCCGTTATAGTATATGACTATATTTTATGGTTGACTCACAATAACCAGTTTGATGATATTCAAATTTGATATAAAATATTGCTTCATTTGCAGAGGTGTTTTCACCAATATAGTACAAATTTTTATCTTAATAAATATATTAGTCATCTTGAGTGTTTAATTTAGAGCAAAATTGCCGTTCACACCATTTAATTTGGATGAATATCTTAGGAGATAGGTATCTCAAAAGTCGCGCAACCAAATAATTATAACAGAGGTAAAAATGTCCCGAACTTGAGAGCAGACGTCGTTGACGGTTGTCTATTGCACTTTTTATTTCAGCCTGAACCACAATATTATTGATTCTGGTAATTAGATGTTCACTTTGTTAGTTTGGACTACATAAACATTTGCACCCGTGCGAAGCCGGACCGGGTCGCTAGTTTCACTACATAGTTGAAAATAATATCAAAATAGCTATCTTCCAAAGAAAAATGTTCGAACCACATTCCTACTCATAATAGGGCAAAAATCAGAATTAAGAATTATTTCAAAGTTAGCCTAATATTCGGAGTAATTTGTGAGACAGTAATGAGGTTCGGGTAACCTTTCAAATACGGAACCCATAAACTATCCAACCCTCACTAACACATTTTACCAACTTTTCTGTACAACAAAAGCCAAGTTACACATCAAACAAAGAACAAAAAGCGCAAGTAACTTATCTTAACTTGGATTTTCCCTATTGGAAACTGCGGAAGGTAAATAACAACATTTTGCGAAGATCCTCGGATGTGTATGTATGTGTTTGGCACACAACTCTCGACTCTTAGCGTTATGCAGTCGCCTCATGTTTGTTCCGGCAAGACTCCTGCGACAAAAAACTTTTTACCAAAAAATACAACCGACCTCACATGGGAATCACATGGGTTGATCTTCGAGGTTAAGCAACGCTTGCCGAGGTCGGTCTGTGGAAGGGTGATCTTCCTAACATACCGAGACTCAACCGTCCTACAATTAAAAACCGGGACCAACGGCTTATCGTGCTACTCGTGTGCCACACCACCAACTTCCGAACTCTGGCTGTCACAGAGAAGTTCGAAAAAACCAGTAACACATTTTGTCCGACCTGGAAATTGAACCCAGGAGTCCACGCTCAGCACTCGAGGTGACCGCGATACCAACGGAGTAGTTAGACCGTGGGCACGAAGTCAGTGGGCGTATATATAAAATGAGTGATACTTTTTGGCCTCGCACAAATTAATTTTAAGACGCCGCTTATATGTATTGACTGATATGTATGTCTTGTGCGAGTCCCAAATAAATATTTTTCTTTCTTTCTTTCTTTCTTTCAAATAATAAATAAATATAGCGGTAAAAGGAATGTACTGTAATAGAAGTAGCATCATTTTCATGGGAGAACCTTAAAAAAATTACTTTAGCGGACGGTTTCAAAAGCTAAACTTTTTACTTTTGAGTACATAATAAATCCCGAAACATCCAAATTATAATGCGAACAGCAAAGGAGTGGAACTCTCTGCCTGCGTCTGTGTTTCCAAACGCTTACAACCCTAATCTCTTCAAAGTTAGAGTGCACAGGCTCCTTCTGGGTAAGCTCGCTCCATCGTAGACTTTGTCTCTGTCATCTCTGACCTAGACTGGAGTCAAGAGCAAACCCATCACAAATAAAAAAAATAAAAAATAATTATAGCTGGGTTTCAACGTATGAAACTAAAAACCTAATAGCCCAGGAATATGACCTCGAAGGGCGAGTCTCGTATGCAGATCGGTTCCAACCGATTTGTACAATACTCGCATGAACTTGAAAAAATGTCATACGAGATCGTGTATACACGAGTCGAGAAATCGTAGGCAAATATCGCATTGCAATTTGTGTATCGTATAAACAAAACTCCAGGCGATAATTACCTTACGATTTTCGTATGACATACTCGAAGCCAAGTTTTTGTTATTTGGTTGAATGTAAACGTGCGGATGCGATAATCGTCTAAAGATTATCGCCTATGACAATCGCATACGACTTTTGGCCCCAAAACGTTCGATAAACTCGCATCGTGTAAATGGCGCTTAACCCTGGACTATGACCTCGAAGGGCGAGTCTGGCATGCAGATCGGTTCCAACCGATTTGTACGATACTCGCATGAACTTGAAAAAATGTCATACGAGATCGTATTAAGGCGAGTCGAGAAATTGTGGGCAAATATCGCATTGTAGTTTGTGTCATCGTGTAAACAAAACTCTAGGCGATAATTAATTACCTTACGATTTTCGTATGACATACTCGAAGCCAAATTATTGTTATTTAGTTGAATGTAAACGTGCGGATGCGATAATCGTCTAAAGATTATCGCCTATGACAATCGCATACGAATTTTGGCCCCAAAACGTTCAATAAACTCGCATCGTGTAAATGGCGCTTAACTACTCCGTTGGTATCGCGGTCATCTCGAGTGCTGAGCGTGGACTTCTGGGTTCTATTTCCAGGTAGGACAAAATGTGTTACTGATTTTTTCGAACTTCCCTGTGACAGACGAAATTTGGAAGTTGATGGTGTGCCACCCGAGTAGCAAGTTAAGCCGTTGGTCCCGGCTGTTTATAATAGTAGAAGGGTCGAGTCTCGGTAGGTCAAGGTGGTCACTCGTCCACACACCGACCTCGGCAAGCATTGCTTAACCTTGAAGATTGATCAATGTGATTGTTATAACTCAGCATTTGCTGCTCTTGCCACTTTTTTTAGCGTAACTTTGTCCGCTGACTTCGTGCTGGCGCGGCGGCCTTAAGGCTGCTCTCTCGAGAAATGCTTAAAAACAGCGTGCAGATGAATAAACTTTTCGTCGGCATTTAAAGAGAAATTACATCTGAAAAAAATAGGTAGTTATCTACATGATATGATACGTAATTTTATATGGTTTAGCCAGAATTTATGTATCGGTATCACATAACAAGAAAAAAGTCACCAAATTACCTCCAAATCATTGAGATGTAACCATTTTACTCATTAAATTTTTAACAAAAGTCTAAAAAAAAATATTTTCTGCTTTGCAATACAAACGAAAATAATTTGGTTTTGTTACTTTTTTGAAATATGTGTTATTTTTTTTATAATAAATTAAAAACGCGGGTAGCGGAGTGGCGCGTAGAGGAGTAGTTAGCTCCGTTTATATGCACAAGGTCATTGGCATGTATACTAGCCTTAACGTTAGTATAATAAAGAAGTACGGAAAAATATGACCATGCTGCAACGACCATAAATATATTAGGATATAATTATATTGATAAAGAACGTAGATTAGTGTTGACAACTACGACTCACAGCGATATTCAATCGAATCGTATGAAAAGTTCTAAATCAACAAAATTGTAATTCTTAGAACGCTGCGTCTTCAACGTTTCTATCAAGGTTAAGGTTTGAGTTATACCTTCAAATAAATTGATTTCAGCAAGATTTGAATTTTAAATTGGATCAGTAGTCGTTTTCATGAATAGCATCAATAAGGATCGAGTTCGCCTTTCATCATTTGCATTTATCAACGATTCGTGTGAATTTGGAATTAATTTCACTTGCTGTAATACAACGTGTAACAGAATAAATACGATATCCCTTAAGGGGTAATTGTACTCATAATTATGAACAACTTTTACTATGGGACCGACACCGGCATCGGCAAAAATGTAATCACATAACTCGACAAAAATGTTCTGAACAGCTAGTTTTGGTTTCGCAATTTCGGGTTTGTCCCATAGTGAAAGTTATTCATAATTATCAGTACAATGACCCATTAAAAGATATTCTGTTTATTCTGTTATACGTTTTATAGACAGCTTATAACATCGTTAGCATAGTAACATGGTATAATCAGCTTATAATGTCTCCACTGCTGGAACACAGGCCGCTGTATGGCAGTAATGGCCATTGGACGTAAAACGCGGGCACTGTACAGCCGTATTAAGATGCATCATTGCCATCATGTTTCTGTTGATAGCGGAAATATGATGGTTCCTTAGTGCTGCCAGGGTTGCAGAATTTGATCGAAAGAGTCACCGCGGCCCTGGAACGCAAAGGGCATTAGGAGGAACACGGATGGGTTTTAGTCAGTAAGAGTCTGACACTCCCTTCTGCTCCGCCCAGAGCGGAACTAGTCATTTGATGATTTCCCATCCTTTTAAAAAAAGAGGTAATATCGTCAATGTCCCTCACTAGGGTAGTGAGGGACAGTATGGTCGATATTACGGTGGATGTAAATGCATGTCCCTTGCATGTTTCGTTTACAGATTTTGTGGCTTGATGATAAAATAATTTACAAAAGTAAAGTCCCTAGTATGTTCTGTTATTTATGTTCGACTACGCACATTTTTAATATCCCAGCGGTCGATTCATTTACGCTAAAGTCGCAATTCCAACAGTAATTTAAAAGGTACGCTAAATTAAAGTAATTTATTCGACTCTGGTAATTTGAACGTATAATAATTACACGTTGTTTGTAAAATAAATTGAACAAATTATTTTAATTTAATACATTGGAAGTAAAATTAAAAGCAGTAAAATTTACCCTTTTAGTTTGTTTATTTATAAAACAAAGTGATGTATTGCCTTGCTGTTATAGCTTTGTATATATATTTTTTTAAGAATATGAAATCATCAAATTGACTTCTGCTCTGGGCGAAATAGAAGGGAGTATGGTGTGTGGTGTGTGTATGGGGCGTGTTACTGACTAAAACCATCTGTGTTTCAGGGCCGCGGTGATTCTTTCGAACAAATTCCGAAACCCTAGCAGAGCGTTGTAAGATTTATCGTATATGGATGTATGGTCTTTAGGCCGTTTCCCGGGTCGGGCAATGTACTAGTAGGTTTTTCAATCTGGAACATCTCAGTAGAAGCCCCTAAGGCTGCGTTTGTGCGAGGACATCTGCTGCATTTTTTTTTAAATTTGAGATGGGTTTGCTCTTGACTCTAGTCTAGGTCAGAGATGACAGAGACAAAGTCTATGATGGAGCGAGCTTACCCAGTAGGAGCCTGTTCACTCTGACTTTAAAGAGATGAGGGTTGTTAGCGTTCGGAAACACAGGCACAAGCAGAGAGTTCCACTCCTATACTCCTAGTTGCATTTACCTAGCCTCGCTCATCGCAAGCTATTCTATTGGCTCTTAACAACCACCTCCATCGCTACGCATCCTCGCACATCTCTGGTTGAAAATAAAATGTAATGAAATCACACACACACACACACACACACACACACACTCACACACACACACACACACTCACACACACACATCACACACACACACACACTTGCCTAAACCTTTGACAACTACGAGCATAATCATGATGATGTGTAATGTTGCCATTTTACCTTTAATGGATTTTTTCAATCAAAGTAAATTGAAATACTGATTAAACTTGGCCCCAGTCCACTAATTCAAGTTCTAAACTAAACTAAATCATAATTTATCTAAGATTCTCTAATCAAAGTTTGGTCCAGATGGAATAGTCTGTTAGAAAGTTACGCAGTTGACCAACTCTATTTACCTATAAATGACAAGCGTTTTCTCGCGGCTTCGCGCCTTTTGCCTATCCTACAGAACTTGTAGGTTTGGTCTAGTATTTGTATAAAAGCCTATGGCTGCCATCAAGAGCATAGCTTTGCAGATGAATAAAGGAAAAGAATCCAATGTCAGAGATTTTTTTTAAGTTCTACAAGATAAGTTCTATCACCGCACATATTTGCTAATATCTGGGTATCTGCACAGCTTCTAGCACATGCATGACGATATTGTTTATTTTGGTATCTGGGTTGGCAGACCATAGAATACAGAATTAATGCCAGCTCGACGTTACGGGATTAAAGTGTTTTGTCCAAGTATGTGATTTGAACCAAGTATGTGATTTACCGACATAGCCCGAAGGTTCGCCAAACTGAAGTTGGCAGTGGGCAAGACATATTGCTCGCAGAACAGATGATCGATGAGGCCAAAAAGTTCTGGAGGGGCGACCGCGTACCGGAAGACGCAACGTTGGAAGGCCTCCCACAAGGTAGACCGATAACCTGGTGAGGGTCGCGGGTAGCTGATGGATCCGACACGCCCAGGACCGGTTACTGTGGCAACACTTGAGGGAGGCCTATGTCCAACAATGTCTTTCAGAGATGACGAGACGCACAGGATCGGTTGCTGCCGCGACACTTGGAGGAGACCTATGTCCAACTGTGAATGTCTTTTAGCTGATATGATGAAGTGAAATAATCCGCTCTACCAGATTTCGATGGCCATTGAAATTTGGTTTCGATGGAGGAATAGTACACATATCTTGGCGCCATACACGTGGGTACTTTTTCTGTTCTATTACTGTCATAGCTCGATGGTGCAGCAATCCAACACGACCGGGGAGCAATCAGGCGCAGGACCAACGGTTTTAAATGCTTTCCGAGGCACAAGAAGACCAAAAATATTTCCAACCTAAGAATCGAACTTGGTATCCCACGCTCTACTCTACTATTGAGAACACAAGAGAGGCAGTTTGAAGAAAATATTTACCGAAGTAACAAACTAATTATCTATGTATTTGATTTACATAACAACGATGTTGTTACTTTCAAACTTAATATTGTACATGTGCATAAATATTTGGTTAACATTGAAGGTAAACATTGTGAGGTAAGCTAGATTTACCTATGTTCAGATTACCTCACAAACTCGCAATGTTTTTCTTAGTCCTCCCACACTTTTAAAGTTTAAAATTTGAAAACAGAACTACGGGTCTTATAGGCATTTGTCTCACCGCCGGCGAGGAAGCGAGTAGCTATCGACTATTTGCTCGCTGAGGAAAGGGACAAAAGATATAGATCTCATGTAAGTAAAAGAGACACATATATTCATAGTCAATAGCTGGCTGTTCACACTGCCGGCGAGCTCTTACCTCTAGTTGATCGCAGCGTCAGGAGCTATCAAAGATTGTACTCTCTCAACGACACTCGCTCGACGATGCTCGCTTGGCGGTCCGAGCTCACCAAACAGCGGTAATTTCGACCCGGAGCGAGTATTGCGAGTAACCCCGTCGCACAAAAGCACTCGCTGGAAGCCGAGCGTCAAAACTGTTGAAACTTTTCACTCGCTGCTCGCCAACTCGTTTCGAGTTTGAAGCATTACTCGCTACTCGCTGATCGCCGGCGGTGAAACAAGCCCCTAAAAAGGCCACTTTAGTAGAATGGACAGCATTTCGAGCTAGGTACCCGAAACACAAAATTTCCCAATCAACCTTGAACCTAATGGTTTAGCTATAAAGATGAAAATGAAATTTGACAGATTGTTGTATGGTTAATATTATGATCCTAATGATTCTACTAAAGTGGCTTTTTGGACCCGTAGTTTAATGTTTAAGGAATCCTAACTTAATATTATAAATGCGATCGTGAGTTTTTTTTTTCACGCTTGAATCGCTCAACCGATTTTATGAACTATGGTACAGAGATTGGTGGAAGCCTGGAGACGGTTATAGGCACCTTTTTTGCGAAAGTAAAGCTTAAACACAAGTTTTTTTTTTACTATTTATAGGCTCGCGTTTGACCACTATCTCACCTGATGGTAAGCGATGATGTGGTCGAAGATGGAGCACGCTTGCCTTGAAGTAACCTATTCACTCTTGACTTAAATACTCCCAGGTTATAGCTATCAGGAAACACAGACTCCGGCAGGGAATTGCACTCCTTAGCTGCACGCACTATGTATGTGTTCCCAAAACGTTTTGTGCGTGTGGGTGGGATGTCCACCATGTACCGGTGGCGCATCGCCAACGGTACATGGCGGTTTAGTTAGTTGCTACTCAATCATTCGAATTACTTTGAAGTCGTTGCATTTAATATTTTTTTTACAAAATACCTCAATTTGAGTGGCCAAATAATTTTTTGTGGTAGTGTGTATCAAAAGGTACACTAGTGGCTAGTTAACACAGTATGAGCTAGCGTGCGAGTCAGCCTACCGAGTAGCTACAGTGCAATAACTCGCATCGTATGGACGTATTTTATGAGTTACTGCCACGTGCAGGTTGGATAGTAGCTCGCATCCTCGTTAGTTCAACCCCTTTTTTTACTCGCCTGATCCCTTGATAGTAACACGCACATGGGAGCAAGCAACACGGACAACACTCGCATCGTTGGATACGTTTGGCAGTAGCTCGCCAGTGTGTCAACCAGGCAATTGAGAGCGAAATCTGCATTGTATTGTGTTACGCCTCGCGAGAGACTGGGCGTGGGCAGCTACTATTATCGTGTAGACAAACTAAGGCGAGCCGAGCTACTGGCTTACGAGTAGGCAATCCAAGTATCTCTCGACTGTCTATAGAAGCAGCAACTCGCACTGTGTAAACTAGCCATAAGTAAGAGTGGTCACCTTTCAGGTATACCATAAATAAATACTTGCACTAAAAAAAATCAGCCTTATTCAATCGCCTTATTGTTCCCACTAAGCAGATACGGGCCTCTTCCGCCCGGAACTCACCAAGCAGGCTTATTGTCAAGTAGACGGGGTCCGCTAGAGCCAGTGCTTTGGGTTGCGGAATTTGTTCGAAATAGTCACCGCGGCCCTGGAACGCAAAGGGCATTAGGAGGAACACGGATGGGTTTTAATCAGTAAGAGTCTGACACTCCTTTTTGCTTCGTCCAGAGTGGGAGGAGTAATTTTGTTTGACAATAAGTCAAACAAAATTGCAGCCTGGTTAGAATAACTACGAGAGTTAGAACTTATTATTATTTAAGTATTACTTTTGTTACATAAGTAAGCCATTAAATTCATACTCTTTAAAGAGAAATGGAAAGTGAGACACGGTACAGTAACACGTAATTAATAAGTAAATTAATGAATTAAACATAGCTGACTAGGCTTCTATTTCGTCATAACGAAAGAGTCAGATGCTACTTACGTAAGTAAATACTATCTAGACTTTTTATTGTAGAGAAATTATTTTATTAGGTGTTAAATATTTTTTTCAGAGTCAAAGGATATAAATACAATATTAAGTTTTTATGAGCAACCAGCTTATGCCAGCGGCTTTTTTCGCGTGTAATTCGGAAATTATTTAGCGGGATGTAACTTTTTTTTAAAACGTTTAAAAAAGGGCAGGACTTCTCGACTTGCCAGATTAGGTATGTTTGCCTGATATCTGCAATCTGGGGTTCTTAAAGTCAAGTTTGAACAACAATTTTAGGCAAGTGTGCTCCATCTTCGACCACATCATCGCCTTCAATGTGAGATTGGTGTCAAACGCGAGACTATCAATAAAAAATGAACTAAAAAATGAATAACAAGAATTCACCCATAAATTTAAAATTGGAAAACAGCTGTTTTTATTGCAGTCGGGGGACAGTAGGTACCTACTTTGTAACATTTCTTTAAAAGTCGGACTGCAATAAAAAGTTGTTTTTCAGAATGAATGGATAACCTATTTATAGTCTTTCTGGATAAATGGCTTCAACACTAAAATAATTTTGAATTTAGAGCCAGTAGTTCCTGAGATTAACGCGTTCGACCAAACAAATCAATTCTTCAGCATTATAATATTACATAAATAGATATAAGCATAGACATTTTCTGGTAGCCTACACTTGTGTCTCACTTCTGGGCAAGGACTCCCCTTTGTCCTTCTAAACCTCTCTGTCTCGGGCGATGTCTGACCATGTTTTTCCCGCAAACATGACGTGAATTCGTACGCGCATGTCCCGTTTCTTCGCTTTCCTGTAGGAATTTCAGAAAATCGTCTCTTAGTGCTACGCTATAATCACCAAGGATCTTATATAGCCAAATTTCAGCTTTCTAAGACCAGTAGTTTCGCGTTTTTGTCTAAATTTTATTGTCAATTATTAGATTCAATTGAGAAACGAGCCAAGAGGATCATCGGCAATGATAGGCTCGTCGCGACGAAGCTCCAAAGTCTTGAGCATCGACGACGAGTCGCTAGCCGGTCGGTTTTCTACCGGTTGCATTTTGGGGAATGTGCAACGGAATTGCATAATTGAATTCCGCCAAGCCCGTTCCATCATCGGACCACAAGACGAACGGCAATGCGCCACCGGTACATGGTGGACATCCCACCCACACGCACTAAACGTTTTGGGAACACATTTATAGTGCGTACAGCTAAGGAGTGGAATTCCCTTCCGGAGTCTGTGTTTCCTGATAGCTACAACCTGGGAGTCTTTAAGTCAAGAGTGAATAGGATACTTCTAGGCAAGCGTGCTCCATCTTCGACCACATCATCGCTTACCATCAAGTGAGATAGTGGTCAAACGCGCGCCTATAAATAGTAAAAAAGAATATGATGAGGTGGGAGGGATGAGGTAATCTTTTCAAGAACGTCAAGTTAAAATTTTATCGCTCTGCAAAAATTCCCTTTTGAACCAAAAATAGAGTGCATAATTATGCAAATTCAGCTAATTGTGATTACACAGCCCCGAAGTCCAAGGGACACAATAAATAATCAAGGAGTGGGTTTGCGTTGTTTCATAATTTTATTTAGCCTCATCCCACCGGCTCCCTTCTACCATCGGACATCCAGACGCACTGTAAGTTACCATCCCTGCCTTGTTGCTATTCCATCAATTCGCACTAAACGTTTCCAAACGTCTTTTATAATGCGCACAGCAAAGGAGTGGAACTCTCTGCCTGCGTCTGTGTTTCCGAACGCTTACAACCCTAATCTATTCAAAGTTAGAGTGAATTGGCTACTTCCAGGTAAGCTCGCTTCATCGTAGACTTTGTCTCTGTCATCTTTGACCTAGAGTCAAGAGACCAAACCCATCTAAAAAAAAAAACTGGCCAAGTGCGAGTCGGACTCGCGTGCAAAGGGTTCCTAAAGATTTTTTCTTAACATTTTACACTTTAGGCAGATTTTTTTGTAAAGGTTTTTAATCTTTAGGTAAAGATCTATTATCTCCGTATTTTTCAAAATTTTAGGCTCAGTATTTCGGAGATAACGGGGGATGGTCATTTTTCGCCTAATTTCTTGAATAAATTTAAAACCATTTATTTTAAAATTATGAAAAAAATATAATTAAAATCTTCACAGTAAGCCCTTTTAGTTGATATGTCTCACGATATTGTTTAAAAAACTTTTACTTTTTATTTTTTTGTTTGACCCTTAAAAGTGACCCCCGTACTAAAAATATACAATTTTTGTAACACGTCCGTGTTAGAGTCACAAAAGTCCATATGTGTACCAAATTTCAATAGAATCGATCCATTGGATCCGGAAAAAACTGGCTGTGACAGACGGACAGACAGACACCCGAGTGATCCTATAAGGGTTCCGGTATTTTTTCGGAACCCTAAAAAAAAATAATTAGTAAAAAGCCAAATAACAACATTATTTTTGGCAAACAGCAAGAAATTAAAAGAAGTCTTTATACAACTTTAAGACATGCGATACTGAAACTAATATGTTGTCAATGTTTAAGACACTTGAAAAGATTAAATAGATCTTAAGAGTCAACTTGAATGTTTATTAAATTTTACTTCATCTTTTCTTATCTTTCTTTCGTTTTCTTTTCTTTTTAAATAAACTTTGCTTCACACTAGGAATTTCTCCTGTAACGTGGGTGCGTCCGACACCACGCTCAGAAGCGTGTTGGTGCTACCTTTTACCCGGGACCACAGTAAGGCCGTTCTTTTGCGAAGCACCGCATGGAAGCCGTCCGTGACCCGCGACACGCAGCGCAGCAGTCAATCGCTCAATGACTGCGCTAATCGAGTTGTCAAAACTTTATCAGATTAAACTCAAAATTAGCGCCAAAACTCAGTTTTGGACCTTGTTTTATCTGAATAGGTACAGACAGTTAGACAAATCCAAAAGGATTAGGTAGATTTAGAGTTAACAACGTGATCTGAATGCGAAACTGGCAATCGTCGTTAAGGCACTTGTCTCACCGCCGGCGAGGAAGCGAGTAGCTATCGACCATTTGCTCGCTGAGGAAAGTGACAAAAGATATAGATCTCGTGTGAGTAAAAGAGACACATACATTCATAGTCAATAGCTGGCTGTTCACATTGCCGGCGAGCGGCTCTTACCTCTAGTTGATCGCAGCGACAAGAGCTATTAAAGATTGTACATGCTCAGCGACACTCGCTCGGCGATGCTCGCTTGGCGGTTAAGCAGCGGTAATTTCTGCCTATAGTGCGGGCCGGAGCGAGTATTGCGAGTAAAAGCCTGTTACACTAAAGCACTCGCTGAAAGCCGAGCGTCAAAACTATCGAAACTTTTCACTTGCTACTCGCTGATCGTCAACTGTTTCGTGATTGCAGCTTATACTCGCTGATCACAGGCGGTGAGACAAGTGCCTAACGAGGGTAATAACAAAGGCTTTTCGCACATCTCTGGTAGGATTGCGAAATTTTAAAGAACAATGTTCAATTTGGATTTGGACAAGGAAAAAACAGAAATTAGTAACGATATGAAACTATCACCAATATGTAGTGCATAATTAATGTTCTTATTAGACATCTTCGTTTATTTTTAAAAGATGGGGAAATAGAGACAATCTTTCAAAAAAAATAAAAAATACTTCTTTGTTTATCAGAAGGTAGGTATAAAATATCCATATTCGAACGCATCCGTAATGACTTACGTTACTAGAGATGTCCATACTTTTTTAAGGGTATGTCCGCACTGCGATTTTGGAATCATATGGAATCCTATGCGAGTATCCGCACTTGCGAAAAAAAATCGTGCGGATAAAAACCCGCGCGCGAATTGCTACAAAATACAAATCGAATTTTTTGTGAAGTATTAAGCAGTATGGGTATGTCCGCACTGCGAAATAAAATTAGCGCGCGCGATTCGACGATCGCTCAGTCGTGCACCGGCGCTATTGACAGGATGTCGCGCGCTTCGTCTCCTGCCGGTCGGCGGTCGCACAGGAGTTCCCAGAAAATGATGACATGAAATAGAGCAGGGATGGCCAACCAGTCGATTGCGGCTAGTAGTCCAGTCGATCGCCGTAAGCAAAGATAAAAATATAAATACTTATACCAGACTGCGCAACTATGTAAATAATTTTAGCTTCATGAAGTTGAATAATCTATAGAGAAGATAATATATAAATAGTACGATAAATAAATAGGTTAGGTTAATAAACATTTACCAAAATAGAAACGAAATAAAATCCCAGGCAATATAAACCGTATAAACTCACGTTAAATATTATACTAAGCTTAACCAATAACATGATTTGATGATACTTCGTGGTAAATAGTTTTGATGAAGCCATGAATAAAATAAAAAAAAACTAATGATTTACATTAAAAATCGATTCTGTCATAAATCGATCGATTACGATTATCGATCGTCTCTCTCTGTTTTTTGACAAGTAAACAAACAGTGACGGTTTCTGCACTGACCGACCACCGTGTTGTGGTTTCTGCGAAGACTGTGTTCTGTGCGATTTTCTGTTACTTTCCATGCTTTCTGTTTCTTGCTTTGCTTGCAGACCATAGAGTAGAAAACATAAATGCTACAGATAAATTATATAAACATAACATAAAAAAAAACATATTTCATAGTTTTACAAGATTCTCCGGCCTTTTAAAAATATATTGAAGACCGTTCTTAGTTATATGTTTATAGGCGAATGAAACGACAAAATTGTGTTTCATCATGTTACTTATTGTTAGATTTTACTAGTCCAAGCATGTTAGCCGAGTGGTTGTTCTTTGTCTAACCCTATTGTCAGCTGACAATAAGACGTCAATATGCCGCATGAAAAATCTTATTTTCAAAATCAATATTATGAATTAAAATTAGTATATGATAAAGAGATAATTTATCTAGGCTGTTGTTATTTAATATCTGATATGTTCTGTATTTTATTTGAATTCTTTTGAACGGCTATCCGAACGAATTTTGAATAATTTTGCCATGGGTCTGCTTTTGTTCAAGTCCCGCAGGAATCTGAACTGAAATAACTTCAAAACCATTTATTTTAAAATTATGACAAAAATATCATTAAAACCCTCACAGTAAGCCCTTTTATTTGATATGTCACACGATATTATTGAAAAGTCTTTATTTTTTAATTTTCTAGTTTGAACCCAAAAGTGACCCCGATGCTAAAAATTTACGTAACGCGTTCGTGTTTGAGAAGTCCATATGTATATCAAATTTCAACAGAATCGGTCCAGTGGATCCAGTGGAAAATCTATAATATTTTAAAATATGAAAAAAATATCATCATCATATCAGCCGAAAGACGTCCACTGCTGGATATAGGCCTCCCCCAGTGTCGCCACAACGCCTGGTCCTGTGCGTCTCGTATCCATCGGCTACCCGCGACCTTCACCAGGTCATCGGTCCACCTTGCGGGAGGCCTTCATAATCAAAAAAATATAATTTTTGATTATATTTTTTTCATAATTTTAAAATAAATGATTTTGAAGTTATTTAAGAAATTAGACGAAAAATGACCATCTCCCTTATCTCCGAAACTACTGAGCCAAAAATTTAGAAAACGCGCGAGTCCGACTCGCACTTGGCCAGTTTTTTTTTTTCAATATTCTGGACTATTTTATGTAATATCTTTATAAAATACTTGTCTTTAACCTTTTGACCGCCACGGTCGGCTATAGCCGACAAACGAAAAAGTGCCCAACACACCACCGTCGGTATAGCCGATGTTGGCGTGTTGGGCACTTTTTCGTCGACAAGAAAACAACATTTTTAAGTACAAAATAAATATACTAAATCAAGTTTTCTGTGAATACGTAACGAGTAATATTTTATTTAAATATATGGAACGAAAAGCAATGATTAATTATTGGTTTTCGATAAGATGTTGGAATCCGTTTTTTTTTAGATTTTTGCGCTGAATTTGTGCTTGCCGTGGGAGGGACGCCGATACGTTTACGCTCTGTTGGTCAAAAGGTTAAAAACTTGGCTATACACTGCACTTTTTTCCGCTTGAAAATATATCACCATTACGGAGATCTCTGCTACGAAAAAAAACATATTTTTCGTGCTCGGGTTAAAGTTATCTTACTAGTCTGTTCCAACATTAATACAGTAATTAAAAAAGCATGCACGCATCCTCCCGAACATGCGTGAATTTACGCGCATTACTCTAAGTTATTAATTTTAATTGAACTAATTTCACAAATATCTCGAAATTCATCTCACTCCTAATTAACAGAAACTGCTACTCCGAATGTAAATTATAATTAGAAATGTAAATAAAAGACATTGAAAAGGAGTGAGACAAATAAAAGTAACAATGAAATCTTAACTTGCAATAAGGAACGTGCAGCACAGAAGCGTCAATGTCAAGTATTTTTGACGTTTTTAAAGTTTTTAAAGTTTTGAACATGCAACACTAGATGACATAGTCAAAGCCGTGCATGTTACCTAACTAACTTTCCCAGCCGTTTCGTTTAGTTTGTAAATCAAAATGTTATCGGTCGGTAACGTAAGACCGGGATAAAAGTTATTCTATATTCTAATCTAGGTTTACCCGTGTTCCTAATATAATTTAAATTCATGCAGATGTTTAGGCGTGACCCTCCGATTTAGACATTTTTAGGGTTCCGAAAAAAAAAAACGGAACCCTTAAAGGATCACTCGGGTGTCCGTCTGTCTGTCTGTCACAGCCAGTTTTCTCTGGAACACTAGACCGATTCTGTTGAAATTTGGTACACGTATGGACTTCTATGACCCAAACACGGACACGTTACGGGTCAAAATAGAAAATTTAAAAAAAAAGTTTTTTGAACAATATTGTGTGACATATCAAATGAAAGGGCTTACTTTGAGGATATTAGTTATATTTTTTCATAATTTTAAAATAAATGCTTTTGAAGTTATTCAAGAAATTAGACGAAAAATGACCACTCTCCCCCCTCATCTCCGAAACTGCTGAGCCTAAAATTTTGAAAAAAAAAATGGAGATAATAGATCTTTACCTATAGATTACAGAAAAGCCTATAAGAAGTCTACTATATTAAAATAACACGTTAAAAATAACTCATTCCGAACCCTTTGCACGCGAGTCCGACTCAAGTGTCCCGACAGACGTTGTCCTGCCCGATCGTTGGATTTTATCATGAATAGTAATTATCGAACTCAATTCCACTTTCAATTGTAAATCTGAACTAACTCTAGGGAAACACTCAGTCACACAAAAAAAACTGGCAAAGTACGAGTCGGACTTGCGCGCAAAGGGTTCCGAACCTATTTAATGTTTTAAACATGTTATTTTAACACTACAGACTTCTTAAAGAAAGGAGAAGGTCAAAGGGCAACACTATTGGTTTTTTGTATTTTTCACGAAACTTACCGTTTTATCAAAAACATAGTTCAGACAAAAATACAATTTCGTGAATTCTATTATTAATTCTAGATAGCGGTAAGTTTTATCAAAAACATAGTTCAGACAAAAATACAATTTTTTTCTGAACTACGTTTTAACGCTATCGTGAAAAATACAAAAAACCGATAGTGTTGCCCTTTGACCTTGAATAACTTTTTTAGCACACATGGGTTTGATGGGGACTTTTGGCACTTTATTTCTACTGGTGTACCCAAAGGCTCTACCAAAATTAACAGCTCTGTCAGAGCTTTTTTTATTTTATCCCAATTTTTTGTCTAATTTGACCGGAATAGATGGTTTATCCAAATCTTACACATTGATGCTCAGTCTACGTATAGTAAGATGGCTGCATGACTTTAATCTCTAAAGCAATGAAACTACGAGTGCTTCTACAAACAGCGCAAACTCTCAATTGGAATTCTGAGAAACTCTAACCGCATCAAAAGGAAGTGCACCCGGAACCTGCAAACTTCACGCCTCTGTGAACCTGAAAAGTGTCAAAAGCACTGGAAAGAGCTTCGAAATTATTATATAGTTCAAGTTATTTGGAAACCGCTGAGAGCGATAAAGGCAAGAACGTGGTTTAATTTAGCTTAGAATCCACTCAGCTAAAGACTTGGATGCGGTACTATTGTAGGTTAAAGAATATGTTACATTTAAGCATGGTAATGGCAGTCGCTATTTATCTATCCTGCCTATTTTGTTTCACAGCGTGGCAAAGAACTCCCTCTCCCTGTTCCACACAAATCTGTCCTTTGCCAATATTTTTAGTAGTAGTAGTAGTAGTACTTATTTCGCCATCTTCGCCTTGCGTTACCGAAATGACATCTTGGCTGTAATGTATTCATATAGTGGTCATCTACCACAATTTTTCATTTGCCAAGCGGCAGACCTGTCCAGCACTCCAGTCTAACCTCATTTTAAGGTTAAGCCACACATATATGCCAGCTATGTATTAAAGCCAACAACGAAAGAAAGAAAGAATATTAGTTTATTTGGCACACACAGATACACACAATGTAGGTACAAACAAAAGAAACTAAATTAAAATGATACTGATATAATTTTTTGTTTAACTCATATAAAGACATGTATATGACGGCGCCACCGTCATTATTTTGTAAACTGCGGGTACAACGGGCAAGCAGTGAACAAACAGCGACATATAAGGCAGCGCGCGCGCACGACTCAGTTCAGTCGTTCGCCAACCGTTGCCCAGTGCACACGTTACGTAATCGCTGAGTTAGCTTTTGCCGAGTAGTTTTTATAATCAGTGCAGATTAATTTAGTTATTCGATTTGAAAGTTGTTGTGAAATTAATAAGGTTTATTTAATCCAAATAAACCAAGTGATTGTGTGAAGACTTTTGTGTTTTTTTTAAATAATGTCGGACCCTGACGCTACATATATATATATATATAAAGAAAATAAAAAACTTAAACAGAAAACGTGCATCAAAACAAATCAGATTGAAGATGTCAGAACCAAAGAATAATCTAAACTGCATGAGTGAACCCGGGGGTCAGGATGTCTTGACACGTGATAGTGATTGAATTGTTTTGAAACTAAAAACTTTCAACAATCCATTGTGACGACACACTAACATAGCGAAATCTAAGTTTAAGCTGTCCCGAAAAAACTTGCATAGAGAGAAAGTCCAATATTTTAAAACCATCAAAGATACTACCATTTTTGGTGAAGTCAATAATGTCAAATATGGGAGTGGCGATCCATCACTCAACACCACTCTTATTATTGTATGTTATTTCAACCCTAAAGAATAACGCCAGATTTGTAAAACACATAATTAAGTTAACAAAAGAGAAACAATGAATGAAAAACTGACGCCAAAGAAGGAAGTGCCATTCTCTTACTGACAAAAACCCATCCGTGTTCCTCCTGATGCCCTTTTCGTTGCAGGGTCGCGGTGACTCTTTCAAACAAATTCTGCTACCCTGGCTTTTTAGGTTCCACAACACTAGCAGGTCGAAAGCGATCCCTGGAGAAATGATTCTGTCTTAAATCTCACAACTGCATAAATCAGCAAAAAACGGCAAAAAAGTTAGCAAACTAGACATTCAAATAATAATGTGGCACTGTCCATAAACCTAAACTTAAACAAAACAATGTCGAAGTGAAAGTCTTGCCTTCCATTGTTTCACGAAACTTCTAAACGTTACTAATAACTATTTAGTTAACAAAAGCCGTCAATGGAGTGACGTCTGTGTTCTTGGAATTTTGAACTAGCCTGGGGAGTCAGTATCACAAAAAGTTTAATTCAGAAGGTCGACTCCAAAGAACAAGCGAAAACGCTCGCACATATAGACAGGCTTCACGTACAGCGAGTGCAAGAGCATACGCAACCGTCGTTTGTTTGTGATCACCGCTGAACGTACGTCTATGTGTGCGTGTGCTGTCTTCTGATGAGTTGATCTTCTGTTCATATCTATTGAGTGTCATTATGAAGTTTCAGATTTATAATTATCATAATAATGTACGTGTTTAAAGCTTTATGCATCAAAGTGATCTGTTGACTCCGATATGGCGATTAGTCTTCGTGCCTAAGGGATCGTTTTCTCGTTACAATTCAGAGACCTTGTTTTGTTGCTATTATTAGCATTCTTCTTTGAAGCTCGTTTTACATTTATCGACCTTTGACCTAGACTAGAGTCAAGAGTAAACCCATCTAAAGTAAAAAAAAAACATACTTATGCCTTAATATTTTGCACTGTTGAATTTTCAACTCTCTATACTGAGCCGAGTGTATTTCATCACACACACTCGAGAGCTTTCATTTAAACATACATTTTGGCTTCGAATGGTGTTCCTGGAAACGGACTTTAATATTTATTTCCAATTTCTTCCAGTACCTATTCCGATATACATTCAGTCTGCTATTTTTAACATGAAATACCAATATACCTCAGATTCTACCACGAAAATAACTGAAATTAGCTATTTGTGACTTGTAGACCATTCCTGAAAACTGAGCCAATTAAACTTTACAGACATTGTCTACATACTCGTTTCAATATTCAGAAAAATAGTATTGATGTACAAAATTAGAGGTACAGACTGATACATCCTTGCTTTCACAATAGGGTACAATACTATCTGTATTGTACAGATCCACAGTACAGTAGTATTAGTAGTAGGCTGCGTAGCGTAGGATATATTTGTTGAACCAATAGAATCGCTTAATTTACGTAGGGGGCAATGTGGTAATGAATGAGTAGGTAGCGAATTGGCAACACACATGAAAAAAAAAAACTTTTTACAAAAAAATATAACCGACTTCCAAACAACGGAAGTCGGTGTTTTTGGTTTTGTTTCTTTGTTTTTTAACACCGACTTCCGAAATTAAGGTTTTTTAAAAAGATTTTTATTTTTCCACTTTAAAGTGGTGATACTTGGACAACGTCTTCGTCTACGCAGAAACTGAAATAAGGAATAATGCTCATAAGTAAAATCTACAGAACCAAACTGAACAAAATTTTTATGGGACCAAATGGCAAATATACCGCATCGAACTAAAAAAGAATCACAGAAATCGGATCAGAAACCTCGGAGTAACCGGTGTACATACATAAAAAAATACCCACCGAATTTTGAACCTCATCCTTTTTTATTTGTTTGGTAGTCGGTTAAAAATATGATGGATGTAAAAGCCGATTTACATTAGACGACCGAATGCTCATTCTATCCCCACTCTATCAAATTATTTTAGCGTAAACAGACGTAGAACATTCTTTCGTTGTTCTGTCTATATTCACAAAGATTCTATGGAATACTCTACGAACACTCGCTTGCTTTATGTAAACGGTACTGGAGCGTGCGAACAGTTAGAGTAGAGCGTTCTTGCGTGTTCGGACGTGCTCGCTCCCCGAAGCGATCACTTCAAAGCGTTCTTGTATTCTAGCGATTTGAATACATACTTTATGGATTGATCTCAAGAAAAATGTCTACTAATGATAGAAGCCTACCGAAATTAACCACTTTCCTCTTGTTCTTGCATATCCGTCATCGTTTCTGCCAATTATTTAGACACCCACCAACGTCTCTTCCTTCATTTCTTTTTGAGCGTTTGCGACAAAATAATAAATGCAGCTCTTGCAATTACAATATTGCTGTCAGATTCAGACATAACGAAGCGCTACCAACCACAGAATTGACATGAATGAGCAAAGAGCATTCGTTCGGCTGAACTAAACATCTATTGTGCAAGAATTCTAGTTTTTGGTTCTCATTTTTGATCTTTGATTTTGATGAAAATGCTGAAAACGTATACTATATTATAAAACAAAGTCCTCCGCCGCGTCTGTCTGTGTGTCTGTTCGCGATAAACTCAAAAACTACTGCACCGATTTTTATGCTATTTACACCAATGGATAGAGTGGTTCTCGAGAAAGGTTTTAGTATACAATTTGTTTAGAAAAAAAATAGGGTTTCTTAAGAAAATTGTATCGCGGACGAAGTCGCGGGAAAAGTGCTAGTAAAATATATAAGAAGTTTAAGCACGTTACGCTTTTTATTTATAACGATCCCTACATTTGGTCGGTAAATGATGCCATTCTATTGGTTCTTAACAAATACATCGCTACGCATATATTCCCTGGTGGAAACGCAGTCCTACAGTTGGATAAATGTCAAGAACCAACTGAATGGGGCAGACAACAGCAGAGGTCCATTGTTATCATACCGTCAAAGGTTTGCGGAATTGAATCTTTATTCAATAAGCATCTCTTTGAGCCATTCATTTTGATGATTCCGTTTTTGTCAATGCTTTTGTCCGTTCCTTGGTTTATTGAAATTAGATGACGCTTCAGGGGAAAGTAAAGACTTTAATTCACTTCTAAGTGGGATCCTTTGGAAGTGAAATAAGGGCTTTCATAATTTTACACCCTGGTAATCCTACCCCTTCAATGACAACCTGTATTTCCAATACTAGCTGCTGAATACTGCATTATGTCAATTATTTATATTTATTTCACACAATTAATTTAATGAAATGAAAACAGATAGAAATATTTGTTAATAATGCCATATGAATGACTTAATTTGTTTTATCCATAACTTGTTACAGTAAGTACACAATTCATCATCAAATCAGCCGAAAGAAGTCCACTGTTGGACATAGGCCTCCCCCAAGCGTCGCCACAACGACTGGTTCTGTGCGTCTCGCATCCATCGGCTACCCGCGACCTTCACCAGGTCAACGGTCCACCTTGTGGAAGGTCTTCCAACGTTGCGTCTTCTGGTACGCGGTCGCCACTCCAGGACTTTTCGGCCCCATGTACAACACGGTATCATACTCTAGCTATTTTTATTTCCATAATGATATGATGTGCCAGACGGCTAACTTTTGTATCTTATTTTAAGATTTCCAACTGAAATATATCATAACTTTGAAAAAACTGTTTCTCAAATTAAAAAGAGCAGAAAATATTCGCTCAAGGTCGTTTGTTCAGACAGATAATGTACATAATATTTCACCTTAATATCTGCGTCAAGAAAAAGCTCTTCAAGGCAGGTGTAAATTGTGTCTTAGCACTCCAAAAATGTTATAGACATTTTTCGTTAACACATTTTTCAGTGTGATTATTCTAACACTTTGAAAATCTTATTAATATCTAGTAACCAATCGCCGATGGATGCGAAACGCACAAGACCTGGGCCCCAAGTCTGCTATTTCAATAGTGCCAGAATGGTCTCATAATGATTTCATAATGGTCGATTTTGACAAGTTATGCCAGATTTCTTTTATATATGGTTTTAAACATTATTTATTAATTTTTCATTATGTACGAGATTACCATTCTATGCCATTTCTTTCAATGGAGTGTCAGTGGTTGACCATTAGAAAGTAATAATGACGCTTTTATATTAGTAGACTAGCTGACCCGCGCGGCTTCGCTCCCGTCAACTGGCTACTCTACCTACCGACTCTAACCTACCAACCTACTTACCTACCCTACCTACCTACCAAAGCTACCCTACCTTACCTACCCTACCTACCTACGCTACCTACCCTTCCTACCGACATACCATTTTTTTTTTTGTATTTTTATTCTTATTATGCTATTCTGGACAAAGACTTATCCAAAAACACAAAAACTTTGAAAATCGCTCGAGTTAGTTAGAAAAGTGTTCGAACAAACCCGTCTTTGTTTTACTTATATATTAAGAAGAAAAAAAATATACTACTCCGTATCACCTAACCACTAAGAACTAATGATAATACGAATTGACAGTTACTGTGAAATCGTGTTGTCATTCATTCTTAGTTCGGGTTTGGGACTAATCGTGTAGTGTAACGGAGTAGAATACGACCGCCCGCAACTAAGCCCGAAACTACGGGCTTCGGACTTAAAGAGTAGCCCCCAAAATCGATCGTTCCCGTCACCGTGACCACCTTTGGTACGGTACCTTATTATTATTAGCCTTCTTTCGCAAATCGAACCGTTCGTTGCTTCGCTCTAAACGGAATCAATCGCGGAGGTTTAGCAGTAGGGTCCCGTCAGCACAGCACCTTTGGTACGGAACCCTACAGGCCTGATCCGCAAGTCGAACCGTCCAGTACTTCGCAAAACTACGATAAATGCACTTTAAACGAAACCAGCACAACTCGGAGATTTAAGCAATTTTGGTCCCTAACAGTTTAAGACCTTTTAGAGACCAAACCGAAATTCCTACGAACACGACTGTGTTTAAAAATCGTGTGAGGTCATTCTCCAGCGGAAAATCTTAACACCGCAGTTCAGAAAAACGCGTCATCAGTGCAACGCCATCTATCGACCATGTAAACTAACAAAATATTTGGCAGCGGAAGATGTTAAATAAGAAGCCCGTATGTAACGATAAATAACGATAAGGTACGTCTACGTATTAAAAGTTTCACAAATAACTCAATCAATGTGTTTTGGTGTAACATTCATGCTTTCATGCATTTTTTGGTTCCTCAATAGATGGCGCTCTGACTGATCAGAATAAATTAGGAAGTTTCTTACTAAACTAAAAATTCAATATATTTTGATTTCCGGGATCAATTGTAAGGATAAATAACGAAAAGGTATAAAAATTACCACTTTTATTTTGCCACGAATTAAAAGTTTCACAAATAACTCAACAATTTTGAATTCTTTCATGCATTTTATTTTTTCTCAATAGATGGCGCTCTGACTCATCAGAATATATTAGGAAGTTTCTTCCTAAACTTAAAAATTCAATATCTTTTGATTTTGTGGGTCGATTTTGATGAAATAAACGCTAAGTTTTCCTCGGGGTATCGCTTAATATTTTTAAGTACTTAGATTTGCAATCCAATCTGTGGTTTATGCGTGATGCTCCCACAAACGCACAGACAAACAGACAAACAGATAAACAGACAAACAGACAAAAATTTCAAAAATTGCATTTTTGTGTTTTATACCTTTTTCCTGAGTTTTTTGTGTAATTTTCATGCAAAAATTTTGAATGTACAGACACGTTTAGTCTACGATTTTATTATATGTATAGATTATGCTATTCCGGACGAAGAAATTAGCCTTCGTCCGGAATAAAACACAAAAACTATGAAAATCGGTCGAGCCGTTCTCGAGTTAGTTAGAAAAGTGATCGAACAAACCCGACTTTGAGAATTTTGCTATATTGTGAAAGATTCGACCTTTTTCTGAAGACATTTTTATATTAGCGAGACAGAAATAAAACGAATAAACTGACAGCGGTGGCTTATTAATAAATAGGGTTCCGTTAGCAACCTTGGTCATTCATTCTTAGTTCGGGTTTGGGATTAATCGTTAGTCTTTATGTGATACGGAGTAGAATACCTCCGCAACTAAGCCCGAAACTACGGACTTCGGACTTAGAGAGTAGCCCCCCCCCCAAAATCGATCGTTCCCGTCACCGTGACCACCTTTGGTACGGTGCCTTATTATTAGCCTTGTTTCGCAAATCGAACCGTTCGTTGCTTCGTTCTAAACGGAATCAATCGCGGAGGCTTAGCAGTA
Source organism: Lacanobia wlatinum (assembly GCA_947578705.1). Lineage (NCBI taxonomy): Eukaryota > Metazoa > Arthropoda > Insecta > Lepidoptera > Noctuidae > Lacanobia > Lacanobia wlatinum. Next base: position 6,494,108 of record OX388032.1, read on the forward strand.
GGGTCCCGTCAGCACCTTTGGTACGGAACCCTACAGGCCTGGAGGGCTACTCTCTAACGAAATCCGTAGTTTCGGGCTTAGTTGCGGGCGGGCGTATTCTACTCCGTATCACCTACAGACTTACGATTAGTCCCGAACCCGAACTTAGAATGAATGACAACCCAATTTCACAGTAACTGTCAAATCGTGTTATCATTAGTTCTCAGTGGTTAGGTGATACGAAGTAGAAAATGCCCGCCCGAAACTAAGCCCGAAACTACGGATTTCGTTAGAGAGTAGCCCCCCTGATCCGCAAGTCGAACCGTCCAGTACTTCGCAAAATTAAATATCAGTTTAAGACTCTACAATAAAAGCACTTTAAACGAAACCAGCACAACTCAGAGATTTAAGCAATTTTGGTCCCTATCCGTTTAAGACCTTCCAGAGATCAAACCGAAATTCCTACGAACCATGACTTTGTTTATAATCGTGTGAGGTCATTCTCCAGCGGAAAATTCAGAAAAACGCGTCATCAGTGCAACGCCATCTATCGACCATGTTAACTGACAAAATATTTGGCAGCAGAAGACGTTAAATAAGAAGCCCGTATGTAAAGATAAATAACAATAAGGTATTAAAATGTTTACTTTTATTTTGCTACGTCTACGTATTAAAAGTGTCACAAATAACTCAATATGTTTTTGTGTAACATTCATGCTTTCATGCATTTTTGGTTCCTCAATAGATGGCGCTCTGACTGATCAGAATATAGTAGGAAGTTTCTTACTAAACAAAAAATTCAATATATTTTGATTTTGAGGATCGATTGTAACGATAAATAACGAAAAGGTATAAAAATGATCACTTTTATTTTGCCACGCATTAAAAGTTTCACAAATAACTCAACAATTTGGAATGCTTTCGTGCATTTTATTTTTTCTCAATAGATGGCGCTCTGACTCATCAGAATACATTAGGAAGTTTCTTCTTAAACTTAAAAATTCAATATCTTTCGATTTTGTGAGTCGATTTTCATGAAATAAACGCTAAATGTTACTCGGGTTATCACTTAATCTTTTTAAGTACTTAGATTTGCAATCTAATCTGTGGTTTATGCGTGATGCTCCCACAAACGCACAGACAAACAGACAAACAGACAAAAATTTCAAAAATTGTATTTTTGTGTTTTGTACCTTTTTACTGAGTTTTCTGTGTAATTTTCATGCAAAAATACTCAATGTACAGACACGGTTAGTCTACGATTTTATTATATGTATAGATTTATTATATGTATAGATTACCAAACTTGTCAAAATCGACCATTATGAAATCATTATGAGACCATTCTGACACTATTGTAATAGCAGACTTGGCCCAGTTGTAGTGGCGACATTTGGGGAGGCCTACGTCCAGCAGGCAAGTGTATGAGTTCACCAGAAAGGCAAAGGTACGTGAATAGGGTTGCCAGGTCTTCAAACCGGAAATCCGGATAGACCAGCAAGTTTAGCCGGAAATTTAGATAAAAAGGCCGGACACCTTTAATTTTTTAGTCGTAGTAGATATATAACGACATTTTTTTTAAAATAAACCAAGGATTTTTTATCATTTACCATAAAATTTACCTTAAATTCTAATAAAACAACAATAATATTAAATTAATCAATATTTTTATCGTTAATCATTATTAATATTCATTATTATATTTATTTCTATAATTGAAATGGTAGTGGTACGTAGCTAGCGATACAAGGTGAGGTAGGCGGAGAGGAAGTCAACACATGACAAAAGTAAAAAAAAATGCTCAAATTCAAAAAGCCTAGCAAAAGCCGGAAAGGCTGGACACCGTCTAATTTGGCCGGACACACAAACAAAAAGCCTGACTGTGTCCAGCTTTATCCGGACGCCTGGCAACGCGTGGCGACGGATTGTCAAGCATGCTACTCAATCTTAAAGACGACCACGACCATTCTGTCAAGAGTGAAACGATGAAGAAGAAGACGTTCAGCAGTGGACTTATTTCGGCTGATATGATGATGATGATAAACCAATCGCTTTGCAAATAAAATTGAAAGAAAGAAAGAAAAATGTTTACTTGAGACTCGCACAAAACAGACAGATATAAAATTAATTAATTAATTTGTTAAATTAATTGGGATCACTAACATGTCTTTTAAGCCATAGAATATTTTGTAGATGCAATTTATTTGGTTGGTAAAGAAGGTTCGACAGACTAGCCCAGAACAAATCGTTTTTAAAGAAATTGATTAGGTCTAGAATACAATGGAGGCTGTCGGTCATGTTTGAGATTGTTGAGTACTTAATTGTTATCGCACTCAATCAATTCAGTCTATCGAGACCACTACATACCTACTTAACAAGGTCATCGTGCACAGTCTTTAGAACATCGTTCCATCTAGCTGGATAAAACTAAAAAAAACTGGCCAAGTGCGAGTCGGACTCGCGTGCAAAGGGTTCCGAACGAATTTAATTTTATTAACATTTTATTTTAACACTACAGACTTCTAATAGGTTTTCCTGTAATTTTTAGGTAAAGATCTATTATCTCCATTTTTTTTCAAAATTTTAGGCTCAGTAGTTTCGGAGATAAGGGGGGGAATGATCCCTATTCGTCTAATTTCTTGAATAACTTCAAAACCATTTATTTTAAAATTATGGAAAAAATATAATTAAAACCTTCACAGTAAGCCCTTTCATTTGATATGTCACACAATATTGTTCAAAAATCTTTTTTTTTTTTTATTTCTAGTTTGACCCCCAAAAATGACACCCATACTAAAAATTTAATGATTTACGTACGTCTTACGTCCGTGTTCGGGTCATAGAAGTCCATATGTGTACCAAATTTCAACAGAATAGGTCCAGTGGATCCGGAGAAAACTGACTGTGACAGACGGACAGACAGACAGACAGACAGACAGACAGACACCCGAGTGATCCTATAAGGGTTTCTTTTTTTTTCGGAACCCTAAAAAGAAAACACTTTTATTTAGCACGAACTTTAGACACAACATTTTTATAGGACAAAAAAAAATTAAGCTGAACCTTCGAATTTGCCGACTGGAAGTCTCCACTGTCACTAAAATGATCACGTAAATATTCCTGTAATCCTATGCATGCCATTAGCTGTAATATTTTTTTATTGTAAGGTTCAAGATTTAGGTCAACAGTATGAGCGAGATGCATAGACTAGCTCACAGCAGGATACTTCGAAGACACAGTAAGAGACGTCGACGTCAGTGCTCCAATTGTATGGCCAGGCTTTATGGTTTCACCTCCAAACAGCATAAAACTTGAACCACTTTCACATGCAATAAAAAAACAACCTGACACCAAAATATCCGAAAAATGAACTGAACTCGGTAAACTGCTCCAGATACATTTAATCTTTAAATAAAGTGCACCTATGCCACAGACGCTCGGGCGGTCGGTGCTACGTTTCATTCAAGCTGCATTCAAACCAGTTCTTGACATCAAAAAATCATATACGTACTTCGTAATTTTCTAATGGACAGTACTGATACCATTCATGTCCAAAAACGCCAATTGCAACTTCAAAACCGCTTGACCTCGATGACGCGTGATGGAAATCAATGGGTGAGGTCTACGTTGGAACTATTGCACCCAAAAGATGCCTGTTTGGTCTTGCATTCAAGATTGATAGGTGTTAGGAAAACAGACGCTGGGAAAATTTGGTCATGTTTAAATGGGTACACAGCACTTTGATTTGCTTTTTATGGAAGGCACCGACCCATCAAAATAACTAATCGAACAAGTCCAAAAAGCAACAAAAGGTAAAGTCTTTGAAATTCCTGAAGAAACTCACAAACTTTACTTGCCTTCGATTTTATATCACAGCTTAATCAATACGTACCTCAACATTTTCCATTTTAATAATACCTTCATGCTTATCTTTTACATCAAAATTATCTTGTCGACCACCATCATCTGTTACTTCATATAACTCATAAACGTTACGTTCGAAAACTGCGCTTTGAAAAAATCTCTCTACGCCGAAATTATGTAACAACACGGAAATCCTACATTTGCTTGATCATCATTAAGCTTTGATGACTTAGAAATTATTGTGTATTTCGGAAGTAGGTCTCCGAATGGTCTAATGCTTTGTGATTTTGAAGACACCTCGATTCAAAGGTTTTTAACTTTCTAACATCTGGTGTCATTATGTGTCACGGTTGTGTGTTGTGATCGTGGTCAGTTTTGCATTCTGAACTAAGTTGAAAAAACGCAAGGCACTTATTACTTTTTAGGTGTACTATATGGACTTAAAGACGCGTTTGCATAAGAACACGTCCTTGTAAAGCTGCCTAGACAGTTGAATGGGATAGTAAAGATTATCATCAACTTCCGGTTCTTAATCCATATGACTCGGGTCGGCGTCAAAAGTTTTGTTCTTCTTTACTTTCCTGCCAACCGTTACGATATTATTCACTCCCATTTTCCCACAATTCACTCATGTTTTTTGGGCTGTGTAGCACAGAAACCAAATATAAATGTTTATATTTTCCATCAAGCTATCGACCAGACACTAACAAAACTTTGCATTGCATTTATTAACATACATAGTTTATATTTCTATTTGTCACTGAATTGTTAAAAGCATGCAAATTGTAACGTTATTCACAAACTTTTGTTAAACACATCAAAGAATCCGTTTGACAATTACATAACATTGATCGCGCTTTTTTCATTGATATTTTGCGCCGTATTGAAATTTCTTCCACGTTTTTTTTTTCTGAAACTATACTTAAGAGATCATAAAATTCTTCCTCATCCTCGTCTATATATACTGATGCAGGTGCACCTGGTTAACACCTGGATAATTTTTAGTGTATGCTTGAGTGAAATGCGGAATTATAAAACTGCTATTCGTTTTGAGTACCCAATAAACTAGATAATGTTATTTTCCGCATTTTAGCTTGCCAAAAATCCTACGTAATGAAGTCCATTATTCTCTCTGAAGTGGAAGAAGTTAAAATCTTTTCGTTTTACCGTATGTTCACCTATTCTTCTTAACGTATGATTACCTGAGTTGACGTTTTCAAGAGCGTTTACTAAATCAATATGACGTTCATCCCGCATAAGTGTGTGAACATTTTATGTAATTACATCATTGATATATAAAAAACCCAAGATGCACAGTCTCGAACAAATGCAACACTCGAAACTATCGTCAAAAACTGACATGTATCAAGTGTCATGTGTGAGTTGTGTGTAGCTATACTATAAACATTTTTTTTGCAAATTCAACCTTACACGGATCGCTTAAAGTTGTTTTTACAAAGCAGTGCAGTATGGCAAGCGATGCGAGACTGTTCGAAACTTGCGCACAATTATACATATTGCGCTTTTTTTTTGCGGACATTTTTGAGATGCTGAGTGTGTATCTTGGGTTTTTTTATATATCAATGAAGTACATTAAATATTTCATTGTTTTGTAAGATTTTGCCGGAGTCGTCTAACGGTTATTCGTCTCAGCCGGAGATTCACCTTGCCAGAGCTGAGCTGGCGCTCATCGCCAAGTACTTGGTGATATGTTGTATTATCAGTTATGAAAATTTAGTTGATGTGGACTTGGTTACCTTTTACAAAAGCATTTGTCAACATTGTTATCCAGTGTCAAATTTTTATCACGTTCAGTTGAAATCGGACCTTGAAGCTCCTGATGACTTTGTCACAGTGTATATTCTACAGAGAATGCAAAGCACATAATTTTTTCCTACCTTAAATAAAGGTATGCTCAGAACAATTTTCATGCGAAATTTTTGATAAAATTACGACCATTAAATATTTTCTTGTTGCAATTGCTAGTCGAGTTTGAATTTTGAAATTAATTGGGGTATCCCGATATATATCAGAGTATTCGTAAGTTTTTCTCAAAAGATAGAAAGCTATATCGGGTCTTTCCGAGAAAAATGATAAATAGAAAAGTTACATGAAACACTAACCACTCGCTTCTGCATCGCACGAGTGTTACTGTTGTATTTAGGTATATTATAAGCATACATATCTATGTACTTGTATAATTTGTCAAAGCATCTAGAATTATGATTATGTTTTTAAGTTTATTGTGATTTAATTTAGATTTTTATGATTTAATTTTGATTTTTATGATTTTATTGAGTTTTTTTATAGTGAAACGATTTTTATTTTGATTTCTTTAGAATTTTGTTTTAATTTTATGTACTTAATATGTGTCAATCAAAGTTACAGTCAAGTACGTCTACCTGGGACAAATGGTCCACTTAGTTAGGGCTAACTTCGAGAAAGAGGTCAACCATCGAATCTTACTCGGCTGGGCAGCGTTCGGGAAGCTGTGTGGTATCTTCTCGTCCCACATACCACAGTGTCTCAAGACGAAAGTTTATGACTAGTGCGTGTTGGCAGTGATGACTTATAGAACTGGAACGTGGTCGCTCACAATGGGCCTCATCAGAAGGCTTAAAGTTACTCAAAGGGCAATGGAGAGGGCAATGCTTGCAGTTTTCTTGCGTGATCGAATCAGGAATGATGATATTCGCAAGAGAACCAAGGTTACCGACATAGCCCGTAGGATCGCCAAACTAAAGTGGCAGTGGGCAGGGCATATTGCTCGTAGAACAGCTTATGATCGATGGGGCCGAAAAGTTCTAGAGTGGCGACCGCGTATCGGAAGACGCAACGTTGGAAGGCCTCCCACAAGGTGGGCCGATGACCTGGTGAAGGTCGCGGGTAACCGATGGATGCGAGACACACAGGACCGGTTGTTGTGGCGACACTTGGGGGAAGCCTATGTCCAGCAATGCGTCTTTCGGCTGATATGGTTATGATGAATATTTTATGTTATGGGTACCTAAACTATACATATAATAAAATCGTAGACTAACCGTGTCTGTACATTGAATATTTTTGCATGAAAATTACACAGAAAACTCAGGAAAAAGGTATAAAACACAAAAATGCAATTTTTGAAATTTTTGTCTGTTTGTCTGTTTGTCTGTGCGTTTGTGGGAGCATCACGCATAAACCACAGATTGGATTGCAAATCTAAGTACTTAAAAATATTAAGCGATAACCCGAGTAACATTTAGCGTTTATTTCATCAAAATCGACCCACAAAATCAAAAGATATTGAATTTTTAAGTTTAGGAAGAAACTTCCTAATGTATTCTGATGAGTCAGAGCGCCATCTATTGAGAAAAATAAAATGCACGAAAGCATTCAAAATTGTTGAGTTATTTGTGAAACTTTTAATACGTGGCAAAATAAAAGTGATCATTTTTATACCTTTTCGTTATTTATCGTTACAATCGATCCACAAAATCAAAATAAATTGAATTTTTAGTTTAGTAAGAAACTTCCTAATGTATTCTGATGAGTCAGAGCGCCATCTATTGAGAAAAATAAAATGCACGAAACCATTCAAAATTGTTGAGTTGTTTGTGAAACTTTTAATACTTTGCAAAATAAAAGTGATCATTTTTATACCTTTTCGTTATTTATCGTTACAATCGATCCACAAAATCAAAATAAATTGAATTTTTAGTTTAGTAAGAAACTTCCTAATTTATTCTGATGGGTCAGAGCGCCATCTATTGAGAAAAAATAAAATGCACGAAAGCATTCAAAATTGTTGAGTTGTTTGTGAAACTTTTAATACGTGGCAAAATAAAAGTGATCATTTTTATACCTTTTCGTTATTTATCGTTACAATCGATCCACAAAATCAAAATAAATTGAATTTTTAGTTTAGTAAGAAACTTCCTACTGTATTCTGATCAGTCAGAGCGCCATCTATTGAGGAACCAAAAAATGCATGAAAGCATGAATGTTACACCAAAACACATTGATTGAGTTATTTGTGAAACTTTTGATACGTAGATGTAGCAAAATAAAAGTAAACATTTTAATACCTTATTGTTATTTACCGTTACATACGGGCTTCTTATTTAACGTCTTCTGCTGCCAAATATTTTGTCAGTTTACATGGTCGATAGATGGCGTTGCACTGATGACGCGTTTTTCTGAATTGCGGTGTTAAGATTTTCCGCTGGAGAATGACCTCACACGATTATCAAACACGGTCGTAGTTCGTAGGAATTTCGGTTTGGTCTCTGTAAGGTCTTTAACTGTTAGGGACCAAAATTGCTGAAATCTCTGAGTCGTGCTGGTTTCGTTTAAAGTGCTTTTATCGTAGAGTCTTAAACTGATTTAGTTTTGCGAAGTACTGGACGGTTCGACTTGCGGATCTGGGGGGCTACTCTCTAACAAAACCGTAGTTTCGGGCTTAGTTGCGGGCGGGCATTTTCTACTCCGTATCACCTAACCACTGAGAACTAATGATAACACGATTTGACAGTTACTGTGAAATCGTGTTGTCATTCATTCTCAGTTCGGGTTCGGGACTAATCGTAAGTCTGTAGGTGATACGGAGTAGAATACGCCCGCCCGCAACTAAGCCCGAAACTACGGATTTCGTTAGAGAGTAGCCCCCCAGGCCTGTAGGGTTCCGTACCAAAGGTGCTGACGGGACCCTACTGCTAAGCCTCCGCGATTGATTCCGTTTAGAGCGAAGCAACGAACGGTTCGATTTGCGAAACAAGGCTAATAATAATTTAAGGTACCGTACCAAAGGTGTTCACGGTGACGGGAGCGATCGATTTTGGGGGGGCTACTCTCTAAGTCCGAAGTCCGTAGTTTCGGGCTTAGTTGCGGAGTAGAATACGTCCGTATTCTACTCCGTATCACCTTCAGACTTTCGATTACGATTAATCCCGAACCCGAACTAAGAATGAATGACAACACGATTTCACAGTAACTGTCAAATCATATTATCATTAGTTCTCAGTGGTTAGATGATACGGAGTAGACTTTTTTTTTTTTATTACAGATAGGCATACGTTTGACCACTATCTCACCTGATGGTAAGCGATGATGCGGTCGAAGATGGAGCACGTTTGCCTAGAAGCAACCTGTTCACTTTTGTCTTAAAGACTCCCAGGTTGCCCGCAACTAAGTTTTTAATTCGTGCTAATTATCAGACAGTTCGATTTGCGAGCCAAGGCAAATTATAGGGTTCCGTGCCAAAGTTGCTAATGGGACCCTATTATTTAAGCCTTCGCGTACGATTTTGATTCGTGCGAACCAAGTCGATTTTTAGGGTTCCGTACCAAGGTTGCTAACGGAACCCTATTTATTAATAAGCCACCGCTGTCCGTCTTCCTTCAGTTTATTCGTTTTATTTCTGTCTCGCTAATATAAAAATGACTTCTAGAAAAAGGTCGAATCTTTCACAATATTGCAAAATTCTCAGTCGGGTTTGTTCGAACACTTTTCTAACTAACTCAAGAACGGCTCGACCGATTTTCATAGTTTTTGTGTTTTATTCCGGACGAAGACTAATTTCTTCGTCCGGAATAGCATAATAAGAATTAAAATACAAAAAAAAAGAATGAGTATGTAGGTAGGCAGGTAGGGTAGGTAGGGTAGGTAGGGTAGGTAGGGTAGGTAGGGTAGGTAGGGTAGGTAGGGTAGGTAGGGTAGGTAGGGTAGGTAGGGTAGGTAGGGTAGGTAGGGTAGGTAGGGTAGGTAGGGTAGGTAGGGTAGGTAGGGTAGGTAGGGTAGGTAGGGTAGGTAGGGTAGGTAGGGTAGGTAGGGTAGGTAGGGTAGGTAGGGTAGGTAGGGTAGGTAGGGTAGGTAGGGTAGGTAGGGTAGGTAGGGTAGGTAGGGTAGGTAGGGTAGGTAGGGTAGGTAGGGTAGGTAGGGTAGGTAGGGTAGGTAGGGTAGGTAGGGTAGGTAGGGTAGGTAGGGTAGGTAGGGTAGGTAGGGTAGGTAGGGTAGGTAGGGTAGGTAGGGTAGGTAGGGTAGGTAGGGTAGGTAGGGTAGGTAGGGTAGGTAGGGTAGGTAGGGTAGGTAGGGTAGGTAGGGTAGGTAGGGTAGGTAGGGTAGGTAGGGTAGGTAGGGTAGGTAGGGTAGGTAGGGTAGGTAGGGTAGGTAGGGTAGGTAGGGTAGGTAGGGTAGGTAGGGTAGGTAGGGTAGGTAGGGTAGGTAGGGTAGGTAGGGTAGGTAGGGTAGGTAGGGTAGGTAGGGTAGGTAGGGTAGGTAGGGTAGGTAGGGTAGGTAGGGTAGGTAGGGTAGGTAGGGTAGGTAGGGTAGGTAGGGTAGGTAGGGTAGGTAGGGTAGGTAGGGTAGGTAGGGTAGGTAGGGTAGGTAGGGTAGGTAGGGTAGGTAGGGTAGGTAGGGTAGGTAGGGTAGGTAGGGTAGGTAGGGTAGGTAGGGTAGGTAGGGTAGGTAGGGTAGGTAGGGTAGGTAGGGTAGGTAGGGTAGGTAGGGTAGGTAGGGTAGGTAGGGTAGGTAGGGTAGGTAGGGTAGGTAGGGTAGGTAGGGTAGGTAGGGTAGGTAGGGTAGGTAGGGTAGGTAGGGTAGGTAGGGTAGGTAGGGTAGGTAGGGTAGGTAGGGTAGGTAGGGTAGGTAGGGTAGGTAGGTTAGGGTCGGTAGGTAGAGTAGCCAGATGACGGGAGCGAAGCCGCGCGGGTCAGCTAGTGGGTACCTAAATTTGAAACAAACGTTGAATAGAAATAGTAATCCTTCTAGAGGAATAGTTATATTTCTAAGATGGTGAGTGATGAAGACTGCCTAAAAATCCATTTTAGATAAATACTTAGCTCTCCTATTCTGGAATATGAGAGCAAAGCAGTAAAGTTACATGATAGATACCAATGAAGAATGAGTGTTTTAAATGTTAGGTCTTTGTTGTCTGTCATATTGCGTAAGTTTAGAGATTTCGGCAAACAAATAAATATGAAAGTGTCTTCGGTCATAGGTTGCCTACGGCGAATTGATACCTATTAGTCTGCATGTCTAGTCTTTCTTATCTTCAAAATAATCTACTAAGACATTATTATGTTTCGTTTTATTTATTTTATAACAAAGAACGCTTTCTTATGGCTTTGAAACGTCAACAAAAGAACAGGTTTTAATCTATCCTATCCTTTCTTTTCCGTTTCTTTATTCGTTTCCATCTTTCTTTTATAAAGCAGGCTATACCTAGAAAAATAAAAATGTTTGATGGTATTTTTTAAGGATGGGAAATCATCAAATGACTCTGACTCTTACTGATTAAAACCCATGTGTTCCTCTTAATGCCCTTTGCGTTCTAGGGCCACGGTGACTCTTTCGAATAAATTTCGTGGCCCTGGTAGGCACTGGCCACAGCGGGACCCATCTAATGTTTAAAAGAAAGACAATTAGATTTACGGTATTATTCCGATAGTTAATGTAATATATAAAAATCTCGTGTCACTGTGTTTGTTACCGAACACCTCCGACACGGCTCCACCGATTTTCATGAAATTTTGTGAGTATATTCGGTAGGTCTGAGAATAGGTGGTAGGCAATTTTTTTATATGGTTAAACAAAGTTTGCCGAGTCAGCTAGTATCAATATAATAGCATTTATCAAATCCCCAAAAGTACAGTTATTTGGGAACTTGGGACATTCTAGACTGATATCCTGATTATTCTGTACCTAAGAATTTTTCGTAGCCACAAACAATACTAAATCAACCTCGAGAACCAACTTTCAACTGCCAAGTTTACTCAATAAATTACGATCATTCAATGAATTGATTAATCAGTCTAGTTTGTGTTCCGCTTAGTCAAACAGAAACGTTCCTGGAATTTTCAAACAGGGATGAAAAGGAAGCCAGCCAGTTGTTTTTTTTATCATCCACTGCTGGACATAGGCCTCCCCCAAAGGTATGGTTGGTGATCGCAGTGTGTGGTGTTGAGTTTTACAGAGAACGCTGCTGCCCATTCTCTGGCAAGTCCCTTAGTGGCACAAGAGGCGACACCCACGGGAAGTGATGGGATGGTATTATTCTTTCACGGCACCATACGGCACCGGCCGACACCATACACCATAGGTTTTTTTTTTTGTTTCTCAGAAAATCAAAGATCTGTACTTACTGTTGGGATTTCAGGGGCACGAAGTTAGAAGACACCCCTTTAATGATGAGATGGGCAATGATAGAATTTCAACCGTCTACCTATTACGGTACTTGAGACACAGCCCGCTGTCAGATAGACGGATGGACGGACGGACGGACAGCGGAGGCTTAGTAATAAAGTTCCGTTGGTTACCGTTTGGGTACGGGTAACCCTAAAAAGGGATAAAAAGGAAGCAAGTCAGTTCATTTTATTTTGTTTCTCAGAAAAATCAAAGAGTTGTACTTACTATTGGGATTTCAGGGGCACGTGGATAGGAGACACGAGGATTGAGTTGCAAAGATAAGCTTCACTGATCTTTCGTTCGTTCGTTTCTTTCGTTCCGTTAACCGATCGATTCTGTCAACGTCTCACCGTGTAAACATAGGTGGAGTGAACATGAAGTGAAGTGAAGTGCAGTGCGTTTCTGTAAACATGTCGAAATAAAGGCTTAGGTGAAGTGATCACGAAGTGCGCTGTCAGTGCAAGTAATCAAGATGGAATGACAGCTCACTTCGTGATCACTTCACCCACGCCTTCACTTCGACATGTTTACAGAATCGACCGGCTGGAAACACAGACTTATGTTCACTTCACCTAAACTTACACGGAGGAATTTTTACAGAATCGCACTGCTGCTGACCCCACTAGAATAGATTTTTTTGCGCTTTTCTCTATTTACAATCAGCCATTCAGCTTTAACTAAAGGGCATAGAACCATTCTAGCATAGACCGCCACCGCCATTTTGAATTTTGTTCAATGTTGCGGCGTACAATCTTACATGCATTTATGAACGTGGTGCCCTAAAGTGTCACGTTGACGAGATATTTTGAGGTAAAGTCACCATTTGACAAAGGATTGTCAAATCAAAATGAATCATTGAATTAAATCATTTTAATGATTTTATTAGGAAAGACAATCATTGAAATGATTTAATTATGTGCTTTTATGCATATGATTAAATTTAAATAATAGTTTTCAGCTTCATTTAAGCTTTTATTGCAAGAAAGTGAAAATGTGAACACGTAACCACTTTAAATTAAGTATTTCTCAAAATAATGGTGTTTAATTTGTAAAAATGGTTAAATCAAGGCGAGAACTATTATTAAAATAAAAATAAACAATGAATAAAAGCGGGCGATAAGTTCATTTTGAAAGATTTTCATTATTCTCTATGGCAACTTTACCTTTAAATATCTCGCCAAGGTCACTTTAGAAGTTTAGAGCACCATGTTACTAACATTTTTTGTTAGTTTTAAGTAACCTCTACCCATACATGTATGTTAGATCGTGCACCGCGGTTTTGAATAAAAAACAAACAAAATGGCGGCGAGTTTTTGAGATTTAGCACATCCAGTGATGTGTCACCTCCTTAATTAGAATAGCTTCAAATTGCAGCAAGTCTTGTCGTTCCCAATCAAAATACGCTATGATCAGTGTTTTTGAGTGCTCCAACAACTAAAAAAAATTTTTTTTATTTATGATGGGTTTGCTCTTGACTCTAGTCTAGGTCAGAGATGACAAAGACTACGATGGAGCGAGCTTATCCAGAAGGAGCCTGTTCACTCTAACTTTGAAGAGATTAGGGTTGTAAGCGTTTGGAAAAACAGATGCAGGCAGAGAGTTCCACTCCTTTGCTGTGCGCATTATAAGAGACGTTTGGAAACACTTAGTATAATAAGTCCTAACTAAAAAAATATATTGGACATAAATTTTTTCTCTTTTCACCTAAACAAAAAATGAAGAAGATACACTGCATTGAAAACTTATGTGACGTAGCATTTGAGTAAACTTTTTACCCAAAAGTGACATCACAAGCCCCCACTCCTGAGTTTTGATGCGTTGTATCTTCGTAATTTTTTATTGATTTGATAAAGCAAAAAACTACTTATCATTTATTTTTCAATAATCTAACTGAAGAACTAAATAGAATCATATCTTTTTTACTCAGAAATCATCCTTATTGTTATTATCTACTAGTATCTTTACTAACAAAATCGTTTATTCTGGCAAACTACCGACGCTCAGCCAAAACTACTAAGTAAGTCATCATATCAGCCGAAAAACGTCCACTACTGGACATAGGCCTCCCCCAAGCGTCGCCACAACGACCGGTCCTGTTTGTCTCGCATCCATCGGCTACCCGCTACTAAGTCAGTAAATACGCTGCAAATTGGAATATAGGTTTATTTTTAGGGTTCCGAAAAAAATAGAGCCCTTATAGGATCACTCGGGTGTCTGTCTGTCCGTCTGTTACAGCCAGTTTTCTCCGGATCCACTGGACCGATTCTGTTGAAATTTGGTACACATATGGACTTCTATGACCCAAATACGGACGATTACGTAAATCATTAAATTTTTAGTATGGGGTCACTTTTGAGGATCAAACTAGAAAATTAGAAAGAAAGAAGTTTTTTTAACAATATCGTGTGACATACCAAATGAAAGGGCTTACTGTGAGGGTTTTAATTATATTTTTTTCATAATTTTAAATAAATGGTTTTAAAGATATTCAAGAAATTAGACGAAAAATTACCATTCCCCCCCCTTACCTCCGAAACTAATGAGATGATGATGAAAAAAAAAAATGGAGATAATAGATCTTTACGTAAAGATTACAGGAAAACCTATTACAAGTTTGTCGTGTTAAAATAACTTGTTAAAAAAATTAAATTCGTTCGGAACCTTTGCACGCGAGTCCGACCCGCACTTGGCCAGTTTTTTTAACGTAAGCATCCGCTTAGAAATGTTTTTTAGAAATTTCAACTTTGTGGGGGGGGGGAACTTTGTATAAAATTCTTGATTCTTTCAGCATCGAAATGAAAAAATCAGCTGCTCAGTACTTTTTGTCTAGTTATGCGCATATAAATGTATGGGGTAGTCGATTTGTAAGCACGATTTCGGGGTTGGTCCCATACTAAAAGTTGTTCTGATCAGTCCAATAACTTTGAGGTGTTGCGTTTATTCTCTTACACGTAATATATGACACCCAGGTTTAATCTAGAAGTAGGGCAAACTGTTATCTCAGTATACCAATATTTTCTTCTTCTTGTCAAATTCATCCAAAGATCTATAGATCACTACCGCGCCCATTGTTAGACCCTATTTGTTCTTAAGCTCCTACAGTTATTTGTCATGGTGTACAATATAAAGGAAGAGTAAGTATATCTATCTATCTATCTGTGGCACCTCTGTGTGTCAAACTCAAATAACCCTTTTTTTTCAAGGATGGGAAATCATCAAATGACTCCTCCCGCTCTGGGCGGAGCGGAATGGAGTGTCAGACTCTTACTGACTAAAACCCATCCATGTTCCTCCTAATGCCCTTTGCGTGGGCGCAGTGATTCTTACGAACAAATTCCGCAACAACTCGCACGAACCTTGGCAATGCACTTGAAACTGACTTCTTACCAACCTCAAGGGCGTCGCCACACTGATTGACTTGTAAAAGTTAGCGACCGTCTATCGCTTACCGTTTTTCATAAAAATCAATAACTTTACATTTCGTAGAAAATGTCTGAATATTTATCCAGAAACTTCGTCTGCGTCACATTTTTCATCAATGCTCCGCTTCTATTGGTCGTAGCGTGATGTTATATAGCTTAAAGCCTTGCTCGATAAATGGGCTATCTAACACTAAAATAATTTTTCATTTCGAACCCGTAGTTCTCTTCAAAGTTAAATTGAACAGGCTCCTTCTGGGTAAGCTCGCTCCATCGTAGACTTTGTCATCTCTGACCTAGACTAGAGCAAACCCATTATAAATAAAAATATATTTTTTTTAGTTTATTGAAGCACTCATTAACACTGATCATAGCGTATTCCGATTGGGAACGACAAGACTTGCTTCAATCTGAAGCTATTCTAAAGAGATGAAACATCACTGTTTTTGTGTTTGTATTTTTCTGCTAACTCACACACTGTTAATCAGTGATTCCAATATTTGTAAATATGTGAGTATCATGTACTTATTTAGAAATTAATAAGTCTTCCTCTGCATACCCTAGGTGCATGGTCCTCACAAATAACTAATTGTTTTTTTTATATAACTTATTGTCATCTCTGACCTAGACTAGAGTCAAGAGCAAAACCATCACAAATAAAAAAAAATCCTGAGATTCATCCAAATAAAACAACAAACTCTTCACCTTTATAATATTAGCATCGATTTAGTAAGACCAACCATTAAATGCCGTTTTACATCCGTTTCAAACTGCTTGTTTTGTATAATTCACCTATTTGTTGCGAGTTTAAACCGAAACCAAGTCGTTCAGTTTGCGAAGTCCCTTGTGCTTCTAATTGGACGTGGCCCCACTAAATACAAGTTCTGGTGTTGCAATAACGAGAGTCGAAAGCAAGTGGCATTCCGCCGCCTTTCACTGCTTATTATAAGAGCCTCTTGTGCGATGACCGGTACCGATGCTTTGATATTCGACTTCTTGTGGATTTCTGATGCCCTGGTACTTTGGACGTTGGTTAGTTGTTTTTTTGTGATGGTTTCTAGCGGTAGTTTGATATTTCTCGCTTCGTAACAATAAATTATATCTCGTCATTTTTAGGGTTCCGTATCTCAAAAGGAAAAAAACGGAACCCTTATAGGATCACTTTGTTGTCCGTCCGTCTGTCTGTCAAGACTGTTTATTTCGGGAACGCGTAAAAGTATCAAGTTGAAATTCAAACCATATACCCAAATCTATGCCTCCTTGCAGTTGTGAAAAAATTAAACTTTTAAGTTAACGTAAAAAATATACATATACGGTCGTTTATGCCACAAAAAAGCGTATTTCGACACTCAAAATGTATAGGGTATTTCCCGTTGACCGTTGAAGGAAAAGTCTGAAAACTATACATTTGTAAATAAATCATAAAAAAATAAAGTATTTAATTAAAGTAATTTGTAGCTACATATTTGTACGGAACCCTCGGTGGGCGAGTCCGACTTGCACATGGCCGGTTTTTTTTCAAGTGTGTTTCATAGTAATACCAGTAAGTATTATGTACAAGGTTACTCTGGAGACTGTGCGCATTTTTCTTCGATGCTATCAGTATCGTTACTGAAATATCGTAATCATCAACACATCAGCCGAAAGACGCTCACTGCTGGACATAGGCTTTCCCCAAGTACCACAACAACTGGACCTATGCGTCTCGCATCCATCGGTTACCTACGACCCTCACTAGGTCATCGGTCCACCTTTTGGGAGGCCTTCCAACATTGCGTCTTTCGGCACGCGGTCGCCACTCCAGAACTTTTCGGCCTCATCGACCATCTGTTCTGCGAGCAATGTGCCCTGCCCACTGTCACGCTGCTGTCGTGAATATGTTTTACGAAAACAACAATAATATATGTATGTTTTTTATTTTTGAAGATCTGATATGACTTATCTCGTTGTTATGTTGTTGTTTTTTTTTATATACATTTCTATCATTATCAGTATCATAGTGTGCTAGCTAATAAGTTTCGTGTCATGTATTAATTACTTAGCATACTTTTATATAGATTCAAGTTCTTAAAACGTAACAGACAGATGTGTTGCTGGGGAGTTTGTTGGCCACTTCTTTTCCACAGCTAAAACACTAGGAAGTGGTGACGGGCGGGCGTTTTGGGGGACTGTCTTTTGTAAAGCTTGACGTTCAAAAACTACTGGCTCTCAGCCTAATTTGAATAAACGACTAATTGTTAAGTATCTAAAAGCGTGACTTCAAATTTGATTTTTCGAAACATGTTAAACTAAAAATACATTTTTATTTATTCTCTGTGCCCTCGAAGTAATCCTTTATATATATATTATTTGTGATGGGTTTGCTCTTGGTTCTAGTCTAGGTCAGAGATGACAGAGACAAAGTCTACGATGGAGCGAGCTTACCCAGAAGGAGCCTGTTCACTCTAACTTTGAAGAGATAAGGGTTGTAAGCGTTTGGAAACTCAGACGCAGGCAGAGAGTTCCGCTCCTTTGCTGTGCGCATTATAAATGACATTTGGAAACGCTGAGTACGAATTGGTGGAATAGCTATAGATAAGCTATAGCTATTCCACCATTACGCACTAAAGGTTTAGTAAAGTATTTTCGCCACCTAAATCAATGTATTGTTATTTGCAAATCAATCCAATGCATTAACGCCTGGTGTTTAATTGGCCAATCCAGCAACGTTTTAACAGCAAATAACCACTATAAATCCATTGCCAAGTGTAGTGCCACACGTCTGGTAGGCGGCTATTCTGCAATAAGCGATAGATTTACCAACCCACAGCTGATTAAGCAAGATGAGTTTAAGTATTCAAAGCTTATTTGGACCTTGTTTTATCATATTACTAGTTGACCCGCGCAACTTCGTCTGCTCCGCTCCTATTGGCCTTAGCGTGATGATATATAGCCTGTAGCCTTACTCGATAAATGGGCTATCTAACATTGAAAGATTTTTTCATATCAGACCAGTAGTTCCGGAGATTAGCGCGTTCAAGCAAACAAACAAACTCTTCAGCTTTACATATTAGTCTAGATGTGCCTGATGGTCAAGATTAACCTCCAGTCATTACCCTAATTGCTCAGGGGTATTTTAGTTGTCACCATATTGTTTATGACTTACTTAGTCAAGTCTTTTTCGACGCATTCTTATTTTGACTGACGATTTACTAAAACTATTTCAACTTTTTTTTTGGGACAAGCCCGCTGCTCTATTCTCAACCACTGCAACCCTTGAGAGCCAGAATCTTTCTATTCGGGGTTTTTCTGGTGTTGACCACCAGAAAAACGCCGAGTCAATGAAGCTGAATGAAGCTCGACGAGTCCCGGAGAAACGATTCAACTGTCATGAATCCCGGAACGAAATGAATCACTCCGTACTTGCGTTTGTATTTCCGAACATATCCAAATCTCTTCTAAGTTAGAGTGAACAAGCTTCTTCTGAGTAAGCTCACTCTATCGTCGACTTTGTCTATGTCACCTCTGACCTAGACTACAGTCAAGAGAAAACCCATCACAAGTAAAAAAATCAATAAAGAACAGCAGAGGATTAAGAAAAGCACAAGGGAGCCTGTCCATTACAGCGGATCGGAGAAACGGAGAAATATTAACTAATCATGTCAGTCAAAATCTCAGTGACTCACGTGGTGCGGTGATTTTATGCAATTCCATTGGTAAACATTCTCCGCTCCGCTGCCTCGCTCCGCTGTAAAGGACAGGCACCCTAAAGCTATCTGTTAATGAGTCGTCACATGCTGCGCGTCTCAATTTTATATCACAACTGGCAGCGTCCACCAACCCGGCAACCTCGGCGTTACACGAGTGCAAATCATTGACACAAACTTTCTCATTTATTGCTCTTACTATTTATGAAAACCGTATCAAAATCGAAGACTTATATGAAGTTCTCCCACCCATTCCTTCCCTTAAAATTGAAAAAAAAACTTGCCGATTAATAAAATAAACCTTAATTCCTCAGCTTTATAGACTCAATAGTTTTGGCTTAGACGCAATAGTTTTGGCTGTGCGTTGACCGTCAGTCAGAAGTTCATGACAGAAGGTTTCATGAGTTTTAATTTATCACTTCATAGCTTTCCTATACAAGGCACTTACAACCTGTGATCAGTGTAATCATACATCAATTGCTTGCTTATAGCCATAAAACACTCAATAAAAATATAAACATTAATGACCATTTCACTCATAAACATGTTGGTAAATAACGATATATCGTATCATTAATTAAAAAGTAAAAGTGTATTTTATTATTTTTTTAAAACACAAGTAGATACATAGGTAGTAGGCGTAAGCTTCATACATAACTACGTGTAAATTATAACCTATGCACACATGAATTTTGATGAGCTGAAACGCTATTGGAGTTTAAATTTTGTAACGTTGGCAATAAGGTTGATATTTCAGTGCAAATAGGAAATTATTAAGATAGCTACCGAACTCCGAGCCTTTTCATCCATGTTAATTTATTATTTTGAACATGCTTCTGCTTTCGAACATAATTCATAGTCTGTAAGAAGCAACACGTGTTTCTTCAACACATAGGTATCAATCAATATCTAATATATAAAAATCTCGTGCCACGGTGTTTGTTACCGAACTCCTCCGAAACGGCTCGACCGATTTTCATGAAATTTTGTGTGTATATTCAGTAGGTATGAGAATAGGTGGTAGAGCTTTATGTTTTGTTTGGCAAAAAGTTTGCTGAGTGAGCTAATCTAATATATAAAAATCTCGTGTCACGGTGTTTGTTACCGTACTCCTCCGAAACGGCTTAACCGATGTTCATGAAATTTTGTGTGTATATTCGGTAGGTATGAGAATAGGTGGTAGAGCATTTTTTTTGTATAGCAAAACAACGTTTGCCGAGTCGGCTAGTAATATATACTAGTTGACCCGCGCAACTTCGTCTGCTCCACTCCTATTGGTCTTAGCGTGATGATATATAGCCTATAGCCTTCCTCGATAATTGGGCTATCTAACACTGAACGCATTTTTCAAATCGGACCATTAGTTCCTGAGATTAACGCGTTCAAGCAAACAAACTCTTCAGCTTTATATATTAGTATAGATACTAGTATAGATTCTTCCATTTCAGAGTGACTGACAGGCAAAACACAGCCGAAACAACTGGTCAAAGAAAGCTGAAATTTGCCATGTAGGTTCCTTGAGGAGTGTAAGAGAGCACTAAGAGAGAAATTCTCTAAATTTTTTTCGGGAACGATAAGAAGCGGGATATGACAAAAACTATAAACAAGGCGACCAAACGCTAAGGACATCCCCTTACACTGTATAAAATACCTTATGTTTAAAAGTAACTTACAGTATGGGTTTATTACCATTTTTTCGGGAACGATAAGAAGCGGGATATGACAAAAACTATAAACAAGGCGACCAAACGCTAAGGACACCCCCTTACACTATATAAAATACCTTATGTTTAAAAGTAAGTTACAGTTGTTTAATAAACAGAAAAATTCAAGATTCTTTACAACATAAATTGTTCTAGATACGATTCAATAATGTAGATGCTATAAATTACAATGAATCCATGACACAATTTCGGGGTCGTTTCCTTATAGCGATATCCCACCAATCTTCGAGATATATAAGAAAACATATTGAGGCCACTGCGAGGCAGTAAAATACGGTGTTTACATTATTGGGGCGAAACCTTGGAAGAAAAAAAGAAGGGTGAAATCAATAAGTGAGGATAGTATAATAAAAAGGGGAAAAAAAATATTACTAGATAGATACTGATAGATTTTGATAACACTATAAATGTAATCATGATTACGCCGTGAAAAGAAGCCCAGAAGCAACAGGGGAAGAAATAAGACCGTCATCACAAAAAAAGCCAAATCCACTTGACACTAATAGGGTATTTTACTAAAAAAAACGAATTAGTCCGTCAGATAGATTTCCAAAAAATATTGCACACGTATTTTTCCTTTTTTAACTTAAACAAATAATGATGAAGATACAGTACGTTGAAAACTCGCGTGACGTCACTACGATAGTACAATTTTACTAGCGACGTGACGTCACCAGCCCCCTCTCCTGAGTTTTGATGCGTTTTATCTTTGTCAATATTCATTGATTTACAAATACAAAAAATACGTGTCCATTATTTTTCAATACTCTGACGGACTAAATAAGCAATTTATTGATGGTGGAAACTAGCCTATTCTTGATGATGAACGTTTGACTGAAGCGCCTGCAAAAAATATGATAGCACCACATAACATAACCACCATTAGTCATATTTGGCTATCACATTTATCACAGGCGCTATAGCCAATTTCTCCTCAATACTTTGTTCTTATAATAACGTTTTTCCTGACAGTTTTATAAATTATTCAACGTAACAATTGAAGGTAACACCTCACATATCAATGTCAGAACAACCTTGCAATATGCTGTCGCGCGGCGGTCATTTGTCAATTCAGTTCTATTCGGTGAATGTTAGTTAGCATGTTTGTCGTAGGCGTTTATGAAATTCTATTAGTTATCTTACTAATATTGCACCTACAAAGGTAACGAGAAAGATTTTCTTGTATTATAAGGACATAATGTAAAGGCTTTCGCATTTAATTTAAAATATTAAAAAAAAGATAAACTGTTAAGAATAAAAACTGATTGACACCCAATTATTAGTTCTTGCCAGCGCCTGCGTCCGATTGACAGAAAAATTTAAAATGATCTCAAAGAAACAAACTAAGTACCGGAATAAAACGATTATTTTTGTCCTTATTCAGACCATGGTTCACCCGTGTGTCAAGTTTCATTCCAATTCGTTAAGCAGCCGTTGTGGCGTGATATAAATTGACAAATATAGGATGAGACAGTCAAAGAGGCGACATTTTTATTTTACAAATAAAACACTGAATTTACGAAAATATCAAACTGCTGCTATAAAGAATACTGAAGTATTACGGTAACTTTCCCTTTATTCACTTTTTACTGTACATTTTTAAAAATTTCTTAAAAGCAAAACTTTGAAAAAAAAAACATTTTCAAATATAAAAGCAGTAGTCCGCCAGTGTCGGGAGCAGGGTCCAAGCTACCGATGGTTAGGGCTCCAGAGAAAAGAACCTCCTCACAATACGAGCCGTATCGAGGAGTACTACCTTCTGTATCAGAGCGGTTACTCTCTAAGGCCGAAGTTCGTAGTTTCGGTCTTAGTTGCGGGCGTATTCTACTCCGCATCACCTGACTTACGATTAGTCCCGAACCTGAACTACGAATGAATGATAAAATGATTTGACAGTAACTGTCAAATTGCGTTGTCATTTATTTTTAGAGGTTTGGCGATACGGAGTAGAATACGCCCGCAACTAAACCCGAAACTACGGACTTTGTGCTTAGAGAGTAGCCCCCCAGGCCCTTTATCTAACCGCGTAACGCCAGCTTCGACAGATGGTCATCGAAACTTTTGGCCATCAGGCTATTGACTGTACAACAACTAACATAAAATTACGTATTATTAACGGTATTTTTTTTGTTATAATTATTTTCATTTCCTTGTAACAAAGCAAAGACGCGATGACTTATAACTCCCCTCCCCCTCGACTCTAAAGGTACTTGTTGGAAAATGTCGTGGTTTCAGCCTCAAAAGAGTAACAACAACAAGTAGACACCTTCCTTCACCTGCCCTGGGGCGAAGGACACGTAAAAAAAGGCCTTTATTATATTTTCCTTTCATGTTATCACTACAAAGAAATGTGTTCGAAAAGATTTTTCACTCAACAGGTCAACAAACTTATTTAATTTTTTAAATTTTCTAAATGAATACCTTAAAAATAATGTTCATATTTTCTAACCAATACATAGTTGGAAAGTTATGTATTTCAAACTAACTTATTTCCTTCTGGCGAAATTTTGATATTACTTGTTTGTTAGGCGCAATAAAATTATAATTTTAATAATAAAACAGCTTGTGAAAGAGGAAAATTATGTTGATAAAATGAATTAAAGCTTTCGTTAGCTGTTTGAATGTCATCTTTAAAACTTAGACACTGAAAAATTTAAAATATTTCGAGTGCTTAGGACAAATGGCAGCAAAATTAAATTAAATTATTATAGGTACACATATTTCTACGATCGATTTTTTTTTTACTAATCTGATTAGCTGCACTAGACGTTTGACCCTATTTACAGGGCTCAGTTATGGTGGGAGTATTTCACAAGGTGCAAGGTTGCGCCCCTTGTGTTATTCTGTCGCGCTCGTAAATCCCGGAATCCCCGCTTGGGCTCCCCTACCATTAGGTGTTTGACGAAAACAATTCTCAACTTAAAAAAAAGATTGTAGAGCAATTTGGCACATGAAATAGTCACTTTTACATGGAAATGGCCGTAACGAGATCACAAATTACTTTAAAAAATATAGAACACCTTTGTAATGCCGAATTCCGCATATGTTTTTATCCCACATTTTTACCCACGAAATCTAATTTTTTTTAAAAAGGTACGTCCTGAAATCTAGGGATTACGACTATTTGTCTACTTTCGTCAGGCCACATGCATTTATTAATTCCTATTTTGAAGGAATTTGTTGCAAATTGTTACGGACTGTGACTCGGTTGTCTGTCTGTCACAGCTGATTTTCTCCAAACTAGACCGATTCGGTTGAAATTTGGTACACATAATATAACCTTCTGCGACCTAAATACGGACGTATAACAACAGTAAATTTCGAAAATGACTTATTGGAGGAAAATTGGAAAATTAGAAAGTTTTTCCAACTGTATCGTGGGACATTAAAATCAAAGGACTAATCGCATTGGTCTCAAAAGAATATATTTTATTTTTATTTTAAAATATTCCACTCCGAAGTGATTAAAGAAAGTAGATGAAAATTGACAATTTCTATCTCCGAAACTACTGAGCCCATAATTAAAAAAACGAAGGTAATATTGGTCTTCTACACTAATATTATAAAGAGGAAAGATTTGTTTGTTTGAATTGAATAGGCTCCGAAACTACTGGACCGATTTGAAAAATTCTTTTAGCATTGTATAGCTACATTATCAGGGAGTAACATAGGCTATATATTATCCCCGTACTCCCACGGGAACGGGAACTACGCAGGTGAATCCGCGTGACGTCCACTAGTTATATATAAATTACAGAAAAAGCTATAAAAAGTCTATGATTTTGAAGTAAGAACAAATTTAAAAAATATATAAATTCGTTCGGAACCCTTTGCACGTGAGTCTAACTCGCACTTGTATGTATGTAAATCGGGCTGGTTTCTGCAACTTCACGACCAAGCGCGTATTTTGCGTGCAGTTGGAACTACACACACGCGATTTTTTTCGATTGCTTTGAAATCTAAGCTTAACATTCAACTGTGATTGTTCATGATAGCAATAAATAAAAGCAACTGAAAAAAACTTTTATTTATATTACCTTTCTTCTTTTCCATGTCACGCTTTTTCGTTACTTACCTTGTCACAAGGAACATAAAATTGTTTGTAGTCCTTTTCTTAGGAATATTTCGAACTAGGATAAAATATTGTTGGTAAATAAATTATGGTAAATAACCCCCTAAGGAGAACTAGTTTTAAATTAATGGCAGACTAGTAAGCAATTATAATAAAATGTTGTTAGACAGCCGTGCCAAGGTGAGGTTTTTGGGCTAAGGATTTGTAACAAATTTGCCGTTATAAATTACACTCAAAATATATATAATCTTCTAATATACAAAAATCTCGTGTCACGGTGTTTGTTACCGAACTCCTCCGAAACGGCTTGACCGACTTTCATGAAATTTTGTGTGTATATTCAGTAGGTATCAGAATAGGTAGCAGGGTACTCACTTTTTTTTGTATGGCACAACAACGTTTGCAGAGTCAGCTAGTAAATATACATAAATACAGAATTAATTTGTAAAGTGTGCCTGGATGGCCAAATCCAGAACTATGAGGATCTGGAGGAGTCTGATTTTGATGAAATCTAAAACTGCATCATTAGATTTAAAAAAAATCTTTGTACCTACCCAGGAATGGAACTGGTTGATTTCGGAAAAATAACAGCCAATATTATTACACCATCCTCATTACAAGCACAGGAAAAACGTTTTAAAAATAAAAACAAATGTACAATGGGCGGTCTTATCGCACAGGGAAATCTCTTACTGACAACCTTTTAATGAAATACCTACCTATTCGTATTTTTCAAGGTGCTTACAGATCTTTATGGAAAAGTTACACTGTCCAAAACGGGGCTCAAATGTTAGAGTGCCCCAAGTGCCCTTACGATGGCACCATTGAGGACCCATTGAATGCCACTGATGCGGGTGTAGACGTGTTTAAGGGTCACCATTGACTCGAAAAGAAAAAGACGGAAAAGTACTGTTCAAATTATACCTACCTTATTTTTGGGTTACCTAAAAAAAGTTCCAATACAGTCATACTTAGCAAGCGCACTGTGCAGCCGTGCACTGATAAAGATGTGGTTAGCCAGTTTGTATCTTTATGTTCAAGGACGTACCAAAAGAAATTGGCGTGGAATTTACCTGGAGAGACTGAACAAAAAAACCTGAATCTTGTGCTTTCAGTTCATCAATGGTCTGGCTCCAACTGATTTGGTCCGTCGCGTGATGAAGGGTGGCACTGACAGGTAATTCCATCTGGTCGGAGATCTAGTTCGAGCATCCCTTCGGGCGTCACTCTTTGATTTTTTGCTTTCGACCATTCCCAGTCACTGCTAGTTTTTTTTAATTGTTGCCATTCTTCGTGCGACCGTTTGCGTAGCCTTTTTTCAACTTTTTACCTACAAAACCCATTAACTGGGTAACACGATAGTTCTTGCCAAGACTGGAGTCAGACTTAATGACATCTGAAAATCCGTA
Organism: Lacanobia wlatinum; assembly: GCA_947578705.1. NCBI lineage: Eukaryota > Metazoa > Arthropoda > Insecta > Lepidoptera > Noctuidae > Lacanobia > Lacanobia wlatinum. Next base: position 6,520,424 of record OX388032.1, read on the forward strand.
ACGACTGCCAAAGATCTACAAATTACAGCCAGTACCAACGACTTAACGTGCTTTCCGAGGCACGGAGGAACCTCAGTATGTTAAGATGGTCACCCATCCACAGACCAACATTGACAAGTATTTTTTAACCTTGAAGATTGTCCTGTGCGGCTGTTATTCTTTAGCCACGACCTCCTCCACTCTTAGTACGATGTGGCCAGAATAACTCACACGTTGTACATAAATTGAAGACAGACGTTAGGTATTTTCTGGAAGTTGCTAGCTGATACAAATCCAACAAAGCTACGCAATGTCACAATCCAATCTCTATATTTAAACAGTAACGGAATGTAAAAGATTTGCACCAGTATCCGTTGAGGTACTAAATTCTTACTTAAAGCGCTCTTAGCTCCTACAAAGTGATTTAATTATGAGGGTTAATTAATAGAGTACTTTACTATTGCAGATAGTAGTTATAGGGTTAAATTTCACTGAACTAAATAACCTCTTGGGGTAAGTTGCAATTTAAGTTTTACCAACTTCAGTGAGCTTTTAAAACTTAACCGTTATTTTGGATTTTAAGATTAAAAGAACGCCTGGGAGGGATTGTGTCTAGACGCACTTGTTAGACACAGGAGTGTCCTTGCATACTTTTATATGCATGTCTCTAATTACTTAAACATTCTCAAGACTATTTTTACTTAAACATTTTTACTCTAAAATAGCTCGTTAAGTTCATTAATTTCCATTTAATTGAAGCCTCATAAGTCATCAAAGGCCAGTTTCATGAACGAAGCAAGATTAATTGATGTAATTTTTTGATAGTAATTTTCTTAAAAATTAATCCATAGTTGGTCATAACATGTTGAGACAGATCGAGTTATTACTGATCGCATTGTTTTCAGCCTTTAGGTCTAAAATTAATGAAGACCAGTAGTTCCTGAGATTAGCGCGTTCAAGCAAGCAAACAAACAAGGTCTTAATAAGCTTTATATATTAAGTATAGATTAGAAAATTAAAATATTAGATCTGGTGATCTAATATTTTACTTTTTGTTTCTACTATGTAGTTGTGTATGTACTGTTGTTGATGTACCAAATAATCTATACATATAATAAAATCGTAGACTAACCGTGTCTGTACATTGAATATTTTTGCATGAAAATTACACAGAAAACTCAGGAAAAAGGTATAAAACACAAAAACGCAATTTTTGAAATTTTTGTCTGTTTGTCTGTTTGTCTGTTTGTCTGTGCGTTTGTGGGAGCATCACGCATAAACCACAGATTGGATTGCAAATCTAAGTACTTAAAAATATTAAGCGATAACCCGAGTAACATTTAGCGTTTATTTCATCAAAATCGACCCACAAAATCAAAAGATATTGAATTTTTAAGTTTAGGAAGAAACTTCCTAATGTATTCTGATGAGTCAGAGCGCCATCTATTGAGAAAAATAAAATGCACGAAAGCATTCAAAATTGTTGAGTTATTTGTGAAACTTTTAATACGTGGCAAAATAAAAGTGATCATTTTTATACCTTTTCGTTATTTATCGTTACAATCGATCCACAAAATGAAAATAAATTGAATTTTTAGTTTAGTAAGAAACTTCCTAATGTATTCTGATGAGTCAGAGCGCCATCTATTGAGAAAAATAAAATGCACGAAAGCATTCAAAATTGTTGAGTTGTTTGTGAAACTTTTAATACGTGGCAAAATAAAAGTGATCATTTTTATACCTTTTCGTTATTTATCGTTACAATCGATCCACAAAATCAAAATAAATTGAATTTTTAGTTTAGTAAGAAACTTCCTAATTTATTCTGATGAGTCAGAGCGCCATCTATTGAGAAAAATAAAATGCACGAAAGCATTCAAAATTGTTGAGTTGTTTGTGAAACTTTTAATACGTGGCAAAATAAAAGTGATCATTTTTATACCTTTTCGTTATTTATCGTTACAATCGATCCACAAAATGAAAATAAATTGAATTTTTAGTTTAGTAAGTAACTTCCTAATGTATTCTGATGAGTCAGAGCGCCATCTATTGAGAAAAATAAAATGCACGAAAGCATTCAAAATTGTTGAGTTGTTTGTGAAACTTTTAATACGTGGCAAAATAAAAGTGATCATTTTTATACCTTTTCGTTATTTATCGTTACAATCGATCCACAAAATCAAAATAAATTGAATTTTTAGTTTAGTAAGAAACTTCCTAATTTATTCTGATGAGTCAGAGCGCCATCTATTGAGAAAAATAAAATGCACGAAAGCATTCAAAATTGTTGAGTTGTTTGTGAAACTTTTAATACGTGGCAAAATAAAAGTGATCATTTTTATACCTTTTCGTTATTTATCGCTACAATCGAACCACAAAATCAAAATAAATTGAATTTTTAGTTTAGTAAGAAACTTCCTACTGTATTCTGATCAGTCAGAGCGCCATCTATTGAGGAACCAAAAAATGCATGAAAGCATGAATGTTACACCAAAACACATTGATTGAGTTATTTGTGAAACTTTTAATACGTAGACGTAGCAAAATAAAAGTAAACATTTTAATACCTTATTGTTATTTACCGTTACATACGGGCTTCTTATTTAACGTCTTCTGCTGCCAAATATTTTGTCAGTTTACATGGTCGATAGATGGCGTTGCACTGATGACGCGTTTTTCTGAATTGCGGTGTTAAGATTTTCCGCTGGAGAATGACCTCACACGATTATCAAACACGGTCGTAGTTCGTTGGAAATTTCGGTTTGGTCTCTGTAAGGTCTTTAACTGTTAGGGACCAAAATTGCTGAAATCTCTGAGTCGTGCTGGTTTCGTTTAAAGTGCTTTTATCGTAGAGTCTTAAACTGATTTAGTTTTGCGAAGTACTGGACGGTTCGACTTGCGGATCTGTAGGGTTCCGTACCAAAGGTGCTGACGGGACCCTACTGCTAAGCCTCCGCGATTGATTCCGTTTAGAGCGAAGCAACGAACGGTTCGATTTGCGAAACAAGGCTAATAATAATTTAAGGTACCGTACCAAAGGTGTTCACGGTGACGGGAGCGATCGATTTTGGGGGGGGCTACTCTCTAAGTCCGAAGTCCGTAGTTTCGGGCTTAGTTGCGGAGTAGAATACGTCCGTATTCTACTCCGTATCACCTTCAGACTTTCGATTACAATTAATCCCGAACCCGAACTAAGAATGAATGACAACACGATTTCACAGTAACTGTCAAATCATATTATCATTAGTTCTCATTGGTTAGGTGATACGGAGTAGATTTTTTTTTTTATTACAAATAGGCATACGTTTGACCACTATCTCACCTGATGGTAAGCGATGATGCGGTGGAAGATGAAGCACGTTTGCCTAGAAGCAACCTGTTCAATTTTGTCTTAAAGACTCCCAGGTTGCCCGCAACTAAGTTTTTAATTCGTGCTAAGTATCAGACAGTTCGATTTGCGAGCCAAGGCAAATTATAGGGTTCCGTGCCAAAGTTGCTAATGGGACCCTATTATTTAAGCCTTCGCGTACGATTTTGATTCGTGCGAACCAAGTCGATTTTTAGGGTTCCGTACCAAGGTTGCTAACGGAACCCTATTTATTAATAAGCCACCGCTGTCCGTCTTCCTTCAGTTTATTTGTTTTATTTCTGTCTCGCTAATATAAAAATGACTTCTAGAAAAAGGTCCAATCTTTCACAATATTGCAAAATTCTCAGTCGGCTTTGTTCGAACACTTTTCTAACTAACTCAAGAACGGCTCGACCGATTTTCATAGTTTTTGTGTTTTATTCCGGACGAAGACTAATTTCTTCGTCCGGAATAGCATAATAAGAATTAAAATACAAAAAAAAAAGAATGAGTATGTAGGTAGGCAAGTAGGTAAGGTAGGGTAGCTATGGTAGGTAGGTAGGGTAGGTAAGTAGGTAGGTAGGGTAGGTAGAGTAGGTAGGTTAGGGTCGGTAGGTAGAGTAGCCAGATGACGGGAGCGAAGCCGCGCGGGTCAGCTAGTAAATAAATAATATGTACTACTAACATCTGGCAGCGGCTTCACCCTCGCGAATATCGCAAATAATCCCAAGGGAACATTCTAACAAGATGAAAGTAGCCTGTGTGCTATGAGGACTATAATCTATTTGTGTGGCATTTCATACAGCCCCTTGAAGCTGATCCATTAACATGAGACATCCATCCATCCATACAAACAATCGCATTTATAACAGAAAAATTTGTTCCTGTGAAACAAAAGCTAGTCAATGATAGACAACTGTGTCTATCTTGAGCATTGATATATAAAAACCCAAGATACACACTCAGCATCTCAAAAGCCCACAAAAAACAAGCGCACCATTTAAAATTGTGCGCTAGTTTCAAACAGTGTCGCATCGCTCACCGTACTGCACTGCTTTGTAAAAACAACTGTAAGCGATCCGGGTAAGGTTGAATTTGCTAAAAAACAATGTTTATAGTATAACTACACACAACTCATACATGACACTTGATACATGTCAGTTTTTGACGACAGTTTCGAGTGTTGCATTTGTTCGATACTGTGCATCTTGGGTTTTTTTATATATCAATGATCTTGCGCAAATTAAGTTGCTACCATACAATCAACTTGCGGAATTTGTTCGAAAGAGTCACCGCGGCCCTGGAACGCAAAAGGCTTTAGGAGGACCACGGATGGATTTTAGTCAGTAAGAGTCTGACACTCCCTTCTGCTTCGCCCAGAGCGGGAGGAGTTATTTGATGATTTCCCGACGATAAAAAAAACCACACAATCAAGTTGCAGAATTTGTTCTAAAGAGTCACCGCGGCCCTGGAACGCAAAAGGCTTTAGGAGGAACACGGATGGGTTTTAGTCAGTAAGAGTCTGACACTCCCTTCTGCCCCGCCCAGAGCAGAACGAGAGAAAAGAGTGATGATTTCCCATCCTTCAAAAAATGCAATCAAACTCCATTGTGATGAGTTCAACTATTTTTTAATTAGCATTGTTCATCTATACTATCTATACTAATATTATAAAGAAGAAAGATTTGTTTGTTTGAATTGAATAGGCTCCAAAACTACTAGACCGATTTGAAAAATTCTTTTAGCATTGGATAGCTACATTATCAGGTTGTAACATAAGCTATATATTATCCCCGTACTTCCACGGAAACGGGAATTACGCGGGTGAAACCGCGTGACGTCCACTAGTAAGCAATTAACTTCAGTTACATCTATTTGCACGACGAACATGATCACTAATCAAAAAGTTATCTCATAAATGTGGTACTATAAAGTAACATAAATGGTGATACGCAGGAGAAGTTCAAGTTTAATATGTCCCATAATGAATACTGAAACAGCCAAAGAGGTGGTAAAGCTACGGGTTATGGTCTATTCCTGTTGATGTTATCCAGTCTATTGAAACACGGATGGTTTTAAAATAGAGAACTTGGCTTAATACATACACCAACTTTTAGAAATCATTCAGACCATCAAAATAAGGACAATGGTAGAAAAATTATGAGGAAATACATACAAGAAAAAAAATCTGCTAACGAAATACAATAAAAAGGTTGGCAATTTATTGTTTTAGGTCAAAATAAAATCTCTTTAGTCAGTGTTTTTTTTGCTTGGATTTCTTTTTAGGGTTCCGTACCTCAAAAGGAAAAAACGGAACTTTGTTGTCCATCCGTCTGCTGTCAAGACCGTTTATCTCACGAACGTGTGGCGGTATCGAGTTGAAATTAAAACCAAATACTCAAGTGTATGGTCCATTGTCGCTGTGATAAAATCAACCTTCTAAGATAACGTAAAAAGAAGATACGGTGGTTTATGCCGCAAAAAACGTATATTTCGACAATCGAAATTTAGGGAAACAAAATGGATAGGGTATTTCCCGCTGACCTAAAACTATAAAATTTGGCAAGTAATACCTTCTTATACTACAAGTATAGGGAAAAGTCTGAAAACTCTACATTTGTAACTAAATCATAAAAAATGTAGTCTTTATTCAAAGTAATTTGTAGCTAACAAATTTGTACGGAACCCTCGGTGGGCAAATCCGACTCGCACTTGTCCGGTGTTTTTTTGCTTGGATGTCTTTTTTCTCGTCAACCACAGACAACCAAGCAAAAAACGTAACGTCTAACCACAGACATCCAAGCAAAAAAAAAACACTAAATAACGTGAACGCTGTGCTAAAATTTGTCCATCTACTTTAGTGGGACCTTACCACGCTTTGCCGCGCTTGATTCGGTGGAACGCAGAGCTAAGAGGCTCACTGGCGATGTAAGACTGGTAGATGCCAAGCTACACAGTTTGGCGCATCGCCGCAAGGTTGCCTGCTTGTCGGTCTTCTATAGATTAAACTTCCACAACCTCATCCCACCGGTCCCCTTCTGCCGTCGGACATCCAGACGCACTGCAACTTACCATCCCTACCTTGTTGCTATTCCAACAATTCGCACTAAGCGTTTCCAAACGTCTTTTATAATGCGCACAAAGGAGTGGATCTCTCTGCCTGCGTCTGTGTTTCCGAACACTTACAACCCTATCTCAACAGGCTCCTTCTGGGTAAGCTCGCTCCGTCGTAGACTTTGTCTCCGTCATCTCTGACCTAGACTAGAGTCAAGAGCAAACTCATATCAAATAAATAAAATTAAAAAAATCGCAGGTAAGTATACTGAGAAGTATCAGCTGAAATTGTTGCATTAATTTTCTGTAGGAATGCTGTGAAATAATAAAATTGAATTACTTATAATGTGGGATATTTTTTAACTAATAAACAGGGTTTAAAACCTTACCATGCATACCATGGACTACATTAGGTACATGATTCTGCACTTATAGTAGTTTTTAAATTGTACTGTAACGTTATTATTTTATGTGGTAATGATGACTAAAACATTCAGAAACAAACGAAAAAAATCGAACTGAACCCACGGTATCCGATTGTGCGCCGATGTGTCTTACAAACTCTATACGACGTTTTATTTTTTATGTTACGTCTGTATATGGTAGTCACCATGTATTATTGCACAAATGTACAATAATTGCCACTGACCCACATACATTAATTGACTTTTTTAATAGTAAAAACGGAAATAAAGACACAAAGTGGTCCTGAATCGACTTCTGTCAGGATCCTTGACGTTAACTAGTAATGAAAAACATTTCATAATTTTATGGTCGGGTACCTACGAAGGAATAATAGGGAAAGGTCAATGTACTTTATTGCAAGTTCATCTGGTGCCTACCATAAGTCCATCATGTCATAAGTAACTGATTTTTTCTACAAACAGGATTAACGCGACATTTAAATTCGCAACGTTTTAATAGAAATTGTTCTAAAATTGCTTTACAGGCATCACAATGATTTAAACTTCAAAAATTCATTTCCCAAGACAAAACTCCCTGAAAAGAAAAAATAAGTAAAATTGACATGGCCTCGAGAAAGAAACTGTACCAAGATAATGTTATTTTTTTAAAAATTAGGTAATACCAAACATACATATTATTGAACATACGAGTACATTATATCGAATATACCTTGACAACAAATGTTTTGATTTTACACCTTTAATAGATAAAATCAATATTTTTCTGAGTTTCGACAGATGTTATACGTAGGTACTTATTCAAGTACATGGGATGTAGCAACTAGATAAAATATGGACAACACGGCGTTGGATAAATGTGACACTGAACACACTTATTGATTACTGTAGTTTGTGGACAGTCGTCATAGGTGTTCAGAAGCTAAGATATCTAACTATTCTATCACATAGATTAAAAAAAAAAATTTCGATACGTATTTTTTGCTTTATCAAATCAATAAAAATCGACGAAGATAAAACGCATCAAAGAACAGCTAGTCTATTCTGTAAGAAACTATTTCGATATCGAGCTTCACCTGAGTGACAAAACTCACAAAGTGAGCTTTATTGCACATAATATAAAGGTCTAAATTTGATACTCACATCGGATTCCGCTGTAATAGAATAGCACTACAGGAGTGGGGGTTTTGTGACGTCACTTTCCGATGAAAAGTATGTTGGAATGTGACGTCAAATGACATTTTAAAGCACAGTATTATTTTAATTTTTAGGGTTCCGTACCCAAAAGGGTAACTAACGGAACCCTATTATTAAGCCTCCGCTGTCCGTTCGTCCGTCCGTCCGTTTGTCTATCTGTCAGCGGGCTGTATCTCAAGAACTGTAATAGGTAGATGGTTGAAATTTTCACAGATTTTGTATTTCTATTGCCGCTATAACAACAAATAGTAATAATTAAGGTTTATGGTACGGAACCCCTCCTGTGCGAGTTCGACTGCCTGCCGAAGCACGGAATCATCTTTTTATCAAACAATCAGGTGATTCAAGCCTGCAGTGTCCTAATCAAACTGGAAAACAACTTTACCAAGTATGCTTTTCCCGTGGGAATCGAACCCACGACCACCGGGTCACCATGCCTAAACCACTCGACTACGGAGGCAGTTGGGTATGGTTGAGTATGGGGCCTGAAATAAATGTATTTTTTTTATAATACCCTATTTCTATAACCAGTTTTACCCAAGTGTGGTTGTATAGAGTCCAGATACAGGTGCTCCATGTAAAATACTGGTACTCAGCTGAATTCAGTTAGACTGGAAGCCAAAGCCAAAACTGTTTGGAAAAAAGGCTAGTCAGATTGTTCTAATGAATTAATTAAGATACTTATTTAAGAAAAAGTGAAATAAATAGACCTTTTTATAATAAAACTAGCTTTTGCACGTGACTTCGTACGCGCATATCTCGTTTTTTCCCGTTCCTGTAGGAATTCCGGGAAATCCTCAGTTAGTGTAGGGAAGTCCTCTACGAAGTATAGGGAAGCTTCATGCCAAATTTCAGCTTTCTACGAGCAGTAGTTTCGGCTGTGCGTTGTCTGTCAGTCACTGACTCAGTCAGTAACGGAATAATTATATAAATATTGATGATAATCACCGACTTTCGAACACAAACCACTATAACAGAAGGTGTTTTTGGTGTGGTTTCTTGGTTTTTTGACACCGACTTCTAAAATTACCCGAACATACATAAAAATATACATAATATTATGAAACATTCAAATTGATAACCTCCTTCTTTTTTGAAGTCGGTTAAAAAGGCACTCATACGTATGTGGGCATTGCTTGAAGCCGATTGAAATTAGTTTTGCTGTAAGTAATAGAAACCAATCAAATTAAAACTAATGGAACTTAATGCTTAGCTAATTTTCATATGTAGGTAATGGACAAATGTAGGCAAGTATGTACCAATAATGTATTACAAGGTTATTTTCATTGAGAGATTTACTATGGATAAGTGAGACACGTACTAGAGCTTGTGGCTAAAGAATAACACCCGCACGGGTTGATCTTTAAGGTTCAGCATCGCTTGCCTAGGTTGGTCTGTGGATGGGTGACCATCTTGACATATCGTTTTCCTCCGCACCTAGGAAATCACGTTAAGCCGTTGGTCCTGGCTATCATTGATAGAGCTTTGGCAGTCATTACAGATCGTCAGAAGCCAGAAAACCAGACTCCAGTCTTGCCAAAAAGTCATCATCATACGTATCTATGTTTAATGCATGCCGTGGCAGCCTGTAATTAAGGCTATAAAATGTACAAATATGCGTACTTTAACATGTATTCTGGTGTATGCTTTGTTGGTTGTCCTTAAATAAATATCAGCCGAAAGACGTCCACTGCTGGACATAGGCCTCCCCCAAGCGCCGCCACAACGATCGGTCCTGTGCGTCTCGCATCCATCGGCTACCCGCGACCTTCACCAGGTCATCGGTCCACCTTGTGGGAGGCCTTCCTTGCCTAGAAGTACTGTGTTACAATAACAATCCAGGTCATCTCATCTAAACGAATTAATTTAATAAAGAGGACTTTTTATCTGTAGAAAATACTGATCTTATAAAGATTTTTTTACTGATATAAAAAAACCGGCCAAATGAGAGTCTAACTCGCACACGAAGGGTTCCGAACCGTAAACCTTAATTTGTATTATTTTTTTATATAGCTGCAATAGAAATGGACAATCTGTGAAAATTGCAACTGTCTACCTATTACGGTCCCTGAGATATAGCCTGCTGACAGACAGACAGACAGACGGACGAACGGACAGCGGAGGCTTAGTAATAGGGTTCCGTAGGTTACCCTGTGGGCACGGAACGAACGTTATAAAAATGTACGGCTCCTGCCTGTGGCATGAAAGTGAAAACGAGAGCCAAAACTGGTCCCTGATAATCCAATATCATTATGGTCATACAATCTGTTGGAGTATGGCTGTTTTTTCTGAAGTAGGCTGCAGAAAAAACAGCCATACTTCTACAGATAACAAAGCCACCTCAGATCAGCCGACCAAAACGTGACAATGGAAGGATTACAATCAAACATGTTTTTCTTACACCTCGGTAATTTACTCTTGTTCAATAAAACATAGCACTTGTATGCAAAAACATTGTAATCACATTCTACTAATGAATACCAGTCACGTTGGACACAGAATCGGGTCCAACGTGGTTGTATTAGCCAATAAATTAATTATCTACAAGGATCCTCATTATACGTTGGACTAAATTAGAATCCAAAGAAAAATAAATGGGAGTGAATTAGACGAGGCTTCACGAAGGTAAAGTACGATTTCGTAACTCATCAGTCTGAAGCATTTTAATGCTAGGTTATAAACTCTCGCTTGCCCTGCAATTCACCTCGAATCTCGGTAACTCTCCTATGCAACTCCTATAAGCCACCCTTTGAATAAAGTCGGTCTACGTCGCCTTAGGAAGTATGCAGATACTTTCTAAGTCTTCTTCTTCTTCTTATCGTGTGGGCCAGTATGGTCTAACGACCCCACACACCCTAGTGTCAGAGTTCTAAACCGCCTCAAGGGCCTCTGACATGGTTTAATTGACGACTGCCATTTGGCGGCCGGGACCACCGGCTTATACGTGCCTTCCGAAGCACGGAATCATCTTTCTATCAGACAATCAGGTGATTCAAGCCTGCAATGTCCCAGCCAAACTGGAAAACAACTTTACAAAGTTTGCTCTTCCCGTGGGAATTGGGTCACAAGGCAACCGCCTAAACCACCGCCATGGTTACTTTCTGAGTAACCATGCCTAAATTGAATTTGAGTAATCGCCATACTGGATACTACTTTACAGCTTAGATTTGCAGAATTGATTGCAATGTGATAAAATACGACACCACATATTGTCGTATTTCTTCACATTACCATTCTCGGCTTCGCATCCATAGGCTACCCGCGACCTTCACCAGGTCCAGGTCCTGATGCGAGACGCACACGACTTGTCGTTGTGGCGACGCTTGGGGGAGGCCTATGTCCAGCAGTGGACGTCTTTCGGCTGATATGATGATGATGATGACCATTCTCGGTCATTATTAAGCAAACGTGCTCGTTGCCAAAATTAGTTGCTGTAATATTCGTTTCATTGCCATTTAGAAAGAACTAACATAAATCAAAAGCAAACTTTCAGGCTGTCACAGCGAAATCTTTAACTAAAACCTGATAATACTTCAATCCAAACATCTTGTTAAAAGGCGTGACAGATAGTGTTGATGACTCAGAGTAACAGATCCACACGTTAACACTCTAACTGCTAAACAGTCATTTCATAGTCAGAGCACACGTACGAACATCTTAATTAGCTATAAAAATGACAGGAGCGGTGCGAAGATAGAAATCAGAGCCTTCAACTCTGCTAAATGAGTCGCTGGAGAGAATAACGAAGAAGTTTTTTTTCAATTACAGCCTTATATTCAATTTGCGATAGTCTTAGGACACTGTCCCTTCCACCTATAACTAAAACTGGCCGAAGACTGCTCATTGTGATGCCTATGTTGGTAGCTCTAAAAACTTCTTATTGTAATTTGAAAATTTCAGATGTTTCTGGTTTTGAGATATTTGACGTCTATTAGGGCCAAATTATATAAAAATCAACCATTTGTGATTTAGCTAAGCATCTCGTTACTGGGACCTACGATCACAATCAAAGATTACAAACCAATCTATCCCTCATTATCACTTGCTTAGCCATTTGTTCAACTATATTGGGGTCGGCTTCTGTATTACCGGATACTTTGGAGTGTTAGTACTCTCAATGGAGTGACTACTTACCCGACCTTTACAACCCAGTATCGCCTTATCCCTTGGTAAGACAAGATTTTATTTTTTAAGGATGGGAAATCATCAAATTAATCCTTTCGCTCCAGGCGGAGAGGAAAGTAGTGCCAGACTCTTACTGACTAAAACCCATTCGTGTTCCTCCAAATGCCCTTCGCATTCTAGGGCCGCGGTGACTCTTTCGAACAAATTCCGCAACCCTGGCAGGCACTGACCCTAGCGGGCTCCGTCTACTATGCTGACATCTCTTTGAGGCGCGCGTGGAACACAACGCGCTGTTGACCCTGGTTCTGACCATACGGCGAGCCACCCAATGCTCGCCATCCGCAGGCCCGCGCTTACGGTGACTGGGAATTCTGGGAAATCCAGACGCCCAAGGCGTCTTCTTCTGTTGCGGCAGCTGGAATGGAGGTTTCCCTCTCTCTCACACGATCGGCCTCCTCCTTCGCTAGCGTTACTGCTTCGCAGAAGGAAGTGATCGCTTCCCGTGCCTCCTCACCCCGGACCATAGATTGAACCCGGGCCGGACGCAGAAGACTAGATACCTACAACGCATATTCGTTAGAACATAATATTTATAGACAACTATAAGGATAAAACCATTAGTTAAATCTAAACGGCACACATTTATATGTCAAACAAGTTGCACACACGGTACGTTGTCGTTGACAAATGCATGACTAGTTCCATAGGACAGCAACTCCTGACCTTCGCGACCCAGTTAAATCAGGTTTTTTATAATGTGATGTCATTTGAATACAGGTCACTGTTCGCTGTGAGTTATGGAAGCTCGAAGCTACATAACAATATCCATATCGATCGAACGTCAAGGTTACGCAACGCTTGCCGATGTCAGTCAGCAAATGGGTGAACAAAAATCCATTACATTTTTTTTTAAGATAGAGAAATCATCAAATGATTCCTTCCACTCTGGGCGGAGCGGAAGGGAGTGTCAGACTCTTACTGACTAAAACCCATCCGTGTTTCTTCAAATGCACTGTGCGTTTCAGGGGCGCAGTGACTCTTTCAAAAAAATCTGTCCAAGTGCGAGTCGTACTCGCGTGCAAAGGGTTCCGAACGAATTTCATTTTTTGACGGGTTATTTTAACACTATAGACTTCTTATAGGTTTTCCTGTAATCTAAAGGTAAAGATCTATTATCTTCATTTTTAGGGTTCCGAAAAAAAAAACGAAACCCTTATCACCCGGATCACTCGGGTGTCTGTCTGTCTGTCTGTCCGTCTGTCACAATCAGTTTTCTCCGGATCCACTGGACCGATTCTGTTGAAATTTGGTACACATATGAACTTCTATGACCCAAACATGGTATACATAATATGGACTTCTGTGACCCAAACATGGAAGCGTTACGTAAATTATTAAATTAAAAAAAAATAATTAAGAAACAGCACTTATTTATCAATATAAAACAAATTAATTGATAGATGATCTAAGTGTGACTTATATCACTGATTGATACCTTCTAAACAGGAGTCGATGAACTCTGTTAAACAGGGTTTAGTAGCAGCACGTGTAGATATAGAATGGACTAGTAAGACAAGATAAACTTTAGCTTTCCGTTCTCAAGAGGCTGTAAAGTCGTGTTCTACATTGTTACATTCACTTTAGTTTGAACAACGATGGGATAGGTACCTTTAACAAGAACTTAATTATTAACTATCCAAGTTTGCTTCGACATTTTCCTTGAACCTGAGAAATAATTGCCTACTCTTCCATCTTAGTCTAAAATATGATTTATTTTCAATCAATCAATCAATCATTTATTTATTTGCAAACATGGGTAATAGTTACATAGATGTTATTTTATACACACATAGTAAAGTCCTCCATATTCTACCGTGGCATGGCATGCAAATAATATTCAATTTCAAAATTAATATATTCAATATAAAAGTTAAATCAAAGTTAAGTAATGTAATTTTTACTTTGCAATAAAATAATCTGAAAAAATTATGTCTGGTTACACTAATAAAAAAATATTAATATTACAAATGTCAGAAAAATAATATAAATGTCAATTTTAGTTAAATAAATGTCATGTTTAAATTACAATAAAAAAAAAAAACGGAAAAATGTCAGACTGGTTACACTAGTCAAAATTATCAAAATTATACATGTCGAATCAAAAAATGTCAAATTGAATTAAATAAATGTCTTGTTCAAGTAACAATAAAAAATGAGAAAAGTGTCAAAAAACAATAAAAAAATATCACAATGATGTCAAAAAAATAATAAGTAAGTCAATCAGAATAAAATTATGTCAATCAGGATACTTAGTAGCTATAAAATAATAAAATAAGTTAATCAGTCAGCGATTCATCATTAAGGAAGTCGTCAATTGCGTAATAACTTTTCTCGATTAATATATCGTTTAGTGCCCTTTTGAATTGTATAACAGTCATGTTTTTTATTACATTTGGTACTTTATTATAAATGCGCGGGGCAATACCAAAAAAACTTTTCTTCATTAGCGCGGTTTTACATTTCACATGACACACCTGGTTTAAATATTGAGTTCGTATTGGATTTATTCTGACTTCTGACAGTTTTTTAAATAATTGTGGATTGTTTTTTACAAACAAAGCTGTTTCCAAAATATATAAGGACGGAAAAGTTAAAATTTTTAAAGATTTAAAATAGGGAAGACAGCTATCTGTTGTTTTTAGACCCAGCATTGACCTTATACATCTCTTTTGCATTCTAAATACGAGTTCCTTATCGGTAGACTGCCCCCAGAAAATAATACCGTACCGCAGAACAGAGGCAACTAGTCCATGGTAGGCTGTTACAAGGGCCTGACAATTGACTTTTTTTGAAAGTTGAAGAAGTGCATATGCTGATTTACTAAGTTTTTTGCAAAGGACTTCAATATGCGGTTTCCAAGTGAGTTTGCTGTCGATGACTATACCTAAGAACTTAGCTTCATTTGCTTCCTCAATATTACAGCCTTGGTAATCAACACTAACATTTGGGTATTCACTACGTTGATGAAAGTGCATTATTTTTGTCTTTTTTAGGTTTATTACTAAATGATTATTATGTAACCAATGTATTATATTTTTTAAAGTAGAATTTATGTCTTGCTCGTAATCACTTTCATTTGTACACTTAATTACAGCTGTACTGTCATCCGCAAAAAGAACCATTTTGTTATTTGTTACTTTTGGGAGATCGTTGATATATATTAAAAAAAGTGGCGGTCCAAGTACGCTACCTTGTGGAACACCATGTTTTAATTTCCTTGGTTTAGATACATATATTGTCTCCAACTTACTCTTTGAACATATTCTAGAAACTTCTACGCATTGCAGTCTATCTGTCAAGTACGATTCTATCAACTGAAGGATGTTTCCTCTTACACCATAACAATGCAACTTGTGCAACAGAATTTTATGGTCCACATAATCAAAAGCCTTGGTCATATCAGTATAAACTGCACATACTGGATTTTTCTTATCTACAGAAGACATGATGTTATTTAATAGGTCAAAAAGTGCCATATTAACTGTAGTATTCCTACGGAACCCCTTTTGTTCTTTGCAAAATAATTCATATTTTTCGAAATATGCGTAAAGAGAATTATAGATGACTTTCTCAATAATTTTTGAAAAAATTGGTATTTTTGCAATAGGTCTATAGTTTTTTAATTTATTTTTGTCATCTTTTTTATGCAAGGGTTTTATGATAACTTTTTTTAGCCTGTCTGGAAATAAGCCATCAGTAATACACAAGTTGATTATATGCACCAATGGAGGTGCTATTACCTCTTTAGTGAATTTTATGGCTTTAGTAGAAATGCCATCGTATCCAACAGTACTTGTGTTTTTTAGGGTGGAAATTATTTTTAATATGTCGTGAATTGTAACAGGTTTCATAAACAAGGAATTTAATGTCTGATTGTTAAAATTAATATTATTCATTGTGATGTCAGTTTTTAAATTGTTTTCAATGTCATCAATAAAATAATTGTTAAATTCGTTTGCAATGTCTGTGGGGTGTGTAAACAACAAATCGTCTCTATTTATGCACATAATTGGCTCCTGTGGCAAACACAATTTGGTTTTATTTATTATTTGCCAGGTAGCTTTTGATTTATTTTCGGCAGTGTTTATATAATGATTATTTTGTGCTTTTTGCGTTAGCTTGATAATTTTTCTATAGAGTTTTGTATAGTTTTTAAGAACTTTTTTATTCCTCGAGTCAGAATTTAATCTATATTCCCAAAGTAACTGTCTTTGTTTCTTACTGCATATTTTTATTCCTCGAGATATCCATTTCGTTTCCTTATTTGTTTTAATGGTTATTATTCTTTCTGGAAAGCATAATCTATATAAAAGAGAGAAATCGTCCATGAAATTGTCAAAAGCTTTGTTTGCATCTATGGAATCAAAAACATGCATAAAAGATAAGGAGCTTAGATGCATTTTAAAAGTTTTTAAATTATTCAAGCTTGTGTCCTGCTTTTTTGTTTTCCAATACTGTAGTTTACAAGTTTTGTTAATTGGTACTTTAAGTATTTGACATGTATGATCAGAAAGGACCAGATCTTTAACTTCAGCTTTGCAATTTTTCTTGTAGTTGTGCGCAAAATTGTCGATACAAGTGTGACTACTTAACCTTGTAGGAGTATAAAGCGCTAGTTTTAAATTGTACTTCATAAGAAAATACTCAAATTCTAATGTAGTTTTGTTTCTTTTTAAAACATCTATATTAAAATCCCCACAAACGACAATTTTTTTATTTGAGGATATACAAACTTTAGTCAAAATACTATCTAATTTTTCATAAAATACGTCATAATTAGGTTTGGGAATTCTATATATACAGATTATAATAATTTTGTAAGATAATATCTCTACAGCGCAGCATTCAAAAATCCCCGCGATAGATAGTTTTGCTATGTCCGATATTTCTTTAAATTGCAATCCTGCTCTAACAAAAATACACACCCCTCCTCTCTTTGCATTTCTAGAAAAGAAAGCGGCTGGACAAAAATTTGGAATGTGCACTAAATCCTCATAACCCTTTTTTATGAAATGTTCCGTAACACAAACAACGTCAATAATGGTTCCTTCGTCAGATAATTCCACTAGCTTTACAGTCAGAGTATCAGATTTATTTATTAGTCCGGCTATGTTCTGATGTAGGATATTAAGGTATCTAAAGAAAAAACTGACAACTGACTTGTGATTCTGTACTAAAACTACTTTGAGGGAGGCAGTCAACTTCTGAGTACGTAGTAGTCTGATCGCTTAGGCTAAATATAAGGTCTCGTAAATCTGATACAACAATCTCCAAACCACGATTATTTAAGGTCCCATATTTTCTATTATATGTTTCATAATCATAAGGAAGATTTAGGTTAGAGTCTAGCAAGTACGCATAGTTACATGCATTTATATCTAAGTAAAGAAGGTTATTAAAGGTTTCTATGCGGCTGTTAAACATAATGTTGGAATCTATCATGTACCTATAGGTTGGTAAACAGATAATAAAGTTTGTGTGATTCAATGGTAATAATTTTTCTCTAACATACATAACAAGCTGTAAATAGTTATTTGTTTTCTGAAAGTCTTCCTCGCCAATATAAATAACACAATAATCCGAGTGTGTAAAGTTTTAGTTACTTTTCTTTCAATTTGATGAAGTAATTGCCATAACCCACATGAAGGTTTACGATAGTGACAGATTTCAAAGTCACATATTTTTTTTCTTTCTGCAAGTGTATATAATCTATTACAAGTTTCGCTGCTGATAAAACATATTTTGTGTTTTGTTAATGATTGTTCTACAGCAGTTTCAGCTCGTATGTTTTCCGTTGTTTTAGATGAGCTTACGTTGCTGCTACCGTGTTTGATTATATTTTTGTTCATAGGGAACGAGTGGTCTCCATCTATGGTCTGTGTTTGTTTTGTTTTTGTGTTTTTTTTTTCACTACATTGCTTAGTTTGTTCTCGCTGGATTTCTTTTAATTTATTTTTTCTTTGTGGGGTAGTTGTAATTAATTTCTTCGTTTTCGGAGTGTCGGTAGTATCATTCAGTATTTTTCCAAATGGGGTCGTCATCGTATGTCTGGTCTTTGAAGCTGGCGTTGTAGTCATATTTTGTTTTTGTTTGTGTTTCTGTCCAGATCGAGGCGAAGAATTTATGTTGTCTGAGATATTAAAACTCTTGTAGGTTTCGATTATTTTTAGATATTTTTGCACATCTGATTTTAGGCGAAAGTTTTCAGAGTTCAGATTCTCGATTTCTTGATGCGCTATCAGTAAATCATTAGATAATTGTTTGATTTTATCATTCAAATCAAGAACGGTTTGACTTATATTCAGAGATGTGTTAGGTAAGCTCATCATAGTCGCGTCGAACAGTGCCGAACTATCTCTAGTCATGTCTTTTAGTGAACTGGATCGGTGAATTTTACGGTAAGTAATGTTGTCGCAATCATCCATGTTTTATTTATGTGAAATGGAACGCAGTCTCAAAGCGCTGTCTCAAAACGCTGGTGTTCAGATATGGTCAGTCAAGTTTCCGAACGAGTATTGTCTTGTCAAATTAGTGAGCTTAATGATTATTGGTTTAATGAGTCATCTATTCTTTCTTTACATTGAAAATTATTCTGCCTTTGAATTCCCAACTGTTAAATTGAGATTTTAATTAGCTGATTAGAGGTGCTATGCCGAGTGTCGTGTCACTTTCTGTGTATTGTTTAATGTGATTTATAGCCCACCTGATTATAGGGTGACGATTGTGAAATTATCCTTAATCACTGTTTATATCACACTCGCACCGACACCGCCTGATCCACGATGTATGGTGTTAAAAAGCAGAAATAACACTGTCACTGGTTTAACAACTCATCCAAATTGAATTTATGCAATTTATATCGAAGAAATACACTTTAAAGTAATTAATTAAAATGAAAATGCACAGAGCGATATTTGATGCTTGCCGGTGTTCAAAGCACCCAAATCTTTCTTTTTTCTCAGTAATTAAATGTGTGGGATAGACTCAATGATTTCACGTAATTTTTGCTCCTGATGATTATCGACACAAGTTACCCGTAGCATTTGATGCAGCTTTACTTTTGAGATGATAAGTAATGTCGGGGGATCATGGGATCTTACTCTGTTATTTTTGATGTTACGTTGATAGTTTGAGAAATCGACAACCTAAGACTTATTACTCGCGAGTAGGACTACGACAACGTGCACTGAAAATAATTTGTATGATTAACGCACCTGATCAAGGTAGGGTTCACAGAAATAAAGATCATTAATCATCTCATTATGAAATCAAGACACATAACATTACTCATATGACGGAACCAGGAAAGTGTTAAAAACAGTACTGATGGTCAGTGGTCATTTTTATTTTATACTTTATTTTTAATTTTATAGTTTGACCCCCAAAAGTGACCCCCATACTATAAATTTAATAATTTACGTAACGCTTCCATGTTTGGGTCACAGAAGTCCATATTATGTATACCAAATTTCAATAGAATCGGTCCAGTGGATCCGGAGGAAACTGGCTGTGACAGATAGACAGACAGACACCCGAGTGATCCTATAAGGGTTCCGTTTTTTGTTCGGAACCCTGGTTCTGTGCCTCGGAAAACAAGCTAAGCCGTTGGTTTCGGCTGTCATTTGTAGACCTTTGATAGTCGTTATGGGTAGCCAGAAGCCAGAAAATCTGAGGCCAGGCTTGCCAAGGCGTATCTTGCTACCCGGTTGTAGCTGAGAATGCTAGTCTGTGAGATAGCTAGTCTGTAAAATACTGGTCACTCCTTATGAAATACTGGTATTCAGCTTCACCCAGTTATACTGGAAACCAACTGCGACATAGTTAGGAAAAAGATAGGCAGATTTTTGTTTTTTTTTTTATATTGTTAGGCATTTTTTTTTTGAAGCATTGGAAATCATCAAATGACGCTCTGGGTGAAGCAGAAGGGAGTGTCAAACTCTTACTGAATAAAACCCGTCCGTGTTCCTCCTAATGCCCTTTGCGTTCCAGGGCCGCGGTGACTCTTTCAAACAAATTCCGCAACCCCGGCACTGGCCCTAGCGGGCCCCGTCTTCAATGCTGACAGCTCTTTGAGGCGCGCATGGAACACAGCGCGCTATCGACTCGGGCCTGGTTCTGATCGGACGGCAAGCCACCCAATGCTCGTCGTGCGCAGGCCCGCTCCTACGGTGGCCAGGAATCGCCCTGCGACTTCCGACGCCCGGGGCGTCTTCTCCTGCTGCGGCAGCTGGGGTGTGAGGTTTCCCTCTCTCTCACGCGTTCGGCCTCCTCCTTCGCTAGCATTACTGCTTCGCAGAAAGAGGTGACCGCTTCCCATGCCTCCTCGCTTCGGACCATAGAACTAACCAGAGCCGGACGCGAGAGGTCGCCGCCGCCGATCGCCTCGACGAGGACACGGCGGTGCTCCGCCTAAGCAAGGCAGACCTCTACCGTCCGTACAATGAATGCGTTCTCAAAACTTTGTGCGTGTGGGTGGGATGTCCACCATGTACTGGTGGCGCATCACCGGACCACATAACGTACGACCGTCTTGTGGTCCAATGATGGAACGGGCTTGGCGGAATTAAATTATGCAATTCCTTCGCACACTCCCCAAAATGCAACCGATAGAAAACCGACAGGCCAGCAACTCGGCGTCGATCTCAAGACTTTGGAGCTTTGACTCGATAAGCCTATCATTGACGATGATCCTCTTGGCTCGTTTCTCAATTGACTCAAAAACATCAAGCTGGTATCTGTCAGATCGGTCCCAAAAAAGAGAGCAGTATAAGATATGGAGTGTGAATAAAATAAGGATGACCACTGACCATCAGTACTGTTTTTATCACTTTCCTGGTTCCGTCATATGAGTAATGTTATGTGTCTTGATTTCATAATGAGATGATTAATGATCTTTATTTCTGTGAACCCTACCTTGATCAGGTGCGTTAATCATACAAATTATTTTCAGTGCACGTTGTCGTAGTCCTACTCGCGAGTAATAAGTCTTAGGTTGTCGATTCCTCAAACTATCAACGTAACATCAAAAATAACAGAGTAAGATCCCATGATCCCCAGACATTACTTATCATCTCAAAAGTAAAGCTGCATCAAATGCTACGGGTAACTTGGGCCGATAAATCATCAGGAGCAAAATTTACGGGAAATCATTGAGTCTATCCCACACATTTAATTACTGAGAAAAAAGAAAGATTTGGGTGCTTTGAAAATAAATCATATTTTAGACTAAGATGGAAGAGTAGGCAATTATTTCTCAGGTTCAAGGAAAATGTCGAAGCAAACTTGGATAGTTAATAATTAAGTTCTTGTTAAAGGTACTTATCCCATCGTTGTTCAAACTAAAGTGAATGTAACACTGAGAACACGACTTTACAGCCTCTTGAGAAAGGAAAGCTGAAGTTTATCTTGTCTTACTAGTC
The DNA here is from genome assembly GCA_947578705.1 of Lacanobia wlatinum. Taxonomy (NCBI): domain Eukaryota; kingdom Metazoa; phylum Arthropoda; class Insecta; order Lepidoptera; family Noctuidae; genus Lacanobia; species Lacanobia wlatinum. Next base: position 6,542,029 of record OX388032.1, read on the forward strand.
CATTCTATATCTACACGTGCTGCTACTAAACCCTGTTTAACAGAGTTCATCGACTCCTGTTTGGAAGGTATCAATCAGTGATAAAAGTCACACTTAGATCAATCAATGAATTTGTTTTAAATCTACTAGAGTCTGGCCATAAATACTGTTACAATTAAAAATAAGAAAGAAATTACGATTGAATTTGGAATCTGTCATTTTTATTTATACGATTGTTCATTGAGTTTTCTAATTTTGGTGCCAATACATTGTACAATATTTTGCGATTTTAAAATGGAGTGGAGTGATAAAGAGAACCGAATCGCTGTGATTGCATTACACAAAGTTGGTATGGAGCCTAATGCAATTTTTAAAACTCTCCATACGCTTGGTATTAGTTAAATGTTTGTGTACCGGGCTATTAATAGGTACAATGAGACCTCCTCTGTTTGTGACAGAAAAAGATCTGGCCGTCCACGTAGTGTTCGTACGAAAAAGGTGGTCAAAGCAGTAAGGGAAAGAATTCGAAGAAATCCTGTCCGAAAGCAAAAGATTTTATCTCGGGAGATGAAGATAGCACCCAGAACCATGTCGCGTATTTTAAAAAATCACTTAGGACTTGCAGCCTATAAGAGACGCACTGGTCATTTTATAACTGATAATTTAAAAAAGAAAAGGGTGGTAAAATCGAAACAACTACTGAAGCGGTACGCAAAGGGAGGTCACAGAAAAATTTTGTTTACGGATGAGAAAATCTTTACAATTGGGATATTATAAATTGCATATCAAATAAATAATCGCCTATCAATACATACTCATCATTTATATTCTTTTTTACATCAAATAACTTACTTCACTACAAATAAAATAAATGTTTAACAAATCTCAAACTGCACATAATTCGAAATCATACATCAATATGACATTACTTTTCTTTTTTAAATCAAAATCAAAAAATCAAAATCAAAAGGCATTTATTCAAACTAGGCTGAAAATCAGCACTTTTTGAACGTCAAAATTTACATGAAGACAGTCCCCCAAATCGCCCAGCCCATCACCACTTCCTAGTGTTTTAGCTGGGAAGAAGAAGTGGCCAACAAACTCCCCAGCAACACATTACTGTCTGTTAAGTTTAAAGAACTTGAATTTATATAACATTATTCAACATTTTATGATAGATGTCGATCATTAAATTAAATAAATGGATGGCACATGTCCGCTAGCATACTATTTTATCCCAAAAATTACATATGAAAAAATGATAAAACTAATTACATATATAAGTAATTAAATAAGTAAACTCAAGCATACAATACTAATCAAAATGAGCCTCCAGGAATAAATGGCGTGCCCGCTTACATGTTCAACAATGCAATTTAACCATAATCTGTGACCCAAAGTCACAAGTGATAAACTAGGACCATCGCAGTTAAATTTTAACAATAATAAACCACGAACAGCAAGACGACCAGTCACCACAAGCAGCACCCGTTCACGAGCATAACGCAAAGATCAGCCATTACCTCCCTCGCCATATTAGAGGGAAGGAGGTAACCCGATCCCCGACGCTACCGCAAGCAGCGACGTCTAAGGGAGCATGACGAACCTGCTGCCGGTTTCTCAGACAAAATCATACTTATCAATTTGTCGAAGTCGCTAGTTAATCACATACTGCAATACAACTCATAAAAAACAAGCTAATGAGAAGATTATGTCAATAAATAATAATAAAAAAAGCAAAAATGACCTATACGGTCAGAATAATAAACAATGTCATCTTGAGCAAGTAAAGAATCTACGAAAGAACATTTAGCATTGTCTCGTGTTCAACACAGCGACCAACTATTTTTATCGTCGAAGTAATCGTTTGTAGTATAGTATGCCTTCGAAATAAGGTTAGATTTCACTTTCGCTTTAAAAGCATTAAAAGGCAAGTCTAGAAAAGAAAGAGGTAACTTATTATAAAAGCGGATACCGATCCCCACAAAATGGCCCTGGACCTTACGAAGACGGTGGAAAGGAGCATGTAGTTTGTGCTTATTTCTGGTGTTAAAGCTGTGGATATCACTAGTTTTGGCATATAAATGTATATTTTGCCTGATATACACTATGTTGGCAAAAATGAACTGCGAAGCAACCGTGAGAATACCTATTTCTTTAAAAAGTTCCCTTAAAGAGACCCTGGACCCTAGCTGGTATATCGCTCGTACGGCTCGCTTTTGTAGGACAAATATATTTTGTATGTCAGCAGCTTTTCTCCACAGTAGCATACCATAGGACATAACACTATGGAAATAACTAAAATACACTAACCGAGCTGTGTCGACGTCAGTAAATTGTCTAACTTTCCTGACGGCGTAGGCGGCAGAGCTAAGCTTTCCCGATAGTGTTGATATATGAGGGCCCAATTGAAGTTTGGCATCAACTGTTATGCCCAAGAAAACAGCTGAGTCTACAGTTTCGAGCACTTCGTCACTTAAAATGATATTGGGTCCTAGATTTTTAGGCAAGATTAGGTAAGGCAAATTTTATACGTTTTGTTTTCTTAGGACTAGATTGTTTATTGTAAACCAATTCGTAACCATGGTGAGTGCACTATTTACGTCGTCAAAATCGTGTCTATTCCCATCAACTTTAAAAATAAGGGAAGTATCATCAGCAAAGAGAACCACATCACATATATCCTTTAAATAGAATGGTAAATCATTTATGTATACAAGAAACAAGAATGGACCCAGTATTGACCCTTGGGGTACACCTAACTGAACTGGCAGCCCGGAAGACTTCGCACCATTAACATCTACACATTGGAACCTATTATGCAAATAAGAATCTATTACGTTAAGAGCTTCATTTTGGAGACCGTAGTGACGTAGCTTTCGCAATAGCGTGTCATGGTGTACACAATCAAATGCAATACAATTAAATTTATTTTTGTACAAAAATCTATATCTATACTAATATATAAAGCTGAAGAGTTTGTTTGTTTGTTTGTTTGCTTGAACGCGCTAATCTCAGGAACTACTGGTCCGATTTGAAAAATTCTTTCAGTGTTGGATAGCCCATTTATCGAGGAAGGCTATAGGCTATACGGGAATGGGAAATTCCTACGGGAACGGGAAAAAAACGGGATATGCGCGTACGAAGTCGCGGGCAAAAGCTAGTATACTAATATATAAAGTTGAAGAGTTTGTTTGTTTGCTTGAACGCGCTAATCTCATGAGCTACTGGTCCGATTTGAATATTTTTTCAGTTTTAGATAGCCCATTTATCAAGGAAGGCTATAGGTTATATATCATCACTAAGACCAATACGAGCGGAGCAGACGAAGTTTCGCGGGTCAACTAGTGTTATGTTAAGATAAAGGAACTAATTTAACTTTAAATATTTAGGTATTGTGAACTTTCTTGTTTGGATTGGCCGGTCGATAAAGTTTTGTAAGGTTTAATGAAAAAGATATAATAGAATTTAAGCTAATAAGAACGTGAAAAGTAGGTTTTTGTTTGATAGCCAGTCATGTATTAGCTTTGATCTGAGCAAGTAAGAGATTGTGGTCAAACGTATGCCTATATATAGAAAAGAAAAAAGTGAATAATTATCCCTTAAACCCAATCGTTTATTCATTTATTTAAGGATTTCCAACGAGTAAGTACACTACAAAAACTTCTGCAAAATACAGGGTTATTATAAAATACATTTTCGTATAATGCACACTCAATTACAGGCAACCACAAATTAAACATTAATGAGTCTATATGCTCCGACTGAATATTAAAACAATATAAATTTAGAATAAAATGAAATGAAAACATAATGTCGGAAAAAGTAAAATAAAATAAAAATGTAAATTTAAGAGTATGTCAATATTTAAAATTAAAATGTCAAAATTTTAAAATTAAAAATGAGTTAAAAATTAAAAATCGTTGTTTGATTTCTATTACATAGTAAGTGATGCTACAGCGATAGTAACCTGCAGCATCACAGTATTATGACCGTGACTGGCCCCACCTGGACTAGACTAGAATGCCCCAAGACAGAGAGGAATGGCGAAGGATGGAGGAGTCCTTCGCCCTTAAATGGGCACCCAATACTTATTACCTACTAATTGAACAAGAGATTATTTATTTAATTTAATTTAATTCAATCTACGAGATCAATTTATTTTTTCAAAATATTTTTTGTTTATGTAAATATTGTTGAAATGCATGACTAATTTGTTATTAATTTATTCAAACCGGGAAATAATAATATGAGATAATATAGTAATTAATTTAATGTTTGTGTCGCAATTAAATAATAAAATACTTATGTTTGAAATCTTTAGTATTTTTTTATTATCAATTATTCACTGACACAAAAACTAACGTTTATTTTTGTTTAGTACCCGGATTCAGGCTAGTGTTTAGTTGACCAGCTCCGTTCTGAAATTTTAGTAATTTTGTTCGATGAAAAAACAATATAATTTTTATTTAATTAAAACCACTTACATCGAGCCACTATTTTTTAGGGTTTCGTACACAAAGGGTAACCAACGGAACCTTATTAATAAACCTCAGCTGTCCATTCGTCTGTCAGTCTTTCCGTCCTTCCGTCCGTCTGTCTGTCAGCGGGCTGTATCTCAAGAACTGTAATAGGTAGACAGTTGAGTGCTATAAACCTTAAATAAAAACCGGCTAAGTCCCATAGTACAAGATTTAATACTACGTATTTTTATTATTGTTTTGTTATAACGGTAATAGAAATATACACACTCCGTGAAAATTTCAACTGTCTGCCTATTACGGTTCACGATATACGATAGGCGGACGGACGGACAGATGGACGGAATACGGCCCGTTGAGTTTTGTGCACGGAACCCTAAATAGAGCACAAACGAAGTTAATATTTTTCAATAATGCATCCTATTACGTAATAATCGATTAACAAATTAGTCTCGATGACGTAGCGTTGCAAATGTGAATTCGTTAACGATTTTTCTGATGACTATTATTTAATTATGACGATTATCCAATTATGAGCCATTAAACTGGTGCATTTATTTTAAGACCGAAAATTGGTATTTATGCAAAAATAGCTCTTATAAATAAATGTGTTAGGATGGTGGCAGGTGGTGATCTATAGTTTCAACATTTTTCCCTCATGGGGAAAAGGCGTGTGTTTATCTATGGTATTAAATAAATATCTCTTCATAGATAAATTAAATACCTACTAGATAAATTAGTTACTTTCCACTCCACTACTGAGTCTGTTCTAGACCATTTTTATTTATCTTATTAAAAGTACTCTTCACTCTCAATAGGACAAAATGTGCGGATCTTGCGGAGGCCGTTGCGGAGGTTATTGCGATGGTGGCTGCGGCGGATGCTGCTGCCCTTGCATCACGATCTACACTTGTTGTATGAAGATTTGCTAGTGGCCAAGAGTTGCGCCTCGTGGCCGAGACGACACATGGCGCCTCGGTCGAAGATGGCGCGCCGACGACTTCGTTGTTTGTGTCTTCGAAGTGTGCCGTTTTGTGGAAATAAACTACTATAAAAAAAAAAGAAAAAAAAAAAAAAAATTATGAACCGTTTTTCATTACTAGAGTAGTACGTAAAGGACTATCTAGCGCCTGCCATATGTATTTCCAAATGACTTGCGTCTGCTGAAACACTTTTTGCTGATTTTTGAACAGATAAGAATTAATGCAAGCCAGCTCTTTAAAAAACTTAAAAGCCAACTCTTTAAAACTTAAGGCAATTAAAGGGCAATGGAGAGGGCAATGCTTGGAGTAATTCCTTGGGCGATCGAATCAGAAATGATGATATCAGCAAGAGAACCAAGGTTACCGACATAGCCCGAAGGATCGTCAAACTAAAGTGGCAGTGGGCAGGGCACATTGCTCGCAAAACAGATGATCGATGTGAAGTGGCGACCGCGTACCTGAAGATGCAACTTTGGAAGGCCCCCCACAAGGTGGCCCGATGGCCTGGTGAGGGTCTCGGGTAGCCGATGGATGCGAGACGCATAGGACCGGTCGTTGTGGAGATGCTTCGGGGAGGCCGATGTCCAGCAGTGCACGTCTTTCGGCTGATATGATGATGATGAACTCTGACCGAATGAATGACAACACGATATGACAGTAACTGTCAAATCGTGTCATTCATTCTTAGTTCGGGTTTGGGACTAATCGTAAGTCCGTAAGTGATACGGAGTAGAATGCGTCCACAACTAGGCCCGAAACTACGGGCTTCGGGCTTAGAGAGTAGCCCCCTGTTTTGATAAGAAGGACTTGAAAAGAGGTTAAAGATCTATTTCTCACGGTGCCCGTCTCCCAGTTGCCCACGATTGTAATCTGACACGTTATACGTCACTAAAATGTTTTGACATGATCCTGTAATACCTGGATCTGACTTATACATAATTTCTATTTCTTCACATATCAGGTTTGTAAGGTAAATATTGCCATCTATAGACGTTGGTGCATCGGCAATCAAATTAAAACAGATTGCATGATAACCACCAAACTGATTATTGCACCAATTTTGCGATAGAACTTTAAATAAGTTGTCCCCAATCAGTTGAGCTAAATGTTCTGTTACGGGAACATCACTCTAAGTTCATACATGTGGCGGCTCTCAAAATTAACCACCAACCAACCAATTACTTTTATGCAATCTCATTATTAAATGTATACAAGGTTTTTTAATTAATAATTTATTTTCAAACGATATGAAAGAAGATAGCGACGTCTACGTGTTACCCCAAGTAATAGGGGCAAGGGTATGAAGATCTGCCAGAGTTAGTTTGACAGAGTCAAAGTTCCGCGCCCCTGGAACGCAAAGGGCACTAGGAGGAACACGGAAGGGTTTTATTCAGTAAGAGTCTGACACAACAAGTCTGATTTGATGAGAAATATAGATAAAAAAGGGCATTTCGATAATTATGTTATTTTTATGATTCCATGCTTCGGAAGGCACGTATAAGTCGGTGGTCCCGGCCGCCAAATGACGGTCGTCAAATAAACCATGTCAGAGGCCCTTGATGCGGTTTAGAACTCTGACACTAGGGTGTGTGTGGTCGTTTGACCTTACTGCCCACACGAAAAGAAGAAGTCAAAGATTATTTTATGACACCAAACTGGTAAATAGAAAAATAACTTTACTTAATATTATCCTCCTATTACCATAGTAAAGACCATCAACATTCTAAAACAAGGTTAATCTGATGCTCAGGATAAGTGCTTAAAAGACCTTGTGCTGTATACGGGAATAAGCAGCCTTGCAGTGAGGTGTAGTTACATCATAATATTTTGCATACTTGGGGAGAAGCTTAAAAGAAAGTTTCGACATGAAACGCGTCTTTTATGTTTTTAATTGCTTCACGTCAAGAATTGCATGTTGAGGTTTTGTAAGAGTAAGTACAAAAGTTATTTTTTTTTGCAGGGGAGCAGGTGGTACCTATGTATGCAGTATTGTCTAGCAGAGAGACAGTTATTGTCCCTCATACTGTATGAGTTATTAAAAAAACTGGCTAAGTGCGAGTCAGACTCGCGTGCAAAGGGTTCCGAACGAATTTAATTTTTTTAACATGTTATTTTAACACTACAGACTTCTAATAGGTTTTCCTGTAATTTTTATTTTAAGATCTATTATTTCCATTTTATTCAAAATTTTGGGCTCAGTAGTTTCGGAGATAAGGGGGGGGGGGAATGGTAATTTTTCGTCTAATTTCTTAAATAACTTCAAAACCATTTATGTTAAAATTATGAAAAAAATATAATTTAAATGCTCGGACACGGACAGACGGACAGACGGACAGACGGACAGACAGAAAGACACCGGAGTGATCTTATAGGGGTTCCGTTTTTTTTTCGGAACTCTAAAAATACCTTGGGCTCTAATAATGAAATGTTAAAAGCTAGATGCGCGGTTCCAATTTGGTAGTGATCATCAATTAACCGCGTGATCTAGTTCCATTGCATTGTTGTTGACTCAAGGCCACTTCAACGTGTCAACGGCACTTCGATAGTCAAGGCCACTAGCTGATGCTGTTATAAACATATTACATGACAACTATACCTTATTCGCTGGTCACGGTATGCTGAACGTCAATATTTGTATTGTAAAATATTCGACACGTGCTTGAAATAGAGGTGATTTTGTTTGATATAGGTAACTATGCCATAATCATAATAATTCTACGCATGATTTTGAGCTTGTTTCAGTGAAGCTAAACCACTGTTTAAGCAAAATTGTTTGGTTTCGATAAAATACAACGTTTCTACATGAAAATCATACACATAATTATAATATTCTTTTAGTTTCTGGCAACCAGATATAATGCATGCCATTATACATACAACCTTTATCAGAATAAACGCAATGCCTCATAAGGGGTCATTATGAACAACTTTCACTATGGGACCAACACTGAAACCGCGAAAAAAAATTCGACTTCCCATACACTTACGTGCGCATAACTCGACAAAATGTACTGAACATCTGATTTTTTATACGCGATTTCGGTAGGTCCCATGGTAAAAGTTGTTCATAATGATGACTACAATGACCCCTTAAGAGGTATTGCGTTTATTCTGTTACACGTTGTATATCTGGTTTAGATGATACTAGTGCACGTCACGCGGTTTCACCCGCGTAGTTCCCGTTCCCGTGGGAGTACGGGGATAATATATAGCCTATGTTACTCCCTGATAATGTAGCTATCCAATGCTAAAATAATTTTTCAAATTGGTCCAGTAGTTTCGGAGCCTATTCTTTTTTTTTACTATTTATAGGCTCGCGTTTGACCACTATCTCACCTGATGGTAAGCGGTGATGTGGTCGAAGATGGAGCACGCTTGCCTAGAAGTAACCTATTCACTCTTGACTTGAAGACTCCCAGGTTATAGCTATCAGGAAACACAGACTCCGGCAGGGAATTCCACTCCTTAGCTGCACGCACTATGAATGTGTTCCCAAAACGTTTTGTGCGTATTCAATTCAAACAAACAAACAAACAGACAAATCTTTCTTCTTTATAATATTAGTGTAGATAATGATCATCATCAACTCTAAAGCACTTCTCTCATAATTCTTGCATTACACAGACCAATTACGAGGGAGTGTTGCTAAAATCACATCTGTCGTAGATACTTTGAGGTACCTATGATTGTGTATGAAATCCATATCTATTAATTATTGCTCTTGAGATGTGGTGCTGGCGATATATGTATGCTAAGAATACCATGGACGGCCCACCGTACCAACATATCTTTTCTCAAACAGAGCTGAAGATAAAAAAGACTCATCGGCTATCAACAACCTGCCTGCAATACTGCGGTATTTTGGCCATGTTGCACGCAGGGATACCGACAATATGGAACGCCTTATAGTGACCGGCAAAATCGAGGGAAAATGGCCTAGGGGTCGAAGTCCCAAGCGATGGTCAGACCAAATAGCGGAGGAGTTGAAAATAGCTGTCAGCGATGCACTCCACCAAGCTACAGAACGGGACCGATGGAGACAACTGGTTGACGGAATCAAACGGACTCACGATCCTCAGCAGTGAAGGACCGACTGAAGAGAGGGAGAGAGAGAGAGAGAGGGATATTAATTATTGACCACTTCAAAAGTAAATTGAATTTCTAAAAGTAGATACGAATAAATCTTTATTTGGCAACAGTCTATTCTAAAAAATATATACAGTGAAATTAAAAAGTTGCGTCTCACTGCTGCGCCAAAAACCTTACAGCAATGTTAACAGATACAAATGATGGTCTTCCAACGAACTTACAGTGACGAGTGGTGGAGTAAACGGTCATCGTTTTGCCAATGGAACCCAAATACTAAGCTTCCGCTGCCCGTCCCTCCATCCCCCCGTCCGTCCATCCGTCTGTCTGTCAGCGGCCTGTATCTCAAGAACAGTAATAGGTAGCCAGTTAAAATTTTCACAGAGTATGTATTTCTATTGCCGCTATAACTACAATGTATCAAAATTAAATTAAAGGGGGATCTCGTTTATTTCGATTTATGGTACAGAAACCTTCGTGTGCAACTCGTACTTGGCCGGTTTTTTTTTTATAATCACGCCTTATCTTTCCACCTCCATTGGAAGATCAGGATAGTCTTCGTATTCGAACCCACCAGCCATCTGCGGGTCTAAAAAGGCTACTTTAGAATCATAATCATACAACGGTTTGTTAAATTTTATTTCCATTTTTATCGCTAAAGCCATTGATATATAAAAACCCAAGATACATACTCAGCATCTCAAAAACAAGCGCACAATGTACAATTGTGCGCTAGTTTCAGACAGTCTCGCATCGCTCGCCATACTGCACTGCTTTGTAAAAACAACTTTAAGCGATCCGTGTGAGGTTGAATTTGGCAAAAAAAAAATTGTTTATAGTATAACTACACACAACTCACACATGACACTTGATACATGTCAGTTTTTAACGACAGTTTCGTGTGTTGCATTTGTTCGAGACTGTGCATCTTGGGTTTTTATATATCAATGGCTAAAGCATGAGGTTCAAGGTTGATTGGGAAAATTTGACAGTTTCGGGTTTAAATTGCTGGCTGATTTTACTAAAGTGGCCTTTTTAACTCGCTGATCTGTCAACAAAATATCAAACAACATAAAGAACACACACTTATGAAGGTTGTAAATGCAAGCAGAGCCGCACCAATAACGTGCATTTAATTGGAGGTCACAAAGTAGGTTGTGTTGTGATAATGATTTGTGTTGTGACAAATAGTGTGATTGCGCGAGCGCAGGCGGTCAGTCCGATTTTGAGTGCCGTGCGGGTTGTGCCTTGTTTACTGTTATTTTATGTTTCGTTCCGTCAATGTGACAGCTGTAGTGATATTTTTTCTTTTTAAATTTGGTGTTTTTGACTGCGAGTTTTGAATAAGGTTTGTTTTTTCTTATTTTCTTTTTTTTCTTTGTGCTGTTTTTGTGTCAGCGCTGATTTTATTTATTTTACTTGTGTTTTTTTTACGATAAGGCGTTGAAATAATAATCATCGTAATGAACTATAGTAATCGATTTGATTCGGAAATTATTCATGCGCATTCCAAATTTCCAATGCACGTTTCGATGACTTTTTTTTTAAATTTCATCCTTTATTTTACTTACATATACTAGAGGTGTAAATAAATAATAAGTTATTAAAAGGCCACCGACTATAAAATTATTAAAGACGAACCTCGAAGGTTCATTTCAAATCTATTTAACCCGAAACATTACTTGGCATTTTTAGCTGTATTAAGATTTAGGTAATTATGTCAAAATATTAAAGTAAGTACATAAAATCAAATCACGTCTAATTAATGAACGAACTTGCTCCTTTAATTTTAATGAGCATTTAATTTAACAGTAGTACCTAAGTTTATTCAGTACTGAACATTAAGTAAAACATTACTGTATACTGTGAAAGTTTTTAAATTCAACTGACAGATATCCAAGACGATCAGCACTTTAATTGCTTTGCACACTTACAATCACAATCAAAAGGATCTTGCTGATAATAGATCAAAATCTCTTGATTTAAAATGTTCAAAAAATCGTATACTCGTCAGCGAAAATTGGAACGCTGTTGAACTTTTGCATTTTCAAAATGAACATTAAAAACGACGAAGTTATCCGCGAACACACATAAAAAAATATTATGTATATATACGTGGTCGAATTGAGAACCTCCTCCTTTTTTTGAAGTCGTTTCAAAATAGTCCCAGCTAACTTTATTCCAATTGACTTGTTCAAGCACATTATTTTATATTCAGTTTGAATCAGAAAACTTAAGGCCTGTACATTGACCCCTTCCTGCCAGTGTTGCGGAGATTGTTCGAAAGAGTCACCGCGGCCCTGGAACGCAAAGAGCATTAGGAGGAACACGGATGGGTTTTAGTCATTAAGAGTCTGACACTCCCTTCTGCTCCGCCCAGAGCGGGAGGAGTTATTTTATATTTTCCTAAAAAAAAAATATCCATTGTTTAGCTAGCGCATGAAAATTCCAAACGTTCAGGTATAAGTTTGACAATCGTTATCTATCGCTGATCGAATGAATCTCAGTTTGCAGTCTCTGGTTTTCACAGGGATTCATTTTTGCGCTGATAAGTTTCCATAACTGATTTTTTTTCAAGGTACAACATAAAAGTAACATAACATAAAACACGCTCAGAATTGATTTATGATGATAATATAGGATCTATTATCAATCATCAATCTATCAATCATCAACATATGTAAAATTCTTCCGTTACTGACTGATTGAGTGACTGACAGACAACGCACAGCCGAAACTACTGGTCATAGAAAGCTGAAATTTGGCATATAGTTTCCTTGCGGAGTGTAGGAGAACTAAGAGAGGATTTCCCGAAATTCCTACGGGAACGGTAAAAAACGAGATAAGCGCGTACGAAGTCTGGAGCAAGCGCGTACGAAGTCGGGAGCAAGCGCGTACGAAGTCGGGAGCAAGCGCTAGTATTGTAGTATTTTAAGTAACACTACTTACAAAATATACATTTAAATACCACCACTCTCCTACAACTTATTTTTCATATTATAATTTCAATTTAATTTAAATTTTGACATTGAATACTTTCTTTTTTTTTGTTTTGTTAAACTGATTTTGTGCGTCTTAAATGGAAAAACATGTAGCAACCTCTTCATAATTTATAAGACCTGTATGCTGTACTCATGTTTTACAAAATAAATATATCTATCTATCTATCTTAGATTCGAATGTCTCAATTTCGCAAACGGAACTTGCAAATATGGAGTATGGCATTTGTTTAGCATCGACTGCAATATCAAAAGCTAACAGAGAGTCAACTCTACTTATTTCCGAGCAACGTTCGCATTCGCGTTTTAGTCGCAATTTGTCAAAAAATTACAATTTCCATACATTTTTGACAGATTGCGACTGACATGCGAATGTGAAAATTGCTAAAAATTCGCTCTCACACCATTGATATATAAAAAAACCCAAGATACCCACTCAGCATCTCAAAAACGTCCGCAGAAAACAAGCGCACTATGTATAATTGTGCGCTAGTTTCAAACAGTCTCGCATCGCTCGCCATACTGCACTGCTTTGTAAAAACAACTTTAAGCGATCCATGTAAGGTTGAATTTGCAAAAAAAAATGTTTATAGTATAACTACACACAACTCACAAATGACACTTAATACATGTCAGTTTTAGACGACAGTTTCGAGTGTTGCATTTGTTCGAGACTGTGCATCTTGGGTTTTTTTATGTAAATGTCTCACACACTCAAATATGCTTGTCTGAGGGTCAATTCTTCTATTTTTCAGTAGCATAACTGCGATTAGCGATTTTGCGACACCATGAACACTGGGTTGCGGTTTGGTGATAGTCTTCGAACGGTCGCGATAATAAAATAGCAATTTTAATTTATTACGTCTAATCTGGATTGAATTTTGTACAAATTCGCTGTGTTTAAATGCGGTTTCAAAATGGCTCTTTTTATATCAATTCCATATCGGCAGGTACTGACATAGGCAGGTTGCCAACAAATGGATATAATTATATATATATCGTCAAAGTCATGTTGACTAATTATATAGCTGTAGAGCGGAACAACATTAATGTTTATTGTAACAAATGTACTGGGGCGCCGTGTCAACTTTTTGAATTATTACACTAGGCGATCGACCGAACCTAGGCCAACTAGGTTCGGTCAATCGCCTAGTGTAATAATTATTGTCAGTTCGATCCGCGAAAAAGAGTTCTACCTAATGTCCATATAACAAGACAAACGAAGAATTCCAAGTGAATCCGCTACTGTTTTTCTTTCTTCTAACATATAAGATACAAACTTGCCGCAAAGCTCAACCATATTGGAAAAATCCATTGGCGGAGTACTGGATGACTACAGGTGATAATAATCTGTATTCATCCTAAAATCGACCAACAGTGTTAAAAGTAACATGTCTGCTGAAGTCTCCATATTACTATCTAGATTGCCGTTCCAGACAGCAACTAATTTATTGGAGTACCTAATGTCTTACAAAGTCTGGAGTCTTGGATCCGAGTGCAACGTATTCAGCGAATAAACTGCTCCAGTGAAATTACTTTTTGAAGAATCTATTTAGCTCTTGTCAAGTGTCTTTAGCAGTCTTAAGGCAATTATCCAATAACTTTCGCTAAGATTTAAAAGACTAGATGTTGTTTTTTTTTTAATTTATGTGTCACTGTATGACTTTTCTGTAGATAAAAAAAATCTGAACTGATGAGAACTTGACAATGAATTGATAAGCAAAATTATGTATTAAGAGGAAATGCTGGCGGCGAGACTTTGTATGTAAAACGTCATAATTCGAGGTTTGACTCTCGACTGTTTTCTCCTCCAATATTGGACCGATTTATATAGATATTTCACAAAATGAATAAGAAGGATATATTCTGTGTCCCTATGTTTTCCTTTTTGGTGATTTATTAACTATATAAGCACTAGAACTCACACAAAATACTCAATATTGTCCAATAAATCGCTGTCAACAGAGCCCTAGTGTACAAATTTGGCAACTATTAATCAAAAAAGGATATAGAGACACATTATACATCCTTCTTAATTAGTTTGTGAAATATCTTTTATATCGGTCGAATATTGGAGGAAAAAACAGTCGAGAGCCAAACCTCGAATTATGACTTTTTTCATACCAAGTCTCGCCGCCCGCATTTCCTCTTAAGAACGCACCTAGCTTTTGGTAGGTATTCTATGCGGTCCGTGTAGGTATGTGTGCATAAGTGCAAGCGAAATCCGTACTTAAGCGTAAAACACAGAGTTCAATGTCCGACGGCTGAAGCAGGACTAAAGCGGATAAGGGGAACCCTTACCCGCTGTAGTACTGCTTCGCGAGGCAGCTCTAGCTAGAACGGACGGATCGCGAGCTAATTTACCAGTAAGTATTTCGTTCGTATTTTAAAAACAAATACACATTTTGAAAATTTGAAATGTATACGTTATACAAAGAAAACATGTAGTTTTGTATTTACCGCTCTTAATGACTTTGTAGATACCATACATTGATATATAAAAAACCCAAGATGCACAGTCTCGAACAAATGCAACACTCGAAACTGTCGTCAAAAACTGACATGTATCAAGTGTTATGTGTGAGTTGAGTGTAGTTATACTATAAACATTTTTTTTTGCAAATTCTACCTTACACGGATCGCTTAAAGTTGTTTTTACAAAGCAGTGCAGTATGGCGAGCGATGCGAGACCGTTTGAAACTAGCTATTATAGCTATTTTAAAATGTGCGCTTGTTTTATGTGGACGTTTTTGAGATGCTGAGTATCTTGGGTTTTTATATATCAATGATACCATAATGCAATTTAGCAAAATGACGTGTAGTATTCCTGTTAGAGACCTCACGTGAGTACATTGCCCCTGTCCTGAACATGACCAAAATAGTATGAGTGAGTGCTTCAAGATTAAGATAATAAAAATTTACCAGGACCTATGTATTGCAGTCACTAATATTTTTCATAAACCAATTTATCGATATTCATAAGCTGTCCTATTGTAGTTGTGTCTGTACGTTTTATGTGCAATAATGTATAAGAATGATTTTATAACTAAAAGAAAACAGTTAATGCTTGAAAAAGCGACCTTATAACATAGTACGAACCTTTTCTTCTATACTAATATTATAAAGCTGAAAAGCTTGTTTGTTTGTTTGGTTGAATGCGCTAATCTCAGGAAATACTGGTTCGAATTGAAAACAATTTTTTGGTGTTGGATTGCCCAATTATCGAGGAAACTATGGACTATATAATATCATGCTACGACCAATAGGATTAATGTGACGTAGACGAAGTTGCGCGGGTCAGCTAATTCTATAATACGAAAAAAAAAACATCTAAGTGTCTTATCATATGAATATATGTACCTACTCGTGTTATTTAGGGTTCTGAACATCCGTAAAAACGGAACCCTTATAGGATCACTCGGGTGTCTGTCTGTCTGTCCGTCTGTCACAGCCAGTTTTCTCCGGATTTACTGGGCCTATTCTATTGAAATTTGGTAAACATATGGAATTCTATAACCCAAACACGAACGCGTTACGTAAACAAATATATTTTTAATATGGGGTTCACTTTTGGGGTCAAACTAGAAACTTAAAATTAATTTTTTCAAACTGAATCGTGTGACATATCAAATGAAACGGTTTACTGTGAGGGTTCAAATTATTTTCTTTTTCATAATTTTAAAATAAATAGTTTTGAAGTTATTCAAGAAATTAACTCAAAAATGACCATCCAGACCAGTTTCGAAGATAAGGGGGGATCCCCTTATCTTCGAAACTACTGAGCCATAAATTTTGGAAAAAATGCAGATAATAGTTCTATACCTTAAGTTTACGGGAAAACTACTATATTAAAATGAAAATATTTTATTTTTTTTAAATAACATTAAAAAAAATGAAATTCGTTCGGAACCCTTTGCACGCGAGTCCGTCTCGCACTTGGCCAGTTTTTTCTTCCTGGCATTAATTAAAAGAGCATTGTAAAAAAAAACCTTTTATTTTGCTCTTGTGAAAAAAGACTTGATCAAATTATTTCTCGACTGCCGTAGTTTATTTTGCGATCAACTTGATCTTTGCCCTTCAATGGAATTGCATCGAAGTGAATGTGTCTCGTAAAACAGCGGCCATGATGAAACAGCTTTTCTGTATTGGTCCTAAATAAACCTATATCCAACAGGATATTACAGCAAATAGTCAGGGACATAAGGAAAGGTTTCAGGGATATAGTGAGCAATGAGGAAATAATGCAATGTTTTTCGGAAATGAATCAGATGATAGTCATTTCGGAATTGATTTATAGATTCTGGATTTTTTTGTAACATTGTCGCGAATTGTATTGGAGTAGGTAATTTGGGTATAAATAGAATTTTATTGGAGTAGATTAGTGTTACAAATAGGGTTTTAGAATAAAATCTATGTTTGAACTGAAATCCTTTATCAAGTAGATATAGAGGGTTAGATTGTGTTTTGTACATAGCTTTTATGTAGTGTGTATTACTAACAACATATGGATCAAGGTCTGAAATTAAATTATATTTTTTTTTTGTCAACATTTTTGACAAAAACATCCGTTTGGCTAAGAAAGGGAAAAAAATGGTGGCTTTTTTTTTAAAGGCACACTAACGCCAACGTATTAGATGTGTAGAGTACATCCATACCAACAATTATTATTATGGCAGTTCAGCTCTAAAGTACAGATACAAGCACATCAAGCTACAACGATCTGTCAAATTTCTTTAATAGGTTTTCAACTTTATCACTGAAACATTAGGTTCAAGGTTGATTGGGAAAATTTGACAGTTTCGGGTAGCTTGATGTGGCGCCTTTACATTCATCTCGAGTCATTTACTCTAATCTGTAACTTTTAGTTTGCCTAATTAAACGCGCCAAACAAGAAAAACAGGGGCCTTACTATGACGTGCCAATGCGATTAAGATTAAGCTGAGGAAAAGGGATAGTGTTATGCGTCTTGTATAACTCTGTCTCCTTCCCACACCTTATACACGATCGTTTTAAGACGTCATAGTAGGCCAGCAGTACACTAGTTGCCTACACATTTCAGACAAAACCCTTTACGGAGATTGTCTAAGTATGCAGTTGTGCAGAAGTGTGTGCGCAAACTAGGCGCACTCAAGATGTTCCTCGAAGATATTAGGCACAGGACCAACGGCTTTACGTGTTTTCCGAGACACGGGGTATATCACACAATAGGCACCAACCTCCGTGAAATTACTACTGGCAAAAACCCGACAACACTGCCCAACCTGGAAGTTGAACCCAGGACCACACGATCACTAATCTAACGAGAGTAAAAAAAGTCAAGTTAGGTATATTGTAGGTCTGATTTCAGAATCAATATATTTTTAGTGTATTTAATAATTTGTGGCTGTAAGTGTATCTACCTAACTAGGTAGGTAAGTACCTACATTGACAGCTGTTTCGTAGTAAATTACTTAAGCTAGTGAATGTACGACATTGTTATTATGATTAAGTAGGAAATATACTACATACTGCCTGCAGCAATAGATAGGTACGTACTGTGTACCCTAAGTGTACCTATGTACATGTACGTAGTGTTGCAATATTGATTTATGCAGTATCGAATAGAACCTGTTTTATTTATTTGAGAACGAAATAGTGTGCTTAGAGACTGTTCGTATAAATACTGGTTAACAGCCAGTGTACTGGTATTCAGTTGCATCTGGTCATACTGGTAGTCAAACCCAACATAGTTGGGAAAAGCTTAGGCCAATGATGAAGACAAAAAATGTAGAGGACAGATATAAAGAAAAATTATTATTGGTACTAAAATATAATCATGCCACCCTTTTTTTGGCTTTGGTGTAGTTGAGTAAAAAAGAAATAAAATTAATGACTTAAACAAGTTTGAAAAATATGCATCACGTTAAAAATAAATTCTCAATTTCTGCACCCGGATAAGTTAAATACCAATTAAAATAAAATAATTGGTTACTTTTGATTGGTACAAATTCATACTAGTAATGTTATGTTAATTTAATCGTGGGAATATAATATAAACCCGAAACTTACAATTATATCTACCTCTATAGTAGGTAGTAATATTTAAAGTAATGCAAATTAAGTCGTTTTTCATAGCTTTGCCATACTGCAATATAATTTTTAATGTTGTTTTATTTATTTCCGTGTTAGTCCACTGGTTGCAAGGGCTTAGCATGAGTTTTGATCCCTGAGTGTGACTGACAGTGTTTTCAAGGGTTCCGTACGTCCGTAAAAAACGGAATCCTTTTAGGATCACTCGGTTATCTGTCCGTTTGTCACAGCCAATTTTTTCCGGACCTACTGGACTGATTCTGTTGAAATTTGGTACACATATGAACTTTTGTGACCCAAACACGGACGTCTTACGTTAATAAATAAATTTTGGGCCCCATAAAGTAACCCCAGTAGTAGTACGCTCACCCCAGACCCATTGTAGGGTCTTAAAATCTTTACTTTTTTATTTTATTTTTATTTGTGATGGGTTTGCTCTTGACTCTAGTCTAGGTCAGAGATGACAGAGACAAAGTCTACGATGGAGCGAGCTTACCCAGAAGAAGCCTGTTCACTCACTTTGAAGAGATTAGGGTTGTAAGCGTTTGGAAACACAGATGCTTATCTTATCTGGCAAAATGTGGCTACACAATTAGGTCACCTTTGCCAAAACCCATCGGGTAAAACTGACGTGTAGTTATGTTTTATTTTATACTAGCTGACCCGCGCGGCTTCGCTCCCGTCATCTGGCTACTCTACCTACCGACCCTAACCTACCTACTCTACCTACCCTACCTACCTACTTACCTACCCTACCTACCTACCATAGCTACCCTACCTTACCTACTTGCCTACCTACATACTCATTCTTTTTTTTTTGTATTTTAATTCTTATTATGCTATTCCGGACGAAGAAATTAGTCTTCGTCCGGAATAAAACACAAAAACTATGAAAATCGGTCGAGCCGTTCTTGAGTTAGTTAGAAAAGTGTTCGAACAAAGCCGACTGAGAATTTTGCAATATTGTGAAAGATTGGACCTTTTTCTAGAAGTCATTTTTATATTAGCGAGACAGAAATAAAACAAATAAACTGAAGGAAGACGGACAGCGGTGGCTTATTAATAAATAGGGTTCCGTTAGCAACCTTGGTACGGAACCCTAAAAATCGACTTGGTTCGCACGAATCAAAATCGTACGCGAAGGCTTAAATAATAGGGTCCCATTAGCAACTTTGGCACGGAACCCTATAATTTGCCTTGGCTCGCAAATCGAACTGTCTGATACTTAGCACGAATTAAAAACTTAGTTGCGGGCAACCTGGGAGTCTTTAAGACAAAATTGAACAGGTTGCTTCTAGGCAAACGTGCTTCATCTTCCACCGCATCATCGCTTACCATCAGGTGAGATAGTGGTCAAACGTATGCCTATTTGTAATAAAAAAAAAAATCTACTCCGTATCACCTAACCAATGAGAACTAATGATAATATGATTTGACAGTTACTGTGAAATCGTGTTGTCATTCATTCTTAGTTCGGGTTCGGGATTAATTGTAATCGAAAGTCTGAAGGTGATACGGAGTAGAATACGGACGTATTCTACTCCGCAACTAAGCCCGAAACTACGGACTTCGGACTTAGAGAGTAGCCCCCCCCAAAATCGATCGCTCCCGTCACCGTGAACACCTTTGGTACGGTACCTTAAATTATTATTAGCCTTGTTTCGCAAATCGAACCGTTCGTTGCTTCGCTCTAAACGGAATCAATCGCGGAGGCTTAGCAGTAGGGTCCCGTCAGCACCTTTGGTACGGAACCCTACAGATCCGCAAGTCGAACCGTCCAGTACTTCGCAAAACTAAATCAGTTTAAGACTCTACGATAAAAGCACTTTAAACGAAACCGGCACGACTCAGAGATTTCAGCAATTTTGGTCCCTAACAGTTAAAGACCTTACAGAGACCAAACCGAAATTTCCAACGAACTACGACCGTGTTTGATAATCGTGTGAGGTCATTCTCCAGCGGAAAATCTTAACACCGCAATTCAGAAAAACGCGTCATCAGTGCAACGCCATCTATCGACCATGTAAACTGACAAAATATTTGGCAGCAGAAGACGTTAAATAAGAAGCCCGTATGTAACGGTAAATAACAATAAGGTATTAAAATGTTTACTTTTATTTTGCTACGTCTACGTATTAAAAGTTTCACAAATAACTCAATCAATGTGTTTTGGTGTAACATTCATGCTTTCATGCATTTTTTGGTTCCTCAATAGATGGCGCTCTGACTGATCAGAATACAGTAGGAAGTTTCTTACTAAACTAAAAATTCAATTTATTTTGATTTTGTGGTTCGATTGTAGCGATAAATAACGAAAAGGTATAAAAATGATCACTTTTATTTTGCCACGTATTAAAAGTTTCACAAACAACTCAACAATTTTGAATGCTTTCGTGCATTTTATTTTTCTCAATAGATGGCGCTCTGACTCATCAGAATAAATTAGGAAGTTTCTTACTAAACTAAAAATTCAATTTATTTTGATTTTGTGGATCGATTGTAACGATAAATAACGAAAAGGTATAAAAATGATCACTTTTATTTTGCCACGTATCTTGTTAAGCGTCGAATATCCCTAGGGGATAGACCCGGTAAATGTCGTTTATCCTTAGAGGATAGATGTTCGCGCGCTTTTGTTTTGACCGTTATTTTTGTGTGAAAACTATGCCTATCGAGCTCTAACTTGCCCAACGTCTCGTGAAAAAGACAAGGAACACATTCTGTCACTCAAACGGTATCTGACCCATAACAATCGTCGTGTGTAACTCGTCAAACCAGTACCATTCTGCGCGTCATACAGTTGGTTTGTGCCTGCGCTTTGTCTGTGAATTACTAGTGAATATAGTGTTGTTTTACCAGAAACGTAGTGAAAAATCATGGAACGGTAAGTACTGAACTGTTTTTAATAGCTTGATTGTGTATTTGGCATAAATTCCGGAAGAAATAGTTATTTCAACGAACATCGTCGTCCATTTTTCGCGCCAAGCGACCGGTAGGGACCGTTTTGTTTCATCTATTAAGAATAGTAAATACGACTAATGCCTATCAAACTATCGTTATTTACAATACTATGTTAATAAACAACGCTTCTATTGCATTTGTTTTGAGTAATATCGTCAGAAATGTGAGTATAATTGAAAACAAAAACACGCCTACACGTAATCGACCTCTAGGGATAGCTCGACACTCCGGGGATTCGTGACGTCATAATGGTTTTGCTAAGACGTTAGAAGATATGGATAAGACTTACCCGACTGCGCGACGCAAATAAAGAGTTATGGTTTATAAGTTGAAAGGAAGGTTATGGTATATTATGTGACTGTTTTTTTTTATTTGCATTTCTCATAGTGACGATGTAGCGGATCTAGTGGATTGTCTGATGCGGTGGTTGTTGTGATGTCTTTTTTTGCAGCTTTTACTTTTTCATTTTTTTTTTCATTTTTTTTCCATATGTTTCTAGTCTATTGCAATATTTCATTTTGTCAGTTATAATTTAGAGTAATTTTTAATCGAGTTCAGATGTACTTAACAACATTGAGTCGTATCCATACTATGTTAGTCTAAGTTGTGTGTTTTTGTCGTCAAATTGTTAATTTTGCTGGTCGATTTCTAGAATGTTTTTGCTAGGCAACATACCCTTGTGATGTGTTTTTCTATTAGTAAATATCATCATCATGTGGATTGTGAAATAAGATTTCAAATAAACGCAATAATACTTGCTCTGTGATTCAAATGATGGAAGCGTCTTTTTTATCGCTCTTTTTAAAGTGTTTGCATTGTGACTCATAACTCGTAAACTAAACAGTTCTAACAGGTAACACTTAGTCTGTGATAAGACAGTGTACCAAACTATGTAATAAGATACTACTCTAAGCCACTTGGCTTACAGAGTGCCCGGAACTGAAGTACAAACATACACATTTTTTTTGTTAGCGCCCGGGTCGTCCTACTTGAGCAATTTTTTGTAAAGCTTGTGGTTTAAAAAAATTGTATGGAGAGGTGTGTTTTTTTTTATCGATTAATAATAAATAGGGTGTATTTATGTATATAATATAAAAACTTTTTGAAGTTACGGTTTATTTTTTTGTTTCTATCCATTTATGTACAAAAAACTGGAAAATTTCACTAACGCTGACTTCAAACTAGAATTTCTAATATATTACAAAGTAAAACTGGACTAATCTACATGAAATAAATTAGTTTATTTCATAACAATTCCAAAAACATAAGTTTCATGTAGCTCCCATACACAAATTCAGAGATATCGTCGTTTTAAGTACACGCGCCGTTATCGCTGACGTCAACTCAAACCCCGCCTACAATTGAATGACGGCGCGCAGATTGCTTCGACGCTCAACAAGGTATTAAAAGTTTCACAAACAACTCAACAATTTTGAATGCTTTCGTGCATTTTATTTTTCTCAATAGATGGCGCTCTGACTCATCAGAATACATTAGGAAGTTACTTACTAAACTAAAAATTCAATTTATTTTCATTTTGTGGATCGATTGTAACGATAAATAACGAAAAGGTATAAAAATGATCACTTTTATTTTGCCACGTATTAAAAGTTTCACAAACAACTCAACAATTTTGAATGCTTTCGTGCATTTTATTTTTCTCAATAGATGGCGCTCTGACTCATCAGAATAAATTAGGAAGTTTCTTACTAAACTAAAAATTCAATTTATTTTGATTTTGTGGATCGATTGTAACGATAAATAACGAAAAGGTATAAAAATGATCACTTTTATTTTGCCACGTATTAAAAGTTTCACAAACAACTCAACAATTTTGAATGCTTTCGTGCATTTTATTTTTCTCAATAGATGGCGCTCTGACTCATCAGAATACATTAGGAAGTTTCTTACTAAACTAAAAATTCAATTTATTTTCATTTTGTGGATCGATTGTAACGATAAATAACGAAAAGGTATAAAAATGATCACTTTTATTTTGCCACGTATTAAAAGTTTCACAAATAACTCAACAATTTTGAATGCTTTCGTGCATTTTATTTTTCTCAATAGATGGCGCTCTGACTCATCAGAATACATTAGGAAGTTTCTTCCTAAACTTAAAAATTCAATATCTTTTGATTTTGTGGGTCGATTTTGATGAAATAAACGCTAAATGTTACTCGGGTTATCGCTTAATATTTTTAAGTACTTAGATTTGCAATCCAATCTGTGGTTTATGCGTGATGCTCCCACAAACGCACAGACAAACAGACAAACAGACAAACAGACAAAAATTTCAAAAATTGCGTTTTTGTGTTTTATACCTTTTTCCTGAGTTTTCTGTGTAATTTTCATGCAAAAATATTCAATGTACAGACACGGTTAGTCTACGATTTTATTATATGTATAGATTTTATTATATGTATAGACTAGTGGACGTCACGCGGTTTCACCCGCGTAGTTCCGGTTCCCGTAGGAGCATGTGGATAAAATATAGCCTATGTTACTCCCTGATAATGTAGCTATCCATTGCTGAAAGAATTTTTCAGATCGGTCTAGTAGTTTCGGAGCCTGTTCATTTCAAACAAACAAACAAACAAACAAATCTTTCCTCTTTATAATATTCGTGTAGAAAAGTCAAACTCCACGATGCAAGAGTAAAGTGTTATGTCCGCGTATCCACCACGTAAATATCCGCATGTTGATCCACCCGGATATTCAATATGTGCCCATAAATTTTAAATTTCCCATCTACATTGAAAGTTTTCAATTTTGCATGTAGTTGACCCAAGGTACAGACAGGTACTCACCAAAAGTCACGAAAACAATATTTTTAAAAGGATCTTATTTTATAAACTTCCTAATTTTAATCAAATATTTTCAAAGAGCCGTTGATTTACTTACAAACATGCCAAAAACCGGCAAATTGTACGTTCTTTCAATAATAAGTATAGGTTCTTGAGAAACAAAAAACAAAATAAAGAATTGAGGTTATTAGTCTGAGAATGAGGTAAATACCCAGTGTTGAGTAGGTACTGTTTTTGATGCAAGTTCGTTTTTTTGCCATAAAAGGCATCTGAGGGCAAACTGGTTACTGTCTGGCCAGTTTTTTGAACATAACAGGTGGAATAAAACTGTAAAGCGTCAATGAATATATTAAAGGCTGTGTTACTTGTGTGGTTTAACTTTTCATTCGTGCAGTTGAAATTCATATAAAAGGTTTAGACTATTCCCAAGTAAATAATCGATTATTATTTTGTAATACTATCAAAGACAATTTTATATTATTTTTAAAAAGAGTGTCCGTGGAGTTTCTTGCACGTTCTTCTCGATAGAGATCTACGCTTTGGAACGTGCAAATAGCTTCATCTTTTTGGACTGACCGACCTTGACAATTCAAAAGTGCCTGTAAATGGTTTATTTGAAATATACGATTTGATTTGATTTGATATATAGATTTTCAGCCCTTTTTGCAATAACTTTTTAAGAAAAAAGAAGGGTTTATTTAGGCCAGGCATGATCTAATTAGCAGATTTTAATTTCAAATTCGTACGTACAGAAAATTAATGAAAACGTTTTTAAATAATAAAGTGTTTATCATCATCTGCCTAGCCTTTTCCCAACTTCATTGGGGTCGGCTTCCAGTCGAGCCGGATTTAGCTGAATACCAGTATTTTACATGGAACGGCTGCCTACCAGACCTCCACAACCCATTAACTGGGTAACACGGTACTTCATGGCAAGACTGGAGTCAGATTTACTAGCTTCTGACAATCTGTAACGACTGTCAAAGATCTACAAATGACAGCCGGGACCAACGGCTTAACGTGCTTTCCGAGGCACGGAGGAAACTCCGTATGTTAAGATGGTAACCCATCCTCAGACCAACCTTGGCAAGCGTTGCTTAACCTTGAAGATCGACCCGTGCGGCTGTTGTTATCTAGCCACGAGCTCCTCTAAAAAAATTATAAAGTGTTTATAAAGAGGGATATTTTATTTGTTCAAATGGAATTTTATTCTTCAAATCTGATGATGATTATGTACTTTGTTCCTACTAAGTCAACTGATGGAATTTTTGTGAGTATTGTCTCAAGTGAATTTTGAACTCTTATATAGGGATGCATGTATAATAGGTATGTATGCAATACCTATGCATGTTAAACTAAAAACTAGCCAAGTGCGAGCCGGACTCGCCTGCAAAGGGTTACGAACGAATCTCATTTTTGTAAAATGTTATTTTAAAACCATAGACTTCTTTTAGGTTTTCATCAAATTAAATGTGCCGTATTTTTATTCAAAATTTTAGACGTGGATAAAGGGGGAATGGTAATTTTTCATCAAATTTATTAAATAACTTCAAAACCATTTGTTTTAAAATAATGTAAAAAAAATACTTTTGAGACCTTTTAAGGCGCTTGCCTTAAAGGTCTCAAAAGTATTTTTTTACAAAGAAAAAGTTTAAAAGTTTTTCAAACTGTAGCGTGTGAAAAACTTTTTTTTTAGTTTTCTTATTTGTCGCCCAGAAGGGTCCTTCCTACTTAAAATTTATTTATGTACGTGAAGTGTTCGTATTAGGTCACAAAAGTTCAAATATTTACCAATTTTCCGCAGAATGAACCTGTAAGTATTCCGTTTTTTACGGATGTTCGTTACCCTAACAAAATCGTCAAAGATTCAATTATTAGAAAACCAGGGATAAACATGAAGATTTAAATGCTTAATAACCTGCAGCCTTGCGTGCAGCGAAAGCGGATCAAACGTCAAACTGCACATTTGTGAGAGTTGTTATCGTTATTTACAAAACAAAACATCAACAATGGATTCCATTTTTTTTTTACTGTTGGTAGGCACGTGTTTGACCACTATCTCAACTGTGGTAAGCGATGATGTGGTCGAAGATTGAGCACGCTTGCCTAGAAGTAACCTATTCACTCTTGACTTAAAATCTCTCAAGTTTTCTAGTCCATGTCACTAAGTCTTCTTTTAAATCATTATCACTATCTTCCTGACTTTGTCCCACGTTATTTGGGGTCAGCACAACACGATTTAGTCTTCCATTCTTATCTATCCTGTTAACCAAATGTTATTTTAGACTTATTTTTGTTTCGTATCGTTACTTACACAATTTATGCAACTTATCTTTGGCCTGACATTACCTCTCCATCCATCCACATTTAAATTCACCACACTTTAAGTCATTTTTGGGTTTCGTACCCAAAAGGTATCCAACGGAACTCTATTACTGAGCCTTCGCTGTCCGTCCGTCCGTCTATTTGTCAGCGGGCTGTATCTTAAGAACCGTTATAGATAGACAATTCAAACTTTCACAGAGTGTGTATTTCTATTGCCGCTCTAACAATAAATAGTAATTTAATTTAAAATTAAAGAGGCTGCCATACAAGGAAGTGTTTTTTTTTATTCGATTTTGGTACAGACCCTTCGTTTGAGACCCCGACATGCACATGGTCAGCTAATTTATTCTGTAAGTAACCATTTCTCTGTGAGCTTCACCTGAGTGACAAACCTCACAAAGTGAACTTTAAAACACACAACATAAAGGTCTTATGTTGATACTCACCTCGGATTCCGCTGTTGAGACTCGAAAATGTTGTTACAGTTTTATTTCATGCCTCGAATCGTCATTAAACTCATTTCTCTCTCATCTTTTCTATCACTCGTTTTTAAAACGATTAAACTTTTTTGCAAAAGGCAACTTGCGCGTTTCTCAATACCATTCTCCAGAGAAATCCTAATCATAACAACTTTTGCGAAACACGATCAAGGTGACCCCATCACGAAGGTGTCAACCTCCTTTTATCCGGGAAAACTTCCTACCATTATATTAATATTACCTTGACATTGAGATGTCGCCATGTCAGTTGCTGTGAGGAAACTATAGCAAAGACCTTGAGACAGGTTGCGAATTTCTGATCGTGTTTATAAAGATCTTAATTTCATGCTAAATCTTCAAGTGTTGATTGTGTTTTCAACATCGGATAGCAAATTTTTGTCGAGTAGTAGGTTGCTTGCTCACTCCGGTCGTATCGAGTTCCAAGAGTAATAGACGAGGAAATACATTGCTTTGTGTTTGCGCAAACAGTTTTGCATTATAATATCTCTCGCGCCGCCACGGCCACCATGGCCGCAATGGGCGGGAAGACTATTAATGCCTGTCTATTGCGAGCGGAGCGGAGAAACGGAAAAATATTTACCAATCATTTCAATCAAAATGTCAGTGACTTACGTGGGACTTACGTGCTACAGAGACTTTATGCAATTCCATTGGTTAAAATTTCTCCGTTTCTCCGCTCCACTGCCTTGCTCGCTCGCAATGGACAGGCACCTTAACACTGGTAAAAATAATCCAATATTCCGTAGTTTGTAATAATATTAATACTATGGTAGAAGCCAGATACCGATCATTGACCCACACACATTTATTGACATTTTATTATTGAGAAAAAGACTTAAAGTTGTTATGGTAGGAGCCAGATAAATGTGCAATAATGATCATTGACCTACATACATTTATTGACATTTTACTATTGAAAGACATAAAGTTCGAATTTTAATTATAAGTGCCTTAAAAACGACTAAGAAAATAGACGTAATACTTATTTTTCCCTCAACACTTAAGGAAATCTACGTAAGTATAAAACTTAAAGAATAAGTCATATAGCTTATTTACGAACAAATAATAAAGTGTCCATTGTAGCAAAATTATACGTAGTCCTAAGCCAATCGGACGTACAGTTCGAATTGTGTAGTAGCCAGATAAATGTGCAATAACGATCATTGACCCTCATACATTTATTGACATTTTACTATTGAAAGACATAAAGTTGTCCTGAAACGAGTTCTGTCGTAAACCTTAACGTTCTCTAATAAAAAAGGGTTCATAATTTATTGTTCGAGTATCTACGAAGGGATATCAGGGAAAGGTCAATGTACTTTATTGCAAGTTTATCTGGCGTCTACCATAGCCTGCTTTTATCTCAAAAACCACATCTCATACAAAACATGCACGAGCTTGTTCAAGGCGAGCTAGCAATTATATTAATCCTAACTGACATTACGTATAAATGCAAAAATGATTTCGTATGTTAGTTTTTCGCGCCAACGCCACCGACGCCATAGTCCAAGTTTCCTAACAATGTTTTATTAGCAAATAGCACTTTGCCCGCGACTTCGTTTGCGCGAGTTTAATATTGCATTTTTCGTAAGGACCTCCATTTTATTTTTTTCGAAAATAAATTATAGCCTGTGTTACTTCCTGATGATTTAGCTTTCTATTGCTGAAAATAGTTAAAATCGGTCTAGTAGTTTCGGAGCCTATTAGGTACAAACAAACTAAAATCTTTCCTCGTTATTATATTAGTATCGATAGTATAGTGATGATAGTAAGGTTCTTGTCGTGGCGATTGTAGCAAAGCACCCCCCCCCCCTTTGGAGGAGACCTATGTCCAGCAGTGGACGTTTTTTGGCTGGTATGATAATGATGATGACGATGGTGAAGATAGTATGGATTAGTATAGATTAGATTGATTTTATTTTGCAACACGGCTTTATCTGTTCCATGATTAGGGAAGTATTTTATTCTGATCCCTAACCCTTGTCATGGTTTGGCTTTGTAAAAAACCAAGCTTGTTAAAGTTTTCAGGGGATCTCCGAAATCCTTATTGGATTTATCCCACACTGTAATCAATCTCTTTGGACATAACACTTCGCCCAATAGAGTTTTCACGGCTCAGCGACATTATACGTATCATTTAGAAATCATGATATCAAAACGAGAATGTGTATAATCTGATATCTCTTTTTCCTTCCCTAATCTCCGGTTATTATCCAATTACAATTATTTCTAACCATCATTGATTGATATCGGTTATTATCCCAGATAATGCACAAGGATATGGATGCATTGTTGCTGATACGTGCACTTGTATAATTTTTGTTTTATTCTTTTTTTTTTTTTGTTTCGCCACTTTTTAGCTAACCTAGTTTTGCCGGTGCCGTGTAGCTCTGTAATTGGCTTAAGAGATGGTTGTCATCATCTCGCTGTCACTGAGCAGTGTGTGCGGACTTTACGGAGGATGCTGGTATCAGTGGTAACTTTGACGAAACTGCACTGGGCTGCTCATTGATAGTGAGATGAATATTTATAATTTCATGTAAAATATATTATAAGCTGTTGAGTTACCAAATAAATAAATAAATAAATAGATAGAACGAAAACAGAGCCCACAAGAGGCAGTGGTAATAGTACATTTTTTTTTACTATTTATAGGCTCGCGTTTGACCACTATCTCACCTGATGGTAAGCGATGTTGTGGTCGAAGATGGAGCACGCTTGCCTAGAAGTAACCTATTCACATTGTTATCTTAGGGTTGAAAGTAAGGATTTAGTTCCGAGAACGTTTGGCGCCCGAACGTAGCGAGGGCGCCAATAGTTCGAGGGACTAAATAAGTCTTACATCCGAGGTAAACACTGTGCTTTTCATTACGAATACGAGGAAAGTTAAAGAAAAAATCCATATCTGAATCTGATGAACTCATCGTGTTAATACAAATCTCTACTATACGTAAAAAGTATGAACAAAACTTTACAACTCGAAAAAACAAATGAAGATCGGACTGCTGCTTTCCCGCCTATTTTGTTGTTTTTTTTTTCTGAAACCGGCCAGCTATTCAGCCATTATTTTACATTTTCATCATTGGAAAAATGGTAAATATTTTGCCCAAATCTATGTTATTTTAAATAAATAGTTGTAACTAAATTATTATAAAGTCATTTAAAAAATAGCTGGAATAGCTGGCTGGTCACACAAAAAAAAAGCAAAATAGGCGGGAAAGCGGAAA
Organism: Lacanobia wlatinum; assembly: GCA_947578705.1. Classification (NCBI taxonomy): domain Eukaryota; kingdom Metazoa; phylum Arthropoda; class Insecta; order Lepidoptera; family Noctuidae; genus Lacanobia; species Lacanobia wlatinum. The sequence goes on from OX388032.1 coordinate 6,572,446, forward strand.
TCCGATCCTCATTATTTTGTTTTTTCGAGTTGTAGAGTTTTGGTCATACTTTCGTACAGCAAAGATTTATATTAACACGATGAGTTCATCAGATTCAGGGGGGCTACTCTCTAATGAAATCCGTAGTTTCGAGCTTAGTTGCGGGCGGGCGTATTCTACTCCGTATCACCTACAGACTTACGATTAGTCCCGAACCCGAACTGAGAATGAATGACAACACGATTTCACAGTAACTGTCAAATCGTGTTATCATTAGTTCTCAGTGGTTAGGTGATACGAAGTAGAAAATGCCCGCCCGCAACTAAGCCCGAAACTACGGATTTCGTTAAAGAGTAGCCCCCCAGATGTGGATATTTTCTTTAGCTAAGTATTTCGTGTTTTTATTTTTACTTTCCTTGTATTCGTAATGAAAAGCAAATTTCAATTAGAACCAGTAGTTTCTGAGATTAGCGCGTTAAACTGAACAAACAAACTGTTCAGCTTTATAATATTAGTATAGATTTGGTAGGTAATAAACATAAAGAAGGTCTTAGAAGCCATCTCTCTTCATGACAATTGCTTTTATAAGCCTAACCCTTTGTTGAGTAAACTGTCTACCAGGATTATGTTTCCGCCTCCGTGGTAAACAAACCATTGTTTGATTATTGAGGACGAAAACAGAAACCATGACAATTAAACTGTCAACAATATTTGCTTTGAAATTAAGAAGGATTACTGATATAATCCTTTTTCTATATTTCATAAATTCTTCTTTTCAAAATAATTGGAATGATATTTATTTCATATTAAAATTGTAAGTGTACTTATTTTAACGGTATCTTCAGATTGAGGTGCTAAGACTTAATTCTTTTGATATAATTATCTATACTAATACTATAAAGAAGAAAGATTTGTTTGTTTGTTTGTTTGAATTGAATAGGCTCCGAAACTACTGGACCGATTTGAAAAATTCTTTTAGCATTCGATAGCTACATTATCAGGGAGTAACATAGGCTGTATATTATCCCCGTACTCCCACGGGAACGGGAACTACGCGGGTGAAACCGCGTCACGTCCACTAGTCTTCAATAAAAAAATAGGGAGTTGTGATGTTTATCAGATGATCATGGAGAATTTTTGCATACCAACATCAATATCAATCATCATCAGCCTATTACAGTCCACTGCTGGACAAAGGCCTCTCCAAGTGCACGCCATTTTGCTCGATCTCCGGCAACTCTCATCCAGCTGCTACCAGCCACCCTGCGAGGCTCGTCGCTCCACCTAGCCTGGCGTCCTACCTCACGTTTGCCGATTCGCGGTCTCCACTCAAGAACTCGTCTACCCCAAGGGTTCTACGGCTAATAAGGCTGGCCCATTGCCACTTTCAGCTTGCTTATTCTGTGAGCTCTGTCCACAACTTTGGTTCTCAGTTGGATCACTTCATTGCGGATTTGATGTCTCAAAGAGACTCCAAGAATAGCTAGTTCCATAGCTCGCTGAGCGACCTTGAATTTACGGAATATCAATCAATCTACCTCTGTATAAAATTCTTCCCTTACTGATGACTGAGTAACTGACAGACAACGCACAGCCAAAACTAGTGATCCGAGAAAGCTTTTTGGAGATTGTAGAGGAGAACTAAGAGAAGATTTCCCGAAATTCCTACGGGAAATGGAAAAACGGGATATGCGCGTACGAAGTCGTGGGCAAAAGCTAGTCTACATTAATATTATAAAGAAGAAAGATTTGTTTGTTTGTTTGAATTGAACAGGCTCCGAAACTACTGGAACGATTTGAAAAATTCTTTTAGCATTGGATAGCTACATTATCAGGGAGTAACATAGGCTATATATTATCCCCGTACTCCCACGGGAACGGGAACTACGCGGGTGAAACCGCGTGACGTCCACTAGTTCTATATATAACAGCAGCAGCATATGCTGAGATAAGGACCTTTTTGGCCTCGTAATATCCATGTTGTAAGTTGTTAATGAAATATTAGTGTTAGTTTTTAATTTATTTTAGGTTTTTGGTGGTCTAATGCGAGTTTCAAATAAAAAATATTCCTTTTTTTCTTTTATTCGGGTAGATGTGGTGTTTCCTTGATAATGATCAGGAGGATTTTTGCATATCTACGTAATAATATATCGAACTAGCTTCTGCCAGCGGCTTCGCCCGCATGGTCCCTAGAGAACATACTCCCGGGATAAAAAGTAGCCTATGTCCTATCTCAGGCTCTAGACTATCTCTGTACCAAATTTCATTTAAATCGGTTCAGTTGTTTTGGTGTGAAAGCACGACAGACAGACAGACAGAGTTACTTTCGCATTTATAATATTAGTAAGGATTACAAGCAGCAATCTATTTAACCATTGCTTCATCTAAATTTAAGTCATTTTTGGAACCACTACCTGTAAAAATACTGTAAACACTGTGAAACAAAACATGATCAATACACAAAACACGTCATATTTCTCTAGATTTCTCAACTTCCGTATCGTCCGTCATCTGTTCCTCATGCCCTAAGGTTATCCGGAGGAAAAATAATGAATGATATTAATAGCATACTAATGGTACATGCAACAGGACAGTTTTGTCGATTGTTTTCTATATTAGCTTCCAACAATATATCGTTAGTCATTCATCTTAAGTCATTAGAATACAAACGTAACATGACATTATGAATGCGGATATGAGTATCCTATGGGGACAAACAGAAACGCCACAACACAGCATCCTTGGGTATCATCTATACTATCTATACTAATATTACAAAGAGGAAAGATTTGTTTGTTTGAAATGAATAGGCTTCGAAACCACTGGACCGATTTGAAAAATTCTTTCAGCAATGGATAGCTACATTATCAGGGAGTAACATGGGCTATATTTTATCCCCCGTGCGTGACGTCCACTAGTCTAGAATATAATGGACAGAAACAATCACCGTTACCAAAAATGACTTCCGCAGACGGTTAAGAGGAAATTCGGGCGGATAGACTTCGTAAGGAAAAAGTCATAATTCGAGGTTTGGCTCTCGCCTGTTTCCTCCTCCAATATTGGACCGATTTAAAAGATATTTCACAAACTGAATAACAATGATGTATACTGTCCCTACGTTTTTTTTTTTCATTCATAGTCGTCAAATTTGTACACTAGGGCTCTGTTGACAGCGACCGGTTTATCGGACAATTTTGAGCATTTTATTTATTTATGTACACACAATATACTTAAAATCGAAGACTTGAAAAGAAAATTTTGTACACAGAAAAGAACACAAAGGTACTGCTTATTCAATAACAACTTAGCTATGAGATCTCAATACCAGAATCTATTATGCAAGGGTGTATTTAAAACTAGCTTATTGAAAAGAAATGTGATTTGTATGGCTCCTGTAATCTTTAATAAAATACCTGAACAAATGAAAAACTTACCGTTGCAAAAATTTAAAAAACATTTCACAGAATTACTTGTAAACAAATGTTATTATTCTGTTCAGGATTTCTTAAATGATAATTCTTTGTAATACCTATGCTTACTATTCTCTGCTATGTATTATATTTGCATGCTATATTAAGGCAGAATGTACATGGATTCGTATATATTATTTTCTAGCTTATTTTTATGTACCTACATTCTAAGCAAATAAAGATTCTATTCTATTCTATTTTATTCTATTCAATATATCCTCAAAAAGGAAATATAGGGACACAGTATATCGTTATTATTCAGTTTATGAAATAATTATCTTTTAAATCGGTCCAATATTGGATGAGGCAACAGGCGAGAGCCAAGCCTCGAATTATGATTTTTTACATATAAAGTCTCTCCACCCGCGATTCTTCTTAACCGGTAGAACAATTTCTGTTGTATTTTTGTCGCGTTGTCAAGTTACGCCTGTTTGTGGGAGCTTTTACCATTGAAATCCAAGCAACGTGACATTCTATTGATGGTAACGATTGTCAAAATTTCTAAATGCTTGGAATTTCATTATCGTCAACATCATATCAGCCGAAAGACGTCCACTGCTGGACATAGGCCTCCCCCAAGCGTCGCCACAACGACCGGCCCTGCGCGTCTCGCATCCATCGGCTACCCGCGAATTTTATACGTGATATTTTGCACTTTTTCCTTAATCATAGGAAGAGCTCGTGGCTGAATAATAAAAACTACACGCGTCGATCTTCAAGGTTAAGCAAGGCTTGCCGAAGTTGGTCTGTGGATGGGTGACCATCTTCACATAACGAGGATCTTCCGAGCTTCGCAAAGCACGTTAAGTCGTTGGTCCCGGCTGTCATTTGTGTTGTTACGGATAGTCAGAAGCCAGTAAAGCTCCACGTAAAATACTGGTATTCAGCTGAATCCGGTTTGACTGGAAGTCGACCTCAATATAGTTGGAAAAAGGTTAGGCAGATGTTGATCCATTTTATAGGTTAGGGAGGGTTTTCCCGACCTTCAATCTACGAACATAGTGTGTCGAAATAATAATAATATCTAGCTATTTCGGTCAATTTGTATTCTTACACACGACGTTTATTTACATTTGCTAACTTAGAGGTAGCATGGCTACGTGGTTTTTTAGAAAAACAAATTATTTTGTAAAAATTTGTACGACAGCTGATTATTATTTAAAGTGAGAGTCACGTATTAGTGATACGACGTCACGACATTGTTTATTATTATAATGACCTTTTGCTTGTGACAGATTTTGTGGTGGGTAGAATTGTTTATAACAACTAGTAGCGTTTGCTTCGCATACGTTGTGTGAAAATATACAGGGAAATTGAAAAAATATCCAAAACCTCTTAATCTTGACTACGTATCATGACCCTAAACAACATTGGTTCTACGACTTTGACCTCAACTAAACAATGTAGGCAAAAACAATTTGTTTTATTTTATTTGAAGTCTGTTAAATTTGTGCATACTGCGCGCGCGTGCACCCAGGCCCGCGCCGCCGGCCGGGCGGGGTGCCTTTAGTCGGCCGCCTCATAAAGTATATGCAAATTTTAGACTTTGTTTATATTTTTTGTATGGAAAAAAATGTTTCGAATTTTGAAAAGTCGTAGAACAAATGTTGTTCAGGGTCATGATACAAAGTCAGGATTAAGAGGTTTCGGGTATTTTTTCAATTTCCCTGTATAGTATCCCATGTCGGTCGCCAGGTTATAAGGCTTTATTTATAACTAGCTGACCCGCGCGGCTTCGCTCCCGTCATCTGGCTACTCTACCTACCGACCCTAACCTACCTACTCTACCTACCCTACCTACCTACTTACCTACCCTACCTACCTACCATAGCTACCCTACCTTACCTACTTGCCTACCTACATACTCATTCTTTTTTTTTTGTATTTTAATTCTTATTATGCTATTCCGGACGAAGAAATTAGTCTTCGTCCGGAATAAAACACAAAAACTATGAAAATCGGTCGAGCCGTTCTTGAGTTAGTTAGAAAAGTGTTCGAACAAAGCCGACTGAGAATTTTGCAATATTGTGAAAGATTGGACCTTTTTCTAGAAGTCATTTTTATATTAGCGAGACAGAAATAAAACAAATAAACTGAAGGAAGACGGACAGCGGTGGCTTATTAATAAATAGGGTTCCGTTAGCAACCTTGGTACGGAACCCTAAAAATCGACTTGGTTCGCACGAATCAAAATCGTACGCGAAGGCTTAAATAATAGGGTCCCATTAGCAACTTTGGCACGGAACCCTATAATTTGCCTTGGCTCGCAAATCGAACTGTCTGATACTTAGCACGAATTAAAAACTTAGTTGCGGGCAACCTGGGAGTCTTTAAGACAAAATTGAACAGGTTGCTTCTAGGCAAACGTGCTTCATCTTCCACCGCATCATCGCTTACCATCAGGTGAGATAGTGGTCAAACGTATGCCTATTTGTAATAAAAAAAAAAATCTACTCCGTATCACCTAACCAATGAGAACTAATGATAATATGATTTGACAGTTACTGTGAAATCGTGTTGTCATTCATTCTTAGTTCGGGTTCGGGATTAATTGTAATCGAAAGTCTGAAGGTGATACGGAGTAGAATACGGACGTATTCTACTCCGCAACTAAGCCCGAAACTACGGACTTCGGACTTAGAGAGTAGCCCCCCCCAAAATCGATCGCTCCCGTCACCGTGAACACCTTTGGTACGGTACCTTAAATTATTATTAGCCTTGTTTCGCAAATCGAACCGTTCGTTGCTTCGCTCTAAACGGAATCAATCGCGGAGGCTTAGCAGTAGGGTCCCGTCAGCACCTTTGGTACGGAACCCTACAGATCCGCAAGTCGAACCGTCCAGTACTTCGCAAAACTAAATCAGTTTAAGACTCTACGATAAAAGCACTTTAAACGAAACCAGCACGACTCAGAGATTTCAGCAATTTTGGTCCCTAACAGTTAAAGACCTTACAGAGACCAAACCGAAATTTCCAACGAACTACGACCGTGTTTGATAATCGTGTGAGGTCATTCTCCAGCGGAAAATCTTAACACCGCAATTCAGAAAAACGCGTCATCAGTGCAACGCCATCTATCGACCATGTAAACTGACAAAATATTTGGCAGCAGAAGACGTTAAATAAGAAGCCCGTATGTAACGGTAAATAACAATAAGGTATTAAAATGTTTACTTTTATTTTGCTACGTCTACGTATTAAAAGTTTCACAAATAACTCAATCAATGTGTTTTGGTGTAACATTCATGCTTTCATGCATTTTTTGGTTCCTCAATAGATGGCGCTCTGACTGATCAGAATACAGTAGGAAGTTTCTTACTAAACTAAAAATTCAATTTATTTTGATTTTGTGGTTCGATTGTAGCGATAAATAACGAAAAGGTATAAAAATGATCACTTTTATTTTGCCACGTATTAAAAGTTTCACAAACAACTCAACAATTTTGAATGCTTTCGTGCATTTTATTTTTCTCAATAGATGGCGCTCTGACTCATCAGAATAAATTAGGAAGTTTCTTACTAAACTAAAAATTCAATTTATTTTGATTTTGTGGATCGATTGTAACGATAAATAACGAAAAGGTATAAAAATGATCACTTTTATTTTGCCACGTATTAAAAGTTTCACAAACAACTCAACAATTTTGAATGCTTTCGTGCATTTTATTTTTCTCAATAGATGGCGCTCTGACTCATCAGAATACATTAGGAAGTTACTTACTAAACTAAAAATTCAATTTATTTTCATTTTGTGGATCGATTGTAACGATAAATAACGAAAAGGTATAAAAATGATCACTTTTATTTTGCCACGTATTAAAAGTTTCACAAACAACTCAACAATTTTGAATGCTTTCGTGCATTTTATTTTTCTCAATAGATGGCGCTCTGACTCATCAGAATAAATTAGGAAGTTTCTTACTAAACTAAAAATTCAATTTATTTTGATTTTGTGGATCGATTGTAACGATAAATAACGAAAAGGTATAAAAATGATCACTTTTATTTTGCCACGTATTAAAAGTTTCACAAACAACTCAACAATTTTGAATGCTTTCGTGCATTTTATTTTTCTCAATAGATGGCGCTCTGACTCATCAGAATACATTAGGAAGTTTCTTACTAAACTAAAAATTCAATTTATTTTCATTTTGTGGATCGATTGTAACGATAAATAACGAAAAGGTATAAAAATGATCACTTTTATTTTGCCACGTATTAAAAGTTTCACAAATAACTCAACAATTTTGAATGCTTTCGTGCATTTTATTTTTCTCAATAGATGGCGCTCTGACTCATCAGAATACATTAGGAAGTTTCTTCCTAAACTTAAAAATTCAATATCTTTTGATTTTGTGGGTCGATTTTGATGAAATAAACGCTAAATGTTACTCGGGTTATCGCTTAATATTTTTAAGTACTTAGATTTGCAATCCAATCTGTGGTTTATGCGTGATGCTCCCACAAACGCACAGACAAACAGACAAACAGACAAACAGACAAAAATTTCAAAAATTGCGTTTTTGTGTTTTATACCTTTTTCCTGAGTTTTCTGTGTAATTTTCATGCAAAAATATTCAATGTACAGACACGGTTAGTCTACGATTTTATTATATGTATAGATTATAAAATTAATATCAATAAGATCGATTAAGCGAGTTAAGCTTAAAATGTACCAAATGGACACACTTTTGTGTACCAAAGCAGGTAGGACTGTTTAACGGATAAGATAGCACAATATCCTTGCAAATAAGATACCATACTAGGTCAGTATTGTCTTTGTACAATTCCAAATTCCTGAAACTGGCCATGCCTTTAAGGAGCGTGCAGGAACTTTAGGTCGGAGCAAATTCTTTATCAAAATGTTGCTCAGAAAATTTGAATTTAGAATCTGCTTCTCAGTAATCAGAGGGCCTAGCACGACTATTTTCGCGTATAGTATCGTTAACGTAAGTGAATTTTGAATATAAACCCAAACCCCATAGTATTTTGGTTTAATTTTAAGTGAATTACACAATTTGTATCAATAAAAATATGAGTACAGTATTTAATTCAAATAAATATTGTGTGTGAAACGAGTTTCATGGTTAAATTTTACGTTACGTTACTTTACGTCAAAAATATTTAGCCCTTTAAGGACACAGCACACATCATCATCATTATCATACCAGCCGAAAAACGTCCACTACTGGACATAGGCCTCCCTCAAAAGGGGACGGTGGTTTGCCGTAATCGCCACGCTTGGCAGGCGGGTTGGCGATCGCAGTGTGTGGTGTGATTTTTGCAGAGAACGCTGCTGCCCATTCTTTAGCTAGTCCCTTAGTCGCCTCTTACGACACCCACGGGAAGTAATGAGATGGTATTATTGTTATACGGTAGCATACGGCACCGGCCGATACCATACGGCAAAGCACACATATCAACTTGGAAAGGGATCGTCACCGTATCAACTCAAGCCGTGCAGTATTGTTTGTATGAAATTCCCTACGCACACTAACCGGAATCGTAACGTAATCGCCTCGCCTCGGGACAAGCGCGGCGACGACTAGCCGTAAGCGAGACGACGCCTAGTCGTAAGCGCGGCGACGCCAAGCCGTAGCCGAGTCGACGTATCGGAGTTGGTAATTCGCTTTGGTTACGTGTTTACGAAAGGCTGACGCCTGTTTGACGGCGAAGCGAAAGGCGATATGGTTACAATCCCTTTCCGAGTTGATGTGTGCTGTGTCCTTTAATTAAAGCCTGTTTTGTAGTACGTATATTTTTAGGTATCACCAGCAAGAAAAGTCAATGTCACAGTTTAGTATCAACATAATTTTCTTAACCCTTTACCAAATATTTAGGGGTCGTCTTCCAGCAAGAGTTGCTTTTACAGTCATGTGTAATATCAGTATTATTATCTATGGTTTCATACGTAAAGGTATTTTTTTGACATTTTGGTCTCTACCTAAACCATTTTCATGCTTAGAACTAAAAAGTTAAGTTTATCCACGTTATTAAACCGAATCACTGAGAATTATTAAGATCATTAATTTTAACTACAAGTCGCCACTTAGTTAAGTCCTCTAACTTACTTAAACCTTAAAGTAAGTAATGACATGCTCGTCGTCTCCAAACTTAGTAGCTTAAGCAACAGTAGGACAGAGAGTTAGCAACTTAAATAACGTCACGAATCTCAAGTATTCAACGATTTTTAAGTAGTTGCCGTAAAGTTTCAAGTTAGAAACTTCTCAACATACGTTTTTATATCAATAAGTCATTGTTTTGGCTATCACAGTATTTATTAAAAGTTATTGAATTTTAATTTGTGCACATTTGAACATTTTTGTGAATGGTTGGTTGCTTCTTTTTTTTATTTACTAGTGGACGTCACGCGGCTTCACCCGCGTAGTTCCCGTTCCCGTGGGAGTACGGGGATAAAATATATCTATGTTACTTATGTTGCCTATGTTACTCCCTGATAATGTAGCTATCCATTGCTGAAAGAATTTTGCAAATCGGTCTAGTAGTTTCGGAGCCTATTCATTTCAAACAAACAAACAAATCTTTCCTCTTTATAATATTAGTGTAGATATACTTATTAAAACTTTATGTACAAGTAAAAAACATTTTACAAAGGCAGACTTACTTAATGCCTTAGGCATTTTCTACCAGTCGACCTTAAGAAGTCCTTTTACATGGGATTTGGACAAGTGAGTGTACTATACAGGATGACGATATACATGAAAACACACAGGTGGTTAGACAGATACCATGGATTCAGTGTTTGCACAAATCTTAAAAAAATCCAACGCTGAGACATTGGAAGTTTCATCGGCTTTTCCCTATTTTTTTCTTATCTGTCGACCTTAAGAAGTCCTTTTACATGGGACTCGGACAAGTGAGTGTACTATACAGGATGACGATATACATGAAAACACACAGGTGGTTAGACAGATACCATGGATTCGGTGTTTGCACAAATCTTAAAAAAATTCCAACGCTGAAACATTGGAAGTTTCATCGGCTTTTCCCTATTTTTTTCTTATCTGTCACCCTGTATATGAATCTCTACTTAACCTTCGCGGAGTATAGGTATGATATAGAAAGAAAGAAAGAAAAAGAAAGAAAAATGTTTATTTGGGACTTAATTTCATATTTCTTTCAACTATATTGGGGGCGGCTTCCAGACCGGATTCAACTGAATACTACTATGAAACAAGCAAATTGTAGCGATTAATTATCTGTGTGATTGACGGCACGGTTGGCGCAGTGGTTAAGTGATTCGATTCCCGCACGGAACAAACATTTGTATAGCCTACAGATAGTTGTTCCGGGTCTGGCTGTATGTTCGTGAACACCTCCACGATACAGGAGAAATTCCTAGTGTGGGGAAACTTTTTTTTTTAAATAAAATCTCATTAAAATAAATTATAATGTAATTTGCAACATACTCCTTGCTACATCCAACTTGCTAAAATATACGATAAAAAGTTGCAGTCGCACCTTAAAATATTCAAAAATCGCCTTGGTTGCATAAGTAAACATCAATTAAAGACAAACAATACATTAATTATACCCATACTTGAACATACTTAAATTATTACTTCCATACACATTGGTGCTCATCTCCATACAAGTACAGATGCCACGGGGCCAAGATCATTTTAAATGTCACCTCCTTATAAAGAAAAAAACTTTTGCAAAAAATAACGGTAGTTTCATAAGAGTTTCCAAAACAGTATTTAAATAAAAATTGCTTTTAGTTTGAGAACATTTTCTGGTACAAGGACTTCGGCTTAGATTTCGTAATGTGAACTAATTTTTGTTTGACAAATTAGTTTTTGCTGCAGTTGGTCTCGGGTGACTGGACAAAGTTCTTAACTTTGCCGTCAAAAACTAGTATGCATTATTTAGCAAGTATGTATTCCCCGATGGACTGGTTAGAGGTGTGATTGAACCCATATTTTGCCAGTTGTTTTTCATGTTCCAAGTTATAGAGGGCGATCATATTGTCATCATCAGAAGTCGGAATTAGGTAGTTATGAATGCACTAAACTGAAAGAACAAAGTGGATATGCCTCAAATCCCGAAATAAATTTTAAATAGCAGAAAAATCCCGCGATTTATTACATAAAAAAGTTATTTAGTTTTACAAAATTTAAACCATTGCACGCGCAACGTTGCCAAATTTACATCAACGACATCGGATGTCCGTAGTTACAATATTCCAATGCGCACACGCGCGATGTTACCACATTTGTAGTCCGCACAACATAGCTTGTGAGAACAAGAGAAAACATTAGCAAAAATGCGGAGCACTCCCCGCTTAACGAAATGTATTAGATCCCGGGATAATCCATATTAATATCAACATTTCGATGCAGGTACATAAATAACTCTAAGTAATTCCGACCTCTGGTTATCATTCTATCTGCCTTACTTTTTTCCAAGTATACTGGGATCCCAAGTCTTCCAGTCTAACCTGTTATAGCTGAGTACCAGTATTTGACATATAGCGTCTGCTTATCTGACCACCACAGCCCACAATATAGTTGAGAAAAGGCTAGGCAGAATCAAAACTTTTGAACAAAAAAATTAAACCTCCGAAAAACTGAAAAGCAACAAAAAATAGTAAACATTTTTACAAAAAATAACGTTCAACGAATAACGGCAGTCAGTGTTTTGATTGTTTCTTCGTATTTTATTTAACTTTATTCGGAAGTCTTTGTTTTTGGTTTTGTTTATTTTTTTTAAACAACGACACCCGAAATTGTTGAATACTTTGAATTGTTTTGTTTGGAAGTCAGTTACATTTTTTTTGTAAAAAAGTTTTTTTTTTTTTCACATTTAAGTGCGTAGACTTAGACGACGTCATCGTCTACGCATAAATAGAAATAAGCAAAAATGCTCATAAAATAAAAACTACCGAGCCAAACTGAATTCAAATTTGACGGGACCAAATGGCAAAGATGCTGCATCAAACAAAAAAAGAATCACAGAAATCTCACAAAACCTCTTCCTTTTTGGAAGTCGGTTAATGAGGAGCCAGCACTTTTTGAACGTCAATTTTACATGAAAACTGTCTCCCAAAATGTCCGCCCGCCCGTTTTAACTCATAGTGTTTTATTTAGCTTGGAAGGAGTGATGAAACGAACGTCGGGGTGTTTAGATAACATTTCTGTTAAGTTTTGCGATAAGTCATGCAATCAATCTACATCGATAGATAGAGATGATGTTCTTACATTGACGTTGGTCGAGTAGGTGTGTTACCTCCCTCGTGTGGCTATTATCAAAATGCCAAATTCCATACTTCAAAATATGTAATGCTCATAATCTAGTCATAATCAATCGCATGTCAAAACTTTAACACCATTTATGACATTGAGATAAGATGATAACTGGATTGTTGAAGTCACGAACCGGTTTTCCGAAGTGAATTTTAGAGTTTTATGGGAATGATGACATTATCTTAATCCGTATCGCGATTGTAATCATAGTTAGTTAGACAGCAAAGTAACAATTTCTAAGATAGAAACACTAGAAAGATATGAGAAACTGAATATTTCCAAAGATTTAAGATTATCTTTTCTTACAACCTTATCTTGATTGACCTTCAACTGCAAACATCACTTCACTCACAGTATTGATGGAGATTATTCGGTAGCTACCTCGACAAAAGATTGCTTTATCGAGAGTCAATCTTCTAGCTGAGATAAATTAGGTAATACCTGAAATATATGATGATACAGTAACGTGACTGCTCACAATGGGCCTCATCAGGTGATTTCAAATTATCTAAAGGACAAAAGAAAGGCCTATGCTAGCAGTTTTCTACTTAATCAAACCAGAAATTAAGCCATTTGTAGAAAAAGTAAGGCTCCTGATATACATACTGTAAGAGCTTAGAAAAACAAGGATAAAAGAGTAATAAAATATTTAATTAAAAATACACAAATTTAGTAGGTACAAGAAATGAGACGAAGGAGATGTTTAGCCGTCGGTGTCCGCGTCGACCGTGCGTTGATATCTTCGCAGTTGTCAACTTCGTGATGGTTCTCGAGTGCCATCTGTTGCGCCTTACAATACATAGCTCGAAGAATTGCTGATCATAAGTGGCAGTGGGCAGGGTACGTTGCCCTCAGAACAGACATGCAATGGAGTCTAAAGGTTCTGTAGTGGTGAACTTGTACCAGAAGATGCAACGTAGGAACGAACGTTAAAGGTAAAGTAATACCTGGTATGTTAAATAGAAGACATTTAAAACTAGCTGAAACATATTTTCGGTTTTTGGATCCTGAATACTTGAAGAGCTGAAGCTAACTTACCCTTAACACACTTTAAATGAGGATTATCCGTCAAATGATATGTAAACCGCAAGGATAAAACTGGTTACCTAAAACTATGACCCCATAACAAAAGTAATAGATATTATTAAAATGTATTTCTTCAATACATATCACATCATGCCTATGTTCCCCAAAGGGTAGTAGATACATTCTCCGTTGTTTAATAAAATTTTATACAATCAAGATAATAAACTTGCTACATACAGCTTTTGTTATGCGACTCTTAAAGAGTCACATTACACAGAACTAATGACATTCCCGGATGGAGATTTCCATTCAGAGGGAAATTTGAATAGATAATGTGGAGGATTTTTAGAGAGATTCCCCGAATACCCGGAAGGGATCAGGTACTTGAACCTAGTATACATTTGATCAACCGGATTTACTTACCCTTTGCTAGAAGTTCCAGGAACCAGTTTGGCCTTCGCTCTTCAAATAGTTACTTGGATTTCAGGTCAACGACACGATCAAATTTAAACTCGACTGCGCTTTTGTGGATTGTGGAGCGTTAAACTTGCCTGGTTTCTAAATACAATTAAAGGTCTTTATAAAAACAATCGTAGTTTATAAGGAATCCTGGCTCATTGATACTAGAGTCACTTTATGATTTTATGTGCCATCTATTTAACTGTCGTTAGAGGCGACTAAGGGACTCGCCAGAGAATGGGCAGCAACGTTCTTTGTAAAATTAACACCATACACTGCAATCGCCAACCCGCCTGCCAAGCGTGGCGATTAAGGCAAACCTTGCAGGAGGCCTATGTCCAGCAGTGGACACCTTTAGGCTGATATGATGATGATGTAACTGTAAATGTTGATGTTCAAAAGTGAATTTTCTAGCCCTAGGGTATTTTAACTACTTTGAGAAGTCTACAAGAATGAACTTACTTATTTGATAGATGCTATTAAAACAATGCGATTGAAGAAAAAAAAATTGGTGGAAAAACAGAGAAGTTTTGTTAGTGTTTTTAAGTTATTCTGCTATCCTTGTCACACAAGATGTTGTTTGTACAGATGACTTCAATTAATATGGCGGGACTTGTGAACGTCATTAGTGCTGTCTCTGTTTATCACAGAGTGTTTGAAAAATGTAATAAAAAATCCAGTCAAAGATTCTATCAAGATAAATTATTTCTTCATTGAAATGAGTTCTTATAAGTAATGCTAGATTTACATATTTTTGTCGTATAGAGCGAACATCAACCAAATGAAGCTATTTAAGACTACGTCATCATATAACAACGAATTTTGTAAACAATTAAGTGTAATAATATTAAACTTACTTACAAAGATAGTGTAGAGGTAAAGGTATACTGAAAGATAATTACCAAAATTGCTCATAGATATTATTTCGCCTCCAAATGTCAGGTAGACATTTACGAAGAAATACAGCTAATAGGTATTGTGTATTTATTCCTTGAAAGTCACCGATTAAACCTTGACACATTCACTTTCCCTGCAAACAAAGATCCAAGGTTTCAGCAGGTAACAAGTAGTTAACGGAGCAACAGGTAAATTAATGTCGACAGCATAATTTAAAGTACGAAGCACCGAGGATAGGACCTCGTGTGCTATGATCTAGTTTCCAACTTGATGTATGAATAAGTTTAAATTGAATAAATTATTGTAAATAGATGTCATGGGTTCAAAACCAGAGTCAAAATTCTAGTAATTTTTAAGAGGGCTATTAAATTTTTTTTTGGACTTGAGCGTTTGACTCGAGTTTTGATGTGTGATTATGGTTTGTATATAGCCACAAATTAAAAAAAAAATATATAAGGCCAAGAAAGTTTGATTATTTTTCTTGGAAGTGCTTTAAATAAATATTTCAATTTGTTTACGTAAATTAGTAAAAACCTTGTCTCTGGATGTTTCATATAATTTTACTTTAGGCATCTTTTGATGCTTTGTTGTTATATCGAAGATGTAATAATTTCATCATTAGTAAAAATGTTTTGTGGTACAGCTGTATCATGTACTTTGGAGTGCTTTATTCAATTTAGTATGTTTTATACAATAATACAGAGACAGAGTATAACAGAGAGTTACTGACAATTTTTCGTCCGAAATTATATTTTATTCTATGAAAATATAATCCAAATTCAAACAAAAAGTAACCAATAACTAAGTTTACTATGTAACCTTGCTTTAAAAAAATAAATTGTCTATTTAAATGTAAAAAAATATTTTTAAACAAGTGTTGTATACATCGCTACAATCACTATAAATCTCGGGAAACGCTGTCTGTAGCTTTAGTCCGGGCCAAGCGCTCGATTTTGTAATAGCACCCTTAAGCAACGTTTAAATTCGCATCTCAAGGGCAATCTGTCAAAACAGCAACGCTTGCATTTGCATGTTAGCCACAATATTTCAAAATTTCCATGCATTTTTGAAAGATTGTAGCTAACATGCAAATGCAAGAGTTGCTTAAAAATTTGTCGAATTGGCACTCAGCTGGCTTGGCGTTATTTTTTTTTTATTTCACTGCATAGTATGCAGAGATGGAAACCGTATTGGTCCGGCATAGGTCTTTTTATGTTGTTAAATATTATTCATTAGTTATTAGTGTTGCGACTTTCAAATAATCCTTTTTATTTTCTTTCTTTCTATGTTTGCATGTACGTGATTGATAGTTATTTATTTATTGCAAGGATACATTGCGATATAATAGAACCATCGATGGCAAGCGTTACAGGGGTTGCAATCTGTTTAGATGGTTGGACCACATACCTGGACACAAAATTCCACGAAGTGCTTTACAATGCTAAGGATAGGCAAATATTATTAAGATGAAACGTCACCATATAAAAGACTTCACGTCGCGGTTGCAGAAATCGCGAACCTCATTATTTAGGAATAGGACGCTAGGTGGAGGACGACCATAAAATATTGCATTATAACATTCCTACATTGCTAGAAGTAGAGTAAAACCTCCTTGCGTGATCGAATCAGGGATGATGATATCCGCAAGAGACACAAGGTTCCCGACGTAGCCGGCTCATTGCTCGCAGAACAGATGGTCGATGAGGCCGAAAAGTTCTGGAGTGGTGACCGCGTACCGGAAGACGCAGTGTTGGAAGGCCCAACAAGGTGAACCGATGACCTGGTGAGACCCCCTGGATCGGTTGTTGTGGCGATACTTGGGGGAGGCTTATGTCCAGCAGTGCACTTCTTTCGACTGATATGATGATAATGATGACTACTAGAACACATTCCTCCTAACTGTGAAAGGGAGTAGGAAGTGGACCGTAATCCATAATGAGGGCCAGGTAGATGACATCAAGTCTTGATTTTTTTGTTTCCGGAACATGCCCAGTTTTTATTCAGCGTTTTTAGAGTAGTAGTGATGAAATGAATGACACATAGTGTTAAAATAACGAATGTTATTTCATTAAATCATGTTAATACGATATGAGCAAGCTTTTCAATGCGCAGAAACGTATTATTCACGTGCATATATTTTTAAATGACTCATCTGAACTAAAATTAACATAAATGAATGTAGATAACTTGTGATATCATCACGGATCTAACATTATTGTTGACCTAATGTCATTATTATTCGGAGTGTTCTACTAATTTTCTAGGTATTTTATCGCCTTAGATGTATTGAAGAATTATATGACTTTTCAGTGTCAACGCGTTCAAACAAACAAACTCTTCAGCTTTATCATATTAGTATAGATAGTGTAGATTTTGAGCAGTGTTTTCAACTGCATTTTATCTTGCCATTATCTCAAGTGACTTCATATTATTTGAGATACTATGTTTCGTCAAAATCTGCATGTTTCTACTAAAAGGAACCGGACGCTTACATGCTTGGAGGATAAAGTTTTATTCTCGACTAGAACATAGACTGTACTCTCACCCGACTGATCAAAAAGGAAAGTAATGTTTTTCGAGTGAATGTATAACACCACATCTGTTTGAAAAGTGACCTATGGTAGGCGCCAGATAAAATTGCAATAAAGAACATTGACCTTTCTCTAATATCCCTTCGTAGACACCGGAACAATAAAATTATTTACCGTTTTTCATTACTAGAGAACGTAAAGGAGAAGTCAATTCAGGACAACGTCATATCTTTATTTTTGTTTTTGAAATTAAGAAAGTCAATTATTATTAATATATTTTTTTAACAATTGTATGTAGGTCATTTTTTTAATTTATTTAAAAAACATTGCCCCACACTAATAATTTCTCCTGTATCGTGGGTGCGTTCACAAACATACAAACAGCCAGACCCGGAACAACTATCTGTAGGCCATACAAATATTTGTTCAGTGCGGGAATCGCTCAACCACGGCGCCAACTGTGCATTGTTTGAACTTTGAGCAGATTTTTTACAATCTATATATTTTTCGTCATCATACTACCTAAAAACCTAATACTAATACGCTCGTCCTGAGGTCCAATTTAACAAAGTTTGAAGCAACGTTTGCATTTGCATCAAAACGGCAATCTGTCAAAAAATAATGAAAATTAACCCTTTTTTGACAGAACAGAACATCATCTTCTACCTAGCTTTTCCCAACTATATTGGGGTCGGCTTCCAGTCAAACCGGATTCAGCTGAATCCCAGTGTTTTACGTGGAGCGGCTGCCTAATAGACCTCCACAACCCATTAACTGGATAACACGATACTTCATGGCAAGACTGGAGTCAGATTTACTGGCTTCTGACAATACGTAACGACTGTAAAAGATCTACAAATGACAGCCGGGGCCAACGGTTTAACGTGCTTTCGGAGGCACGGAGGAAACACGGTATGTTAAGATGGTCACCCATCCACAGACCAACCTTGGCAAGCGTTGCTTGACCTTGAAGATTGACCCGTGCGGCTGTCATTATCTAGCCACGAGCTCCTCTGACATGCGAATGCGAACATTAATTAAAAATTTGAAATATACTCTTAATTTAAAATGCGTAAGAAGTGACGTCACAATATTTAACGATCGTTTGTTTATTACATATATAGAGTCTTAATTGTTTAAGAGGTAGGTATAAAATATATTTGATACACCTGTTTTGAAAGGACGATAACAATGGGTCAGATATGCAGTCGCTTCGTGTAAAATACTGGTATTCTGCTGCTTCCTGTTAGGCCGGAATTAAACATTAACATAGTTGGGAAGGCTAAGCATATGATTTATCAATAAAACAGTCTTTAATCTGTCTTGAAAACGAAGTCGAACCCTATACGAACCTGTAGTGCTATTCTGTAACAACATTTTCGTGTCTCGACTGCGGAATCCGCGGTGAGGATCAATTTATGTGAGCTTTGTCAGTCAGGTGAAGCCCGATATCGATATAGTTATTTACAGAATAGCACTGCCGTTCGGCTACTGTGCGGCTAGCCCTTTCGGTGGCCGCGGTGTGAGACTGGCACAACAGCCCTTTGCATCAAAAATGGCAGTCCTACCATACGCCGATAACATAAGTCGCGGTACCGTCGCGGCTTCTAAATGTATTTATTTATTTATTTATTGATAATTGATTGATTTTTATCTATACATATTTATACCTATTTATTTATTTGGATGTTAATCTGGAAATAAATCATTTCATTTCATATGGGTCGTCATATGGACTTAGTGATAGAGTGACGACTGATAGAACAGAATGGAAGAAAAAAACGTGTTGCGCCGGCCCCAAATAACATGGGATGAGGGCAGGAAGATGATGATGATGGGTAGCCATATGGGTCGACGACGCGGATGCGGGTTGTGGGCATACGAACAAATTATGTTTTGACCCATATGCTGATTGATGGGCACCGATGGACACTAAAAGCGCTAGACCGTGCTATAGGTCTAGCCGCACATAATCCTAATAAGTTTGTAAAATTCTTGCGTTATTCAGATAGTCAGTCTGGTGACTGACTGAGTGACTGACAGCCGAAACTTCTGGTCGTAGAAAGCCAATATTTGGCATGTAGGTTTCTTGGAGTGTAGGGGAGTACTAGAGAGGATTTCCCGAAATTCCAATGGGAATGGGAAAACACGTGATATGTACACTTGAAGCCGCGGGAAAAAGCTAGTCGATTCATAAATTCTGATATTGTAACATAAGATTAATAATAATATCTTTATTTTATCAGTTTCAGTACAAGTTATATGAAATTCCCTGGCTCCTGAGCTAGTTTTAAACTATATTACAGGAGCCAGTGCATTCCCCATTACGGATAAAATTTAATAAAAAAGGGTTAATTAAAAATAACATCAAGCAATAGCTAATGGATAACAAAAAAAATAATAGATCAAAATTAATATTAAACATTGTGAAATTAGACTCTTAGATTAGAGACACAGTTGGAAATTACTTCAATAATTAAATCATAGTCATAACCAAACATTACAATAATGTCACTAATAATAAAAATCAAAATGATCGGAATTAAAATTGTCAAAAATCAGAAAGTAACATAAGATTGTCTAACTAGAACTCAGCAAGTAATTACAGTATAGGTCTGTACCGAAATATTGTATTCATTGCTACAAATCTACACTAATATTATAAAGAGGAAAGATTTGTTTGTTTGTTTGAATTGAATAGGCTCCGAAACTACTGGACTGATTTGAAAAATTCTTTTAGCATTGGATCAGGGAGTAACATAGGCTATATATTATCCCCGTACTCCCACGGGAACGGGAACTACGCGGGTGAAACCGCGTGACGTCCACTAGTATTTAATAACTTAAAACACATTTAATAGCACTTTGTTTAATCTCTCACTCTTTACTTCATTAATTTTCGTAGACGTTATGAGAATTAAAACAATGAAGTTGATTGAAATATTGCTTGACTTTTATGAAGTCGATCTAAACTAATGATTAGTTTTTCAGTAGGTATATAGAATGCCTGCTTTATTTACCAAAATTTCTCAGTAATGCTTTTCAATCCGTCACTCCGTTGTAAAATACTGATATTGTTCACTAAACCTTCAAACACAATTATTAAAAGCAGCCCTTTTAATGAAAATGCCAGTGGTATAGATGAAGATAATAAACGATATTAATGATATTCAGCTGTATTTGGACTGGAAGTTGACCTTTACGTACGTAGTTAGGCTAGGCTGATCATTTACTTTTTAGTTAGTAAAAAAAGAAAGAAAACAGAAACACTGGTTTGTGTACCAAGATTTTTTGAGTAAATCCCACTTTATCTATACTATCACTACATAGTATAAAACAAAGTCGCTTATTCTATCCCCATATCCCTATGTATGCTTAAATCTTTAAAACTACGCAACGGATTTTGATGCGGTTTTTTTTAATAGATAGAGTGATTGAAGAGGAAGGTTTATATGTATAATAACATCCATTAAATAGTGGAGAAATACTGTTATTTTTGAGGTTTCTAATGTGATGTCGTAAATAATTACATTTTATGATGCAGACGAAGTTGCGCGGGTCAGCTAGTAATGTTATAAAGAGGTAAAGTTTGTGCGGTTGTAGGGGGTAATCTCTGGATCTTCTGAACCGATTTTAAAAATTCTTTTACCAATAGAAAGACACGTTATATGTGAGTGTCTTAGGCTATGTATTAACCCGAAAAATACCGCTCAACGAAGTGGGCATATTATAAATGTGAATGTAAGTTTTTTTGTTACGCTTTCACGCGAAAACTACTTAATCGATCATCATGAAACTTTGTACACATATTCTTGAAGGTATAAAAAGTAACATAGGATACTTTTCATAAAAATAAAATATTTTATACGAAAATACCACCCGACGTAGTGGGCACGGGTCAACTAGTAATATGAAAAATGCGAAAGTTTGTGAGAATGGATGGATGGATTTTGTTACTCTATCACGTCGGAACGCATGAAAGGATCTTCATGAAATTTGGCACAGAGGTAGATTATAGTCTGGAATTACACATAGGCTATATATATACCGGAATTATGTTCCCTAGGGATCACACAGGCGAAGCCGCTGGCAGAAGCTAGAACAATCCTAAAAATAAACAATTTCTTTGTTTTTGAAAATAATTACCCAACGCTAGGTAAAGTTTCCTTTTTGTTGCCGCTTTTATTTTTTCTCTGAGCATCAATTCTTGTGAGATTGAAAATAAATTGATTTATTATTTGCGTCTGACACCCCTAGAGAGTAATTGAGCCTAGCGTTATGTTGCCAAAACGTTTTATCAGGGTTGTCAGGAAATTGATACCTACTGATTCTGTCGCAGGAGCCTCGAGGGTGTTGGATTTATATTGTTTAGACTGAAGCGAAATAATATTTCTTAGAAGGTAAGAATCCCAGGGTTGCGGAATTTGTTCGAAAGAGTCACCACAGCCCTGGAACGCAAAGGGCATTAGGAGGAGCACTGATGGGTTTTAGTCAGTAAGAGTCTGACACTCCCTTCTTCCCCGCCCAGAGCAGGAGGAGTCATTTGATGATCCATAAAAAAGGAGGATTTCCCATCCATAAAAATCACGTTTCAACGAACAAATTTCTAGCAACACAACATTTTAGGCTGTCTCTCTTACTCCCGATCACAATTTTCGACCTTCTCGTGGGCTCACAACGCAATACCTTTAAGGTTTTAGCATTTATTCACGTCAAACGTTGTATTAGTATAATACACTTGAAACGAATGATTAAAACAAAGAGAGCACAGCTTCAGAATAATAAAATTGAATACCTTAGTTAAAATTTTCGTGATATAGACATTTTTTACTTTTGTTAGCTTTATAAACCTTCTAGGTTAAATGTAGCACATTTAACACTAAGTCAATAAATTTTATTTTGAAAACTTACCAAGCATTTAAGATCTTGTGAAAATAACTTTTGTAAATTAAGATAAACTATAAAGTCTTTATTCTTGGAAATGAATGAAAAGTTTTAATAAACGGTCGTTTTAATACGTATACGCAACATATTTAAGTTTTAAAAGCTGTTTGAGAACTTTTTATAAAAGATTTAAGAGAGACGAAGAGAGAGATTACTAGTTCTCTCCCTTGCTCTTTAAACATCTTGTGAGAAGCAAACGCTCTAAGACTCTCATGCTCTATCGACTGAGCCGGAATTTGCTGGCCCGAGACCATATCTAAACTAGAGCTGGTAGAGAAATGCTACGAGAGCCCGATTGACCGCCAGATCAAGCGCCGTATGTGGAGGTGGATTGGTCACACGCTCCGGAGGGATCCCGATCACATTCCCAAACAGACTATGGACTGCAATCTTCAAGGGAAAGGGAAATGTGGCCGTCATCGTCAAACCTGGCGACGCACCGTGTGGGCAGAAGCGACGGGTATCGGAATGACGTGGAGAGTACGTGGAGCTCTAGACCATTCGCAATAGAAGACTACTGTGGACGCCCTCTGCCCCAGCTAGACGACATAGGATTTTAGTCCAACGCTCTAAAGTTTTAATCAACACCTTGTCTAATAAGCTGCGCTTGCATAACCAGCGATATTTTATATATATTTAGGTAAATATTGTAAGACCCTTTTTAAGGATGGGAAATCATCAAATGACTCCTCCCGCTGTGGGCGGAGCAGAAGGCAGTATCAGACTCTAACTGACTTCAACCCATCCGCGTTCCTCCTAATACCCTTTTTGCGTTCCAGGGCCGCGTTGACTCTTTTGAAGAAATTACACAACCCTTAAAGATAATGTAAAACCCTACACGGGTGTAAATTCTAAGTAAGACTTAAAGCCAGCTTGAAATGGACTTTACGCTTGACGTAATGCCAAAGGCAAAGACGAACCGATGCAGTTAGCCCAGTTTACACCAACTAAGTTTCAGGGTTAGCAATTTAATTTGACAGGAATAGAATAAGACATCTGTTACCTCTAAACGTACACCCGGTGCTTTAACGCGGGTCGTAAATGTTCTTAAGTTTGGATATTCAAAATCTAGGAGATACTTTGAGGTGACTGTCTTGATTTTACTGGCCTCTTCGTATTATAAAGGGTAGAATTAATCTATTAATTCAATGTATTGTAATGAATGTGTGATATCGAAACAATATACTTTGCTGTCAACTAAGTTCCTGTCGGCTAAAGTCGAACTGGATAATTTTGAATATCAGTGTCTTAAATGGAGGTACTGCTTCTCCAAAACCCAGTAACTGAGTACCGCGATACACCTTTGTCAGATTTTAGCAGCTGTCAAACATTTTTTTCAATTAAACAATTACTACAAAGCCTAACGGTTTATCGTGCTTATTCGAGGCATGAAGATGTTTGTGTACAAAAATTACAAAATATTTTATTGGAACAAGAAACTGCTAAAGTTTGTGTTCGTTAACAGCCGCATTAGTATGGAATACTGTGTCACGGTCATTAGCGACCACCTCCACGAAGGGAGACGACAGTGTTCCAGGCATTCATGTGTATAAAAAAGAATGTTTTAGATTTTACAGAACAAAATATTTAAAAAGTAATAAAATCTTAATCTAATCTATACCTACTAATATATAAAGCTGAACAGTTTGCTTGTTTTTTTGTTTGCTTGCTTGAACGCGCTAATCTCAGGAACTACTGGTCCGATTTGAAAAATGGTTTCAGTGTTAGATAGCCCATTTATCGAGGAAGGCTATAGGCTATCATCATGCTAAGACTAATAGGAGCGGAGCAGTAATGAAAACTGTGACGCAGACGAATTTGCGCGGGTCAGCTAGTAATTATATGAGGGTGTGTGTTAGCGTGAATGTAAGTGTAGTGTATGTATGTGTATGCACTTGAGTTTGTCTGTTTATGTATTTACAAGGTGTATAATGAACGGCCACCCATCCACAGAAAAACCTCGTCAAGCACTGCTTAACCTTAAAATTTAACTATGTGGCTGTTTTAAGTAATTATTACGCGGCTAATTGCTCTACAAACGGAATGAAAGTATGAGAGCTATAGAAACATGAAAAAATTCTGAAATTATTCGTTCCCCAGCGCCCATCATTCCTGTTTTGTTGTACAATAACTTGATTATACTGGCTCACCGATACGGTCTCGTTCGGTAGTCCCAACTCGCTTCCTGTTAATTTCTCGAACAATCTTTTAACGAACCGAAATTCGTTTTCCACCAGGAACCGATGGTCTGAAGAGTTGGTAGTCATGTAAAAGCTACTGGCAGTATGATTCACATTTTTTCAGTGATAAAATAAATGGTATAGTTTGTTCGTATTCAAACAAGAGACGGTGTTTGTAGCGCTCCTAAGCTGTAGCTAGTAATTTTGTACACGTTCATATGGTAGTTGCCGCCCGTGCAATTAAGGTCATGGACCCACATACATTTATTGACTTTCTTAATATCAAAAACAGAAATAATGACATAAAGCTGTTCTGAATCGACTTCTATCGTGATCCTTTACTTTCTTAAGTTATGAAAAATGGTTCATAATTTATTGTTCGAGTGTCTAGGAAGGGATACTAGGGAAAATGTATTTTATTGCAAGTCATTATCATCATCATGATAATTAGCCGACAGCTGTCCACTGCTAAACGTAGGTCGCTAACATCGACCAGTCCTGCGCGTCTCGTATGCAGCGGACTTTGTGGGGGACCTTCACTGGAAGTTCTCCCACAAAGTCGGTCGGTCGGTTTTTTGGACTAAAGTCCAACCGGGACTGCTGTACTGCCTTAGGAAGGTAGGGTGAGGCGGGGGAACAATACACTACCTGCTGCCGCTCGCGTTGACGGCGGACTGACAGAGCAATCGGCCTACACTACCCCCCCGTCTCACCGCGCAAATACCTAAGGCGCGGTACAGCGGTCCCGGTAGAACTATACCAAAAAAATAATGTTTATTACATCAACTGAAATTCTTATTCTACTTAAAATATGGAGCATCCTTTTAAGTAAATAGTTTACTTGTGTCAGGAAGCTCCGCCTTTCTTCAGGTTATATAATAATTACTACAAAGTTAAACCCTTGGACCTTCTGCGGATATTTTCATTTTTATATTACCTATGGGCTATGCTTCAAGTAAACTTTAAGCATAGACCTCTGTTGCGGAATTTATTCGAAAAAGTCACCGCGGCCCTCGAACGCAAAAGGCATTAGGAAGAACACGGATGGGTTTTAGTCAGTGAGAATCTGACAATACCTTCCGCTCCGCCCAATACGGAGGAGCCATTTGATGATTTCCCATCCTTGAAAAAAGCATAGCCATCGCCCTTTGGACTTTAAGTCTTCTGTTGAGACCTAAAAATAAATCATTTCTATATCAGTCTGTTGCTACACGGAAAATACAGACATTAATTTATCCCACTGAATTTTGTTACGAGAGACTGACACACGTTTATTTCGACGAAAGATTTCTCACAATTCACTTGATTTGACATAAGTGACGTTATCATTTGTTTTTGGTTGGTAATCTGACAGTTAGTTCGTTTACTAATCAAATCTATTAGCTGTTTGTTGTCAGGAGTTAGGCTAAAGCCGCACTACGGTTTTTCCCGCCGCGGATAAACGCATATAAAATAATGATGACGAGATCCAAGTGTATTGAGATAAAACTATGATAATCTTAGATTTTGGCGTTCAGTTGCAAATTGATTTAGTACTAGTAACGAGTGAGTTGTGCAAGTGTGTGACGTGAACTAGATATAGTACGTGGTGAAGGTGGATATTCTCGTAAAACCGTTTCTGTGCAAACGGATTTTCGTATTTTTGTCGAATTTTAGTGACACACCGGTCACCGCGAGTCTTAATTGAGGTTATTTTTTGTTCCTATTTAAAGTTAAAAAAATACGAATTAAAAATGATAGAGCATCAAAAATAGTTACATTTCATTTAAAATAAAATACTTTGAAATGAGCAAATAAATCTATATACTATAATCTATACCAATATTAAAAAGCTGAAGAGTTTGTTTGTTTGTTTGGTTGAATTCGCTATCTCAGGAACTACTGGTTTGAATTTTTTTTTTGTGTTGGATAGCTTATTTATCGAGAAGGCCATAATATAACATTATTTTTTTCCGACAAACACGCGAACGAAGTCGCGGGCACAGCAGACTAGTTATTTATACAAAGTGTAACAGAATAAACGCAATACATCTATTGTACTCATCATTATGAACAACTTTTACTATGAGGCCAACCCCGAAATCGCATAAAAAAATCAGCTGTTCAGTACAGTTTGTCGAGTTATGCGCACATAAATGTATGGGGCAGTCGATTTTGTTTTCGCGATTTCAGTGTTAGACCCATAATGAAAGTTGTTCATAATGATGAGTTAAATGACCCCTTAAGAGATATTGCGTTTATTATGTTACAGGTTGTATAAATCCTCCAAATATAATTATTTTTATTTATTTATAAATAAACAAGGTTTTCCGTTACAGCCCCTTGTGTTTTTTTGGTAGATTACTAATGCAGGTAGGTAAAATCAATATTATCAAATATTTCCTTAATATTACCAAATACAGCTTTTTCATTTCTGTCGAGCTCACTTTTCTTCACCATTACTTTTCCATTTTGGAACCATAATGTATTTAAAGTTCTGTCCGAGTTGTTGTTTAGCCATCCACATAAGATTTCTGTTTACTTGGTGCTTTTGAATAATGCAAATCACACGTTTATTTTTACAGACCCTTCATCATTAGATACGTTTGTCAATATATGTTGTCAGATTAAATTGTTTAGCGGAACGTATCCAACATTCCACGTATTTGGTGTTCCCTAGTTCTAACTGTATATAGAAAGTTTAAGTTCTACCAGGGTAGCGGAAATTGTTCGGAACAGTCACCGCGGCCCTAGAACGCAAAGGGAATTAGGAGGAACACGAATGGGTTTTAGTCAGTAAGAACCTGACACTCCCTTCTTCCAGAACGGAAGGAGTCATTTGATGATTACCTATCCTAAAAAAAAGAACGTCTAAGTACTGCTAGTCTATTCTGTAAATAAATATTTCGATATCGAGCTTCAACTGAGTGATAAAAAGGTGAATTAGTCGGGAGTGTTCTTAGCTATGTTCGATGAAAATCCGTCCAAGATGGCCGCCGCCACAAAATAGCGAATGACATATTTCTTCACAACTCCCTCAATATGGGTATCAAATGAAAGGGCTTGACTAATACAATACTATACACTATGACAAATTTCAAATCCAAGATGGCTGCCACCACAAAATGGCGAATGACATATTTCTTCACAACTCCCTCAAGATGGGCATCAAATGAAAGCGCTTGACTATAGGAATGATGAATATTAATTAACGAAATGAAAATTAAGTTTAAAAAGCATGAAATAAAAATCAAATTAAAAATTTAAAAAACCCCCGACAAAAAGACCTTTAATAATAATTTCAATTGATCCTTTTAGTTTACATCGCCATGAAGTACCGTGTTACCCAGTTAACGGGTTGTGGAGGTCTAGTAGGCAGCCGCTCCATGTAAAATACTGGTATTCAGCTAAATCTGGCTTGACTGGAAGCCGACCCCAATGTAGTTGGGAAAAGGCTAGGCAGATGATGAGTTTACATCGCGTCGGGA
Source organism: Lacanobia wlatinum (assembly GCA_947578705.1). Taxonomy (NCBI): domain Eukaryota; kingdom Metazoa; phylum Arthropoda; class Insecta; order Lepidoptera; family Noctuidae; genus Lacanobia; species Lacanobia wlatinum. Next base: position 6,600,665 of record OX388032.1, read on the forward strand.
GACCGCTAGTAATACTTATACGTAGTACATACAAAAGATTTGCGGTATCCCGAGGCGAAGATACTTGGCCCAAAGAATCGTACCTATATTAAACTAAAAGGATCAATTGAATTTATTTTTAACTTTTTAAAGGTTTTTTTGCCGGGGGTTTTTTAAATTTTTAATTTAATTTTTTACATATAAAGTCTCTCCCCCATGTTTCCTCCGGCACAATGACCCTTTCGATGATCTCACAAAACGAAGTTTTATTTATTGTTTATTTTTCAAGTAAATGATAAAATTAATATTTCTGCGATTTTTATACTAAGGATTTTACACAAAATTGCACGGAGACACTCGTAAAGATTTTAATTACGAAGCGCGTTGACCTTGCCGTGTCAAAAGTTAGCTAGTGAAATGAATTGATATAAATAACTATTTAATAACTGACCAAAGTTTCTTTAAACTTGAATGGTAATGTTAAGATACCTACCATTAACCATTTTTTTAGATTATCCGAAGAACGGACATCTTTCATTTTAACATATTGAAATTAAATAAAAGAAAATTTAAAGCACACTTTGTAAACAAGCATATTACAAATCAGATGATTATATTCAAGATAAAAATGCTTGGAAACATGCTGGTCCTGCTCCATAGGACAATCTAGGGACATAGTGAAACTGGTTGATATGCATGTATTATTTTCTAAATACACAGGTGTATTTAATGATATTTATATTTAATTAAACTCACATACACAGATCCATTGTTGTTAATTATATAAATCAATAGTTGCAAAATTTTTAAATATGTGTGTACTATGTCCCTTTACTGGCAAACTTATTAACTTTACCTTCTGCTGGCATTTCTTTGTTGTATATTGATTGTATATAAGTGTTATTTTGGGAGCATTGTCCTCACATATAATCCATTGATTAATGTATGCAAATATTGTAAAGCTTACATTTGAAAAGAGTGACTATGGAGTTTCTTGTCCGTTCTTCTCCATAAGAATCTACCTTTTGCGAACGGACGACTAGAGTCACTATAATATTTTATTTTCATTTGACGTTCAAAAGTGCATGTAATGGTCTAGTTGAAATTAATCATTTGACTTTGATTTTAATTACTAAGATAAAAAAAATTCAATTCTCAACTCAAACTCATGAATTAGTAAAAAATATCTCGATGTTGTCATAGAACCACATAATTATATTCCGTTCTTTACAAATGAGAATAAATAAAAAAGCTATTTTGTACTTATTAAATCATATTCGTTTATATAAATGTTTATGTATAGCTTAGCTAACACATCGCGCTTGATTTTGAGTGGTTCTTCAACACTACAACGTATAACAGAATCACTACATCTTAAGGGGGGACCAGCGCCAAAATTGCGAAAAAAAATCAGCAGCAGATTTTTTGGCGATTTTGGTGTTGATTCCATGGTAAAAGTTGTTCATAATGATGAGTACAATGACCCTTTAAGAGGTATTGCGATTATTCTGTTATACGTTATATAAGACCAAACACAGTTGCATTTTGTAAACCAACACTTGAAAACAACCAAATAAGTTAGTTTTAGGTATTGCATTTTCGTTTAGTCTCTACTCCAGCGATAAATTGAAAGCTCCTAGCCTCCAAGCTGCAATAAACCAGTCTCAAAGACAGCAGTTTCACGTTATAACTTTCATGAAACATATTCATATTCAACCACAAGTGACGTTTATTAAATTTACGGTTTTACTCACTAGAACATTTCGGCATTGTTTAGCTAGTTTTCGACTCGTTCGAAACCCTTTATACCACAAGAATAATGAAACCAGGCGGGAAATCAGACATACAAAACTTATAAACAATGGCGATTCCTGTCATTTTGACAACTCATCAACATTTATTGCATTATAATATCTTTATGTCTATTTATTATATATATCTTTTAGCTTTTGCCCACAATTTCGTTCGTGTATATCCTGATTTTTCCCGTTCCGGTTGTAGGGAAGCTACATGGCAAATTTCAGCGTTCTATGAACAGTAGGTTCGGCTGTGCGTTGTCTGGCAGTCACTCACTCAGTAACGGAAGAAATAAAAATATCTACTGGCTTCTGACACCGACTTCGTTCGTGTATATCCCGTTTTTGCCCGTTCCGAGTGTAGGGAAGCTACATGGCAAATTTCAGCTTTCTACAAACAGTAGTTTCGGCTGTGCGTTGTCTGTCAGTCACTCAATCACTCAGTAACTGATGAATTTTATACATATTGATGAACACTATCGCATCGCTTACTACCAGATGAGATAGTGGTCAAATTTGAGCCTATCAAAAGTTAAAAAAAATCGAGTAGACTATTCTTTCATAAAGAGAAGCAACGAGATTGGACAAATGGGTCAAGAATTTCCTTTAAAATACTTCGGTTTTGTGATTGTGGATTTTCCAAATAGTAATAACTTAGGTTTAAGACCTTTTTCTTTCGTAGAAATGGACAACTAATTTCAACTTTACGACGTTCCTTAGGCTCTAGACACACTTCCATTTTATAATGCGACTAGGTTTTACTCGCTACTTCGTACGCGCATATCCCGTTTTTCCCGTTCCCGTAAGAATTTCGGGAAATCCTCTCTTAGTGCTCCTTTACACTCCTCAAGGAACCAACATGCCAAATATCAGCTCTCTACGACCTGCAGTTTTGGCTGTGCGTTGTATGTCAGACAGTCACTCGATCAGTCAGTAACGGAAGAATTTTATATATATAAACTGTCTAAATGCCAAAATATCAGAAACTGAACACGTGATACATCAACAGCATTGATCAAACCCTTACTTTTACATGATTTGACAGTCGCCTTAGCCACGGCATTTCTGACGGAATGTCACTTGTCTAAAGCATCTTGACAGTTCTGTCATAAAAAAAAACACCGGTAGCACTCCGGGAGTGCCGGCAGAAGTGAAAACTTTAGTATTAACGTTGTGTTTAATTATAAGTACAAAAATACTATCATTTATGAGGTAGAATACAATGTTTATTTATTGCGCTATCGTACACAAATATGACAATTTACATGTTATTATTCATAATATTATATCGTTATTTATTTATATATTACATTAATTTTTATCTCTTAGAAAAATCAACTTTCATCCATAATTTCGTAATTCCGTAATTTCGTATCCTTGGATACGCGTGGCACGCTGTACATAAACACAGACGGACATTCGCGCAAGCGCCCTGTGCCGCCTAAGCGGAGCAGCACACTCAGGCACGGTAGAAAGAGTGGGAGATACTAGTTCCTCTCCCTTTCCCTCGATCTTACGCTTTTTCGATCAGCATCACGTGACCCTGACGCGAGTCCGTCTTACGCTTTTTCGATCAGGTCACGTGTCCTGACGCAAGTTTAAGATTTTATACCCATTACAGAAAAGTGCTCAACGCCGCTAAAGAAGTTTTCACTTCAAAAAAAACTTAATTTCATACGCTATTGACGGATTGCGATTGAGGTGCGAATGGGAACGTAATTTAAAAATTTGTAGAATTGGCAATCAGGTATAAAAATAATGTAAAATACTTTTACGACACATTTGCTCAAAAAATGCATTTACGAAGCCTGTATACATTGTTCGAAAGTTAAAAATTACGCACCATACAATGGAACGTGCGGTAAAATAGGTACTCTTACCTAGATAGTAGGTATTTACGTGCCGTGTGCACATAGTTCCTTTTTTTTAAATTTCCTTAAAAAAAAGCAAGGAATTCCATCAAGGAGTTTCACAATATGAGTATAAGAAAAGTTCAGAAGCTAGGAGGTGACGTAAAGCGCAGAATACTTTCCAATGCTTCCTTATATTTTACAATAAAACTCAATTAATTATTAACAAAATTATATTCAACTTTTTATGGCGGGAGACTAGCGAATACCACAGATTAAAATTGACGGCCACATTAAACTAAAGCTCATTCATTTTAAGTAGGTAAGTACTTTAAATTCAACTAAATTAAAAATGGAACATCCGAAAAGTAATGCATTATTCATTTCAAGTATTTTGAAGTTCAGTTTTAAAAATGTAATATAACCAAATTATATAAGGTAACAGGTAACAGTTAATAAGTTGAATGATCGAACCTTCTTGGAAGCGCAATAAAGAGAAAATGAGACAAAGATGAGACGACGATGTAGTTCTAATTTTAAATTTGAAAATTTGTGCCATTTTTTATACTGCAAAGCTTGTTAAGACTTTCCGACTTATATCTAAAAACAAGAAGTTTGTCTCATAATCTATTGTACTGTTTTCTCGCAAATGTGTCGTAAAACTTTGTATGATACACGTGCGGATATTGGTATTTACAAACTCATGACTATGGTAAGCCCTCGACTTCGTCTCATCCTTACATTCGTCTACTCGTTTGTAAAAACGAACTTACCGCACTAATATCATAAATAACTATGACTTTGTAAAGATTCCACCAAAACTGACACATCGTTATTATACAACTTGGAAACTATACGGACCAGCTTTATAGGGACCAGCTTTAGTTGGATTTTCCTATCCGGACATTTTTGTGTGCAATATTCCATTTCTCCATCTCAAAAGGGAAAATGCTCGGTTTCCTTAACATGATATAGTACCCGCAAATATGATTTACGTGCCTGATTGTCGTGCTTATTTATTTTCTTGTAGTCCGTTGTAGCTGGTTGAATATAATAAGATTTCTATGTCACAATTTGGATATCCTTGAGGAAAAATAAATGTGTTGTTGCTCCGGGTTTAAGTAATATCATACGAGGTGTTTTAGAAGTTCGTAGTATTTAAGAGTCACATTCTGTATCTGATATACATCTATACTATTATACTATATATATTTTATTACATTAATATTATAAAGAGGAAAGATTTGTATTTTTGTATGTAACGAATAAACTTAAAAACTACTGGACCGATTTGAAAAAGGCTTTCAACAATGGATAGCTACATTATCAGCGAGTAACATAGACTATATTTATCCCCGTACTCCCACGGGAACGGGAACTACGCGGGTGAAACCGCATGACGTCCGCTACTACTGTATAACAAAAAACAAAAAAATACTTCTGCATAATAAACACCTAAAAGATTTAGTTGTCTTTGTTAAAAAGATTAGTTGTTATATAAATGTTTGGCAGGTCTACAATAAGGTTTTATTTTGTTGCAGATTTCGAAAATGGCAAAGACGAAAGAGTCGATGGAGATAGACAACTTCAAGTCCACGTAAGTTTTAATTACTTCTTCTAACTTCAAAATAAATTATTTTGTACAAAAATATATTTATAATTATTATCATACACTTTATTATACATCTCATAATAGGATCAGATATCTTTAAGTAACTGTTTTTATATCAAAAAATGAAAAATAAATCGGCGTCAAATTAGGTTGTAACAATCATTGGAATCTTGTAAATTAAAATTCCACGGATACTTTTTTATAGAAAGAATATTCTCAAGGCAAATAAAACAATAGTCAATAAGAAAACCGTGAGAAAACACTTATTTCATGGCGTCATCGTTCAGCTAAATAAAGTTCAAGAATGTAAAAATACCGTTACATTATGATTAGACCATTGCACATCCTGTTTTCAGTTTGTGTTAAAATCTGCCAGAATTTTTTTCCTGTCATTCGTGTTGAGGTTTCAAATTCAAATCACAAGGTTCTGCATTGAATATAATTTGAATCATTTATTCAATGCAACACAACAAATCCAATTACAATACTCGATTAAATAACAAATACAAAAAAAAACAAAAATTTGGAATTAATAACAATCATTTAACTTAAAAACAATTATGTCGTTCCCACTCGTAGATCCAATCAAACAAAAAAAGTAAGTAATATTTCCAAAACCATGATACAGGTTTTATCACTTTTCTAACCATAAATGAAAAGTATCGAATAACAATAATGGAATCTGATACACAGACTCTGTTTTTTTTTTACTATTAATAGGCACGCGTTTGACCACTATCTCACCTGTGGGTAAGCGATGGTATGATCGAAGATGGAGCACGCTTGCCTAGAAGTAACCTATTCACTCTTGACTTAAAGACTCCCAGGTTGTAGATATCAGGAAATAAAGACTCCGGCAGGGAATTCCACTCTTTAGCTATGCGCATGATGAATGTGTTCCCAAAACGTTCGAAAAATATTTTATCGACAGTGGTAGAGTTACCTGGATGTTCTCCTTTAAGCTGTGACATGCGAATCTTGTGCGTTAATTATGATAATTTCGCAATAGTTGACCATCATGGTCAGTGGGAATTCCATTCCAATCAATGTTGCCGTAAAACCGCGAAAACCTATCGGATCTAAATAAAACCTTCGATTTTCAAGTGTGCAAACAAATCAATGATGCATAACAACAATAGAAATTAAGTTCGCTGGGGTTTTCAATGACTGTTTGATGACAAAAACCCGTTCCGTACCATTGGTCTCAACATTGACAAGGTCGCAGCTAAAAAGAGATTTATTTGCGGATTACTTGCGTAGTTTGTGACGCGCTTCTGATACTCGTGTTGCAGATATTGTAGCAAGTTTGCAAAATGCTGAGGAACTTCTGGACTTGAAATATACGTGTTGGCAATTTTTACTGATTCGCTTATTTTTTTATGGGAATTCGCATACGTATATACAGTATGGATTTAAAGAAATCAATAAAATATTAGACCCAGCCAGATACGAACCAAACACAAACGAAATTTTTGTTGTTTTAAATATGATTAGGAATACCATGACTTATGAGGATACTTTTATTTTAGTTATTTATTTCTTTTTAGGGATGATTAGGGAACAACAGCTTCCAAATCTTAACTAGGTACTTATTTAAGATTACATGAGTAGCCAATAATAGTTATCCACGGCAGATACATAGGGTGGATGAATATGCTATTAACAGTTTTAATACCTATCAATTAATATTGATGATTGGGCAACTTTGAAGAGATAAGAATAAAAATATATAAAGATGTCATATCATAAATAAATATAATTACAGAATTAATCACTTGAGATACTCAAGGTCTAATACTGGTTCTTCAGAGAAATTATGACAAATGATTTTCATAGAGTTACGATATTATAATTCTCTCAAGAGCTAATCAAATCAGAGCTCTGTCTTACTTTTCATGCTCGATTTGAATCGCAAAGCGAAACCATAAACATCAAACCTTCCGTATTTTTTATTAACCCACTTCCAAATAGGACGAGGTACTCAATTCGGTGGATATTTTTTTTTAAATCAACGTGTATTTATTTACTGCTGGGAAAAGGTAACTTATAGCTGTCTTATCGTTCCGATGTGTTACTTTTTCCAACCAACCCTCGAAGTCGTCTCGCCAAAGTTTCCTTCCTCGGTGACGACGTTAATTTCTGGTTCCCACTGCGTAAAAACTTTAGCTCATCTGTCCTGATGTATTCTAAATATTTCATTACTAATATAATTTAATTATCTTTTCAGAGCGGACCTGACCAGCAATCCAGGATTCCAGTCTTCACTTAGCATAGCATCGAAAAACGTCGATGAAAAGCCGTACAATCCATTTGAGCACCGAACTGTAGAGCATCCTAATTCGTAAGTACATTTTTGGTCTAAAATAATATTATTTATCTGTATCATTGATATATAAAAAAACCCAAGATACACACTCAGCATCTCAAAAACGTCCGCAAAAAACAAGCGCAATATGTATAGTGCGCAAGTTTCAAACAGTCTCGCATCGCTCGCCATACTGCACTGCTTTGTAAACACAACTTTAAGCGATCCGTGTAAAGTTGGATTTGCAAAAAAAATTGCGCATCACTCGCCTTACTGAAATGCTTTGTAAAAATCACTTTAAGCGATCCGTGTAAGGTTGAATTTACAAAAAAAATTGCGCATCACTCGCCTTACTGAAATGCTTTGTAAAAACCACTTTAAGCGATCCGTGTAAGGTTGAATTTGCAAAATAAAATGTTTATAGTATAACTACACACAACTCACACATGACACATGATACATGTCAGTTTTTGACGACAGTTTCGAGTGTTGCATTTATTCGAGACTGTGTATCTTGGGTTTTTTTTATATATCAATGATCTGTATCTATTTATTTTCAACCTATGTAAAGAGTAGTATATGTGTTCTCTATGCGCAATTAACTACTGAAATAATTTTCAATTTTTTAAATTAATCTCATAGTATACCTACTGCATCCGTGGTAGGACACCCACAAGGTGGACCGATGAGCTTGTCAGGACCTCGAGAATTTGGACGATGTGAAACAAACAGGGGCCGTCAGTGTGATGACACTTGCAAGCTTTGTTCCGAAATTAATGTCTTTCGTCTGAAATTATGATGATTCCGATTTCAACATCGCATCTATAAACATCGCATCTATGAACATCGCATCTATAAACATCGCATAAAAACTGTGATTATTTCCAAAGTGCAGAAGCTTAATAATAAATGTAAGAAATAATGAAGATAAATGAATACCTTAATAACCAAAACCTCAACAAACAAGACCGCTAATGTTGCACATTATTCAAACGATGTCATAACATTCTTTATACTTCCCGTGAATTTAAAAAGGGATGAGAAATGCTTCCTCCTCGATTGTCCCGGGGTAATAAAAAGCTAAACATCAGCTAATTTAAATCATTAATCTCAAGAATTCGTCTAAAGAAAGCTAAAAGTTTTTGGTTGATCCTGAAAATATCGACAATGTTTTGTGAAAAATGCTATTGAAGTATTTAAGTACAATATTTTGAAAATTGGTTGTTAATATATAAGATCGATGCTTGAAAATGATAAATAACGGTAGTCATAAGTATATTTATTTATTCTTGAAATAAATTCCCAGAAAAACGTAACTATAAAGTAGGTATTGATCATTCAATAAAGGAATAAAAGATGTTTATACCATCCTAAATTAGCATACAATTATTAACTTTGAAGAAACGTGACACGAAGTAGACGTAAATTGGCTCAACAAAGAAAATAAGCCGAAACGCATATTACTTGATATTCAGTACTTGGTATAATTCCTACATAATAACGTACATTTATAAATATTATTCACGCTTCTGAAAATTAACATGTTTCATTTGAAAAAAACAACCCACTGACATTAAACATACCTACGAGAAAATATCTTGAGTACTTTTGCATTATAAAAGTATTCTTTTGTCACAAACAATGTGAAAAGGCCAAAACTAATTTCAAATGTCATCTTTGTAATAACAGACATATTTAAAACTAGCTGACCCGCGCGGCTTCGCTCCCGTCAACTGGCTATTCTACCTACCGACCCTAACCTACCTACCTACTCTACCTACTTACCTATCCTACCTACCATAGCTACCCTACCTTACCTACCCTACCTACCTACCCTACCTACCTACCCTACCTACCTACCTACCTACCTACCCTACCTACCCTACTTACCCTACCTACCCTACCTACCTATCCTACCTACCTACCCTACCTACCTACTCTTTTTTTTGTATTTTAATTCTTATTATGCTATTCCGGACGAAGACTAATCCAAAAACACAAAAACTATGAAAATCGGTCTAGCCGTTTTCGAGTTAGAAAAGTGTTCGAACAAAACAAAACACTACAAAGTATAAAATAAATTTAATTCAGGAAGTCGGTGTTTTTGGTTATTTCGTTTTTTGACACCGACTTCCGAAATTAAAGTTATTTTATACTTTGTAGTGTTTTTTTTTGGAAGTCGGTTACATTTTTCGTAAAAAGTTTTTTATTTTTCACTTTTCAGTGGTACCTGCGTACCCACTCACAGCGTACCGGCGTGATGTTATGTTATGAAAATAAAACTAAGTGCTTTCGGTGTAAAGGTCTCGTCAATACGAATGAAATAAGCCCAAACACTTGGTAGTTCCTACATACCGATGTGGAGTTCCCTTGACTCTCTGTCGTCTCCATCATCAGGTCTGATCCAAACTTTTATTCTTTTGTAGTATCAGCCAATATACACACGAATATCAAGTTTTTACCAAATGCGTGCCTACAATTTTCGAGAGTTGCCCTCGATTTCTCAGGGTTTCCATCATCAGATCCTGACGTGGTGACAATGGGACCACACGGAAAGCACCAGCTTTCAAATAAAAAAAGAATCATGAAAATCGGTTCACCCAGTCGGTTAATATGAGGTAACAAACATAAAAAAAAAATACAGTCGAATTGATAACCTCCTCCTTTTTTTGAAGTCGGTTAAAAACCGACTTTGTTTTAAATATATTAAAAAGATTAAGAATTTTGATATATTCTGAAAGATTCGACCTTTTTCTAGAAGACATTTTTTATATTAGCGAGACAGAAATAAAACGCATTAACTGAAGGAAGACGGACAGTGGTGGCTTATTAAAAAAAAGGGTTCCGTTAGCAAACTTGGTACGGAACCCTAAAAATCGACTGGGTTCGCACGAATCAAAATCGTACGCGAAGGCTTAAATAATAGGGTCCCATTAGCAACTTTGGCATGGAACCCTATAATTTGCCTTGGCTCGCAAATCGAACCGTTTGATACTTAGCATGAATTAAAAACTTAGTTGCGGGCAACCTGGGAGTCTTTAAGACAAAAGTGAATAGGTTGCTTCTAGGCAAACGTGCTCCATCTTCGACCGCATCATCGCTTACCATCAGGTGAGATAGTGGTCAAACGTATGCCCATCTATTGTAAAAAAAAACCACTCCGTATCATCTAACCAATGAGTACTAATGATAACACGATTTAACAGTTACTGTGAAATCGTGTTGTCATTCATTCTTAGTTCGGGTTCGGGACTAATCGTAAGTCTGTAGATGATACGGAGTAGAATACGTCCGCAACTAAGCCCGAAACTACGGACTTCAGACTTAGAGAGTAGCCTCCCAAAATCGATCGCTCCCGTCACCGTGACCACCTTTGGTACGATACCTTATTATAAAAAACCAAACTACTAACCTAAACTAAACCTAAACCTAACTACTAACCAAAAAATGGACTCTGTCTGAAATATAAGATTTTTATTTATATTATTAGCCTTGTTTCGCAAATCGAACCGTTCGTTACTTCGCTCTAAACGGAATTAATCACGGAGGCCTAGCAGTAGGGTCCCGTCAGCACAGCACCTTTGGTACGGGACCCTACAGGCCTGATCCGCAAGTCGAACCGTCCAGAACTTCGCAAAACTAAATCAGTTTAAGACTCTACGATAAATGCACTTTAAACGAAACCAGCACCAGAGATTTAACCAATTATGGTCCATAACAGTTTAAGACCTTTCAGAGACCAAACCGAAATTTCTTCGAAACACGACTGTGTTTAGAAATTGTGTGAGGTCATTCTCCAGCGGAAAATCTTAAGACCGCAATTCAGAAAAACGCGTCATCAATGCAGCGCCATCTATCGATCATGTAAACTGACAAAATATTTGGCAGCGGAAGACGTTAAATAACTATAAGGTATTAAAATGTTTACTTTTATTTGGCTACGTCTACGTATTAAAAGTTTCACAAATAACTCAATCAATGTGTTTTGGTGTAACATTCATGCTTTCATGCATTTTTTGGTTCCTCAATAGATGGCGCTCTGACTAATCAGACTAAAAAATTCAATATGTTTTGATTTTGTGGGTCGATTTTGATGAAATAAACGCTCAATGTTACTCGGGTTATCACTTAATATTTTTAAGTACTAAGATTTGCAATCGAATCTGTGGTTTAAGCGTGATGCTCCCACAAACGCACATACAAACAGACAAACAGACAAAAACAAAAATAGCATTTTTGTGTTTTATACCTTTTTCCTGAGTTTTCTGTGTAATTTTCATGCAAAAATATTCAATGTACAGACACGGTTAGTCTACGATTTTATTATATGTATGGAAGACTACGTCTACGTATTAAAAGTTACACAAATAACTCATGTGTTTTGGTGTAACATTCATGCATGCATTTTTTTGGTTCCTCAATAGATGGCGCTCTGACTAATCAGAATATATAAGGAAGTTTCTTACTAAACTAAAAATTCAATATATTTTGATTTTGTGGATCGATTGTATCGATCAATAACGAAAAGGTATAAAATGATCACTCTTATTTTGCCACGTATTAAAAGTTTCACAAATAACTCAACAATTTTGAATGCTTTCGTGCATTTTATTTTTGTCAATAGATGGCGCTCTGACTCATCAGAATACATTAGGAAGTTTCTTCCTAAACTTAAAAATTCAATATCTTTTGATTTTGTGGGTCGATTTTGATGATATAAACGCTAAATGTTACTCGGGTTATCACTTAATATTTTAAAGTATTTAGATTTGCAATCTAATCTGTGGTTTAAGCGTGATGCTCCCACAAACGCACAGACAAACAGACAAACAGACAAAAATTTCAAAAATTGCATTTTTGTGTTTTATACCTTTTTCCTGAGTTTTCTGTGTAATTTTCATGCAAAAATATTCAATGTACAGACACGGTTAGTCTACGATTTTATTATATGTATAGATTAAAGAACAATGACATTTAAAATAAAAGAACAATGTCATAAAATCATACAAAGGAAGCCCACAATAATGACAGCACATCGCGACATCGGTCGAACGTGAGCCATATAAATGTTGAATAAAAAATTAAAAACCGTTTCTACAGATATTTTATTTCCATCACGTTTTTGTAATAAATCTTGGGCATGTTGAAAAGAATCTCAGTTTTGCGCATCTGCGATGATTGTGCAGTGGCTGAGCAATTGGTTTCTACTGCTGAGTATTTATGATGTCCTAGGTTCGATTCCTGGTCGGACATCTAACACATCCCAATAATAGTCTATATTGGTGCTAAGTTGGTAGCAGGGTATATTCAAACGCCCATGAAATAGGGGCGATCCATAGCAGAGAGGGAGATGTATCCATAGAACACCTATGCTATGGGTACATCTCTGCGTAACTCTTCAAATTATACATAGCCATTATGTTATAACGAAATATTTTCTAATAGCTTTCCCTCATTTTAGTTCAAAAAGTAAAACGAAAGTAGGCTGATAAGTTGAAATTTCGCACTTTCGAAACTGCTAATTACCTCTACAGTAAGAATACTTAATTACTCTTGAATTTATGAAGACTTCACTTATACCTTGTACATAATCATTTTACTTAAGAAAATCTTCGTTCAGTAGTGGCAAGGAAAACTTTTAGCTTTTAGTAAACGCCGACATTTTGACTAAAACAAGGTAATTTACTCATGCCGAAATTTTAAAATGGAACGTAGCGAACTTAAACGGTTATACGTTGAAAAACTTACCGTCGAGGCAGGTTTTTCAGACGTATGCCAACTAAATTAAGCGTTAATTAAACCACTTAAAATCGCCAAATGCAAATATAGCGTTTTTCCAGCGTAAATCCGCCAGGGTTGCGGATTTTTTTCGATAGTCACAGCGATCCTGTACCGAAAAGGGCATCAGTACGAACACGGATGGGTTTTAGTCAGTAAGAGTCTGACACTCCCTTCTGCTCCACCCAGAGCGGAACAAGTCATTTGATGATTTCCTATAATTAAAAAAAGGGTTTAATTTTAACCCAGAGCGACGGAATAGCATAATTTAATTCCGCCAAGCCCGTCATCGGACCACAAGACGTAACGTTCATTTGGTGATGAGCCAGCTCGTGATGAATTGGTCTGGTGGAACGAGTGAGCCCAAAAGATGACTACTCATTCTAGTTTGAAGGCTGACGTTTTATTATAAGTGCTGGGAAATCAAGACTTGGGCAGAGCAGAGAGTTCTACAATGTCCCACATTGTGATTGTGTAAATACGATTCTCTTTTTAGGGTTTCCAACATCCGTAAGAAACGGAACCTTTATAGGATCACTCGGGTGACTGTCTGTTTGTCAGTCTGTCACAGCCCGTTTTCTCCGGATCTACTGAACCGTTTCTGTTAAAATTTGGTACACATAATATGGACTTCCGTAACCCGAACACGGTCACTTTACGTAAATAAATAAATTTTGAGGATGGGTGTTACTTTTGAGGGCCAAACTAAAAAAATCTGAAAAAAAAAGTTATTTAAACTGTATCGTGTGACATATCAAAGAAAAGCGCTTACTGTGAGAATCATAAACAGATATTTTTCATAATTTTAAAAGAAATAGTTTTGAAGTCATTCAAGAAATTAGAATAAAAATCTCCGAAATTACTGAGCCAAAAATTTTGAAAAAAAAAATGTAGATAATAGTTCTTTACCTACGGATTATGGAAAAACCTATAAGAGTGGTGACATAACAAGTTACAAAAATGAAATTGGTTTGGAACCATTTGTACGCGAGTCCGAATCGCACTTGCCGATTTTTTTTATATTTGAGTTGGCTTTGCTCTTAATTCTTTTTTTACTAGGTCAGAGGTGACAGAAACAAAGTTGGTGATGGAGTGAACTTACCCAGAAGAAGCATGTTCACTATAACTTAGAAGAGATTAGGCTTGAAATTCTGGAGACTTTATTAAATTCTTTACTAAGACTAAGCTGTTCGACTGCTGCAAATTCCTCCCCGAAATAACACAGCCCTTGCTTTGCAAGGCATCTAGTTTGTCTCGCTATCTCCTCCTGGGGGGCTGCTCTCTAAGCCCGAAATCCTTAGTTTCGGGCTTAGTAGCGGGCATGTTCTACTCCGTATCACCTACGGACTTACTATTAGTACCGAACCCGAACTAAGAATGAATGACAACACGATTTGACAGTACGTTATTATCAAATCATGTTGTCATAAATTCTTAGTTGTTAGGTGATACGGAGTAGAATATGCCCGCAACTAAGCCTGAAACTGCGGACTTCGGGCTTAAAAAGTAGCCCCCCAGGACCGCCCTACTTTGTGGAGACTATTGCCCAGCGGCAGCGGTCACTGTGCATGCGACTGCTGTGAACGGACACTGAAGAGTTTTTTTTTCTGTTTTCAGAACAATCGGATCAATAGTACATCTCCTCAAATGTTGCTTGGGCTCCGGTATCCTGGCGATGCCAGCTGCCTTCAAGAATTCAGGACTAATAGTGGGCGCCTTAGGAACGTTAATAGCTGGGTTTGTTTGCACCCATACTGTACATATTTTGGTAAGTGATTTTATTTAATTACAGAAGCTACTAGAACACAAAGATCGTTGAGTCTATGTGTCCCTCAAACTAAACTCATTTTCATCATCATCATATCAGCCGAAAAACGTCCACTGCTGGACATAAAAGTCCCTGTTTATAGTACTCAGAACATACCAGCCGGTGAAATATAGGAACTGGGGTGCAGAATCTTAATTACTCCGCTTCTCCCTCATTCCATCGTAGTTAACATAAACGAATTATCGTCTAGACTCGAGACGGTTTGACAACAAGTTATGAGAAGCATAAATTGCCAGTCTCTGCTCATAAAGTTATTAAAATAATTATGAAAATGGCAATTAAGATTTTATACTGAAGACAGGTTTTTAAGTCAGGTTTCAATCAGTATTTTATCGTAGTACGGCGTCGCTTTTAAAAATGAGGATTTGTGGAGGACAGGAAGATCGATTGATTTATGACTGCAAATAAAATTGTATGTAAGAAGAAGACAAATGTTCCACCAAACCCAAATATTGCAAGGAAAGAAGGTGACAACCTCGAGAAGTACCGGCAAAGTAGATGGAAAAAGACCTCGTGGACGCAGTCCAATACGTTGGTCTGACCAGTTTCGCACCGCCCTTGACACTACCGTTCACAACGCCCTCCACACCGCCAGGGACAGAAACAGGTGGAAAAACAGCATACGTGTGAAAATGATACAGAAGGGAGGTCACGACCCTCAGCACTGAACAATACGACGCAAGGAGGAGGAAACCCAAATAAAATAGGATATTGTCAGAGAGATTAAGATGATAGAAAAGGATTGTTGAAAATTCTGTGACGAAAAAATGGTTATCATTTCATTAGTTAGTATCGGCAATCTTTTTCATGACTGGCCACTTCAAAGTTCTATATTCAAATTAAGAAGCATGAAGTGGCCAGTACGTTTTCTAGTTCATAAAGAAACGGTGAAACAAACTGTCAAAAATAAATATATAAACTGCCGTATAATATATGCCAAAAAAAGTTCAACGAATCATAGTGGTAATATTTTCATGGCATGAAACGAATTTACATATCTATGAACTAATTTTAGCGCATCTTTAACAAAAGGTTACAGTTTTGAAAGACAATAGTCCAAATAAGACGATGAACTGTTGTGGTGAACCCAGACCTAGTCAATAAACTTGGAATAAACAAAGCTAGAGTTTTCATGAACATAATTGCAATAAGATCCAAGGTTCATTTTCAATAACCAAATAACCAATATTTTTTAGAAGTCATGTATCATTCAAAAATACTTTGATTTTTTATTTTTTCGAGCGTATTTTGCATAGATCGTGTCTTTGAAGTAAAGTATATGATCAAATAATTATTTTACTGTTATAAAGGAAAAGAGGCTCTCAAGGGTTAAGCCATTGGAGAGGACTTGGAGAATAAAAAAATCCACTCCTGGATACAGATCTCTATATCTAGGAGTGGACTTATTTTATCTTAGACTAGCTTTTACCCGCGACTTCGTAGGCGCATATCCTGTATTTTCCCGTTTCCGTAGGAATTTCGAGAAATCCTCTCTTAGTGCTCCCCTATGGAGGGTAGGGAAGCTACATGCCAAATTTCAGCTTTAATTTCAGTTACGGCTGTCCGTTGTCTGTTAGTCACTGAATTAGTCAGTAACGAAAGGATTTTGAAATATATTGATTTATTGATGACGATTATGGTTGGAGAGCTCAATGTCTGAGCCAATTCTTATGATCTTTTAAAGTCACCAAAATCTAAGAAGTCCGATTTGACAGCTGAGTAGAGAGGAATAGAAGATTACTTTACCGCTAAGTGCGAAAGAGATTTATTTTTATGTCTCTTTCATACTTACTAGTAAAGCAATGTTGTATTCAGTACGTCTACCATGAGTTTTATTAATCTTCTAGTGGACGCCACGCGGTTTCACCCGCGTAGTTCCCGTTTCCGTGGGAGTACGGGGATAATATATAGCCTATGTTACTCCCTGATAATGTAGTTATCTAATGCTAAAAGAATTTTTCAAATCGGTCTTGTAGTTTCGGAGCCAATTCAATTCAAACAAGCAAATCTTTCTTCTTTATAATATTATTATTATATTATTAATTACACAGGTCTGCGACTTTAACATTTTCTTATAGATTTTGACCTTCCAAAAACAGGAAAAATATTCAAAATATTCTATCACATAGGTTTTTATAGATATTAGTAACAACATAAAAATATTTTTAAAATATGTTCAAAAAATAAACCAATGTTGTTTTTTTATTTAATAGGAAAACAAAAATTTTAAATTTAAAAATTTACAATGTTAACTATTCTTTGTTACCACTTCCTAGAAGGCGGGGGGGATACGGTACAGTAGATTTTGTGTTAAAAAGTTCAGAGATCGTGTTCATTCACGTTGAAGCGCTTTTAATTGATAAATGGGTAAGTTGGCTGGTGGGACTGAGCATGTTGTAACCCTAACTCCTGGGCGCTAGAAACAAATGCAAACAAGTCAAACGACGCTTTGTATATCGCATGAAATGAAGAGAAACTCTCAGTAGACATACTGCTATTTAAGTGAGCCGTGCTGTTGTTTTTGTCTAGAATGAGAAGGAAAATGAAGCTTGGGTATCGTTCAAGGATGTAGTGCGAAAGTTCTTGGGAAATACTAAGGATCCTGACTACAAAACCATTGTTCAACGGATGCTAGCAGCATACGAAGCGCAAGACTGCAAGATGAGCTTGAAGGTCCATTTTTTACACTCCAACAAAGACTATTTTCCTGAAAACCTAGGAGCTTACAGTGAAGGACAGGGGGAGCGGTTTCACCAGGATGTCCGCGATATCGAGAGACGGTACCAAGGAAGATGGGATGTCACTATGCTTGCAGACTACTGTTGGATGCTTAAGCGGGAAACTAACGAAGGAAATCGGAAAAGGACTCGGCGAAGTATCAAGGAAAAGAAGAAAAGGTTTCATAAAAAAGATGAATAAGTATATAAGTAGATATATTTATATTATATAAAAAATGTAAAAAATATTATCTGCACTAATATTATAAAGAGGAAAGATTTGTTTGTTTGTTTGTATGTTTGTTTGAATTGAATAGGCTCCGAAACTACTGGACTGATTTGAAAAATTCTTTCAGCATTGGATAGCTACATTATCAGGGAGTAACATAGGCTATATATTATCCCCGTATTCCTACGGGAACGGGAACTACGCGGGTGAAACCGCGTGACGTGCACTAGTACAAAATATTATTCATAATTATAATTTTTAATAAACGAGTGCTTTTACCAATTTCTTGTGTTTGGATTTGCAGAAAACCCTTACGTGATAGAAAAAAATGGCCATCACTTCTGAAATCAGCGCATTCTAAAACATATAATTTAGTAAAAATATCTCATGCAGCTGACAAAAATATTTTTTTTGCAGACCTGTGTTATTAATCTATACTCGCTAGCGACTGTAGTTAAGATAATGTATGAAAACTTTAAAAAAACAAGGTTCTAATTTATTTTTTTAGTTGTTAACTCAAGTTATCCTTGCAACTTCTTTGCGTATTAGTTAAGAACTTAAACAAATAAATTAGAAACTTGTGTTTTAAAAGTTTAATTTTTTTTTTTTTTACAACAGTCACTAGCGAGTATAGATTGATAAAACTCATGGTAGACGTACTGCTGTCAAAACGGGTCTTTTATTTTTTGACAATTATAGTCATTAAATTCCGTATTATACGTCAACTACTTCTACAATTCAATTCACATAAACAGTACATTTACAGTAAAGGTAAATACTAAATTAGTAAAATTATCGCTTTTTTCAGGTAAAAGTCTCTCAAGAAGTCTGCGTCGACGCGAAAAAACCATCGCTTAGTTTTGCTGAAACTTGTGGAGCTGCGTTTACTTACGGACCGAAGAAATTACAATCATGGGGCAATTCTATAAAGTAAGTTCCATTCAATATGTAGAACCACTTACAGTTATCTTATCCCATGATTGGTTGTTAACAAAGTTGAAACGAACGCGCTTGCCCTTTTGTTAATTTATTAGGGATCAGCGCTCTAAAAAGGCCACTTTAGCAGAATCAGAAAGCACATCACTCTGCCCGTCACTGTCAAATTTTCCCACATCAACCTTGAACCTAATGCGTTAGCGATAAAGATGAAAATGAAATGTGACAGATTGTTGTGTGGTTGTATTATGATGCCAATAATGATTCTGCTAAAGAGGCCTTTTGAGACCAACATGTCTCCTTTATTTAAATTTCTCCATTTAGCCTTCTTCTTTCTTGTTACACACAGTCTTGTGTTTTTTTTTCTACTCTTATGTTGCCCGTCCACGTCGGATAATCGGCAACTGATTTTTTGCAGGTAAAAACTAGAACGTACTGATTGCAATAGTGTAACGCACACGTCCTATTAAAAAATCAGTAGTTTTTACCTAGCTAGGAAAAATTGGCCCAATTATCGGTCCTACGAAAAGTCTGACGTTGGCGGGCAGCGTTGTCTTATCTCAATAAACCTGAGTCATACTCACAATTTTTGCATAGAGATACAAGTTAACTTTATTTTAATCTCATTGCATTAAGTGGCTGGCTCGTTGTGCCTGCCAAATAGTAATTGGTGTTTTCTCCAAGAGCTTTAATCAATCAATCAATCAAATTTCTTTATTAGGGCACCAAGTTCCAATATTAAAAGCAAATTAAAAAATACTATAATAAGTATAAAATCATAAAATTACAAAATTACAATTCAATTTAATATGATGTTTGGATTTCTGCCAGCTAAAAGCCCACTTTACAAGGGAAACAGCGAATCAGTCAAGTAATCGCAAAATTAAGTGCTACTGCTGAGTACGAGGTCCAGGGTCAGGGTCCGGAGTCTAAATTTGTGCTCGTTCAACCTGTCAGGATCCGTAAGGACCGATTGGGGCCAAATCGCCCTAACCGTCAGAATCTGCAAGGCCCTATTGGGGCCAAGCCGACTCGCGCGGTGTAAACGTATTACTTGTACTCGTCTTGCGTCGTCTTTTTCGTTTATTTTTTACTATTATTTTTTTAATATTATCCAACTTAGTAAACAAAACAAAGATTCTTCAGAGGTTATTGACACTAGGCTCGCCCCCAATGAATCACTTAAAACATTATTGGCTGAATGTGGGTTCATAGGTGCACTTCTACCTTACCCTGTGACCTTACCCGTAGGAGAGTATAACGGTGGTCCCTTTTAATATGGTTATGTATCTTTCATACAGCACATCCATTGTTTCCTGGTATTCCTCTAAGTTCTCTTTAATACTTCAAACTTTCCTTAGAATATCATAATAAAAAAATATTATTTTCAGAGTTCTAGTGGACTACTCTATGGTCATGACATACTTCAGCGTGTTATGTGTTTACGTTGTCTTCATAGGATCTTCAATGAAAGAAGTAAGTAAATTTTAAATAAGTATTTAACGTATAACATAAAAAATGTGTGATGGCGCCTTCAATTTTGGTAATAGCAACCCATCATCCTATGACTAAGTAGAAAAAGCTGTAGGCGACAATTATTTGTAGAATGTAGTAATTATTTTGTTTTGAATGAGGCATTCATATGATCTGAATATTTTAATACCATAAATACATCGCAAAAAATGTTGTGAGAATCGTTTCGTCTGCTGTACCAGTTATCGGTCCCACTTTCCGGTTAGGCGCCTGATTTTTAGGTTCCAAACATCCATGAAAAACAGTACCCTTATAGGATCACTCGGGTGTCTATCTGTCCGTCTGTCACAGCCAGTTTTATCCGGATCTACCGGACCAATTCTGTTAGAATTTGGTATATATATGGACTTCTGTGACTCAAACACGGACGCTTATGTAAATAAATACATTTTTAGTATGGGGGTCACTTTTGGGGGTCAAAGTAGAAAATAAAAAAAAAAGTTTTTCATACTGTATCGTATACTTCTATACTAATATTATAAACCGATGAACCGATTTGAAAAAATGTTTCAGCAAATGGATAGAAAAAAGTAACATAGGCTATATTTTATCCCCGTACTTTGGGAACGGGAACTACGCGGGTGAAACCGCGTGACGTCCGCTAGTATCAAATAAAAAGGCTTACCGTGAGGGTTTTAGTTATATTTTTTTTATAATTTTAAAATAAATAGTTTTGAAGTTATTCAAGAAATTAGACCAAAAATAATCATTCCCCTCCTTATCTCCGAAACTACTGAGCCTAATTTTTTTAAGAAAATTCTAATAATAGTTCTATACCTAAAGACTACAGAAAAACAAATAAGAAGTCTGTTGTGTTAAAATAACATGTTAAAAAATTAAATTGGTTCGGAACCCTTTGCACGCGAATCCTACACGCACTTGACCAGTTTTAATATTATCCTCAAGAACTGCTCACTATAAAGCGCGTTGAATGAAATGAAATAACCGTGTAAAACGAAGCATCTGTTTTTCCTTTACTAAAATAGATTTCTGAAAAATTTTCTTTACAAGTTCCGAGCAAATATTTTTTAATATTTTAGTTAAAATCTTCTGAGTTGAAAAGCCAAGACGAATATTTATTTTAAAACATTTAACAAGATCCTACATAGATATTATGCTAATTATAGTAAGTTTACTTTAGTAGAATATTCAAAAACTAGGTAATGTACACAACAAAAAAAATCGTCTTTGTAGTTAAGAATTAAAGTCTTTTTAATATAAGAAGCGAGCTTCCTTCAGTAAATTAGCTTCTGCTTGCGATTTCACTCGCAAAAGTCTGACCACAAGCAATATGATTTAATCACATCCTTTTTGAGGGTTCCATTTATAAATATATTTTCTTAAAAATATTCCTCGTTTCATCATCATCAACAGTCTATAGCAGTCAAATGCTGGACATAGACCTCTCTTAGTGCACGCCATTAAACTCGATCTTTGGCAACTGTCATCCAGCTGCTGCCAGCCACCCTTCGAAGATCGTCGCTCCATCTAGCCTGAGGCGTCCAACTTTACGTTTTCCGATTCGTGGTCTCTCTGGAACTTGTATATATTATAAAAAGACCTGCTAAACAAATTTTCAGCTGATTTTTTACCTGAGTTTCTATACTTTCTATGAGTCAGTGAAAGATAAATATTAATGACTGTATTTACAATCACGGCTAATATATTAATAAGTCACAACTAATAGGTAATTTCATATTAAACAAGTGTTTTTCAAATCGGTTCATAAATGACGGAGTTATTAGGTAACAAACATAAAAAAAAATACAATCGAATTGAGAACCTTCTCCTTTTTAGAAGTCGGTTAAAAAAGGTATCCGTGATTATGAGAATCACGGGTACCTTTCGGACTTTCGACCGATTATCGAGCCTTTATTTTCCAAATATCGATTTATTTTATTAAACCTTTTGCTACAAAGCCTAAGGTTTAAAATCAGTCGTGCATACTACTACCTTCTGTAATTCTCGTAGTTAATAACGAATATTCTGAATATGAAAGTGCTTCAAACCACAAGAATGTGGCTTTCAAATGTACTGAAATTTGGTTATCTAAAGCAATTTTGGACTCTATTGTGTTGAAAGGAAGTCGTGTTTTGGTTTGGCAATAACAAGACATTGAAGTACTTAATATAATATTATATTAAGGCATACATATTATGTGTGTGGTAATACTAAGATAGGCTAGGTTCCGTCTAATACTTATGAATAGATAGTATAATTACAACGGAAGCTGTTCCACTATGATGAATTATGAGTAAAAGTATGAGAAGCTCTTGGCTAAATAATAAGGATGAGAGCCTAGATCTAAAAGGTTAAGCAGGGTCAATCTGTGGATTGGTGATCATCTGTAACATACTGGGACTCCTCCATACTCCGGAAAGCACGTTAATAGGAAATGTTTTCGAAGAGACTTTGTATGTAAAAATTCATAATTTGAGGTTTGGCTCTCGACTGTTTTCTCCTCCAATATTGGACCGATTTAAGAGATATTTCACAAATTGAATAAAAAGTACTGTGTCCATGTTTTCCTTTTTAATGATTTATTAACCATATAAGCACTAGAAGTCTCATAAAATGCTCAAAATTGACTGATAAATCGTTGTCAATAGAGCCCTAGTGTGCAAATTTGGCAACTGTTAATCAAAAAAAGAAAACATAGAGACACAGTATCCATCCTTCTTATTCAGTTTGTGAAATATCGGTCTAATATTGCAGGAGAAAACAGTCGAGAGCCAAACCTCGAATTATGACTTTTAACATACAAAGTCTCGCCGCCAGCATTTCCTCTTAAGCCGTATGACAGCCGGGCCCAACGGCTGTCAAAAGACAGTCAATTCAAATAGTCAAAAACCAGAACACCTGACACCAGACTTGCCGAGGGGTACCGTGCGTCTAAGTTAAATGTAATATGGGTATATTACATTTAACTTCAAAACTAGCTGTCACTATATTTTAGGTTCACGTCTGCCAATACCTTCGAAGAATACAGGCATGATAAAAAGTTATACTATCTCTAATTATCACCATTTTCTTTGTCTCCAGGTACTAGACGTATACATGCCAGATAACCCTTTATCAATTCAAGCGGCATGTGCTCTGACTTTAGTACCACTAGTCCTGATCTGTCAGATACGGAATCTGAAGTACCTGGTCCCGTTTTCCGCGGTGGCCAACATTCTGATCCTCGTGGTCTTCGTGATTACTCTGTACTATGTGTTCCTGGACCTTCCACCTATCAAGGAGAGAGAGCTGGTGGCTGGGATTACGCAGTGGCCTTTGTTTTTGAGGTGAGTTTCCTGATGTTTAATTTTTCAGCATCTAATCCCCAACCTTTTTTTAGGGTTTCGTGCCTCAAAAGAAAAAAACGGAACCCATATAGGATCACTTTGTTGTCCGTCCGTCTTTATCTCGAGAAAGCGTAGAGGTTTCGAGTTGAAATTAAAACCATATACTCATATCTGAAGTCCCCTGAAGATGTAAAAAAATCAAACTTCTAAATTAACGTAAAAAAAGATGCGGCCGTTTATGCCGCAAAAAAAAAGTATATATCGACACTCTCAAGGGTATCAAAATTTATAGGGTATTTTCTGTTAACCTAGAACTATGAAAGGCAAGTAATACCGTCTTATACTACAAGTATAAGGAAAACTCTGAAAACTACACATTTGTAATCTATACTAATATTATAAAGAGGAAAGATTTGTTTGTTTGAAATGAATAGGCTCCGAAACTACTGGACCGATTTGAAAAATTCTTTCAGCAATGGATAGCTACATTATCAGGGAGTAACATAGGCTATATTTTATCCCCTTACTCCCACGGGAACGGGAACTACGCAGGTGAAACCGCGTGACGTCCACTAGTTAAATTATAAAAAAACATATTCTTTGTTTGATGTAATTATGTACTTACTTTGTACGGAACCTTCGGTAAGTGAGTTCGACTCGCACTTGTCCGGTTTTTGTTTAATCATTGATAGGCTCGCGTTTGACCACTTTCTTACCTGACGGAAAGCGTCAATGTGGTCGATAATGCCTGCAAGTAACCTGTTCACTCTTGAATTAAAGACCCCAGGTTGCTGCTATCAGGAAACTGACTGCGGCAGGGAATTCCACTCTTCCTTCCGTTCCTGGTAAAAGTATAAGAGTCTCTAGTACCTATAAAACTCCGTACTTTGGGCCAGATCGAGGTCAAAGTTCTTCAAGTTTGGTACTTGGCCCTTCTTTCACGCAAAAACGAATGAAACGAACGGCTTGATTTTTTGTGCTACCTGACCCTGCCCACTTAGTAGGGTGATATTTTTCCGGTTAATATATAGCCTATGACAGTTACAAATAACCTTACTTTGTAGTGGTAAAAGAATGTTCAAAATTGGTTCCGAAAATCCACAAACACAATAAAACAAAATCTATCATTACAAAGTATAAAGTATTGCTGTCTCTTTCTTACACGTGATTGATAAAAAGAATTAAGAACTTTTGTTGTAAACTTTATTTCTTTCTAATAATTCCCAGATTTTTACTTAAATAAAATATAACCCTACCTAAGGTTTTTCATTCTGACTGTACAACATTTGTTTAACAAAAGTATCGTCCGAAACACCACTTAAAAAATAAATAATTATGAAGTTCCTGTTTCGACCGGATCGGACAAAACTCAGCGGCCGAATCGCCTACTAAGCCGGAAAAAGGTACGGTGCCTGTGAGATAGACCACCCGAGCATAGCTGCGGATAAAAGCTAGTGTGTTTATAAATTAAGTAAATTGAGTTAATAAAAACAGGTGAGCTCCCAAAGGAAGATAATATCTTATTTAGGAAGCTCGCGTGTATTGCAAGTTATACACCTTTGAATAAGAGTGATTCTGCTAATCTGAAAGTTGTTGCTAAGACTAAATCGTTAGGCGCTAGATAGCCCAAATTGTGATTTTTCGATTCGTTCTTTTATTAATCATAGCAGTTAACGAAATAAAAAATGTTTGAAGAGTGGAAAAGGATTATTTTTTTTTATTAAAGGACATTAAAACTTATCTAGTAGGAATACGACATTATGGCAATGTTGTAAATTGATTTCGTAGCATCGAAAGGTAATTCTTGACACAGAATTGGAGAGCGCGCTGAGGGATTCCGCGGCGGTATGCCCGTCACGTCGCGGTGATCTCTTGGTAGCCTACCAAGGTGCCGTGGCATCCTTCCGCAGGATCTAAGCGGCTAGTGTGCGCTGATAAAAATAATAAAAGTTTTATTTGGAACAACTTAGATTTACAAGTAACAAAGGAAAAACGAAGATAGCTACAAAAGTAATTTCTTACTTTTGTAGCTATCTTCGTGGCGCAGCTATGAACGCCCAACTCAATACAGATACAAAAATTGTTCCAGACTGTCTTAAAGGTATCTAAAAAAATAATTAAAAAAAAACAAAACGCGCTGACCGATGGCAAAACTCTCTGCTATTCCGCCTCGGTATACGTAAACCTTTAGCAAAGGTAAAACAGCCAATCAATCACTAAAATATAGACAGAACCGGTTACATTGAATTAATAGGCTTTCGAAAGCTTATGTTAGTTACGCTGAAATATTAAACTTGAGGCAAACATAAACGATTTAGTTACGTGGAATATCGGATTTAATTTTCGATTTAATTATATTCAGTTACATCAATGTATCTTTAGGAAATTGCTACGTGAGATTAACTTGAACATAACATTATGACAATATTATGTAGATAATATTCGAATATTAATCGAAAATACACGGAGATTCTATAGTTTCTAAGCAATAAGGTAGAATAGTTTTGGCAACTGCCAAATAGAAAAAAGGTTCATACAGGCTCCAACTAAATTAAGCATCTGATCATAAATGCGACCTAAACAGAATTGCTTAAACTAGAAAGATTTAAGTAGTTAAAAAAGGTAAACTATTTTTTTTGTGACTTTAACACAAACACATATTAAGCAAATAAACTACAGCTTAAACTTATGGTTCAACTAGTTGACCCGCGCAACTTCGTTTGCTCCACTCCTTTTGGTATTAGCGTGATGATATATAGCGTATAGCCTTCTTCGATAAATGGGCTATCTAAAACTGATAGAATTTTTCAAATTGGAGCAGTAGTTCTTGAGATTAGCGCGTTCAAGCAAACAAACAAACTCTTCAGCTGTACACAATCTGTAACAGTATAACGCAATAGGTACCTCTTAAGGAGTCATTTTATCATCATTATGAACAACTTTCACACTGGGACCAACACTGAAATCGCGAAAAAAAAAATTAACTGCCCCAATCATTTATGTGCGCATAACGCGACAAAATCGCGAAAAAAAAAAATCAGCTGTTCATGATTTTTTTTTCGCGATTTCGGGATTGGTCCCATAGTAAAATTGTGTAATGGTCCCTGGACTTACAATGACCCGTTAAAGGGTATTGCGTTTATTTTGCTACACGTTGTATATTAGTAATATAGATTGATTTATTTATAGTTATTGTTGTATTTATTTACATTTTAAATTCAACTACATAAATATTTTTGTGTCAAAACCAATTCTTTAGAGATTACGACATTATATTATAAAGATTTTTAACACACATTTGGGAATATTTGTTATCTCAGGATTGGTAAACATACCTCGGGCTTGTGTTGTAGATACACCATCATTTTGAAAAACCGTTCACGATTTTACATAGGTACGATATAAAACATGTTGTTTCCTGTTTCTCGGAATACAAAAACAACGGAAAATGCCTCCCGAAGGCTGTTAACACATTAAAAGTAAATATTTTCAATAATTTAGCTTCATTTTCATGATATAGGAGTGTAAAAACATGTTGTTGATGGTTCTCGAGAACCTTTCAACTTTGTTTGCTTAACAAACATTTGCGATGCACTAAAGTGTAGCCGCACCCTTTTCAATTGACAGCAACGTTGTATGGGATAGAAATTCTCCTAGATTTAAAAGCATTCCTGTGAAAGAAGTTCTCAAGTGGTAGATATTAAAACTATTTTGCTCCTTTTAGTTGTTAACCAATCTGAATTTTGGTAGCTCTGTTTTTTTTAATAATCTTATTGCTCCAAAGCTGAGCAATGGACTTTTCCATAGTTTTCCAACGTTCCGTATATTTTGACTTCTATCATAAACGGGT
Source organism: Lacanobia wlatinum (assembly GCA_947578705.1). NCBI lineage: Eukaryota > Metazoa > Arthropoda > Insecta > Lepidoptera > Noctuidae > Lacanobia > Lacanobia wlatinum. Next base: position 6,628,365 of record OX388032.1, read on the forward strand.
GTAATAAAATCACGCCAGCTTTTCTCTCACAATTTTCCTACCAAATCAGGCATCAGGCGTTTAGACATTACATTAAACACATTTCGCGTCATATTTTCGGTTTATAATTCGACCCAAAATCATTCATACTTGACTTGACTTAAGTTCTTGTGTCCCCTAGATGAGGCAGAGGGCATCCACAGTGCGCCGCCATCCCAAACGATCTTGAGATTCCCGCTTCATTTATCTCCAGCTAGTCTATTCTGTAAATAACTATTTCGATTTCGAGCTTCACCTGAGTGACAAAACTCACAAATTGAGCTTTATTGCACACTACATAAAATTAATTTGAAACTCACCTCGAATTCCACTGTTGAGATACGAAAATGTTGTTACAGAATAGCACTACAGATCTTTCCTAATTGCTTCGCTTCTGCAACCATCGTCCGGCGCCGAGTTTGCTTGGGGCGAGCATGTTAACGCTTTCCTTTGGGATTCCAGTCTAGCCTTGCCTCGGTATGTGTTCAGGATCCCTTCGGAGCGTGTAGCCGATCCACTTCCACTTGCGGCGTTTGATCTGCTGGTCGATCGGAGTCTCACCGCAGCGTTCCCACAGATCATTGTTAGAGATTTTCTCACGCCAGTAAACACTGAGGATACGATGAAAAAATCATTAATAACTATCGCAATAATGATACGAAAATCGATACATGAGCGTGCCCAATATTCGGCAAATACCATAAAAAGAAGGTAAATTTGAAGCAAAATATGTATAGTCAAAACAAAATTGAACTTAGTGAATTCACTCATAAAGCTCATTTACACCATAAGTCATTTGACCCACATATATTTATTGACTTTCAAAAACAGAAATAAAGGACATAAAGCTGTCCTGGATCAACTTCTTTCCTTTACGTTCACTAGTAATGAAAAACGGTTCATAATTAATTGTTCCGGTATCTATAACGGTGTATTAGGGAAAGGTTTAATGTACTTTATTGCAATTTATCTGGCGCCTACCTTATGCGCTATTAATATTCTCACACATACCATCACACGAATCTGTGAGAATACTTAGGTACAACCGTTCATAAAAACAGAAATTCGTTGAGCTGTCAAGTAGACACTTAAATAAACACGTTCGACCTACTGAAAGATGACATGCTTTTAAGGCAAACGTTTTACAAGAAGTCAAACATGGAATGTTTTTTTTTTTATTGGGACAAGCCCGCCACGCATTCCCAACCACTGCAACTCCTGAAAGCCAGAATCAACTGTGGTGACCACCAGAAAAACGCCGAGCCAATGAAGCCCGACGAGTCCCGGAGAAACGATTTAACTGTCTTGGATCCTGCAACGAATTTAATCAGAAAAGTACAGCAGAGGAGTAGGAAAAAAAATAAAAAATAATTTCCAATTCCCTCCTTATCAAGCAGGATACAGAATAGAGCTAGGCCAATAGACACCAAGGGACATACAACTGGGTTAAGCCCAGTTGTCAAGCACCACGGATTATATAATAATTAAAAACGAATGGGTCCTAAATTGTGAGCTACTTTTGATTCCAGTAATAGGTATGACAAAATCGCCTGAAAGCACGGAAATTTGTTCTGGTCACAAGGTCCGTGTGAATGGAATAGGAAAAATACATGGAACCGATGGAAACATCTGTATCATGCGAGTATATCTAGTCGTACATTACTAAGTATCCGAGGCTGCGTTCCGTACATCCCCATATACTTTCATAGTAACGACAGGGGGATGCATCAAGCGCAATTTTGCATGAGAGTGCTTCCTATGTTCTTAGCATTCAGTTCGGATATGTTGTGCTACTTAGGTAACTTACGAGTAAGCGTACTTTGAGTTTTAAAAATATAGTCTTTGTGGTATTACTAGAATATTTGCTTAAAATAAAACCAATATTAGAAATACATTTTTACGAATAAGCTCTGTTAAACCGACCAAGATCTTCAAAGCAAAAGTGGACGGGAATCTTTTGAGCAGTTTGTGATCGTGATTAAGAGTTGGCTTATATTGTACTAAATATCTAAATAATAATCCTAATTATAGAAGTAATTATTAGTTAGGATAGCGATACTAATATAATGTTGATCGATTTTATGTTTGTTACGCTTACACGCCTAAATCGCATTTTGTTGTTTGTTTTTGGTACAGAGATAAATGGGAACAATGAATGAAAAATGGGATACGCTAACCAAAAATACATATTTACGCTTGCTACAACAACAATGACATTTAGACAAGAGTGAATAGGTTGCTTCTAGGCAAACGTGCTCCATCTTCGACCGCATCATCGCTTACCATCAGGTGAGATTGTGGTCAAACGTATGCCTATATATAGTAAAAAAAAAGCTAAGCCATGGGCAAAAGCTAGTTCTTACTTACATGACAGTTAACCACGATCCTATAAAAGAGAATTTTTAAAATCTGTCCATAATTGGCGGAGAAATCGGTGAACATACATAAAAAAGGATACAGTCGAAAATAACCCTCCTACTTTTTGAAGAAGTCGGTTAAAAACTAAGATATGCTTACGAAGTCAAAGAACTTATCAGCCTACAGAATTGCATAAAATTGTAATAGAACTTTTCAAGTCACAGAATTTCAAATGAGTCGTCGAAAAACTAGAATTTACTGTTGTTTTGATATAACATGCAAAATTTCCATTTCACTGCTTTTGATACGGTAAAAATAAGCATTTTTGCTAGACTGTGAAATCAGATTTTATTAAAAAGAGCATCTTTTTCATCATAACCATTATCATCCTGCCCTTATCCCATGTTACTTGGAGTCCGCGTAACACGTTTTTTTTTTTTCTTTCATTCTGTCCTGTCAGCCGTCACGCTATCACTAACTACCTTTTCTTTCATATTGCTCTTCACACAATCCATTCATCTTTTCTTTGGCTTTCCTTTCCATCCATCCACATTCATATTCATAACTCTTTTAGTTACATGCGTGTAACTAAAAGAGTTATGAATATGTGTGAAGTGAAGGGATGGATCCCTTCACTTCACTTCACATGACCATACCAAGACAAGTGGTTTCCTGTATCTTTTGAATACTTCAAAATAGGTTACCAAGAGAAAAGCGTTTTCATAAAAATAAATATTTGCATAGATGATTATTGAAAATTGAAAAATAAGTTTACATTGAACATCTTCCATATTATCAGCCACGTGATAAACAATTGACTGTACGTAAATAGTGATGATCAAGCTAAATTGTACTATATTAAAAACGTTTTAGTATTTTCACAGGTGCACTTTTTAATTTTTTTTTTTTATTTGTTATGGGTTTGCTCTTGACTCCAGTCTAGGTCAGAGGTACACACACACACTTACACTTTATTTGTAATACTTCCTTATTTTATTGTCTAGAAATATTACAAGTTTGGATACTTCTTTGACTCATTCTTCATGGTAGTCTATACCATGAACAATGAGTCAAAGAATATCCGAAAGTATTATTTTTCTCGTTCACCATATTATTATGAGCTTATAAATCATTAAACATCACATAAACAAACACGTAAATAAAATCGACCCCTAAAGCAATTATCGTCATAGCTGATATAATAGAATCACAGAATACAGACAGAACTATATTTGTTAAGAAGAGTTTTTAAGGTTCCGTAAGCGAAGGGTAACCAACGGAACCCTATTAAAAAAAAATGAAGCCCATCATCCATCCGCCCGTCCGTCTGTCAGAGGGCTGTATCTCAAAAACCGTAATAGGTTGACAGTTGAAATTTTCACAGATTGTGTATTTCTATTGCCGCTATAAAAAAAAAAAAAAAAATTAAATTAAATAAAAAATGACAGAGGACTTCCATACAAGAAACGTGTTTTTTTTCGTGTGACAGTCAGACTCGCACTTTCTGTATTCTGAGAATACTCTTAAAATGTCACTTTGTCTAGAAGTTGTGTCAATGGAATGTCTTATACCTATCATTCATTTATTCACCAGTTTAAAGTTGGTAGTCAATTTAAGCAACAGATTAATAGATGGATAAAGTTTAAGCCGAGCAATATGTTAGGTACAAACTTAATTAATTTTGCAACCAAAATGTAAAGTGGTCCATCATATTGAAACCTCTGAAACACCCAGAGGGTATCAAACTGGTGAGAACAAGAGACCGTAAATTCATATCCCGCCTGTTGCGCAGTTCAGCTTCGATCTATTGTCTGTCAAGCAAGAAGTTCGTACATAGTTTACCAAAAACTTAACCTTTTCCAAAACAAAAAAGATTCATCATCCAACGGCCAAAATCGTTCGTTGCTCTGTTAACGTAAGCAAGTATAATTATAATAATAAAATAACTAGCTTTTGCCCGCAACTTCGCACGCGCACGTCCCGTTTTTTCCCATTGCCGTAGGAATTTCGGGAAATCGTCTCTTAGTGCTCCCCTACACTCCAAAGGAACCTATGCTACATTTCAGCTGTCTACAATCAGTAGTTTTGTTCCATCAGTAACGGAAGAATTTTACATATACGAGTATTGATTGACTTATCAGAAAAAACTGGCCAAGTGCGAGTCGGACTCGCGTGCAAAGGGTTCCGAACGAATTTCATTTTTTAACATGTTATTTTAACACTACAGACTTCTAATTTTAGGTTTTCCTGTAATCTTTAGGTAAAGATCTATTATCTCCATTTTTTTCAAATTTTTAGGCTTAGTAGTTTCGGAGATAAGGGGGGGGAATGGTCATTTTTCGTCTAATTTCTTGAATACCTTCAATGAACTTCAAAACCATTTACTTTAAAATTATAGAAAAAATATAATTAAAACCCCCATAGTAAGCCCTTTTATTTGATATGTCACTCGATATTGTTAAAAAAACTTTATTTTTTTATTTTCTAGTTTGACCCCAAAAGTGACCCCCATGCTAAAAAATTAATGATTTACGTAACAGACAGAATCGGTCCAGTGGTTCCGGAGAAAACTAGCTGTGACAGACGGACAGACAGACAGACAGACACCCGAGTGATCCTATAAGGGTTCCGGTTTTTGTTCGGAACCCTAAAAAGAGTATAAATCAAATTATTCATGTTAAATTCGAACCTTTTTTCGACTATATCTACGTTCTTCTCATTTCTGAGTTTCGGACTTTCTTTCGCCACAGTATGTTCCGCTTCACCAAATTCATCTTTATTGGTGATTATAATTATTTTTTGCTTCTTTTCCAGTACGGTAATCTTCGCAATGGAAGGCATCGGTGTCGTCATGCCGGTTGAGAACGAGATGGCCAAGCCCCAGCAGTTCCTGGGCTGTCCCGGAGTACTGAACATTGCCATGGTTATTGTCATCACCTTGTATGGAATCGTTGGGTTCTTCGGCTACCTGCAGTATGGAGATTTCGTGAAGGGTTCCATTACGCTGAATCTTCCCGAGGAGGACGTGTAAGTAGTAGAATTTTGTATTAAAGATTTACCCCTAGCTGAGGCAAAAGTAGTTCACAGAAGTACTCCATCGCAAGCGGTCTTGAGCTTTACGTTTCACCGCGCTCCATGTCAATCCAAAGCAATTCGCTTCAACACGATGCTTCGCCAGCTTTCCATTACAGATTGAGGTTTCAACAAATTTTAACCAAAAATCGGTACTTACGCTCTGACAACAATGATCAGGGCTTAAATCAGGCATATGACAACTGAGACGGAGCTACAGGAGGATTATCCCTGTTTTATGCATTGACACATCTGAGTAGGGCGCAGCTTGCTACTTACTGTACATAAAATATGAGTCGTCAATACGAGAAGATGAGAACTAAGGATCCTCTCTCGAATCAGCTACGAACCATATAAAATAGCCTATGTTTTCGTAAATATATAAATCAGTCGGCGAGGTAGTAACGAGCTACAAAGGTTGTGACAGAGGAATTTATCGTTAGCTTTATTTAATGCTCCTCATTTTGACTTAGCCTACGTTATACAGCAAAGGCCTCCAATACATTTTTAATCGACTTCCAAAAAAGAAGGAGGTTCTCAATTCGTTTTTTTATTATTATTGTTTTATGTATGTAGAACGGTTACTCCGAGGTTTCTGATCCGATGTCTGTGATTCTTTTTTAGTTCGATGTGGCATACTTGCCATTTGGTCCCCTAAAAATGTAATTTTGTTTTGCTCAGTAATTTTTACTTAATGAGCGTTTTTGCTTATTACAATTTCTGCGTAGACGATGATGTCATCGAAGTATCACGACCTATAAGTGAAAAAAAAACTTTTTACTAAAACAACTTTTATTTCGGAAGTCGGTGTTAAAAATCAGAAAACACCAATTCCAGCCAATCTGTCAGATACAAGTACAGCAGTGAGATTTTATCGTTATCATCATAATCAGCCTATAACAGTCCACTGCTGGACATAGTGGTGATCACTGGTATGATTCTGTAAACATGCTCAACTGAAGACTTAGGTGAATTTATAAAAAAAAAACATCACGCAGTGAACTGACAATCCTTATAATCAAGATGGAGTGACACTCACTTCATAATCACTTCACCCAAGCCATCACTTCGACATGACTGTGTACAGAATCGACCGACTAATCGTCGCACCAGCGTTTGACATACCTTTACATTCACCCGCATTTCACAAGAAATGCCGATTTATAAAATCTACGAACAAAACCGGTCTATGAAAATGACTAGGTAACCGATGCATCACAAATTAAAAGCATGTCAATGAAAGCGATTGGCTGTTGAAAAATCATTCAAACAATCGGTAGCTGCTAACGAGCATTTGGCATTTTGCAACACGATAACTTTAAAACCGATAAGAGTATAAAATTATCCAAGCGAAATAAATAGGTCGGTACAGCAATATTTCAATTTCTTTTGATCTCCACCAGAATTGTTTAATTCTGAAAAAAAAATGAAAATAAACATGCCACGACAACAAAGACACGAAATATTGTAAACGAAATTACTTTTTTCATTTTCTTCGTCCTAAATAGCATGAAAGTTTAAATTTGAATCAGCTGTCAAGCTCCTAATATTTAGAGGACCCTGAAGAGCTATAGCAATACAATTGCAACATATAATATACAGCTTTAACAATTTAGGTTTTCAAATAAATGTCTGGTTTTTCGAACTTTTTAAGTAGAGTATAACTTTTAAATTCAAGATCTGTTTCTTTTGTTTTGACTTTTCTTTGTTGTAAGTACTCGTTGTTGCAGTGAAGACCGCATTTTATGTTTTTTTATGAAATTCAAAACTTCCATAATTATCATTACTTACAATTTTTGCAATGTTTGGCTGTAATGATCACTTTTGGTTATAAGTTCGCCATTGTTACGCCCTATTAATGTAACAACGTTAGTTCTAAATCAATAAATAAATGAAAATGTGCTTTACGTTATTTCTTACGTACTTACAACTTTTCATTCTTGAAAATGAATGAACCGATTTTAATGAAACTAATTTGGTACGAATATACAAAATACGTAGGTCTCAATTAGTTGAGATTTTTTGGAAAAGAGTACAGAGAGACAGAGAAAACGATTTTTCACTTGCAATAGAAAACTTAAAATAGCGCTGTCTGTATCTTTAAACTCTGATATATTATTTTACAAAACAGCAAGCAATTATGGGAAAAGCACATTCCCATAATGGTATAGATCAGAGTGCAAATAATTCTACTAATTTTAAAGCAATCTTTGTTTTTAATAGGTTGCGACTAACTTGCAAATGCGAACCGCACTATGATTATAAATCGCATTACGATTTTAAGTTTTTTTTTGTGAATTCGAACATATTTAAATCCTAAAACGATGCTACTTTTGAGAATTTAAAAACCCAATAACATTGACGTACGTATTTGTACGAGCTTCCAAAAAAAGGTAGTATCTAACAAATCTAAAGAACCTTTAAAATATTGATATTATTCCAGTAGATTTACCAACAATAAAAGACCTTCGAAAGATTAGGTTTGTACAACCTCAACGTTTTCGATGTCAAATACGACTCGATTACGGTCCATAATATTTACTGAATCCTCATGAGTTCAATCGCCCTAATCTTTAAATATTTATTTTTGAGTAAAGTGGATATTAATGCCGGGGTTCCTCAGGGGTCGGTGCTCCCGGCAACATTGTTCCTGCTGCATATTAATGATTTGCTAAAACCCTTGGTACCTTTGGGTATGCAGATGACAGCACTGTTGCTGAGAGATACGTGTCCGACGCACGAGTTGGTGGGTCGCAGATCTAGTATCTCCGGGAAGCTATGGTTGGGCGCTTGAACTTGTCCTTAGAGGCTGTCTCTGAATGGGGCGATGACAATCCGGTCAAGTTCAATGCTGTTAAGACCCAAGCGTGTCTTTTTTTCCGCTAAAAGGAGCCAATTCCACCCAGTTCCATCTTTTCGAGGTGGTTGGTGTTACGTTAATATCTTCCCTCAATTTTGGCCCTTTCATAGAGGCAAAGGCTACCAGAAAGTTGGGTGTCCTAGCAAAGGTGACACGGTGCTCAAGCTCTATCAAGCGCAAGTTCGATCGTGTATGGAGTACTGCTCTCATCTTTGGGACGGATTTGCCAAATACCAGCTTGATGCCCTTGAGTCAATTGAGAAACGAGCCAAGAGGATCATCGGTAATGACAGGCTCGTCGAGTCGAAGCTCCAAAGTCTTGAGCATCGACGCCGAGTTGCTGGCCTGTCGGTTTTCTAACGGATGCATTTTGGGGAATGTGCGACGGAATTGCATAATTTAATTCCGCCAAGCCCGTTCCATCATCAGACCACAAGCCGAACGGCGATGCGCCACCGGTACATAGTGGACATCCCACCGACACGCACTAAAGATTTTGGGAACACATTCGTAGTGCGTACAGCTAAGGAGTGGAATTCCCTGCCCGAGTCTGTATTTTCAGATACCTACAACCTGGCAGTATTTAAGACAAGAGTGAATAGGTTGCTTCTAGGCAAACGTGCCCCATCTTCGACTGCATCATCGCTAAAATGTTACAAAAAACGTATATTTCGACACTCTCAAGGGAATCAAAATGTATAGAGTATTTCCCGTTGTCCTAGAACTATGAAATTTGGCAAGGAATACAGTCTTATACTACAAATATAGGGAAAAGTCTGAAAACTATACATATGTAATTAAATCATAAAAAATATAATATTAATTTAAAGTAATTTGTAGCTACAAATTTGTACAGAACCCTCGTTGGGCGAGTCCGACTCGCACTTGGCCGGTTCTTGATGAATGTGTAGTAGTCATTAGATAGATGAAGTAGACTGCCGTTGTCATCATCATCATATCAGCCGAAAGACGTCCACTGCTGGATATAGGCCTCCCCCAAGCGTCGCCACAACGACCGATCCTGTGCGTCTCGCATCCATCGGCTACCCCCGACCTTCACCAGGTCATCGGTCCGCCTTGTAGGAGGCCATCCAACGTTGCGTCTTCCGGTACGCGACTAAATTTGTACCGTGTAAAGTAGTTGCAAAGAAGTATTTGGCACTTACTCTAAACCCTCACAAAGTCTTCTAGTCTACGTTACAGCCGATATATATTGCCAATAACATAAATATTCGAACCCAACTTAACCGTCTCTGAGAATACTATAAATCTCCAACATTTTGGATCTTAGTTATCTGAATAAAATGATTTATTAAGTTACCAATATAACATCCTTAGCGAGCTTAAAATGCCACTTCAAAATTGATGAGGAGGTATAACAGTCTGAAATCTTTTCGTCTACCATTGTCTGGCTTAGGTTTATCACACATAAATAAATAGTAATTCAAATTATTTAACAATTCTTTTTTTTATTGTTTACCGAGCTTAATAACCGGAAGAGTTGTATATGATTGAATGAGTGACTGACAGAAAACGCATAGCCGAAACTATTGGTCATTGAAAGGTGAAATTTAGCTTGTACGTATTAGGGCAGTGTACTAAAAGAGAATTTCCTGAAATTCCTACGAAAAAGGGAAAAACGGGACATACCTACGCGTACGACGTCGCGGGCAATGGCTACTTATAAATAAAAAAAGTTTGAATGAATGTTTGTTTTTCAATCACGTCAGAACGGCTGAACCGTAAAGATGAAATTTGGAACAGAGACAGATTATATTCTGGAATAACACGTAGACTACTTTTAATCATCATCATCATATCAGCCAAAAGACGTTCACTGCTGGACATAGGCCTCCCCCAAGCGTCGCCACAATAACCGGTCCTGCGTGTCCCGCATCCATCAGCTACCCGCGACCTTCACCAGCTCATTGGTCCACCTTGTGGGAGGCCTTCCAACGTTGCGTCTTCCGGTACTTTTATTCCGATGAGATAATAACAGACACTCTCAGTGCGAAACTGCTGGCAGAAGCTAAGTAATAAGTATAGACTTTCGCATGTATATATTTCTTGAGAAATAAGGTTTCCCTATCTGAAACGCATTTAGATATCATGAGAATACGAACATGGTCGCTTACAATGGGCCTCATCAGAAGACTTAAAGAGCAATCGCGAATTTTCTTGCGTATTCGAATCAGGGGGGATATTCTCTTAAACCGAAGTCCGTAGTTTCGGGCTTAGTTGCGGGCGTATTCTACTCAGGTCACCTAACCACTAAAAATGAATAATTGCTGTCAAATCGTGTTGTCATTCATTCTTAGTTTGAGTTCGGGACTAATCGTAAGTCTGTAGGTGATACGGAGTAGAATACGCCCGCAACTAAGCCCGAAACTACGAACTTCTTGCTTAGGAAGTAGCCCCACAGGAACGATAATATCAGCAAGAGAACCAATTTTACCGACATAGCCCGAAGGATCGCTAAACTGAGGTGGCAGTGGGCTGGGCACATTGCTCGCAGAATATATGGATGATGGGGCCGATAAGTTAAGGGGTAGCGACTGTGTACTGAATGACGTAGCTTTGGAAGGCCTCACACGAGGTGGACCAATGACCTGGTAAGGTTCGAGGGTAGCCGATGGATGCAAGACGCACCGGACTGTTTGCTGTGGTGAATGTCAAGCAGTGGACGTCTTTTGGCTGATATGATGATGATGATCATGAAAATATTGATACCAAAACAATGATCTAATATAAAAAACTTAATGGGTAGTTGTACCTTTAATCCGGTAATTTTCTTTTTTCAATGTTTAAGTTGATCGATTTCATCTTCTTTAATTGTTTGCTAAACTATTTTTCTGTTCTTTTTTTTGTAACACATTCAGACACAATGTAAATTGTTATTGGATTAAATAAATGAAATGAAATGAAATTTAATTTCTATCAAAATGACACACAGGGTTGTGGACGCTTTTCATCAAATTATAAATGAAATAGTTATTTCGCTTCGTGAGTTAGTTTGAAATTATACCCGATTCATTTGTTTGTATTCCTATTGGATTAGTTGGCTAACCAAATTATTGACAAAGGCAAAATTACTGGTAAAATTTAGTAGGCAAAGTTGTCAAAACCAGGTTGGCTATGTTTTAATTAAGTTAAAGTTATACAATGTTTATTTGTATTATATTTGCTTGTTTTAAATAGATTAACTGAAACATCGGCATTTAGTTACGCTAATTACTGTATTTTTTTATTCATTGGACATTATTTTAAGAAGAGTAAGATAATAATTTTCTGACTATGACTTTGAAAAGTGACCTCCGCCGCTTTAATACTGAAACGATTAAAGACGCGATAGAGCGGAATAAGGGCTCCAGGGTCTATGCTAGAGATCTGTCTATTGGGCAGAGCCAGCTCACGAAACGGAAGACCGCTGATGGCAGAACCATATCCGCCAAATCGGAGCTTCTGAGAGAGATCGAGATGTTCTACGGACAGTTTTACACATCAATGACTAAACCCGAGGTGGTCCGATGACTTGGTGAAGGTCGCGGGTAGCCGATGGTTGCGAGATGCACAGGACCGGTCGTTGTGGCGACGCTTGGGGGAGGCCCATGTCCAGCAGTGGACGTCTTTCGGCTGATATGATGATGATGACTTTGACTTTGGGGAACCAATATAAGGAAACCTTATTTTATAACAATACCATCAACTCAATACCTACGTCACGGCTGCGCCAAATAGGTCCAAATTCAAGACAACTAAAAGTACTTTAACAGTAAAAAATATTTTTCCAATGAAAACAAATCAGAAACATGAAAAAATCAACTGTTCAGTATAGCATATATCACATGGTTCGACAAAATATATGTATGAGATTCATGTTTTGTGTTCACGATTTCAGCGTTGGTTTCATAGTTACAGTTAATACGTCGGCTCTATCTAGATTAAAAGAAATATGATGTCGAATGTGCAAAATAATTTTTTTTCAAGAGAATCGATTTCGGGCGGGCATTTTCTACTTCGTATCACCTAACCACTGAGAACTAATTATAACACGATTTGACAGTTACTGTGAAATTGTGTTGTCATTCATTTTCAGTTCGGGTTCGGGACTAACCGTAAGTCTGTAGGTGGTACGGAGTAGAATACGCCCGCCCGCAACTAAGCCCAAAACTACAAAGGTGCTGACGGGAGCCTACTGCTAAGCCTCCGCGATTGATTCCGTTTAGAACGAAGCAACGAACGGTTCGATTTGCGAAACAAGGCTAATAATAAGGTACCGTACCAAAGGTGGTCACGGTGACGGGAACGATCGATTTTGGGGGGGGCTACTCTCTAAGTCCGAAGTCCGTAGTTTCGGGCTTAGTTGCGGACGTATTCTACTCCGTATCACATAAAGACTTACGATTAATCCCGAACCCGAACTAAGAATGAATGACCAAGGTTGCTAACGGAACCCTATTTATTAATAAGCCACCGCTGTCAGTTTATTCGTTTTATTTCTGTCTCGCTAATATAAAAATGTCTTCAGAAAAAGGTCGAGTCTTTCACAATATAGCAAAATTCTCAAAGTCGGGTTTGTTCGATCACTTTTCTAAATAACTCGAGAACGGCTCTACCGATTTTCATAGATTTTGTGTTTTATTCCGGACGAAGACTAATTTCTTCGTCCGGAATAGCATAATCTATTCATATAATAAAATCGTAGACTAACCGTGTCTGTACATTGAATATTTTTGCATGAAAATTACACAAAAAACTCAGGAAAAAGGTATAAAACACAAAAATGCAATTTTTGAAATTTTTGTCTGTTTGTCTGTTTATCTGTTTGTTCTGTTTGTCTGTGCGTTTGTGAGAACATCACGCATAAACCACAGATTGGATTGCAAATCTAAGTACTTAAAAATATTAGGCGATACCCCGAGGAAAACTTAGCGTTTATTTCATCAAAATCGACCCACAAAATCAAAAGATATTGAATTTTTAAGTTTAGGAATAAACTGCCTAATATATTCTGATGAGTCAGAGCGCCATCTATTGAGAAAAAATAAAATTGTTGAGAAAAAAATGCATGAAAGCATGAATGTTACAACAAAACACATTGATTGAGTTATTTGTGAAACTTTTAATACGTAGACGTAGCAAAATAAAAGTAAACATTTTAATACCTTATCGTTATTTATCGTTACATACGGGCTTCTTTTTAACGTCTTCCGCTGCCAAATATGTTGTTAGTTTACATGGTCGATAGATGGCGTTGCACTGATGACGCGTTTTTCTGAATTGCGGTGTTAAGATTTTCCGCTGGAGAATGACCTCACACGATTTTTAAACACAGTCGTGTTCGTAGGAATTTCGGTTTGGTCTCTAAAAGGTCTTAAACTGTTAGGGACCAAAATTGCTTAAATCTCCGAGTTGTGCTGGTTTCGTTTAAAGTGCATTTATCGTAGTTTTGCGAAGTACTAGACGGTTCGACTTGCGGATCAGGCCTGTAGGGTTCCGTACCAAAGGTGCTGTGCTGACGGGACCCTACTGCTAAGCCTTCGCGATTGATTCCGTTTAGAGCGAAGCAACGAACGGTTCGATTTGCGAATGAAGGCTAATAATAATAAGGTACCGTGCCAAAGGTGGTCACGGTGACGGGAACGATCGATTTTGGGGCTACTCTCTAAGTCCGAAGTCCGTATTTTCGGGCTTAGTTGCGGGCGGTCGTATTCTACTCCGTTACACTACACGATTAGTCCCGAACCCGAACTAAAAATGAATGACAACACGATTTCACAGTAACTGTCAATTCGTATTATCATTAGTTCTTAGTGGTTAGGTGATACGGAGTACTATATTTTTTCTTCTTAATATATAAGTAAAACAAAGACGGGTTTGTTCGAACACTTTTCGAAGTAGCTCGAGCGATTTTCAAAGTTTTTGTGTTTTTGGATAAGTCTTTGTCCAGAATAGCATAATAAGAATAAAAATACAAAAAAAATGAGTATGTCGGTAGGAAGTGTAGGTAGGTAGGCAGGTAGGTAGCGTAGGTAGGTAGGGTAGGTAAGGTAGGGTAGCTTTGGTAGGTAGGTAGGGTAGGTAAGTAGGTAGGTAGGTTAGAGTCGGTAGGTAGAGTAGCCAGTTGACGGGAGCGAAGCCGCGCGGGTCAGCTAGTATTAAACTAAAGATTAAAAGAGCTCCCATACAAGAAACGTGTTTTTTTTTCGATTTAATCTACGGAACCCTTCGTGTGTGAGTCCGACTCGCACTTGGCCGGTTTTTTCCTATTTCGACACCTTTTATTTTGATGAAGGGCTGATAAATGATAAATGATATTTATTTTGCAAATATCACTAATGGTTGGCTAAATTTGATCAAAACTATCATGAGGTATCATATTATCTAAATAATAATAATAAAGCCTTTTTATTTCCTTAATAAAATTCAATTTACAATTTAATAAAATTTAATTATATTACGATTAATTAATTCCAAAATTTATTCCAGGCCATGTTTACACGCCTCATTAGCTCATTTTGGTGTCTAGACTTTTTAAATGACACTTGTTTGCCTAGATATGTGTACTCTTGGACATATTCTAGTTATTACTAGAATATGTCATTGTCATTGTTGTTTTGGTTGTTTGTTGTTGTTTGTTGTTGTCATTGTTTGTCATTGTTAATGTGTATTGGTGTTTCTAAGCTGTTTGTCATAATTTGATTAAAACTATCATGAGGTATCGTATTATCTATATACTAATATTTACAAGCTGAAGAGTTTGTTTGTTTGCTTGAACGCGCTTATCTCAGGAACTACTGGTCCGATTTGAAAAATTCTTTCAGTGTTAGATAGCCCATTTATCGAGGAAGGCTAGAGACTGTATAACATGACGCTACGACCAATAGGAGCAGAGTATCTATGAAAAATGTGACGTAGACGAAATTGCGCGTATCAGCCATAACAAATAAAGTATATATCAATGCTAAGACCAATAGGAGCGGAGCAGACGAAGTTGCGCGGGTCAACTAGTAATTGATAAGTTAGGAGGTAGGCTGTAATCATTGCTGAGTGCAACTTAATTTTCACTAGAATTTCATAAACAAATGTTTCCACAAACACCTTGTCAAAAAAAAAGGAAAATCGGTCGAGACGTTCTCAAGTAATGTTTTGGCAATATATTTTTCATAAATCATTCTTTGAATGATTCATGAAAAAGTACCTACACGTCTTTTGAGACGTGTAGGTACTTTTGGGCTGAATTTTCTTGATACCCTTGTGAAAAATAGTTATTTTTCCTAGCAACACTTCCTCTGTTCTTTTTTGCCTCCAACTAACATTGGAGTGTTTCTGAAACAAAAGTAATGGTACGGATTCCTCTGGATAAACACAAAGAAAAATGTATTTGACTGGGACTGAAATAAATCTACAGACCAAATGAATGCGAAGCTTGTTGGTCTCATTGTTTTACCTTTTGGAAGGCCGACAAGGATAAATCTATGCATAAAAAACTGTTTGTCCTGACTTATCAACGTATAGCCGAAACTACTAAGTCCTTGAAAGCTGTGGAAAACAGGTGTACTTGTACTTCATAACGTATCTACCTATCAGCTAAAATATCTACTAATACTGCCTCCGTGGTCGGTTTAGGCGTGTGCCTTGTGGTTCGATTTCCACGGGAAGAATACTTTATTAAGTTGTTTCTAGTTTGGCTAGGACATTGCAGGCTTGAATCACCTGATTATCTGATAAAAAGATGATTCCGTGCTTCGGAAGGCACGTATAAGCCGGTGGTCCCGGCCGCCAAATAGGGGTCGTCAAATAAACCATGTCAGAGGCCCCTGAGGCGGTTTAGAAACTCCGACACTAGAGTGTTTGGGATTGCAAGACCTTACTGCCCACACGATAAGAAGAAGCTAAAATATACTTTTGGAAATTTCAACTGAAACTGGAAAATAGGAGGCCCACTTTGTAACGTGATAAGCACCATACTTCATAAAAGTCAAAACCTCCTTTTTTGAAGTCAGTCAAAAAGGTTACTTCAATAATGACCACTCGGACATAGGAAAATAAACATAACTCTCCTTCTGACGCAGTCGGGTAAAATAAAAATATTAAAAAGTTTTAATAGCTCAAAGAAATATATTGACTAGGATATCAAAGCCATATTATAATACTCTATGCAGTTATTTTCAATTTTCGGGGTTCCACAGGGTTTCATTAACTAAATGACGTTACTCTTATCAAGTTAGTGTTCTAACTTGATATGGCGGAACCGTTTCTCCAAACTAAGCTAACAAGACAGTTGTCTTATGTAATGTAATTTATTTAACCAGAACTTTATTTAAGGGTGCTATTACAAAATCGAGTGCTTGGCCCGAACTAAAGCTACAGACCGCGTTTTCCGAGATTTTTAGTGATTGTAGCGCTGTATACAACAATTGTTTAAAAATATTGTTTTACATTTAAATAGACAATTTTTTTTTCAAGCAAGGTAACAAGTAGCCTTAGTTATTAGTTACTTTACACAGAATTATTTTTGCCAAATTGCTGTATGAAACATAACAAATTGATTAAAGCACTCAAAATTAGAAGATACAGTTGTACCATAAACATTTTTATTAATGAATAAATTATTATATCTTCGATGTAACAAAGCATCAAAAGATGCCTAAAGTAAAATTTTATGAAACATCCTTTGCAGGGAGGCTTCTCTCTAACAAAATCCGTAGTTTCGGGCTTAGTTGCGGGCGGGCATTTTTTACTCCGTATCACCTAACTACTGAGAACTAATGATAACACGATTTGACAGTTACTGTGAAATCGTGTTGTCATTCATTCTCAGTTCGGGTTCGGGACTAATCGTAAGTCTGTAGGATAGGTGATACGGAGTAGAATACGTCCGCCCGCAACTAAGCCCGAAACTACGGATTTCGTTAGAGAGTAGCCCCCCAGAAACAAGGTTTTTACTTATTTACGTAAACAAATTGAAATATTTATTCAAAGCACTCCCAAGAAAAAAAAATCAAACTTTCTTGGCCATATTTTTTTTTTAATTTGTGGCTATATATAAACCATAATCACACATCAAAACTCGATTCAAACACTCAAATCCAAGAAAAAATGTAATAGCTCTCTTAAGAAGCTCTAACAAAGATGATGCTAAGTATTTTATGGGTGTAGTCGGTACGTGCCCTAAGTCACTTTTGTGTAAAATTATAGATTTGATTGTATTTTATGCAAAGCTACATGAACGAAGAACAAATCTTATTAGATTAAAACATGTCATAGTCTTTTGTCCTGTATGCGAGAGCTTTTCATAATAGTATTAGAATCATATGAAATATCTATATAAAATTATTAATACAGTACGATGTGTAAAAAAATAAATGAAATTGGTTGAAAAACAGAGAAGATATACGCTTTTGAAGTTATTTTTCTATCCTTGTAACACAAATTGACGTTTGTACTGGATGACTTCAATTCAATATATAGCGGGACTTGTGAGTGACGATACATACAGATTTATAAACGCTGACAACACCACCATTTTTTTGAGATTTTTAAGCAATATTTTTTAACTACGTTTTGTCTGCTCTCTAGGTTTTGAGAAATGTAATTTAGAAAAAGACTCTTTTCTCATCAATTCAGCCAAAAGACGTAAGGTGTTTGCAGGTGAAACAAGACAACCGTCACAGCCTAATTCAAATTTTATTCCGTTCCGATCATTTTTCATCTTCAATGTTTATTTTATTCGTTTCTACGAGGTTTCCACGAAAATATTACGTTTTGCGAACACGTTTTTCGTAATAACAGTCTATCGTATTATATTCATGTTACGAAATATTTCTAAGAGTATTTTCTCTTTATTTGGGTATGCCAGTAAAATATTCGTATCGGTAAAATATTATGGGGCTTTTACGAGTCGGTATCAACGTAAAAGGAAAAAAGGATTTCTTGCTTGTCGGATAATGTGAGTGACTTAGGTGTGAACGCATGCTGAAATTATAATAGGGTATTTTACTGAAAAATCTAATTAGTACGTCAGATAGATTCCTCAAAAATATTGGACACGTATTTTTTCTTTCTTTCACTTAATCAAAACATGAAGAGGATACAGTGCGTTAAAACATAAGTGACGTCACTACGATGGCAAAATTTGTACCAGCGATGTGACGTCACCAACCCCCTCTCTAAAACTTTGATGCGCTATATCTTTATCATTTTATATCGATTTGATATGGTAAAAAATATGTGACCAATATTTTTTGAAAATCTAACGGACGGACTAAATAGGATCATAATTTTTCTATCTAGTATAATAGCCTATTGTGCTGGCGGGTGCCAGATGGCCTTGGCTCGTCGACTGATCAGAACCAGGCCCGGGTCGACGGCGCGCTGTGTTCCACACGCGCCTCAAAGAGCTGTCAGCATTAATAGCGGGGCCCGCTAGGGCCAGCGCCTGCTAGGGCTACGGACTTTGTTCGAAAGATTCACCGTGGCCTTGGAACGCAAAGGGCACTAGGAGGAACACGGATGGGTTTTAGTCAGTAAGAGTCTGACACTCCCTCCTGCTTCACCCAGAGCGGGAGGAGTCATTTGATGATTTCCCACGCTTAAAAAAAAGGGTGCCAGACGGCCAACCTCACGCGACGACTGAATCATCCTTTATAATGGCAAGTGACATTGCGGCAGGACCGTAGAGCTGGTCCTTAGCAGTTTAAGGCAGAGAGGCCACGGAAGTTTTTTATAGTAAAATTTGATGTCAAACCCATTTTCGCATGTCTTTGTTTCCATAGCCTGCAATATTTTTTGGACCAAACAGGGGTTATTTTGAAATGCTTCTAGGGATAACTGTGGTTGAGCTCCTCCAAGTTCTGAGTTGAGCCGTACGATGACTGACAAATGCTTGCACTGTTTGAACAGGTTCACTCAAACGCGTGATGCTTTCCTCAAAAGGCCACTTCAGACGTTAACCTATATGTTTTCATAATATGTTATTGGCGATTGTATCGACTTCGAAAGAGACTATCACCTCTGCGTTGGTTTCGGTGTTTCTTCTCAGGGTAGTCAGCTAGGAAATACCGGCCTCATCTAAATTAATATGACCAAAAACATTGACGTGTAAAAGTTACTTTTAACCTATTTGCAAAAATAAACATCTTTTATCAGTATGTTCTCGGTTGGAACATAATTAATTAAAAATGTGTACGTAGTTTTCTGCTCCCCTTACTCCCATCTAGGACTCGTTAAAATCATAGAAGTGGTGTGAAAATGATATCAAGTTGAGTGTGCTCGTTTCTCCTTTGTGCTTTGGGGAGACTGGGGCTGTATTGAACGTTTCCTCGTTACTAAAGTCTAAGATTTCTAGAATGCTTTCAGGCTTTGAGCCAGAAATCCGTAGAGATTAAGGATTATGTTCGTGCTCTAACGTTCTACAGACTTGAGTGAAAATGACACAGTGGCGGGAATTGGTTGAATTTTCTTGCCATGTCTTTAGTGCAGTCTAGAGTAACTACTCATAATCGTCGTAATAAATAATAACTATGACTGACTTCTGTAATCTGTTAGTTGTTATAGAAAAAAAAACTCAACTGTCACAGCCTAGCTTGAAAATTTCTTCGTCAGATTAAAAACTCGTTGTCTTCGCTGTATCATTGTTACAGCCCAACCCCACTTGAGGGTTGTCGGACCCGGATTTCAATCGGACGTCGGCGCCTCTATCAAATTGATGTCAGAAAAGTGTGATTTGCTTCACATAAAACGTTCTGCCATTGCTACATCCGATTAAAATCCGGGCCCGACAGCCGACAAGTGGGAACGGGCTGTCACACCACGCCTGACTGCGAAACCTCTGCCTATGCGTTTTATTGGTGGAAGAGACACATTCCACACATTTATTCATTTCCACCGTATGGTGTCGGCCGGTGCCGTATGGTGCCGTAAAAGAATAATACCATCCCATCACTTCCCGTGGGCGTCGTAAGAGGCGACTAAGGGACTCGTCAGAGAATTGCCACACTACTCCATCCACTTCTTCTCATCGTGTGAGCAGTAAGGTCTAACGACCCCAAACATCCACCACCACCACCACCATCACCACCATCCGTTGGCACTCCTAAAAACCTATCGTATATTGGATTTCCTGGGTCCAAAACAGTTTCTGTGAGACTCGTCGAGTTTCACTGACTCAGTTCAATTTTTTTGCTGTCGCTGCCATTGCTTCCAGCTTTAAATAAAATAAAATAAAAAAAATAAAATTGTTTAGTTCTCACCATTATAAAATTTACAATTTAGTGGGGACATGACAAAATGGTATTGAAACTATTGTTTTTTCTGCCGTGGTTTCTGGTTTAATGTATAAGTTTGCTTTTTTTTACAGTATCGCTCAAGTAGCAAAGGCGCTGATGGCGTTTGTGATATTCCTGTCATTCGGCCTTCAGTTCTACGTACCCATGGAAATGATCACCAGGAAGAGGAAAGGCAAGGAGTCCCGATACGAGAACTTGGTCCAGATCATCATCAGAACAGTCTTAGTCACTATGGCAGGTAGGAATATTTTTTTATAAAACCTGTAACAGGATAAACGCAATACCTTTGAAGGGGTCATTGTACTCATCATAATGAACAACTTTCACTATGGGACCAACACTGAAACCATGAAAAAAAATCGACTTCCCATACATTTATGTGCGCATAACTCGACAAAATGTACTTTACAGCTGATTTTTTTTCGTACGTGATGTGACGTCATATAGAGGCGGCAGGGAGAAGTGTCCTCTAACGTCAGTTGTGTTATAAGTACCATGGAAAAGGTGGACAGCAAATTGCCATCCTCAGTCATGAGGTTCCAGATAAGTCAAATTCTATGGCGACAACGACTAAGCAAAAGTCAAAACGAAGGAATTGACCACGTGACATTTCAGTCCCACATATTTTGTATTTTTTTTAATAATCACTGTCGCCGATGGAAAATTGCTTTGTCTACGGCCTCTGATTGCTACTGTATATTTTCAAATGGATACCAAAAAAATCCTATTCCACGCGTAGGTACTGGAGTATTTCTGCCAGGATTGCGGAATTTGTTCGAAAGAGTCATCGCGGCCCTGGAACGCAAACGGCATTAGAAGGAACACGAATGGGTTTCAGTCAGTAAGAGTTTGACACTCCTTTCTGCTCCGCCCAGAGCGGGAGGAGTCTGTTGATGATTTCCCATCCTTAAAAATGGTAGACTAGAATGGAGTGGAGTGGATAGGAATGGAATGGAATGGAATAGTATGGAATGGAATGAAATGGATTAGAACGGAACGGAACGGAACGGAACGGAACGGAACGGAACGGAACGGAATGGAACGGAACGTAATTTATGTATTTACTTATTTGGTAACTCAACAGCTTATAATATAATTTACATGAAATTATAAATATTCATCTCACTATCAATGAGCAGCCCAGTGCAGTTTCGTCAGTTACCACTGATACCAGCATCCTCCATAAAGTCCGCACACACTGCACAGTGACAGTGAGGTGATGACTACCATCTCTGCCAATTACAGAGCTACACGGCACCGGCAAAACTAAGTTAGCTAAAAATGGCGAAACAAAAAAAAGAATAAAACAAAAATTATACAAGTGCAAGTATCAGCAACAATGCAATTGTGGACACATTGTTCACATTAAATAGACATTAAAATAGACTTAAGCAAAAACAAATACAAATAATGTTATGTGTAACTAGCTGACCCGCGCGGCTTCGCTCCCGTCATCTGGCTACTCTACCTACCGACCCTAACCTACCCTACCTACCCTACCTACCCTACCTACCCTACCTACCCTACCTACCCTACCTACCCTACCTACCCTACCTACCCTACCTACCCTACCTACCCTACCTACCCTACCTACCCTACCTACCCTACCTACCCTACCTACCCTACCTACCCTACCTACCCTACCTACCCTACCTACCCTACCTACCCTACCTACCCTACCTACCCTACCTACCCTACCTACCCTACCTACCCTACCTACCCTACCTACCCTACCTACCCTACCTACCCTACCTACCCTACCTACCCTACCTACCCTACCTACCCTACCTACCCTACCTACCCTACCTACCCTACCTACCCTACCTACCCTACCTACCCTACCTACCCTACCTACCCTACCTACCCTACCTACCCTACCTACCCTACCTACCCTACCTACCCTACCTACCCTACCTACCCTACCTACCCTACCTACCCTACCTACCCTACCTACCCTACCTACCCTACCTACCCTACCTACCCTACCTACCCTACCTACCCTACCTACCCTACCTACCCTACCTACCCTACCTACCCTACCTACCTACTTACCTACCCTACCTACCTACCATAGCTACCCTACCTTACCTACCTGCCTACCTACATACTCATTCTTTTTTTTTGTATTTTAATTCTTATTATGCTATTCCGGACGAAGAAATTAGTCTTCGTCCGGAATAAAACACAAAAACTATGAAAATCGGTCGAGCCGTTCTTGAGTTAGTTAGAAAAGTGTTCGAACAAACCCGACTGAGAATTTTGCAATATTGTGAAAGATTCGACCTTTTTCTAGAAGTCATTTTTATATTAGCGAAACAGAAATAAAACGAATAAACTGAAGGAAGGCGGACAGCGGTGGCTTATTAATAAATAGGGTTCCGTTAGCAACCTTGGTACGGAACCCTAAAAATCGACTTGGTTCGCACGAATCAAAATCGTACGCGAAGGCTTAAATAATAGGGTCCCAGTAACAACTTTGGCACGGAACCCTATAATTTGCCTTGGCTCGCAAATCGAACTGTCTGATACTTAGCACGAATTAAAAACTTAGTTGCGGGCAACCTGGGAGTCTTTAAGACAAAAGTGAACAGGTTGCTTCTAGGCAAACGTGCTCCATCTTCGACCGCATCATCGCTTACCATCAGGTGAGATAGTGGTCAAACGTATGCCTATCTGTAATAAAAAAAAAAGTCTACTCCGTATCATCTAACCACTGAGAACTAATGATAATATGATTTGACAGTTACTGTGAAATCGTGTTGTCATTCATTCTTAGTTCGGGTTCGGGATTAATCGTAATCGAAAGTCTGAAGGTGATACGGAGTAGAATACGGACGTATTCTACTCCGCAACTAAGCCCGAAACTACGGACTTCGGACTTAGAGAGTAGCCCCCCCAAAATCGATCGCTCCCGTCACCGTGAACACCTTTGGTACGGTACCTTAAATTATTATTAGCCTTGTTTCGCAAATCGAACCGTTCGTTGCTTCGCTCTAAACGGAATCAATCGCGGAGGCTTAGCAGTAGGGTCCCGTCAGCACCTTTGGTACGGAACCCTACAGGCCTGGGGGGCTACTCTCTAACGAAATCCGTAGTTTCGGGCTTAGTTGCGGGCGGGCGTATTCTACTCCGTATCACCTACAGACTTACGATTAGTCCCGAACCCGAACTGAGAATGAATGACAACACGATTTCACAGTAACTGTCAAATCGTGTTATCATTAGTTCTCAGTGGTTAGGTGATACGGAGTAGAAAATGCCCACCCGCAACTAAGCCCGAAACTACGGTTTTGTTAGAGAGTAGCCCCCCAGATCCGCAAGTCGAACCGTCCAGTACTTCGCAAAACTAAATCAGTTTAAGACTCTACGATAAAAGCACTTTAAACGAAACCAGCACGACTCAGAGATTTCAGCAATTTTGGTCCCTAACAGTTAAAGACCTTACAGAGACCAAACCGAAATTCCTACGAACTACGACCGTGTTTGATAATCGTGTGAGGTCATTCTCCAGCGGAAAATCTTAACACCGCAATTCAGAAAAACGCGTCATCAGTGCAACGCCATCTATCGACCATGTAAACTGACAAAATATTTGGCAGCAGAAGACGTTAAATAAGAAGCCCGTATGTAACGGTAAATAACAATAAGGTATTAAAATGTTTACTTTTATTTTGCTACATCTACGTATTAAAAGTTTCACAAATAACTCAATCAATGTGTTTTGGTGTAACATTCATGCTTTCATGCATTTTTTGGTTCCTCAATAGATGGCGCTCTGACTGATCAGAATACAGTAGGAAGTTTCTTACTGAACTAAAAATTCAATTTATTTTGATTTTGTGGATCGATTGTAACGATAAATAACGAAAAGGTATAAAAATGATCACTTTTATTTTGCCACGTATTAAAAGTTTCACAAACAACTCAACAATTTTGAATGCTTTCGTGCATTTTATTTTTTCTCAATAGATGGCGCTCTGACTCATCAGAATAAATTAGGAAGTTTCTTACTAAACTAAAAATTCAATTTATTTTGATTTTGTGGATCGATTGTAACGATAAATAACGAAAAGGTATAAAAATGATCACTTTTATTTTGCAAAGTATTAAAAGTTTCACAAACAACTCAACAATTTTGAATGGTTTCGTGCATTTTATTTTTCTCAATAGATGGCGCTCTGACTCATCAGAATACATTAGGAAGTTTCTTACTAAACTAAAAATTCAATTTATTTTGATTTTGTGGATCGATTGTAACGATAAATAACGAAAAGGTATAAAAATGATCACTTTTATTTTGCCACGTATTAAAAGTTTCACAAATAACTCAACAATTTTGAATGCTTTCGTGCATTTTATTTTTCTCAATAGATGGCGCTCTGACTCATCAGAATACATTAGGAAGTTTCTTCCTAAACTTAAAAATTCAATATCTTTTGATTTTGTGGGTCGATTTTGATGAAATAAACGCTAAATGTTACTCGGGTTATCGCTTAATATTTTTAAGTACTTAGATTTGCAATCCAATCTGTGGTTTATGCGTGATGCTCCCACAAACGCACAGACAAACAGACAAACAGACAAACAGACAAAAATTTCAAAAATTGCATTTTTGTGTTTTATACCTTTTTCCTGAGTTTTCTGTGTAATTTTCATGCAAAAATATTCAATGTACAGACACGGTTAGTCTACGATTTTATTATATGTATAGATGTTACATAACGACCGAAACGGAACGGAACAAAATAGAATACTGGAGTGTTGTCATCTTGTCTTGTTGATTCTCTAATGAACGTGACGACCCTAGTAAAGCAGGAACGCTTAACACAAATAATCCTTAAATATGCAAAGACAGCAGTTTGGAAGTTACTTACGTTACTTGACGTTTATTGCTTAGGAACAAATAGCGGAAGAAATGTCCCAGAAATGCTTAAAATGATAACAATGTCACTGAGATGATCCTTCGTTATGTTGCGTACTCTAGAAAGATTCATAAATCTCACTGAGCACAACTTGTTGCTCTTCTTATGCAAAGTTTAGTTGTGAAGAGTCTTTGAGAAAGTTTGGCAGTTCAACTACGGATTATATTGAATTACAAATACAAGATCAAGCGAGATATTTGCTGAGAGAAAGATCGTTCATTTCTCTAAGCAAATACGCTGGTAACATATTTACAACATCTGAATTCATTCATTACTTATATCAGTACGTGAAAATTAACAGTCTTTCAGTAT
This sequence comes from Lacanobia wlatinum, assembly GCA_947578705.1. Taxonomy (NCBI): domain Eukaryota; kingdom Metazoa; phylum Arthropoda; class Insecta; order Lepidoptera; family Noctuidae; genus Lacanobia; species Lacanobia wlatinum. The sequence goes on from OX388032.1 coordinate 6,654,197, forward strand.
GCAAAGCAAGAATTATTCTCCCATCTTCTTTTTAAGGGTTTCGTCTATATCTCTTAATTCTTTATTGTACACCATAACAACTTATAATAATTTACAGTGATTAAAAACGTTCATGTACACATAATTATATAATTAATACATATTTTATCATACATTAATATACCTACATACATAAATACACACATATATATACACCCATACATATCTACGAATGTTATGTCATATGGAATGGAAATGCTCTTTAACTTTCCTTTTGAAGACATCAAGAGGACTGTCACGTAGGGAATGTGGGAGAGAGTTCCAGAGACGCACTGCAGTAACAGAGAAGGAGCCACCATAGCGGCTGGAAGTGTGACGCGGAGTACGAAGGAGAAGAGATGTGGCAGTACGACATGGTTTACCCCTATGGGATGAGGTACTCAAAGCGTTCTCGAAGGTATTGAGGAGAATTAGGGTTGTGCAGGATAGTATAGAGAAATAATATAGAGAATATATCTGTACTGTTAGCAAGAACAAAACCCTTACAATTTCGTCAATCTGTCTGTCGGTATACGAGGATGAGCATTTAGTCAGCCCGACTACGAAACCCTTTACTGTGAAAGGTCCGACACGCTCATGGTTGATTTTTAATACGAGTTCTCTGATAATTATAATGCAACGCCATCTTTCTATTATGATTGACAAAGAAATCAGGTGACTGTTATCGATAGAATAAATGTTATGTCACAGGAAAATTACAAACGTCGTAGAATTGTAAAATATCGCGTGACATTGTAAAATCATTTTTCTTAATAAGCCACGGAAATATTAACTATTGAATTTGGGTGGGATTTATTATTTATAAAACGATTTTTTCATAATATAACGAGAAATCATAATGTAATAAAGATTTATTACAATCTTACGGAGTCTGCAATTTTCCGGTGATAGGTAAGAGGATGTTGCCATAAAGATTGTCGTACTTTTCACAGAGAACAAAATTACTGGTTTGTACTTAAGCTCCTTTTACACGGATAATTGGCAGACCAATTAGTAACAATCGCTGAACTATATTGGGCAATTAGTTTTCGGCTCGAATTGGGCGTAGAAATTTCGCGATTTGGCCAATTAAGCAGTTTGGTAACAAATCGCGAAATTTTTAATTGTTTGTGTAAGAGCACCTTTATGATCTTTGAGGTTTGGTTTAAAATTCGAACATTATTTTGTGGAAACCGTTAGATTTAACTAACGCGGCATGGTTTAGATGCATTGCGATGCACAAATCAGAACGAATGTTTCTTCAGTAGACCCTTTCACTTTATTCGGCATAGCTTCAAAATAACATCTGAACTTTAAAAAGACCATTTTTTTTATTTGTGATGGGTTTGCTCTTGACTCTAGTCTAGGTCAGAGATAACAGACCATTCTATATGCCAACGATCTGTGCTCATGACTCGTGCCGTTTCATCATCATCATCATCCGAAAGATGTCAACAGCTGGACATAGGCCTCCCCAGGCGTCGCCACGACGACAGGTCCTGCACGTCCCGCATCCATCGGCTACCCGCGACCTTCACCAGGTCATAGGTCCACCTTGTGGAAGGCCTTCCAACGTCGTGTCTTCCGGTACGCGGTCGCCACTCTAGAACTTTTCGTCCCCATCGACCATCTGTTCTGCGAGCATCTCGTGCCAGCTATTATAGGAGAACCGAAACAAAAATCTCATCTTGTTTTATTTTTTTATATATAAAAGTCTTTTATCATTTACTAGTTGACCCGCGCAACTTCGTCTGCTTCGTCTATTGGTCTTAGCGTGATATATAGACTATAGCCTTCCTCGATAAATGAGTTATCTAACACTGAATTTTTTTTCAAATCGGACCAGCAGTTCCTGAGATTAGCGCGTTCAAGCAAACAAACAAACAAACTCTTCAGCTTTATATATTAAGTATATATTAGTATTACAAAAGAGATTAGCACAACAAAAGAGAGGCCTATGCTCAGCAGTGAGCGAAGTCGGGCTGTGGATGATGATGACCATTTATTTTATCATTCATAGCGATACTTTTAACTCATCATCTGCCTCCAAACTATATTGGGGTCGGCGTACATTCAAACCGGATTCAGCGGAATACCAGTGTTTTACGTGGAGCGGCTGCCTACCAGACCTCCACAACCCATTAACTGGGTAACACGGTACTTCTTGACAAGACTGGAGTCAGATTTACTGGCTTCTGACAATGCGTAACGACTGCCGAAAATCTACAAATGACAGCCGGGGCCAACGGCTTAACGTGCTTTCCGAGGCACGGAGGAAATTCGGTATGTTAAGATGGTCACCCATCCACAGACCAACCTGGGCAAGCGTTGCTTAACCTTAAAGATCGACCCGTGCGGCTGTTATTATTTAGCCACGAGCTCCTCTATACTTGCAATACTTTTAACTGTTACTTGATTAAGACTTTGAGCTGTGTTCATACAATAAAAGATTGTAGTTGATATTGAAATCTAGACACTCCAATTGAAAACTAATTTCAAGTGAATGTTAAATTTATCTAACTTTAGCAGCCAGATGTTTATACATAAATCAGTATAACCAGAGTTCTCTGACCAACGAAATAGTTAAACCTTAAAATTAAATTAAAATAGATACATATGTGCATATCTTCGTAAGTTACTTATCAAAACTTTATTTAAAATCTGCTTTTCTTAATGAACAGTTGTTCAAAACAGAGGCAGCGCAGATGTCAGATTATAATTATTTATGAAAGGTCTTCTAATTTTTTAAAATAAAATTATGCATCAAGAAAGGTAATGGATAATGTAATTCTTGTTTATGTCAGTGAAAAAATACAACATCTGGACGACAGGTTCCAAATTCAAAACAGGATTACTGCTTTATTTAATAAAGCAGACAATATTTTATTAATCGAATTAAAAATCTACGTTATGGTCAAAATTTCACGACTCTATGCCCGTATTGACATGGTTTCAAATAATATTTAAAACGCCCTAAGTGCGTGAAAAAAAAAAATAACGGTGAGCTACAACTAAAATATCAATTTTATAAAAGTAAATCGAAGTATGTAAAATTGCCCTGGGACTGTTGATGTTTCAGGTGTTGACGACTTTTGATTCTTTGTACTTGCTGACTGTACCATAAATTGCTTACTTACCCGAACGCGTAAACTTGCCACCTGGCTCAGATGTCATACAATATATTAGTCCGGTCGTAGTAAATTATGCCATTGCTCATTAATTATTAAGAGCACATAAATGAAACTCAGCAGGACATTGTAGACCCTTACAAGATACAAATAAACGTTAGAAGTTAAGCTCTAGAGCTCTTATTTTAAGTACTGGGACCTAATAACCTTATTTTAAATTCACGGATATAACTTCTGAACGGTATGCTTTTTTCAAGTTCTGTTTTTATAAACATTACACACAAATTCAAAGTAACGTGCGTAAAAAATACAACTCTGCACTAAACCGTTTTATTTGATTTTTATCAAATAACCCAATGTCAGCGCAGCGGAAACTTGAATATCTCCGCAGTTTCATGACATAAAAATTTCATTCAAACATACACATTTACACACTAATTATTGAATGTGTTTTTTCCTCGTACGTCCATAGGAAAAAAAAGTGCCGCTAGGATGACGTAGTCCCAGCGGAAACTGTTTTTGTTGAATAATTACCTAATGGTTGGATGCATAAATTCGTACTTACCACACACAATTACAGGACGTCATACTGCTAAACTTTAATTAAAAATACGACATTTTTCCGCTGGGACTACACACACCTTTAAGTCAGTTCTTAACCAGTGGTCCGTGGACCACTGGGAGTCCCTGGTAGCACCCGATGTGATCCGCGAAGCCATCCCTAAATTCTATATTTATACATTTTTAATTATTTTAAAAAGTATCACCGAAATCGATTGGATGTGTGTATTTTTTTATCAATTTACATTAATTGCATAATTGCATTATAACCTAGTTGGTAATTTTGTGAAATGGTCCATTGTTACTAAAAAGTTTAAAAAAACACTGCTTTAAGTTGTGTTTTGATTCCTACGGTTAGACTGCTAGCCGATCCCAACATACACAGTTGGTAAAAGGCTAGGAAAATCTATTGGTTTTTGACTATGTTTTTTACTCTGAACTTCTCTTGTCCACAGTTGCCATTGCCGCCGCCTTCCCCAACCTGGAACTGGTTATCAGCTTCGTAGGAGCCGTCTTCTTCTCAACCCTTGGCCTCCTCATCCCCGCCGTGGTTGACACTGTCTACAATTGGGACAACGGCCTGGGACCCTTCAAATACGTCCTCTGGAAGAACCTGCTCATCGGAATCATTTCACTAATCGCTCTCTTCTCAGGAGCTTATGTTTCTATTCAAGGCATGATTGAGGACTTCGGTGGTCACAGTCTTGAGAGCCCCGATGTTCATGATAATGCTACTCTTACGTGATTTTGGAGTCATCAAATTTTGTGTGACGTCATTTTTACGAATGGAACCTACTTTGTTGGTTCCGTCGTTTAGTTTTTAAGAGTTTTCTGATAGTATGTTGTAAAGTGATTCAATGAAAGTCAGGTTACCATTTGTTTGTAAGTAAGTAAGCATTAATGTTAAGAAATATTTGCAATTTTTGTGAAGACCATATTATTAGGTTTACATTAATTTTATGAGTGTTTGTAAGAGCCAGAATTATAGAAGAGTATTATTTTGCAGCTTGTTTATTTAGAATTTAGCTATATATCTATGTTTATATTAAGTAGTTACTAAACAGAAGTACAAACTACTACTAATATTTAAAATGAGTGTCGTTCATATTATGCAATTAGGTATCGTTAAAATATTCTACTTAAATGTTAAAATGTAGTTGCTTACCTATTATAAAATATATATTATAAAATTATTTTTTCTTACCGAGACAGAAATAAGAAAGGCAATAATTTTTAAAGAAAAACATATTGTATGCATAAGAACCAAGAAATACGCAAATGGAATATTGAAACAGTTGTGACTGCATGATTAATTAGTATGCTTATGGGAATTATATTGGCAGTTAGCAAGGTCAGCAAGGTCAGTTGGATAGCGGAAAATTGTTAATTTTTTAAGCGAAATGGCAACTTCCTTTGGATTTTGTGATATTCATTTTAACTAATAGCAATAGTTTTCCATGAGGGGTATTTTTTTACTTAAACGGAAAAAGGATGCTAAGTTTGAATTACTTGAATACTAAAATTTTACACATACGAAAGCAAGTTGACATAAAGCTTGCAAAAATTATAATCATCTGCCTAGGCTTTTCTCAACTATATTAGGGTCGGCTTCCAGTCAAACCGGATTCAGCTGAATACCAATATTTTACGTGAAAACGCTGCCTACCAGACCTCCACATACATACCACGGTAGACACTTCTTGGCAAGACTGGTGTCAGATGTTCTGGGTTTTGACAATCCGTGACGACTGCCAAAGATCTACAAATGTCTGCCAGGCACGGAAGAATCTCGGTACGTTAAGATGGTCACCCATCCACAGACCGACCTTGGCAAGCGTTGCTTAACCTTTAAGATCGAATCTGTTGGCTGTTATTCTCTAGCCACGAGCACCTCAAAGTTTAAATTTTACGATTTCATTATCCTCAGAGGTCTTATTCGCAGTCGCCTCTTGGAACTGACCCTCCTGCCCCCTATCATGACGCGCCAATGTCATCATTATTTCCATTGAGATATACCTACTATTCACCTGGCTAATATTCACATAGCAGTTTACATAAGTAGTTAGTTAATTAGAGAGTTCTTTATAAAGAGCCCCTAGCTAGTCCCTAAAAAGTATGTGTAGCTTTTAAGAATTATTAAACTGAATATATGAGTCACATGTCACAAAAACTAGTAATAAAATTAATGTTCTTTTAAATGCAGTGTGATGTTTAATTAAAACCTTACAAGTCATTCTTGGACCATTAATATCAAACATTAATTAATAAACTTTAACTTTAGTTGTAATTTTTAACCGACTTCAAAAAAAGAGGAGGTTATTCGATTGTATTTATTTTTATTTTTTTTAGTTTGTTCCCTCATAACTCCGACATTTACGAACCGATTTGAAAAATTCTTCTCGTCACTTCACGATTGGTCCCATAGAAATTTTAGCAAAATCGGTTAAGAAGTTTGGCTTTTAAATCAAAATAGCTGGAATTTGTTTACTTGGATGACGGTTTTTTGCCATCCAAGTAAACGAAATTGCGTATTTTGTTTTCCTGCGATTTTGCAGTGGTGTTGTTAGGTGAAAAAAAGAAGTCGGTGTCAAAATACGAAAAAACTACCAAAAACACCGACTTCCGAAATTGTATTTTTTATAAAAAGTATTTTTTTGTACATCACGTTTTTAATAGGTTAGTTTCCACCATCAGTAAATTGCAAATCTATTTAATCCGTCAGTTAGATAGAGTATTAAAAAATAATGGTCATAATTTTTTTGTTTTTGTAAATTAATGAATGAAATAAAGATAAAACGCATCAAAACTCGGGAGTGGGGTCTCGTGACGTCAGAACGCACTAAAAATTATACCACGGCGAGAATTTTAAAAGCGTCGTATCTTCGTCAATTTTAGTTTATGTAAGAAAAGAAATAAAAACAGGTCAAATATTTTTTTTAAAAATCTTACTGACGGACTAATTAGATTTTTTCAGTGGACAACATTGATATAAAAAAACCCAAGATGCACAGTCTCGAACAAATGCAACACTCGAAACTGTCGTCAAAAACTGACATGTATCAAGTGTCATGTGTGAGCTGTGTGTAGTTATACTATAAACATTTTTTTTTGCAAATCCAACCTTACACGGATCGCTTAAAGTGGTTTTTACAAAGTAGTGCAGTATGGCGAGCGATGCGAGACTGTTTGAAACTAGCGCACAATTTTAAATTGTGCGCTTGTTTAATACGGCTTGTTTTATTTTAGAGATGCTGAGTGTGTATCTTGGGTTTTTATATATTAATGGTGGACAAGCCTATTGAAGATTTTTAAACCACTATTAATGTCATGTACTTAGTTTTAAATAGGTAAGAAAATTGTAGACATTTGGAGACGTTTGAAAGAAAAGTGAAAATAATTCCCGCGTTTGTCAACATTTTGACTGCCTTGTGGTGGGTCAGTCCTGCTAACATGCGGTCCTGGGTTCGTTTCCCGAGTTGGAAAAAGTGGATTGAGTATGAAACAGAGTAGTTGGTCGGAAACTGCATTTCTGTTGTCATAAGAGAAAAAGACGTATCAACACATAACGAAGTATCCGATTTCCGACCTTAACCTTATTATTTTAATGTCGGAAATCGGTTACTTTGTCTGTGTACATACGTCCTTCTTTTTCTTTTGACGGCAGATTTGTGCCTGATCGAGGGTAGTAAGATTGCACTATATTACATAGAATTTAAAATATACTTAACAAGCGGGTTATAGCGCAGCAGTTGAAATGTTATAGGAGCGAGGGATATGTTTGTTAAGAACAATATTTAAAATAGGATCGTTTAATTTACCTAGCCTCGCTCATCACAAGCGATTCTATTGGATTTTAAGAGGGGACTCTAGTCCCGAGAAATTTTAAAAATAGGTATTTGAAGAAACTATTGCCGATGCTTCGCACTGTGCCCTATCAAGTAAAGTGCGAAAGCGACAACTGCAGCTCAGGCTCATTTTTACCTATAAATACCTTGACTAAAAGACGTTTTGTATTCCACTGTTTTCTTCTTCAAATTATTTTGTTAAAAACTTATCAAATTTGTCTGACAGTCGTCTGAACATGGCGGTAAAAACGGGCTGTTTTTTCGGGTTTTGGATTTTCATAATTGTTTACGTAATTATGTTTTGGAAAACAAAAATGACAGAGGCACGTATTAATACGATCTGAAAAAAATCATTGCTCTAGCGGCATTACCCACGAAGAAAACAGCGGAATGCATTTGTGTGGAGAAAGGCCCAAGAGTTACCGACTCGAGTCCCCTGTTAACAAACACATCCCTAGCTATGAATCCCCGCACATATCTGGTGGAAACGCACCCTTATAGTGGCTGACTTTCACCGAAGGTAAGGTAACTAGAGGTGTAATTCTGCCTTACCTTTAGCGAAAGCTAACGTGATTTTAAATGTACACTTACTGTAACTTTCGCTACGTCAAAGGATAGATTGACACATCTACATGCCTAATCGCTTGAGAAAATTGACGTGAGGATGATATCTACCAACTCTTAATATTGTGTAAGATATAGGTAATGAATAATAGTGAAGTTATTGTACATAGCCTAATGCTTAAGATGAATTGTTGAAATAAAAGCTGCTTTAACCTAAACTTACTTTGTTTTTTATCCATAGATAAATTGAGCAAAGAAAACTTTGAAACACATTCAAAAAGCAATATCGGCGGATGTTGCACATTTCTTTATTTTTGGAGCTTCCTAGGTATTCGATATTCAAAAAATGTCCTGGCCATAATTTAATAATCACAAACATAAAACCAGGGCATCAGACTGGGAAGCGGTCACCTTCTTCTGCAAAGCAGCCGGTCGATTCTGTCGTCGAAGTGAAGACGTGGGTGAAGGATCACGAAATGAGCTGTCAAACCATACAACCAAGATGGAATGACAGCTCACTTGTCGTGTATGTCTACAGAATAGTCATTTCACCGCATCGTACGGCTCTGGTTCAATCTATGGTCCAGAGCGAGGAGGCTTGGGAAGTGGTCACCTCTTTCTGCGAAGGTGTAATGCTAGCGAAGGAGGAGGCCGAACGCGTGAGGGAGAGAGACAAACCTTATGCCCCGGCCGCTGCAACAGAAGAAGATGCCCCAGGCGTCGAGAGTCGCAGGGCGATTCCCGGCCACAGTAAGCGCGGGCCTGCGGACGGTAAGCGATGGTTGGCTCGCCGTCCGATCAGAACCTGGGGCGCTACTCTCTAAGCCCGAAGTCCGTAGTTTCGGGCTTAGTTGCGGGCGTATTCTACTCCGTATCATCTACAGACTTACGATTAGTCCCAAACCCGAACTAAGAATGAATGACAACACGATTTGACAGTAAGTGTCTGATCGTATTGTCATTAATTTTTAGTAGTTAGGTCATACGGAGTTGAATACGCCCACAACTAAGCCCGAAACTACGGACTTCGGGCTTAGAGAGTAGCCCCCCAGGCCCGGCTCGACGGCGCTTTGTGTTTCACGCTCGTCTCAGAGATGTCAGCATAGACGGCCCACTAGGGCTAGTGCCTGCCAGGGTTGCGGAATTTGTTCGAAAGAGTCACCGCGGCCCAGGACCACAAAAGGCATTAGGAGGATCATGGATGGGTTTTAGTCAGTAAGAGTCTGATGCCCCCCTCTGTTCCGCCCAGAGCGGGAGGAGTAATTTGATGATTTCCCATCCTAAAAAAAGGCTATCAGACTGGCTTCCCATCCATTTACCATTTAAATTGTTTCTGATACGTGAATATTACTTTTAACAATCTTAATTGAATGTTGTCTGAGCGGTATCGACATTTGAGAATGGAAAAACCATCTAAAAATAGGTATGAAAATAGATAAAACAAAATAAAAATACTATTTTAAATGTACTTTGCATTGTAAATTCATAGGAATTGGTATTTATCTATGCAGTGTACTCACGAAACAACAATCGTAATCAGTAGGTAATTGCATTTATTACACAGTCTTTAAATACATTTTATACATAGTAAAGGTTTTTTAGGTAATTTACACCCACTCTCACTCATATTAAATAAATTGAAATAGATTATTAAAATAAAATCAATAAACATGAAATTAAATAAATTACCTTACCTTACTAACTTCTTAAAAGGTGTTGCGCTGACCCCAAATAACATGGGATAGGAAGATGATAATGACTAATTTCCAGCTTCTCTTAAGAAAAAAAAAATGGTTTATGGTACGGAACCCTTCGTGTGCGAGTCCGACTCGAACTTGGCCATTTTTTTTAAATAAACAATTATTAATTATACGGTCGTGTCTTTGATTGCTCCCCAAAGCCCGAAAAATAAATAGCATGATGACAAAACTCTTCATCCCATAAAATTAAATACAATATCAATGGAAACATATGTATATAATTAACATACAAGCGTGTAATACCAGCCAAGTTTGTTAATACAACGAGTCTTTCCTTGCTAACAAAATCCAAATATAACCCAAATTAAACCATTTATTAAAAAACTAGCTGACCCGCGCGGCTTCGCTCCCGTCAAGAAAGAGTAACTATGGAGTTTCTTGTCCGTTCTTCTCCATAAGAATCTACCTTTTGCGAACGGACGACTAGAGTCACTATAATATTTTATTTTATTTTAATTTGACGTTCAAAAGTGCCTTTATTGGTCTAGTTGAAATAAATCGTTTGACTTTGACTTTGACTTTGACTTTGACTTCAACTGGCTACTCTACCTACCGACTCTAACCTACCAACCTACTTACCTACCCTACCTACCTACCAAAGCTACCCTACCTTACCTACCCTACCTACCTACGCTACCTACCCTTCCTACCGACATACTCATTCTTTTTTTGTATTTTATTCTTATTATGCTATTCTGGACAAAGACTTATCCAAAAACACAAAAACTTTGAAAATCGCTCGAGTTAGAAAAGTGTTCGAACAAACCCGTCTTTGTTTTACTTATATATTAAGAAGAAAAAAAAATATACTACTCCGTATCACCTAACCACTAAGAACTAATTATAATACGAATTGACAGTTACTGTGAAATCGTGTTGTCATTCATTCTTAGTTCGGGTTTGGGACTAATCGTGTAGTGCAACGGAGTAGAATACGACCGCCCGCAACTAAGCCCGAAACTACGGACTTCGGACTTAGAGAGTAGCCCCCAAAATCGATCGTTCCCGTCACCGTGACCACCTTTGGTACGGTACCTTATTATTATTAGCCTTCTTTCGCAAATCGAACCGTTCGTTGCTTCGCTCTAAACGGAATCAATCGCGGAGGTTTAGCAGTAGGGTCCCGTCAGCACAGCACCTTTGGTACGGAACCCTACAGGCCTGATCCGCAAGTCGAACCGTCCAGTACTTCGCAAAACTACGATAAATGCACTTTAAACGAAACCAGCACAACTCGGAGATTTAAGCAATTTTGGTCCCTAACAGTTTAAGACCTTTTAGAGACCAAACCGAAATTCCTACGAACACGACTGTGTTTAAAAATCGTGTGAGGTCATTCTCCAGCGGAAAATCTTAACACCGCAGTTCAGAAAAACGCGTCATCAGTGCAACGCCATCTATCGACCATGTAAACTAACAAAATATTTGGCAGCGGAAGATATTAAATAAGAAGCCCGTATGTAACGATAAATAACGATAAGGTATTAAAATGTTTACTTTTATTTTGCTACGTCTACGTATTAAAAGTTTCACAAATAACTCAATCAATGTGTTTTGGTGTAACATTCATGCTTTCATGCATTTTTTGGTTCCTCAATAGATGGCGCTCTGACTGATCAGAATAAATTAGGAAGTTTCTTACTAAACCAAAAATTCAATATATTTTGATTTCCGGGATCAATTTATTGTAACGATAAATAACGAAAAGGTATAAAAATTACCACTTTTATTTTGCCACGAATTAAAAGTTTCACAAATAACTCAACAATTTTGAATTCTTTCATGCATTTTATTTTTTCTCAATAGATCTGACTCATCAAAATATATTAGGAAGTTTCTTCCTAAACTTAAAAATTCAATATCTTTTGATTTTGTGGGTCGATTTTGATGAAATAAACGCTAAGTTTTCCTCGGGGTATCGCTTAATATTTTTAAGTACTTAGATTTGCAATCCAATCTGTGGTTTATGCGTGATGCTCCGACAAACGCACAGAAAAACAGATAAACAGACAAACAGACAAAAATTTCAAAAATTGCATTTTTGTGTTTTATACCTTTTTCCTGAGTTTTTTGTGTAATTTTCATGCAAAAATATTCAATGTACAGACACGGTTAGTCTACGATTTTATTATATGTATAGATTATGCTATTCCGGACGAAGAAATTAGCCTTCGCCCGGAATAAAACACAAAAACTATGAAAATCGGTCGAGCCGTTCTCGAGTTAGTTAGAAAAGTGATCGAACAAACCCGACTTTGAGAATTTTGCTATATTGTGAAAGATTCGACCTTTTTCTGAAGACATTTTTATATTAGCAAGACAGAAATGAAACGAATAAACTGACAGCGGTGGCTTATTAATAAATAGGGTTCCGTTAGCAACCTTGGTCATTCATTCTTAGTTCGGGTTTGGGATTCATCGTAAGTCTTTATGTGATATGGAGTAGAATACCTCCGCAACTAAGCCCGAAACTACGGACTTCGGACTTAGAGAGTAGCCCCCCCCCCCAAAATCGATCGTTCCCGTCACCGTGACCACCTTTGGTACGGTACCTTATTATTAGCCTTGTTTCGCAAATCGAACCGTTCGTTGCTTCGTTCTAAACGGAATCAATCGCGGAGGCTTAGCAGTAGGGTCCCGTCAGCACCTTTGGTACGGAACCCTACAGGCCTGGAGGGCTACTCTCTAACGAAATCCGTAGTTTCGGGCTTAGTTGCGGGCGGGCGTATTCTACTCTGTATCACCTACAGACTTACGATTAGTCCCGAACCCGAACTTAGAATGAATGACAACCCAGTTTCACAGTAACTGTCAAATCGTGTTATCATTAGTTCTCAGTGGTTAGGTGATACGAAATAGAAAATGCCCGCCCGAGACTAAGCCCGAAACTACGGATTTCGTTAGAGAGTAGCCCCCCTGATCCGCAAGTCGAACCGTCCAGTACTTCGCAAAATTAAATATCAGTTTAAGACTCTACAATAAAAGCACTTTAAACGAAACCAGCACAACTCAGAGATTTAAGCAATTTTGGTCCCTATCCGTTTAAGACCTTCCAGAGATCAAACCGAAATTCCTACGAACCATGACTTTGTTTATAATCGTGTGAGGTCATTCTCCAGCGGAAAATTCAGAAAAACGCGTCATCAGTGCAACGCCATCTATCGACCATGTTAACTGACAAAATATTTGCCAGCAGAAGACGTTAATAAGAAGCCCGTATGTAAAGATAAATAACAATAAGGTATTAAATGTTTACTTTTATTTTGCTACGTCTACGTATTAAAAGTGTCACAAATAACAATATGTTTTTGTGTGACATTCATGCTTTCATGCATTTTTGGTTCCTCAATAGATGGCGCTCTGACTGATCAGAATATAGTAGGAAGTTTCTTACTAAACTAAAAATTCAATATATTTTGATTTTGAGGATCGATTGTAACGATAAATAACGAAAAGGTATAAAAATGATCACTTTTATTTTGCCACGTATTAAAAGTTTCACAAATAACTCAACAATTTGGAATGCTTTCGTGCATTTTATTTTTTCTCAATAGATGGCGCTCTGACTCATCAGAATACATGATGAGGAAGTTTCTTCTTAAACTTAAAAATTCAATATCTTTCGATTTTGTGAGTCGATTTTGATGAAATAAACGCTAATTGTTACTCGGGTTATCACTTAATCTTTATAAGTATTTAGATTTACAATCCAATCTGTGGGTTATGCGTGATGCTCCCACAAACGCACAGACAAACAGACAAACAGACAAAAATTTCAAAAATTGTATTTTTGTGTTTTGTACCTTTTTCCTGAGTTTTCTGTGTAATTTTCATGCAAAAATACTCAATGTACAGACACGGTTAGTCTACGATTTTATTATATGTATAGAATATATTATCCGGCGGCACCTCTGCTGGGGTTTACAAAAAGAATGTCAGTCATCTCATTTCACAATCTTATTATGAAAATAACCTTTTTATTTTGCTATTTCATACAGATACTGGTTTGGTGTCAACTTATTAAAAAGAACCTTCAAAATCATACGTATTGACGACTTTATTTTGACGGCTTAGATCGGCCAAAATAAGGTATTTTAGCCGATCTAAGCCGTCAAAATAAATCACACGTAATTTAGGCCGATATGGTAGTTTCATTCATAAAGTTTTATTCTATGACAAAAAATCGTGAGTCGTATATAAATAAATGTTTAGTATGGGGATCACTTTTGGGGGTCAAACTAGAAAAGTTTTTGAAACTGTATCGTGTGACATATCAAATGAAAGTGCCTACTGTGAGGGGTTTAATTTCATTTTTCCATATATTTAAAATAAATACTTTTGAAGTTATTCAAAAAATTTGACCAAAAATGGCCGAAACTACTGAGCGTAAATTTTGAAAAAAAAAATGCTTATAATAGTTGTACACCTAAAGATAACAGAAAAACCTATAAGAAGCCTGTAGTGTTAAAATGACATGTTATAAAAATAAATTGGTTCGGAACCCTTTGCACGCGAGTGCGACTCGCACTTGGCCAGTTTTTTTTGTTATAGCAGCAATATCAATACATAATGAAAATGTCAACCGTCCTGCCTACCAATCATTTATAGTTCATGCGATACAGCCCACTAACTAACTACGAACACCATCACTAAGTTAAGCTTAGTGATAGTGTTCCATTGATTACTCTTGGGATACGGACCCCTAAAAAAACATGTTACGCCTACCCTAAATAAATTAGTAGAGGTGATAGTTTTTACTTCATTTAATATTAAAAAAACTATCCCAAATTTCAAGAATGACACTGCAGATGAGAGTAGTTAACCAAAATAGTATAAAGAAAAAATACAAGATAAATCTTTTTCTTCTTATCGTGTGGGCGGTAAGGTCTAACGACCCTACACACCCTAGTGTCAGAGTTTCTAAACCGCCTCAAGAGCCTCTGACATGGTTTATTCGACAACCGCCGTAAGGTCTAACGACCCCACACACCCTAGTGTCAGAGTTTCTAAACCGCCTCAAAAGCCTCTGACATGGTTTATTTGACGACCGCCATTTGGCAGCCGAGACCACCGGCTTATACATGCCTTCCGAAGCAAGGAATCATCTTTTTTATCAGACAATCAGGTGATACAAGTCTGCAATGTCCTAGCCAAACTGGAAAACAACTTTACAAAGTATGCTTTCCAGTGGGAATTGAACCCATGACCACCGGGTCACAAGGCAAATGCCTAAACTAACAAACTACTAGACCACGGAGGCAGTTAAGAAAAAGAAACAAGATAAATAAAATAGGCCCAAAGAAATTACAAGGTCTTTTATTAAAAGACAAGAGTAATTTCAAAGTTTTTTGAGATTTAAATGGCAAGAAGTACTTCTTTGTAACTTTGAGCTGACAATTATTTTCGACTAAAACTTTGTGTATTGTTAAATTTCATGTTATTATCTAAACATACAATAAAACAAAGATACCGTGATTTCTGTACATTAGACCAAAATACCAAAATCGAGAAGGGGCGATCAAAAAAACGCTATAAAACACAAAAAGAGCATTTTTTTTTGTCTGTTTAACTGTTCACGCTAATCTCCAAAAATGCTGAACAGATTTTGTTAGAGTTTTAAAATTTATATTAAACTTATTTTTGAGCAACATTCAGTCTTTGTTTCATTCAAATTGGTGGGCGGAAAAAAAACTTATGGACATTAAAAAATTAAAAAATTGCGCATCAACGTTTTTCGAGAAGTTTTGTTCAATTTTCAATTTTTCGTTCAGTTTAGCATAAAATTAGCCTTTAAAAACATATCCTTAGTAATTGTAATCATCACACTATATCTTCAAGGAGCTAAGCAGTCAATAACCATACATTTTTATAATATTGGCTATTTCAATCAAATGTCAACTAAATTCATAGACCATACGATGACTGGCTTCCGAATGATTCGGTGTAAGTTCAAATCCCAGTTTTCACAACGTTTTTTAAATTATTGTTGACTAATTTTTTACTTTTTTATGTTCCTGCTCTAATATTTTCGTTGGCCGCAACTTCGTATGCCTGTACGTTTAAAAATGTGTGGAACTTGATGTGCAGAAGTACCTACTGAAATTCCGGATTAGTAGCATAATTAACAGAACCTATTTTCTGGTTTTTAGGGTTCCGAAAAAAAAGGAACCCTTATAGGATCACTCGGGTGTCTGTCTGTCTGTCTGTCCGTCTGTCACAGCCAGTTTTCTCCGGATCCACTGGACCGATTCTGTTGAAATTTAGTACACATATGGACTTCTATAACCCAAACACGGATGCGTTACGTAAATCATATTTTTTTAGTATGGGGGTCACTTTTGGGGGTCAAACTAGAAAATTAATAAAAAAAGTTTTTTGAACAATATCGTGTGACATATCAAACGAAAGGGCTTACTGTAGGGGTTTTAATTATATTTTTTTCATAATTTTAAAATCAATGGTTTTGAAGTTATTCAAGAAATTAGACGAAAAATGACCATTACCCTTATCTCCGAAACTACAAAGCCTAAAATTTTGAAAAAAATGGAGATAATAGATCTTTACCTAAATATTACAGGAAAACCTATTAGAAGTCTGTACTGTTAAAATAACATGTTAAAAAATTAAATTCGTTCGGAACCCTTTGCCCGCGAGTCCGACTCGCACTTGGCCAGTTTTTTTTTTTGTGATCTTTTTTGTTCGCATCAATCGCAACACGATAAAAAGGACAAAACCAAAGAAAAAAAAATAACTTTTAAACCTGATCATTTGTGGCAATGTAGATGAAATCAACTTACTATGTATAAAAATACCTGCAATGCCATCTATTGATACAAATGGTACTTTCGACGGCATGAGATTACACCGAAACATATTTTTTAGTTATTAGTAGTACATATAAAACGTCTTAAAAAAAAAGTGATTCCTTTAATACCTTTAAAAAAATATCGTTCTGAATGAATGTAATATTCCTATTACCTAACAAAAATAAAACGAACTCCAAACTAATCTTTTGATAGTTCAACTTCATATTCCATAGATGTGTGTATGTGTGTTATGCATTTAATCTCATAATATTCGTCAAATTGCGCGCACTTATTTTTTCTAAGCTTAACAAGCTAAAGCTGCTTAATAAGACCTGTGTTTTGGAGGATTTAATGAATGCCACTGATGCTGCAATTAACGTAGCCACCTACTGTGTCAAAACAGCATAAAGCGTTAACCATCAACTCGAAAAGACGAAGAAAAATAAACCTTTACAGGTCTGAAGCCAGAAGTCATGTCACCCGCGAGCAAGTGGCGAAGTTCCATGATAGAGGAGTCACAAAAACAGTTGAATTAGCTCGTTTAATCGGATGTCTAACTGTGTTCCAAAAAGAAGGCTGTTGGAGGTAGCATTACACAGCGATCCACACTGAAGAAGACCGAATGGCTTGGAGACGCGACGTATGTATGTGTTCGTAATCCTTAGCAGTGATGCAACGAAGATAAAGAAGAAGAAAGTCACTCAAATGCGCATAATTTTACGAATACTGTTAAAATTGCTGACGGCGTATACCACAATCAAGAAGGTGGTTAGGTTATTTTAGAGGATAGCCTGTGTTGTCACGTTGCTTCAGCATTAATTGATTTCTTCTGTGTACGGGGAACAACCACACCAAGCAGCAACCATCAATATACATAAAATTGAGCATGTGAGGAAAATATTTCCATGAAAACGGGCATGGAAGAAATGTTACACATCATCCTATAAAGTTCTATGATTTTTATATTTCTTTTTTTTGTCACACCAACAACAGCCCCAATTTCATGTCCAGGCAAATACTGTCCATCCCAGGTTGCCTGGAAAAGATCGCGGAATGCGATAAGGCCGCCCATTGTATGTGTTTTAGTTTTAAGTTTCCTTTTGTATTTAATTTTTGGTGTACATACAATAAAGTAAATAAATAAATTTTTGTTTACATATTTAATTTCGATTAAATTTTGCAAAGGCACTCGGCTGAAAGTCACACATATCCAACAACTGATATAGTAGCTGAAATAAGATTTCGCTGATTGCTCCGGTGACGACGTAATCATTCCCAGAATCCTCGTCATTCCCAATTATTTTCCATTTATTTTCAAAACTATTAAATTCCCAGTGAGCCTATGATAGGTACGCCATGACCAGCTAATGGCCAGAAATTATCCGTTGAACATGTAGATCAACTATAGCAGTCAAAAATGGCAATGTCAAGCCTATACATGCGACTAACTTAAGTACTTCTCAGCCTTAGTAGAAACATCTTCCAAATAAACCTTCCGAATAATAATAGGTTGGTATAATCACGGGTCATCGCCCTCTAAAAAAAATAAAATTTCTACAACAAAGGCGCCATAGACAGCCCAATTTGCAGAGGTTGCTTCGACGCCGAGAAATCAGTCGCCCACTTCATTCTGGAAATGACGCCGTTTCTCCTCGACGTGAATAAATCCTCGGAACGGTGAGGTCGCTCCGTGAAACCTGTGGAGCACCCAGGAGGCTTCTGTGCATTTGGGTGGAGCTAGGCTGGCTAACTTAACCAGAACACTTTAGCGCTATGGACCGAATGGGAGTTTAAATGCGGATTACGGAGTCTCTACTCCATCCTTTGTGGGGGTAGACTTCTTTTCTGGCTGGTATACCCATGGCCAACTTTATGTAGCTCTATCGCGTGTTAACAACCCTAGCAACTTTCTTCGATATCGCGTACAGAAGTACGGATTGAGAAATTACGAAAATTACGAAAAATTACTAGGACTGACCAGCATTTCTAACAGAAGAGATGATACAGCCAGTGCCTTGCATAACAGTCTTCCAAATTATTTAATTCTAAGAGGGGTCTAGCAATGCTAGATGTTGACTGTTTGCATATCTTATCTCAGCCATTTTACATAGCGACATAATTTAACTTTTCGACATATACGTGAACGAAGTCACGGGCAACAGCTAGTAAATAATAAGAAACTAGTTATTTGTTGAAAAGAAATCTAGATTTAAATTGAAGAAAACGACCAAGTTGGTACTCTACCTTGATTAGACGAAAAAGTTATTTTATTTATGTAAATCTATTTTTACATACCAGCACACCTGTATCATAATGTAAATATAATCGCAAAGGCAAATCTAGGATACCTTCCAGAATGTATTATAAAGACGATACGTCTAGTGACCCTATTAAAACATGTAACTTCTTTTCATCCTTTTTCCAGTCCCAGCCAGGCCCAGCGTCTGATCAATCCGATTTCAATGATACATTTGCATTTGTAGCTAACATTTTAGCCTTCCGTTAATTTGTAAGCAATTAAAGATGCTGGACTTAAATAAAGGGTCGGGACCGGATGGGATACCTCCTTGCTTTTTGAAATGGTCAGCGAATACATTATGCAAACCATTATTTAAGATTATTAATCAATGTATTAGCAATGGTTCATTCCCTGCCGTCTAGAAAAAGGCTATTTCTCTTCTTTGTACACTAGCTAAACTATTTGAAAAGCTTGTTCACCACGAGATGTATTCATATATTCAACATTGTATAATTCCGGAGCAACATGGCTTTGTGAAACAAAAAGCACTGTTACCAATTTAAAGATTTTTTCTACCTACTTGTTTAAGAATATGGACATCAGAGCCCAAACTGACATAATTTACACTGACTTAAAAAAATCCTTTGACAGAGTTGACCATAAAATATTATTGAGCAAAATTTTATTTAATGGCATCAGGGGCAATCTATTGCGCTGGTTCCAGTCTTATATTAGTAGTCGCAGTCAAACTATAGTAGGTAACGGGTACCGTTCTAACACATTTTTTGCAACATCTGGAGTTCTCCAGGGATCAATTTTGAGTCCTTTGTTGTTTATTATTTATATAAATGATATCGGTAATTGCTTTCAAAATAGTATTTTTTTTTTGTTATACGCTGATGATCTTAAAATTTATAAGAAAATTTCATCGATTAACGATTGTGACCTTCTTCAAGAAGATTTGAATAGATTAACTAATTACTGCATCAAAAATAAACTAAAATTAAGTATCAATAAATGTAAATACGTCAACTTTACCAAATCCAAAAAAAAATATTAATTATAATTATTGTCGCTGCGATGAACTCCTTCTTAAAGAAACTCGTGATCTGGGTGTACTTTTGGATTGCAAACTTCACCTTAATTTACACATCTAAAAGATAATAGCCAAAGCTTTCCAAATGTACAATCTTGTTATGAGATCGTCATGCGATTTCAAACGCCCAGTCACTTATCTACATCTTTTTAACTTTTTGGTACGACCACAAGTAGAGTATGCGTGTATGATATGGGATCCTAACTATGCAAAATATGATCAAGCACTAGAAAGAATTCAGCGTAAGTTTTTGAAAGCATTGTAGTTTAAATGCCACTTGGAGCGTCTGCCATACGAGCAGTCGTTGCAGAAATTTAAATTATTGACACTACACTCAAGGCGTTTGTTACTCCAAGCCATGATGCTCTGTGGACTGATACACATCAAGTTTGATTGC
The DNA here is from genome assembly GCA_947578705.1 of Lacanobia wlatinum. Taxonomy (NCBI): domain Eukaryota; kingdom Metazoa; phylum Arthropoda; class Insecta; order Lepidoptera; family Noctuidae; genus Lacanobia; species Lacanobia wlatinum. The sequence goes on from OX388032.1 coordinate 6,674,611, forward strand.
CCTGAACTTGTCAATAATATATTTTATACCGTGCCCAGAACTGTAATAAGACGAGAGGCATGCCCACTCTTTGCTACGACCACTAGTCGTACAAATGCGGGTGAGCGGGCGCCTCTCCACAGATTAGTCAAAATTTATAACAAACATTTTGTTAAAATAGACATATTTATGTTGTCTCACAATGTTTTTAAAAAAGAATTGGTTACTGCACTCAAAACCAATTAATAATTTTGTATAATTTTAAGATTAGCCCCACCTTTTATCCATGTCAGTAAATTATACTAGTAATATGTGGAAATGTTGTTGATTGTACGTTAACCTACTTAATTGTATACTTAGACGTAAGAAACAATGTACAATTGTTTGTTTTCCCTTATATAATAAAATAAAAATAAAATCATACTTCGAAGGGGCAAGCACAGGTATCTCTATAGTACCAACACTTATACTCCAGGTATGACTCATTACCTAAGTCTCCTGTACATACACGCTACAAGAATAAAATTTAACGACCTACATAACATTTTATTTATTTATAAAAACTTTATGCACAAAATCCAGTACAAAGGTGTACTTAATGCCATAGGCATTTTCTATCAGTCGACCGATATTTGCTCCTCTGTCAAATCTATTCAAAGATTGTTTGCCGCTCTTAGCGATAAGGCCACCCATTATTACACCCTTCTATTTATAAGACTTTAATTTAATTTTTGTAAACTGTACAAAAGAGTATTTCTATGATATTTTATGATAGACACGTGCAAAACACATAACCTTGTCTGTGTTGATGGCAAGACAAAGCTAATTTTAATCTGTGTTAAAATAATTTTAATGTCAATGTCATGGCGATATTTCCTGAAGGTCGCTCTTGCCAACTAATGTTGCGTTGTATGTATCGAAGTGCTCAGTGAATAAAGTAAGTATTTAAAGCAATCGTTTTAGTATACAGTCCACTATAAATCAAGCTCTAAACAGTCTGTACTATCGCGCAGTCGAGCTTAAAAGGTTGTCTTCCTTACACTGGACACACATACAGGCTTCGAACTACTACAGATAATTGCCCAATGAAATGAAACTAGGTACTTAATGGTGCTGCAAATTGCAGCCGCATATAATTCTTCCTTTATTTATTTTTTGTTTTATTTTTGTTCTGTTAGGACCCATGTTTGGCATCCGTAATTCAAAGAAGAATAGAGAGAAGTCGTGTTGGGCATAAGAAGTAGAGACAAGGAAAGAGTTTAAATTGTGTGGAGAAAAATGAAATGGCATCGGACAGGACATATGCTGAGGGAAAGGAAAGAAAATTGGACAAAAATAAGAACGGAATGGTACGCGAGAGAAAGTAAAAGAAGTAGAGGGACACAGTTCAAGGATAGAAGACGATTTTAAGAAAGTAGCAGGTCCAGAATAGACACGGTTAGCATAGGACAGGACCAAGTGGAGAGCATTGGAGGATGCCTTTATCAAAAGACAAGCTGGATTGAGGGAAAGATAGCCAGTTGCCGAGAAAGGCGAACAGATAGTAGAAGTATTAAGAATAGCTCAAACTAGTCAAGAACTAAGAAAACTCTTACAAATAGAAGCAATAATGTCTGCTGCTTACAGGAAACCAAGTGGAAAAGCTCAAAATATAGGAAATCACTACCAGGTCTTTTATCACGGCACAGACAAAAAAGAAACGGAGTGGCAATAGTGCTCGAAAAAAACTACAAGACGCGAATTATAAACATCATACGCAAAAAACAACAGCATACTGCACAAATGCAGAAAAGATGGATTTCGTGGATGATATCGATGATTTGATCCGTAGCATACCTGCAAACGAATACAAGATAATCGGAGGGGATCTGAACGGACATGTCGGAGCTGGCAACACTGCATATGTGAAAACTGTACTCGGAGGGTAAGGGTTGGGTGAAGTGAACAAACAAGGAGAGGAAATTCTAGATTTTGCGGCAAGGCACTCGCTAACCTTGATAAATACGGCCTTCTAAAAGAAACAGGAACATTAATTGATCACCTGTAAATGCGCAAGAAATGTCTCACAAATAGAATTTATAGTCTCAGACACAACTTTGAAGCATAAGTTCAGGGATTGCAAGGTAATCCCAGGCGAGCCCCAAACATCCCAGCACCGCTCACATACTTGAGGCCGTATACGACTTACCCAAGCCTATTAGAACTATAGTGGATAGAACTTCTAGAACTAAGTGGGAACTGGATGGACCTGAAGGCGATACATTAATAAAAGAAATGAAACACTATCTGGAAGCTGATTTGTGCTAACCATATGTAGATCAAATTCGAAGAATAGTGCAAAATAAAAGCCAAAGGACCTCTTCGTACCGGCTAAGACCCTAAATGGTGGAGTGAGAAGGTGATACTGACAACTAAAAAATCTCAGTTTAAGATCTGGCAAACAGTTAAATTGGACGAATATCGAATTAACAATAAGGAAACGAAGAAACATGCAAAGAAAATCGTTTGAAAAGAGAGAGCCAACTCAAACCAGGCTATTTATGACAATTTGGAAAATGCCAAAACAGAGACCGAGGTGCTAAAAATTGCGAAATCTAGATATAGATCAACAATGGATATTAAAATAAATAAATACATAAAGAGCAAAAACCATCAACTAATCACAAACAACAAACAGATCAGTGACAAGTGGCTAGAATACTATGAGCAACTGCTTAATGAGGAATTCCCACATGAAAAATCAGCACCCCTAAATGCTATATATGGCACTGTAAACAAAGTAGACGAAAGCGAGTTCAAACAAGCGGTGACTACAATGAAAAATCGAAAAGTACTAGGCCCTGATGAGGTGCCGGCAGACTTGGCCCGCTGGCAACCTGGTTGACCAAGTTGTTTAATGTCATTCTAACTACTCAAAACATCTCGGAGTCAAAGCGGATAAGTAACCTCTTGCCGTTCTACAAGAACAAAGGAGATGTAGCAGAGTGCGAAAACTAAAGAGACATTAAGCTCACTTCGCATGGGCTTCGTTTGGGTTTACAGCATCCAGATCAACCACCGACACCGTACAAGCGATTAGAATCGTGATGGTCTTCCGATAGCACAGCGGTGATTTGGAGACAACTGGGCTCACACAACACCTAAGTGAGGCGGCAGATGCGGCTCAGCAACCTTTCTGCCCAATTGGTGTTATTGGGGGACTTAAAAGTCTACCATCAGGAGTGGCTCTTCCCGTACCAGTGCACAGACCATGCTGAAAGTGAGACGCGAAAGCTCGCTCTTGCGTTAAATCTTACCCAGCTGGTCCAGGGGGCAACGAGGGTGCCGGATGTTGATTCGCACATTGCTAATTGCTTGAACCTTCTGCTGACAACAGAAGGTGAAGTCTATGTCCGTTTACTTCCCGCCCGATCCTAGCCCAAGAGGCACCTGTCGGGTATGGCGATACAGGTCAGCTGATCCGGATAGCATGCGATCTTTCTTTGCATGTTATCTTTGGCAGCCCACTTGCTTTTCTTCGACTGATGCTTCGTCGTGCGCGGACGCCGTAGTCACGACAAAGCTCCAAAGTCTTGTAGCCTGTCGGTTTTGTACCGGATGCATTTTGGGGAATGTGCGACGGAATTGCATAATTTAATTCCGCCAAGCCCGTTCCATCATCGGACCATAAGAGGAACGGCAATGCACCACCGGTACATGGTGGACATCCCACCCACACGCACAAAACGTTTTGGGAACACATTCATAGTGTGCGTACAGCTAAGGAGTGGAATTCCCTGCCGGAGTCTGCGTTTTCTGATAGCTACAACCTGGTAGTCTTTAAGTCAAGAGTGGATAGGTCATAGTAGTAAGTCTTATACTTCATGTCTCGGCAGTTCGTTCCCAAACGTTTCACACGAACGAATACGCTGACAAAAGCTAGTTAATTTTATATACTTCCGGATAATTGATGGATTACTAAAATAAAGTGGTTTTTGTTCACAAATTATTTTGTTGCTTTAGGTAATGGCAAAATAAGTAATACCTTAGTGCTTAATGTTTACAGAGACGCGGGGTGCTGTGCGACCCGCACTAAGTTCAAACATATGGCGTTGTATGGGAGCATTTACGGAGAACTGATTTAGGAACGCAGCGTCGCACGCTCTCCGCTTCTTCGCTACGCCCACGCAACGCTCCGCGTCTACGTAAACGAGTACTTAAAGTCCATTACAGCTTTTCTGAGATAAAGTCGGAGCTTTTGTCAGAAACCTACTTAAAAGTTTTTAGAGTTCCGAACATCTGTACGAAGAACGGAACACTTATAGGATCATTCGTGTTTGTCTGGCCACTGTTACAGCCAATTTATTCCGCATCTTCTGGACCGAATCACTAGGAACTGTGTGTCCCAACCACCTACCTGTAACGTTAATAAATAAACTTTAATATTGCGGGACGAATCAGAACATAAAAAACGTAAAACTTTTCAAATAAAAAAACATACTGTCTCTCAAATATCTTTTTCATAAATAATGCTGACCATATTAACGGAAATAAAGGAAAATTGACCGTTACCCCTCTTACCTATCTCCAAAACTACAGAGCTCAACATTTTTGAAAAAAAAATACAGTTCAAAGTCATTTCCTTAAAAGTAACATGTTAAAAAAACATGATTGGTTCGGAACTCTTTGGTATGAGCCCAAATCGCTTCAGGCTGGTTTTTTAGGTAGGTAATGCTTGTTAAATTTCCCTGCTAAATAGCTGTTATAACCTACTTTCTAGGTAAAAGTTTGAACTGTAGAACACCAATTACAATATCCAAGTATTGAACAAACTATTGAACATTGAGAGTAATTGTACAAGTTGTTCAAATTGAACAAATTGCGCGTGAAATTAGAGTATCTGTATAAGCTTTTATTGCTGGTTTGGATATAAACTGTTTACAATTATTAACTAAATTTTAGCTATCATAGCTATTCTTAATACTATTCTTCTTTGTCCTGCCCTTTTCCCATTATTTGGGCTCGGGTCTCCTCACTCTTCTACGCCAGGATTCTCTATCCTGGATTGTCTTTTCAGAAAAAGAAAAATGGGCTTCATTGAGATCTCTTTGTATTATAGGCAGATCTAGTACAATCTGTACCACATGGTCCTCACTTCTTCTTTTGACATGTCCATACCATCTGAGGCGGTTTTTGGCGAGTTACTGGGTAATTGGTTTGACATTAAAGTTGCGTCTTATATACTCTTTGCGCACTTTATCGTGTCGAGTCACACCTCCCGCCCATTTCAACATCTTCATCTCGTTGACATGTACCTTTTGCTCGTGAGTTCTCTTCACTGTCCAGCATTTGGATTCGTCAGTAGCACCGAGCGAACTGGAATCTTGTATACTTTGCCTCTCACTTTTACGGGCATACGAGGATTACACAGTACTCCTGTCAGCGTTCTCTATTTTTGCCATGCAACATTTACGCGGTGTGACGTCTTCATCTAGGTTCGCATCTGGTGTTAGCATGGAGCCTAGATATATAGAACTTCTTAACTGTTGGATTGGGTGTTGTACCAATGTGTATAGTCTCATCCTAGCACATTCCCCAAAATGCAACCGGTAGAAAACCGACAGGCTAGCAACTCGTCTTCTAAACTCAAGACATTGGAGCTTCATCGCGACGAGCCTAATATTGCCGATGATCCTTTAGGCTCGTTTCTCAATTGACTTAAGGGCATCAAGCTGGTATCTGGCAGATCCGTCCCAAAGATAAGAGCAGTACTTCATACACGATCGAACTTGCGCTTGATAGAGTTTGAGCAGCTGTTCCAGCGTGAATTGCCGTGTTACCTTCGCTAGGATAACCAATTTTTTTTCAGCCACTTGAGCTTTTGCCTCTATGAAAAGGCCAAAATTGAGAGTACATTTTAATGTAACCCTAAGCAGTTCAAGTCGATTGGTTATCGGCACGGTTGCACCTCGGAAAGATGGAGCTGGGTGGAATTGGCTCCTTTTGCCAGAAAATAGACACGCTTGGCATGGTTTTAGCAGCATTGAACTTGACCAGATTGGCCAAAATGTTTTTTTTTTGTCTTATTCAGAGACAAATAAATCAATTTTGATGAGACTTAATATGCTTACGCAAGATACCTTGTTAAACAATTAAAAGAGATAGAGAGAGAAATAATAAGTTTACTAAAGAAGGTGATAAATCACTGTCTCTCTTTCTCTCTGAACTCATTGTGAAACAGTTAAACATACTGGCATTCACAATTATTATAATATTAGTGGGCCTGAAATTCATCCTACTGAAATAATTTGTCAATGTCTTCCCACGCATAAGACTAGCCGCGACGTGACTTGACTGGCAAGAAAATAGAATAATTACTTTATTAAAACAAAAATTGTAGGTGGCTTTTTAATAACAAAATGGCCGCGTGCTTTGACAACGAATCGTGATGGTTCACCCACGCTTTCCGGGAAATTGAAGTAGAATTACGTATAAAATGGCGATTCGATATTTTTGGAATCGAGGGTAGGAATATTTTTTTATAGTACATACTTGCTTCTGCCTGTGACTTCATCTTTGCGAGATCGAGATAAAGAGTAATATATGTGTTAATTTTAGCCGTTTAGTAGTTGTTGTGTGGAAATGGCAAAGTAGCAGATTTACTAGTAGCAGAAGTACTGCACCAGGACTCGTATAAAGCTGCGGTTCCACGTTCTGATTTTTCGTAGGCCAGATCGCGTCAGGCCAGGCCGATAGGCCATGGAAATTGTCGCATCCGATGAAGCATCCATCGAGAGTTGGTAAGCTCAAGTCATGGCACGGTGCAGTGCGATGACGCCTGTCGCCTGTCGCGGCCTGTCTTCAAATGGGCCGTGAGACCGCATTTTAACTGGTACTAGACTGAAGAACAGTAAAAATTCTGTCAGAAAACTGAACGTCTCCATAAATTAAAATGTTACTCGTAATTTTGGTTGTTTTACATCGAACTTTAAACTACTAGCGCATTTCTTTAAGCTGTTGTTAGTGCAAATACGATTGAATCATGTACTGCCATAAATGTTTATCATTTTGTGAACCTTATTCTGTGGACCACGGATCAATTTTACAAAAATGAAAACTGCTTCAACCGGACCACGAGCTGTGGCTACAAACTCAATCATCAATAAAAAATGCCTCCTTTCCAGACCTTCTACTAACAATCTTCCCGCAGTTCTTGCTACTAAAACTTTGGTCCCAACATTCATATTATGAAAGTTTCGGAAGCAGATGGCGCGGTGCAGGGTGCAAAGTGATGACAATTTCCCAAATTTATTGCTGTTTCAGCTCATAAGTTTTACTTTATCAAAGTTCTAAGTAGTTTCCTTTTGAGAAATTATGCTCCAATGTGGTATTAAACAGCTACAGTGACAAAATGCGTCATGATTATGAAATCGTATTGTATGCATTGAATATTGGAGCGGGAAGGACAAAGAAAAAGCGAATGTATTGATTGACAAAATATGTTGTCATCTATTTAATTACTAGGTACCCGCCTTGTCTAAGCACAGCTGTCATTTCATTTTTAATGGATTTCCAGACAATTAATCACAAAAAAAAACAGTTAAATCGGTCGAGCCGTTCTCAAGTCTTCTTCTTTTCGAGTCTATGGTGACCGTTAAATATTTTGTGCCTAGTAGGTGGCCACGTTGACAGCGGCATCAGTGGCATTCATCAGATCATCAGTGGTGCAGATGTAACAGCACTCGGGACACTACAACAAGTGGGCCATATTTAGACGGAAGCCAGTGATGATCTTTGATACATGCGACATTTGATTTTTATTTATGTACCTACATAAATAGATTGATTTAAATACTAAGAACAAATTAAAATAAAACTAACGATGTCAAGGAAAATGAATCATAGCATCGCGGTTTACCTAACAAGGCCCGATAATACCAATGACACGTCTTAGCAGGAGAGGGAAAATCAAAATAGAATGAAAGAAGAAAACGTGTTACGCTTTATTTTTTTATTAAATCTACCTAACGACTATCAAAATATAAAGGTATCTATAGAATGTATTTGTATATTGAGAAAATTGTTGATATTATAAATATTGAATTTTGCGGTTTCTCTCTTTGAAATTTAATTCAAATACGGTTTCAATCGAAGTCTTTGTTTATCTTTAAACATAGTCAATACTATGTATACAGACTCGTCTTCTTACGCCAACTGACCCTATACTCAAAGCCAGAGGCTAACGAACTTCGGTTTGATTCAAACCTCAAATCAATGCGAAAGCTAGGCTCAGAGAACAATTGAATGTCGAAGTCTTGGGCACGGATAGACAATACACTAGAAATGCCACAATGTCGGGTACCGCATAGTTTTAGTTCAAGATGTGACCCTCATTTTCACGTGGGTTTCGTGTAGTTAGATTAGTTTTGTGTTTTGGAATAGTTAGTATTTGGATTAGTCTGGATGAACTATCGTTCATAATTACTAAGTAATGGCTGTGACTTGTGGTTTGAGCAATTCGTAAGAAAATCGAAAATTCTAAAATCAATGCAGCCTCAGTTTGTATACATCATAAAAAACCTCTACGCAAAATTTCAGCTGATTTTTAGGGTTTCGTACCCAAAGGGTAACCAACGGAACCCTATCACTAAGCCTCCGCTGTCCGTCCGTCAGTCCGTCCGTCTGTTTGTCAGCGGGCTATACCTCAAGAACCGTAATAGGTAGACAGTTGAAATTTTCACAGATTGTGTATTTCTAATGCCGCTATAACAACATATCATAAAACATGAAGTATATGGTACGGAACCCTTCGTGTGCGAGTCAGATTCGCACTAGACCGGTTTTTTTTATTAAAAACAAACAATACTTTCATATTCTATTGTATACGCAACTATCGCTATTGCATGCCAAACGATACAGCCATAGATTAAAAATCTGCCAAATTGAATTGAATACAATTTCAATCAAGTTTTTTTTTTTAAAGCAAAACTAGACTTTCGAATGACAGTTCAGGATTAAACAGATAGGTATAAAAACTGGCGTAAAAAAATTGGCACAAAATGGGTCGTGGAATTTATGCAGGTTATTCTCATCTGAAAAGTCTATAGTCTAACTTTATCGCCGTTGCTTGTTCGTGCACAAACATAAAAAAATGGCAACTCAAAACAAAATTGTAGTTTAATTTATCAGTTTCATCATAAAAATAAAGTGGTTCAGTAAAATAAAAACTGAGATTCTGATTAAAAAATATGTATAGCGAATGTTCAATTTCACGCAGTTTTAAATTCATATTTTCTTTTGATTTATTAATAGTTTTGGGACAGTGCGCCTTTTATAATGGGTATCAGTGAAATTGCTCTTGTTGATGTTTGAATTTCAATTTGCCTTGATTATAAAACTAAATTATATAATTAGTTTTCTGTAATAAATTGATCTTGTAAAGAAAACCAGAACCGCTTAAGAGATCCATTGAACTCAGAATAATGAGCATCAGCTATAATATATCAACAACTGGCTTCTGATAGAGGCTTCGATAAAACTGCCGGGATAAAAAGTATCCTATGTGCTATTACAGGACATAGTCTACTCCTGTGTCAAGTTTCTTCGAAAATCATTCAGCCGTTTAGATGAGAAGAGGTTACAAACAGACATTTTGAATTATTTATTTATTTTATTGTAGACCGTTATACGACCTTTAAACGTTAATTTGGAGGGACCAACTTATATAATCGATATCTTTTAAACGGTTTATGTTTCGGGCAGCCAAAATCAATAATACTTAGGTAGAATTAAGGTATTATAGCACTAAGTAGGTAGAAAATGCCAGGGTGTAGTCTCAATTTGGTCCCTGTATCTTCATATTATGATGGAAGGACCAAGCATTTTATTAAAATATATGTCAAATCAAATCAAATCGTATATTTCAAATAAACCATTTACAGGCACTTTTGAAGTGTCAAAGTCAGTCAGTCAAAAACATGAAAGCTATTTGCACGTTCCAAAGCGTAGATCTCTATGGAGAAGAACGTGCAAGAAACTCCACGGACACTCTTTTAAACCATGTGATGTATTACAAAAATCTTGTTAACATTATCTTTGATTGCTTCTATATGTGAGGACAATGCAAAGAACAAGAAAATATAAAAACAATTCAAAATGCAGGTACAGATTAAAATAAGCCAGTGGCAGGTAAGAGATGACCAGTCTCAACTGACGGCGCCCGTTCACGAACATGACGCGTGCATCAGCACCATCTAACCATCCAAAACATTTGAGATCTCTGTATATTTCATTGGTACGCAGTAGGATTGACTTCGGTTGTTTTCTCTATGATAATAGTGCAAAGAGGCATTTACATAAACTGGACAAAATGCAGAAACAATATTTGAGGAGTTTAGGTGGTTTTATAAAAAGCTCTCCAATACACGTAATGGAAGCTGAAATGTGCATTCCTCCTTTGTACGTTAGGAGATTATGCTTTGCTTACAAGTTTTGTATAAAAAGTATGTCATGTTCGAACAATATTACTATCAAATTAATAGATGAGTTGAATGACCTGTCAGTCGCAAGATACTGGAACAATAAGAAAAAACCATTGCTTGTGACTGTATATTATGAGTGTAAACTCCATAATATCCATTGTTCAAGTATTTTAGACATGTACTCACTAGAAAAATGGGTGACAGGTATAAACGTACAGGATAAAATTTGTAGTAAGTTAGACTGTGTCAAAGTAGCAAAGCGCAGCCATGAGGTTACATCACTTAAATTCGATATTATCAAAGAACTTAGTGGAAAGTACCCGGGGTGGAAAATGTACTTTACTGATGGGTCTAAGAGCAAAACTGGATGTGGTGTCGCTTATTATAGTTTGAGTGATGGAACTTCGGCCTTGTTTAAATCTATTGATACAAACGTATCTGTAATGACGATGGAAATCGTAGCAATCTTAAAAACTCTAGAGAACATAATTTGTTGGAACAATGAGAACCATTCTGCGATTCAAAACATTGTTATATGCACGGATAGCAAAAGTGGTTTAATGCATTTAGCTCGATGCGCCTCTGGTCGCAGAGGTATACCGATAGCTTATGTAATTCTCAGACTATTTTATGCACTTAGTGACATTAATTTGAGGTTGCAATGGATTCCATCTCATATTGGTATACATGGAAACGAGAAGGCTGACATGCTTGCGAAAAAAGCTATTTTGGAAGGATTGGAAATCAACATCGCTCCGTTCTATACAGAAATACTTAGCTATTACAAGAATATATGCTACAATCGTTTTAAAGAGTACTTTGAAAAAAAGTGTAAAGAAAAAGGCATATGGTATAAGACTGTGCAGAGTGAGCCTCCTCGAATCCCTTGGTTCGCTGAAAGTCATACAAAGAGGTCGTATGTTGTTATGGCACATAGATTGCGTTCTGGTCATTTTCCATCCAGGAAATTTGGATACCTAATGAAAAAAGTCGATTCCCCTAATTGCCAAGTGTGTAACAAAGTCGAAGATGTCCAACATCTGCTGGTGGAATGTGAAAAGAACAAGAGAGAGAGGGAGATAGTGATGCGGGAGTTAAAAATTAATATGTATGATGTTGGGGCTTTCATTAGAATATTGGCTACACCTAATTCGGGAGACGCGAAATTGATCTATGAAATGGTTGCTGCATCACTAGCTCCCTCGCTTACGCAATAATATATAGTTACGTGTAATAATTACTTAGATTAGGATATGATGAGGCTGACGTACCTTTGTAAGGTAAAAGCCACTATAAAAAAAACACGCGCCACCATCAGCAAAACATTTGTGTGAGCATGACAAGCTCTCAACTGCCACGCTCGTTCATGTCAAACTAATTTAATAACGAAATCTATAATTACATATGTAAATGGCTCCATAGTGCTCACATTTACAAAAAAATGAAAATATGCTTCTACGTTATACAAAACTATGGTTTCAAGTAACTAAGAAAAGAAAAAAAAGAAGGCTGCTTTATTGTGTATACTTTTCTAATACAATAATGCAAAGATCTAATAAATAAATGATTGTATAGGAGAACAAAAAAAGGGTAAGCATTTCTTCCAATTATCAAAAACCTAACAAGTGGACCCATGCTGCTGTGGCTGTGGAGCAGTACCGGCATTTAGCCAAACATTTTTATCAAGGACATAATCTTCCAGTTTATAATATGTTTGTCTACATAATGTGCGTTTTATACATGTTTTAAATTTTCTCTCATTCAGTTCGAGAATATCAAGTGGTATTTTATTATAAAACTAGCTGACCCGCGCGGCTTCGCTCCCGTGAACTGGCTATTCTACCTACCGACCCTAACCTACCTACCTACTCTACCTCCTTACCTATCCTATCTACCATAGCTACCCTACCTTACCTACCCTACCTACCTACCCTACCTACCTACCTCCTTACCTATCCTATCTACCATAGCTACCCTACCTTACCTACCCTACCTACCTACCCTACCTACCTATCCTACCTACCTACCCTACCTACCTACTCTTTTTTTTGTATTTTAATTCTTATTATGCTATTCCGGACGAAGACTAATCCAAAAACACAAAAACTATGAAAATCGGTCGAGCCGTTCTCGAGTTAGAAAAGTGTTCGAAAAAACCGACTTTGTTTTAAATATATTAAGCAGATTAAGAATTTTGCTATATTGTGAAAGATTCGGCCTTTTTCTAGAAGATATTTTTATATTAGCGAGACAGAAATAAAACGCATTAACTGAAGGAAGACGGACAGTGGTGGCTTATTAAAAAAAAGGGTTCCGTTAGCAAACTTGGTACGGAACCCTAAAAATCGACTGGGTTCGCACGAATCAAAATCGTACGCAAAGGCTTAAATAATAGGGTCCCATTAGCAACTTTGGCACGGAACCCTATAATTTGCCTTGGCTCGCAAATCGAACAGTTTGATACTTAGCACGAATTAAAAACTTAGTTGCGGGCAACCTGGGAGTCTTTAAGACAAAAGTGAATAGGTTGCTTCTAGGCAAACGTGCTCCGTCTTCGACCGCATCATCGCTTACCATCAGGTGAGATAGTGGTCAAACGTATGCCTATCTATTGTAAAAAAAAAAATATTCCACTCCGTATCATCTAACCAATGAGAACTAATGATAACACGATTTGACAGTTACTGTGAAATCGTGTTGTCATTCATTCTTAGTTCGGGTTCGGAACTAATCGTAAGTCTGTAGGTGATACGGAGTAGAATACGTCCGCAACTAAGCCCGAAACTACGGACTTCGGACTTAGAGAGTAGCCTCCCAAAATCGATCGCTCCCGTCACCTTGACCACCTTTGGTACGATACCTTATTATAAAAAACCAAACTACTAACCTAAACTAAACCTAAACCTAACTACTAACCAAAAATGGACTCTGTCTGAAATATAAGATTTTTATTTATATTATTAGCCTTGTTTCGCAAATCGAACCGCTCTAAACGGAATCAATCGCGGAGGCCTAGCAGTAGGGTCCCGCCAGCACAGCACCTTTGGTACGGGACCCTAGAGGCCTGATCCGCAAGTCGAACCGTCCAGAACTTCGCAAAACTAAATCAGTTTAAGACTCTACGATAAATGCACTTTAAACGAAACCAGCACCAGAGATTTAACCAATTATGGTCCCTAACAGTTTAAGACCTTTCAGAGACCAAACCGAAATTTCTTCGAAACACGACTGTGTTTAGAAATTGTGTGAGGTCATTCTCCAGCGGAAAATCTTAACACCACAATTCAGAAAAACGCGTCAACAGTGCAACGCCATCTATCGACCATGTAAACTGACAAAATATTTGGCAGCGGAAGACGATAAATAAAAAGCCCGTATGTAACGGTAAATAACGATAAGGTATTAAAATGTTTACTTTTATTTTGCTACGTCTACGTATTAAAAGTTTCACAAACAACTCAATCAATGTGTTTTGGTGTAACATTCATGCTTTCATGCATTTTTTGGTTCCTCAATAGATGGCGCTCTGACTAATCAGAATATATAAGGAAGTTTCTTACTAAACTAAAAATTCAATATATTTTGATTTTGTGGATCGATTGTATCGATCAATAACGAAAAGGTATAAAATGATCACTCTTATTTTGCTATGTATTAAAAGTTTCACAAATAACTCAACAATTTTGAATGCTTTCGTGCATTTTATTATTCTCAATAGATGGCGTTCTGACTCATCAGAATGCATTAGGAAGTTTCTTCGTAAACTTAAAAATTCAATATCTTTTGATTTTGTGGGTCGATTTTGATGAAATAAACGCTAAATGTTACTCGGGTTATCACTTAATATTTTAAGTATTATGATTTGCAATCTAATCTGTGGTTTAAGCGTGATGCTCCCACAAACGCACAGACAAACCTACAAACAGACAAAAATTTCAAAAATTGCATTTTTGTGTTTTATACCTTTTTCCTGAGTTTTCTGTGTAATTTTCATGCGAAAATATTCAATGTACAGACACGGTTAGTCTACGATTTTATTATATGTATAGATAGAAGACTACGTCTACGTATTAAAAGTTTCACAAACAACTCAATCAATGTGTTTTGGTGTAACATTCATGCTTTCATGCATTTTTTGGTTCCTCAATAGATGGCGCTCTGACTAATCAGAATTTATAAGGAAGTTTCTTACTAAACTAAAAATTCAATATATTTTGATTTTGTGGATCGATTGTTTCGATCAATAACGAAAAGGTATAAAATGATAACGCTTATTTTGCCACGTATTAAAAGTTTCACAAATAACTCAACAATTTTGAATGCTTTCGTGCATTTTATTTTTCTCAATAGATGGCGCTCTGACTCATCAGAATACATTAGGAAGTTTCTTCCTAAACTTAAAAATTCAATATCTTTTGATTTTGTGGGTCGATTTTGATGAAATAAACGCTAAATGTTACTCGGGTTATCACTTAATATTTTTAAGTATTTAGATTTTCAATCTAATCTGTGGTTTGAGCGTGATGCTCCCACAAACGCACAGACAAACAGACAAACAGACAAACAGACAAAAATTTCAAAAATTGCATTTTAGTGTTTTATACCTTTTTCCTGAGTTTTCTGTGTAATTTTCATGCGAAAATATTCAATGTACAGACACGGTTAGTCTACGATTTTATTATATGTATAGATTTAACACAGTACCCCATAAAAGAAGTGTGTACTTTAGCTAATCTGAATCGGGGTTGATGTAATTTGTTCCGATTTCTAGTATTAAAATTATGCCTATCACTCATTTTACAAAAAAGATGAAGATTTTTCCGAACATACATAATGTTTTCATATATGTATTGACAAGGTACCGTCATGATGTTAATATCCTTAAACAGTTCCCTTAGGGAATCGCGCCGGCGGAGATTGTAAATGGCTCTGATAGCTCTTTTCTGCAGAATAAATTTAGACTCGATGTCTGCAGCACGTCCCCATAATAAGATACCGTAAGACATGATACTATGAAAGTAACTAAAATAGACCAGCCTCGCGGTATCTATATCAGTAAATTGACGGATTTTTCTGACAGCATATGCTGCTGAACTTAGCCGTTCCGCAAGAGATGTTAAATGAGGACCCCATTGTAGCCTTGAGTCAAGCGTGATCCCCAAGAAAACTGTGTCATCGACGAATTCAAGTTTCTCTTGGTTCAATACTATGTCACAATTAATACTTTTAACGTTCGGTAATGCAAATCTGATACACTTTGTTTTTTTCTCATTTAAAACTAAATTATTAGCAGTAAACCAATTTTGGACTTGCTGAAGGGCGTTATTTACATCGTCAAGACCTGTGGCACGCCTATCTATCTTAAATATTAAGGACGTATCGTCAGCAAATAACACCATTTGAGTTTGATTTTTTAAAAGATGGGGAAGATCATTAATGTATACTAGAAAGAGGAAAGGACCCAATATTGAGCCTTGTGGTACCCCCATTTTAACTTTCAGACCCCGTAAATTGACACCATTTATTTGAACTTGCTGCTGTCTGTCATTTAAATAAGACCTCACTAAACTGAGTGCAAGTTTACCCAGTCCGTAATGTTTTAGTTTTAGGAGCAAGGTTTCGTGATTTACACAATCAAATGCCTTGGAGAGGTCACAAAAGATTCCTATGGCATCTTGCGCCTCTTCCCATGCTGTATATATGTGTTTTAACAACGTGACTCCAGCGTCAGTTGTACAACGACCTTTGGTAAAACCATACTGTTGTTCGTGTAAGATTTTATTGGTGTTAAAATGATTGAGCATTTGATTGAGCATTACTTTTTCAAAAACTTTGCTGAAAATCGGCAATACAGATATAGGTCTATAATTATTAGTATCTTTATTATCTCCAGATTTAAAAAGTGATATCACCTTACTATATTTCATTATATCCGGAAAGACCCCTGGGCAAAACATAAATTAAATATTAGTGCCAAGTATGGTGCTATGGTCTCAAATATGGACGTGCACACTTTGATAGACATTCCCCATATGTCTTCAGTCAATTTAATTTTGATTTGCCGGAAAGCTTTAATAACTGTCATAGGGTTGATACGTTTGAATTGGAATTCAACCGTACAACCGTATATATCGTCATATACAAATGTATATGACGATATACATAAAAAAATAGCTAAAATTATAGCAAAAGTAGAAAATAGCAGATCTATGGTACTATTTTTTATGTATGTATGACAGACATTGGAGAGTTGGTCCCTTTATTTTGACGCTCACTATTGTAGACCTTATAATAAAAGAACAAGACGAACTCATAGAATTACTTTCGCATTAAAATATAATATTATAATGGATTCACCAATATTTGACACTTACTACTTACTCACAGTCTTCTATGCCTATTTTATCAGTGATGGTGCCCAAGGTAGCTGCAAGGTAAGACAGGGGTTGTGACGCCCACCAGCGGGTCCATGACCGAGTTCTTTCATCTCGTCACCACACCATCCCACACACACAGATATCGAAGGCCTGCCTGTAGTGAAACCACAGTTTCGTTTAAGTTGTGAAGAATTTACACTTAAACTTTCGGTAGCCTAAGGAGACTCAATGTTTCTCAAACTATGTATTTGGCACTCAGAAACTATACTTAAAACTATAGCAGTTCTAAGTCTGGAAATACTCGATGATACACAATATTTATTATGATTATAAAAACTTTTACTTTGAGACCAACCCTGAAAACTGGAAAAAAATATCAGCTATGGCTGTTTCATAAATTTTCATCGGCTAAACATTGCATTTCGTATGAAACAGCTGATATTTTTAGGGTTTCGAACATCCGTAGAAAACGGAACCTTTATAGGATCATCGGGTGTCTATCGGTCCGTCTGTCACAGCCAGTATTCTCCGGATCTGCTGAACCGATTCTGTTGAAATTTGGTATACATATGAACTTCTGTGACCCAAACATAGTCGCGTTACGTGAATAAAAAATTTTTTAGTATGGGGGTAAATTTTGGGAGTCAAACTAAAAAAATTAAAAAAAGACGTTCAAACTGTTTTGTGTGAGGATTTTAATTATATTTTTTTTTCATAATTTTAAAATAAACAGTTGTGAAATTATTCAATAATTTAGACCGAAAATGACCATTCCCCCCCCTTATCGTCGATACTACTGCGCCTAAAATTTTGAAAAAAATTCAGTATGTCAATACCTAAAGATTACAGGAAAACCTATAAGCAGTCTGACGGGTTAAAATAATTTAAAAAAGAAATTCGTTCGGAACCCTTTCCTCGCGAGTCCGACTCGCACTTGGCTAGTTTTTTTATTGACTAAGCATTAACGCTGATATATTAATAGGGCGTGAATCGTTATTACCAAAAGATCACTTTTGGCAATAAGTTCGCAAACTTATTGCCAAAAGTGATCTTTACAGCCAAACATTCCAAATATTGTAAGTAATGATAATAATGCAAGTTTTGAATTTCATAAAACTTCATAAACAGCCAGTTTTTTCGAGTATCTCTGACTCAGACTCTGTACTCAAGTAGTACTAGAGGTACCATTTAGTGAGGAACTCACAGTTTAATATTAACACCCACACAGGTCGATCTTCAATATTAAGAAATGCTTATCAAGGTCAGTCCGCGGATGGGTTTTAACATTCTGAGATTCCTCCTGTCCTCCGTGCCTCGAAAAGCACTTTAAGCTGTTGGTCCCGACTGTCATTTGAACATCTTTGACAGTCAGTACTGGTAGTCAAAAGCTAAGAAATTACCAGTCTTGCTAAGAGAAATCGTGTTCCTCTGTTAATTGGTTGTGGAAGCCAGATAAGCCGCCGCTCCATTGAAAATACTGGTACTCAGTGGCATTCAGTTAGACTGAAAATTGGGGGGCTACTCTCTAAGCCCGACGTCCGTAGTTTTGGGCTTAGTTGCAGGCGTCCTAACCACAGAGAATGAATGAAAACACGATTTGTCAGTTACTGTCAAATCGTGTTGTCATTCATTCTTAGTTCGGGTTCGGGACTAATCGTAAGTCCGTAGGTGATACGGAGTAGAATACGCCCGCAACTAAGCCCGAAACTACGGACTTCGGGATTAGAGAGTAGCCCCCCTGACCCCAACATAGTTGGGACAAGCTTAGGCAGATTCAAAGGGACCTCTCTATAGGTCATTGCACTATCGTTCCGTGCAGTAAAGGCTGCTAAGCCAATAATTACAAAGACTAAGAAATATACCGGCCAAGTGCGTGTCGAAATCGCTCTCGAAGGGTTCCGTACCATCTCGCGTCCGGCCCTGAGGGGCTACTCTCTAACGAAATCCGTAGTTTCGGACTTAGTTGCGGGCGGGCGTATTCTACTCCGTATCACCTACAGACTTGCGATTAGTCCCGAACCCGAACTGAGAATGAGTGACAACACGATTTCACAGTAACTGTCAAATCGTGTTATCATTAGTTCTCAGTGGTTAGGTGATACGGAGTAGTAAATGCCCGCCCGCAACTAAGCCCGAAACTACGGATTTCATTAGAGAGTAGCCCCCCTGGTTCAATCCATGGTCCGGAGCGAGGAGGCATGGGAAGCGATCACCTCCTTTTGCGAAGCAGTAATGCTAGTAAAGGAGGAGGCCGAATGCGTGAGAGAGAGGGAAACTTCACGCCCCAGCCGCCACAACAGGAGAAGACGCCCCGGGCGTCGGGAGTCGCAGGGCGATTCTCGGCCACCGTAGGCGCGGGTCTGTGGACGGCGAGCATTGGGTGGCTCGCCGTCCGATCAGAACCAGGCCTGGGTCGACAGCGCGCTGTGTTCCACGCGCGCCTCACAGAGCTGTCAGCATAGAAGATGGGGCCCGCTAGGGCCAGTGCCTGCCGGGGTTGCGGAATCTGTTTGAAAGAGTCACCGCGGCCCTGGAACGCAAAGGGAGGAGCACGGATGGGTTTTAGTTCTGCTTCACCCAGAGCGGGAGGAGTCATTTGATGATTTCCCATCCTTAAAAAAAAAGGGTTCCGTACCAAAAACCTTGATTTTTATTATTTGTTTTTATAGCGGCAATTGAAATACACACTGAAAATTTCAACTGTCTACCTGTTACGGTTCTTGAGATACAGCCCGCTGACAGACAGACGGACGGACGGACGGACAGATGGGCGCAAGGACGGATGGACGGACAGCGGAGGCTCAGTAGGTAATAGGGTTCCTTTGGTTACCATTTGGGTACGGAACCTTAAAAATCAATCTCTTCGTGATTTCCCCCAATCATATTGACTAATTCAGTGGCCAATAAAATTCACCATTATCAACATCTTAATCGTGGGATTGTTATTTCTCTTTGTAGATTCTCAAATTGGTATTTCGTGATTAGAGTATTTTATTTTGATTGAAGTTTAATTATACCCACTTCAATCTGTTAAGTAGGTTCGTTCATCCATTGTTGTTAATTATATTGATCAATGGTTGCAAAATTTGTTAATATGTAGGTAGGGTTCCGAAAAAAAACGGAAACCTTATAGGATCGCTCGGCTGTCTGTCTGTCCGTCTGTCAAAACCTGTTTTCTCCGGATCTACTGGCCCGATTTGGTTGAAATTTGGTATACATACGGACTTTTGTGACTCAAACACGAACGCATAACGTGAATAATTAAATTTTAGTATGGGGCTACTTTTGGGGGTCAAACTGGAAAATTTCGAAAAAAAGTTTTTTGAACAATATCGTGTAACATATCAAATGAAAGAACTAACTGCGAGGGCTTCAATTATATTTTTTTTTATAATTTTCAAATAAATGGTTTTGAAGTTATTCAAGAAATAAGACGAAAAGCCTATAGATTATAGGAAAGATTACAGACCTAAAGATTATAGGGAAACCTACAAATAGTCTATAGTATTAAAATATCACGTTATAAAAATGAAATTCGTTCGGAACTCTTTGCACGCAAGTTCCGACTCGCACTTGGTCAGTTTTTTTTTTACTATTGATAGGCAAGCGTTTGACCACTATCTCACCTGGTGGTCAGCGATGATTGTAACCTATTCACTCTTAGCTTAAAGTCTCCCAGGCAGTAGCTATCAGGAAACACAGACTCTGGCAGGGAATTCTACTCCTTAGCTGTACGCACAATGAATGTGTCTCCAAATCGTTTTGTGCCTGTCTTTGTAGTTAGGTACTATCAAACCTATTAATTTTACTTCTGCTGGTATTACTTTGTTGTACCCATTAGTATTATATTAGTGTTATTTTCAGTGCATCGTCCTCACATATAACGATTGATTAATGTATATAAAATGTTGTAAAATTCATTTTTAGGGTTCCCGTACCCAAAAGGTAACCAACGGAACCCTATTACTAAGCCTCCGCTCTCCGTCCGTCCGTCCTTCCGTCTGTCTGGCAGCGGGCTGTATCTCTAGAACCGTAGTAGGTAAAGAGTTGAAATTTTTACAGATTATGTATTTCTATTGCCGCTATAACAATAAATAATAAAAAAATAGGAGTAATAGTACGGAACCCTTCAAGTACGAGTCCGACTCGCGTATGGCCGGTTTTTGAAAAGAGTAACTATGGAGTTCCTTGTCCGTTCTTCTTCATATAAAACTACTTTATGCGAATAGAGGAGAGTCACCTTAATATTTAATTTTCGCTCTTCAAAAGTACCTCTAATGGTCTAGTTGAAATAAACGAATTGAATTTGACATTGTCGCGAATTCGTACTTTCAGCTCGTAAGTACTTTCAGCCTAGACACACAGACCTTAGTCTGCAATACACAAAAGCTTCAAAAAGTAGTAATCCATTTTTCTCGGGCTAATTTCGTTGTTCTGGAGAAGCAGCCTTTTGGAGACAGTCAATCAAGAATAGATCATATTATGAATGCGTAAGTAGGAGTCTTTTGTTTGTTCGTAAAGTGTTTTCACCTAAATGTCCAAACTAATTTTGATGAGTTTTCGTACAGAGATAGACGGAACCCTTTGTTTAGGGATGCATTCGATCTTAAGGTGCGATCTTCAACTAACTCCTTCCACTCTAGACGGAGAGGGAGGGAGAATCAAACTCTTACTGACAAAAACCCATCCGTGTTCTTCCAAGTGCCCTTTGCGTGCCAGGGCCGCGGTGACTCTTTCGAACAAATTCCGCAACATGGATGGAAAGAAGTCGCGGGCAAAAGCTAGTCTCGCATAATAATGATTTTCAGGGTTCCGCACCCCAAAAGGAAAAACGGAACCCTTATAGGATCACTTTGTGTTCCGTCCATCTGTCTGTCACGACCGTTTATCTCAGAAACGAGTGGAGGTATCGAGTTGAAATTAAATCCATATACTTAGGTCTATAGCCCCTTGCAGCTAGGAAAAAATCAAACTTCTAAGTTAACGTAAAAAGATTCGGTTGTTTATACCGCAAAAAACGTATATTTCGACATTTTCAAGGGCATCAAAATGTATAGGGCATTTTCCGTTGACCTAGAACCATGACATTTGCAAGTAATACCATCTTATACTACAAGTATAGAGAAAAGTCTGAAAACTATACATTTGTAATTAAATTATAAAAATGTAGTCTTTATTTAAAGTAATTTGTAGCTACAAATGTGTACGGAATCCTCAGTGGGTGAGTCTCACTCGCACTTGGCCAGTTTTTTTGTAGATCATTTTCAGTCGGATATTATTTGAAAGGTCTATTTTGACCGGACTTTAATTTAATTTCTATTTTCACCATTTTCTTCCGTCTTCTTCTTCCTGTCGCTTTTTGGGTGGCCCTAAACATTGCCACTTCCACGACATTTTTGGTGGCAGCACATACGTCACTTTGGTTGCATGTTTTGGGGCACAGAAGGCAAGATAGGAGTTGGAGCATGGTTTGTGACTCGGCTCCACATCCAGATCCAGCAGTTAATACGTCACGGTACACTTTACAAGATTTGAATTACACCTGCCTACTTTTTCTTCCTGATCACACGTGATATTGCTGTTTTTATGACGTAAGTCAGAGCACGTTTTTGCACTCATTATTCAGTTAAACTTATGGCCTTGGCTTTGGTGATGTGTATATAATGAATAGGCAGAACATGACAAAGAAACACGCTAGATAGAAACATGAACATTGATGTATTTTTGTAATTATGCATCAATTAATCTATTAGTCTTGTTCCAGCTACTAATACCAGATAACCTAGCACAAATATTTTTGACGTAACGTAAAATTTTACAAAATACTCGTTTTGTACAGAATATCTTTTTGAATTGGATACTATATTAATATTTTGGTATGATACAAGTTGTGTATGATCATCATCATCATATTTTTATCCCCAAATTTGTTTGTGACCAATTTCGAGGTTTACCCTATTTGATAAAAAAAAGAATAATCAAAATCGGAGTACTCTGTAAAAAGTTATGCGTTGTCATTAATAAAAAAAAAATTACGACGACTTGAGAACCTCCTTCGTTTTTTCGTCGGTTAAAAATACCACCCCACGAAGTGGGCACGGTTCAGCTGGTAAAACATAATGGAGTTGTAGTTTTTTTAAATTCACTTACGCTAACGATACTGTAACGTACGTGAATTACGAATTATAAAAACGGATGTTTCCGTGCTAGGCCCTCTATATTTTACATAGAGCGACTATTTATGTGAAAGTAGTATCGCCCATGAGGTACATTATTTAATCCTAATTACATTAATTAATCCCTCTATTAGATGAATGGATGGATGTTTGTTACTCAATCACGAACGGCAGAATGGATCTTGATGATTGGCACAGAGGCAGAATATAGTCTGGAATAACACATACGATACTTTTTTAACCCGGGAATATGTTTCCTTGGGATCATTTTCGACATTCAAGCGGGCGGAGCCGCGGGCGGTAGCTAGTATAACATAAAATAATGCCTATATCCTGAAGGCTTAAGCAGAAAGGTACCTAAAGGAAATATAAATTTAGAGACTATTGCCAAGGATTCAGCCGGACTTGTGAAAAAGAAGAAAGAAAAGACGTTTATTTCACCGAAAGCGACGCACAAAACACAAAATTAAAAGGAAATAACTTACAATAACTCAAACTAACTACAAAATAAATAACCTATTATCGCTAGAGGACTTTGTAGTAAGTAATTTGTTACTTTTGTGTTATAAACTGTGGGTATAAACTTGAAAATAAATGGGTACAACATTTTATTTCGACTTTATTTGTACAACTGTAATACAATACATAATGATACACGACAGTTTTCGTATTTGTTTTAACATAAGTGTATTATACCAGCTGCAATTCTGCTGGCAAAATTCAATTATTTATTTTTATTTAAACAATGTCTTTATATTTTATTTTGACTGTCTTGTCGAGGAATTTTAATGGTACTTTTGGCAAAATGTAAAGTTACACCAGTCAGAATCTAAATAAGGTATTTAATTCAAACTGTTAACAGTTTATTTAGAGTAAAAAAAAAGATTACTATGCACGGACAAAATAATGAAGTAACTCATGCCACATTGTATTCAAGAGAAAAATTATAGAAAATGTAACAACCGTGATTCATAGTAAGGAGATAAAAACACTTTATTTACAATGACCAACAATTTAGTCGACAGTGTAGATAAACACGACAGCATCGGTTTTTTAAATATTATTCATCGTCTTTTGAATTGTCAAGGTATGTCAGTCAAATAGATGAAGCTAATACTGCCGCGCTAGCGACAAAAGCAGCAAGTGGTTCTGCAGCGAAATACACTCACCAACTCTATATCCAGCGCGGCAGTCGCACGTTCAAAGAGTAGATCCTATGGAGAAGAACGTGCAAGAAACTCCATGGATACTCTTTTAAATAAGTGTTTACAAAATCATGGTTACATTCGTTTTGAAATATTTAATGTGTGAAATTATATAATTCAAAAGAGATTGAGTCTATAGAGTGCAAAAATGGTCTTATTACTGGATAGTAATAACTGTTTTAATGCAGAGGAACAGTACGTTTCATTGTAGTAACCTTATAGTCATCAACTTGTACATGGTCTCCTAACCTGATTGTAACATCGCTATAGGGGAAGTATCGACTGGAGAAAGTAACTTCACCATCACCGCAGAACAATTCAATGGAACTCGCATCCACGAGGATATGCCACTCAAGCTTGTCTTTAGGCCTCCAGTCTGTTCTACGGACACCGTCTTCTCCACCACGATCAAGTGTCACCTTATGTTTAAGCATATCATAACTGATTGAAACACTCGCGTTTGTAGATTCTATAAAAAGATTAAAGTCCTGATCCTTGGATGCTGTTATTCTTATCTCACCGGCTTTATCTTCTAATTGTACAGTGTGACCACCTTGTGCCTCACCTGAGTACAATATGCTGTCGTAAGCTGCAGAAATTTCTTTAACAGGTTTCTGGATTAGTCTTAAATCTTTCGTAAGGGATAACTCTCTCGGAATTGTCATTTGGCCAGTAAAGCCGTCATCACGTTCAGGATAATATTCCTCCCACATATCCATCCAGGCAATAACAATCCTACAATCATTGTCGTCCAAAATAGATTGGGTAGCATAGAAATCATGTCCATGATCCAATTCTACGAAATCCGTTATTTGTTTAAAATAATTTGTTTCGTAATCAAAAGTACCAACTATATAACCAGTTTGATATAAATTTTTGTATTTATCCCCACAAGGTTCAACCCCTTGTGGTGAAAATAATAGTACATAGTAACCGCCCAGCTCGAAGAAATCTGGACACTCCCACATGTGACCTAGAAAGCCATCGGATTGACCTAAAGTAGACACTTCTTTCCAAGAAATTAAATCCTTCGACGAATAAAGTAGTACTTGCCCGAGAGTATCATTTTTGAAAGAATTTCCCAACACCATGTAATAAAGATCACCATGTTTCCATACTTTCGGATCTCTGATGTTTGGTTGATGTTCATCCGCTTTGATGACTGGATTCCCTGCATATTTTGTAAAATTAACTCCATCAGTACTTGTAGCTAAGGCTTGACGCTGCTGTATATCTGGGGTCTGGCCAGGATTTTTAACATTTCCTGTATATAATAAAAACATTGTATTGTTTTCGATTATCGCACTTCCTGAGAACACTCCAGTTTTATCGTACGGTTCGTCTGGATACATTGCGATTGGTAGATGATCCCAATTCATGAGATCTAAGCTCTTCGCATGTCCCCAATGTGCTATTCCAGCTTCCTGGCTGGTTTCAGGGTTGTATTGATAGAAAAGGTGGTACTCATTTTGAAATTTCGAGAAGCCGTTGGGATCGTTCATCCATCCGTACCGCGGAGAGAGGTGGTAACGTGGTTTAAACCGTTCTTTAACTTCGTTACCTAAGCATCTGTTACAAAACAGTGCTATAAGCAAAAACTTTGTCACAGCTGATAACATAGTGCACGTCACCCGTATTGTCGCGATGACTGAGTTCTTCTGTCTGAATAGTTCATTTCCGGCGTCGTGATCATTTATATGCTATCGTGGTGTCGTGTCACCTCCAGTTGTGTCCATTTAATGTAAGCTTATAAAAAATATTGTTCGCATTACTGTAGATATTTGCAATAGTTCAATTGAATTGTCTGCTTGGTGGCAAGGTTATATTTTCTTGAGATTTTAATATGACACGTGTTTAATTGAGATAATAATAAGAAGATGGAGTAGCATTATAAATAGGTACAAAGAAGAATGTAATATTCTTTCAAGAGGATGACATGAACAGATCCATCCAAAATTCAAAAATCAAAAATTCGATTTTAGAGCCAAGACTATAAGTTTTTCATTCCAAAATCTAAGCGCTCATTTCAATGTCTGAATTAGTTTAAAGAGGTCAAATATTTCATAGTTTTGATGAAGAGTCACTGCTTAGGGTAATCTTATAAACGCTAACATTATATACTTATTTCACTTTACGAAACCATAAAACGTTGAGCGGGATAATATTATTGAACAAAAATAGGATAACGTCTATGAAGTTACTCAATGTTAGTTATTTTAATACCATCCTTGTTATCAACCTGAATGTTTAAATTGCATTATAGGTATTTCACTTAAATTGCCCGTATCCTCACTCGTTGCCTCATTTGTAAATACATATTTCTTCAATAAAACCATAAACCACAAATACATATTTTTTATGAATTGGGGTATAAGGGGTTCCCAGTAACATCCTTTTTTTTGCGCTGGGAAAAAATGCATTACGCATACCCTCCCATCGGGGGATGGAGGGCTATGTGGGACTCCCCGGGCAAGCCCGGTATACCCACTAAAATAACCCAGCGGCATTCCCGCATCGTCTGAGTGGAAGGGGACTGGGAGATCGGCGCAGCCTTTACGTCCAGTCCCTCCCAGTAACATCCTAGGAACTCAAGCCAACCTCACTTGCTCGCGGTACGCACTGCATTCAACCAACGAGACTCTGGCGATCCGCCAACACGCACTGGACCAGCGCGGCGGTTTACGGTCCAAACCCCGCCACAAACATGGAAAGAAAGTGGAATTGGGCGGGTCACATTTACAGGATTCACAAGGACAGATGGGCCAAGATTGCTACGCAGTCGGGGCCTGAAGACGGACGTCACAACCGAGGCAGGCCTAAACAACGCTGGCGTGATGATTTGGACTCATTCCTGATGGATGAGCCGGAGAATGCATCACACAAAGTTGACTGGAAAATATGGAGCGGTGCAGTGGGAAAACATAGGCTAGAAAAAAAAAATTAGTAACCAGCATGTAGTATATTGGAAATCAAGCACCTAAGATAAAACTTTTGGGGAATATTTTCAATGTGCGTGCAGCAAAGAAATTGACTTTTTTGTTAGAAGCTATAGAACAGGTTACTTCAAGCGTGTTCTATCGTCGACTACATCATAACTTAGAATCAGCTAAAATAGTCGTGGAACCAGAGTTTGTTTCACAAAACCGTCTTCAATATATAGATGGTAAATAATAATTACGGACTACAAAAATTAAATCAACCATCTACGTATCCATCTTCTATACTAATCTTTATCAGAACGATAATTTATGCATTTTCATTGTTAAAGACAGTTGTTTTGAGCCTCTTGAATCCATGATAACAAATAATATTTACATAGAACAATACAAACAAACACATAACTTAGTCACACCTTCGTAGTGTTTTTTACTTGTGAATAAAGTTTTAGTAAATAAATAATAACTATACATTATTTTCCTCATGCGCGTTGCATGACAATTATCCTGAATTACTTGGAAGTGAATTCAAAGGAAACTAAATTTAAGAAAACACTCGTACAGTCATGATTATTGTAATGGTGGGTATCCATTATGTTCGCGAACCTCTTGCACTGCGCACTCCTGCAACTGTTCCACATAGTGGATACGTTTGCAAACTTGGTTCGCAAACGTGGAGCAGTTGTAGGAGCGCGGAGCGTAAGGCCGCGGGCACGAAGTCAGCGGGCGCGGAGTGGCGGCGGCACGGGCAGCAGCGTGGTGGCGCAGACCCAGTCATGAAGCTAGCGGGCAGATCGTACATATGAAACGCGCCGCTGCCTTCGTGGTTCCATATAAATCTATGCATTTGAACACGCCCCTGTCCGCGCCGCCATCACCGCCATTCCGCGCCCGCTGACTTCGTACCCGCGGCCTAAGAGGTTCGCAAAAATAGTGGATACCCACCCTTATAGGTGTGAATTTATTTAGACGATCTGATGGGTCGCAGATCCGGTCTCTCCGGGAGGCTATGGTTGAGCGCTTGAACTTGTCCTTACAGGCTGTCTCAGAATGGGGCGATGCCAATCTGGTCAAGTTCAATGCTGCTAAGACCCAAGCGTGTCTATTTTCCGCTAAAAGGAGCCAATTCCACCCAGCTCCATCTTTTCGTGGTGTAACCGTGCCGATAACCGTAGTAGAATTCCCTGCCAGAGTCTGTGTTTCCAGATAGCTACAACCTGGGAGTCTTTAAGACAAGAGTGAATAGGTTGCTTCTAGGCAAACGTGCTCCGTCTTCGACCGTATCATCGCTTACCATAAGGTGAGATTGTGGTCAAACGTATGCCTATACCTATATAGTATAGTAGACGATTAATCAATTTTGATTAACGACAAGACCATGAGTAGCAAATTACAGAAATAGATTGAAAAAGTCAGAAGGTAACTATGTTCGTTTGATCAGGCTACATAAAAACAGCTTCATGGGTTGCAGATTAAACTACGCTTGACGAAGTCGGTCGTTCTTCGTAAACTTCGGATAGTCATATGACCATCCGTACATGTCGGGGCCCCTCCGCGTCTAAAAGTACGTTTAGTCGGTAATCCCGGCTGCCATTTCAGCAAAAAACTGTGGACACAGTTCGCGACGGTAGCGTCATAGTTTTATATAACTCGCATATATAAGAGCTTATGTAAAACATAGGATAAGTTATACTTTAAAACACTTGTTATAGTTTGAAAATTAAATTCATAAAATTGTTGTCGTTTTCCACAGGCGCGTAAGACGTCTTGGGTAACTCATTCCTGGTAAAACCCTTAGAAAAGGTATCTGGTAAAAGTTAAACGTAAAGGAGGTACACAGGTATCGAACATTTTTCATACACCGACACAGGACAGTTACACAAAAGGTAGTAGGGTGGGCTGAGAAACCACCATTCACAGGCACCTCCTTTTACTAAACATCACAAAAACCTAGATATTTAGGCTTTAAAATATAGGCATTAAAGAGCTGGCACTAAGCCCTATCCGAATATGTATACATCTATATGGTCAGTTAAGGCATAAAGCCACAAAATAGAAAAAACTAAAAACACAGATATTTTCCCCTTCCGGGTTTCTGACCTCATAGTCCTTCCACCCTTAGAGGGGTGGCCTTGTAAGATGTGTATCTGGATAGAGGGATGATGCACCTACCGTAATACAGATAGCCCAATAGCCCTAAGGGCACAGTTTTTCGGGAAGTCAACCCTTAATAGTTAACAAGTTCAAACTTGTAGATAGTCTTGATAGATAAATGCAACAAACCCCTAAGTGGGTAAGGTTGAAGGGTTGATTTCCACCCCGTTCGACGGGGAATTTCGGGGGCTTCACAGACAGGTGCATCAACCCCTATCCAAACCTAGAATAAGCCTAGATATAGCCAGGAATGTACCCTAGTTAAAGTTAAACTTAAGGTTAAAAATAAACTAAAACAGTTAGTGGTTTTTGGGCCTCGTTACGGTAAAGTAACATGGTACATTAGTAAATAGGTCAAAATTGTAAACTCGTAGTCGTTGGCAAGAAGATATAAAGAACTTTTAAATAGAAAGTACATAGTCGCGAATTTCATCCCTTAAACCGCTAGCTGCAGTGTTCAAACAGTCAATCTGCATCTTATTTGATTCCCTGGTAAGCAAACATCCCTAACCCCAATCATTCCCGAAGACAGCAAGTTCAAGGCTCAAGAAAGAAGAACGGTAAACGTGTGGTACAGAGACCTTTCGTACATCGGTACAGGACGTCAGCGCGGCTGGACGCAGTTGGGTGGTCGCAGTTCACATCGAAGGAAGTTGAAGAAGGATAGACCTACCCCGAACACACCCCGTTCCAGCCGATCACGCCCGTCTGGTACAGAAACTGCCAAAGGTTTACACAGTTTTTTAATTGGAAGGTCAAAAATCTGAAAACTAGTCTTATAAAGGGGTATTGTCCATTGGCTGCAGGTCATTGGAAATCAACTTACAGTACTGTGAGAGCTGACCTCTTTAATTGAATCTTTTTTGAGCCATGACATAAGTCTGGGCCTGCAGTCTCGACATAAACAACGATCGCGTAGCGAACGAATTTGGTCGGAGTGCGGAGCGGAGTGGCGCGTAGAGGAGTAGTTAGCTCCGTTTATTATGCACAAGGTCATTGGCATGTATACAAGTCTTAAGTCCTAAGGCCGCTCGTACACAGTTAATTTCGAACGCGATCCACGGATCATACCATTGATTTTGACCGTCGAATGCGTTCGAGTTTGACTGTGTACGGGTGACTTTAATGAATTCGGTCACTAGGCGATCGGTAAGTATGTGGAGATTTCCTGTCCTGGTATCTGTTTTATCAAACAAAAAATTGTAATTTCAAACATCTTGCACCCTGCAAAAGTACGCATAACAATACGAAGGTAAGGCCAAAACCATATTATCTAATCTATGGAAAGAATCAAGACCAAGATATTGAAACTATTGTAAGGAACTTTGTAAACTTTGAAGGATACAGATGAAACCTCTTCAAAAGCACAGTGAGGCGTTAAAGGATACGCAAACGCGTACTTGTAAAGTTTGAAGAACGCGGCAATCTCCATGAACTATTTTATTTCAAAGGAGTTTTGATACTCGTACTGTTTTGATACTGTTTACGAGTGAGTCTCATTTACCTAATGTCTTCAATACGTATGAGAGCAGTGGTGATAACTGCCCCTCTAGATAAACTTAAAATTGGAAGTCACGTGATATCCCACAATATCGTGTGGTCCTTTCCTTTGTGCACAAACGAGGCCTGTGTCCCAACAACGGGAAAGTTACAGGCTGAGTGCAATGCTTTATGCAGATGTTAAAAAATATTCATCCTATAACATCTCACTGATTTCCGTATACTTTTGAGATACAACTTAACGGTTGTACGTTGTTTTATACAAAATAGTTTAATAGAATTTCGTTTCACATAAAATTTTACTCGTATTGTCATTTCATAGAATACTCAATACGCAGAATACTCACTTTGAATAAATTTAAATCATAGATTTTTGTTATAAATAAACTTTGTTTCGATATTCATTATATCATAGAATAACAAATCAAATATTCTTTGTCCTTATATTGATTAGTTAATATAAAACTTGTTACCTAGAAAAACATTTTATCAAGTGACATTTTCTAAACGTTTCAATTCCCCCTTGTCAATGTGCATACCCTCCTAAACCGCGTTCACAAAAACAACGCGGGTAAATTCTAGTCAAGCCAAAACTTTACATTCGGGCCCAGTCGACGGAGCCCCTCGAAGCGATGGTGGCGGGAAATGGCGATGATGATAAAAGACAAAACTATGCAAACATACAAACAAGCATACACCATGCATGCAGCAGGCATGCAGCATGCAGCAGTCATGCAGCATGCAAGCAAGCATACAGCATGCAAGCATACAGCATGCAAGCAAGCATACAACATGCAGCATACGCGCAAGCATGCAACATGCAGCAGGCATGGTTTCCGTCACGGCTCCGGCGCTGCGGGGCTTCGACGATCCCACGCGAACTTATCGTCGCAGACGGTTTTAACGCTCACCACCGCGGCTTCGGCTTGCTGGCCGGCTTCGCCGGCTAGCCTCAGCCGCGGCGGCGGGCGTTATAACACCTGCTCCTCAGCTCGCGGGCCGCCTCGCCCCTTCGCGCCTTCGCGGGCTTAAATTACACTCTAGGGGTAGGGCAGACAAGATTATGTGGGGTCGGTTTTACAGCGATACGTTTCTGTCACTAAGTTCTGTAGCACAAAATATTGACTTTTTAAGACGTATTTTAATTTTAAAGTAGGGTTTAAAATGCTATTTTATAAAAATGGCACTGTGCGTAGTAAAATTATTTAAATCAAATCAAAAAAAATCTGCCATCTTCAAAGTATACCATTGTAAATTCGGACATATAAAACAATAATATTAAGCATTGATTACATTTTCATTGAAATACAATACCATGGAAAAATATACCGAACAAACAATATTCCTTAAAAAATAATTCTACTGTTTCATAAGTTTGTTAAATAAAAAAATGTGAATAGAAATTCATTGAATTGTGTTTCTATGAAATTGTTTCATTCAAGTAAATAGTTGTTGAAACAACAATATTCGCCCTAAAATTATAAGGATCAAATACTATGTGAAACATATTCTGCGTAATTAATTTCTATCAAATTTCTGTCTGCAAAACAAGGGAACACCCAACTTAACAGGTCAATTAAAAATTATATATATGCAGCTAACCTTAGGCATCACTTCGTGCAGACTATTTGCCAGAGGTTCCTGTACATGCGACTGACGTGACCTACCCATTTTAGCCAGGCAGCCTTTTTTTCACGTCTATGAACCCATCAGTGTTTGAGCGTTGATTATGCTTATCTATATACTAATATATAAAACTGAAGAGTTTGTTTGTTTGCTTGAACGTGCTAATCTCAGGAACTACTGGACAGATTTGAAAAATTATTTCAGTGTTAGATAGCCCAATTATCAAGGAAGTACCATCACGCTAAGAACAATAGGAGTGGAGCAGACGAAATTGCGCAGGTCTACTAGTTACATAATAATCAACAATTCTAGACTTAAACAAAAAAATCCTGACTCCTAATTACTGACTTCAATCTGGTCGGAATAATTATCACTATAACTATTTCTTCTATTTCTATTTCAACTTATCTAGCATCAATAAATTTGTCAACATCGTTGTCAATTGGAAAAGTGCTTAGAACACTGGCAGCATTTTTAGTTGACGATTTTTTCATACCCATGGTTTTTTTTAATTGATAAATATAAATTTCAGCTACTATATATAAACTAAAATAAATAGATTCCACTTATACTGTCTTATCGATAGTTGGTACCATTACAATGACGTCAATCCTGTAAAAAAACACACCATCATATTATGTCCCTAAGTCACTTGGAATTACAAAGTTAACGCTGTCAGTTTTAGGAACAGATACAACTTACTCGTTATAGTTAATTAAAAATAAATTAGTCTGTTTCACAAATAGATTAAAGCGATGCTTATTGTTGGATTTTTCAAAAAAACCGAATGCCTTCTATTCACAGTCTCACTTTCTATGCAAACCGTTGGGAATTTTTCTTTTCTTGTGCAAATCTCCCCTTTCCTGCTCAAGTGCATCTGGATTCTAACCGGAATGACAGCTTGTTTTCTCTATCTTGCCGGCACCGGACGACTAACACTTCTTTCCATCGTTGTAAACTTCAAACGAATGTCTAATTAAAAAGATAAACTGATATCCTAAAATGATAAACTGATATCCTTTATTAACAATCTTAAATTAAATGATAATTTATAATATCTTTTTTTTTATATGATGATATATTTATTCAAATTAAGGTCTCTTGTATTAAAAAAATAAACAAACTATTACTAATACCTTTTTAAGAAAGTTAGAGTCCTTTCCAAGCAGTTCAAAGCTAAATCGTGGGTCATAGAGGATGCCGATGGCACTGTACTACACGAGCTCGACCGCATTGCCGAGAGATGGCGTCCCTACTGTGAGCAGTTGTACGCAGACCCCCTTTCAACACCCGGAGATATCCCGAACTGGAGTGTTCTATAACTGGAACCCATGATTCTTCGCTCCGAAGTATCTGCTGCTCTACAGTCTCTCAAGACGAATAAAGCACCAGGAAGCGACCAAATAACAGCAGAGGTGTTTAGAGCCATGGGGGACGTGGGTGTAGAGACAATTTTCAAAATTTGTTCATACGTCTGGCAAAACGGTGATTGGCCGTTGGATTGGTCGGAATCCGTAATTCTTCCACTGCACAAAAAAGGATCAACAAAAAGCTGCGGCAATTATCGAACCTTGTCCCTCATCTCACATGCCAGCAAAATCTTGCTCCATGTTCTCAACAATCGCATCCGCCACTACCTGGATTGGCAAATTCCACAGGAGCAAGCAGGTTTCGTGAAGGGCAGGGGTACGCGAGAGCAGATCCTTAACGTCAGGCAGCTCGTTGAGAAGGCATATGGTTCGATACGCCAGTGGTATTGTGTTTTGTTGACTACAGCAAAGCTTTCGACTGTGTCAAGTGGAGTTGCTTATGGAGAGTCCTGCAAGAACTTGGAGTACCGAATCATCTCGTCGCCTTACTTCGCACCCTGTATGGCTCAAACACAGGAGTCGTAAGAGTCGATAAAACAGCTTCAAAATCCTTCAAATTCCACCAAGGAGTACGCCAGGGAATGCATTTTATCACCCATTCTGTTTAACGCCTATGGAGAGCACATTATGAGACGTACTTGTGACAATTGGGAGGGAGGCTTTACAGTTGGTGGCGTGAAAATCCACAACCTGCGCTACGCCGATGATACTACTCTTCTTGCAGCAAATGAGTCGGAAATGGCTGCACTTCTAGACAGAATGGAGCAGATTAGCGTGGAGATGGGACTCTCCGTGAACAGATCCAAGACCAAGGTCATGGTGATAGATCGGTCTGGGAAGTTGGAACTCACTGGCGCATTAGGAATAGAATCAGTGGACAACTTTATATACCTGGGTTCCAACATCAGTAACGATGGGTCGTGTGAGAAGGAACTGCGTAGGAGAATTGGCATGGCTAAGAGCGCCATGTCTCAGCTTGGAAAAAATTGGAAAGATCGTAACATTTCCGTAAAAACTAAAACTAAACTGGTACAGACTTTAGTCTTCTCGATCTTTTCGTATGGCGCTGAGACTTGGACACTAAGAGCTGCAGACCGCAAACGCATTGACGTGTTTGAGATGTGGTGCTGGAAAAAGATGCTCCGTATTTCTTGGAGGGCGTTTCGGACTAACGTGTCCATATTGCGAGAACTGAAAATCTCCTCGCGACTATCAGCTGAGTGTCTACGCAGAGTCCTAGAATACTTCGGTCATATTGCGAGGAAAGAAAGTGGCAACCTCGAGAAGCTCATCGTAACCGGCAAAGTAGATGGAAAAAGACCACGTGGACGCAGTTCAATACGTTGGTCTGACCAGATTCGCACCGCCCTTGACACTTCCGTTCACAAGGCCCTCCACACCGCCAGGAACAGAAACAGGTGGAGAAACACCATACGTGTAAAAGTGATACAGAAGGGAGGTCACGTCCCTCAGCATTGAGGAATACGACGCAAGGAGGAGGACACTTAAAATACAAAATAAAACTCCTAATTATAATATGGCGTTAAAAAAATTCGTCCGCATCGCTGTCGACTGGAAGTGAGCCCAAAAGACTGGCGGCATTGCTACGTTGTATGGCAATGCTTATCCTCTGTCCGAGGTAACAGCCAGCCCTTGGGTCACGCGAAGTGTCAACTAAACGTTTAGCTAGTTCTTTAAATAAAACGCGAGCCCCCGGACCCCACGGTCCAAGTTTCAACCTCAAACGGTTCAAAAATTTAATTATAAAAATATATTTCCGCCGTTTGAGGTTCTCAGCAGCCGCAGCGGCAGAACCAGCACAGCACAACGAGCTTATTATATCTTAATTTTACTTAGTAGAACAATTGGTTATAGTACGTAACTATTTATTTTTCTTTCATATAAGTCACCTGTTTCTTTATTGTCTAGTTTTTCAATTTCATTGGACATTGGTGTGATAAGGTTGTTCGAAATACCATATCGTACATTGTTGAGGTACTCGTATGTATCCCGTTGCAAAATTTTATTTAATACGTCCTTGGGTGCAAAATAGTTTGAGATGCTCTAATTATTAATTCATTAGCAACGCCAACTTCATCAAGTGCTCTCAGTTTCTTCTGAGAGCTATATGGCTTGGAAATCGTCGTGTCTTAGTACGTTTAAAATAAAGAAATTAAACTACAAATGTTTTCGTAGAAGATCTAAGATCACGAAACTTTGCAACCTAAGGCTATTATAATTTTCTTAGAATAATCTGGTGTTGTTTAAGTAGGGTCTTCAAGTTGACCTTACCTTAGTAGTACACCTTTTACATCTTGCTATACACTGATATTTATCATAGTAATTATGATATTTCAGGAACATCTTTTTATTTTCCGATATACACACGAACGAAGTCGCAAGAGCTGGTATAATTATAATATATATAATCAAGACTTTGCTGGCCCACTTGCTAATTTGGAATATGTTGTACATAATAGGCCCTATTAGAGGGTCATCAATCTTCAAGGTTCAGCAACGCTTATCAAGATCGGTCCACGGATGAGCGACCATCGCATACATAACATACCGAAACTCTTCCTTACCGTAAAGTACGTCAAACAGTTGGGTACAGCTGATCTTTGCAGTAATAGCGGGTAGTTAAAAGCTAGAAAATCTGAAACTAGTCTTGTCAAGTGGACGTTTTTATCGTGCACGTCTTTCTACATCGTTCTCACATTATGTGAATAATTTCAATAAGAACAATGTAACCACAACATTGTAGTGATTTATTTGTAGCGGCATCAATGCCGCCACAAGAAAAATCAACGGAAAAAATCTACATCGCAACAAAATGAAACACAACCCATCTATCCAACTAGCAGCGAACTACTACGTCGAAATTCTGCATCGCGTAATCAGAGTTTACTGTGCGATTTGAACATATACATCAGCCCGATTATCAACTATCGAGCAGTTGCCCACACCGGATACAACAACTATCCGGTCGGAGGATCCTCCCTTTTCAATGGAGGTTTGCGGGACTTTACTTTCTGCGTATGCCCCTATATATTGATTTAAAAGAGTGTCCGTGGAGTTTCTGGCACGTTCTTCTCCATAGAGATCTACGCTTTGGAAATAGCTTCACCTCTTTGTCTGACCGACCAACACAATTTAAAAGTGCTAGTAAATGTTTTAATTGAAATAAAAATTTTGAGTTTTTGGAGTTGTACCTAGTACTTGAGCTGTCGTCAGTTTGGCAGTCGCTCCATGGAAAATATTTATCAGCTGCTTTTAGTTAGATTTGTAGCCACATAGTCATATCGTACCGAAGACGCCCGTAGTGCGCCGCGCGTGCTCTCCGGCCTAGCGGCCCTAGCTCGCCGCTACCGCCACCACAACGGTGGCGCCCCCGTCGTCAGTTGTGTGAACTATAGAATTACTCGTGCAGTGTACCGATTGGCTCATTTACTTTGTATTCTTGATTTTTCGAGTCACCCACATGTCGATTTTTACTGTAGAAAGAATTAGTATTTAAGCTGTTTTCAATGAATACACAGAACCTTCTAGTATCCCGAACTGGTCGTTTCCTTTCATTACCCTGACACTCAACAGTGGTGACCCCGGCGTGACTACCGACCTCGACAAAGTTGTGAAAGGCGGGGCAGATTACATGGCATTGGGGCCGTGATAGCTCGGTGCTAATACGACAATCCTGGCCGTTTACGGAAGGCCAATGAAAAAAAATAAGTACGTTGTTTTTAGGCCTCAAAAGGAAATGCATAAAAATTTTCCTATTCAACGACGCATTAGCATAAATTAATAGAATATGTGCACCGGCAAAATTAACTCACACACGTTTCTGTGGCGTAAACGCTAAACACTGCATCTGTTAGTATACCTTAGTAATTCAGGTGGCCGCACTTTGTCTTCAACAGTTTTTAGTATTGTGAAAGGAGATGCGAATAAAATGTCATTGATTAAAAAAGGAACATCAAATGAAAAAGTTTTTGTTATATATACAGACGATAAGTGCATTGTTTTGTACGTGAGCTTACTTAACCCAACCTACCGTTCAATTCAGCTCATGGTGTGTATGTGTCACTAGAAAATTGCAAACGTCGTAGAATTGTAAAATATCGCGTGAAATTGTAAAATATTTTTTCTTATTAAACCACGGACATATTGGAAACTATTGAATTTGGATGGGATTTATTGTTTTTTTTTCGTAATATATCGAGAAGTCATAATCTAATAAAGATTTATTACAAAATTACGAAGTCTGCAATTTTCCAGTGACACATTGGTCGCGCCGGCAGACATAATAATTAACCTCACATAAACATGCATGTGTGCTCTGCGGGTTTGGTCTGGCCCAAGTAGCCTGTGAAGCCAGGCTATGTAGAGTATTTTTAATGTTTTGAGGATTTGTGCATATGGACATGCACAAATCATGGATAAATATGTATTATAGTCTGTAAGGTATATATGTTATGGGTCTTTGTTACCTGAATTAAATGATATACAATTATTATTTTTATAAAGT
The DNA here is from genome assembly GCA_947578705.1 of Lacanobia wlatinum. Classification (NCBI taxonomy): domain Eukaryota; kingdom Metazoa; phylum Arthropoda; class Insecta; order Lepidoptera; family Noctuidae; genus Lacanobia; species Lacanobia wlatinum. The sequence continues at coordinate 6,712,919 of OX388032.1, forward strand.
ATATCTACCTCGTATACAGGTCGTTGGTACTATATTTCTCAGCTACGTTTTCTATTCTCTCTAACAACAATACTCTTGGATCATTCAACGTTGGTCTTACACACCAAATATCCCAATTATCAAAACCTTACTTACGAAACCTTTTTCAGCTGTCATTGATGTACCACTTACAAAAGATAATCCATCATCAATCAATCAATCAATAAACAACTTGTCGACTGTTCACGTGACCAGAGGGCTGGACTATTCTTCGGCCAAAGAATCAGCATTGCCATTCAACGCGGCAATGCTGCCAGTGTTCTGGACACTTTTGCCATTGACAGCGATGTGGATTATTTTTTTGATGCCCAATGATTAATTTTGTTTTTATACTGGTTTGTACATAATTTCTTGATATTTATTGTAGTTGTTTAAGTCTTCATTTATATATTAAATTAAAAATTACGTATAAATAAATTTACTTTAGTTATTAATCAATATATATCAAATTCTTCCGTTACTGACTGAGTGACTGACAGACAACGCACAGCCGAAACTACTGGTCGTAGAAAGCTGAAAATTGGCATGAAGGTTCCTTGTGGAGTTTAAGAAAGCACTAAGAGAGGATTTCTCGAAATTCCTACGGGAACGGGAAAAAACGGGATATGCGCATACGAAGTCGCGGGCAAAAGCTAGTATTATATACTATATAGTTCACCACGTCAAATCTTCAGATTTGACCTGTCATCGCTATTTCGTTGGTTATGAATCGTTTAGCTTGTTGAAATTGTTTTCATAAACGTTTTCAGTTTGTTTTCCAGTGATAGATAAAAACTATATTGAAATGTTCTGGTCAGGAAGTCCAAACGAGTGCTGAAACAATTACAAGTATAACGCGTTGTGATTACTTGTCTGTATTTTGTTGTCTTCAGTAAAAATACTTCAAACCACCATCGATTCAAATAGAACACTAACTGAATTTATTTGAGACTTTACAATCCATAATTTTGTAGTTAATCTCACAGTCAATGCCGCCAGTATTCTGAACACGTTTCGGAATCACAGCCATATTGTATCTTTGGGTTCTATTTAATTCTTTTCGATTTTATTTTGTCTATATAGGGACTAACCTAACCTTAACTACGTACTAGTTATAAACATACATATAGAATCAAAAACCTGTCGAGTGCGAGTTAGACTCTCCCACGGAAGTTTCCGTACCATAAACCGAAAAAAACACGTTTCTTGTATTTGAGGCCTCTTTTATTTTAAAATTATTTATTTTGTATTGTTCTAGCGGCATTAGATATACATACGCTGTGTAAATTTCAACGGTCTACCTATTACGCTTCTTGAGATACAGCCCGCTGACAGACCGACGGACTAAGTAATAGGGTTCTGTTGGTTACCCTTTGGGTACGGGACCGTAAACAGGGTTCCGTTGGTTACTGTTTGGATACGGAACCCTAAATATGGCTCCGGTAGTTACCCTTTGTGTACTGAAAGCTAAAAAATTCGTCTTCATCGCTGTCAACTGGTAAAATTTGCTCAAGGTACTGGCGGCAAGAGACTGGTTTTGGACACTTTTGTGTGGCAAAGCTTAGCCTCTGACCAAAGTAAAAAATCAGCCCTTGGGTCATGGAAAGGGTCAACCAGACTTCATAGCTAGTTTTAGTATAAATAGTTGCATAATGTTATTTATTGATATTGTTTGATAAACTAACCAATCAACAAAGTATAAATTATGCGAAACAAGGCCAGGCCTTAAAACTTTCAATTTTGGTACAGTTCGTTGATTATTATATTATATCACAAAGATTTTTTTTCTAAAATGAAAATCCAGAAATGGTGGAGCTGGAAACAGAAACAACGGAGTATCCTTTGGTAGCACAGGATTTAGCAACGACCAAGGTAACAATCAAAGTCCCTTTGTAAGCGCTGGAGGAAACAGTAACCAAGGCCCCTATGGAGGTGCTGGAAGTAACAACAACCAAGATCCCTTCAGAGGTGACGGTAGCGAAAAGCAAGGAATCTTCGTTAGCAATGGAGATAGCAACATCCAAGCCGATAAACAAGGCCCCTTCGTAGGCGCTGGAGGTGGCAATCAAGGCCCCTTCTTTGGGGCTGGAGGTAACAACCAAGGAACCTTCGTTGGTGCTGGAAGCAGCATCCAAGGCCCCTTCGTAGGCTCTGGAGGTGGCAACCAATTTTCGGTGACCTTGTTGGTGAAAATCAAGATCCCTTCAGTAACGCTAAGGAAACAACCAAAAACTCTTCATAGGCGCTGGAGGTAGCAACCAAGACCCTTTCGTAGGCGCTGGAGTTGGCAACCAAGGCTCTTTCCTAGGCACTAAACGTGGCAACCAAGGTCTTTTTTGTGGCCTTATTGCTGGCAATCAAGGACCCTTCGATGGCGTTGGAGGAAACAACCAAAGTCCCTTCGTAAGTGCTGGATGTACCAATACCCAAGCCGGTAACCAAAGCTTCTTCGGAAGCGTTGAAGGCAGCAACCAAGGCCCCTTCGTAGGTGTTGGAGGTAGCAATGATGGATCTGTCGCTAGCGTTGGAGGTAGCGAAGTTGAATCCGGCAACCAAGAATCCTTCGTAGGCACTGTAAGCAACAACCGAGGACATTTAGCTAGCGGTGGAAGTAGCAACAATGCAGCTGGGAACCAGGATGGCAACCAACGCCCCTTCTGTGGCGGCAACAACCAAGGTGTAAACCAAAACAACAACCAAAACAGTTACGTAGGCGCCGGCTGGCACGCTTTAATTCTTCTAAAACACCCTTCTGGAGGCGAAACAGGCCGGGTTTTTTAAACCATACTCGATGTCCAAAGCACCAACATATCACCATCTGCCTAGCCTTTCCCCAACTATATTGGAGTGGCCTTCCAGTCAAACCGGATTCAGCTGAATACCAGTACTTTTTATTACGTAGAGTGGTTACCTAAAATACCTCCACAACCCATTAACTGGGTAACAAGCAATAGATAGTTTTTGGCAAGACTGCAGCCAGATGTACTGGCTTCTGAAAATCCATAACGGCTGCCAAAGATCTACAAATGACAGCCGGCACTAACGGCTGAGTGTGTTTTCCGAGGCACGGAGGAAACTCGATATTCGGTTAAGATGGTCACCCATCTACAGACCAGTCTTGGTAAACGTTGCTTAACCTAGATGATCGACTAGTGCCGCTGTTATTCTTTAGCAACGAGCTTCTCTCTAAAGCGCCTACACAAAGTCACAATATACCAATTATAGCTGTCATCCAATGGGTTGCCCTTCGATAAAAACGTGACATTTCGTAGGCGCTTGCCACCCCACTTTGTCGTTGATAGTCAGTAGACGTCATCCCTCTGACAGATGCAGTTTCTGACACCTAGTGGCGCTTGCGGCATTGATTACCTTCGACAGCTATTGCGCCCCTCAGCAAAGTTTTTATTCATTTCTTTATCTCAGTCTTGTTAATAAAATGGCTGAACTATTTACAACCTAACCTGGGCGGGAATTCTCGAACTACCTATAGTTTCCGATCGCCCACCGTCCGAATTTGGTCAATAAGCCTTAAGGCTGCTCGTACACAGTCAATTTCGATCGTGTCAGATTCTGATCGTGGATTACGTTCGACATCGGAGGCAATCGATAATTTTGTCGAAACTACGCGCCCAAATCTCTATAGATATAAAAAAAATAAGAATACGCCTAAAATCAAACCCACAAATATGAATAAGGAGTTTTTGTTAAGTTGTTGTATTGTAAGTTTGTTTTATTATTAAGTTGTTGTTTTTTGTTGATAAGAATAGAAAAATAAAATAAAGGCTTTTCACCGCAATTTTTTTCACATTTTTTTTTTACTTTCAGTACCTCGTTTAAGCAAATAAAAAAAATAAAATCAAAAAGTGTTTATTCACGAAAATGCATTTTTTTAAAGAATTTGTATTTGTATCGTTGTCACTGTGGTGAAGCTGTCAACAGCCTCGGGCACCACGGTCTCTCATGCAGTCGAAGTGCGGGTCGCTTTGCACGGCACGCAAACATCAACGACATTATCCGACGCGCTCTTGTCGCCGTCGGCGTTCCAGCCGTACTAGAACCCAATGGCCTGGCACGCGACGACGGCAAGCGACCGGACGGTATGTCTTTGTTTCCATGGAAGATGGGTAGGCCTTTAGTATGGGACGCTACTTGTGTCGATACTCTTGCGTCATCCCATCTTCCTAGCTCGTCGTGCTGTGCTGGTACTGCCGCTGCGGCTGCTGAGAACCTCAAGCGGCGGAAATATAATAACCTTGTTGGCAATTATATTTTTGAGCCGTTTGGGGTTGAAACTCTTGGACCGTGGGGTCCGAGTGCTCATGCCTTATTTAAAGATATATCTAAACGCTTAGTTGACACTTCGCGTGACCCAAGGGCTGGCTTTTACCTCGGACAGAGGATAAGCATTGCCATACAACGTGGCAATGCCGCCAGTCTTTTGGGCTCACTTCCGGTGGACAGCGATGCGGACGAATTTTTTGACGCCTTATCTTAGTTAGGATATTTTATTTTAAGTGTATATATTTAGTATTCTATCTTATTCAATCATAGTTTTTTGTATTTGTAAAAATTTAGATAACATTTTTTTTTCTAGTAACTAAGCAAGTAAAATTGGTTCACTGTAGATAAAGTAACTCATTTGTTACGCTCTGTTTTACATAGGTCCGAAAATAAACATTAAACAGTGTTCTTTTCTTGAAAAGTGGGTATAGTTTTTAATTAACAACTACCATTCATTTTACTTATCAAGTAGTTTTTTTGCATGTTTTATATTCTGTGATACTACTTTTTAAAGAAAATGATTATTTATATGACCAAGCGCCAGTATAAAAAAATCCAAGTGCGTGCCGAATCACTCAGAATGCAGGGTTTCGCAATTTTCAGTCCCAAACCATGACAGAAAATTGAAAATTTCGAGCCCATTTTTGTTAAGAGCGACCCTGAAAAATATGAAATCATCATCATCATATCAGCCAAAAGACGCCCACTGCTGGACATAGGCCTCCCCCAAGTGTCGTCACAACAACCGGTCCTGTGTGTCTCACATCCATCGGCTACCCGCGACCCTCACCCATAATGTTAATTATGAAATAAATTACAATGTCTACTGAATGCCGCATGGTGTCGGCCGGTGCCGTAAAAGAATAATACCATCCCATCACTTCCCGTGGGTATCGTAAGAGGCGACTAAGGGACTCACCAGAGAATGGGCAGCAGCGTTCTCTGTAAAACCCAACACCATACACTGCGATCGACAACCCGCCTGCCAAGCGTGGCGATAATGGCAAATCCCCCCTTTGGGGGAGGCCTATGTCCAACAGTGGACTTCTTCGACTGTTATGATGATGATGATAATGATGACTGAAGTTCATAAACTCTGAGAGCAATAGATATTTCTACAATATGGGTCCCAAGGTGTCTTACTAAAGATATACTATGCCACTAGCTCAGCTTAAAGTATAGCTACGTCTTATCTGCCTGAAGTACCTACTCATACAATTAACTACATGTTTACTGTGTGTCTGACGGCATGCATTATCTCTTCATCTAAACATTTAACACATCGTTAAACATAGTAAACTACAATAATTTTGTGTGAGTAAATATGCAGAATCAGTTCTCAAATTCAATATAATGCAATTTTTAAACAAATTATGATCTAAAATGTTCGACCTTTGTATCTACCAAAATTATGCTAAATTTAAAAACAACTTTAGGAAGAAACTTAAATTAGCACTCTTTTATCGATTCTGAAATGTTGCTTTTAAAAAGAAATTGGTTATTTCAAACACAATAATAATAATATAAGCCTTTATTTAGACACAAACATTTTTTTACAATAGTCATGATCTTAATCTAACGACTCACACGAGTCGGTGACACCGACAACCCGGTCTGTTTGCCTAACTTTGGCAAATGCCTCCTCCATCTCTACTCTGATCTATTTTGCGCTCTCCTAGTCCATGTTTTCCCTGCTATAATCTATATTTCGTCTCGTTTTCGATTTTTTTTTCTATTTCAAACAAAAACGTCGTTTTAATAATAATCGAGCTGGTACGAGATAGCCCAGAGAATACACCTACCTGGAGGAATCCTTAGTATTGGCTGGAAAATACTATGTTCTTAATATATCGCTTTTGAATGTTGCCCAATGTGTAGCATATTTTATGCTTCTGACAGTACACACCTAATATACCATGTTTGGTTATAGTTATATGTATTCGGTCGACATACTAAACCGTACCTAAGCAAATATTTGCTTGCACAAATAATGTAGGCAAGTAGACTTAAAAATAAACCTATTAAACGTACATGGAATCGTTATTTATTTATCTTCTAAAACAAAATTTTGTATAATGTAAAGGCTTCTCTTTCAAAAAGGCAATACTCAAACATGAATTTGAGAATTCCAATAAGAGTTTAAATAATTATCCTTCAATTTAGTATTTCCCTATGAATGTTGTAAATAGACACCTGGTTTTTTCCAAAATTTCCTATTTTAAACTTTTGAGTTGCCATCTCATCACAGCGCCGGCCGTCAATCAATTCCCAACCACTACAAGTCTGAATCAAGGCGGCCTGGAAAAGTTTTTTTTTACTGTTTATAGGCATGCGTTTGACCACTATCTCACCTAATGGTAAGCGATGATGTGGTCGAAGATGGAGCAAGCTTGCCTTAAAGTAAACCATATCTGGAATCTGTCATCCTGTTGCTTCAACGGTCCACTTCGAAAATAAACCCTTTAAAGTTCCACTTTACGAACAAGCACTAAAATTCCACTTCCGAAACATTAGGCGTTTTGAAACTAAAATTTTCGGGCGGTTCGATTCTCGGAAACACTCCACTTCAACATCACTTCTCGTTTTTCTATGGTCGAGCTCACCTGACACTCATGGCACAAGATGAAATAGGTGCAGAAGGTGGGCTTCATTCAACGGGCGAAAACATGCGCACGTCTAATAGACGCGTACGTACGGCAATCTCAAACAATTTACAGTCGCAAAAGGTTGCACTTGCTGTACGTGAAGCGTATCTATGTGTGCGTACCAATTCAATCGTCATGTGGAATGAAAAAATAATAAATTTAGCACATACATGAAACAGCGGTCAACATCATCATCATAACTATCAGCCAATTGCCATCCACTGCTGAACGTAAGCCTCCCCCAAAGAGCGTCAATCATCCCGGTCTTAAGCAGTCTGCATCAATCCACTGCCAGCCAACTTCTTCAAATCATCGATCTTTCGTGCCGCAGGTCATCGCACACTAAGTTTGCGTCACGTTTGCCCATACGCGGTCTCCACTCTAACACCCCATACGTGATCTTTAATCTAACACCGTCTGTCCGTCTACAGATATGGCCGGCCCACTTCTACTTCAGCGTGCTGATTCTACGCGCAATGTCGGTGACTTTAGTTCTCTGGCAAATGATTTCGTTGTAAATTCTGTCCACCAGAGAAACCGAGCATTGCTTGAATTTGTGGACGCACGGTACGTAGATATTACAAAAAAGGGTAGATAAGCAAACCGAAAACTAAGTGTGTCTCTCACGGCAGCACTAAAAATCGGAATCGACCTTCTGTATATATTTTGTGTTCATACTACGTTTCGATAAAAGTCCTTATAACGGGGTGTGCACTAAAGTTTTAGCGGATGCGACAGAATCGACAGTTATGAGTTTGTGCTGAATTTAGAGAATTTGTATCTCAGGTTGATAAAAGTTAGATTAGTATTGCTTGTTGAAGCTATTATGATGATGTGACACCCGTTCTTCGGCTTCTGTTGTGGTGGCTGGGGCGTAAGGTTTCCCTCACTCTCACGCGTTCGGCCTCCTCCTTTGCTAGCATTACTGCTTCGCAGAAGGAGGTCACCGCTTCCATGCCTCCTCGCTCTGGACCATGGATTGAACCAGGGCCGGACGCGAGAAGTCGCCGCCGCCGATCGCCTCAACTAGGACACGGCGATTCTCCGCTGAAGCAGGGCAGACCTCCACTGTATGCTCCACCGTGTTCTCTAGCCGATCCTCAGAGTATTGAAACCCAGGCGTATCCTCGCGCCGAATCCGAAACAGGTATCTCTCGAAACATCCGTGTCCGGTGAGTACCTGCGTCAGGCGGAAGGTGAGGACGCCGTGGCGCCACTCTAGCCACTCCTCAAGGAGGAGACTTATCGCCACAATCGTGGCGGACACAGCGCTGGGTTGCAACAGTCGCTGTCCCCATACTGCCATGAGATCCCGGCAGAGCTCCGTCCGCCGTGCTGCAATTTGCCGCGGCAGAGAAGTCTTGCCCCGGCGTAGCGCCTCCACGTGCCTCTCATAAACGTGCGTGTCCAAATCCCATGGCGGCTGTCCAGCAAGGAGGCTCGCTGCCTCACCAGAGACCGTGCGGTATCCCCGGGCCAGCCGGATGACCATGACTCTCTGGTATCGGGCTGGACGCCTCCTCAAAGTAAGCGTCCACACTGGCGCCCCATAAAGGGCCATAGATCGCACGACCCCCGCGTAAAACCTCCAGTAGGGGGCATTTGGACCCCTAGACTGGGCAGAAGCCGCGTAAAGGCAGCCCCGGTCCGCCCCAGTCTAGGAGCCAAACGTCTGAAGCGTTCAACGAAGTTCCACCGGTTATCGAGGACGAGACCTAGGTACGTCATCGTCGACCCGATGCCGATGTGAACCCCTCCTACCGTTATTTTGGATCCCGATGATGGCCTGTTCCGAAAACCATGGAAGCACATGGCTTCGGATTTGTGTAGGGCCACCTCAAGACCCAACTGCCGGATCTTCTCAACTACCGTCGCAACCCCGCGTGTCATAGCGTCCTCCGCCGCCTGGTGTGAACTCCATTGTGCCAGGACCAAAGCGTAGCAGACCACGCTGACGCCACTAGGGAGGTCGGCGTGCAGCACCCAGTTTTAGCCAATGTCCGACAGGAGCGGCCCATGAACCGAAACCTGTGGAACATCGCAAGACATCTCTCGCCGGTTCCACTCTCCCAGGTGACCGGGGTAGATGACGGCTCGGTCCGATTATGATAGACTAGCTTTTTCCCGCGACTTCGTATCGTATAATTTTCCATATCTGACTGGTACTTCCAGAGTCATTATCAGATCAGATCATTGATTTTGACCGCGGATCACGTTCGAGATTGACTATGTTCGGGCCTTAGGACTTACCTATCGACCGAATTCGGTCGGTAACTATGCTGAGACTTCCCGGCCAGCTGATGTAAGCCACATCAAAATAAAATAAGCAACTTTTCATTATACATCAATTTATAACAAAAATAATGCCCTTACACGTTTTTTATATGTGCCTTACACAGTACAATAAAAAATCTTGTTCTATCTAAACTTCGCAACAATTTCGCTAACTGCCGTATAACACCCAGAAAATAAGACGATGATATAGAATATCAATAGTAAGACGTTTTTCCATAAAATGTAGGAGAATCTGCCCATCCCTCGTTCCCAATGGTGAACAGTTTGGACAACTACTGGGATTAGAAGGCCCAGAGTTGAGAAGAAGATGGCACCCACGAGACCGATGAGGAGTTCTAGGTCCGGTACTGCCACTGCTAGAATAACTGAAACAAAAAATACCATAAACTACTTAACACATGCAAGAACTGCAGGTCTACCACCAAACAGCAACACACTTAAATTATTTTATGAGATAAACAAAACTAAACATCGATCGTTGATGTGGCTCAGAAGGCTGCCCAGCTTAAATGGGACTAGGCTGGACATGTCTGCCGCATGCCCATTGAGTGGTGGGCACACAAAACACAAATTTGGTGCTCTGAAATCGCGAGACGGGACTGCGGCAGACTACGAAGGAGATGGTGGGAGGACTTGGTTGTCTTGCTTAGGAACTGGTTGGATGTGGTACAAAATGAAATAGAACAATGGAAGAAGTTGAGGAAGGCCTTTGACCAGCAGTGGGGCACTTCAGGCTAGCTATATTAATAGTGAAAAATAAAAGGTTTCATTAATTAAGTAGCACTAGACCGAAGACCTCCCCTTTCTTTGCTCTCAAGTTATTTCAGTCCATCCAAAGATGGTCTGGTAGATATCGGTGTCAGCGATAAGACCGCTTCTGTTTTCATGGAATTGATGTTGTTTAAAAGAGTTGTGTAACTAAATATTTTTGGCGTACAATAAAGTGTAATCTATCTATCTAACTATCTCATGTTTCCGGTTTATAAACCGTTTAATTTGCAGGCATATTATGAGAAATCCTTTATTGTCAGTAAAACTTAATGACCTTAATTTATACAAAGCAAAAACAAACGCCATTTTACCCTTCTATCCCGTAGGCTGTCAGTCCTCTGGCAGTATCATCATCAACATCTCAGCTTTAAAATTTCACTGCTGGACGTAGGCCTCCCCCAAGTGTCGTCGATCTGTGTGTCTCGCATCTAAGTTTTCAGCGGCCTCCGCCAGGTCATGGTTCACCTTGTGGGAGGCCTTCCAACTCGTGGAGTCCCATCGACTATCTGTGTTGCGAGCAATGTGCCCTACCCGCTGCCACCTGCCACTGTCTTGTAGCAGGCTACATTAAAATCTCAGGCAAATATTAAGTTGAAGCATCCTACCGGTCAACGTCACGCTGAGAGTCCTGAGCATGATCTGGCTGATGTTATAGTAGTTCTTGCTGAACCTGGGCTTGATCCGCGTCCATATGATGTCCATTGGAGCATACATCTGAAGGCAGTAGGTGAAGAACACTGCTACAGCCACAAGGATCTTCGCAGTCAGTGCCAAACTGAGAACATAACATAAGATAAAAAAATTAATCGAATAATAGGTAGGTTTTTGGAGTATTTCCAACGAGTATTGAATAAAATACCTACTAAAACTGTTAGAGTATTTAAAACGTTGCCGCACACTAGGAATTTCTCCTGTATCGTGGGTGCGTTCACAAACATAATACAGTCAGTGAGTCAGATTGACTGGTTTCTGACTATCCGTAACGACTTCCAAAGATCTACAAATGATAGCTGGAACCAACGGCTTAACGTGCTTTCCGAGGCATGAAGGAAACTCAGTATGTTAAGATGGTCACCCATCCACAGACCTTGAACCTTGAAGATCGACCCGTACGGCTGTTATTATCAGCATATCACATGATCAAACTAAATGCATTCTACTTTGTTTAAATAGGCACATTATTAATCTAGCTTTAAGCCTTACCTACTCTTATTTACGCCGAGAATGTTTTCAAATAAAACAATGTTTGCATTGCTGAATTAAACATGATTGTTTGTATATTTTCCAGTTCATTAGCTTTAACTGCCTCCGTGGTCGAGTAGTTTATGCGTTTGCCTTGTGACCCGGTGGCCGTGGATTCGATTCCCACGGGAAGCATACTTTGTGAAGTTGTTTCCAGTTTTGCTAGGACATTGCAGGCTTGAATCACCTGATTGTCTGTAAAAAGGTGATTCCGTACTTCGAGAGGCACGTATAAGCCGGTGGTCCCGGCCGCCAAATGGCGGATGTAAATAAACCATGTCAGAGGCCCTTGAGGCGGTTTAAAAACTCTGACACTAGGGTGTGTGGGGTCGTTAGACCTTACTGCCTATATACGATGAGAAGAAGAAGAAGTTCACTGGCTTTTCATTAGGACTAACAATCAACTGAATAAACAGCACCACATTAGAACGCACTGTCAGCTATTCTAAACAAAATCAAAATCAAAAGTCGTTTATTCAAATTAGGCTGAGAGCCAGCACTTTTTGAACGTCAAGTTTTACAAACCATTATATTAGAGGGATAACTATATTATGGAAGCAGGACGGTGCTGGAAATGATAAATGAAAATCTAATGCGAATAGTGATGTCACAAGCCCCCAAAGAAGATGAAGATGCCAAAGCTCATCATTTTTGAAATCCATAGAAAATGTACTTAAACATTGACATCGTTGGATTTCTGATTCACACTCCTCTAAGTAGTTTTAAATTACACTTTAATTCATTCATTTTATTCAAAAAGAGCAGCTTCATAAAAATATAAGCGTCTCTGAAATTGTTCATTTCCTGAGCAAAGGAACAGTGCAATGAATATTCAATTAGATTTTTTTAATGCAAGAAGCGCTAGAGTTAACTTTATTTTTCCTGCACCTCCGAGGACTATTAAGTAATTACAGGAAAGCCATTAGTGTTTAAAGGTAGGTAAAGCACTTTTAGAAATCTACTATAAAGTAGTTTTAAATATTCATTTTCAGGGTACCGTTCCCAAAGGCCAACGGGTCCTATAATTATTATTACCTATTACTAAACCTTTGCTATCTGCCCGTCCGTCTGTCTGTCAGTGGGCTGAATCTCAAGAACCATACTAGGTAGACAAAAATTTTCACACACTGTGTATTTCTACTGCCACTATAACAACAAATAATAAAAATTATATTAAATTAAAAATTAAAGGGAGATGCCATAAAAGAAACGTGTTTTTTTTTGTGTGACCAACTCGCACTTGGTTGGTTTTTAAACTTATTTCGATCATTAATTATGGAGATGCATGTTGCATCTTTTGGTTATCGTGTTGCATAGGCCAGAAATCACAGAAAGAAAAGCGACGTTAGGCAAGGTGGGACCTCTTCATTTAAAGACGTGCATCAGAAACTTTAAAGGAACCAATGAAGGATTAAGGAGTTGTTCTTTAATTACCGCATTGTCTGAAAAAACTAGCAAAGTACGAGTTGAACTCGTACATAAAGGGTTACGTACCATCGACTGAAAGAATCATGTCGAAACTTCTATTCATAACTAGCTGACCCGCGTGGCTTTGCTCCCGTCAACTGGTTACTCTACCTACCTACCCTACCTACCCTACCTACCTACCTACCTACCCTACCTTACCTATCTTACCTACCTATAATTATTAAAATCGGTCCAGCCGTTCTCGAGTTTTAGCGAGACTAACGAACAGCAATTCATTTTTATATATATAGATAGTATAAAGAAGTAAAGTTTGCGAGTTTGTAGGAGGTAATCTCTGGATCTACTGAACAGATTTTGAAAATTATTTTACCAATAGAAAGCCACGTTATTTGTGAGTGTCAAAGGATGAAGTGGGCATGGGTCATTTTTACTCGACTGCCAAAGAAGAGTTATGTTTTTACATATAAATACACACTTTGTGGAACTGTCTACCTATTACGGTACATGAGGTACAGAACTTCGACAGACAAACTGTAGGAAACTCTAAAATACCGTATTACGGCGATGACGAAGAAGAAGAAAATCGATTTATAAATGTCATGAATGAAATAATTTGTTTGCTCACAAATGGACCAATTATGCTTCCCTGAAGAACCCAATTAAAGACATCAAGTTCTTTGTCAAAATAATTCGGAATTTTATTGAATGAAAATGTGACATGACCATGACCTTTTGGAAAATATAAACACACTAGTTTCTGCCAGCGGCTTCGCCCACGTGGTCCCTAAGGAACATACTCCCCGGATAAAAAGTAGCCTATGTCCTTTCTCAGGCTCTAGACTATTTGTGTACCAAATTTCATTTAAATCGGTTCAGTAGTTTTGGCGTGAAAGCGCGATAGACAGACAGACAGACAGAGTTACTTTCACATTTATGATACTAGTTACGATTACGATTTAAATTATCGTCGTCGACTAGGAAGCTAAAGATGAACTCCAATTACAAAAAAAAACTTTTTAACACAAAAATACAACCGTCTTTCAAAAACTAAACACTACAAAGTAAAAAATAACTTTAATTTTGGAAGTCAGTGTTTTTGGTTACCTTTTAGTTCGAGGGTTTCCCTCGATTTTCATGGGATCAGATTCTAACTTTGTAACAATGAGACCATCTCAGAAGTATACGTTTTCGAATAAGAAAAGAATTTGTAAAATCGGTCTACAATTGGCGGAGGAATCGGTGAACATACTTAAAAAAAAATACATGCAACCGAACATAGAATCTCCTCCTTTTTGAAGAAGTCGATTTATAAGTAAATACCTTTTTCTAAGAAAAATAATTTCAAGCATTTGTAGTTGAGAAATGAACGCACGGTTGAAGATTAATCCACAAAATAAAATGTTTTATTCAATAACAAGAATACAAATCGATGTAAGATCACTCTCCCTGAAGTATTTGTCAACAGCTGGTCTAAATTGTTTAAGTTTTAGTAAGTGATGAAGTTTATTCAACAGTTTGAAAACAAAACTGCTGTTGCTAGCAAAAAAACAGTCAGACTTTATGCTCGTTTATTCCTCGGATAACGTTATGCAGCCACATGACATTTTCCCACACGGAGATGGAAAAAAGCTTGTAAAAAACGAATGGCTGGAGCCAGTGTTCGTAAAAATGAACGTCTGATGTATGATTTTTTCATGCATGTTCGGTAAAAACGGAAGATTTTGATGCTTGAACGCTTATTTCGTGAGAACTGAAAACAGCTGGATCTAACCGACTCATATTTTCTTTTTTATTTGTGATTGGTTTGCTTTTTACTCTAGTCTAGGGTCTATGGGTTTGAGAATAATATATCTGTCTTTCATCAGTAATACTATAAGATTTTATTTTGTAATACGTACTAGTACGATGGATGCGAGACGCTTAGGACCGGTTGCTGTGGCGACTCTTGGGAGAGACTTATGTCCAGATATCTTTCGGCTGATATGATTATGATAACGTACTAACAATAAGATTTAGAGACGAAACAATTACAAACGTAAAAAATCAGGTACCTAAAGAGAATGATCAATCTTTTATACATACATACAAAGGAGACGAATTTGAATGGACCCAACCTTTCATAGCGTTTCATATCATTCTTCGACGATCTCGATTTGAGGGTAAATTGTAACCTGGTCCGCAAAATCTGATTGAGGTCACAAGTTGAAGGATATTTGTATAAGGTAGACCTCAATTATTGCTATTCATAGCTACAAATTGAAGGGACTGATCCTGAAGGTTTGGTCAAATTAATACCTATAATGGAATTCGTGTTACTTGTACGACCTTCCACAGCTATAATTGTTATAATATAAAACATTTATGTTCGTCTTCATAGGGATAAGCAGCAAACAATATTTAGCCTATAAATGTGAAATTTTAAAGATTTACTTGTGCATCAAACTTTTTCAGTAATATCATTGAAATTGTTTCGACTTTGCTTTGAAAGTTAACCAAAAATATGAACCTTTTTCACTTTTTAGGGTTCCGAATAAAAACGGAAGCCTTATAGGATCACTCGAGTGTCTGTCTGTCTGTCCGTTTGTCACAGCCAGTTTTCTCCGGATCCAATTGACCGATTCTGTTGAAATTTGGTACACATATGGCCTTCTGTGACTCAAACACGGATGCGTTACGTAAATGATTGAATTTTTAGTATGGGAGTCACTTTTAGGGGTCAAACTAGAAAATTAAAATAAAAGTTTTTTAAAAAATATCGTGTGACATATCAAATGAAAGGGCTTACTGTGAGGGTTTTAATTATATTTTTTTCTTAATTTTAAAATAAAATTTTTGAAGTTATTCAAGAAATTAGACGAAAAATTACTATTCCCCCGGTTATCTCCGAAACTGCGGAGCCCAAAATTTTGAAAAAAATGGGGTTATTAGATCTATACTTATAGATTACAGAAAAACTTATTAGAAGTCTATTGTATTAAAATAACTTGTAAAAAAATAAAAATATAAAATTTGTTCGGAACCCTTTGCACACGAGTCCGACTCGCACTTGGCCAGTATTTTAAGTTAACATTGCTCCTTACACTCACCTTTCACCCTCAGGTAAATTCAGCGTAATGCTCCCAAGGACCCCCTCTCCATACTTCATGTAACCAAAGATCCCAACCACTCCATACAATATGGCGACGAAGATCATAGTGACATTTAGAACACTGGGACAACCGAGGAAGTCTTGAGGCTTAGCCATCTCGTTCTCCACTGGCATGACCACGTTGATGCCTTCCATTGCGAAGATTGCTGTGCTGGAAACAAAAGAAGGAATTAATGGTTTCAACGGATATGATTTTAGACTACTAACATTAGATGAGGATAGATGGATGGATTTTTGTTACTTTTAGGGTTCCGAAAAAAAAAGGAACCCTTATAGGATCACTCGGGTGTCTGTCTGTCTGTCCGTCTGTCACAGTCAGTTTTCTCCGGATCCACTGGACCGATTCTGTTGAAATTTAGTACACATATGGACTTTTATGACCCAAATACGGACGCGTTACGTAAATGATTGAATTTTTAGTATGTGGGTCACTTTTAGGGGTCAAACTAGAAAATTAAAAAAAACGTTTTTTGAACAATAACGTGTGATACATCAAATGAAAGGGCTAACTGTGAGGGTTTTAATTATATTATTTTCAAAATTTTAAAATAAGTGGTTTTGATGTTATTCAAGAAATTAGACGACAAATGACCATTCCCCCCTTATCTCCGAAACTACTGTGCTTAAAATTTTGAAAAAAATGGAAATAATAGATCTTTACTTAAAGATTTCAGGAAAACCTATTAGAAGTCTGTAGTGTTAAAATAACATGTTAAAAAAATTTAATTCGTTCGGAACCCTTTGCACGCGAGTCCGAGTCCAAAGTATTGTTAGGATTTTGATGAGACTTAACGGTAATATAGCATACATGAGAATTATCTAGAGAGAAAGTACTAAATACACACGCAGATAATCTATACTATTAGGCTATATAGCAAAACGCTACGACCAATAAGAGCGGAGCGTTAAGGCTGCTCTCTCGAGAAATGCCTAAAAACAGCGTGCAGATGAAGAAACTTTTCGTCGGCATTTACTGAGAAATTACATCTGATCTCATATGATACGTAATTTGGTTTAGCCAGAATTTATGTATCGGTATCACATAATAAGAAAAAAATCACTAAATCACCTCTAAATCGTTGAGATGAAACCATTTTACTCCTTAATTTTTTAACAAAAGCCTAAAAAAATCGAGTAGTGGTGGCCGAGTGGTAATGGCTTCGACTTACGAGTTGTAGGTCGCGGGTTCAAACCCAGCCAGGCACATTACTTTGTGTAATTTATTTCATCACCACTGCTCTCAAAACGGTGGAGGAAAACATCGTGAGGAAACCGGCATGTCCTAACACCAATAATTCGAAGACATGTGACATTCACCAACCCGCATTGGGCCCGCGTGGTGGTGGATTACGGCCCATTCCCTCTCCTAGAGAGGAGGCCTGAGTCCCAACAGTGGGAACATTATAAGGCCGACTATGCTATGCTAAAAAAATCTACTGCTTTGCAATACAAACGAAAATAATTTGGTTTTGTTACTTTTTAAAATATGTGTTATTTTTTCATGATAAATAAAAAATGCGGGTAGCGCAGTGGCGTGGAGGAGTAGTTAGCTCCGTTTATATGCACAAGATCATTGGCATGTATACAAGCTATAACGAAAAATGCAACGCTAATGAAGACGCGGGTCAGCTAGTATCAAAATAAACTGAAAAGAAATGAAATTAGTAGCGTTATTCCTGTTCTGGTGAACGCGATAATGTAACCATCAGTGAGTAAAGTTTTATGCAAACAAAGTCGAGGGTGAGATTTACATTTCATACCTAACCCTGTAGACCAAAACCATAATTCCACATTATATAATTTAATTCAAGGAAGTGACAAAGTAATTAATTTTGCTCCGCTTGCCCCGTTATCTCATTAACATTTGTGGTCTGTTTGTCTGTATATGGGTTCAGTTTCCGCGTAGTGTTTGCTTTTGCTGACCGCTCCCTGAGATTCCTCTAGTCGCATTCAATGGATAGGTTCGTTAAATACGACTAGCGGCATCTCATCTACGAAACAGACTTGATAAAAATTGTATCTAAAATTCATACTATTTTTATCAAGTCTTTTTATCGGTTTTCTGACCCATATTAAAACAATATCATTATCATTTAACAAAACAGAGGGAGAACTTCATAGAAACAGCAATATCTAAAAATAAGCCGTTGTTCTGGAATTGCTCCAGGCATTCAGTGACATGATTTTGTGTTTTATTTTTAATGTTGATACGGATTAGTAAAACAAACCAGAATCAGATTCTTCCCAGAGATAAAATACTACAATGTTAAAAATTAGCTCATTCCTTTAGTTTGCTGTGTGTTATCCTTACTATCTATACTAATATATAAAGCTGAAGAGTTTGTTTGTTTGTTTGTTTGCTTGAACGCGCTAATCTCAGGAACTACTGGTCCGATTTGAAAAATTCTTTCAGTGTTAGATAGCCCATTTATCGAGGAAGGCTATAGGCTATATATCATCACACTGAGACCAATATTATAAATGCGAAAGTAACTCTGTCTGTCTGTCGCGCTTTCACGCTAAAACTACTGAACCGATTTAAATGAAATTTGGTACACAGATAGTGTTGAGCCTGAGAAAGGACACAGACTACATACTTTTACCCCGGGAGTATGTTCCCTAGGGAACACGCGGGCGAAGCCGCTGGCAGAAGCTAGTTTATTTTACGTCCCAGAATTTGATCGTTATTAGCTATACTTTCGGTGGTGATGGTTTTAATAATACAGGCTGTGTTTTTTTTTTTCAAATTCAACCGGTTCGATTCCTGGATAGGAACAACGATTTTTCAAAAATCCACAATACACTTTCAGTTGTCATCAAAATCGGGCTCGAGATTTCTTTCAGTGTTTTTGGATATTCCTCATAGTTTCGGATTTGGCCTTGAAGGTACACTTTAAAAATTCACCCTGTATACGGTCCCATTAATATAGATGGACAAATTTTAACACAGCGTGCAGTACGTCTAAATAAAGACATCCAAGCAAAAAAAAACTGATTAAAGTGATTTTATTTTGACCTAAAATTATAAATAGCCAACATTTTTAGTGTTTTTTTTTTCCTTGCAAATATTTAATCTTATTATTATTTTTAATATTGTCCTTAATTTTGTGGTCTCAATAATTCTTAATAGTTTGTCCATATTATTTTAAAAGGACCAATCAGAGAACCGTAAAGTATAAAATGCAATATCATTCAAAGCAGATGATCAAACACAATAACAAATTGATGAGCTTGTAAGCTAACATAGAATTTAATATAAAGTTAAACAGTCGAAGGGATCCGGAACTGAACACAAATTGAATTTGAACAGTAAAAGTTAATTTCACTTTATCGGATCCCATTTGTGTATACTCATTATTGGCGTTGTTTTGAACCCTTTACCACGGTAAAAATATCTACAGTATTCTATCTTCATACAAACGATCGGAACGCGAGTCATACCTACGTGCCTCGATTTCAAACTGCTCTCCGCCTGCAAGCATTCGCGAATGCGCCGCAGTGACGAACGAACGGTATGATTGTTTTGTAAGCAGTAAGCGGGTGATTTGTGAATATTTGTACTTATTAATCCTTTATTATTACTAATCCCTTCCCTTCCTTGTACTTTTTTTCTTTTCCATTTTAATAATTTTAATAAGTAGATAGGGTGAAAAAAGTGACACACGAGTGAAATACCTACTACGCTTGCGTTAAAAAAAATTTTAGGTAGTACGTATGTACTTAGCTACTTACATTTATATTTTTTGGTATTTTTTAGACAAAATATCACCATGAAATGATTACCTGAGAGTAATTAATGGTAGGTACTGTGATACAACCTCCTTGGATGGCTCACCCTCCGGGAACCTCCGTCAAATTAATAATTAAAAAGCTTTAGAAGAATTAGGATTTTAGAATAGGTTTAAATATTGACATATAATGATTGATTTGTTTTGATGACAGTTCTGTCAAAGTTTTTCTTGAGAGCACCTGCTCAATATAATGATCTTTTAAATCGCTTAAAGGCTGTTTTATTGAATCGATTCCGGGGACGTTCCAGAAGCCCCATGTGGAGCGCCCCACATGTGGCGGAGGCGCCGGGTAAATAATAAATAATAAATGTGCATTTGTCGCGTATACAGGGCGTACACTGTATAAAGATAATTTCGCGTATGCACTGCGTAAAAAAGTGCATGAAGACCCCCATTTTATAGTAATGTGTGTGCTAAGCGAATATAGCACGAAGCCCTATTTTTATAAAGTATCTCGAAAGAGGACGAGATATTGATGGTCAGGCGATAGCTACAACGCCTGGACAATAAAGCTAAGTGGTTTTTATATATAAAGTGAAATTTTGAATTGGAAAACATGTTGTTATATACCGGTATAGACCGAGTTTGTTTTGAAGAATTCATAGAAGAATTCAGGCTCGTCGCTGTGAGTAGCGAATGGCGTGAGAGCGATTACGCACTGATTTTGGGCGCATTTATGGAATGCGCAGCCAAATATTTCTATAACTACACGTACCATGACGGTATCGATTTTGAATTGCTATGCGACAAGATAAGAAACGAGTTCCCGTGCAAATGCACAGCCTGTAAACAAAGGGCATTAAAATGTTTAGTTCATGTTGAAAAGACGAGTGCCAAAGTATCCGACGGATGCGGACAGCAAGAGCTTGTGTCGCTTGTGAATCTCGATAATGATACAATCTTATATTCTAGCGTGAAAATTGAAGATTCACAATTTAAATCTGATGACTATGAAGAATATGATGACCACGAGGACAATGATGACAATGATGTGCAGAGCTGTGGAGAGAGCAGCCTAAACATAGTCGAGACGGAACTGGACGGAACGGAGGAAAGTGTTCAAGCTGGTGTGTCCGTTCCAATATTTATATCCGGTCTCATTCCAGACAACCAGGTGAAGTTGATGTCCGAACCAGTACCCAGTCCCACTGACGACCCTGATGTGGAAGCTGTCGACCCTGATGTGGATGCTCACGAAGTGGATTGCAGGGAGAATAACCAGGACGAAGAAGCTGCCTCGATGGAAGACGGACCGAAGGAGATGGTCCAGTACGAAGCACAACTCGCCGTGTCGTCGAATGTTGCTTCAAATTCCTCCATAAATATCATTTCAGCCAGAAAGGCAAAGAGTAGTGTAGAAAATAAAAATGTTAGGGACTTGATTTTATTTGATAGGAAGAATTTACACACAAACATACACACACATAATGCCCTGAAGAGACATGAGTACGTAACTCGTTGTGAGTACAAGCTTTCCCTTCGAGCCCGTAAAATAAAGAAAATAAGGGTGAGAAGAAAGACACAGAAATATTCCACTTATGTTTACAAACTGAAAGAGAAATCATATACATCAAATCATATAAAATATTCCACAAATGATTTGATAGTTCAGACTTTAATTTTTATATTGAAATATTTTAGGAAGAAATACGAGATTATTTTTCACAATTATAAAGTCAGGAAACGTTTTATTTTGAAGAGTTTAGTTATTTGAGTTTCCACTTTTTACTTTCTAGTTAGGTATATGTTAGCTATTTTCAAGTTCTTTGCTGATCTCATAACATATAGTTTTATTAGGTTTTAATAGCAACGAAACCCGAAGTATTGGCTAGTATCAGTTCAGTCATAGGTTGGCATGACAACGTTAAAAACAATGTGTCAAACAAACCTTTTAGGACACAGGATGAATAGAATTTGGTGTATGGAAGTGGTACTTCGTACTTCCATGCAACAGACTGCTAGGTATGGTAGTAGGAAGTTTATTTGGAACTCATAGGTGACAGACTAACTATGTAAAATGTAGCCTTATAGATTGTTCATGTAAATAGGTAGAAACCATTTTACGTTAGAGTATAAAAAAAAAACGGATCTATGGTAGGAAAAGTAAGATGTCAATTCAAATGTCAATTCTATAGTCACTTTCATGTAAACAAACATTATTTTAGTTTGGTATGTTGAATAGTTTATTAATCGGTTTTTCTTTTTCATGTGATGTTGGAATACGGACGATGATCGACTACTTCGATGATGCTGCCGGGTGGAGAAGAGAAGGTCGCGATTAATATCGATATTTAGCTAGGCTGAAGTTATTCCAGTTTTATATTTCTATTAAGGTTTCAGCGTCCACTATAACGCAATTGAAGGACTCTATGGGCGGTGATACCAACTTTGCATACGGGACATAGCCTTCGCAAGGGGTGGCAAGTTGTCACCATTGGTTGAGCTGTTCGATGGAGGCAAATAGTTTCAATTCATATTTTTTTTAACAGATTTTGATTACTGGAGTGAGTTCGATATTAGGAGTTAATTCTTTGACAGAATAGACCTTCGCTTCTTAACCGTCTGGCTGCCGCGTAGAATAGTTAGGGTAGCTTTCGTGAAGTCAATCCCTTCTGGATGGATGTGAATTTCCACATTCTTTTGTTTACGTTCGGCGATGTGTTGCGGCTTTTAGGGAAGTTTTGCTGCAGCAGGGTTTCAGCATGTCTGCGTTATTGTCCAGCGTAAATGGCGCATAAGAATTTAAAAGTATAATGCTTATCGCAGGACATGACTGAAGCTGCTTCTCCAGAAGCATATGCCCCCCTGTCAGCAAAGAGTCTTCCCAGAGGTAGGGACTCCTGGTTAGGGTTAGGTAGGTGCTTAACTCTTCCAAAGCTTGGAATAAAAGATTACAGGAAGACTTTCCTAGCATCTTCTATTCGTGAGGGCGTAGCTCATGTGATACAACCTCCTTGGATGGCTCACCCTCCGGGAACCTCCGTCAAATTAATAATTAAAAAGCTTTAGAAGAATTAGGATTTTAGAATAGGTTTAAATATTGACATATAATGATTGATTTGTTTTGATGACAGTTCTGTAAAAGTTTTTCTTGAGAGCACCTGCTCAATATAATGATCTTTTAAATCGCTTAAAGGCTGTTTTATTGAATCGATTCCGGGGACGTTCCAGAAGCCCCATGTGGAGCGCCCCACAGTACCTACCTAGTAAGATAACCAGTTTCATTTACTTTTAAGTAAGATTTTGTAGTAGCTAGATAGTTAAAGGTTTTTATTGCTATATAGGTAGCGCACACGCGATACGATGGTCGACATTAAGTTTTTTTTTTAATGTTTAAAAAAAGAATCTTATATTTACAATCACAAAAATATAAAGAAACTCAAGTAGGCAAGTAGATGAAATTCAAATACTGGAAGCGGGCAGCCCTATCACGTGTTTACGTATCGCGCGGCTGTACGTAATTATTTCAAGAGGAGGGCCGAGTCACAATACTGATAGATATTTATACTGTGCCTTTTATACGTACCTACAACTAAAGTAGAACATAAAAAGGAGACGAGCCGATGTAAGTAATTTTTGAAACGAAAATTATTTGGATAATGCTTTACTTGTAACACATTTTAAACTTTAGACGAGTTTCACGATAGCTACAATGATAAAAAAACCGGTCAAGTGTGAGTTGGTCTCGCTCACTGAGGGTTCCGTACAAACTTGTAGGTGCTTTTACTTTACGAAATACACATCTTTTGCGGCATAAACGGCCGTATCTTTTTTTTACGTTATCTTAGAAGATTGATTTTTTTCAATGCTTCAAGCGACTATAAATTTGAGTATATAGTTTTAATTTCAACTCGATACCTCCACGCGTTCCCGAAATAAAGGGTCTTGACAGACAGACGGACGGACGGACAACAAAGTGATCCTATAAGGGTTCCGTCTTTTCTTTTTGAGGTACAGAACCCTAAAAATCACCAATCTCGACTCTTAATTTTTTTTTTTTGCAGACCAAAATTAAATACCATAATTATTTACCTCAGAAAAAGCGGCCACTTCTCCACACTGGCGACCATCTCGATATTACTTATTGGTGGTCAAAGTCAAAGTCAAAGTCAAAGTCAAATGATTTATTTCAACTAGACCAATAAAGGCACTTTTGAACGTCAAATTAAAATAAAATAAAATATTATAGTGACTCTAGTCGTCCGTTCGCAAAAGGTAGATTCTTATGGAGAAGAACGGACAAGAAACTCCATAGTTACTCTTTTCAAAAATAAGCTTTACAATATTTGCATACATTAATCAGTTGATTATATGTGAGGACGATGCTCCCAAAAAAAAAAAACACTTATGTACTACTAGTAGGTACAATAAAGAAATGCCAGCAGAGGTAAAATTAATAAGTTTGCTAGTAAGGGAACATAATACTCACATACGTACAAATTTTTGCAACTATTGATTTATATGATCAGTGTGTGAGTTAAATTAAATATGAAAATCAGTAAATACACCTGTTTACATAGTAAATATTAATACAAATACAATAAACACAAACATATCAACCAGTTTCACAATGTCTACTACACCCTAGATTGTCCTATGGAGCAGGACTAGCATGTTTCCAAGCATTCTTATCTTGAATATAATCATCTAATTTGTAATATGCTTGTTCACAAAGTGTCTTTTTTACACACGTTTTAAATTTTCTTTCATTTAATTCTAATATTTCAGAAGGAATTTTGTTGTAACATTTAATACAGTACCCCATGAAAGATGTTCGTACTTTGGATAATCTAAAAAATGGTTGTTCTAGTTTATTTCTATTTCTAGTATTAAAATTATGTCTATCACTAATTTTGCTAAATAGATGTCGATTTTTCCTTATATGCATAATATTTTCATAGATGAATTGACAAGGGACTGTCATAATATTAATCTTTTTAAAGAGTTCCCTAAGAGAATCGCGGCGACGAAGATTATAAATGGCTCTGACAGCACGCTTTTGTAGAATAAATATGGATTCAATGTCAGCAGCTCGACCCCACAGCAAAATACCATACGACATAATGCTGTGAAAGTAACTAAAATAGACCAAACGCGCAGTTTCTATATCTGTTAGCTGTCTTATCTTTCTAACAGCATAAGCGGCTGAGCTTAGCCGCGCCGCAAGAGATGTTATGTGAGGTCCCCATTGCAATTTCTCGTCTAAAGTGATTCCCAGGAAAACCGTCTGATCAATAAATTCCAGTTTTTGTCCATTCAATATGATGTCACATTCGTTACTTTTAACATTATGTAAAGAAAATTTAATACATTTAGTTTTTTTTTCATTTAGTACTAAGTTGTTTGCCGTAAACCAATCTTGAACCTGGTGAATAGAGTAATTGACATCATCAAGGTTTTGTGACCGACGGTCTATTTTAAATATCAATGATGTGTCATCAGCAAATAACACCATCTTTGGTTCATTTTGAAGTAATTGGGGCAAATCGTTTATGTATGCTAAAAAGAGGAATGGACCTAATATGGAACCTTGCGGAACGCCCATTGCCATTTCAGACCCTAGTGAGTTTACACCGTTTACCTGTACTTTAACCTGTCTGTCTTTCAAGTATGATCCAATCAAATCAAGGGATGTATTCCTAATCCCATAATGCTCAAGTTTCAACAAAAGTGTCTCATGGTTAACGCAATCAAACGCTTTCGAGAGGTCACAAAAGATTCCAATGGCGTCTTGTGAATTCTCCCAGGCGTTAAAGATGTTCTTTATTAGGGTGACACCAGCGTCAGTTGTACAACGCCCTTTAGTGAAACCGTACTGTTGTTCGTGAAAGATGGAATTCTTATTAAAATGTAGTAACATCTGGCTAAGCATTAACTTTTCAAACACCTTACTGAGAACCGGCAGGATTGACACCGGCCTGTAATTGTTGGGTTCTTGACTATCACCGGATTTAAACAGTGGAACGACTTTACTGTGCTTCATGAGATCAGGAAATACTCCCTGGTCTACACTAGAGTTAAATATGTGAGCTAAGTAGGGAGCAATAGTTTCAATAACAGATCTACAGACTTTTACAGACATTCCCCAAAGATCTTCTGTTGATTTAATTTTAAGATCTTTAAAAGCCTTTATAATGGCTAAGGGGTTCGTGTGTTGAAACTTGAACTCTGATGGGCATACCTTGACATTCTTCCTTAAAAAGGCAGCAGAGAGCGCGGGTGACGAGTTAAGAGCTTGTGTAGTTTTACGTGGAATATCAGCAAAGAAGTTTTCAAATTCCTGAGCTACCTCTGCATCTGAGTTTATGGGACCACGTACGGTATTTAAATTAAATTTAGTTTCACGCTTTTTCTTCCTACCTGTTTCATTATTTATTATTTTCCAGGTGGTTTTTATTTTGTCATCTGCTGATTTTATTTTATTGCTAATAAACAGAGCTTTAGCTATTTTGCATACACTTTTAAATGTTTTTGAATATTTTGCAACATACTTATGAAAGCTTATGTTATTCACATGTTGCTTTAGGCCATATAGTTCGTATAGCTTTTCTCTACTTATTCGAATGCCTGGAGTCGCCCAATCACTGAATATAAACTTAGTGTAAATACTTTTAGACTTAATTGGAAAATTATCATTAAATTGAGTGTTGAGTAATGAAAAAAATTTGGTATAAAACACATTTGGGTCTTCTATGTTATTAAAATTTTGAACACATAATTTACTGGCCAAAGTACTATTAAGTTTTTCTAAATTTTTATCTGTTATTGGTCTAAATTTAATTTGAATTTTTTGTAAAGGTATGTAGGTGCAAAACGTTATTGTTTGTCCACTGTGATCAGAGGGCAACTTATTCACAATCTCTTTATGTAAATAATCACAATTACAAAATATGTTGTCTATGCAAGTCGCAGACGAAGCTGTTACTCGGGTAGGTTCAATAAATACATTTGATAAATTAAATGATTTAAATAGACTCAATAATCTAATACTATTCGAGTTAGTTTCTAATAAGTTAATATTAAAGTCGCCACATATAATTATTGATTTATTGCTAGTACAAACTTTTTTTAACACATCTTCCATTACAGAATCAAACACAGATAGATTCTGGTAACTTGGAGGTCTGTAGACACATACAACAACATGCTTATCTAGCTCAACACAGGACAATTCAATGGTGTGTTCAACCGACAGCTTAACAATGTCTTTTCTTTCTTTAGATTTAATGTAACTTTTAATTAAAATAAGTGATCCTCCATGTATCATACATTGTCGGCTGAAATGGCTAGCTACACAATAATTTTCAAAATTAAGAGATCCTACTTGGTGATCTTTTAACCAATGTTCAGTTAAGCAAACTACATCAAACTTGGTCTTTTCTAAAAACATTTCTATTTCAAGTAATTTGGAAGAGCAACCTTGAATATTCTGATTAAACAATTTTAAAGTGTTTTGCCCTCCCTTAGGATTTTTACCATGAACTATATTACTACTGCTAGAAGATACCTTGTTCCTATTCACATATAATAATTGGTTATTAGAAGAGGTAGCTTCTGTTGTCTTGCAGTTCAGTTTAAAGAATTATCCGGAGCGATCTCCACAGCTACAATTGAGGAGTCTAAAATGTCTTTATAGGTTCCATCAGGAAGAGAATACTCTATCTGATGGGTAGAGGCCTCCATGAATGTTGATATTTTAAGTGGGTCCTCCTTCGTACAACACAAAGAATCATAAAAATAAGTCCCTACGCTGTTAGAGCAACTAGACAACACAGGCTCGTCACTTAACCTAATCTTTGTTATATTAGCTATAACCTCGTTAATATTATATGCTATCAACATAGCAATCATATGTCTACATTTACCAGACAGAGATAAAGCTCCCTGAGTTAATTTAAAACCACTAACAAACTTATTAGTGTCAAAATACAATAATTTGTCACTATGACAACATGTCAGCAAGTGAATAGTATTATTCAGCTTTAAAATATGCTTGTTTTGATCATCTGATAAACTATCGGAATAAGGAAAAGCACATAACATCAGTTTTCCTATGTTTAACTTTAATAAGGAGTCAACACTATCCACTATGTCCTTTCTGGTAATACCAGTACTATTCCCTAATAGAAGAACCATTGATGAATAATCATCTAGATTTGTATTTATAATTCTTTTAACCATTTGTTTAAGACTTATATTATGATAACTATGGTTGGTAAAACTATGGCTTAAGTAGTTATGTAGTATTTTTCCAAAGCCAGACCCTAATTCATCACAAAAAAATATAGATTTATTTCCTGGTATTTTGACACATGTTTCTAATGGAAGAGCCAACACCGGTGGAGACAAGTCTAGTTGGGGCTGGGGAGATGATGGCCGGTTTACACAGCTGCATGAAAGATTATTAGTCAAAGACTCGTATCTTTCAGCATTGTACTTCACCAAGTCCAATAGTTCCCCAGCCTCAAACAAGCGCTCACTCAGTTGTTGTTGTGAAGTCTCATATTTTTCATAAATATTTTTCAGCAAGTACTCCTTGTATAGTATATCATTTTGGAAGCACTGAGTATCTTTATCATATTGTTCCCTACATGGTAGATCCGTGAACGTATAGTAACACGTTATTCCAAACGTAACCACGAGGCACACGTTAGCCAACACTGAGAATGGCACGAGGAACTTCAGGTGTCTGATCTGAGTGATCAGGATGAGTGGGAGTAGGAGTATCCCGCAGTAAACCTCGACTTCATACTTCGTCGATGGTGCAAAGT
Organism: Lacanobia wlatinum; assembly: GCA_947578705.1. Lineage (NCBI taxonomy): Eukaryota > Metazoa > Arthropoda > Insecta > Lepidoptera > Noctuidae > Lacanobia > Lacanobia wlatinum. The sequence continues at coordinate 6,741,309 of OX388032.1, forward strand.
GATCGAAGATCTGGAAAGAAGGGGTTCCTGTTAGTTAGATAATAAAAGATGAGAAAATTGTTTAGGTTTTAATATATCGACATTCAGAAAAATATTCCCGGAAATCCCGGGGCATGTCCGTATCGACATTGTCATTCAGGTTCATAAACACAAATTCCACTACTCTATGCTGTTTCAAAGAAACCGCCGTTCTGAAATTATTTGCAGTTTGTGATGTGTGCTGTATAAGTTACTTAGTGACTCCCAAGAATTACGTTATTAATCCTCCACACGGTAAACTATATTAAACTAGCCTCTGCCAGTAGCTTTGCCCGCGTGAAATTCGAAAATTATTTAAAGGTAACATTCCCGGAACGAAAGTTATTCTTGTTTTACCCCAATTTGTTTAGCTGTTAAGACATGAAAAGGTAATTAACACACATCGGGATAGACAGAGTAAATTTCACATTTATATTAGTACTAGCTTTTGTCCGCGACTTCGTACGCGTATATCCCGCTTTTCCCCGTTCCCGGGGGAATTTCGGGAAATCCTTTGTTAGTGCTCCCCTATACTCCCCAAGGAACTAACATGCCAAATTTCAACTTTCTACGACCAGTAGTTTCGGCTGTGTGTTGTCTGTCAGTCACTCAGTCACTCAATTAGTCAGTAACGGAAGAATTTTATATATTAGGATATACTATGGATGTAATTTGGGTATAATGTGTTTGGTTAAAGGGGTTTGAACTACATTGGTGACTTTACCTCGAAATAACTATCTCGGCGACGTTATACTTTAGGGCACCATGTTCCTAACATTTTTTGGAACGAAGTTCCTTATCGCGCGTTGTGAAAGGGGGCTACATTATATTTGTAAGGTAGGCAGGGTACGCAGGGTAGGCAGGGTAGGCAGGGTAGGCAGGATAGGCAGGGTAGGTGGGTAGGCAGGGTAGGCAGGGTAGGCAGGGTAGGCAGGGTAGGTAGGGAAGGTAAGGTAGGTACGGTGGGTAGGGTAGATAGGGTAGGTATTAGGGTCTAAAATTGAGCCTACTGATTAAGTTTATATTACATTATATTTGTTAATAGTAAAAAAAATATTATCATAACTTAAAAAAAAAAATACAATTCCTTCATTAATTCCTTCTCCAAACTTCGTTCCATCCGGGTGTCCCTTGACACCTCTCAAGTTTTTTGTTTGTTGAAGTGTTATTTACTCTCTACTGTGCATGATAGACCGTGCGCCGCAAATTAAAAAAAATGGCGGCGTAGGGGCTATGCCACAATAGTTCTATGCCCTTTAGTTTAAATGTAAGCTGCCCAGAATTTCTTTTGTGAAATGATCAAACCTACAGCCTTCGCTCGTCTTCACAGCCAAACCTTTTGTCCGTACAGTAATTCAAAACTTAGTTTATTTTACAAAAGATAATAAGTGCAAGAACCTCACTCCTACAGTTAAAATATAAACAGACGGCCACAGGTATAAACCTTTTCTTTTGAACTCGAGCCGTACCTTGAAAACCCACAATAAAGGATAATAGTCTTGGTGATTGCTAATCCACCAATTCGCACTAAGCGTTTTCAAACGTCTTTTATAATGCACACAGAAAAGAGGTGGAACTCTCTGCCTGCGTCTATGTTTCCAAACGCTTACAACCCTAATCTCTTCAAAGTTAGAGTGAACAGGCGCCTTCTGGGTAAGATCGCTCAATCGTAGACTTTGTCTCAGTCATCTCTGACCTAAACAGAGTCAAGGACAAAGCCACCACAAATAAAAAATAAGACTTTCTTTGAACTAAATAGCTAGCTCAATCTAGGGATTAATTATACTACGCTACACGACAAGTCCTACAGTATTTTTTTATAAGCGAAACTCTGAGGAGCTCGTGTTTAAAGAATAACAGCCGCGATCGAACAAGCTGATCTTCAAGGTAAAGCAACGCTTGCCAAGGTTGGTCTGCGGATGGGTGATCATATATACCGAGTTTCCTCCATGCCTCGAAAAGCACTTTCAGCTGTTCGACCCGGCTGTCATTTGCTGATCTTTGGCATTCGTTACGGATTGTTAGAAGCCAGTAAATCTGACTCCAGTCTTGCCCAGGACTACCGTGTTACCCAGTTAATGGGTTGTGGAGGTCTGGTTGGGGTGCCTACTAGACCTCCAACACCCCTGAACTCCACAAACTCTGCGTAAAATACTAGTATTCTGCTGCATTCGGTTTGACTCTAACTCAAACCATTTTTTTTCTTTTTTTTAATTTCTCCATTTACAGGCACTTTTGAATTGTCAAGATCGGTTGGTCAAAATCATGAAGCTATCTGCACGCTCCAACGCGTAGATCTCTATGGAGAAGAACGTGCAAGAAACTCCACGGATGCTTTTTTAAAAATACTAAAATTGTTACAAAGTTATGGAAGTTAACAGGAAACGCGGGCGGAGAGATATTGTATGTCAAAAATCATAATTCGAGTTTTGGCTCTCGCCTGTTTCCTCCTGCAATATTTGACCGATATTATCTACACTAACATTATAAAGAGGAAAGATTTGTTTGTATGTTTGTTTGAATTGAATAGGCTCCGAAACTACTGGGCCGATTTGAAAAATTCTTTTAGCATTGAATAGCTACATTATCAGGGAGTAACATAGGCTATATATTATCCCCGTATTCCCACGGGAACGGGAACTACGCGGGTGAAACCGCGTGACGTCCACTAGTATTTAATAAACTGAATAAGAAGGATATATATGGTGTCCTTATGTTTTACATTGCTAAAAATAAAAAAAAAACATTGTGTAATTAGTTTGTAAAGTTATATCTAATACGGATATAAAAACGACAATCGGACCATAACCGCCGGGCATATTTTAATGAAATTTACACTATCTCAAAGAAAGTTTAATTATCTACATTTTGATTCACAGCTGTTTTTTTAAGACTTAGAATAATAAGGTAAGGAGTGCGCGTTTTGTTCCCTCAAGATCGCTGGCGTATGTCGTCGCGTTGACGGCAAAATGGATTTCGATGAAACTAGGTACATGGGTAGACCATGAATAGACTAGAATAGGATACTTTTCATACTCCCGTGATGAAAAGTATTCTATTCTAGAAATAGGATACTTTTCATCACGGGAGTAGGTAATTTTTGCGGGCGAATCCAGTGGCAGAAGCTAGTCAATAAGTATTGACGACGAAAACAAAACTACAAGTTTTATTTTGTGTTGAAAAATGCAATGCATATTAAATTTAAATAATTAAATGTTTCGTTACAGTCAAATGCATTTTACTTCAGTATAATTGTTTCAAATGAGTCACTGTGTTTGAAGTAGACAAAATTCTTGTAATTTGGTATGAAATTGTGTTTCAAGTTGTTTCATTGAATTTGATGTTGATGTACTTGTCTAACAGTGAAATCGTTTAGCGAGACGCAATTTTGGTAACAATGGAACTTCGTTGCAATAAAGAATATATAGTTATTAGTATAGTTGCGATAAAGATAAAGGCTCTTACTGACAGGTGCCACGCGATAATGAATCAACGTGTTTACATAAAATTTGTTCTACATATCAGAAACATTTTTCAGAAGCCTTCTATATGTGGAGATTTTTAATATGTTGCTGCAGTGTTTTATTACAGAGAAAATAAGAGTTAATGTTTCTATTATTTTAAGAACGAAATTGAAAATGAAAACAACAGGCTTCGTCTGGGTCAGCTCACTCCATCGTAGACTTTGTCTCTGTCACCTCTGACCTAGACTAGAGTCAAGAGCAACCCATCTCAAGCAAAAAAAAAAAACATAGTGTAATGTACATTACGCTCATATTTTTCCAAAAATATTTGAATGAAAACAAAGTATTACATTCATTTGAATGACTGAAACCTGAAGTTTTCCCTTCAAAGGACATGGTGAAAAGTGGCCTATGAATCAACACGAAATACCTTTACCATAATTCCTACTTTTTTTTTGAACTTGCATTTAAATTATAAGAATAGAACGGACACTTCATAATTACGAAAACATTTAAAAAAGTAATTAATTTCGGTCTTAGCCCAGGCGCCATTATTTTTCAGCGCTTGATCTATGAGTAAGTTTTTAGTTACAAAAAGAATAAAGCGATTAAAAGAGCTGTGTGAGACGAGCAACTTCGACACTGACAGTCGATGAATTGATCGATGACACTGGCAATTTGCAGATAACATTTTTAGACTGAGATCTCAGAGCTGCCAGACCTCTCTTATTTTCTCACTAACAAAATATACGGGATAAAAAGTATCTAATTTTAGGCCCGGACTCCACCAAAGCGGAGGAAAGACGAGCTGGGCGGAGAATTGTTTTAAAAAACCAATAGAATTTCGTTAATCACATATTATCTCGTCTCCACTCAGCTTTAGTGGATACCACTGAGCAGAGATGTATTGTAATAATAATAATAGTCTTTATTAGACGAGAAGATATACGTTTGTTCACACAATTTGTCAACAAGCTTCTTGAAATTAATCTTATAATTGCGTAATTGTGTATATTTTTATGCATCTTTTTTTTATTATTGATAAGCACGCGTTTGATCACTATCTCACCTGATGGTAAGCGATGATGTGGTCGAAGATGGAGCACGCTTATCAGAAGTAACCTATTCACTCTTGACTTAAAGACTCCCAGGTTGTAGTTATCAGGAAACACAGACTCCGGCAGGGAATTCCACTCCTTAGCTGTACGCACTATGAATGTGTTCCCAAAACGTTTTGTGCGCGTGATTGGGATGTCCACCATGTACCGGTGGCGCATCGCCGTACGTCTTGTGGTCCGATGATAGAACGGGCTTGGCGGAATTAAATTATGCCATTCCGTCGCACATTCCCCAAAATGCAACCGGTAGAAAACCGTCAGGCTCGCAACTCGTCGTCGATGCTCAAGATTTTGGAGCTTCGTAGCGACGAGCCTATCATTGCCGATGATCCTCTTGGCTCGTTTCTCAATTGACTCAAGGGCATCAAGCTGATATCTGGCAGATCCGTCCCAAAGATGAGAGCAGTACTCTATACATGATCGAACTTGAGCTTGGTAGAGTTTGAGCAGCTGTTCCGGCGTGAAGTACCGTCTCACCTTTGCTAGGATCCCCAACTTCTTTGCAGCCACTTGAGCTTTTGCCTCTATGAAAGGGCCAAAATTCAGGGTAGATGTTAATGTAACCCCAAGAATCTCAAGTTGGTCGGTTATCGGCACGGTTGCACCTCGGAAAGATGGAGCTGGGTAGAATTGGCTCCTTTTAGCGGAAAACAGACACGCTTGGGTCTTAGCAGCATTGAACTTGACCAGATTGGCATCGCCCCATTCTGAGACAGCCTGTAAGGACACGTTCAAGCGCTCAACCATAGCTTCCCGAAGAGACCGGATCTGCGACCCACCAGCAAGTGCGCTGGACACGTATCTCTCAGCAACAGTGCTGTCGTCTGCATACCCAAAGGTACCGGGTTTAAGCAGATCATTAATATGCAGCAAGAACAGTGTTGCCGAAAGCACCGACCCCTGTGGAACCCCGGCATTAATATCCAGCAGTCCAGACGAGCAGCCATCTGTGACCACTCGGATAGATCGATCCCTCAGGAAATCCGCGATCCAGTAACACAATCTGGCAGGCAGACCGAAGGAAGGAAGCTTACTAATAAGGCTTTCGTGCCAGACCCTGTCGAAGGCCTTCGATATGTCAAGGGAGACTGCTAGTGCCTCCCCGTGCTTCTCTACGGCCTCATTCCAGATGTGAATGGCATTCGCAAGAAGATCCTCAGTAGACCGATTTCGGCGGAACCCGTATTGTCGGTCACAAAGGACATCACTCGCTTCTAGGTATGCCAGGAGTTTATGATTCAGCACGCGTTCCATACTCTTACAGAGTATGGACGTTACTGAGATAGGTCTATAATTCGACGGGTCAGCTCGACTACCTTTCTTGGGCACGGGCTGCACGTTAGCTTGCTTCCAAGCCTTCGGCACTTTTCCAGTCTCAAATGAAAGGCGAAATAGGCGTGTCAAGATTGGAGACAACTCAGGCGCACAAGTCCTCACAACAATTGCCGGTATCCCATTGGGGCCACTAGCCTTGTTCACGTCTAGGTTACGCAGTACCCGAAGAACGTCCTTCTGATGAATGCGAATGTTCGACATACTCGACTCGCATCCACAAGGAGAAGCAGGGGGCCTCGCGTCACCAGGACCCAGACGTGAAGATTCCGCAAATAAAGAAGCAAACAAGTTCGCTTTCTCCTCAGCGGAGTGGGCCAGCGTCCCTTCGGTTCTCAGCAGTGGTGGTAGTGAGGGGCGGCAGAAGTTCGATTCGACCGACTTAGCCAGGGACCAAAAAGCCTTACTACCTGCTGGGTATGAAGGAAGTTTGTTCCCTATTCGGCTAATGTGGTCAAACAGAGCCCTCCGCAACACCTTCTTGCAGGACTTGGCAGCCCTGTTGAAGGCTCTCTTCTTCTGACTCACGTCATTTGCTTTGCGCGTACGGGCGTCGTACCTAGTTCGGTAGCATCTGCTACCGAACTAGGTTTATAGCCTGTGTTTCAGTACGCAGCGTCTCAAGCACTTAAACTAAATATCACGAACAAAAGTAAACATTAAAATATGTACTAAACTAAAATTCAGAAGGTTTACATGCTTATATACTTAATACTTTTAAAATAAGATTATTGTCCTCTGGGTGTGTAAGATGAAAGGGATGAGTGTATGTGTGTGAGAGAGTTTTCTGAATATTTTTTCTATTAGATTCTAACAGAAAATTGATAGAATACATAATCATACAAATCCGATCATAAATTATGTCACAACACTATATCATTACTTTAGGATAGTCAGTAAATCCTAAGTTTAATCGTAAGTTAGCCTCCCCAGCCAACGAGTGCAATCATAATATTTGTATGGCGCGATGGAAGCGGAGATGTGAGCTTTGCCTCGCAAGCTGACGATGGCGCGCAGCGGAGACCAGTTGTGTGCGGCGGCGTGTCATCAGTCAGCGCACATCTCCACACTAGCCAGTACGCATCTCCGCACAGTTTCGGTGGATACACCCTAGCTGAAAAACATCTCTTCTCGTCCCCGCTTCGGACTTCTCCTCTTTCTCTTCTGAATAATACTTATTGTAATTCCTTTTTCTTTATATAATAATACTGTTTTTTCCCAAATTTAATTTTCTAAATTCATACTATTGTACCTGCACTGTACCAACATTTGTTTTTGTTATCCGCGGAAACGTAGTGGGTTGTGCTGTAACCACCCTCAGATTTAATTTAATTTTATATTATGTAATCCTCACAGTACAATTGATTGTCTTCCCAAATAAATAAAATAAATCTCCGCTTTGGTGGAGTCCGGGCCTTAACATACGCATATCTGCTAGTTTGGGCCGACGGCTTTTTTTTTGTTCTTTGTGATATATTAAAGTTATTTCAGTAGTCAAGGAGGTAGTTTTGCATCCTCCCAAACCCCATCAGACTTTAATTTTCGTTATTTGCACCTAGTAAATGAACTACGCCCAAATTGCACTTCTCTATTCACTCTTTCTCTATTTGTTTAACGTTTTAAAGGCTAACATTAATTTTAAATTATTAAATGGAATCCTAGAAGGTAGTTCAAGTAGGAGGTTCCCTTTGTCACAATCATTACTTTCAAAATAAGAACGCGGATTTGTTGACATATTCAAGACAATCATTCTGCATCCTGAGTGTACTGTTTTATTTTACTATTGATAGGCACGCGTTTGACCACTATCTCACCTGATGGTAAGCGATGATGTGGTCGAAGATGGAGCACGCTTGCCTAGAAGTAACCTATTCACTCTTGACTTAAAGACTCCCAGGTTGTAGCTATCAGGAAACACAGACTCCGGCAGGGAATTCCACTCCTTACCTGTACGCACTATGAATGTGTTCCCAAAACGTTTTGTGCGCGTGGGTGGGATGCATTGTGTGATAAGTGGGATACGGATACGGATACTCACTGGATACGGCTGCACACGTACCTAGGTGTTTAAATTTTGTATGTGGTTTTGTACTAACATTAGGATAAGATTTTTACTAACAACATATGGGTCTTGTAATTTGAGCTGAAATAAATCTTGATTAATATTATTATAATTTTAATATCCCGATCTTATTCCAATTCACTAGGGATTGAGCAGCTTCTCAATATTCACCTATGTTGCCGGGTTATTACACCGTAAGTTTATAATTATTTGTCGCAAAATAAGAAACTTAATGAAGACTTTAAAAAACTGGCCAAGTGCGAGTCGGACTCGCGTGCAAAGGGTTCCGAACGAATTAATTTTTTTTAACATGTTATTTTAACACTACAGACTTCTAATAGGTTTTCTTGTATCTTTAGGTAAAGATGTATGATCTCCAATTTTTTCAAAATTTTAGGCTCAGTAGTAACGGATATAAGGGGGGGGAATGGTCATTTTTCGTCTAATTTCTTGAATAACTTCAAAACCATTTATTTTCAAATTATGAAAAAAATATAATTAAAACCCTCACAGTTAGCCCTTTCATTTCATATGTCACACAATATTGTTCAAAAAACTTTTTTTTGTAATTTTCTAGTTTGACCCCCAAAAGTGACCCCCATACTAAAAAAAAAATAATGATTCACGTAACGCGTCCGTGTTTGGGTCACAGAAGTCCATATGTGTACCAAATTTAGAGCATCTTCGGTCCTGTGGATCCGCAGAAAACTGGCTGTGACAGACGGACAGACAGACAGACAGACGGACAGACAGACAAGCAGACAGACACCCGAGTGATCCTATAAGGGTTCCTTTTTTTTTCGGAACCCTAAAAATTAAAAAAAATATCCGGTGACATTTACTTAGGTACAATAAAGAGTTTCCAAGCAGTATAAATAACATTATGATACTTCTTTGTAGTATATTTTCATAAAGTTGCGCGAACCTCAAAGAGCAGTTTGTCGCAACCCGAGAACTCTGCAAGCGACCGGGTCATAACGTGTCATATTATTATCGAGAAGTTATTTTCATAGCAATAACGAGCTTCCCACGCTTTTCAAACCAGAGGAAGTTTTATAAAAGACTAACTTTTGTCCGCGACTTCATCCGCGCATATACCGTTTTTTTCCGTTTCCGTAGAAATTTAAGAAAACCCTCTCTTTGTGCTCTTTTATACTACCCAACAAAGCAAAATGCCAATTTTCAGCTTACTACGAACAGTAGTTTTGGCTGTGCGTTGTCTGTCAATCACTCACTCAGTCAGTCAGTAACGGAAGAATTTTTATACTAGGATTGATAATTAACTCCTGAAACGACTCTTCTCTTACACGTTCATAAATCTACGCTTTTTTCTATGAGGGTAGGCAGAAACTTCAGAACCTACCAACTGTAATAATCCTGACTTGTTTTTAGAGTTCCGTATCTGAAGGGTAACCAACGGAACCCTATGACTGAGCCTTCGTTTGAGCTGTCCGTCTGTCCATCAGTTCGTCAGTGGGCTGTATCTTAAGAACTGTAATAGGTAGACAGTTGAAATTTTCACAGAATGTGTATTTCTATTGCCGCTGTAACAATAAACAATAAAAGTAAAAAATTAAAGGGGGCATACAAGACATGTTTTTTAATTTAAATGTAGTTTATGGTACGAAACCCTTCGCGTGCGAGTCCGACTCGCACTTGGCTGGTTTTTTTTTTTTCAAATCTGAAAAGTGTCCATGATTTTAATTTAGTTTTAGTCAAATATATGCATTATTTAGAACATTGAAAGTAAATTTACGTCTCTGTTGGTTCTTAGGCAAACGATGTATGAACGCGTAGCAATATCCGACTCTTATAGCTAAATTAAAATGTTCAAGTTATCCTCATTTTCCCTTTTATTCATATTCTCTTATAAAGTACATAATTCCCTATTATTTATTTTCATTTTCGTCTCTGTGTGCATCCAAAAATAAGAATAAAAATATAAAAAAACTAGCTTTTGCCCGCAACTTCGTACGCGCATATCCTGTTTTTTCCCGTATCCCGTTTTTTCCCGTTCCAAAAAAGTATCCTATCTTTTAATTTGGATCAAATAACATACAGTTACAAAGTTTCATCAAAATCGGTTCAGTAGTTTAGGAGTCCATCGCCGACAAATAACGTGACACGTGATTAATATATATAAAGATAGTAGATAAGCTCTAACGGGCTATAAAATAATAGCTACACATTGAAAGTCATTCAGGGGGTCTAAAATGTCCACTTTAGCAGAATCAGAAAGCACATCACGCTACCCGTCACTGTCAAGTTTTCCCAATCAACCTTGAACCTAATGTGTTAGCGATAAAGATGAAAATTAAATTTGACAGATTGTTGTGTGGTTAATATTATGATTCTAATATGATTCTGCTAAAGGAGCTTTTTTAGACCTGTTCACTCCCCCATCATAGAATTGTATCTTTATAATACCGCCCACTGTGCAACCAACATTCACAATTTAGTTTAAATATTTTTATATAAAAAAAAAACATTTTTAGAAGCTCTACCAGTGGTATTTCTTTTCAATTCGATGTGAAAAATATGTTACATATACATAATAGAAATCTTATAGATTCACTCGTAATGCTGCCTGTCTGACCGTCTGTTTGTTTATCTACTTATCACAGCCAATTTGCTACAATTCTGCGAAACGAAATACAGTAGTTCAGCAGTTTTGGTAAAATATTATATTCTCTGTGAACTACCACAGCAGTATCATTATAAAGTTGGTTTAAGTTTAGAATATGTGGCTCTATTTCTAACGCCAGCAGAAAGGCTATTTAAATTCGATCACCGACTTTGGTTGAGCGTTGATTGGTTTCCAGTTATTTTGTTGACCTCGTTTTCGTTTGTCAATATTGTCAAGAATTTAAAATGTAATGGATTTTAAGAACAAAACATCATACACATTTTTAATTGAACCATAGAATTCTTCGGTCTAACACGAACCGTGTATCTCCCGCTGAATAAGGGTGTATGTAGGCTAAAGTGCAATCAAATATTTTGAATTTAATATCTAGAAGCCATCTTCTATCATGGCGACGATGGTAGCCATCATCGGTATAGCAATTATTTTCTCAGACGTTTTATAAACAATTAAATATATAATAATGTATGTCAAAACGCCGCGCCGTAAGGGTGCCTAGCATTCAGATTGTTCAGTCAGCTTTGTATGCCAAAAATAAAACTACATGGCTTAAATAATCATTCAGTTCTTTGTTTTAATTGCTGATCGCAATAACTACAGACTGAATTGCAAAGCGTAAAAGCGGCGAGTTCGAAAGCAACGACCGTTCGTAGCGATATCAGAACTCGGCTGCCCCCAACGGACTTCCAAGCACGACCGTCCACGACCGCGCTCGTAACGTAACAAACTGCCAGGTAACATTGAATTTTTAATCCATCTAACCTCAGATGTCACATCATCATCATATCAGCCAATTGCCGTCCACTGCTGAACGTAAGCCTCCCCCAAAAGCGCCAACCATCGTGGTCTTGAGTAGTCCGCATCTATCCGCTGCCAGCATCATCATATCATCATAACAGCCGAAAGACGTCCACTGCTGGACATAGGCCTCCCCCAAAGGGGGGGCCATAATCGCCACACTTGGCAGGCGGGTTGGCGATCGCAGTGTATGGTATTGAGTTTTACAGAGAACGCTGTTGCCCATTCGCTGGCAAGTCCCTTAGTCGCCTCTTACGACACCCACGGGAAATGTTGGGATGGTATTATTCTTTTACGGCACAATACGGCACCGGCCGACACCATACGGCGAGTCATCTTCAAATCATCGATCCATCGTGCCATAGGGCGCCCCACACTACGCCCGTACGCGGTCTCCACTCTAACACATGTCTGCTCCAATGACCGTCTGTCCATCTACAGATATGGCTGACACACTTTCACTTCAGCATGCTGACTCTACGTGCAATGTCGGTGACTTTAGTTCTCTGGCGAATGATTTCGTTGCGAATTCTATCCTCTAGAGAAACCCCGAGCAATGCTCTTTTGTAGATGTCACATTTTAAATGTCAAACTTCAAGCAAGTACCCTCACTTCCCCACATTCCACTGCGTTAATTCGTTGGTTTCGTTCTCTTAATAACGATATGAATTTTATTTATGTGTATGTATGTATCTATGTATTTATGAATGTATTTTTTTTTCTCTTTTTTTTATTTGTGTTGGGTTTGCTCTTGACTCTAGTCTAGGTCAGAGATGACAGAGACAAAGTCTACGATGGAGCGAGCTTACCCAGAAGGAGCCTGTGCACTCTTACTTTGAAAAGATTAGGGTTGTAAGCGTTTGGAAACACAAACGCAGGCAGAGAGTTCCACTCCTTTGCTGTGCACTCTGTTTTGTCTTTTCTATAATTTGCACCTGCCATATTTTCTCTGCATGTGTCAGTCTGTATCAAGTGTCATGTGTGAGTTGTGTGTAGTTATACTATAAACATTTTTTTTTTTGCAAATTCAACCTTACACGGATCGCTTAAAGTTGTTTTTACAAAGCAGTGCAGTATGGCGAGTGATGCGCAATTTTTTTTGCAACTTCAACCTTACACGGATCGCTTAAAGTTGTTTTTACAAAGCAGCGCAGTATGGCGAGCGATGCGAGATTGTTTGAAACTTGCGCATTATGTGCTTGTTTTTTGGGGACGTTTTTGAGATGATGAGTGTGTATCTTGGGTTTTTTTATATATCAATGGCTATTTAGGATTTTCTTCAATTATCCATATCATCATCATCAGCCTAGCCTTCTCTCAACTATATTTGGGTCGGCTCCCAGTCAAACCGGATTTAGCTGAATACCAGTGTTTTACGTGGAGCGGCTGCCTACCACACCTCCACAACCCGTTGACTGGGTAACACGGTACTTCATGAATAATGAAAAAAGGGTTGGACTGCACGGGGTAGATTAAACATTACAGTAAAAAAACTTGGCACAGTGAATATTTGTGCTGTTAAAAGTGATTTTAATTATTGAGAACAGAAATTGACACTGCTCCGCATCCAAAAACTAATCCTGTATTCGTGTATGGTCAGGGAAATAATTTTTAACACTTTACTTTAAGTAAAGTGTAAATTCTTAACACTTATTTATATACAGAACGTTTTCGAAATATTTTCTGTGCGTATAGCTAAGGAGTGGAATTCCCTGACGGAATCTGTACTCTATGTTAGCTATAACCTAGGGGTTTTTAAGATTGAATTGGTTACTTTTAGGCAAGCATGCTCTATCGTTGATCTCTTCATTGCTTACCGTCATGTGAGATAAGTGTTCAAACGCAAGTCTATCAATATTAATAAAATAAAAACAAACCACGCTATGAATGTCATTAAAAATACGATCTATTTCTGTCTGTGTGCCTGTTAGATGGTTTTATCCGTACTGCTATTTCAATTAATTGGGAATTGTTGTCAAAGGTGGGAAATAATTCACACTGATTACACAATTTACACTGACGCTGAAACATGCCTTTTCCCGACTATATTGGGGTCGGTTTCCAGTCAAATTGGAGTCAGCTGAATACCAGTATTTTAACCATGGACGCTCGTTTGCGGTTGTCAATATTAGTCAGTAAGTAAAGATATTCGAACTGTTTCATCAAAGCTACAGCAGGAAGTTTGTGTAACATCCAGTCAATTGAAATGCCTTTACTTTTGACAAATCAACAACATTCATTACGTTATTTATTGTGTCGAACAGATGATTTTTTTAGACATATAAATATGTATGGATCAGGAGTTTCCTTCAAAATCCATTGAATTGTATTTCTCACTCAGGGAGCTGACTTTCTTCTCCAAACGCAGTAACTTTAATAAAATAAACTTTTTAGCACAGAAATTGACTTTGGAAAAGTTACACGTCTGGGACATACCAGGTTTTGAAACTTAAATCAATTGGTTATCCCCGATGACCGATAGTTCGAAATAAGAAATTGAATTATTCAGCTAGAAGTCTAAGGTAAGAAACATTGTTGATAAATGGCAATAGGATCGCTGCCTCATGGGGTAACCCTCTGGTTTATTTATTTATTGGTCTTATACTCACATCTTTGAGCGAAGACGCGATAAATATCACATACACGCTTGTCCCACCGAGACATACACCGGCCATCGCAGCGTCGACAAAGTGCCTGAAATTTTTAATACATTTTAGATATATACTATTTCAGGTGAAACGGCGAAAGTAGTAGTAAAGCTACTTCATCCTGTAGCTATCTCATTTCTTATGTTTACACGTCACCTCATATAACAAAAAACTTTTTTCAAAAATATAGGTATAACCGACTTCCAAACAAAACATTACAAAGAATAAAATAACCTTAGTTTCGGAAGTCGGGTTTTTGGTTTTGTTTCTTTGTTTTTTAACACCGACTTCCAAAATTAAGGTTATTTTATTCTTTGTAGGGTTTTGTTTGGATGTCGGTTATATATTTTTGTAAAATGTTTTTATTTTACACTTTTAAGTGGTGATACTTGGGCGACGTATTCGTCAACGCAGAAGTTGAAATAAGCAACAATGCTCATAAAATAAAAACTACTGAACCAAACTGAATCAAATTTTTATGGGATCAAATGGCAAGTTTACTGCATCGAACTAAATAAGAATCACGGAAATCGGATCAGAAACCACGGAGCAATCGGTGTACTTACATTTTTTTTTAAATACCCAGCGAATTGAGAACCTCCTCTTTTTTTGGAGGTCAGTTAAAAATAGTAGCCCACCGGTATCGGGAACAAGGTCCAAGCTACCGTAAATCAGGGCTCCAAAGAGAGAATCCTCATAATAATGTGAGCTGTGTCCAAGAGTATCGCGTTCTCAATCAAGGTCTTGATCCAGCCTTATCAAAACTCGTGAATATTAAGCCACCGTTACATTAATCCTTACTAATATTATAAATGCGAAAGTAACTCTGTCTGTCTGTCTGTCGCGCTTTCACGCCAAAACTACTGAAATGATTTACATGAAATTTGGCACACAGATATTCTAAAGCCTGAGAAAGGACATAGGCTACTTTTTATACTGGGTGTATGTTCCCTAGGGACCACGCGGGCGAAGCCGCTGGCAGAAGCTAGTTATACATAAAAGCCAAAGGCTGACACGACTATCGGTACAATGATCGTCAAGTCCACATCCCGTATGACGACAACTTTGTTAGTAAAATCAAGATACTTACTTAATTCTACAATTAATTTATTTTCACAACAAAGAACCTCTATTTAATTAATGACAATGGACAATGTTTAAATTAGTGTTTTAAACATTGCCAAACACTGATTTAAACATTGTCCATACCTATGTAGTCAAATGAAGCCGATACGTATTGAATTCCTCCACGTCCACGTGCCTTTTATGCCAAGCACTTAGTTTCATACAACTAAATTCAAACTGAATTTAGCAGTTGTTCTGCATCCATGCGCCTTCCATGCAAATTAATATTTATGTCTCATACCAGAGAGGCCTTACTCGTATTTTTAAGGAACATATCATGAAGGTTTAATTTAGCCAAGAACGATCCAATCAGCTCAGATTGCTCAAGATAGATTGAGGTGGAAAGCAGGAAGGGAGGCTTTTGCCCTGCAGTGGGATACTACGTAATAATAATGATATAATGATGATAATAATAATGACATAGTGGTGATAGACTAGAGTGTCGCACAATAATTGTTCATATAGCAGTCCCTCATGACAAGAACCTCGTGAAGACTGTGAAAGATAAACGAACGAAGTATCTTGATTTGGCTCGTGAGGTTGCCGACATGTGGAATGTAAACACAGCAGTCATTGTGCCGATAGTCGTGACGGTCAATGGCATAATTGCCAAGAGCCTCGACTAACATCTGAAGTTGTTCTTGTTGGGCAGCTGGATCAAGGACTTGATCCAAAAAGCAGAAGTACTGCTTTTCTCGGCGCGTATAGTGAGGAAGTTCCTCTCTCGGTAGCCCTGACCACGGGTAGCTTGATCCCTGTTTCCGATACTGGTGGGCAACTACTATTTTTCATATTTTTAAATTTTTGAATTTTTATAGAAATATTTAAAAATGTAAATAATTTGTTAAGAAATTGAATAAATGGAATAATAATAACGTTTCAATCAGACTACAAAACGAACGGATATACACCACCGCACCGACACGTGGTGGACATCCTGCCCATACGCCAGTGGCGTGCCTAGGGTTTCAAAATAAGGCAAGCCCAATAAAATTTTAACCGATTTCAAAAAAAGAAAGTTCAGTTTTCGACTGAGTCTGTAGGTACCTTCGTATGTATCATCGCAATTTTCTCATAAACTGATATAGATGTCTCAATTCGTTGTTTACCAAAATTACCGAAAGAAACCATTGCACACAGGTGTTTATAGGAATTTGCGTGCCTTTTAATGGCGCCAGATATGTTATTTAAATCATTATAACCAGATGTATTCCAAACGGAATCTTCATTCGAAAAAAATAGGCAGCAAAACGAACACAACTTATTAGTGTGCGAACAGCCAACAATCCAAGTAGTTTTATACACTGATCTATTAAATTTTCGTTTATGCGATTTACTAGTCTGAGAAAAACACAGATTAGGCGTCGGTTTTAATGAAGAATTTAACTGTTTTTTCTGAGCAAAGTTTAAAGGTTTTACCTTATCATCGCCAATCAAAACTTGAACGCATTTTAAATCCTTACAAGGTACAATTACCTCCATTGTTGTAGGTAAGTCACCAAAACAATTGTATCACTGAGAAAATCTAAGAAAACACACAAAAAACTTTAACAACATAACTTTTCAACTCTCAAGCAAATAAAACTGAAGTGAGTTGCACTCCGGTGTCAAGAACTACTTACGCAGAGTTGCAGTGTTGTCATTTAGGCAAAAAAGTCACCAGGTATATGAAAAATCTAGCTAGATGTCGCAAATTTTTTATTTTTAAGATATTGCTTGAGTATTTAATTTCGTTATTTTAAAAATTCGCTAGTTTTTATTGTTGTTAAATCTTAAAAAAAGTCCCCAAACTCGTTAAAAATCTCCAAGATCTCACAACGTCGCTAAAACGGCAACACTGCAGAGTTGGCAAGGTGACAAAGTCACGCATACGCGCGCAACTTCATACGCATGTACGGCTTAATCTTCAATACTGATCGATTTGTAGGCGCACAAGGTTTAGAACTCGTTATACGGCACATCGCTATAAATGCGAAAGTGACGGAGATAGCATTTGAAAGCCCGGTAAAAGCCGGTACGTGTAAGCGAGATAGCTATATGTAGACGTTGCAAATGCGAAACTCTGCGCGCGAACAATCGCGATGTGTAGTTATGTAGTAATGTGGCATAGGTAGCATACTTTGTGTTATTTTGATAAGAATTAAGCGCGCGAACTTTTAAATAGTTCGGGTTTGATATTGATTCTCTATCGAGCATTTTAGTAAGGCATGCCGGGGCTTTTGGGCTTATATGAAGGTAACGCCACTGCCATACGCACATAATGTTTTGAGAATACTTTCATTGTGCGTAATCCTTCATGATTGAGACCGCTTCGGACTGGTCTGGTTTTTAAGAACCAGACTTGAACTTGAAATTATCATATTGACGTACCTGATATTTTTGGAATACCGTTTCAATTTCTTTGGACCCTGTTTGAATACTTCTTCACATGTGTCTGTGTAGCTAAGTAAGGGTACTCTGGATTTCTTGCAAACTTCACGTGAGGTTGATACCTATAACAATCATGTCATCATTTTCACAAACTCAAACAAGAATTAATTCGGGTTGTTTGTCTTCAATTATTTTTTTTAACGATGGCGAATTATCAAATGACTGCTTCCACTCTGGGCGGAGCGGTAGGGAGTGTCAGACTCTTACTGATTAAAACCCATCCGTGTTCCTCCAAGTACCCTTTGCGTTCCAGGGCCGTGGTAATTCTTTCGAACAAATTGCGCAACCTTGGCAGGATCATACTCGTGTGATAATGAAACTAAAGTTTTACATACATACCCGTGTGATAATGAAACTAAAGTTTTTAATAACCTACAACTACATATCCAACGTGCCGTATGGTGCCGGCCGGTGCCGTATAGTGCCGTAAAAGAATAATACCATCCCATCACTTCCCGCGGGTGTCGTACGAGGTGACTAAGGGACTCACCAGAGAATGGGCAGCAGCGTTCTCTGTAAAACGCAACACCATACACTGCGATCGCCAACCCGCCTGCCAAGCGTGGCGATTATGGCAAACCCCCCCTCTGGGCGAGGCCTATGTCCAGCAGTGGACGTCTTTCGGCTGATATGATGATGATGACATATCCAACATTTCAAACTCAAACTGCCAGATCCTCTCTATGAAAGTTGTCTCCAGTGCAGAGCGCACGAAAGTTATTAATTAGAAGAGTGTGCCAAAGATAAACCTTCCTGTCATGTTTGAAATAATACTTCGCTTCCAGCACTTTGTAAAGCGGCCGACAAACGACGACGACATGACTTAGCTAATGAAAAAAGTCACATATACGAGTATGTATATGTATAGGGATATATTGTAAGTGTATCGTACGAGTACTGGGTCAAATAACTTTATCGCCGAGGCAGGCAAGATACCGGCCAAGTGCGAGTCGGGCTCGCACACGAAAACCTTGACTTTTATTATTTGTTGTTATAGCAGCAATAGAAATACATACAATCTATGCAAATTTCAACTGTCTACCTATTACGGTTCAAGAGATACAGCCCGCTGAGAGATAGACGGACGGATAGACGGACAGACGGACGGACAGCGGAGGCTTATTAATAGTTGGTTACTCTTTGGGTACGGAACCCAAAAAGTGAACACTTAGGTTCGCGGAAAAGTTATCAATAGTAACAAAATGGTCTCGTAATAGTGATGCGAGAGTTACAGTCAAGCGGGTTCGATTTTAGGGTCGTGCAAAGTTTGATTCGGTTTTTCTACCTATGATTTATGGTAAGATTAGCCTGGAGTATGAATTTTTACCCGGTAAGGCAATATAAACTCGCTTTCTACTAAATGGGACTCATTATGAGTTCCATACAGTAGGAGGCGAGTAGGTAACTGGTAAAATATGGGTGTTTCTGAGCCTTCGGGAAATTCATTACAGTTGTCATAGGTGATAATTATTATGGATCTACTGAAGTGAAGTACAATAGTCTCCAAGCATAATGCAGTTTATCACGTTATATACTATTTTCTTGATGTAGGGGTTAAACCTACCACCAATAATCTGGCACAGACTTTGAGAGGTTTTGTCCGATTTGAATAAGCTTTAATTAGCACATTCAAATCGGACAATAATCTGAGCTCTTTAGTTCTTAATAAAATGCTTGTGCTTTTGTCGCTCTGCTCGCTAAAACAATGCGTAATAAGGTTTCCGCAATGAAGTGTATGATTTGCAGTTGGTATGCACCCATATTGGAAAAGCTTCGGCGAATTTTGGAGGAACGTGGCATGCTCTCTGAAACAAACCTATTCCAAACTATGTTAGAGTTGGCTTCCAGTATAACCAATTGCAGTTGAATACCAGTATTCTTCATGGATCGACTTCTTATCTGATCGACTACCTTCTTGGCAAGACTTGTGTCAGATTTTCTGGCTTCTGACAATCCGTAACGACTGTCGAAAATCTACAAATGACAGCCCAACCACGGCATTTCCATTTTGACATCCCATAGAATCCACCCTAGAGTGGATACTCGGAAATATATCCGAGAATCATCAGTATTATTGTAGTCGGTTGATGTGTGCTCCACTGTACCTAGGGTGGAAAAACACTATCGATTCGACACAGATTCCATCTATCCACTCTGACTCAGGGTGGATTCTCAGACATGCGTTTCCGAGTACCAACCTAGGGTAAAACACACTAGGGTGGTACTCGGAAACGCATGTCTAATGCATGTTATGGGGTGTCAAAATGGAAATGCCGCCTAACCAGGACCAACGGCTTAACGTGCTTTCCAAGGCACGGAGTTAACTTGGTTTATAATAGATGGTCACCCATTTACGGTATTACCTCGACAAGCATCGCTTAACCCTAAGATCGACCCATGCGGCTGTTATTATTTAGCTATGAGCTCATTATTCGTACCTACATAAAATGTAACAGAATAAACGCAATACCTCTTAAAAGGTTATTGTACTCATCATTATGAATAACTTTCACTATGGGACCAACACTGAAATCGCGAAAAAATATCGACTGCCCCATAATTTACGTGCGCATAATAATTAATAATTATTTATTTATTTATTCAGACTACAAACGCGGTCCACAGTGTTATTTATTTATTTATTTATTTAGTTACTAGCTGACCCGCGCGGCTTCGCTCCCGTCAACTGGCTACTCTACCTACCGACCCTAACCTAACCCTACCTACCTACTCATTCTTTTTTTATTTTTTTTGTATTTTGATTCTTATTATGCTATTCCGGACGAAGACTAATCCAAAAACACAAAAACTATGAAAATGGGTCCAGCCGTTCTCGAGTTAGAAAAGTGTTCGAACAAACGCGACTTTGTTTTATATATTAAGAAGATTAAGATTTTTGCTATATTGTGAAAGATTCGACCTTTTTCTAGAAGGCATTTTTATATTTTCGAGACAGAAATAAAACGAATAAACTGAAGGAAGACGGACAGCGGTGGCTTATTAATAAATAGGGTTCCGTTAGCAACCTTGGTACGGAACCCTAAAAATCGAAATGGTTCGCACGAATCTAAATCGTACGTGAAGGCTTAAATAATAATCCCATTAGCAACTTTGGCACGGAACCCTATAATTTGCCTTGGCTTGCAAATCGAACCGTCTGATACTTAGCACGAATTAAAAAGTTAGTTGCGGGCAACCTGGGAGTCTTTAAGACAAAAGTGAATAGGTTGCTTCTAGGCAAACGTGCTCCATCTTCGACTGCATCATCGCATACCATCAGGTGAGATAGTGGTCAAACGTATGCCTATCTATAGTAAAAATAAATATATATATATTCTACTCCGTATCACCTAACCACTGAGAACTAATGATAACACGATTTGACAGTTACTGTGAAATCGTGTTGTCATTCATTCTTAGTTCTGGTTCGGGACTAATCGTAAGTCTGTAGGTGATACGGAGTAGAATACGTCCACAACTAAGCCCGAAACTACGGACTTTGGACTTAGAGAGTAGCCCCCCAAAATCGATCGCTCCCGTCACCGTGACCACCTTTGGTACGGTACCTTATTATTATTAGCCTTGTTTCGCAAATCGAACCGTTCGTTGCTTCGCTCTAAACGGAATCAATCGCG
This sequence comes from Lacanobia wlatinum, assembly GCA_947578705.1. Classification (NCBI taxonomy): domain Eukaryota; kingdom Metazoa; phylum Arthropoda; class Insecta; order Lepidoptera; family Noctuidae; genus Lacanobia; species Lacanobia wlatinum. The sequence goes on from OX388032.1 coordinate 6,762,583, forward strand.
GAGGCTTAGCAGCAGGGTCCCATCAGCACAGCACCTTTGGTACGGAACCCTACAGGCCTGATCCGCAAGTCGAACCGTCCAGTACTTCGCAAAACTAAATCAGTTTAAGACTCTACGATAAATGCACTTTAAACGAAATCAGCACAACTCAGAGATTTAAGCAATTTTGGTCCCTAACAGTTTAAGACCTTTCAGAGACCAAACCGAAATTCCCACGAACTACGACTGTGTTTAAAAATCGTGTGAGGTCATTCTCCAGTGGAAAATCTTAACACCACAATTCAGAAAAACGCGTCATCAGTGCAACGTCATCTATCGACCATGTAAACTGACAAAATATTTGGCAGCAGAAGACGTTAAATAAGAACGTATATAATGATAAGGTATGTATGTATGTATGTAAATCGGGCTGGTTTCCGCAACTCCGCGACTAAGCGCGTATTTTGCGTGCAGGTGGGACAAATGTGTCATTCGATCCACCCCAGCTCCCCAAGGAAGGCCAGCAACGCCTTAGTGTTACCAACTATCTCACAGAGGGTACCTGGGTTACCGAAGTACTTGGCCCTGTAATCCGCGACTACCGGGCAGCTTAGAAGCAGGTGTGCTGCTGTCTCATTCTCCTCCATGCAGGCTCTGCATAGCGGGCTGTCAGTGACTCCTATAGCATAGAGGTGTTTATTAAAAGACCCGTGGCCAGTTGTTACGGCTGTGACTGTACGCAACTGTTGTTTAGTCAGTCTTAGGGCTTGTTTTGTAAATCGGCCATCTATAGAGGGAAGTGCCTCTTTGGCCTGCCTACACTCACCATGGTCAACCCATAGCTTGTGATGCCTATCTCCGGTGCGTTTCCTTACCAGATTGCGTAGGTAACCGAAAGGCAGAGGTACGATGGGTTCGGGTCCCATCGCTGCCATACTCGAACCCCTTCTGGCGAGTTCATCCGCTGCATCGTTGCCTCGGGATTCGCTGTGTCCTTTGATCCATTGAATGGTTACTTTATTGTGTCTACCAACCTGATTAAGACGTTGATGACACTCGAGAATCAGCCCAGAGTTGAACGTGTGGCTGTTCAGAGCTTGCAGGACAGCCATGCTGTCCGAGATTATGCAGATTGAGTGGTCCTTAACTTCCCTGGTTAGGATGGCTGATGCCGCCAGAGAAACGCCCATGCATTCAGCTTGGAACACTGTGTTGTGGACCCCCAATGGTGTGGCTATGTGGATATTGAGATCCTCTGAGAAGATGCTCGCACCAGTACCTGTACCTGTTTTTAATCCATCGGTGAAGATCCGCAGCTCTGCGGGGCACAGCCCCTCGCAGCGATGATGAACGATAAGGTATTAAAATGTTTACTTTTATTTTGCTACGTCTACGTATTAAAAGTTTCACGAATAACTCAATCAATGTGTTTTGGTGTAACATTCACGCTTTCATGCATTTTTTGGTTCCTCAATAGATGGCGCTCTGACTGATCAGAATACATTAGGAAGATTCTTACTAAACTAAAAATTCAATTTATTTTGATTTTGTGGATCGATTGTAACGATAAATAACGAAAAGGTATAAAAATGATCACTATTTTTTTGCCACGTATTAAAAGTTTCACAAATAAGTCAACAATTTTGAATGCTTTCGTGCATTTTATTTTTTCTCAATAGATGGCGCTCTGATACATCATAATACATTAGGAAGTTTCTTCCTAAAGTTAAAAATTCAATATCTTTTGATTTTGTGGGTCGATTTTGATGAAATAGACGCTAAATGTTACTCGGGTTATCACTTAATATTTTTTAGTACTTAGATTTGCAATCCAATCTGTGGTTTATGCGTGATGCTCCCACAAACGCACAGACAAACAGATAAACAGACAAACAGACAAAAATTTCAAAAATTGCATTTTTGTGTTTTGTACCTTTTTCCTGAATTTTCTGTGTAATTTTCATGCAAAAATATTCAATGTACAGACACGGTCAGTCTACGATTTTATTATATGTATAGATTAGGTTAGCCAACAATTGCTTACACCTTAAAAAATACATTACAATTGATAGAGATACATTTACAAGTGTAACAATCACTTATTACAATATTACTTAGCCTATGTTAGTACTTAATAACTAAAACAGACCTCGTTCGATTGGCTAATGCCCACATAAGCCCCAGCAGCCCGGGGAGCTATCGAGTGCAGAATGATGTTAGGACTGTCACGCAACCTGCGAAGTAACAACGCAGATTTTTTGCGCCATACTGCGTCAAAGCTGTCATTGCGTGTATCAGCAAACATCGCCGACACATTGCAGAAGCGTGGCAATTCCAACAGCACCCTGAACGCACTGTTGTATTGGACACGCAGAGTATTGTAAGCTCTTTGGGTATATCTGAATCACAAGGCCCCCGAGTACAGTGTAGTGCAATATGCCTTAAAAAGGACTATTTTAACCGCGTCTGCACATCGAGAAAACCTGCGGGCCAGCATGTTCACCCGGACCCGGACAACGCTCTGCGCTCCCTCTCCAAATCTGAAACGTCTTTCAGGGTATCTGCTAGCAGATGGGCCAAGTATTTTTATATTTATACAATATGCATAACTCGACTAAATGTACTGAACAGCTGATTTTTTCTTTCGCTGTATCGGGGTTGGTCCCATAGTAAAGAAAGACGTATTGCGTTTATTCTGTTAGACGTTATAATTATTATAATCGAAATATTATAAGGAACTATTAATAACTTACCAAAATGTGCACGCAATGTGTGGCTATAACTCCTACAAGAACTGTACCAATACATCCAGGAACCAGCCCGGTGTTCTTGAAGGCAGCTGGCATCGCAAGCAATCCTGACCCTAATGATGATTTGAGTAGGTGGAAGAATGCGCCTAAAGTCCTGTGAATAAAAAATTGAATTTTATGTGATGGTATGATGATGACCTTTCAGGCGATGAAAGTACTCATGATACTATGAGACCAATATTTGACTATTCAGCAACCCGCTCTTGGCTCGCGAGGTGGCGGCTAAATTTCTACCAGAGATGAGCGATTTTATGTAGCGAAAGATGTGTGTAGCGGCATTACTGCCACCATAAGAAAAACCAACAGAGCAAATATACATCGCAACAAAAAAGAACCGCAACGCCATGTATACAACTAGCAGCGAACTACTACGTCGAAATCCTGCATCGCACAAGCAGAGTTTACCGTGCTATTTGAACATTTACATCAACCCGAATATCAACTATCAGGCAGTTGCTCACACCGGACACAACAACCGTCGGAGGATCCTTCCTTTTCAATGGAGGCGTGAGGGACTTTACTTTCTGTACTGCATCCCTCCAAATGTGTTTGTTAAGAAACGATACCTAAGCTATTCTATTGGTTCTTAATAAACACTTCCTTCGCTGCGAATCCTCACACATCTCTGGGCGAATAGATAAGACCCCAAATAAATAGGCCCAACTTGCACTGTCCACCACCTGATTTTTTGAAACCTCAGGAACACCTGCCGCCTGGACGTGAACTGCAGTGGCCAATATGGAGGGCACTCAATCGTTTGCGCACCCAAGTAGGCCGCTGCAAATACAAATTCGCAAAATGGGGTTTCATTGATCCGCTTGAAGCTAAGTGTGAGTGCGGAGCCCCCGTTCAAAATATGGCTCACTTGTTGGAATGTCCCAAGTGCCCTTACACCTGTACCATTGAGGACCTGATGAACGCCACTGATGCCGCTGTGAACGTGGCCACCTACTGGGCAAAAAATATTTAAGGGTCACCATCGACTCGAAAAGAAGAAGAATAGGCCCAACTGCGATAAAATACTAAAAGGATTTTTTTCCATGAAGGCTGTTTTTAATGTCCATGATATCTTTCTAAGAAAAATGTCTCCAAAAGATAGCTATTTTTAAACGTCCTTTCTTGGTGCAACAATAGTTGCTATTCAAATAAAATAAACTTTGAAACTCTTTTCTTTTTAAAGCTTAAATATTTTGCAATCTTCAAAATAATTCGCATTCCTAAAGAAATATAAATGTCTTGTTATCTTTTTCAGAACATAAAGTTTTTTTGCTACCAATTGGGATTACAAGGTTAGGCTGAGGCTAACGTTTTGGGTTTAATTAAATACAAACTAAAGCATAATGGAACAGTTCCTTTTTTTAATTTATATTGTTATCTGGTAGGTAATGCAGAGTTACTTAAAAAGGAGGGCATGCGGGAAAATACTAGTAGCCTCCAGCACCATATCTACGCAATTGTGCCTCCAAGCGACGTCGAAGTTTACCTCCCCGATAAATGATATCAAAAACATAAAATGACATAAGATAAGGGCGCGTTCACACAAAACATTCGTATTTCCAGAATCGTTCTTAATAGATCCGTCGCCACTGGAGGTGATGTTCATACCACATTTACAGTACCGTTTTTAACGGATCCGTCGCTACTAGAGGTAATTTACACACCGCATTTACAGTACCTGTTTTAACGAATGCTGTGAACTTGCTCATATAATTACATACACCAATGGCGAATAAAAACGTACCTATACGATAAAATGGACCTTTAAAACGGGCTGCTTTATATTTTTCGGGTCGGTATTTTTTATTGGATATGGAATACTGTCATGTGTGTGATCTCGCTCATACAACTACATACGTCATCGCCAAATAAAAACGTATACGATAAAGCGAATCTGTAAGTGTGGCTGTCCATTACAGCGGAGCGAGGCAGTGGAGCAGAGAAACGGAGAAATATTAACTAATCATGTCAGTCAAAACATCAGTGACTCACGTGGTACGGAGATTTTATGCAATTCCATTGGTTAAAATTTCTTCGTTTCTCTGCTCCAATGCCTCGCTCCGCTGTAATGGACAGGTACCCTTAAACGGATCTCTGTGTGAACAAGCCCTAAGATATTGCAGCATTGACTCTGAGGTTTCCTACAAAACCTATATTACCAAAGGATGATGAGTACTATCAGCCCCCAACTATTTGACGTGTGAAAGCCTTCATAATCACGTTGTGAAAAAGGGATAGCGATATTCGTTATGTTTAGCTCCGTGTCACTCTCAGAAAATGATTTTATTATGATGGCATCGACATCTCACAGTAGGGAGGTATATTGGCTGCTAGCTTAGTGCGCGTTCACATTTACACGAACCGTCATAGATTGTACTGCCACTGGCATATCCATCTCTTTAGATGGACCGGGAAAACAGACGGTCCGTCATAGTGTGAACGGGCACTTAGACAATGAGGGCTACCGTTTTTGTACTCACCACTTGGCGCCACTGTCGAGTAAGGTCCTTAATCGTGACATTAAAGTAGTTATTACGTGCATTTCAACAAAGTTAGAAGGAAAATAATTTATGATACAGCAATCGTGCGACTTAATACGAAATAGATAGTGTCGCAGTGTTACGTGGACTCATTATAATGGAAAAAGTAGGAAATTTTATACAAGTTTCCGGCAAAAAAAAAGTAAAATGCAGTGGTCGGTAGAAACGTAACTTAATCTGCCATAGTCAGGCTGTTTTAGTAAAATATTCACAAAAAACCGGTCAAGAGCGAGTCGGACTCGCGTGCAAAGGTGCACGCGAGTCCGACTCGCTCTTGACCGTTTCGAACGAATTTTTTTTAACATGTTATTTTGACACTACAGCCTTTTTATAGGTTTTCCTGTAATTTATAGGTAAAGATCTATAATCTCCAGTTTTTTTGTTTTAGGCTCAGTAGTTTCGGAGATAAGGGGGGAATGGTCATTTTTCGTCTAATTTCTTTAATAAATTCAAAACCATTTATTTTATAATATAATTAAGACCCTCACAGTAAGCACATAACATTTGATATGTCACACGATATTGTTCAAAACACTTTTTTCTTAAATTTTCTAATTTGACCCCCAAAAGTGACCCCCTTACTAAAAATTTAATAATTTACGTAAAACATCCGTGTTTGGGTCATAGAAGTCCATATGTGTACCAAATTTCAACAGAATCGGTCCAGTGGATCCCGAGAAAACTGGCTGTGACAGACGGACAGACAGACAGACACCCCAGTGATCCTATAAGGGTCCTGCTTTTTTTTTCGAAACCCTAAAAATCAAAACAAATAAGTAAAAACTCGCGTCAAAAGCCAACCAACAGTAAAATTTTACCTTTCGAAGACCTCACGCTACACTAGCGCCTCTAGCGGAAAATTCAAATGCGATAGCCTTAATTCCAATAAAACATACATAAATAATAAGTACATATATATATATAAAAAATTAAATGTTACTCACGAAGTAGGATGAACAACATTCCTGTGTTCAAAGGGATTATATTCTTCTTCCTTGTCATCCTCCTTTCTGTCAAGTGTGATCGTTGATTGTGTCGTCGACGGGACATTTTCTGTGCTGCTTCGTACGCTGTAATTTATAAAATTGAGATTTAATAACCGTACAAAAAATAATAGAACGTGGGTGCATGAAACGTGAGAGGAAGGTCAATGAAAATGTGAACTAAAGAGCAGCGGGTCTAAAAAAGCCACTTTAGCAGAATCGTTTTAGAATCGTATTGACCACACAACAATCTGTCAAATTGCATTTTCATCTTTATCGCTAACGCATTAGGTTCAAGGTTGATCGGGAACATTGACAGAGACGGGTAGCGTGATTTACTTTCTGATTCTGCTAAAGTGGCCTTTTTAGACCAGCAGTTCTCTTATTTTTAAGAAACAAGTGCATTCGTATGTCACTCGCTAACTGTCAAAAACACCTCTATTTTCCCTACATTTTGACAACTTTATGACATTGATTTTCTCCGAGTTTTTTTTTTACTATTAATAGGCATACGTTTGACCACTATCTCACCTGATGTGGTCAAAGATGGAGCACGCTAGCCTAGAAGTAACCTATTCATTCTTGACTTAAAGACTCCCAGGTTATAGATATCGGGAAACACAGTGGCCGTACACATTATTATTATTTTTCCTTTATTCATTAACTTACTTAAATATTGTATTTTGAAATATTTCAATACAAATATAAAAGAAATATATATATAAATAGTAGCCCACCGGTATCGGGAACAGGGTCCAAGCTACCGGCGGTCAGGGCTCCAGAGAGAGGAACCTCCTAACACTACAAGCCGTGTCCAGAAGTACCTCTTTCTGAATCAAGTCTTTGATCCAGCTGCTTACCGAGAGCCTCCTGAGGTGTTGGTCGAGGCTCGTGGCTGTTAAGCCGTTGGCTGTCACGACTATCGGTAAAATGATTGCGGAGTCTACTTATTATACTAATATACTAATACATATAAAACATGAACTCTAAGACACACGAAGTGACGGCGTCGTGGCGGTGTCACATAGCCTGCCACATGATGAATGATGAATGAGTACCCAAAGCCGTAGCATAAGTACGATAATTGTCGATCAGATTGTGCGAGGTCGAATATTATTCTTTACCATATACCAATAAACAAGGACGTAAAAGATTAGAAAGGTGATGAATACAAGGATGTAATCTTTTCATCATCTGCCTAGCCTTTTCCTTTTCAGTCAACCCGAATTCAGCTGAATACCAGTATGTTATGTAGAGCGGCTGCCTGCCAGACCTCCACAACCCATTAACTGGATAACACGGTACTTTTTGGCAAGACTAGTTACATTTTTTTTTGGTCTTTGTCAAAATGAGAGCCGGGACAAACGGCTTAACGTGCTTTCCGAGATATGGAGAAAACTCGGTATGTTAAGATGATCACCCATCCACAGACCAACCTTGGCAAGCGTTATTTAACTTTGAAGATCGACTCGTGCGGCTTGATTATCCACGAGCTCCTCCCATTTTTCTAATATTTTACACAATTTATATGAATCACTGGGCGGCCAATAGATTTTCATTTTATTTAATAACTAGATTATGCACGCGACTTTGTACGCGCATAGTCTGTTTTTCCCGTTCCCGTAGAAGTATTGGAAAATCCTCTCCGTGCTCCCCAACATTTGCCAAGGAACCTACATGCCAAATTTCAACTTTGTATGACCAGTAGTTTTGGCTGTGCATTGTCTGGCAGTCACACAATCAGTCAATAACGCAAGAATTGTATATAAATTATATTGATTGATGATTAGGATTAAAATACTAATATAAAAATTTAAAAAGAAAATGTATATATTTTTATTTAAAAATGTAGAAATATATTAAAATATTGAATAAACGAAATAAAATTTACTTTATTAAGGCACCAAGTCCCAATATAAAAATTAAATCAAAACATACAACAATAAATGACTAAATTATGATTCATATGTGCTCACAAAGGTATCTGGTTCTTTGTAGTTATTATCTTTATGAGTTATAAACCAATAACAATATGACATTTAACACCTCTTAATTATCTGCAGTCGTTTCACAAACTAATTAAATAATGACGGCACTTAACTCGTTTTTGTAGGACATGTTTACAATATTCTTTAATCTTTCGTTCGTTTAATTATTGTAAATTTAAGGTAATCTTAGGTAGGTACTGTCTTTTCTCACAATAATTGCAAGTATTTACTTAACTTCTTCGGGCGAAATCTTTAGTACTATATTACTAGCTGACTGGGCAAACGTTGTTTTGCCACATAAATAAAAAAAAATAGCCTACCACCATTTCTCATCATCATCATCATATCAGCCGAAAGACGTCCACTGCTGGACATAGGCCTCCCCCAAAGAGGGGGTTTGCCATAATCGCCACGCTTGGCAGGAGGGTTGGCGATCGCAGTGTATGGTGTTGCGTTTTACAGAGAACGCTGCTGCCCATTCTCTGACGAGTCCCTTAGTCGCCTCTTACGACACCCACGGGAAGTGATGGGATGGTATTATTCTTTTACGGCACAGGCCGACACCATACGGCAACCACCTAGTCTCATACCTACCGAATATACACGAACATTTAATGAAAATCGGTGAGCCGTTTCGGAGGAGTTCGATAACGAACACTGTGACACGAGAGTTTATATATTAGATTAAACAAAGCTGAAGAGATAATTTGTTCAAAATGAAAAATTATTTTAGTATTGAATAGCCCATTTTTCGAAAAATACCATATAACATCTCGCAACGACCAATACGATCGGAGCATTAATTAAAAATGTGACTCAAACGAAATTGCGCAGGTTAGATAGTTCTTCATAAAGAGATCCATATATCTAGTTGTTTTAACCACGGGCTAAAAAGGCCACTTTAGGAGAATCATATTTGAATCATTGTATTAATCACACAACAATCTGTCAAATTTAATTCTCATCTTTCTCCATTGTTTATCGCTAACGCATTAGGTTCAAGGTTGATTGGGAAAATTTGACAGTGACGGGTAGCGTGATGTGCTTTCTGATTCTGCTAAAGTGGTATTTTAGCCCAACAGGTACATATCTGTTTCAATATCCTACTGATTACTGAGGTCTATAATATACTATATTTTACGATAGACTAGAAGTCATTGACCGATTACGTGCGATCTCTTCAATCTACTTGAGTTGGCTCTAAGTGATTCATCAAATCATTGGACGGAGTTCCGTTTAATTGATGATTTTATAAGATGTTTTTGAATCAATGAGCTCCTATGTATCATGTGTAATATTAATTATTCCCATATCTAAGGGTCATTCCCAGGCTAAGTATTTACACCCGCGAGCGTGTATGTAGTACAGAAATTAATCGTTTTTCCCCAAGTCGGACACATCATCTGCATATCCTCAGGCGACAGGGTTTGTGCAGTGGTTGAGCGATTCAAAAATTCAAAAGTAATTTATTCAAATTAGACTGAGAGCCAGCACGTTTTGAGCGTCAAGTTTTACAAAAGCCAGTCCCCCCGAAACGCTCGCCCGTCACCACTTCCTAGTGTTTTAGCTGTGGAGAAGAAGTGGCGCACCAAACTCCCCAGAACACATCTGTCTGTTACGTTTTAAGAACTTGAATTAATGCAATACACGACACAAAAAAAATGTTTCTTGTTAGCTAGCACACTCTATAATACTTTAAAATAAAACAAAATAAGCACTCGAGCACTAATAAGTAACCTAGCTAAATGAGCCTCCAGGAATAAAATTAGTGAGCTTGCCTACACGTACGATTGACTGCTGCGCTGCGTGTCGCAGGTTCGATTCCCGCACGGAACGAATATTTGTATGACGTTCAGCAAGCCTAGGCTGACTGTTCCCTGAAGCGGAGAGGAGGGGCATAGCGGAGCTGTGCAAATATTAACCAATGGAATTGCATGAAATCTCCGCTCCGCTTCAGTGGACAGGGATTGACGAAAATCATACAAAACCGGAAAGCGGAGCGAGGAGATTTGGAGGTGATCTGGTGATTTTTTATTCTTATTATGTGATACCGATAGATAAATTCTGGCTAAACCAAATTACGTATGTCATCATGTAGATTACATCCTATTACCTATTTTTTTAGCTGTAATTTCTCAGTAAATGACGAAGAAAAGTTGCTTTATCTGCACGCTGTTTTTAAGCATTTCTCGAGAGAGCAGCCTTAATATTGGCACAGTTCCATTCCGCTCCTGTCTTCTACGCTCCAGTATACAGTCAGCCTTAGTCCTCCATTCCCTATCCTTCTATCCTATAAGTAATCCTAATCCTACTAATGATGAAACTTTACAGTAACATATTTTATACACCAGAATAACTCATATATAGGCTTTAATTTATAAAGAAAGGGGCCCGAGTCGCGAGCGTTAACTATGCTACATTTTTTCCGGTTATGCTCACATCAAATGTATACGGAAATAATGTTTTTCGAGGATGGTTCCTTAGTAAAATGTCCCCTTTTTAGAGTTCCGTAACCGAAGCGTAACCAACGGAACCGCGGAGGCTTAGTAATAGACTAAGCCTCCGCTGTCCGTCCATCCATCCGTCCGTTTGTCTGTCAGCGGGCTGTATCTCAAAAACCGTAATAGGTAGACAGCTGAAATTTTCACAGATTATGTTTTTTATTGCCGCTATAACAATAAATAATAAAAATTTCATTTATGGTACGGAACCCTTCACGTGAGAGTCCACCTCGCACTTGGCCGGTTTTAAGTTTTGCGTTCATTATGTTACACAGACGTTTTGTTCAAATCAAATAAATTGGATTTTAATCGAAGCCGTGTCGAAACTGCAGTGTGTTGACTGATTAGAAATGTGACAAAGCCTAACTGAAACGAAACGAAACGCAGAATGCGAATTTGTCTTAGCTAAGCCTGTTATATTTTTTCACAGTTCAGTAGAACCGCCAGTCTATTCTGACGTGAAATGCAGTATGAAGTGAAATGTCATGTCATCTTGTTTGTATGAATTGACAGCTCACTTCATATTCCCTTCACTTAAGTTTACACGGTGATATGTTTACAGAATCTCAAATCTATAAAGGCATGCGGAATAGGGTGTAAAGTCCCGTAAACCTCCTTCGAAAAGGGAGGATCCTCCAACCAGGCGGGTGCTGGGTCTGGTGGGCAACTGTCTGATTGTTGTTGTCGGGCAATTTTATATGTTTAAATTGCTCAAATAACTTTGACAGCACGATGTAGGATAATTTGTGTAGCCTCAGTTCTATTTTTGTAGTTCGTATGCGGCTGTATAGATGCCGCCTCAGAACAAAACAGGATCAATGAGGGCTACCATTTTAGTACTCACCAGTTGGCCCCACTGTCGAGTGAGGTTCTTAATCATAGCATTAAATTTGTTATTACGCGCATGTGAACAAAGTAGGAAAATTATTTATGATGCCGTTAACGTACGATTTAATACAAAAAAGATAGTGTCGCAGTGTTTCCTGGACTCGCCATTATGGAAAAAAAATAAGGAAATCTACATATTTCCGACGAAAAACAAATTTCAATGCAGTGGTTGGGAGAATCGTTACTTAAATAGTCCGGCTGTTTTAGAAAAATATTCACAAAAATCAAAACAAAAAAGTAAATAAACTCGCTTCAATAGCCAACCAACAGTGACATTTGACATTTCGCTCGCTTCGCAAAACCTCACGCTGCACTAGCGCCTCTTACGGCGAAACGATTCAAACGCGATAGCCCTCATTTCCTTCACTCACTACATGAAAGGATACAATATCGTCATGCATAGACTGATAGATCACAATAAATATATATTCGGCAACGCAATACTATCTTCAGTCCTGGGTGATAGCCATTCCCCTTATTCCATTCTGTTTTTGGAGAAGGGCGTTATTCTTTTGCAGCTATCATCGTTTTACTTGTAGTACTTATAATTTGTTATTATTCCGAAAGAAACGTTTGTTTTATTTATTTATTCGGGGGTGTACAGAATGAACAAAATTAAACGTGGCCTGACTCTTGAAACTTTTTAGGGTTCCGAACATCCGTAAAAACGAAACCCTTAAAGGATCACTCGGGTGTCTATCTGTCTGTCTGTTTGTCTGTCTGTCTATTTTTCTATCTGCCTGTTTGTCTTTCCGTCTGTTACAGCCAGTTTTTTTCGGATCTACTGGACCGATTCAGTCGAAAGGACAACAACCACTTTGTATGGCGTTTGGGCTTGAACATGAACATAAAAATATTGCACTATTTTTGATTTTATTGAGTGGCTTACAGTACATAGAAAACATATATGTAGGAAGTTTTGTATCAAATTGTTTAATATAATAATAAAAAATAAAACTTCAAAACTTTAAAATAAATCAATTTATTTGTAAAATTATTCATTTTCGTAAGTTAATAAAACGTGGTCTAAAAACTGGGCCGGTGGAGTTATATTTTCATACCTGGCCCAGCTTAAATACCATATCACAGACATGATGTGAGCGCAGCAACCTACAGTTCTTCGGCCGACTATGCAATTGCAGCAATAATGCTTAATAGCTTGTATGCCTTGATTATTATCTTCAAATAATATATATACAAAATATATTTTACGGCCTATATGTCGGCTTTGTATTTTCCCTCGCAATAATGTGCAATTCTCGACCGAAGGAAATCCTTGTAAAAACTCACTGGCTATATCGATGCACACTTCAATAGTATAGGAACCATCATTTCTTATGTGCTCCCCATAATAAGACTTTGCCTGTTTAATCTGATATGTTCCACATGCTAATAACACAAGTTCATCAAATGTTAATCTAGGAAATTCAACAATTTCAATAGTAGCGTTTAAGTTGGAGAATTGTGTCCGTCTTCGATTTAAATTATTTTCAATTACATAATCAGCTAATATATTATTTGTGTGCAATTTTTCATTTACCAGATTTACAATTTGTCCTGCATCTGGTCTATCTGATACCCTTTGGTGGAACATGTTTATTAAAGCGGCAGCTATTTTAAAATCCGTCATAGCATGAGTGGATGCAGTATTGAAAAATTCACTCCTAAATATTTTATAGGACATTTTAAAAATCCCATTTACTGCTTCGACAATCCACCTGCACATTGTGACCGTTCTTGACTTATTAGCTGCCGCTGTTGATAATTGAGTTTCACCTTGTTGTAGGGATAAAGGAAAGTGAACAGTATAGTTGCACTGTTGTAGTAAAGGGACACAATTCCTGAAACCCCTATCCAGCAAAAAAACATCCCCAGGTTGAAAATACCTTCGTAAAGTATTGTTTTCATTATTAAATTCATTAATCATGATATCTGCATCCGATGTTGTTGCTGGATAGGGACCAAGTACATCTATAATATAACCATCAGAACATACCATCATAAAAGGTTTCATGAGGTTCCTATACTTATGCAAAGAATAAGTATCTTTCTGGTATAAATAATTTGAACTTTTTTGTACATATAAATAGGTGCCATCCAGAATAATTATTGGGTTCCTATTTGCTCCACCGAACAGCTCATTAGGTATCATGAGATTTCTTGAAGCAATTTGAGCTCGTGTGATATGATTGATCCCTAAGTTTTGTGGAACAAAATCATCAGTAAGTATTTGCCGGACCTTTTTTAATAATCTTACTAAAGTGGTAGGGGGTGTATTTAATAGCGTTGATATCCGCTCGTTGCTGTCGCCAGTTCTTATTTTCATAAGATACGCAGCAAGAGCTAATGTGCCATTTCGCATATTATCTATTTGTTGCACATTAGTTTTTAATTCAAAAAACTGGTGCTTGGTTAAACCAGTCCAATAATGCACTGAGTCATCAGACATTTGTTGAATATTCGAAAAGTCTAATATTACTCTTTCTTTTATGAATGAAGCAAAGTCTTCTATGTGATTAGCATTAAAATATTGTATTGAATGCAAGTCATTACTCAAAATGTCAAAATTATTATTTCTTAAATGAAATTCACAAATCCTACATTGCTGTGGTACATAGTAATTGTACTCACTAAAAATAAAGACTCTAAGCCACAAAGATATCCTTACTCTTTCTGCGGCAGTGCAACCAGGTAAGAAACAATGTGCTTGTGTATCTGGAGCTCTTCTCATGTGAGGTAAAAATATCGAACCAAGTGGTGCTTCAACTCTCTGTTGTATTTCTGCATTATCACCCTGCTGTACATCATCAATAGCATCCCTCCCAACATTGCATGTACTGTGTCTGTCAGCTCTTTGCCAACAAGGATGGCAGATTCTATCAGATGCCGTCAACTAAAACAAAAAAGAACATTATTATAATATGAAGAATGAATAACCTTATCATCATCAGCATCAACTGCCTATAATCATTAAACCCTGTTTTGCATACATTCAGGTAAGGGATTGCTATTGTTGATCATAAGTAAATGCCTTATTCCCTGACATTTATAGGTATCTTTAAGTCTGCTTACACGTCATTTACAAGGAAAAAATAAAAAAAAACCTTAAAGATCTCTGCAATTACAATAGTGCACTATATGGTAAGACCACATAAAGCTGTTATTTTGGGAACCTACATCATATTAAAAAATAACAATTACCTCACGTGGTTGAATCCATTGCAAAATCACACTTCTGATATGCCCCTCTCGTTCCGTGTTATTGCTTATCCCATGAGATCGAATCCTTAACAGTGAACACCTGCAGTTCACACATAACTGTCTGTGATGACCTGGATCTGAGCTCGTTGAAGCATCAGATGATGAACCTGCCACGCTGGCAGATGCATTCAATGCTATAATCCAACAAGGATGGCATACAAAGCTGTTCTGTCCAATCTGTAAAAAAAATATTTATGACAAATAAATAAAAAAAAAACCAGCAAATACAACAGATTGTTTTTTTAATTAAAGTATTAATTGAATTCTAAGTAGTATTTCAAATAATGGCCAACACCATGTCTCAAAAAATCTTGCTGTTGCAGACAGACAATAAAACATCATAACTCATC
This sequence comes from Lacanobia wlatinum, assembly GCA_947578705.1. NCBI lineage: Eukaryota > Metazoa > Arthropoda > Insecta > Lepidoptera > Noctuidae > Lacanobia > Lacanobia wlatinum. Next base: position 6,777,880 of record OX388032.1, read on the forward strand.
TCTTATGATTTAGGCTATTCGTATAGCAATTATCCTTGTAAAAAAGATTTTTTTTTATGTGCAATAGACTTTAAAATAATGATCGTCCAAAACCTTTCACTAGTGCGAGCCAATCCAACTATTCAATTGCAATTATGAACTTAATCATCTCAGAAGTTGGAACTTACCACTTGTGGTGCGATCCATTGCAGTATAACTCGCTGCACTTCCATAAGATTAATAATGTGTCTTCTCCTGTGAGTGATTTCAAGACCACAATTTATACAATGCATAGATTCACTAGGCAAAATCGGGAAGTCCATATTCATGCGCGGGTCGTCATGTAAAACGGGTTCATTATCCGAAGAAATGCCAGGGTAAACGTTTAAAGCGGGTTCTGAGTCCAAGAGTGAGCCGGGATCGTTAGGTAAAAAATCATCAGAATCCATTTTGAAAAGCGTAAGTCGTCAAAAATATCCAAAGTCGAAATAATATTCACAAACGAACAAGAGCACGAACACAGAGCGAATGACATTGACAATTTGACATTGACAATCGATCACCAATCGATTCTGGATCGGGGTTGCCAGTTCTCTGCACTAGGAATCAGTGTTTGAAATCGATTCCTATGGAATCGATTTCAAATCGTATATTATATTATGCTGAGCTGTTTTGCTTTGCGTTTTATTTTTGTATATTATGCTGAGCTGTTTTGCTTTGCGTAATTATTTTGGTTATGGCCCATGTTGCATTCTAATTAGAATCTTCAAGAAAAGCACGCGTTAATAATACTCGCTACCATGACGGACAAAACTCAAATGAACGAAGACGAAATACCAATTACGACGATTATTACAATTGTTACGTTTATTACATTTTTTTTCTCGATAAAAACTTTCTTCGTTTGTTCTACGTTGCGTAGGCAAGCTGATGATTTTTAACACTTCAAAAAAAAAAAATGTTGTTCTACATAAACTATATTTTTTTATTTTTTTGAGGTTAAGATGATGATGATGCTAATGATGAATATTCCACAACGGCTAGATAAAGCTCAGTCTTCCATCAAACATTTTAATGTTTTGAAGCTCTCGAATTGAAACATCGAATATCGATGTTATTTTTCTTGAGTTTTTATTTTGGCAACCCTAACTCAATGCATCCCGCATGTTGCACAGCAAAGCAAATGTCACCATACACAACCAGTAATCAATTAAAAATCTTTTTTATTAGTTTTTAATATCATTTAGTTTGACACTCCCAAAAGAAACCAATGTTAACTAAATATTATTACTAAATTATTTATGAATTTAATTTTTCCCAATACAGCTGTTCACCGGTTAGCCCATTATGGTTGAAGTCCTTTGGTATGCATATGGACTTCTGTAACCCAAACATGGACGGTTTACGTAAATAAATATAATTTGATTATGGAGATCACTTTTGGGGGCCATACTAGAAAATTAAAAAGAAAAGTTTTTCGAACTGTATCGTATGACGTATGAAAGGGCTTTAATTATATTGTGTAGGTTTTTATTATATTTTTTTTATAATTTTAAAATAAATAGTTTTGAAGTTATTCAAGAATTTAAACGAAAAATTACCATCCCCTTATCTCCGAAACTAGAACTATTGTCTGCATTTTTTTCAAAATGTTATGCTCAGTAGGCATAAAATTTTGAAAAAATGCAGATAATAATTTTATACCTAAAAATTACAGGAAGACGTATAATAAGTTTGTAGTGTTAAATATCATGTAAAAAAAAATTAAATTGGTTCAGAACCCTTTGCACGCGAGTCCGACTCGCACTTGGCCAGTTTTTTTTTTATGAATGAATGAAAAAATATATATATTTGCAAGAATATAGGTACATAAGTTCTTAAAATCTAGGGTTTCACTATATTCGGCATTTCCGCCGTGCAAATGTTTAGATTTAACATCTCGGTTATACTTGTAGCATGCATTACACATTTAGTAATTAGCAATAACATAAAAATACTAATATTAATTTTTCCATGCAATGAATAAAATTAAATGAAATTTAATTCTAATCATTCAAAATAATTATTTATTAAGTCAATAAACATAGCAAGAATTATGGAAATGTTTAAATGTTATTTAAGTAATGTCAATATTTTAAAAATAATTATAGTAAATAAATAAGTACAATTTATAATTTACAGAATAATTATCTGTTTAAAATATTATTATTGTATAAGTGGCTGAGCTATCAGCTGCTGCTCTGCGTGTCGCGGGTTCGATTACTGCACAGTAAATGTTCGCATGGTCTGCGAATAATACATGAAGACTATTAGTACAGTAAGCAATTGTTACGAAATAAATAAATAAATTAATAATACATTGAGTAAGGTCTAACATTAATTATTATGATGTTAGGTACATATTTAAATAGCTGATAAGGTTATGTACTAAAGATAATATTTCCAAAATAAATTAGCCTTTCCATTGCTGTTAGTCTCAGAAAACAAAACGTACAAATATAAAAAGGTTATCTTACCTAATTATGTACACCGCGTCAAAAACCTACTTTTAAAATATACATAACTAGCTGTCCCGCGCAACTTCGTCTGCGTCACAATTTTCATTACTGCTACGGTCCTATTGCCCATAGCGTGATGATATATAGCCTATAGCCTTCCTCGATAAATGGGCTATCTATCAGTGAAAGAATTTTTCAAATCGGACCTGTAGTTCCTGAGATTAGCGCGTTCAAGCAAACAAACAAACAAACTCTTCAGCTTTATATATTAGTATAGATTACATTGTAAACGCACTGTAGAGGTAAATATACTCGACGTGCGCTTTGCTAGAGTACGTCGAGTACATTCTTATACAGGTTGAGTCAGCTGCAACAAATACGTTTAAGCACGTTAATTTATACTGTGGTTTAGGTGTTTGATTTTTATCTCGTTTCTAAAGCGTATTAATAATATATATTTAAAATTTATGATTTAATCTACAGTACATTTTTCAAAGATTGTCTGGTAATAGGGTATTTGACTTGATTTATTTTATTAAATTTCCTTAAACCTAGAAGGTAGACAAGAGGCAGACATATTTTTCACAGTAGTCAAATACTATGGACCACACTGTAAGTAACGTATTTTTTTTTTTTAATTGGGTTCAAGTATGTTTGTTATAAAGTATTTTTTTTTATTGACTTAACATTCGTTATATTGAGTAACATCCTGTGTGTAAAGGTTGTCTAAATTGGCAACAAAATTTTTTACCCGACTGTCCCAGATCGAGGGATCAAATCTGTTATTGAACTAAAATATTTGCCACCAACTGCAACTGTAGGAGACTGCTTGAAAAGGAACTTGTCTGGAACTTTTTAGTCGTTTTTTTGCTCTCGAGTTTTTTATTAATCAATACTTTTTTAAACTCAAGCAATTTTAAAGAATCACCTAATAGGTACAGAAACACAAGTAGAGTATTAAAAAATTTAAGTCAAGGAGTATTTTATCTTGTAGATACGAGTGCATTCTAGTCATTGTGATGAATTTGATAAGTGAAACTACATAGTATGATTAAGATTGTACATTGCACACTATTGTGCTATCATTGTTATTTATTCTTTCATTATGATCATACATAGCCCGATTTTTGTCACTGCTGAGCCTCTCGTTACTTGTACCAATCATAATAAGAATCATAATCATTTATTCATTTGAAAACATGGGTAATTGTTACAGGTGTTTCATTTATAATAAGTCCTCCATATTTTAGTCACATGGGCATGCAAATTACATTAATTTTCAAATTAAAATAAATTAAATTAAATATTGACATAGAATAGGCAAAATATAATAATAATAATGTCAAATGGATCAAATGTCAAAGAAAACAATATGTCAAACGGAACAATTTTGTCAAATAGATTAACATTAACTTTCAAATTAAAACTAAATTAAACATTGACATGAAAAATGAAAAATAATAATAATATCAAATGGTACAAATGTCAAATACAACAATAATGTCAATTGGAACAATAATGTCAAATGGAATAGGAAGCATGTCAATTAATCAGTGACTTACAAAAAAAAAATTATTTATTTTGGACCAAATACTTAAATATTTCATGTACACCCGTCAATTGTGTAGTAATATTTTTGAATCAAAATATTTTTAGCGTCCTTTTATTTTTTAATACAGTCATATTTTTATATCATTAGGTATCAATCCCCAAGTTCCTGTGCTAGCTTGATCTAAGTTCTACCCGCGATGGAAACAATGGCGTTTGTCCATCTGGCCACCAGACGACCGGCACTTTTTCTTCCTGCCCACGGACACCACTCGATCACGACCTTACGTCAGAACTTTCCCATGGAAGAAACAAACGTTTGATTGATACCAGAGTGTGGCATCATGCCTGTATTTCCCAAAAGCATACTTACCTATACCTATAGGCATATAGTTAAGAAAATAAAGACCAATGTAGTAGAGGGAATGGAGGGGCTGGAGGGATTTGTGGCCAGACTAACTAGGCCCAAGTATATACAATACATAAATGTAGATAAATCCTCCTGGCCGAATTTCGGTCACAGTGACCAAGCTCAACGGAGATTCATCAAGCCCGCAGGCTGTTCCTTGGTACTATTATTGTCCAATGGGACAGAAATCAGACATGACAAGGGAGAGATAAGTCACAGAAACAATGCTTTACATGCTCTTCAAGGCACGCGGGGGTCACCAACTTCCAAAATCCGGGCTGGCAGTGAAAAATTCTATTATTGTAAATGTCCTCGACGTACGCTAGTAGGTCCATCCAGTACATTGTTATACAAGTTGTGTCAGCCGTTGCAAATTATGTAGTTTAGATGTTTGATGTGAACACTATTATCTCGTTTCCAAAGCGTATTCAATTTGAGAATGTTTCTATAGCGTATTATTTATTATTATACACGGTGTCATTTTAGTAGTCTTGCAAAGGCGTCCATAATATACCCGTCACAAACTACCTCTACGTGCGATTTTTTTGATAATTCATTAAGATAATAAGTAAAATAAAATAAAATAATGCATTAGAATTATGCAATGCCTTGTTCATGTTTCATAAAATCTCACCGTTCTATTCCGTTTCATCCTTGGAACACAAGGCTTGGACTACACTCACTCCTGGATGTTTCAAACTACGTCATCCCTCATGATTAGTCATGATAATGGATAATATTTTCATTTTTCAAATAATTCAAATTTTCAATGCTTCTGGGCACTTTTGCCATTGACAGCGATGTGGATTATTTTTTTGATGCCCAATTATTTATTTTGTTTTAATACGCGTTTGTACATAATTTCGTGTTAATGAGTGTATATAGTTAATTAAATATTTATTAAAGCAGCTGTAAGTAAATAGAAAATAAATTAAATTAATGAAACATAATGTTCATATATATAAATTTAAAAAAATGAATGTGTAGTAGTCATTGGATAGATGAAGTGAGGTGTCGTTGTAAGACGGCTAAAATGACACCGTGTTATTACTAACATACTGTGTAAAGCAATTTTTAAACCCTTTTAACTGATAAAATTAAATGTATGCTTAATAACGCACATCGCACATTATTTTTTTATTATTATTTTGCTTATTGGCTTTGTTTTTTGCTTATATTTGTAACATCTTATGTATAATGTACCTACATTCTTTGCAAATAAAAATCATTGTATTCTGTTCTAATATAAATCAATCAAACAATCTAAACAAATTTAAAAAGTCCCTTCGGGAGTTAGAGGGGTGTTATTACGGGGTAGATGATTTTTTAAACGATACTTTGCTTGTATAGATTTCTGAAGGTGCATGTTTAATTTACTTTTCCTGCTCAAATTGAATTAAAATTTTGACATTGCTATTTTGAATTGAATTTGAATTTTTGATGTTGCGATTTTTAAATTGAATTTGAATCTGGATATTGCAATTTTTGAATTGAACTTAAATTTTGACATTATAATTTCAATTTAAATTAATTTTGACATTGAAAATTGTTTTTTTTTTGTCCGCTATAAATGGCAAAACATGTAGGAACCTCATGATTAAATAAAAATAAACTTATCTGCTGAACTCATGTTTAGCAAAATAAATATCTACAAGGAGCGATATAAATAAAAGTTGCCTTGCATAACTACTAACAAGGTGAACTGCTTTGGGAACCCTTTCTACGCTAAGGTTTCTTAAACGATTTAAATATTTTTTGGGCACTTTATTCAATATCTATAAATCATTGTAAGAGAGGTATAATTTTATAACGGCATCTGCACTAAGCTCAAGGTTCTTGTATCGCAGAATCCGCTTGTCCACAAAAAAAAACTCACATTCTGGACGGACATAGTGGGATCACATAATGTTGTACAGAATTACCGTCAAATTACTAGAATAGTCAAGAAGCTGTGTGACCGTCCTTGCTTATCGTATTATGTTTGTCGTGTATGTGAGACTTGATGCTCGTCTGGAGTGAACACGCGGTGACAAGCGGAAGCGGGCGCAGTGGTGACAAGCGGGATCCGGCGCAGTGTCGGACGCGATTGATTTTCTCAGTATTATTTATATTTACCTCCGATTTTGACAACACAACGACCTGTATTCTCGTAGCCATAAGCTTGCTGCCACAAGTAAAATAACTTTAAACACACTGTAGTGGGCGTAGAGGCTATCCTTGAATTAATGATTCGACTTTAGTGTACTTAAAAAGGCCCCAAAAATATGGCAATGGAATTTGCACTCGATATGATGGTGATGTTTGTTTGTTGTTCGGAAACGGCGGTTTCTTAGGCTGCGTGTCCATTGACGCGGAGCAAGGTGGCGGAGCGGAGAAACGGAGAAATTTTAACCAATGGAATTACTTAAAATCTCCGCACCACGTGAGTCACTGACATTTTGACTGTCATGATTGGTTAATATTTCTCCGCTCCGCGCAAATGAACAGGCAACCTACCATTTTACACAAACACTTTTTCAACTGTCAGATGGTTTTTCAAAAAATATATGATACGTATTTGAAAACATTTTTTGGAATTATTAAATTAATTTAAGTATTTTCCTATCTACTAAAGTACCTTATTATGTTTGATTATCGAGCCCGCCGACGCTTTTGCGCTAGCAATTCACTCTATTTGAGGCCTTAGTTACTTCTTATCCTTGGTTTGTAAGTAAGTAAATACATTATAATTGCTACAGGTTTTGCTCAAAACTTGTTTTTATACGTAGGTAGATAAAAAATAAAGATTCAAACAAGTTATTTATTTATTTTATCTGATTAGATATCTCGTGAGAAAATACAACTTGTTTACAAGAAAAGAAACCCTGTCTGCGTTGATCATTTATTTTGTCTAGAAAGATTGCTGGTTTTATCGTGTTGTGTGTGTCTACATGTAGTTACATTGTTTTGCAGCAGAACCGCTGTGAAAAACTAACCTCCGACACATCATCTAATACAGGGTTATTTGTAAAACACCAACAACCTCTTATGCAGTGAAAGTACGCATGATTATAAACAACTTTTACTTTGAGACCAACCCTGAAAATTAAAAAAAAAACAATCAGCTGTTTCATACATTTTCATTAGCTAAATATTGCATTTTGTATGAAACAGCGGATCTTTCATGAGTCTGCAATTAAAACGAAAACACAAACGCCTTGGCGTTAGGTAGAGTCTAGGAGTAGGTATAGTATGGACCTTGGAGCAACAGTGTTCGTTAGGATATGGAACTGCTCGTGTTTCCAAGTCTTTTATAATGCGCACAGCAAAGGAGTGGAACTTTCTGCCTGCGTCTGTGTTTCCAAACGCTTACAACCCTAATTTCCTCAAAGTTACACTGCACAGGCTCCTTCTGGGTAAGCTCGCTCCATCGTAGACTTTGTCTCTGTCATCTCTGACCTAGACTAGAGTCAAGAGCAAAAACAAATAAAAAAACGTTCAGAATATTAGTTAGTGTAGTGTTGGTTATTATTGATTCTGTACCAAATAAGCTGTGTTGAGGTTAAGGAATTATTTCTCATGTTGCCCGTCTCTCAGTTGCCCATGATTGTAATCTTACACGTTATACGTCACTAAGTATTTCTGACACAATCCTGTAATTCCTGGATCTGACATAATATAGAACTCTTCCGTTACAAGTGACTGACAGACAAGAAACTACTGGACGTAAAAGGCTGAACTTTGGACATGTAGGTTCCTTGAGAAGTGTAGTGGAGCACTAAGAGAGGATTTCCCGAAATTCCTATAGAAAAAGAAAAAAACGGGATTTGCGCGCACGAAGTCGCGGGTTTATAATCGTTTGTCCTGTCTTACTATCAATGCTCAATTACAGAGTTTACGAAGCTGAAATTTGGAATATAGGTTTAATTTTTAACTAACCAATGCCCTTCTGGAAATTCACCAAATGACTTCTCCCGCTCTGGGAGGGAGTGTGAGACTCTTTCTGAGAGCCGAAGGGAGTGTCAGAATCCTACTGACTAAAACCCATCATTGATCCTTCAAAATGTCCCGGCAGAACCTAAGATTCCCCAAAAAAAAATATTTTTGCATATTTCAACTTTAAGAAAGAAAATAGGGGGATCTTTAGCTCTATTGTGATAGTGTGATCCACCAATATATCTAAATATTATACATTTGCCCAGTATATAAAAAACAAGATTCCATTCATCCTTCACGTGGCTTCACAAAAAAAGTCAAAGAGGTTAGGAGATAAGGTAAGGTCACGGTAAAGTATTGAGAACTTTCCTTTTCTCCTTGGTAAAGAACAGTATAGAAGAACTAGCTGACCCGCGCAACTTCGCCTGCGTCACAATTTTCATTACTGCTCCGCTCCTATTGGTATTAGCGTGATGCTATATATCCCTATAGCCTTCCTCGATAAAAGGGCTATCCAACACTGAAAGAATTTTCAAATCGGACCAGTAGTTCCTGAGATTAGCGCGTTCAAGCAAACAAACAAACAAACAAACAAACAAACAAACAAACTCTTCAGCTTTATATATTATATAGATATAGATGTAACAACGCATCATTAACTATCTTACACGTGTTGGTGCTTGATCTACAGATTAAATGCAACATTGTTGACTCGATAGTAAGATACGTGAATAGTAGGTAAAGGGTGTGTTAAAAATAAGGAGAATAACTTTATCACGATCAAAAATAAGCTTACTTATAAAAAATCACCACCGAATCCAATTGTCATATTCTCTTTGGATGTCAACGCACTCATTTCAAAGTTAATTCCCTGACTAGAAACATTTCAGCGGCAGCATATATCTAAAAAGGCTACTGTACAACAATCTGTCAAATTTCATTTTCATCTTTATCGCTTAAGCAATAGGTTCAAGGTTGATTGGGAAAATTTGACAGTTACTGGTAATTTGAATTGCTGGCTGATTCTGAAAAAGTGGCCTTTTAAGACCCGCTGTCTGCTTATCGTTTCCCAATGTTGGGTCGACATCATATCTAACTTGATGCTGTCTACGACTATCATAGTTTAAAAAAAACTGGCCAAGTGCGAGCAAAGGGTTCCGAGCGAATTTTATTTCTTTAACACGTTATTTTAACACTATAAACTTCTTATAGGTTTTGTCTGTAATCTATAGATAAAGATTTATAATCTCCAATTTTTTTCAAAATTTTTGGCTCAGTCGTTTTGGAGATAAAGGAGGGGGAATAGTCTTTTTCCGTCTAATTTCTTTAATTACTTCAAAACCATTCATTTTAAAATTATGAAAAAAAAAAATTATAACCCTCACAGTTAACCCTTTCATTTGATATGTCACACGATATTGTTTAAAAACATTTTTTTAATTTTCTAGTTTGGTCCCCAAAAGTGACCCCCATACTTAAAAATTTAATAATTTACATAACGTACCAAATTTCAACAGAATCGGTCCAGTGGATCCGGAGAAAACTGGCTGTGACAGACGGACAGAGGGACAGGCAGACAGACAGACAGACGGACAGACAGACACCCGAGTGATCCTATTCGGAACCCTAAAAATGACAGCCGACTGACTTAACACATTTATGACAGCCAGTAGAAGAGAAAATGTACGAAAAAATATGAATTGTCTATTCAGTATTTTTTTTCTAACTTGTTTGTCGAATAACATATTATAAGATGAAATACTTAAAAATAAAACAGAATCTAAATTGATCGAAAAACAAATGAGACACAACAAAAACAAAAATAACGAGTTACGTTTCAAAAACACATTTCATAATTGCTAACTTTTTTATTATTAATAGGCTGGCGTTTAACCAAAGCGATGAAGTACCTATTCACTCTTGACCAAAAACCCCCGCGGTTTGTAGCTGTCAGGAAACACAGACTCCGACAGGATATTGCACTCCATAGCTGTTCGCACAGTCAAAGTATTTTCAAAACATTTTGTGCCTATAGATGTGACGAGAGCTATTAGTAACTATTCTGTTTAACACTAGTTTTTGCCCGGGATTTCTTACGCGCATATCCCGCTTTTTCCCGTTCCAGTAGGAATTTGGGGAAATCCTCTCTTAGCACTCCCCAAGCCAAATTTCAGCTTTCTACAACCAGTAGTTTCGGCTGTGCGTTGTCTGTTTGTCACTCAATGCGTTGTCTGCAGGGTTTAAAGGAACCTTACATGAATGGTATGACGAGACCTATATATGTTCGCTCGCTTCGCTCGCTTACTCTAGCTCCCGTCATATCATTCGAACCTAGCCTATCCGTGTCGAGGTGCCCTACATTCCGCTACTTGGCTAGACAAGTAAATAAACGAGACTATATTTATTAATTTCACTAACTGCTGACTACCTTTGACCAGCTATAATGAACACTATCCAGAGAAAGTGATTAATTTATCACATTGTCTATACGATTTAGTCATTATAATTATATAACTAGCTTTTGCCAGCGACTTCTTACGCGTTCCCGTTGGAATTTCGGGAAATCCTCTTTTAGTGCTCTCCTACACTCAGTAGTTTCAGCTGTGCGTTGTCTGTCAGTCACTCAATCACTCAGTCAGTCAGTAGCGGAAGAATTTTTAAACATATTGATGACCAGTCACAGTGTATAATCAGTATGAATAACATAATATTATATTATAATTTTAATATAAAATAATTACATGGTCTTGCCTATTGTATTAAAGAGGTGTAAGTGCCTGAATATTAACAATGAGTCTCTATTCACTGCCGGCAGACGATCATTCTAGACAATTGCAGATGAGAATAATATGAAACAATCTATTCTCAATAGACAATCAGTGTTAATATAGAAGTCAAATAGATCAAGCGGGGTTTTTTTTCCTACTCTTTATAGTTACCTATACGTAACGGTTTTAAAAACCGTTATAAGTCTTAGTACCTACAAAGTTTTTGCTCATGGATGATTTGCTTAGAAATATTAAAACATTAGCTTCTGCCAGCGTCTTTGCTCGCGAGAATGTCGAAAATGATCCTAAGGGAAAATACTGCCAGGATTAAAAGTACGCAGTAGCCTGCGTGCTATTCAAGACTATAATTTATCTCTGTACCAGATTTCATCCCGATCCGTTCAGCTGTTCTGCCATGATTGAGTAATAAAGATTCATCCATAAAAACTTTCGCATTTATAATATTTGTAAGAGTGACTAACAGACAACGCACAGCCAAAACCACTGGTCGTAGAAAGCTGACAGACTGAGAGGATTTCCCGAAATTCTTACGGGAACGGAAAATAAAATGGTATAAGCGCTAACGAAGTCGCGGGAAAAAGCTAGGACTATAACTTCTACCCGCGACTTCGTTCGCGCGTATCACATTTTTTTTATATTTTGACATTTGATCAATTGCATTCGCCGAATTAAAGAATGGCACTTTCTCTATAGTCGATGGACTATCTGTGGGAGAGCCATCAGTGACAAACAATGACCTAGGATATCCGTCATCAACTCGGTCAATGTCTTGAAAGTCTAGCAACACAGTACAAACCTGAACAAGTTTATATCAACGTAAACAAAACTACATAAAAGAAATCTTTATTAAGTCCTTGTCAATTGACATTGGTTTTAATTTACGGAAAAATCCAACCATTCATTTCGTACACAGCAGGTAATTTGTTTTTAATAGAATCGCTGATACAAACAGAACAACGAAAACTAGTTATTTAGTTACCTACGTTAAATTCTTACTGCAAATCGATTTCATCGTTAGTACGTTTACGTCAAACCATTTCGCATGCTCAATCGGAGAAATTCGAGACAGTAAATAAGGCAACTAGTTATTTGTTAACAAATCCACATAAACGTTATATAAAAGACGTATACTGTTGGCATATCAAAAGGCTTATTTAGTAAACAAGCAGTGTTTACAAAAAGGCTATAAAACGCAATAATGGATAATTAATCAAACTGTAATTATCATGCTCTCTCTACTGTATCGTCGAGTCAATTAATGTTCTCAGTATCAAACGGTAAATAAATACATACTTGTAAATAGATAGTACCATATAGATATGAATCAATCATTTCACTGCAATCCGCAAAATCACACAAGATTTGTATCAAACACTAGATTTTACCTTCCATTTTCCATATTCATATTCATCACAACACAATTGTAAACTTTGTCACTGATTTAATAAAGTATGTTTTAGCGTATCACTTGTTCACATTTTCGACATACGAGTCGAGACGTTCGTCGAGTGGAGTAGCTGTTATCTGACGAGCAATCGTAGTAAGGTTTTCATAACTGTAGGTTTGGAGGTAGGGTGGGGAGAGACGGACGGACAGGTGAACACTTCACAGACTATGTCGAACGACACTGTTCACGATTAATTGACTACCGACCACCCAGCTACTTTATTCCTTTGATAGCTACAGTGTAGTATATTATTTATGAAGTGTATGTTTAAATGGCGCTGTAGATGTTTCCAAACATTTATAATATTTACTAGCTGACTCGGCAAACGTTGTTTTGCCATACAAAAAAAATACCCTTCCACCTATTCTCATACATACCGAATATACACACAAAATTTCATGAAAATCGGTCGAGCTGTTTCGGAGGAGTTCGGTAACAAACACCGTGACACGATATTTTTATATATGAGAAGATTTAAAAACGGCCGGTCTATCCTGACGTCATTCTCACTTTGTAAACTTAAGTGGAGTTAGCTTGAGGTGAACTGTCATTGTCATTGTTGTTGTTTGTCTGTTGTTGGTGTGTTGTTCTTGATAACATGGATTGACAGCTCGCTTCGTGATCACTTCACCCAAGCCTTCACTTCGTCATGTTTACAGAATCGCATTGCTGGACACATGAGGAGGAAGTCAAAATATTGAAACGGGTTTTTTTCTGATATTTGAACTTGTTATACCGTTATTTGAATATGTATCATTTAGGTGTGTTTTATAATGAGATAATTCGTTATGGATTAACAATTAATTTCATACGTCAAATGATGCTTAGCTGTGTGACAACTTTATTTGTTATGGCTGATACGCGCAATTTCGTCTACGTCACATTTTTCATAGATACTCTGCTCCTATTGGTCGTAGCGTAATGTTATATAGTCTATAGCCTTCCTCGATAAACGGGTTATCCAACACTAAATAATTTTTCAATTCACACCTGCAGTTCCTGAGGTTAGCGCGTTGACCCAAACAAACAAACTCTTCAGCTTTACAATCTATACTTAATATATAAAGCTGAAGAGTCTGTTTGTTTGTTTGCTTAAACGCGCTAATCTCAGGTCCGATTTGAAAAATTCTTTCAGTGTTAGATAACCCATTTATCCAGGAAGGTTATAGGCTATTTATCATCACGCTAAGACCAATAAGACCAATAGGAGCGGAGCAGTAATGAAAATTGTGACGCAAACGAAGTTGCGCGGGGCAGCTAGTCTAATATATAAAAATCTCGTGTCACGGTGTTTGTTACCGAACTGCTCCGAAACGGCTTGACCGATTGTCATGAAATTTTGTGTGTATGTTCGGTAAGTATGAGAATGGGTAGTAAGCTATTTTTTTTGTTATTTGGCAAAACAACGTTTGCCCGGTCAGCTAGTATTAGTTGAAATGCGAGGAGTTTGTGGCTAACTTATAATAGCTACACAGGATGCGGTTTGGGTCTTTAAAATATTAACCAGTGGAATTGCACAAAATGTCAGTGACTCACGTGGTGCCTCGCTCCACGTCAATAGACAGGCAGGCTTAAGGAACCTTACAGCATACAAATTGATAATAATAAATAAAATAGCTGTGGCTCTAGATTTAACGCACATTGGAATTACAAACGACATATGAAATTCCTCTCTATTCTAGCGCTAATACGCTTATTATCGGCTCTGGAATGAATGGGTGGGTTCTTTATAATAATAATAGTATAACATAACTAGGATAGGGATATAATAGTCCCTCATGACGAGAACCTCGTGAAGGCTGAGAAAAAAAAAACTAAGTATCTTGACTTGGCTCGCGAGATTGTCGATATGTGGGATGTGAACACAGCAGTCATTGCACCGATAGTCGTGACGGCCAATGGCATAAATGATAAATGATATTTATTTTGCAAATAGGTTACAAGTAACTCATTTACACGTCAATTATTTTTTGACATATTAATCTAGATGAGGCCGGATGTTTCCTAGCTGACTACCCTGAGAAGAAACACCGAAACAAACTCAGAGGTCAAAGTCTCTTTTGAAGTCCATACAATCGCCAATAACATATGAAAAACATGTAGGTTAACGTCTGAGGCGGCCTTTTGAGGAAAGCACCACGCAGCTTTGAGTGGGCTTGTCCAGACAGTGCAAGCATTTGTCAGTTATCGTGCAGCTCAACTCAGAACTTTGAGGAGCTCAACGAACCGACGAACAATACCAAAGTAAGGACATTTGGTTAAGCCGCATAATATACTCAAACTGCCAGACAGTCATGAAATCAATCCTTAAAATAACGACCTACATAGTCCTCACACTTAATTGCCAAGAGCCTCGATCAACATCTCAAGAGGCTCTCGTTGGGCAGTTGGATCAAGGGTTTGATCCAGAAAGCAGTACTACTGGACACAGCGCGTATAATGAGGAGGTTCCTCTCTCGGGAGCTCTGACCACCGGTAGCTTGGACCCTGTTCCCGATACCAGTGGGCTACTACTATTTTTTTTACTTTTAAATGTTTATTTTTTATAGAAATATTAATGTATTTAATTTGTTGAGAAAGTGAACAAATGGAACAATAATATCATTTTATTTTCAGGCATTGAAGCCCATAGATAAAATACACAAAATTATCTTAAACTGTAATAAACTAATATATAATTATAAACGATATTAAAACTATACCTATATACGTAACGATGGCGTCGTGTTTCGCTGCGTTGTGTCGTGGAACCGTCCTCGGAAACGTCGAAATATGACACCTTTCGGCCAAAAGTCCTCTTCAAGAAGGTCTGCAGATGGTGGATTTTTGTCAGTAAGAGTCTGACACTCCCTTACGCTTCGCCTAGAGTGGAAGGAGTCCGTTTAAAATTTCCCATCAATAAGAAAACCCCGGAGAGGTGCACCCTCTCAGTCCCTACCATGTAAAAATTCTATTCCTACAATTAAATTCCCACTGGATTTGTGGTGTCAACTAACCCTATAACATTCTTAGTAATCAATGTAATATCAGGAGCACATAGGGTTTCCAGATCTTGAAACCGAAAAGCCGGACAGACCAGCCAGTTAAGCCGGATATTTTGGTAAAAAGGCCGGATGGACACCCTTAATTTTGTAGTCTTATATAACACGACAATCAAAAAACAACTAAAACAAGGCTTTTTAACATTTACTTACCATAAAATTGACCTTAAATTTAAAAGAAATAACAATAAATAAATGAATCAGTGTTCTTTATTATTAATCATTGAATATTAATTACTATATTAATTCAAATAATTCCAGCGATACAAGGTGAGCAAATTCAGAAAGCCTCACAACAGCCAGACAGGCCAGATATCGCCTAATTTGGCCGGACACGCAACCAAAAAGCCTGGCTGTGTCTGGCTTTATCCGGACGCCTGGCTACACTAAGAGCACTCATACACAACTAAACAACCAGGTCATACACTAACTGGTCAAAGCAGATCATTTTGAGGTCAAGCTAAGTCAATTTTGCAACGCAATTCCCAGGTCGACTGACCCGATTCGTAAGGTAGATGAGAGGACAGTTACTATGCAAAATGATCCTGGATTTCAGTAACGCAGGTCACGTTAGGGACCAGTACTTCAAACGACTGATTAATTATATTCTTGTATACGAGTCTACTCGTATCAGCGGCAATATTTTTTTTTTATTTGTGATGAGTTTGCTCTTGACTCTAGCCTAGGTCGGAGATGACAGAAACAAAGTCTACGATGGAGCGTGCTTACCCAGAAGGAGCCTGTTCACTGTAACTTTGAAGAGATTAGGGTTGTAAGCGTTTGTAAACAGACGCAGGCAGAGAGTTCCACTCCTTTGCTGTGCGCATTATAAAATACGTTTGGAAACGCTTATCTATTTCAAAAACTTGTCCTTCGTAAAGAAGGATGGACAGTTTTCTATGAAATTTGGTCCAGCCAACCAAGATTCTAAATTAGTATTAACGGAACAGTGTTCTCCCAAAAATTCTATTAGACATCAATTTCAATGAAAAATGTGTATAAGACGTTTATAGGGTTCCGTACCCGAAGTGTAACCAACGGAACCCTATTACTAAGCCTCTGCTTTCCGTCCGTCCGTCCGTCCGTCCGTCCGTCTGTTTGTCAGCGGGCTGTATCTCAAGAACTGTAATAGGGAGACAGTTGAAATTTTCGCATAGTTTGTATTATTATTGCCGCTTTATCAACAAATAATGAAAATTAAATTAAATTAAAAATGAAAGAAGGCTCCCATACAAGATACGTGTTTTTTTTTTTCAGTTTATACGACGGAACCGTTCGTTTGAAAGTTCGACTCGGATTAGACTGGTTTTTGGGGTTCCGAACAAAAAACGGAACCCTTATGCGATCACTCGGGTGTCTGTCTGTCTGTCTGTCTGTCTGTCCGTCTGTCACAGCCAGTTTTCTCCGGATCCACTGGACCGATTCTGTTGAAATTTGGTACACATATGGACTTTTGTAACCCAATCACGGACGTGTTACGTAAATTATTAAATTTTTAGTATGGGGGTCACTTTTGGGGGTCAAACTATAAAATTTAAAAAGTTTTTTGAACAATATCGTGCGACATATCATATGAAAGGACTTACTGTGAGAGTTTTTATTTTTTTATAATTTTAAAATAAATGTTTTTAAAGTTATTCAAGAAATTAGACGAACAATTACCATACTCCTTTATCTCCGAAACCACTGAGACTAAAAATTTAAAAAAAATATGAAGATAATAGATTTTTACCTATAGATTACAGGAAAACCTATAAGAACTCTGTAGTGTTAAAATAACATGTTAAAAAAATGAAATTCTTCGAAACTCTGCACGCGAGTCCGAATCGCACTTGGCCAGTTTTTAGTTATTTTCCTAATCGTGTTGCCTTATCTGCAAATATAATGTTAATCAAATTTTGCAATATCAGAGATTATATTTTTTACCTAACGCAGATGATAGCAATCTTATTGTGTTTTTGTTTGAGAGTAATCATGTGAATTGAAGAAAAATTTATAAAACCACCATAGATTGTACATAATTATCTTGTACCATGTAACGTACACGATGCAGAATTACAGAAAGAAAACCAAAGAAAAAAAGGTATAGTACTTTGTACAGCTCCGCCTCTTTCCCACACCGAAATCATGATTTTTCAGACATCTTAGTAGGACCCCTAAACTATATGGTGTAGCAGGAAGTTTTGATAAAACCAGACACCTGTATTACGATTATTACCACTGGTGTGCTTCCGTAACGAAAACAATTTAATGTTTTACAAATATGATTGTCAAATTGTCGTACATGGATGTATACCTTAAATAAACAATACATTGTTTTGACGTACCAATTTCCGTTGTTAACATAATCATCCGTCGTTAGTATATAAAGGCTAATTTTAACGTCGTAATTTCGTCGTCATCATCATCATCATATCAGCCGAAAGACGTCCACTGCTGGACATAGGCCTCCCCCAAGCGTCGCCACAACGAGCGGTCCTGTGCGTCTCGCATCCAGCGGCTACCCGCGACCTTCACCAGGTTTCACCAGGTTCGCCTTCCAATCCAACGTTGGATCCTCCGGCACGCGATCGCCACTCCAGAACTTTTCGGCCCCATCGACCATCTGTTCTGCGAGCAATGTGCCCTGCCCACTGCCACTTTAGTTTGGCGATCCTTCGGGCTACGTCGGTAACCTTGGTTCTCTTGCGGATATCATCATTCCTGATTCGATCACGCAAGGAAACTCCAAGCATTGCCCTCTCTATTGCCCTTTCAGTGACTTTGAGCCTTCTGGTGAGGCCCTTTCATCGTCAATTATGTTTAATTTAATTTTGTTTTAGTATGCGTCATGCCTGGCGCAAATAAACGCATTTGCTTTCTTTCCTTCTTAAATCTGAAGACTTCATTTTCAGTTCTTTGCGCTTATATTATTAATGATTTTTTTTTTCTTTTTCTATCCATGTTTGTGTCGACTCCTAGTCTTATCTGATGCAGCTGATTACCAATCAATCAATATAAAATTCTTCCGTTACTGACTGACAGACAACGCACAGCCTAAACTACTGGTCGTAGAAAGCTGAAATTTGGCATGTAGGTTCCTTGGGGAGTGTAGGGAAGAACTAAGATGGGATTTCCCGAAATTATCACAGGAACGGAAAAAGTCGGGATATGCGCGTACGAAGTCGCGGCCAAAAACTAGTACTTATGTAAAATTCTTCCGTTACTAAGTGACTAACAGACAATGCACAACTGAAACTGCTGGTCGTAGAAAGCTGAAATTTGGCATGTATGTTCCTTGAAGAGTGTAGAGGAGCACTAAGAGAGGATTTCCCGAAATTCATACGGGAACTGAAAAGGAACGGGATATATTATATGCGCGCACTAAGTCGCGGGCAAAAAATACTATTTTATACGCACTAACTGCGTACCACGGAAACTCTTTGCAACTACAACTAGTGTCAGATTTTCTAGCTTCTGACTATCTGTGTGCTTTCCGAGGCATGGCGGAGTCTCAATATGTTATGGATGGTCATCCATCTACGTATAATCTTCGGCAAGCATCGCTTAACCTTCAGTTGTTATTATTTAGCCACTAACCATCAATTCTGAGGCCATTTTCAGGGTTTTGTACCCGGAGGGTAACCAACGGAACCCTATTAGCCTCCTCTATCCGTCTGTCTGTCAGCGTCTGTTTATCTCAAGAACCGTAATAGGTAGACAGTTGTTCATAGGGTGTATTTCGATAAACGCTAAAACAAAAACTAATAAAAACTCAATTAAATTGAAAATAAAATCTGGCTCCCAAAAAACTAGTTTTTTTTTTCGTTTTATGGTGCGGTACCCTTCTTGTGAGAGTCCGACTCGCACTTGGCTAGGTTTTTAAAGTAGGTCACGTTGGTAGAAACGTGTATACTAGATAAACTGACAGTCTGCCCCAGGGGGGTTTCATCATCATCATCATATCAGCCGTCCACTGCTGAACATTTTGGGGGCCGAGTCACCCGCGTCCGTAGGAGAATACCCATTGCTAGTCCCTACACGTGGTCCCCGGGTGGTGCTAATCAGGTGACACTAACTGGTGGTAGGCTTCGGCCGATGGCTTGTGGGTGGTCACAAGCCATCGGCCGAAGCCTACCACCACTGGGCAAAGACGTACCGCCAAGTGGCCTAGCCGCGTTCCGGTACGATGCTCAGTGTAGCCAATTCAGAGGAGTTGGGTCGAAATAGTTGTTCCAATGCAGGTAGACCGACCAGGCTCGCGTTGATATGGGCGTATCGGGAGACTAGTCGTGGAGGGTAGCGGGATCCGAGGCACGGTGCGCCGCTGGCCGACCGCAGGTAGTTGGGGGCCCAAGTAGTGTACTAGCCATACATGAAAGGCTGCCCCGCCAACTGTCGAAAAATCCCGGAATGCACCATCGTGCTGGTTGGCGACCAGACGAGAGGGCCCGATGGACATTTCCGGGGGGGCTCGGGCGTCCCCGCAGTCTCCAGACTAGTCCCCCAATGATGTCGTCCTGTCAGAGCGTGCCTGAGGGTTGGCAGCATGGAACCTCATTTCACTTCCTTCTCCTCTAACCTACTAACTCTAAACAATATGGCCAGGAACAAAAAGAGAAAAGCTGTACAGCGGCAGCACTCCCTCTCGCATAAAGTGCACCTCTCCAACATACGAGGTCTGCACTCAAATCTCGCCGCAGTCCATTACCACCTTGAGACCGAGAAACCAGCGCTCTTGTTTCTGACGGAGACGCAGATCGGATGTCCGTCTGACGTGTCGTATCTTACATTACCCTGGAGCACCACTTCAGACCACGCGCGGGCGTGTGTATGTACGCCCGGGACGACATCTGCTATCGGCGTCTCCGTAATCTTGAGAACTCCAGGTTCTCAACGATGTGGGCTTTAGTGGACACCGGCCTAGATAAAATTATCTACGCCTGTGTCTACCGTTCGCACGGCGGTGATCTGGAGACAACTGGGCTAATGCAGCACCTCAGTGAGGCGGCGGATGCGGCTCAGCAGCGGTACCCTTTTGCCCAATTGGTGTTGCTGGGGGACTTCAACGCCCACCATCAGGAGTGGCTTTTCCCATACCAGCACACAGACCATGCTGGACGAGAGGCGCGAAAGCTAGCGCTTGCGTTAAATCTCACCCAGCTGGTCCAGGGGGCAACGAGGGTGCCGGATGTTGATTCGCACACAGCCAATTGCTTGGACCTTCTGCTGACAACAGATCCAGACCGGTACTCGGTGTCGATTTCTTCTCCACTGGGTAGTTCCGACCACTGTCTGGTGAAGTCTGTGTCCGTCTACTCCCCGCCCGATCCTAGCCCAAGAGGCACCCGGCGGGTATGGCGATACAGGTCAGCAGATTGGGATGGCATGCGATCATTTTTCGCATGTTACCCTTGGCAGCTTACTTGCTTTCCTTCAACTGATGCTTCGTCGTGCGCTGACGCCGTGACGGATGTGTTGCGGAAGGGAATGGAGTACTATATTCCGTTCTCAGACGTAGCAATGTCTGGCGAAGCTCGCCCATGGTTTGGTGCCGAGTGCAATCGCGCTAATGCGATAAAACATGCGGCGTACCTAGCATGGGTCGACGCCCGTGCGCACAAAGCTAATGACGTGATTCAGAAGAAGAGAGCCCTTAACAGGGCTGCCAAGTCCTGCAAGAAGGTGTTGCGGAGGGCTCGGTTTGACCACATTAGCCGAATAGGGAACAAACTTGCCTCATACCCAGCAGGTAGTAAAGCTTTTTGGTCCCTGGCTAAGTCGGTCGAATCGAACTTCTGTCGCCCCTCACTACCACCACTGCTGAGACCCGATGGGTCACTGGCCCACTCCGCTGAGGAGAAAGCAAACTTGTTTGCTTCTATGTTTGCGGATTCGTCGCGTCTAGATCCAGGTGGCGCGAGGCCCCCTACTCCTCCTGATGGATGCGCGTCGAGTATGTCGAACATTCGCATTCATCAGAAGGACGTTCTTCGGGTATTGCGTAACCTAGACGTGAATAAGGCTAGTGGCCCCGACGGGATACCGGCAATTGTTTTGAGGACTTGTGCGCCTGAGTTGTCTCCAATCTTGACACGCCTATTTCGCCTTTCGTTTGAGACTGGAAAAGTACCGAATGCTTGGAAGCAAGCTAACGTGCAGCCCGTGCCCAAGAAGGGTAGTCGTTCTGACCCGTCGAATTATAGAACCATCTCGGTAACGTCCATACTCTGTAAGAGTATGGAACGCGTACTGAATCGTAAGCTCCTAGCATACCTAGAAGCGAATGATATCCGTAGCGACCGACAATACGGGTTCCGCCGAAATCGGTCTACTGGGGATCTTCTAGCGTATGCCATTCACATCTGGAGTTAGGCCATAGAGAAGCACGGGGAGGCACTTGCGGTCTCCCTCGATATCTCAAAGGCCTTCGACAGGGTCTGGCACGATAGCCATATTAGTAAGCTTCCTTCCTTCGGTCTGCCCGCCGGATTGTGTGATTGGATTGCAGATTTCCTGAGGGATCGGTCTATCTGAGTGGTCATAGATGGCTGCTCGTCTGGACTACTGGATATTAATGCCGGGGTTCCTCAGGGGTCGGTGCTCTCGGCAACATTGTTCCTGCTGCATATTAATGATCTGCTAAAACCCGGTACCTTTGGGTATGCAGACGACAGCACTGTTGCTGAGAGATACGTGTCCGACGCACGAGCTGGTGGGTCGCAGATCCGGTCTCTCCGAGAGGCTATGGTTGAGCGCTTGAACTTGTCCTTACAGGCTGTCTCAGAATGGGGCGATGCCAATCTGGTCAAGTTCAAGCCCAACCCAAGCGTGTCTATTTTCCGCTAAAAGGAGCCAATTCCACCCAGCTCCATCTTTTCGTGGTGTAACCGTGCCGATAACCGACCGACTTGAGCTTCTTGGTGTTACGTTAACATCTACCCTCAATTTTGTCCCTTTCATAGAGGCAAAGGCTCAAGTGGCTGCCAGAAAGTTGGGGGTCCTAGCAAAGGTGAGACGGTACTTCACGCCGGAACAGCTGCTCAAGCTCTATCAAGCGCAAGTTCGATCGTGTATGGAGTATTGCTCTCATCTTTGAGACGGATCTGCCAAATACCAGCTTGATGCCCTTGAGTCAATTGAGAAACGAGCCAAGAGGATCATCGGTAATGACGGGCTCGTCGAGTCGAAGCTCCAAAGCCTTGAGCATCGACGCCGAGTTGCTGGCCTGTCGGTTTTCTATCGCTTGCATTTTGGGGAGTGTGCGACGGAATTGCATGATTTAATTCCGCCAAGCCCGTTCCATCATCGGACCACAAGACGAACGGCGATGCGCCACCGGTACATGGTGGACATCCCACCCACACGCACTAAACGTTTTGGGAACACATTCATAGTGCGTACAGCTAAGGAGTGGAATTCCCTGCCAGAGTCTGTGTTTCCAGATAGCTACAACCTGGGAGTCTTTAAGACAAGAGTGAATAGGTTGCTTCTAGGCAAACGTGCTCCATCTTCGACCGCATCATCGCTTACCATCAGGTGAGATTGTGGTAAACGTATGCCTATATATAGTAAAAAAAAAAAAAAAAACATAGGCATCCCCCAGAAGGGGGAGTTAGCCATAATCGCCACGCTTGGCAGGCGGGTTTGCGATCGCAGTGTATGGTGTTGAGTTTTACAGAGAACACTGCTGCCCATTCTCTGGCGAGTCCCTTAGTCGCCTCTTACGACACCCACGGGAAGTGATGGGATGGTATTATTCTTTTATGGCACCATACGGCACCGGCTGACGGGTACACTACATTAATACGAAAAACTTTATTCCGACAGTCACAAATACGAATTTCAAAACACCGATTTTCATAATTCCGAATGGTTCAAAATTCCTAATATAACAACTCCGATTTATCATTAATCCTTTTTTTATAATTCCGACATATCAGTTTTCCTAATGTTTATAACTACTATTCTTAAAATACTGAGTTTCAATAGGTCGAATAACAAAAAGTCCGACTTAATGATAATTCGAAACATCAAAAATACGAATTCCGATTATTAAAATACCTATTAATAAGAATTCCGAAAAAAAAAATTGCTTTGTAAAACTGAATAGCAATACAAACAAACACAATTGCTCGTCAGCTACGCGGGCTTAAATTTCACTCTAGAATTAGGGCAGACAAGACTACGTGTAGTATGTCTTTTGACCGTAGTTATTTCGAAAATAGTTAAGATGTATTTGGATATTATAATATGTAACTAACTGAGTATTATACTGATTGTACCTAAATCAAAATCTTAATTTTAGCAGTTTATTCGAAGTATTGAAAATCGGAATGTCGTTTTGCGGACCGAAAACCCATCGAGCATTTGATTCTTCGGACGTATGAAAATCGGAAAACAAACAAATCGCATTTATGACTTTCGGTCAAATAAGTTTCGTGATTTATAATAATAGATATTATAATTCTTAGGTATTATGAAATTCGGACTTTTGAAAATCGGAATATCAAAATTCGGAATAAAAAATTTCGGAGTATTTGGGTGTTTCCCCGGCCGACACTAATATGGCACAGGAGGGTTTATATTAAGGAAACTTATAAGAATTTATGTTAATAAAGTTGCTAGTTCAGTCATTGTGGCTGCATAGAACCACGGACATCTTTGGAAAACTAGTTATGTTTCATTTATATAACTAAACAACTTTATAATTCCAATAATCGATGATTTAACTATCACAAAGGTTATAATATTTCTATAATGGATATACTGCCACGTAATATGCAATCAAAATCAGTTTAGGTTTATTATCTTCATTGTAATGTTTTAACTGGCAAACTGACTTCTGTCCGAGTCACATTGATAGCTCCAGCCTTTGTGTTTTATTACTTCGTAAAACAGTAAAAATGAAAATGACATGAATTACTTCTAAAGTTATAGTAAGTATTTAATTTGTTACCTATAAGAACTCCTTATACGATCAACATTTGCCAGTGGAAATCCCCTCACTCAAATGGTAGAGACCATTGGACATTTAAACGCACTGCAAGTACTTACCTTGTTGCTACACCAGCAATTTGCACTAAGCGTTTCCAAACGTCTTTTATAATGCGCACAGCAAAGGAGTGGAACTTTCTACCTGCGTCTGTGTTTCCGAACACATTCAACTCTAATCTCTTCAAAGTTAGAGTGAACAGGCTCCTTTTGAGTAAGCTTACTTCATCGTTGACTTTGTTTCCGTCACTTTTGACCTAGACTTGAGTCAAGAGCAAGCCCATTTCAAGTAAAACACAGGCCTAAAGCTAGTCGGATTCGCGTGCAAAGGGTTCCGAACCAATTTAATTTCTTTTACATACTATTTTAACACTCCAGACTTCTTACAGTTACTGTAATAGATAAAGGTATTTTTTGGTCCAATTTCTTGAATAACTTCAAAACTATTTATTTCAAAATTATGAAAAAATATAATTAATACCTTCACAGTAAGCCCTTTCATATGAAATGTCACATGATACAGTTTGAAAAACTTTTTTTTTTAATTTTCTCATACTTACAATTTATTTATTTACGTAACGCGTCCCTTTTTGGGTCACAAAATTTCATATGTATATCAAATTTCAAAAGAATCGGTCCCGTAGATCCGGAGAAAACTGGCTGTGACAGACGGACAAACAGACAGACACCCGAGTGATCGTATGAGGGTTCCGTTTTTTACGGATGTTCGGAACCCTAAAAAAGTCTCATCAAAATCCGTCGTGTCGATTAGCTGCTATTATTATTATTGTAAAACGACACTTAAATTGATATTATTTGTTTATATGAATTACATTAAATGACTAGTTATAGAATAGAATATTTTTTATTGTTTTATCTACACTAATATAATAAAGAGGAAAGATTTGTTTGTTTGTTTGAAATGAATAGGCTCCGAAACTACTGGACCGATTTGAAAAATTCTTTCAGCAATGGATAGCTACATTATCAGGGAGTAACAATGGCTATATTTTATCCCCGTGCTCCCACGGGAACGGGAACTACGCGGTTGAAACCGCGTTACGTCCACTAGTTTATAATAAGATGGTTTAATGGATGGATGGTAGGCTTCATTTCATTGCATTGTCTACGAAAGTCGAGGAGGCCTTTGGTATTGGATCTTCAAGAAAACTTTTCTAGAACTTTTGAGATTTCATTAGTCAGTTCAATAAGAGTCTGAGGAGCTCGTTGTTAAATAATACCAGCCGCACGGGTCGATCTTCAAGGTTAAGCAACGCTTGCCAAGGTTGGTCTGTGGCTGGGTTACAATCTTAACATACCGAGTTTCCTCCGTGTGTCGGAAAGAATGTTAATTCGTTGGGCCCGGCTGTCATGTGTAGATCTTTGACAGTCGTTAAGGATTGTCAGGAGCCAGTAAGAAGTACCGTGTTACCCAGTTAATGGGTTGTGGAGGTCTGGTAGAAAGCCGCTCCTCGTAAAATACTGGTATTAAGCTGAATCCGATTTAACTGGGAAGCCGACCCCAATATAGTTGGGAATAGACTAGGCAGATGAGCTCAATAAGATTCAAATTACTGGAAATAAGCATGGCTTATCTACACTAATATTATAAAGAGGAAAGATTTGTTTGTTTGTTTTTTTGTTTGTTTGTTTGTTTGAAATGAATAGGCTCCGAAACTACTGGACCGATTTGAAAAATTCTTTCAGCAATGGATAGGTACATTATCAGGGAGTAACATAGGCTATATTTTATCCCCGTATTCCCACGGGAACGAGAACAACGCGGGTGAAACCGCGTGACGTCCACTAGTCGTTGATAAATGCAGCGAGGAGAACATCATCAATGCCCAACCTTTTCTCAATTTATTTTTTACTAATTGATAGGCACGCGTTTGACCACCATCTCACATGATGGTAAGCGATGATGTGGTCAATGATGGAGCACGCTTGCCTAGAAGTAATCTATTCACTCTTGACTTAAAGATTTTGGGTTTGGCTTTCAGTCAAACCGGATTCAGCTGAATATCAGTATTTTAGAGGACATTATCATTATGTTTTTTGCGGTCAGCAGTGAAAGTGGAATGACTTTAAAAAGTTGATTACTTTCTCTCCGCGGCTTCCCAATATGATTGGATACTTTTTAGTGATGGATGACTCTTCTGCAGCTGGTATACAGTAAAAAAAACATTACCAACTTTTTTTTTCAAAACCGCGACCTCAAAAATGTTCCAAAAAATCGCTTTTCAAGCAGTGTGATGCAGTTGGTGGCACCAAATCTGTGATTGAACTAAATTAATCACCACTAACTGCATCAGACAGATTTGAAAAGTGATTTTTAGGGTTCCGAAAAAACAAAAGGAACCCTTATAGGACCACTCGGGTGTCTGTCTGTCTGTCCGTCTGTCACAGCCAGTTTTCTCCGGATTCATTGGACCGATTCTGTTGAAATTTGGTAAATATATGGACTTCTATGACCCAAACACGGACGCGTTACGTAAATTATTAAATTTTTAGTATAGGGGTCACTTTTGGGGGTCAAACTAGAAAATTAAAAAAAATAGTTTTTTGAACAATATCGTGTGATATATCAAATGGAAGAACTTACTGTGAGAGTATTAATTATATTTTTTCATAATTTTAAAATAAATGATTTAGATGTTATTCAAGAAATTAGACGAAAAATGAGCATTCCCCTTATCTCCGAAACTACTGAACTTAAAATTTTGGAAAAAACGGAGATAATAGATCTTTACATAAAGATTACAGAAAAATCTATTAGAAGCCTGTAGTTTTAAAATAACATGTTAAAAAAATAAATTCGTTCGGAACCCTTTGCACGCGAGTCCGACTCGCACTTGGCCAGTTTTTCTTAACTTTTGAATAGTCGCCATTCGCGGTCGGGTTTTTTTGAAAAAAGTCTATTTTTTTTATTTTGATATTTTTTTGCTATTTATACAACCTGTAACAGAATAAACGCAATACCTCTTAAGGGGTCATTGAAATCATCACTATGAACAACTTTCACTATGGGACCAACACAGAAATCGCGAAAAAAAATCGCCTCCCCATACATTTCTGTGCGCATAACTGGACAAAATGTACTGAACAGCTGATTTTTTGGATTGGTCCCATAGTAAAAGTTGTTCATAATGATGAGTTAAATGACCCCTTAAGAGGTAATGCGTTTATTCTATTACACGTTGTATAGCATTATAATAATAATAATAATCATTTTATTATCAGGCAACTGAGGCCCATAGATAAAATACACAAAATTAAAATATACAAAATTATATTAAACTATAATTCATATAGATATAGATAACACCTTATTAAAACTATAACTATACACGTTATGCTGTCGGCGTCGTGATCCGCTGCGTGGTGTCGCGTAACCGTCCTCGGAAACCTCGAAATACGACACCTTTCGGCCAAAAGTCCTCTTTCAAGAAGATCTGTAGATGCACACACACCACACCATATACCACGCATTTCTGGAACACCCTGTATATATAGTACTTCTTCTCTTCTTCTTCTATCGTTCTATCGTAAACGTTTTAATGCCATTTCAATGCCCTTGATGTCACACATTATCTTCGCAGGATTCAACACTCTTATTATTTTTTTGTAGTTTTCGCATCAATGGTGTAGTTAACATGAGGTAAGGGCCTGACATCCTACTACTACTATGACCAAGTGCGAGTCGGACTCGCGTGCAAAGGGTTCCGAACGAATTTATTTTTTTAACATGCTATTTTAACACTACAGACTTCTAATAGGATTTTCTGTAATTTTTAGGTAAAGATCTATTATTTCCATTTTTTTCAAATTTTAAGCTCAGTAGTTTCGGACATAAGGGTGGAATGGTCATTTTTCGTGTAATTTCTTGAATAACTTTAAAACTATTTATTTTAAAATTATGAAAAAAATATAATTAAAACCCTCACAGTAAGCCCTTTCATTTGACATGTCACACGATATTGTTCAAAAAACTTTTTTTTTAATTTTCTAGTTTGACCCCCTAAAGTGACCCCCATTCTTAAAATTTAATGATTTACGTAACGCGGCCGTGTTTGGGACATAGAAGTCCATATATGTACCAAATTTCAACAGAATCGGTCCAGTGGATCCGGAGAAAACTGGCTGTGACAGACGGACAGACGGACAGACAGACAGACACCCGAGTGATCCTGTTAGGGTTCCGTTTTTTTTTTCGGAACCCTAAAAACTTTTGGGCAACTCTGTCATTGGATGTATAGTATACCAGCTTCAGTCAGCGGGTTTGCCCGCGTGTGTGGTGGAAATTAATCCAACGAAACATACTCCCAAGATATAAAACCAATGCCACGCCTAACTTCATCCAGATTCGTTCAGTCTTCTAGCGTAATTAAGTAACAAGCATATTCAACTTTCGTATTTAAATAATACTAGCTTCTGTCAGCGGCTTCGCCCGCGTGATTCCCAGGGAACAGATTCCCGGGATGAAAAGTAGCCTATGTCCTTTCTCAGGCTCTAGACTATCTGTGTACCAAATTTAATTTAAATCGATTTAGTAGTTTTGGCGTGAAAGCGCGACAGATAGACAGATAGAGTTATTTTCGCATTTATACTATTGTATGTATAAACAAGGATAGTTAGATGTAATATGAAGGTACAAGAATTATGTTTTTGTTGCAGAAAACCGCATTAAGCGTCTTCCCTTAAAAAAAACTGGCCAAGTGCGAGTCGGACTCGCGTGCAAAGGGTTCCGAACGAATTATTTTTTTTTAACATGTTATTTTAACACTACAGACTTCTAATAGGTTTCCCTGTAATCTTTAGGTAAAGATCTATTATTTCCATTTTTTTCAAAATTTTAGGCTCAGTAGTTTCGGAGATAAGGGGGGGAATGGTAATTTTTCGTCTAATTTCTTGAATAACTTCTAAATCAATTTTTAAATTATGAAAAAAATATAATTAAAACCTTCACAGTAAGCCCTTTCATTTGATATGTCACACGATATTGTTCAAAAAACTTTTTTTTTTAATTATCTAGTTTGACCCCCAAAAGTGAACCCCATACTAAAAAAATAACAATTTACGTAACGCGCCCGTGTTAGGGTCATAGAAGTCCATATGTGTACCAAATTTCAACAGAATCGGTCCAGTGGATCCGGAGAAAACTGGCTGTGACAGACGGACAGACAGACAGACAGACAGACAGACAGACAGACCCCCGAGTGATCCTATAAGGGTTCCTTTTTTTTCGGAACCCTAAAAATGAAATAAAATGTGCTTCATTTCTCTTAAATTACATCAATTCCATTGGTTTAACGTGTTTTGCGATTCATAACAGAAGAAATCACTCCAAAATTGTTCTAACAAATATTCCGTGTCACTAAACTATAATTTGCATAAAATATAAGACATCTGCTACAGCCGGTTCTTGCTCAAAAATTTTACGTCTGTCAATTCATTTTGAATTCTATAGTCCGAGGTCTAGAATTTAATTCAGGGTTTACAACGCTTTCTTAGAGTAAGGTCTTGAAATACGCAACAATACCAGAGAAAAAGTAATTTATGTGTTTAAATTAAGTCGGTTTCTAACGGTAATTTCCCAGAAGATCTTTTACATATTTTGTGTTCTGTAAATGACAGCGGCTGTTATATTTTACGGGAAACATTAATTGTGTTTGTAATTTCTTATGTAGGTAACTTATTTTATTCTTTAACAAATTTGAACTTAAGGACCCACCAAACTTCCTGCTTTAGGTGTTCAATGCGGTCCTTGTATGCGTGCGTAAGCAAAAACTATAGTAAGCGACACAGAGTTGGGAGTCGGACGGCCGAAGCAGGACTAAAGCGGGTAGGGAGGCCCCCCTCCCTACCCGCTTTAGTCCTGCTTCGGCTTTAAGCTAGGCAGCTTCAGTTAGAACGGATGGAACGCGCGTTAATTTAGGTATTTCGTTCGTATTTTTAAGACAAATATATGTTTTGAAAATGTGAAATATATACGTTAAGTATAAAAAACATGTAGTTCTGTTATTATTCGAAAACTGATAACCTTTCGTGAAGTATTTACTAAGGGTTAATGACTGTGGTTTTTTCTATCGAAGAAATTTCAAGTAATTGTGTTTGTAAAGTGTACGATTTAAACATATGGTAGGCGCCAGCTACATGTGCAATATCAGTCACTGATCCACATACATTTATTAAGTTTCAGAAATAAAGATTTAAAGCTGTCACCATCACGATAGAAGGCGTGAATCGCCTTCTATCGTGATAAACGTTCATTAGTGACGAAAAACGGTTCATAATTTATTGTTCGGTTATCAACGAAGAGATATTAGAGAAAGGTCAATGCACTTTATTGCAAGTTTATCTGGCGCCTACCATAGAGTTAAATATCTATAATATTAGTTATATAACTAAAGGTAAATAATGATGTAGCGAGGTATCAAACGAACGCCAATTATGTATCGTTTCCCCGGTGCGCTTTTAAAAAAACACAACAACCCGATGGTTATAGTCGGGCTAATTTGTATATGGTGTAATTTATTTGACGTCAGGTCTTTTTTGTAGTTCATATGTGGTGGCATTGAGGCCACTGCAGACTAAATTGGATTATCTAAAATATAAAAATCTCATGTCACGGTGTCTGTTACCGAACTCCTCCGAAACGGCTCGACCGATTTTCATGACATTTTGTGTGTATTTTGTTGTATATTTCGTGTGTGTTTTTGAATGGGTGGTGGGCTATTTTATTTTGCAAAACAACGTTTGCCGAGTCAGCTAGTAATAATACACACTTCTCATAAGAAAAATCGAAACACCTTGCAAGTTTATGTTTGGTAAGGATTATCAGAAAAATGTATATATTTAGGAATATATGTCAAATGTCGTTTAATAGTGAATAATATGAGATTTTCAAATCCTAATGTTAATGTTCTAAATTCAAATTAAATTTTCGTAAGTTTTAGGTAGATATTTTGTTTAACAAGTCATTTTTATCCTGTATGAAGTACGAAGGAAATTAGTAAAACAACATACGTAAATGAAAAAAAAGCTAAGAAACGTTTATTTAATAACTTTTATTCCCTCCCCGAGCTCTTATTACTGCTTTCATACGGTTCTTCATTGATCGGATGAGAGTAACGATCAAATCTTGTGGCATTCCATTCCATTCCTCTTGGTTTCCATTTTGCAGCTGGCTAAGTGTTTCTGGGGTAGGATCTCTTGCACGAATTCGTCTCTTTAATTCATGCCATAGATGTTTAATCGGATCCATGTCCGGACTTCTTACTGGCCATTCCATAATGGAGATACCGACTTCGGTAACATAATCTCGTACGACGCTCGCGGTGTGAACCCTAGCATTGTCGTGCATGAATATGAAACCGTTGCCAATAAAATGTGCATAGGGCATCACGTGAGGATCAAGACACTGTTCGATGTACCGATGACTGTTTAGTGCAGGCAGACGTGGCCCAGACACAAAGACAAGCTCTGTCTTACCGTCGGCGCTGATTCCTCCCCAAACCGTCCACGAACCGCCACCATAGCTGACCTTTTCTTCAATGCAGCATTGTG
The DNA here is from genome assembly GCA_947578705.1 of Lacanobia wlatinum. Taxonomy (NCBI): domain Eukaryota; kingdom Metazoa; phylum Arthropoda; class Insecta; order Lepidoptera; family Noctuidae; genus Lacanobia; species Lacanobia wlatinum. The sequence goes on from OX388032.1 coordinate 6,810,048, forward strand.
CTAAGCGTTCTCCATCTCTTCTGTAGACCTTGTTCCTTCCGTCATTACCATACAGCATAATTTTACACTCATCAGAAAAGAGGACTTTGTTGCACTAGAGGTATGACCAATTTAGGTGCTTACATGCAAAGTTAAGGCGCGCTTTTCGATGGTTTGCAGTTAATTTCAGCCCGTTAACTGGCTTATGCGGTACCAGTCCACGTTCTTTCAACCTTCTTCTAATTTTAGAGTCACTTACAGCTACCCTACGTACAACATGAAGCTGCTGCTGCAGTTGAAAAGCATTAAGGCGTCGATTTTGTAAAGAATTTGTTACAATAAATCGATGATCTCGCTCAGAAGTGACCCTATTCCTGCCAGATTCTGAACGGCGCGTGAACAAACCTGTCTCCCGATAGCGTTTGTAGACTATGAACAGACGACAGGCTTAGATGCAATCTTTCAGTCACAACACGCTGACAAAGTCCAGAATCCAGCAATGCCACCACTTGGGCGGTTTCTGCAGGCGTAGTATCCATATGTTTCAGAAAAAAAAATCAGACGTCCCAAAGTCACAGTAAACACATAAAGAACAAAAAATTTTAAGATAAGCGCAAATAGTTTTCAAAGGTGAAATGTACTCCAACTTAAACAAACATTTGTCACAAAACAGTGAATCATTTCAGTTATAGGATAAACAAATGAAATTCTAATTTAGAATTTTCGCTTATCACTGTAATGGCCAAACTGCCAGCTATACAATCATGTGATTTTTTTCATGAAATGAAAACTCTTTTGTGTCAAATTAGGACAGAAACCATAAAAAAGGAAGTGTTTCGATTTTTCTGATGAGAAGTGTATATTTTTATTGCAGTGATACGATACTTTCTCCTTTCATGAGAGCAACGTTTATTTATTTATTTAAACTTTATGTACAGTAGTGGTACATGGGCGGACTTAATGCAACAAGGCATTCTCTACCAGTCAACCTTTGGGTTAAAAAGACTACACTGTGGTAGGTGTACAACAAAAAAATAAAAATAAATGGAATCTTTTAGGGAACATTATACAAATAATTTATTTAATACTAATAAAATACATATATAAGCTAAAATAATAAACTAATAATTTTATATTAATCCTTCTGATCAAGAGAACTCACAATAATCATGACGAAGACCAAACTAAGAAAGACAGGCTTTTAAGTAGTATTTTCGGACTTTACGCTTAAAAGAAAATTTCGACTCAGCCTTCTTGATGTCAAGGGGTAGCACATTCCAGAGTTTTATGGTGGAAATAGCGTAAGAGTTAGACAAGAACCCGGTACGGTGAGAAGGAATATGAAGAATTAAGTTTTTGGACTCTCGGAGGTTAAGATTGTGAGAACTGCCCAACACTTGAAAATATTGTTTTATATAATCAGGAGCACAAGGATCGTTCAACATAGTGAAGAGCATGCAGAGGGATTTGAGGGATCTCCTTTGACGGATAGGCAACCATTTAAGCTGAGAACGGAAGGAAGAAATATGATCATATTTCCGAAGGCCAAAGATAAAACGTTATAAATAAAATATTATTTCTCAAACTAAAACCGATGCCCGTTGCAATTTAACTACCGTAAAATTGGGAAAATCGAGACGAAAAACGGACTCACGTTTAAATCAAAGGAACCGACACATATATGCAAAAATATTAATGATGTCATAAAGCCTCAGGAACATGTAATGAGCGAATTATTGACAGCTTGTGTGATGTTTTTTGAAGGAATTAATCGGCACTCAAATAAAATGAAAACTCTGAGCATGTTATTTTTGTTTCAATTAGTATAAGTATGTCTTCTTCTTATCGTATGGGCAGTATTGTCTAGCGACCCCACACACCCTAGTGTCAGAGTTTCTAAACCGCCTCTGACATGGTTTATTTCACGACCGCCATTTGGCGGCTAGGACCACCGGCTCATACGTGCCTTCCGAAACACGGAATCATCGTTTTTTTTTTTATCAGATTATCAGGTGATTCAAGCCTGCAATGTCCTAGCCAAACTGGAAAACAACTTTACAAAGTATTCTTTCCCATGGGAATCGAACTCACGACCACCGGATCACAAGGCAAACGCCTAAGTAAGTAGGTAAATAGTGAAATTCCCTACAGGAGATGATGTTCCCGTGTAACTAAAACCTGGGGGTCTTTAAGTCAAAAATTAAAAGTTACTTTTAAGCAAACGTGCTCCATCGTCCACTACATCATTGGTCAAACGCAAGACGAAAAATAGTTAAAAACTACACTTTATAGGGTGAAACGAAGTCATTTTAGCCTTTTAACCGAGATCATCAAAAAATAGTAGGTTTTATGTTAGGCTGTATGTGTATTTTTATAGTAAGGAGCATGCTCTTTGTTTATGTAAAATAAATGCACCATATTCTTTCCGTGTAAAAAAGTTGTGTGTCTGCTACAAGTTAGCATTGGCACAAAACTTAAAAAAACTTTTTTACAAAAAAAAAACGGACTTCCAAAACTAAACACTACAAAGTATAAATTAACTTTGATTTCGGAAGTCGGTGTTTCTGGTTATTTCGTTTTATGACACTGACTTCCGAAATTAAAGTTATTTTATACTTTGTAGTGTTTTGTTTTGGAAGTCGGTTATATTTTTTGTAAATAAGTTTTTTATTTTTCACTTTTTAGTGGTACCTTCGTACCCATTCACAGCGTACCGGTGTGATGTTATGTTATGAAAATAAAAGTTACTAAGTGCTTTCGGTGTAAAGGTCTCGTCAATACGAATGAAATAAGCCCAAACACTTGGTAGTTCCTACATACCGATGTGGAGTTCCCATGACTCTCAGTCGTCTCCATCATCAGGTCTGATGCAAACCTTCATTCTTTTGTAGTATCACCCAATATACACACGAATATCAAGTTTTTACCAGATGCGTGCCTGCAATTTTCGAGAGTTGCCCTCGATTTCTCAGGGTTTCCATCATCAGATCCTGACGTGGTGGCAATGGGACCATCTCGAAAGCATACCCTTTCATATAAAAAAGATTTATCGAAATCGGATCATAAACGACGAAGTTATCCGCGAACACACATAAAAAAAAAATATATATACGCTGTCGAATAGAGAACCACCTTCTTTTTTAGAAGTTGGTTAAAAAGTAGCAAGCTTTTGCGTTGCTATTTACTTTAGACATTATTTTTAATAGGCCAACGACGTATTTTTAATGCGCCAACGACGCACATTTTACGAACACGCGCTCACGGCGCTGTAGATGACCAAAAAGCAGCCGGTCGATCACGAAGTGAGTGATCATTTTATATAATCAAGCTGGAATGACAGCTCACTTTGTGATCACGTCAAGCAAGCCTTCACTTCGATATGTTTACAGAAATGACTGGCACTACTGTCAGCGTCTGAATTTCGTTGGCGCGCATCATTTGCATGTCGTCGGCGCGTTAAAACAAATTCCGTGTGCAAAAGCCTTTAGGCGTAATTTTGATGATAATACCTACAATGTATTCCAGGCTTCATTGATTCATCATGGTTAAATGATAATGAGTTTCAAATTGCGCAGCAGCATTTAATTTTGTTTTAACGGAATTTGTACCAGGAATCGAAACAGTTTGGTCTTCACTTAAATTCTGCGTATGTAACAATTGGAACGAGTTGTATGCATTATAGACTTGTTTGATTATATTCTATTCTCATTACTAGTTTTTTTTTTTTTTATTTGTTTTGGGTTTGCTCTTGACTCCAGTCTAGGTCAAAGATGACCGAGACAAAGTCTACGATGGAGCGAGCTTACCCAGAAGGAGCCTGTTCACTCTAACTTTGAAGAGATTAGGGTTGTAAGCGTTTGGAAACACGGACGCAGGCAGAGAGTTCCACTCCTTTGCTGTGCGCATTATAAAAGACGTTTGGAAACGCTTAGTGCGAGTTGGTGGAATAGCAACAAGGTAGGGATGGTAAGATGCAGTGCGTCTGGATGTCCGATGGTAGAAGGGGGCCGGTGGGATGAGGTCGTGGAGTTCTTGGGCACACTCACCGAAGTACAATCTGTAGAAGTCCGACAAGCAGGCAACCTTACGGCGATGAGCCAAGCTATGCAGCTTGGCATCCACCAGTTTTACGTCACCGATGAGCCTCTTAGCTCTGCGTTCCACCGAGTCAAGCGCGGCAAGCTGATACTTAGCTGAGCCATCCCAAAGGTGGCTACAATACTCCATGCAGGATCGGACTTGCGCTTTATACAGGGTTAAAAGCTGTCCAGGCCTGAAGTATCGCTTCACCCTATTTAGGATGTTATAATGAAGCTTCGTCATTAATTAATATTTTATAGTGCTCTCTAACTATTGTTATTATATTGCCTCCTTATCCAAACGTTCCATTCGCAAAACGTCTCATTAGCAGAACGTCAAATATACGAAGGGTACAGGGGCTAAACAAAAAATGTCTCTTATTTTTCCCCTGTACCCTTCCTACACACCGTCAGTAGTACAGTCATTATCAAAGTACAGTTATGCTGAGCAATTAGTATCGGTTTAACATAATGGCTCATTTTTAATTAGCTTTAAAATTAATATTGAAAATGAAAAAAAGATAATTCTATGGTGTGGACACAACCTGCGTCGACACACTTGTACAATTTAATGTTTTAAATACAACGGGCGATAGTATTTTTTTAATATTTCCACAAACATGACGTAGCACAACACTACGCCATTCTAATTATGGACCTGTGTTTTGCGCATACACTTGTGCACTACAATATGTCTCACGCCGATGGCTAGTCTACGTTGAGATTGACTGCCATGGCCGAAATAGGTCAGGAGGACTAAATTATGGAAAAGAGGTCGCTCATAATCGACCTAATGAGAAGGAATTGAAAAGATCAAGCACGAGATATAGGTAAAAAGCCGACAAAAAGCCTGAAAAATTAATGAATTTAAATGATAGTCGGACATTGTGGGCAGAACATTGCTCGCAGAACGAATGGTCGATGGAACCGAAAGGTTTTGGAAAGGGAACCCCGTATACCGACCAGGACCGGGTTGCGGGAATCCGCTGAATGCAAGAAGAACAGAACTGGTCACCCGCCGCGACGTGGCGACGCTTGGGCTAGGACTGTGTTCAGCATTTGAGGTACTTTGGCTCAAACAATGATGGTAGGTAATAAAATTAGTCTGTCCTTGTAAATCATTTGATTTAGTAATTTGATGATGATGATAAAACGGAAAGATACGACCACGACCTCATCCCAACGCTGAACCGGCCCCCATCTACCATCGGACATCTAGACGCACTTCAAGTTACCATCCCTACCTTGTTGCTATTCCACCAATTTTCACTTTAAGCGTTTCCAAACATCCTTTATAAAGCCCACAGCAAAGGAGTGGAACACTCTCCCTTTTTTTTATCGAATATCAAATGACTCCTCCCCCTCTGGGTGAAGCAGAAGGGAGTGTCAGACTCTGACTAAAACCCATCCGTGTTCCTCTTAGTGCCCTTTGCGTTCCAGGGCCGCGGTGACCCTTTCGAACTAATTCCGCAACCTTGGGGAACACTACCTACCTGCGTCTGTGTTTCCGAACGCATACAATACTCATCTCTTCAAAGTTAGAGTGAACAGGCTTCTTCTGGGTGAGCTCACTTTGTGGTCGACTTTGTCTCTGTCACCTTTGAACTAGACTAGAGTCAAGAGGAAATCTATCTATAGTAAAAAAAGAAGGTAAGCCAACAGGCTTACCTATGATAATACTTCTAAATGCTTATAATATGCTTCTTATCTTCAAAGATAAGAAGCCTTCCTTCAAATTTAGTTTATCTTGGGCAATCTGGGCCCAAGGATAATATACAAAACCTTTTCGAAATTTCGACTTATTCAAGCCCAACATTAATTTCGCTTATTTGCATAATTTACTTCGGAAACCTGTCCAATTATGGCCATTATCTAATTATATGGCTTACAATTAACAGAATTTTGTTTTATCTCAGTTGAAATGCCAAAACTTCATTAATTTTCTGAGAGGTATTTTAATGTTTTACTGTGAATATTTTGATAAAGTAAAGGTGGTTTCTTACTTATATGTATGGCTAAAATTTTGAAACAGGGGTTTAATGTCTAGTTTCAAACGACAATGTTTATGTGTTTCTTTAAGTCTAAGCGTATTAAGATGGAATTGCGAAAAACCGGTAGTAAATGTGCAAGAAGTGATTTGCAAATTTTTCTAGTATTGCGAAAATTCTTCGAATTAGAAGTTTTGGTAAATTTATGCACGTAAGTTAGCAAAGATTCTCAAACTGAGGGAAGTTCCCTCATTTAAAAATGAATGTAATTGTGCGTACGCGAAATTCTTCATTTCTTTTTTCTTTTATACTTGACTGGACGCCCTTTGCTTCGCACGGGTGCAATCAACTAATGTGACGACATGTATCTAAACAGCAAGATCTCTGCAATTATTTGAATTCAATATCAAGATGGTAACTTACACATAAACTTTTTGAAAAAAATGCTCCAAATGATGGTTCAAATCGCATCGAAATACGTAGCAGTTTAGAATAACAACGCGTTCATACAAACTACCACGAAAAACGACTAAAATTTATATTGGTTAAGTTAAAACAAAAACTCAATTTTTGCTCATTTGAGGCATAAGCACCTTCAATTGACACAAACCTTAATGCTCAAAGATTTGAGTAACTCAAAACTTTGTAATTATCTCTGAGTCGTCATCTTTTTGTTAAATGTCTAAATCTAAATTAAAATAAATTACTACTGCATTTAAAAAGTTTTTATTAATTTTGACTTTTGATGCTCCGCCATTATTTGCAAAGAAAAGATAGCAGACATATTTATTTACTTTAAAGTTATTTGAGAATTTAGATTTAAAGGTTTGCTTACAGTAACAGTACGAAATGTATTTTTAGTTTTTAACTATTTCTCCAGAGTTGGTTGATCTTCAAAAGAAAAGTTGGATGAGAAACGCAGACACAGAGTGTAAAAAGACAGATAGTGACATTTTAAATAAACTATAGTAACTGAATGGATAGTATTTATATACTTTTATAAAATTAAATTCTCTTTAGAGAAATGGAAATTGCTGTATAAAAATAAATTTATTCGACCCGACGCATACATTTTCGTATACATTATGTTAAGCTTCAAATAAATAGAGGTACGTGACCAACAGAATAGTCATTAAATAATCAGAGTGTAGTATAGTATTGTTTCAAGATAATACTTGCCTATTAGCAGTAGTTGTTTTCAAGCAAATACGTTAGAATAATTACACGGTCTAATTAAAAAAGATACATTGTTAAAACGCAGGTATGGTTCCACTGGGAACGGTTAATTACGATACCATTCCTTTAATATTCACGCTTCTATACGGGGTTTGGTTTTCGTATTTAGTCCTGATGCTGGACTATTGTGCGTGAGTGAGCCATGGTGGCCGTCACTACAACCAGCCAACCTCCCTCCAGAAACAGATCTGTTTGTTCAGTGTGTTCAAGATATCTGTGAGTGAATTCGGTCCCTATGTATGTATGTGTATGTGTGTAAATCGGGCTGGTTTCCGCAACTTCACGACTAAGCGCGTATTTTGCGTGCAGGTGGAACAAATGTGTCATTCGATCCACCCCAGCTCCCCAAGGAAGGACAGCAACGCCTTGGTGTTACCAACTATCTCACAGAGGGTACCTGGGTTTCCGAAATACTTAGCCCTGTAATCCGCGACTACAGGGCAGCTTAGAAGCAGGTGTGCTGCTGTCTCATTCTCCTCCATGCAGGCTCTACATAGCGGGCTGTCTGTGACTCTATAGTATAGAGGTGTTTATTAAAAGACCCGTGGCCAGTTGTTACGGCTGTGACTGTGCGCAACTGTTGTTTAGTCAGTCTTAGAGCTTGTTTTGTAAATCGGCCATCTATAGAGAGAAGTGCCTCTTTGGCCTGCCTACACTCACCATGGTCAACCCATAGCTTGTGATATTTATCTCCGGTGCGTTTCCTTACCAGTTTTCTGTCTCTATTGTTTTTTCGGGCCCTATTGTTTGCCTCCGTATTTCGGCAACACCTGTGCACTCAAAAAACACGTGCGATACCGATTCTTTCTCTTCCATGCATGCTCTGCACAGAGGACTCTCCGTTATACCTATCGCGTGGAAATATCTGTTTAATGAGCAGTGATGGTCCTTGCCTCCGGTCACAGAAGGTGCCTGGTTAGTTTCCTGTGTAGGGATGGCAAAGTTTCCTTGGACTGCCTGCAAACCTTGGTATTAAAACCGGCACAAGTCGTGAGCACACTCTCCATTGGTCGGTTTAACGACGACAGCTCTGACGCTTCATGTTATTGGTTCTTTACTCAATGTTTATCGACTATTGCGCGTGTAACTTTTGTTCCCCCAGCTTACATTGGCGACATCACCCGACTGCATTCATCTGTGCTCACGACTCGTGCCGGCTACTGTAGTGGCGGTCAACGATAACTCTATTTGCCAAAACAGCATCTCAAATCACCAGTATTTGGTCGAATTTCGAATACACGACTAGGCTTTCAGTTCGGCTGTCCGACGAAATCGTCTCATCGACCTAAAGCGTTAGACAAAGTGCCATTCTATTAGCGCAATCGATAGGCTAAATGCCAAAATCAAAGGAATTGAACACGTGGAATTTCGACAGCGTTTATCAATCGCATACGTTTTTGCCAATCGCCATCGTAACGCTGCCGCTGACAGAAATTCACTTTTCTAGAGCGTCATGTGTGACCCTTAAATACGTGCTCTCACTGGAACCACACACCCTGTTATTCTTAAGCCGACATCTCGTTTCCACTTCAGTTGTTCACATTAAAGTTGATTACCGAATTAATTTAGTTGTTTGCAGCTCGCCGTCGTTCAAGTGTGACAAATCATCGGTAATTGCGTTGAGACGGATCTTTAGAGGTAATTGGATGTCTTTAAACAGTAGTACAATCAAAATACTCTAGCCTTTTTCCAACTATATTGGGGTCGGCTACCAGACAAACTGGGTTCAGCTGAATACCAGTATTTTACGCGGAGCGGCTGCCTACCAGATCTCCACAACCCATTAACTGGGTAACACGGTACTTTTTAGTAATACTGGAGTCAGATTTTCTGGCTTCTGACAATCCATAACGACTGCCAAAGATCTAACAATGACAGTCGGGACCAACGGCACCGTGCTTATGCAGTAGTATAATATCATTTCAAAATGATGCATACTTTATTATAAATGCGAAAGTAACTCTGTCTGTCTGTCTGTCGCGCTTTCACGTCAAAACTACTGAACCAATTTAAATGAAATTGGGGACAGAGATAGTCTAGACCCTGAGAAAGGACATAGGCTACTTTTTATCCCGGGAGTATGTTTCCTAGGGACCACGCGGGCGAAGCCGCTGGCATAAGCTAGTGTAATATAAACTTAATCAGTAGGCTCAATTTTAGTAATAATTGAATTGTCAAAATAACTGGTTGCTTTCTATGAGAGAGAGACAGACAGAGAAACACGCTCACGCCGCACGGCTTACAACTATAGCAAAATGTGTCGTTACAACTTTTGGTCTTAATTTTTTCCGTCTAGCCCCCTTTCGCAACGCGCGATAAGGAACTTCGTTCCAATATTTGAGACAATCATAACAAGCCCTTTCATTTGAAATGACGAACCTCACGGCTATATTTTTTTTAATTTCTTATTTTCCCCTAAAGTGAGTTTACAATCAAACTGATTTATTTACGTTCGGCGTCCATGTTTACCTCGCAGAAGTTCTTATTATACCTAACTTAATTGGTCTTGTAGAGTCTGTGTATGTACTTTAGTGTAAATATTATCTGAAAGAGACTGAGGTTGCGTGTCACTTCTGCATTACGGCAAGAGGAGACACGCATGACCGCACGTGCGTGATTATGTGCAGTAGCATTTAGCTAGCAGTGTTAAGGTGCGGCCTCAATAGTGCATTGCGTTGCGTTGCGTCGTCGCAGCGGCGTCGCTGCGTCGATTTCCATATATTTTAAATGGCATGCCACATTATATTGTTACGTCGTCGCACGCTACGTTTCAACGGATCGACGGACAAGAGATGTAGCGGGAGGAGGGTGATGCGCTGCGTTGTCGGAGCTCCGTTGCGATGACAGACAGTGTCCCACTGCTACGCAAGAGACCGATGCACCGCATCGCCCTCTTGCACTACGACGTCTTGCGTCGTGACGGCTCAACGCAGGTGTGGCACAAAATGCGTTGATCCGTTGCGACAACGCAACACACTAATGAGGCTGCATTCTTATTCATCTCAAAATTTGATGATATATAGATTGGTAAAATGATAAAAAATTGGTGTATCGAATTCTTCAGTATCAAAACAAATAATAGGCTGGCAATAAAATGTAGGTGATCGATACAGATAGCTAAAGACGATTACACAATCTTTTTCTAAATTCATCATTCCGACTTCCCAAAAGGAGAAGGTTCTAAATTCTAAATTCGGTGGGTACTTATTTTCTTGCATGTAATATGATTCCTTTAATGTGAGGAAAACAAGCAATAAGACGTATCGTTTCAAAAAGTAAAAAAGTCGAAGTCGCCAGAATCTATGATGGATTACGTGATTGACATAAGTTTCATAACCAATAATGCTGCAAGAAATACACTTATCAAAATCTTGTTTTAAGCCATTTTTGAATAGGGTGTGGTAGATATGTCCATTGGTGGTGGTTAAAAAGACAGTCATTTAAATTCATCATCATTTTATTATGAAAATCAAATAAGAACATCAACATTCAATTTTCCTGATATTCCAGCTATAGTAGACAATAGTGAATAGAAAATGCCATAATATCATGCATTCATTACTATGAAACACAGTTATACTTAGAACATTTATATTTATAGAAACAACTTCCCTGAAATAAATTGTTTGCAAAAGTATCTACTTCAGTTGTACGATATACATGGTGAATTTTTTTATTGAACGTGAAAGACCTAATACGAAAGTATGAGAAATAGCAAAAATTACTCAAAGGAGTCCCAGGCCCAACTTTTATGGAAACTAGAACAGCATCATTGATTTTTTGAAAAAATAATATTCCTACCCAGGAAAATCAATAGTCAATAATATAATAAAATTCAGCCAGTATACTTACGTTCCTGTATGTTCTTTTTATTATAATTCTACGTTATAAAAGTCCATTGGTTTTCTTTACAATCGTAGGAGCTAATTATATGATTTGGCAGCAGATTTACTTATTCGTTGCCAAGCAAAAATTATTCGAAAGAACTGCGTTTCACGAATAGGTAGAAGAAACACTTCACAGATATATAGGGTGGAAGGGACATCAACAGACTCAAAATTTATTACCTTCATTTAGTAGTACTCAATTAAAAAATCTCCGGAGTGGTATTTTTTCGTCACTTTTTCAAGTATTTTCCTTTTATTTTTATAGACTACAATATTTATTACTTTTCGTGTCTCTAACCCATTTAGATTTAACAAATTTTTACTTCAAAGTCTGTATGCACACTGTTTACAAAAAAAAACAGTAAATATTATTAGGTTGGTATGACACAAAAATACCACTTCAAAAATATTACAGTAGGTGAGATATCTACAGCGTTATCAAACATCGTTGATGGGATTTTAATTACAGGGTAAGTTAGAATTTCGTTAACTGTAGGTAAATAATTGTATTTTACATTGTTATAAAAACTATTCAGACAGTCAATAAATATAACGGAGTATTTATTTTTATCACAAATTCTTAATAACTTACTCTATATTTACAAAGCTTCGATTATTTAACATTATAATTAAAGATTATCGTTACACACTCTTTTAATTAAAAATAACTGTCATGATAAATATATTTTTATAATAACCCCTGCTTCATCAGAAATAAATTTATTTTTCTTATAATTTATTTTTCGTTACATAAACGTGACTTGGTGTTTTGGACCCGCTTTTCAAGGACCAAGTCGCGGGTTAAAAACCTGACATTATATTTACAATACCATTTAATAAAAATAATAATATATTTATTTATTATTATTACAAAAGTCCAATTGCAAGTTAAAAAAAAACACAAACATTTTTTATTTTCAAGGTAACATAGTGAAAAAGCGGTGATAATGTGGAAGAAAAGATGTCTCCTTTCTTCCGAATTGATGATTTAACACGATTGATTAATTAACCGACAAAGACATTTCGACACGTTTTGTTATTCTCAAACATTTGTCATTGTTTGGAAAATATCGTAACGTATACGTACATCGTATCGTCAGTTACACTATACTAGTGGCTCGTCCCGGCTTTGCCTGATGTATTTTTTTTCATAAAACCTCGTTCTGGTAATTACAAATACAAAAAGAAGGAATTATCCAATTTGGGTCTATCGTTACGAAGTTATGCGCATACATACGTTTCGGTGATTTATTTTTTATTTATATAGATAGGACCATATTACCAGGATCATTTATTATCGTATTCATATAAAAGCAATACTTATTATTGATTTCAACATGGAGTAAGACAAAGAGATCAAAACGAAACGTACTAATGTCAAAAAGCAATGTGATAATTAAGCCCAGTAAAATGTGCGATTAACAGACTTTACTTCCAATAAAAGCATTGTTCCTGTTCGTTTATTCACGGTTATCAAGCTTCTGAATGAGTTTTATTACTATCTTAATAACTCTCTAATAAAATCTTTGTATTTAACAATGAAACAGTTACAATTTAAGAAGATGCTATCTTTTAATTGAGCACAATTATTTAAACATAATATAATAAAGCATTTATATTTTATTTATTTTCATCACAGCACACATAAAATCTCATCTTCTTTGATAAATAAAAGTCTCTCTAAATATCTACAACATAATTTATTTTGTCACCTACTCTATTAATATATATAAGAATCTATTATTTTTCACCAAAAACAAGCCTCTTGCAACATTTTATAACTACTATACAGGGTGTAAAGAAAAGGTGTCGGTAATATTTTAAACATATTAAAAAGCTGCTTCTGCTAAGAAGTATATTATATATTTTAAATACTAATCTAACTATATACACTTTTGTATAAAAATCAAAACTCCTAACTATGGCGTCAAGAAGTAAGCCCAAAAGACTGGCGTCATTGCCACGTTGTATGGAAATGTTTATCCTCTAGGCAAGGTGCAAGCCAGCCCTTGGGTTACGCGAAGTGTTTACTAAGCGTTTAGCAAGTTTTTCAAATAACTTCTGCTTTGAGAATACGACTACACATTTCTGTCACACCCTGTATAATGTACATGGAGAATATCAATTGTACACCGTAATGTTCGTAACTTAAAAACAGTATTTCCTTTTACAAGAAATTACAATTACAAGTTTATATTTCAAAATACAACATTATTTACACCAATTTAAAGCACAAATTCGAATGTCACATCTTAAGTGGTACATTAATCACAACACACTAGGTAAAGCTTGCCTTACTTCCTTCTGATCTATCGTCAGCTATTGGTTGACAATTTATTGGTACACAGTTTGTGCAATAATAATAAATATTGTTGACGTACAAACGAGAGATTGGAGATTGATAGATGCTCCGTTCCGTAGTGCTAGTACAATAGAGATCTACATAACATAGCATAACAGCTACATATTTGTTTTTCTTGCTAGCTAGATCAGTAAAGATGTTTGTTAAGTGCCTTCGTCTTCTGCACATAATACATACTCTGTTACAGAAGAAGAAAGTGAAACAATAACATAAACTATGGTAAGGTTTACTTAACATGATTGCTGGTTTTGCAAAACGCTGCACTGTGTTTCCTGATATCTATAGAAGTATGTGGTGCAGAGTAGAGTTGTGCAAAACAGTGCGTTTTAAAGTCATGTAATATGACATTACTTTTCGTACCGAGGAATGCTGCATTACACCATGACTCCAAACATGACGCGAAATGACGCGCCACACGGTGATATTGTTATGAAATGCTCGCGTTGTAGAAGATATACATCATGCGCGTTATATTATGGTGTGATATGACAATCGCCAAACGCAATGCGCCCGGTATTACCTACAGTGCGCGTAGTGCGACAGTCATGATTTAAAACATCACGTAACCATACCTCGGCAGTCCGCGGTGTTAATAAACGTAAACCTTATAACTTGAATCATACGGTTCTAAATAATAGTTCACTTATTTAGCAGCCAGCCGATCGGCGCATGCTCCTTCTCACTTGCACACATAGCCAAAATTACCGAGATAATACGAACACCGAACCTAACAGCGCGCCGCGATAAAGTTCTGTTGCGCCGCGCGTCATGTTTGAGAGTCATGCGCAATGCTTAATTTGGTCGAGTCATAGGTAATGGAACAGTACGCGGTCGGGTTATATGACGCGCAATGCAACAATCTCATTACTTACACAAGTCTAGTGCAGAGAGAAAAGTCCCGGAGGTTTCCATTGAAAAGGGAGGATCCTCCGACCGGACGGTTGTGTCCGGTGGACAACTGCCCGATAGTTTCAATATTTGGACTGTTGTATATGTTCAAATCGCACGGAAAACTCTGATACAGTGATGCAGGATTTCGTCAGTAGTTCGCTGTTGGCAGGATGGATGGCGTTACAGTTGTTTTTGTTGCCATATTTTTTGTTTTGATATTTTTTCTTGTAGCGGCATTGATGCCAATACAATCTACTATCTGGGACAATTTTAGTCAGTATGAATACTTTAATAGGTTACTTCTAGGCAAACGTGTTCCATCATCAACTATATCGTCCATTAATTTTGATAAAACAAGCCGAGCAGTAGTCCTATTCTGTAACAACATTTTCGTATCTCGACAGCGAAATCCGAGGTGAGTTTCAAATTAAGACCTTTATGTTGTGTGCAATAAAGCTCACTTTATGAGTTTTGTCACTCAGGTCAAGCTCGATATCGAAATAGTCATTTACAGAATAGACAAGCTGTAAGTGACGGTCGTGCCAAGTAAATGCTCGTGCGTTTGGTTGAACGCGCTAGCCTCAGGAACTACTGGTACAAAAATCTTTTAGTGTTGGATAACCCATTTATTGAGGAAGGCTATAGACTATATAAAATCACGTTTCGACCAACAAGAGCGGAGCATCAATCAAAAATGTTGTAATATGTGACGCAGACTAAGTAGCGCGAGTCAGCTAGTGCGTAATATCTTAAACACCAGTCTTAAAGATCAAAATAACAGTTCACAAAGAACACAGCAAGCTTCAAATCTTCACCACAACACTTATTTAGTCACTAATAGTCAATGTTAACCCTTAAAACTAAAGCACTGCAGTCTAAAAGGTCATCACTACACTGTCCCTTACAATCCAAAATGTACATTGTGCAGAGAGTCTAATGTGCACAATCGTATATCACCGACAAGCTGATACAGTCTTTTACTCATAAAGTGGCTGAGTTGGTCCATTGGACTTTGACGTCCCCGTTCTCGCCCACGTGATGCGGTACAGGAACTGGCTTCCTTCTTCTCCTGTTTCGATGACCTGAGAAGAAAAATAAGTTATTAATATATTACTAAAAATCAAAACTAGAAAGTTTGATCATGTTTGGCACATTTTTTAATTACTTGTGTTTTTTCTGTAATCCTGTATCTGCAATTAGCCAACCAGAAAAATCCATGAGATTCGGTTCGGATTCGAGAAAAATTGGTCTGTTTGAGCCCATCGTATGTCCTATTTTTGTGAAGGTATACCTCTAATGTGGTCTAGGAATTTCAAACTAAATCTCTACTTGAAAGCATTTTTATACAGGGTGTTCTAGAAGTGTGTGGTCATATTTGAGGGTCGCGTTCTGTATTTGAAATAAAGAAAAGAAACAAAAGCAAAAATATAATTGTTTTCTTTTTTTCAAATTTCCGACCACTTTTGCAGTCTGATGCAGTTGTTAGCATCAAATCTTTGATATAACTAAAATAGTGGCCACTAATTGCATGAACCTGCTTGAAAAGTCATTTGTTTGGAACTTTTTAGTATTTTAGCAGAATGCAGCTTTTATTGTTGATTTTTGATGTTGTTAATTATTCTTAAGTAAATAAGCAGTTTATTATTATTGTCATGTTGATTTATATTAAACTAGTGGACGTCACGCGGTTTCACCCGCGTAGTTCCCACTCCCGTGGGAGTACGGGGATAATATTATATAGCCTATGTTACTCCCTGATAATGTAGCTAACCAATGCTAAAAGAATTTTTCAAATCGGTCGAGAAGTTTCGGAGCCTATTCAATTTAAACAAACAAACAAATCTTTCTTCTTTATAATATTAGTGTAGATAAAAGATTTTTTCAAATCGGTCTAGTAGTTTCGGAGCCTATTCAATTCAAACAAACAAACAAATCTTTCTTCTTTATAATATTAGTGTAGATACACGGTACCATTTTAATCGACTCAGAACGGCAGCCCACTTGATTTATCCAACGACTACTACACATTCATTAAATATAAATGATTCTTTTAACTTTTGAATTGATCTAAGTAGAAAATTAATTGTTACTGCTCTTCTGGACACATTCTATGCAAAAAATTTGCCTTCATGATAAAGAAAATCGCTTCACCCAATTGTGAGGAATGGGGAATTGTCGAAGACCTTACATATTTATTGATGGAATGTGTCCAGTATGAGTCTCGTAGAAATAATTTAGTAGAGTCCCTGACTTTGAACAGAACTGATGTAGGCATGTTCCATACAATTCTATCCCAACCAAATGGCGACGACGCAAAGGGTTTGTTCCAATTCATGGCTCACATCTTGTGATAGTAAAATAATATTTAGGATATGATGGGACTGGCATACGCTATGCGTAAAAGCCCCTTTAAACGAATAAAGAGAAAAAAAACTTTTGAAATATTAAAAAATGAAAATATTATTCATTATCATGAATGTTAAATACAACTAAAATCCTTACCCGACATAAACTACCTCTAGGCTCGATTTTTTTAAAATTAATCAAGATGACAGGTACAATAAAAATAAATAATGCATTAGAATTATGAAATACCCTGTTAATTATTATGTTCACGTAACAAAACAATATCGCGTTCCATTCCGCGCCGTCCTTGGAACACAAGGCTCGGACTGACGTAGTTTAAAACATCCAGGAGCGAGCGCAAGGATTTTAGTCGTATTTAAGTTCGCGTTTATAAGATAAATTAAATGGCATGTGTACTAAAACTAAGACTATGATGTATCTCTAAAATGATATTTGTTTTATTTTAAACAAAACTATGATTGCGTACATAGGTATAAACATATGCCCGAAGGGTTGTTCACATACTTGGCACACGCACATTCTCACACGTTATTTTTTTAAGTAATCCACTTAAAGTCCTGCTCCACTTAAACTTACCTACAGCGTAGGCGTACAAGAAAAGGGCTTGTCGATCAAATTTAAGATCATATAAGGAGATAGAGATTACATGAAGTTATTTCAAGAGCTATCTTGTTATTTTGGCTCTTAAGTTTCTGACGTAGGAGGCTACCATTCAAAGGATGGCATGTGATACATGTAATAACTGAAAGCGTTCAAAACATAATTTAAACTACTTATAAATAGATCTATACTGCTCAGTCTGAAGCATGTAAGCTTATAACAATCCTAAGAGGATGGATTAATGATAAACGGGATTTAATTTGCGACTAAAATACGCCATAGTTGATATATTTTGGTTTGGGAAAAAAATACGTGAAAAAAAATTGAAAAATAAAATCAGTGTAGGTAACACGAAAGCGACCAGTAAACGTTTAGTTCAATTTTTCAGTTGATACGAAACGCATTGGAGCGTCGGAAAATTGTGCCATAAATTGCGCAACCACTCGTTATATGGGTTCCAATAGAAAGCAACATGAAACACGCGCCTGTGGAGTTGTATAAAAGTGTACAATTACGCTGCAAGATCGAGAATTGTTAACATTTGTACATTTAATAAGAGTAATTGGGTTGAAGAAAGTCTTTGCTTGCTGTAAAAAGGTGCAAAAGGAACATGATACAAGCGTCTGTGGAGTTGTATAAAAGTGTATAATTACGCTGCAAGATCGAGAATTGTCAAAATTTTTACATATGAGTAATTGGGTTGAAGTAAGTCTTTCTCTACAGTCCAAAAGTAGCGAAAGGAACATGATACAAGCGCTGTGGAGTTGTATAAAAGTGTAAAATTACGCTGCGAGATCGAGAATTGTTAACATTTTTACATAATAGTAATTGGGTTGAAGGAAGTCTTTCATTACTGTATAAAAGGTGCAAAAGGAACATGACACAAGCGTCTTTGGAGTTGTATAAAAGTGTACAATTACGCTGCAAGATCGAGAATTGTTAACATTTTTACATAATAGTAATTGGGTTGAAGGAAGTCTTTCATTACTGTATAAAAGGTACAAAAGGAACATGACACAAGCGTCTTTGGAGTTGTATAAAAGTGTACAATTACGCTGCAAGATCGAGAATTGTAAATATTTTTACTTATGAGTAATTGGGTTGAAGGACGTCTTTCCCTACTTTCTAAAAAGTGCTTTTTAATCCTGTTATACTTTATGAAGCTCCAAATTGTTGTGCATATCGTTAGTAGTACTCAAGGAGGAGTAAAGTTGGAGCAAGATAGAAACTGAACAAAGGAAAAGAATAGTTAGGAAGTTGCAATTAAAACTTATGGTAGAAAAAAGAAACCAAGTGTGTTCTAGTAAGATTTAGGGCGCCTTCAAATTTGTCGCAAAGTGCCGCGCGGTAATTCTCAAGCTGCCCCATAATATTCTTTAGTTAAAAATTATCTGAATACTGAAGAATCAGTTCTTAAGTGTACATTGAGTCATTAAAAAGTAATGTTATAATAGAAAACAATCGACCATCAGCCAGGTCACGACATAACTTATATGATTTATTCAACCGCCTAAATGATCATCTATGCCTGTAATGAAATTTCTGATAGTTGACCTGCAAAAAGTCGACTGACCATTGGACCAGTGGACTGTTACATGCTGATGATGATGATCATGATGACCACTGGATGTAAGTCAATGTTGAAATATATGTCGGAAATAAGTCAGTCAATTGAACAATCGGGACGCAATATCTTGGCTGATGTAACCTGGAGACTTGTGCCTTCGCTGACAAATATATATATTTTTTCTATAAAAGAGGCTTTGGACAGCATCTAGTGTAATTTGGTAGATAGGCTGATGTAATTTATGATCAACATTTAGTGTTGATAAAGATGTAGAGTGTGGGAGAAACAAATGAGGATTATACGAAAGAACGATGTTGTATGAATGTGGGCAGCTATAAAAAAGTAGAAGATGACAAAGGAGACATGAATGGTGAATAGCTTCGGTGAATGACATAATTTTGCCCAGGAAGAAGTGAACAACTGAGTTGATAGCTAATTGATATGTATACAGAGTTATAAGTAAATCAAACAAACTATTGGGGAGTGAAAATATGCATATGATAAACAATTTTACTACAAGACCAACCCTGAAAACTCAAAAAAATAACTGTTGTTTTATGCAAAATGCACCGATGAAAATGTATGAAACAGACAATACTTTTTTCGAGTTGTCAGAGTTGTTTATTTTCATATTACAAATAAACCGGAAGAAGCAAATATAAACACAAGGGCATGCTAATGATGATTGAGCGTCTAGCATGATATGGAAAGTCAATTCGTAAGTTTTAGTCAGTAAGAGTGACACTCCTTTCTGCTCCGCCCAGACCGGGCGGAGACATTTGATGATATTGCATCCTTTAAAAAAATCTTTTGGCGGATACCTGTGTGATGGGTCGCGCGACTACCGGCGCGGGCAGCGCGGGATGCACGCCGCTTCCCAAAGCAGTGCTGTGTGAACCGCTGCTAAACACAATCCTCACCTTCCAGTCCATCCAGCTCTAGAACAAAATAACATAGTTAGTTATAAGATCACAGTGAAGGTACAATTCTGTATATTTAAAACTAGCTGATCCGCGCAACTTCGTCTGCGTCACATTTCGTTTCGTTTTATTGGTCGTAGCGTGATGTTATATATATATAACTTATAGCTGTTCCATCATTAGAATATTTTTTAAATTCAAACACTCTTGATATTAGCGCGTTCAACTAAACAAATTCTTCAGTTTTATAATATTATAGTATAGATTCTATCTATGGGTACACTACATAAATACGAAACACTTTATTCCGTCAGTCACAAACACGAATTGCAAAATACTGATTTTAATAAATGCGAATGGTTCAAAATTCCTAATATAACAACTCCGATTTACCATTCACCCAATTTTTAAAATTCCGAAAATTCAAAATTCCTAACGTTTATAATTATATCGTCGGACACTTTGTTATTCAACGTATCGAATAACAAAATGTCCGACTTAGTGATAATTCGAAACTTCAAAAATACGGATTCCGATTATTAAAGTACAGAATAACTAGAATTCCGAAAAACCTTGTAAAACTGAATAGCAAGACAAATAAACACAATTGGTCATTAGAGAGAAATATAAACTACATATGGTTAGTATGAGGAGGTAGCATTAAAAAACTAATGACAGATGCGTTTTGCCATTAAAAGAAAAAACTATGCAAACATGTAAACAAGCATACACCATGCATGTAGGAAGCATGCAACAAGCATGAAGCAAGCATTCAGCATGCATGCAAGCATGCAGAATGCAAGCAAGCATGCAGAATGCAAGCAAGCATGCAGCATGCAAGTGAGCATTTAAGCGAGCAACATGCATGGCCTGCAGCAGGCATGGTTTCTGTCACGGGTCCGACTTTTGGGCACAACATAATATTGACTGTTTAAGACATTTTTTATTTTAATGAAAGGTTTAAAATGCTTAAAAATATTCGTTATAAGAAGATTATGCCAAATAAATTTCGGAGCATCTAGATTCTGCCAAATAGAGAGAAAATCGAAAATCGGAATGTCGTTTTTCGGACCGAGAACCCGTCGATCATTTGATTCTTCGAACGTATGACAATCGGAAAACAAAACAAATCGCATTTACAACTTTCGGTAAAATAAATTTCGTGATTTTTAATAATAATAATAAATATTATAATTCTGAGATATTATGAAATTCGGAGTTTTGAAAATCGGAAAATAAAAATTCGGAAAAAAGTATTTTTGAGTATTTGGGTGTTCCCAGATTCTATAGCTCCATCGTCGACCACATCATCACTTTCCATCAGGTGATATTTGTGGTAAAAAAAACGCGCCAAGTGGGAGTCGGACTCGCCCACCGAGGGTTCCGTAGAAAAGTGGAAAAATATTACTTTAAATAAAGACTATATTTTTTATGATTTAATTACAAATGTATGGTTTTCAGACTTTTTCCTATACTTGTAGTATAAAATGGTATTAATTGCCAAATTTCATAGTTCTAGGTCAACGGGATATACCCTATACATTTTGATTCCCTTGAGGGTGTCGAAATATATGTTTTTTGCGGTATAAATGACCGTATCTTTTCTTACGTTAACTTAGAACTTTAAATTTTTCACAGCTTCAAGAGACCGTAGACTTGAGTATATGATTTTAATTTCAACTCGATACCTCTATGGGTTCCCGAGATAAAGGGTCTTAACTGACAGACGGACGGACAACAAAGTGATCTTATTAGGGTTCTGTTTTTTCTTTTAAGGTACGGAACCCTGAAATGTGGTCATATCTATTTCAAGAGCATAGTTGGCGTTAGTGGCCTTAAAACCAAACTGAACTGTCTCATGAGCAAATTATAGCGGTACCGACACGCTTCAAACGGGAACACAACAATACCACTTGACGAGTGAAGTTGAAAACGTATTCCTTGGATATCCTTAACAAAGAGATCTCTAAGTAAAACTATGCACGGAACACTCGGAAACCACGCCAAAGGCAGGGATAGAAACAAAACCTTTAGTAAAATATCTGAATACGGGCATTCCGTAAGTAGAATGCAAATGGCGGCCACGGATTGCGAACAAGACTTTGAGATAGAAATGCTGCAATCTGCATTGTTTAGAAATTGAGTATTGGGTTTTATTGTACACTAGCTATCTCGCGCAACTTCGTCTGCGTCTCAATTTTCATTACTGCTCCGCTCCTATTGGTCTTAGCGTGATGACATATAACCTATAGCCTTCCTCGATAAATGGGCTATGGGTATAAAGAATTTTTCAAATCGGACCAGTAGTTCCTGAGATTAGCGCGTTCAAGCAAACAAACAAACAAACTCTTCAGCTTTATATATTAGTATAGAAGTACAGATTAGCTGTCCCCCACGGCTTTGCTCCCGTCAACTGGCTACCTACCTACCCGACAAGTTTTTCAATTTTTTTCTAACATAAAAACCTCCTGCTGACCATAACAAAAACAACCAAAAAAGAATTAGCGAAATCGGTTCAGCCGTTCACGCGTGATGCTGTGACCAATGGAAATAGGGATTCAGTTTTGTAAACAGGGTGGAATTTTGTAATGCCACCTGAAGGGAAAGTACTCTTAACACTGTAGATACAAAATTTTACTCAAAGAAAACATTCCGTTATTTTTGAAAAGAAAGAAAACTGCATTCAAAGATATTCGAAAATTCGCTTGCCAAACCCGAGAATCTAACTGACGAAAATCTTTAAAAATTACACCCTGTACTTTTGTTGCATCGATCGTTAGGATAAATTATAAGAATGAAATCTCTCTAACAAACTTGATAAATTAAATAAATGGAAAACCATGAAAGGAGATCCGCAAACAGTCCTAATAAATTAGGCCTCAATAAACAAAAATGAAATAATTTGGGTTTTCAAGGAGTAATATTAGTCTTTAATCCTGTGTAATTAGTTTTTTTATATGACATGGGATACGAAAATTAAAAAATAAAAACTTTATTTCAGACAGTAGTCAATAAATCCCATTAACATATTTGTTTCCGCTCTTTTATTAGGTAATGAGTTTTAGTGATTTTAATATGAGGTGAAACTTACAGAATGTTGAATTTAAATTCCTTAGCTGCACATGGTCAGGGATTTTAAAGAAAAAAAAAACCAATTCAAGTTATTTGAAAATATTTTATTAATTGTTTTCCACATCATCGGTTATTAATATACTATCGAGATGCTGGGCGGGAGGTACCACATTGTCTTGGTACCTAGCCCACCCTAAGTACCATATTATACATAAAATATGTGCACAGCAGCCTACTGTTCTCTTGCCTACATTACAATTGCAATAGTGTTGTAGTATTGCGTCCCTACCGTTAAGAGAGCCGTCGACCAAAATATAAACAAAGTATATTTTACGGCCTACATGGCGCGATTGTATTTTTCCTCTTAGCAGCCAAACACTATTTTCAGTCGACAGCTCTCTCAGTAGACTGCTGACACCTCTCTGCATACCTCAATTGTGAAAGATCCATTGGCTCTTATGTGCTCGCCGTAATAGGAACGTGCCTGTTTTATTTGGTACGTTCCTAAACACACCAATATCAGCTCATTGTAGGTGAGCCGGGGAAAATCACTGACATTATTGTCATCCACATTTATTCTTTGAAAATTCGTTCGTCTTCTATTTAAGTTATTATTAATAACTACAGTACTTAAACTATTTTCTGAGTACATTTTCTGATTTACTATATTAAGAATTTCCCCAGCATCATTCCTGTCTTCGATAAGAGGGTGAAACGCATTAATCAGGGCAGCAGCTACAGTAAAATCTTTCATCAAATTGCGAGATGCGGCATTAAAATACTCTTGGCGAAAAAGCTTAAAGTCACGTTTAAACCTACCATTAATCACCTCTATGACCCAACGACATATTGTCACTGCCCTGGAACGATTAGCCTCTAGTGTAGATAATTGTGTTTCACCCTCTTGAACTGTGGCTGGTGTATAAACACGGTACCCACAATTGTTTAGTAATGACAGAGAGTCTCTAAAGCCCCTATCCAGTATAAAAACATCATTTGGAGCAAAAAATCTTCTTAATGGTTGATTTTCATCACGGAATTCTTTTAACGTTATTTCAGCATCTGATGTTGTTGCTGGATAGGGGCCAAGCACTTCGATAATATATCCGTCTGTGCTGACAATTATAAACATTTTTACAAGGTTTCGATACTTGTGTAAAGAATAAGTATTTTTTTGATACAAATACTATAGAATAAACATTGCGACATTAGTTCAAACGTTTTATGTGCGAAAATTGGCCTTATGACAAAACAATTAAAATTAATTTTATATCAACACTTGAGACAACGACGAACTGAAGAATACTTCCGCCTCTGTTCAGTGCTGTCCATCAAACGGCAATGTCAATCAAAATACACTTCTACTATTGTAGACGTCAGATATCCTTGCAATAACGGTAATTGACCCACATACATTTATTGACGTTCTAAATATTAAAAACAGAAATAAAGACATAAAGCTGACCTGAATCGACTTCTATCGTGATCCTTTACGTTTTCTAGTAACGAAAAACGGTTCATAATTTATTGTTCGAGTGTCTACGAAGGGATATTAGGGAAAATCAATGTACATTATTGCACGTTTATCTGGCGGCGACCCAATTATTCCTCCGCTTCCCCACATTTCAATTTCGAGCAGGTGCCTGAAGAGTACACTCGACCTACAAAACCAACTCAAACCAGGATTGCAAGCTCCTTTCAGAAAAGTTAACAAAAACTTATTGACCAAGTTGTCCCATTTTTCCTCCATCACAGTCCAAAACTTTTTCCAACTTTTGACCTAAATCACAGCCAACATTGGCAGACATACATGACATTATGACACTGATTTTTGTTGTTACTACGTTAAAAACATGTATCTATCGAAGTCTTCTGAATGTAGATAACTTTAAATTATTCATGCTTGGAACAGAAACTACTGGCATGCTTCCAACATTGGATTTATGGATTTACTAACTACCTGCGCAACTTCGTCTGCGTCACACTTTTCATTACTGCTCCACTCCTATTGGTCTTAGCGTGATGATATATAGCTTATTTACTTATAGCCTTCCTCGATAAATGGGCTATCTAACACTGAAAGAATTTTTCAAGTTTGACCAGTAGTTCCTGAGATTAGCGCGTTCAAGCAAACAAACAAACAAAAAAACTCTTCAGCTTTATATATTAAGTACTAGCTTCTGCCAGCGGCTTCACCCGCGTGGTCCCTAGGGAACATACTCCCGGGATAAAAAGTACCAAATTTCATTTAAATCGCTTTAGTAGTTTTGGCGTGAAAGCGCGACAGACAGACAGACAGACAGAGTTACTTTCACATTTATAATATTAGCAAGGATATAGATATATAACCGCTGTTTATTTTTTATTTTTTTAATGGGAAATCATCAAAAGATTCCGTCCGCTCTAGGCGGAGTAAAAGAGACTGTCAGACTCTTAATGACTAAAATCCATAAATGCCTTTTGTGTTCCAGGTCCGCGTTGACTCTAACAAAGAAGTTCCGCAACATGTAACTACTGCTGCTGAACTATTCGTGTAACAATCGATGTACGTAGAATTTGGTAACTAGTTGTTCTATCGATTCAATTAAAACATTGCGAGGCAGGTGCTAAATAATAATGAATCAGTTGTGGTGTAGTTTGCAATGAGGTACAGCGATGACGATTACGAGCATCTCGAGAGGATAACGGGTTGGTTCGTGATCTCAACAACTGGAAAAAGAAAACCATTCCAGGAGAAAGTTAAAAACAGAAAAAATCAAAAAAGAATTGAATTTAAATTTTGAAGGTTACCTTATTTTTCATATTATAATTTCAATTTAATTTCAATTTTGGCATTGAATACTTTCTTTTTTTTTTGTTGTATTGTTAAACTGATTTTGTACGCCTTAAATGGCAAAACAAAAACATGTAGCAACGTCATCATAATTTATAAGACCTGTATGCTGTACTCATGTTTTACAAAATAAATATATCTATCTATCTATCTGCTCTACACTGTTTCACTGAACTACTCTCGGCTGAACCTGGGGGGCTACTCTCTAACGAAATCCATAGTTTCGGGCTTAGTTGCGGGCGGGCGTATTCTACTCCGTATCACCTAACCACTGAGAACTAATGATAACACGATTTGACAGTTACTGTGAAATCGTGTTGTCATTCATTCTCAGTTCGGGTTCGGGACTAATCGTAAGTCTGTAGGTGATACGGAGTAGAATACGCCCGCCCGCAACTAAGCCCGAAACTACGGATTTCGTTAGAGAGGTAGCCCCCCTGATTTTTAGGGGCTGTTTGTCTGTTTGTCTGTTTGTCTGTTTGTCTGTTTGTCTGTTTGTCTGTTTGTCTGTTTGTCTGTTTGTCTGTTTGTCTGTTTGTCTGTTTGTCTGTTTGTCTGTTTGTCTGTTTGTCTGTTTGTCTGTTTGTCTGTTTGTCTGTTTGTCTGTTTGTCTGTTTGTCTGTTTGTCTGTTTGTCTGTTTGTCTGTTTGTCTGTTTGTCTGTTTGTCTGTTTGATTGTTACAGTGACGGTTTTAATAATTTTTTTTCGATAGTTTTAAAATAAATGGTTTTAAAGTTATTCAAGAAATTAGACGAAAAATGACCATTCACCCCCGTATCTCCGAAACAGCTGAGCATAAAATTTTGAAAAAAATGGAGATAATAGATCTTAACCTAAAGATTACAGGAACTGTTAGAAGTCTGTAGTGTTAAAATAACATGTTAAAAAAATTTAATTCGTTGGGAACCCTTTTCACGCGAGTCTGACTCGCACTTGGCCAGTCTTTTTTTTTAATGTGGTTCAAAGCCATCGTTCGGGACTAGTACGTGACATTTTCAAGAGTAGAATTATGTTTTATTAGAATAAAAAATGATACAACTCGTGACTTTCATTCAATTCGTTCCCTAGAGAAACTGATATGTAAAACAGTTTTTTTGCAGGCCAAACTTTAGTACTGTTCTTTTATGGACAGACGCAAATGATAGAAACAATAAAACCAGTGGTAGAAAGATTTGAATAAACAAAAAAGGGCATTTTAAAAAACATTCTGCCTGATACACAACGGTACCCAATCACAACATAAAATTTTATGTGTGTTTCTATGTATAGTTTTAAGAAAACATTGATTTTGACTGTAGAGTTCAATGGCAGATTAAGTTTGATGACATGCAAAAAGGTAACGACCGTCTATATCGACTTTTTTCACTTTCATGTAGGTATCAGAAATCAATTTATTAGTGGTTTACAATAAATTCCCTATTTTACACATACTTTTAGTCATGTGTGACAATTTTATCGTAACTTGGGTAACAAATTACGCCTCACACTTTAGAACAACAAAATTTAATTTAGAATATTGTGCCACCCAATGAAGCGCATTATTCAAACGAACGAATCGAATCTTCGTCACATAGTAGGTACATTCTGCTTCCGATTAATTCGCTTACAATTGATCGAATTTTCAGACAGAATTATAAAGACGTCAAAATAAGATTTGTTTCAGCTACCATAACGAATTCTTGGTATTCTCAACTTATAATGATATCTTCTCAAATTATTATTTGAATCAAAATGGTGGGATGGCTGCTAACAAGATTAATCTGCTCGTGTTTTTTTATTAACAGTTTGCAAAGAAATAGGTAAGCGTTTCGTTTTTACTGGATTTGTACTATTATAGCTTTATTTTACCTGCGACTTTTTTCTTTTTAGGGTTCCGTACCCAGAAGGTAACCAATGAAACCCTATAACTAAGCATTCGCAGACCGTTCGTCCGCTAGTTTGTCTGTCAACGGACTGTATCAAAAAGTGTATGTTTCTATTGCCGCTATAACAACAATGATAAAAATTAATTGAAAACTAAAAAAATACAAGAAACGTGTTTTTTTCGGTTTATGATACTGGTATAAGAAAGGGTTCCCCTTCATATGAGAGTCCGACTCCCATTTGGCTGGTTTTTAGGGTTCCGTACCCAAAGGGTAACCAACGGAACCCTATTACTAAGCCTACGCTGTCCGTTCATCCGTCCGTCCGTTCGTCTGTCAGTCAGCGGGCTGCACCTCAAGAACCGTAATAGGTAGACAGTTGAAGCTTCACAGATTGTGATTTCTGTTGCCGTTTTAACAACAAATAATAAACATTAAGGTTTATGGGTCGGACCCATTGATATATAAAAAAAACCCAAGATACACACTCAGCATCTCAAAAACGTCCGCATAAAATAAGCGCAATATGTATAATTATGCGCAAGTTTGAAACAGTCTCGCATCGCTCGCCATATTGCACTGCTTTGTAAAAACAACTTTAAGCGATTCAAGTAAGGTTGAATTTGCAAAAAAAATTGTTTATAGTATAACTACACACAACTCCCACATGACACTTGATACATGTCAGTTTTTGACGACAGTTTCGAGTGTTGCATTTGTTCGAGACTGTGCATCTTGGGTTTTTTATATATCAATGGTCGGACCCCTTAGTGTGCGAGTCCGACTCGCACTTGGCTGGTTTTTTTATTATTTTTATTAATCCCTGTGAGCTGATATTTTTATTATGAGATTCATTTAACAAAATTAATAGTGAAAACACAAGTTAATAAGACAAAGTTAAGCCATTGGTTGAATGTTAAAGGTCGCGATGTTCATGAAATCTTGTAATAAACTCTAATTAATAACACCTCTTTGTAAGGATCAGGCCTATTAGGGAATGTCTAATATCTTCGGAACGTAGATTTCTTGGATATTTCACTAATTGGATCATCATGCTCGGTTGAATGTATTGAAAGATTACGTCTGAATGGAATATTCAAACAAATTAAATCCTTTCTCAATACCGTTGTGAAATGCTACTGGTTTTCAAGTTAAAAGATTTTATTTATTTGAAGAAACATTGTATTTATTAGAGATTATAAAATGGATCTTATTATTGAAGTTGTTGCCGTGACTTCACATACGTGCAAATCCCGTTTTTCCCGTACCCGTAGTAATTTCGGGAAATCGTCTCCTTGTGCTCCTCTACACTCCCCAGGGAAGCTACATGCCAAATTTCAGCTTTCTACGACCAGTAGTTTCAGTTGTGCATTGTCTGTCACTCACTTATCAGTAACGGAAGAATTTAATATTTAGGATTTTAAAGAAATAAAGGAAAGTTTGGTCTTCGTCATGATTATTGTGAGTTCTCTTGATCAGAAGGATTATTATAAAACATCATATTTATTATTTTAGCTTATATATGTATTTTATTAGTATTAAATATATTATTTGCATAATGTTCCCCAAAAGATTCCATTTATTTTTATTTTTTTGTTGTACACCTACCGTCTTTTTAACCCAAAGGTTGACTGGTAGAGAATGCCTTGTTGCATTAAGTCCGCCCATGTACCACAATCTTCTATACATATAATAAAATCGAAGACTAACCGTGTCTGTACATTGAATATTTTTCCATGAAAATTACACAGCAAACTCAGGAAAACGGTATAAAACACAAAAATGCAATTTTTGAAATTTTTATCTGTTTGTCTGTTTGTCTGTGCGTTTGTGGGCGCATCACGCATAAACCACAGATTGGATTGCAAATCTAAGTACTTAAAAATATGAAGTGATAACTCGAGTAACATTTAGCGTTTATTTCATCAAAATCGACCCACAAAATCAAAAGATATTGAATTTTTAAGTTTAGGAAGAAACTTCCTAATGTATTCTGATGAGTCAGAGCGCCATCTATTGAGAAAAAAATAAAATGCATGAAAGCATTCAAAATTGTTGTGTTATTCGGGAAACTTTTAATACGTGGCAAAATAAAAGTGACCATTTTTATACCTTTTCGTTATTTATCGTTACAATCAATCCACAAAATCAAAACATATTGAATATTTAGTTTAGTAAGAAACTTCCTACTGTGTTCTGATCAGTCAGAGCGCCATCTATTGAGGAACCAAAAAATGCATGAAAGCATGAATGTTACACCAAAACACATTCATTGATTTATTTGTGAAACTTTTAATACGTAGACGTAGCAAAATAAAAGTAAACATTTTAAGACCTTATCGTTATTTATCGTTACATACGGGCTTCTTATTTAACGTCTTCTGCTGCCAAATATTTTGTCAGTTTACATGGTCGATAGATGGCGTTGCACTGATGACGCGATTTTCTGAATTGCGGTGTTAAGATTTTCCGCTGGAGAATGACCTCACACGATTATTATACACTGTCGTAGTTCGTAGGAATTTCAGTTTGGTCTCTGGAAGGTCTTAAACGAATAGGAGCCAAAATTGCTTAAATCTCTGACTTGTGCTGGTTTCGTTTAAAGTGCTTTTATCGTAGAGTCTTAAACTGATTTAGAACTCAGTAGTTTTGTGAAGTACTGGACGGTTCGACTTGCGGATCAGGCCTGTAGGGTTCCGTACCAAAGGTGCTGACAGGACC
Source organism: Lacanobia wlatinum (assembly GCA_947578705.1). Lineage (NCBI taxonomy): Eukaryota > Metazoa > Arthropoda > Insecta > Lepidoptera > Noctuidae > Lacanobia > Lacanobia wlatinum. The sequence continues at coordinate 6,840,413 of OX388032.1, forward strand.
CTACTTCTAAGGCCTCCGCGATTGATTCCGTTTAGAGCGAAGCAACGAACGGTTCGATTTGCGAAACAAGGCTAATAATAATAAAGTACCGTACCAAAGGTGGTCACGGTGACGGGAGCGATCGATTTTGGTGGGGCTACTCTCTAAGTCCGAAGTCCGTAGTTTCGGGCTTAGTTGCGGACGTATTCTACCCCGTATCACCTACAGACTTACGATTAATCCCGAACCCGAAATAAGAATGAATGACAACACGATTTCACAGTAACTGTCAAATCGAGTTATCATTAGTTCTCTGTGGTTAGGTGATACGGAGTAGATTTTTTTTACTATAGATAGGCATACGTTTGACCACTATCTCACCTGATGGTAAGCGATGATTAGGTTGAAGATAGAGCACGTTTGCCTAGAAGCAACCTATTCACTTTTGTCTTAAAGACTCCCAGGTTGCCCGCAACTAAGTTTTTAATTCGTGCTAAGCATCAGACGGTTCGATTTGCGAGCCAAGGCAAATTATAGGGTTCCGTGCCAAAGTTGCTAATGGGACCCTATTATTTAAGCCTTCGCTTACGATCTTGATTCGTGCGAACCAAGTCGATTTTTAGGGTTCCGTACCAAGGTTGCTAACGGAACCCTATTTATTAATAAGCCACCGCTGTCCGTCTTCCTTCAGTTTATTAAACGACTTCAAAAAAAGGAGGAGGTTATCAATTCGCCTGTATTTTTGTTTTTTTACGTTTGTTACCTCATATTAACCGACTGGATGAACCGATTTTCATGATTCTTTTTTTATTTGAAAGCTGGTGCTTCCAGTGTGGTCCCATTGCCACCACGTCAGGATCTGATGGTGGAAACCCTGAGAAATCGAGGGCAACTCTCGAAAATTGTAGGCACGTATTAGGTAAAAACTTGATATTCGTGTGTATATCGGGTGATACTGATAAAAAAGAATGAAAGTTTGGATCAGACCTGATGATGGAGACGACAGAGAGTCAAGGGAACTCCACATCGGTGTGTAGGAACTACCAAGTGTTTGGGCTTATTTCATTCGTATTGACGAGACCTTTACACCGAAAGCACTTAGTAAGTTTTATTTTCATAACATAACATCACGCCAGAACGCTGTGAATGGGTACGCAGGTACCACTAAAAACTGAAAAATAAAAACCTTTTTTACAAAAAATGTAACCGACTTCCAAAACAAAACACTATAAAGTATAAAATAACTTTAATTTCGGACGTCGGTGTCAAAAAGCGAAAAAACTAAAAACACCAACTGTGTGTTTTGTTTTGGAAGTCGGTTACATTTTTTGTAAAATTGTTTTTTTCGTTTTGTTTCTATCTCGCTGATATAAAAATGTCTTCTAGAAAAAGGTCGAATCTTTCACAATATAGCAAAATTCTCAAAGTCGGGTTTGTTCGAACACTTTTCGGCTCGACCGATTTTCATAGTTTTTGTGTTTTATTCGGGACGAAGACTAATTCCTTCGTCCGGAATAGCATAATAAGAATTAAAATACAAAAAAAAAATGAGTGTGTAGGTAGGGTAGGTAGGCAGGTAGGTAGAGTAGGTAGACAGGTAGGTAGGGAAGGTAGGCAGGTAGGTAGGGTAGGTAGGCAGGTAGGTAGGGTAGGTAGGTAAGGTAGGTGAGGTAGGGTAGCTATGGTAGGTTGTGAAGGTAGTTAGGGTAGGTAGGTTAGGGTCGGTAGGTAGAGTAGCCAGTTGACGGGAGCGAAGCCGCGCGGGTCAGCTAGTTGTACATAAAGTTTAAATAAATCAATAAAACATTTGTTTATTTGGCACACACAGATACACACAATATTGGAACAATGAGATTTAATTTTTAAACACTAACATTTGCTGGCTTGCTTCTGACTAAAACGTATTTCTTCAATTTTATGATTACTATTTCTTTTTAGGGTTCCGTACCTCAAAGGATAAAAATAAACCCTTGTAGGATAATTTTTTTGTCCATCCGTCTATCTGTCAAGACCTTTTATCTCAGGAACGTGTGGAGGTATCGAGTAGAAATTAAAACCATATACTAAGGGACTAACAGTCCCCTTGAAGCTGTAAAAAAATCAAACTTCTTAGGTAACGTTAAAAAAGATACTCTCAAGGGAATCAAAATATATAGTGTATTTCCCGTTGACCTAGAAATACTACATGTCCAGGAAGAAATCTGAAAACTGCACATTTGTAATTAAATCATAAAAAATATAGTCTTTATTTAAAGTGTCATATGTACCTACAAATTTGTTCGGAACCCTCGGTGGGCAAGTCCGAGTCGAACTTGGCCGGTATTTTTAATAACATTTTTTCTTAACAGATATGTACGATTAGCTTTCTTACTAACATACCGACTCCTTTAAAATAATTTGAGTTTATCCTCATATTGATTTCGTATATCACCTCTCGCATGAGGCTGTCTTTATGACATTTAATATTCAAACCACGATAATACCCGGTTGAAGGAGTATTGGTTTCAGGTATCTATGCTAACCAGATCAAATGGTATAAGGCATATCATTCAATTCCGTCTCCATAGATATAGTAGGACCGATACTAGTTAAGAGGAAATGCTGGCGGCGAGACTTTGTATGTAAAAAGTCATAATTCGAGGTTTTTTTTTTTATTTCTGACGGGTTTGCTCTTGACTCTAGGTCAGAAATGACAGAGACAAAGTCTACGATGGAGTGAGTTTACCCAGAAGGAGCCTGTTCACTCTAACTTTGAAGAGATTAGGGTTGTAAGCGTTTTGAAACACAGACGCAGGTAGAGTTCCAATCCTTTGCTGTGCGCATCATAAAAGACGTTTGGAAGCGCTTAGTGCGAATTGGTGGAATAGTAACAAGGAAGGGATGGTAAGATGCTTCACAAACTGAGTAAGAAGATATATACTGTGGCCCTATGTTTTCCTTTTTGATGATTTATTAACCGTATAAGCACTAGAACTCTCACAAAATGCTAAAAATTGTCCGATAAATCGCTGTCAACAGAGCCCTAGTGTACAAATTTGGCTATTATTAATAAAAAAAGAAAACATAGAGACACAGTATACATCCTTCTTATTCAGTTTTTGAAATATCTCGGTTCAATATTGGAGGAGAAAACGGTCGAGAGCCAAACCTCGAATTATGACTTTTTCCAAACAAAGTCTCGCCGCCAGCATTTCCTCTTAATAGCTCGATAACTTGTCGACTGGTCACGTTACCAAAGGGTTGAACTTTTCTTCAGCCAAAGAATCAGCATTGCCATTCAACGCGGCAACGCTGCTAGTGTTCTGGGCACTTTTGCCATTGACAGCGATGTGGATTATTTTTTTATGCCCAATGATTAATTTTGTCTTTATACGCGTTTGTACATGCTTTCTTGATAATTTGTTGTAGTTGTTTAAGTCTACATGTATAGCTAGCACACATCTACAATACAAATATATTAAAAAATAGAATATTAATACATATTCTGTTTGAAATCGATAAGCCTCGTTTCCACAGGAAGTTAAAAGCATTTCTCGGTTTCGATAACAACCATAGTTTCCAACGATCTTTAGCCTATCCAATAATGAAATAAATTGTTATGTGCCCGTATTGTATGTAAAGTTTCCAGGAAACTAAAGACAGTTTTGCACCCGTTTTGGGAGATTATTTAAAGTCAATGTGGCGACTTTTGGAGGGCTTTGCCTAGCAGTGGAAGTCTAGCAGCAGAAATGATGTTGAGTTGATGAAGCATTTTTCCGTCAGTTACCTCCATGATCATCACGTTTGTATTAACTAAAAGCGTAGACAATATCAAAACCTACATATCACCGGTTAAATGTATATCAGTTGGACGTTATAGAGTATGAGCGTAATGCTATTGACCGGCCAGAAATCCAGACTCTTGTCTGCTCATAACATTAAAACTGCTTTCGTGTGCCAAGCAACAGTAATTATGGTAATATCGCTTTTAGGTGCGTATTCACAGCATTGATCGTTTTAGGCGTTCGAATACACTGAAATAGCCTTCCAATCAGTTACTGGAAGGTTCAATAAATTACCTTTAGCGCGGGTCACCTTGCTGACTTGTATTATTTTTTTTTTTACTTAGTAAGATTAGTATAAGAGAGATTGAAACTGAAAATGAATTTTTACTTAGTCGTCAGATTTGTAACAGCTGGCGTTGATGTTTGATCAAAATATACTAATGTATATTGAAACTGTAATATATCAGTTTTTTCAGTTTTATTTAATACACAAAAAAATTAAAAAGTCACACAGAGGTACAGAAATAACACAATTCATTCTTGGCAATATTATTACAAGACATTCTGATGAAGAGACAGCTTGTTCATTACATTGCAGCATTTGTCAAGAAGGTAACTTTTCTCTAGTGATGAATAAAGGTGCAAGCTAGAAACGAATCCTTTATGATTAGAGGTTAAACGATTTCAGAAGTAACATCTACAAAGCATTTTGTAAACGGGCAGTAAAAAAGATCTCACATTTTTCAATATTACTTTTTCATATTTGATTCTGTAAGCCTTTTTAAACCCCGACGCAAAAACGACGGGGTGTTATAAGTTTGAAGTGTCTGTGTCTGTCTGTGGCATCGTAACTTCCAAACGGATGAACCGATTTTGATTTTGTTTCTTTTGTTTGAAAGGTGAATTAATTGGAAGTGTTCTTAGCTATGTTTAAAGAAAATCGGTCCAAGGCCGCCGCCACAAAATGGCAGACTTCATATTTTTTTCACAAATCCCTCAGTATTGGTTTCAAATGAAAGGGCTTGACTAGTATATAATGCAATGTACCTACACTGATAAATTTTATTAAATAGTAATGTAGTAAGCTCCATCATTTTTTTTTTTTTAAATATTCATACCTACTCGTACAATTCTTCAATTAAATTTTGAAATGAAACAAAATCCTAATGAAGTTACATTTTCCCGTATGTGGTCGCCGCTTTACACGAATTGTAGCAATAACGTTTGCCCATTTTAATTGCTTAATTTCATAAATGAAATTAATGTGACCAGAGACACATTTACCCGTAGGTATGCTGTTCATTATGGCGAGAATTCTGTACATAGGTAGTGCATTCCAGAGGTACAATGCTAGATACAGGATGTGCCAGCGTGAACCGTAATACACTCTATTATTCAACGTTCAAGTTCATCAGACGTGTATTGTGAATCCGAACGTTGATATCATCGGTGCTATGTTTGACGGGAAGCTGTGTTATTGCAAGCGTTTGACGTCAATTTATGATAACCGAAAAAGGCGCTCCAAGAAAATTTCAATTGATCATATGAGTATTTTGCAAAAAACGTTGAGGTCATAACTTCAAAAGCAGCCACACACGTTATTTTCAATACTTCTCTTCATATTTTTGGGGTAACGTACCAAAATAGTAATCTATACATATAATAAAATCGTAGACTAACCGTGTCTGTACATTGAATATTTTTCCATGAAAATTACACAGAAAACTCAGGAAAAAGGTATAAAACACAAAAATGCAATTTTTGAAATTTTTGTCTGTTTGTCTGTTTGTCTGTGCGTTTGTGGGAGCATCACGCATAAACCACAGATTAGATTGCAAATCTAAGTACTTAAAAATATAAAGGGATAACCCGAGTAACATTTAGCGTTTATTTCATCAAAATCGACCCACAAAATCAAAAGATATTGAATTTTTAAGTTTAGGAAGAAACTTCCTAATGTATTCTGATGAGTCAGAGCGCCATCTATTGAGAAAAAAATAAAATGCACGAAAGCATTCAAAATTGTTGTGTTATTCGTGAAACTTTTAATACGTGGCAAAATAAAAGTGACCATTTTTGTACCTTTTCGTTATTTATCGTTACAACCGATCCACAAAATCAAAATATATTGAATATTTAGTTTAGTAAGAAACTTCCTACTGTGTTCTGATCAGTCAGAGCGCCATTTATTGAGAAAACAAAACACATTCATTGAGTTATTTGTGAAACTTTTAATACGTAGACGTAGCAAAATAAAAGTAAACATTTTAAGACCTTATCGTTATTTATCGTTACATACGGGCTTCTTATTTAACGTCTTCTGCTGCCAAATATTTTGTCAGTTTACATGGTCGATAGATGGCGTTGCACTGATGACGCGTTTTTCTGAATTGCGGTGTTAAGATTTTCCGCTGGAGAATGACCTCACACGATTATTAAACACTGTCGTAGTTCGTAGGAATTTCGGTTTGGTCTCTGGAAGGTCTTAAACGAATAGGAGCCAAAATTGCTTAAATCTCTGAGTTGTGCTGGTTTCGTTTAAAGTGCTTTTATGGTAGAGTCTTAAACTGATTTAGAACTCAGTAGTTTTGTGAAGTACTGGACGGTTCGACTTGCGGATCAGGCCTGTAGGGTTCCGTACCAAAGGTGCTGACAGGACCCTACTTCTAAGGCCTCCGCGATTGATTCCGTTTAGAGCGAAGCAACGAACGGTTCGATTTGCGAAACAAGGCTAATAATAATAAGGTACCGTACCAAAGGTGGTCACGGTGACGGGAGCAATCGATTTTGGTGGGGCTACTCTCTAAGTCCGAAGTCCGTAGTTTCGGGCTTAGTTGCGGACGTATTCTACTCCATATCACCTACAGACTTACGATCCCGAACCCGAACTAAGAATGAATGACAACACGATTTCACAGTAACTGTCAAATCGAGTTATCATTAGTTCTCTGTGGTTAGGTGATACGGAGTAGATTTTTTTTTTCTATAGATAGGTATACGTTTGACCACTATCTCACCTGATGGTAAGCGATGATGAGGTTGAAGATGGAGCACGTTTGCCTAGAAGCAACCTATTCACTGTTGTCTTAAAAACTCCCAGGTTGCCCGCAACTAAGTTTTTAATTCGTGCTAAGGTTCGATTTGCGAGCCAAGGCAAATTATAGGGTTCCGTGCCAAAGTTGCTAATGGGACCCTATTATTTAAGCCTTCGCTTACGATCTTGATTCGTGCGAACCAAGTCGATTTTTAGGGTTCCGTACGAAGGTTGCTAACGGAACCCTATTTATTAATAAGCCACCGCTGTCCGTCTTCCTTCAGTTTATTAACCGACTTCAAAAAAAGGAGGAGGTTATCAATTCGACTGTATTTTTTTTTTCATGTTTGTTACCTCATATTAACCGACTGAATGAACCGATTTTCATGATTATTTTTTTATTTGAAAGCTGGTACTTCCCGTGTGGTCCCATTACCACCACGCCAGGATCTGATGATGGAAACCCTGAGAAATCGAGGGCAACTCTCGATAATTGTAGGCACGTATTTGGTAAAAACTTGATATTTGTGTGTATATCGGGTGATACTGATACAAAAGAATGAAAGTTTGGATCAGACCTGATGATGGAGACGACAGAGAGTCAAGGGAACTCCATATCGGTATGTAGGAACTACCAAGTGTTTGTGCTTATTTCATTCGTATTGACGAGACCTTTACACCGAAAGCACTTAGTAAGCTTATTTTCATAACATAACATCACGCCAGTACGCTGTGAATGGGTACGCAGGTACCACTAAAAACTGAAAAATAAAAAACGTTTTTACAAAAATGTAACCGACTTCCAAAACAAAACACAACAAAGTATAAAATAACTTTAATTTCGGAAGTCGGTTTCAAAAAGCGAAAAAACTAACAACACATTTTTTGTAAAAAAGTTTTTTATTTTTCGTTTTATTTCTGTCTCGCTGATATAAAAATGTCTTCTAGAAAAAGGTCCAATCTTTCACGTCGGTCGGTAGGTAGAGTAGCCAGTTGACGGGAGCGAAGCCGCGCGGGTCAGCTAGTAAAGAATATTTGTGCGACTTCGACCCAGTTTCAGTTTCACAGGTTTCTAAAAATGACTATCATTTTAGATTGTTAACCGTTTTACATTGTTATATTTTACATTACAGTGACGAAATGTACCAGTGAGTTGGATTTATTTATTTTTTCGATTCAACTTCCAGATTGGTCTGTGCTGTTTGATGTGTGGTTACATAAAATTAAAATAAAATGTTGTAGATTACAAAATTTTATTTTAACTTTTTGAGTTTGAGACTGCCTCCAAAAGAGAAGTCTAGTTTCTGGTACTGTCTTTAACTTTGGGAGATATGGAACCTACCAAGGTAAAGAACCCTCGATGAGAATGTCCAACTCGCCCTTTTTTTCTAGAAATATTTATACCAACATCCAGAATAATCTAAAAGTAAATCACTGGGTAACATTTATTGCTAAAGGAACAAAAAATAACAATTTGGCGTTGATCTGAAAGGCCTACGTATATGTTCAACCTTCACCATTGACTGGTTTTCAATTTATTTATTCGAGTGGATGAATCATGCTCAATAATATATCAACATTTCAGAAACATTTGTAGATAGCTATTTTGATTAAATAATTATAAATATTAAAATAAAAGGTACTAACGAAACTAAATGTGAACGGGCTAGCGACCAAGTGTAATTAATTGTTCCAAAATTAAAGCATGTATACAGATCCGACGACAGACATTTTATTACATTGAGTGAGTGTCATGGTCAATTTTTATCCTAAAATATACGGTTAAGGCTGTTCTCTCGAGAAATGCTTAAAAACAGCGTGCAGATGAAGCAACTTTTCGTCGGCATTTTCTGAGAAATTGCATCTGAAAAAAATATGTAGTTATCTACATGATATGATAGGTAATTTGGTTGAGCCATAATTTATGTATCGGTTTCACATAATAAGGAAAAAAATCACCTCCAAATCGTTGAGATGAAACCATTTTACTCCTTCATTTTTAACAAAAGTCTAAAAAAAAATATCTAATACTTTGCAATATAAAAGAAAATAATTTGGTTTTGTTACTTTTTTAAAATATGTGTTATTTTTTTTTTAATTAATTTAAAATGCGGGTAGCGGAGTGGCGTGTAGAAGAAGAAGTTAGCTCCGTTTAAATGCACACAAGGTCATTGGCATGTATACAAGCCTTAAATGGTCTCTTGGAGAAAAGCTACTATCTGATAACTAAGCTGAGAAACGATTAATTCAGACCTTAAATTGAAGCTAAATATTGAATTTGCATAACAGTTCGTTGTGACCCTTACTATTCATGGCGAAAATTCCAATTATAATTACACTGGCAAATATTATTTTAACATTGAGGGTACGATCTCAACCCTTAACAAAACTAGCTCAAGGGGAATCCTTGAAATAGAACCTTGCAACTGTGTTTATTTAATACATATTCATAAAAATACTTTTAGAATTTATGGACCAACGCCGAGGTCGAGGTTTTCCGGGTTAAGAACCGAGTTCTTAAACCGGACGAGTAAAATAACATTCGCCTGACGTTTTACATTTCTAATTTGTAAAAGATACACTTCAAACCAGTAAAACAACGTTATTCTTGAAAATTGTAATCATCATCATATCAGCCGAAAGACGTCCACTGCTGGACATAGGCCTCCCCCAAGCGTCGCCACAACGACCGGTCCTGTGCGTCTCGCATCCATCGGCCACCCGCGACCTTCACCAGGTCATCGGTCCACCTAATATATAATAATAATAATAATATATAGTAATATTATTGCTAAATATTTTTGTGTTTACTTTTAATTTTAATGTTTAGGTTTTATGATGTTTATATTCAAACGCAATGTAATTATATTGTTACTGAATAAACTGAATAGCAACACTGGTGTTCAGCTACGTCTTTAGACTGTAAGTTGATCCCAATTTAGTTGGGAAAAAAGGTAAACAGATGATGATGAAATTGAAGATTTCACTTACGAGACCGCACACAATGAAAGCTCATTTCAATTATAACTTTCTTTTTAAGTCAATCTCTGTTAGGTTTACTTACGAACTAGTTGGCTGGGCTAGATACTAACAAGAACATTAAGAGGGGAATCTAGTCCCGAGGAATTTGAAAAATAGATAATATAAAAAACTATTGCCGTTGCCGTCGCGCTGCGTCCTATCAAGTAAAGTGCGAAAGCGACAACTACAGCTCAGGCTGATTTTACCTGTATGCTACTGTTGCCTGAAATAAAGGAATAATAATAATAATTCAGAAAGCAATACTTCTGGACACGGCTCATATTGTTAGGAGGTTCCTCGCTCTAGATCCTAGACTGCCGTTACCTTGGACACTGTTCCCGATACCGGTGGACTACTATTTTTATATTTTTAAATGTTTTTATTGAAATATTTAAAAATATAATAAATATGTAAAAAAAAAATAAACGACATTTTTATATTTTTAAATGTTTTTTGTTAATGTGTTTTTTATAGATATATTTAAAAATATAATTTTAATTAAGAAAAAGAATAAAAAAAAGAACTATTATGACGCGACTACCCATCTGAGACACACAATCTAGTAACTTTTTAACACGATACCCCTTACGTCTCGTACGAAAATCGTCTCGCACGCAGGTTTGACGACTTCCAGCCTCCCGAACAAGCAGGATTCCGAAAAGGCTTCATCACCGTAAACCACATACATACGCTCCGGCAGGTTATACAGAAGACCGAAGAGTATAATCTGCCCCTCTGCTTAGCGTTTGTGGACTACGAGAAAGCCTTAGATTCGATCGAGACTTGGGCTGTGCTGCAGTTTCTCCAACGGTGCCTGATCGACTATCAGTACATCGAGGTGCTGAAAGGTTTGTACAAAAACGCCACCATGTCAGTCCGACTTCAGGATCAGACCGCGAAACCTATCCTCCTGCAGCGGGGTGTGAGGCAGGGAGACGTCATTTCTCCGAAACTGTTTACAGCCGCAATGGAGGATGTCTTCAAGGTTTTGGGCTGGAGAAAGCTAGGAATTAATGTCAATGGCGAGTACATCAGTCACCTTCGATTTGCCGATGATATAGTCGTCATGGCTGAGACTACGGAGGACCTCAGTACAATGCTCGATGACCTCAGTAGAGCTTCCGAAAGGGTGGGTCTCAAAATGAACATGGACAAAACCAAGATCATGGTAAATACCCATGTAGCACCCACTCCCATCAAGATCGGAAACTCTACACTCAAAGTTGTAGACGAGTACATCTACCTAGGACAAACGGTCCAGCTAGGTAGGGCCAGCTTCGAGTTGCTTAACATTTAACATCAACCCGTGCGGCTATTGTTTTAATCGCACTGCCTTCCTACTAATCATCATCTACCTAGCCTTTTCCTAACTATATTGGAGTCGGCTTTCAGTCCAACCGGATTTAGCAGAATACCAGTATTTTACGTAGAGTGGCTGCTTACCAGAACTCCACAATCCATTAACTGGGTAACATGGCACTTCATGGCAACACTGGAGTCAGATTTACTCGCTTCTGACTATCCGTAACGACTATCAAAGATCTACAAATGAAAGCCGGGATCAACGGCTTAACGTGCTTTCCAGGGCACGGAGGAAACTCGGTATGCTAAAATGACCCATCCATAGACCAATCTTGGCAAGCGTTGCTTAACCTTGAAGATCAACCCGTGCGGATGATATTATCTAGCCACGAGCTCCTCTTACTACCTTCCTACTAATATCCTACTTATTATAACTGTGAAAGTTTGTGAGGGTGGATGAATGGATGGATGTTTGTTACTCTTTCACGTCAGAACGCCTGGAAGGATCTTCATGAAATCTGGCACAGAGGTAGATTATAGTCTGGAATAATAGATAAGATATTTGTTTTTGTCATTTACGTGGGCAGAGCCGCGGGCGACAGCTAGTTGTTAAGTAGATTCACTTAATTGAATTCCGAACAAATACTTGAACTGAAGAACAAGTTGGCCAATAAAGAACTTTAAGTTGCACTGAGGAGCGGAGATTATGGAACTAGAAAGTGCACTCTCAATTCAGTAAGTACCTACGTGAGTTTCAAAGTTACGACGAAGGCCCTTGAGATGCAATTGGCAATTGATTAGTGTAAGAGCCAGCAGGGAGGAAACAGCTACTCTTAAAGAGGCCATAGTGGAGCGAATGAATGTGACCTTAAATCTCGTTTTATGCTCGTTTTATGCAAATTTTATGCTCTGAAAACACAAGCATGTCTTTTTACAGCTAAAAGGAGTCCGTTTCAGTTATCTCCTACATTCCGAGGTACGCCTGTACCTGTTACCGACCGCCTAGAGCTTTTAGGCATGGAGTTGACGTCTAATCTCAACTTCGGCTCAACCATCGAGTCAAAAGCACAGACTGCAGTCAAGAAGCTAAGCATTCTAAATAGGGTAAGGCGATACTTCACATCTGGACAGCTTCTGAGTCTGTACAAAAGCACAAGTCTATGCCTGTATGGAGTATTGCAGCCACCTATGGGATGGCTCAGCAAAATACCAGCTTGCTGCATTGGACTCGGTGGAATGAGCAAAAAGGCTTATAGGTGACGAGACGTTGGTGGCTCAGGTTCACAGCCTAGCTCATCGGCGTAGTGTTGGCTGCCTGTTGGTCTTCTACAGACTGTACTTTGGTGTGTGCACAAGAACTCCTGACTTGATCCCACCATCGCCCTTTTACTATCGGAATACCAGACGTACCGCAGGGTACCATCCGTACTTGGTCGATATCCCGACTAGTCATACCCAGCGCTTCTTCTCCACATTTATTATACGCACAGCTAAAGTGTGGAACTCTCTGCCAGCGCTGTGTGCCTGTCCACATATAACCCGTTTGCCTTCAAAGCAAGAGTGAACAGGCAACTTCTGGGCACGCTCGCTCCATCATAGACCTCATCCATCGCTTTCCATCAGGCGTGATTGTGTTCAAGAGCAAGCCCATTTCTCAATAAAAGTAAAAAAAGAAGATAGAAAATATAGCTATTCAGTCGTTCGCCAACTGTTTCTGAATCGCTTTTTTTGTAAGGATGGGAAATCATCAAATAATTCCTTCCGTTCTGGGCGTTTCAGGACGTTAGGAGCAACACTGATGAGTTTTAGTTAGTAAGAGTTTGACACTCCCGTCCGCTCCGGCCAGAGATATCCCAAACCAAAAAAAAAAACGCTATAGGTAGGTACTAATTTTCATCATCATCATATCAGCCGAAAGACGTCCACTGCTGGATACAGGTCTCCCCAAAGGGGATGGAGGTTGCCATAATCGCCAAACTTGGCAGGCGGGTTGGCGATCGCAGTGTATGGTGTTGAGTTTTACAGAGAACGCTGCTGCCCATTCTCTGGTGAGTCTCTTAGTCGCCTCTTACGACGCCCATGGGAAGTGATGGGATGGTATTATTCTTTTACGGCACCGGCACCATACGGCATACGGCATACGGTACTAATTTTGCGATGAGATAACTACTGAGGATCCAGACAAAAAACTTACAGTAAAGTAAAGAGTTAAGTGAGGGTTAAAATTTACGATCCAAAACATGTTTGCCGTTTATTATAGTTTATTCAAGTAGAAACATGAGTCAGTCAAGTAGTAACATTCAAGTAAGACGTGAAGAATATTTTTAAAATATAGGTACATATTTAAGTAAACGTCTGAAACATTTTTATGTGGAATAAAATTTGTAAATGTAAGTGATATATTTAGCTCCAAAATAATAGGTAGATAGAGTAATGAAGATCTGATTTTACTGAGTCTTCTCTTCACAGCGCAAATAAACTTGACAACGAAATCGTAGATGATTATATACAAAATCTGCTTTACTACACTAATATTATGAAGAGGAAAGATTTGTTTGTTTGTTTGAAATGAATAGGCTCCGAAACTACTGTACCGATTTGAAAAAATCTTTCAGCTATGGATAGCTACACTATCAGGGAGTAACATAGGCTATATTTTATTCCCGTACTCCCACGGGAACGGGAACTACGCGGGTGAAACCGCGTGACGTCCACTAGTAAATAATAAACCTGAAGAGTTTGTTTCAATGCGGTAATCTTAGGAACTTTCAGTCGGATTTCGGTTTTTTTTTTATATGATAGCCACATTTCTGACGAAAAAAAAAACGGGAATTGCGCGCACGAAGTCGCGGTCGAAGGTTAGATAACACATAAAATGACGCTCACATTGCTGTGCGTGCATTGCTATGTGTGTGTTTAGTAGAGTCACTCCTGAGAGTAATACTTTTATTTATTAAAACTCTATGCAAATGTAAAACACACTGTACTACAAATGCAAGCCATCACCAATAATGGAATACATCTTGTAATTGCCATCAACATGATGCAGAGACAGTACACAGCAGACCCAACTTAAAGTAATGATAAAAAAAAACTGGCCAAGTGCGAGTCGGACTCGCGTGCAAAGGGTTTCGAACGAATTTTATTTTTTCCACATGTTATTTTAACACTATAGACTTCTTATAGGTTTTCCTGTAATCTATAGGTAATCTTTTGGCTCAGTAGTTTCGGAGATAAGGAGCCCCACTTATCTCCGAAATTTTTTGAAAAAAAAATGGAGATAATAAATCTAGACGAAAAATGACCATTCCCCAATGGTAATTTTTCGTCTTATTTCTTGAATAACTTCAAAACCATTTATTTTAAAATTATGAAAAATATGTATTTAAAACCCTTACAGTAAGCCGTTACATTTGATATGTCACACGAATATCGTGTGACATCAAATGTAAGGGCTTACTGTAAGGGTTAAGAAAACTTTTTTTTTTTTAATTTTCTAGTTTGACCCCTAAAAGTGACGGACAGACAGACACCCGAGTGATCCTATAAGGGCTCCGGTTTTTGTTTGGAACCCTAAAAAACAACAATATAATTACTTATCACCAAAATTTACAATTTTAATTGAGATTGGAAACATGGCATAGATTTCCACTCAACTAAATAAACGAAAGAGACCGAGAATCCTAAACGAAATTTGTTCAAAAGTCACACAGTAGCTTTAAGCCAACATACTCTTAATTGCCTGTGCTAACTGCCCAGTTTCCGGGTTCCCAAAAGCCCAATTGTTCACATTTATAAACCGGCGAAGTAAATAGCCACTATTGTGAAAACTTTCTGTTGAACAAACTGTTTACGGAACACAAAGTCAGGCCGTGTGAAGAGTTTCAAATGACGACCACATGCAGAACTTATTAGGAATTAAGTGCTAAAAAGTGACAAGGGAGGCTATAATTTGCACGTCAAAAGCTAGTATTGATATATAAAAAACCCAAGATACACACTCAGCATCTCAAAAACGTCCGCAAAAAATAAGCGCAATATGTGTAATTATGCGCAAGTTTCAAACAATCTCGCATCGCTCGCCATAATGCACTGCTTTGTAAAAACAACTTTAAGCGATCCGTGTAAGGTTGAATTTGCAAAAAAAAAATTATAGTATAACTACACACAACTCACACATGACACATGTCAGTTTTTGATGACAGTTTCGAGTGTTGCATTTGTTCGAGACTGTGCATCTTGGGTTTTTTATATATCGATGGTCCAATTATACTAATTTTTAAACCACCCTCGCATTCGCATGTCAGTCGCAAACTGTCAAAAAAGTTACAATTTCCCTACGTTTTTGACAGAATAGTCATCATCTTCCTGCCCTCATCCCATGTTACTTGGGGTCGGCGCAACACGTTTTTTTCTTCCATTCTGTTCTATCAGTCGTCACTCTATCACTAAGTCCCTTTTCTTTCATATCGCTCCTCACACAATCCATCCATCTTTTTTTTGGCCTTCCTCTCCCTCTCCATCCATCCACATTCATGTTCATAACTCTTCTCGTTACATGCGTTTCATCCCTCCTCTTCACCTGACCATACCACGACAAGCGATTTTTGACAGAATAGTGAATGACATAAATGCGGCCTTCTGATATTTAACAGTTAATGAAACATTAGTGCTATTCAATAGGCTGAATTTGACTTTATATCATATGTGAGAGTTTGTTAAGTGAGATGGCTAGATAAGTGGAAGTTTGGCAACTCTTTTGGAGAAAAAAAACTCCTAACCAGGGGGGCTACTCTCTAAGCCTGAAGTCCGTAGTTTCGGGCTTAGTTGCGGGCGTATTTTACTCCGTATCATCTACAGATTTACGATTAGTCCCGAACCCGAACTAAGAATGAATGTCGACACGATTTGATAGTAACTGTCAAATCGTGTTGTCATTAATTCTTAGCGGTTAGGTGATACGGAGTAGAATACGCCCGCAACTAAGCCCGAAACTACGGACTTCGGGCTTAGAGAGTAGCCCCCCAGATTTGGATGGGAACACGGCACAAATATATTTTATAGCCCGGGTTAACACAAATGCTTTTTTTTATTCCAGGAGTAAAAAAAATAATTACATATATTTTTTTTTTCCTACTCCTCCGCTGTACTTTTCTGATTAAATTCGTTGCAGGATCCAAGACCGTTAAATCGTTTTTCCGGGACTCGTCGGGCTTCATTGGCTCGGCGTTTTTCTGGTGGTCACCACTGTTGATTCTGGCTTTAAGGAGTTGCAGTGGCCGAGAATGTAAGGCGGGCTTGTCCCAAAAAAAAAAACATCCTGACTCATCATTAACTTGCTGCCTCTCTTACCCTAATGTTGGTATTTAGCTCAATTTAAGATTCCGCATATCTTGTCCTTCAAACATCAACCTCTATGTTAACTAACCTGAATAAACAATACCAAAGTAACTTTAAACTCAATATCCCTAGGGTCTACCTCCAGGGTTGCGGAATTTGTTTGAAAGAGTCACCGCGGCCCTGAAACGCAAAGGGCATTAGGAGGAACACGGATGGGTTTTAGTCAGTAAGAGTCTGACACTCCCTTCTGCTCCGCCCAGAGCGGGAGGAGTCATTTCATGATATCCCATCCTTAAAAAAAGATATGGTCAATTTCTAGTTAACCCAATGCAGCTATAAAACAATATCTACACTAATATTATAAATCTAAAGAGTTTGTTTGTTTTGCTGAACGCGCTAATCGCAGGAACTACTGGTTCGAATTGAAAAAATATTTTAGTGTTGGATAGCCCATTTATCGAGGAAGGCTACAGGCTAGGATATAATATAACATCGCGCTACGACCAATAGGAGGGGAGCATTCATGAAAAACGAAAGTAAAAAAAAGAATATTTTATTTTACTTTTTTGTCTACGGCTTCGACTACTATAGTCAGAAATTAACGTAAGAGAACGTACTCCCTGGATAAAATAAATAAAATAATATCTTATGTTTTAGTCCAAGACACGGCCTACCCGTGTTTTAAGCTTCGACCAAATCCATTCAGCTTGAGTCCTTCCGACCTGGGGCGAAGCAGAAGGGAGTGTCAGACTCTTACTGACTAAAACCCATCCGTGTTCCTCCCAACGCCCTTTGTGTACCAGGGCCGCGGCAACTCTTTCGAACAGATTCCGCAACACCGGCAGGGCAAGTCACCCCCTGCCACTTTAAAGCCGTTATAATTGTCAGTGGTCAGGCAGGAGCCAATAGTTCCTCCATAGTAAACGATTATCAGTCCACTAAACCACCCAAACCCATAGCGTTTAATCTTTTTTTTCCATATTCTGCAATAGTTCTGCTCCAACCGGGGATTATCCTTGGGTATACTTTCACAGTGTATACAGGGATAATCGTCGGTTGGTGCCCCATTCCATTTGAAATGTCTATCGGGGCCTCTGCGAGTTGGTTTCGGCTCCTCGTACGCCTATCAAAGGGCCGGGTCTCCAGGGACCCGAGAATGTGATAAACAAAAATAATAATATCGGTAATATAATAATAATAACAATCTGTAGCTCGGCTGTCAACTGGAACGTCATAATTTTTTCTCAATCCGCAATTTTCAATACAATTTAATTAAATTACAATCATCAAAATGGCAAATACTTATGAGTTTTAACCGAGTGTAATCTCTGGTTGTCAGTTTTTTTTGGCTTCTGTCTACCCGAACGACTGTGAATGAACTATAAATGACAGCCAAGAACCAATGACTTGACGTGCAACTGCAAATTATAATCAAAATATCACCTTCAATATGTTATTTCTCACTGAAATTAGTTATGTTTCTCACCCACATAATGGCAGCCCGTATTTTCACTAATGTTATCGTAAACACAATGATGTAAACAACTAAATGAGGATCAAACATCACTTACGAACAACCTTGTCAGTCAAGTATCACGGGAAATGCCAAGAACACGGCTTTTGTATATATTTCCCCGGATACACAACTTGGTAGAAACTTAAGAATGCCTATCTGTATCTATGGAAGGTGCCCGATAAATGTGCAATAACGGTTATTGACCCCCACATACATTTATTTACTTTCTTAATGTCAAAAACTGAAATAGAGACATAAAGCTGTTCTGAATCGACTTCTATCGTGGTCCTTTACGTTCTCTAGTAATGAAAAACGGTTCATAAGTTATTGTTCGGGTTTCTACGAGGGATATAAGGTAAAGGTCAAGGTACTTTACTGCCAGTTTTTCTGGCGCCTACCATAATTATACGAATACAATAAAGCTGAAGAGTTTGTTTGTTTGAACGCGCTAGCCTTTGGAACTATCAGTCGGATTTGAAAAATAACTTTAATATATGATAGCCACATTTATGAGGAAGGCCTTCCTTTTAATGTTTATATACAAAGGCTATATGGAAACGGGAAAAAATGGGATACGCGCGTACGAAGTCACAGGCAAAAGTTAGTAACAATATATACCTACAAAACGGGTAACGTGATAGTAACATACAATATTGTAGCTTCTAAACACGGAAACTAATTATTTTCGGTAATTAATAACGCATGAACGCTTTAGCTGAATATCTTGATGAGATGTTTTCGAATAATTAAAGAGCCTACGCGAATAGACAAACACACATAAAGTGCTCATTTATGTGATAGTTTTGAATTGTTCGAGCATGTATAAACTAAGAGATGTAAACATAGTTTATTTTAAATACTAGCACTTCGCCCGCGACTTCGTTCGCGCGGTTTTAGTTGGTACTCCACGAACTTTATCTCCCATCAAACCTCTTCAAGGGTACCTATGTGCAAAATTACTTATTAACAGACTAAACGTAGGGCGGTTCACTCGCAACATTTTTCTTATTTAGAGTATTTTTAAAACCTTCGTAACTTTTAAACGAAAGTTTAAATTAATTTGAAGTGTAATTTACATGCACATAACCAACCTTAATTACTATGTTTAATAGATAAGGATAAATATCATGATACTAAAATCACCACTATTCCATTTCACCCGGGTTTTGATTGAATGATTTGAACAAAAAGCGGTCATTGTGACTTAACCGTAATAGTTAGATATATACCCTCGCGGACGTTTTTGTAGATATTTATGTCTTCTATAAAACGGTAGTACATCACTTTGCTCTATTGTCAATAGTTTCCGCAGCGTACGTGATATAAGGATCTTTTGTTGTGGTATTTTTTTCACACCTTGAGTTACATTATCGAAGTTTTCATACGAATCCCTAACTTTTTTGAACTTATTCTATAGCCTATATTCATCAGAGATAATGCAATATGCAATGCAAGAATTTTTCAAATCGGTCCAGTAGTTTCGGAGCCTATTCAATTCAAACAAACAAATCTTTCCTCTTTATTATAATACTAGTGGACGTCACGCGGTTTCACCCGCGTAGTTCCCGTTCCCGTGGGAGTACGGGGATAAAATATAGCCTATGTTACTCCCTGATAATGTAGCTATCCATTGCTGAAAGAATTTTTCAAATCGGTCCAATCGCTTCAGAGCTTATTCATTTCAAACAAACAAATCTTTCCTCTTTATAATATTAGTGTAGATTAAAGAAACCAGCCAAGTGCGAGTCAGACTCGCACACGAAGGGTTAATTTAACCACAGACCTTAATTTTCATTATTTGTTGTTATAGCGGAAATAGAAATTCGCCATCTGTGAAAATTTCAACTGACTACCTATTTCGGTTCTTGAGATACAGCCCGCTGACAGACAGACGGGCAGACGGACGAACGGACGGACGGACAGCGGTGGCTTAGTAATAGGGTTCCGTTGGTTACCCATCGGTACGGAACCATAAAAATATTGATGGGTTTGTTGAAATGATAAACATATTTATTTTGAGGGATCGCTGGAAATAGTAATATTTGTATTTTATCATTATAATTTGTTTGCTCTTTGCTTGTGTAGCTAATAATATGTTCTACAGTAAATATTTTACTTTATCAAACGTATTTTTAATCAAAGTGGCTTTTCCATGAATTCAGTTTCGAATTGCATGGTACATATATCATAAGCCGCTTCGCAAATATGAAGGGTGAACTCTCCTATAACTACTTCGGACGCATATTGGCTTACGCCGCTATTAAATGCTTGTGTGGAATGTACTAAGGGTAGCACAAATGTTTTAACGTATAGTATCGTTAACGTAGGTGAATTTTGAACATAAAAATCTTCAACCCCATAATATTTTGTTTTAATTTTTTTCGTACATACACAATTTGCATCATACAAAATATGAATATAGTCTCCAATTCTTCTTCTTATCGTGTGGGCAGCAAGGTCTAACGACCCCACACACCTTAGTTTCAGAGTTTCTAAACCGCCTCAAGGCTGACATGGTTTATTTGACGACCGCCATTTGGCGTCCGGGACCACCGGCTTATACGTGCCTTTCAAAGCACGTAATTATCTTTTAATCAGACAATCAGGTGGTTGAAGCCTGCAATCTGCAATGTCCTACTAGCCAAACTGGAAACAACTTTACAAAGTATGCTTCGCGTGGGAATTGAACCCACGAGCACCGGGTCACAAGGCAAACGCCTAAACCATTCGACCACAGAGGCAGTTAAAGTCTCCAATTCAAATAAGTATTACGTGCGAAATGCGTATTATAATATCTAGTTTTATAATACGCATTAAAATTTTACGTTACGTTACTATACGTCAAAAACATTCGTGCAAGGCTCCCTTTGGAACGCTCACTGAAGCATAAAACCCTGCATAGTCTACACGGGCCATCCAGCCAGCCAGTTTGTTTTTTTTTTATTTTTATCAACCTAATATTTAAATTTTTGTATGGATATTTTCGACTACCTGTCGAAGCTGGCGTTACGCAGTTGGGTAAAGGGCCTGATACAGAAGGCAGTACTCCTCGATACGGCTCGTATTGTGAGGCGGTTCCTTTTTTTGGAGCCCTAACCACCGGTAACTTGGACCCTGCTCCTGACACCGGCGGACTACTATGTATTTTTTATATTTTTGACGTATCTTTTAATGTGTTTTTTTTATAAATTTAAATAAGGTAATCATTATGTATATAAAAATAAATAAACAGAATAATAATAATAAAATTAGACAGCAGTACGCCTGGACACGGCGCGTATAGTGAGGAGGTTCTTCTCTCGGGAACCCTGACCACCAGTAGCCCTAGTCCCTATACCGATGGGCTACTATTTTTTTTTTATTTTTAAGTTTATTTTTTGTTTTTAATAGAAATATTAAAAAATGCAAATAATATGATGTAAAAATGAATAAACAGAATAATAATAATCAAGCAAAAGAAAAGAATAAAGTGAGATTGCTTGATTAAAAAGATATTATGGCTTAAATAAATACCTGTGCGTCCAGTGTGGCTTCCTCTAATCACGCACGCAGTGGCATCCTGACTGGAGCTCACCGGAGGAGGAGTAGCCTGTTTGCACTCCGACTTCTCAGGAAAACAGGCCCTGAAATATTCAGGAACGTTAATACATCGCCGGCAATAAACTTAAACGACTCGTAAATACCGTTCGATACCCTCGTTCGCATACGTAATTACTTGTAAAGTACTTGGGTAGAATTGAACATGTTTAGACGCTTGATGAAATATTGCGTTGAAGTATCGAAAATCAATGTCTGTAACGCTGCGTTCTCACCAAAGATGTGCGAGGATACGTAGCTAGGGATATATTTTTTGAAGTGAAAACTTCTTTAGCGGCGTTGAGCACTTTTTCTGTAATGGGTATAAAATCTTAAACTCGCGTCAGGGTCACGTGACCTGATCGCAAAAAGCGTAAGACGGACTCGCGTCAGGGTCACGTGATGCGAAAAAGCGTAAGATCGAGGGGAAGGGAGAGGAACTAGTATCTCCCACTCTTTCTACCGCGCCTGAGTGTGCTGCTCCGCTTAGGCGGCACAGGGCGCTTGCGCGAGTGTCCGTCTGTGTTTATGTACAGCGTGCCACGCGTATCCAAGGATACGAAATTACGAAATTATGGATGAAAGTTGATTTTTCTAAGAGATAAAAATTAATCTATACATAAAATAAAATCGTAGACTAACCGTGTCTGTACATTGAATATTTTTGCATGAAAATTACACAGAAAACTCAGAAAAAAGCTATAAAACACAAAAATGCAATTTTTGAAATTTTTGTCTGTTTGTCTGTTTGTCTGTTTGTCTGTTTGTCTGTGCGTTTGTGGGAGCATCACGCATAAACCACAGATTAGATTGCAAATCTAAGTACTTAAAAATATAAAGGGATAACCCGAGTAACATTTAGCGTTTATTTCATCAAAATCGACCCACAAAATCAAAAGATATTGAATTTTTAAATTTAGGAAGAAACTTCCTAATGTATTCTGATGAGTCAGAGCGCCATCTATTGAGAAAAATAAAATGCACGAAAAAATTGTTGAGTTATTTGTGAAACTTTTAATACGTGGCAAAATAAGAGTGATCATTTTATACCTTTGCGTTATTGATCGATACAATCGATCCACAAAATCATTATATATTGAATTTTTAGTTTAGTAAGAAACTTCCTTATGTATTCTGATTAGTCAGAGCGCCATCTATTGAGGAACCAAAAAATGCATGAAAGCATGAATGTTACACCAAAACACATTGATTGAGTTATTTGTGAAACTTTTAATACATAAATAAATAAATAAATAAAAGTAAACATTTTAATACCTTATCGTTATTTACCGTTACATACGGGCTTCTTATTTAACGTCTTCCGCTGCCAAATATTTTGTCAGTTTACAAGGTCGATAGATGGCGTTGCACTGATGACGCGTTTTTCTGAATTGCGGTGTTAAGATTTTCCGCTGGAGAATGATCTCACACAATTTCTAAACACAGTCGTGTTTCGAAGGAATTTCGGTTTGGTCTCTGAAAGGTCTTAAACTGTTAGGGACCATAATTGGTTAAATCTCTGAGTTATGCTGGTTTCGTTTAAAGTGCATTTATCGTAGAGTCTTAAACTGATTTAGTTTTGCGAAGTTCTGGACGGTTCGACTTGCGGATCAGGGGGGCTACTCTCTAACGAAATCCGTAGTTTCGGGCTTAGTTGCGGGCGGGCGTATTCTACTCCGTATCACCTACAGACTTACGATTAGTCCCGAACCCGAACTGAGAGTGAATGACGACACGATTTCACAGTAACTGTCAAATCGTGTTATCATTAGTTCTCAGTGGTTAGGTGATACGAAGTAGAAAATGCCCGCCCGCAACTAAGCCCGAAACTACGGATTTCGTTAGAGAGTAGCCCCCCTGGCCTGTAGGGTTCCGTACCAAAGGTGCTGTGCTGACGGGACCCTACTGCTAAGCCTCCGCGATTGATTCCGTTTAGAGCAAAGCAACGAACGGTTCGATTTGCGAAACAAGGCTAATAATAATAAATAAAAATCTTATATTTCAGACAGAGTCCATTTTTAGGGTTCCGTAAAAAAAGGAATCCTTATAGGATCACTCGGATGTCTGTCTGTCTGTCCGTCTGTCACAGCCAATTTTCTCCGGATCCACTTAACCGATTCTGTTGAAATTTGGTGCACACATGTACTTCTATGACCCAAACACGGACGCGTTACATAAATTATTAAATTTTTAGTATGGGGTCACTTTTGGGGGTCAAACTAGAAAATTAAAAAAAAAGTTTTTTGAAAAATATCGTGTGACATATCAAATGAAAGGGCTTACTGTGAAGGGTTTAATTATATTTTTTTCATAATTTTAAAATAAATGATTTAGAAGTTATTCAAGAAATTAGACGAAAAATGACCATTCCCCCCCTTATCTCCGAAACTACGGAGCCTAAAATTTTGAAAAAAATGGAAATAATAGATCTTTACCTAAAGATTACAGGAAAACCTATAAGAAGTCTATAGTGTTAAAATAACATGTTAAAAATTTTTAATTCGTTCGGAACCCTTTGCACGCGAGTCCGACTCGCACTTGGCCAGTTTTTTGGTTAGTAGTTAGGTTTAGGTTTAGTTTAGGTTAGTAGTTTGGTTTTTTATAATAAGGTACCGTACCAAAGGTGGTCACGGTGACGGGAGCGATCGATTTTGGGAGGCTACTCTCTAAGTCCGAAGTCCGTAGTTTCGGGCTTAGTTGCGGACGTATTCTACTCCGTATCACCTACAGACTTACAATTAGTCCCGAACCCGAACTGAGAATGAATGACAACACGATTTCACAGTAACTGTCAAATCGTGTTATCATTAGTTCTCATTGGTTAGGTGCTACGGAGTGGAATATTTTTTTTTATACAATAGATAGGCATACGTTTGACCACTATCTCACCTGATGGTAAGCGATGATGCGGTCGAAGATGGAGCACGTTTGCCTAGAAGCAACCTATTCACTTTTGTCTTAAAGACTCCCAGATTGCCCGCAACTAAGTTTTTAATTCGTGCTAAGTATCAGACGGTTCGATTTGCGAGCCAAGGCAAATTATAGGGTTCCGTGCCAAAGTTGCTAATGGGACCGTATTATTTAAGCCTTCGCGTACGATTTTGATTCGTGCGAACCCAGTCGATTTTTAGGGTTCCGTACCAAGTTTGCTAACGAAACCCTTTTTATTAATAAGCCACCGCTGTCCGTCTTCCTTCAGTTTATGCGTTTTATTTCTGTCTCGCTAATATAAAAAATGTCTTCTAGAAAAAGGTCGAATCTTTCACAATATAGCAAAATTCTTAATCTTCTTAATATATTTAAAACAAAGTCGGGTTTGTTCGAACACTTTTCTAACTCGAGAACGGCTCGACCGATTTTCATAGGTTTGTGTTTTTGGATTAGTCTTCGTCCGGAATAGCACAATAAGGTAAGCATAAAAAGAGTAGGTAGGTAGGGTAGGTAGGTTAGGGTCGGTAGGTAGAATAGCCAGTTGACGGGAGCGAAGCCGCGCGGGTCAGCTAGTGTAATATATAAATAAATAACGATATAATATTATGAATAATAACATGTAAATTGTCATATTTGTGGACGATAGCGCAATAAATAAACATTGTATTCTACCTCATAAATGATAGTATTTTTGTACTTATAATTAAACACAACGTTATTTTTTGTTGTTTTTATGGTTCGTTTTGTTTATGTCAGGAACTGTGTCAAGATTGACATCTGTCACTGACAGTCGCTGTCGCGGCCACACGTCAGTGTCTTTTTGTTTATTTTGCTGTCGGTGGTTTGTCTATGATGTGACCGCGACAGTAAGGATGTATTATTTACATGTTTTCACTTCTGCCGGCACTCCCGGAGTGCTACCGGTGTTTTTTTTCTCAAACATGCTTGGAAATTTGAGGATTATTTTGACAACTTTCTTTGAGATAAGTCGAAATTACTGTACTGGCCAAAAACATGCGAGTAGCGGCCGGCAAAAGTTATATGAAAATTCATCGGTCGTGGTTTAGCGGCCAAATAAATTACACAGTAAACTCATATATGTCGTGTTATTCAAAAATGGAACGATCTTTTACTCCAAATATCGCAACCAAGGAGGTAACTTTTCAAAGGTTTTATTTAAATTTTGAACTGGCTTATGAATAGAAAGCTGTTTATTGAAAAAAAACAAGAACATTAACGCGGGAAAAAATATTGACATTCTTTGTTTCAAACACGGAAATTAAGACATAAAGTAGTTCTGAATCGATATCAATCGAGATCCTTTACATTTTCTAGTACTGAAAACGATATTTAATTTATTTTTGGTATTAAAACAAAGAATGACTGTACTATTATTTTTTTGACTAAATGAATGAAAATTGCCCTATAATAATCAAAATAATTTAAATAAAGTGACATGTTTAGTGTATATTGTAAATTGATATTGGAATTATAATATTGAATTGGAATTGTGATATGGAATTGAAATTGTAATATTGAATTGAATTGTAATATTATTGGGAATGAGCATTACCTTCATAATTTTACCTAATCATTTGACAAAAATACTGCTTAATTTTCCAGTGCCCTTACAGGGTGCATGTACCAATACTTTGACATGAAATTAAAATGCATGCCTACTAATTAGTATTGTGTATGCAAAAAATAAATAAAATAAAAATACCTGTGAATAGACATTAGGGAAAGGTCAATGTACTTAATTACAAAATCTGGCGCCTACCATAGTATTGTCAAGGGCTCATTAGTTACAACGCTTGAACTCATAGTGCGTACAGCTAAGGAGTGGAATTCCCTGTCGGAGTCTATGTTTCCTGATAGCTATAACCTGGGAGTCTTTAATTCAAGAGTGAATAGGTTACTTCTGCGCAAGCGTGCTCCATCTTCGACCACATCAACGCTTACCATAAGGTGAGATAGTGATCGCGTGCCTATCAATAGTAAAAAAAAACAAAAACCACCCACACAGCTAAAACAAAAAGCCATTTTCAGTATCAAATTGTTGCCGTAAAACTGCGGTTGACGGTATACTTGTAAATTCTACTAAGTGTTGTACAAATCTATACATATAATAAAATCGTAGACTTACCGTGTCTGTACATTGAATATTTTTGCATGAAAATTACACAGAAAACTCAGGAAAAAGGTATAAAACACAAAAATGCAATTTTTGAAATTTTTGTCTGTTTGTCTGTTTGTCTGTTTGTCTGTTTGTCTGTGCGTTTGTGGGAGCATCACGCATAAACCACAGATTGGAATGCAAATCTAAGTACTTAAAAATATTAAGCGATAACCCGAGTAACATTTAGCGTTTATTTCATCAAAATCGACCCACAAAATCAAAAGATATTGAATTTTTAAGTTTAGGAAGAAACTTCCTAATATATTCTGATGAGTCAGAGCGCCATCTATTGAGAAAAATAAAATGCACGAAAGCTTCAAAATTGTTGAGTTATTTGTGAAACTTTTAATACGTGGCAAAATAAAAGTGATCATTTTTATACCTTTTCGTTATTTATCGTTACAATCGATCCACAAAATCAAAATATATTGAATTTTTAGTTTAGGAAGAAACTTCCTACTATATTCTGATGAGTCAGAGCGCCATCTATTGAGAAAAATAAAATGCACGAAAGCTTCAAAATTGTTGAGTTATTTGTGAAACTTTTAATACGTGGCAAAACAAAAGTGATCATTTTTATACCTTTTCGTTATTTATCGTTACAATCGATCCACAAAATCAAAATAAATTGAATTTTTAGTTTAGTAAGAAACTTCCTAATGTATTCTGATGAGTCAGAGCGCCATCTATTGAGAAAAATAAAATGCACGAAAGCATTCAAAATTGTTGAGTTGTTTGTGAAACTTTTAATACGTGGCAAAATAAAAGTGATCATTTTTATACCTTTTCGTTATTTACCGTTACAATCGATCCACAAAATCAAAATAAATTGAATTTTTAGTTAAGTAAGAAACTTCCTACTGTATTCTGATCAGTCAGAGCGCCATCTATTGAGGAACCAAAAAATGCATGAAAGCATAAATGTTACACCAAAACACATTGATTGAGTTATTTGTGAAACTTTTAATACGTAGACGTAGCAAAATAAAAGTAAACATTTTAATACCTTATTGTTATTTACCGTTACATACGGGCTTCTTATTTAACGTCTTCTGCTGCCAAATATTTTGTCAGTTTACATGGTCGATAGATGGCGTTGCACTGATGACGCGTTTTTCTGAATTGCGGTGTTAAGATTTTTCGCTGGAGAATGACCTCACACGATTATCATACACGGTCGTAGTTCGTAGGAATTTCGGTTTGGTTTCTGTAAGGTCTTTAACTGTTAGGGACCTAAATTGCTAAAATCTCTGAGTCGTGCTGGTTTCGTTTAAAGTGCTTTTATCGTAGAGTCTTAAGCTGATTTAGTTTTGCGAAGTACTGGACGGTTCGACTTGCGGATCTGGGGGGCTAATCTCTAACGAAATCCGTAGTTTCGGGCGGGCATTTTCTACTCCGTATCACCTAACCACTGAGAACTAATGATAACACGATTTGACAGTTACTGTGAAATCGTGTTGTCATTCATTCTCAGTTCGAGTTCGGGACTAATCGTAAGTCTGTAGGTGATACGGAGTAGAATACGCCCGCCCGCAACTAAGCCCGAAACTACGGATTTCGTTAGAGAGTAGCCCCCCAGGCCTGTAGGGTTCCGTACCAAAAGTGCTGACGGGACCCTACTGCTAAGCCTCCGCGATTGATTCCGTTTAGAGCTAAGCAACGAACGGTTCGATTTGCGAAACAAGGCTAATAATAATTTAAGGTACCGTACTAAAGGTGTTCACGGTGACGGGAGCGTTCGATTTTGGGGGGGCTACTCTCTAAGTCCGAAGTCCGTAGTTTCGGGCTTAGTTGCGGACATATTCTACTCCGTATCACCTACAGACCTACGATTAATCCCGAACCCGAACTAAGAATGAATGACAACACGATTTCACAGTAACTGTCAAATCATATTATCATTAGTTCTCAGTGGTTAGGTGATACGGAGTAGATTTATTTTTTTTATTACAGATAGGCATACGTTTGACCACTATCTCACCTGATGGTAAGCGATGATGCGGTCGAAGATGGAGCACGTTTGCCTAGAAGCAACCTGTTCACTTTTGTCTTAAAGACTCCCAGGTTGCCCGCAACTAAGTTTTTAATTCGTTCTAAGTATTAGACAGTTCGATTTGCGAGCCAAGGCAAATTATAGGGTTCCGTGCCAAAGTTGCTAATGGGACCCTATTATTTAAGCCTTCGCGTACGATTTTGATTCGTGCGAACCAAGTCGATTTTTAGGGTTCCGTACCAAGGTTGCTAACGGAACCCTATTAATAAGCCACCGCTGTCCGTCTTCCTTCAGTTTATTCGTTTTATTTCTGTCTCGCTAATATAAAAATGACTTCTAGGAAAAGGTCGAATCTTTCACAATATAGCAAAATTCTCAGTCGGGTTTGTTCGAACACTTTTCTAACTAACTCAAGAACGGCTCGACCGATTTTCATAGTTTTTGTGTTTTATTCCGGACGAAGACTAATTTCTTCGTCCGGAATAGCATAATAAGAATTAAAATACAAAAAAAAAAGAATGAGTATGTAGGTAGGCAGGTAGGTAAGGTAGGGTAGCTATGGTAGGTAGGTAGGGTAGGTAAGTAGGTAGGTAGGGTAGGTAGGTTAGGGTCGGTAGATTTTCATAGTTTTTGTGTTTTATTCCGGACGAAGACTAATTTCTTCGTCCGGAATAGCATAATAAGAATTAAAATACAAAAAATAATAATGAGTATGTAGGTAGGCAGGTAGGTAAGGTAGGGAAGCTATGGTAGGTAGGTAGGGTAGGTAAGTAGGTAGGTAGGGTAGGTAGGTTAGGGTCGGTAGGTAGAGTAGCCAGATGACGGGAGCGAAGCCGCGCGGGTCAGCTAGTATTGTAATATCTAACTTCAAAATTCTTGATGAAACCACATCAAATGAAGCACGATGTCTTAGCGCAATGTTTACCAATTCATCGCTGTTTTAGGTGTCATATTTTATAAGACAGATATTTTATACTACAAGAAATATAAAGGAGATCGATTTTTTTCTATGGCAGATGGTATTTTGATTTTTTTCAAAGTTGCGGCGCACGATCTAACATGCATATTATATGGATAGTAAACCAAAAAAATGTTAGCAATATGGTGCCCTAAAGTGTCACACGCGTTACGCACTCAGAGAAAAATGAATTTCGCTAGCAATCCTGGCACTGTCACCCTAATCCAATGTTGTCAGCCTATCAAGTTTCTAAATTGTATACACACTTAATATTGATACTGATTAAAATTCCCGTCACAGAATAAAACGGGCTGAACGCTTTAAGAGACGTTGAAATTGAAAATAAAACTCATAAATTGTTTCATAGAAATTGCAAGCGAATCCCAATGGGATCAACAGAGCGTCTCTGCATTCAAAGTGACGACAATTCTTCAGAAGCAGAAATGAATTCGAGCGCTTCAGTGAATATAACTGAATCGACCCTTTTCAACAGATATCATTCTGAGTTAATGTAAAGGTTTATCGCATAAGTTTAAATTGAATCTTTGAACGTGTTTTGAGAGTTGAAATCAACTTGTCTCTTCCATCCAGATCCAGTCCCTTCATATTTATTGTTTGGTTTGGTAACATGAGTTGTGTGGAACTAGCCGTGGGTAAAATTAGTCACGTAATCATCGATACTGACAGTTCAAGGAAAACTAGAATTATATTGCAATTATTCATCGTTTTGCCGTGTCAAATTTTAAATGCTTCTGTACTGTCTACTGCTTAATGTTCCTTTTCGTAGATTTAAATTGTTTTCTAATAATGTATACTGTACATCCATTGTAATGGACATCCATTCACTGTCTATAAAAAATAACAAATGGCTTTAAAACTCTTACCCTCAGAACATTTAAATGTAATTTTTATGACTTTGACTTCGACTCGACTGAAGATTTTATGAATGAAAAATGTACTTAAATAATTTACATTATTGCCCATAAATAATATTTTATCTCCTTGCATTCATTGAATGCAAGGAGATAAAAATTAAAATATTTTGACTTATAAAATTAATTAATCTCTTTTACAATTATTTTTCAATTTATTTAAATTATTTGTATTTCTAATTATAATGATTAATAATTAAATTCTAATGTTATGATGCCCCATAATTTTACAAACCATATTTGTACGCCGGAAACGGCAAAATATTATGGATGTAAAATATTATGCACATAACAGCTTTGTACAATATTCTGACAAAAAATGCATTCCATCCTCTTATTTTCTAAGTTCAACTTCGATAAATGATAATTGATTAATAAATGATATTTATTTAGCAAATAGGTTACAAGTAACTTTTTAACACGTCATTTTTTTTGACATATTAATGTAGATGAGGCCAGTATTTCCTAGCTGACTACCCTGAGAAGAAACACCGAAACAAACTCAGAGGTCATAGTCTCTTTTAAAGTCCATACAATCGCCAATAACATATGAAAAACCATGTAGGTTAACGTATGAGGTGGCCTTTTGAGGAAAGCACCACGCAGGTTTGAGCGGGATTGTCCAAACAGTGCAAGCATTTGTCAGTTATCGTGCAGCTCAACTGAGAACTTTGAGGAGCTCAACGAACCGACGAACAATGCCAAAGTAAGGACATTTGGGTAAGCCGCGTAATATACTCAAACTGCCAGACAGTCATGAAATCAATCCTTAAAATAATGACATACATAGTCCTCACACTTACAATATATCATTTTTTAAGAACCATGCAGATTAGTGTCTGAGATGGTCTTTAGAAGAAAGAACCACACAGATTTGAGTGAACCTGTCCAGTCAGTGCAAGCATTTGTCAGTAGTTGATGTTATTAACATCGGCAAAAGGTGAGGACAGTAAGTGTGAAATCACATACCCGCCTTGAGATCACTGGTTATTAAATCCCCACGTGGATCCCAAGGCATAACGCCTTTGATTTATTATGCATTTTAATCCAGGGCCGCAGCCCTGGATTAAAATCTAATCTCGGTAATTACGCCACAATGCCAACACTTTCTAGATAATAAACCACTTTGGCTTAAATTACAACGACGGCTTTTTTTAATCATGAGAAAACTTCAAATGACTCCTCCTGTTCTGGGCGGAGCAGAAGGTAATGTCAGACTCTTACTGAGTAAAACCCGTCCGTGTTCCTCCTAATGCCCTTAACGTTCCACGGCCGCAGTGAATCTTTTAAACAAGTTCCGCAACCCTGGCAGGCACTGGCCCTAGCCAGCCCGACAGTTATAGGCTGGTATTATGTTTATACGTGACGGATGATTTCATACAAACCACACTGTTTTGAATGATAGATTTTATTCTTATACAAATCTGCAGAAACTATGTAAAAATTGACAGCTAAAACAATGCGAATGTTGGCTTGAACGCTCTTAAATCAGACTGTTTGTCATTAGCTAATATGTTTGTTGCGCTCAAACCGCACAACCACCAAATCGGTTCTGAAGCAAATTAGGTTAGCGGTTTTAGGAAATAAACGACTGCTTGAGGGCTATTACATTTTTTCTTAGATTTGAGCGTTTGACTAGAGTTTTGATGTGTGATTATGGTTTATGGACACAAATTAAAAAAAAAATAATATGGCCAAGAAAGTTTGATTCTTTTTCTCGGGAGTGCTTTAAATAAATATTTCGATTTGTTTACGTAAATTGGTAAAAACCTTATCTCTGCAAAGGATGTTTAATAAAATTTTACTTTAGGCATCTTTTGATGCTTTGTTACATCAAAGATATAATAATTTAATCATTAATAAAAATGTTCATGATACAACTTTATCTTCTAATTTGGAGTGCTTTAATCAATTTATTATGTTTCATACAGTGATACACCAAAAATAATTCCATAAATCAGAGAGTTACTGATAATTTGTTGTCCAAAATTATATATTTTTTTTTCTATGAAAATATATAATCCAAATTCAAACAAAAAGTAGCTAATAATTAAGGTTACAATGTTACCTTGCTTGAAAAAAAAATGTCTATTTAAATGTAAGACAGTATTTTTAAACAATTGTTGTATACAGCGCTACAATCACTATAAATCTCGGGAAACGCGGTCTGTAGCTTTAGTACGGGCCAAGCGCTCGATTTTGTAATAACACCCTTAAATGCTAAAGAGTATTAAAAAAAGCCTTAAACAGCGGGGAAACTTTCTAAATACGTTATTCTAATCGGTGACTTAACAGTTACCGTTATATTCAGTGAGTAAAAAAAATATATTTTTATAAAGAAAACAATATTACAAAAAGATGTTCAGTCTCTTCTCTTCTATTATTTGTGGTCAAATAATTATTTAATGAAAATTTTCAAACCGTTTTGGACAAAACGACAGACGCATCTGGTCAACAAATTAATTTTCCTGCCTCATTGAATTTCTTTCTTGACGAAAAAGTGAATAGGAGACCAAAGTAATATTAATCGTTTTTAAAACGGGCAGACATGTTTTTTTTTAATACAGATAGGTAGCCATTCGCTTGCGTATTTTGGCCGAATAAGAACGCGACCGAATAATTTGAAGAGAACCCAAAATCTGAGTTGCTATTCTAGGATAGTCGAGACGGGAGTCGTTTCATGTTGAATATGGATATTTGGTAGCATCTGCTGGCTAAAACCCGACCCTAACCTAGTTAGGAAAACTTTCATCAGATAATAACTGTGGGTACTAAATTATTCTCATGTGAGGAATCTGGCGAATTTCGTTTGAGAGTTGAGAAAAAGTTCTGAAAACAGATTATGTACCTAATATAGGTTCTCTGTAACAAAATAACGTATTCCTCTTGTTTTATTTGACATATTTTACCTTGAAGAGAAACTTGATCGTAATGTAAAATATCTGTATCAAAATACCCACTTAAACTCAAAAAGTTTAGATCGTTAAATAAATGTAAACAATCTTGATGAGTCTTTTTAATCTCTTTAATTTAAAAAATCAGTTTAAAATTAAAATGCAACTAAAACCAATGTAGACGCAACAATAACGATAACTAAATCATTTGAGTAGTAGTTTATTTCGTTTCATGTGTTTTTATAAAAAGTCACATCAAGATTGTTCACCTTTATTTAACTACCTAAATCTTTATAAAAAAAACATTTATTTCAGGCTATCAAACCCATATAAAACCAATACAATAATTTAAATCGAATGACAATAGCAACTATTTCACATTAATTATGAATACACGTAGAGCGCTGTATTGTTTCTGCGTGTAATTCACCCACAGACTGCCAGTATAAAAGGACGCACAAAATGCCCTAAATAGGGCTATTTTGACGGCCTTCGAACACCGAGAAAATCTGCGAGCTATCATATTCGCACGAACAGACAGCGCCCTACGTTCCCTTTCAATGTCTGCATCGTCTTTCAGGTCAACGGTTAATAAATGCCCAAGATAATTAAACGTGTCAACTCTCTTTAGTGGGCATCCGTTGAGCTTAATTGCTGGTAAATAATCTGGACACACCTCCCTGGCCCGAAAGACCATGCACTCGCTCTTGTTCGTGTTATACAACAAACTATGTTCTTCAGCACACTTTTCACAAATGCCAATCAGCCTTGACACACCACGTTTATAGTATAGATATTTTTATACGCATTTCGTAAAATGATAGCCACGAAAAAAATATTCAATCAATTTTTCTTATTACATAAATTAGTAATGTTATATTTCGTCCGCTTTTCATTGAAATTAAATGTACAAATATTGTATTTAGCAAGCCTCTCTTGTTTCAACGACATCCACCTACAAAGTCGGTTATTTCCGGATACTGAGTTATTTCTATCCAGAAAATGACGAAGGTATAATAATAATCCTTGCTACTTGAATACTCAAACATGGAGTTTACCGTATAAATTAGTTTACTGTAGAATGTCGTTCATTGAACTTATAAAACAAAGTATTTGAAGTTAATGGCATGTTAAAATATGTACTACCTATTTGGGGATGGTGTTATTTATATGAAGGCAACTTTGCTACCATCTGAAAATTAAGTAACTTTTCAAAACTCAAACTCAAATCGTATATTTTAAATAAACTATTTGCAGGCACTTTTGAACTGTCAAAGTCGGTCAGTCAAAAACATGAAGCTATTTGCACGTTCCTAAGCGTAGATCTCTATGGAGAAGAACGTGCAAGAAACTCCACGAACAATCTTTTAAACCATGTGATGTATTACAAAAATCGTGTTAACATTATTTTTGATTGCTTCTATACGTGAGGACAATGCAAAGAACAAGAAAACAATTCAAAATGTAGGTACAGATTAAAATAAGCCAGTGGCAGGTAAGAGATGACCAGTCTCAACTGACAACGCCCGTTCACAAACATGACTTATGAACCTTACATTGACTGCTGACAATAGACCCCAGCAACATGAGAATCGTTATAAATCCATACATACTTAGATACTGATCATCATCATATCAGCCGAAAGACGTCCACTGCTAGACATAGGCCTCTCCCAAGTGACACAAAAACCGGTCCACTCACAGGCTACTCATTTGTGACTACCAACCGGGTCGCAAATGATATGATATACAACGTGTAACAGAATAAACGCAATACCTCTTAAGGGGTCATTGAACTCACCATTATGAACACCTTTCACTATAGGACTGACACTGAAATCGTGAAAAAAAAATCGACTCCCCCATACTTTTATGTGCGCATAACTGGACAAAAGGTACTGAACAGCTGATTTTATTTTCGCGATTTCGGGGTTGGTCCCATAGTCAAAGTTGTTCATAATGATGAGTACAATGACCCCTTAAGATGTATTATGTTTATTCTGTTACACGTTGTATATATATTTCAATCAATATATTTTTTACTTAAAATTCTTCCCTTACTAACTGACAGACACCGCGCAGTCAAAACTACTGGGCTTGGGGAGTCCAGAGGAGTACTAAGAGAGGATTTTCCCAAAATTCCTACGGGAACGGGAAAACACGGGATTTGCGCGTACGAAGTCACGGGCAAAAGCTATAATTCTCAATTCTTTATTGCGTACCATAATGTTTACATAGATGTTAGGGTTATTTTATTTTAGTCACAATTATGGACCCTGTCGGGCACAGCATACATTAAAACTAGGAGAGAGGAGGAAGGATACAGAGTGTTTGTTACAATATTTAATTACAATTATTTAAAAATACCCACCGAAATTATTTGTATTTAATTTATTACGCAATTATTTATTATGTCATTAATATTTTGAGTATTTATTAATATAATTAGATATGTAATTACTTACAATTTATCATTTAAGTATTCGTTTATACTATAGTAGCATTTACTTATAAGGAAAAATTTCAATTTATTGATAAAAATATTATATTTATTTGAACATTTTATTATTTCGGGTAACTTATTATAGATTTTTATAATTATTCAAATAAAAATCTATGAGATAACGACTTTGCAGTTACTGTCCAGTTTACTGGCCACTTTGTGTGAGTCATCATTTACCTGTTAACTGTGGTAAAATTTTGTCTCCCTCAGTTACTTTTAACTATTTCTTTGAATTATTCCTTTTTTCCGACGCTTTTATCCTGCTCGTCTTTTACATACACACTTTTACACACGCTTACCTAGAAGCAACCTATATACTCTTAACTTAAAGACTCCCAGGTTGTAGCTATCAGGAAACAGACTCCGGCAAGGAAATCCACTCCTTAGCTGAACGCACTATGAATGTGTTCCCAAAACGTTATGTGCGTGTGGGTGGGATGTCCACCATGATGATGATGATGTCCAAATTAGTGATGTTTTAGTGGTTGTCTAGCCTACCTGTGTTTGAAGTTTTTCGTAACAAAGGATATTTTAATAACATTGAGAAATAGTAAATGCTATCTAGGTAAACCCTGTGTTATTTGTGTGTGGGTTTTATAGTTATCGGTAGTGTCTGGAAACTTATTTAGGCCTTTTTATAGGTAAGCCAAATATATCACACATCACTCAATTTTCTCTTCAGAAGGAAATTTCTTTACCTAAATCAGTAAGTACGGCTTGTTGCCAGTAAAATCGAAATTGGCTTTCAAGATTTCTTATTATTAGCAATAAGTTACACCTGTGCCTGTGAAAGAAACCTTAATAACTCTCGAAAATTTCCACACTTTTCTCGATCGGTAAAAAATTTAAATAATTACACCTGTTACAGCATTCAGTCCTTGTGGCAGTTTTATGTGAGTGTAATTGTTTTTTAATAAAATTGAAATTAGCAAAAATTCTCATGAAATAAAAACTACTGAGCCAAACTGAATTATTTTTTTACGGGATCAAATCGAACTAAAAAAGAAACACAGAAATCGGTTCAGAAACCTTGGAGTAATCGAAAACTCGTCCTTTTTTTGGAAATCGGTTAAAAACTGAAGTGTTTGAATTGATGCTCAAAAACAAGGCCAGTAATGTGGCAGAAAACACTAAATTTCATCTCCAAGTTATTTAGATTTAAAGGACCTGCGGTCAGGCGCGACCCGATATTGTGTCAACCTGCATTTGATTTGAAAATTGTTCAATTTTTACCCGACTATGGCAAAGCCAAAAGCAAGGGTAATGATTTTAGCTGTCTATGTATGTATGCACTAAACCACTGAACCGATTTTTATGATTGAGGTTTCAATATATTCTTAAAAACGTTCCGGGTGACATAGGTTACATAAATTATTCCTAAATCTATTATGGTGTACTTGACACGTAAATTTCTAACCACTAAAAAAATAAATTTCAGACAATTGTGACACGTTTGATATCAAAAGAAAGGTCTTGATGAGCACATTACAAATATGTATGTATATCATATTATCTAAGTAAACGAATATGTTTAAATTGCTAACAAACAAGTAAAATCAAGCCTGCACTTTATACGAGGTGGCTGTACAATTTAGTGAAAAACTTGAGCAAAGTGATACCAACGCGAAGTTAATCAAATCTTTGAAATCTTTACGATTCGTTATGCTACTCGTTAGAAGAAAAATACATAAAGCGAAATATTTATGTTTCGAATTTTTTCGAAGCTCGATAGATGGTGTTAGCGTCGAAATAAATCACGCCATGCTTTCGTCTCTGATGTCGCTTCGTCCCCGTGATGGGATGTGGTGAGCGGTCACGACCCTGCCCTTGGCAACCC
The DNA here is from genome assembly GCA_947578705.1 of Lacanobia wlatinum. Taxonomy (NCBI): domain Eukaryota; kingdom Metazoa; phylum Arthropoda; class Insecta; order Lepidoptera; family Noctuidae; genus Lacanobia; species Lacanobia wlatinum. Next base: position 6,878,172 of record OX388032.1, read on the forward strand.
CTCGACCCGTAAAACGAGCCTCTCACTGTGTTCCATAGCTACAAAATAATGCTTAAATTCGTCGAGTGTGCGCCTGCCCAAAAAGTGATAGCAACTCATACGCAACGTGTATAAATGCATGTTGTATACTGCAAGCGCGCTGCGGCGCCGTTATCTCAGTGTCGCATTTCACGACACCTAGTCGGCAGTCAACAGGTTTCGTTTGTTTTTTTACCCGACTACGGCAAATCCAAAAAAAAAAGGGTTATGATTTTAGCTGTCTATGTACGTATGTATACATACGTACATAGACAGCTAAAATCATAACCCTTTTTTGTTGTGTATGTTCCACTCTAGCGCCTAACTAAACCACTGAACTGATTGTGATGAATAAGGTATCAATAGATTTGTAAGAACTTTGCGGGTGACATAGGCTAGGTATACATTTTCACTTTATTTAAAATGCGAGAAAATACACGTAAATTTCTGACTCTGAAAACTAATTAAATTGAGATAATCATAACATGTTTGGTATCAAAGGAAAGGTCTTAACGAGCACTTTACAAATATGTACATATCTTGTATTGTCTAAGTAAATAAATATGTGTAAATTGTTAACAAACAAGCGACAGTGAGTATTACTGAATAAGTATCTGTGTAGAATCTGTAGAAGAGTCGTTGTTATACATTAAAATAAAATAAAATAGCCAGGAATAGGTACTAACAGAAACTATTTCCAGCATTTAATGTTTTGATCGTTCGTCTGTTTAGTTGCTCAAAACACGTGGAAAGTATAAAACGAATGCAGATAACTTTTATCAATTGTAATTTTGTAACTCAAAGGACAAACTTAAGGTTTTATTTCATCCGAATCGGTTCGCTCTATCAAAAGATATGTGAATTTAATATTAATTTTCATTACGTAAAGCAAATACACACACGTAACGCCATCTATTGAACAAAAATAGTACTACCAGTTCCTGGAAATAACACCAGAAAATTACATACTGTGGAGTTATTTGTGAAACTTTTGAAACGTAGCAAAAGAAAAGTAAGCATTTTTTTATCTTATCGTTAGGGATTTATCGATATATGTAACCGAATTGATATTTTGACTGATCAACTTCAAGGTCGATGGATAGCATTCTTAATTTGATCTCAATTTAGCGGTGTTCCTCGCGGAAAACGACCCCCGCCCATGTCTGCTATATATGTGTTAGCAGACATGGGCAATGACCAAACTTATAATAAGCTAAAGCTGTTAAAAGATAGACCCGTATAAGTTTACCAGGTCTTAAAACTAGAAAGTTGCATGGGACAGCCGATAGATATGTATATATAATATCTATCCAGCCTTTTTCCAGCGTTCCGCAGCTGAATACCAGTAATTTACGTGGTGCGGCAGATCTCCACAACCCAGAAATAGGGTAACGCGGTACTTCTTGGCAGACCTGGTGTCAGATATTCTGGCTTATGAGCATCCGTAACGTCTGCCAAAAATCTACAAATAACAGGCGGGACCAGCGGCTTAACTTGCTTTCCGAGGCACGGAGGAGTCTTAGCATGCGTTGTTTAACCGAGAAGATCGACTCGCGTGGCTTTTATCATTTAGCCCCGAGATTCTCAGAGACCAATATTGATAATTAGCCGTATTAAATGGGATGAAAAGTCTGACAACTTATGTTACTTATGATTTTGTATCTTTAAAAAAAAAAAAAATAAGTCTGATAGGTATCCCCAACTTTACGTGAAAGCGCAAATTTTGCGAACAGTCTCCTGATGTTACTGACTAATATTAAGTAGCATTTTAAGTAAATCCAGAATTTATGACCAGTAGCAACATTAAACCGTTTTAACTTATCTATACTAATATTATAAAAAATAAAGATTTGTTTTGTTTGAATTGAATAGGCTCCGAAACTACTGGACCGATTAGAAAAAATATTTAAGCATTGGAAAGCTACATTATCAGGGAGTTACATAGGCTATATATTATCCCCGTACTCCCACGGGAACGGGAACTACGCGGGTGAAACTGCGTGACGTCCACTAGTAATAGATAAAATGAAATGAGTCAGAGTTCTTTAACATACTGTATATTAAAGAACTTTGACTCATTTAATTTCAGTGATAATCAAATTTCCGGTTTTATGCGGAAACCTGGCAACATTAGGTCACCCGCAGGCCTTCACGGTTTATAACCCGTAGGTGAGGGGCAAAGCCCCTTGATAGGTTCGTCGCGACTTTTAAGACAAGACATAAAGTGTTGGTTATCTATCTATGTTCTAAATCATCATCATGTGTCCAACCTTTTACCAAATATATTAGGTTCGGCTTCCAGACAAACTGGATCCAGCTGAATACCACACCTCTATAACTGGGTGACCCGGTACTTTTGAACAGACTGGTGTCAGATTTTCTGGCTTTTGACAATCCGTAACGACTGTCAAAAGTCTACAAATAACAGGCGGGACCAACGGATTTAGGTACTTTCCGAGGCACGCAAGTCTTGATATGAGAAGATAAGATGGCGTAGCTAGCATGGGTGACACCTGAGGCACCCCGAAATATTTATGCGTTATGCGGTGACGGAAGTCACAAGCCATTTTTCGAAATTTTTTAAACCTCATCTCGGACAGGTTTCATTGCGTCCCCTGTTAAGGGGTGACACCCGACCGTAACAAAAAGTCAACGAACGGTTGAGTGTCACCCGCAAATGCAGAAAACAGCAAGAAAAAGCCTAAGAAATTATTACATCTTATCTATGCATCACCATCACATTTTTTCGCCCATATCCACGCGAACAAAGTCGCGAGCATATCTAGTTGTACATAATGAAAGCGACGTGCAGTTATAAATAGAAACGATTTTTAAAATGGAAAAGAATAAAATAAAAAAATTAGTTTAAGAAACTGTAACCCGACTACAGAAAAATAAAAGTGATCTGAAAAGTATGAAACAAGAAAATATTTCAGAAACAAATTAAGAGAGGTACAAAAATGGTCAAAGTAAAGCCGTGGTCGCATGCCTTTATAGTTTTATAGGTTTGCCAGGCACCCACATGATATACAGGCATGCGACCACGGCTTTACTTTGACCATTTTTGTACCTCTCTTAATTTGTTTCTGAAATATTTTCTTGTTTCATACTTTTCAGATCACTTTTATTTTTCTGTAGTCGGGTTACAGTTTTTTAAACTAATTTTTTATTACAAGAATGTAGTCGACAGTTGTGCTCGCATGTTCGCGATACTCCTGGCTTCTCTCAGAAGCCTTTATTGATAACTATTCGATCACTATTCCTGTAAAGAGGCTATAGATAAGTGACATTTAGTCAGAAGTAGCGTGGTGAATTCAATAGAGAATATGCATGCGATTTTTTTATTTGCAAAATGAAATACTTATTAGCTTTACTTAACAATCATGAAATTATTATATTTTTAAATACCTTCATCAGCGATGAAGTTATAAAGCTTGGTTTAAAATAAAACTCAATATTGTAATTCGTCCAATCCCATTTTAGCTTGGCAGCCTTTTTTCAGCCGCATGTACACTAGGTACGTGCAGTGACCGCTGCACAATAATAGTCTTCCAGTGGATGCCAGAGAACAGATGGCGCCACTGAGGCTAAAAAAAAGACGGGGCTAGACGATTTATGCCCGGTTTCTGGTTTCTTATCGGTCGTTTATCTGTCTGTTAACCACTAACCAACCAATGGCGTTATGAAAAATAGCGTTAACGGAGACAAATGACCTATAAAAACCTTAAAAACCGGGCATTAGACACCTACCGCAAGAACTGATTCAAGGTGGCTCAGGATAATAAATATACTTGGATTTTGGGGTGGTATTTGCCCAGCAATGGCTACCCCATCTAATAAATATATAAAATTTGGACCTTATAACACAAAATTCTATTTTAATTTTATTTTTGTTTCTTTTTTTTATATATTGTTTTCACGTGACCAGAGGGTTGGGCTTTTCTTCGGCCAAAACATCAGCATTGCCTCTCAACTCGGCAATGCTACCAGTGTTCTGAGCACTTTTGCCATTGACAGCGATGTGGATTATCTTTCATGCCCAATGATTTATTTTGTTTTTATACGAGTTTGTACATACATTTGTGTTAATTAGTGTTGTTGTTTATAAATCTGTATGTATTTTAGTTACAAAACAAAAAGTATAATACAAAATTGCATGTTGTAACGTGTGTTGGCCTTTCTGTAACATTAAGTGTTATTCTTATGAAAGCTAGAATAAGCCATACAACGAAACGTCTTGGTGTAAACTCGTTTAAGCAGTTTATATTCCCGTTGAGACAAATGTAGCTTTCGGAGACGTGTGACAATGTGAATCTCTCTCCTGAGGGCTTTCTGTATTTATATTTTGTTTTTTTTTCGCGTTAAATGTCAGCGAGGACGTTTTTACTGTCGTTTGTATTTTACTCGAAGACTGTGAGTCATGAAATAAAAGCAAAATTCCTACAGAGTATTTTATTTTACTTCTAGGGTTTGTCTACGGCTTCGACTTCTATAGTTAGAAATTAACGTAAGAGGACGTACTCCCGGGATAAAATAAATATATAATATCTTAGATTTTAGTCCAAGACACGGCCTACCCGTGTTTTAGGCTTCGTCCAAATCCATTCAGCTTGACTCCTTCCGCTCTGGAGCGGAGCGGAAAGGAGTGTCAGACTGTTACTGACTAAAACCCATCCATGTTCCTCCTAATGTCCTTTGCATTCCAGGCCATTCCAGGGCCGCGGCGACTCTTTCCAATAAATTCCGCAATCCTGGCCGGCACTGGCCCTAGCTGACCCCTCTACTATGCTGACATTTCCTTGAGGCGCGCATGGCACACAACGCGCCGTCGATCCGGGCCTGGGGGGCTACTCTCTAACGAAATCCGTAGTTTCGGGCTTAGTTGCGGGCGGGCATTTTCTACTCCGTATCACCTAACCACTGAGAACTAATAATAACACGATTTGACAGTTACTGTGAAATCGTGTTGTCATTCATTCTCAGTTCGGGTTCGGGACTAATCGTAAGTCTGTAGGTGATACGGAGTAGAATACGCCCGCCCGCAACTAAGCCCGAAACTACGGATTTCGTTAGAGAGTAGCCCCCCTGGTTCTGCTCGGATGGTGAGCCACCCAATGCTCGCCATCCGCAGGCCTGCGCCTACGGTGGCCGGGAGTCGCCACACGCCCTAACCGCCGCAACAGGAGAACTTGTTGCAGCAGCTAGGGCTTGAGGTTTTCCTCTCTCTCACACGTTCGGCCTTCTCCTTCGCTAGCATCACTGCTTCGCAGAAGGAGGTGACCGCTTCCCATGCCTCCTCGCTCTGGACCATAGATTGAACCAGGGCCGGTCACGAGAGGTCACCGCCGCCAATCGCCTCGTCGAGAACACGGCGGTGCTCCGCCCAAGCAGGATAGACTTCCACCGTATGCTCCACCATGTCTTCCGGGCGATCCTCACAGTGTTGACACCCGGGAGTGTCCTCCCGCCGAAGTCGAACTGCAACAGCAGCCTAGAGTTTAAAGGTTGGTGTGACACCTCAGTGCCTCGGAAAGCACGTAGAACCACTGGTCCTACAGCTGACCTTTCCCCAGTCGTATCAGATTGCCGTCCCTTCAGACTATGAAAGCAAAGGAGCAGAAAGTGCGTCTCCCCGCGTCTTTGGCGACGCCACGTAATGGCGCCGTCAATTTCAAAGCAATTTTCATATTTTAACTATTTCTATCTTGCTCAAACTTGCACTACAAAATCTCCTGCATACTTGTCTTAACCCCGTCCACCGTTACCAAAATTCGGTGGTAGGAGTAATCAAAATTCGGATGGGAGGATAACTTTCTTCTGCAGTTTTGCTTCTGTGGCCTCTCCGGCAGGTTTTGTGTTGAGAATTTACCGAGCTGTGAATAGTCTTTCTTCTTCTTATCGTATGGGCAGTAAAGCCTAACGACCCCACACACCCTAGTGTCAGAGTTGGTGTTGAGTTGAGAGGTGAATAGCCTTTGACACTTGGGAATAGTGTAGCTTATTATCAGTGATTGTTTGTTTGTATTCGGATAAGAACTTTCAGAGATTACCTTTTACAAACTTACATACAGTTTAACATTTTCATAATGTAAGTTTAAATTTTTCACTGACGAATTGTACCTCCTGTCTGTCTGCCTGTGTTTGTTTCCCCGCTTCCTACATCTAAACCACGGAATACATTTTAATAAGGTTTTCACTAACAGAAAGATAAATAAATAATAAGGTTTCCATAATAATTTGTTAACGTGAATGGCCAGGCCAGGTCGCTAGTTATAGTTAGAGATTTATTATTTCATGCGGGTGACAGCAACTGGCTTCTTAAACTTAAACTTGCAAGCAGTTACTATTAATCAAAGTCTCCATGGCTTCCACAAATCCTAAACAACTTGAGGGAACTCAAGCTACAATTTAGAGGTAGAAAGTTTATAGCTGGCAAACCTTATTTGATGTTTTCCTTTCGCTTGCTTAATGTAGTCTTGGTATGGTATAGTAATGGAAGATAAAAAAATTGATTAGCCTACTTAGTTTTTTCTTTTGTTTTACTATTGATAGGCACGCGTTTGACCACTATCTCAACTGATGGTAAGCGACGATGTAGTCGAAGATGGAGCACACTTGCGTAGAAGGAACCTATTTATTCTTGATTTAAAGACTCCTAGGTGGTAGCTATCAGGAAACACAGACGCTGGCAGAAAATTCCACTCCTTAGTTGTACGCACTATGAATGTGTTCCCAAAACGTTTTGTATGTACCGGCGGCGCATCGTCTGGTGGTCCGACGACGGAACGGGCTAGGCGGAATTAAATTATACAATTCCGCCGCACATTCCCCAAAATTTAACCGGTTAAAAACCGACAGGCTAGCAACTCGGCGTCGATGCTCAAGACTGGAGCTTCGACTCGACGAGCCTATCATTGCCGATGATCCTCTTGGCTTGTTTTCCCAACTATGTTGGGGTAAGGAGAGTAGGTACCACTTAGAAAGGACTGCTTATCTGACCTGACTTCCAAAATGTAGTAAATGGGTCACATGATGAATCTTGGCAAGACTGGTGTCAGGTTACTTGTTTTCGGAGTACATATAACGTCTTAACGTCGACTGTCAAAGATCTGCTAATGGCAGGTGAGTTAACTACCGGGATCAATGTAGGACCCTACTCGAAATCACAAAAAAAAACCGGCCGAGTGCGAGTACGACTCTCACACGAAGGGTTCCATACCATAAACCTTAATTTTAATTATTCAATAGAAACATAATCGGTGAAAATTTCAACTGTCTACCTATTAAGGTTCTTGAGATACAGCTTCCTGACAGATGGACGGATGGACGGACGGACAGCGGAGGCTTAGTAATAGGGTTCCGTTGGTTACTCTTTGGTTACGGAACTCTTCAAATTGACTTTAAAATAACTTGAAGATATAGTTAATACCTGATTTTTTTTTCTCGAATTCAGGGTTGCTAACATCGTAAAAAATGGCATAACGACGCCATTTTCAGGATAAGCGCTTGCATGCTATCTCACGTGGTAGATATCTGCTTAAATCTTGAGATTAGACTATCGATAACATAATAAGTTGCTACGGCTGAGGCGGATCGCTATGAAGTATGTATGTATGTAAATCGGGCTGGTTTCCACAACTCCACGACTGAGCGCGTATTTTGCGTGCAGGTGGGACAAATTTGTCATTCGATCCACCCCAGCTCCCCAAGGAAGGCCAGCAACGCCTTGGTGTAACCAGCTATCTCACAGAGAGTACCTGGGTTTCCGAAGTACTTAGCCCTGTAATGCACGACTACAGGGCAGCTTAGAAGCACGTGTGCTGCTGTCTCATTCTCCAGGCAAAAATAATAGAATAAACATAAGACAGACATTGCTCCCTCTTCAATAATCTTGCGCTACTTTCGTGACACACTTATATAATTTTCAGCTGTTCAGTAGTTATATTTTGTCTAGTTATGGATAAACAATTTTTTTTTAATGAGTGGCCTATGTAGGCAGCCAATTTTATATTCCCTGATTTTGGGAAACCAAACCCGAAATCAGGGAATATAAACTTTCACAACAAAAAAGTTTGTTAGTGTTTTAAAAAATAACCATTTTATGTTATTATTATTTGTTATTGATTATTTGGACTAGCCAACAAAGAAAGCTATAGTTCGTTTTTTTAATTCCAGAGACTAATTTGACATTTCAAGTGATTGTTCTTTCTTTTTTCAAGATTCTTTTTTTCAGATTTCAAAGTTTGCCGCCGATAAAAGTATTTGTTCTTTGGACCCAGTTTAAAGTATAAATTAATTAACTGGCAGAAAATTTAAACTTCAATTAAGTTATACGGGTCAACAATGTGTATTTGATTAACTTCCAGCAGAAATATTCCAATTCATTTTCTGAAGGGTTCTTCACAAAGATCAAATAGTAAACACAAAGCATGGAGAGAAAATGATTCTCTATTTAATTTGAAATACCAGTGTCACCCTGGGGAGACAGTTGAAATGTAGGAGATTTAATTAACTCAATGTTCCCGCATTTTACCGCTAAAGTGTCATTGTAGAGTTGAGCGAAAGTGGGTGAGGAAACAAAATTAGGACAACGTAGTTTGGCATATGAGCATAGTTTTATTATATTTAACCGCCGCACATTTAAACTTCAAAGTTAACTAACGCTTGGTTAGGTCGGTCCTTAGTTGGGTGACCAATGATTTATCTACATCTGCACTAATATTAAAAAGAGGAAAGATTTGCTTGTTTGTTTGAATTGAATAGGCTCCGAAACTGAGGATCGATTTGAAAAATTCTTTCACTATTAGAATCGTATATTCTCCCTGATAAACATAGGCTATAGAATATTTAAAAAAAAAATAGGGATCAGTATGAAAACTTCGATAATTTAAGCAAAGGTGTGAAAAATATACCAAAAAAGATCCTTATATCGCGTACGCTGCGGAAACTATTGGCAATAGAGCAAAGTAATGTACAGTACAGTTTTATAGAAGACATTAATATCTACAAAAAAGTCTACGAGGGTATATATCTAACTATTATGGTTAAGTCACAATGTCCGATTTTTGGTTAAATTATTCAATCAAAACCCGGGTGAAATGGAATAGTGGTGATTTTAGTATCATGATATTAATCTTTATCCATTTAAATTGTTCAATAATAAGATTGGTTATGTACATGTAAATTACACTTTAAATTATTCAAATCAGACCTGTCGTTTAAAAGTTACGACGGGTATAAAAATACTCTAAGTACGAAAAATGTTGCTGTTTGAGCGAACTGCCCTACGTTTAGTCTATTAATAAGTAATTTACACATTAGAGGGGAGATGAAGTTCGTGGAGTACCAACAAAACCCGCGCGAACGAAGTCGCAGGCAAAGTGCTAGTCTATTTCATAACGAAACTCCTTCGTGCTTTTGAAAGCACATTGTTGCAAAGTTAAACTATTTATGTTTCTTTGGGATAGTTTTTGGCATGAATGCGGGTGGAGCCGCGGGTGGCGGCTAGTCTTTTATTTATAACTAGCTGACCCGCGCAATTTCGTCTGCGTCACATTTTTCATGAATGCTCCGCTCCTATTGGTCATAGCGTGATGTTATGTAGCCTATATATAGCCTTCCTCGATAAAAGCGCTATCTAACACTGAAATAATTTTTCAAATCGGACCAGTAGTTCCTGAGATTAGCGCGTTCAAGCAAACAAACAAACTCTTCCATTAGTATAGATAAAGATTTTATCTTTGATAGACTAATAGCTACGAGCTATTAGTCGTCGTGTTACCTAGAAACTTGATTCTTATTATTTTGAAATAACGCCCGAATTGAAGTAAAATGAGCAGAGTGATGTAATAAAATACATGCTAAAGTTTTAGAACCATTTATTTTTGGAACTCAAATGAAAAATCTAGGTTTCATAACGCCAAGCAGATATATCAATTCTGATATCAAAACGAAAGTTTAGAATAATACAGCGGTTTCAGTTTTTATTTTGTTAAATCTTTGTTTTTACTGAGTCAAACAGTTACGAGATTCAAATACCTATTTTATTTTATACATTATTTTTTCAGGTTTTTTGTTGGCCTCTTAAAATCATAATAGTTTTTGGTAATTCTAGGTGTATTTTTTTTTTCTTTTATTGTCTACCTTTTTTCTTTTTTTTTTCGAGTATGGAAATGCATCAAATGTCTCCTTTTGCTCTGGGCTGAGCGGAAAGGATTGTCAGACCGTACCATACCGTTATTTTTAAGTGATTCTGGGGATATATTTCTTAAGAGATGTGTGTAAAACTGGACATTTGAATGAATTTTCTATCACTCATATACATGGCATAGATGGTGTTAATAAATGAATGTTTGCATGTACTTGAATGAATACAATTATCACCCCCCTCACCCCATATAGAAAAAAATCGTAGTGTGGAATAGAAACATTCTTTACTTACCCGAATATCCTGAAAGACTTGATCAAGCTGATAAAGGCCTGCTTGAACTTCCTGTTCATAAAGCAGTAGGTGATGGGGTTGCAGCAGGAGGAGCAGTAAGCCAGCAGCTGAAGCAAGACCACACCTTTGGAGCCTATGTACTGGTACAGCTCATCAGGGTAGAACAGGTAGATCTGGAAAGATAGTTGGAGTTAGGAATCTTGGTTTCATAGTGTATATTTCAATTTAAACTTAACATACAGATGTGTTGCTGGGAAGTTTGTTGCGCCACTTCTTCTTCCCAGCTTAAACAATAGGAAGTGGTGACGGGCGGGCGTTTTGGGTACTGTCTTTGTGTAGAACTTTGACATTCAAAAAGTGCCGGAACTCACATTAATTTGAATAAATGAGTTTGAGTGATGGTAGGCGCCACTAAAGGGGTTTGAATATTTTGAAAACATCAAAGCAAAATTGTTACATGACGACTTGACCTTCAAATATCTCGGTAATATGACACTTTAGGGCATCACGTTGCAATTTTTTTATTTTTTGGTTGTTTCAGTGTCCTCTACGCATATAAACAAGTTTCATTGTGCGCCGCGATTTTGATAAAATATAACAAAACAAACCTTCATTGTTTTGTAGTATCACCTGATATACACAAATATCAAGTTTTTACCAGATGCGTGCCTACAATTTTCGAGAGTTGCCCTCGATTTCTCAAGGTTTCCATCATCAGGTCCTGACGTGGTGGCAATGGGAACATTTCGGAAGCATACTCTTTAATATAAAAAAGATTCATCGAAATCGGATCATAAACGACGAAGTTATACGCGAACACACATAATATATATATATATATATATATACGCTGTCGAATAGAGAACCACCTTCTTTTTTAGAAGTCGGTTTAAAATAATTTCAATTGATCCTTCCACGCACTGCATCTTACCATCCCTACCTTGTTACTATTCCACCAATTCGCACTAAGCGTTTCCAAACGTCTTTTATAATGCGCACAGCAAAGGAGTGGAACTCTCAACCTCCGTCTGTGTTTCCAAACGCTTACAACCCTAATCTCTTCAAAGTTAGAGTGAATAGTCTCCTTCTGGGTAAGCTCGCTCCATCGTAGACTTTGTCTCTGTCACCTCTGACCTAGACTAGAGTCAAGAGCAAACCCATCACAAATAAAAAAAAAATAAAAAAAAAACCTTTTAGTATAATATAGGTACGATTCTTTGGGCCAAGCATCTTCGCCTCGGGGGACCGCAAATTTTTTGCATGTACTAGGTATAAGTTTTATTAGCGGTCACCCGACGCGATGACGCTTGGCCCAAAGAATCGTACCTATATTAAACTAAAAGGATCAATTGAAATTATTTTTAACTTTTTAAAGGGTTTTTTTTGTCGGGGTTTTTTTTTATTTTTTAATTTTATGCTTTTTAAACTTAATTTTCATTTCGTTAGTTAATATTCCTCATTCCTATAGTCATTCGCTTTCATTTGATACCCATATTGAGGGAGTTGTGAAGAAATATGTCATCCGCCATTTTGTGGCGACGGCCATCTTGGACGGATTTTCATCGAACATAGCTAAGAACACTTCCGACTAATTCACCTTTCAAACAAAAAAAAACAAAATCGGTTCATTCGTTCGGGAGCTACGATGCCACAGACAGACAGACACACACACACACAGAGACACGTCAAACTTATAACACCCCGTCGTTTTTACGTCGGGGGTTAAAAATGGTGGTCAGGAAGCTATGCTACAAAATCATTCCGTCATCTATCTTGGGGGGTACCCGAAGAATTAATTGTGAATCATTTTTCATCACCAGAAAATGTGCAGGATAGATGACGATGCAGGAGACCTTTATGTCTTTATTTAGGTTTATTTTTTTTTAAATAATGACAATAAATGTAAGTAAGGGCCTATGTGCGCTAATTCTTATTTTTAAGAGTTAATGTACTAGGGTTTTATAAGTTCAAAATTTTTGAATAAAATGAGACCAACACTAAAATCACGAAAAAAAAAAATCGAATCCATACATTTATGTGCGCACAACTCGACAAAATGTACTGAACAGCTGATTTCTTTTTCGCGATTTCTGGGTTGGTCCCATAGTAAAAATTGTTCATAATGATGAGTACAATGACCCCTTAAGATGTATTGCGTTTATTCTGTTACACGTTGTATATACTATGCCCATATAATTTATTCTAGACAACAAGAAGACTGCTCTATTTATTTTTTATATTGGAACAAACAATGTGTGGCGGGCATGCCCCAATTTATTTCTTTGACCATGTTAAAAAAGACAAATTCAGTTTTAGCACCCATGATAGAAAAAATCGTTTTGTTCTCAAATTAAATAAAACTGGTCGCTTTATAAAATGTATATGGTTGCCATAAAAGAGGACGGTACCTACTCGTATAAGGCGGCAAATAGAGGTATATTATCCTCTTGATGACAAGCTCAGAAAAGGTCGTTTGACACCCATTGTCCAGCAAAGATAACAGAAAATCCACAAAATTTTCAAGTTTTGTACCCAGAGTCGACATTTTGTAGGTTTTATAAAGCAGGAACATTTGTCTCGTTTATGTGTTAAAATGAGCTAAAAAGGTACATTTGTGATTTGTTAAGCGTTGCTGATAGTGCTAAACGATTCATATTTTCAAACAAAACGAAATAATGCTCAAAAGTCTTTTACAGCCATTCTGGCCTTGAATGACTAAAGAAATTTCGGTTACTCGCCAATCAAAGAGAAAGAAATGGCACTTAAAAATAACTGGCTGGTTCAGCAACGACAAACTGTTTGATTTCCCAATTTACATATTTTCCGAACGAATGTGACAACTGTCAGATTAACGTTGTCAACACCATGTGTCTCAGGTTCCCGCCAAAAACTAAAAAAAGGCGGTCTGGTCGAATCGATCAAAAAAGGACGATATGGTTTTGAAGAATTGTGATTAAACTTGAAAAGTAATACAGTGAGATTAGTGGATGATTGTAGTTCATTTTCCCACGTACATTGTAAATCGTCGTTTATGTAATTTTCCATGATTTAATTTGATTAATCAATTTGTGATCTTTCATGATGGCGTTCATTTGTTTTAAACTTCTTGCTTGCAAGACCCATGCAATATTAGATACTGTGCCTTACTGTGCCTTTAAACTCATTAATGGTTTGAAGAATAACAGAGTTTCGTCAAATAACGTTTTCTTGAACAAAGCTTGGTCAACACCAACCTAATTGTTCAAGGAAACATTTAAGATCAAAGTTTGAATCCACCACTCTGAATGAAAAGAAAAAGTTTTTCATTCATTCTTATCATAACAAGGCTTCTTAATAGCCTGTTTTCGAGTGTTAAATGCTACAGACAAACTTATAAGTAGGGGCGAGAATTTCCAATGTTGATTAATTTGTTCAAAGGAGAATGTTTTCTATTCAAACTTCGTTAAGTGCTACTTTATAGTGGTGCACTTCATCTAGTTCAATGACTCCTCTTTGACTCTTATACAAAGAAAAAAGTGGTGAAATATAGGAATGTTGACGTCAATAATGATTATACCTGGTCGTTTATGAAATGTCTTGTTTTTATTCAAAGTAAAATTTTAATTTGTTGTTTGCGTGATTGGGGTTGCCAAACTGTAAAATTTTTTACACTAGTCCAGACGAGAGTAGCCACAATAATTTGTTTTATCAACAATGAGTAATGAGTAAATTGCATTCGGTTTCGTACGATATTTGTTTCGCGATTATGAGGATTAAGACCGAGATACTTTCATTTATTTAATAACGCGCTAAAACTTCATTGTCATACGCTTTAAGTCTTCCACAGACCGGTGCAAAACAAAAATAAAGCAAAGATACGACACCCCTTTTACTTTTTCATCGTCGCATTGTCGCGTCGCGAGTCGCGTCTTGGAGCTTAGTTACACTATGATCCCGTCCAGGGTAAAGGCGAACTTACGCGGGTGCATGGTATGGTGAATGCGAAGTATAAAATACTATGTATAATGAGATTGCCGTTACCGTTAGCGTTGAAAATCGCGAAAGATACATTTTGTTCTTTCGAAACTTTGTATCTTTCCTATAAAATACACGTAATTAAAAAAAAAAACAAATTACAAGTTCGTCTAAAAACACAATCATCAAATGCATATTTGTATCACACTGTTTTTTTTTATATTTTAATAATCAAAGGTCAATAATCTAAAATATACATTAATTGAACAGTAATGAACTTTACGTAATCGAATCAAAATAAACAGAGTAGATGAATCTATTAATGCGAATAATACAGCGTAAAATACATGAAAAAAACTAAAACTTGCTAAAAATTCAACCGAAAGTCATTCATCCGATTCAACGCAAGTTTCTGTATTTTATTGAAAAATTAACAGTGGCTTTTGAAATGTACTTGTATTTTATACATGTCATTTTCAACGCCGTCCATACTAAAGTGACAATGAGGACTACCGTTTTTGTACTCACGAGTTGTCGCCACTGTCGAGTATGGTTCTTAATCATAACATTAAAGTTGTTATTACGCGCATGTGAACAAAGTTATAGTTGTCAAAATATAAAAGGCCCGTTTTGACATCAGGATACAACATTGCTTTACTAGAAAGTATGAAAGAGACATAAAATAAATCTCTTTTGCACTTATTGGCAAAGCAATTTTCTATCTCTCGCTACTCAGCTGTCTAATCGGCCTTCTTAGATTTTGGTGAAATTAGAAGAAAATCAAAAATACAAATCAGGACAAATAAGTAAATAAACTCACGTCAATAGCCAACTAACAGTGAGACATGACATTAAAAACCTTACGCTACACGCCAGTGTAGCGTAAGGTTTTGCTATTAGTAGAGCTATTGAGAGAGCTTAGCGCGACATGAAAAACGCTCCGAGTTTTCAGAAGCAAGCGATCGTCCATTGTTTCTACCTGAGAAAATACTTCCTCGTCTCTATAGTCCGTTACAAAAACTCGCTATGCACTATGGCCACCGAATCGTCTCCGCCACCGCGCCCGAACCTCAGTCCCCGCGCGTTTAGTCTGAACAAGGCTTTAAGGTAAGCGTACGTTTAATGACGTTTCAACGTAGCTATAATAAAATAATGAAAATAAAAAGGCTTCCTAGAAATCGATTAAGTGCATTAATGTCTTAAACCTGTGACCACGGTTCTGTGGCTAGCCTGGGCAATAAACTATTGGTTCAAATTAGTTCAAATATTCGAGGTGAATAACCACTAAAATCAAATCAACGATCATTGACATTTTCAATGCTATTGTTAGAAGCTACGACTAATTCTTGAAAATAGCCATTAGGGTAACGGGAAACATTTATGTTTTTACTTATAAATGAAAATGACTGCTTGCAATCAATTGTTAAGTGTTTGTTGGTAATCAGAAATCAGCAATAAATAAGCAAGATAGTATAAAACTCCGTAAGATAGTAACAAATCATCATATCTGTTCGATACAATGTAAACAGATTTAATACAATAAATTCTATCCAAATTCAATATTTTCCAACATATTTTCGTTTAAAAGAAAAGAGTTAACAATTTCACGTGATATTTTACAATTTGGTGGCATTTGCAATAACCCGGTGACGTGTACACTAAAAGTTTATTTCAGTAGTAAGTTTTTGTAAGTCTTTTCTATAAAGAAATAACAAAAAATTCAACAATAGGGAGAACAATGATCAAAAAATTACGTTGTAATAAGAAAATATCGACAAAAATTAAATTCAGTTTTAGTCTAGCCCAGATTGCGTTCACAAAGCACTATGGTAGGCGCCAGATAATTGTGCGATAATGGTCATTGACTTTCTTAATACCAAAAACAGAAATAAAGACATTAAGCTGTGCTGAATCGACTTCTATCGTGAGCCTTTACGTTCTCTAGTCATGAAAAACGGTTCATAATGTATTATACAATTAGGGAAAGGCCAATGTACTTAATTGCATGTTTATCTGGCGCCTGCCATAATTGTTGAAGGAACATTTAATAAAAAAAAAATTAGTACTAATAACAATAGTATGTATCAGATTTTCATTTGTTTCACAAACAATCAACTATTGAAATTCTGAAATATAATGGGAGTTTTGAAATAATTGTCGAGATTTCGAATTGTTTTAATTATACAGGGAAATTGAAAAAATACCCGAAACCTCTTAATCCTGACTTCGTATCATGACCCTGAACAACATTTGTTCTACGACTTTTCAAAATTCGAAACATTTTTATTCCATACAAAAAATACAAAGTGCGCGCGCGCGTAGTATACGCTAATTTTACAGACTTGAAATAAATGAAAAACAAATTGTTTTTGACTACATTGTTTTGTTGAAGTTAAAATCATAGAACAAACGTTGTTCAGGGTCATGTATAAGTCAAGATTTAGAGGTTTTGGGTATATTTTCAATTTCCCTATACAGATATTAAATGTAGCGGTTTTCTAATTAGTTTGTACATAGTGTAATTAGAAGATCCCCGAATACGAAAAACGCAGGACTGGTCGACAGAGCGTCGCTTGGGAGAGGTTTATGTCCAGCATTGAACGATTTTCGGCCGAAATGGTGACGGTACCTAATAAAATTAAATGACATAATTCATTTGCATTCTTACAGCTTCTCCGACATTAATTGAGTATTTATTTATGGTGTTATATCAAATGTTATGTGCTTATGAAAACCGGAGCGCCAGTATGATACAACCTTCGTTTGATGGGTAAATAAATATTTTATGGGTCTTTTAAAAGCATTTTACCGAAGACAGTTCTGATTTCTGAAGATATTAAATTTTATATTGAGCGTTAATAATGCTGATTTTATTATTACGAGTATGTTCAAATTTATTATAACACTATAAATATTTTTAAAATGATCTTTTGAAGATTTTTAATATGTTTTTCGATGTCTAATAAATTCATGTAACGGTAAGTTGTGACCGACAAATATCTAATATTATAAAGCTGAAGAGATTGTATGTTCGTGGTTCGAATTGAAAAAATATTTTATTGTTGGATAGCCCATTTAGCGAGGAAGAATATGGGCTATATAGTAAAAATTATTGCAAAAAGTGAAACCACGAACACTCAGAAGTAAGTGAAAGGCTTCCATGAAGGTACGCAAGCTTAAAAAAAATGGTTTTTCGTTTGTAATTCCTGTCGGAATTTTATCGGAAGATTCACCGCGGCCCAGGAATGCAAAGGGCATTAGGAGGAACACGAATGGGTTTTAGTCAGTAAGAGTCTGACAATCCCTTCTGCTTCACCCAGGTCGAGAGGAGTCACCCATCCTTAAAAAACAAAAGGGATGCGTCCAAAATATTATTACTATAAGGTAAATAATGAACTTTTTCCTATGGCAGCTGGCATAGCCTCGGGGGCGCCATAAGATGCGGCGCATGATCTAAAATGTAGTTATGGGTAGAGGACACTTAAAAAAGAAAACATGTTTGAAACATAACCCTTAAGTGTCACGTTGCCGAGATATTAGAAGATTAAGTCGCCATGTGAGAACAATGAAAATCATTAAATTTATCGTATCACGCGCTTACATGCAGTTAATTTAATTTCTGTAATAATTCTTGGCTTGATTTAACTATTTATATAAAGTAAACACTATCATTTGCGAAGTACTTAATAACGTGGTTTTAACGTGTTCTTATTTTTACTTCCTTCTAAGAAATTATTAAATCAAGCAGGGAACTATTATTTGAATTTTATATAATGCATGTAAGCACATAATTAAGTCATTTTAATAAAAGTCATGATTGTCACATGGTGACTTACCTCGAAACATCTCGGCAACGTGACACTTTAGGGCACCATGTTCCTAGTATTATTTTGTTTGGTGAAGTGTCCTTACCCATGTTGCACTTTAAATCGTACGCCGCAACTTAAAAAAAAATCAAAATGGCTGTGGGGGGAACTTTGTTACAATGGTTCTATGCCCTTCACTTACAAAGTTACGCATCACATTTTCCATTCAAGATTTTCAAACCTCCACTATTGTAGCCAAACCCTTTTCCTAACTACGAGTACCTTCCTGTTATGATATTGGGAACTATCGAAAATCCGGAAAACTTAAAAGCCGGAAAGGCAATCCCGTACCTGAAGGTGCCATTATCCAACGAGAATACCGCCTACAAAGGCAATATCAGCCTTTTATCGCAACGCGTTTACTTCCTGGATTGGGCTTTTATGCCAATTTTTTTTGTAGAGTACGTTGGGATCCGTTTACGATTGAGTAGGAATTCTTTTGACATTTACCAACTGCCACTATATTGTTCTGTATAGTGTCTTCTGTAGAGTGGCGACAAAGGGCCTCACCAGAGAATGGGCAGCAGCATTCTCTTTACATTGCAATAGCTACACTGCGATCGCCAACCCGCCTGCCAAGCGTGGTGATTATGGCAAACCTGTAGCGGCATCAACGGCGTCAGAAAAAAAAGCCAACGGAGCAAATCAACATCGCAACAAAAAAACCGCAACGCCATCTATCCAACTAGCAGCAAACTACTACGTCGAAATCCTGCATCGCGTAATTAGAGTTTACCGTGTCATTTGAATATTTACATCAGCCCGAATATCAACTATCGGGCAGTTGCCCACACCGGACACAACAACCGTCCGATCGGAGGATTCTCCTTTTCAATGGAGGTTTGCGGGACTTTGCTTTCTGTACCGCATCCCTCTAAACTGGTGTGATTGCATTGATGCCGCTACAAACCCCCTTTGGGGGAGGCCTATGTTCAGCAGTGGACGTCTTTTGGCTGATATGATGATGACTACTATTATAAATGTTAAAATTTGGATGCATGAATAGAAAGATGACATCAATGCGGGTGAAGACGCTAGCAGAAGTTAAATATAATAACATGATTGGTCGTGATTTTACCTCCAATATGTCTAAAAAGGGAGCTCGCAGTAATCTAAAAATTGTCATGGTTTGAACGTAATTTGATTCGGAAAAAAGGACCTTAAGAATAAGGGAAGATTCAGGACTCGATAAAAGGATTTTGTGAAGGAGAATATGTTTTGATATAGGATGAATACCAAGATGACAGCTGATACGTACCAATTGTTGAAAACGACACGCTATGCAACCCTCAAATACATAACATACAGATAAAATCTGTTTTTTTTTTTTTGGATTTACGGATGTAATCTGTGTTTCACAATTGCAGACAAGTGTTTTCGCTTTTTCTTATTCAAACTTTTCAAAAAACCCTAACAATTTATACATATTTAGATTTCCGAGACCGTATTCTATAATACGCGCGCGCGTGGTTTGCGCGTTGTAGTGACCAAGTTAAAGTCACACTATTTAGAGCTTACTGTCAGACTTTCTACACGTGCAGCCTGTGGTTCAGGTATACGCAGAGGTCGCTCAATGCCCTACGTATACCCATGTTCTTAGGGCTGCCCCGCTTTTGTAGTGCCTCCGGTATGTTTCAGGAGAACAGGGCAGATGGCTTCCATGCGAGAAAAAAATTCACTTTACATTTTTCCTTATATTTATAAAACTAGATGTCCTATCGACTTGATTATTTCATGATATTGTTTTTATGTAAAAACCTATTATTTGACACACATTTTGTAACAATACCTCCACAAACAAAAAATCACATTTTCAAGATACGTGAAAACGAAACGTGCGTTTTCGTGCGTGTGCGTGTAGGTTGACTGGTAGAATGCCTTGTTGCATTAAGTCCGCTTATGTACCACTATTGTACATGAAGTTGAAATAAATAAATACGTAATTATTATTGTTTACACCACAAAATTTTACTTGAAAATTCTCTTATAAACAATCATATGACATTTCTAGAGTTAGTTCCGTCTATCGGAGAGTAACTTAAACTTTTATTAATACACAAGTAAGAACAACTTATATTGGCGGTCTTATTTTCAGTAGGCTATCCCTCCTCCCGATGACAGATAGTCATATTGGCTATATAATGATTTCCGTCAGTCATCATCATCATCATCATATCAGCCGAAAGACGTCCACTGCTGGACATAGGCCTTCCCCAAGCGTCGCCACAACGACCGGTCATGTGCGTCTCGCATCCATCGGCTACCCGCGACCTTCACCAGGTCATCGGTCCACCTTGTGGGAGGCCTTCCAACGTTACGTCTTCCGTTATATCCGGCGGTAGGTTATTGAAATACAAGTAAGGATAAAATGACAGCTTTGTTTATCTTTAGTAGCTAGAAGAAAAGATAGATCGGTGATTGAAAATGGCCTTTAGTCGTTTTACAACGGCAACCCACTTCATCTATCCAATGACTACTGCAAAATATTTATTTTTAATGTACTATTATCTTAAAGAATTATTTAAAAAAATTCGCGCCTGGAAGTAGTTTATGTCGGGTACATTACGTGGGCTGCCTTTGTAAAATTATTAAAATAGCACCATGTATACTCCACAAAGAAAATTATTGTAAGTATCTAGTACTCTCATACAACCTCATACCCCATTAAAACTTTCAGCTAATGGAGTATGATATTCATAACGCATTGAAAATGATAAGGAAGGAATAAAATTTATCATTAGTGTCCACAGCACGTTCGCAGTTAAATAATAAAATATTTCAACACATATTCATTATTTGAAAAATTATAGCCTACAATACCTCGTATGATCGATTCAATCAGTCATTTGTCTTTCTCATCTAATTGACAAAATTGCTACCATTCATAGAAACTACTGTCATTAAAATATAACATGACAATTTCAAGTGAAACGGAATAATTACATAAACGTCAATGCGATAACGATCTATTTACCGTAATTGGCAATTCCGGTACCTAGTTGTATTTCAATCAAGGGGAAGTGTTGCCTATTAAAGTTCGTGGAACATACCTCGTACATGGTCACTGTGGCACATTAGAATTGAAACTCTGAGTGGAATTTGCGATACATAAAATGTTCGTTCAGCGACAAAAACAAAGAACAAATTTCAAACCTATTTAATTTTTTTTATAATTTAAAAAATCGGGTGTGTCGAGGTTGGGGCGTAAACCTGTAGGACCGTCAACGAATATCTTGACAACATTCTGAATACATATAAGGTAGGCCACCCTGGTCGAAACGCTCTCGATCCGCACCACATTGGACACAAGGAACTTGTGAACGATAAACCAACACAACCCCGGAACTTCTGGTCCCCCTCCTGGAAATAGAGCAGATTGCCGGATTTGAGAATGATCGTGTCCTCCCCACCTCTTCGGACTTCAGACAGTCCCACAATACTTCATCGTAACCTGCTTAATTCTTCCTCAAGTTCGGTGATCAGTGTGGCCAGATCCAGTCGTCGGTGTTTGTAGGGTAGCCGGATCCACTCCGAGGATTCATAGCACCCCTTGCCTCGCCGTGAACTTGACCACCACCGGAGTCAAGTATAGATGGGCTGCCGGGCTCTAGGGGCCATTTTTTGTTGTGTCTATCATATATGAAGGATTTGCTATAATCGCAACACTTGGCAGGCGGGTTGGCCATCGCAGTGTAGCTGTTGCAAGGTACAGAAAATTCTGCTGCCCATTTTGTGGTGCGTCCCTTTGTCGCTTCTTACGACACCCAAGGGAAGTGATGAGATGGTCCTATTCTTTTAAGTCTGATCACAAATCAGGTGACATCTCTCGACACAGCACGATGAACTTTGACCTCGGTTGAAACAGTTTTAACTGAATCATTTCGACAGAACTAGTATTCACTGATAGTCATTTTTAGCAGCAGTTAATTCAACTAGTTATAACTAGAGAAAACGCGTTGTAACTAAGAACGGGTTTTAACTGTAACATTTACATATGAGCTTAAAACTCTTATGGTCCCTTTACATTCTACTATAACATAAGGTGTGCAAATATTTAATTTTATCCTGCACAATGTTATTATTTTAATTATATAATACAAAAATAAAAACACAGGCAGCAACAGTTCTCATGCATATGGAATTGCAAAAAGAAATATTATACATACTAGCTGACTGTGCAACGTTGTTTTGACAAATAAAAAAATAATACCCTACCACCTATTCTCATACCTATCGATTATACAAACAAAATTTCATGATAATCGGTCGAGCCGTTTCGAAGGAGATCAGTAACAAACACCATGACACGAGATTTTTATATATTAGATATGTCAAAATTATACCTTAGATGTTAGTTCAAAAGATAAATATCAGATTCAGAAAATATAAATAATTATAACTGTAAATTTTAATTGTAATGTCATAACTATTATAATAATTTCAAAGTAAAATTTTAACATTCATCAATTATTAGAAGGTACATACCAATATTATTGATTCATGTTTCCTTCTCCGCGATAAGACATGCACTCATTTAACTATTAAGTCACATTTAACATTTAAGTGTTACGCTGTTTGCGTGTTACGCTGTCAGCGATAACAACTGTCACCGAAATCCAAAATTTTATAGGATTCACCATGTGAGACGCTATAACCTTAGGGCCAATTCTACAATTTTTTAAACAACGTTCGCATTAGCATCTAGCATAAAGCATTAACTAGGTAAAGTATAAAATCGACAATAATATTCATTATATTTCATATTAGTGGACATCACGCGGTTTCACCCGCGTAGTTCGCGTTCCCGTGAGAGTACGGGGATAATAAATAGCCTATGTTACTCCCTGATAATGTAGCTATCCAATGCTAAAATATTTTTTCAAATCGGTCCAGCAGTTTCGGAGCCTATTCAATTCAAACAAACAAACAAATAAATCTTTCTTCTTTATAATATTAGTGTAGACATTGCCTAGGCGCCCCAGGTATTCTATACATTACCTAGGTATGGTATAGAATACCTGAATTATACAGATTGCCGGTAACATATTTATAGTTTACTACAAAGAACTAGGAAGTAATAATAAACTACAACTCATTTTAATTAATCATTCAGTTTATTTGGACGGCAGTCTCCAAACTAGATGGAGCCTGTAGTTTGGGGACCAGTAGTTTGCATTTTTGCACAAAAACCAAAATTGTAGAAGAAACACTATCAACAGTATCAATGCTACTTAAAATTATGGATGCAACTCTTACTTTACCACTTAGACTAGTCTAATGTATTCTACTTGATCCTTTAAAGTTCGTGCTACTACTGAAAGTCTGTGGCTTAATAATTTGAATACCAACTTCTTCATATTTTTCGAGTCAGCTTTAAGTGGTAGTAAACTACCACAAGTTTCGTAGAATTAGAATGGTTTCTTAAAACTTTTCTTGTTAAGAATTCTAACATTTCATAATATCTCATCTACTACTTTTTTGCACGCGGTTATACTCTCATGCCCTGTATGGCTCAAACACGGGAGTCGTAAGAGTCGACAAAACAGCATCAAACCCCTTCAAATTCCACCAAGAAGTACGCGACGGATGCACTTTATCACCCATTCTGTTCAACGCCTATGGAGAGCACATTATGGGACGTACTTGTGAGAATTGGGAGGGAGGCTTTACAGTTGGTGGCGTGAAAATCACCAACCTGCGCTACGCGGATGATACTACTCTTCTTGCAACAAATGAGTCGGAAATGGCTACACTTCTAGACAGAATGTAGCGGATTAGCGAGGAGATGGGACTCTCCGTAAGCAGATCCAATACTAAGGTCATGGTGGTAGATTGATCTGGAGAGTTGGAACTCACTGGCGCATTAGGAATAGAATCAGTGGACAACTTTATATACCTGGGTTCCAACATCAGTAACGATGGGTCGTGCGAGAAGGAAGTGCGCAGGAGAATTGGCATGGCTAAGAGCGCCATGTCTCAGCTTGGAAAAAATTGGAAAGATCGTAACATTTCCGTAAAAACTAAAACTAAACTGGTACGGACTTCTCGATCTAAAGTAAAGTAAAAGTAAAAAGTAAAAATTTTATTTTCCACACTAATGAAAAACACAGTACAGACATCATTAAAATAAATGGAGTGGACTGGAGCCTAAACTAGGGCAGCCCTGTATTTCAGGACTGCAGGTCTTCCTCCCGCGGTGAGTAAGTTGGTACAATTTATTAATGAACTAGCTGACCCGCGCGGCTTCGCTCCCGTCAACTGGCTATTCTACCTACCGACCCTAACCTACCTACCCTACATACCTACTCTACCTACTTACCTATCCTACCTACCATAGCTACCCTACCTTACCTACCCTACCTACCTACCCTACCTACCTACCTACCTATCCTACCTACCCTACTTACCCTACCTACCCTACCTACCTCTCCTACCTACCTACTCTTTTTTTTTGTATTTTAATTCTTATTATGCTATTCCGGACCAAGACTAATCCAAAAACACAAAAACTATGAAAATCGGTCGAGCCGATCTCGAGTTAGAAAAGTGTTCGAACAAACCCGACTTTGTTTTAAATATATTAAGAAGATTAAGAATTTTGCTATATTGTGAAAGATTCGACCTTTTTCTAGAAGACATTTTTTATATTAGCGAGACAAAAATAAAACGCATAAACTGAAGGAAGACGGACAGTGGTGGCTTATTAAAAAAAAGGGTTCCGTTAGCAAACTTGCTACGGAACCCTAAAAATCGACTGGGTTCGCACAAATCAAAATCGTACGCGAAGGCTTAAATAATAGGGTCCCATTAGCAACTTTGGCACGGAACCCTATAATTTGCCTTGGCTCGCAAATCGAACCGTTTGATACTTAGCACGAATTAAAAACTTAGTTGCGGGCAACCTGGGAGTCTTTAAGACAAAAGTGAATAGGTTGCTTCTAGGCAAACGTGCTCCATCTTCGACCGCATCATCGCTTACCATCAGGTGAGATAGTGGTCAAACGTATGCCTATCTATTGTAAAAAAAAATATTCCACTCCGTATCACCTAACCAATGAGAACTAATGATAACACGATTTGACAGTTACTGTGAAATCCTGTTGTCATTCATTCTTAGTTCGGGTTCGGGACTAATCGTAAGTCTGTAGGTGATACGGAGTAGAATACGTCCGCAACTAAGCCCGAAACTACGGACTTCGGACTTAGAGAGTAGCCTCCCAAAATCGATCGCTCCCGTCACCGTGACCACCTTTGGTACGATACCTTATTATAAAAAACCAAACTACTAACCTAAACTAAACCTAAACCTAACTACTAACCAAAAAATGGACTCTGTCTGAAATATAAGATTTTTATTTATTATTATTAGCCTTGTTTCGGAAATCGAACCGTTCGTTGCTTTGCTCTAAACGGAATCAATCGCGGAGGCCTAGCAGTAGGGTCCCGTCAGCACAGCACCTTTGGTACGGAACCCTACAGGCCTGATCCGCAAGTCGAACCGTCCAGAACTTCGCAAAACTAAATCAGTTTAAGACTCTACGATAAATGCACTTTAAACGAAACCAGCACCAGAGATTTAACCAATTATGGTCCCTAACAGTTTAAGACCTTTCAGAGACCAAACCGAAATTCCTTCGAAACACAACTGTGTTTAGAAATTGTGTGAGGTCATTCTCCAGCGGAAAATCTTAACACCGCAATTCAGAAAAACGCGTCATCAGTGCAACGCCATCTATCGACCATGTAAACTGACAAAATATTTGGCAGCGGAAGACGTTAAATAAGAAGCCCGTATGTAACGGTAAATAACGATAAGGTATAAAAATGTTTACTTTAATTTTGCTACGTTTACGTATTAAAAGTTTCACAAATAACTCAATCAATGTGTTTTGGTGTAACATTCATGCTTTCATGCATTTTTTGGTTCCTCAATAGATGGCGCTCTGACTAATCAGAATATTTAAGGAAGTTTCTTACTAAACTAAAAATTCAATATATTTTGATTTTGTGGATCGATTGTATCGACCAATAACGAAAAGGTATAAAATGATCACTCTTATTTTTCCACGTATTAAAAGTTTCACAAATAACTCAACAATTTTGAATGCTTTCGTGCATTTTATTTTTCTCAATAGATGGCGCTCTGACTCATCAGAATAAATTAGGAAGTTTCTTCCTAAACTTAAAAATTCAATATCTTTTGATTTTGTGGGTCGATTTTGATGAAATAAACGCTAAATTTTACTCGGGTTATCACTTAATATTTTTAAGTACTTAGATTTGCAATCTAATCTGTGGTTTAAGCGTGATGCTCCCACAAACGCACAGACAAACAGACAAAAACAAAAATTGCGTTTTTGTGTTTTATACCTTTTTCCTGAGTTTTCTGTGTAATTTTCATACAAAAATATTCAATGTACAGACACGGTTAGTCTACGATTTTATTATATGTATAGAAGACTACGTCTTCGTATTAAAAGTTTCACAAATAACTCAATCAATGTGTTTTGGTGTAACATTCATGCTTTCATGCATTTTTTGGTTCTTCAATAGATGGCGCTCTGACTAATCAGAATATCTAAGGAAGTTTCTTACTAAACTAAAAATTCAATATATTTTGATTTTGTGGATCGATCAATAACGAAAAGGTATAAAATGATCACTCTTATTTTGCCACGTATTAAAAGTTTCACAAATAACTCAACAATTTTGAATGCTTTCGTGCATTTTATTTTTCTCAATAGATGGCGCTCTGACTCATCAGAATACATTAGGAAGTTTCTTCCTAAACTTAAAAATTCAATATCTTTTGATTTTGTGGGTCGATTTTGATGAAATAAACGCTAAATGTTACTCGGGTTATCACTTAATACTTTTAAGTACTTAGATTTGCAATCTAAGCTGTGGTGTAAGCGTGATGCTCCCACAAACGCACAGACAAACAGACAAACAGACAAACAGACGAAAATTTCAAAAATTGCATTTTTGTGTTTTATACCTTTTTCCTGAGTTTTCTGTGTAATTTTCATGCAAAAATATTCAATGTACAGACACGGTTAGTCTACGATTTTATTATATGTATAGATAAATGTGTTTGTGTAAGTGCGGGTGTGTGATGTGTGTATGTTTGTGTGTGAGTGTGTGTGTGCGTGTGTATTGTGTGTGTGTGTGCGTGCGTGTGTTGTGTGTGTGCGTGGGTCTGTTGTGTGTGTGCGTGGGTCTGTTGTGTGTGTGCGTGGGTCTGTTGTGTGATCTTTTCGTATGGCGCCTATGAGTCCTAAAATACTTCTACTACTACATTGTGACCGGCAAAGTAGATGGAAATAGACCTCGTGGACGCAGTCCAATACGTTGGTCTGACTAGATTTGCACTGCCCTTGACACTACTGTTTGCAACGCCCTCCACTCCGTCAGGGACAGAAACAGGTGGAGAAACATCATACGTGTGAAAGTGATGCAGAAGGGAGGTCACGACCCTCAGCACTGAGGAATACGACGCAAGGAGGAGGACACTCTCATAGCCTATTACAGAAAATGTGCTTTTTCTAGGAAAAAACGAAGCAAAAATTTAAAGAGCATTTTAATAGTTATGTACGAAAATAATCCCGTTTTTTCCGTTCCCGTAGGAATTTCTAGAAATCCTCTCTTAATGCTACCTACACTCCCCAAGGAAGCTACATGCCAAATTTCGGCTTTTTACGACTAATAGCCTGTGCGGCTGTGCGTTGTCTGCCAGTCACTCAGTTAGTAATTTCGTTAAGTTTAATATATCTCTATTCTCTTTCCCGATGAGCTAAACAATGATAAATCACTCGGAAAACTCACTATGCACTACACAAAACTTTTAATTAAATACATAAATCTTAATTCACAAAGACTTGTTTTATTAAAATTGTTGTTTTCGAAAGTTTATGCAATGCAATAGCCGAAGTTTGGATGCAATCCTGCTCGTCTCTTGGACTATGTGTAATAAATGTGACTAACTTTGTAAACAATAATGTATATTGTACTTTGCAGTTATTAAAGTTGTATAGTTGTAAGATAGTTCTAGAGGTAATAATCTCGAGAGAGCGTCGGACAATAACATTCGTTTGCGATGTTGTGTTTTTCCCTTCGCTGTACCAAGTTTTCATATTGCTGGAACATATACCTGAACATTATTAAGTAAGTTTTATGTTAGAAAATTCAAACAAAAAATATCGAGAGAGTAGGAGAGGATATGTTTAAATTTGTAAGGCGCATTTGTGGAAGAAGAAATAAATATTTTATGTTATAAGTAGGTACATTTATATTTTATTAAATTACTGTTTTAAGGGCCATTTTTGACCACAATCCTCACCTGACGGAGAGCGATGATCGTTCGCCTAGAAGTAACCTATTCACTCTTTACCCTAGATCCCATGTTGTAGCTATCAGGAAACACAGACTATTGCAGAAAATTCCAGTCCTTAGCTGCACAATGAAAGTATACCCAAAAAATGTTGTATGGGTATAAATAACTGTTTTTAATTCCGAGGCTTTTACATAAAACACATTTTTTCAGCTTTAAATTACCGAACTACCTATACACAAAGGAAAACGCGAAACTTCAAGTACTTAGGCACGTCAAGTCTGAAAATAATAACAAGTAGGTAACCAACAGATGATTGAGCACTTAACATAGTTATATTTCTCTTTTTTTATTATTCTGTTCACGATGAAAGCGTAACGAAGAGGTACTATTAGCCGGCACGAGTCGTGAGCACAAATGAATGCAGCAGGTTGATCTCGCCAATGTACGGTGGGCGAACGAAACTTGCAAGCGCAATAGTTGATGAGCATTGACTGACGAACCAATAACGTGAAGCGTCAAAGCTGTCATCGTCAAATCGACTAATGGACACTGTGCTCACGACTTGTGCTGGTTATTATACGTTCTTGATAACCTTTGCAGCAGGCATGCCAGAAGTCTTGAATTTATTTGGCCTTGGGTTAGTAATGTCAGACTTATTTTTCAGTAGGTACCTAGTCCACTCGTAAATTCAGGGTTGCGGAATTGTTGGAAAGAATTAACGCGACCCTGGAACGCAAAGACACAAATGATACTGGAGCACTGGGCCATTGAGATTTGGTTAATTTTGAAATTTTTTATTGTATGTATTCCACATTTTATATTGTTTTATTTTTAGACAAACTATTATATTCATTATTTTATTTGTATACCTATATATCTTAGTGTTGTGTTCCATATGTGTGTCCGTGACATCACATCAGGCCCTGTCATAACACCAGCGCTGTGATATTTATTTTTTAAATATCGCAGCATAAGCTGAGACAGTGACCTTTTTTGGCCTCGCACAGATTAATTTTAAGATGCCGCTTACGGTTAGTTTTAATTAACTTCTTTTTATGTGTATTGATTGATATATATGTCTTGTGCGAGTCCCAAATAAACATTTTCTTTCTTTCTTTCAAAGGGAATTCGGAGGAATAAGGGTGGTTTTAGTCAGTAAGAGTCTGACACTCCCTTCCGCTCCGCCCAGAGCGGAACGAGTAAATTTGATGATTTCCCATAATTCATTAAATTGGTACCTACATTTACATAATTTCTTTATTCAATTAAACTATACTCAATATATATACACTTAAAATAAAATATCCTAACTAAAATAAGGCGTCAAAAAATTCGTCCGCATCGCTGTCCACTGGAAGTGAGCCCAAAAGACTGGCGGCATTGCCACGTTGTATGGCAATGCTTATCCTCTGTCCGAGGTAAAAGCCAGCCCTTGGGTCACGCGAAGTGTCAACTAAGCGTTTAGAAAGATCTTTAAATAAGGCATGAGCACTCGGTACTTAAATACGTTTCTAAGTAATAATTATTCTCGTACATTTTATGAAATTTTGTGTAACGTACTTTATTCAACTTTATGTATGGTCGTGGTACATGGGTGGACTAAATCCAACTAGGCGTTATTTATCTTTCAAAAGACTTTAAGTAACGTGGAGGT
Organism: Lacanobia wlatinum; assembly: GCA_947578705.1. Taxonomy (NCBI): domain Eukaryota; kingdom Metazoa; phylum Arthropoda; class Insecta; order Lepidoptera; family Noctuidae; genus Lacanobia; species Lacanobia wlatinum. The sequence goes on from OX388032.1 coordinate 6,908,438, forward strand.
GTACAAAAAATTACAGACTAAAAATCCTATATACATCTAGCTGTATAATAGTGAATTACGTCTCGCTTAGAGATTCTAATCTCATTTTATTTTTCTCTCTCTTGTCTCCATATCTATTTAAAATCGTTTTAATATATTTAGGATTATGTGATTTTGTTTTTTTTTTTTTTTATTGAATGACATGTCATATTCCAGCAACGGGCAGTGTACCTAAATCGTTATCGAAAAAATATCGTACGCGCATATACCGTTATTTTCCCGTTTCCGTGGGACTTTCGGTAAACCTTCTCTAAGTGCAGGGAGCACTTACACTCCCCAAGGAACCTACATGCCAAATTTCAGCTTTCTTCGACCAGTAGTTTCGACTGTGCGTTATCTGACAGTCACTCAGTTACTCAATCACTCAGTAACGAAAGAATTTTATATATATTGATTTATTGATAATCGATTGTGCCATTTATAACTGACTAGATTTTGCCCGACTTCGTACGCGCATATCCCATTTTTTCTGTTCTAGCCTATAATCTTCCTCATCAATGTGGCTATCAATTACAAAAATAAATTTCCAAATCCGACAGGTACTTCCAGAGATTAGCGTGTTCAAACAAACAAACTCTTCAGCTATATAATAAAGCTGAAGAGTACAAAACTAAAACTTGCGCATTATGCGCTTGTTTTTTGCGGACGTTTTTGAGATGCTGAGTGTGTATCTTGGGTTTTTTTGTATATCAATGCCAAAAAGTGTTTTCTTTTTTTTTTGAAGTAAACCTTGAACAAGGTTTCTAATATTAGTATCAACAGATTTATTTTACGATGTCTAGTAAAAAAGTTTGAGCATGTCCTACGGGACCATGTCTGGCTATCTGTTTGTAACGCGAGAAGATTAAAACAAATAAAGCCAAAGAATGAAAAAAGCGAAATAACAGGCCTATTTTTAAGTATTCTTTGAAAGAAGAATCTTTCACTCCACTCGGCAACGCGAAAATTCGCGTCGAGAACATTCAAGTCAATAAATAAAACAGGCCAAGTGCGAGTTGGACTCATCCACCGAGGGTTCCGTACAAATGTATAGATTTAATTTCAAATGTATAGTTTTCAGAATTTTTCCTATACTTGTAGTATAAGACGGTATTAATTGCCAAATTTCGTAGTTTAAGGTCAACGGGAAATACCCAATACATTTTTATTCCCTTGAGAGTGTCGAAATAAACGTTTTTTGCGGCATAAACGGCCGCATCTTTTTTTTTCGTTAATTAGGTCTTTGATTTTGTCACAGCTTCAAGGGACCGTTGATTTGAGTATATGGTTTTAATTTCAACTCGATACCTCAACGCGTTTTCGAGATAAAGGGTATTGTCAGACAGACGGACGGACAACAAAGTGATCTTATAAGGGTTCCGTTTTTTCTTTTTGAGGTACGGAACCCTAAAAACTGGCCAAGTGCGAGATGGACAAGAAGACACGAAGGGTTTCGTTACCATAAATCGAAAAAAATACGTTTCTCGTATGAGAGCCACCTTTATTTTTAATTTTATTTATATTTTATTATGGCTGCAATTAAAATACACACTCTGTGAAAATTTTAACTGTCTACCTATAACGGTTATTGAGATATAACCCGCTGCCAGAATGACTGACGGACTGACGAACGGAAAGACGGACAGCGACGGCTTATTTATAGGGTTCCGTTGGTTACCCCTCGGGTTGAACCCTACAAAGCTATTTAAACTGATCGAGGGCGGCTAAAGTATAGAGTCGACCGAAGGTATTGTATAAATATAATAATTAATTTCCTTTATTTGTCAGATTAGTACAATCCAATATTGTTAGTAAAGACATACACAACTTACAAACTAGTGTTAGTACATTTAATTTTGTCAGTCGATAAATAAATCCAAAAACATGTCACAAATAATAACATGTAATAAAGATTTCATCCATAACTCTAATAATAATTTACTCACACTACTTCTGGGCACGGTTGGAAGGCAACACAAGTAAAACTCTTTATATACATACATTGACCTATGTACAGATGGGTGACTGTTAACTGAGTCTGTGAGCTGTGTGTGTGGAAAAAATAAAAATGTTTCATCCATCCTCAGTTTTTTTTTTAAACAGAAAACTGCCAATCAAAATTCAAACTGACGGTTTGAGTTACAATCGAACATGCCAAATTGAAATATACTTTTTTGCAATTTTTATCAGAATTGTTCAATGCAGATTTTTCTATAAAAGAATATCGATTAGCAATGTCGGAATCCGGCTTGCAGGAAAATACAATGAATTTCCCTCTCGTTGAAAACATGTAAACTCAGCATTCTGTTTTTTAAGGTTTCGTAGCTCAATAGAATAAGTCCAAAACCTTATAGGATCACTTTGTTGTCCGTCCGTCCGTCTGTCTATCAAGACGATTTATCTCGGGAACGCGTGGAGGTATCGAATTGAAATTAAAGCCCCTTGAAGTTATGAAAAAATAAAACTTGTGAAAAAAAATACGGCCGTTTGAAAAAACGTATATTTCGACACTCTCAGGGGAACCAAAATTTATATGCTGTTTTCCGTTGACCTAAAACTTTAAAATTTAGCAAGTAATATCGTTTTATACTACAAGTGTAGGGAAAAATCTGAAAACTATATATTTTTACTCAAATCATATAAAAAGTCTTTATTCCAAGTAATATGTACCTACAAATTTATACGAAACCCTCGGTGGGCGGTTCGACTCGCACTTGTCCGGTTTTTTTAATAATTGGCCTTCACGCAATAGAAACTTCAAAAAAAAATCAAATTAGCTCCCATTTCAGCCAGCCAACAACATATCATGCAATAATAGTGATTTTTAGGGTTCCGATTATCCGTAAAAAACGAAACCCTTTTAGGATCACTCGGTTGTCTGGATGTCTGTCTGTCTGTCCATCCGCCTGTCACAGCCAATTTTCTCTGAAACCTCAGGACCGATTCTGTTGACATTTGATTTGAACAACATAATTATGAACTTTTGTGACTCAAACACGATCTCCGAAATTACTGATCGTTCTTTCTTGTTTTACTTATTCCTTGCCTACAAACCACAGGAAAACTTAAAAGAAGTCTATGGTTTTAAAGTAACTTTATTTATTTTATTTTATTTATTGGGACAGCAAATAGCAATACTGGCAAACAGTGCCGCTGGACAATCAAATACAAATTAATATTTTATTACGTTTGTTAAAACTTTCAGATACACTTAATAAAATGATTAGAAACATGCATTAAATTAAACGAAAATTAGTAAGGAATTCATTAGCAATTTTGCTAGCAATTCTACAAGCATAAATCAATACAGTTTTAAAATTTTAGACTCATTTACGTGTATGTGTCCATGTATACCCGTGTACTTAATGAGGTCCTCACAAAGTGCACGCAGCCAAATACCTTTGAGCGGTAGAGTATTTCCAATAAGTAGGTAGATACCTGAATGGTCCTGATTGCAATAAAAGAGGGTGCAAGTTGTGAGGAGGTAGGGGGCTACCTCCTCACAACAACTAACAGCAAATTGCATGCACTGGGAAATTGCAATAATCGGGACAAACAGATTGGTAATCTGTTAATCCCGATTATTGCAATTTGCCCTTTGATCACCCATTGAATTGGTCGAGATCATTGGAGAGCCAATGTGCAAAGCGCTAACAAAAATTAGTATTGAAACTCCGTAGATGAATCTACTTCTATAGTGCAGCAAGCTTATGCAGCCCGATGGTTAAATTGGAACTAACGAAGTCACTACTTATGAATAGTGACTGGATTTAAGGATTCCAACGTTCTTTCAGCTACGTATATAATAAAGATAAAGATAATTTTATTCCTCAAAACATACGCCATGCATTAGTACTTATTTCGCCGGATAATTGCAAATTCCGTAAGATTATAAAATATCTTGAGAGGTTGTAAACTCTCGATAAATTGTCAACTGAACATTTGGAATACTTTCCTTTTGAACATTTGGAATCAAAATTTGATAGTTTATAATCTCTCGAAGTTATTCCGAGAAATTGTAAACCGAAATAAACTGACGACATGTTGGCGACCAATCAGTGTACGGTTCTACAATTTATCGGATTTTCTTGCCTAGCCAAGTAGCGGAACATAGGGTACAAGGAGCTTAGGGCTCACCGTCATTTCAGTAGCGCTTGTCAACCAAATACATCAATTGACATTTGTTATCGCTGAAGTGTCATAGATCCCAAGCTGTACTACGCTAACTATGAGACTTTTTTTCTTTGGAAGTCTTTCAGAGGTCTTAAATAATAATGAATATGATTACTCGGAGATAATACGGCACATAGGGTATCCTAAACAGAGTGAAGCGAAACTTCAGGACTTTTAACTCTATACAAAGCACAAGTCCGATCCTGCATGGAGTATTGCAGCCACCTTTGGGATGGCTCAGCTAAATACCAAGTTATAAACACAAAAAATAGACTCGGTAGAACGCAGAGCTAAGAGACTCATTGGCAACGTAAAACTGGTGGAGCTTCACTGCTTTGTTCATCGCCGCAAGTTTGCCTGCTTGACGGTCTTCTACAGATTGTATTTCGGTTTGTGTGTACAAGAACTCCACGACCTCATCCAACTCCCTTCTACCATCGGACATCTAAACGCACTGCAAGTTACCATCCCGACCTTGTTGCAATTCCACCAATTCGCACTAAGCGTTTCCAAACGTTTTTTAGGGTTCCGAAAAAAAAAACGGAACTCTTATAGGATCACTCGGGTGTCTGTCTGTCTGTCCGTCTGTCTGTCCATCTGTCACAGCCAGTTTTCTCCGGATCCACTGGACCGATTCTGTTGAAATTTGGTACACATATGGACTTCTGTGACCCAAACACGGACGTGTTACGTGAATTATTAGATTTTGAATATGGGAGTCACTTTTGGGGGTCAAACTAGAAAATTTAAGAAAAAAGTTTTTTGAAAAATATTTTGTGATATATCAAATGAAAGGGCTTACTGTGAGGGTTTTAATTATATTTTTTTCATAATTTTAAAATAAATGGTTATGAAGTTATTCAAGAAATTAGACGATAAATGACCATTCTCCCCCCTTATCTCCGAAACTGCTGAGACTAAGATTTTGAAAAAAATGGAGATAATAGATCTTTACCTATAGATTACAGGAAAATCTATAAGAAGTCTGTAGTGTCAAAATAACATGTTAAAAAAAAAATAAATTCGTTCGGAACCCTTTGCACGCGAGTCCGACCCGCTCTTGACCGGTTTTTTATAATGCGCACAGCAAAGGAGTTGGAACTCTCTGTCTGCGTCTGTGTTTCTGAACTCAACCAACCCTATTCTCTTCAATGTTGGATAGTGAACAGGCTTCTTCTGGGTAAGCTCGCTCCATCGTCGACTTTGTCTCTGTCACCTCTGACCTAGACTAGAGTCAAGAGCAAATCCACCTCAAATAAAAGAAAATTAAAAAAAAAGAACATACCAGCTTGTTCCCGTATAAAAAGTTGTTCACATTCATGTGTTTTGTCGCAAACTAAGATTGTCAAATCCATCCAAAGATATTTCTAGTCTATTCTAATAAATATGCGATATTTATGCGATACATCTTCTATTATAATGGTCCTGTTAACGGTAACTAGAGCTTTTTCTGGTGAAGCGTAAAGCTCAAGACCGTTCGCGATGAAAATCTACTGTGCTCCAGCCCACTTAACAGCTTTTCTAGATCATAAAAGCAGAAAAAAATGAAACATCAAACCAGATTTCGTTACAACAAACAAAGCTCACTACGCACATACGCGATGCTTTGATCCAGGGCTTGATTTATCTACATCACATTTATATTTTCCTAACACGGGCATAGCGAGCCACATTTTAGTGTTACGTATGTCCGAATAAAAACAGAACCTTTGTAGGAATATTCGCAGTCCGATATGTGAAACGAAAAGTCTTTTTGTGAGAGACTCAAAAGATGTAAGTAAATGTTTAGTTAGGTTAGAAAATATCTGATCCAAAACTACTGATCCAAAAATGTTGAAAGAAAAAATGCAGAAAATAATAGTTCTTTACTCAAAAATTATTTATGTGGAAAATCATCAAATAACACCTCTGGGCGACACAGAAGTAAGTGCCAGACTCTTACTGTCAAAACCCATTCGTGTTCCTCCTAATGCCCTTTGCGTTCCATGGCCGTGGCTACTCTTTGGAACAAATTCCGCAACCCCAGCAGGCACTGGCCCTAGCGGACCCTGTTTTCTATGCTGACATCTCTTTGAGGCGCGAGTGGAAACCAACGCGCTGTCGACCTGGGCCTGGTTCTGATCGGACAGCGAGCCACCCAACGCTCGCTGTCCGCAGGCCCGCGCCTACGTGGCCGGGAATCGCCCTGCGACTCCCGACGCCTGGGGCGTCTTCTTCTGTTGCGGCGGCTGAGGCGTGAGATTTCCCTCTCTTTCTCACGTTCGGCCTCCTCCTTTGCTAGCATTACTGCTTCGCAGAAGGAGGTGCTTTCCATGCCTCCTCGCTCCGGACCATAGATTGAACCAGGGCCGGTCGCGAGAGGTCGCCGCCGCCGATCGCCTCGACGAAGACCCGGCGGTGCTCCACCCAAGCAGGGCAGACCTCCACCGTATGTTCCACAGTGTCCTCCGGGCGACCCTCACAGTGTTGAAACCCGGGCGTGTCCTCCCGCCGAATACGAAAAAGGTATCTCCCGAAACAACCGTGTCCGGTGAGTTTTAAAGTTACGCGTTATAAAAAAATTCGTTCGGAATTCTTTACGTCCGAGTCCGGCTCGCACCTGGCTTGTTTTTATTAATCAAAAGATATACTGAATATGTACGTCCGAATGCAGACTCATGGATCCACAGAATATGGAACTAGTGAAGGCACAGTGTTACTGTTTACGGTGGTTCAATGGGACTGAGTTTGCATAGGAACCGTGTGGAGGGTTGGGCTGTAAGTGGGCGGAAGATATTAAATATTCCAGACTGGCATACTGAATTTCTATATATTTAAGTTAGCATTAGATTATGACAACTTTGAGTTTTAGATTGCTTCAATGATGTAATTAATGGTTGCGGTACTGCTAAACATACAAAGTGTATTTGGATATATCTATTTGGAATTTCTCTGGTCATGTCTCCTACTAATTGGGACTTAAACATAACTGGCAGAACATGGGCGTACATTGTCTGATATACCACTCTGCGTATTTATTTAATGGGTCCTTAAAGTTTATTTTATTGAAGTGGAACAATAAAACAAGTACTAAGTGGAAATTATACATATATTTATTTTCCTACTCCTCCGCTGTACTTTTCTGATTAAATTCGTTGCAGGATCCAAGACAGTTAAATCGTTTCTCCGGGACTCGTCGGGCTTCATTGGCTCGGCGTTTTTCTGGTGGTCGCCACTGTTGATTCTGGCTTTCAGGAGTTGCAGTGGTTGGGAATGTGTGGCGGGCTTGTCCCAATAAAAAAAAAAAAAAACTCCTTCACAAGGTGGACCTACGACTTGGTGAGAGTCGCGGGTAGCCAATGGATGCGAGACGCACAGGACCGGCTGCTGTGGCGACACTTGATGAAACCTATGTCCAGCAGTGGACGTCTTTTAGCTGATATGATGATGATAGAACAACAAACAGCTACATTTCTGAATATTACAAAAAAAAAGCCAAGTGCGCGTCGAACTCGCGTGCAAAGGGTTCCGAACGAATTTTATTTTTTAACGTGTTATTTGAACACTATAGACTTCTTATGATTTTCCTGTAATTTATAGATAGAGATCTATTATCTCCATTTTTTTCAAAATTTTAGGCTCAGTAGTTTCGGAGAAAAGGGGGTTATGGTTATTTTTCGTCTAATTTCCTGAATAACTATTATATATTTCCTATATAACAAAACTATTTATTTTAAAATTATGAAAAAAAAATATTTAAAACCCTTACAGTAAGCCTTTCATTTGATATGCCACGATATTGTTGAAAAAGCTTTTTTTTTTAATTTTCTGGTTTGACCCCCAATAGTCTCCCCCATACTAAAAACTTAATTGTTTACATAATGCGTCCGTGTTTGGGCCACAGAAGTCCATATGTGTACCAAATTTCAACAGAATCGGTCCAGTGGACCCGGAGAAAACTGGCTGTGACCGACGGACAGACAGACAAACAGACACCCGAGTGATCCTAATAAAGGTTCCGGTTTTTGTTAGGAACCCTAAAAACAGTAAAGCTTGTAAAATTAACTTGAGTAAATGTTTTATGATATAAATTGTGTTTCATTAACTCTACCCACTCGTTTAATATACCTCTAGTTGTCGTGTCATCTTATTTTTATATTTTCGCAGGCTCTGTTGAAACACTGTTAGTAGTTACACTATGGGAAAGGTATCTTTGTTTTGCTTTCCGGATTAAAGGAATACTGGAACTGTATTTGGATGAAAGCCAGCCCAGTGAACTGACTTATGTAACGTACTGTTGATTAAGTTTTGCAAACAAACTATTTTAGGGTAGGTAGGTTTCAATAGGGATTGGTTTCGAATAAATGTCGAATATACCGATAATAGAGTTAATTTTATTGAGTTAGGATTTAGAATATGAGTTTGTTTTGGCAAGTAAGTAGATTATGATTAGGAGACGTCAGCTAGAAGGGATTTTAGGGAAGCTCACCCGAAAAGGAACAGAATGGAGGGCGAAATATGTTTTGTGAAAAAACTTTTTATTTGTGCCAATATAGGTAATTGCAACTTATAAGGAAACTAGCTTTTGGCCGCGACTTCGAATTCATATTCATTTATTAATTTTGTGAACTCAGGGTACAACAATCCTTACTTCCTTACTAATATTATAAATGCGAAAGTAACTGTGTCTGTCTGTCTGTCGGTCTGTCTGTCTGTCTGCCGCGCTTTCACGCCAAAACTACTGAACCGATTTAAATGAAATTTGGTACACAGATAGTCTAGAGGCCTAGAAAGGACATAGGCTACTTTTTATCCCCGGAATATGTTCCCTAGGGACCACGCGGGCGAAGCCGCTAGCAGAAGCTAGTCTTCTATAAAAATGGTTTGTTCCATCCTATGTTCCGCCGAAAGGCATACAAAATAGTGTTGCTAAATTTAAATTGATTATAAAAGTACAAAATCTCATAAAAATACAAATTTCAGTAATATTAAATTTAAATAGTACAAAAAGTCATAAAAAATAAATAAAAAATACAGTACAGTAAAAAAATATCGAAGTTAAATTAATTATAACCGTGTCAAATCTCTTAATATTACTATGTCACCAAAATTAGAATTGATTGACTGTCGCGCTTATACCATTTTTTCCCGATCCCGTAGGGATTTTGAGAAATCCTCGTTAGTGCATAATAATAATAAATAATAATAATAAATTTATTAGCACCAAAAATATATACATGTTTACACAATTTGTCAATAAGCTACTTATAATAACACTTAATAAATAAAACAGTTTCAATTGTGTGTTAACTAAGCATCTGCTGCTGAACTAGGTTTGGGGCCTGTGTTTCAGCATGCAGCGTCTCAAGCCCTGGAGCTGAGTCTGCGAGTAGGAGCTCACGAACAAATGGAAACAATGTTTATCTTAGCTTTGGTCAAGAATTTTAAACAACATGTATGGAAAGCAAACTGAAGTGTTAAGTGTCCTCTGGGTGTGTAAGGTGAAATGACGAGTGTATCTGTGTGAGTGGGTGTGTAGGATTAAAATCAGAAAATTAAGGTATTAAAATTCTTGTACACAGATACTTAGTATAAATTTCACTATTTAAAGATAGTCAGCAAATCTTCCGTCTGATCGTACGTTAACTTCCAAAGCCATTGGGATACTGATTTCTTAAGCGTCATTTTATTCATAGAGTAGATTTGGAGAGTTTTATTAATTTTGTCATATAAAATGGGCCTAAAAAGTGGAAGAATCTACGTATAAAAGCCGTTCTTGTGTGCGAAATTCTCTTGCAAACAGGTAAACTTCTTCGCCCTGTCAGCAAGCACGGACTGTACCCCAAGCTAGCATGCTGTTTTAGAATTATGCTTAGGACAAATAGTTGGCGAGCTATCAGCACCTCGCAGTATTCATAATCCTCCCCTACACTCCCCAAGGATCCTACATGCCAAATTCAGCCGCTTTTTTCAACCATTAATTTCGGCTGTGCATTGTTTGTCAGCGACTCATCAGTAACTGAATAATTATATATTTAAGGATTTCATAGCTGCCATATTTGGTGAATTTCAAATCAAATTCACATACTATATGACACACATACACACCAACTAAACATACCAACCCAAGGAAAGAATTTATTTTTCCGGCCAACGTCAAACTAATCTGTAGCACGACGTGGGTTCATTTAGGTAAATTGACGTGCCTTCGGTTTCTATCCATCAAAAGTTTTCCGTCACTAATGGCTACCCTATTATAATAATGAAAAAGGGAAGGTGAAACATGGTCCGAATATTGGCTTAGGGATGTGAAGGAAAGAAAAGGCAACAAGAAACTTGGTGTACTTACCACACACATACATGTTTGGGTAGATTGAAAAACCATGAATAATCCTATTTATAATATTACTAGCTGACCCGCGCAACTTCGTCTGTGACACATTTGCCATTACTGCTCCGTTTCTATTGGTCTTAGCCTTCCTCGATAAATGGGCTATCTAACACTGAAAGAATTTTTCAATTCGGACCAGTAGTTCCTGCCATTAGCGCGATCAAGCAAACAAACTCTTCAGCTTTATAATTATATTACTAGCTGACCTGCGCAATTTCGTCTGCGTCACAATTTTCATTACTGCTCCGCTCCTATTGGTCTAATCGTGAGTATATATAGCTTATAGCCTTCCTCGATAAATGGGCTATCTAACACCGAAAGAATTTTTCAAATCGGACTAGTAGTTCCTGCGATTAGCGCGTTCAAGCAAACAAACAAACAAACTCTTCAGCTTTATATATTAGTATAGATACGTATAAGTATAGATAAATGCGAAAGTTTGTGAGGATGGATGGATGGATGTTTTTTACTCTTTCACGTCAGAATGCCTGAAAGGATCTTCATGAAATTTGCCACAGAGGTAGATTATAATCTGGAACATACGGCAGCCCACTTTATCTATCCAATGACTACTACACATCAATTTAAAAAAATGATATCTAAGAACACTTGAATTACAAAAAAAAAAACATATTATTCATTAATATGACGCATGACGTAGTTTGAAACATCCACGAGCGAGCGCAGTCCAAGCCTTGTGTTCCAAGGGCTGCGGGGAACAGTGACATTGTTTTGATACGTAAACATTATAAAAAGGGTGTTTCATATTCTAAAGCATTATTTAATTTAATTGTACGTATTATCATAATGAATTATTTAAAAAAATCGCGCCTAGAGGTAGTTTATATCGGGTACATTAAGCGGGCCGCCTTTGTAAGCCGACTTAAATAGCACCGTGTATAAGTAGGAAGACTTCTTGTTTACGTCAAGTGTCATACTTTTTAGGGTTCCGAAAAAAAAGGAACCCTTATAGGATCACTCGTGTGTCTGTCTGTCTGTCTGTCTGTCTGTCTGTCTGTCTGTCTGTCTGTCCGTCTGTCACAGCCAGTTTTCTCCGGATCCACTGAACCGATTCTGTTGAAATTTGGTACACATATGGACTTCTATGACCCAAACATGGACGCGTTACGTAAATTATTAAATTTTTAGTATGGGGGTCACTTTTGGGGGTCAAAGTAGAAAATTAAAAAAAAAAGTTTTTTTAACAATATCGTGTGACATATCAAATGAAAGGGCTTACTATGAGGGTTTTAATTATATTTTTTTCATAATTTTAAAATAAATGGTTTTGAAGTTATTCAAGAAATTAGACGAAAAATGACCATTCCCCCCCCTTATCTCCGAAACTACTGAGCCTAAAATTTTGAAAAAAAATGGAGTTAATAGATCTTTACCTAAAGATTACAGGAAAACCTATTAGAAGTCTGAAGTGTTAAAATAACAAAAAAATTAAATTCGTTCGGAACCCTTTGCACGCGAGTCCGACTCGCACTTGGCCAGTTTTTTTTAATTGCCTTGCCAAACAGAGTTGTGTTGTTACTTCGGTTTTTTCTTAAAGTTTTTCAACAAAATGCTACTGATTCAAATGCCTGAGTGTGTATGTGTATTAGGAAAAAATCAACATGTTAATCTTCTTGAAAAAAACATCGATTACAAAATATGGCTCAAGTCATCATCACCATCATCATAACAGCCGAAAGACGTCCACTGCTGGAAATAGGCCCCAAAGGGTTTGCCATAATCGCCACGCTTGGCAGGCGGGTTGGCGATCGCAGTGTGTGGTGTTGCGTTTTACAGAGAACGCTGCTGCCCATTCTCTGGTGAGTCCCTTAGTCGCCTCTTACGACGCCCATGGGAAGTGATGGGATGGTATTATTCTTTTACGGCACTGGCCGACACTATACGGCAAATGGCTCAAGTAAGTAAGCAAAATTTTGATTTGTTCTTTTTTTTCTTGATTTTTTTTCTGATTTTTTAGTAGCAATAGTAGCAAATATTACCCATGTCAAGCTTTCAGTAGCTAAATTTGATAAATGTTATTTGATCGTAAATTAAATTTTTGTAAGTTCTATTTTAAATACCACGAACGGATATTTCATAAATCAATTACCTTATTTTGATTAAAACGTTTGAAGCAAGGTATTCAGTTTCAAGGTTGGGGGCTGCGGAAAGGGAGAGGGAGATCTCGACCTCCCCCCGGCCCGCAGCAGACGCACCGGGCGTCGGAGGAGGAATTGAGAGTTTCGACCAAATCCCCAAATTAGGGTTTTTATTTTAAAAGTTTAAATAGGTGATATCTCGGGAACCGGTGGCCTGAGAACTCTCGGGTTTTCATACGCTGCCCTCTTCCGGCCCCCCTAACTGGGTCCAGGGGCGGCGGACTTGGGGATGTCCATCGCCCCCCATTCATCTGGACCCGAGGTGGCGGCGCGTGGTGTTCCCGTGCGCCCCTCTCTGACGTCGCGGGGGGAGTCAAACACCTCACTCCCCCCGCTGACCCGAGGTGGCCCGCAGAGGCGGGCCGGCACTAGCCGGGGATTACGGAAGTCGTAAGCTCCCGCGATCTCCGGCGTAGGTGAGAGATGGAACACCGGGGTGGTTTTAGTCAGTAAGAGTCTGACAGACCCCTCCGCCCGCCCCAGGGCGGAGGACATCCATGAGGATTCCCCCCGTTAAAAAAAAAAAAAGGTAAAAAACAGAGAACGGGAGTAAATGGTAACTCATAAAATCATGGGCATAATAGAAAGTATTATGCCAATGATTTTATGTAAGTACTGCCCACGTAAGGCGACAATTACACACTACGACAATTTGAGACTATTTTTAACGGCCCGATGGACAATCGTAGGTAGTTCTATTTTTGCCTCGTCTCGCCGTTCCCTTTTCCGTTGAATAATTTGACATACATCCACCCACTCCTACCTCGTCTGGACCACGTCAATTGGAAAAATTCTATATCAAAATAAAATATTCGATCGCACGACTGAACTGCCAAATTAAGCGCCAAAAAGGGTATAAACGTCAAAAGCATGTCGATATTACTTAATACTCCCTTTTCAGTGTATAAATAAAATATTCTGTAAAAGCCAATTCTGGAACCTGAAAAGCATTCAAATTCAAGTCGCAATATCATTTTTTTCAGGAATCGATTCGAGCCACGGTGAATCTGTCATCATCACTACAATTGTATACAACGTATAACAGAGTAAGGGTGCCTCTCTCTTACAGCAGAGTGAGACAGCGGAGCGAAGAAACGGAGAAATTTTAACCAATGGAATTGCATAAAATCACCGCACCACGTGAGTCACTGACATTTTGACTTTCCGTTTCTCCGCTCCGCCTGCCTCGCTCCGCGTAAATGGACAAGCACCCTAACGGTGCCTGTCCATTTTGATTTGAATGAAAATGTTTACATGTTTAGACTATTAATTATATTAATTTTTAAGTAGAAAATAATTTCTTGAAGTACGGATGCAATATAAAAAAAAAATTCCCTGGTTATTGAACCTGGGAAGTTTTTTTGTTTTTTTACCCGGCATTGGCCGCAGACTTGTTTTATTCCGGAAAAACACTCGGCAACAGAGGCAAAGCCTCAGGAAAAAGCTAATATTTAAATACATTAAATCTATCCATTTACAATATTTTTTATTAAAAACTTGACCAATCCTTTTTAATATTATAAATACGAAAGTAACTCTGTCTGTCTGTCGCGCTTTCACGCCAAAACTACTGAACCGATTTAAATGAAATTTGGCACATAGATAGTCTAGAGCTTGTGAAAGGACATAGGCTACTTTTTTATCCCGGGAGTATGATCCCACGGGACCACGCGGGCGAAGCCGCTGGCAGAAGCTATTTTTTATATTCCCACTAAATTTGCTCTTTGGTGAATTAATTACTTTTCCTTCTATCTACAAACTCAGCTTAAAATACAAACCGATGGACCCTGGTGACTGATATTATATTTAGCCCAGCCACTATCTCTAAATAACTATTATATTATTTCAGGCCCTGCGTACCTACGTCAAACAATGGACCTAGAAACCTAATGTTCCTAAAGGATCCTAAGTGTATATACTTAGTGATCTTAGGCGTAGACCTAACTGAGTAAACGGGAGACCCTGAACATGTGTGAAGGCTTTCGTAGAGCTGTTTAATGTTTGTTTTTAGTAATTACTAGTGGACGTCTCGCGGTTTCACCCGCGTAGTTCCCGTTCCCGTGGGAATACGGGGATAATATATAGCCTATGTTACTCCCTGATAATGTAGCTATCCAATGCTAAAAGAATTTTTCAAATCGATCCAGTAGTTTCGGAGCCTATTCAATTCAAACAAACAAACAAATCTTTCCTCTTTATAATATTAGTGTAGAAATATGAATATACTTGATTATAGAAGGCTTAACAAAAAAAAAAATGGGATTGATAATTACAACCTAGGCCTCTTTAAGCCAATATAAAAGGAACTGATATCAAATTCTGGGAGGTCTTTAAATCAAAAGTGAGCGTGCTCCATCGTCGACCGCATCATCCCTATCCATCAGGTGAGATTTTGGACAAACTCGAGCTCATTATTACAAAAAAAAAACAGAATCACTGATGCAGACAGAGATTTAATAAATTTTCTTTTATTTACAACATTAATTGTTTAATTGACGGATTTTTTTAGGGTTCCGTACCCAAAGGGTAACCAACGGAACCCTATTACTAAGCCTCCGCTGTCCGTCCGTCCGTCCATTCGTTTGTCCGTCCGTCCGTATGTCTGGCGGCGGGCTATATCTCATAAACCGTATTAGGTACACAGTTGACACAGAATGTATATTTCTGTTGTTACTATAACAACAAATAAAAAAAATACGATGTTACGTTGTTGATGTTAAACGACGGAACCCTTCATGCGTGAGTCCGACTCGCGCTTGGCCTGTTTTTTTTTTTGGTATGTTTATTGCCAGTTGAGTGCTTATTTTTTCTAAGTGAATCGCAGAGTGTATTAAAATGGAACAAAAAAAAATGGACTCTGTCTGAAATATAAGATATATATTTTTTTTTATTACGTTAGCATTATATATGTATTTTATTAGTATTATGCATATATTTTTTTTTGTATTTATTTTTCCGTAACCAAATTCTATTTTAAATTTTATTTTCTTGCTGTACACCTACCACAGTGTATTTCTTTTTAACCTTAAGGTCGAGTGATAGAGAATGCCTCGTTTCATTAAGTCTGCCTATGTACCACTATTGTACATGAGGTTTAAATAAATAAATAATCGAAGAAAAAGTATTTGTTTAATATTATTTTTGTGTTAAATAAAAAATAAAGTCCTTTTTCTATTCTGACCCTGAGACAGAACTATAAACGTGTCTGGGGTGAGAAATGGCTATCAAATATATTTTATTAGCCTGGACTGAAACCCAACCGCGTCTGATTTGTTTAATCAAAGCTGACCGAAATAAATATATATCTTCTCTTCACTTCAAAAGGCCTCACTGGCCATGTGTTTTGCTAGCTCAGAATTTTATAAACCGAATTATTTATTAAAAGGATAGCAAACTGGGCGACGGTTTATTTTCAAGATATTTTGTTATTTATTTTAGGTAAATACATATAATATGTAGTATCCCTTTGAATGTTGGGCTGCCAAAAAGACGGATGAAAATAGATTGCAAGTAGCGGAGATGAGAATGTTGAGATGGATGTGTGGAGTAACGAGAATGGATAAAGTGGGAAATGAGTACATTAGAGGTAGTTTAAAAGTGGCGCCAGTGACGGAAAAGTTAAAAGGGAATTGCTTGTCTTGGTATGGTCATGTGAAGAGGAGGGATGAAACGCATGTAACTAGAAGAGTTATGAACATGAATGTGGATGGATGGAGAGGGAGAGGAAGGCCAAAAAAAGATGGATGGATTGTGTGAGGAGCGATATGAAAGAAAAGGGACTTAGTGATAGAGTGACAACTGATAGAACAGAATGGAAGAGAAAAACGTGTTGCGCCGACCCCAAGTAACATGGGATGAGGGCAGGAAGATGATGATGTAGATATCCCTTTTTCCAATCAAATAAAGGCCTAGCTGACTAGTATATATTTTTTATAGTTTTATTGATATTCGAGTTTACCGAGTTTTGTAACAGAATTATTGAAAAGTTTGACAAAGATACTAAGGTTTATCTTGTACTAGCACTCCGCCCACGACTTCGACCGCGCTGCAATTTGCTTAAGGATCCCTAATTTTTTCTAGTAATAAATAAATATAACCTAGGTTACTCGGGGATAATGTAGCATTCCAATGGAATTTTTGAAACCGGTCCAGTAGTTTTAAAAAACATAATTTCCACCCTATGTGTTAAAAATACACTGTTTTCACTTTTATAAATAAACCTATCTGTGACAGTCTTACCATGCTAACAAAGTCAAAATCTCTCTAGCCTAGAATTTCATTTGCAATCGTTGTCTCTAACCGAGAATAGATCAACACTGATTGGCCACAGAGATTATTTATGGATATTTAAGTATTACTGCATTTTATTTTTATTTTATCTATGCGGATAACGGCATTTTAGTTATACCACATAATTAAAATGTCGTTATCCGACATCTGGTCGATTTTGAACTTATACCTATCGATCAGTGTTTGCGAATTTTCAATACCTTGAATAGCTTTGGAAATTCATCAAAGTTCAAAATCGACAAGATGGCGGATACCAGCATTTTATTAGTTATACTACGGCGGATTATTAAATAATTATATTGAATTTTAAGATAAAGTTTGGTTCCATGAAAGTGTATTCGATCCCTTGTTTTTATGTGACTCTGTAAGTACAAAGAAAAAGAAAAGAAAGAAAGAAAAAGCGTTTATTTGCGCCAAGCATGACGCATACCAAAAAAAAAAAAAAAACAAAATTACAATTTTAAGAAAAAAGAAAAATATTTTCTTCCTAATTGATTTGTATGTTTGTAGGACGTAATCTGTGTAAATATCGATTCGATTACAAACATATATTTTCACTGATTTACAGCTACAACTATCAAGTAAGTATCAAATGTAATTATTATTAATACTTTCCCGTGTCGTGGGTTTTTAACGCGTCTTCAATAAAGTGTAAAAGTCAAGTCAAGTCTTAAATAAAGTGTAGTATTTACCACGTTTCTGATGGTCATTTTTTTTAAGGATAGGAAATCATCAAATGACACTATCTGCTCTGAGCGGCGCGGAAGGGAGTGCCTGTCCATTTCAGCGGAGCGAGGCAGCGCAGCGGAGAAAGGGAGAAATTTTAACCAATGGAATTGCACAAAATCTCCGCATCACGTAAGTTACTGAGATTTTATACACTAATCCGTGTTCCTCCTAATACCCTTTGCGTTCCAGGGCCACCTTTGAACAAATTCCGTAACTTCTGAAGCGTGGTAAAATTGTACGAAAGTTTCAGTCCCTTTCAAGTTACATTGTTAGTTTTCCATTAGCAGTTCTTCGTGTCAACGCAACCTTGTAATTAATACGTAATGAGTTTTTGATTTAACATCATACCGATATTAATTAATGGGGGTGATTCGGTGGGTTTTTCCGCTTCAATTTATTATTGATAGTAGCTTCACACATTTTTCTCATTTTAATTGCTCGTCACTTAGCAATTTATCATTTTCTTTTACCAGGTGTAGCGCGATAAAAAGTGGAGCGAAATAAAAAGAGCTTTGCATATAGTTTTGTTTTTAAACTTGTTTAACAAGCAACGCATATACCAAGCTACTATCTTAGGGCAAAGTATATTCGAACGTTACCTGAAAATTAATAGAATTAGGTATTTTACTGAAAAAATGTTATTAGTCCATTCCAATGAGGCATTCTTGTCATGTGTCTTGTTATTTATTGCAGGAGGCAGTGCTGTCATTCATACCATACCATACTTTTCTTAAAATACCTACAAATGTTGCCACTTTATATTTACACTAAATATTCGTCATTTGATAGAGATGAAAACAATCATAAAAAATATTGTAGCTTTAATGCGAATTAATTATAAAATCCGGTGATGAAAACTATCCTATTATTTTGAGAAAGTCATACTTTCACGTCCTTGAGATAAAAGGTACAAGGAAATAAAATAAAAAATCACGTACCGTATTTATGACATGCAGTGGCGTCCAACACACGAAGAACTCCATAATGATGACGAACAGCATTCGTATTACCTGAAATAAAAATACAGTTTAATACATATTGTCATTTTTATGACAAAAATTATGACACTACACACATCCGCTTATCGCTACGGAGAAAACATTAATGACTTTTTTTATGAAAGTAGATAATTATATTCATCATTTTCGGCTGTAACATGTTAAGGCCCCCGCAGACAGACGCGACGTGACGCGATAAAGCGCTAATGATGCGATAACATTTTTTGTAGGAATGATTTTACGAACATATTTATAAAAACGCGTGTCGCGGTTTCGATTCCCGCACGGAACAAATATTTGTATGGCCTACAGATAGTTGTTCCGGGTCTGGCTGTTTGTGTATGTGAGTTTGTATGTTTGTAAACGCACCCACGATATATGAGAAATTCCTAGTGTGTGGCAACGATTAAAAAAAAAATGAAAACGCTTTTTCGCGTCGCGCCTCTATTCGTAAACCTACTGTGAGTGGTTCACGGTTCGCAAAAGTAATAACCAATCATCCTATTGACAGCTGATATTAAATGGATTTGGCTTTCAAGATTCGACTACTCCACTAAGTACACACTCTGTTTTCTTGATAGTTATTCAAGTGTGACCTAAAGCAGGTTTTGCACGAGTCGATTTTCGCACAATTTAATTCAACCGTGTGTATCATGTAGTATTTGCCAAGCGTGACTAAAATGTCTAGTACTCAAGAAGACTTGAAAGTTAGTGTTCTAGATATAAATCGATGTTTTTACTTCCAATTTAGCAAGTGTATCGGGGAAATGTAGAGTTTTAGCGTTAGGGTGCCCTGTTCCTTTGCGTGGAGCGAGGCAGCGAAGCGGAGAAATGGATAAATAATAACCAATGGAAAAGCGTAAAATCTCTGCACCACGTGAGTCACTGATATTTTGACTGACATGATTCGTTAATATTTCTCCGTTTATCCGCTCCGCTGCCTTACTCCGCTGTAATAGACAGGCACCCTTAGTCTACTTTATTGTGACAAGGAATATACCACTAGCAGCGGAGGACGAATAATCCTTCCAACCTTTTTTTCGGATAGGAAATCATCAAATGACTCCTCCCGCTCTGGACGAAGCAGAAGGGAGTGTCAGACTCTTACTGACTAAAACCCATCCGTGTTCCTCCTAATGCCCTTTGCGTTCCAGGGCCGCGGTGACTCTTTCGTACAAATTCCGCAACACGAATAATGACTTGGGACTTTAGGGAAAGTGGCACACCATAGGCGATAGCGATTTTTGGGATTAAACAATACAATGAATGACTACTGCCTTATATTCATTGGAGAAATTGATCTGCAAAGTGGGGAGTTTTCACACATACTACATAACTTAAAAAGCTCGCTACAAAATGTGACCCATACAAATATTGTTATTTGCGCTCCCATATACATAAAAGGTGCATTAATTCATAATTATAAAGTAGAGCTCTTCAATAACCTCCTCTTAACAGACATAAGAAACAACGAATACGCCTATTTCTTCGATAGCAATAGTACCTTATCGCATGAAATGTTTTCGTATAATACTGGGAGAATAAATAAACACGGATGGAAAAACATCTATGACCAGATCATGTCCAGGATAATGTTTGACTACGACTTGTTCGGTTTTCAAGAAAATGGTGCGGACTCAGAGATTGAGACTGATGCCAGAGCTTCTTCAATCAGTAATACTGAGACTCCAACCTACCAAGATAACCAGTTTTTTCTATTATAAACACTTGAATATTATGCATCAAAATATCGCTGGACTTTGTATTGACATATGGACGATGTATTGTGCATAACTGAACATTTCGTTACTTCAGGTCAAGAATCATTAATAAAAATCCATAATTTCAAGCTCGCAGCGTGTTATACAAGAAAGCAACAAAAGCGCGGGGGATCGTGTATCCTTGTCAGAAATAAATATAAATACAGGGAACTTCCTAACTCGTCTATCTCAGGTATATTAGAATATTGTGCAATAGAGTTATTTGAACAAGGAATAATAATTGTTTGCATCTATAGACCTCCGAATATGTCGTGCATAAATACATTTTTAGATAATTTAGATACCCTACTAAAGCAAATATGTACTAAACCTAATAAAAAAATTGTATTGTGCGGGGATTTCAACATTAACAGACTGAAAAGAAATAACTTCTCATTAGACTTTGAAAATGCACTACTTACCTATAACCTTAAATTAGAATTAAATGAGCCAACTAGACCAAAAAGCGGGACGTGTTTAGATAACTTTGCTCATAATTCCAAACAAAAATGTGAGAGTAAAGTAATCGATTTCGCATTATCAGACCATACAGCTCAAGTTTTAAAAATTCAAGTTAACAAAACATGCATACTATATTCTTGGCACACTCAAAAACGTGATTTATCCAAAGAAAACTTAATTTTATTTAAAAAACACCTTCAATGTCTGTCTTTTGCAGAAGTTTTCGAAACTGATAATCCGAACGAAGCTTATGATAGGTTTATTGAACTGTTTCGTTTATTTTATGATTTATGCTTTCCAAAAAAATTAATTAATATAAAATCTGATAAGAAAGTAAAGTGGATTTCGCGGGGAATTAGACTCTGCAGCAGAAAACAAAGAAATCTACTTTGGAAATACAGAAAAGCGCCTTCATGTGAAAATAAAAATACATTTAAAAATTACTCACGGAGGCTTAAAAAAATTATCAGTCTCACGCAAAAAGCTCAAAATAACTTCCTCATTAATTGTTCTCAAAATAAAGCTAAGACGTCATGGCAAATAATTAATAATAACAGTCGGTTGAAAGAACCAATACTACAAATTAAAAATGATGATAAATTAATAACAAATCCTAAGCAAATTGCTGATTCATTTAATGATTTTTTCGTCGATCAGGTACAAAATGTAAATAGTAAATATCCTGTATATACAAGTGGTAATCCGCATGTCAGAAATTCTTTATTCATGCCTCCAGTAATACCTCAAGATATTTTACGTATAATAAAACACTTGAAAAATAAAAATAGTTTTGGATACGATGAAGTTTCCACCTCGGCAGTAAAATTTGTATCGGATGTCATAGCTAAACCATTAACTCATATAATAAATACATGTATAAGCTCGGGTAAATTCCCTGATAAATTGAAAACAGTCATAATAAAACCATTACATAAAAAAAACAATAAGGAAGACATGTCAAATTATAGACCAGTGGCTTTAATTCCAGTGTTTTCTAAGATATTCGAGAAAGTTATCTATGAATCTATTTACACATTTGTAACTAAATATAATATTTTATGCGAAGAGCAAAAGGGCTTTCGAAAAAATAAAAATATTAACATGGCGATATTTGATCTTCTAAAAGTGATAATGAATAATGTGGATAAAAAAATCCCGTATGTGCAATATTCACAGACATGACGAAGGCATTCGATTATGTAAGCCATGACATCCTCTTAAATAAACTTAGTCACTATGGTATAAGGGGCAATGTATTAAATTTAATTAAATCTTACCTCACGGATCGTAAACAGTTCACCGAAATATCGAGAATATGCCATAAAACTAAACGTGAATTAAAATATCTATCCGAGGGCAGAGTAACTAAATTTGGAGTTCCACAAGGCAGTGTGCTTGGGCCTTTGTTATTTTTACTATATATTAACGACCTACCTCGTCAAATACGTCATCCAATGACTTTATTTGCTGACGACAGCACAGCCATGATTGAATGTGAAAATAAAGCGCAGTACGAAAGAGAAATAAATAATACACTTGAAGAAATAATAGATTGGCTTAATAAAAATAATCTTGTTGTTAATCTACAAAAAACTAAAGTAATGCATTTCTTCCAACGGCTAATGCCAAATAATATAATAACTAAATATAAAAATGAAATAGTAGATACCACTACAGTTACAAAATTTTTAGGAGTACATATTGATGATAAACTGACATGGAAAAGCCAGGCTGAAATCGTGTGCCAAAAATTAAGTAAAAACGCATATGTTCTCCACAATCTCTCAAAGAAGTTACATATGAATACGTTAGTGACAGCTTATCACGGTTTAGTTGCTTCATTACTGAGGTTCGGTATCATATTTTGGGGAAACTGTAGTGAGAGAGAAAGAATATTTAGGGCCCAAAAACGTTGTATTCGAGCAATGACAGGTCTTAAAACTATAGAAAGCTGTAAACCTAGTTTTAAATCACTAAAGATCTTAACATTTCCTTCCTTGTACATACTTGAAGTAGCTCTATTCGTTAAGATGAACAGTCAATTGTTTATATCAATGGTGGATAGAAGAATACGCAAAGGACCAATGAGGTCTCAATATAAAAGCCAACTTTATACAGGTGGCTACAAAACGTCCTTACTTAAAAAAAATATTTTTTCTATGGGTCCTCTCATATATAATAGACTACCAATACCTATAAAAGACTTACCTATCACCGAATTTAAAAAACAGTTAACAAAATTGTTGTTAGACAAATGTTACTATACTCTTAAAGATTTTTTTGATGATAAAAGTTTCTGCTAATCGGAATCTAGATGTAAAATTATAATTATTTTTATGACATTTCTATTAGATAAGTGCCTAATTCCAAATTATATGTGTGGTAATATTTATTTTTAGTTTTATCAATAATAGTGTAATTTTTTTTTTTAATATTGCTATTATTTACCATTATAATATGATGATTATTTTGTGCTATATGTAAGCGAAAAATGTTGGATGTAAGTAAGTAATTCTAAGCTAGTAATTCTAAGTAAGTAATTTTAAGTTGTTGAATCAATTGTATAGAAATGATATTTAAATGTTAACGTAGCAATTAAGCACTGTTTAAATTAATTTAATAATTTTTGCATGCCGTAAGGCAAAATGTATCGGGACTCTCCATAAATGAACACCATATTTGTTACCTACATTATTAGCAAATAAAAATTATTATTATTATTATTAAACGCGTAAGTTTCAATAGATCATGTTGCTCACAAAAATGTATTAATTTTCAACAGTCGGTATCGCTTCCAGGATGTCATTTTATCTAACTTATTAAATATTAAAGGTTTTTATAATTAATATAATTTATTAAAGGTATGGTAACCCTAAAAAAGTTCCATACCAAAATAGTAAAAAGGAATCCCTTATAGTGTGACTAAATCTGTCTGTCTGTCACAAGTGGATATCTCAAGAACTATTAATCCTATCAACTTGAAATTTGGAACAGTTTTAGATGACGTTTGTTTAAAATGTGTATATACTTTTTGCAACAACGACTGAAAGGTGTTCTTAAAAATTCGAAGTGGGGCTACCTACTAGGGCATGTGGGTTATCATAATAAAAGAGCGCTATTTCCGCATTCTCTAACTCAGCATTTTTTTAGGCCGCATGGTTTTGGACTTTTGACGAAAAATGAAAAAATGTTGACCATTCCCCCTTATCACCGAAGTTTGCTTAGAAAAATTCTGAAATTATTCTATGTTTTACAAGTTTATGTAAAGATTACAGGAAAAATAAAACGATGACTCTAAATAGCCCACTTTTTCAGGAATCATCAACAAAAATTACATTAGTTCCACTATCGTTCAAGAGATGGCGCTGATCTAAAACTGCAATATACACCGCAGTATGAAAATACACACACATAAAGCGACAGGGACCTTTTTGGCCTCGCACAGATTAATTTAAGGATGCCGCTTAACTGTGTAAACATATTTTTATAACTGTTAGTTTTACTTATTTTACTTTTATGTGTCTTGTGCGAGTCCCAAATAAATATTTTTCTGTCTTTCTTTTCTTTCTTTAAAATTCTATGACGAATACAGGCCTCGCTGATGAAAATTTAAAAACATTTCACGTTTTATATGATGGTACGGAACTCTCAGTATGCGAATCCGACTCGCTCTTGACCGGTTTTTTGTAGAGAGTAACATAATTTTTTTCCATAAATTAATGCTTAAATCAGCGTCTGACTTCAAGATAACCGGCCTTTCAAGATTTTAATTTACCAATTGTGTAAACGGAGTAATTATGCGGCTGTATGAGTTTCGATAGACAACTATTCGCACAAAAAATCGACCCGTGAAAAGTTCTATAAAAGCTGTCAGACCAAATTACTGCTACGTCAAGTGATGTGAACCGAATAATACTCAGTTTACCAGCTCAGTAGGTTTACATAGCACGATATTGCATATCTATTGAATTTCATGTGATTTTATTGGCAAGAATCGACCTTAAGAGGAAATGCGAGCGGCGAGACTTTGTATGTAAAAATACTGTTTTCTCCTTTAATATTATCGGTCCAATATTGAAGGAGAAAACAGTATTTTTACACACAAGAAATGAATGAATGAATCATTAGGAAATGCTGGCGGCGAGACTTAGTGTGTTAAAAGTCATAATTCGAGGTTTGGCTCTCGACTGTCTTTTCATTCAATATTGGACCGATTAAAGAGATATTTCTTTTTTATTAATAGTTGCCAAATTTGTACACTAGGGCTCTGTTGACAGCGATTTATCGAACATGTTTGAGCATTTTGTGAGAGTTCTAGTGCTTATACTGTTAATGAATTATCAAAAAAGAAAACATAGGGACACAGTATATATCCTTCTTATTCAATTTGTGTGAGTAACAAGACTCATAAAAGTAGGTACAAACATACAACACACAAAAGATACATAAAACACACAAAACATACAACACAGAAAACATAAAACACATATACACAAAACACAGTTACAGACAGGATTGATTACCAAACAAGAACGAACACGAACATTCACACGGTAACAATATGCCTGCTACAGCATTGCCGGATGTAGGGGCAATCCAGTCTGTTGGCGATCATTGCCAGGACGGTGTTGGCGCTGCCCCGCACTCTGTGCACCAAAGACGCGCACCGCTTGCGCATAGTCGCATGAAAGCAGTCGGTCTTAAGGAGCGTTTTTATGAATCGCACTTAATATGTAGAAAGAGAAAAAACTGGCCAAGTGCAAGTCGGACTTGCATGTAAAGACTTCTTATATGTTTTCCTGTAATCTGTAGGTAAAGAACCATTACCTATTTGCATTTGTAATAATTTTAATAACGAAGTTATGATCGGACCATTACACAACCATTGTACCTATTGGACTATTAAAGACTTCAAACCTTAAGTTTGTTACGGTGATCTTCTTAAGATAGTCAGCTGGGAAACACCATCATCTAGTTTAAATTGATCCAAAAAAAGAACTTGTAAATGGGTTATTTTAAACTAACTTACAAAATAACTGTCATCTGGCAAAAAATATTATTTAATGTACTTACACATTTATAATAAATTTTATTATTTAACTAACTTTTTCCCGCGACTTCGTACGCGCATATCCAGTGTTTCTCATTCCCGTAGGAATTTCGGGAAATCGTCTCTTAGTGCTCCTTTACACTCCCCAGGGACCCTACATGCCAAATTTCAGTTTTCTACGACCAGTAGTTTCGGCTGTGCGTTGTCTATCAGTCACTCACTCAGTAACGGAAGAATTTTATATACTAGGAAGGATGTGCCACCTACCATGATACCATCTCATTCGTCTTCTGTCTGTTTGTTTTTTAGCATTCACAGTACTATAAAGTATTGACCAAATTAGTTAGGAATTTGACAGAAAACTTGATCTTTAAATTCTAAAATGCATGAATAATAAAAAAAGGCATTTAAGTTTTGTAGCAGTTTTAGTGGTACGGAACACTTAATACAACACAGTGACTTTCACTTGGCCTGTTAGGATAACTAGATCGGTATTTTTCAACTAGATACTGGTGTATGTTGCAACACAAAATAATGACACAGTGTTGCCAATCTCCAACTCAACTAAAGTCAGACGTCACAGTTTGCGAAAGCAATTTGAATGCAATTCATCTGCTAGCATGCAATTCGCAATTGGAATGTAGGTCATCTCTACAGATACAATACATTCTGAAGCCACAACTTACGTATACTAAGGCTTTGCTTGAGCAAATATTTTGAATTTCATTAATAAACTAGGTTTTAAGAGCTTTTACTGTTCACGTTGTTCCATTCAAACTTCCTTACCTTATGTCCTTATTCTTCTATTAATGAACCGATTTGAATGAGACTTGGTAAGCATACGCAGAATATCCAGTTCTAAAAAATTTGTACCAAACATTTTCAAAAAAGGGTTTTGATTTTGCAGTTTCTATAAAAAACTTAAAATTGTGACCCCCTTTTTTTTTAAGGATGGGAAATCATCAAATGACTCCTCCCGCTCTGGGTGAAGCAGAAGGGAGTGTCAGACTCTTACTGACTAAAACCCATCCGTGTTCCTCCTAATGCCCTTTGCGTTCCAGAGCCGCGGTGACTCTTTCAAACAGATTCCGCAACCCCGGCAGGCACTGGCCCTAGCGGGCCCCGTCTTCTATGCTGACAGCTCTTTGAGGCGCGCGTGGAACACAACGCGCCGTCGACTCGGGCCTGGTTCTGATCGGACGGCGAGCCACCCAATGCTCGTCGTCCGCAGGCCCGCGCCTACGGTGGCCGAGAATCGCCCTGCGACTCCCGACGCCCGGGGCGTCTTCTCCTGTTGCGGCGGCTGGGGCGTGAGGTTTCCCTCTCTCTCACGCAAAATTGTGACCCCCTAACCTCTTTTTCGAAAACGTTCGTAACTATCTAATTAGACCTGATGGTCTAGACAAGTGACATTTTGTCAGCGGAAGCGTAGCGAAGGCAATTTTCAAAACGTCAAAATGGAACTGACAAACGCTGACGAAATGTCACATGATCTATCCCTCACATTTTCGCATTTCGACAGTCACATTCGCTGATAGATTGGCACTTGTCTAGAGCCTCTGGATATCTAGCGTATGCAAGTTTCATTAAAATCAGTTCATTAATTTCCAAGAATAAGGACTTGAGGAGAAGAAAATATTATAGGATGAAAGCATTCTGAATGAACTTGTTTACAATCACACAGTCTTTCGTCAAAGAAAAATCTTGTTAAACTGTAAAACAACAAAAACTCTCGTAATTCTAAAACTCTTCGTTTTTGCTCGGTCGTCAAGTCAAACTTTTTGTCCCTAAAGTTAAGTAAGAATTATAGATTTATTTTCCTCTTCATTCAGTTTTCCTTCAAAAGTATTAAACGCATTGAAAATGTCCTTTAAAACTTTATGAAGGTTTTTTGTCAACAGCTCATTTAGGAGGCGGAGAGGTATTGATTGCGAGGGCTCCGTTGAGAGTCATTCTGAATGCAAAGTTGATAAGTCAATCACATTTCTATTCAGAGCAGTAAAAGGATATCCGTGTTTTCAGGCCATTAAACACCGTCAATGATGTTTTCGAGGGGCATTTAGCGTGTGGCGCGAACTTTCAAAGTTAATCCACATTATATTTAGGCTGTCCCTGGGATGTGGATGGATTGTGGTCCATCAAGAGCTCAAGAAACGAGTTTTATTTCGGTTAATGGTACGGAACCCTTCATGTGAGAGTAAAACTCGCACTGGACCGGTTTTTTTTTTGTAATTTAACTTGTTCACACACGTCCGTGTCCACACCGTGACTGGGTGTCCACGTTGTGACGGACCACTGTCGGTTCACGTCTCGGGCACCTGATATGTGTGGATCAACCTTTACTCACCGCACGAAAACCAAAACACGGAAAACAAATTCTAATCGCTCAGCGAACAATGTTCGTTTCACGAATGAATGTTCAAAACAACAAAATGCTCGCGCAACGAATGTTTACAAAAATTCTTGATGCGAATACACCCTTTAATATAAGCCTTAAAGCCCGTTCAATTCCGAAATGCTCTGACCCAAAACATTAATAAATTGCATTGCTGTCCGATCATAAGGGGTTAGTAATAAAAAACACAAGTGACCCATCGGGTGTCCATCAAAATAAAGTTTTAATCAATTTTGTTTGAAGCGTGGGAGTTAACTGGTAATAGTGTTAATTTAGAGTTGCGTAGGTTGAATGTCTGTATAGCTAGTCTAAATTGACATTAAAATAGTGCTATTTCGGAACGGAATTATACTAAAGGCCCCACGTTCAATTCTCCAATTTTATCAACAACTAGTTGACCCGCGCAACTTCGTCTGCGTCACAATTTTCATTACTGCTCCGCTCCTATTGGTCTTAGCGTGATGATATATAGCCTATAGCCTTCCTCGATAAATGGGCTATCTAATACTGAAAGAATTTTTCAAATCGGACCAGTGGTTCCTGAGATTAGCGCGTTCAAGCAAACAAACTCTTCAGCTTAATATATTAGTACTAGCTTTTGCCCGCGACTTCGTACGCGCATCTCCCGTTTTTTCCCGTTCCCGTAGGAATTTCCCATTCCCGTATAGCCTATAGCCTTCCTCGACAAATGGGCTATCTAACACTGAAAGAATTTTTCAAATCGGACCAGTAGATCCTGAGATTAGCGCGTTCAAGCAAACAAACAAACAAACAAACAAACTCTTCAGCTTTATATATTAGTATAGATAGATGAAGCCACTTTTTGAGAGCGTGCGTGGGTTCCAATCTAGTTTTCAATTA
This sequence comes from Lacanobia wlatinum, assembly GCA_947578705.1. Taxonomy (NCBI): domain Eukaryota; kingdom Metazoa; phylum Arthropoda; class Insecta; order Lepidoptera; family Noctuidae; genus Lacanobia; species Lacanobia wlatinum. The sequence goes on from OX388032.1 coordinate 6,937,703, forward strand.
CGGATAGGTAAAGCAGGAAAATCTTGGTAAAACCAGTCTTGGTAAGGGGGTATGGTATTAAACCGTTACTGGATTGTGGTGGTCAGGGGGACAGCCTCTCAGCTGCATCCGGTTGAACAAAAAACCAAATCCAAATTAGTTGGGAAAAGGCTAACAGATTGATTATAATGAGCTTGCGTTTAAACTGGGTAAAAAATTTAATCGTGGAAAACAGAACTGTAGCTCATACTTCCTTAATGGTGTTGCAGTGGTTGAGCGATTGGCTGCTGCGCTGCGTGTCGCGGATTCGATTCCCGCACGGAACAAATATTTGTATGGCCTATAGATAGTTGTTTCGGGTCCAGCAGTTTGTGTATGTATGATTGTATGTTTGTAAACGCACCCACGATACAGGAGAAATTCTTAGTGCTTGGCAACGTTCAAAACTTATTAAAAAAAACGGCTAATAAAAAAGCCGTTTAGTTTTTTTCGGGAATCTCACAAACGGGAATGAATGTAGAGAAGATCAAAATCTTGACGCTACAACCTGGGAGTCTTTAAGTCAAGAGTGAGTAGGTTACTTCTAGGCAAGCGTGCTCCATCTTTGACCGCATCATCGCTTACCATCAGATGAGATAGCGGTCAAATGCGTGCCTATTAAGAGGGGACTCTTGTCCCGACTCCTGAGAAATTTGAAAAAACAGGTATTTGAAGAAACTATTGCCGTTGCGTCGCACTGTACTCTATCAAATAAATTGCGAAAGCGACAACTGCAGCTCAGGCTGTTTTTACTTATAAAAACCTTGACTAAAAGATGTTTTGTATTCCGGTGTTTTTTTTTCTTCAAAATTGGACTGATCTAAAAAAATCATATATCAAAATGTAGGGGAAGACTATATCTATGCTTCTATTATTTTTTATTTTGTTAAAAACTTATCAAATTTGTCTGACAGTCGCCTGAACATGGCGGTAAAAACGGGCTGTTTTTTCGGGTTTTCGGATTGTCATAATCATTTAAGTAATTATATTTTGAAAAAAAAAAAATTATAGAGGCACGCATTCATTCGATCTAGATTTTTTGGAAAAAAAATAATTGCTCTAGCAGCATTATCCACGAAGAAAACAGCGGAATGCGTTTGTATGGAGAAAGTTACCCAAGTCCCCTCTTAATAGTAAAAAAACGCCACTTGTATTGTGTTCATTTTTTTTTTCTTCTTTTGTTTTTAACACATTGACAATTTTGGAATAAGCTTCACTTCAAATAGAATCAACTAGATTAGAACACTGTCTGGAGTGATGAGAAAAACATCGCACTTCAATTGTTGATTGAAGAGCTCTATACCAGTATAAAGTCAGTAAAAAATGTGCCTCTTGAGATAATTTATTGTTCTTTCTACGGTGACAAAATAGTCTACTTTCAAGTTTCTTCTAACAGGTATATTTTTAGCGAGATTTTAGGAGCCCACAAAAAGTATTGGATTTTGCGACTGTTCCCAGCTACCAATTCACAGTGTGTTACATTTTATATTCGGGTTTTACTTTTTTAAGTCTTGTATATATAAGACCCTATTTACTCTATCACATAAAATTGTTCCGTTACTGAGTGATTGAGTGACTGAGTGACCGCCAGACGGCGCACAGTTGAAACTACTGGGGGACTAAAAAGGCCACTGTAGAAGAACCATACAAGAATCATAATATTTCATCATCATCATATCAGCCGAAAGACGTCCACTGCTGGACATAGGCCTCCCCTAAGCGTCACCACAACGACCGGTCCTGTGCGTCTCGCATTCATCGGCTACGCGCGACCTTCACCAGGTCATCGTTCCACCTTGTGGGAGGCCTTCCAACGTTACGTCTTCCGGTACGTGGTCGCCACTCCAGAACTTTTCGGCCCCATCGACCATCTGTTCTGCGAGCAATGTGCCCTGTCCACTGCCACTTTAGTTTAGCGATCCTTCGGGCTATGTCGGTAACCTTGGTTCTCTTACGGATATCATCAATCCTGATTCGATCACGCAAGGAAACTCCAAGCTCCAAGTTCATAATATTTATCACACAACAATCTGTCAAATTTAATTTTCATCTTTTTCGCTAACGCATTAGGTTCAAGGTTGATTGAGAAAGTTTGACAGTGACGGGTGCGTGATTTGTTTCCTGATTCTGCTAAAATGGCCTTTTTAGGCCACCTGGTCGTAGAAAGCTGAAATTTGGCATGTAGTTTCCTTGTGGAGTGTAGGGGAGCACTAAGAGAGGATTTCCCGAAATTCCAACGGGAACGGCAAGCGTGCTCCATCTTCCATATCATTGCTTACCAACATGTGTGATAGTGATCAAACGCGTGCCTATGAAGAATTAAAAAAAAATGGGAAAAACGGGATATGCGCGTACGAAATCGCGGGAAAAAGTATTTAAAATATAAAGCAGAAAAAAGTTATGACAAATAGCGCTATCTGATAAACAGCTTTACGTACCGTAAGAATAGTCAATTATATAGAAGTGAGGGTCGATTTTACAATACATTTTAAATTATTTTTAACAGAGGAATAAAACAGACGGTGTGATAGCTTTTGTAAAGGAAATCTGTCAAACCAAACACAAAAAAAAACCAAAATTATAAAAAGAAATCTGCCGTAAATCATATATTTTTAGTATCTAAACACGACTATGTATTCCAATCTGGTATCTTAGGAATCTCCGGTTCCTTCACTGTAGAAAATAATGAGACGTACGTTTAAACTAGAGTTTGGTTGAACGCGCTAATCTCAGAAACTGCTGGTCCGAATTTAAAAATTATTTTACTGTTAAAAGCCCATTTATCGAAGAAGCCTATATAAAACAACACGCTACGACCAATAAGAGAGGAGCATTAATTAAATATATGACGAAGACGCAGTTGCGAGGGTCAGCTAGTACAGACATAGAGTAGGTACCTACTACATTGATATATAAAAAAACCAAGATCTTATTGTAGATCTTTTTGGCCATAGCAAACACACTTTTCCCAAAGAGGGTAGTTCTATACTGCCTGTTGAGATTATTATACAGGCATTGAAATATAAAAACCCAAGATACACACTCAGCATCTCAAAAACGTCCGCAAAAAACAAGCGCAATATGTATAATTGTGCGCAAGTTTCAAACAGTGTCGCATCGCTCGCCATACTGCACTGCTTTGCAAGAATAACTTTAAGCGATCCGTATAAGGTTGAATTTGCAAAAAAAATTTAGCATCACTCGCCATACTGAACTGCTTTGTAAAAACATCTTTAAGCGATCGGTGTAAGGTTGAATTTGCAAAAAAATTGTTTATAGTATAACTACACACAACTCAAACATGACACTTGATACATGTCAGTTTCGAGTGTTGCCTTTGTTCGAGACTTTGCATCTTGGGTTTTTTATACATATATCAATGACCTACTGCTACATATTTGTCGTCGCATGAAAACGAAACATTAGGACGATGAAAAGGTTTAGAACGACTTTGACGGATGTCAACTTGAAGTAACACTGAGTACTGGGATTCCCGCCAAAACGAAAATGACTTTGGTAGCATCGATCAAAAAAGAATACAACTTGAAGAATAATGCAGTGAGTGTTAGTAAAAGCTTATTGCTCACCCACGTACTTAGTGGAACGTCATTTATTTTCCATAACTTAAGGCTTGTTTAATGGCAATGACATTGTGCATATGAACGGAGCTAACTACCTCTCTACGCGCCACTCCGCTACCCGCATGTTTAGTTGTTTTATAATAAAAATAATACATGTTGTTAAAAAGTAACAAAACCGAATCATTTTCGTTTATATTGCAAAGCAGTAATTATATTTTTATACTCTTTGATAAAAAAATGAAGGAGAACACCAAATCACCTACAAATCCTTGAGATGAAATCTAAAATGGTTTCATCTCAAGGATTTGGAGGTGATTTGGTGTTATCTCCTTCTTGTTATGTGATACCGATAGATGAATTCTGGCTAAACCAAATTACGTATCATAATATCATGTAGAATATTTTTTTTTTTTCAGATGTAATTTCTCTGTTAGTGCCGACGAAAAGCTGCTTCATCTGCACGCTGTTTTAAAGCTCTTTTCGAGAGAGCAGCCTTAATATGATTCGTTAGTTTGTAATCACTTATAAAGTAATTCATTTGTTGTATTCGTCTTGCCCGAAAACCTACGCAATATGGTATTTTGAGACACATAAAACGTGATGGTCGACAAATGGATGTGCGATTAACGCTTATGCGACAAAACTGTACTGCGACTCACCATAGTTCGAATGCACGTTGTGCGACACACTGAAGATCGACAACACCCCGACTCAGAGTACCCCGACTCGAATAGGTTAGGTTAGAAGGCTAAGGCGGGTGTGTCGCACAAGCGTGCATTCGAACTATGGTGAGACGCAGTACAGTTTTGTCGCATAAGCGTTAATCGCACATCCATTTATCGAGCTCACGTAGTACACTCGTTATAAACAATAGCCTTGGACCTTAAGGTAAACAATAGAAAAATACAAAATAGTAAAAAAGCGACCCATTTACATTAAATTACCATATAACATTTCTGTGAAGCGAGCGATTATCTTTTCATTTCCTCAAGAAAGACCCTTGTTTTGTTTTTGTTGTCTTCTTTTAATGGATGTATTTATGTGTTTGAATTAAGCTTCTCAAACCCTCTGAAATGCTCGAAGTAAGTGAGTTTAGACGTGATCTGGCAAAAAATGTGCTTTCGCAAAAATCGCAATGTTTATGTCGTAAAACAAAAGTTCTGATATACGTTCACGTGTTTTTTTTTTAGAAGAGATGATTACCTAAGAAGTAAACTTCGCAACACCAAAATCAACATCTAAAAAGTGAATTTCCTGGAACTGTTCCAGACTGACCACTATCTTGCCGACATCGGCACCATTGCCATAAATAAACATAAAACATTTGATTATATTTGCGTCCGCGGTCTATTCTTAGACCGCTATTTTTAACGCAAGATCGCCATTCAGTTTTAGCGTTCCGTAGTCAAAAAGAAACCCTTATAGTTTTGCTATGCCCGTCTGTCCGCGGTTTAGATCAGAAACGCTTAGCACTAGAAAATAGGAATTTTGTATGGGTATACATATGAATCACGTCGACAAAGTAGTAAAATAAAATCTTGAAAAATATTACGGTAGGTACACGTAAAGTGGCGTTGATTTTTTTGTATTGTGTATCCCATGGTGTAGGATATCGTTGCATAGGTCATTTAAAAATATTGCGGGTGTGCGAAAACGATTTTCCCATCCAAGGATCCGTTTGCAAAATATTAAGCTTCAAAATGCAATTTTTTGTTAGAGCAAAGTGTCTCCTCACTCTGCCAGCTAAACGATTGTTTTTGGAAACGTGAAAAAAATCATGGTAGTAGCATATACATGGTGTCATTTTAGTCGTTTTAAAACGGCAGCCTACTTCATCTATCCAATGACTACTACACATTTATTAAAAAAAAATGATATTTATGAACATTTCAATTATATAAAAAAACTAGTGGACGTCACGCGGTTTCACCCGCGTAGTTCCCGTTCCCGTGGGAGTACGGGGATAATATATAGGCTATGTTACTCCCTGATAATGTAACTATCCAATGCTAAAATAGTTTTTCAAATCGGTGTAGTAGTTTCGGAGCCTATTCAATTCAAACAAACAAACAAAGAAATCTTCCTACTTTATAATATAAAGTGTAGAAAAATATTATTCCCTATTATTAAACATCCAGGAACAAGTGCAGTCTGAGCCTTGTGTTTCAAGGACGACGCGGAATGGAAAAGTGACATTGTTTTTTTTTCTTTCTTTCTTTCTTTCTAGTCATTGGCTTGGTTTTGGGGGTTTCTTTTTGGTGTTTGGTTTGTTTTGGTCATTCGATTGGATTGGTTGTTGGAAGTGGGCCGCCTTTGTAAGATACCTTAAATGGCACCATGTATAACAAAATTAAAAGGAAAACTATCACAGCTACGTATGCTTTACAAGTTAACGAGTAAGAGTCGATCAACTTATAAAATGTTACAATAATTGTGACTTGCACTTGGCCCGTTTTTTCTCAAGTTACACTTGACAAAATAAAAACTAGCCAAGTGCGAGTCGGACTCGCGGTTCTGAAACAATTTCATTTTTGTAACATGTTATTTTAACACTATAGACTTCTGTAATCTGTAGGTAAAAACACACTATCCGCTTTTTTTTCAAAATTTTAGGCTCACTTGTTTCGGAGATAGGAGAACTTCAGAATTATTTATTATAAAAAAAAACGGTCAAGAGCGAGTCCGACTCGCGTGCAAAGGGTTCCGAACGAATTTAATTTTTTACATGTATTTTAACACGTAAACTTACTTACTTTTTATAGACTTCTAAAAGGTTTTCCTGTAATCTATAGGTAAAATCTATTATCTCCATTTTTTTTTAATTTTCGGCTCTGTATTTTCGGAGATAAGGGGGAGAATGGTCATTTTTCGTCTAATTTCTTGAATAAGTCAAAACCATTTATTTTAAAATTATAAAAAATATATATTTAAAACCCTCACTGTAAGTCCTTTCATTTGATATGTCACACAATTTAGTTCAAAAAACTTTTTTTATTTTTTTATTTGAACCCCAAGAGTGCCCCCATACTAAAAATTTAATAATTTACGTAACACGTCCGTTTTTGGGTCACAGAAGTCCATATGTGTACCAAATTTCAACAGAATCGGTTTAGTGGATTCGGAGAAAACTGGCTGTGACAGATGGACAGACAGACAGACAGACACCCGAGTGATCCTATAAGGGTTCCGTTTTTTTATCGGAACCCTAAAAATGTATTAAAAACTGTCACAGTAAACCTTTTTATTTGAAATATCACACGATACAGTTTAAAAACATTTTATTTTTACTTTCTATTCTGACCCCGAAAAGTGACCCCTTGCCAAACTCAAAATTAGTTTATTTACGTAACACGTCCGTATTTATGTCACAAAAGCCCGTATGTGTACCAAAATGCTACAGAATCGGTCCAGTAGATCCGGAGAAAACTGCCTGTGACAGACGGACAGATAGACAGACAAACATCCAAGTGATCCGTTTCTTATGGATTTTCGGAACCCTAAAAAAGGAATATAATAAAGCACTGTACTCACTTTCCTTTTAGCCTCTATGCTCTTATCGATGTGCGTGGATCTGACGACATGTCTGAACTCCAAGTCAACAGTGTGCATACAATAAGATTGTGTGCTGGTATTGTCCACGTCAAGCCTTTGCTCCGAGTCGTCCTGTGAACAAAGGGAAACATGTCAGATTAATGTAATTAACAAAAGGTTTACTATGCATAGGTATATTATGAATGACGTTAAAAGGGGACTCTAGTCCCGAGGAATTTGAAAAAATAGGTATTTGAAGAAATTATTGCCGATGTCGTCGCGCTGCACGCGCTGCGCCCTTTTTTTTTTTTTTTGCGACATCTGCTGCTCAGGCACCTATAAAAATCTTGATAAAACGTCTTTTTGTCAAGGTTTTTATAGGTAAATCTTACCTATAAAACCTTTGACAAAAAACGTTTTGAATTCCGCTGTTTTCTTCTTCAAAACATAACTGATCTAAAAAAATCATATATTTATGCTACCATTATTTTGTATTTCTTAAAAACTTGTCAAATTTGTCTGATAGACGTCTGAACATGGCTGGCATACGGAGTGTATTTTCAGGTTTTTGGATTGTCATAATTTTTTTAATAATTATGTTTTGGAAAAAATAAAATTATTAGGGCACGTATTAATTACACCTAGACTTTTTGGGAAAAAAATCATTGCTCTAGAAGCATTATCCACGAAGGAAACAGCGGAATACGTTTGTATGAAGAAAGGCCCAATAGAGTTCCCTCTTAAGGTTTACTGAGACAGGGGGTGCGCTTATTTTCCTTTCCGACGTTTTGGGACAAGGACACAATGTTATTTTTTTAAAATTAAGTCTCATTACCGTCAAACGAGGTGAATAGGTATGGAGAGGTAAATTAAAGCAAAACTTTGATAGGGTTTTTCACTGTTATAACATGTTATTGGGCTTCTAAGAAAACAATGTATTTTTTTATTTCCATCATCATCTGCCTAGCCTTTTCCCAACTAAATTCAGCTGAATACCAGTATTTTACGTGGAGCGGCTGCCTACCAGACCTCCACAACCCATTAACTGGGTAACACGGTACTTCTTGGCAAGACTGAAGTCAGATTTACTGGCTTCTGACAATCCGTAACGACTGCTCAAGATCTACAAATGACAGCCGGGACCAACAGCTTAACGTGCTTTCCGAGGCACGGAGAAAACTCGGTATGTTAAGATGGTCACCCATCCACAGACCAACCATGGCAAGCGTTGCTTAACCTTAAATATTGACCCGTGCGGCTGTTATTATTTAACCTCGAGCTCCAACCTTTTTATTAACTTCCATTTATTAAAATTAGAGGCCGGAAATGCTGCCAACAATATTTAAAAAACGTGAAAATCTCCTTCAAATTTTTATGCTGCATTCCTATTCTCCCCATCTGTAGGTATGTTATTGTTCCTATATTGTTTCTGTCAAATCAACAAGTTATCTTCTTTTAGCAATTATTAAAAAAAAATTGAGTGTGCACGAATTGTTTAGAAGTCAGCTGGTTAGGATTGCAACTATCTGACCAGAATATGCTGTACAATAGCTTACTTTTTTAGTATCATAATCTGAGCATCTTATTAGTATTCCGTACACGAAGGATAACCAACGGAACCATAGGGCGGATCCTTAGAAATAGTACTAAGCTTCCGCTGTCCGTACGTCCATCTGTTTGTCAGCGGGCTATATCTCAAAAACCGTAATAGGTAGGCAGCTGATTTTTTCACAGAGTGTGATTTATATTGCCGCTTTAAAAACTAATAATCAAAATGAAGGTTTATGTTACCGAATCCTTCGTGAATGAGTCCGACTCACACGTGGCTGGTTTTTTGCTATTGACAACAAATAATACAATTTAAATCAAATTAAAAATCAAAGGGACCATCAACCATGCAAGAAACGTGTTTTTTTTCGGTTTATGGTACGGAATCCTTTGTGTTAGAGTCCGACTCGCACTTGACCGGTTTTTTACCCGATACTCAGCTGCATCAAAATAGACTGGAAGGCGATCCCAACATGATATGAAAAAGAAAGAAAGAAAAATGCTTATTTGGGACGCGCAAAAAAACAGACAAATGTAATATTTATTAAAAATTTATAATAAGTTACCCAGAGACATTAAGAACCTACAGTCAATTGGTATTTTTAAAAGAAAGCTGAAAGACTTCCTGATTAATAAAGCGTATTATTCTGTAAAAGAGTTCTTCGAAGAAAAATAATTATACCTAAGATAAAAGAATTGTAATACTAAGTATAATAGGATATATGTAAATTATACAAAATAATGAGAAAATGTAAAATTGTATGAAAAATGTTAATTAATATACTATTACGTAAGTTACCTATAATATTCAATGAAGAAATGTCTATTACAATTTTAATTGCATTGCCTAAACAGGCAACCTAAGTTATAAGAACCTTCCTATTTTATTCCATTTTACCCGACACTTAGTTCGCAATAAAGAATTTTGAGTTTGAGTTAAAACTGACAGTAAGTACCCCCCCCCCCCCCTATTTCCTAAAAATGCTAGACAGGCCACGATTTGAACAGCGTTTTATGAGACCACTCATCAGTAAAGCAAAAATCCTAGTCGTCATCATCATCATCATAACAGCCGAAAGACGTCCACTTCTGGACATGGGCCTCCCTAAAGGGGAGGGGTGGTTTGCCACAATCGCCACGCTTGGCAGGCGGGTTGGCGGTCGCAGTGTATGGTGTTGCATTTTACAGAGAACGCTGCTGCCCATTCTCTGGTGAGTCCCTTAGTTACGACACCCACGGGAAGTGATGGAATGGTATTATTCTTCACGGCACCATACGGCACCGGTCGATAACACACGGCGGGAAAATCCTAGTAACTATATAAAATTCTTTCGTTACTGTTGGCTGAGTGACTGACAGATAAATCACAGGCATAACTGCTGGTCGTAGAAAGTACCGAAAGTTGGCAAAAATGTTCCTTGGGGACTGTAGTCCTCTACGGTCCCCAAGGAACCTATTTGCTCCTGCATTAAGAGAAGATTTCCCGAAATTTCTACGGGAACGGGAAAAACCGGATATTCATATTCGAAGTCGGGTTTTGCCTGCGACTTCGTAGTTAGTAGTACCTAGTTTTATATTGTACTAGCCGACCCACGCAACTTCGTCTGCGTCACAATTTTCATTACTGTCCCGCTCCTATTGGTCTTAGCGTGATGATAAATAGCCTATAGCCTTCCTCGATAAATGGGCTAACACTGAAAGAATTTTTCAAATCGGACCAGTAGTTCCTGAGATTAGCGCGTTCAAGCAAACAAACAAATAAACTTTTCAGCTTTACACATTAAGTATAGATTAATAAATCGACCTGAAATCGAATTGCAAAAAGATACATATCATTATCTTTTCAGAGATCATATTTTCTTATCTTTTCTCGCTATATTTCCAGAATAGAAAGAACAACATCAAGTTTTTCAATAATCTCGTTTGCTCATAAAAAGACATAGCGACACAATGTTCTTAAAAAAAAACCACTACGTCTATTTTGAAGATAAATAAAATCCACAAAATCATTTTTCACTATAAATTTGATAAATCAGGTCCAGTTTTTTCAGGTATAATGGAAACTGAAAATAGAAACAAAAATCACAATCACTGAAAAAGCTTTTCAGACGAATTTAAATGTTCATGATATTTTTATTCCAATCCTGTTGCTACATGGAACGTTTTCAAATTTTTTAAGCTTGTTCTAAAACTTATTTTTTTAATCATACCTTTTAATATCACTGTTATTTCGATAGGTATTTTATTTCGTTGAAGCCAGTATATATTTACCTACGTACTTTAATGTATTATACTGCGAATATGTTTATTTTAACTTTATAGGGTAGTACAGTGGTATCCAACTGATAAGGCGCGTCGTGAATCTTCGTTCGCACAGTAAAGAAAGTATGGTCCCGAAGATTAACGAAAGAAAGCAAACTTACAATCAGCCTTATATCACTACTATAAGGTTCATAATACACTGCAGCTGTTAGTTCCGTTCCATTCGCAAGTCACGTGCATGCCACGCGGCGCGCGCTAACATGACGGCAGCTGCCGACCAATAGCGGTACAGGAAAAAGAAGCGTTGTGCGCGGAGCATGCCGATTGGTCAATAGCATTTCCCGCGCTTTGGAAATTCATCTTCTGCGCAGTTACATCGGTAAGCCATGATATCAGTTGGGTATATACGACAACTTATTATTTTCCAACAGCTTTGTGCAGGTGTCTACATTTTTGATTATGAGCTGTTTTAATTGAAAATTATATCGACTCTTTCTGAAGCCGCCTGGTACGTCTCAGCCCACTTACTTTTCAGGGTTCAAACGGTAACAAACGGAACTCTATTACTAAGCCTCCGCTATCCTTCCGTCCGTCCGTCTGTCTGTCTGTCAGCGGGCTATATCTCGTGATCCGTAATAGGTATACAGTTTGAAATTTACACCGATTGTGTATTTCAGTTGCCGCTATAAAAACAAATAAAAAAAAATACGATGGTACGGAACCCTTCATGCGCGAGTCCGACTCGCACTTAGCCGATTTTTTTTGTATTAGGTCTGCGTTTGTTCATCAATCTCACCTGATGGAAAGCAATGATGTGATCGACGATGAAGAACGCTTGCCTAGAAGTAACATATTCACTCGTTACCTGCACACGTCACCTCTTAAAATGCTAAAACCCTGGAGGTCTTTAAGACCTCCAGGGTTTTAGCATTTTAAGAGTTCCGTACTCAAAGAGTAACCAACGGAACCCTATTACTAAGCCTCCGCTGTCCGTCCGTATGTATGCTGTCAGCAAGCTGTATATCAAGAACCGTAATAGGTAGTCAGTTGATAATTTCACATATTGTACAATTTTATTGCTGCTATAACAATAAATAATAAAAATTAAGGTTTATGGTACGGAACTCGTCGTTTGCGACTCCGAATCGCTAGTTTTTTTTTTACTATTGATAGGCACGCGTTTGACCACTGTCTGTGATAGTTTGCGATGATGTGGTCGAAGATGGAGCACGAAACACAGACTCTGGCACAAAGAGGTGGTCTGTATATAACAGTGGGAATATTGTAGGCTTGTGATAATAACCATAGAAATAATAAAAACCGTAACTGTTACATAAACCACAAAATCTTTTTATAACACCAATTTCCTGATCACATTGAAACTAAAACAATAATAATCAATTCACAAAAACTTTACCATTATACCATAATAATAATTAACAAAACTTTTAATAAGCTTTCCGTGACTAAAAGTTGATAATATCGAACTTTAGTCGTTCCGGTTAGTTGTTGACGAAGTTTATATTTACATCCGTCGATTGGTGTTACAATTTTAACTCGAAAAGTATGATTTTGATTTTTAACACTTTTTTTTAGGGTTTCGAACATCCGTAAGAAACGGCACCTTTGTAGGATCACTCGGGTGTCTGTCTGTCCGTCTGTCACAGCCAATTTTCTTCGAATATAATGAACCGGTTCTGTTGAAAATTCGCACACATAAAATGAACTTTTGTGACCCAAACACGGACGCGTTACGTAAAAATAATCAATTTCGAGTACGTAAAAAAAAATAGGCGAAAAATGACCATTCCCCCCCCCCTCCCCACTTTATCACTCACACTTGGGCAGTTTTTTCTTTAAACGGTAAGCACAATAACTAAGCTTGGGTATCTGCGGTTCTAGACAGAGATGCATTCTTTTAGCGGTATTACGATTATCACAAAGGCCTCTTCTTCTTTTTATCGTGTGGGCAGTAAGGTCTAACGACACCACACACCTAGCTAAGATGGTTGAACCAGATTTTCTAGTCAGTTGAAAACCAGTGCAGGGCAACTATTACTTTGTTTTATATACCCAGCTCATTTACTCTTATTATTTACTAGCAGTCCCGCGCAACTTAGCCTTTAGTTTTTCTCGATAAATGGGCTATCTAACACTAAAATAATTGTTCAATTCGAACCAGTAGTTCCTAAGATTAGCGCATTCAACCCAACAAACTCTTCAGCTGTAATATTAAAGTATAGGTTCCATAATTACAAAATAACGATTTGAGCTTCACGTGTCAAAAATACTATAAAAATGGTTCTACGTATATCATCAGATTTTACGGTGTCGCCTCTCGACACCTCAGTAATATTTTTACGGCACTGACCCATCATAAAATTTACAGGCTATATCCCAAATCGTAAATATGTAGTATGACACGGAACTGTGTTAAAGCCATACCTATTATAAATGTATTTCTGGGTCACCCTAAAACATGGAAATAAAAAATGCGATACATAATAAGTTCGCGCAATCGTTTTGAATTTTCAGTCAACAATTACTTGCAACCAAGTTTTGTTTTTTACTTGAGATAAGTTTCCTCTTGGTTCTAGTTTAATTCAGAGATGACACAGTTATTTTAAGCACCAAGTTATCCACTGTTTGCTGGTAATTATAGTACACCACAGCCACTCAAGTAAAGAACAAATCATAGAGGCGCTTCAAATAGCATCTACTTCTAAAATAGCGATACCTGAATGAGTACGTACAGTCAACGGCCAAAAGTACAGTAGCCAGCTAATTCTGTATAACTGTGAACGCACGGTACAGGCAGTACCTGCATCTCTGTGTATTAGTGGTGCCACTACTGTACGTGCGTCGCATTCTAAATTTATTTCTTATCTTTAAAAAAAATGGTATTATGCACCGAGATTCACGGTTGACCATTATTAAAGTATGGGTGAGCAATTTTGATCGTAGGAGTTAACATCATTGGAACTATAGAAACCGAGATATTCGCTTGATCTTAATCGGACGATTTTTGTGACATTTGAACTTCAATAACTTATGACGCAGACATAAGGTTTTCACGTTTAATACAACATTCAAAACGCCAAAATGAAGGTGTATACGAGTTTTCAGCTTATCTCTCATTCCGAGATTTACCCATATGTTATGCTAATTTGACTGGACTATATGTTGTTCAAAAGTTTTAAAGCGTTCTCGAATACCGAATTCATATATAGGTATTCAGACCCGCGGCAACGTGGTATTGGTGGGCTTGACATCCGATGTTCGAGCTTGGCGTTCTCGATTTCTATTCACACCTGTCAACTGTCACGCTATGGTAGCTGGCACGGGTCATGAGCACAGATCACTGGCGTATGTAGGGTTTTTCTCCAGGGGGGGCTGGCCCTCAACCTGAGTTGCGACGCCCAATTAGAAAAATCCATGCTCGTTGGTCCATGCCACACCAAATCCATCCAACTTTTCTTCAGCCTTCCTCTCCCTCACAACCCATCCATCGAGCAATCTCACAAAGGCACTTATTGGAAACCAATAGGAGAAATAGAACAAGCAATCGCCCTGGATTTGAAAAATATTTATTTTACGACTATACGTGCAAGATTGTTCGAGCTTGACCATTACCTGAGCTGGTTTGTCCATTTGCGAGCGTACGTGAACTTGCTGCAAATGTACAAAAAGGCTTACGCGGTACACTTTAAACATAACCGAGTCATTCAGTTTTGCAAAGGATAAATAAAACACGACCATCGTCGACTTTGTCTCTATCATCTCTCACCTAGACTAGAGTCAAGAGCAATCTCATCTAAAATAAAAAAATAAATAAAAGAAAAACAACCTTAATTTCGGAAATCGGTGTTAAAAAACAAAGAAACAAAACCAAAAACACCGACTTCCGAAATTAAGGTTATTTTTTTCTTTGTATTGTTTTGTTTGGAAGTCGGTTATATTTTTTTGTAAAAAGTTTTTTTATTTTTCACTTTTAAGTGGTGATACTTGGACGACGTCTTCGTCAACGCGGAAATTGAAATAAGCAAAAATGCTCATAAAATAAAAACTATTAAACCAAACCGAATCAATTTTTTATGGGACCGAATAGCAAGTATACTGCATCGAATTAAAAAAGAATCACAGAAATCGGAATCAGAAACCTCGGAGTAATCGGTGTACATACATAAAAAAAAATATCCACCGAATTGAGAACCTCCTCCTTTTTTGGAAGTAGGTTAAAAAATGTAAAAGCTACTCGTATAATTCTGTCACCAACATAGACATTGCATAAGACCAACCCCACGCCATTACGATTCCGTAGTGAACGAAAAATTGAACTATACAGGACGAATAGTACTGTTCGTTTGTCACATCAGATAAATGATGACAATGCAGCAATGATACGTCATAAGGAAGGGAGTTGATTACTATAACAAATGCACAAAACGTTCTCAAATGTAATGAGGGCTACCGTTTTTGTACTCACCAGTTGGCGCCACTGTCGAGTAAGGTTCTTAATGATAGCATTAAAGTTAACAGAGGATAAGCATTGCCATACAACGTGGCAATGCCGCCAGTCTTTTGGGCTCACTCCCCGTCGACAGCGATGCGGACGAATTTTTTGACGCCATGTTATAGTTAGGAGTTTCATTTTGTATTTAAGTGTAAATAGTTTGTTATTTAAATAAATATGATTTAAAGTATTATAGATCTGAACTAAAATTAGGTATGCTACTGAAAATAAATTGTTACGTAAAAAAAAAAGCATTAAAGTTGTTACTACGCGCATGTGAACAAAGTTAGAAGGAAAATAAAACAAATAAATAAATAAAATCGCGTCAACAGCCAACCAACAGTGAAATTTGACAGTTAAAACCTCACGCTACACTACCGCATCTATCGGCGAAATTAAACGCGATAGCCCTCATTGTTTCATTACGAAACTAGTTTCCTAATTAAATGTCCTCATTTTTTGTACAACTACTATTGTGTAGTCTTTTAACCCAAAAGTTGCCTGGTAGAAAATGACTTGTTTCATTAAGTCAACCTATGTACAAATGAACTACTACTTTACATACAGTTGAAATAAATAAATAGATGATGCATCCGGATTTTGCGCTGGATTCAATGCATAACGATTACCAAAGCTTAATATCTGAACTTATCTAATAATGCGCCTTTATTATGGGCAATTGCCACTCAACACAGCGTGTTTAGAGCTTGAGATCTAGAACTGCACTACAGAGGCAAATAGTCAGCATTAACCACTATGTGCACACACCAAACATAAAGGTTTCGTTACACAGCCAGAACGCTGGCTCCTTTATATTATGTAGTCTCAATTTCATTTAGGACGCTGTAGAATGCAATTTGATATAATTAACTGGCAACCGTGCGTTGCTACCCGTGCTGAAAGCCTTTATTTTAGTATAATTATACCTACGAGTAGTTTCGGGAAACAGTCGTACCGTAACATAATATGAAATTCAGAATAGCAAAATAAGTATTCGGAAAACCAGCGATGAGCACTAGTTTTTTGGCATATAACTGTAATGCTGAACGTGAGGCATAGTTTTTTAACGTTTTAAAAATAGGATGTTAATGTTTTTGTTCTGAACCATTTTGGTTTTTTTTTTGTCCTGTCAACGTATTGTCTGCCACAAGTTTGTGCTAAATTAATTAATTTAGTAACTTACATTTCTTTCAGTGATTCAAATCGAACACATAAAGTAGAGAACAGATGAGATATGTCCCTAACTTACATATAACGTCATCACCAAAAACTAAAGTGGGTGATAGACGTACGAGCAAGTTCGCGTACTTATGGCTCGACTACCTTTTTCTCTACGCGTCTTGTTCTTAAGTACGCGTACTTAGGGTGACACATGAGCGAAAAAGGTCGTCGAGCCGTAAGTACGCGTACTTACTCATACGTCTATCACCCACTTAAGAAGCAAGTGTAAATACTAACTTTAGCTTAGGGATACATCAGTTTTACTTTGAAATTTCCACATTCAGATGGCTGATAACAGTTGGACACAGTGCAATCGAAGTTGCAAGATTGCAGGGAAACTACGAGATTGGGGGAAATATCAGTTGACATTCATCGATTGCACAAAGTTCGAAACAGTTTTAGTTAAAGTTAGTATTCGAATAGAACTTCTACTGTTGAAATTGAGACCGTGTCAATACTGTACGTATTATATTGTACGCGGAATAACCAGAGCTTAGGTTTTATCTGGTCGTGACCAATTCAGCTTTACGGACGTAAATATCTGTAAAAATGAATCTATCGTGGTCAGTTTGAAACGTAAACCAACGTATTTTTTTTACAATCGATTAGCTGGCGTTCGATATAACGATTCACGATTCTTTATAAACCTGTGAATGTTGAGATTTCTGTTTTTTTAAACGACTTCTAAAAAAGAAAGAGGTTCTCAATTCGACAGCGTATATATATATATTTTTTTATGTGTGTTCGCGGATAAATTCGTCGTTTATGATCCGATTTCGATGAATCGTTTTATATATGAAAGGGTATGCTACCGAGGTACTCCCATTTTCACCACGTCAGGATCTGATGATGGAAACCCTGAGAAATTGAGGGCAACTCTCGAAAATTGTAGGCACACATCTAGTAAAAACTTGATATTCGTGTGTATATCGGGTGATACTACAAAAGGATTAAGGTTTGGATCAGACCTGATGATGGAGACGACAGAGAGTCAAGGGAACTCCACATCGGTATGTAGGAACTACCAAGTGTTTGGGCTTATTTCATTCGTATTGACGAGACCTTTACACCGAAAGCACTTAGTAAGTTTTATTTTCATAACATAACATTACGCCGGTTCGCTGTGAATGGATACGCAGGTACCACTTAAAAGTGAAACATAAAAAACTTTTTTACAAAAATTATTACTGACTTCCGAAACAAAACACTACAACGTATAAAATAACTAACCAAGAACACCGACTTCCGAAATTAAAGTTATTTTATACTTTGTAGTGTTTTGTTTTGGAAGGCGGTTATATTTTTTGTTAAAAAGTTTTTAATAGTGTTATGTCACTCTTCGACAACATGGAGGTCTGGCAAAGACTCTTCCATTTTCAATAGCCTGCAATATGGTTAATGCCGTTGCTACACAATCTTTATACCGAAAACCTATATAAATTGATCTTAGCGACTGCTTATAGAATCTAAGATAGTACATACTAACACTATTATATCCATCAGATTTGGTACAGAGATAAATAAGTAAGTTCTGGGGGCTCTGGAATCCAGATTAAGAATTATATTTGTTTTGCTTGTATTACGTACCTTCTGAAGTTTCTTTGTGTACCATTTCTTGCAACATATTTCTGCTGAATTACTTTTTATGATCGGCGTCGTTGGTATCAGGTGGTTGCTCTTGCAACTCGTTACTGTGGACAAAGAAATAAAAAATATTAGTATCTTTTTACCAAATATTTTTCTAACTATATTGGTGTCTGCTTCTAGACTTATTGGATATTATCACCACAATTCTCTCATCTTTAACCCCCGACCAAAAAGAGGGATGTTATAAGTGTGACCGCTGTGTGTTTGTCTGTGGCACCGTAGCTCTAAAACGGGTGAACTTATTTGGATGCGTTTTTTTTTGTTTGAAATGCAAAAAATCTTTAAAAAGTAAAAAATGTAAATATAGGTACGATTCTTTGAGCCAAACGTCATCGCGTCGGGGACCGCTAATAAAAGAATTATGCCAGTCAGTAAATACAAAAGATTTGCGGCCCGGCCTCGGCAAAGTTTTGCTGAGTTTTGGAGTAACATTGGGCCAGCCAAGTCTGCATCGAGATGAAAAGTTAGTTCACTGAATAGACTAATCTGTAGTGGCATCAATGCCGCCACTAGAAAACCAACGAAGCAAATCTACATCGCAACAAAAACAACCGCGACGCCATCTATCCAAGTAGCACCGAACTACTACGTTGAAATCCTGCATCGCGCAAGCAGTTTACTGTGCGATTTGAACATATATATCAGTCCGAATATCAACAATCGGGAAGATGCCCGCCAGCCTCAACAACTGTTTGGTAGGAGGATCCTCCTTTTTCAATGGGGGTGTGCGGGACTTTACTCTCTGTTCCGCTTACCTACAAACTGGCGGAACAAAGAGTAAAGTCCCGCACACCCCCATTTAAAGGGGGGGGGGGGGTCCTAGATTAAGACCAGATATTGTACGGCTGTATTTGTATTGCATAAATAATACAAGAGGTATTAGATTAATGTTAAGAAAAACAAAAGGGTGGTATAACCAAACTGCCTAGCCTTTGTCGAGCATGTTACATACTCGCATACCAGAACCGCTGACTACGCGTTAGCCTAATTACCGCGCATGGCGTCAACGGAGACACGACGCCCCGACGCAGCCCAGCACCGAAAATCGCGGCCCTCGCGAAATCGTCACTTTTGGCACAGCATCGGTCAACTGTCGACTATCTTAGCTCATAATTAATATTGTAATTTTTAATAATTAAATTAAGTCCAAACAATTTTTGTATTTCTTATATCCTCCGGCTACAGCCTTCGTAATTAGCATTCGGCGCCTTGATAATAAATAAACGTCAAGATTTAAAAATTTTCAAAAAACGATCTAAGTAAGATTAATTAATTCCATTCCGTGAAAGGATTGTTACCTAACACTGAGTTTAATTATATTATTGAACAGAAATAGTCACTGCTGCTTTTCTTCCAGAATTAATTACTCCTTTATTAGCTTTTTACCACTTACGCTCGGGTAGTTATTCAACGAATCAATAAATAGATTGAATGTCACTCAAGATTTGAAGTTTACTTTAGTACCTATTTCATCGTTAACACTGAATGGAGTATACTTATTATTCATATTTTATACTAGTTGACCCGCGCAACTTCGTCTGCTCCGCTCCTATTGGTTTTAGCGTGATGATACATAGCCTTCCTCGATAAATGGGCTATCTAACACTGAAAGAATTTTTCAAATCGGACCAGTAGTTCCTGAGAGTAGCGCGTTCAAGCAAACAAACAAACAAACTCTTCAGCTTTATATATTAAAGTATAAATTATTCAGAATCATTAAAATTATTCTTGTCCTATCCCAATTTATTGGTAGTCGAAGCGACCTATACATATTCTGCTTCGAGTTCATTCATTTTTATTTGCTGTCATATAAAGAATATTTACCAATCTATCAATCCGCAACTTCGTGTGGGTCACATTTTTCATATATTCCGCTCCTATTGCTCGTAGCGTCATGAAGTAGGCTAGGCTATCCTATAGCCTTCCTCGATAAATGGGATACCTATTCAAAACTAAAAGAAATTTTCAATTCGAACCAGCAGTTCCTGAGATTTGCACATTCAACCAAACAAACTCTTCAACTATATAATATTTGTACTTCCTCATCTAAGCTGTGTAAAATACTACAGTCTACCGTTTTACCTTTCATTTATTCCTTTTCCAAAATACTGATCCATTCTTCTATTAGTAAAAATCTTCCTTACGCGAAAATAAATTTACGAATCTGAATCCTATTCTTACTTTGTTAGCGTAGGAATTTCCGTTCATAGGTATAAGCATACACCAACGCAAAAAATCCTTCATTATCGTTGAATACACAGCAAACAGTATAGATTTCCATTAAAGGTCTGCCCACGCGTTCTATGGTCACGTCATATTGGGAAATTGTGTTAGGGGTGAAATTCTATAGACGAAGATTTTTTTTTTTTGTTGTAGGGCTTTGTAAAGGCTCCTTCAGACAGGTAATTATGTGACAAAACGACGGTGCGATTTCTAAAACGTTCTATAATAGAACTAGCTATGAAAACGCAATGTCACATCGCACCTCTCTGCGACTGCTTAAAGACATGCTTATAGTCGAGTGGGTTAGATAATGTTGGTTACAGACCCTACTTCAAATAATTGCGTACAACTCGACCAAATACATCGGTGGTTAACTTTCTTAAGACTTAAAGCTGTAGTTCTCTCTCAGATAAAATTATACAGTACAAAACTATTAATAGTCATATAAAACTGTAATAATTTTTATATCTCAAGTATCGCTGTTGGTTACCTTAATTTAAAAAAAAATCGTATAATCTATAAAAAAACATTAATTATGATTATTATGTAATAACAATATAATAACAAAACTCAGCTTCTAATTTCAAGTACCAAGAACTTAATACGGGGTCATGGCGCCGACAATTTACGCAAGGCTATCGGCATATCTCTGTGTGATACTTTATCCGCACATATGAACCAATTAGTACTTAACCTTAACGAAATGAAAATAGAATCATAATCCCTTCCAAATATAATCCCATTGGGGAGTCGTGCAAAGGAATTTATTACCAGAAGACCTCGGGTTATATTCAGTGTTTTCCATTCCAAATCCGAATTCCACGCGCAAAGGATTATACAAAAACAAAATCAATACGTATAAAACTCTTTCGTTACTGGTGACTGACTGACTGGTCGTAGAAAGCTGAAATTAGGCACGAAGGTTCTTTGGGGAGTGTAGGGGATAACTGGCTAAATATAACAAAAGCTGTTTAGCCATGTGTGTTCGGGTGTTTAATGAAATTCGCAATGATTTAAACAATTTAAATTTTAGATTGTTTAAATGGTTAAGCAGTCATAATTTTTACAGCATGAAAGAATGTTTCGACGGGAAACATTTTGTAACATAACCTATAATAAGAAGGAAGGGAGGCCTTTGCCCTGCAGTGGGACACCACGGGCTTATAATAATAATAACCTATAATATTTGCATGCTATGATATAAGCAACCCGCATTGGGCCCGCGTGCTGGATTACGGCCCATTCCCTCTCCTAGAGAGGAGGCCTGAGTCCCAACAGTGGGAACATTATAAGGCCGACTATGCTATGCTATGATATAAGCAAAACATGTAAGCTCTATAATGTCTGTAAAACAACTTTGTACTCCATGTTTTATGCAAATAAAAAATTGATTGATGGGTTGACTAAGAGAGGATTTTCTAAAATCATTACGGGAACGGGGAAAAACAGGATATGCGCGTACGAAGTTGCAGGCAAAAGCTAGTGTTATATAAAACGCAAAACAGTTTTGTTTATCGTGGACTAGATTTTATCACAAGCCAATATTAAATCAGTTCAGCCAAAAGCCATGAAGTCAACCGACAAAAAAAGCTGAACCCAATAACTTTTGAACTATAAAAAATAGTCAATTCAATTTTTCTATTACAAGTATAATGTTTTTTTCAGATTTTGATAACATTAAGCTTGTTTGATAAAACTTATTTTGTAAATTAATTAAAATAAGTAATTTTTCGTCATTTTAAACTAGTGGACGTCACGCGGTTTCACCCGCGTAGTTCCCGTTCCCGTGGGAGTACGGGGATAGTATATGGCCTATGTTACTCCCTGATAATGTAGCTATCCAATGCTAAAAGAATTTTTCAAATCGGTCCAGTAGTTTCGGAGCCTATTCAATTCAAACAAACAAACAAACAAATCTTTCCTCTTTATAATATTAATATTAAATTGACAGTTATGTAAACGTTTTATATACTATACTTGCATTCAATTCATTGTATATCCTGAAGAGAGATGGAAATAACAAGCATTTTATTTTTATGTCTCGATTTTCGTGAAAGTGTAGAGTGATATGCATGTATTTATATCACTAGTGTAAGACTGTAACTTTCCTTTAAGGCGCAGATACGGCTCAGTAGATAATTTTAAAATGAGCATCACGTCTGAACGGCTAGTCGTAATTAAAAAAAAAAATACATGTTATATTATATTATTTTAATAATTTCATATATGTATAAACATATCGAGTTTAATTCGTCCAACATAGAGTAATTAGTTTGTAAAGTACCAAAACCTCCGAGCGTATTTTAATGGAATTTGCACTATCTCAAAGACAATTTATTTAATCCTTTATTATCCCAAAAATAAAACCAATTAACTACACACTTTCCGTAACTTCTCGATCAAAAGGACTAAAACCTTTTAAAATGTTATAACCTCTAGAATACCATAAATAAGAAAAATTGAGAAACCTATCAAGTATAAGTTTCTTTCACTGGCTGAAGTTTCTTTACATTAATTAAAGAAAGAGCTTTACTTTGAGGTCTTAATCTAAACAATACCAAGTTTTTCTTAAAACAAATCCAATTGAATGGAAGTGGACTACACGTGCCATGAATCCAGGTCAGGATTTAAATAGAACATAGTCCAATAAAAAGGCTATGTCAACAGTGTACGGGGTTATAAAGTTTATTTTACAACGTGAAAACTAGCCAGCACTGAATGTTTTTTCGTTACATTTGAATCAACTGTCCTGATTATTTGCAAAAAAAGATCATTCCGTGCTTCGGAAGGCACGTGTTTCCTGATAGCTACAACCTGGAAGTCTAAGTCAAGAGTGAATAGGTTACTTCTTGGAAAGCGTGCTCCATCTTCGACCAAACCATCGCTTACCATCAGGTGAGATAGTGGTCAAACGCGTGCCTATCAATAGTAAAAAAAAAAGAAAAAAACGTATAAGCCAGTGGCCAGCCGACACATGGCGGTCGTCAAATAAACCATGTCAAAGGCCCTTGAGGCGGTTTAGAAACTCTGAAACTAGAGTGTGTGGGGTCGTTAGACCTTACTGCCCACACGATAAGAACCCTTTGCATGTGAGTCCGACTCGCCCTTGGCCAGTTTATTTTTTTGTATATTTGTAACAAACAAACTCAAACACTATTGGACCGGTTTCAAAAATGCTTTCACCACTAGAATACCACATTATCCCTGAGTAACATATACTATACTTATTACTAGAAAAAAAATATGGATCCCTACGAAAATTGCAATACTAAACCGGCTCAAACGAAGTCGCGGGCGAAGTGCATTAAAATATGTCCTCACAATTTGTACAACAAATTAATGGGTATAGCTCCAATACCTTTTAATTTTCCCTTTCAAGTTCTGACGCTTCATTTCCATTGCAAGCAGTTAATTTAACACTCAATATTTTACACGGTAAAACAAGACCAACATTTGTTTTAAATCCGTTTACACTCCAGACCAAACGAAACGCAAACACATTCAGTATTCAAATACCTACACTGTGTGGACAGAATTACTGGCTCAACAACATAATTGAGTAATGTATTTGCCAAGTATTACTGTGATATTCGTCACTCTCAATATTCAACCGAAGCACGTACCGACAAAATTGAGTCCTTTTTTCACACGTGTTTGTTCTATTACAGGTTTATTTATTTATTCAAATAAATATAGGTATGTGCTTTTTACATTGGGATTTTTATAGCAAGTAAGCAGGCGATGCGTCTGATGGTAAGTGATCTCCACTGCCTATGGACATTTTTTTTTCTTACTATTGACAGGCACACGTTTGACCACTGTCTCACCTGATGGTAAGCGGTGATGTGGACGAAGATGGAGGACGCTGGCCTAGAAGTAACCTATTCACTCTTGACTTAAAGACTCCCGGTTGTAGCTATCAGGAAACACAGACTCCAGCAGGGAATTCCACTCCTTTGCTGTACGCACTATGAATGTGTTCCCAAAACGATTTGTGCGTGTGGATGGGATGTCCACCATGTACCGGTGGCGTATCGCCGTTCTTGTGGTTCGATGATGAAACGGGCTTGGCGGGACTAAATTATGCAATTCCGTCGCACATTCCCCAAAATGCAACCGGTAAAAACAGTCAGGCTAGCAACTTGGCGTCGATGCTCAAGACTTTGGAGCTTAGACTCGACGAGCCTATCATTGCCAATGACCCTCTTGGCTCGTTTTTCAATTGTCTCAAGGGCATCAAACTGATATCTGGCAGATCCGTCCCAAAGATGAGAGGAGTACTCCATACACGATCGAACTTGCGCTTGATAGAGTTTGAGCAGCTGTTCCAGCGTGAAGTACTGTCTCACCGTTATTAGGATCCCCAATTTTAACTGATGTTAAAGTGGAGGTCTGTGCATTAGGCCTCAAGGCCTTATGCACAGACCTCCACTTTGGTTCACTCCACTCCAAATGGATGCAAATATAGTGTGGTATCACTATTGTGACCACAATAGTGATACCACACTACATATTTAGGTAGAAATTCTGGGACAATAATGTGATATAGTTAAATGGCAACCATACCACCCCGCCGTGGGGTGGGGTGGTGTGGGTGTCATGCATGGGATGCAGGATGGGTGTGTGTGTGATCCATACACACACACACACCCATCCTCATCTCCAAATAACTTTGTTTGTTGTGCCCGACAGGGCCCATGATTATTTCTTTTGGCAAAATGTTGATTACCTAAGCCTACAATTTGGAATGCAATAAAGAATTGAGTATTGACATTAAATGAATACGCACTAATAATATGATTTTACTTCTACAAAGAATTTTAGTTTAAGTTTATTATTTGTATGTATCGAAGGAGAAACTTACTTAGTGATATAGTGACGACTGATAGAACAGAATGGAAGAAAAAAACGTGTTGCGCCGACCCCAAGTAACATGGGATGAGAGCAGGAAGATGATGATGATGATGATGATGTATCGAAGGAGAAAGGCCTTTGCCCAGCAGTGGGACACGAAATAAGCTACCAAAAAACAGCATGCTGCGGTTCTGTGAGAAAATTCCCTGCCAGAGTCTGTGTTTCCGGATAGCTACAACCTGGGAGTCTTTAAGACAAGAGTGAATAGGTTGCTTCTAGGCAAACGTACTCCATCTTTGACCGCATCATCGCTTACCATCAGGTGAGATAGTGGTCAAACGTATGCCTATCTATAGTTAAAAAAAAACACTTACTTAGGAAAAATTGTCTTCTTTGCCGCCACTGAAGACATTTTTTTTTCTATTAATCCATCCTACCCAATACATTAACAAAACCAAATACAAACATCATCATTATGTAAACCCTATTTACTGAAACGTACAAACACAACGTTAAGCTAAAATTACATGCATCCATGCCGCTTGCCGCCTCTTTACTTAGGACCAACATGTAAATGTATTATGGGTATGTAGGTACTGCCGCTTTCATGAAACCGAAGCGTAATATGAGGATATTTGTGGGCCGCAAGCTAGTTAAGCTTGTCATACCTCAATGAGTGTACTTGGGTACTGTAAACACGAAGTGTAATACGGTCTAATAATATGCGAACGTAAAATTACAAAAGCGTAACGTAAATTATTTTTAGGGTTTCGATTCCGAACGTGAATGGTAAAACGGAACCCTTACAGTGTCACTGGTGTTTGTATGTCGTGTCATAGCAATTTCCTCTGAATCTAGTGAACCGATTCAGTTTTTTGGTTACTGAAATGAACTTCACAAACCCGTGTTTAGGTCAGAAGAGCTCATATGTTACACGTTTCTGGTGTTGCACGTGTAGTTTCTACGTTTAGGCTCCATAGGCGTAACAAAAATAAACTATTTTTAGGGTTCCGAACAAAAAACGGAACCCTTATAGGATCATTTGGGTGTCTGTCTGTCTGTCTTTCTGTCCGTCTGTCTGTCCGTCAGTCACAGCCAGTTTTCTCCGGATCCACTGGACCGACTCTGTTGAAATTTGGTGCACATATGGACTTCTGCGACCTAAACACGGAAGCGTTACGTAAATTATTATTTTTTTAATACCGGGGTCACTTTTGGGGGTTAAACTAGAAAATTTCAATAAAGTTTTTTGGACAATATCTTGTGACATATCAAATGAAAGGGCTTTCTGTAAAGGTTTTAAATATATTTTATTTTCATAATTTTAAAATAAATGGGTTTGAAGTAATTCAAGAAATTGAACGAAAAATGACCATTCCCCCTCCTTATCTCCGTAACTTAAAACCGTAACCCTAAAGATCTATATTGTTAAAATAACAAGTTAAAAAAATAAATTCGTTCGGAGCCCTTAGCACGCGAGTCCGACTCGCACTTGGCCATTTTTTTTACAAAATTTTTGGTTTTGAATAGTAGTAAAGTAAAAATGGTCTTTAAAGGGGAATCTTAAAGATAACATTTATTAAAGTTAATTATAAGTTTTTAACAGTTATTTATATAAAATATGGTTTCGGAACTCGGACTTAATTCAGATAAAATTCGATAGTTTTTTTTTTATAAGGATGGGAAATCTTCAAATGCCGCTTCAACTTCCGCTCTGGGCGGAGCGAAAGGGAGTGTCAGACTCTTACTGATTAAAACCCATCCGTGTTCATCTTACTGCACTTTGCGTTCCAGGGCCGCAGTGACTCTTTCAAGCAAATTCCGCAACAGCTTGGATAGCTACAGCGTACTTGTTGTGTCATACTGGACCGTTAATCGACCAACCTAATTTCTGTTTTTCATACAAGCTCCGGAATAAAAATCTCATTTAAGCCAGAACAAAATCTGGCAATCCTTACTATATATATATATTATTATTATAATATGTTTTCGAAAGAGTTTTTCTACTCGGGTTTGCTCCCGGTCATTTTTCCTTACTAACGCCCTGAGACCCTCAGGGAAAAGGAGGTTCGGATCCCTATTATAATATAATATATATTATAATATTATAAATGCGAAAGTAACTCTGTCTGTCTGTCTCGCTTTCACGCCAAAACTACTGAACCGATTTAAATGAAATTTGGTACAGAGATAATCTAGAGCCTGAGAAAGGACATAGGCTACTTTTTATCCCGGGAGTATGTTCCCTAAGGACCACGCGGGCGAAGCCGCTGGCAGAAGCTAGTCACAAATAATTCCCAGTGAAATACGAACAATAAACATTAAATTAAATTAATTTTCTAAATAATATTAGACTTTTTTTGTCACTAATAAGCTGTGTTTCTCCGACTTCAAATAAAACACACTTGACAAGTACGACGAGACAATTGGACAATAACAAGACGACCCATTTTGAGGGTTCCAAACGTTCGTACGAAAAAACCGGCCAAGTGCGAGACGGACTTTCACATGAAAGGTTCCGTATCATAAACCGAAAAAACTCGTTTCTCGTATGTATGGGAGCCCCCTTGAATGTTTAATTTAATTTTTATTAATTGTTGTCATAGCGGCAATAGAAATACAGACTCTGTGAAAATTTCATCTGTCTACCTATTACGGTTCTTGAGATACAGCCCTCTGATAGACCGACGGATGGACAGACGGAGGGACAACAGGGGATTAGTAATATGGTTCCGTTGGTTAAACTTTGGGTCTTAAAAACTTATAAAATCACTCGTGTGTCGTTGCGTCTGTCACAGCTAATCTATCCTTTTTAGAAACACATAAAACATTCGATTTAATATGAAGCAGGTTCCCATTTAAGCACGGTATATCTCGCAGAGACTAATCATTATTCAGATCCAATAAGTCAGTTGAATTGCTTTGAACCTAGATACCGGTTCCACAGTCATGCGCTACGTCTCATTCATTACTAGGTACTGGGAAACGAATGATGAAAACCGTGGTAATAAAGCTAGATGCAGTAACTTTCGAAGAATTAGAGCTGTAATTGCAATTTGTGGGCTTGATTAATACCGGCAGACATGGCTTCAAACATTCGAGAAACAATGGCTAGTTTACACAGTGCGAGCTAGCGTGCGAGTCAGCATGCCAGCTGCAGTTAGGGTTACCATATCTCAGGATTTGTCCTGAGATTTCAGGATTATTCGACTCTTCTCAGGATTCCGGCCGGATTTAGCAAATCTAGTGATAGCTCAGGATTTTTAATAAAAAACAGGTTACATTTTAAAGATCTCTCTTATTAAACTACTAAAAATAATCTTCTTTTGGTAACAATTGCAGTTAAAATCAATACTTATGTATTAATTTAAAACAAACTTAAAATAATCTTCTTTTGGTAACAATTGCAGTTAAAATCAATACTTATTTATCGAAGTAAAACGAACTAAAAACAATCTTCTTTTGGTAACAATTGCAGCTGCAGTTAAAATCAATCCTTATTTATCAAAGTAAAACAAACTAAAAATAATCATCTTCAATAATCATCTTTAAAAATAATGTTACCAACATTTGCAGGTAAAATCAATACTTATTTATCCAAATAGGTACTTAATTAATTTTGTCGTATTTAATATTTGAAGAAACCTTTTTAAGTAAATTCTTTTCTTTGATTATTGATTTATAAAATGCCTCACAAGTTAAACTCTTCAAGTTATATTGAACTAAAAGTAGAGCTCGAACTGAAGACACGTTTAGTCGGTTTCTTTCTTTCGACCATTGAGCTCCCATGATAGAAAAAACTCTTTCTACGTTTGCATTTTGAGCTGTTATTGCAAATATATATTGACAAATACGCAGTATCTCTGGCAATCGTGAAATACCTATTGTCTTGAAAATGTTTGCCCACAACGCATGAAGCATTACGTCAAAAAATGCTTCTTCCTGTTTTGTCAAAAAACTATTCAGAGATGCAATTTCATCGAATAACTTCACATCATCTATGTGTATTCCTTTTCCATTTAGATAATGAATTGATAAAGCAATCTGATCAAAGTCGATCATTTGGCCCTTTTTCAGCATCAACCAATTAAAGACTTTGAAATCATCTAAAGGCGTCATCCACTTGATCAGATATTCTACGCAAGTCTTATACATATTTTTAAGGTCGTGCTTGAAAACTTCTTGGTTTTCCGCAGTGCACTTAGCCAGCAACTCTCGCACTTTAAGTGGCATGAAGTTTGCGTTCGCTCGTGCAACTAAAATTTCATGTGTGGATTCGAGGATTCTTTTAATATCTAAAACAGAATTGTTTTCTTTTTCGATGTCTTCAATTTTCGTCTGAAATATTGACATTAATGAGTGAGCAAGAAATAAATAAACTTCGCTGAGTTCATTTTCAAAAAAGTTCTTCAAAGTAATTGGTACACCAGGAGTAGATAAAAAGTACTGCTTCAACGGTTCATACATCTTCAATATTCTTTCGATCGCTGGAAACAGACTAAGCCATCGGGTCTTGCTATGAAACAATAGTTTCTGATAATTGACGTCTATATATTCGCTGATATCCTTCAACGCCTCCGTGCTTACGGTGTATACGGAAAAATAATTAAACAGCTTCATTACTACAGATTCTATATCAATATGCAGATTATCAGTGCCATGTTGAATACAATTGTGTAGTATGTGCGCTGGGCACCCAACTCCTACGATATCTTTGTCCAGAAAGTTTTTTAAATTAGTCCAAACATTTTGTCCCGGTTGCCGATTTACTCCGCCAAAATTAACATTAGCGTTGTCTGCTGTAAATGATACACATTTCATCAACAAGTCGTACTTTTGCAAGCTTGTTTTAATTATCTCTGTTATAGTGTCAGCATTTTCATTGGGTGTGCTCAGCACATCCAGCAGTTTTGTTTTAATTCCTTCTTGCCAGTCGAAGAATTGTATCATAATTGGAAAAATTTTTTCAGCACCGTGATTACTTGCATCTGTGGAAACGCCCAAGAAGTTGACATTTTGTAATGAGACTTGTACCTGTTCAATTACCCACGGAGATATCACGCCCGTTACAATGGCCTCAGTCTTCGTTCGTGCACAAGAAATACTCTTCGCAGTGTTGGAATCAGCAAATATAGCCTTAACCAGTTGGCTGGTGCAATCCATAGATTTAAATGACTGGTGATGTTTCACTGTGTGGAAAGCTAAAGTGGCTTCAGCGGCGGATATTTGGTCTGTCAGTCCAGAACTTTGTGGTTGAAATAAAGAGTCGATTTTGGTGTTACTTGAAACAGTCAGACTATTTTTTTTATGTTTTTCCGTTAGGATATGTTTTTCAATATCAGCAGCTCCCTTGAACTTAATTGAAAAATGATTGTTACATATTGAACAAAACACTTCGGTAGGTTCTCTTCCATCTTTCATAATCGGAAATTTTTGTTTTAAAGTATCTGTGAATGTACACACGTATCTTAGTCGTTTGGTACTTGAAGACATTTTAAACTCGTATCAACAGATAAATCCAACAGATGGAGCGTAGTCCAACCCTCGCAATGGCGCAAGACGAACTGACTGAGTGAGCGAGCGAGCGGCAACCGCGCTGCGGGGCGACGGGCGCATCCCTCCTCCCTCCGCCCCGCTGTTTTGAGTGCGATGTACATACAAGCTTGTAACGCGTCGCGTAAAACGCGTGCGCAAGATCCGCAGTGTATACAACGATAATAATACGTTTTTGAGAGAAAATTCTCATCTGTAGAAAATCTCAGGACTTTTCCATGGAAATCAGGCCTTTTCTCCGGACTTTTGATTTTTTCATCTGGTAACCCTAGCTGCAGTGCATTTACTCGCATCGTTTGGACGTATCTTACAAGTTACCGGCAAGTGCGAGTTGGATAGTAGTTCACATCCGAGTTACTTCAACATTTTTTGTTTTCACTCGCCTGAACGCCGATTGTAACTCGCACATAACAGCAGCTCGGACATCACTCGCATTGTTTAGTCGTGTTTTGGCAGTAGCTCGCCAGAGTCAGCGAGGCGGTTGCGAGCGGGACCTGTATTTTTTGCGTGCTGCGACTCGCAAGAGACTGGACAGCTACTATCACGGTGTAGACAGCTAAGGCGAGCTATTGGCATACGAGTAGACGATCCGAATAACTGTCTAGTCAGCAGCATGCACTGTTTAAACTAGCCATTAGGCTATTGATAATATGTGATGTTCTGTCAGCGATAACGATTTCTGAAAAGTCAAATCTAAAGTTTAATAGAATGTAACCTTGTTTTGAGTTTCTTGCCTAAAAGCTTTGAGAGATGAGCTATCCAAGTCGAGATTTTGCCAGCGTGCAGCGGGCCTTATTCGATGAACCGTACCTAATAGGCAGATGGATGAAATTTTGACAATGTAGCGGCATCAATGCCGCCACAAGAAAAACTAACGAAGCGAAATTTGTACGGCAACAAGGAGTACCGCAGCGTCATCTATCCCACCAACAGTGAAATACTGAACGAAATCCTGCATCGTTGCATTAGAGTTTTCCGTGCGATTTGAACATCTACAACCGCCTGAATATCAACTATCAGGCAGTAAAGTTGCCCACCAGACATAACAACCGTCTAGTCGGAGGATCCCCCCTTTTCAACGGAGGTTTGCAGAACTTTACACCTTGTTCCGCAGTATTTATTTTTATTACTGGTATAACAAAAACTTATACAAATTAAAATTTATTTTTTAATATAACAATCGTGGTTTATGGTACGGAAACAAGATTGTGTGAGTCAGTCTCACTAGAGGTGGGCTTTTATCTTATGAAATAAGTCGAAAAATTTTTCGTTATTATGTTTTTCATCTATATTTAAATCGTTTTTCTTAGAAAAGGTTGAAAAGTTAAAAGTCAGCGATGCCTAACGTTGAATTAGAACAAAAACAGTGACTTGTGAATATTAACATCTGGGAATATGAATTATTCAGACGCTTCGTTTAACTCGGATTTTCTTCGTATTTTATTTGCTAAGACAAATTTTAGGAAGTTCCTACTAAACATAAAATAAAAATAGAAGCACTTGTCTAGCCTAAGTTACTACTTACCTACTGTATATTCTGATCTGATAATGTGGTCGACAATGACGCACGCTTGCCAAGAATTAACCGGAATACCAGACATACTGCAAGGTACCATCCGCACGAATAGTCGTACTCAGCGCTTCTCCTTCTCATTTATTATGCGCATACCCAAAGTGTGGAACTCTCAGCCAGCGTCTGTGTTCCCTTCCACATAAAACCCGTCTGCCTTCAAAGCAAAAGTGATCAAGCATCTTCTGGGCACGCTCGCTCCATCATAGACCTCATCCATCGCGTTTCAACAGGCGTGATCGAGGTCAAGAACAAGCCCATCCTCAAAACTGGCCAAGTGCGAGTCGGACTCGCGTGCAAAGGGTTTCGAACGAATGTTTTTTTTAAGATGTTATTTTAACACTACAGACTTCTAATAGGTTTTCCTGTAATCTTTAGGTAAACATCTATTATCTCCATTTTTTTTTCAAAATTTTAGGCTCAGTAGTTACGGAGATAATGGTCAATTTTCGTCTAATTTCTTGAATAACTTCAAAACCATTTATTTTAAAATTATAAAAATATATAATTAAAACCCTCATAGTAAGTCCTTTCATTTGATATGTCACACAATATTGTTCAAAAAACTTTTTTTTTAATTTTCTAGTGACCAAAAGTGACCCCCATACTAAAAATTAAATGATTTACGTAATGCGTCCGTGTTTAGGTCATAGAAATCTGTGTACCAAATTTCAACAGAATCGGTCCAGTGGATCCGGAGAAAACTGGCTGTGACAGACGGACAGACAGACAGACACCCGAGTGATCCTATAAGGGTTCCGTTTTTTTTTCGGAACCCTAATAAAAAAGAAAACCTATCCACTTTCTGTAAGTTATTAGTAATGAAACTAATAAGATGGATGAATGAATGAACTGATAAGGTCTGTACACCTAACGAAAGAAGAATGACTTCTTTAACTTTACAAACCTTATAAAATCAAGACACAGGCCTCCATCCTTCCTAAATTGTACTAAAACCGCATACCTCATACATTTTTAGACCGTTTTGATAAATAACTGAATATACCTCGCATATTTCAAATTCTTGAAATGTAAGCCACGTTCTTCAAGTTACCGAGCGTTCGATTTGAATAATCGTATAAAAAATTCATCGTACGCAGAAATCGGTTTCTAGAACGGATTTGGATACTCTGCGAGGCGATCGATTGGCCAAGAAATACGTAGGTATATGAAAAATCTATCCCTTTTATTCTTAGGCTTCATTTGACGTATCGTTTTGATGTTGACGAAGGTTTGCAGCTGAATAAAAATAAAAATATAATTTCATCATAAGTCTCGTATTATTTTTCTTTAAAACACTGTTTACTGATATAAAACACGTGTAACAGATTACGAATTGCTTTTACCGGCAGCTCGGAACGCACAGGAACGTAATTAAAATGTAGCTTTGAAGTTATAATTGCTTATGATACAGGACAAAAAATAACATATTTTTGGTCGCTGTACTGTATACGCTATACTGTATACTGGCGTTTTACGAGCATTAGCGTTCCATGTCAAGTATTTATTTTACACTAGCTGACCCGCGCGGCTTCGCTCCCGTCAACTGGCTACTCCACCTACCGACCCTAACCTACCTACCCTACCTACCTACTTACCTACCATACCTACCTACCATAGCTACCCTACCTCACCTACCTTACCTACCTACCCTACCTACCTGCCTACCTACCCTACCTACCTGCCTACCTACCCTACCCACCTGTCTACCTACCCTACCTACCTGCCTACCTACCCTACCTACATACTCTTTTTTTTTTTGTATTTTAATTCTTATTATGCTATTCCGGACGAAGGAATTAGTCTTCGTCCCGAATAAAACACAAAAACTATGAAAATCGGTCGAGCCGTTCTCGAGTTAGTTAGAATAGTGTTCGAATAAACCCGACTTTGAGAATTTTGCTATATTGTGAAAGATTCGACCTTTTTCTGGAAGACATTTTTATATCAGCGAGACAGAAATAAAACGAAAAAAACTTTTTTACAAAAAATGTAACCGACTTCCAAAACAAAACACTGCAAAGTATAAAATAACTTGAATTTCGGAAGTCGGTGTTTTTAGTTCTTTCGCTACAT
Source organism: Lacanobia wlatinum (assembly GCA_947578705.1). Lineage (NCBI taxonomy): Eukaryota > Metazoa > Arthropoda > Insecta > Lepidoptera > Noctuidae > Lacanobia > Lacanobia wlatinum. Next base: position 6,972,300 of record OX388032.1, read on the forward strand.
TTTTTGTAAATAAGTTTTTTATTTTTCACTTTTTAGTGGTACCTGCGTACCCATTCACAGCGTACCGGCGTGATGTTATGTTATGAAAATAAAACTTAAAAAGTGCTTTCGGTGTAAAGGTCTCGTCAATACGAATGAAATAAGCCCAAACACTTGGTAGTTCCTACATACCGATGTGGAGTTCCCTTGACTCTCTGTAATCTCCATCATCAGGTCTGATCCAAACTTTCATTCTTTTGTAGTATCACCCGATATACACACGAATATTAAGTTTTTACCAAATACGTGCCTACAATTTTCGAGAGTTGCCCTCGATTTTTCCATCATCAGATCCTGACGTGGTGGCAATGGGACCACACGGGAAGCACCAGCTATCAAATAAAAAAAGAATCATGAAAATCGGTTCATCCAGTCGGTTAATATGAGGTAACAAATATAAAAAAAAAATACGCTCGAACTGATAACCTCCTCCTTTTTTTGAAGTCGGTTAATAAACTGAAGGAAGACGGACAGCGGTGGCTTATTAATAAATAGGGTTCCGTTAGCAACCTTGGTACGGAACCCTAAAAATCGACCCGTTCGCACGAATCAAGATCGTACGCGAAGGCTTAAATAATAGGGTCCCATTAGCAACTTTGGCACGGAACCCTATAATTTGCCTTGGCTCGCAAATCGAACCGTCTGATACTTAGCACGAATTAAAAACTTAGTTGCGGGCAACCTGGGAGTCTTTAAGACAAACGTGAATAGGTTGCTTCTAGGCATACGTGCTCCATCTTCAACCTCATCATCGCTTACCATCAGGTGAGAAAGTGGTCAAACGTATGCCTATCTATAGTAAAAAAAAATCTACTCCGTATCACCTAACCACAGAGAACTAATGATAACTCGATTTGACAGTTTCTGTGAAATCGTGTTGTCATTCATTCTTAGTTCGGGTTCGGGATTAATCGTAAGTCTGTAGGTGATACGGAGTAGAAAACGTCCGCAACTAAGCCCGAAACTATGGACTTAGAGAGTAGCCCCACCAAAATCGATCGCTCCCGTCACCGTGACCACCTTTGGTACGGTACCTTATTATTATTAGCCTTGTTTCGCAAATCGAACCGTTCGTTGCTTCGCTCTAAACGAAATCAATCGCGGAGGCCTTAGAAGTAGGGTCCTGTCAGCACCTTTGGTACGGAACCCTACAGGCCTGGGGGGCTACTCTCTAACGAAATCCGTAGTTTCGGGCTTAGTTGCGGACGGGCGTATTCTACTCCGTATTACCTACAGACTTACGATTAGTCCCGAACCCGAACTGAGAATAAATGACAACACGATTTCACAGTAACTGTCAAATCGTGTTATCATTAGTTCTTAGTGGTTAGCTGATACGAAGTAGAAAATGCCCGCCCGCAACTAAGCCCGAAACTACGGATTTCGTTAGAGAGTAGCCCCCCTGATCCGCAAGTCGAACCGTCCAGTACTTCACAAAACTACTGAGTTGTGAATCAGTTTAAGACTCTACGATAAAAGCACTTTAAACGAAACCAGCACAACTCAGAGATTTAAGCAATTTTGGCCCCTATTCCGAAATTCCTACGAACTACGACAGTGTTTAATAATCGTGAGGTCATTCTCCAGCGGAAAATCTTAACACCGCAATTCAGAAAAACGCGTCATCTGTGCAACGCCATCTATCGACCATGTAAACTGACAAAATATTTGGCAGCAGAAGACGTTAAATAAGAAGCCCGTATGTAACGATAAATAACGATAAGGTATTAAAATGTTTACTTTTATTTTGCTACGTCTACGTATTAAAAGTTTCACAAATAACTCAATGAATGTGTTTTGGTGTAACATTCATGCTTTCATGCATTTTTTGGTTCCTCAATAGATGGCGCTCTGACTGATCAGAACACAGTAGGAAGTTTCTTACTATACTAAAAATTCAATATATTTTGATTTTGTGGGTCGATTGTAACGATAAATAACGAAAAGGTATAAAAATGGTCACTTTTATTTTGCCACGTATTAAAAGTTTCACGAATAACACAACAATTTTGAATGCTTTCGTGCATTTTATTTTTTCTCAATAGATGGCACTCTGACTCATCAGAATACATTAGGAAGTTTCTTCCTAAACTTAAAAATTCAATATCTTTTGATATTGTGGGTCGATTTTGATGAAATAAACGCTAAATGTTACTCGGGTTATCACTTAATATTTTTAAGTACTTAAATTTGCAATCCAATCTGTGGTTTATGCGTGATGCTCCCACAAACGCACAGACAAACAGACAAACAGACAAACAGACAAAAATTTCAAAAATTGCATTTTTGTGTTTTATACCTTTTTCCTGAGTTTTCTGTGTAATTTTCATGGAAAAATATTCAATGTACAGACACGGTTAGTCTACGATTTTATTATATGTATAGATTACACTTACGCACAAAAATGTACAGAAGCGGACTTAAGAGGGGACTCTAGTCCCGAGGAATTTGAAAAATAGGTATTAGAAGAAACTATTGCCGATACGTCGCACTGTGCCCTATCAAGTAAAGTGCGAAAGCGACAACTGCAGCTCAGGCTGATTTTTACATATAAAAACCTTGAATAAAAGACGTTTTGTATTCTGCTGTTTTCTTCTTCAAAACTGGACTGATTTAAAAAATCCTATATCAATTTAGAGGAAGACTATATCTATGCCTCTATTATTTTCAATTTTGTTAAAAACTAATCCAATTTGTCTGACAGTCGTCTGAAAAAAAATAAAATGACATAGGCACGTATTAATTTGATCAAGATTTTTTGGAAAAAAAATCATTGCTCTAGCAGCATTACCCACGAAGAAAACAGCGAATGCATTTGTATGGAGAAAGGCCCAAGAGTTACCTACCAAGAGGCTTGTCCCAAGCAGCATACATAGCTGTATAGCCACTGCTATTCATGCCAATGACATCGTGCATTTGAGCGGAGCTAACTACCCCTCTATGCGCCACTCCGCTATCCGCATTTTTAATTTGTTATGATAAAATAATACAAGTTTTTCAAAAGTTACAACACCAAATCTGTTTCGTTTGTATTGCAAAGCAGTAAATGTTTTTTTTTAACTCTTTGATAAAAAATGAAGGAGTTAAATGGTTTTATCTCAACAATTTGATGATGGTTTTTTTTTATGTGATACCGATAGACAAATTCTGGTTAAACCAAATTACGCCATGCCATGACATGCCATGTGGATTAATATCTATTTTTTTTTTTTGAGATGTAATTTCCCTGTACTTGTGTCGACGAAAAACTGCTTCATCTGCACGCTGTTTTTAAGCTTTTATCGAGAGAGCAGCCTTAATGCCATAGACTCATATTCTCTGCATCACTCAATGCTCTACCTTTCAACCACTGGGTGACGCAGAGAATAGTGGTGTGCAATAATGCTATTTGCAAAAACAAAAATCATGTTTAAGTTTATAAATCGTCATTGAGACGGAATTGAACTGTCAATAAACTTGCCAAATGCAACGATTTTCCCAAAAGACATGACGTCCCCAAATGACATGCAATTTCCCCGAATGTCAATATAGACTTTCATATTCGGCTGTTCGCGTCATTTAACGTGAACCGTTAATGTGGATATTGACATAATTCTGATGTAAGTCACATTTCAAATGTAAATGATAATTTTGTTTGAATACGTTTGTCCACTGGAGGTAAACTCCGGAGGGATATTAACATTCTTAAATCAAAAACAGAAATGAAGACATAAAACTGTCCTGAATCGACGTCTATCATGTTCCTTTACGTTCTGTAGTAATTAAAAACGATTCATAATTTATTGTTCGGGTATCTACGGAGGGGTATTAGGGCAAGGTCAATGTACTTAATTGCAAGTTTATCTCGCGCTTATCATACCGGTTTTAACAAAAATTCGCAGAATATTGAAACATCACTCAGTTTGAAAATATATTTTTATTGTATCCACATTTTTTTTTTCGTTTAAACACGTGTATTTGCATGTGGGCCTTAGGTTAATAAACAACTAAATTACCTGACTATACTCAGTGGGCAAAAAGTTATCATGAAACTGACTTCAAAGATTGGAGTTTCGATTTTGATAACATTAACATACCAAATCAAATCAAATCAAATCGTATATTTCAAATAAACCATTTAAAGGCACATTTGAATTGTCAAGGTCGGTCAGTCCAAAAAGATGAAGCTATTTGCTAGTTCCAAAGCGTAGATCTCTATGGAGAAGAATGTGCAAGAAACTCCACGGAATTTTGTTAATTTGTAGCGGCATCAATGCCGCCACAAGAAAAACCAACGAAGCAATTCTACATCGTAACAAGAAAAACCGCGACGCCATCTATGCAACTAGCAGTGAACTAAAATCCTGCATCGCGCAAGCGAAGTTTACCGTGCGATTTGAACACATACATCATCCCGAATATTAACTATCGGGCGGTTGCCCGCCAGACACAACACCCGTCTGGTTGGAGGATCCTCCTTTTCAATTGAGGTGTGCGGGACTTTACTCTCTGTTCCTCATACCTCTAAAAATTAACAAATAAAAGATCTGCTTATCAATTGGTACATCTAACGCAACAGATACATTGCTATAATGCAATAAAAACCGGCCAAGTGCGAGTCGGGCTCTCACACGACGGGTTCAAAGTCAAAGTCAAATGATTTATTTCAACTAGACCAATAAAGGCACTTTTGAACGTCAACAGAAAATAAAATATAGTGACTCTAGTCGTCCGTTCGCAAAAGGTAGATTCTTATGGAGAAGAACGGACAAGAAACTCCATAGTTACTCTTTTCAAAAATAAGCTAAGCAGTTCCGTACCATAAACTGGAAAAACACGCGTCTTGTATGGGAGCCCCCTTTAATTTTTATTATTTGTTGTTATAACGGCAATATAATTACACACTGTGAAATTTTCAACTGTCTGCCTATTACGGTTTTTAAGATTCAGCCCGCTGATAGACGGACGGATGGACAGCGGATGCTTAGTAGTAGGGATCCGTTGGTTACCGTTCGGAACGGAACCCTAAAAAGGGTAAAATATAAACTTAGCACTGAATTGCCACCATGTCTATGTCTATCCATGTTTATGCCAATTATTTTCGATTTGTTAAGACTGTTCAAGAACATACGAGTAGAAGTGTATAATATGTAACACGTATACCGCCTTTTATTTCCGGAGAGTCGTTAATTTACACTCTACCTTCCTTGGTAGAATAAACGACCCTCTCCCATTTTTTTGCATATTATTAAAGCTAATTGCAGTTACGAAAAGAAAGAATATTCGTTACTGTTTGGAATAAAATGTTTGTAAAACTTGGAAAACTGGATTTTGTATTTTTTCAGTAACAGAACACAGCCGTTCGTCAGGACGCAGCCTTTCCACAACACAAGAAATACAAAGTTTAGTCTAGTGTTGCACGCTTTTATAAAATTAATAAATTTATTATTTTCTATGTTTAGATTGTTCTAAACAGCTATGTATTCCTATTTCTTACGGGAGCTGTATAAAAGTGAATTACAGCTACTAGTTAGAGGGTGCCTGCCCATTTCAGCAGAGCGGAGAAACGGAGAAATTTCAACCAATGGAATTGTACAAAGTCTCCGCACCACGTGAGTCACTGACATTTTGTGCAATTCCATCGGTTAATATTTCACCGTTTTTTTTTGTTAATTTTTATGAAGTTTCACAGCTCCATTGACATATTTTATTGAACTTTCAGTTACTCCCGTACGTGTGGTAAGAAATACAAGTCACAAGTTTGTAATTCTGTATCATGCAGTAGTAGGTACCCCAAACACAAAGAACATTAAATCACCAAGCCATACTTCTGGGTTTTAAAGAGCTTGGATCGGCTAGAAATCTGAAACTTTTTAACATTCAAAAGCAATACGAGTTTGGCCACCAATGGAAAGGTTTCCATATGTTTAAATTAATTGTGAATCAAAATATTAGAATTAAAATATCTCAACAAATGTTACGCTAGAAAAAAATATTTCGTTTCATCACACTACTTTTTATGACCGATTAAGTTATTTGTGGTGCGATGTTCTCGGCTAGGTGAAAAAACGTGACACTTAAGTGAAAGGCCGCAATGGGTGTGCGTTGATATGCTGAAACTTTAATTTAATTGTGTTAAACATGATATTTTATAACACCATGACACTTCTCAATTGAAATTATACAAGTATTTGGTGGGTACATAAACTTATCATTAAGACTTACATTTGAAAATACAGGTAAATAGACTGCACATAGTAACAATGCTGCCGATTTTTGACTGAGAATAATATGTAAATGATGTACGCTGGCATTCAGTAGTATCATCATAAAATACATATTATAGAAACTAAGCCAATGGCTAAACATAGGCCAGCTGATGAATGCCCTAATTAATACGTTCCCACAGAAATAGCGTTCCGGACGTATACAATAGCGATTCAATCGATATCAAAGCCAGGGAACTTGCACCTCAGTAGTTGAGTCAATTTTCAAAGTTCTAACATCGAACTCTGGTGGTTGTTAGAACTTAAAGGTAGGTAAAGGTACGGTTGGTACTTAACAGTAATAAAATAACATTACTTCGTATATCTTGATTCGGTTTTAATGTATCGTATACAGATATTAGATTACATTGACCAGCATATTTTTTTCAGAGAAAAATTAAAAGAGCAAAGAAACACGCTATCCTGTAAAAAAAAGTTGCGGATGCTTAAACATTGTTTACCCTCCCCATTTTTGACAAATGAGCCATCAAAAGTTCTCCTAAGTAAGCAGACACAAAGATTTTACCAAATCTTTTAGAGATAATTCCTCTTTTTTGGAGCTTTTCAGAGATGTTAAGGATTTAATACTTAAATCCTTCAGTAAATAATTTATGCAAAAACTGGTACCTAATGCAAGTTTAGACACAAAGTTCGGACGCACTTATATTTTATGCAAGAAGGCTTACCAAGTTTTCAAAAGATTCACTTAGATTAATAGGTTCATCTTTTATTTTTTATTTTTTTATTTGAGATGGGTTTGCACTTGACCCTAGTCTAGGTCAGAGATGACAGAGACAAAGTCTACGATGGAGCGAGCTTACCCAGAAGGAGCCTGTTCACTCTAACTTTAAAGAGATAAGGGTTGTAAGTGTTCGGAAACACAGACGTAGGCAGAGAGTTCCACTCCTTTGCTGTGCGCATTATAAAAGACGTTCGAAAACGCTTAGTGCGAATTGATGGAATAGCAACAAGGTCCAGGGATGGTAAGTTGCAGTGCGTCTGGAAGTCCGATGGTAGAAGGGAGTCGGTGGGATGAGGTCGTGGAGTTCTTGGACACACTCACCGAAGTACAATCTGTAGAAGACCGACAAGCAGGCAACCTTGCGGAGATGAGCTAAGCTGTGTAGCTTGGCATCTATCTTTACTGTAACTAATATGGTGAACATAATAAAGAGTATTATATTCTATAGCTAAAATAGGTACTATTTGCAAAATTAATTCATTTCCCGTCTTAAGCGTATTTTTTCTTGTATTTATTTGTTTGAAACATGTGATAGAATAAACGCAAGTTCCCTAAAAAGGGGTAATTACTGATAATTATGAACAACTTTGGGCTGTCCATACATTTCTGTGCGCATAACTCGCCAAAAACTACTGAACAGATATTTTTTTTAGGGTTCCGTATCCAACGGGTTTTTTTTTAACTAAATACTTACTAAAACCATAAATATTACAGTTATTTAACGTAATTTTGTCACTACTCCGCAGTACTGAATTTCCCTTTATCTTTTACCTCGGTTTACCCTCGTCACTTTAAAATTAGCTATTATAAATTAATAGCAAACAGTTTGTTTTCATGAGCTGACTATCTAAACGGGTCTGGTCAGGAGTTACTAATTTGTGCCAACGAACTAGGAAAATCAGTTTGAAAAATTATATTTTGTCTATTGTTAAGGTTATTTCAGAAAGCCAGAAAATTTACTGCTTTTGTCTTAAAAGTTTGTTTTTGACGCTTAGTTAACACTTCACATAACATAAGGGCTTTTTTTTAGGGATGAGAAATCGTCAAATGACTCCTCCCGCTCTGGGTGAAGCAGAAGGGCGTCTCAGACTCTTACTGACTAAAACCCATTCGTGTTCCTTCCAATGCCCTTTGCGTTCCAGGGCCGCGACGACTCTTTGAAATAATTCCGCAACCCCGGCAAGCACTGGCCCTAGCGGGCCCCGTCTTCTATGCTGGCAGCTATTCGAGGCGCGCGTGGAACGCAGCGCGCCGTCGACTCGGGCCTGGTTCTGATCGGACGGCGAGCCACCCAATGCTCGTCGTGGCAAAGTTGCCAGCCTTTTGACCACATTACCAGTGGCCAGCGATGAGAAGGTATTTTTTCGGAGGCGTTTTTAGTTATTTAAGTGTGTTTTATTTAGGTAAGAGTTATTTATAGAAATAGTTCTGAAATTATTTGGATATATTTTTGCATCGATCGTTTATTAAAAGCGAGAAATAAGTTTTTTATTAAGAAACGAAAATGAACTACTCTACTCTACTTGAACTTGTTATTTCTAATATTAATGGCTATGTACCGCATTTATTTTTAACCACCTTTTTTAGTTAAGCTTTAAGAGTTTACGACGTGCTCAGTAATGAATTTCCGTAGCATCCAGTCTACAGTAATAAACTTAAGAGTTTTAAGACCTTGTCGATGCAGCAGTTTCCTCATTTCCGCATCTTCCGCAAAATTGCCATCGTAAACATTTTTGCCCGACTGACCCATAAGAAGCGTAATGTTTTTTGATAGCATATATGTTTGTATTTTTTTTAAATAGTAGTCTAAACGGCTGGATAGATTTTCATAAATGTAGTATCATTAGATTCATCTTGAATGGAATTAAAACTTTTGAAAAAGAAACAAAGTGGCAGCCGCTGTCGCGTGAATAAAGTCGACTTTTTTATGTCATGGTAGTCCGGGGTATCAAAATAAAAGGTTCGAGGAAAATAAATCAAAAGTTCAATAAAATGTAGGAAGTAAAAAAAAATATTTCGGAATTCGATGTTAAAAAACAAAGAAACAAAACCAAAAATACCAACTTCTGAAATTAAGGTTATTTTATACTCTGTATTGTTTTGTTTGGAAGTCGGTTATATTTTTTTGTAAAAAGATTTTTAGTTTTCACGTCACGCTTAAGTGGTGATACTTGTACATCATCGTAGACGATGACTTCGTCCAAGTAGTCTCAGAAATTGAACTAAGCGAAAATGCTCATAAAATAAAACCTACTGAGCCAAACTGAATCAAAGGAGGGTGGCGATATTAGGCCCGCTAGCAGTGATAAGAAGTGATAGCGGCCACAAATGAAATATATATTAAAAAAGAACTTTTATTTAATAGTTATTTATCGTAATTTTTATACGACTTTTAATCACGGGGTAATGAAAAACATAATAAAAAGAAGTTATAGCGGAAAACATTGTGAAAAAATTATCTGTGGAATTAGGAAATCCAGATGTCAGCCATGACATCTGCATTTCCTAATTCCAGGGTTGCCAGGGGTTAAAATTGAATAATATTTTATGAAAGGAGTCATGATTTCTTATTATTTTGTATATTATTATTAAAAATCCATGATCCATTTTGAAAGTCTAAATGTATCTAACGCATTACGTAAATATTTTTGTCAATTACAACGTTTTCGGTTCATAATAATGTAGCTTTGTTGATTTTGACAGTACATAAAAATGCTAGAAGCCAAGTTATAAAAACTCAAGAAACGTCAAATGAGCTGAAAAAATCAATCAATGTCATGTCAAATGTCATTCACTTCGCGAACTCGTACAGACTCATGTGTTTGTACTCTTACGCCGCTGTGAATAATCCATTTGTTTTTGTGAATTACGTGTTTTGACCTGGCTATTCTTTTGGACTCTGGAACTGCTCAAACGATTGACCCGGCTGTGTTATAATTGGATTTTGTTGTTTAAAATGGAAGGCTTACGGTGTTTGAATTGTGGTGCAATGATAACCACCAATCGAAGGCACCCTCCGGCTAATGCCGAAGCAATTCGACAAACTATATCACAATGGATTGCTCCACGCACTGTGAGTGTTAATTTATATATTTTTAACTTTGACTCGGGCCTTTGTTACAAAATATATGCTTACCAATTTGAGAGCTTTGATACTGACTACAGATCGATTAATTTTCAGATGACTGCTAGTGATCATGTTTGTGACAGCTGCTGGACCTTGGCCAGCAACCTCTGTACTCAACATCGACACCTATGCGTCAGTTGTGGCCGCTCCTTACTAAGCCCCTAAGGCTACCCACTGACCAAGAGTTCGTTTCCATGTGTTGAAAATGGATAACGAGCGTGGATACGACATTTACAGACTTGTAAATGAAAACGTACAGAGAAGACTTGGACGTCAGGTTAGTTAAACCATTTATTTACATTAGAACTCCCCAGTGAATTTAGCTAAAGCTATGTAGACAGGCGGCTCCCAGCACCGAGGTGAAAGCCAAGGATTGTAACACAAAGATGATGATGTAGATATGTAGACATATTATCATTTATTTATTTCACATTTTTGGGCTTACACTATCAAAAACCTTGACTGATTACAAGCAATAAATCCAAGTCCGTTTCATCATCGGACCACAAGAAGTACGGCGTTGCATCACCGGTACATGGTGGACATCCCACCTATACATACAAAGCGTTTTGGGAGTACATTCATGATGCGTACAGCTAAGGAATGGAATTCCCTGCCGGATTCTGTGTTTCCTGATAGCTATAACCTAGGGTCTTTAAGTCAAGAGTGAATAGATTGTTTCTAGGCAAGCGTGCTCCATCGTGGGGTGAAATTGTGGTCAAACGTGAGCCTATCAAAAAGAAGATACAAACCCTTCAAAATGTTTGTTTACCGTATTTAGACACAATAGGTGTGTGCTGGCGGCTTGGGGCTTCAGTGAATATAATATATTTTATTTAACTGGTTAACTATCATAATTACCTGTAGATTATAAGGTCATTGTGTCTTGCACCACCAAGGTATGGCTGGACTAAATTGGTTTAATAAACATATTCTTATATAATAATTTTTGTTTCAGGCTAGGTCGGGCCATGACAGTATTTGTCATCCATGTTGGCAGAGAGCTGATCGTTTGCGGAATAGACAATTGTCTGTTGCTTCCACAAGCACCTCTCAGTCTATGTCAATTAATATTGACGATACTGGGGTGGAATCTACACCAGTAGATGATGAAACACGAGCAGTGAGTGAAGTATCTGCAGTGGATGAAACACCAGCTGTGAGTGTAATACCGGCGGTGGATGAAACTGCAGCAGTGGATGAAAGCCAAAGTATAGGACGATTGCAGCTTCCGTCCTATCTGCGTGCACCTGATACCCAGCGACATTGTGTTTTCCAAGGTTGTAGAAATCCGCAGAGAAGGGTTATTCCCACTTCTATTAGAAAACGTGTTTTGTGTAATTACAATTACTATATACCTGCTAATTGTCGTGTATGTAATGAACATATGTCTGCAGCAGTTTGGCATAATTTATCAGAAGCAGAAAATGCATTAAATTCTTTTAAGCCAGAACATCTTGAAGAAATCATAACATGGTTTCAGTCTAGTCATATGTCTACAAGCGTTTTAGATTTTCAGAACATTGATAGGTTGAATGATGACCACCTTCATTATTGGATCAGATTGTCAAGAGATCAATTTAATGTTATTCTTGCTGAGGTACCCCGTATCAATGATATGGTTAGAGGGCAAACAGGACTTCTAGCTTATTTAATTAAAATGAGGACAGGGGGGGACTCAGGTGACCGCTTGTCACAACTATTTAATATTCCAAGAAGAACACTTGAGGATATGATGAGTAAGGTTAGGGAATTACTTAAACAGGATTTTGTTCCTCGACATTTAGGACTAAGTCACATATCCCGTCAAGAGGTTGCTAATCGCAATTTAATTATACCAAATGGATTATTTGGTTCTGCTGATTATAGTACGGCAATTGCTATTTTTGATGGTACATATGTGTATATCCAAAAAAGTAGCAATTATAAGTACCAAAAACAAACTTATTCACTACACAAATACAGAAACCTTATAAAACCATTCCTCCTTGTATGTACGGATGGTTATATCATTGATGTACTTGGGCCATATCCTGCAACTACATCAGATGCAGATATTATGCGCAATGAGTTTGCAGATAGTCGGCCATTAAAAAATTATTTTGCAAGCGGGGACACCTTTATATTAGATAGAGGGTTTAGGGATGCTGTACCTTTATTAGAACAATGTAATTTCCGCGTATCCATGCCAGAATCTCTTGAAAGTGGTCAACATCAACTAACTACATTACAAGCTAATAAGTCTCGGGCAACTACAATATGTAGATGGGTCGTTGAAATTGTGAATGGTCGATTTAAAAGAGATTATAAGCTTTTTTATGTTGCTTCTAAACATGTAATTACTGACTTTACTATAGCTGCAGCTATAATTAATAGTTTTCATCCACTTTTAACAGACAGAGCAAATGCTCAAACAATATTAAATAAAATTCAAAATAAGATGTACACTGATAATTCTCTGGCTACTTATGTAAATAGTCATGATTTAAATAGGAGGCGAGCCCAATTCGAAAGAATTAATGTTAATAGTCATAATGTTAATGATTTTCCTAGGCTGGACTTTGAAGAACTTATTTTAATATCGTTAGGGCCTTATCAAATCAAACAAGCCAGATCGTATTATGGTGAGCATATACCAACTGGCGGACAATGTATTATTGAAATATACAGAGAAAGCAACAGCAATTTAAAAGGCTTGTTTTCACAAAATGACAATAAATGGTTGCTCAGAGGGAGAATCCAAAGTCGGCACGTTAGCAGAAGAATGTACTTTGTATATATTGTTATAAATAATAACCTTATTGGGCGTGATGCTATAGAGCAATATTGTTGTAACTGTTTGGTGGGAAGACGCACAGTAGGGTGCTGTGCTCATGTCATGTCTATTATATGGTATTTGTCATGGGCGCGACATGCGCCTAATATATTCCCACTAGCTCAATTTTTAGTGATGATTTATTAATTATTTATGAAAATGAATAAAAGAGAACTTAATTCAGACTAAAAGTGATTTTATTTTTAATGAAATTAATACAATATAATAATTATTCCACAACTATCACACAACACCATCTAGTCTCAAGCTAAGCAGAGCTTGTGTTATGAGTACTAGACAACTGATAAACATACTTATATATTTCTAAATACATAGTTATTATAGATAAATTACTCCCAGACACAGAAAAAATGATAGCGCTCATCACACAAACATTTGTCCTGGGTGGGAATCGAACCCACGACCTCCGGCTTAGTAGTCAAGGCCACTAACCACTAGACCAACAGGCCAGTCTAATCAGGTATTTTTTTTTCATTATGTCAGTCAGAAAAGTAAAAACATGAATTATGTTTTTAGTTTTCATAACCTAAAAATACGTTTTTGCCATCTCTCTGTTATCTCGGTATTCCCATGATCAATATTGATATTGATGTTTTTATAGTAAATAGTGTTTATTACTAGTCAATTTAGTGTTCATATTATTATGGTCCGTTGAGTTGAAAAAGTGGGCCGGACGAAGTATGGGCCGTTGCCGGTGTCCTTTTTACGGGAACAAAAGGCAAGCAGCAAACTAAAAAAAAAAAATAACAGAAATCGGATTAGAAACCTCGGAGTAATCAGTGTACATACATAAAAAAAATATGTACCAAATACCTCCTCCTTTTTTGGAAGTCAGTTAAAAAATCAATGATTTAACTTAATAAATGCCAATAAATATTTTGTATTGTCTTTTGTTTGTATTTCAAGTTGTAATGTGCCCACCCATTAGCTATGTTGCTTAGGGCGTCGTGATAATAACGCGAAGGTCGCAGGTTCGATCCCTTCATGGACCACTAAACACTTTTCGAACAAACAGAACCCTTATAGGATCACTCGGGTGTCTATCTGTCCGTTTGTCACAGCCAGTTATCTCCGGATGGTCCCCTGGACCGATTCTGTTAAAATTTGGTACACATATGGACTTCTATGACCCAAACACAGACGCGTTACGCAAATCATTAAATTTTTAGTGGGTCACTTTTGGGGGTCAAACTAGAGAATTAAAAAAAAAATGTTTTTGAACAATATCGTTTGACATATCAAATAAAAAGGCTTACTGTAAGAGTTTTAATTTTATTTTTTTCATAATTTTAAAATAAATGGTTTTGAAGTTATTCAAGAAATTAGACGAAAAATGACCATTCCAACCTTATCTCCGAAACTACTGAGCCTAAAATTTTGAAAAAAATGGAGGTATTAGATCTTTACCTATAGATTACAGGAAAAGAAGTCTATAGTGTTAAAATAACATGTTCCAAAAAATTAATGTCGTTCGGAACCCTTCGCACGCGAGTCCGACTCGCACTTGGCCAGTTTTTTGTGATGTGATCAATCACCTTGTAGTCACACAAAATGTTACATTACTTACTAGATATATTGATCTTTTTACGTATGCGAAAAGAAGCTGACCCCAATTTAAGGTTGGTCTACACATTTCAGGGCCATGACGGGAACGTGTCCGGGCTGCGGTTCGTCACAACGTGGTCAGCTAGTCTATTCTATAAGTAACCATTTCGATATCGAGCTTCACCTAAGTGACAAAGTGAACTTTATTACACACAACATAAAGGTCTTATGTTCTGTCTTTATATTGACTCGAAAATGTTGTTACAGAATAGCACTCCTGGCACGTCTCGTACACCGACGTGTGTGATCGAGTTCATACGTATAAAATATTTATACGCATCGATATTTTAACCTTTATGCGGAAAAAAACAAGACTGATTGATGAATTGACATTTAATTTCGGAGCTCTATTTCAGCAATGGTTATGAAAATATGTATTTTGTTCAAAGGTTTTAGGCATATTCTAAACCGTAGATCAAAATAAATATGTCACGCTATTTTTGCATATTCGTCTTGATTTCAAAGTAAACGAGTACCTACTTTGATAACTTACACGTTTCTAGCCAATATTTCAGTCTATTTAGCGAATGGAATAAAAAAAAGTTTTTTTTTTTTCGCGAGCAGTGGTATATGTAGGTACTTATAATATAAAAAATGGATGACTTATTTCTAACCGAATGGATACACAAATAAACGAAGCAAGTTAATAAAAACTGGCCAAGTGCGAGTCAGACTCACACATGAAGGGTTCCTTACGGCGTACCATAAACCGAAAAAAACATATTTCTTGTATGGGAGCCCAATTTCATTTTTATTATTTGTTTTATTTTTATTTTTTTATTCTTATTTATTAGTTTGGGGGTTTTTATCCACACGGGTACGCCAACCCCATTGTACCTTGAAACAATATTAATGCACCTTACAATACTTTTATACTAATATAATAAATATAACACAATCTATATAATAAGTATAACATTGCGGATTTGAGATCACTGCCAGTCTACAAAGTTGTTTTGCTATATCAGACTTGGGGTATGATAATATCGTCTGAATTAAGCCAATATCTAACCAGTTCAAGCCATACTCTCTTACCAATATTTCTCTCTCAATCCTATTTTTAACACAATCCATCAACAAATGTTGTACATCCTCGATTTTATTACAGGTAAGGCAATTTGGTGATTCGACGTTTTTCATCAAGAACGCAAACTTCGCCGATGGATAGTGTCCTGATCGGAGTCTTAATGCTGTTTTCACGTAATATCTACTTAGTTTGCCATCATCAAACCAGAGATAGCGAGAAGGCTCATGCTGAATGGTTTTATACCAAATTCCTTTCGTTTCCGATTTATTTTTTATCAAAATGATTTTTCCAGAGCTCGTACGTAACATTTAGTTTTAAATTTAGGGATCAAATCTGTGTAGTCCGATGGATGATGGAGTCGGATGGACAGACGAACGGACACCGAGCTTAGTAATAGGGTTCCGTTGGTTACGGAACCCTAAAAAGCTTGTAAAAAGACTGACTTGTTATTATTCCTACCTATTTGACCTACAGCTTCCAGCAATGGACTGGTATCAAGTAAGTAAAACTTTCTTACTTTCTTTGTTTTCTGGCGTAAGTTCCAGGCAGTTTTTTTTTTAAGCAATCCGTTCATTACATTTTACTCTGGATTCTTTCTCACGCATCAGATATATTTTAGCTCACCTAATAATGAAACATTTATTATATTCAGCTAACGTATTCAGAACATAGACAGAACTTTACGAGCACTTAAGAGGGACTCTATTCCCGAGGAATTTAAAAAATAGGTATTTGGAGCAACTATTGCCGATGCCGTCGCACAGCGCCATATCAAGTAAAGTGCGAAAGCGACAACTGCAGCTCAGGCTGATTTTACCTATAAAAACCTTGACCAAAAGACCTTTTGTATTCCGCTGTTTTCTTCTTCAAAACTGGACTGATCTATAAAAATATACATCAAAATTTAGAGGAAGACTCTAAGCTTATATTATTTTTTTATTTTTTTTATAACTTATCAAATTTGTCTGATAGTCGTCGGAACATGGCTGTAAAAACAGGCTGTTTTTTCGGGTTTTTGGATTGTCAATATAATTCTTTCAGTAATTATGTTTTGAAAAAAAGAAAATGATAGAGGCACGTATTAATTAAATCTAAATTTTTTGGAAAAAAGTCATTGCTCTAGCAGCATTATTCACGAAGAAAACAGAAGAATGCGTTTGTATGGAGAAAGGCCCATGAGTTACCGGCTAGAGTCCCCCTCTTAAGAGGCCCATAGAAACCAATAAACGAATACGAGCAACAAGGTAATTAATAGGTTATTACCACGTCTGCAGTTTCTAACTAGGCACATAATATGCGCGCAACCATAATTAAGATTCTATGTAGAGATGCGAGCGCAGACTAATTTATATTAACACGTAGTTAATGACTGGAAAGCTCTGGAGTCTGAGATAGTTTGAGGCGAGAATAAGGTGAATGATAATTTGTTAACGTAGTCTAGATTTTGCTTGATTGTAGCAACTTGCTGGGTGCTGTCTGGAATACAGGGTTTCTTGATGCAGAAAATTTTCCACGCCTACCTTATTTCGTACGTTTTAAGTCACTGATTTTATCGACTGCAAAACTGAGTTTGTCTTTCGCTCATTCGTCACAAATCTGGCGAATAAATGATAACCCACGTATTCAAATTATGAAATAACATTTTTTTTTTTCAGTAAAGACCGGCCAAGTGTAAGACGGCCTCGCACAAAAAGATTGCGAGAACGCTATAGATTTATAAGTACCAGAAAAGCAGAAACATGTGAAAGTATTTTTGGGGCTGAAAGTAAGAGCAGCAAAGACTCACAAACTATCAGGATACCAGAATCATGAAGATGTATTTTCGAGGATAAGAATATGAGACAAAAAGTTGCACTCCAGCTCTACAGTCTACACAGGCGAAGTCACGGGCAGAAGCTACATTAATATTTGAAAGCCTACCACCATACCAATTTGTGAACGTTGTACACATATTCCTAATAGTGGATCAGTTTTACGTGTGATGTAGTAGATAAATCTATCTTAATATCTCTAATATTTGCATGACTGAAGCGTTGAATATAATGAGACGTTAAAAAACTCCTCGTTATCCTACCGCTATGTTTTATAGGGTTCCGTACCCGACGGCTAACCCACGGAACCCTGTTACTTAACCTTCGCTGTCCGTCTGTCTGTCAGCTGGCTGTATCTCAAGAACTGTAGTAGGCAGACAGTTGCCGCTATAGCAACAAATAATAAAAATTAAAGTTTTTGGTACGGAACCCTTCGTGTGCGAGTACGACTTGCACTTGGTCGGTATTTTTTTTTAAATATTGATAAACGCTCGATTGACCACTATCTCATCTGATGGTAAGCGATGATGTGGTCGAAGATGGCGCAAGCTTGCCTAGAAGTAACCGATTCACTCTTGAGTTAAAAACTCCCATGTCTTAGCTATAAAGATCAACAGACTCTGGCAGGGAATTCCACTCCTCAGCTGTACGCACCATGAATGTAAACGTTTTGTGCGTGTGGGTGGGATAGCCACCATGCCATGGATATTCCAGAAAATAAAGTAATCATCCATTCATTCATTTAATTTTAAAAGGTCTACTCACAATGTCTCTGCCACTTGAAGTTATGCTGTATCTCATGCCGCATACCCCTCCACAGCTTGGTGACGATCAGGGAGTACGCGACCGACATGATGAAGATAGGTATCAGGAGGAGTCCAGCGTCGATGCCAAGGTTGAAAGCTCGCTCTAACTCCAAGCTGGTCCATACTTCTCTGCATTTGTAGGCTGTGAAAGAAAAAATATGTAAGTTTAGGTACCGAATATTGTAACAATAGAAAGATTTGTATTAGCTATTAAAGAGTGAACTAACAAAGCACTTATTCGTGTATGTATTGTAAGACTCGTAGAACTTATGAATCATTAATTATGGTACACTAATGCCTTAGCAAGTTACTAAAAATCTTACGTTCTAAAACAAACAATTTGTCATTCCATCAAATTCAAATCCTGCACGACCTTTTAAGTGCAGAATGAATAATTTCCTGCCGGCAATGTACAAAGGGTGCATCATAGCTGTTTATACTTAGATTAACAACGTCATAAAAGCCCAGTCAACTGAACCTGTTTATTATGGTTCCCTATCCATTTGCATACATTTTAAGGATATAATGTAACATGGCATATTGTTGTTTATCATCTATATTTACGCATACAAGCTCACGCATAATTTTCAGCATAATTTCTCTAATCATAATAATGTTTAAGCATAACATTCTAAAGCATAAATCAATTTAAATATTGTATCTTCGACGACGGAGCCCCGCTGCGTGGTATTCCTATTTCTGTCTGCAGGGTTTAAAGGAATCCAACATGAATGGCATGACAGGAGCTAAGTTCGCTCGCTCACTCTAGCTCCCGTCATGCCATTCGAACCTAATCTATACGTGTTGGGGTGCCCTAAGCTCTCTGTGCCCAGGCATTAAAACGCCTGGTATCATTATGCGAATTAAAATTATGCCAAAACAAATAAGCCTACAAGATAATTATGTCTACATAACCTGTATTCATATAATAAAAATATAATGTATTCAGTGCAATCAAATAAATTAAACTTAGCTTCCAAGGATTAGACTTTTGATCTGTTTTTGGACGTTTTCGACCAATTTCTATCTCTACATTAACAATATTGTTTTCACAATTTTAACCATTTGTTGAGTAAATGTTTTTAGGGCTCCGTACCTCAACAAGAAAAAATGGAACCCTTATAGGATCACTTTGTTGTCCGTCCGTCTGTCTGTCAAGCCCCCTATCTCGGGAATGCGTAGAGGTATCGAGTTGAAATTAGTACCATATACTCAAGTCTAGCCATATAGTCAGGTGTTTTCCTATGTGATGATATTTTAACCGTATAAGCACGAGAACTCTCAAAAAATGCTCAAAATTGTCCGATAAACCGCTGTCAACAGAGCCCTATTGTACAAATTTGGCAACTATTCATGAAAAAAAAAATAGGGACACAGTATACATCCTTCTCATTCAGTTTGTGAAATATCATTTTAAATTGGTGCAATATTGGAGGAGGAAACAGGCGAGAGCCAAACCTCGAATTATGACTTTTTCCATACAAAGTCTATGCATCCGCATTTCCTCTTAGTTGTAGTCTGTAACCTAATGAAGTCATTGAGGAATTTACGAAAAGTAATACAAGGAGACTTGTTATGCGTTTTAAAATAAAATTTTCAGTCCTTTTTATTGTTTACTTTGCTAAAACCCACCATCAGTGGGGTCAAGCGCCCCCCCTCCCCAAACGGCAATTCTGGATCCGCCCCTGTCTTTCAACTACTAAATGAAAATGAAGAGATTATTTCAGATTTTCGTAACATGATTATTCATATCTGTCTGTCGTTTTATCTCCAAAAGGAATTGAAATTTTAATTGACTTAAAAATAATGTTAGGGAGAGAACAGGAAATTAGGAAAAAATGTTCATTTGGGACCCGCACAGAAAATATGAATGAGATTTTTTGTTTAAAATACTGGAGTGGCCATAAAATACACTTTTTCTGAGCATAATGCAACTAAATGAAAAAGAAATTCGTGCGTGTGAATTTAACGTGGAAGCTTCCCGGGAATTTTAGAATTCATTATTTTCTTTTCATACCGAAAATCTAAGTAAGTTAAATACACGGACGGAATTCAATAGCGAGTTATTACAGTCCCGAACAATGTGCTTCAGTAAGAGTACCCTAAACAAAAAATGTAGCAGCAGTATGCTTGCCAAGTTTGGAGAAAAATAGTCAGTCGCGCGCAATGGCCGTGAATCATATCTACACCATTTCAGGCAGTATTTTACCGAGCGCGGCAGAAAAATACCGAATCAAAATATCAAAACTTGCAAAGCGAGATCTAAAATTGCAGATGCAATGTTTTGGGTTTGTTTTTATTAGCAAAAAATATTCTCTCGTTCGACTAAATAAAACGCGATTTCTGTCTCCTGAATAGATTTATACTTGATACTTATGTTCTTGTCATGTACGTAGAATGAATCAGGATTCAGGATAGATTGGCCAGAGACGTAACGCAGTGGGAGCCAGAGGATGGGCGTCGTCGTAAAAGAAGGCTTAGGAATCGCTAGCGTGACGACTTGGAGACGTTCATGACGGATTTTTTGTTTTTTTTTTTACTATTTACAGGCACGCTTTTGACCACTATCTCACCTGATGGTAAGCGATGATGTGGCCGAAGATGGAGCATACTTGCCAAGAAGTAACCTATTCAATCTCGACTTCAAGACTCCCAGGTTGTAGCTACAAGGAAACACAGACTTCAGATTGGTTGAGGAGAGCAACACTCCGTGAAGTGTGGAAAGCTATGGGAGAGACCGTTGCCCAGCAGTGCAACCATAGATGAGTGGGACAATTTAAGCTGATATTTCAACTACCTTCTTACTTTGATACATTTTCTGTAAGTACAAACGGGATTCTGATTTAAAAGTAACATTTTATCTGTCTCTCCATGTAAAAAACTGGTATAGCTGCATTCACTTATAAGTCTCACTGTATGCCGAGCCCAAAGTAGATGGAAAAGGCTAGACATATTTTGATGACAAATTACAATCAACTAGCTACCGCCCGCGGCTCCGCCCGTGTGAAATTATGTGTCAATTGATTAGGTATAAATAGCTAGTTGACCAGCGCAACTTCGTCTGCTCCGCTCCTATTGGTCTTAGCGTGATGATATATAAGCGTTCCTCAATAAAGCGGCTATCTAACACTGAAATAATTTTTCAAATCGGACCAGTAGTTCCTGAGATTAGCGCGTTCATGCAAACAAACTCTTCCGCTTTATATATTTGTATAGAGATTACTATAGATTATAGCCTATGTGATAATCCGAGCTAGCTATATTACTGTCAAGTGTCATCAAAATCCTTTCAGTAATTTATGCGTACGACAGTAACAAACTTCTATCAATCTAATCATCCTCACGATATTTCGGGTTTCTAATAGTAGTGGGATCTCGTGACCAGAGCCGCAATCATCATCATCATATCAGCCGAAAGACGTCCACCGCTGGACATAGGCCTCCCGCAAGTGTCGCCACACCAGCCGGTCCTGCGCGTCTCGCATCTATCCACTACCCGCAACCCTCACCAGGTCATCGGTCCACCTTGTGAGAGGCCTTCCAACGCTGCGTCTTACGGTAAGCGGTCGCTACTCCAGAACGTTTCGGCTCCATCAACCATCTGTTCTGCGAGCAATGTGCCTGTCCACTGCCACTTCAGTCTGGCGAAAGTTTAGAGCCGCAATGGAGTAACCAGACTAATATTTCACAGATAACAAAAAATAAACTGCTTCAATAGATTTTTCAACGTTGGCTCAAAAGCCCATATCTCCAAACACATGAGAGTATGTGTCCGAGCCTTTTGCAAACACTGCATATATGCAAGTTTACCTTTGTTTATACCCAGCTAGGGAATGCTAGCAGACTGTGCTGAGCTCGCGAGTTTAATGAAATATGGTCGGCCGCTCTGGGCTTCATACTACACCTATATTTTACCGGCGCTTTTCCTAGAACAGTCGAGTTTCATGCGGTTATTAAAGGATACATTGCAAAAACTTGAAGAAATATTCGTGGTTTATTAGCTTAAAACTTTGGCTTCACAAATGCAAGCTTGTTGTGGAAGTGTAGGTGTACCACGGTAGGGAAACTTTGATGCTTTTTACTACTTGCTGAAGTATGTAGGTTGTTCATTACAATTTCTCAATTTTGTGCCGAAATATAGTGCGATTGGCACTATACACTATAGTAGCCAGGACATATGGTCGTTATGTCTCAGATCTTACAATTTCCTCTGTTTTGTAGCAATATCTACATTTATATTTTAAACTAGCTGACCCGCGCGGCTTCGCTCCCGTCAACTGGCTATTCTACCTACCGACCCTAACCTACCTACTCTACCCACCTACTCTACCTACTTACCTATCCTACCTACCATAGCTACCCTACCTTATCTACCCTACCTACCTACCTACCCTCCCTACCTACCTACCTACCTACCTACCCTACCTACTCTACCTACTTACCTATCCTACCTACCATAGCTACCCTACCTTACCTACCCTACCTACCTACCCTACCTACCTACCTACCTACCTACCCTACCTACCCTACTTACTCTACCTACCCTACCTACCTATCCTACCTACCCTACCTACCTACTCTTTTTTTTGTATTTTAATTCTTATTATGCTATTCCGGACGAAGGCTAATCCAGAAACACAAAAACTATGAAAATCGGTCGAGCCGTTCTCGAGTTAGAAGAGTGTTCGAACAAACCCGACTTTGTTTTAAATATATTAAGAAGATTAAGAATTTTGCTATATTGTGAAAGATTCGACCTTTTTCTAGAAGACATTTTTTATATTAGCGAGACAAAAATAAAACGCATAAACTGAAGGAAGACGGACAGCGGTGGCTTATTAAAAAAAGGGTTCCGTTAGCAAACTTGGTACGGAACCTTAAAAATCGACTGGGTTCGCACGAATCAAAATCGTACGCGAAGGCTTAAATAATAGGGTCCCATTGGCAACTTTGGCACGGAACCCTATTATTTGCCTTGGCTCGCAAATCGAACCATTTGATACTTAGCACGAATTAAAAACTTAGTTGCGGGCAACCTGGGAGTCTTTAAGACAAAAGTGAATAGGTTGCTTCTAGGCAAACGTGCTCCATCTTCGACCGCATCATCGCTTACCATCAGGTGAGATAGTGGTCAAACGTATGCCTATCTATTTAAAAAAAAAAATATTCCACTCCGTATCACCTAACCAATGAGAACTAATGATAACATGATTTTATTTTAAATACTCGTCTAACTATTTACACTTAAAATAAAAATCAAATATCCTAACTAGAATATGGCGTCAAAATATCCGTCCGCATCGCTTTCGTCTGGAAGTGTGCGCAAAAGACTGGCGGCATTGCCACGTAGTATGGTTTTCTATAAAATTAAAAGACGATCTGTTACCTACTTTACCGTTGGGTAATAAAAAAAGAAAAAACAAGGAACCAACTATCCCATTTTTATGCAGCAAAAAGGTGGAAATTTGACAGATATATAATATATCTGTCAAATTTCTACATAAATAATCACGCACAAATATTTGATACGTTTTTCTTTATTAAAAAAACGTCATAATTCAAACTTGTATATCTCTTTTGGTATGTGTCATGCTTGGCATAAATAAACGCTTTTTCTTTCTTTCATCAGATTTAGCCACCCTTTAGCAAAACCAAAAAAATCATCCATTTCAACTTATTTTACATTTCACCCGCTATTTTAGATTCCAAGCAATTCATCAAGTCGAAATTTCAATAACGTCGTGAACTAACGCGAAGTTTTAAATGTAATTCGACATCTGAATTTCGCATCGTGATTTATGTATTCATGGATTCCTGCGTAAGTTAAGAGCTAGTGAAAACGAGTGATATCCGTGAAATTCGCATTTTAGTAGTGTTGATAGTCTTAGATCGATAAGCGAAAGTCAGCATTCCCAGTAACTTTACAGTAACTCTTGAGTGAAGCTATAAAGACCTTGTTACCCAGTTAATGGGTTGACTCCGGTTTGACGAAGCCGACTTCAATATAGTTGGGAAAAAGCTAGGCAGACGATAATAATATATCGGCCACGTTGAGTTTATTTACATAGTTCCTTTTATATGACCCTGTATATTTTACACTAGTGGATGTCAGGCGGTTTCACCCGCGTAGTTCCCGTTCCCGTGGGAGTATAGCGTTAAAATATAGCCTATGTTACTCCCTGATAATGTCGCTATCCATTGCTGAAAGAATTTTTCAAATCGGTCCAGTAGTTTCGGAGCCTATTCATTTCAAACAAACAAACAAACAAATATTTCCTCTTTATAAGATTAGTGTAGATAATCCCATTCATTTTGTGACCCTTGCTTGGACCAAAGATGGGCTATATTATCCACTATCAGTACGTCTACCATGAGTTTTATCAATCTATACTCGCTAGCGACTGTAGTTAATAAATCTGGCCAAGTGCGAGTCGGACTCTCGTGCAAAGGGTTCCGAACGAATTTCATTTTTTTAACATGTCATTTTAACACTACAGACTTCTTATAGGTTTTTCTGTAATCTTTAGGTAAAGAACCTAAACCTATCTCCATTTTTTTCAAAATATTAGGCTCAGTAGTTTCGGAGATAAGAGGGGGAATATTCATTTTTCGCCTAATTTCTTGAATAACTTCAAAACTATTTATTATAAAATTA
Organism: Lacanobia wlatinum; assembly: GCA_947578705.1. Classification (NCBI taxonomy): domain Eukaryota; kingdom Metazoa; phylum Arthropoda; class Insecta; order Lepidoptera; family Noctuidae; genus Lacanobia; species Lacanobia wlatinum. The sequence continues at coordinate 6,997,193 of OX388032.1, forward strand.
TGAAAAAAATATAATTAAAACCCTCACAGTAAGCCCTTTCATTTGATATGTCACTCGAATATTTAAAAAAAAATTTCTTTCTTAATTTTCTGGTTTGACCTCCAAAAGTGACCCCGATACTAGAAATTTAATAATTTACGTAACACGTCCGTGGTTGGGTGTAGGTAGAAATTTATTAAATCTTTAAAAAAACAAGTTTCTAATTTATTTGTTTAGTTGTTAACTAACAAGCAAGCTTTGTTGCAAGTCAAACTTTAGTTTACAACTAATAAAATAAATTAGAAACTTGTTTTTACGAGTATAGATTGAAAAAACTCATGTTAGACGTACAGTTGAGTATCTAACTTGTCTGTTGGGAGCGTTTGAGATGTTTATCGTGAATTTTGCAGCTACGGGCGTGCGGTCCGCTCAACATCAAAATCAACACTGACCTAGTACTAGTGCACCGCAGTGTGGCCGCCGGGACCAAGATAACCGTCCAAGTCAATATTATTTTAGGCGATCCACCTGATGGATATAATTATACGAAACATGATTGGCTGGTTATGACAGCCACCGACTTTTATAGGGTACTAGCTGACCTGCGCATCTTCGTCTACGTCACATTTTTCAGTTTATTTGTTTGGTTGAATGTGCTAATCTCAGGAACTACCTATTGGTTCAAATTGAAAATTATTTTGTTATAGATAGCTCATTTATCGAGGATGGCTATAGGCTATATTACAACGCGCTACGACAAATAGGAGTGGAGCATTAATTATTTATTAATGAAAAATGTGACGCAGACGAAGTTGCGTGAAATACTAGCTGGCGCTAGTATTTCAAATTAATTACGCATATTTTAGCGTCACTTGTGAAAGAATTACCTTATTTTCACAATCCACATCGCTTTCAGCACTAAAACAATCTGTCTAGACTCGAATCCTTTTAAATCAGCCACGGAAGTGATAATGAAATTCTTTCCCGGGCGATAAAATGCTTCCCACAGCTAGCGTGTAAGGCTTCAGGAAACAAGGCGTAATATTGCAGCGGCATTGTTCTATGTAGCATGTAACCCACGTATGTAGGCGGCGAGTGTGGGTCTGGAAAATAGGGGACTAGAAGTCTTCACGACAGGATCTTATTTTTTTTTTCAGTAGTTCGTGAGGCACCTTAATTAACATTTATTACGACACGACTCAAGAAGAAATCTATTTAATTTAATTTGTGTAACTCTGATCACACTCTTTCATTTTATACCCATATCATAGAGGTGCATAAAAATAAATGATCCACCATCTTTTGGAGTCCGTTAGCTAACCGTGCATTGTTATCACACCAATCGATGCCAGCGATCGATGGTAGAATCGATTAGTCGACGTCGATCGAAAGTTTCTACTATACTAATCGATTGATCGTCGATACATGCCATTTATCGATGGTAGAATGAATTAGTCGACGTCAATCGATAGTTTCTACTTCTTTCTTCGATCAGCCAAAGCTACCACACCAATTGTTTAACGTCAATTGATGGCATCTATCGGCTGTCGATCAATTTATCATCCGGTATCCGTCCATCAGCTAAATCTACCACACCAATCGATCTATGGCATCGACGGTGTAGTAACAACCTAAGTATTGGGGATAACTGTTTAAAATTTCACTTGCAAGATGATCCATGTTCGAGTACCTAAGGGTCTCAACCCTTAGGTACTCGAACATGGCAAGAAAAGCTATAAATACTTATGCTTTTTTGAGTTTTTTTTTTTTTGAACTGTCTAATAATTGACGACGCAGTGGTTGAGCGATCGGCTGCTACGCTACGTGTCGCGGGTTTGATTCCCGCACGGAACAAATATTTGTATGGCCTACAGATAGTTGTTTCGGGTTTGGCTGTTTGTATGTGTGAGTTTGTATGTTTTTCGAACGCACCCACGATACAGGAGAAATTCCTAGTGTGGGGCAAAGTTTAAAAAAAAAAAATCAAATGACTCATTCCGCTCTGGGTGAAGCGGAAGGAAATGTCAGACTCTTAGTAATTAAAACCCAGTATTACTCTTATGCCCTTTGCGTTCCAGGGCCGCGGTGACTCTTACGAACACACTCCGCAACCCAAATCTGATTCCTAAGATCACGGCTAAATATAATTATAACTGTCTTTTGACATGTCTGCTATTAATGAATTACTTTGTTCAAAATGTTACATCCAAATACTGGGACACAGTTTCGTGTAACTCCCGAAAACAAAGGCTTGGGTCGACCCAGCTTAGACGTATATTATTGTTTTATCTTAGTAAAACAATGTCTGAGATTTGTGTCCAAGGAGACATTTCTGGGTCATATACGCGTTAAATACATTAACGTTACTTTAGTCTTTCATCATGTTACCTTCTTACCCATTTCTTTTTTTTTCAGACTTAGAATGTGATTACTGAAGACCTCTCGATCGTTTATCTAGTATTTCAGGATTCTAACTGACTATGACGGTAATACGATTGTGTATTAGTACCGAATGCTATGTTCTCCAAAAGTCGAGTTTTTAAACTCGATCGCGATAACGTAATCGTTCGCTTATGAAAAATTGTATGGAAGAAAAAGCGTTTGATTAGAAATATTATTTATTTAAATTGTATTTGAATAATTTATCAATCGCTTTTATTCTCCACACCTACCACTGTTCTTTGCATCACCCAAAGGTTGACTGGTAAAGAATTACTATGGCACTAAGTCCGCCTATGTACATTTGTGTGCTGAAAATACTTTCAAACATATATACATAGGCGGACTTCAGTGATGACTCCGTATTACCTAAGAAATTACGATTAGTCCCGAACCCGAACTAAGAATTAATGACAACAAGATTTGACAGATTAAAATCGTGTCGTCATTCATTCTTGGCGGTTAGGTGGTACAGAGTAGAATACGCCTGCAACTAAGCCCGAATCTACGGGCTTAGAAAGTAGCCCCCAGGGCCGCGGTGACTCTTTCGAACAAATTCCGCAATTCTGGCAGGCACTGGCCCTAGCCGACCCCGCCTATTTTGCTCACGTCTCTTTGAGGCAAGGTATTCTGACAATGGATCTTGGAGACGCCTTTGCAGCAATTACTGGAGACGATATAAACTTTCCATTTAAACAGTACACAGGGTTATTTTGTAAAATACCAACAACCTCTAAGGCAGTGAAAGTACACATGATTATTGACAACTTTTGTTTTGAGAACAACCCTGAAAACTCGAAAAAAATATCAGCTGTTTCATACATTTTCATTTGCTAAATATTCGGGGTTGTTCTCAAAATAAATCTATACTTATATATAAAGCTGAACAGTTTGTTTGTTTGCTTGAACGCGCTAATCTCAGGAACTACTGGTCCGATTTGAAAAATTCTTTCAGTGTTGGATAGCCCATTTATCGAGGAAGGCTATAGGCTATATATCATCACGCTAAGACCAATAGGAGCGGAGCAGTTATGAAAATTGTGAAGCAGGCGAAGTTGCGCGGGTCAGCTAGTGTTGTTTATAATCATATTTACTTTCACTGCCTAAGAGATTGTTGGTATGTTACAAATAACCCTGTATATGTTACAAATAAAGCAAAAAAACGAACAAACTCTTCAGCTTTATATATTGAAAAAGTATTATCTATACTAATATATAAAGCTGAAGAGTTTGTTTGTTTGTTTGCTTGAACGCGCTAATCTCAGGAACTACTGGTCCGATTTGAAAAATTCTTTCAGTGTTCGATAGCCCATTTATCGAGGAAGGCTATAGGCTATATATCATCACGCTAAGACCAATAGGAACGGAGCAGTAATGAAAATTGTGACGCAGACGAAGTTGCGCGGGACAGCTAGTAATATATAAATACACATATGCGGGTCGTGGAATATTACGCAGTAAACTTAGTTCCTTAATTTATTTACGACATTAAGGAGCTTAATTAGTAACTAAAAGCTATGATCCAACTTACTCAGGAATAAACTATATAGACCTACATTAGTATTTCTAATGTAATTAGTGGTTTCTACAGATGAGTAAAATATCTATTCACTAGCGGAATACTAAGTGAGGCTGATATTATCCCAACTAAGAGGCTTATTAGTAGGATGAATCTCTAAGACGTTTGGAACGAAATACTGATCTAGAAACTTCAGTGAGCAGTGGTGGTTACGGTAAAGACTTACGAGATGATGGTTGTAGATTTGAACCCAGACGCTTCCTACCAGGGTTGCGGAATTTGTTCGAAAGAGCCACCGCGGCCCTGGTACGCAAAGAGCATTAGGAGGAACACGGATGGGTTTAGTAAGAAACTCCTTTCCACTACGCCCAGAATGAGAGGAATCATTTGATGAATTCCTATTCTAAAACGTGGCAGGCGCTTGGTTTTGTGTAACTAGTTGACCCGCGCAACTTCGTTTGCTCCGATCCTATTGGTCTTAGCGTGATGATATATAACCTATAGCCTACCTCGATAAATGGACTATCTAACACTGAAAGAATTTTTGAAATCGGACCAGGAGTTCCTAAGATTAGCGCGTTCAAGCAAACAAACTCTTCAGCTTTATATATTAGTATAGATTGATTCCATCGCTACTGTTTTCGATACAGTAAAGAAAAACACCATGATGAAACCGATATGTTCTAGAACCAAAAATTTAACTACATGTGTTTTTTTTTTGATGGGTTTGCTCTTGACTCTAGTCTAGGTCAGAGATGACAGAGACAAAGTCTACGATAGAGCGAGCTTACCCAGAAGGAACCTGTTCACTCTAACTTTGAATCCCCAACGCTGCCGTCACAAAAAAGAAGACGTATCAACACAGAACGAAGTAACCGAAGTGAACAGAACGAGCACTCATTTCACACCCGCGCGACCCAAAATTCAGTAGCTTTTTTTACATTTTCCTTATTACTCCATGACTTTAAAAAAATTGCCATATATCAAAATGTAGATAATTAAATTGTCTCAGAGATAAAACTAATTCCATTAAAACAAGCTTGACAGTTTTGGTTCGATTGTCGTTTTTATGTCCGTACGTAATTACACTATGTTGAACGAATAAAACTCAAAATTACACCTACCAAATAATTTAAAAAAAATATTGTCTTAAATAACATATATTTTTTCGAAAAAATACGAATAGCCGTTAAACATGATTCTCATTTTATGCAGCAGATCAGCTACAGAGGGGTGTCTTAGAATACCTACAATAGAATAGAAAAAAAATATTCAGCCGTGACACAAACTCACAGCAACATACACTAAGTGAACAGAAATAATAGTTGGTACTAGTACACAATAATTGCGCTGAGCGTGCTCATACCGAAAGGGTAGCCATCTCTGCATTTGCTGAGCGTTAGACACCCAGCGCTTGTTTTCAGTTGGTACCCGCAGTGACACACGGACGAAGGTAGACACAATAAACAGAATACTTAATTAAATATTGATAAAATAAAAATAAATCTATACTTAATATTATAAAGAAGAAAGATTTGTTTGTTTGTTTGAATTGAATAGGCTCCGAAACTCCTAGACCGATTTGAAAATTTTAGCATTGGATAGCTACATTAACAGGGAGTAACATAGGCTATATATATCCCCGTACTCCCACGGGAACGGGAACTACGCGGGTGAAACCGCCTGACATCCACTAGACGTAAATAAATACAGTAATATAAAAACTATACCTACAGTTTGAAGGGATATTTAAAATATATGTGTAGTGTGTGTGTCTTAGTTATTTCTTAGGGTCGGAAGTCGGACTTCGCTTTGTGTAGCGAGATGCGGCATTTTCCCTTAGTACTGCAGACTGGGCCCTCGTTGAGAACAATTTGTACCAAAAGATATTTAAGAAAACCCTAAGGAAATGCTCAAATCGTTACCCACTCATTTGGAAGTGCCAAGACAAAGAATGACAAACTCCTTGCTATGTTTGGTTTTGTTCTGTATCTCTAACAAAACCCTTAGGGACAAAAGAAGGTATTCAAACGTCAAGATGAATAATCTTTAAAGTTTTAATCCTTACCATTTTAGGATTTTGTTAAAATATTTCTATCTAATCATTTCCACCAACATGCACTGGTCCCGGGTATAATGCCCAGTAGGAATTGGACATTATACGCGGGAAAACCAAAAACTCGAATAAGTGTCATCTAGCAACCTATGTATATTAGGACCCCTGGAGCATTATACTGACGCTATTAAAAATGATGTATCTTCACTAAACAAAGTAATCGATTCTGGACCTTAATCAATTTTCTTAATGTCGGAATTCGGTTATTTCTTTTTGTGTAGATACGTCCTTTTTATGACGGCAGTATGTAAAGCCCACATACCTCTCACAAAAAGAACGCCTGTATGGTAACCAACAATTTTATTTAAATAATTTTCCTTTTTAGGGTTCCGTACCCAAATGGTATCCAACGGAACCCTATTACTAAGCCTCCACTGTCCGTCCGTCCGTTCGTCCGTCTGTCTGTCAGCTTGCTGTATCTCAAGAACCGTAATAGGTAGGCATTTGAAAAGTTCACAGAGTGTGTATTTCTATTGCCACTGTAACAAAAAATAATAAATATTAAATTAAAAATTAAAGTGGGCTATACAAGAAACGTAATTTGTTCGGTTTAAGGTACTCAGACTTGGCTGGTTTTTATTTTTCCGTCAATAGATTATATTTAGTAGCCAACTAATAGAATCTTTTGTCAGTTATTGTGACGTTGAATTGCCCCAAAAACAGATATAAAGCCATTATCATGAAAATTTGACTATCCAGAATTCTAATAACACATTCGTATGTCATCAGCATCACTACACGTGTAAGGAATGAATAGGAAATTATTCCGATACTACAAAAGCGAGTAGTTTTGTCAAAGTTCCTGAAATATTTTGGGTCCAACACTATTGATGAATGAGATTCCCAATAAGAGCATTTCGCCGCTAGTATTCTATTATCTGTGGTTTCACTTTAAAACTACGAACAATCTTTCAATGGCTGGAAGTTTCCCTTTAGAAATATGGTTAACAGAAAAACAAACAACAGCTAATTTAACTGCAATATATTTTTAAACATCGATGCTGCAACAGACAGGTGCGGCGCGACAATGTGACAGACAGTACGTTCAGAACAATAACGGATTGGAACAATTTCAATGGAAATGCGAATTTGCCTCAATTTTTTTGAGAACTTTTAGTAGAAAGCAATTTTACATTACATAACTCGAATGACCTATGACTTTTTGCCATTATCGGTTTGCGGTGGTCTCTTCGAATTAATACAATCATTCTCTTTTTTACTTGTTACTAAATTAAACTGAACTGGACAGTAATAAATGTTTCCTTGACGGTTTATTTTTCTTTGTTGTAGAAATAAAATTATATTATATAGAATTAACAAATTAATTAGTGCATACTAAGCGGTTTCAAACATCTTTTATGATGCCCACAGCAAAGGAGTGGAACTTTCGGCCTGCGTCTGTGTTTCCGAACGTATACAAACCGATTATGGTTCTTCAAAGTTAGAGTCAATAGGCTTCTTCCGGGTAAGCTCGCAGCATCGTCGACTTTGGCTCTGTGACCTCTGGCCTAGACTAGAGTCAAGAGCAAACATATCTTAAAAAATATTTAAATATCGACTGAGTAGAAAACTTACAACTAAGTAAGACTCCGAGTTGAAAATAATAAATACCTACTATATCTGAAATAGAGTCAGTACGTGAGTGCCTGGAAATCTCACATGAATGAAGAATGATAGATGGAACGAATGAATGATAAACTGAACTATTTTCTAAGATCGTACGATTGGAAAATCACGGTGTGAGATAATTTATGTTAGACTTACCCCGAATAATTCTCGGATTTTTCTTCGCGCGGTTTGTGAACCTAATAGGACTATTCTCGAGATTTTGTATTCGTATTGCGTGTGATTCGAAAGATTTCTGTGTCCTAGATTTGGAATAGTAATTCGTATTGCGGGGTAAGCCTTTATGTGGCCTTAGATACACACAAACTCGTGACCTGATTTAAGGTTTGGAGATTTATTTTTGAAGATTTATCCGCTCTATTTCTCATCATTTATTGTGTGTGTGCCCCCTACCACTATAAAATTGTTTAGCATCGTACAGAAAGCCTCGACAATTACCGTGTTGTGGATATTGGATTGATAGTTGCTCGATATGATTAGCAGAACGAACAGCCCAAGGATCTTCAGACGAGGGAACCTTTTTTTAAGGGGGGGATATCATCACAAATGTCTTCTTCCGTTCGTGTTCTTCCTAATGCCCTTGCAATCCAGGGCCGCGGTGATTATTTCCAACAAATTCCTAAACCCTGGCAGAGACGAAGAAACCTACATTTTTCTAATCTAAACGTGGAAAAGCTGTATAAAGAAGAACCTTGAACCCTAATCGCGTGTTCGTAAACATCAATAATTCATACTAACATTAACACAGAGGAAATAACATTAAATCAAAAATGACTGACGTTCAAAATGATGGACTTAATTATTCATACCGGCTTACTGAATTATTTTCAGATCCCGATTGCCTATTTTGGTCTTGGTCTTGAAAGCGATTTAGCCTAAGGCTTAGTTCTAATAGTCACGTAATATCTTAGAATGCCTTGTATTTTGTAAAAGGTTCAGTGCTTAGGTGTTCAGTAGGGTTGTTACTTGTAACTGAAACTTGCATGCACCTCCACAAAAATGTGGAACATCCACATGATACACAATTGTACATACTCATGCGCTTCTTACTAAAAAATTAGTACAGGAAATTGTCTGACATATAACTCAGATTTCCATGTTTCGCTTTTTTTGCGTATACGCGTAGAATTACTTCTATTATATTTGCAACGGGACTTTTTGTTATTAGGGTTCCTAACAAAAAACTGAACCCTTATAGGATCACTCGAGTGTCTGTCTGTCTGTCCGTCTGTCACAGCCTTTTTTCTCCAGATCCACTGGACCGATTCTGTTGAAATTTGGTAAACATATCTGTGATCCAAACACGGAAGCGTTACGTAAATTATTTTTTTTTTTTAGTATGGAGGTCACTTTTGGGGGTCAAACTATAAAATTTAAAAAATGTTTTTTGAACAATATCGTGTGACATATCAAATTAAAGGGCTTACTGTGAGGGTTTTAATTATATTTTTTAATAATTTTAAAATAACTGGTTTTGAAGGTATTCAAGAAATTAGACGAAAAATGACCATTCCCCCCCCCCCCCCTTAACTCCCTAATGAGACCAAAATTTTGAAAAAAAATTGAAATAATAGATCTTTACCTATAGATTACAGGAAAACCTATATGAAGTCTATACTGTTAAAATAACATAGTAAAAAAATGAAATTTTTTCGGAACCCTTTGCACGCGAGTCCGACTCGCACTTGGCCAGTTTTTTTTTCTGATTGTTTTCACTTTTGCCTCCACTAAGAAATAAGCTTATTACGTTAATCCCTAGTATTTAGGTAATAATAGGTTTAGTACGCAGCATAATGGTATCGCACGACATTGTGATAAAATCTGCACCAACAATGAGTCATTCAAGTTATTTTGGGTTATTTATTGGCGACCGTGATTTATCTATACTTATATATAAAGCTGAAGAGTTTGTTTGTTTGCTTGAACGCACTAATCTCAGGAACTACTGGTCTGATTTGAAAATTTCTTTCAGTGTTAGATAGCCCATTTATCGAGGAAGGCGATATATATATCATCACGCTACCTATAGGAGCGGAGCAGTAATGAAAATTGTGACGCAGACGAAGTTGCGCGGGTCAACTAGTCCTTTAATATTAGTACTAGCTTTTGCCCACGTCTTCGTACGCGCATATCCCGTTGTTTCCCGTTCCCGTAGGAATTTCGAGAAATCCTGCTCCCCCTACACTTCTCAAGGATCCCACATGCCAAATTACAGCTTTCTACGACTAGGAGCGGAGCAGACGAAGTTGCGCGGGTCAACTAGTACAATGTACAAATAGAAGTATTGTATGTACCTGTTTCTATATACGAAAATAACGTAGTCTACAAGTTCCATTAGAATATTGTATTATTCCTTTACTAAGTAGCCTAGATTTCACCACATAAAGCTGGCCAGACCGGCCACTTTGTATCCGGCTCCCATAAATCTTCGAGCCGGACTTACCAGGATTTTATCGTTCATACAGAACCGCTACAATCCCCAGAATATATTATTATTATCATAACCGTACATAAACTCAACCCTATTTGACTAAGACTAAAATTTGGGCCTATTTGTCTTCCTTGTAGGTTTAAATATTCAAGTGGTAAAGGTCTCGTTTGTTGCAGGCCTTTGGTTTGAATCCAGACAGGTGTTTAACTTTGTGAGTTTTATTTCGTCGAAACTGCTAACAAAGCAGTAAAAGAAAACATTTTAAGGATCCAGTATATCCTAGTAGTGGCAGTGGCAGTGGCAGGGCACATTGCTCGCAGAACAGATTGCCGATGGGGCCGAAAAGTTCTGGAGTGACACTTACGTACCGGAAGACGCATCGTTGGAATGCCTCCCACAAGGTGGACTGATAACGTAGTGAGGGTCACGGGTAGCCGTTAGATGCGAGACGTACAGGACCGGTTTTTATGGCGACACGCGCAGGGAGGCCTATGTCCAGCACTGGACGTCTTTCGGCTGGTATGATGATGATGATGAAATGGTAAATACCCCGTTTTGTTGCAGGCCTAGATAAGTGCTTAACTTTGTGTATTTTATTTCATGGAAACTGTTAACACAGCAGTGAATGAAAACATTGTAAGGATCCAGTATCCTGAACCCAACCATTTTAAGATATACCTGTGACATTCACTTATCTGTACTGAGCCAGCGTTATTGCAGACTAATCCCTATTTGCAGAATTTATTCGAAAGACTCATCGCGGCCCTGGTACTCAAAGTCTATTAGGAGGAACACGGATGGGTTTTAGTCAGTGAGAGTCTGACACTCCCTTCTGCTCCGCCCAGATCAGGAGGAGCCATTTGATGATTTCCTTAAAAAAAACCTAGTCCCTAACATAGAGAGGAGTCTTGCATCTAGAGAGGAAATGTAGGCTGATTATGCCAACTTTCTCAGTCAGTCTACACATTTATGAGATTATAACTATAAAGCCATTTACGAAGGGCAATTTTCCAAACATTCATGTTGTGCGTCTATTATCGTTATCATCACAGAGTAAAGCGAGAGACACACTGGTCCTACGTACGCAACGTATGCAACGCATTATGATATATGGACTCTTGATTTTATATGAGAATCTAGCATAGCATAGTCTCTTAAATAATACGTACTAATTTCGACTATTACTAACCGACTAAAAAAAAGAGAGATTCACAATTCGATTAGATGACATAAGTCAAAGTTTAGATTTAATTAAATAAATTTATTTACTTGATTAATTTTTAATAATTGAAATTTAAATATATATTCAAATTCGTTGAAACAATTTTGTCAACAAAGCTGATTCCCTTTGGAACAATTTAATTGCTTCTGCTAATTGGAAGACATTTAAAGAAGATCTTATTTCTGCCTCAATGGTGTAAGCTATCGGAAAATTGCTTTTAGGCTTTGGAGCTTTTACGTCAAAATATTTTATTTTGACGTCAAAGCTCCAAAGGGAATTACAAATTTGGAATAAATATATAATCTTCCAGTAGCAATGGCGCAGAGTTATTATTCAATACATAATTTCAATTTCGAATTGATAAAATGATAATTTTGGAATAATCGATATCGTATTCTGTTGCACTGCTAAAAAGCTACTTTTTTTTTAATGTTTTTAGCAGGGACTGGCTTTTATTTCATTGTATCGGAGCTGTATACAATTTTTAACAATGCTGGGTGCGAAGCGAAAGGCGAAATTACATTTTGTTCCAGACCTTACGTGGCTGTGATGTGATTTGTGTTTAGTGAAGTCGTGTGTGACAAGCACGAATGCTATGGGCTCACACAGACAGGCCCGACGCGACAATTCATAGATAGTGTTATACATTTTTTTTCTTTAGATATACAAACCCTGTCAAAAAACCGTCCAAGTGTGGACGCTCACACGAAGGGTTCCGTATTATAAACCGAAAAAAAAACAAATAAATATAATAATATATATATTTAATTTGTTTTATCTTTTATAACTTGTTGTGATAGCGGCAATAGACATAAATAAACACTCCGTGAAAATTTTAACTGCTTACTTATTACAGTTCTTGAGATACAGCCCGCTGGCAGACAGACGGATGGACGGACGGACAGCGGAGGCTTAGTAGTAGGGTTCCGTTGTTAACCTTTTGGGTACAGATTCCTAAATATCTTATGAGATAAAGCCGGTTTACAGATGAACAGGCGGACGGACAGATAGTAGAGGCTTAGTAATGGGGGTCCTTTTGAACCCCAAACAAAGTAAAGCAAGGAATTTAAGTAGGTTGGTAGCGAAATTTAATACTGAAACTGCCAATAAAAATAAATAAATGAAACGTGACGTAATAAGCAGTTCCGCCAACGTCAGAATATAAATGAGTTTCATATTAGTAATTGGTAAATTGCCTACCTGACATTCCGATCTCTGAAAGACAATTCTAATTAAATAATTTTTCGTGGACTGGACACCTAATACGAAATGGTTTTTCATGAACACTTATTTCACGAATAAAATTAAAGTCGCTTTGAATCAAATAAATGATAAAAAGGTCGGTTTTACTGAGCTTATTTTTGTTTTAAACTTATTCCTTACTGCTTCGAATGGAAATCCTAGATCTAAAGAGCCTTTAGGCAGGATTTGAACCCAGATTAGAGTCCTAAAAATTTGATGATTACGTTTGAAGCCTTTGAGACTTATTTTTATTTGTATTTTATTTTCTTTGAGAGTTGAAGGTTTATAGGATTCAATATTTATTTATTTAAGCCGATAAAAAAACATTGCATCACAACACCAAGGGTCGGTAACGTTGATGCCAAATAAGTTTTCAATGTTATTTCAAGTGTACCGACCTAACCCCATGTAAAAGCTTCCATGGACCAGCGTAACGCGACACTGCGACAACGCGTTTTGAATTGACAGTTCTACAAATTCCATGAAAGTGCATTTTCACATTGTCGCGTCATGACTGTCTATGTGAACCTTTAACATTTTTCCCTCATACTTGACGTGAGGTTCCTTTGTTATACAATTATACTCACTCTTGAAAAGCTGAAAGCTGAATGATAAATGTATTTGCAATAATATAGGTAGCTAACATGTTCTTAAAATCACTCGGAATTTCCGCCGTACAAATATTTGGAAATTACATATCGTTTTTACATTTACATACATATCATACAGTACATATTTAGTAATTCGCAATAACATAAAAATACTAACATTAAATTCATAATTTAAAGTGAGATATCCATGCAATTAATAAAATTAAATACAATTCTATTCATATAAAATAATAATTTATATTAAAATAGTTTCGATCATAGTCAATAATAAGAGCGATGCCATGTCAATAAAAAAAAAGGAAGAATACAGGGTTCAAATATTCTTTAAGTAATGTCAATATTTAGATGTCAAAGTAATAAAATTATTGTAAATAAATAAGTTTACAATGTACACTCAAAATATTCATTGATGGAATAAAAACTTCTCTCACACAACCAGTTATATATTTTTTTTATTGAATTCTAGATCTGTAGCACTTCTAAGTTCTTCGGCTAAGTAGTTGAATATTTTCACCGCCATGGTAAAACAATTTTTGTTGCATAGTTTTAGTCTATTTCGCGGGACTACTAGTGGCTTTTGAGCTACTTTTCTCTTTGACATAGCCTTTTCATCTTTTTCAAAAAGCGAGTAGTTATTTCTTACAAATTTGTAGGTTTCAAATAAATACAGTGACGGTAGGGTAAGCCGCTTTTGCTTAATAAATACAGGTTTACAAGAGTCTTTCCACCTTAGATTGAAAATAGACCTTACACACTTTTTGGGCTATGAATGCCCTTTGCGCATCTATTAAATATCCCCATACAGTTATTCCATACCTTAAAATAGAACAAACATGGCTATGGTATACCAATAAGGCTGTTGAATGTCTGTTCAATTTTTGATCCTCCTAAGTGTAAATACGAATTTGTTTATTTTCTTACAAACATTATCTACTTGAGCTTTCCATTTGCAATGCCTCTTCATAAATATTCCTAAAAATTTGATAATATTAACTTCTTCTATGTTATTATTATTGAATTTTAAACTTAATTTCATAACATTTCCTAATTTTTGTGGTTATTACATGGTAAAAATGTTATAAATTTAGTTTATCTAGTCAATTTATTAAATCTGTCAATGCTTTATTTTACTGTTATCTAGAGTTTTCTCTTTTATCAACATGGTAGTATCATCTGCAAATAATACAATATATTAGTTCGTGGAGTTGGGCAGTTCGTTTATGTATATTATAAACAATAAGGGGCCAAGGACACTTCCTTACGGTACACCACAGTAGTTTGGTAGATACGGTGACCTAAAGGTTTTCTTGGTGTTTGTTTTTAAACAACTTTGTTTAATCTCCGTGCATTGTTTTCGGCCTCTTAAGTAACTTTCGAACCAACTATAAGCCACGCCTCGTATACCATATTGCTCAAGTTTACGCAATAAGGTTTCATGACATACCATATCAAACGCATATCCAAAAATACTGCTACTGGGATTTCTTTTTTATTGATAGCATCCATAATTTCTTTTACTGGCTTAAAACATGCCAAAGTTGTAGATTTTTGCTTAATGATACCGTTCTATTGACTACATAATACATCATGTTTTTATAAGAAATTTATAAGCCTTTTGCTCATTACCTTCTCAAATATTTTTGAAAGTATGGGAACCAAAGTAATTGGTCTATAATTATTTACCTTACATCTATATCCCTTTTTGTAAAGGGGGCGCTAATATGCTTAAAATACAAAAATTTCAAATGTATTAACGTAATTCAAAAGTCGTGTTGTCAGCATTAGTATTTATGCTCACCGTCGTCATCGCTATATTGAAAATGATTTATTAATTTCCATAATTGGCTTAAAATTCTCTTAGCAAGAAACATACTTTGTTCGGTCTATCATGTGTTCATTATGTTACATTTAATTAACAAGGATACCTTCCAAGAAGTTTCAAATCTTAATTGACCATTTTGAGTAGATTATTTTTAAGTGTTCGTTTACGTAAGTACGAACTAAGAGCAACAATGTAACAAAAGCTTGACAAACACTGGGAATTCTTTTTTATAATGTAAATGTGAAAACAATATATACTCCGTAGACTCATAGTTGCTTTTCTATATCGATCGATTTTGTTTTGTATACAAGGTTATTTGTAAAACACTAATAACCTCTTAGGGAGTGAAAGTACACATGGCTATAAACTACTTTTACTTTGAGATTTACCCTGAGAACTCGGAAAAAAATATCAGCTATTTCATACAAAATTCAATATTTAATCGATTAAAATGTATGAAACTGCTGATATTTTTTATCATCATCATCAGCATATCAGCCGAAAGACGTCCACTGCTAGGCATAGGCCTCCCCCAAAGGGGGGTTTGCCATAATCGCCATGCTTGGCAAGCGGATTGGCGATCGCAGTGTATGGTGTAGCATTTTTCAGAGAACGCTCCTGCCCATTCTCTATTGAATCCCTTAGTCGCCTCTTACGATACCTACAGAAAGTGATGGGATGGTATTATTTTTTTACGGCACCGGCCGACACCATACGACGGCCGCCGAAAAACCGCCGTTTGGTGTTGGCCGGTGCCGTATACCGGCCAACACCAAACGGCGGTTTTTTATTAGTGTTTTACAAATAATCCAACATTGCAAAACGATTATTTATTTAAATGCACACTAGCTTCTGACATTTTAGAAGTGCATAAATAGAAAGACCAAAACACGATAGAAATATAGGCACATCGAATTTAGAACATTGCACTTAAAACATTTATGTTGTAAATTGTTGAAAATTAATACTTAGCCTCTTTAAACTACATGAAGGACGAAAATATTCAAACAATTTATGTACCTTTTTTAAGTATGGGAAATCATCAAATGACTCCTACCGCTCTGAGCAGCGCAGATGGGAGTGTCAGACTTTTAGTAAACTAATATCTAGCCAAATTTCTCTTAAATCCCTTTGCGTTCTTTCAAACAAATTCCGCAACAATTAATGTACCTGGTTGTACATTGTTGTAACGTAGGCATTGTTAATGTCCTTATGTATTCAGAAAGCACCTACAACAAAATAAGGAAACCAAATATTCAGTTCAATGAACCCTTGTATTTCAATATATTTACTGAACAGAAGACTTTAACAGTCTTCATTATTTAATAGGTATACATGCGGTGGTTAGAATATTTTTTTCACGCATCATATGAAAACCTAAAAAAGTAATATCTACAATATTAGATACAGAAAAGGCGCGCGGAATATGTAAGTCTATTATTAAAAGCTTAACATTCTTCTTTGTAAAAAAAAATTCAAAAGGAAGGCACTAATGATGTTGATGTTTAATGTATGACAGAAATTTTTCGCAAAGATAATGAGGAATCCGTTTACAGATAAAAAAAAACAGAAATGCTACCTATCTTCTACCTCATTCTTCAGCAAAAAAATAATCTTTTGATCCATTCTCCGAACCCACGCATACGATCTTCAACAAATGATTCCGAAGAAACACATACTATCTTTAACAAGCGTTTTTACCAAAATAGCAGAATGGTAAGACCATTAACCAATACCTTTTAAAGGAATACTCCGTGCGTTGCCTCGTTGAATGACTCCACCTACGCCGTACAAAATTAAATTCTCCGATAAACTAATACTACAGGGCAATCAAGATAACACGTGTAGTCAGGGCCTATGTCCCAATGTACGAGTATTCTTTTGTAGTCTTTGAATGTACGTGATTAATTTTTTTGCAACCTTTTGGCTACCTAAGTTCTACAATGTTTCACTCAGTTACTTATGGTATAAAAAGTTATCGTGGCCAAGTTTTTTGAAAATGAAAGAGAAGTGTCAAATTATATCTCAGAGTATAGACTAAGAAGATTCGTAGTAAAATATCTATATATACTACCACTATCTCCTTAATTGGTGGCTAATAGCTTTTTTATTTTTATTTCGCCTCAGGACCTTTGTGAGGTGGACACAAGAATTCGCCTAGAAACAAGAAAACTTATCCACAAACTTCTGTCAGCAAAAAAATCGTGTTAACCACCAGATAAAGCTATGGTGATGGTATATTTGTCACTACTCTTGTTACTCTATCATAATAATGTAATATACAAAACTTTAGCGCTGGAGGAACTGGGTTAATTTTCTACGAACTCTGAATCATCACCTTTATATTTCGCAACACCTGTCAATCTGCAATGACTGCAACATAAGTTTGACTTAACTTGTTTCAAGGTAAGTAAAATGGTAGAAAGTAAAAATAACCTCTAGAAGTTTATCAAAGCAAAAGTAGGCCAAAACCTGAACCATAAAAAAGACCATACATAGTCGGTACTCTGTCAAAATTCCTTAAAGGTTCAACGTGTATAATTTTATTTATAGGCATGTTTCTTATCACTCACGCGAATCTCCAGTTATACAAATTATACACGACAAGCTTGCCGAACGAACGACAAAGGTTGCACGCATTCAAAGGATTGCTAAAAGAATTTTGGTGTGTTTAGAACATTCTAAAAGCTATCGCAGACACCTGTCGAATCGCATTGTTAACGATGTTTTCTATCCGAAGAACAATTTATATTAGCTTGCGTAAGAGTATATATTTTTTTGCGCCGAATTTAACGCAAATAGTTGAATTGAAATGTACACATTGAGCCGAATTCGCGTTCGTCTTGCATTTAATGTCTGTAAACATTTCATATAATAATGTTTTTTTTTGCATTTTAGACAGCTCTTTTGTCTTAAATTTCATTTCTCATTTTATTGAAACCGCAAACACTTCACTTCCATAATAATTACATGTTCTTTCTACTAGTATTCATAAGACTAACTCACACCCATTCTCGCACACACTTTTATAGCAAATTAAGCATAAACCAAGTTATTTATATTGATTTATAGCCATTTATACCACAGATACAAACATTGAATAACGACAGTAAATTTGTTGTGTCTCGGTAAATAAATGTTTGTTGGTAATATCAAACCAAATTACGAATGACTTATGTAAACAACTGCCTTTACTTAAAGCTTGTCTTGTCGTTCTTGAGATATCGGACCCGCAAGAAGATAAACACTCACTTTTAAATGTGCGTATGTATATTTTGTACTAGCTTTTGCCCGCGTTCGTACGCGGATCGAATCGCGGGCGAATCTCTAACAACTCCTCAAAAATGGGGCAGGTCTGGAGCCACGTTTTGATATTTCTTTAGGCTAAATAGAGTTTGAGAAATACTCAACCTTACATGCTTCAGAAATCGTAGGAAAGCCTCATAATCCATCGTCTCTATTTCATTTTATCAAAGTCTATAACCTGATTCAACAAGAACTGGGACTTATGTAAACCTACATAATAATTAAAAGTGTTCCCTTACATATGTATGTTTACGAAATTAAAAAGTTTAATTTTATTAGAAATGCTGTAAGTATTTCGTTTAATTTAACGTTTTATAGGCATGAGGTAGTCTGTCAGAGTTGTGGTATTATTCGAAAAAGTAACCACAACACTGGAATCAAAGGGCATTTGGAGGAACACTAGTGGGTTTTTGTTAGTAAGAGTCTGACACTCCGGAAGCGGAAGGAGTCATTTGGTGATTTCCCATCCAAAACAAAAAAAACCGGACAAGTGCGAGTCGGACTCGCGTGCAAAGGGTTCCGAACGAATTATTTTTTTAACATGTTATTTTAAGACATGTCACTACAGACTTCTAATAGGTTTTCCTGTAAATTTTAGGTAAAGATCAATTATCTCTATTTTTTTCACAATTTTAGGCTCAGTAGTTTCGGAGATAAGGGGTCTTAGAGTGGCGATTGAGAAGACCGAAGCCCTGGTGTTTTATGGCCCCCGACGTCAACCACCGGCGGGTGCTTTCATCACTATAGGTAATAAGCAAATCATGGTGCGCACGCACATGAAATACCTGGGCCTCGTTCTAGATCGCAAGTGGAACTTCGGCGAGCACTTCTGCCAACTTGCCCCAAAGCTGATCGGCACAGCTTCCGCCGTAAGTCAACTATTGCCAAAATTTGGGTGGAGCGAGTGTGAGCTGCCGAAGGCTTTACACGGGGGTGGTGCGTTTGATGGCACAGTGTGGTGCCCCAGTATGGGCGGACTCCCTAACTGCCCAGAACAGGATCATCTGTGGCGACCACAAAGAGTCATGGCAATCAGGGTAATACGCGAATACCGTAAAATCTCAGCTAAAGCGGCGTTCGCATTGGCAGGAACACCCCCGTGGGATCTGGAGGCGCGAGTGCTTGCCGAAGTTTACCAACAAAGTGTGCAAGTTCGGGCGGAGAGCGGCAGTGGTCCGCCGCCTGAAGTGGTGATGAGGTGGCGCAGAGAGGCACAGACTGCCATCATGAGGCAATGGGTAGAGAGGCTGGAGACGCCTAGTGCCGGTCACTGGACTGTTGGGGCTATCCAGCCAATCCTAGAGGAGTGGGCACAGAGGCGACACGGGACGTGGTCCTTCCGTTTAGTGCAGGTTTTATCGGCGCAAGGCTGTTTTGGCAAATACATACATATAGTGACAAGATGGGAGGCGACCCCCGTGTAGCACCAGTGTGGCTGCAGCCAAGACATGGCTCTGCACTCTCTCGAGCAGTGCCCTGCCTGGGAAGCGCAACGCCGTGTTTTGGTGGCAGGAATTGGGGAAGATCTGTCGCTGCCGGTCGATATTAGGGGTATGATTGGAAGTGAAACGGTATGGGAGGCGGTTGCGTCTTTTTGCGAGGGCGTAATCTCGCAGAAGAAAGCGGCGGAGCGGGTCAGGGAAAAGACTCTTTCGCTGACCCGATTCGCCGCAGAAAGACTCGATGGCGCAGGCGGCGAAATGTTGACTTGATGCCGCCATAAGAGGGGCATGCAGATGATAGATCGGGGAAAATATCGTCCACGCTGTAAGGTCCCTGGAGTCGCGGTGATGTCCCAGTGCACCCGGACAACTTTTTTTTTTTTTGTTATGGGTTTGCTCTTGACTCCAGTCTAGGTCCCAGATGACCGAGACAAAGTCTACGATGGAGCGAGCTTACCCAGAAGGAGCCTGTTCACTCTAACTTTGAAGAGACTAGGGTTGTAAGCGTTTGGAAACACGGACGCAGGCAGAGAGTTCCACTCCTTTGCTGTGCGCATTATAAAGACGTTTGGAAACGCTTAGTGCGAGTTGGTGGAATAGCAACAAGGTAGGGATGGTAAGATGCAGTGCGTCTGGATGTCCGATGGTAGAAGGGGGCCGGTGGGATGAGGTCGTGGAGTTCTTGGGCACACTCACCGAAGTACAATCTGTAGAAGACCGACAAGCAGGCAACCTTACGGCGATGAGCCAAGCTATGCAGCTTGGCATCCACCAGTTTTACGTCACCGATGAGCCTCTTAGCTCTGCGTTCCACCGAGTCAAGCGCGGCAAGCTGATACTTAGCTGAGCCATCCCAAACATCGCTGAAAGAAGAGGGAGCCCGGAGGCGGGCATAGAAGAGGGAGCCCAGAAGTGGGCCACGCTGGATGGGTCGCGAATGTCATTTCAGCAGTTCTCGCGACCCACCCATCAAGGCGAAAGTAGGTGCACAGGCGAAGTTTTTAGTGGGTGCAAGTCCCACATAACCACGTCGTCTCCCCGGATGATGTGGTATGCGTGAGGCATTTTCTTCGGACGAAAAAAAAAACGGACATAACGACGACATAACGGCAGGCTTGAATCACCTGATTTTCTGATAAAAGATGATTCCGTTCTTCGAATGGCACGTATAAGCCGGTGGTCCCGGCTGCCAAATGGCGGTCGTCAAATAAACCATATCAGAGGCCTTTGAAGTGGTTTAGAAACTCTGACACGAACCCTCGTGTGGGATAAGAAGAAGTACTGATGGTAAGCGATGATGTGGTCGAAAATGGAGCACGCTTGCCCAGAAGTAACCTATTCACTCTTGACTTAAAGACTCCCAAGTCTCAGGGACTGGATTATTTTTAAAGGACCTAACCAAGCAATCGTGACAAAAGTCGTAATTTCCCCTAACTTATTTTCAAATTAGCTACTTATTCACTTAGTACCATCAAAAAACAAGACCTCAGACGAAAAGATCAAACGTAAATATTAAATATTTATGTTTGATCCTCTCATCCGAATTTATTTGAACAAGCACTAAAACTCCGTTTAATTTAAAAGTCAAAGGTTTTCTACGAGACGTGTTGACTTTAACGGTGTATTCATTTCTGCTAGTTTGTTGAAGTAAAGCAATTATTGACAGTAGAAATAATACTTGGACCCGATATTTGACTTTTATAAGCGACTTGTTAATAATATTGTCGATCTTTGTCGCTTGAGTCAAATTAGAAGTGGGGCTTAAGGGTGCCTATCCATTACAGCGGAGCTTAATTTTAACCAATGGAATTATGTAAAGTCTCCGCACCACGTGAGTCACTGACATTTTGACTGACACGATTGGTTAATATTTCTCCGTTACTCCGCTCCACTACCTCGCTCCCCTGTAAAGGACAGGCACCCTTAGTGTTTAACTAGATTTTGCCCACGACTTCGTACGTGCATAATACGTTTTTTTTCGTTCCCGTAGAAATTTCGAGAAATCCTCTCTTAGTGCTCCCCTACACTCCCCAAGGAACCTACATGCCAAATTTCAGCTACTAGTAGTTTCGGCTATGCGTTGTCTGTGAATCACTTAGTCACACAATCAGTCAGTAACGGAAGAATTTTATATATTAGGATAAAATGGTGTCTGTATTTCATTTTGAATGAAGGATGTGCGCTGTTTGGACTGTAGAGCTTGTCATTCTATCAGTGATTGTCAATGGTTCAAAATGGTCGAGATTGCAATTGCTATCGAATTGTTATGTGATCATTAGCATCTGCCTAGCCTTTTCCCAATTATATTGGGGTCGGCTTCCAGACAAACCGGATTCAGCTGAATACCAGTATTTTACGTGAAGCGGCTGTCTGTCTGACCTTTATACCCCAGTAACTAAATAGCACGGAACTATTTGGTAGAATTGATGTCAGATTTTCTTGCTTCTGAAAATCCGTAACGACTGCCAAAGATCTACAAGTGACAACCGGGACCAACGGCTTCACGTGTTTTTTAAGGCATAGAGGGGTCTCGGTATGTTTAGATGGTCACCTATCCACAGACCGACCTCGGCAAGCGTTGCTTTACCTTGAAGATCGACCCGTGCACCTGTTATTAATTTAGCTACGAACGGTTTGCGTGTCATCTTTAAATTGTTAATTACTTTTCAACATAATACAATTTTTTAATTTTCCTCTATTTATTAACCTCTAATTATTAATGTAATTTTTAGTAAGTACGAATAGTTTTTTTTTTAATATAATGCAAATTGAACTAATTTTATTTTATGACATTATTATTCTTAATTGACTGAACTATATTGTTTTTTTTTTGTATTTTTGACATCGTTTTTTATTCTTTCACAAATATCTTAATAACTTTGTAATATCTGAATTGGCCTTTGCTCCACAACAGTTTACGGGATGACTGTGAATCTATATATGTATACAACATTTACTATTCATTTAACATTATTGTATCTATCGTGTATCTACCTCATTCTACACTTTTTAACTTCACTTTGTATTTATTATGTCAACACCTTCACTTTTTTGCTTTTTCTATTTATTTGTTTTTTTTTATTTATTTATATGCCTACTGCGCGTTCGAGCGAATGGCACCTGTGGGCTGCAGCTGAAAATCAGCGTTAGGTGGTAATACCTAGTGTTGCCACCTGACATTATGCTGAGCTGAGGCCCATTTGGCACAATATTGTTCTCCTACTAATTATTGTATTCGATGATTGTAAAGGTGTTTTTTTGTTGTGCCAATAAGTGCGATTTTCTTTCTTTCTTTCTAATCAATTTTTTGCATTATGGCATTTGGACAGACAGATAATTATCATTTATCCAGGCTTTCTTGAGCCAATTTATATTGCATAGAAACTGGACATACGTAATGGGATCGGTATCAAGTTTGCAGTAAGTGGATACTGCTGGCAGAGGTTTCCTCCAACCCTGTCCGTGCCAGCAGTAGTGTCAGCTATGCTGGCGTTCACAGAAAACTAAAGGAAAATGACATCCTTTTGTGAAGCTCTGACTCTTTCAATGCAATAGCACTTTTTTCACTTGGGAGTAGAACCAGAACTTCTTCCCAGCTCAAACACCAGGAATTGGTGACGGGCGGGCGTTTTTGGAGGACTATCTTTAGAACTTTGACGTTCAAACAGTGCTGGCACTCAGCCTAATTTCATGACTTATGATTTTGATTTTGCTACCGCAACACCAACGGGTTAGGCAGTTCTATACAATGTGTCAAAATAAATAGATATCCGCTTTTAAGGGTGTACAATACCATTTCAAATGGACATGACGTCCTGCCATGCTATGTTATTTGAATGGGACAAGGGTTTCCGTCCAACCTCATTGTAAATTATTGCGGACCTCTGTGAGGTTTAGTTTCACCCGAAAGTTCCTGTTATGCTGTTTTTGGGTTTGGTATGGTCTCAATTTAAAACGTATCGAGTTTCAACTGTTTTATGTAGTGGTGTTTAATTTATTCAACGCAAACTTGGCATTAATAATAACCTATGTAAGTAAGTGGCAAGTTTTAGAAAAGGTAAGTAACGTAATACAAGAAAAATGTCACACAGCATGTCACAAAAAAATATTAAATTGTTTCAGTCAATAACCTTCCACCGTTGTAGGGTAAAAAATGCCACTTTAACAGCTTTAAAAACGCCTTTGAGTGTTTTTTTTGTAGTTATAATCACAATGGCCAGATATTACGATCAATGAGATCCTCAAAACTGGCTGCAAAAATGTGTACTTAATTATCTTCTTCGACACAAAAAAAAAACAAAACCTATTGATAAACCTCTAGAAAGGTGGCGCAAAAATACTGTCTCCTCTACCGACCTATATAGCATATTAGCCATCACCATTATCATCAATGTCAGCTGAAGTACGTCTACTGCTATACATAGGCCACCTTCAAGTGTCACTACAACAACCGGTCTTGTGCGTCTCGCATCCATCGGCTACCCGCGACTCTCACCAGGTCATCGGTCCACCTTGTGGGAGGCCTACCAACGTTGTACCTGGGATTGGTGCTCGAAAGCCGGTGGGATTTCGGCCCCCACTTCCGGCGGTTGGCGCCCAAGTTGTTGGGCGCGGCTGAGGCGCTGTCAACGCTGCTTCCCAATCCAGGGGACCCGAGCACCAGGCGGTTGTACGTAGGGATCGTACAATCGATGGCCCTGTATGGGGCCCCGATCTGGGCGGCTGACCTGACGGTCAGCACCATCACTGTTCTGCGGAAGCCGTAGAGGGTGATGGCCGTCAGTGTCATCAGGGGTTATCGCACGATCTCTTATGAGGTGGATTGCGTACTGGCCGGATCTCCGCCCTGGGACCTGGAGGCAAAAACCCTCGCGTCACTGCATCGGCGTCGTGAGGACGCGCGGGCACGCGGCGAGCGACTGATGCAGCGATACATCGAGCTGCGTTGGTCGCAGCTGCGCGAGGTCCTGGTGGCGGAATGCCGCCATGACGACAGGCTTTTGGAGGTATTCGGAACAGAGAGTGAAGTCCCGCACACCTTCATTGAAAAGGGAGGATCCTCCAACCAGACAGTTGTTGTGCCTGGCGGGCAACGGCCCGATAGTTGATATTCGGGCTGATGTATATGTTCAAATCACTCGGTAAACTCTGCCTGCGCGATGCAGGATTTCAAAGTAGGAGTTCGCTGCTAGTTGGATAGATGGCGTCGCGGTTCTTTTTGCTGCGATGTAAATTTGCTCCGTTGGTTTTTCTTGTGGCGGCATTGATACCGCTACAGGCTCTCAAGCCGTTCCGCCGGCCTCGTCACTATCTAAGCCATCCGGCGAGTGCACGACCTGTGGCTCGGGAGAAGGCACGGCTCCTTGTCATTTCGTGTGACGCTAGTCCTCTCGGGGTATGGCTGCTTCGGGAGGTTCCTGTGTCGCATAGGCAGGGAGCCGGACGCTCGGTGTCACCACTGCGTCGTAATGTCGAGAGGACACGGCACGGCATACACAGTGCCCTCATCTCTGTGGTAGGCAGTGACCTCTCGCTGCCGGCCGTAGTCCGTGCTATGGTCGACGGCGAGGAGTCCTGGGACGCGGTTGTATCCTTCTGCGAAACAGCTGTGGCAGCGCGCACGACCTGCGCACGCGCCGCACAACAACACACTGGAGTCTCCACTGCGCGCCACCCATATTTATAGCCTCGGCGCTAAAGTATCGTCGAAATATTTACTACGACTGCGCTGTTCCGCGCCCCGCACATTTTGAACTTCACCACTATTGGTGGATTCATTTTATTAACATTTGCAGACCAAACACTAATTCCACCATGTTAAATAGTATGTAAGTAGGGACAAAATTCAATAAATATGATCATTATATCTCACGAACTGGAGTTTTCATTTGTCGTCTACCTCAACTGCCTAATCGCCAAAGTGGTGACCCCGAACGAAGAAAACGCAACCAAGCTATGCCAAGTGACACCGAACAACCCGGTATGGAGTCAGCAAGAAGCTCAGCGCAACCCCAGGATGTTTCGCCATCATCGCAGCACATCGACGGCATCTCACTATCCCTGCGAGTACCACCTTTCTGGCGCGACAAACCGAGATTATGGTTCATCACTTTTGAAGCAGCTACTCGTGATCTCAAGAAAAGTGAATCACAGAAGGCACAGATGGTCATCGCCCAGCTACAAAAGGAAGAAATTGAGCAAATATGCGACCTGTTATACAACCCATCCCCCGATCGTCAATACACCGTCATAAAGGATCGTCTTATTTCCGTTTACGAGGAATCTGATGGCAAGCAGCTACAGAAACTACTCTCCGATATGGAACTAGGAGACCAGAAGCCCAGCCAATTACTCCGTCGCATGCGCAATCTCGCACACAACAAGGTGCCAGACAACACATTACGGCTTATGTGGGTGAACCTACTACCCGCACACGTTCGCTCAGTACTTGTAGTAAGTGACACTATAAGTAAAGAAACAGCACTCGAAGAACTAGCCAAGCTCGCCGACAAAATGCTTGAGCTAACAGCGGAACCATCATCAGCGTCCGTCGCATCGGTATCAACATCCCAGCAAGCACAAAACCAACCTGTAAGCATGCAGAATCTCGTTGAAGAGATAAAGAAATTACATTTGGAGATCGCCGAACTCAAGACGTCATACCGCCACGACCGCTCGCGATCGTCGACACGGCGACACTACGGCAGCGCGGGCGGGCGCAACTCACACCGAGCGCGTTCAACGTCACGAACTCGTTCTCGCTCAACTACGCCGGCGGGACATTGTTATTATCATCGGCGATTTGGACAAAATGCGAAGCGATGTACAACACCGTGTACTTTTAACAATGTTATGAAGACGGAAAACTAAAAGAGGCGTTGGCAGTGGCGGATCCAAACGTCGACAACAAGTCTTACCGCCTATTTATCACTGACAAGACGACATCCATGAGTTTTTTGGTAGATACGGGTGCCAATATATCCGTCATACCGAAAAGAAAAGGAACAAAATCAATACCGCTGCCATATCAACTTTACGCCGCAAATAACACGATAATACCCACATACGGTGAGAAAACACTGGAACTCGACCTCAATCTTCGCCGACCATATAAGTGGAAGTTCGTAGTTGCCGCAGTTTCAAAGCCAATTATAGGAGCAGACTTTCTCGGCTACCATAACTTACTAGTCGACTTACGAAGCCAGCGACTCATCGACAACGTGACGAAACTCACCTCCAAAGCAACTGGCCGCTATACTAGTATGCCTACCGTCTGCAGCATAAACCTACAGCAAACATTTCACGACATCCTCGCCGAATTTC
The DNA here is from genome assembly GCA_947578705.1 of Lacanobia wlatinum. NCBI lineage: Eukaryota > Metazoa > Arthropoda > Insecta > Lepidoptera > Noctuidae > Lacanobia > Lacanobia wlatinum. The sequence goes on from OX388032.1 coordinate 7,024,271, forward strand.
CTGGAACTACCCGCCTATCTTCGATGAAACTTAACCCGAAGCATAAAGTGGAACATTTCATTGAAACAACTGGCCCACCTATTCACTCCAGAGCAAGACCAATACAACCGCACCTGTATGAACGAGCTAAGAAGGAATTTGAGAACATGATAAGTCAAGGCCTGTGCAGACCCAGCAAAAGCCCTTGGTCCAGCCCATTACACATCGTACCAAAGAAAAACGGAGACTTGCGAGCATGTGGAGACTATCGACGTCTCAATGCCGTAACGAAACCAGATCGCTATCCAGTTCCAAGAATAAAGGACTTCACGTACCAGCTCGCAGGCAAACAAATATTGATAACACTTGATCTGAACCGAGCCTACCAACAATTGCCCGTACGAGCCGAAGACGTTGAAAAGACTGCAATCATCACACCATTTGGACTTTTTGAATTTCCGAGAATGTGTCCAGGACTGAAGAACGCAGGACAAACCTTCCAGCGATTCATTCATGAAGTACTGCGTGAACTCGACTTCGTGTACCCGTTTATCGACGATCTGCTAATAGCTTCGGAAAATGAACAAACGCACAGACAACACTTACGAACGGTATTAGGAAGATTGGACGAGTATGGCATAACAATAAACCCAGCAAAGTGTGTATTCGGCCAACATGAAGTTATATTTCTCGGCTACAAAGTCTCAGCAGAAGGTCTAGAACCGCCTGAAGATAAGATCAAGATAATCAGTGAATATCCCAAACCAAAGAACATCGAGGAGCTACGAAGATTCTTAGGAATGCTCAACTTCTACCGAGATAGCATACCTAACGCAACCGCCATTCAAGCACCATTACATACTTACTTGCACAACACAAAGAAGCGAGACAAGACAATAATTCAGTGGAATGAGGGTACATCACAAGCGTTTGAAAACTGCAAGAAATGTATCACAGAAACAATATGTTTGTCACACCCTCATCACTCAGCCCCACTAGGACTGATGTGTGATGCGTCCCAAAGATGTGCAGGCGGAGTTCTCCAACAGCAAGTCAATGGAAAATGGCAACCCCTTGGCTATTTTTCAAAGAAGTTCACACCAGCTCAGCAAAATTATTCAACGTACGACAGAGAACTTCAAGCAATTTACATGGCCATCAAGCAATTCAGAAAAATATTTGAAGGACGTGAACTCATAATATTCACAGACCACAAGCCACTCCAATACGCCATGCAAAAAATCTCGTCCGATTCAGAGATACCGCGCCGACGAAGACAGCTATTATTCATCAGTGAATTTACGAACGACATACGCCACATAAGCGGGCGAGACAACGTAGTCGCCGACGCATTATCACGCGTCGACGCAATCAGCTGTCCGAACCCGGTCGACTACGCAGCACTCGCTCAAGCGCAAGAAAAGGACGAGAATATAAAGGAAATGATGAAACAAACAAACATCCAAATAAAGAGAATAATGCTACCTGGCTCATCTCAACATATCTACTGTGAAACTTCAACCAACGACGTTCGCCCATACCTACCACTGCAGTTCCGTATTAACGCTTTCAACGCCATCCACGGACTTAGCCATCCCGGTATACGAACTACTCGAAAGCTCATACAGAGAAGATACTTCTGGCCATCCATGAACACAGACGCGAAAGCATGGGTTAAAACATGCGTCGCGTGCCAACGATCCAAGATCCAACGTCATACGTCAAGTGCCACAGCTACGTTCGAACAGTCAGACCGTTTCGAACACATGCACGCTGATATCGTCGGACCCCTAACAACATCGCCAACCGGTCATCGTTACGTCATCACCATGATCGACCGTGCTACACGCTGGCCCGAAGCACACGCCGTGTGCGACATAACAGCCGAAACTGTCGCTAAGGCCATTTATGAAGGATGGATTGCAAGATTCGGCTGCCCAGCAAGAATAACGACGGATCAAGGTCGCCAGTTTGAAAGTCACCTATTCACCGCACTCACCAGATTGTTTGGGATACAGCGGATTAGAACTACGCCATATCATCCCCAAAGCAATGGCATTATAGAACGCTGGCATCGCTGCATGAAAACCGCACTCACAGCACGTCTCAGTAACAATAACTGGATCGAAGAATTACCCACCGTATTGCTGGGACTGCGTGCCGCAATCAGAACCGACACGGATGTAAGCGCAGCAGAGTTAACATACGGACAAAAACTACGCCTACCGGGTGATTTCTTCGTGACGTCGCAAGCAGTAACAATGGACAGTAACTACGTCGAGAAACTGCGAACATCAATTAGCAACATACGTCCGGTACATGCACAGTCGCATAACACTAATCGCCCTGTGTTTGTACACCGAGACCTACAAACATGTAAACAAGTGTTCGTGCGAGTCGACGCCGTGAAGAAACCACTACAGCCACCTTACGACGGTCCATACGCAGTATTACGCAGAGATAGCAAAACATTCACGCTACAACTTCCCGGAAGAGTGGCAGTAATCTCCATCGACCGTCTGAAGCCTGCTTTCACCATGCGTGACGACGAAGCAGCCCCCGCCGCCGCCGCAGCGAAAAAACCTACAACAGATGTAAACAAAACATCGCGTTTCGGCCGAGTCATCAAACCGCCGGTACGTTTTGCTTGAGGGGGAGCACTGTGGCAGCGCGCACGACCTGCGCACGCGCCGCACAACAACACACTGGAGTCTCCACTTTTTTTTTTTTTTTTTTTTTTTTTTTTTTTGATTTGGACCACTCGTAGTTCACCTCTAGACGGGTGGTTACTACTTAACCGGGCTAGCCTGTGGTGGCCTCAGAATGACTCTAAAGCCCCCAGCCAAGGCAACTAAAAATACTTAACCTACAACTCTGCTCACTGGGGGCACCCCCTGTGGGGTTCGGGCCTCGGCTCAGTGGCATCGTTATCGGGAGGGCAGCAAGGGACAGGCTGGGTCATGACATTATTTAGGGGGTTTAAAGCTAATGGCTCAGCGACGCGGGCTGGCTCGTTAGGCAAAAGACGGGGAGCAACAACAACATTGCTATTATTACTGGGACGTCGCGCGGGGCCTCGGCGGCGAGGCCGGAAGGCGGCGGGTCGCGGTTTGTGTGCTTGTTTAAGAGTACTGGTTTCCCTACAGCTCTCTTGTACAAGGGTGATTGGGTCATCGGGTTCTAGTAAGGTATGCCGTGGACGGCGGACCTTACTAATCTGGGAGGGAGCGTATCGGGTAGCCGATGCGATAAGAGGGTTCTGGTGCCTCTCAGCAGATTCGATGAAACGCTTCGTGAGGCGTTTCATGAACTGCTTGATGGTCGGGATTTTGAGATCGACATGGAGTCGCTCATTCCGAACGAACCACGGGGCACCCGTGGCCTTTCGGAGAAAACGGTTTTGGAGGGACTGCAACCTATGGATCCGGTATGACTTTACGTGGGCGAAACACACTGGAGTCTCCACTGCGCGCCACCCATATTTATAGCCTCGGCGCTAAAGTATCGTCGAAATATTTACTACGACTGCGCTGTTCCGCGCCCCGCACATTTTGAACTTCACCACTATTGGTGGATTCATTTTATTAACATTTGCAGACCAAACACTAATTCCACCATGTTAAATAGTATGTAAGTAGGGACAAAATTCAATAAATATGATCATTATATCTCACGAACTGGAGTTTTCATTTGTCGTCTACCTCAACTGCCTAATCGCCAAACAGCTATCGCGCAGAAGGCTGCGGAAAGGAAGAGGGAGATCTCGACCTCTCTCCCGGCCCGCAGCAGGCGCACCAGCCGGAGATTACGGAAGTCGCATTAGTTCCCGCGATCCGAGAGATGGAATACCGGGTTGGTTTTAGCCAGTAAAAGTCTGACAGACCCCTCCGCCCGCCCCAGGGCGGAGGACATCCATGAGGATTACCCCCGTTAAAAAAAGGCCTTCCAACGCTGCATCTACCGGTACGCGGTCGCCATTCCAGAACTTTTCGGAGTAGCTCATATTTCTATAATTAAGTATCGGATGGACTTAACCCATCCCTTTGACATTCACAAACGTGCCTGGAATCAAGAATTATCTCCATAATGAGAATTATAAAATAATATACTTACAAGGTAAAGACCAAATATTTTTAGTACATTTGGCCCTTTGGGTCCCAAATAAATATCCTTTTTACAAGGGTTTGTTACACTTATTTACATGATTTATGTCGTGTCCTTAGGCCGCATGGATAAGGGGGGCAAAAATTTGAGATATGACATATTAGTTTAGGAGTTTTACCGTATGACAGTTCAATTTAGAACCCAGCTCCTGTTTTTGGTAGCAAGACAAATATAGCAGCAGTGGCAAGTCTTCGTGGTATCTTTTTTACCCATCACAAAATTATTATAATTTCTTAGGATTAAATATATAACTACAAAGTAGTGTTTGCAAGTTTGTGTTTGCAAGAAATTTTATTGTGTTATTATATTTTGTATGTTTATGTACAGATGAAAAGAAATACGAAATTATTTAACTATTTAATGTGGACCTAATTTGGATACCTATGTATGTTTTTGGTATAATTCGTATCAAAATGAAACCTAAAATAAATAAATGATGAAAAAAATATATTCGTAGTAAAAAGAATTTAGTTAAAAGATGACCTAAATCTGCTGATAATCTATCGATCCACATTATTTTAGGTTGAAAACTTATGTACTAACATTTTCTGTATTTTTTCCAAATAGAGGCAGGCACAAGTTAAAGAAATACCCAATTACCAAACAAAATACCTTTATAAATACAGGTACGAAAAATGGCCTTTGGAATTAGATTTTACAAAAATGAAGTTAGGAAAATTATCTATCCCTACTGCTTGTTTTTATTTCGTGGCTAGACTGTAAAACAGTAGGCAGATGTGACCCCTACCATTCTAATATAATAGAAAATATTCTAGTTCTAACCGCAAAAGTTTTAAAATGTAACAACCAACCCTTAGGTCTTTAGGCATTAAATCCAAAATGTATAGGTAAGACATTTTTTTTTAAGGAAATGACTCCGTCAGAAGTGTCAGACTCTTATTGACTGAAACCCATCCGTGTTCCTCCTAATGCCCTTTGCATTCCAGAGCCACGGTGACTTTTTCAACAAATTCCGCAAAATGGGTTTGACATGCGCTAACCAAATGTCATTTAGACAATGCCAACGTTTTGTATTTTTGACGACCGGTACCCATTGCAGATTTAAACTGACAGCTTGATGATAGAATGTCACTTTCACTTTATTTAAAACAATGTTTAATTGGAGAATATTTTCGTTGTAAAATGAACAATACAATACGTATTTTTGGTGATGACTAATCAGAGTACAAATACGAGGCAACAACGCATTTTTATAGAAATTGTTCTCAATAAAGTCCCGAAGCATTTTTGTCCCGGATAGACGGATGGATGGACAGACAGAGAAGGCTAAGTAATAGGGTTCTGTTGGATACCCTTTGGTTACGGAACCCTAAAAGCTTCTCATAAAATATATATTCCATTCTTCAATATAATAAATGTGAAAGTAGCCGTGACAAACAGCCAGGCAGACTGTTTGGCTATTTGTTACCAAATCACGTCTTAAGACTGCACGGATTTGAATCAAACTTGGCACAGGGTTAAACAATATCCTAGATTACGTTGGGATACTTTATCACAAGAATATTTTGCCTCAAAATAATTATCGCACGGGCGAAGCCGCTGCCATAAATCAGTATAAGAATAATTTAAATAATAAAAATAATAAAAAAAATTTAAATTTAAACATCCTCATGGAGTGCCAGAGCCGCCAACGTACCTACAGAATAACAAACAAACGTTGGACTTGTTTCTTTAGAAATATTTGATATGAAATACACTTTTGGAATCTATCAGCATTGTTTAGACGTTAGCGGCATTACTCATTCTAATGTAATCATGCCAATATCATTCATTCCGCTGCCTCATAACAACATAAATTAATTTAGTATGAATAAACATCGGGCTTTATCTAATTTTAACTGGAGTACATACCCCATACAGGAATGGAAAGCATTTTGGGGTAATCTTCTATTTGTTCACATTTCACGAATAACGAGCGTATTTGCGCCAAATCCTGGGTATTTATATTCGGACTTTAATTAGGCAAGTTGAATTATTTAAAAATAATTTAAAAGCATGTTGATTTCATGCATGGAGCCTAAATTAAACCATTCTAAAGTGTCATAAAAGTAGAAGATGGGATTTTTTTATTTTTTTATCTACTTTTTGTATAATTGTAGGTAATGAAAAAATTCCGGACCGAGTTTAAAAATTCTTTCAACAGAAGAAAGCTGTATTAATACTGGCTATGTTTTTAAACCCCGACCAAAAAAGGGGTGTTTTAATATTTTTGGGAAACGGACGAAGTCGTGGGTGACCAAGTCTATCCAATAATTATCTTGAAAAGACTGGTCTCAGATTTTCTAACTTCTGGCAATTCGTAACAACTGCTAAAGTTCTACAAATGACAGCCGGGACCATCAGCTTATCGTGCTTTCCGAGGCATGGAGAATACATTTACCTAAGCATATAGAATATGAAAGTAAAATTAATTGTCCGCTTCACTTCGCATTCACAAGGCTCAAAGTGTGAAGAATATATTTTAAAATTTTTAAAATATATTCTTCATAATATAATAAGTATCATGTGAGTTTTAAAATAAACTCGTATGAAACTTATTTTTACAACATACACAAAAAAAATATGTTACATTTTTATTAGCTTTGTGACCCAAATCCTTACATTCGTCAACCATGAAGTGAGTTACCTACATAATGTCCTGTATTAAAGAGCTTAAGTCTGTAAGCTATTTGTTATACGGAAAGGCAATTTGAGACCGAAAACGAGGCCATAAAAATGGTCTAATTTAAGTGCTTATATGTAAAGGAGCTTTGAATTATGATTTTATTCAGAGTACGTTGAACACGGTCTTATTGGCTGGATATTTTTAAACTTAATTTTTTTTTATTAATAATAAGGATTTCGCAATCATTGTCCCGATAATCGTGTCGGCTAATGGCTTAACTGCCACGAGCCTCGACCAACACCTCAGGCGGCTCTCGTTAAGCAGCTGGATCAAGGGCTTGATTCGGAAAGCGGTACTTCTGGACACGACTCGCACTGTTAGAAGGTACCTCTTTCTGGAGCCCTGACCGCCGTAGCTTGGCCCCTGTTCCTGATACCGGTGGGCTACTATTTTTTATTGAAATATTTAAAAATGTAATGTATTAGTGTAGTTGAACAAATAAAGGAATAATAATAATGTTTTATTGTCAGGCGACTAAGGCCCATAGAAAAATAAACTAATACCTAATAATTAAAAACATAAAAAACTAAATTTTAAGTGTTCTTTTTGTTTAGCCTATAATGTTCCACTGCTGGGCAAAGGTCTCCAAGTCTCCCCTGGAACTTTTTTCACGCCCCAGAAGCTCTAGACATGCGAAATTGTGACAGCGGTAGCGTGGCGAAGGCAATAGGCTTGTCCACTGAAAAATCTTATTATTCCGTCAGTTAGATTTAAAAAAAACATTTAACCTGTTTTTTTTCTTTTGCTACGTAAAACAAAATTGACGAAGATACGACGCTTTTGAAATTCTCAATACGTCACGCCGTGGTATAATTTTTAGTGCGTTCTGACATCACAAGCCCACACTCCCGAGTTTTGATGCGTTTTATCTTTGTCAATATTCATTGATTTACAAAAACGAAAATACGTATCCGTTATTTTTCAATATTCTAACTGATGGACTGAATAGATTTGCAATTTATTGATGGTGGAAACTAGCCTATTGTCCAAAAAGCAAAATGATTGATAAACCCTGTCGAAGAGTCATATACCCCTTATATTTTAGCACTAGCTGATCCGCGCAAATTCATCTGCGTCATATTTATCACTAATAAATCCGCTCTTATTGGTCATAGCACGATGTTATGTAGCCTATAACCTTCCTGGATAAATGGACTATCCAACACTAACATAGTTTTTCAATTCAATCCAGAAGTTTCTAAGATTAGGACGTTCAACTAAACAAACAAAGTCTTCAACTTAATACCTCTAATCCTTTAGTATTAGTACTAGCTTTTGCCCGCAACTTCGTACGCGCATATCCCGTTTTTTCCCGTTCCCGTAGGAATTTCGAGAAATCCTGCTCCCCCTACACTCCCCAAGAATAGAATAGAATAGAATACTCTTTATTATGTACCTACATGCCGAACTACAGCTTTTTACGACCAGTAGTTTCGGCTGTGCGTTGTCTGTCAGTAACTCAGTCACTCAATTAGTCAGTAACGGAAGAATTTTATATATATGGATTGATTTCGACAGTTGTATTCTCTGTTAGATTAACACTTGGTCTAGAGCCTTTTGTCGCCTCGCTACTTCTTTCTGGGCCGTCCTCGGTGGTGCCGTACATCTTCTGGCAACCATTGTGTGATGACTGTTGCGCAGTTAACACTTTCAGTGCCAAGCACTCAACATATTAATCACTATGCAAGTGGCGACGGCAACGTATGATACAACAAGCAAATTACTCTGAATATGTTATGAAAAAGGTTTATAATATTCTGACATTTGATTTTCTTTTCAAGGTGGAATAGTTAATAAAGTTAGTCAAATAGGTTCAGCCTATTACCTAAGTCACTTTAGTATGTCCTCCAAAACTTGGGCAATTTGAAATCGATCAACTTTCATAAACTATAACCCTTTTACGACTCATTATTGTTTCTTCTAATACCAAAGCAATCTGATTTCGATTTTGTAGACTTTTGAATAATTGGTAGATATGTTGTACGGTCGACTCTTCACAGATTTACTGGTTTACCATAGGTGTGACCAAAGCCGTTTGGTAAACTTCGAAATAGATTCTGAATTCTGTCTTCGTCAGATGTATTTTTGGCAAACCTTGAAGTACCTGACTGTCTCTTGTCTACTTTTTATAGTGTGTACATGATCTGTTACATAAATCTACATTAATTAATATTATAAAGAGGAAAGATTTGTTTGTTTGTTTGTTTGAATTGAATAGGCTCCGAAACTACTGGACCGATTTGAAAAAATCTGTTAGCATTGGATAGCTACATTATCAGGGAGTAACATAGGCTATATATTATCCCCGTTCTCCCACGGGAACGGGAACTACGCGGGTGAAACCGCGTGACGTCCACTAGTTGTAAATAATGATAGATACAAAAAAAAATATCTTAATCTCCATCCAACGCTTCAGTATTTCCGATGGAATGCTGAATAAATTATGATTCATCTACACTAATATTATAAAGAGGAAAGATTTGTTTGTTTGTTTGAATTGAATAGGCTCCGAAACTACTGGACCGATTTGAAAAATTCTTTTAGCATTGGATAGCTACATTATCAGGGAGTAACATAGGTCATATATTATCCCCGTACTCCCACGGAAACGGGAACTACGCGGGTGAAACCGCGTGACGTCCACTAGTTTAAAAGTTAAGTAAAAATTAATACACTACTACACACTTTACTACTATTTATACTAGGGCAGCCCCGTATTTCAGGACTCCAGGTCTTCCTTCCGAGGCAAGTAAGTTGGTACAATTAAAATAAGAATTAGGTTTCTGAATATTTAGGCCTACAAAGCACGCCTCTTTGTAACAGCAAATAGTAGGTTACCTACCTTAATAACCTTTCACGAACTTACCATACCCTCTCGTAACACTATAATACGTGAGGGAAAAGGTAACGTATTTTAGATATCAGTCGTTCGATGTACACGGTGTCATTTTATTCGTCTTACAAAAGCAGCCCACTGTATGTACACGACGTAAACTACCTCTAGGCATGATTTTTTTAAATAAATCATTAACGTAAGTGTTATATATATATAAGTAATAAATAATGTATTAAAATTATGAAGTACCATGTTAATAATGTTTACGTATAAAAACCATGTCGCTGTTCAATTTCGCGCTGTCCTTAGAACACAAAGTTCGGATTGTGCTCGCTACAGGATGTTTCAAAATACGTAGTTTGCGTCATAATAATGAATAATATTTTTATTTTTGTAATAATTCAAATGTTCATAAATATTTTTAAATATGTCATTGGATATATGAAGTGGGCGGCCATTGTAAGATGACTAAAATAGTACCGTGTATAATCATCTATAACTTATACAGTAAAAAAAAATTAAAACAATTAATTTAATGTTCTTCAAGAAATTAGACAAAAAAATTGCCATCCGGGGGATTTATTTATAAATAAAATGTAATTGAAACCCTCACAATAAGCCCTTTCGTTTGATATGTCATACAGTACAGTTAGAACAACATATTCCTTATCTCCGAAACAACTGAGCCTAAAATGTTAAAAAAAAACGTTTTTAAGTAGCTTAAATTGTATTACATTCACTTCCTATAAAATAGTTCAGCAGTGCGATTCTGTAAACGAAGTAAGCTGTATTGACAGCTTACTTCGTTTACAGAAGTGAAGTGAAGGCTTGGGTGAAGTGATCACGAAGTGAGCCGTCATTCTATCTTACTTCATAATCGACCGGCAGTTGTAATTTATCTACTTAAGAGTGAAAATACGATAATGTAGATAAACACCCATTTTCTAAAAATATTATTGTAACATAAATTAAAAGCCACTTACCATTCCCCCTCATCGGCTGCAGATCCGACACGATCATGATTGGAGAGTTCAGAATGATGGACAGGATCCAGACCATGGCTATCATCTTGTAGGCGTGGCATTGGGTCTGCCACTTTCTCGACTTGAGGGGTCGGCAGATCGCAAAGTATCTCTCCAGGGATATCGCGACCAGTGTCCACACGTCCACTGAGACTGACACCGCTGTGGGAGAAAGAAAAAAGTTAGGTATTTTAACACAAGACATTTATGTTTCTGCTTCCTAAAATACAGGTTACCCTAGGTTAGGAGGCAGGGTTTAACTATTATTGTATATAGATTTCTCCAACAATCTTGCAAATGTATCTTGCAATACCAAATCAACTTATATATAAAAATTATAATGGTTTACTATAATCTGTAAGTTTGCTGAAATAAATGTATGATTATTATTTTGACGTGATTACGTCTTATTAATCAATGAACACCGGCTGCACGCACGTAAAAGTTTCACGGACACGTTCCGCAAACAAATGAGCGCGGAACAAGCGATAGAGAGGCACGATTGGCCTAAGCGTTCGGTTTTTTTGTTAAAAAAAAAGCCTCACGTAAAATTATCGTCCGTAAACCGACTTCGAGAAAGAGGTCAACCATCGATTCCGACTCGGCTGGGCAGCGTTCGGGAAGTTGCGTGGTATCTTCTCGTCCCACATACCACAGTGTTTTAAGACGAAAGTCTATGATCAGTGCGTGTTGCCAGTGATGACATACGGAACTGAAACGTGGTCGCTTACAATGGGCCTCATCAGAAGGCTCAAAGTCACTCAAAGCGCAATGGAGAGGGCAATGCTTGGAGTTTCCTTGCGTGATCGAATCAGGAATGATAATATCCGCAAGAGAACCAAGGTTACCGACATAGCCCGAAGGATCGCCAAACTAAAGTGGCAGTGGGCAGGGCACATTGCTCGCAGAATAGATGGTCGATAGGGCCGAAAAGTTCTGGAGTGGCGACCGCGTACCGGAAGTCGTAACGTTGGAAGGCCTCCCACAAGGTAGACCGATGACCTGGTGAAGATCGCGGATAGCCGATGGATGCGAGACGCACAGGACCGGTCGTTGTGGCGACGCTTGGGGGAGGCCTATGTCCAGCAGTGGACGTCTTTGGCCGATATGATGAACTGCCTTTACAGATAACCATTTTTTTATGGGGTTAAGCAACAACCATACCAACAACTACAACTTCCATACTATTTACAGTGGGTGAATTTAGAAGAAGTGCTATTCGTACTCGCACACGAAAGGTTTCTTACCATAAACTTTAATTTATATTATTTGTTGTTACAGCGGCTATAGAAGAACACATTCTTTAAAAATGTTAACTACCTACCTATTACGGTTCTTGAGATACAGCCCGCTGACAGACGGACGGACGGACGGGCAGCGGAGGCTAAGTAATAGGGTTGCGTTGCTTACCCTTCGGGCACGAAACCTTAAAAGCGCTTCCTTATCCAACATGTGACAGAATAATCGTAATATATTTAAAAATGACCCATTGGAGTCATCATTATTCAGCAGTTTTTACTATGGTATCAACATTGAAATTGAAAAAAAAAAAAGTCGACTGCCCGATACATTTCTGGGCCCTGGATCGTGACAAAAGAACAGCTGATTTTGTTTTCGCGATTCGGGGTTGATCTCAAAGAAAATTTATTAATAATGATGAATACAAGGGTAATTCTATTCATTATTATGAACAACTTTCCATTGCGTTTGCACATGTACAGATAGATAGAATAAACTTTATTGTACACCTGAAAAATTTACATTAGTACATTACTGCAACGGCCAGCAATACCTAGTTATGGCCAAGGTTTGTATAGTACTTTTCTCAAATAATGCACAGGAATTAAAATACAATTACTTTTCAAAATCAATGACTAACAACGATCAACAATAATTTTTCCCGCGTGTTCATTTGTTTTTTTTTTTTTTCAATAAACAGCTTTCTATTTGCAAGCCAGTTCGAAATTTAAATAAAGCCTTTGTTAAGATACCTCCTTGGTTGCCATGTTTCGGAGTAAAAGATCGTTCCATTTTTAAAATACACGACAGATATGAGTTTACTATGTAACTTATTTGGCCGCTAAACCACGACAGATATGGATTTTCATACAACTTTTGCCGGTCGCTGCTCGCATGTATTTGGTCAGTACAGCAATTTCGATTTATCTCGAAGAAGGTTGTCAAAATAATGCTCAAATTTCCAAGCATGTTTGAGAAGAACTCTTTTAGACAAACTTTATTTTATTTAATAAAACTTTCGTCGTTCGTTCGTTCGTCGTTATTATGTGAGTACAATGGCGGTATAATCGCTGACATATTCATTACAAAAAAATACAATCTTTCTGACAATCTTAGTCATTTCCTTTCAAGCTAGGTATATCCTCTTTCACACAATCTACCCATCATTTCATAGGCCTTTATAATTTTCAAAGAACGTTAGGCTTTTCCTTTTTACAGACGTGTAGACGGTATACACGGTAAAAAGGAAAAGTAATTCATACCCTCAGATAATCTGCTGAACCTAATCTCTGTTACGACACAAAAAATATACTTGAACAAGTTTATTATACCCTTGGGATAAAGAGGCGTCAAATTAGCTTGCCCTAAAACTTTTAAACAAGTTAGAACAAAACCGCAACATAACTCCGAACAAAATGACTGAAAAACGTGTAATAACAACTAACAGACGAACTTGTTTAGTTATTTCTAAAACAAAAAGACCCTTATATGAAATCTAACTAGACGGCCGCACACGTAACACGTAGTCGCTTCGATACTCTTCAGGAATTATTTGTTGTGTTAATTGATTTTAGATATTACTTCAATGAAAACAATGTCGATAATAGTTTGACAGTGTAAATGCTCTGCGCTGCGCTCCGCCAAATGTGCCTCCACAAACAAAGGTAAATCCAGTTTTTAATTAAATCAAACAATTGAACAATTGTAGCGTCTCTAATTAAAAAAATAACAAGCACGCGTGACGTAGCTTTAAGTACGTCGTTTACAACCTGCTAACTAAAGCAATATTTGAAAAGTAAAGTGCATTTAATTAGCATCACTAATGCGAATAATACATAATTCATGTATATCGTTGAATTTGGATGAATAAACTAAACAGCTTGTCTATTTTAAAGCGCAATACACACCAATGCCGCTGGAACCGCCGACCTATGTCGGCAACTTTTCGGCGGGCTAATCGGCGGCTTCACTCATTGCAAGTCGGAAAACTTTGTCGGCGGTATGGCGGCGGGCAGCACGCGCAGGCGCGTGTTGCCGACATGTTTCTTTACTTGTAGCCTGTGTCGGTGGGTTGGCGGCTTCGGTGTGTATTGCGCTTAAAACTGCTTTGCTGCTGTGCAGACTGCAGAGTAGTCGCAACTTTACCTAAGAGCTGTGGCGGAAAGCTATACCTACTCCAAATATTAAGAATTTTGTGAGGAGGTTGAGTGAGTAGGAAAAATACATTCCTGCCTGGTCATCTTTCGTTTTAATTTATACTATAATAAATCAATGTTACTATTAACGATACTACGTCGACTGCTACAGTTACAGGAGCGATAAAATAAAATACGTGGACAGTAACAATTTGGTGTATTACGTGAACACAATTTAAAGAAAAAAAACGTTTTCACAAAAAATGTAACCGACTTCCAAAACAAAACAATACAAAGTATAAAATAATTTTAATTTCGGAAGTCGGTGTTTTTGGTTATTTCTTTTTTTTACACCGACTTCTCTTCTCTGTTTTGTTTTGGAAGTCGGTTACATTTTTTGTGAAAACGTTTTTTTATTTTTCACTTTTTAGTGGTACCTGCGTACCCATTCACAGCGTACCGGCGTGATGTTATGTTATGAAAATAAAACTAAGTGTTTTCGGTGTAAAGGTCTCGTCAATACGAATGAAATAAGCCCAAACACTTGGTGTTCCCTTGACTCTCTGTCGTCTCCATCATCAGGTCTGATCCAAACTTTCATTCTTTTGTAGTATCACCCGATATACACACGAATATCAAGTTTTTACTGAATACGTGCCTACAGTTTTCGAGAGTTGCCCTCGATTTCTCAGGGTTTCCATCATCAGATCCTGACGTGGTGGCAATGGGACCACACGGGAAGCACCAGCTTTCATATAAAAAAAGAATCATGAAAATCAGTTCATCCAGTCGGTTAATATGAGGTAACAAACATAAAAAAAAAATACAGTCGAATTGATAACCTTCTCCTTTTTTTGAAGTCGGTTAAAAAACGCGTAGTGTCTTCTTCGTGGTAAAATTTGAAGTGATAGTCGATATCATCCTATACCCATCAAATAGTAGTTCATAGCTTTCAATCAAGTACACAAATTACATTGGAGCTTAAATCGCGAAATAGAAGTCACCTGTATACATTGATATATAAAAAACCCAAGATGCACAGTCTCGAACAAATGCAACACTCGAAACTGTCGTCAAGAACTGACATGTATCTAGAGTCATGTGTGAGTTGTGTGTAGTTATATTTTTTTTTGCAAATTCAACCTTAGACGGATCGCTTAAAGTTGTTTTTACAAAGCAGTGCAGTATGGCGAGCGATGCGAGACTGTTTGAAACTAGCGCACAATTATACATTGTGCGCTTGTTTTTTGCGGACGTTTTTGAGATGCTGAGTGTGTATCTTGGGTTTTATATATCAATGCCTGTATAATAATTTCAACAGGCAGTATAGAACTACCCTCTTTGGGAAAAGTGTGTTTGCTATGGCCAAAAAGATCTACAATAAGATTCCTAATGAAATAAAAGAATGTAGCAATATTCACATTTTTTTTAAATAAATTGTTCCAATTTCTTAGCGAAAAATGTTACTACTCTGTTGCTGAATTTTTATCGACTGGAAGTTTTGAAATGTTTGACGATATTTTTTTTCATTGATTGTCTGTCATGCATGTCTAATTGTAATAATGTGTTAATAATAGAATTTATATTTAATTTTTAATGGAACTTATATCAAATAATCAGAATTTTATAATCAATAATTTTATAAATTTATAATTTGTATGCCCAAGTGGCTGATCATGGAATGAACATTATCTATACTTCTATACTTATAACATAATGTTATAAAGAGGAAAGATTTGTTTGTTTGTTTGAAATGAATAGGCTCCGAAACTACTGGACCGATTTGAAAAATTCTTTCAGCAATGGATAGCTAGGCTATATTTTATCCCCGTACTCCCACGGGAACGGGAACTACGCGGGTGAAACCGCGTGACGTCCACTAGTTAAGTATAAAATTATTTTATAAACACCTGTATGTAACCCATGTATCACAAATAAAACGATTTGATTTGATTTAATTTGACAAGGTAGGTAGTCAATAATGTATACAAGGTACTCCGTATTTTCATTTCCCCTTCCTAGGAAATTGATATTACTGAGTTTAGTTGAGCCGCGAAAGTAAATCAAAACAAATGGAATCTTGGTTTCGTGGAAACTTGTAAGCCAAGCAGGATGTTTTTCTCAATAACCTATTTACTGAAAAAATACGGGCTAAATTTCAGGCTCACTCAATTTATTTAACCACTAACGGGAGTATCTGATTTCATTTGAAGATAAGTCAAATAATTTATACTAAAACTAACTTCTGCCCGCGACTTCGTACGCTCATTTGCTGTTTTTCCCTGTTGACGCAGAAATTTCGGTAAGTCCTCTCTTTATGCTCCTACACTCCCCAAGGAACCTACTTGCGAAATTTCAGCTTTTTACGACCAGTAGTTTTGGCTGTGCGTTCTCAGTCAGTCATTCATCAGTTATGGAAGAATTTTAAATATTAGACTAGCAGCACACCAGTGACAGTGTTGTTCAGTCCATCCAAAGGTTGTCTCATCCCTCCTTGTTAGTGTAATTTACGTCTATTCTTAGTATCTTAGAATCTAGAGGAAAACTTTATATAAACGAAGAACTCACCCTGTAGAAACGGGATAAGTTTACACAGCAGTGCCCCAAACAGGAACCGCCTGTAGATCTGACCGACCAGCGTGAATGGTAAGCAGAAGACACCCAGCAAGAAGTCTGATATTGCCTGAAACAAAAAAAATAACAATTTTATCAGCAACGTCTAATTTTTTGCCCTGAAGCATACTATGGTAAGCGCCAGATAAACTTGCAATAAAGTACATTGACCTTTTCCTAATACCCCTTCGTAGATACCCGAACAATAATTTATGAACCGCTTTTAATTACTAGAAAAAATACGGATCATGATAGAAGTCGATTCAAGACAGCTTTGTCTTTACTAGCTGACCCGCGCAGCTTCGCCTGTGTCACATTTTCCATTACTGATATATAACCTATAGCCTTCCTCGATAAATGGGCTATATCTAACACTGAAAGAATTTTTCAAATCGGACCAGGAGTTCCTGAGATTAACGCGTTCAAGCAAACAAACAAACTCTTCAGCTTTATATATTAGTATAGAAGTATAGATTTCTGTTTTGACATTAAGAAAGTTAATAAATGTATGTGGGTCGACTACCGTTATTGCACATTTATCTATAGGTCGCCTACAGATTTGTTCGTTTTGTATGGACTTGCCACTCGGCATGCGAGCCCTGTCACGAACCACAACTGTTGCTACGTAACTGACATAGAAGCATTTACTCATTACGGTAGTCACGGTATTTCATATAAACTCGTTAGTCCT
The DNA here is from genome assembly GCA_947578705.1 of Lacanobia wlatinum. NCBI lineage: Eukaryota > Metazoa > Arthropoda > Insecta > Lepidoptera > Noctuidae > Lacanobia > Lacanobia wlatinum. The sequence goes on from OX388032.1 coordinate 7,041,636, forward strand.
TTTTCTGGGAAATTAATGAACTGAAATGTTGATGTTGGTTTAACATTGTTTCGTTAAAATCGGTTTATTAAATTCCAGGAATAAAGACTTGCGATTATGTATGAAATACCGTGTAAACGCTTTAAGTTGTCGCAAAATAAACGCGTATTTGCCGACCACACAACATAAAACTTGCACACATTATTAAATTATCAATATTTAGGCCAGTCACGGTAGACAGATAAAACCGCGTTAGGTCACAATTAACTATCCTGATTTTTGACATGATAACCTGCGCTAGCTTTATGGTGCTCGAAAAACTTCTTAATGTTCGATCATTTTTAACTGACTTCCAAAAAAAGAGGAGGTTCTCAATTCGGTGGGTATTTTTTTTTAATATATGTACACCGATTACTCCGAGGTTTCTGATCCGATTTCTGTGATTCTTTTTTTAGTTTGATGCGATATATTTGCCATTTAATCCCGTAAAAATTTGATTCAGTTTGGTTAAGTTGTTTTTATTTTATGAGGATTTTTGCTTATTTCAATTTCTGCGTTGACGAAGACGTCGTCCACTATCATCACTTAAAATTGAATAAAAGTGAAAAATATATTTTTTTACGATTTAGGTTTCATTATCCTAAAGGGTGCATTCCACGGAGAAAGTCTATCAGTATAATTTAAAAAAGACAAAATTTGCTACAATATTAGGGTAACCGTAACCCTGTGAATGATTTGATTGTTATGTGGTGCAGCACTTTGAACATAAGTCACTTTTTCTTAAAAAGTTCTAAATTGTAGTTTTAAAATATTGGAGCCTTGTGAATTTCAGGACTTTCGAAGAGGATGTATTATTATAATGAAGGATAGCTCAGTAGAAAATGGTAAAATTTATTGCGTCGAAGATGTTTCAAATGACGGGCCTAATTTTCAACGGGAACTTTTTGTTTACTATGCAGATAGGAGGCAATTGCTAGCAGTGGACGCAATGATAAGACAGTTAAATCGTACGTATATGTAAAGTTCTCGTTAGTCTATTTAGGCATGGGTAATATCGCTTTTACACTATATCGAATCGTATCTATGTATCGGTTTAGAACAGTGGTTCTTAACCGGTGGTCCGCGGACCACTGGTGGTCCCTGGCAGAACCTGAAGTGGTCCGCGAAGACATTCTATAATCTATACTAATATTATAAAGAGGAAAGATTTGTTTGTTTGTTTGAATTGAATAGGCTCCGAAACTACTCGACCGATTTTAAAAATTATTTTAGCATTGGATAGCTACATTATCAGGGAGTAACATAGGCTATATATTATCCCCGTACTCCTATGGGAACGGGAACTACGTGGGTGAAACCGCGTGACGTCCACTAGTGCAATATATTTTCGCAAAGCTAAATAATTGCAATGCAAGGGTTTGAAATAAAGGAGTGATTGATATGCTATAGAATACTAACTTGGAAGATGTTTTTGAGTCAGGAAATGAATTAGAATACAACATTTTTTATAGAAAAATAACAATGTAAGAAACATTGTTATTTTTCTCCAAAGTTTCAAAATAGTGCTACACGGTACCTAACGTTGTTTCATCGGCATATCTATGCCAGCAGCTAAAGACAAGCACCAAAATCGGCTGGATGTTAGTATTGGCATGCGTTTGGCCTTGAGCAACACTGAACTGGATTCAAATGTTAGTCAAGATTATGCAGTAAAAAAAAAACTATCTATTACCTTTGAAAAGTTGGTGGTCCATGAAAAGACGGTAATTTGGTCAAATGGTCCCTTATGACTAAAAGGTTAAGAACCACTGGTTTAGAATATCGGATATCGCATCTATATATTTCAATACCTATATACTGTGATATTTAGGTTTCGGTTTTGTTCGATTCATGTACATCATTGTATTTTATTTGTAACTGGTATACTCTAAATCAGTGAATGTATTGTTTGGTATTGTTGATAATATGGCACTCTGAAATGAAACTAGTACAGCTGTTTCGGTGTTTTAGATTTATATTTTAAAATCAATTATTTAAATAGGTCAAGTATTCATGAGTGAATTGAACTTTCCTTCATACTTTTCTCAGGCTTAAGACTGATCGCATTACTAAGCTTAACGCCCTTTCTCGCTCGTTCATCTCTAGCTACATCACTCCCGCCCGCGCGCATCGCAAGGATACGGTACCTACAACCGTATAACTACTACTGTACCCGAATCAGTTTGAACTGAATATCACAGATCATGTGATACGATATCGGTATAGTGTCTCGTTCTGTCACTCGTCGCCCTTTCAAGGTTAAGCAATGCTTCCTGAGGTTGGTCTGTGGATGGGTGACTATTTTGACATACCGAGACTCCTCCGTCGATTCGATTTAAATTTTGACATGGCAATTTTGAAGGTAACTTTATTTTTTATATTATAATTTCAATTTAATTTAAATTTTGACATTGAATACTTTTTTTTGTTGTTGTTTTATTAAACTGATTTTGTACGTCTTAAATGGCAAAACATGTAGCAACCTCATCATAATTTATAAGACCTGTATGCTGTACTCATGTTTTACAAAATAAATATATCTATCTATCTATCTATCTATCCGTGCTTCGGAAAACACGTTGAGCCGTTGGTCCCGGCTGTAATTTGTAAACCTTTGGCAGTCGTTACAGATAGTCAGAAGCCAGAAAAACGGATACAAGTCTTGCCAAGGACCGTGTACCGTGTTACCAGGTTAATGAGTTGTGGAGGTCTGGTAGGCAGCCGCTCCATATAAAATACTGGTGTACAGCTGAATCCGGTTTGATTGGAAGCCAACCCAAATTTGGTTGGGAAAAGGCTAAGCAGATGATGACTAAGACACATATACCCATAACCTAAGTATACATACCTATAACAACAATATTGTGTTATACCCTACTGAACTTTAAGAAACATAACGGACGGCTACGAAAGCTGAATAAATCTTGAAAATTCCATCGAAATACTTATTGCAGCCAATTATTCCAAAAATTCTGATATATGCAATTTAATATTCCGACTCGGAATATTAAATTGCAGTTATATAAAAAAAACTGCTCTCGGAATTTCTGAGAACAGTTTTCTTTTAGTTAAGACTTAAACATGCTTTGCTTGTAATTTGTCAGCCATCAGCGGCAGCGCTGCGCAACTACATTAAAAATAATGATGTTTGTTAAGAAGAAATGCTGGCGGCGAGACTTTGTATATAAAAAGTCATAATTCGAGGTTTGGCTCTCGACTGTTTTCTCCTCCAATATTGGACCGATATAAGAGATATTAAAAAGGATATATACTGTGTCTCTATGTTTTCCTTTTTTGATTAATAGTTGCCAAATTTGTAGACTAGTGACCCGTGCGGCTGTTATGATTTAGCCACGGATTTTTTTTTTTTTTACTATAGATAGGCATACGTTTGACCACTATCTCACCTGATGGTAAGCGATGATGCGGTCGAAGATGGAGCGCGTTTGCCTCGAAGCAACCTATTCACTCTTGTCTTAAAGACTTCAGGTTGTAGCTATCAGTTTTTATAATAATAAATGTTTTATTATTATAAAACTGCTGCAGCGTTGTCAATATTTAAAGAGAATTTCTAATCAAACTATTTGACAAGCTTTTTCCCAACTATGCTGGGGTCCACCAGTATAGAGGTATGCGGAACAGGGAGTCAAGTCCCGCAAACCTCCATTGAATGTGGGAGGATCCTCGGACCGGACGGTTGTTGTGTCCGGTGTGGGCAACTGCCTGGTAGTTGATATTCGGGCTGATGTATATGTTCAAATCGCACGGTAAACTCTTAATGCGCGTTGCAGAATTTCGACTTAGTAGTTCGTTGCTAGTTGTATAAATGGCGTTGCGGTTATTTTTGTTGCGACGGAGATTTTCTCCGTTGGTTTTTCTTTTGGCGGCATGATGCAGCTAAATACCAGTATTTTACATGGAATGACAACCTATCTGATCCCTACAACCCAGCAACAGCTTAACACGGTACTCCAGCCAGGACTCTCTAGACTATACGGCTAGATTCTGGCTTCAGCGCGTGCCAAAGAAATGGGCACACAGACATACTTCGAGAGTATGTATTGTCTGTGACCAACATTATCTAACCCACTTGACCATTAGCGAATAATAGACAAGTGGGTCAGATAATGTTGGTCACAGACTGTACACTTACAGGATGGGTCAAAAGTAATCACCTTATGTTCTTTTGCTGCATTTTTTTAGAAATGAAAAATTTTGGATTTGCTTGTGGATTATGTTTATTTAATGAATTAGAATATTTTCCATCAAGTTGAGAAAATTATATAGGTCAAGCCGCCGTCAGAATCGATGACCATACAAGCTCGTTTTATGGCACTTTTCATCACTTGTGTCAGACCTTCCAGCGATAGATTTTGGCATTCCTGTCGGATATTCTCTTTATGAGGTTCAAGAATCTGAGGCTTGTTAAATTAAACACAGGACTTCAAGTAACCCCACAAAATAAGAGTCTGGAGCGGTCAAATCGGGTGATCTGGCCGGCAAGTGCAAATCGCCAAAGCGAGAATTAGGCGACAAACGGAACGGCGGACGGCGTTCTTGATAACTATAGCGTTCCATGGCTTATTGAAGTGTATTCTGCATTTGTTTATGTAACAAATATCAAAACAGAATTGACATTTTCTGCCATTTGCAAAATTTATAACGTCTTCCAATTGTATGATTACTTCTGCCCCATCTGTGTGTCTGAAATATTCTGATAGAAGCTGAGTAAACGGAACAATTAAGTTTTCCTAGCGAAATCTAGTGAATTACTCCGGTCAGAAACTTTGCAATAAGTGTGATTGACTCAAGAAATGGGCAGTATAATGCTCATGGGCGATCATTTTATGAATCATAAAAAATATATTTTCTGTAGTGTATAAGTCTGGTCTATTCTTCTGACATAATAAAACACGTTATGGGCGGTTTTGTGAGCTTGTGACGAAATTATGTGATTTTAAGTGCTCAATGATGATAACCTGGTGAAGGTCGCGGATAGCCGATGGATGCGAGACGCGCAGGACTGGTCGTTGTGGCGACGCTTGGGGGAGGCCTATGTCCAGCAGTGGACGTCTTTGGACGTCTGATATGATGATCATCATGAAGTGCTCAATAACACAGTTATTTAGCAGCTAGATAGTTTAGGTGCACTTCTATTAATACCGTTGCACCTATTCTTAATAATCTTAACTAACATTATTAATGCGAAAGTTTTGATGTATGATTATTTGTTACACAATCACGCCAGAACAGCTGAACAGATCTTGACGAAATTTGGCACAAAGGTAGATTATAGTCTAGAATAACACATAGAATACTTTTTACCCCGGGAGTATGTTCCCTTGGAATAATTTTCAACAATCACGCGGGCGGAACCGCGGGTGGCAGCTATTAATTTATAAGTAATACCGATGCCAATTAAACAATTTAAAGAGAATTTAAAGAATTTATGAAGAACAAGTTTACAGACATAGTAAGCACAATATAAGTCTAAAGGCACCAACACATAATTAAAAAAAAAAAAACTTTGAGTGCAATTTAGTAACCCTAGACCCCACACTAGGATACCTTGTGTCGTGGGATCTAGTATCCTCGTGGTTGATGACACATGTAAGTGTGCACATAGTAGATTACAGTTGGGTTCAAATAAGTTAACATTAAGCAAAGAAATTAAATATAAATTCAAACAACTTACAAGATTACATTCCTGAAAGTTGTGTGTGTGGTGTGATAGTATAGTGTGTGTGTGTGTGTGTGTGTATATATATATATATATGTGTGTGTGTGTGTGTATGTGTGTGTGTGAGTAAATGTTCGAAAAGGGTATGAGTTAGTTAATTAAACTTAAAGTAAGATTTGAAATAAAGCACTGTTGATCCCTAAACTTTATGATGACGAAGGGGTGGTTCTAGGGGGATGATGATGTAATAAAACCAACCACCGCGAATGTCCGTTGAACACTGATTTATTCAATTAATGTACTTATACAAATTACATTTAATGATGGGTACAAAATGCTGAGCGCACAGTATGCACGGCGGCGTGAGTCTGCTAAATAATGTGCGGTTCCGTATAAACACTTTTTAATTTAAAGCAAGGTTAATCGTTTAAGAAGTTAGTTTACTTTGAGCTTTATAAGAATTCATAAAATATCATTCTCAAAAAAAAATCACTTTACTGATTACAAATCAGCATGGTTCTTAAATCCGTTTTTGTGTAGTTGATTTTTTTTGCTTCTGATATTATTTTTGATTTTTTTATTTCTCTTTGTTTTAGAAGTCTTGATTGTTAGTAACTTTTCCTTTTAACAGATTTATTTTGCTTTGAGTTCATTGAATTTTCATTTCGAAATTGCTCGACCCTTTAAATGGCCTGCACTTAAATTAAATGGCTTTCATTATTTAACCATAAGTAGCTACGGTCGTTTTGAACTCATTGAATTGTTGGACAAATCGATTTTATTAGGTTTAATTCAAGCGTAAACTAATTAAGTACTTACGGGCACTATTAAATGTATTGAATTTTGGAATACTGCAGTAAACATGTTAAATTTATTTTGCGTTTTGCCTAAGAACTTAAAAAGGGTCAGGGGACAGACAGACGGACAACGAGGGAGGACGAACGGAGAAGGGCGAACAATGATACTTTAGGGATTTTTAGGGACAGAACCCGCAAAAGTGCCATGGATATCTCAAACAAATAATTTGAAATTTATGTGTTTGTAAAAGTTAATTTCTGTAAGAACTGAACCAATTACAAGAAAAATTTTACACACATAAACGCCAGTCTTGGGCTTATTTCCAGTCGACATCGATGCGGACGAATTTTTTGATGCCATTTTTTTCTATTTGAAGTCTACATAAACTTAAATAAAAATATTGTAATTATTGAAAAGAAAAAAAAAAACATATTAAATTATATAAGATGTTTCCATACTTAATTTATGTACTTTCAGTACCATTTTTATAAAGTACAAAGAAATCTAAAAGGCACTCATGCAATTTTAATTAAAGCAAGATAATCCTCATACTTTAGAATTTATGATTTACAGGATCTACGTGATGGAATGGAGTTTTTTTTTCTCATTCTTTCCAACTCTTGAAGGTGAGACAAGTGATTTGAAACAAACGGTAAATGAACTAATTACCTGAAATGACAAAACATCTATTTTGGAATAAAATAAGGCTTTTATTTTTCGCTGAGTGATTTAAGATATCACTTTAAACGGCTCATTTACGATACTAAACGATTAATTAACTAAAATAAATCAGGGGTAGTCGATAGTGAATGAGCTTGGGCCTATTTAGGGATCCGTGCCCAAAAGGTAACCAACGGAACCCTATTATTAAGCCTCCGTTGTCCGCCCGTCAGTCTGTCTGTCAGCGAGCTGTATCTCAAGAACCGTAATAGGTAGACAGTTGAAATTTTTACAGAGTATATATTTCTATTGCCGCTTTAATAAAAAATAAATTAAATTCGAAATTAAAGGGGGCTCCCAAATTCCCAATCAATAAACGTGTTGTTTTCGGTTTATGGTACGGAACCCTTCGTATGAGAGTCCGCCTCGCACTTGGCCTGATTTTTATCGATACTTTAATGTGTATTGTTCGGCACACCCTTGGCCGTCAACCCTGCTGTCGCCTTGCCCACTAGCTAAAAAATAATCTAATTATGGCTTGGAGAGTCTGGTCTGGGGCATCGTGTTAAGCAGTTGTTAGATTTTAGAGGTCATATAGATACCTATAATCTATATTGATATAATAAAGAGGTAAAGTTTGTGAGTTTTTGAGGTTATAGGGGTAATCTCTAGGAGAGGGAAACCTCACGCCCCAGTCACCGCAACAGAAGAAGACGCCCCGGGCGTCGGGAGTCGCAGGGCGATTCCCGGCCACCGTAAGCGCGGGCCTGCGGACGTCGAACATTGGGTGGCTCGCCATCCGATCAGAAGCAGGCCCGGGTCGACGGCGCGCTGTGTTCCACGCGCGCCTCAAAGGGCTGTCAGCATAAAAGACGGGGCTCGCCAGGGCCAGTGCCTACTGGAGTTGCGGAATTCATTCGAAAGAGTCAACCCAGCCCTGGAACGCAAAGGGCGTTGGGAGGAACACGGATGGGTTTAAGTCAGTAAGAGTCTGACACTCCCTTCTGCTTCACCCAGAGCAGGAGGAGTCATTTGAAGATTTCCCATCCTTAAAAAAAGGGGGTAATCTCTGGATGTACTGAACCAATTTTTAAAAATTCTCTTTGTCATAGACTTTATATTAACCCGTAAAATACCGCCCAACAAAGTGGGCAGAGGTCAGCTTGTGTATAGTACTGGTATTTGATTGGTAGCCGATTCCAGCGTAGTTGGGAAAAGTCCTAGTCCGATTGATTGATTATAAATTCTCTTTAACTATTAACAACGCCTGCGTAGAAGAATTAGTGAGTAGCCTATGTCTAGGTCCGATCTACCTTTATACCTGAAATCACCAACATGAATTATTCAGTGGTTTTGGCGGTTTGGCGCAAAAACAGGTTAACTTTCATATTTATGATATTCTTATTACCCGCGACGTTACGGAGACGATATATACATCTGGGGTGAGAGGATGTTTGTTTGTTTGTGCAAACCAATGTTACCATTTATCGCCAAAACTACTAGTCCGATTTTGATGCAGTTTTCAGCTATGGGTTTTAGTTTAATTAGTGCAAGATTTTAGATAAGAGTTACGGTGGCAACTCACCAGGGGGTGCTGCTGTAAACATTTGTTTGTGCAAACAAATGTTGCTATTTATCTTCAAAACTCCTTGTCTGATTTTGATGCGGTTTTCAGTGATGGGTTTAGGTTTGATTGGTGCATGTTTCTAGATAGGTGTTACGGTGACAACTTACCAGAGGGCACTGCAGTAAACATTTGTTTGTGAAAAACTACTATACCGATTTTGATGCGGTTTCCAGTAGTGTAAATAAACTATGTCGATATGTAGCACAATGTACATAATACCTTTGCTCTCTAAAGAGATTTAAATAAAAAGTAAAATTATTTTTTTTTTAAAAACCCTCGACTTAAACAATTTATATCCGGCGGGTATACAGTGTACGGATACTATAGCTATTTGGTGAAAACTAACTAAAAAAAAACCTGTTAGAAATCCTAACTAGATAATACCAAGATTTAACTAGAATTTAAAAATAAATTGACCGATTCAAAACGACATAATTTATTCAGGAGACACATTTAACCGAATTAGTCCAAACTTTTAACGCTGCACTTACGAATAGAAATACCAACTGCAAAATGAAAGGAAAAGCTCTACTTGGCGAGAGCACTTCCGTGCCCCCAGATAACTTCCTCGGAGACGACTGAATTGAAATCGATTTTAATTAAATACATGGTGACAAATTCTGGGAGGATTCAAGACAGCTACTACGACGAATTGCGTCGAGCAGTATACACAATTGAAGATGTACAGTACATTCGAAATTAAATTTGGTAAAACCGAAATACGAGGACTTTTGTGACATTAATTTTACTTATTCATATCATAATCCAACATTTCTTACAAAATCGACGATAATACAATGGCAATTTCGAGGATGGTCTCACAGTAAAAGTTGTTCATGTTGATAAGCCACTGATAAATTGACATACTTTTTGTTCCATTTGATATCATTGTTCCAAATGACATTATTTTTCTATTTGACATTTGTTCCATTTGTCATTATAATTATTACTTTATTTTTATTTTTAATGTTAATATATTTAATTTATTTTAATTAGGAATTTCATTTAATATGCATACGCATGTGGCGATAGAATATGGAAGACATATTATAAATGAAACATCTACATCAATTACCCATGTTTTAAAATTAATTAATAAATGATTATGAGTATATTACCCCTTTAGATTTGTACTTATTTTGATACACATTGTCTTTTGAGCTGAATCCAATTTGACTGGAAGCCGACCCCAATATAGTTGGGAAAAGGCTAGGCAGATGATGATGCAGCATGTGCCTAATATGCATGCATTGTTGTGCCTATATTTATCGCTGCCTGGTTCTTTCTAGACTAGTCATCATCGTCTGATAAAATATTTTACAAAATTCCATCCCTGAGATGAAATATGGTGTTAAGTTTTTTATAAGATAAGACAAAATAAAGTGCAAGTCATTTCATAAAACTGAGTGACTGATAGACCACGTAAAGCCTCATTAATTACTCAAGATAGAGTGGGCTTAAGAAAAGTTTTTTTTTTAATTTTTGAGACAAAAACTTTGTTGATTCGTTTCAAACAAAATATACCTATATAATAAAAATGTCAAAAATCAAAAGATTAAGATATTATTATGTAAATAAAATAGATTTTGTAATAAGACGGATAATGTACATAATTTAATATTATAATTTACAGATAAAAAATCATGAAAGCGTTAAGAATTTTTGCTGGTTGATAAAGTTGGAAAGTTGATAGGGACAGGATCTTTAATATTAATTTATTTAAGCATTCATACAAATTGTGGGATGGGTTATTATTCGGGAATGCCAAAATGTAGGGTTTCGTGACTTGACATTTCAAACCGTACAGTTTAAATTTTGTTTTTTTTATTTTTATTTGAGATGGGTTTGCTCTTGACTCTAGTCTATGTCAGAGATGACAGAGACAAAGTTTACGATGGAGCGAGCTTACCCAGAAGAAGCATGTTCACTGTGTATGGAAACAGTAGTGGGGCACTATGGACTGATTAAAAATAAAATTAGATGCCCCTTGTTCTCCTGAATCAGAATATTTAATAACTTAATTTTACGTTAAAGAGCACATGTGCCCTTAATTTATTATCTAACTTTTGGGGGCAAACAAGGCTAGGATTAACTCAGGATTAACTCACTATCAATCCACATGACAGGAGCGTTTTTATGATAAGATTCGAGAGCGCATAGGAAATAGTATAAAACTTGTGATGTTTATTCAGATTCTATAGGTACCAGGCGTCGCCATCGTCCAAATTGGCTAACGATGCGATTTCGCCCCACGACGAGATTAATCACACACATTTCTTTATAATGTCCTTATTGAAGCTTGCAAAACATCGCGCGGATACAGGAACAATTTCCATCGCGCGACGAAATCGCATTGTCAGCCAATTAGGACGACGCTTCAGTGTAGACTTTGAAGCTTCAGGAAGACGATTCTGATCCTTATCATCGATTTTGGGAAATGTAATAGCATCCGACGATTTAAAAGAATATACCACATATAATAAGCAAAACTCGAACAGTGTTTTGTTGCGGAATAATAGTACTAATTCAAAGGATTTTATTCCACGTAAGACATTTTAGTATATAGTACCTACAAATAACGCATAATTAAAGTAGCTACAACAGTTCCTTTATCGTTAAATAGGCAGTAAAGGGCTCATTATGGCTAAATAGCAATAGAAGAGTCGATCTTCATGGTTAAGCAACGCTTGCCAAGGTTGGTCTGTGGATAGGTAACCATCTTAATATACCAAAACTTCTCCGTGCTCCGGAAAGCGCGTTAAGCCGATGGTACTGGCTGTCATCTGCAGATTTTTGACAGTCGTCACGAGAAGTCAGCTCTTTCTCTGTGTAAATTACAGTTGCAGATGTTTTTATATACTGAATGGTCATCAAATTGAATTAGGGTTCAGCAAAAATGCGACACTGAACCATCTCAATCGGTAATTTACTAGTTTAGTTTATCCCATTTCGTAATCCGTTATGTCACTAGTATTTCTATTAGTGATGTAACGAATGTCATATTTTGGACTTTCGCTAACATTCGCGAATGCGAATGCGAATATTCAGTTTTTGTTTAAATTTGGCGCCATTTGTCTATGGCTTGGTGACTTTAGCGGCAGTCCCGTTCGAACGAAGTGCGTTCCGTCTGTTTTTCGTTCCGAGAATAGCCGAGTTAATACGAACACATCCGATTGAAGTATCATTCCGCTCGCGCCGGTGTTTTCGTAATCAAAACAATTGAATTTTGAGGTTACAGTGTGAATAGTGATTATAAACATGAGTAAATCAAATTCTAGTATGATTCTAGTGAACCAAATCAAAAATTATACACGCAAAAACATTCGCAATAATTTCGCGAATGCGAATGCAAATATTCGTTACATCACTAATTTCTATACGGCATCCGCATTATGAGTCTCGCTGGGACTTTTATCTTGTGCTATTATATTTTTAAATTCAATGCTGTGTCTGGAAAGTTGAGATATAAAATAAAAAGTATCCAATCTGTTTCTTAAAGCTGCCTTGATTACAGAAATTTTACAGTAGTTTTATATGTAATGCAGACATTTTTGTAATCGCGAAAAAAAATGGCAATTGCTACGCTGAAAATTGAGCATTAAGACGTTTTTTATTTTGTTTTAACTACATATTTTAAAAGTAAGAACTAGGTAAGTTAGTACTACATAGATCCTATTATTTGTATTCTTTCTCTCTCTCACACACACTCTCTTTTGGTCTAAGTAATATACTACTTACAACGGCAGCCAACTTCATCTATTCAATGACTGCTACACATTAATTAAAGAAAAAAATATATTCATGAACAATTAAATTATTTAAAAAATTAAAACGTTGTTCATTAACATGACGCATGACTTAGTTTGAAACGTCCAGGAACGAGCGCAGTCCGAGCCTTGTGCACTAAGGACGTCGTGAAATAGAACGATGACATTGTTTTGATACGTAAACCTTATTAATAAGGTGTTTCATAATTCTAATACGATATTTATTTTTAATGTACCTATTATCTTAATTATTTCAAAAAAAATAATTGCGCCTAGGGGTAGTTTGTCTCGGGTACATTAAGTGGGCCGCCTTTGTAAGACGACTAAAATGGCACCGTGTATAATAAATGCAAAAGTATCTCTGTCTTTCTGTAACTTCTTCACGTCTTAAAGATGCTATTCCAATCTTGGCGACGGCGACGCGCGACCGCGATCGTACGACCAGGCACTCATGGTCGCCTGTCGCTAAGCGACATATATAGCAAACGAACCCTCGCGACAGAGACGCGCGACGTAACAGTGTTACGTTCTATTAACCAACTAGCTAAGCAACTGTGCTTAGCTAGTTGATTAGTAGCTTTTTGGTCGGTAAAGCGTTGGCCCTTGAGCATTGACATTATTATGTGGGTTTTTATTAACATCTTGTCTAAATTCAACCAACATATCATCCTCGTATGTAGGAAACGCTACCATTTAATGTGCTTTGCGGCTGCGTCGCGCGACCACGCTGCTCCCAGCACGACAGCGTCGCAGGCCACGCCCATTGGTCGCGCGACTCGGTCGCGTGCTCCTGTAAGTGACCTATAGTAATTCATACAAAGCAGTGGGTCGCGGTCGCACGTCATTGTCGCCGGTCGCGGTCGCAAAGATCGGAATTGTATCTTAACAGGAGAATTTTGGATGACACTAAGCACACGGGTTGACGCGTGGGGATCTTCTATTGGGAGGATTTTCGACTTTCATGCAGGCAAAGCTGCTGGCAGAAGCTAGTATTAAATAATACAGTCTCATTTTTGTATAACGTCATACTTATGACACTCGGTTGCGCAACAGTAGTTTTATTTTACAGTTATTGCTTCTTTTATATCACAGTAGCGCAATTTCTGTGGAAATAATTTACGTAGATAAGATTATGTAACTACCCATGCGATAGTGGTAATAGTTTAAGGGGAGTAATGAAGGTACATTCATTATTCTCCATTGGAAAAGTAGGACCCTCTAGATAGGTGCTTGCTAGGTGTTGGAGGGCTGTTGCCGAGAACATTGAAAATGCAAGGTAGGATTTATCAAACCCTTTTTAAGTTCGCATGTGGTTGTACAAATACCGCTACAAATGTGTTACATAAAAATAGTAGTAAGAACTTGATTACGTTAGTTTTTAGGGTTCCGTACCCAAATTAAAACCAACCGCACCATATTACTAAGCTTCCGCTGTCCGTTCGTCCGTCCATCCGTCCACCTGTCTGTCAGCGGGCTATATTTCATGAACCGTAATAGGTTGACGGTTAAAATTTTCAGAGTTTGTATTTCGGTTGCCGCTATAACAACAAATAATAAAAATACGATGGTATGGAACCTTTCATGCGCGAGTCCGACTCGCACTTGGCCGGTTTTTAGTTAATCATCTAGAAAAATTTCACAGCTATTTCAGGAAGCTAAAATCCTATTTATTTCCCTTAACTCAAATTTTTAACGTAGTTGCTTAGTAATGCGTATTATCCGATATATTATCAGACACTCCCCAATCAACTGTAAAAGTATTCTTTTTATTAACTTCTGAAAATATGAACTCCTACTAGAACAAAGATAATGTTTGAAATATTGTCAGCACGTTTGTAGACAAGCGTGACGCTACATACAATTACGATGCGACAACCCGTTTTATACAGGGTGATCCAGATCATCATCATCATATCAGCCGAAAGACGTCCACTGCTGGACATAGGCCTCCCCTAAGTGTCGCCACAACGACCGGTCCTGTGCGTCTCGCGTCCATCGGCTACCCGCGACCCCTTGTGGGAGGCCTTCCAACGTTGCGTCTTCCAGCACGCGGTCGCCACTCCAGAACGTTTCGGCCCCATTGACCATATGTTCTGCGAGCAATGTGCCATGTCCACTGCCACTTCAGTTTAGCGATCCTTCGGGCTATGTCGTGTGATGCAGATCTATGTGCGTGGTCATATTTAAGGACGATGTCATAAAATAAATGGAAAAATACGCCAATAATGTTACGCCAAATAAAATATCAATTCACTCCTCAACAGTACCTTCATTATTATCGATTGAACAATATTAATAAAAAAAGGATTTTTCCTTGTTTATCCACTATCGTATCAAGCATGTACAAACTTTGTTGCACTTCACCTTTAAGGTGCCTGTTCATTACAGCGGAGCGAGGCAGCGGAGCGGAGAAACGGACCAGATACCAGATAAACCAGATACTGTAAAAAAAAGAAGAAAAAATCCAACCAACCAATTTTAACCAATGGAATTGCATAAAATCTCCGCACTACTGACTTTTTGAGTGACATGATTGATTAATATTTCTCCGTTTCTCCGCTCCGCTGTCTCGCTCCGCGCAAATGGATAGGCACCCTTAGTGTAGCAACTTGTTCGAAACTAGCTCATGCGGGAGGTAGAAAGCTTTTACAGCGCCGCAAAGATAGCAAAGTTTAAAGTGGAGGAACAATAAACAATGTTTTCCACGCCAGTATGGAAAAAGTTAAAAATAATTCGAATTGTTTATGATACCCTTTTATTGCTAGAATCTAATACCTGCCTAATACAGCCTTTGCGATGCTAAAGGGTCACGAAGGGTATTCTTGGGTGTCACGAACTTTAGTAAACAGATTTATTAAAATGTGACCACATTTTTTTATAATTAACAGCAATTAAAAACGGAATTTTTTCATAGTTTAAAACTAAAATCGCTTTTTTCGTCTAGACGCTTGTAAACTACGCATCGGATTTTAATGTTTTCATCAAAAGACAGAGTGATTTAAGAGAAAGGTTTATCTACACTAATATTATAAAGAGGAAAGATTTGTTTGTTTGTTTGAATTGAATAGGCTCCAAAACTACTGGACCGATTTGATAAATTCTTTTAGCATTGGATAGCTACATTATCAGGGAGTAACATAGGCTATATATTATCCCTACTAGTAGTTTATATGGGACTAGTGGACATCACGCGGTTTCACCCGCGTAGTTCCCGTTCCCGTGGGAGTACGGGGATAACATATAGCCTATGTTACTCCCTGATAATGTAGCTATCCAATGCTAAAAGAATTTTTCAAATCGGTCAAGTAATTTCGGAGCCTATTCAATTCAAACAAACAAATCTTTCTTCTTTATAATATTATGTAGATATGTGCGAACTAAGTCACGGGCTAAAGCTATTTGGTTATGTTTAAAAGGCTGCCTAACTTGGTCGGAGATGCCAAAAAACATAGAAAACTGAATAAGTATGCTTTATTCAGTAAATGGGACAGCTAGGCCCAAATAAAAAAGTTAAATAATAGAAAATAATAGTTATTGTATATTAAGTGAAAAAAAGGAAATATCTCATTCGAAGGGATTATTTAACGATATTGTTGTTGAAACCCAAAATAAAATAAAGTTATGCGTTCTGGCTGCTGTCCAAATCCATGAATAATGAAACAAGCTATGTGTGGTTGTGACAACTTCTGATAATCATAATATTTGTGCAAGAATATTGAAAGAGAAATTATTTTAAACCAGCGACTTCGACCGCGTGTTCCCTAGGGAACATACTCCTGGGATAAAAAGTAGCCTATGTCCTTTCTCAGACTCTAGACTATCTCCGTACCTAATTTCATTTAAATTAACGGCGATGCGCCACCGGTACATGGTGGACATCCCACCCACACGCACAAAACGTTTTGGGAACAAATTCATAGTGCGTACAGCTAAGGAGTGGAATTCCCTGCCAGAGTCTGTGTTTCCAGATAGCTACAACCTGGGAATCTTTAAGACAAGAGTGAATAGGTTGCTTCTAGGCAAACGTGCTCCATCTTCGCTTACCATCAGGTGAGATAGTGGTCAAACGTAAGCCTATCTACAGTAAAAAAAAAAAAATCGGTTCGGTAGTTTTGGCGTGAAAGTGAGACAGACAGACAGACCGAAACACAGACAGAGTTACTTTTGCATTTATAATATTAGTAAGGAAGTAAGGATTGATTGTTGACGTTATTATTTTGAACATATTGCTTGGGATTATAATCCCGATCGGCAAACACATAGGTCTCATAATAAAAAAAAACCGGTGAAATGAGAGTCGGACATGCGCTTGAAGGGTTCCGCAATGAAAAAACACTAAAAAACCCCTTTAATTCTCTTTTTTATTTTGTTATAGCTTGAACATAGTACACACTGCGAAAATTTTAACTGTACATCCGTTACGGTTCGTGCAATTAGCCCGTTCACAGACAGTACTCTGAAATATTTATTTAATCATTTAATCTCTCATTACCTTCTATCAACAAGTGGGGGTTTCTATTTCAAAGGATTCAAAAACATAAAGGAAAGCCTCCGAATTTAAATATGTTAACGAATCTCGAATCACAGTTCCGTATATAATGCGATCTCCATACTTAGATTACACTAAAGACCGGTTTTTTTAAAAAACCTCATTTCATAAAATTTTACCACGTCCCAATTAACCTCAACAACCGCATTTTTTTTCAGCCAGCTGTGTGGGTATTGTCCTTTTATACTTCCGTTTCATTCTGACCTCACGCGAGTAGCCGCAATCACTGCGGTTGTGCTCGCACAACATATCCGCTTTTTATTGCTTCCATTTATTTATTACTAGCTTCTACTAGCAGCTTTGACCGCTGGAAATTAAAAATTATTCCAAGCCCACGGAATCTCTGGATGAAAAGTCTATTCCAGGATATGGTATACCTGAATGAACTAATTTGGATAAAAGTTGGCAAACGTTCAGGTCATATCCTGGAAAAGGACAAAGGATACTTTTTATCCAGGAAGTATGTTCCTTTGGGATTGTTTTCTCATACGCAGGTGAAGACCTGGACCTTGACCGTACCGGAAGACACAACGTTGGAAGGCTTCCCACAAGGTAGACCGATAACCTGGTGAAGATCGCGGGTAGCCGATAGATCCGAAACGCGCAGGGCAGGTCGTTGTGGGGACGCTTGGGGGAGGCCTATGTCCAGTAGTGGACGTCTTTTGGCTGATATGATGATGATGATGACGCAGGCGAAGCTGACAAATGATAGTAAAAATAAAGACAATTATCAGCCATTACCAGCTTTTACCCGCGACTTCGTACTCGCACATCCCGTTTTTCCCGTTCCCGTAGGAATTTCGAGAAATTCTCCCCTACAATCAAGGAACTTACATGCCAAATTTCACTTAACTCACTCAGTCAGTAACCAATAACGGAAGAATTTTACATATGATGATAGATTGTTCATTGGCATGTGTTTAACCATAATACACAACATAGGCAATTAATATATAAGTAGCACTTCGCCCGCAACTTCGTCCGCGCTGCAATTTTCTTAAGAATCCCTAACTTTTATCCAGACAAATCATATACTTAAAGAACCACTTTATGAAAATCGGTGCAGCAGTTTTTGAGTTTATCGCGAACAGATAGACAGACGCGGCGGAGGACTTTGTTTTATAATATGCAGTGACAACGGGTAGGGTTATACCCTACTCGTTGTTATATCATAATTGCCTATAATATTGCACTATAATAACATTTCTTATTTTTCAGTCGACTAGGCGAACCATTCCGCTAATTGCTGCTTAAAAAATAATTTATTAGTAAAGCTGAATACGTCGAAAGATGAATGATTCACGGCGACCTGGTCTTAGGTTGTAAGGCTTGGAGTTGTAAGAGCCACTATTGTAGCTATAGAATTCTTTACTGAGCAAGAATTTGAATGGCATGTCCCCTCTTGAATCCACTGAATGCCGTTATTTTCCGGACACAGATTTTTCAGATAAGGTAATAAATGTGATTTAAGACGAAATAACCTGTTAAACCTTCTGTATTGAAAAACGGTATTTTTCAAAATGAGGCACACAGGTAACCATGTAAAAATGTACTTGGTGACTTTGGAGATAATACGCAAATCTTGTGTATAGCAAAATCATTAAAAAAAATACCATGTATCGAAAAAGAAAATCTAAATTAAAGTGAGTATTGTCACTCTTTACTCACTTACTATACTCGTGACTATACTCACTTTAATTTTGATTTTTATCGTAACAAAAAAAAGAGTCAAAATTAAAGTGAGTATAGTATTGATATATAAAAAAACCCAAGATGCACAGTCTCGAACAAATTAAACTGTCAAAAACTGACCTGTATCAAGTGTCATGTGTGAGTTGTGTGTAGTTATACTATAAACAATTTTTTTTTGCAAATTCAACCTTACACGGATCGCTTAAAGTTGTTTTTACAAAGCAGTGCATTATGGTGAGCGATGCGAGATTGTTTGAAACTTGCACATAATTATACATATCGTGCTCATTTTTTGCGGACGTTTTCGAGATGCTGAGTGTGTGTCTTGGATTTTTTATATGTCAATGGAGTTTAGTCACTCTTTTCGATACTTAGTAGTTCAAAAATAAAAATAAAATCGTTTAAAAGCTTTCGTGAAGTATATTCTATTAATGATAGGTACTGATTGCATAAATTAAAACTGTACACTGCCTCCGAAATAACCTTACACAAAACCTCCAAACTTATCAATGATGTGAGAAGAAAAAATTGTTTACTGGTTTTTGGGGTTTCGTACCCAAAAAGTATCCAACGGAACCCTATTACTAAGCCTCCGCTGTCCGTCCGTCCGTCCGTCTGTCTGTCAGAGGGCTGTATCTCAAGAACCTATTATGTATTTCTATTGCCGCTATAACAAAAAAAAAAAAAGGAATATGGTGCGGAACCCGGACTTGCACTTGGCCGGTTTCTTTTATTACTATTGATAGAGAAACGTTTGACCACTATCTCACCTGTTGGTAAGCGATGATGTGGTCGAAGATGGAGCACGCTTGCCTAGAAGTAACTTATTTACTCTTTACTTAAAGACTCCCAAATCGTAGCTATCAAGAAACGTAGACTCAGCCATTGATATATAAAAAAACCAAAATGCACAGTCTCGAACAAATGCAACACTCGAAACTGTTGTCAAAAACTGACATGTATGTGTGAGTTGTGTAGTTATACTATAAACAATTTTTTTGCAAATTCAACCTTACACGGATCGCTTAAAGTTGTTTTTACAAAGCCGTGCAGTATGGCGAGCTATGCGAGACTGTTTGAAACTAGCGCACAATTGTAAATTGTGCGCTTGTTTTGTTATTATTACATAAAAATTAGAAAGGTTACACTGTTATTAAGGACACATAAATAATTAAATAAATATTATTTCACGTAAAAACAGTCAAAGTTAATCAAATAATTCATGGACCAAACGAACCTGATACCAATTGATACCTGATCGAAAATTATTTCCTCGCTGTTTTATAAAATAGTTGTTTGTATAATTTGAATTTACGAAATTGTACGTTCAATTTATTTTATAATATAATCTTATTTTTTAACAGGTAATTGTTGCACATCAAACTTAAAACTGTTAGTAACATATACAGAACTATAGTATTTATTTGTAACTAGTAATTTCTCCTTAAAGTCATGGCCCATATAATTTATTATTTAATAAGTGGATTATTTTATGACAACGTAAGAAAAATACGTTTATTATCAAATTCCACTAATGTAATTGATGTAGGTAGACTCATAAAAATATTTTATAGGATAGTACGGTAGAGAAAATTGTCTAGACTTGAATAAATCGGGTAATGCTATAACTTTTCGTTCGAAATAAAATATGTTTATTGAAGGCGGAATAATACAGATTTTACTTGGTTTTATTGCTTCATGAAAATAACCTTAAAAATGAATGGGCATCAAATAACTATACTTAAAATATTATGAATGTTGTGCCCAGATAGGCACAACATTCATAACACTTTCACTTAAAAGAAACCCAAATGCCTAAACATTTTGAACCGCAATCGCGCTGTACAGATACATTGTAAAAAGGGCGAGTATATTATCATCAACCTTTAACACATCCAGAAAGACTAATACTGACAAAAACATCGCATGGTAAAACCTTCAGCAGCAATCATTCTCAGCGGTAACTAATGTGACTACTAGAGCAATGAAACATTTTTTTTTTTATAAACTGCGCTCCATCTACCCATGTTAACGTTGCTTTAAAACCCAGAAAAAAAGGATATCCTCTCCGAGCCTAAAACTTAATAAAGTTTAAACCTCTTTAAGCCTTCATAATAAACCCCCAAATTGAAATAACAAAGAGCTCTACCCACTCGAGCGTCGGCGCGAAATCGCTCAATGTTGGGGGGGGTTCGGGTTGACGTCACGATATCGGCGCGTGAACTTAAAACGACGATATCTCTGAATTTGTGCACAGGAGCTACATGAAACTTATGTTTCTGGAGTTTTAATGAAATAAGCTATCACATTTAAAATAAATTAGACCAGTTTTGCCTTGTAATATATTGTTAATTCTACTTTGAAATTAGCGTGAGCGAAATATTCCTAGTTTATTGTGAAAAAGTAGATAGAAATAAAAAATAAGCCAATATTTTAAAAAGTTTTTCTTGAATTTACAAGAATATACCCTATTACACATTAATCTATTAAAATAACACACCTCCCCATACATTTTTTTCATACCACAAGCCTTACAAAAAAATGCCTCGGGTAGCTGACCCGGCCGCCAACAAAAAAAAAGGGGTATGCTTACACTTAATTTTCGGGAATTCCGTAAGCTAAGTGGCTCACGATAGTATTTTATTACATAGTTTGGTACATAATCTCATCGCAGAAAAATTGTAAGCTGTTTCAATTGTTTAGTTTACGAACAATGAGTCAGAATGCAAACACTTGAAAAAGAGCGATAAAAAAGACCCTTTCATAATTTGGATCACAGAGCAAGTGCTATTGCATTTATTTGAAATCTTATTTCGCAATCAACATGATTATGATATTTACTAATCGAAAAACACAACTTAAGGGCATGTTGCCTAATAAAAACATCCCAGAAATCAACCAGCAAAATTAACAGTTTCACGACTAAACGCACAAGTACATGCTAGCAAAGTATGGATACGGCTCACTATTATCATATCACCAAAAAAAAAAACCAGTCACCTAAAAATATTAACACATTACAAAAAGATGCACTGAAAATAGTAGTAACAAATACGCAAAATGCAAAAAAAACACGACCGACAAAAAAAAAAGACAAAAAAAAAATCCACAAATGTCTTATCCATACTAGTCGATGACGTCATAAATACGCCCGAGCGTCAGCGGACAAAATAAGGTCTCTACGCGGCCTCGTGTTTTTGTTTTCAATGAAATTCTAATTTCGGACGATAAAACCTAAATTGAATGCACTAAAGACATTGTAAATTAACGAAGCATTGTTAATAACGACAGTTTGATAAGCATTAGGCATATTTAATATTCACAACACGTCGAAAAAGAATCGGTCACAACGGAACAATGGAGGCCGATGTTCGTTGAAATAAGTATTTCTACCAAAATTTATGACAAATACATAATCAAGCTATTAAAAACAGTTTAATATTTACCGGTTTATGATATTGCTGCAGCTCAACCACAAACACAACACTTTAAACACATAAATTGGCACTCGAAAACAAGGTCGCGACCCGCTCGTACTGCTCGGAACACGCACTGAATTGACGAATTCTACATCGACCGTGGTTGGGCTCAGGAGTTTCTGAGGGACTGTATGCCATCCTAGTCTTTTCCACTACACGTTGGGCAAGTTTGACCAGGATCGGTATAGTTTTGATGCAGTAAAACGACAAAAACAAAACCGCGGGAAACCGCGGCCTTATTATGTCCGCTGACACACTAGAGCCGCCGCGCTGACACCTTTTTACGTCAAACGACGCTCGAGTGGCTACACACCGCCCAGTCTTAGCACCCAGCGTGCTACGCCGTAGAGGCTCGTAGCAAATCGCCTACGCGCTTCGCTACGGCAACCTGAGGCCACAGCGGAACGAACACATAATGCAAGACTTGTTGTAATACTAACAAAATCTCATTTCACTATTTATAGCGCCGGGCATAACGCATGCCAAAATATAAATGGGTTACAAAATACTGAATTACCTGCACAAGTTGGAAAAACATGCATCACATCCATACATACAGTCATACAGTACATAGTCTCACAAAAGCATACAACTACAGTTACACAAAGAGCTGCTAATTTGTTTATAAGTCATTTACTGTTAATTATTCTTCCTAAATCTAATTTTTATTCACTATCTGTAAAAATTTGTGCAAGTCTCAATATTGTTTATAATTGGGAAAGAGCGAGATATGCCTCGATACAACTATTATCATTTACTTACTGGGGATGTCTCATTTATAATCCATGTGTATCTGCTTTTGGGACAAATAAACATTTTTCATTTTTTTCACATCCACGCAAAACGGCCATCGCTCAGCAAAAAGCTGTGACTCGTATGCGAATTAAAGCATAGCACTGGTTTTACCGGAATTCATGAGAATTAGTCGTATAACGGGCGATAAGTTTTTAACGTTTGTACATTAAACAATGTACATAAAGTTCATAATGCAGTGTACAAAATTCTATTCCGACGCATTCCGCGGCGATGAGAAATGAGCCAAAAATAATTCTCATTTTTTACAATATCAAATGTTAAAAACCCTAAAGACAGACATAAAACTAATAGAATTTTTGATGTCTGTTATGATATCGGTTACTTTGTAGGCTAATATAAATTATGCGCGTGGTAATTCTCAGCAAACAGTGCCAGGATTTCATTCAGAAATCGTGCTAAAAATATATCTTCTGAGAAAAAATACTGTGGTATCTTTAGTCCGTTTCCAAAATATACGGATGACAAACAGACCGTATAAGAATATTATTGTAACAACTAAGACAATTGAAAACTTTATCAATTTACCGTACTTGGTAAAGTACTAATATATGTTTTCAATTTTACTTAGCGGAACTCTATTTTTCTTCTTTCGTTTTTCTTAAAAAAAGTTGCCCCTCACTAGGAATTTATGCTGTATCGTGGGTGCGTTCACAAACATACAAACTCACAACACAAACAGCCAGACCCGGAACAACTATCTGTAGGCCATACAAATATTTGTTCCGTGCGGGAATCGAACCCGCGACACGCAGCGCAGCAGCCAATCGCTCAACCACTGCGCCAACCGTGTAGTCGCTATTACTAAGCCTCCGTTGTCCGTCCATCTGTCCGTCCGTCCGTCCGTCCTTTCGTCCATCTGTCTGTCCGTCCGTCCGTCCATCTGTCTGTTCCTCCGTCCGTCCGTGTAGGGACCCTAAAAAGTGTTTCTTTGTGTAAAAAGCATCGTATAGTCTTTCTTGTCGTCTTTTCTAGAGTGCCGTTTCTGTAAAGAAAATCGTCCAATTCATCTGAAAAAACGTCTCGCCCACTATAAGCCTCTTACTGTGCTTATTTCAATCTTGAATGAATATACAGTAGCGTATCGCATTACTTAACTTCTTTTTACCCGACTACGGCAAAGCCAAAAGGAAGGGTTATGATTTTAGCAGTCTATGTATGTATGTATGTATGTATGTATGTATGTTTCTATGTTCCACTCTGGTGCCTAACCCACTGAACCGATTTTTATGATTGAGGTATCAATAGATTTCTAAAAACGTTCCGGGTGACATAGGCTATATAAATTATTCCTAAATGTATTATGGTGGCCTTAACACGTAAATTTCTGACGACGAAAAAAATAAATTTCAGATAATTGTGACATGTTTGGTGTCAAAAGAAAGGTCTTGACGAGCACATTACAAATATGTATGTATATCATATTGTAGTATTAAACTTATAATTTAAATTGCTAATAAACGAGTAAAAGAAAGCCTGTACCTTGTACGGCGTGGCTGTACAATTAATAGTGAATAATATGATCAAAATGATACCAACGCGAAGGTAATCAAAATTTTAAAATCAATACAATTTTTTATGCCACTCATTAGAAGAAAAATACATAAAACGAAATATTCATATTTCGGATTTTTTCGAAGCCCGATAGATGGTGTTGGCGTCGAAACAAATCACGCCACGCTTTCGTCTGCGATATCGTTGCGTCCCCGTAATGGAACGTGGCGAGCGGTCACGACCCTGCACTTGGCAACCTCTCGGCTTGTAAAAACAGGCCACTCACTGTGTACCATAGCTAAAAATGCTAAAATTCGTCGAGCGTGCGCCTGCCCAAAAAGTGTTAGCAACTCAAACGCAACGTATGTATAAATGCATGTTGTGTACCGCAAGGCACGCCGCAGTGCCTTTATCTCAGTGTAGCATCTTCACAAAACCTCGGCAGTCACCTGGTTTCGTTAGTTTTTTTTTATTAGTTCAAACTTTTCCAACTACGTGCGTTGGGGTTGGCTTGCAGTCTAATCTAATACAGCTAAATACCAGTATTTCACATGAGGTGACTGCCCATTTGACCTCCATAACCCGATTTATTAGCTTTTGACTACCCGTAACGACATAAACACATATACTCATGCTGATTGGAAATAATTTTTGGTGTAAAATAAAAATCCCATCAAAAACATAAATGTGAAAAAGGGAGCCAAAGTTCAATGTTAATAATATCTATGATTGTCAAAATTAAATAAATTAGCCAGGATTACGAACAGAACCCATTTCCAGCATTGAATTTTCTACCGTTTGTCTGTTGAGTTGTACAAAACACGTGGAAAGGTCAAAATAAATGTAGATAACTTTTATTTATTATAATTTTGTAACTCAAAGTACAATTAAAGTATTGTTTCATCCCAATCGGTTCACTCTATCAAAAGATATGTGAATTTAAAGTGATGAAGGAGAAATTAATTTACATTACGTAAAGCAAATACACGTAACTCCCTCTATTGAACAAAAATAGTACTACCAATTCAAGGAAATAACACCAGGTTACATACTGTGGAGTTATTTGTGAAACTTTTGATAAGTAGCAAAGGAAAAGTGAACATTGTATTATTTTATTGTTAGGGATTTATCGTTATATGGTAACCTTATTGAAATGTTGCCAGATCCACTTCAAGGTCGATAGATAGCAATCTTAATTTGATCACAATTTCTAAATAGCGGAGTTTTTCGCGGAAAAAGGACCTTCCCCCATGTCTGCTAATACATATTACCTTAACTTATAATAAACTAAAGCTGTTAAAAGATGGACCCCCGGTTTTATGCGGAAACCTGGCAACATTGGGTCACTTGCAGGCTTACTACCCGTGGTGAGGGGCAAAGCCCCGTGATTGGTTCGTCGCGACTATTAAGATAAGACATAAAGTGTTGAGTTTTGAGACAAGACATAAAGTGTTGTATTTATGCTCTAAATCTTGGTCATCTGCCCAATCTTTTCCCAAAAATATTGAAGTCGGAGTCCAGACAAACCGGATTCAGTCGAATACCAATATTTTACGCGGAGTGCCAGATCTCCACATCCCAATAACTGGGTGACCTGGTACTTTTTGGCCAGACTGGTGTCAGATTTTCTGGTTTCTGATAATCCGTAACGACTGTCAAAGATCTGCAAATAACAGACTAACGAATTTAAGTAAAGAAAGAAATAAAACTTGTTTATTTGGCACACCTAGGTAAACACATTGTCGGTATAAACGTTGTGAAACTTCATTTAAATAAAACATTGTGTGTCTCACGGCTGCGCCAAAAAGGTCCAGTTTAGCAAAATGCCAGACAACTAGGAGTTACCTTACGCTGGTTTTCTACTGAACCTTACGTTGACGTACTTTTCGAGGGGCGCAGGAGGTTCGGTATGATAAATTATGACGATCAACCATCCACAGACCGACTTCAGTAACAGTGGCGTAGCTAGCATGGGTGGCACCTGGGGCACTCCAAAATAATTATGGGTTGCCCGTTATACTGCTGACGGCAGTCGCAAGCCATTTCTCGGGAGGGGGGGGGGGGGAATCTACAGCACATAATGATGATAATCATTCATACTTAAATAGAAGTTAATTCATGAACTGATGCAAGAAAGCTCATTAACTGAAAAAGGCCCGAACGCAAGAACGAACGAAGTGAGCTCGAAAATACATGCAACTCGGAAAGATTTAATTTTCTTTTGATCATTCACACGTAAAAATATAAGTTTTGTTGAATTATACAGATAAGCTCGAGGACAAACAGAGTGCAGAATGTAGGAGCGAGCGAAGCTTGAAATTTTTACACCTTTTCAGAAGAGTTTTACAGTGTTTTGATTACTAATACATAAATATTATAGAAGTCTTTTGTTGATACATAGTGCAGAATGCAAAAGCGAACGAACTGAGCTCAAACATTTTTGCGTCCCTCTTCTAACAGGTTTCATTGCGTCAAACGTTTAGGAATGAGACCCGACAGTGACAATAAACATTCGTATACAAAATAATGTCTTGGGTGTTTTTTTATTCATTCTTTTGTATAATTGGTTTATATTTAGTAGTAGATAAGAAATTAAGAATCATCATGATTCGAGGTACTAGGAGATACCAGGGCTGGTCGCCACTTTAAACGGAAGTGGTGATATAGTAAGCACCCTGCATAGCCTTCTTTTTATTATTTATTTATTTTTAATTCGAGAGGGGTCAGGTTATTGAAATCTTATCTATGCCATAGTATCACATTTTTTCACCATCATGCACTCGAACGAAATCGCGAGCGTAGCTAGTTGTACAATAAAAAGCATGGATAAAATGATGGCGACGTGCAGTTACTCAAATCTAAATAAATAGTAACGATTTGTTAAACGGAAAAGTATAAAATAAAAATTGAGTTTAAAAAACTGTAACCCGACTACAGAAAAATAAAAGTGATCTGAAAAGTAAGAAACAAGAAAATATTTCAGAAAAAAATCAAGACAGGTACAAAAATGGTCAAAGTAAAGCCGTGGTCGCATGCCTTTATAGTTTTACAGGTGTGCCAGGCACCCACATGATATACAGGCATGCGACCACGGCTTTACTTTGACCATTTTTGTACCTGTCTTGATTTTTTTCTGAAATATTTTCTTGTTTCTTACTTTTCAGATCACTTTTATTTTTCTGTAGTCGGGTTACAGTTTTTTAAACTCAATTTTTATTAATTTGAAACGAGTCGATAGTCCTTATTTCTTTCAGAAATCATCATATCAGCCGAGAGACGTCCACTGCTGGACATAGGCCTCCCCCTAGGGGGGGGGGTTGCCATAATCGCCACGCTTGGCAGGCGGGTTGGCGATCGCAGTGTATGGTGTTGCGTTTTACAGGGAACGCTGCTGCCCATTCTCTGGTGAGTCCCTTAGTCGCCTCTTACGACACCCACGGGAAGTGATGGGATGTTATTATTCTTTTACGGCACCAAACGACACCATACGGCAATACACCATGCAGTATATACTATTACTCATGTCGTAATCTCTGAGCTAAACCATTTTTAACAGACTTCCAAAAAAGGAGGAGGTTCTCAATTCGGTGGGTATTTTGAAGTGAAAACTTCTTTAGCGGCGTTGAGCACTTTTTCTGTAATGGGTATAAAATCTTAAACTCGCGTCAGGACACGTGACCTGATCGAAAAAGCGTAAGATTGAGGGGAAGGGAGAGGAACTAGTATCTCCCACTCTTTCTACCGTGCCTGAGTGTGCTGCTCCGCTTAGGCGGCACAGGGCGCTTGCGCGAATGTCCGTCTGTGTTTATGTACAGCGTGCCACGCGTATCCAAGGATACGAAATTACGGAATTACGAAATTATGGATGAAAGTTGATTTTTCTAAGAGATAAAAATTAATGTAATATATAAATAAATAACGATATAATATTATGAATAATAACATGTAAATTGTCATATTTGTGTACGATAGCGCAATAAATAAACATTGTATTCTACCTCATAAATGATAGTATTTTTGTACTTATAATTAAACACAACGTTAATACTAAAGTTTTCACTTCTGCCGGCACTCCCGGAGTGCTACCGGTGTTTTTTTTTTTATGTATGTACACCGATTACTCCGAAGTTTCTGATTCGATTTCTGTGATTCTTAGTTCGATGCAGTATACTTGCCATTTAGTCCCGTAAAAATTTGATTCAGTTTGGTTCAGTAGTTTTTATTTTAAAAGCATTTTTGCTTATTTCAATTTCTGCGTAGACGAAGACGTCGTCCAAGTATCACCACTTAAAAGTGAAAAATAAAAAACTTTTTACAAAAAAATATAACCGACTTCCAAACAAAACACTACAAAGTATTAAATAACCTTAATTTCGGAAGTCGGTGTTAAAAACAAAGAAACAAAACCAAAAACACCGACTTCCGAAATTAAGGTTATTTAATACTTTGTAGTGTTTTGTTTGGAAGTCGGTTATATGTTTTTGTAAAAAGTTTTTTTTTATAACAGGAAATTAAGTAGGAAGTTAAACGAGCCTTTAATAAAGCAGCGGGGGTTATCGTCAAGACCTTACACTCATCAATCCGATGCCTTAGCCCTCTTATTATTTTATTACAACTTCACACTAATGAAACAACATTATAATGCCTCATCTCCAAATAAGCGATAACCATTAATACAATTTTATTAGCTGACTAGCCTTTGCCCGCGACTTCATACGCGTTTTTACCCGTTCCCGTAGAAGTTTCGGGAAATCCTCTCTTAGTGCTCCCCTATTTTCCCCAAGGAACCAACATGCCTTTTAGCTTCCTACGACTAGTAATTTTGGCTCTGCGTTGTCTGCCAGTCACTCAATCAATCAGTAACGGAAGAATCCTTACTATCCTTACTATCCTTACTAATCCCTACTAATCTTCTTCTCCACAGCTAAAACACTAGGAAGTGGTGACGGGCGGGCGTTTTGGGGACTGTCTTTTGTAAAACTTGACGTTCAAAAAGTGCTGGCTCTCAGCCTAATTTGAATAAAGGATTTTTGATTTTGATTTTGAATCCTTACTAATATTATAAATGCGAAAGTAACTCTGTTTGTCTGTCTGTCTGTCTGTCTGTCTGTCTGTCGCGCTTTCACGCCAAAACTGCTGAACCGATTTAAATGAAATTTGGTACACAGATAGTCTAGAGCCTGAGAAAGGACATAGGCTATTTTTTATCCCGGGAGTATGTTCCTCAGGGATCACGCGGGCGAAGCCGGTGGCAGAAGCTAGTACTAATATAAAAGTAACTCTGTCTGTCTGTCGCGCTTTCACGCCAAAACTACTGAACCGATTTAAATGAAATTTAGTACACAAATAGTCTAGAGCCTGAGAAAGGACATAGGCTACTTTTTACCCGACTACGGCAAAGCCAAAAGGAAGGGTTATGATTTTAGCAGTCTATGTATGTATGTATGTATGTATGTATGTATGTTTCTATGTTCCACTCTGGTGCCTAACCCACTGAACCGATTTTTATGATTGAGGTATCAATAGATTTCTAAAAACGTTCCGGGTGACATAGGCTATATAAATTATTCCTAAATGTATTATGGTGGCCTTAACACGTAAATTTCTGACGACGAAAAAAATAAATTTCAGATAATTGTGACATGTTTGGTGTCAAAAGAAAGGTCTTGACGAGCACATTACAAATATGTATGTATATCATATTGTAGTATTAAACTTATAATTTAAATTGCTAATAAACGAGTAAAAGAAAGCCTGTACCTTGTACGGCGTGGCTGTACAATTAATAGTGAATAATATGATCAAAATGATACCAACGCGAAGGTAATCAAAATTTTAAAATCAATACAATTTTTTATGCCACTCATTAGAAGAAAAATACATAAAACGAAATATTCATATTTCGGATTTTTTCGAAGCCCGATAGATGGTGTTGGCGTCGAAACAAATCACGCCACGCTTTCGTCTGCGATATCGTTGCGTCCCCGTAATGGAACGTGGCGAGCGGTCACGACCCTGCACTTGGCAACCTCTCGGCTTGTAAAAACAGGCCACTCACTGTGTACCATAGCTAAAAATGCTAAAATTCGTCGAGCGTGCGCCTGCCCAAAAAGTGTTAGCAACTCAAACGCAACGTATGTATAAATGCATGTTGTGTACCGCAAGGCACGCCGCAGTGCCTTTATCTCAGTGTAGCATCTTCACAAAACCTCGGCAGTCACCTGGTTTCGTTAGTTTTTTTTTATTAGTTCAAACTTTTCCAACTACGTGCGTTGGGGTTGGCTTGCAGTCTAATCTAATACAGCTAAATACCAGTATTTCACATGAGGTGACTGCCCATTTGACCTCCATAACCCGATTTATTAGCTTTTGACTACCCGTAACGACATAAACACATATACTCATGCTGATTGGAAATAATTTTTGGTGTAAAATAAAAATCCCATCAAAAACATAAATGTGAAAAAGGGAGCCAAAGTTCAATGTTAATAATATCTATGATTGTCAAAATTAAATAAATTAGCCAGGATTACGAACAGAACCCATTTCCAGCATTGAATTTTCTACCGTTTGTCTGTTGAGTTGTACAAAACACGTGGAAAGGTCAAAATAAATGTAGATAACTTTTATTTATTATAATTTTGTAACTCAAAGTACAATTAAAGTATTGTTTCATCCCAATCGGTTCACTCTATCAAAAGATATGTGAATTTAAAGTGATGAAGGAGAAATTAATTTACATTACGTAAAGCAAATACACGTAACTCCCTCTATTGAACAAAA
Source organism: Lacanobia wlatinum (assembly GCA_947578705.1). Taxonomy (NCBI): domain Eukaryota; kingdom Metazoa; phylum Arthropoda; class Insecta; order Lepidoptera; family Noctuidae; genus Lacanobia; species Lacanobia wlatinum. Next base: position 7,072,996 of record OX388032.1, read on the forward strand.
ATAGTACTACCAATTCAAGGAAATAACACCAGGTTACATACTGTGGAGTTATTTGTGAAACTTTTGATAAGTAGCAAAGGAAAAGTGAACATTGTATTATTTTATTGTTAGGGATTTATCGTTATATGGTAACCTTATTGAAATGTTGCCAGATCCACTTCAAGGTCGATAGATAGCAATCTTAATTTGATCACAATTTCTAAATAGCGGAGTTTTTCGCGGAAAAAGGACCTTCCCCCATGTCTGCTAATACATATTACCTTAACTTATAATAAACTAAAGCTGTTAAAAGATGGACCCCCGGTTTTATGCGGAAACCTGGCAACATTGGGTCACTTGCAGGCTTACTACCCGTGGTGAGGGGCAAAGCCCCGTGATTGGTTCGTCGCGACTATTAAGATAAGACATAAAGTGTTGAGTTTTGAGACAAGACATAAAGTGTTGTATTTATGCTCTAAATCTTGGTCATCTGCCCAATCTTTTCCCAAAAATATTGAAGTCGGAGTCCAGACAAACCGGATTCAGTCGAATACCAATATTTTACGCGGAGTGCCAGATCTCCACATCCCAATAACTGGGTGACCTGGTACTTTTTGGCCAGACTGGTGTCAGATTTTCTGGTTTCTGATAATCCGTAACGACTGTCAAAGATCTGCAAATAACAGACTAACGAATTTAAGTAAAGAAAGAAATAAAACTTGTTTATTTGGCACACCTAGGTAAACACATTGTCGGTATAAACGTTGTGAAACTTCATTTAAATAAAACATTGTGTGTCTCACGGCTGCGCCAAAAAGGTCCAGTTTAGCAAAATGCCAGACAACTAGGAGTTACCTTACGCTGGTTTTCTACTGAACCTTACGTTGACGTACTTTTCGAGGGGCGCAGGAGGTTCGGTATGATAAATTATGACGATCAACCATCCACAGACCGACTTCAGTAACAGTGGCGTAGCTAGCATGGGTGGCACCTGGGGCACTCCAAAATAATTATGGGTTGCCCGTTATACTGCTGACGGCAGTCGCAAGCCATTTCTCGGGAGGGGGGGGGGGGGGAATCTACAGCACATAATGATGATAATCATTCATACTTAAATAGAAGTTAATTCATGAACTGATGCAAGAAAGCTCATTAACTGAAAAAGGCCCGAACGCAAGAACGAACGAAGTGAGCTCGAAAATACATGCAACTCGGAAAGATTTAATTTTCTTTTGATCATTCACACGTAAAAATATAAGTTTTGTTGAATTATACAGATAAGCTCGAGGACAAACAGAGTGCAGAATGTAGGAGCGAGCGAAGCTTGAAATTTTTACACCTTTTCAGAAGAGTTTTACAGTGTTTTGATTACTAATACATAAATATTATAGAAGTCTTTTGTTGATACATAGTGCAGAATGCAAAAGCGAACGAACTGAGCTCAAACATTTTTGCGTCCCTCTTCTAACAGGTTTCATTGCGTCAAACGTTTAGGAATGAGACCCGACAGTGACAATAAACATTCGTATACAAAATAATGTCTTGGGTGTTTTTTATTCATTCTTTTGTATAATTGGTTTATATTTAGTAGTAGATAAGAAATTAAGAATCATCATGATTCGAGGTACTAGGAGATACCAGGGCTGGTCGCCACTTTAAACGGAAGTGGTGATATAGTAAGCACCCTGCATAGCCTTCTTTTTATTATTTATTTATTTTTAATTCGAGAGGGGTCAGGTTATTGAAATCTTATCTATGCCATAGTATCACATTTTTTCACCATCATGCACTCGAACGAAATCGCGAGCGTAGCTAGTTGTACAATAAAAAGCATGGATAAAATGATGGCGACGTGCAGTTACTCAAATCTAAATAAATAGTAACGATTTGTTAAACGGAAAAGTATAAAATAAAAATTGAGTTTAAAAAACTGTAACCCGACTACAGAAAAATAAAAGTGATCTGAAAAGTAAGAAACAAGAAAATATTTCAGAAAAAAATCAAGACAGGTACAAAAATGGTCAAAGTAAAGCCGTGGTCGCATGCCTTTATAGTTTTACAGGTGTGCCAGGCACCCACATGATATACAGGCATGCGACCACGGCTTTACTTTGACCATTTTTGTACCTGTCTTGATTTTTTTCTGAAATATTTTCTTGTTTCTTACTTTTCAGATCACTTTTATTTTTCTGTAGTCGGGTTACAGTTTTTTAAACTCAATTTTTATTATCCCGGGAGTACGCTCCCTAGGGACCACGCGGACGAAGCCGTTGGCAGAAGATAGTACTAAATATTTCGAAAAATAAAGTATTCTAGATCACTTATAAAAACGCGCGATAAAGTTGACTCCGATCACCCAATCATGATTTTATTGAGATTGATGGAAACTTGGAAAAAAAATGGTAGGATATTGATACGAATTTTATTTGAAGCAACTGCATAAAATATTGTATTAGTAATGCAGTAGCTCCACATAACAAGTCGAAGAAAAATACTGAAATTTTCAGTAGAAAATTGTAAACCGTCTGGACTCACTCCATCGTAGCTCATCAAGAATCACAAAAAAGTAGGGTTACCCTTCGAGTGCGGAACTCTAAAACTAGCAACTATCTATACTTTAATATATAAAGCTGAAGAGTTTGTTTGTTAGTTTGTTTGCTTGAACGCGCTAATCTCAGGAACCGCTGGTCCGATTTGAAAAAATCATTCAGTGTTAGATAGCCCATTTATCGAGAAAGGCTATAAGCTATATATCATTACGCTAAGACTAATAGGAGCGGATCAGTAACAAAAGTTGTGACGCAGACGAAGTTGCGCGGGTCAGCTAGTAATATTATAAATGCGAAAGTAACTCGTCTGTCTGTGTGTCTGTCGCGCTTTCACGCCAAAACTGCTGAAGCGATTTAAATCAAATTTGGTACACAGATAGTCTAGAGCCTGAGAAAGTACATAGGCTACTTTTTATCCCGGGAGTACGTTCCCTAGGGACCACGCGAGCGAAGTCGCTGGCAAAAGCTAGTTTTATATATATTGATTGATTGATATCATCATCTGCTTAGCCTCTTCCAGCTATGTTGGATTTGTCTATTATGTGTTTATTATTGTCACATTTTAGAGCAGAATTATGTCGAAGGTATATTCCATCGAATACAGATATCCGTAGAACATACCCAAGCAAGGGTAACAACGTGCATATCTCAGAAGGGTTCTGTCGAAGTAGTGCTTTTCGAAGATGTTTGTGGTCGAAGTTTGTTCAGTCAGCCTAGTTGAATATTGTTACGAGCTTAGAGTTCGTGATAATAAAATCAGCCGATTAATTAACCAAAAATGACACTTTTATTTACCACACTAATTAACACTTTAAACACACCAATTATAACACACAATCGTATTATTGAACACTCAACTTCACTTTGATTCACAGTTGAAGATCACTTCCGGAGTTATCGCTTGTATCGCCAATTCAATACTGACTCCAGTCACCGGATGTCCGCCCTTTATATACCTACAGTTATTTCTAGAACCTTCTAGTATGGAAACATCTGGAAAGTTCGGGGACATACCGGTCCCGACTGACCAGGTGTCGAAACACCGAGAATGTTCTAGCATAGAAAAGTCTAGAAAGATCGTGACTCCACTTAGTTCTACTACACGATACTAGATGGCGTTACTAGCACGTAAATGTCGTTATGTAACCAGCATTAATTCTAGCGCGTAACAATATGAAGCAATGAGTAGTCAAACTATTGTTTTTCGAAATTGGGACCGTGTCGAAATAACTGACTATCGAAATTCAGTCTGACACTCACACTAATTCTTCTAATATATAAAATTCTTCCGTTAGTGAGTGATTGAGTGACTGACAAACAACGTACAGCCGAAACTACTGGTCGTAGAAAGCTAAAATTTGGCATGTAGATTCCTTGGGGGATTAAGGGAGCATTAAGACAGGGTTTCCCGAAATTCCTAAGGGAACGGGAAAAAATGGGATATGCGTGTACGAAGTCGCGGGCAAAAGTTATTATTTTATATGGAGCTTATTTGAGTTTAAGCATAACAGGTTGTCAGAGTTTCAAGCTTCTGTCTACCCATTTTGACTGTCAAAGATCTTTGATTGGCAGTCGCGCCCGGATTAACGGCTTAACTTGCTTTCGAGGTATGGACGGGCGTGATGCCCCGGATGCACGTTAAGCTCGTTTTGATTTATAATCGAATGGTATGGTCAGGTCAGAAGCTCGTGGCTAAAATATAACAGCTGCACAGGTCGATCTTCACGGTTAAGCAACACTTGCCGAGGTTGTTCTGGGGATGGGGGACCGATCTTAACGTTACGAGATTCCCCCGTGTCTCGGAAACCACGTTAATTCGTTGGTCCCGGCTGTCATTTGGAGACCTTTGGCAGTCGTTACGGAATGTCAGAGGTCAGACACCTATCTGACTCCAGTCTTACCAAGAAATACCGTGTCACCCAGTTAATTGATTGTGGAGGTCTGGTAGGCAGAAAATACTGGTACTCAGCTGAATCTGGTTTGACTAGTTGAGAAAAGACTAGGCAGATGACGGTATGGTCGAGTCAGTCCGTGGACTGTCACCTATCTATTGACACACCTCGTTAAGCGTTTATTATCCTTAAGATTCGACCCGTTCAGCTGTTTTATTCAGCCTTGAGCTATCCATGTTATAATATTCCTTACATAAAAACATTGCATTGGTAAAACAATAATAATGTTACGCGCCAGAATTAATGCTGGGTACATAACGAAATTTACGTACTCTAGCGCCATCTAGTATTGAGTAGATGAAGTACTGGGGTCAAGATGTTTCTAGAATGTTCTATGCTAGAACATTCTCGGTGTTTCGACACCTGGTCAGTCGGGACCGGTATGTACCCGAACTTTCCGGAAGTTTCCATACTAGAAGGTTCTAGAAACAACTGTCGGTATATAAAGGGCGGACATCCGGCGACGGCAGTCAGTATTGAATTGGCGATACAAACGATAACTTCGAGAGCGATCTTCAACAGAGAATTATAGTGAAGTGAAGTGTTCAGTATTGCGATTGTGTGTTATAATTAGTGTGTTTTAAAGTGCTAATTAGTGTTTTAAATTAAAGTGTCAGTTTTGGTTAATTTATCGGCTGTTTTTATTGTAACGAACCCCAAGCTCGTAACAATAATAAAAACGTCCCTATATTACATACATTTGTTTCGATGCTCAGGGGATATCAATCAACCGTGCTAAGCTTATACCATTCATTCTGGTTTAATTATACGCCTTAATGGTTCATTAAACCCAATGCGCGCAATGAGAAAGTAATTCCAATGTGTATGTGGCTAATGTTTAACTATAAAAGGGGGTTTGGGGATTCTGAAAAGAGCGTTATTTATTACAGTGTTTGGCGTCTAAATAACATGTCAATAAATATGAATTATTTTGAGTGTTCCGTACCAAAATGGTAAAAAGGAACACTTATGGTGTGACTAAGTCTGTCCGTCTGTCAACTACTAATGCTATCAACTTGAAATTTGGAAATACAGGCATAGATAAAAATCAAATAAGATTACAGGAAAAAAACAATGTCTTTAAATTAATAGCACACTTTTTCAGAAATTATCAACAAAAATTACGTTAGCCCGCCACACATTCCCAACCACTGCAACTCCTGAAAGCCAGAATCAACAGTGGCGACCACCAGAAAAACGCCGAGCCAATGAAGCCCGACGAGTCCCGGAGTAACGATTTAACTGTCTTGGATCCTGCAACGAATTTAATCAGAAAAGTACAACGGAGGAGTAGGAAAATAAATATATATATAATTTCCACTTCTCTCCTTTTCAAGCAGGAGACAGAATAGAGCTAGGCCAATAGGCACCAAGGGACATATACAACTGGGTTAAGCCCAGTTGTCAAGCACCACGGATTATATATTAATTAAAAACTAATGGGTCCTAAATTGTGAGCTACTTTTGATTCCAGTAATAGGTATGGCAAAATCGCCTGAAAGCACGGAAATTTGTTCTGGTTTCTACAAGGTCCGTGTAGTAAACTACTCCAGATGTAACCTGAATACTATCTAACATAATATTGCGTTCAGTTTGCCAAAGAATACACTCCCATAAGATGTGGTGTGCGGATTGTTCGTATTCATAGTCGGCTGTAGAACATTGACATAAAGGCGAGGCCACAAGCCTAAAGGAAAATAATTTACTCTTAAAGTTGCCATGACCTGTGAGAAATTGGGCAACACAATGATCCACCTCCAGCCATGTCCTATCCAGCCGCTCACGAACGAATGGAAAAAACTGGTGGAGGTGTCGGCCTTTAATGGAATTTTCCCACCTACATTGCCATTCGGATAAAAGTTCCTCCCAGACGTCAGTCTGGGGTTTTAGTAATCTACAGATCTTAGCACGGTCGCGTTGCGGTAAAAACTCTGGGTCCGTGATCTTTCTAGCGTAGTAGTACATTGCAGCACGCCGCTGCACCTCTAGATCGACTGGGAGAACACCCGCCAGCACCGGTAAGGCTTCAGTACTAACCGTCCTATACGCCTTGCATAAGAATATCAAAGCCAAACGCTGGCTTTGCAGCAATTTACGGCGTACCGCCCCTATGGTGGCCCTGTCAGCCCAGACAGGTGCCCCGTAGCACATACAACCCAAGTAAGTAGCCCCATAGATAGTTTTTAAGGTTTGAAATGAGAGACCCCAAGTAGCTTTGGATATTCTCGTCAAGGCGTAGAAGTTCTTTTTTGCTTTTTCACCTACTGTTTTTACATGATCAATAAATGGAAAGTTCCTTTCTAGTAGCACACGGATTCTTTTCTTTTAACGGGTACGTTATTAAATTTAATACTAGGCCAGGATTTTAGGTTTCCTTTTAAAATAAGTTGATAGGTTTTATGCGGTGCAAAGTTCAGACGGTTTCGATCGAAAAATTACGTTAGTTCCACTGTCGGCCAAGAGATGGCGCTGATCTAAAACTGCAATATACACCGCTGTGTTAAAATTCTCTGACAAATGTAGGCCTCCCCGATGAAAAATTAAAAACATTTCACGTTTTATATGATGGTTCGACTCGCTCTTGGCTGGTTTTTTATAAATGATAGGCTAGCGTATGCTCACAATCTTACAGGATTAAAAGTGATGATGTGATCGTCCCTGGAGCACGCTACCCCAGGTTGAACAATGCAAGTATTCCCAAAACGTTTTGTGCGTTTGGCAATTTTTTACGTAAGGACCTGGGGGGCTACTCTCTAACGAAATCCGTAGTTTCGGGCTTAGTTGCAGGCGGGCATTTTCTACTTCGTATCACCTAACCACTGAGAACTAATGATAACACGATTTGACAGTTACTGTGAAATCGTGTTGTCATTCATTCTCAGTTCGGGTTCAGGACTAATCGTAAGTCTGTAGGTGATACGGAGTAGAATACGCCCGCCCGCAACTAAGCCCGAAACTACGGATTTTGTTAGAGAGTAGCCCCCCTGGTTTTTTTTATGAATAAATCTCAAAAGCTGAACGAATATACATTTGAGTAAGGTATATAAGGTGACTTTCCTTCCTTCAAATTATTGTTTTCGAAATCCAACCTCCATCTTCCTAGCTCGTCGTGCTGTGCTGGTACTGCCGCTGCGGCTGCTGAGAACCAAAAGCGGCGAAAATATAATAACCTTGTTGGTAATTATATTAACTCTTGGACCGTGGGGTCCGAGTGCTCATGCTTTATTTGAAGGACTTTCTAAACGCTTAGTTGACACTTCGCGGGGCTGGAATTTACCTCGGACAGAAGATAAGCATTGCCATACAACGTGGCAATGCCGCCAGTCTTGGGCTCACTTCCAGTCGACAGCGATGCGGAAGAATTTTATGACGCCTTATTTTAGTTAGAATTTTTTATTTTAAGTATTTTATGTTGTTACCTCCCCATTTCTTTTTGTTTTCATACAGATATTTTAATTATACTATCTCGATAAACAAGAGATATTTCAAGAATATCTCACAGCTTAAAAAATACACCACAAAATTTCCAAAGAAATGACTATTATTTCTATGAATTTTATTCTAGGAATTCATTTTTTAACGAGCTTCCAGAACAGTAACATTTTATTTTCAGAGTGGAGTTACTCACAATTAGAAGTGAATGGCTGTAAATAAAATAAAAATTCAACAAATAAAATTCTAAGTTGATAATTGATCCACTGACATTGTCCACGTCCACGAACTGTGTAGCAGATGGCTGTAATTTGACATCGTAAGCCAATAATAAGGTGTCGTTGCCATTAAATTGGTTCTTGAATAAGTTTGGTTGAGTTGTGAAGGTCAGGGGCCGGGTCAGGGATCGTGAGCTGAAAAAAAGAAAGCAGTATTCGGCTTGCATATCAACGTCTGTCTTTAACACAAAAACTATATATTTTTTTTAATGGTATTATAGACAACACAAGATTAACAAATCTTTAAGTGGTAATGTTGCAGTCCACTGCATTATCCGCAGATAAAACATATTTAAAGAATAGGTTGCCAATAGACGAGCATTATCAAAATACCCAAATATTTTGAAATAAAAATAAGTTACTATTATGGTTTTAACATGTTATAGTGAGGTCTAGATTGCCTACTTCGCTTGCACTCATCATCATCATCATCATATCAGCCGAAAGACGTCCACTGCTGGACATAGGCCTGCCCCAAGCGTCGCCACAACGACCGGTCCTGTGTGTCTCGCATCCATCGGCTACCCGCGACCTTCACCAGGTCATCGGTCCACCTTGTGAGAGGCCTTCCAACGTTAAGTCTTCCGGTACGCGGTCGCCACTCCAGAACTTTTCGGCCCCATCGACCATCTGTTATGCGAGCAATGTGCGCTGCCCACTGCCACTTTAGTTTGGCGATCCTTCGGGCTATGTCGGTAACCTTGGTTCTCTTGCGGATATCATCATTCCTGATTCGATCACGCAAGGAAATTCCAAACATTGCCCTCTCCATTGCCCTTTGAGTGACTTTGAGCCTTCTGATGAGGCGACCACGTTTCAGTTCCGTATGTCATCACTGGCAACACGCACTGATCATAGACTTTCGTCTTGAGATATCGTGGTATGTGGGACGAGAAGATACCGCGCAACTTCCCGAACGCTGCCCAGCCGAGCCGGATTCGACGGTTGACCTCTTTCTCGAAGTTGGCCCTACCTAGCTGGACCGTTTGTCCTAGGTAGACGTACTCGTCTACAACTTCGAGAGTAGAGTTTCCGATCTTGATGGGAGTGGGTGCTACATGGGTATTTACCATGATCTTGGTTTTGTCCACGTTCATTTTGAGACCCACCCTTTCGGAAGCTCTACTGAGGTCATCGAGCATTGTATTGAGGTCTTCCGTAGTCTCAGCCATGACGACTATATCGTCGGCAAATCGAAGGTGCACTATACATTCTGAAATAATTTTATTAGTTGGTACATTTAAAGTCCGTATAAATCTACGCCCTTGGATCCATAATTCTGTAATTTTGCACAGGTGGTATTTAAATAACGAATGTGGAACTCTATTTCGAAACTCAATTCAAAATGGATGAAAAGAAGTGGCAAAGTTGAATTTCTGTCATACGACACGCGTCAACAAGCAAATAAATATATAATTGTGCAAAGTTTTAACAGAAAAAAAAATGTATTTAGTATTTTGCTGTGCGAGTGAACTTATTCCATCAGATCTGATTTAAGGCGACGATATACGCCAGCGATCTTGAGGGAACAAAACGCGCACTCGTTTAACACCCGCGGGACCCAAATTCAGTAGCTTTTTGTGCTTACCTTATCATTCCAAGACAATAAAAAAAATTGCCGTATATAAAAATACTAGTGGACGTCACGCGGTTTCACCCGCGTAGTTCCCGTTCCCGTGGGAGTACGGGGATAATATATAGCCTATGTTACTCCCTGATAATGTAGCTATCCAATGCTAAAAGAATTTTTCAAATCGGTCCAGTAGTTACGGAGCCTATTCAATTCAAACAAACAAACAAATCTTTCCTCTTTATAATATTAGTGTAGATGTAGATGTAGAAAAGAAAATTCCGCGGTATTGGTCCGATTGTCGTTTTTATGTCCGTGTTAGACATAACTTTAAAAATGAATTACACTATGTTGGACGAATAAAACTCAATATTTTCAAATCTCAAATTATTAAGAAAATAGTCTAATGTATTTTTTTCCAAAAAATACGACTAGCCGTTGACTCGTGATTCTCATTTTAAAATCAGCTACTCTCAGATATCTCTTTAATCCGTAGGCCAAGACCATTAATATATAAAAAAACCGAAGATGCACAGTCTCGAACAAATACAGCACTCGAAACTGTCGTCAAAAACTGATATGAATCAAGTGTTATGTGTGAGTTGTGTGTAGTTATACTATACTATTGCAAATTCAATCTTACACGGATCGCTTAAAGTTGTTTTTACAAAGCAGTTCAGTATGGCGAGTGATGCGCAATTTTTTTTGCAAACTCGACCTTACACGGATCGCTTAAAGTTGTTTTACCAAAGCAGTGCACTATGGCGAGCGATGCGAGACTGTTTGAAACTTGCGCACAATTATACATATTGCGCTTGTTTTTTGCGGACGTTTTTGAGATGCAGAGTGTGTATCTTGGGTTTTTTACATATATTTGCCAAAGCCAAGGCCAAGAATAATATAGTTGGAAGCCACTTCACTAACAATGTCATGTGACCCTTCTTCACGAACTAATGTGGTTTCAGGCTATTTGAAACAACATATACTTTAGAAAATATACCGACTGACTCGATACATGTCTCAACGACACAAATTCACTATTTTTATATACTACACTATTTGTATTTTTAGGGTTCCTTACCCGAAGAGCAACAAACGAAACCCTATTACGAGTACTAAGCCTTCACTGTCCGTCCTTCCGTCTGTCAGCGGGCTGTATCTCAAGAACCGATTACGGTTCAAGAAATACACATTCTGTTACAATTTCAACTATATACCTTAATAGGTAGATAATAGAGAGAGATACCTTAATAGGTAGATGTAACAGAGTGTGTATTTCTATTGCAGCTATAAAAAAAATAATATAAATTAAATTATTCATATTAAAAATTAAAGCGGACTCCCGTACAAGAAACGTGTTTTTAGGGTTCCGTAACCTAAGGGTAACCAACGGTACCCCATTTCGAAGCCTTCGCTGTCCGTCCATCTGTATGTCAGCGGGCTGTATCTCAAGAACCGTAATAGGAAGACAGTTAAAATTTTCACAGATTGTGTTTTTCTATTGCTGCTATAACAGCAAATAATAAAAATTGAAGTTTGTGGTACGGAACCCTTCGTGTGCGAGTCCAACTCGCACTTGGCCGGTTTTTCTTTCGGTTTATGGTACGAAAATCTTTGTTTGACAGTCCGACTCGCACTCGGCCGATATTTTTCCAATAACTAACTGCAACATTATTGTTTTTTTGATTTACTAAAAACATCATGTATCATTCGAATTAGCATAACGTTCTGACCAAACAAGCGTGTTTATTAGTATACTCGTGCGATAATCAGGTATCGTGATTTGGCATTAATTAGAAGGAATCCAACTAACTCATCAAAGCGTGATTTAATGAAAAATGATAATTATCGAACATTGGCCTAAATGCTTTTGTATTTATTGACTTTCATACTACAGACACATAAACAGACTTTTATGTGACTTACGACTTTGCTGTACTTTTATGCAATGACCTCAGGATCTGAATCTAAACATCTTCACAATAGGTACCAATAAATAGAATAGCGATGAGGCCTGAGTAAAAAAAACATAAATTTAAAAAGCCCTCGACAAAAAAAAAAAACATTATAAAGTAAAAAATAATTTCTATTGATCCTTTACTAGTCAAGTTCTTTCATTTGATACCCATATTGAGGGAGTTGTAAAAAAAATGTAATTCGCCATTTCGTGGTGGCGGCCATCTTGGATTCGAAATTTGTCATAGTGTATAGTATTTTACTAGTCAAGCCCTTTCATTTGATACCCATATTGAGGGAGTTGTGAAAAAATATGTAATCCGCCAGGTAATAAGTACACTGAAATGTAACGTCACACGAGTTTTCAACGCACTGTATCGTTTTATTTTTGGAAAAAAACGTGTCCAATATTTTTAACCCCCGACGCAAAAACGACGGGTTGTTATAAGTTTGACGTGCCTGTGTGTGTGTGTGTGTCTGTCTGTGGCACCGTAGATCCCGAATGGATGAACCGATTTTCATTTTGCTTTTTTTTGTTTGAATTGTGAATTAGGTCGAGAGTGTTCTTAGCTATGTTTGATGAAATCGATCCAAGATGGCCGCCGCCACAAAATGGCGTATTACCAATGCGTATTACATATTTTTTCACAACTCCCTCAATATGGGTATCAAATGAAAGGGCTGGACTATTTTTTTTTTTTGATTGGGACAAGCCCGCCACATATTCCCACCCACTGCAACTCCTGAGAGCCAGAATCAACAGTGGCTTGACTAGTAAAATACTATACACTATGACAAATTTCAAATCCAAGATAGCCGCCACCACAAAATGGTGAACATTATTTTATTTTTATTCACAAATCCCTTACAAAATGAAAATTAAGTTTTAAAAAGCATGAAATTAAAATTAAATTAAAAAATTAAGAAACCCTCTATCGTACCTATATTAAACTAAAAACATCAATAGTTACTTTTTAAAGTTTTATTTTGTCGGGGTTTTTTTTTTTAATTTAATTTTTGAAAATCTGTTGACGGACTAATTAGATTTTTCTATTAGAAAGTTTATTATATAAAACCGACCAAGTGCGAGTCGGATTCTCACACGAAGGGTTCCGTACCATAATCCCAAAAAAAAAACTTGAATGGCAGCTCCCTTTTCTTTTATTTTTTATTTGTGATGGGTTTGCTCTTGACTCTAGTCTAGGTCAGAGATGACAGAGACAAAGTCTACGATGGAGCGAGCTTACCGAGAAGGAGCCTGTTCACTCTAACTTTGAAGAGATTAGGGTTGTATGCGTTTGGAAACACAGACGCAGGCAATTTAATTTCCCTTTAATTTTTAATTTATATTATTTTTTACTATTTGTTGTTAAAGCGGCAATAGAAACACACACTCTGAAAATTTCAACTGTCTACCTATTAGTATCTTTCATACATGCAATTTGTATTGCATGGCCATACATTTAGCCGCAGGGTACATGCAACCGGGCCGTACGAAAAGTCACTTACGGTTCTTGAGATCATTGATATTTAAAAAACCCAAGATGCACAGTCTCGAACAAATGCAACACTCGAAACTGTCGTCGAAAACTGACATGTATCAAGTGTCATATGTAAGTTGTGTGTATTTATACTATAAACAATTTTTTTTACAAATTCAACCTTAAACGGATCGCTTAAAGTTATTTTTACAAAGCAGTGTAGTATGGCGAGCGATGCGAGACTGTTTGAAACTAGCGCACAATTATTTATTGTGCGCTTGTTTTATGCGGACGTTTTTGAGATGCTGAGTGTGTATCTTGGGTTTTTTATATATCAATCCTTGAGATACAGCCCGCTGACAGACACATGTTGAACGAACGGACGGACGGATGGAAGAACAGCGAAGGCTTAGTTATAGGGTTCCGGGGAGCTAAGTAACAAAGAAAAGCTAGCGTGTTAGCCATTCATTATAGTAACAAACTTTTATTTATTGACATCAAAAATTTTGTTGATAAACTAAGAGCGACTAGGGATACAGCGTATCTGCCCATTAGTTTTAGACGTCAAATAGCGAGGCTATTAGTTTACTATATTAACTCAGGTATAATTAGTATGTCGAAGTACTCTGTTATTAGCACCAACATTAGTAAGATAAGATAAGATTTATTTATTTGTTTAAACATTGTATACATACAAGAGCATGCAAGATATTACACAGTTTAAGTCCACTCATGTTTAGCCGTAATTAGCGGCGTACAAATATTTCCATAACATTAAAATAAATAACAATTAGAGAAAACAAACAAAAACAACAATAAAACAACAACAAATGTTATGGTTTCTGACTCGAATAATTTAAACTAATAAAACAACATTTCAAGACAAGTCATTTAACTATGTAAAATAACTGATTCTGTTTGTGTTTTTAATTTCCGATTGTTTGTGTTTATGTGTATGTAACTTAGTTGTGGTTATGATGGACTCTGGTCTGAAATAAAGTTTTTATTTATTTATTTTATTTGCAAATGCGTGTTACCAGAGAAAAACTATTTCATTTAGAACATCGTAGCAGCATCGAAACGGTATTGGTTTTCAGTGTACCTGGGTGCCATCTTGTAATCGGTTTTTCGCATATATTAAATCGAATCACCGGCTCCCTTGATCCGATTGAATTTAAACGTTTGCACGCATGTACGGTTCCGATAAAATTGATTTTGTTGAATCTCGTGTTTGTGTCTATTTATAGTGAAATAGCTTTTACAAGGGATTTAAGTACAAGATGTACAGATTTAACACATACCATGAAAGCTACTCTCTCGAAAAAATGTACTGAATAGATATTTTATTTTTCGCGATTTGAGAGTTGGTCCCATAGTAAAAGTTGTTAACAATGACGCAATTATCCATTTTCAGGTCTTTTGTTGAATATTTTACACCTTAAACATCGTGTAACTTTGTACTGCTCATTATGAAAAACTTTTACGATTAACCAACACCGAAATCACGAAAAAAAAATCGACTTCCCCATACGATGTGCGCATTACTCGAAAAAAACTGTACACATCATCTGCCTAGCTTTTTTCCAATTATATTAGGGTCGGCTTCTAGTCAGCTGAATACCAGTATTTTACGTGGACCGGTTGCCCGACCACCACAACCCATTAACTGGGTAACATGGTACTCATTGGCAAGACTGGTGTCAGATTTTCTGGCTTCTGACTATCCGTAACGACTGCCAAAGATCTACTAATAAAAACCGGGACCAATGGCTTAACGTGCTTTCCGAGGCACGGAGGAGTCTCGGTATGTTAAAATGGACACCCATCCACAGACCAACCTCGGCAAGCGTTGCTTAACCTTGAAACCGACCCGTGTGGCTGTATTATTTAGCCACGAGCTCTTCAATCAAGGAAACAAAGCGGTTGAATTTGGAAAAAAACAACCTGTATTGTTACATCATCCAAAAGTGTCGCTAATAAGGATCAAATCAAACTCTGGCACACTAACACATGGCAAACTAAAGGAAAGAGCTCATTTTTACCCCTTTTTACCCGACTACGGCAAAGCCAAAAGGAAGGGTTATGATTTTAGCAGTCTATGTATGTATATAAGTACGTTCCACTCTAGCGCCTAAACCACGGAACCGATTTTTATGATTTAGGTATCAATATATTCTTAAAAACGTTCCGGGTGACATAGGCTATATAAATTATTCCTAAATGTATTATAGTGGCCTTGACGTAAATTTCTGTCGACAAAAAAAAAACATTTTTAATACAAAATAATGGCTTCTCGAAAATTAACTTTAAATACACAACAATAAAATATCTGAATTTGCGGCGATGGATTGAAATTATCTTGAATTCTAAATTCTACTTTAGTTCACAGATTCAACCAATATCATGAATCAATCATGAGGGTTTAATTCCGTCTGATCAATCTATGACGTAAGTACGAAGTTCGTTGCGGTCCAATATGGCTGGACGCGATGACCGCAAACCGGACATTTGCGGAAACCACGCTCCAATATAAAATTGGAAAGCACGGATATTACTCCCGGAATTCTAGTGCAATATTTATAAGTTCCACTAACCTTGTGCAATCTTATTTGGTGTAAGAAAAGTCAATATCATGTAAATTTTCATTTTATCGTCATCATTAGTTAAAAGCTATCCTGTACATAGATGTGTAAAGATGATGTATATATACATTGAACATTCGTACATACAGTTAACAGTTAAACACAGATATATAACTGTCCAATCAGATGCGAAATACACAACTCCGCAATATGCATGCATTAATTAGTTGATAGTTTTTCGGCCATCATGCGCAAGAGATGCGTATCTCTATTACGCCGTATTCGCGCCAGCCCCAACACTATTCTTAGTACGTCGGTTGAGTTTTTTCTGTTTATTTATAGTAGCTGTCTGAAGTTAATATAGTGTGACGCCTCTGTGTCTAGGGTAGCACGTAAAGTTGTTGGCCGTGCGCCTAATCTGTCCTCAGTAGTTTCGGGTTGCCGTACTATTAGACTAAGAGAGTTCAGAAAAAGAGCGTGCACCTGTGTTTGCGCATTCTTTTGTGCACTAAAATATCCTCAACCTGGCTAATTTCCGTTGAGATTGTCCAATATTGGTTAACATTATCAAACTGATGTAGCAGCAACACCTTTCCTCAATGTGTACGCTACACAGTACAATTGAGATTTATCATAACTATTGTTTTTTTTTTATAATTCGGGAATTTCATTGTTAAAAAACTGGCCAAGTGCGAGTCGGACTCGCGTGCAAAGGGTTCCGAACGAATTTAATTTTTTTTAACATGTTATTTTAACACTACAGACTTCTAATAGGTTTTCCTGTAATCTTTAGGTAAAGATCTATTATCTCTATCTTTTTCAAAATTTTAGACTTAGTATTTCGGAGATAAGGGGGGGGGAATGGTCAATTTTCGTCTAATTTCTTGAATAAATTCAAAACCATTTATTTTAAAATTATGAAAAAAAATATAATTAAAACCTTCACAGTAAGCCCTTTTATTTGATATGTCACACGATATTGTTCAAAAAACTTTTTTTTTTAATTTTCTAGTTTGACTCCCAAAAGTGACCCCTATACTAAAAATTTAATGACTTACGTAACGCGTCCGTGTTTGGGTCATAAAAGTCCATATGGATACCAAATTTCAAGAGAATCGGTCTAGTGGATCCGGAGAAAACTGGCTGTGACAGACGGACAGACAGACAGACACCCGAGTGATCCTATAAGGGTTCCTTTTTTTTTCGGAACCCTAAAAATTAAAAAAAAATAGTTAGGATCACATTGCTGTACAAAATACAAAGCAGTATCGTGAATCTGCACCAGTTTATCTGTGATCTTTACAAACGGTAACACATTGAAATCCACGAAAAAGTTGCTTTGCATGTTGCATTGCGTAACGTGTTCCATAACATAACGTTTGTCAGGCATAAAACTTACCAAGTTCAAGAGGTAAACATTCGTAATCGTCCTCATTCGTCTGTTGCTAGTAAGCGTTGCTATAACAAGAAAGTTCCCCGTTATAGACAGCATGAAGATCAAGATGTACGGAGGAAGAATAAACCGCCACTCATACGCGTTGCTAGCAACCTTGCTTGCAACGACGCTCGTGTTGCGGACTGCAACAAACGTTGAGATGGTGGAAGTCTCCCTCATTCGGAGGAGAGAGGAATTGAGTATTGTGCTTATCTCCTCCATCTTGAGTACCTGGAAATAAATAAAATTATGTGAGAAAGCGGTCATAGCTTAGGAAATAAGGCAATTTTCTTTATGCGCCAGAGCTTTTGAAGTTTTCAAGGTTTCACCGTAATGTTTGCTGCACATAAGTGTTTGTTTGACTTTGTCGCTTGGGTAAACTACTTTGTGGTTAACATAATAATAAAATACATGGTTGTGTGCTTTGTAAACTATGCCTCTGTCGTGTTTTACGAGTCTCTTTTCTATTACACTTTCTTTTGCTTAAATTAAAAGTTTTTTAGACTTTTTTTCTATATCGCCTTTGCTTTCCATTGCTGCTGTCAGCCAAACGAAATCTGGTAGGTATATTGATATATAAAAAACCCAAGATGCACAGTCTCGAACAAATGCAACACTCGAAACTGTCGTCAAAAACTGACATGTATCAAGTGTCATGTGTGAGTTGTGTGTAGTTATACTATAAACGATTTTTTTTGCAAATTCAACCTTACACGGATCGTTTAAAGTTGTTTTTACAAAGCAGTGCATTATGGCGAGTGATGCGCAATTTTTTTGCAAATTGAACATTACACGGATCGCTTGACGCGGACGTTTTTGAGATGCTGAATGTGTATCTTGGGTTTTTTATATATCAATGAATAAGTATTATTTAACAAAGCAAACACATAATTACAGCTGTATTCTACGGAAGGGTTAAATAAAGGCACATGTTGAAAAAATCGAACGATCCTGGGATCATACTGTAATGACTGTTATTTGCTTAAAATTACCGCCCTTGACTTTTTGTCCTTCAATTGAAAAGGACGGCCAACCAAATTGATGAAACTAATTGCACGTTCCAAAGCATAGATCTCTATCATCATTATAAATAGTTCCAAAATAATAGTTACATCATTCATTTTTAATTATTAGGCAGAGGTGAATCATTAGTATATTGTCTAAAGCGCTTATTACACTCGGCGGCTCGGCGGTCGGCGGTATTGAAGGCCCGTTGGCAGGGGTGGGCGTGGCCCCTAACTAGGGAACCGATTATTACACTAGCTGGTCGATTCGGACATAACTCAGTTGTGAAGTGACCAGCGTTGCCAACGTGTGGGGAATTCTCCAAACTCCGGGGAATCTCAAACTGATTGGGGATTTATTGGGGATGGGCAAGATGTGGGGAAAATGCGGGGATTCTAAATATCGATTTTATTCTTCTGATATTATTCTAAATATCTAATTTGTGGGGAATCAGTTGATTTTTTGTTCCCAAATTGGGGAAATTGACTTGCATTTTCGGGGAATTTATTAAATTAGTGTTGGCAACACTGATCCCTAACGCCCTAAACGCTATTACACTGCCCGGTAATAAGGGAGTTAAGGAGCTAACTAGATCGGGCCGCTCCGGTCACTCTAATTAGGGTCCCTAGCTCTTACACCACCCTAAATCGAGACTTAGGGCCCTGAATACCGTGTAGTGTAACAAACCCTTAAGTAGTCTGTAATAGAGTGCATTGTATAGCATACGACGCTCATAATTTATGTTTCAAATTGTGACTAAAACAAAACTAATATTAAATAGCTTCAGGGTTTGTTTGTTTGTCTGTCTGATTGAACGCGCTAATCACATAAACTGCTGGTTCGAATTAAAAAAATATTTTAATATTAGATAGCCCATTTATCGAGGAAGGCTATCCTAATATGTGAAATTCTTCCGTTACTGACTGATTGAGTGACTGACAGACAACGCACAGCCGAAAGTCCTGGTCATAGAAAGCTGAAATTTTGCATGTAGGTTCTTTGGGGAGTTTAGGGGAGCACTAAGATTTTTCGCAATTCCCACGGGAACGGGAAAAAACGGGATATGCGCGTACGAAGTCGCGATCAAAAGCTAGTAAGCTATATAACGTTACGCTTTAAACAATAACAGCGGAGAATTTATGAAACATGTGACGCAGACGAAATTGCGCGGGTCAGCTAGTGATAATATAATTTACTAGTGGACGTCACGCGGTTTCACCCGCGTAGTTCCCGTTCCCGTGGGAGCACGGGGATAAAATATAGCCTATGTTACTCCCTGATAATGTACCTATCCATTGCTGAAAGAATTTTTCAAATCAATCCAGTAGTTTCGGAGCCTATTCATTTCAAACAAACAAATCTTTCCTCTTTATAATATCAGTGTAGATGTAGATAAAAGCAGTGTTCTTGCACTCCTAAGCAATAAATAATTCTCTGAAGGTATCATAAGTCCTTTAATGAAAATTCATGATCATATTTCTGATTTTACTAAATATTACACTCGACTAAGTTCAGACAAACTTCGATCATTAATATTATAACATAAAGAAGTAAGTCATACTTTATATTTTACGCTGTCGATTTAATCATATTTAATATGTTTTGAGTACTAAAGTTTTTGTACCACATACTTGTTGTTTTTACCAAACTCAGTATTACAGCTTTTATAAATAGATTAAAGAGCAAACTTTTGCTATTATAATGTTGTATGTAATAAATCAAGCATTCGATATTATGATGTTTAAAAATTTTATTTTGATACACCTGTATATTAAAAAAAATGTAAAAAAATGTTCTAAACTTACATAATTTGATAATAGTTATTATAATATGTACGAAAATAAGTAGGTAGGTTCCCTCGTAAAAACAACAACTTAGAGATTTTCCTTTTGCATTTTTTGTTTTGTTACATGGAGATATGAATAAATAAAAAAGTTTTTCATGAACAGTTATACGAAAATCTTACAGACTAAAAACAGATTTCAAGATTTTTTTAACCACAGAAAAACCAACATAGAAGTTAGCAAAGTTTACTCTAGAGGTTTGTATGTACGAGTAGGTACAACTTTTATTGCATGCATGAATTTCTTTTACTATTTTTACAAGCTTTTATTTAACTTACCTCGATAATAGTTAGTTATAGTTGAAATGATGCAACTGGAATTTAAAACAGTTATCCCCTATTGATTTAGCTGAAATTTTACATTCGCTTTTGGTTTAAATGACAATGCCCACAGGCAAGATAGACAAATGACATTCTGTCAGCGGTCAAAATGACAATAATGTGTGGGATTGACATACGTCAAATGTCACGTGATCAATCACTTTTATTTTTCCCTTTTGACAATCGCATTCGCTAATAGAATGACGATTTGATAAGAGCCCCAAGTTAGCTAAGTGTCATTTTTCTAAATCCAAAATGGCGGACTCCCAACAAGGGCCAACTATTTTTGGGCGGACAAATGGGTATCAAATGAAAGCGTTTGCTGAGAGGTTATTTACTATTAATGACTCATGAAAACTCGTAAATTTGTTGTTATTTATTTATTTTTCTTGAAAGGAAGTGAATAATGTTATTGCAATTAGTATGCATAGGCAAAATACTTTTTCGAAAAAGCATTCAGAGAAACAGAGAGGAGCAATTTTAAGTTTTCTAAACGATGTGAAAAGTAACTTTTCTTTCTCGTTCTTTTACATGTTATATATAAAACATAACTGGCATAATTTCGTTGTATTTAAGGTACAACTTTAGTAAAGTAAAGTTATATTCTTAATAGTCTTGAACATGTGAAATAGTTTCAACGGTATTGTTACTGAAACAAAGACTGTTCAATAAATCACTTGAACAAAAGACTTGTATGTACTTTCACAGCAACTAATTAATTTTAGACACCGTTGAGTTCTACTGAAGAAAAAGTGAAAAACATAGAGAGTACACCTGTACTTAATGGTCTAAGGTCACTTACATGCTGTGAACTAATGTAGTGAGTAATTTACTTGCTTCTTACAAAGTTCCAGTGGTACAATGGAGTGTTATCAAATACTGTGTTGATTTCTATTGAATCTTTATTAAAAGAATTCATGAATATGTTTTATAGTTGTTGTTGTATTTGAATGAATACCTATTTGAAATATGTAACTAACTAAATTTGTATAAGTTGTAAAAAAATAATCTTAATTCAGTTACAATTTCGATAACAGTAGCGTATTTTTTTTTTAATTAAAGCATAATGGCGAAAGTTAAACGTCAAGTATATTCATTAAAATGGATTTATATCATGGAGATGACTGTGAAATGGGTAAACCAATTGCCACCGTTTTAGTAAACAGAGAACGAGTAAGTTGCTTTAAAATAATTACATGTTTAAGCACGACCTAGTTGTAAAATTATCAGTAGTAAAATACGCTATGCTTGGAGTTCCCTTGCGTGATCGAATCAGGAATGATGATATCCGCAAGAGAACCAAGGTTACCGACATAGCCCGAAGGATCGCCAAACTAAAGTGGCAGTGGGCAGGGCACATTGCTCGCAGAACAGATGGTCGATGGGGCCGAAAATTTCTGGAGTGGCAACCGCGTACCGGAAGTCGTAATGTTGGAAGGCCTCCCACAAGGTGGACCGATGACCTGGTGAAGGTCGCGGGTAGCCGATGGATGCGAGACGCACAGGACCGGTCGTTATGGCGACGCTTGGGAGAGGCCTATGTCCAGCAGTGGACGTTTTTCGGCTGATATGATGATGATGAAAATACGCTTGGGGTACCATTACAGCGGAGCGGGGCAGTGGAGTGGAGAATCTGAAAAAATTTAACCATTGGCATTGCATAAAATCTCCTTACCACGTGAGTCACTGAAATTTTGACTGAAATGATTCGGTAATATTTCTCCGTTTCTCCGCTCCGCTGCCTCGCTCCGCGCAAATGGACAGGCAACCTTAAAGCTACCTGTCCATAGACGCGGAGCGAGGTAGCGGAGCGGAGAAACTCCGAACAGGCAGCCTTAGACGACGCAGATGGCTGGACGAGTTTGGCTCCTACCGAAAAGACTGGCCCGAACTGGCAATGAAAGAGCTGTTGCTTTGATCAGCAATAGGATAAAATAGGCTAGATAAACAGATGGTTTAATTTTAATCGTATATTAAAAACTTGATACAATTCCCAAAATCTTTTGTGAAACAAAATGTAAAGATTACAGAAGATTTTTCTTTTAGATCAGGACCACTCGCGGTTCACCTCGCTAAGGGTGGTCACTGCTCAACCGGGCTAGCCTGTGGTGGCCTCAGATATGACTATAAAGCCCCCAGCCAAGGATTACCGAAGTGCAAACCATTTTAGGTTTACCTTAATGTTCATGTATCTTTAACACCTTAAAAGCTCAAAAGTTTCCTAATACCAGTACTAAACGCGTTAATGTGTACCTAATGATACACATATGGTTATAAAACGAATGAAATCCTAAAACTAAGGTAGAGAACCCTCTACCTTTTCGCTTAGTACCCATAAAAACCTATCGACTGGAATAAAACCTATTTACAAGTTTAATAACGGTTCGTTTACGGCTTTCGCGCCTGTGCAAAGTTAAGCAGTTTTATTATCCAGATTTATTCGGAAAACCTAGTGTGCTAATTTTATGTTCGAATATTTGAATGTGTTTTCAATATTGGTTAAAGTTTGACTTCATTTTAGACAAGCGAAACTCGTTTTTATGGTAGCGGGATAAAGTGGAATGTGTCAGTGGTCTAGTACATTTAGTTGACGTTTTGTTACTTCAGCTTTAATGGTCCATATGATTTTGAATTCTAGTTTCAAATATTTGGGCTGTATATTTGATTAGCTGACCCGCGACACTTCGTCTGCGTCACATGCGGTAACCCTCGGTATGCCTGGTAGGGTCAGTCAGACCCACCCTGTTATTTAAACCATTGGATTTCATAGAAATATGATGTTTTGCGCCACCACTCTCAGTAGCTGAACATTATCAACTAACCGAAGCCTTATGGCCACTACTTCCGAATTTAGCTGGAATGATGAAAAACACAAAAAAAAACCCCGAGCGCCGGTGTCAAAATTCAGAGGTTATGCCTTACACCTCTGCCTACACTCGGGAGATGGATGGGAGTGACAAGGTCTGGTTGTAATATCATAACTAGTCTTTGTCTTGTGCCTTCTATTTTCTAAAGTTTTGTTGAGATTTCTTTGTTTTGACATAAGTGTAAAAAGGCCTGTTTTTTTTTTGCTAAAAGCATAACCTTCCATTATTATTTTTAATTTATTTAGTTAATATGGTGGATTTTTTTTTCTTCATTTTTATCCCTACTATATACCCCTAGTACAGATTTAAGTATGTTTAGATACACCAGTTACCACAACTTGTACGAAAAATACTTACTTTAAATTCGGGTCTGGCAGACCCACCAGGCATACCGCGTAACATTTTGACACCAAGCATACCGAGGTTTAATGCTCCGCTCCTTTTGGTCGTAGCGTGATGTCAAAATTATAGCCTATAATATGTAGCCTTTCGCGATAAATGGGCTATCCAACACTAAAAGAGTTTTTCAATTCAAACCAGATGTTCTTGAGATTAGCGCGTTAAACCAAATAAAAAATCAAACTCTTCAGCTTTATAACATTAGTTTTCTGTTTAATTGTCAGATACTGGAGATTAACGAATGTAATAAGGCCTTAGTTCATTCTTACGCAGAAGTCTACAACAGAGTGAGATCACTTTAAGGGTTTGTTATTATTTATCACAAAACTGAATTATGTGGCGTGCTATATTAAACATAGACTCCACTATGTTTCAACATAATTTAGTTCCTTTTAGTCACTCAATCCACGCGCTTGGTGGAATTATTTGTGGCCTCCGGGTTATTAAACTAATTTCTAATTACCATAATTTATCACTCACTGGATAGAAAATTCTGTTTACTGTGGTTTTAATCAACTCAAACACAAATAGAAACACTATCGAGACCAGAATAATAATAAATTTTGCGTGTGAACGAGGATAACCATACCCCCGATTTGTAAATTTTAAGTTGTGTATTTTCAGTACCTGCTTTAAGGTCATTGCACATTATATCAGCTCCGCAACTGCATAGCAGCAGCACGGCGCCGTACACCGTACGCTACGGCTCACTGTTAGCGCGCTAACGACGCGTCGTCCACGAGTTGCAAGCTCACAGACCGTGCGCCAGCCGCGAGATGCAAGCTTGCTGTCAGCGCAAATACAATTTTTTATGGCATTTGCGATTGAACACGCCTAGGACTTGCACATTTTCATAATTTAATAATGCGACTCGGAGTCGGCGCGCTGTAAGCATGCGGTCGGCACGCTGCTCTAAGCAAGCAAGCAAGCGGCAAGTGCGCTGACTGCCCGCCGTTGGCTTTTTCATATTGACATTATGAAATATATTATGCGACACACGATTTAATGCTCTAACATCATTGACAAGTAAATTGCCATGTTGGAGCGGTGCCGTTGTTTTGGCGGTATAGTGTGCCATGACGTTTAGCCTGAAAACAGTCCAAATACTCAATTCAGGAACTGCCACTTATTTCCTGTTTAGTTCACTTTTTAAAATAGAGAACGATGACTTATTCACTTCTATTTCATTGTTAGTATTGCTATTATGCTATGAGTTTAGAGCATTATAAAAGGACCTTTATTTTTTAAACTGACAAAATTATCCATTTTAGCAAGTTATTAAACCATTGACACTGTTGAAATCATGCCAGTTTCAGTGTTGATTGAGCTATTCGTCTACCTTAAGTTTAGTATCTAATTAATTGTGCCGACAAGCGTTTTAATGGAGTTCTCGCTCAAATAACGTTTACTCAGACATAAATTATAGATGCTGCAAACATCTGTCTTCTACATAATTACATACACCATGTAATAAAACTAGCGTATGTATATATATACCCTTAAAAGGGTCATTTTACCTATAATGATGACGTTATGAATAACTTGACTATAGGACCATCATTGAAATCGCGAAAAAATAAAACGACTGTCCCATACATTTCTGTGCGCACAACTCGACAAAATGCACTGAACAGCTGACATTTCTCGCGATTTCGGGGTTGATCCGATACTAAAAGATGTTTATAATGATGAGTATAATGACCCTTTTGAGGAAGGGTATTAGGTTTATTCTATGATAATGATAATTTATATTATTTGCAAATAGGTTACAAGTAACTCTTTTACACGGCAATATTTTTCTCATTCTAATCTAGATGAGGCCGGTGTTTTTAGCTGACTACCCTGAGAAGAAACACCAAAACAAACTCAAAGGTCACAGTCTCTTTTGAAGACCATACAATCGCCAATAACATATGAAAACCATGTAGGTTAACGTCTGAGGTGGCCTTTTTAGGAAAGCACCACACAGGTTTGAGTGAACCTGTCCAGACAGTGCAAGCATTTGTCAGTTAGCGTGCAGCTCAACGCAGAACTTTGAGGAGCTCAAGCTTTAAGGGTATTGCGTTTATTCCGTTACATATTGTATATGTACACCTTGCCGTAAATACAGTTTGTTTAGCACTGTCCAATAAGACTAAGTAAAATTCAATCCCATCAAAAACATAAATATGAAATGGGAACCAAGTTCAATGTTAATAATATCCGTGATTGTCGACTCACCGAAAAACAATTGAGATCTGAATGGGCGCCAAGTTCTGTAGATAATCACTAATTATAAAATTAAGTTCTCCGCTGCATCTGTCTGTCTGTCTGTTTGCGAGAAACTCAAAAACGACTACACCGATTTCCATGCTGTTTTCACAAATGGATACTGTAGTTCTTGAGGAAGGTTTTAGTATACCTATAATTTGTCTCAAAAAGATTAGGGATCCTTAAGAAACTGGCAGCGCGGACGAAGTACTAGTTCTGAAATAAGATAAATTAAGGTCCAAGTTTTGACTTGGCATATTTGGTTTTACTGATCATCTTTATGTTATAACTACGCAAGTTACAGTTTGTATACTGAAAGGTCGACATATCTTACTCTTCTAAAAATTTTATTTGCTGGCAAAAACTAGATATTTTAACACGATAAAACTAAATTACAGTAAAAAAAAAACATTTTAAAAACAAGCTTCTATTTTAACTAGCTACAACGAAGAAACAAATGGTTGGTCGTTAAAGACTAGCTTCGTCTGAAGCCATTCCAAGATGGAGAATCAAGCCAAACATGATAAGTTTGGCAAAAACAAACTGTCAATAAAACTAAAACAAAATACATCAGAGTGCCAATTCTACTTACATATTTTCAAGCAACATTCAGCATTAAGTTTTTCTAACAGATGGCGAGTGAGATGTAAATGCAAACGTTGCTTAAATTAATAAAATTGGTCCGGTTATGTATTATAATATCTAAAGTTATTACAACTGTTTTCGATGCAACTATGGTTCATTCATATTATGTTCATAACACCTATTGGTCGACTGAACAGTAGTTCAGTAAAAACAGTTCAAACAGTAGTTTGACTTACTTTACTTAATTTTAAACGAACGATTAATGAAATGATTATTTAGGATATTGGATATTTCAACTATGTTTGAAACACCTAATAGACAACTCGCCTACAGTTTATTCGGTCGATGGAGCCCCGTTATGCGGGGCTCCTATTTCTGCCTGCAGGGTTTAAAGGAACCTAACATGAATGGGACCATGGGAGCAAAGTTTGCTCGCTTCGCTCGCTCACTCTAACTCCCGCAATCCCATTCGAACCTAACCTATCCGTGTCCGGGTGCCCTAAGTTCCCGAACTGGCGCGGTTGCTCTGTTACATCAACACCAACTGTCAATTATACAAGATGATAATTAGATCAAAAGAACGTTAAGTCTACTAAATAAAAATATACTAAACATAATTCGTTTAATTTTTTCATATTTTTATTATACTTGAAAAGAAGATGGTACGGCGCCCCGCCGCGTGGAGCTCCTATTTCTGTCTACAGGGTTTAAAAGAACCTAACCAAAACGAACCTCAGGGTGCCCCGGACGTCGACCGTCTTCTTCTAGTTCAAAAGCACCAAACAGACAAAATCAGGTTTTTCGTTTAAAAACCAACAGTAGGTGGATTGTCCGTTAGTTCAATCAAGCTTACGTTTATTAATTGTAGGTGAATTAACCGTAGGTGAATGCTCCTTTATGTATTTCGTTCATTAGTTATTACAAAAATCTGTGAAACGATCTTTAGGCATTTTAAACAGTAGGTTTTTTGACCGTAGTTATCTCGAAAATAGTTAGAATAACTTTAGATTTAACTTTATTATGATATGTAACCATTGGTCCTCAGCTCTGCAGGATATGAGAAAGTGGTTCTAGTTAAGCTCGCAATATTTGACCTATACAAATTTAAGAATATTGGAAGTTACATAAAAGATTGTAATTATAAGTAATCTAATTAATCTAAGAAGTAATAGCCTAAGGTTTTGTTAGAAATATTTTAACTATCTTTCCCCGCTCCCCTACACTCTCGAAGGTACTGT